>JBBGZY010000740.1:335000-2973749 GCA_037952925.1 Lithobates clamitans | reverse complement strand
CAAACGCAGCCACTGTACCCATCAATTGCAGCCACTGTGCCCATCAATTGCAGCCACTGTGCCCATCAATTGCAGCCACCGTGCCCATCAAACGCAGCCACTGTGCCCATCAAACGCAGCCACTGTACCCATAAATTGCCACCACTGTGCCCATTAAACGCTGCCACTGTACCATCAAACGCAGCCACTGTACCATCAAACGCTGCCACTGTGCCCATCAAACGCAGCCATTGTACCATTAAACGCAGCCACTGTACCCATAAATTGCCACCACTGTGCCCATTAAACGCTGACACTGTGCCCATCAAATGCAGCCACTGTACCCATAAATTGCTGCCACTGTGCCCCATCAAACGCAGCCACTGTACCATCAAACGCAGCCACTGTACCATCAAACGCAGCCACTGTACCCATAAATTGCCACCACTGTGCCCATTAAACGCTGCCACTGTGCCCATCAAACGCAGCCACTGTACCATCAAACGCAGCCACTGTACCCATAAATTGCCACCACTGTGCCCATTAAACACTTTTACCACTTTTAACTGTAATTTGCTTATATATATATATAAAGCCCTATGTGCTTTTATATGTGTCTTATCTATATATAATGCACTCTTGTGCACTATATATAATGCACTCTTGTGCTTTAAAATGCATGGTTTTCCATTTTATGAACAAGAAAATAATGACGTTATGCTGTTGGGCTGGTATAATAATGCTATGGGGCTGGTATGACATTTTTTCCAGGGCTGGTTTTCATTCCCAGTCCGGCCCTGGGCCCAGGTTGGGCGTCAGAAGCCTCAGCTGGGGGGGAAGGAAGCGTGGCAGGAAGAGTGGAGAGTGCTGGCCTGGGTTCAGTCTGACCTGCCAGAAAATGCAGCCTGTCATAGTACCACAGCCTGGGGACATAAATGTCATCTGCAGCTGCTGATCTCTGGGAATCCTTGACCTTCTTGTGCTCCCTTAGATAAGTGCTCCTCAGGCCACCAATTAGGATCTTCAAATAGGTGATGTCTGCCGTGGGGATCACCGTCTTCACAAATTCCAACAAATTATCCAGCGCTGCCTTCCTCTTTGTTTGGTTCTTATATTCAGGGTGGTTTATCTGCCATAGACTAGGCAGCTCATTGAACATATCAATGAAGATTGGCATAAAGTCCTGATCCTTCAAGATATCCATTTTCACTGCAATACACAATAAAAGACAAACCCTAATGTCAGCCTAAAGTCTTCTAAACTTGTGCAAATACAGGCCTCAATCTAGAAGTGGTATAGGCCCAATGTTAAAACTTACCACCGCTATCACGATCGGTGCCTCCGTTACTCCTTCCTCCGCTCACAGGTCGTACGTACTACGCACGCGTGTTATGCTTTATAGACACTGCGCATGCGTGAAACTCCGCCCGCCCCTGACGTTCTTTCTAGTCTATTCCCCGCCCCTTCTTGTTCGGCGCAGTGGGGGAAGAGCACATGGCGGAGACACAACAGGTGTCAGATAATTACACCAACGAGGAGGAGGAAAGCCCGGAGCCTGAAACGTCCCGATCCAGAAGGGGACGATTTAAGGCATGAAATATGTCCTTTGGGGAGATGTTGGAGATGGTGGACATCCTGAAGAAGGATGACTATGACAGGAAGCATAGACCTTACCCCAACCCCAATGTCCAAAAGGCCAAGATCTTGGTGAAAGTGGTCAAGAGTCTGCACTGGAATTTCGGGGTACAACGATCGAAAGATCAGCTCAGGAAGCAGTGGTCGGACCTCAAATTAAGAGAGCATGAGCAGTACAGAAGGATCCGGAGAGTTCTGCAAAAAAGTAAGTAGTTGTCCTGTCTTCCTATGCTTTATGTTTATTACGTTTGTGCTGCTCCATGTGCTTTTCTTAACTGTTGTACAGTTTAAAATGGCAACATTCATGTTCATGGGCACATTATTCATTTGTATAAAACATTGTTCGTTCGGCCTAGAAAACACTATTGTTTTGGCCATATGTATTTGCCAACATTTTTTATGGACTACTTGTCTGAAAATAATTTAGTTGTGTAGATGGGTTTGTAACTAGAATGAAATGCAAACTAGATTCTGTGTAAGGAGAGGACAATCAGCAGTTTTCACTGACGCTGGACGCTGGACACAAGCGTGGGACACAAGAACACACTTTTTATTAGGGGGTCCACACAGGTGCTCCAGTGTATACTATAGGGGTGACTCCATTTGTGAAGCTTGTACTAAACAGGTAAAGTATTGAAGCTTGACAAAGGACAATAAAAATTCAACATCTTGGAACTCTGCCAAAACAGACAATTGTACCCCACTTCCAAGCAATGTTTCATATTCCTATTTCTGCCATCAAATATCTGTGTGCTAAGTATACCTATTTTTTTTTACATAGGGGATAAAAGACTCAGAGGACACCCCTCATCTGAGGAGACCAGAGACCCCCCACCTCATGAAGAAGTGGAGACGCACCCAAGCCAAGAGCAGGAGGAGGAAGGAAATGTGGTGGAAATTGTCACCACAACAGGTGAGTGTCTGCGACCAAAGGCTCAGGTAAGAGATGGATGCCGGCAGATTTATAATACATGGTGTGTTTTTGTTTCTATCTTTTTAGGTGATCGTGATGTTGTGGATCCAGGGCATTTCACCTCAGAAAGTGCACAGATCCTGATCGGGGAGATCATGAGGTGTAATAGGGACTTGGAAAACATCCAGAAAAGCATCAATGATGTTCAAAAAAAAATGAAGAACATCATTGATGTTTTAGGGAGAGTTTAAAACCAATCAAAATTTTTATCATTTTTTGACATATTTGCGAAAAGCCAAATTTTGAAGATGCACACAGTGTGCCAACATGTGCTATCTGCCATCATGGGCGATCAATGTAGGCGTTTTGGGGGTGCAACCCCTTCCTCAATAATAAAGTAGCTGTGAGGAAGGGGTTGCACCCACAAAACACGTCCCTTGATCCCCTGTGATGGCAGGTAGCACATGTTGACATTCGGCAATTTGTGTGCATCTTCAAAATTTGGCTTTTCCTGGGGTGAGTTCACCCCATCTGAACGCAATATCAAACACAGTTTGTAAATACTCATGTCTGATATTGCCTTCAAGTTCTACCAAATGTGAACTTTGTAAGTAAGTTCAAGATTTGTGTCTTTCTTGTTGGTTTTAAACATGCCTGTTTTATCTTAAATGGACATTTCTACTTTTTCTTTTTTCTAATGTGACCCCAAAAATTGTTATACAACAAACATGTTGGTTTGTTTTAAAAACCTTTTGTAAATGCACATGTGATTGTGCTGGTATTAAAAAGATTGATAATCAAGAATGTGTGGATTATTGTTTCAACGCTCCAAAACTTTTGTTGTGCTCTAATTGGTGTTTTCAGTGACAATGGGGGTTATTTCCTAAGGGAAAATCCACTTTGCACTACAAGTGCAGTTTCAAGTGCACTTATAGTGCAAAGTGTCTTTGCCTTTAGTAAATAACACCCAACAATGCTTTGTAATGTTACACAATCATGCCATTTTCAGGACACACCACATTTCTGTCAGGGTCAGCTAAAAGAAACACAAGCAGTAAATTTCACCAAAGATTTTAGTAGTTAAATTTTTTTTTTATTTGAAAAAGGTTTCAGACATTGTCTGGCATATTGATAGCCCCCCTACCCGAAAGTATTCAAGGTATCTTAGACGGACATCAAGGGCACTCAGGGGGGGCAGGCCAGGACGGCCACTTTCAAGCGCCGTCAGGGTTGGTTCATTTTGAATTCCAGCCTCAGGCCCAACTGAGCCAGCATAGTTGGCAGAATGTTGTGTAGAACACAGCAGGCCAGGATGATGTGATTCAGTTTGTACTCCGCCATGTGTATGGGTGTAAGAAATAGGCGGAACCGGCTGGCCATGATTCCAAACGTGTTCTCCACCACTCTTCTGGCTCTGCTGGTAATTAAAAACCCTCTGGTCTGGGGTGAGGGTCCTCATCGGGAATGGCCGCATAAGATGGTCCCCCAGCGCAAACGCTTCATCCGCTACAAAGAAGAATGGGAGTCCTTCCACATTGTCTTCTGGAGGTGGCAAGTCCAAGCTCCCATTTTGGAGACGCCTGTAGAACTCCGTCTGGGCGATGACTCCACCATCGGACATCCGGCCATTCTTCCCCACGTCCACATACAGGAACTCGTAAATAGCCAACACCACCGCCAACATCACAATACTATTGAACCCCTTATAGTTGAAATAGTATGACCCCGAGTTGGGTGGTGAGACAATGTGGACGTGTTTCCCATCAATTGCCCCTCCGCAGTTAGGAAAATCCCACCACTGGGCAAAGTGGAAGGCCACAGTCTGCCATTCCTGTGGCGTGGAAGGAAACTGTGAGTCAAACAACAACAAAAAAATAGTCATTTTGCACATAAACAGGGAAAGCAGATTAGACACAAACATTCTTGGCCAACATCAAGATAACATTTATTTGGGGGAGTTTTTAAAGACCAAAGTATAAGGTCCATCTATCAGATTCCCCCTCCCCCCCTCTCATGGGCCATTTCTAACATTTTAGGGGGGGGCTCTTGGACAGGTAACCCTCTCCACTTCATTGAGAGATGAATGCCTAAATAATGTGTATTACTTTGGCCAGCCCCTCCTTACTTACACTATTGACAGCCCACTAGACAGGTAAGAAGTGTCATAATACAAAGATATAAAAACACTGTACACATTTTAGCACATTTGGAAATTCTGCTATTACCTATCAAGATAATAATAGGATACAAAAACTTTAAACAGTACCATTTGAAAGTATACAGGCAGGCCCTTGCACTACATGCTTTGGGGAATTCATCCATACATCTGACCACAAAAGAGGTGGGTATAGTGTGTATGGGTTTGGCAAAGTCAGCAGATAGATGTTTGAGAATAGATAGAGAATTGGTATCAGCTGACTTAGCAGTTGGGGGGAGGGAGGGTTCCAAATGATTTGGGGACCCCCCAAAAAAAGCCTCTGGCACTCTGCCTGAATTTAAAGCACAAATCACATTTAAAAACATTTTAGGGGGTGTTTGGGGTAAAGCACTACTATGGAGCTGATAAAATACATTGTTAAGTGACTACATGAGGTGAATATAGGGCCAGGAGAGCATGCTGGGGAGGTAAGTGAAGGCAAATATGTATGAAGGACAAAAAAAAAAATTACAGAAAAATCCAGCATGCATGAGGACAAAGGGGTCATTCACAGAATATTAAAATCATGGTAATTAGGGAATGAGGAAAGAAATACAATATATTATCAAACATTAAATACAATAAAATGTGATATTAAAGAATAAAAATCTTACCTTAATATACTCCTTTTGCAGGACCTGAATGATAGCAGAACAGGTCTCCGGGATAATGATCCCCCGAGCCTGGGGGGAGATGCCTGTCGAGAACTTGAGGTCCTTCAGGCTTCTCCCCGTCGCCAAGTACCGCAGGGTGGCAACTAGCCTCTGCTCTGGAGTGATGGCTTGCCTCATGCAGGTATTCTGCCTGCTAATATAGGGGGTCAGCAAAGCCAACAAACGGTGAAATACGGGGTCCGTCATCCGGAGAAAGTTCCTGAAATCATCAGGATTATTCTCACGGATCTCACGGAGCAAAGGCATATGACAGAACTGGTAACGCTGGAGCAACCAATTCTTGGTCCATGAACTCCTCTCCACCCTGTTCATGGACTGGGCTTGTGTCAAGGTAAGGACCCCAACACCAAGCCCCCGCACAGCACGAACTCTACGAGGAGTACATATACGCAACATGGCTAGAAAATGGTCGACTGCTCAGAATGAAGTAACAGAACGCACTGAAGAACAGCAAGGCCTGTGAAGAGCGACCTGAAAAACAGTAACGAACGAACAAAAACACAATGACAAGAGTCACGCGTAACTCGCTGCACGCACTGAAGACCAGATACAAACCCACAAGCACAAACTGAACAGCAGAAAACGATCTGAAAACCACGAGTCTGAAAAAGCGCAAATCGTCTCTCACCAAACTTTTACTAACACGAGATTAGCAAAAGGAGCCCAAAGAGTTGGTTCTGAACTGGCCTTTTCTAGTCTTGTCGTACATGGTGTACGTCACTGCGTTCTTGGCGATTGGAAATTCCGACAACTTTGTTCGACCGTGAGTACGCAAAACAAGTTTGAGCCAACATCCGTTGGAAAAAATTAATGGATTTTGTTGTTGGAATGTCCGATCAATATCCGATCGTGTGTACAGGGCATTAGTCTTTTGACTAAAATGGCATTTTAGTTTTAGTCCCATTTTAGTCTTCTAAAATGACATTTTAGTTTTAGTCGTATTTTAGTCATCTCAGTTGTTTTAGTCGTATTTTAGTCGACTAAAATAATTTTCATTTAGTCGACTAAAATGTTTTAGTCGTTTTAGTTGACGAAATTAACACTGTTTGGAACATCCTACTGTTTCAAGGTTTTTTAAGGCTATCCCTAGAATTAGGTGGCCGGTTAGTCCTAAAACTTGTCCTAGGTGGGATTTATCCTTAGTTCTATGGGGTGTTGTTCAAGCTCCCTTTTAACCCTTATGCTGCGTACACACGACCGGACTTTCCGGGAGAAAAGGTCCGACGGAATCATTCCGTTGGATATTACGGTTGTGTATGGGCTTCATCTGACTTTTTTCTTCAAAACTTCAGAAGGACCTAGAAATAGAACATGTTTCAAATCTGTCCGACGGAGTCAATTTCTATCGGGAAAACAGTTCGTCTGTTTGCTGATCCGACGGACCAAATACGACGCAAGGGCAGCTATTGGCTACTGGCTATTGAACTTCTTTTTCTAGTCCCATCGTACGTCATCACGTTCAAAATGAAGGACTTTGGTCCGTTCGTGTGTGGGAAAGTCCGTTCAGTCGCAAGTCCGTCGGAACTCCGTCGGGAAGACCGTCGGACCTTTTATGCCAGAAAGTCTGGTCATGTGTAAGCGGCATAAGAGTCTTCTATCAAGCTGCTTTCTTTGAAAAACAGTCTTTTTCATTGCTATTACTTCAGCCTGTAGAAAAATTATAATACCTCTTAAGGGATTTTTAAGGCAATGAATTTTAAATTTAGGTAAAAGTAAATTTATTTAAATCGTTCAGAGTAAAATTAATGTAATTTTTGATGTAATTCTCTTTCTTGTATAATTTCGTACAATTTTACTCTGAACGATTTAAATAAATTTACTTTTACCTAAATTTAAAATTTAAAATTCATTGCCTTAAAAATCCCTTAAGAGGTATTATAATTGTTTCTACACAGGCATATGGGATGATGGCAATGACACATCCACACCACCAAGGTCATACTTATACAAATTACTTCAGCCTGTAGGGTCAGGGAACTTCAGGCTCCTTCTAAAAGAAACCTTTCTTTCCATGTTTGATAATCCTTTTATCCCTAAGCCTGGTCCAGTGTCCCATTCTCTGCCAGGTTGTGCCTCCCAAATTAAAACAATACAGTCTTTTAAATATTTGGGAATTACAGTAACTTCATATCCACAGAAATACTTGGTTCTGAATCTTTAGCCTATCCTCCATTTGTTTAAACAGAAATGTCCTAGCTGGTGTAAACTCACGTTATCTGTAATTGGAAGAATAAATTGAATCAAAATTGTCTGGGCCCCATAACTATCTTGTATAATTCACAATTCTCCTATGTGGATTCCGTAAGTATGGTTTACCTGTATTGACTCTCAATTTCGGGAGCTGATCTTTAGGAGACAGGTAGCCAGGATTTGATTGACCACTTTGCAATATAGTAAGCATGTCTGTTCCACACTCTAAAACCTATTTTCTTGCTGCTCAATTACAGCATCTTACTCGATTGGACCGGGAAGATAAGACAGATCCTATCCATAAACTTTTGACTTGCCCAGACATTGACCTCACAACGCTGTCCCACCTACAATTAGGGCTCCCCAACATACCAGTGCAGTGCACTATAGTGCTACTACTGTTAAAGGTTTGGTCAGCTCTAAAACAGAGTCTCCAGGTTACAGGGTATCTCAAAAAGGTCACTGGGTATTGCAAAAACAAGCCACTATGGCACAAGTCGTACGCAGAAATAGGGTTCTAGTGATGGTATTAAGGAGGCATTAGGTATATTTCTCAGCTGTACTCTGAGAAGGTGCTGACATTTTTTTTATATTTTTCAAGCAATTTTTGATATTCTGAGGCTATCAATATTTACTCTCACGCCACACACTTCAGGCACAAGCCCAGATAGCCACCTTGAGATGGGAGGAACCACCCTTAATAGGTGCCTTGGTGTCTGGGTCTAATAGGAAGGGTATGATTTTACATATATATTGTAATTTACCTATATTGTCACAAAATTTAGCAATGCTTCTTTGTAGTGGTCAGTGCGAGCGTGATGTGGTGGAGATAGATGGTGAGATATGGAATAGGGCAGTGATGGCGAACCTTGGCACCCCAGATGTTTTGGAACTACATTTCCCATGGTGCTCAACTACACTGCAGAGTGCATGAGCATCATGGCAAATGTAGTTCCAAAACATCTGGGGTGCCAAGGTTCGCTATCACTGGAATAGGGTATAGGAATAGGCATTGGTATCGTTGGTCTCAGTATCCGCTGCCAAAAGTTGACAAAACTATTTATTCTACCTCAGACTTGTAGGACACCAGCACAACTATTCAACTAGGGTAGACACAATTCTCCCCTTGCCCCAAATGCAATACAGAGGTAGAGGCAAAACGAAACAGGAATTTCACAAAAGAGCCTACAGACATATTTTAAGCATGAAAACATCCAACCCAGATCTGCCTTTGGGCAGGCATGTGTGGGATGTACATGCAGGCAAATTTCCAAAAAACCAAATTTTTGATCTTGGATAGAATACATCCCAAAGACTATTACTCCAGCACGAGACACGCTGGATAGTCTATCTAGAAGCCACCTCACCCCCTGGCCTAAATGACAAAGCTAGTTACTGCCCCTTTTTAGCTGTTTTTTCATCAGGGGGGTGGGAGGAATGATTTTTTTCACAATTCTCCAGCGTGTTTCCCCCACGCATATCTGTTAACCATCTGCAGGGATACATTTACTTGTTCATATCTTTTAGAAAAAGGCTTATAAATATAATGAAGCTTTTTACATGATTATCTCTGTTAAATATTAATCCCCTTCTTTTCTATATCTCTAGACCAACTTTTGTTCTATTTCCCTGTGTACTATATCGATCTTTTGATTTTTGTTCAAATCATCGCTTGATTTTTTCAAGCATAATTGTGTATGGTGGCTGTTTTTTCTTGGGTGGGATTTTTCCTGCCAGGAGCACAAAGGGGGTTACCAGGCTCGTTCAGTGTGGGCCCCTTACAATACACGACACCGATGTGGACGGGCTTTATCCTAATGCCCTGTCCCGCATCTGTGTGTCATAAATGTGCGTCGGTGTGTGTGGAACGCATGATACCGCACCACTTCCGGGTGGGGCGGCACCGTGCGCTTCAGGCGCAGTTGGTCCTATTGGCCACACAGGTGCATGTGCGGCAACCTCTGACCGCCGTGCATGCGTCATGGCGTGGGGCCCACGCATAGCCTATTTAGACTGGGTGGCGGTCTGTTGATGGCAGAGCCGCGCCGGATTAGACACACCAAGAAGTTGAGGAACTGAAGTAGGCATCTGCAGCATGTATCTGGCTTTGATTCAAACTCCTGGTTTGTACCTACCGGTATGTGGTTTCAGACCTAGGGGTTTTGGGATACATCCCAATTGTATATATACAAATTGCTTTTCCATTTATTCTATAGAGGAAAGCCCCTCACTGAAGGGAATCGTCAGAATCTGCACATCACTATTTTGTGACTATATTTCTGCCAAATCTATACCAACAACTTCTCAGGTATGCAAGGTTTTTATAATATCAAGTAATGTGATGAGAAAGATACATACTGTATGTGACGGGAGTCACTGTTGGGCGCAGGGTGAAGAAGAAAAGAATGAACCCTGAGAGCATGATTGGATTACTTAAAATGGGACAGTAATATTTATCCATGATATCTCCCAGGATATATGTAAAGACTGTTCTTGGTTTGTTTGATTCTGAACTCAACATGTTAGTTGAGAGAGCTGATCACATTGGCCTCTAGGACTGGGTAGGAGCCGGACAGTCTCCACATACTATAGTTTGTTGCCTACTAGGCTGAGGATTGGGGGAGATCACTGTTTGGATTGTAAATTGTAATTAACTCCTGATATTGTGAGAAGGTGTCCTGTGTGTATACTAATGTGTGAAGCTCGGTGACAACAAGTCTGACTTGTAGTGAAATCCTGATTACAGGAGGGCACAGAGTCACATTGGCTGCTTTAAGGGGTTAGTTAACCAGTTGCCGACTGCCTCACGACGATATACGTCGGCAGAATGGCACGGGCAGGCAGAATCACGTACCTGTACGTGACCTGCCTCCCGCGGGCGGGGGGTCCGGTCGGACCCCCCCCGGTGCCCGAGGCGGTCAGCTTCTGTCTGGCAGCGATCAGACGTGAGGGGGAGGCCATCCATTCGTGGCCCCCCTCGCGATCCCTCCCAGCCAATGAGAATCTTCCTCTGCCTCTGTATAGTAAACAGAGGCAGAGGAAGTGATGTCATCGCTCCTCGGCTCGGTATTTTCCGTTCCGGCGCCGAGGAGAGAAGACATCCGAGTGAGTGTAAAACACATACACTTACAGTGGAACATGCCAGGCATACATAACATCCCCCATCACCCCCCAATCACCCCCCCCCCGTCACACTGACACCAAGCAGTTTTTTTTTTTCTGATTACTGCATTGGTGTCAGTTTGTGACAGTTAGTGTGGTAGGGCAGTTAGTATTAGCCCCCTTTAGGTCTAGGATCCCCCCCTAACCCCCCTAATAAAGGTTTAACCCCTTGATCACCCCCCGTTGCCAGTGTCACTAAGCGATCGTTTTTCTGATCGCTGTATTAGTGTCACTGGTGACGCTAGTTAGGGAGGTAAATATATAGGTTCGCCGTCAGTGTTTTATAGCATCAGGGACCCCCATATACTACCTAATAAATGTTTTAACCCCTTGATTGCCCCCTAGTTAACCCTTTCACCAGTGATCACCGTATAACTGTTACGGGTGATGCTGGTTAGTTTGTTTACTTTTTATAGTGTCAGGGCACCTGCCGTTTATTACCGAATAAAGGTTTAGCCCCCTGATCGCCCGGCGGTGATATAACTTAGGTTTTAGGGTCAGATAGGGTCTGCGTCGCCCCAGGCAGTGTCAGGTTAGTGCCAGTACCGCTTAGTGGTATAGTATCTGAACGGATCAATATCTGATCCGATCAGATCTATACTAGCGTCCCCAGCAGTTTAGGGTTCCCAAAAACGCAGTGTTTGCGGGATCAGCCCAGATACCTGCCAGCACCTGCGTTTTGCCCCTCCGCCCGGCCCAGCCCAGCCCAGCCCACCCAAGTGCATTATTGATCGATCACTGTCACTTACAAAACACTAAAGGCATAACTGCAGCGTTACGCAGAGTCAGGCCTAATCCCTGCGATCGCTAACAGTTTTTTTGGTAGCGTTTTGGTGAACTGGCAAGCACCAGCCCCAGGCAGCGTCAGGTTAGTGCCAGTAGCGCTAACACCCACGCACGCACCGTACACCTCCCTTAGTGGTATAGTATCTGAACGGATAAATATCTGATCTGATCAGATCTATACTAGCGTCTCCAGCAGTTTAGGGTTCCCAAAAACGCAGTGTTAGCGGGATCAGCCCAGATACCTGCTAGCACCTGCGTTTTGCCCCTCCGCCCGGCCCAGCCCAGCCCACCCAAGTGCAGTATCGATCGATCACTGTCACTTACAAAACACTAAACGCATAACTGCAGCGTTCGCAGAGTCAGGCCTGATCCCTGTGATTGCTAACAGTTTTTTTGGTAGCGTTTTGGTGAACTGGCAAGCACCAGCCCCAGGCAGCGTCAGGTTAGTGCCAGTAGCGCTAACACCCACACACGCACCGTACACCTCCCTTAGTGGTATAGTATCTGAATGGATCAATATCTGATCCGATCAGATCTATACTAGCGTCCCCAGCAGTTTAGGGTTCCCAAAAACGCAGTGTTAGCGGGATCAGCCCAGATACCTGCTAGCACCTGCGTTTTGCCCCTCCGCCCAGCCCACCCAAGTGCAGTATCCATCGATCACTGTCACTTACAAAATGCTAAACGCATAACTGCAGCGTTCGCAGAGTCAGGCCTGATCCCTGCAATTGCTAACAGTTTTTTTGGTAGCGTTTTGGTGAACTGGCAAGCATCAGCGGCCTAGTACACCCCGGTCGTAGTCAAACTAGCACTGCAGTAACACGTGGTGACGTGGCGAGTCCCATAAGTGCAGTTCAAGCTGGTGAGGTGGCAAGCACAAGTAGTGTCCCGCTGCCACCAAGAAGAAGACAAACACAGGCCCGTCGTGCCCATAGTGCCCTTCCTGCTGCATTCGCCAATCCTATTCGGGAACCCACCACTTCTGCAGCACCTGTACTTCCCCCATTCACATCCCCAACCAAATGCAGTCGGCTGCATGAGAGGCATTTTCTTTATGTCCTCCCGAGTATTCCTACCCAACGAACCCCCCCAAAAAAGATGTTGTGTCTGCAGCAAGCGCGGATATAGGCGTGACACCCGCTATTATTGTCCCTCCTGTCCTGACAATCCTGGTCTTTGCATTGGTGAATTGTTTTGAACGCTACCATACACTAGTTGAGTATTAGCGTAGGGTACAGCATTGCACAGACTAGGCACACTAAACACAGGGTCTCCCAAGATGCCATCGCATTTTGAGAGACCCAAACCTGGAACCGGTTATAGTTACAAAAGTTACAGGTGATATATGCCGAAGCATTGGGGCAGCAGGGGCGGAGGAGCAATTTACTCCTACCTTTTGCGGGAGGATGCCCCCCTGCTTCGGCATATATAAATGGTGCATGTATGCCCATCATTAGAAGTGGGTGGATTAAGGGAGGTATTCTAATGGTGGGCATACCCACCGATCAATCTCTTTTTTTCGTTCAGACCACAGGCTGCATGAAAAAAAAAGATTACAATATATGCCCAACAAGAACCAGCAACGTACTGGTATGTTGCTGGACTTTGAGTGGTTATACCAGAATGATGCCTGCAGGTTTATGCAGGTATCATCTTGGTATCATTCTTTTCAGCCTTTCATGTAAAAGCAATCCTAGCGGCTAATTAACCTCTAGACTGCTTTTACAAGTAGTGGGAGGGAATGCCCCCCCCCCACCGTCTTACATGTTTTTCTCTGGCTCTCCTGTCCCAACAGGGAACCTGAGAATGCAGCCGGTGATTCAGCCAGCTGACCATAGAGCTGATCAGAGACCAGAGTGGCTCCAAACATCTCTATGGCCTAAGAAACTAGAAGCTACGAGCATTTCATGACTTAGATTTCGCTGGATGTAAACAGCGCCATTGGGAAATTGGGAAGGCATTTTATCACACCGATCTTGGTGTGGTCAGATGCTTTGAGAGCAGAGGAGAGATCTAGGGTAGTACTGGGTTGGACCCCCTTTTGCCTTCAGAACTGCCTTAATGCTTCATGGCATAGATTAAACAAGGAGGGTTATTTACGAAAGGCAAATCCACTTTGCACTACAAGTGCAAAGTGCACTTGAAAATTGCACTGAAAGTGCACTTGGAAGTGCAGATCCGAGGGGGACATGCAAGGAAAATAAAAAACAGCATTTTAGCTTGCACATGAATGGATGATAAAATCAGCAGAGCTTCCCCTAATTTCAGATCTACCCCTCCAAGTGCACTTTCAGTGCAATTTCAAGTGCACTTTGCAATTGTAGTTAGCACTTGTAGTGCAAAGTGGATTTGCCTTTCGTAAATAACCCCCAAGGTGTTGGACCATATTGACATGATAGCATCCAGCACCTGCTGCAGATTTGTCGGCTGCACATCCATGATGCAAATCTCCCATTCCACCACAATCCAACGGTTCTCTATTATATTGAGATCTGGTGATTGTGGAGGCCACTGGAGTACAGTGAACTCATTGTCATATTCAAGAAACCAGCTTGAGAGGATCTGAGCTTTATGACATGGTGCATTATCCTGCTGGAAGTAGCCATCAGAAGGTGTGTACACTGTAGTCATAAAGGGATGGACATGGTCAGCAACAATACTCAGGTAGGCTGTGGCATTTAAACAATGCTCAATTAGTACTCAATTAGTACTAAGGGTCCCAAAGTGTGCCAAGAAAGTATCCCACACACCATTACACCACCAGCCTGAACGTTGATACAAGGCAGAATGGATCCATGCTTGCATGCTGTTTATATCAAATTCTGACCCTACCATCTGAATGTCGCAGCTGAACTTGAGACTCATCAGACCAGGCAACATTTTTCCAATCTTCTGTTGTCCGATTTTGGTCAGCCTGTGCAAACTGTAGCCGCAGTTTCCTGTTTTTAGGCCTCATGCACACGAGGCGCTGTTAAACGCGCGTTCAGAGGCAGTTGGACACTTTTTTCAACTGCCCCTGAACTCATTCAATGTTATCCTATGTGTCCATGTACACAGTCTCATTTTTTGACATTTTTAGGCAGTTGCGTTTATCCTCGTTTTTCCAGAAGCAAAAAAATGGGTTCAGACGCAAACGTTTTCCACGTTTTAGACGCCAAATGCGGCTAAACGCGGCTAAACCCGGCTAAACGCGGGTACCACATTTAGCCGCGTTTGCGTTTATAAGTGTTTTTAAAGGAACCCTATTTTTTGGACCAGAAAATACAGAGATATGATGGTAAACTGCAGCAGAGAATGACATTTTGCGACCCGAATTTGGGGCCCCATATCTTGTGGCCACTTGATGCTAGAAACCCCAGATTTGGTGTGCAAACACAGTGGAACTGGCACTACAACATATCCAAAGCCAAAATCGGGTCACAAAATGTCATTCTCTGCTGCAGAAAAGTGCTTGAAATTTTGCGACCCGATTTTGGGGCCCCATATCTCGGGATCCACTTGGTGCTAGGAACCCCAAATTTGGTGTGCTAACACACTGGAACTAACACTATAACATATCCAAATTTGGGATTGCTAGCAGCACCAGAATCAATGAAAGCTGAGAAGTGGTGAGAAAACATGGCAGAACTAAGATGTGCAGGAACCAATAAGCCTTCTCTGAGGGTAACAGACACAGTATGGTCTATGGAAGCAGACCCCACCCGCACTAGACTCTTGGCGTTTCTCGGCTTATTAGAACAACTAGCGACGAAGTGGCCGTGGTTGCCATAATATAAGCAGAGACCCTGAGATCTCCTAGCCTTTTTCCCCAGAGGATAAATTGGTAGTACCAATTTGCATTGGCTTATCCTCCTGGGTTCAGGAAAAGAAGAAAAGGTGGCCAGCGTACTAGGGGGCAAAGCCTTTCCTGTAAATGCCTGTCTACACGGATGGTTACTTGCATGGCTTCATTCAATGACTTCGGTTCAGGGTAGTGAACTAAGGAGTCCTTGATGGAATCAGATAAGCCTAACCTGAATTGGCTTCTTAGAGCGGGGTCATTCCACCCTGAGTCAGGTGCCCAGTGGCGGAAATCAGAACAGTATTGCAAGGCAGAGAAATGGGAGGCTTTGAAAAGGAACAATGCAGGTAACTGTCTCTATCACAAGCAAGGGATAGAGTGTTCGGTTTGCTTATATCAGGTGTGACTGATCAGATCAATCATCAACCAGACAGGGGAAAAGCAACAGCCAACAACCAGGTGCTGGAATGAGGAACAGAGGCACTAAGGCTACTTTCACACTGAGGCGCTTTACAGGTGCTACAGCGCTAAAAATAGCGCCTGCATAGCGCCTGTAAAGAGCCTCACCTGTCTCTCCAGTGTGAAAGCCCGAGGGTGGGGTGTGCGGTCAAAAAAGTCCTGCAAGCCGCATCTTTGCAGCGCTGTAGGAGCGGTGTATTCACCGTTCCTAAAGCGCCCATGCCCATTAAAAACAATGGGGCAGTGCCGACAAACCACCGGCAAAGCGGTGCTTTGCCGGCGGTTTTAACCCTTTTTCAGCTGCTAGCAGGGGTTGAAACTGCCCCGCTAGCGGTCAGATAGCGCAGCTAAAACAACGGTTAAGCGGCGCTAAAAATAACAGCCCGTCTGGCACCAAAAACCATGCCACGTGCAAAGTCATTTAAATCCCCTTTCTTCCCCATTCTGATGCTTAGTTTGAACTTCAGCAATTCCTTGTCAAAAGAAGTTTATTGAGTATACAATATTATAAAGATACATAAAGTAAGTTTACAAGGATCTATAAAGTAAGCTCATTGTTTTACAGTAGGGTTTATATAGGTAAATATCATGAAATTTCAAATATTAAACATTGGGTTCACGTAAACCTAAATTAAAGATATATATCATTTCCTTAGTTACTTTTGTAGGTATTTAAATGATTTATACCTACTATACATATTGTTTACAAGTAGAGTGTATATAGGTCAAATAAATTCTGATAATGAGCTTTAATCGTAAGGTGGAGAAAAGGAAAGAGAAAGAAGAAAAAGGGTTGAAAGGTAGAGGTATGGTCCACAAGGTTGTCCCGCTCGTCAGTTTATTATTCTTTTTAAGAACTTCAGCAATTCATCTTCACCACGTCTAGATGCCTAAATGCTTTGAGTTGCTGTCATGTGATTGGCTCATTAGCAATTTGTGTTACCAAGCAAGAAAAAGGTGCACTTAATAAAGTGGCCAGTGAGTGTATGTCTACCCATACCGAGTTATCTTGTCATAATCTGTATATAAGAACTTTGTACCATTGTGTGTATATTTTTGTTGATAAAAAAGTACCTAATTAAAAAAAAAAAAAAATCCTGATCCAGATTTTTTGCCCAAAGTCTCATCTGCCTTTCACAGAACGCAGAATGTTGTGTTACCTACCATCTGCAACAGGCCATCCAATTAGAAAGAGAAGTTATAGCTTATTGTTGCTTATCTGGATGCTACAAAACACTCTAGAATGTTGGGCACTCACTATGTTATTAGCTACGGGGAGTAGTATCCCCCATAAGTGACTAAATGTGGTTTATGATTGGCGTGAGCTTCTGAAATTCTATGCTACAAGATATTTGTTTTGCTATCTCGCAGACGATTTGTAGAAGTTTGATAATTTTGGTGTTTTGGACCTCATGGTCATTCTGTACAGTATACCTTTTGGCGGTCCTGAAAAGTTGTCTATGTGATGTTTTTTTTGCAATTATACCGAGTTCCTGTGGTTTACACTATGCTATCAATCATTATAGGAGGGATCTCCCTATTTGTAAGCCTCATAGATGGCTTATTGTACTTGATTTTAATGTCCCCCCCCCCCCACCTATTTTTTTTTTTTTTCGCAATCCCCCCTTTTTTATTTTATGTATCTAATTTGTTGTATGTACAGAGCTTTGCGAGGATTGATCGCCGCTCTGCTTTGTATTGTTTCTTCTTTATTTTCAGAAACCATACAAAAAAAAATACCGGTAAGTAAATAAGCCTCCAAGGCATCTATAGCTCAGTGGATTAGACAAGCTATTTGCAAAGCCTATCAGGTTATGCAGGCAGATCCTGCATTTGTTAATGCACACTCTACAAGGGCCTTGGCGATTTCATGGGCTAAGAAAGCTGGTGGACCTCTTTAGCAAGTTTGTAAAGTGGCTACATCGTCAACATTTACCACATTTATACATAAACCCAAGATCAAGCCTTTGGCAGGAAGGTTATCTAGGCAGTGGTCCCTCCCTAGGCTGGTAAGTTCTTATTTATTGTCTCATAGGCTGTCCTGGAAGACAATTGGGGGAAAAATGTAGTTAGGGCCCTTTCACACAGCACTTTTCTGCTCCCTTCTGCAGGAGATCCATGAGCGGGTCACTTCCTATGCACTTCATGTCAGCTGTTCTAAAATAGAGACTTCACAGGGGTCAGGTTCATCTCTCACTGCAGCCTCTCCAACATTTAATACAATAGTGAATCTGTATTGTCTTTGCTTACAGACTTCCCCTATTTTAATTTTCCCCAGCAGCTTTCCTTACCTTCCAGGGTTACCCCCCTCCCCCACAGAGCTTATATGGCTATAATTAAAGCCAGCCATAGATGGATCGAATCTCATTCAGTTCAGCAGGGACCAGACATGATTCATTTTATCTAAGGATAGACTGGTTGTCCAGAAGTCGATCCATTGATCAACTTCAGGACAACCAGCTTGTCAGATTTTTTTTTTCACGCAAGCACTGTTGGCAGCGATAGCTACCAGCATTGATCATTGTATTCTGCTGGCAGGGAAGGCTCCCCACCAGCAGAACACAATAGCGCTGTGGCAATTTTCTTTTCTTCCACCCATGGCAATGAAGTTTAACTGCCCCCCCGCCCCCCATTTTTGATCAAGGCACTGAAAGTTATCTCCCACACCTACCCCAGCACGGATCACTTACCTGATTGCATGCTCCTGCACTGCTCTCTCCTCAGGCTGGGACTTCAGAGTCCAACAATAATAAAGCACCGCTTCAGGTCGGTCGGAATTGAAAAGACTTCAGATATAAAGTGGCCAGTCGCACACTGTTGTAATGAAACTCCAAAACTTTTATGTGAACAGTAATCCACAAATAAAGCATCACACCACCAGACCTCAGGGAGATGTATTGATGCATTTCACATTGCAGAGAGCTTACTCCTAATTATTACTATGAGTAAATAAAAGTTTTGGAGTTCCCTTATAACAGTGTGCGGCCATCCACTCCTACACTAGTCTACAGACTGAACCAATTTATCCCACAACATAATGTGTTGAAAGGGTCTCTTCTGCAGAATCACAAAGCTGGTCAGCTCCTTAACTGTAGAGTCCAAGCCTGGGAGTGAAGTATTACAAGCTTTTCTTGAGCTGTTTCTAGAATGAAACCCAGATACTCCAAGCAATGTGTTGGTTCTAGTGATAGTTTTTGGAGGTGCAGAGACCAAACCTTTCTAAAGTCAGGACTGTCTGCATTTAATTGACAGAGTCTGAGCTGAATGTTCCCTCAATATGAGGTTGTTTAGGTATCCCACAGTATGAATACTCTTTGAGCATAGTAAGGCCAACACAGGGGCCAGAACCTTAGTGAAAATCCAGGCCAAGCAGTAGGGCTCCAAACCTGTTGTGTTGAATGGCCAAATTAAAATGAAGATTGCATTGATGTACTGGATAAATAGGGACATGTAAGTACGCATCCTTGATATCCACAGAAAAAAAAAAGTCTCCCTGATACAAGGAGACTATGGCAGATTTGGTGGATTCCATTTGAAATGTTTGGATTCAAATGAAGACATTTAGAGCCTTCAATTCCATAATTGGTTGAATTCCCTCTTCTTTTTTTTATCCAGCTGTATTTCAGGTAGAATTCCAGACAAATTTTTTTGTTTCAGGATACTCTTTAACCCTTTCGCTGCCAGTGCTCCATTTTGTACACTCAGGTGGCCAGACCATTTTTGCAATTTTTCCTTTGTTTTTTTACTTTTCACTTATAGCTTTCAGGAATTTGTGAAAGACCGCCTCCTACCCAAACCATATATGTTTTGAAAGCACATGATCAGTAGAATAAAAAGAAGGTTCTACTGATTTTTTAGAAACAGCGGTATTTGCGCAAATGTTTATCAAACCAATATATTCGCAAAAAATACACTAAAACCATTATTGGCAGATAAAAACACAGCTAATTTTACAAAAGTCCTGCCAAATCCCTACTAAATATAAAAGCTTAATCTGTATGGAGTTAATAAATAACAAATATTTGTAAATTTTAAATTGTGCCTTTTTGCAAAATGGTGAAAATCGAACGTACCCAAAAACTTCTCAAAAAATCTGGAGGTTTTCATTTTTTACTTACAGCTTTCAGAATTTGAAAAGACACCTCAAACTAGACATTTTCCAAAAGCACATGACCTGCACAATAAAAAAAAAGTGCTACTGATTTTTTGGGCCCCGCAATAATTGCGCAAATGTTCATCACATCGCTATTTTAACTAAAAATACACTAAAATCATTAATATTGCACATAAACACAATGTAACTTACAAAATTCCTGCTAAATTAGTACTAAAGCATCGTTCACATGTGGCATACTAAAGTGTACGCCCATGGGGGGCCATGTTTACCCACACAGGGGCGATCCAGGTCAATGCAGAGGGTTTCGTAACCAGGTTGAGATATACTTTGAGATGCTGCCCCAGGCGTTTCCCACGGACAGAAGCAAAGTAGGTTTCATGATACCTTTGCTTTCTGAAAGAGCCGTGGCCTGGGCAAACCCTCTATGGGAGATGCAAAAACCTGTTGTCTTGAGTTACCCTGAGTTTGTGGCTTCATTTTAAAGGATATTTGACGTTCCCGCATGATCCGACTCTGTTGCCAAGTGCCTCATGTCCATCGAACAGAGTACAAGAACTGTTGCCGATTACGCCATTGAATTCCGTACTCTGGCAGCAGAGGTTGCGTGGAACAATGAGGCCCTCATGGTTGCTTTTTCTCATGGTCTCCCGGATACCATCAAGGATGAGATAGCAGCCCGAGATAAACCTGCTGAGCTGGAGAAGTTGATCACGTTTGCCATCCTCATTGACTCCAGACTCCGAGAAAGACTCTCTTTTAAGGAGCGCTTGCGGAAGCCTCCTGTACGTTTGCCTCCGAGATTTGCAGTCCCACCCGTGTCTCCCTCACCTCCCATGCCTCCTGGTACGGAGTCGGTCAGTGAAGGTGAACCCATGCAATTAGGTTTCACGCGTCTCTCTACGGATGAGAGGACCTTTAAGATGATGGAGAGATTGTGCCTTTATTGTGGCCAGGCAGGTCACTTTTTAAAGTCTTGTCCTACCCGTCCAGGGAACACCCGAAACTTGAGGTCCTGTCACGGACAGACCTTAGGTGGCGCTGTTTCATCCCCAGTTATCCAGCAGTATAAGCCCCTGGTTTCGGTCACCCTGTCTTGGGCTGAGTTGTCCATCGAGATACAAGCTCTAATCGACTCTGGGGCTGCAGGCCTGTTCATTAATGCCTCCTTTGTATTGAGGCACTTGATTCCGTTGCAGTTGCGTGACACTCCACTTGCCATTGAGGCTCTTGACGGGAGACCTCTACAACCTGCCCATGTGACTCATGAGACGGTTCATGGCCATAGGGGCTCTTCACCAAGAGATAATCCAATTCCAAGTTATTTTCTCACCTAAGTTTCCGCTGGTTATTTGTTATCCTTGGTTACAGAGGCACAATCCCTCTTTCCATTGGCTCCGTGCTGAGGTTCTCTCCTGGTTGTCACAGTGCAGTAAGGCATGCTTCCCGAAGGTAGCCAAGGTCCTGTGCACTTCTTAACTCTCCTCCCTGCCAGGGGAGTACAGCGATTTTAGCGATGTCTATTTCAAGCCGGAAGTTTGCCTCCACACCGGCCATATGATTGTCCAATTGACCTTCAACCTGGTGCCATACCCCCTCGTGGCCAGGTTTACCCTTTGTCGGTCTACATCACAGAGACGCTCTCCTGCATTCCTGTTAAAAGACTTGCTGGGTAAGTATGACCTTGGTGGTGTGGATGTGTCATTGCCATCATCCCATGTAAATCTATGGAAAAATAGATTAAGTTAAGTTAAAAGACTTGCTTGGATGACATCCCTTCTGGCTCCAGATCCTGCTTGCTGTTCTGCTACACTCATCTCCGGCTTCCTGACGCTTGGCTTGTCTGACTATCTGTTCCGGTTCCTAAACTCTGCCTATGTTTTGACTATGTTTGTTCTATTTACTTTTATTATTAAACAAGTATGATTTAACTGTACTTCTGTCTTGGTCTGATTTCATGGTCTCTGACAGGACCTACAAGGATGTAAAATTTGGAGCAATGGCTCTGTTGGTGCAGGTGCTACATCCCAAATGACATCAATGGAACTGCCTACACAGAGATGCACAGAACACCTGTGCATCCCTGTAAAGGTACACTGTGCATGCCCTGTGTAAACAAAGCCTTAGGCCCCTTTCACACAAGCACACCGATCAGGTCTGCCTGTCCATTTTTTCAGACGGGCCCAATCGGACCACCAAATGTTCTCTATGGAGAGGCTGATGAAAATGGACATGTGACCGTTTACACCCGCCTGCATCCGATCCAGTCCACTAAAAACAGATGGATGGGCATTCGACAGTCCAATAGAGCATAGCGAGCTGTGTCCGTGCCCGCTTTGCATCAGCGGAGCAGACACAGACCTGTCATCTGCCTGCTCAGTGGGGATTAGCAGACAGATCCCCTGCTCAGCAGGCGGATCTGCTTGACAGAGTCCATGTGAAAGGTGTCTTACCAGGAGTGGCCGGTCCATTAGGGGCGCTGGGGTATCGCCCCCCCTGCAGGGCGCCGGACTGATACATTTTATGAGTTGTTTTTTTCAAGCCACATGATTAGAGCCTGAGGCTCTAATTGGCTTGAAAAAGGTTGGGCTCGGGGCGCAGAGCATTGCAGCACCTGAAGACAGCGGGAGTGGAAGAGGAGGGATGCTAGATAATGATAGTGGCTGCGGGGAGCAGGTTTGCATGAGGGGGTCCTTTAATATCATATGATATGAATTTCTTTTTTTTTTTTTTCATTAAAGAGTTTTATTAAAGGTTAATGACATTTGACAAACAAAGCTATTCGCCAGTGAGTATCTGCAATACATGCTCATTACATTCGATTAACAATGGGTACAGCGGCTCACATCCAGATGAGAGTATATTGCATAGAGTATTAGTCATAACAGCCTGTATTTGTACCATAGAGGTATACATGAATAGTTGTGGTTAAGGCAACTGTTTCTATGATTGTATCGTAAATTGTAACAAATAAAACAATTAAAGTTGAAGATCTAGTCAGCTTTGAGTTCTATGTAAATAGCGTAATTTTAATATTCATTAAACTACAAAGAAGAAAGAAAGCAAAAGAAGTGAAAAAGAACCCAGCCATGGGTAAAGAGGCAATAAAGAAGAAGGGCTAAAAGGAAGAAGAAAAAGAGAGAAAGAAAGAAATGGGCCTGCCTGCAACCTGGTGGAGCCCCCCCTCCCGTCCCCCCACGTGCACTGTGGCCCTGTAATAGGGGGATGAGAAGCTCCCATACTCAGGGATGTTTTAAATGTTCATTAGGTGTTCATGAGGAGTTCATGGGCCGAAGAGAACTTGAAGAGGAGCCACGGGGTCCATATTTTGTGATATCTTTCTATGCTATCTGAGGTTTGGGCCAGTAAGTCTTCCATACGACAGATCTCTGAGACTTTCTGAAGCCACTCCTTAACCAAGGGAGCTTGAGTGCTTTTCCAGCGTAACGGAATTAGTGCTTTAGCTGCATTCAGAAGATGTTTCGTTAAAGATTTTTTATATCTTTTATAAGGGAAGTTTGAGATGTGGAGTAGGCAGCATGCTGCATCCAGATTAATTTTTGTCTCCGTTATCTGTTGTATAATGTCCCTCACCTCTGTCCAAAAGTTTTCGAGAACAGGGCACTGCCACCAAATATGAATGAGAGTACCCGACTCTCTGTTACAGCGCCAGCATCTATCTGATGCCTCGGGGAACCATTTATTGAGTTTATGTGGAGTGATATACCAATGAGTCAGGAGTTTATAAGCCGTCTCTTGTGTCTTGGTGCTAATGGAACATTTATGCGCTAGCGAGCAGGCCGTCAGCCATTGATTATCTGTGATGTCTTTCTGTAAGGCTCTAGACCATTCTGTTCTACACCTGTCATCAGTGACAGTAGTAGGATTCTGAAGACATGAGTAGACAACAGAGGTTGTCTTGTTAAAATCCTCTCCCCTATGGCAAACTGTCCCTAGTTGGGTCATAGGTCTTTGGAAGTGGGGTAGTTTGGTCTTATCTGTAATAAAACTCCGGATTTGAAAGTAAAACCACCTGGATAGGTGTGGGGTACCAATCTCCTCTTTCAACACTAAGTAATCTTTAATCCTGCCATTGTGAATGAAATCTCCTGCAGTCAGTAATTTAGATGTGTCTAAAGCTTGGAACTCTCTACTTGTCAGACCCGGAGCAAAATCTGGGTTATTTTGAAGTGGAGTCACTGGGCACCACTACGTCGTCAAGTCAAATTTTTTAATTACCGTCTGGAAGGCCCTCAAGGTAACCCCCGTCATTGGGTGTTTCTGTATGGACTTGTGTAGCCTTCCCCATGGAATCCAGGGAGAAAACCTAAGACCACTTGAGGTCAGTGACTCCTCCAGCTGTACCCAGTGCTTTGATTTTCTGTGACAATGCCAGTCAATTACCCTAGTGAGGTGAGAGGCTAGATAGTAATTGTAAAAGTGTGGTAAACCCATGCCTCCGCGCTCCTTGGGTCTGGTCAGGAGAGAGAATTTGACTCTAGGCCTCCTTTGACCCCACAGAAACCCTGCAAGGATGGATTGTAATTGCTTGAAGTAATTCAATGGGATCCCAACAGGCAGTGATCTCAGCAGGTATAATAGCCTCGGAAGGATGACCATTTTGAGGATAGCCGCCCTTCCGAACCAAGAAAAAAATTTAGAGTTCCAACTCTGTAAGTCCGAGGCAATGTTCCTTAGCATAGGGGGGAAGTTCTTCTCGAAAGTCTTTATCAGATTCGAGGGTAACCAAACCCCTAGATATTTGAGTTCGCTTGTTACCCAGCGGAACTTACAGTTCCCCTGTGTTCTGGCCAACGTGTTTTCTGTTAGCGTTATGTTCATTGCCTCAGACTTAGAGTAATTGATTTTGAGGTTTGATATGTAACCATAATTTGTAAATTCCTCTAATAGGTTTGGAATTGTGGTATGGGGTTTGGTGAGAAAAAACAAAAGGTCGTCCGCGTAAGCGGCTGTTTTGTAGGTTTTTTTAGCTACTTCAAAGCCTGAGATGGATTCATTCTTATTAACCTTTCTGATAAAAGGCTCTAAAGAGAGGATAAACAACAGCGGCGACAGGGGACAGCCCTGTCTGGTGCCATTGGAGATCCCACCTTTGTCTGACAGTATGCCATTGACCTTTATCCTAGCGGACGGGTTCTGGTAAATAGCTGTAATCCAAGTCAACATGTGTGATCCCAGCCCCACATGGCGACATAACTCCAGCATGTAGTCCCATGAGACCCGATCGAAGGCCTTCTCCGCGTCCGTGGACAGGAGAAGACCCTCGATGCCCTGTGAATGTGCCGCATGCGTTAGGAGCAATGCCTTTATAATTTTGTCTCTTGCCTCTCTTCCCGGCATGAAGCCCACTTGATCTTGGCCTATTAGAGAAGGAAGTAGTGGTTGTAGTCTGTTGGCTAGTATCTTAGGTCTAAGTTTAGTAATGAGATGGGCCTATAACTTGGGCACTCTGTGGGGTCCTTTCCGGTCTTATGTATTACCATTATGTGAGCTGCTAGGAAGTCGGTGGGTATTTGTCTGGGTGAGGAAAGGGAATTCAAGGCTTTCATCAAAGGGTCAGACAATATATCACTAAAGGTCTTGTAGTAGGCGGATGTGTATCCGTCCGGACCCGGGCTCTTTCCAGGTTTGAGTCCTTTAATGGCCCCAAGGATTTCAGTCAGTGATATTTGTTCCTCTAAAGGAGTCGTCTCTTCGGTCTCCAATCGTGGTAAACCACTGTCTTTCAGGTAGTCCTGTATGGCCTGTGGTCTATCGGTCGATATCGTGGGGGGTCTGTTTTATCTCGTCAGGTTGTAGAGTTTGGAATAGTATTTATGGAACTGAGAAGCTATGGCTTCTGAGGTTACCTCCAAAGTTCCCTCCGGAGACCTGATCCCAGAAATCACATTAGTGGAGCAAGCCTCCTTTAAGGCCCTGGCTAGGAATCAGTCTTGTCCCCTGATTCGTAGTATATCCGTTTTTAAAAAAAAAGGGATGTCTGTGTTTTAATGTGGAATAGGTCTTGCAACTTTTTCCTGGCTTCTAACAACTCTGTGGCTGTCTGAATCGCCAGAGATTGTTTGTGTGAGGTTTCTAGGGTGTGTATTCTGTTAGTTAAGTCTCTTAGTTCTTTTTCTTGCTTTTTCTTGCGTTGTGCCCCTAGTTTGATTAGTTCTCCCCTGATCGTGCATTTATGCGCCTCCCAAATCATCATCGGGTCCATGTCCGGTGTGTTGTTATGGGTGAAAAAGTCGGAAATGGCTTCTCGTACACGAGGAAGTAAGTCAGGGTCTGTTAGTAAAGAGGTGTTTAATCTCCATGTATTGGCTCTGGGTGGAGTGTACAGTAAGTCTATTCCCAGGGAGATAGGTGCATGGTCAGAAATTGTCTGAATGCCAATGTGTGCCTCTTTCACCTGCAGTAGATCCCTCTGGGAAATGTATATGTGGTCAATGCGGGAGTATCGATCATGGGAGATAGAATGAAATGTGAAGTCCCGGGTGTTTGGATGGAGGAATCTCCACGAATCTACTAATTGTAAAGAGTTTAAGTATCTTTTGATTGTTTTGAGAGCTCTGTAGGTAATACAAGACTTTCCAGTGGAAGAGTCTATGGTTGGATTTAATGGGACATTAAAGTCTCCCCCCATGATCAACGTGCCCGCTGCGAAGCCCTTCAGTTCATGTGTGACCCTTTGGCAAAAGGTGACCTGGGCAGCATTTGGAAAGTACACATTGGCCAGCGTCACAGTCCTGTTTCCGTATGTGCCTTTAATGAAAATAAATCGACCTTCTGGGTCTGACAGTCGGTCGGTGAGGGTAAAGGGGTTGTCTTTGCTGAGTAGGATAGTCACCCCTTTGGTTTTTGCTAGGTCATTGGTAGCGTGGTATGCCCTATTGAAGTATGCATTCGTAAGTCTAGGAATTTGGTTAGTGCGGAAGTGGGTTTCCTGTAGGAAAACAAATTGAGGCCTACCTTTCTTCAGTTCTCTGAGGAGTGAGGCCCGTTTCTCTGGGATGTTCAATCCCTTAATGTTGTGGGAGATCACCATAGGCCCTTTCCCCAGTGATGAATATGCCATCTCTGTAGATTAAATGTGTGGAAGACTTCTCACTCTAATGGGGCGTACACACGGTTGGACTTTGTTCGGACATTCCGACAACAAAATCCTAGGATTTTTTCCGACGGATGTTGGCTCAAACTTGTTTTGTCTACACACGGTCGCACAAAGTTGTCGGAAAATCCGATCGTTCTAAACGCGGTGACGTAAAACATGTACGTCGGGACTATAAACGGGGCAGTGGCCAAAATCTTTCATCTCTTTATTTATTCTGAGCATGCGTGGCACTTTGTCCGTCGGCTTTGTGTACACACGATCGGAATTTCCGACAACGGATTTTGTTGTCGGAAAATTTTATATCCTGCTCTCCACTTTTGTGTGTCGGAAAATCCGATGGAAAATGTCCGATGGAGCCCACACACGGTCGGAATTTCCGACAACACGCTCCGATCGGACATTTTCCATCGGAAAATCCGACCGTGTGTACGGGGCATAAGTCTGCAATAACAAATAGAGGTTATGTAATATTTGCACAGGTGGACAATAGGCGAGGGAGGGGGAACCCCAGAGAAGCCCAAGCCCAGAAAAGTAAAGAGAATAGAAGAAAGAATTGAGAGAATTAGATTCAGAATAGATAATGAATCCTATAACAGTGGAGAGATTCACAGGTAAATAAGCTTTAGATGTTGAACAACGTTTCCAAAGCGGGTAGGTAGTACACCTAGGACGCGAAACCAGCGGCCCAAGTGTACTTTGTGGGTTCGTGGGTGGTTTGCCACCTAAATGGACAGGTCCACCAAGTAGTGTCGTGAGGAAGAACAAGTCTTGTACACGAGACACCTGTGGTCTGTAAGATCAGTATGTTAGCTCAAAAACTTAACTTGAGTAATGTAAATCAAACAATTTGGAACTACATAAAGAGAACGACACAGCCTGTAAAAAATAGGCAGATAGAAAAAAGAAAAAGACATTAAAACTAATGTCTTGAAGGATCAACCCTAGTAGAAAAGAATAGTAAATCCTTTGCGGACCGATATATCTTCCCGGAGTCTATATAAGGTGCTTTCATTTTAAATTATTTGTCAGCACCCTCGGCACTTCTGTGTGGCAGTCTCATGTTAGCTGAATCCCAGGGTACAGGGACTTTGTCTTTGTCCATCCTCCTAAGCAGAGACCTACCTTTAAGGTATTTTCCTGTTAGTCACTAGTAACTTGAGGAAGGCTTCATAAATACTCTATTTCTTTATTTTGGGTAAGTCCTCTGGTTTCTTTAATTTGGTAGAAGAGGGCCACGATCAGATGTGGTAAATGGCCAACTGGGGACTGACCTATAGTGCGGATAAATGAAAGTTAATGCACCCGACTTCAGGATTGAACTTCAGTAGCTTTACTCCCCCATTTGAGATCCAGACGGAATTTGTCTCCTATTAGGGGTCCCTGAATGGTGGCCGCCTCCGCGGCCATGTTTCAACCGCTTGGGGAACTGCTTCTCCGGAGTGGAAGACGGTGAGGCGTGGGGACGTCTTGTGGGCGGTGGGAGAATAAACTCCTGGTACCATTCCGGTAGATCCACTTTGTCAAATCCAAGACTTGCGCAGAAGTCTGTTAAATCTGCTGGTGAGCGTAAAGTATGTTGCTTACCAGCCAGCGTCACCACAAGTGCAAAGGGGAAGCGCCATGTGTAGCGCAGATCAAGTTCCCTGTGTTTGTCCAGGAGGGGGCGCAGAGCTCTGCGATTGCGCAGGGTTATTTGGGAGAGATCTTGGAACAGCATAATGTGTTCACCGTTAAATACAATTTGGTCATTTCTGCGGGCCTTCCGCATGATTTCCTCCTTAAGTGGGAAGCTCTGGAGGCAGCAAATAATGTCTCTGGGGGGTGCTGTATCTGGGCCTCTGGCTCTGAGCGCTCTGTGTGCTCTGACAAACTCAATGCCCATGTCTTTCTGTCTCTCCAGGAGAGAGTTAAACACACGCTGCAACGCTGGAATAATTTGGTCAGGGTCAACAGTCTCAGGGATCCCCCTCACCCTAATGTTATTCCTCCTCCCCCGGTTGTCAAGGTCCTCTAAATGTCTATTCATTTCAATGAATTGTTCAGCATGAGAGTCAGCAACCTTTTCTAGCCTGTATATGGCCCTGTCCCTGCGCTTGCCCGCCGCCTCCACATTCTCCATCTTGTCAGACAGTGAGAGTAGGTTGGATTTCAAATCCGTGATGGCCGCAGAGAAAGTGGACTTTATATCCGCGGCAAATCCGGTCATGTCATCATATGTGAGGGGCTTGTTGGAGCGATTACGTCCCCTACCTGAGTCCTCCTGTGTGGATTGGGAGTCCTCACTGAAGTCTTCCTCGTCTAGCGGCACCCGCGCCATCTTGGGGCCTGTACCGCTGCCTCGTGGAGACGGTTGGTCTTTCAGGAGTTCAGCTATGCTTCTGGCGGCGGCGACAGCTGCAGAGTTGCGGTGTCAGAGAGGTTACCTGGTTGGGCGCCGGGGCGCGCCGGGGCGTGTTGGCGCTCGCGTTCCTGTCCGTGCTGGGGCGCGTGCCCCTGGGGGCGCCGGTGTGTCTGGGCTGGCCGGCCGTGGCGTGCAGGGTGGCGTCCGGGCGGTCGTGCGTACGCGCGCGTTCGCGTTAGCGCGCGTCCGCCTGTGGGTGTTGCTTTTGACGCGACCCGGTTCGGTGGGCGTGCACGCCGGTGTCGGGGCGCGCTCGGGCGCGTGCGGGGGCGCGGCGCGCTTTGGCGAATCGGCGCGTGCACGTGCGTGGCGTTTTGGCGCCAATTGGCCTATTTGAAGCCTGCCTCCATGCTGACCCAGTGCTGCCTGATCAAACAGCTCTGTACCTTGTTCCGTGATCATCCTGTGTTCCTGTATCCTCGTAGTGTTTACCCGTTGTGACCCGGCTTACCCATTGGACCTTCCTTGACTGCTGCCTGAACCCGACCCCGGCTTGTCTGACCTCGTTTCTGCCTTACCCTCCTGTACCGCTGCTGCCAGCCCGTTGCCAACCTCTGCCTGTGTGTGACCAGCCTGACTAGTTCCTGCCCAGCATCTGCTCTATCCAGCCTGAAGATCCACCGGTTGCTTGCCAGACCATTGTGCTCCAGGACTCTACTTCAGGCCCTCATACCACTCCGCATTCGTGGCCTCCTGTCTACTCTACCAGGGGCCCCGAATCGGATACGTAAGGGAGCCTACCCTCTGCCCAAGTGGACTCACCTGTCTGGTAAGTGTGGGACCTGACATGCGGCGTGATCTGGAGTGCGGTGTATGCTGAGTCAGCTTGCCCATCTCCAGGTCTGTGCTCTCGGGTTGTCCGGCTTTAGGCTGTGTCGTTCCGGGAGCTCCTCTAACACACGTCCATCTCGGTCGCTTGCCAAGCCATGCCCCCGATATGAATTTCTATAAGAAACTTCGGAACAGAAAGAGCTAACCCATCATTTGAGGGGACAACTTATACTAAGTTTATGCAGACATGGATGTTGCAGATGAAGGATTTTTGGCAGTTCACATGTGTGGAGTCTGAAGGTATTGCATAAACTGGGTGATGAAATGTATTGATTTTTATTTGTTATATGTGCAACTGGAAATCAGTTATGGGCTCCTAATGTTATTGGGTAGGAGTGCTGAACAATATATTTCAGTTTAGACACTTGGATTAGGGTAAAGCCACTTTAGCCACCTGGCTTAGGATACCAGAGATTCTATATGTCAACTGAGCAGCATGAGTATGAAGAAAAACAACCTCTTCATAAAGTCCTTTTGTGAAAAATGAAAACAATTCTGTGGTTGTAATAATCATCTTTTGACCACACTTGGCCATAACCAAATCAGTTCAGACGATGTGATAGCTTAACATGGTGGTGTTTTTAGACCTACTGTATTTATTTGGCAAGTTCCCACAAAGACTTCAAGAAACAAGTCCATTATTGGTGTCAGGGACATTCTATAAGAAGGCAGATGCGCGTGCGCAGGCACGGTACTGCGTGTGCCCGCCACACTGGGCACATGAATATTTGCCAGATTCAAACGTCTATGCGCATGCACGCACATTAGCTGTTTACACTGGCGCCAAGCAGCCTATATAAGGACAGCAGCTGCACTAGTGCAGTGCTGTCTGATCTGCAGCTTTACCTGTGTTCTTGTTCCTGTGCCTGTATTGATTCCAGTGTTTGACCTGGATTTCCTGACCACGCTTACTTATCTCCAGTCCTGACCTCGGCTTGCCTTGACCTTGTTTATATCTGCTTATCTGCCTGATATCCTCCTGCCAACCTCTGCCTGCATCCTGACCATTCTCTGCCTGCCATTTATGCTATATCTGATCATCTGTGACTGACCCGGCTTGTCTGACACTGCCCCAGTCTCCTGTCGACCCTGCTCTGCTTAGTGCCTGGTGATGCTGTCTTGCATTCGCTGTGTGCCTGCATCCGCTGTTCCTGCTGCCATCTGTTGCTTTAGAGACCCAGTCCAGTCTGGTGACTCATCGGCCACACATCTCTGCCACCTACAGAAGATCTTGCAGGCACCCTTACCTCACCACGCTCTCGCGGCCACTGTCGCAACTCCAGTGGTCCCTGAGCCGGGGCTGTACGAGAGGTCTCCCTCTGCTCTGCCACAAGGTATGTGACAATTGGGTTTATACAAGAATCTGAATATTCAGTCTTAAAAGAGAAGTATAGCCAAAGCTCTTCTGGCCATACTATGCCTCTGGGTCACAGGAGAACACTTAGTTTTGCACTCCTGTGACCCAGATTCTGCCGACAATGCGCTAAAGTCCGCTCACAGAGCTGGTCCAGGCTCTGCAGGGATGCCGACAATAATGTTAGGATCTGCCCAGATGCCTGACTGGCAGCTGGTTCAGCCCCTCAGCGTGCAGCTGAGAGCCTGAGGCAGTCGCTACCACCCCCTTCAAAGTCCAGTGCTCCAGTGAGTACTGGGGGGGGGGGCTGAATACTAAGCGGTGACTGACAGTCAACGGTCTGTGCTCAGAGCAGACCAAAGAATGAACTTTGATCGATCAGTTCTTGGTGTAGAAGCAGCAGGGCAAAGCTGCATCATCAGATTGATGTTGCAGCTGTCTAGGTGAGTATGTATGTTTATTATTTTTTATTTCAGCACTTCTCTTTAAATAATTGTAACTGTGCCATCTTAAGTTTTTCATTTTGCCAATTCTATTTGTAATGTCATTTATCTGCAAGTATTACTACAACCAAAAACTGGGTAAGGAAGGGTGATCTTGTGAGTATTTCCATCATGGGAACTCTGGATAATCTTTCTGAAAATACCAAATGATATCCTATCAATAATATTTATTTTTCGTTTGCATATTGTGGCTCATGTTTTAGAAAGTTTACCATTTATATTTTACATAATAAACCAAATGTGGGTTTACTTTCTCCTTATAGAATGTTCTCCCACCATCTTCCTCTATAAAATTAAGAAACTATGTAATTCAACTTTAGTCATTTATTACACAAAACTTATAGAATACAGACTGAACTATTTTAGTTTGTATATACATAGAAGCACTTCTTAACATATGTTATGATGCTATAGTTATTATAGGTTGAATGATATGAAACTGAAATTACATGTTCATATACAACTTTAAATAACAGAGTTGTTGCAAAATCAAAAATGTCCATCTACTGTATACCAGCATCCAAATATGAACATTCACCTGCTAGAGGAACTTTCTAAGTAGAACTAAAGGATAAATATAATTTATATCCCATAGCTAAAAAAGGAAGTGAGTGGAAATCCCTCCAATGTGAGGGAATCCCTGATTATTATCAAGGTCACCAGAACTAGTGTCCCCATTGGAAGATTTTCCATTTATCACTGTTCTGGGGACAGCCAAAATTTGGGATTTTCTACTTTCACTTTCGATAATAATGGTAAACATGACAAATTGATAGGATGAATCTCCCTAACAGAGTCACAGCAATAAAAACGTAAAAAAAGTGGAGTCCGTCCGTCGACAAGCCCATGTGAAAGGAGCCTTGGGGCCTTTCACACGAGCGTCTCGTTTGTTTTATCAGTTCAGTCACGTTATTTCAAAGAAAAAACAGATCAGTTTTTCATCAGTTTATCATCAGGTTCTTATCAGTTTTTTTTTCCGAAAAGCAAAAAGTTTATTAATCAAACAAGTTGAATTACATGTTGAAATATACAGTCTCAATACATAGGAAAGGTGTTACAAGCTTATGTCAACACGGTAATACAGAATAGGCAGTACAATATTCAACAATGATCAAACAGCATTGTAAATTTATATAAGACAAATTTAAGGAAAGGATTAGTTCCCTAACATAGAACCAATAATCAAAAACTCAACAGGGGTAATGAGCCCTTTATGTAACGAAGTGTTTGAAACATTGTACGGATGTCTGGATATGTATGTATATCGTCTGTATCTAGATACCTCGCTATTTTCAAGGGAATCTGTTCACCGCTTAATGCGATTCAAAGCCTGTGGCCCGTTTTTGCTAAAAGTTTATAAGTGGGAAGCGTGGGCTTGTATATAGTTCGGTGGTTACAGTTCGAGAGTGTGGGATCACTGCTAGGGGAGGGGAGATAGGAGACGTTTAATTGGTGTTGTTGCGTATTTGTATAAGTGTGGTTACTGTCCCCTGGCTCTAGAAGCCTGGTGGTGCAGGAGACAGCTATGTTGCTGGTTACTAATCACCATCAAATCCTACCAGAAGTGAAGTCAGAAAACATGGAGTATGAAAAAGATGGGGATTCGGGGAAAGTGGTGTTGTGGGTAAGAGTATGTGAGGAATAGGTTTGGAGAGGGTGGGGGTTTTCTGGATTCATGAGTTGTATAGCATCCTAGTCTGTGGCATGTGGGTGGTGGGTCCTGTTGGTCGGGGGGTAAGAGGGTGTAAGATGGGTGCCGTGAGCGACGGGTCGTGCCTGCTAATCCATGTTATAGGCCTGTTGGACCTTTTGGATCCTTTCTTACTCTTTTGAGAGTAGGTGCGTATATTCGTCAGTTGTCTGATAGTGTTGCCAGCAGGACCAGATTGTCCTGAATTTTATGGGCGTGTCTTTAGATTGGTGTATCAGTTCTTCCATTTCTGCTATTTTTGCTATACGTTTAAGCCAAATAGCGGTGGTAGGGGGTTTGGGGGATTTCCAGAGGGTCGGGATGCACATCTTTGCAGCGTTTAGTAAGTGTAGCGTCAGGGATCGCTGGTAGTTTCGTTTTGGGATGGAGGAGTGGTGTAGGAGCATTTGTGCAGGGCTAAATTCTATCAGATAGGTGGTGATGTTGGAAGTGATGCGGTGTACTTCCTTCCAGAATGGTTGGATAACTGGGCATGACCACCATATGTGTAGTAGGGAGCCTTCTCCGTCAGAGCATCTCCAACACTTGGAAGATAAGGCGGGGGAAATTTTATGTAGGTTCGTCGGAGTTTTGTACCACCTAGAAAAGATTTTAAAGCTATTCCCTTGGGCAGACACATTGGTTGAACCCTTATGAATGTGTGTGTAGATAGTTTCCCATTCTTCTTCCGACAACTCAATAGATAGATCTCTTTCCCAGTTGCGGGTAGCTTTGTTAGACTTAGGGTTGTGGTCAGAAAATAGGAGAGAATAGATAACTGAGATTAAGTGTCTTTGTGGTTCTGATTTGGTGCATAATTGTTCAAACGGCGTGAGTTGTCTGGCGTAATTGGCCCGATGGTGAGGGTGGTTGAGAAAGTGTCTGATTTGGAGGTAAATCCACCTCGGGAATGTTCGTTCATTTAATTGCGTATTTAAATTGGCAAGTGGTAGGAAGGTCTCTCCAAAGAAGAAGTGTGCAGCGTGTATGTCCGTGTGAGGCCAGAGATCTGTAAGAAACGTGTCGGTCATGCCCGTTGGGAATTCCGGGTTGTGTCGAATTGGAGTCAGCGGACTTCGCGTGGAGGAGATGTGGTGGTGTCTGCAAGCCTTCTGAAAGGTTTGGAGAGTGCAGCTTATCAGGGGGTGTTGTGTGTAGGACGAGGGGATATTATTTGGGGTGATCCAGGGTAGTTGTCGCACTGGGATCTGGGAGAATTTGTTTTCGATTGTAACCCAAGCTTTCGTGGAAGAGTGGACACACCAGTCTACTATTCTCGTCAATTGGCATGCCTCGTGGTATTTAGCAATGTCCGGTAGACCAATGCCTCCTTTGAGTTTAGGCAGGGTTAGACGGTCAAAGCTTAGCCTAGGACGGTCTTTGCCCCACAGGAACTCACTACATGCTCTGCGGTACGAGGCAAAGAAGGCTTGCGGTAGTTTTATGGGGACAGTTTGTAAGATGTATAGTATTCTCGGAAGGATATTCATTTTAAGTATGGATGCCCTTCCGAACCACGAGAACATGCCTGTTGACCATGCCTTCAGGTCTTTCTGAATTTTTTGAAGGACAGGAAGGTAGTTTTTAGAATATAGGTCAGAAAGTTGGGATGGTAAGTTGATTCCTAGATAAGTGATGGCGTTTTGAGACCATCTAAATGGGAAATTGGTTCGGCAGAGCGTAAGAGTTTCTTTACTAAGTGAAATGTTTAGGGCTTCTGACTTCGCAAAGTTAATTTGTAGGTTTGAAAGGGTGTTGAATGTGTCAAAGTCTTTAAGCAGGTTAGGTAAAGTGATGTGCGGGTCTGTTAGAAATAGGAGAATGTCATCTGCGAAGGCAGAGAGCTTGTGCGTAGTATTTGCTATTGATACTCCTTTGATGTCCGGGTTGGATCTTAAACGTTGGAGGAGGGGTTCAAGGGAAAGGACGAAGATTAAGGGGGATAATGGGCAGCCCTGACGCGTCCCATTGGACACGGAGAAGGCATCCGACAGGTGACCGTTGATCCTGACCCTTGCGGTAGGGGTGGAGTACAGGGCCATAATGAATTGGAGCATACGGTCTCGTATTCCCATCATTTTAAGCACTTCAGTCATATAGTCCCAAGCCACCCTGTCGAACGCCTTCTCCGCGTCCAGGGACAGGAAGAAACCCTGTTGCTGGGAGGAGGACAGCCACTTGTGAATGTTGATAGCTTTGATTGTGTTGTCTCGTGCCTCTCTACCTGGAATGAAGCCTACTTGATCCAATGAGATGAGATTGGTTAAGAGAGGCAAGAGACGATTGGCTAAGATTTTGGCGTAAATTTTTAGGTCAACATTTAATAATGAGATCGGGCGGTAGTTAGTCACTAATGACGCGTCTTTGTTTGGTTTAGGGATTACTGTGATGTGTGCAGTGAGTAGGTCTCGTGGTGGTGGGTTGTCTGGGGAGAGGGAGTTATAGGCAGATAAAAAGTGAGGTTTAAGCGTGTGAATGAAAGTTCTGTAATAACCCGTCGTCAGTCCGTCAGGGCCGGGGCTTTTACCAGGTTTCAGTTGTTTAAGAACCATATCGATTTCCGTGGACGATATAGGTTGTTCCAGATCGTTGGCCGAGACAGCCGATAGGGGAGTAGGACAGTATTTACTGAGAAAATCTCTGATTAGTTGTAGTCTATCGGTGTTGTCGATCCGAGGGTCTGTGTTGCGCAAGTTGTACAGCTGGGAATAATAGTGAATAAACTGTTCAGCTATTTGGTCGTTGGAGACTATTTTTTTCCCTTTAGCGTCAGTAAGTGAGTGGATAGTCATGGAAGCCTTTTTAGCTTGTAGAGCCCTTGCCAGGAGTTTACTCGATTTGTTACCGTATTCATAGAAAGTTTTTTGGGAGAGTATATAATTTCTTTTTATTCGTTTGTTAAGCGTCTCCAACAACTCTTTTCGGGTTTGAATGAGTTCTGGGAGGGTACCTACTGCTTGGGAGTTTTTGTGTGTGCGTTCTAATTCTAGAATACGTGCTGTCAGTCTTGTGATATGGGCATTTCTTTCTTTTCTGCGTGTGGCTGAGATTGATATGAGTTCACCATGTATAGTACTCTTGTGGGCCTCCCATCTCATCATAGGTGAAATGTCTGGGGAATTGTTTTCTTGAAAGTATAGAACCAGTCGTTCGTCAATTCTAGAAGCAATGGCGGCATCTGTAAGAAGAGAGGGGTCTAGGCGCCAGATTGGGGTTTGTTTGGGGGGGCGTTCGTGAGTTGTAAGGTCATGGAAATGGGGTGATGGTCCGAGAGATACATGGGGTCAATGGACGCCGCGGTCAGACATGGTAAATCTGTTTGTGAAAGGAAAAGATAGTCCAGTCTGGAATGACGATTGTGGGGTGTTGAATAGAAGGTGTAATCTTTCGTGTCTGGGTAAAGTGTGCGCCATGCGTCGTGAAGTGATAATTCCTGTAACTTTGTTTTAATCGCCCTTAGTGCTTTATATGGCATGGTGGAGGTGCCTGTGGAAGTATCTAGCAGGGGATTAAGGGAAACATTAAAATCCCCTCCTAGAATAAGGAGGCCTTCCTGGAATGAGGAAAGTTTGTGCAGTGTGGTTCTAAAGAACGCTACTTGGCCGGCGTTTGGGGCATATATATTGGCCAAGGTGATTCGCCTTCCATATAGAGTGCCTTTTGCGAAGATGAAACGTGCTTCTCTGTCGATATAGGTATCCGTAAGTTGAAATTGGCATTGTTTGGCAATGAGGATTGATACACCTTTGGTTTTCGTTGCATGATTAGTTGCGTGTAGAGCTATTGGAAAGCGTTTGTTGGAGAGTTTTGGAATGGAGTTTGTTTTGAAGTGTGTCTCTTGGAGGAAAACTATATCGGCCTTGTTCCTGTGTAGGGAGAGGAGGACTTGAGAGCGTTTTTCTGGGAGATTAAGTCCCCGTGCATTGAGGGAGATAATTTTAGTGTTAGATTTGTTAGGTTTGTTAGCTGGTTGTGACATAATTTGTAAGAGGGTCCGATCTTAATGTAGTAGAGAGATTAGAAGGAGCAGGAATAGATACTTGTTTTTTTGGAGGAGAATAGGGGTTGCGAGGGATGGAGCGTGGGGATAGGAGGTATACGCGAGGGCGTTGTCTGGGGAATAGGTGATGGCGATTTGATACGCTTAAAAAGGGGCGGAGAGTGCGGTGTAAGGGCTATGGATGGGGTCTATGATGTGTTTCACTGGAGGTGAATCCGTAACAATGAGAGAGATAGGGGCTTCTGTCTTTAGGTGATCGATATCGGAGATTAGCAAGAACCTGCTTGCTAATCCAAGGATACTGTGTGTCCGTATCCCAGAAGAGCCGAAAGAGGTCAGTGGTGGGTAGGGGTGGAGGAGGAGTCGGACCGTAGTACCGATGTGTATAGATAACCACTGAGTGGGTCGTAACCAGAGATGACCGAGAGTGATGGAGTAGAGCGGGTAGTTACTACCCGCCAAACAGAGAGAGAGGTGTGGTAGTGTGGTAGGAGGATGGTAGAGAGAGCTGATTCTTGCTATACAGGGTATATTTAGGTCAATTGGACGAGTGGACGTGATGGGGGGTTTAGTAGTGCAGGAGATTGTTGAAGAGGAATATTATAGTGCTTTCCAGGATGTGTAATGCGGCTACGTGGAAGAGGAAAAAGATTAGTCCGTGATCTCTCCTAGTGTGTGTGAATGTTGAGCATGGGTTAAAAAGGTAACTTATATAGAAAGTAAGCTAACAGTGTAATATCTCGTACTAGCTGGAGAACAGTGCATGACAGAGCATGCCTATCAGGTTTGAGGTACTCAATGAAAAGAACCTAAGTATACAAACATTTTAAGAACATTCTCTAAGCCAACTTAGCTTTATCCTCAGTATTGAGTTGTGGTGTGCCTGCATAGTCTGCTGTAACCGCTGTGGTGCGTGCGTAGAGTAAGGAGAAAAGAGCCAAGACCTGGAGCAGGATGGTATGTTGCATCTTCAATGGATCTTCCTTTTCCCCTTTCCTTCTTCTTCCTCTGTTCCTTCCCTTTCCCAAGGGGCATATCGACATCCTCAGGGTCCGTGTTGTTCTCGTAAGGGTAACCTGTGACCTATGTGTGAGTAATAACAACCCTAAACATGGCTGGTTACTTGTCAGATAATACTGGGAGCATGAAGCTTAAGTTACTCCTTGATACTGCGCTTATATCCAAGAGGCATAAATCTACATGAAGGGCATTAGTTGTTATAAAGTACAGACTTTAAGTAAGCTAGTTTATTTCGTGCGTTTCCTAAGCGTACTTATCAAGTAGTGGCAGGATGATGATCCATTATGTTCCCTATGATATACTCCTTGACTATGGGAGTCTAGATTAAGCGAGGGGGATGGGGTGGTGGTCGAGAAGAAAAAAAAAAAAAAAGGGGGGGGGGGGGGGGTTTAACCTGAAATGGATCTGGCATTATGTGACATTGGCATGTGGACCAGCTGGTGAACCCACATTTCAGGTAGGCGGTTCTAAAACCGTTCGGATCTATAGGCAGGAGGGGATATCTATGTCAGAGGAGTTGGAGCATTTTAAATTTTAAAATTTTTAATTTCAAGTTTTAAATTGCCGAATGGATCATCATCCCCACTGCAGGCATAGAAGGTTTGGTGGAAAGGTATCATGCGTGCTCAGAAGTTATACCATCTTCGCAGAGGGTGCGTAGACAAGCAGTAGAATAGGCTTATAAAAAAAAAAAAAAAGAAAGGAGTAAGCAGACCCAAAAATGCAGCATAGGTGGGGAGAAGTGGTTGTGTGCTAGCTTGACAGTTGTCTGTTACAGTCAGCTCATTAAAGTTTTGAGGGCTAACGTTTGAAGAAGTTTCTTGGCAGTCAGTGATAGAATGCGATATACTAGAGTGCACCTAGCGAATGAGCATGCAATCCTAGCAGGTGAGAGAGAGATCAGCAGGACTGTGAGGCAGCAGCAAGTGAAGGCAGGCTGTGAGGAGGAGCAGGTGGGGTTCAGCCAAAGAGAAAAAAAAAAGGTCATATGGAACAGAATAGAGAAAGAGAGTAATATAGGTAACTTAGCTGAGGGTAAGGAGGCACGTTTTGTTGCTTAACGGTCGCGACGCGCCCTCCTGGTCTGCGGAGCTTTCAGCGGGCTGGCTCTGTGATCCTGATGTGGGGTTCGGTGGTGTTCCCGGGGATCGGAAGGCGATCTTTGCCTCCTGAAATGGTGAGCTTGCGTTTCCATGGGCTCATTGCGAGATGAGGCTTTGTTGGCGGGAGGCCGGTATTCCGCGTACCATTCGGGTACTTCCGTATAGGGAATATCCAGGGTCTCGCAGAAGTGACGCAGATCTTCCGGCACTCGGAGGAGTGCAGAGCGCCCTTGATTGGAGGCTGACAGGCCGAAAGGGAACTTCCAGCGATACGGTATGCCGTTGGTACGAAGAGTTTCCAGCAGAGGGCGCAGTTCTCTTCGACGCTGTAACGTAATGGTCGAAAGGTCCTGGAAGAGACGGATTTCTGTGCCCTTGTGTGTCAATGGAGCGTTAGTACGGGCATTCCGTAAGATCTCTTCTTTTAGTTGATAGTCGATCACACAGCAGATTACGTCTCTGGGAGGATCAGAGTCTCTCCCCCGTGGACGTAGGGCGCGATGTATACGTTCCATCCCAATAGATGTTGTGGCGGGTTTTCCCAGCAGGGTGTTGAACATGCCTGTTACTTCTGGTAGAAGGTGGTCCGCATCGACAGATTCCGGCAGTCCTCTTATGCGTAAGTTGTGGCGCCGGCCGCGATTGTCCAAATCCTCGACATGGCGGTTAAGATCGCGTAGCTGCAGGGTGTGTGTGTCTATCACTTGGCATGAGCGGCGGAGTACAGAGGTATGTGTGGCCGTGGTCTTTTCCACCTCGTGTACTCTGCCGGCGATGGCTTGAATATCAATTTTTAGGTCTGATATCGCGGCCGTTAGGGCTGCCGTAAGGGTGTTCTTGATGTCCGTTGCTACTGAGTGGAGATCATGGAGGCTTGGAGGCGGTTGTGGCGAGAGGACTATCCCGGCAGTGTCTGAGGGGATCTGCGAGTCTGGGTTAGATAGCAGGCTTGGCGTGTGGAGTAGGCCGCGGGAGGTCGCCATGTTGCTTGCCTGAGTGCGGAACATTTCCGGGATGTTCTGACTCACCCGCCCGGTTAAATCACGGGGAGACCTGGATCGGGGGGCCGAGGAGCTCCGGGAAGAGGTCCCCATAGCGTTTGGGGGTAGTAGTGGGTTAGAAACCTCGTTTTCAGGCTGATGATTCTCTCTGTCGGCGGGAGCTGACAAGTTAAGCTGCCATTCTCTGTCGAGGTCAGGCCACGCCTCCAGGTTCTTATCAGTTTTATATCAGTTTTTTTTTTACATCCACTACCAGTGCAAAAGCAGATGCGGATGCAATGTTTGTCCGTTTACATCCGTTTTTCATCAGTTCTGGGTTTTTTTTAACGGAAGAAAAATAGGGCTTTGATCTGTTCCAAGTAAATGGATGTAAATAGATAATAAGCTGTTTACATCCATTTTCCCATATATATGCATTGATGTCCATTTTTCATCCGTCAACGGATGGATGAAAAATAAACAAAAAGGAACGCCTGTGTGAAAGGGGCCTTAGTGTACAGGCTCCGCTTTGCTCAGCAGGGGATTGCTCTGTCGATCCCCGCTGAGCAGGCAGATGACAGGTCTGTCTCTGCACACTGTGCATGGATGGATCTGTCAGAGCGCCGCTCTCTTTGGGGGATCGGATGAAGACGGACCGTAGAGGATGGAAAAGTAGGGTTTTTCTCCGTCATCAGAAACGGAGCATAGCGAAGACTGATGTCAGCGGATGTTCATCCACTGACATCCTCTATCGCATAGAGATACATGTATGTCAGTTTTTCATCTGAAAACGGATGGATGAAAAACGGACATACAGTCCACCCGTGTGAAAGGGGCCTTAGTCTGCTCATTCAAATGAGTGGGCTAACTTAACCCACAACATTAACAATTTAATGCTAAATGCACCAATGCACCGCAATCATGTGAATGGGCTCTAAGGCTACTTTCACACTGGGGCGTTGGCAGTAAAGCTTTACCGCTTTACCGTTGTTTTTGCAGCACTTTTCGGCCGCTAGCAGGGCGCTTTTAACTGCCGCTAATGGCCAAAAAAGGGTTAAATGTGTTCGCAAAGCACCGCTGCAGCAAGGGCGCTGTACACCGCTCCTACAGCACCTCAAAGATGCTGCTTGCTGGACTTTTTTTTCACGTCCTACCAGCGCATTGATCCAGTGTGAAAGCACTCTTTCACACTGGAGTGAGAGGAAAGGCTCTTTACAGGCTCTTTGCAGGCACTATTTTTAGCGCTATAGTGCCTGTAAAGCTCCTCATATTGAAAGCAGCCTAAGAAGTTTTAGTTCCACAGCTGATGATCAGAAGAATCAGGTGCAGTATTGATATATGTTGTGCAATGTTCCCCAGAAAATACAGGGTAAAAGACCATGGTAAATATTACAATGACAAGGCATTATGAACACAGAAAGGAACTTGACTGTTTTAGTCCTCCTCTTAGCTTTTTTTTTAACATCAAACGTCACCCAAAACAGTTATTACAGTTCTGTGTGGTTGCTGAAAAGCTGAATCACTTGCCGGCTTCTTCTATCACACAAAGACTACCAACACAAGCGATATGATCACCATAATTCCCTGGCATAGCTATTACAGGGTCATATCATTGGGGGAGATTTACGATAACTGGAGAGTGCAAAAACTGGTGCAGCTCTGCATAGAAACCAATCAGCTTCCAGATTTTATTTTCAAAGCTTAATTGAACAAGCTGAAATCAGAAGCTGATCGACTACCGTGCACAGCTGCACTAGATTCTGGGTGCTCCAGTTTTAGTAAATCTACCCCACTGTGTCACTCTTTCACCATGGATTCTTCATAACCAGTGATTCCAGCTGAAAGAAAACCAGCTCTGTTATGGCATTGTTGGAGGAATGATAGGTAATTGCACCTCTGCTGTCGCCAAGTGATAAATGAAGTAGATGAGTGATTCTACCTTTCAGTACCTATGCAAAACTAAATTATTTCCATTTGCAGTTGGCCTTTTAGATTTGAACAGCTAGATAGACATAAACAAGGTTTCAGACTCAGGCAAAAACAATTAACGGTACCAGCACAGATGATGGTGGCTGGCATTTCAAAGGTTGTAAAATTTATATATGCTATTTCTGTCCTAAATGCAATCTGGGCACTTGGTAATTTCTTTGATCAAAAAGCTACTTGACTCTTTGCTTTTAAAAATACTATGCTATAATTAACAATGTACATTTAGCAGAGCTGACATATTACCTGTGCAGCAATGCTTATATTGGGTGGGTTTTGTCTACATTTCTGGAAGTTGTGTCATATTAAAGCCTAACTTCAGGTTTTATTTAACTTTAAATTGTTCATTTGAACCAAGTTGCATTAGCTACATACAAATACAAGCCCTGTATTCCAGTAGTGGTACAGGGACTTCCCGTCCCGATGCTGGAACAAACGCCGCTCAGCCAATCACAGGAAGCTTTGTATTTTTATGTATGAATACAAGGCTTCTGCTGATATAATAATCTGGATTCAGTTATATCACTGGCTCCTGATAGAATTTTAACATTCTAATACTTAAAAAGCAAAATCAGTTTGATATGAAAGACTACCTGGATTTACAATAAAAAGGCTTCTAATGCCCCGCACACACTGTTGGATTTTCCAACGGAAAATGTTCGATGGGAGCTTTTTGTCGGAAATTCCGACCGTGTGTAGGCTCCATCGGACATTTTCCATTGGAATTTCTGTCACACAAAATTTGAAAGCTGGTTCTCAAATTTTCCGACAACAAAATCCGTTGTCGTAAATTCCGATCGTGTGTACAAAATTTCGACACACAAAAGTTCCACGCATGCTTGGAATCAAGCAGAAGAGCAGCACTAGCTATTGAACTTCATTTTTCTCGGCTCGTCGTACGTGTTGTATGTCACGGCGTTCTTGATGTTCGGAATTTCAGACCAACTTTGTGTGACCGTGTGTATGCAAGACAAGTTTGAGCCAACATCCGTCGGAAAAAAAAACATGGATTTTGTTGTTGGAATGTGCGATCGTGTGTACGCGGCATTCATGTGTAAAATTTTGCACAAAGTAAGGCACAACATATCAAACTTTATAGTATAACTAAAGGCATCATTTTTTTTAGTTTTGGATAGAGTAGAGATGGATTAGAATACCTGTCATTTTTTGTTGCTGTCTGTGCCCCCTTCAAGATTCACCTTCTCTATTAGTCCTGTTTATCGTTATCATTGAAAGTGAAAGTAAAAGAAAACCTCAAATTTTGGGATGTCCCCAGAAAAGTAATACAGGGGAAATCTTCCAATTGAGACACTAGTTCTGGTGACCTCGAGGTTCCCAAGAAATACCTTTAATTACCTCTCACTTCCTGTTTAGCTATGGGACAGGAAGTGAAGGGATATCTCTGCAATGGCACAGAGATGGCGAAAAAAATCTGACAGGGGTTATAACCCTCCCTTACCCTATCCAAAATAAAAATAAAATGTTGCCCATAGTTCTACTTTAAGATCAATTCAAACTTAAATTTCTTTTTTGTAGTCAAGTACAAACATAATGGCAAGTATTAGCAGTATTACTTTTCCAAACTGTAAAGATACATACAGCAATGGATTGCATTGCAATGACAATAAAGATATGATATACAAAATAAATCCTAAAACAGACCTATCCTCTGCAAAGGCGTGACCCCTATTTTGCCAGCTATTTATAATAGGTACAGTGCTGTTCCTAAACAAATAGCAAACTAAGTTTTGATAAACTTTATTGGAAAAAAACAGCATTTGGGCCCCCTCTGTCAGCTGGTCACGTGACAAATGATGGAGGATCTGCCTGATGTCAGTCTTTTAAGTACTTACGGCAAAGACCATGTGACTGGCAGCAAGAAGGCCTATTTTTATTTTTTCCACAAAAGGTATGTTTTTTTAATTAACAATTTATTATTGCAACATGGCAATGCTGTTAGAAATAATTGTACATTTTTGGCAAGTATAGAATCGCGTTAACTTTCATGATGAATTTTACATAAACACTTTCAATATCAAATATTGCTTCTAAAGTGACTTACAGAAGATGTCTGTATAATGAGGTGGTCACATTGTTGTTCACAAAAAGTCTTTGGCATTTTTAAACCTTCCTGCTTACCAGACTGAAAACCTGGATCTATATGGCCAGGGGCGGATCCAGAGTCTAGTCTCGGGAGGGGCACTGCCAGAAAATATTTTTTTTGTGGGCAATTTATCAGGGTAATGGCTGGTGTTGGCGCTTTCATCATCACGGCACCATGGTTGTTATGGTGTCAGGATGATTGAAGCGCATTATTTCTATTATTACATTTCACATAAAATGAAATGGTTCAACTCACCATAATGTTGAATCAGTGGGAGCCCCGAGTGTGTCACTTTTTACGTCGACCTGCCTTCAGATGCAGCTTATCACTTGCCACGTCCCTGCCACAAGCTGCGGATTGTCACTTGCTTGCCGCCAGATGCTGATTGTCACTTGCCACGTCACCTGCCACATGTTGCTGATTGTCACTTGCCACGTCACCTGCCACATGTTGTTGATTGTCACTTGCACATGGGGCACATTCAGGGCACATCAGGCACATGGGGTACATCAGGGCACATCAGGCACATGGGGTACATCAGGGCACATCAGGGCACATGGGGTACATCAGGGCACATTCAGGGCACATCAGGGCACATTCAGGGCACATCAGGCACATGAGGTACATCAGGGCACATCAGGGCACATTCAAGGCACATCAGGGCACACGGGGTACATCAGGGCACATTCAGGGCACATCAGGCACATGGGGTACATCAGGGCACATTCAGGGCACATGGGATAAATTCAGGGCACATCAGGGCACATTTAGGGCACATCAGGGCACATTCAGGGCACATTCAGGGCACATGGGGTACATTCAGGGCACATTCAGGGCACATTCAGGGCACATGGGGTACAATCAGGGCACATGGGATAAATTCAGGGCACATCAGGGCACATTCAGGGCACATCAGGCACATGGGGTACATCAGGGTACATCAGGGCACATTCAGGGCACATGGGGTACATCAGGGCACATTCAGGGCACATCAGGCACATGGGGTACATCAGGGCACATTCAGGGCACATGGGGTACATTCAGGGCACATTCAGGGCACATGGGGTACAATAAAGGCACATGGGATAAATTCAGGGCACATCAAGGCACATTCAGGGCTCATAGGGTACAATAAGGGCACAGCGTTTACTTGTTTTCTTCATATGCAGAGTGGCGCAGGCAGCCTCTGTAGTAAGTTCTCTCTCATGTCACGCTGCTGCTGCTCCCCCCGGCGGCCCCTCCTCCTCCTCTCTTCTTGTCCATCCCAGATGATGTCACAAGCAACATCTCTGGACTGGCCAGTTTCTCCGCTCACCTGCAGACCGGACCGTCCCCTCTCTAGATGTCTGTCCTGCTGCTCCTGAACACCCGCAGTCTCACCTGTCAACCCCCCCTCACTCATCCGCCAACCTGTCGCTCAGGCTCTCTCTCACCTGCCGACCCCCGCTGACTGGCCCGCCCGCTCGTTAACCCGCACACTCGTCCTCCGGCTCCCGCCCACTCACTCATTCACTGACTGGCCTGCCAATCATGAATTTCTCGGAGGGGGCAATTGCCCTGTTGCCCCCCCCCCCCGGATCCGCCCCTGTATATAGCCCAGATATTCCATAGTAAAGCATTCCCTCCTGCCTATATTGATAGTGCAAAGTGCAAAACTCCCAGGGGTTTTTTGGATAAAAATAATAAAATTCCTGGTGCATGTGTTAAGGTAAGACAGATGAAAGATAACGTGTATTTTTAGCTTAAGGCACAAACCATAAGACTAGTCATAGTAAGAAAGGCTATTTTTTTCCACTGCAAAGCAAATTTACTATGTAATTAGTCATGTAGCCACTGTCCAAATATGTATTTCAATTCAATATAATCTGTTCATATACACTGTGTATTTTGGTAACTTTTCAGGAACTAATTATATTCCTTACAACACACTTTTAGCCTACAAAAACTGTTTTGTCTACATTACAAAAGGCATACTTCACATAAAGATGCTGCAGTGTAAAAGTTATATGCCAAACTATGTTGTACATACAGTTTCACATTTTGTAAATTGTCATTCACCCTTCAAATTATAACACATATTGTTTACAGAACAAGGGATATGCCTTTGGGTTTGTACGGCATCACATTGCATATAAGAAGCAGGTATTTCAATTTAAAGCTAAGGTGATCATAAAGAATCATCTTGCAGCTGTATAATCTTTGGTAAATATATATACAGAAGATGAAATGTATCTTGTTACAGCTTTTACCAGTGAAAAGGAAATTAATATTTCATGAACAAACATTTTAATTTGCACTGCTCCAAAAATGCTATCCAACACTCAAATGACAAAAAGAGAGCACTTTGATGAGTTATTAAACATAACAGCATCTAACTATTATCTGGGACTTCAGCAACAAGACACATATGCTGGATGTGCCACATTTTTTATAATGAAGTTACAAAGAACCCTGATATTATTTTGTAAAAGCATTGGAAGCTTATTGTAATTTTTCTTGGGGGTGGGATTTTTCCAATAGATAGCATAACGGAGCAGTTACATTACAAGCACATTATGGCTGCATTTTCAAAAATATAGAAGCAAAGCAGTAAGTCCCACTTCTCTCTTTACAACCAGTATGCTTCTAAATTTGTTTTAGTATATATACTGCCTGTAAAGAGAAAAGTAGTACACTGTATGTTGGTTTGCTGCTAGAAACTCTGTAGTATAAGGCAACTGGGTGCTTCAACCTGTAATTCAACAAGAACAATTTACCAATGGATAGTCCACATTAAGCATGTCTCAGTACCCTAAATAAACACAATTATTCACAGTTTTGATGGATTTTAAAGAATGCATAGTAAACATTTTGGGCAATTAACATAAAAAGCACACTTTTTTTTTGGATATATCTAATATGTTCTACAGAAAAAAAACATGGAACATTTTGATCCAAAGTTGTTGAGAGTAGCACATTTTACACTTCTAAGATTAGTAATGAAAATCTAATCTGCCTCCAAGCGTTCACTCTCCATTGGCCTACCATATTATACTGTAACACCAAATGCCCACCTGTGAAGGCACTAGCGACACCTCTCTTTACAGTGATGGCAGCTGGAATGCTGACCTTTAGTATTGTTGTCTGAGAAGCACATACTGCAGCATTATCAAAAATGGCTGCCAAAATGTTCTGACCACTAGCGATGGGCTGTGGTATGCACATCAAAGCTGGAGAAGCAGACAGTCCAATAGCCATAGTTAATGGAAAGGCAAGCATTGCTGCTGCAACCTGATCGGTGTCAACATTTTTGTGCAGGACAATAGCTGCTACCATACCACAGCCAATGGAGCCTGCTCACAAATTTAGGTTTGAATACTGAGGGGAATTGTCTGTGAATAAAAACTTTCCAATCATGTTTTTGAAAAATGGTTACAATTTTTGTACAAGTACAAGAATAAGTAAGTTTGAAAATAAGTAAACATAAGGTAAATGTGCTATTCTCTAAAACATTTTCACCAATCTTCTGCAAATTGTAGAACTGGTAGAATTTCATGCAATGAAGTCTAGTAAACAAAACAGAAACATGTTGAGTCATTGAGACTGAAGAAGAAAGTTGCTATTACAACAAATCTTCCAGTGCTTTTAAGCAATGAGCAGTCAGCACTTTCCTGATGATAAATAATACTTCTCTGTGATATTCAAAGCTTCCAGCTCATTAGTCCTGGCATCACCCACATATGTGCTGGGAGTTTCACTGAGCTGTCAAAGAGGGATCTTGGCATGGCAGGCTCAGTGGGTTGTGCAAGAAAACAGCTCAGCGTGATCATACAGCTTTGGTTTTATAGCACCTCTTACAACATTTAGTCACTGTCATAAAAAAGGTAAAAAAGATTAAAGCAGTTATTCGTGTAAGAAACACTAATTAAATGACAGAGACATCATCTTTTTTATCATTCTCTGCTGTGCCAGGTTTCAGTGGGCTTGCAGCATTATCCATATTCCTTTCTTCTTTTTCTCCATCCACAGCCTTTGTTTTTTCCTGTTTAGTCCTTCCATGGACCCATGGGATAAGACATAGGATAAATCCACCAATTATGGGGGGGACACCCGCAAGGTAAAATGCTACATCATAAGAGCCAAGACTGTCTCGCAGAAGACCTAGAGAAACCAAAAATGTATTTATGATGCAACAACTATTTTCTTAAAATTCATTATAAATTTTATCAAACTGATTAATAACAAAGCTCATACAATTTTAGATAGAACACAAACCTTCCTGTGCACTGTGTTCAACGTTTCTCAAAAAAGATTTATTATTCAAAAGTTAATTAAAAGTTTATGCTAGGTGCAAAATTGTTAATTGGCCCTTCTTTCTGCCGAACCCCCAGACCTAAAAACAACACACTATCCCCTTACTTACTGTAAAGAGTATGTCAGGGCAAAAAAAAAAAAAAAGTGAGTATGCATCTGTGGCGGTGGGAAGTGGGTTATTTTGGTTCATGGGGACTAAAAAGGAAGGATGAGTGCACACTAGTTTTCACTTCAGACCAGCATAAGTTATGCATTGATTGATGATGATTGATGATATTTGTAATGAAACGTCCCACACTCCGCTTGAGTGCTTTCGTCATGTACCGCTTCCTCCAGTCTGAATATACATATCATATATTCCAAACCGTTGACAACCAATATCTAGACAGTACTCATTTTGGCTGCTGAACATGAAAACTGTTTATTTGAACACAGAATACAGTCTAGAGGTCGAGCGATATGGGTTTTTCTCTGGCCGATGCCGATGCCGATATTTAGAAATCGCGGTGGCCGATATATGATGCCGATTTTTTTGTGCCGATATATTAGGCCGATTTTTTTTTTCTCTTTTTTTTTTTTTTCCCTTCATCTCATAAAATCTATTAGTTAGACCCCTTTCACACTGGGGCGTTTTTCAGGTGCTTTTGGGCTAAAAATAGCGCCTGTAAAGTGCCTGTAAAACGGCTCCCCTGCAGTCTGTGTGAAAGCTCGAGTGCTTTCACACTGAGGCGATGCGCTGGCAGGATGTTAAAAAAAAGTCCTGCAAGCAGAATCTTTGGAGCGGTGTATACCGCTCCTTCACCACTCCTGCCCATTGAAATTAATGCGCACCGCTGCCGAAGTGCTTGCAAAGCGTTTCGGCAGCAGCGCTTCAGGGGCGCATTTAACCCCTTCCTCGGCTGCTAGCGGGGTTATAAGTGCCCCGCTAGCAGCCGAATAGCTCCGCTAAAATGACAGTAAAGCGACGCTAAAACTAACAGTGTTTTGCCGTCAACGCATACCCGCTCCAGTGTGAAAGCAGCCTTAAGTAATAAGTGATACAGAAAATTTTTTACATTTAAACATTTATTAAACAAAACAAACCTCCAATCAGTTCACTTGTATGTATAATTTAGATTTAAAAAAAATAACTATATCTTAAATATTAAATACACAAAAACAGGTAATCAAAACTTTTGGACGAAAAAAAATGGGCTAACTTTACTGCTTATTTTTTTTTTTTTATTTCATTAGTGTATTTTTTAAAAAAAAATTGCGTTTGAAAGACCGTTGCGCAAATACCGTGTGACATAAAATATTGCAACGACCGCTATTTTATTCCCTAGGGTCTCTGCTAAAAAAATATATATATATAATGTTTGGGGGTTCTAAGTGATTTTCTAGCAGAAAATACAGGATTTTTACTTGTAAGCAACAAGTGTCAGAAAAGATTTAGTCTTTAAATGGTTAAACTGAGAACTCCTCCACATGAAGTTCAGTCTATTGATAAAAGAACCTGAAGAGATACAATGTTTCTTCTTATCAGACTTGGCAGGCTGCCCAGGGAGGAGAGAAGAAAAACTTTAGACAACTTGCATTGATTTCTATTACAGAACTGAAGTTATAATCGGCTTTTTTTATCAGCACAATCGGCCGATGCCGATTAAGTAAAAAAAGCCAAATATCGGCCGATATATCGGTCGACCTCTAATACAGTCTTTTATACATTTGAAGAGGAGGGTCCCCGCTCCTGCACTTATTACTCTAAGAATACACCTGTAATCAGAAACATAAATGAACATGAGCTAATTAACTAATCATTTCCAGACTAGGTGACTCTTTCAGGTCGTAGCCTTGTTGTCTCCTAGCTCACTAACTACAATACACATTATCATAAATATCAACACAGAACTCCTTCACACAATAGCAGAGTTAATTAGCACAAACAACAATGGGTGAAAGACCCTCCAGACTAGTAAACCACAGGAGACCCAGGGCTTTCCAGATGTCATTAATCAGCATTCCTTTCACATACATCTGCTATGAGTCCCACACTGGCAGAGACCATCATGGCCTCCTTAATAATGTCCTTTTGCATTACATAACAGAATATCTTCCTAAATGCTTGTAGATTCCTCAAATGCCAGGGCTCATAGTAGGTAGGCAAGAGGCTAGCATTCAGTCCCCTCCAAAAGCCTCTGTCCCGGGTGAGTCTATCATATTTCTCCCCCATCAAAAGTCGACCAACAAGGTCCCAGACCTCCACCTGGTATGGACATGCGTTAGTCAGGCAGAGTGAACTCACATAGTCAGTCCGCATGATCTCTATTCTTGGCTGCAAGGAATAATTGTCATCAGTAGGTGTGGGGCAGAGGTCATTGATTCTCTGTCTGGCGGCCAGTACTTCAGGTGGGGAGGAAGGCCGACCGCCCCGGTTCCCTGGAACTCTGCAGTTGTTGCCGGTGCTGGACAGAGGTTGGTAGCAAACTGTCCTGTTACCAGAACTTCTTCTGGGTTGCTGTTATTGGAGACCGCAGACCCATCCATCGATGCCAGGTCAAGCTGCAGTTGTGAGGTGATGATTGCATTCTCCCCTAGATCCTGGTCTGCTGCTTGGGAGTGACTGCCACCTCCTCACCCTGGGCCTCCAGAACTGCCACAGGTGTAGGGCAGAGGTCTTGGACCCTCTGTCCGGTTGCCAGCGCTTCAGCTGGAGAAGTTTCTTGTAACTCCACAGATGCTGCTGGCAGGAAATCCTATGTCCTTGTTGTGGGAGAAAGGCCGGCTGCCTCTTCTCTCAGGAAGCCTGAAGCTGCTGTTGGTGCTGGGCAGAGGCTAGCAGAGCTCAGCCCTGTTAGCACTTCAGTTTTGGGGACGGCAATTTCTGGAGTTTCCACTGCCGATTCTCTGGCATGCTGCTGAACGTGTTCTAGCAGTTTCCTGTATGCCCTTTCCAGATGCTGTTCTTTCCTTAGCAAATATTCCAGGTCGAGTTTAAACTCTGAGACCTGCAAGACGGAGCATAACCTCTCTATAATCTCGCAGGTCCTCATAGGTAGTTTCTCCTTCATCGCAAAACAAAAAACCATCAGTAAGGCTCTCCCACAGCAATCCAGGGCCACCAAAGTCATATCCCTCCGGAGAGCATTCTGTTGTCTCCCCTAAATATTCCTGCTCTGCGTGCCATTGCAGAGCCCGATAACGATTGTCCAGCTCTATCTCCTGCTGGATCAGCCTGTCCAACTCAGACACCCACTGCTCCTGAGGCTGCTCTCCCCAGAATGCCATCCGCAATGCCCGCTGGTCACTGACCCGGTCCTCTGGGTTTGAAAGCACTTGCCCTGTTGTATGCCAGCGACCTGGAGGGCTCCAATCCAGATTCCTACCAAAATCTGCAGCCTGAGCTCCAGGTATTTATCCTCAGACACAGTCCTGGAGTATGCTGAAAGGACGATCCGCAGCACCCTGGGGAACTCTGATGGCGGGTCCATATCTCCGTTGGGGTGACTGAAGTCTGCTATACTGATCTTGGATCCGGGTGGAGGTTTGGATGTCCCAGACTTCAGGAAGCATCCCACTGCTTGCCATAAATGTAACGAAATGTCCCACACTCTGCTTGAGTGCTTTCGTCATATACCACTTCCTCCAGTCTTAATATAGATATCAGATGCTCTCTCAAATGCCAGGGCCCATAGTCGGTAGGCAAGAGGCTAGCATTCAGTCCCCTCCAAAAGCCTCTTTCCCGGGTGAGTCTATCACCATATTCATTCCTAAATTCAGAATATGAGCCATAATTGTATTATTGAGGTTACAAAGAAAACCAAGATTTCTAGTTCTGTGGTAAGATTTTAAATAAGTGTTGCACAAAATCTGAAGAGCTCCAGGTCATGTCTAAGTGTCTGCAAAAGTCAAGAAATGTCCCCTCAGTCTGGAAACTGGGAGCATACCTTCTTGCAAAGAAAGCCTTGTCTGAGGATTTGGCAGACTTGGAATGCGAGACTTTAATAGTGAGTCCTTGATGAGAAGGTCTCAAACTGGTCCAAAAGGTAAAGTCCCTCAAAAGCTATGAGGATCAAACACTTCTAATAAGATGGTTCCAGCAAGAAATAAGATGAGAGGCTTCCAGTCATCAGCTCTATGTGTTTAACAAACAGAGGGCCAGCAGCTGTAGTGGTGAGATTCCTATTTGCCGAATCAGACATAGTTTTACAAAGTAAAGTCACAGGTTTTGGAATGAGCATCCAACCACTTTTTGTTTGGGTCCTTAAAAGCAGGTACATAGAAAAAAAACTGAGTTCCAGACGCTGATAACTGGATCCAAATCTTATGTAAGAAATGGGGAAGAGGAGGAAAAAGACATAGTAGTATAATCAGAGCTTGACTGTGCAGCTGTCAGATCACATTGAAATAATGCTAAATGTCTGAGAACAACAAAATCAGACAGCGCTCGGTAGCTCAATTATAAGGAATTGTACATTTCATAAAGGAAAAGGGAAGATTATACAGTGTTGCAAATGTTGCCACGCTGAGGATCTGGCACCGATGGGTCACTGTGTCCAATAGGCAAGGAGAAATCATGGGGAGGTATCAGCCATGGAGGTGGAACAGGTTGCTGTGCAGTCCAAGCCAGACCTCGCGGCACATGCAGGTGACGTCACTCAAGCGGCTGGAAAGAAGCGCGATACCCGGAAGGAAGCCACGTGCAACCAGCGTAAAGCGCAAGCTTCCCTGCAAAACGCATCATCACCGGCAACATGGACGCTGGCGCTCCACACTGGTTCCACATGGCTTTCTTCAGGGCATTGCGCGTCTGTCCATCCGCTTGAGTGATGTCACCTGCATGTGCTGGCAAGGTCCGGCTTGGATTACATAGCAGCCCATTCCACCTCTGTGGACATGGTGGCTGGTGCCTCCCGATGATTTCTCCTTGCCTATTGGACACCAGTGACCCATCGGTTCCCAGCGTGGTAACGTTTGCAACACTGCAAAATGAAATAAACAATATGTGTTTTTAACCATTCATTGACTGAGGATACACTTCAGCTACCATATCTCATGCCTTATACAACTCCTTATAATTTAGCTACCAAGCGCTGTCTGACTTTGTTGTTTTCAGCCTTAAAAGTAGGTGCATCCTCCACCGATATGGTAGTCGCCTTGTTAAAGTGAGACCTGGTCAGATTTACAGAGAGAATGGACCAATTTTTTAAAAAATTCATACCAAATGAATAAAAGAAATTCCCCTAGTGGTTTTTAGAGGCACATATGAAAGGACGTATAGAAAAATGTATAATATGTAGACAATAATTTATTCATAACACAAACATCATAAAAACATCAATAACATAACAGATAATGGGAGGAATGCGATTCATGCATTTGTACATATATAACTATTGATACCAATATGCTTGCATCCGACGTGTTTCGGAGTTGTTTTAGCCTCCTTCTTCAGGGGTGGTTGTAGATTTTAGCAAGGGTTTCTAAACTCGGAATAGTGTATTTAACAAAGAAATAATGAGTATATGTACATATCAGACCATACGGACATAAATACAAGTTAAATTTGTTTCATTTACACTTACATTGGCATATATGTAGACTGGCTACGCATTCCAAAGAAATTTAAAAACAAAAGCGCTGACACTGTCTGCCCATCCAGCGTGTTTCCCAATCGTGATACATACCAAGTAACCCCTGGTATGAAACACGCTGGATGGGCAGACAGTCTCAGCGCTTTTGTTTTTAAATTTCTTTGGAATGCGTAGCCAGTCTACATATATGCCAATGTAAGTGTAAATGAAACAAATGTAACTTGTATTTATGTCCGTATGGTCTGATATGAACATATACTCATTATTTCTTTGTTAAGTACACTATTCCGAATTTAGAAACCCTTGCTAAAATCTACAACCACCCCTGAAGAAGGAGGCTAAAACAACTCTGAAACGCGTCGGGTGCAAGCACATTGGTATCAATAGTTATATATGTACAAATGCATGAATCGCATTCCTCCCATTATCTGTTATAATGTTATTGATGTTTTTATGATGTTTGTGTTATGAATAAATTATTGTCTATATATTATACATTTTTCTATACGTCCTTTCATATGTGCCTCTAAAGTCCACTAGGTGAATTTCTTTTGTTTAAATTCTTACTATAGGATGTGGCACAACTTGCAGGTAATTAGACGGTCAACAACCTTCGTTACCAAATGAATAAAAGGCCAGCAAGCACTTAGGAGGAGCAAACAGACAGTCAGGTTGCTTCCAATCTTCATTCAGAAACAGCTGGAAAATCAAGTGCAAAACTAAAGTTTTTGCAGCCTTACAAGACCATTAAACCCTTGGGTGGAAACAGCACTTAAAGAAGCATTAGCCTGATCCTCTAGTTTTAGGGTGGTGTGCACTGCACCATTAAGAACCAAAATGATCTCCTTTAACTTAGGAGTAATTGCAGAAAAGTGTGACTTCTCAGGGGTAAGCCGATCTGACAAGAGTTTGAGAACCTCAGAATCGGAGTCTTTGCAGCCAATGGTTTAGAAGCTGCTGGAGGGGGCATAGGAGCAGGCCTGTGGCCCCTGTGATCAGGTTCAGTAAATAACTGGGTAATTTGTGTCATAAAGTCTCGCATGACCAAAAACCTCAATCAAGAGGGCAGAGGACTCAGTCACACCTGATGGAGCCAAGGAGCATGGGATAGACTCTAGACTTGACTCTCTAACAGGAGAGGACTGCATGGCTCCAGACTGCGGACCTCAACACCTTCAGTGGGTGCTCTGCAAGCTGCCCCCAGACCATAAGTGGAAATGAGCTTGGGGCACCCAGTACATAGGGACTGTTCCCCTCCCATGTCTAGAACTTGGCATGTTGCAGTTAGGCAATGTGCAAGCATGGGGTAAGCGGCAAGTCCTCATCTACTGAAAAAAACAAGGCAGGCAGGCAAGAGGAATGGATTAAAGACCAAAGTTTCACATGACTCTAACAGCATCTTGTCATCTTTTCTTGGATCATAAGAGTTGTCAAAGTGCTCTCTGTGAATGATACAGACAGCTTTTTCAAGGCTCTTGCTTTTGTGTGCTTAGCTGCAATGAACGGATAATAGCTAATTTCTGCTGCTAGGAGAAGAGGCCCGGGGTCAGACAACGGAGCAATGCGAGTTTGGGGTCCTTATGGAAAGGCACATGGAAAAGGGTTGACTGGAGTCCAAAGACCCTTGACCAAAATCCCACGAGGCGGGGGCAGGACCACCAAATGTGTACTTCATCTCCTCGTTGACCACAGTCCCGGAAGCATCTATCACTATAGAATAGGTTTGACTTGGCAATGCAGGCTCGGACCTGTTACCAGCGCAGGAGGACCTGTGTTGCTATGGATATTTAGGTGATTTTATAGCAGATTTATTTGTTATTATTTTGCTTAGTTAGATTTTTAAGACCATGTGTTTTTAAAAATCTAAGGCTCCCCCTATTGATATGTACCAGTCAGACTGGTTTCAGAGGAAGCTCTTTACAGCAGTGGTCATCAACCCTGTCCTCAGGGCCCACTAACAGGCCAGGTTTGCAAGATAACTGAAATGCATCACAGGTGATATCATTTGCTGCTCAGTGATTGCAGTATTCTAGTCTGCATCTCCCCAAGGTAATACATAAAACCTGGCCTGTTAGTGGGCCCTGAGGACAGAGTTGATGACCACTGCTTTACAGGATATGAGGTAGAGAATTTTAGGGGGAGGCGATTAGGTTTTAAAACAAGCATGTTGTGAGACAAAAGAGAGAGTTGTTTTGGAAGACAAAGGGGCAAGACATTACTGCTAGAAGCTGGAGAACTTTGGAGACGTTTTGAGTTGGACTCTGAGAAAAGAACCATGAAAAACATTACATGTTGATTCTATCTCTAAGTCGAGTAATTGCTTTTAAAAAAAAATGTTATATTGTTTATTTTACTTTTTTTTAAATTTTTACAATTGTTCTTTACATTTTTTTTTGATCATTTTAATTCCTGTTACAAGGAATGTAAACATCCCTTGTAGTGCTTGACAGGTCCTCTTTATGGAGAGATGTGGGGTCTATAAGACCCCACATCTCTCCTCTAGGGAGGGAAAGACCTAAAGCAAACAAAATAAAAAATGATCTCGGCCTTTCCAGCCTAAACCCGGCAATGTTTACTTCCGCCAGCCTTGATGTGACCTCATAATGTCACGCCCGGGCCTCTGAAGGTCATAGAGATGACTGGGGACTCTCTGGTCACCAGAAATCTCTGTGTTCAACTTTCAGCGCCGGCAGATTCCTTCTCCAGCTCGCCGATCGCACGGTAGAAGCACCGGAGGGCGACGGGAGGGGGGATGTCCTGAACTGCCACTATGATTGTCCTGATGGTGCAGGGAATTGCTGGCTGAAAAAGATGATATCTGAATGATGCCTGCAGCAGCAGGCATCATTCAGATATCCCCACTAAAATTCCAGGATTTCATATGACGTCCTTGGGTGTGAAGTGGTTAATATTTGAATGATTGGTTGTTCACTATTGGGCAGCGCTATCACAACTTTTTTACTTTACCAAAAACATTTGGGGGCTCATGGCCTGAATTTGCAGTAAAGCTCAACTGAAGCAGGCCTGTTCACTGTGGTGTGTTCTATAGCTTCTGCTAAGGAAATTACTGTGTACACTGTTTACAGGACTTTTTAGGCTGCCTCCAACGTGGCTGTGTTAAATGAGCCCTTCACTATGCTGGACCAGGCTTTGCTCCAATCTGCAAGGTCAATGGGGGACAGGTCTCACATTTAAACACATAGGAAAGGGAGGTAGAGGTATTGCTAGCGTTGGGAGAGGAGTATATCATATCATAGAAATGGTGTGTTTGAAGGCGGTCTTTTGATACGGGAATGTGTAATGGCATCAGAGAAAAAAAAAATGTTTTTGAAAAGCCAGTAGATTTCTATGCCACTGGCATATTTACATTCATCAGCATTGTTTTTAATCACTTTATTTTTTAGTGCAGCTTTACTTAAATTTTATTGAATAGTTGCCCCTCTAAGTCAACTTGTTTAAAGATCTTTTGGACACCTTTACCAGTCCTCTACCAAACTAAAATGTACCTATCAAAGCAAAGCAGTTCTCCCCTGTATCTAATTACCAAATAGTACTATAATAGTTATGAATGAGGCCCAACAAGTTTATTATTTGTAACCATATTCTGTCTGACTGAAAAACTAATATTGAGTGACAGGGAGTGGGAAATGTCATCAAATAATTTAGCATGACCCTCAATCATAACTGTTACAGTTCTAAAGGACTTTTGAACTGTCTGACTAAGTTTAGGAAGGCTGCTTCTTGTTTTTAACCACTTCATCTAATATGGATTGGTGAAGTAATCCAAAGGACATCAGTTTACCTACTACAATTAACAAATATTTCAGTAAAGATGCAATGAAAAAGTGATAAAACACATTTTATAAATTGCACATTTTATCTATGAAATATGCAGGCTTTTCAGGTCTATGCAACTTTTGGAGAGCTGGGTTATTGCATCTGGGATGCCATAGTGAACTGGTACTGTAATTTTGTGACATGTCAAAATTACATTTTCAAAATCTAAATATCAATGCCAAAAGCATCTCTACTCAAAAGTCAGCAAAATCAGAGCTGACAGTATCAAAATAAAAAAAATAAAAAGTTCTAAAATAAATGTTTGGTGGTATAAAGACTTATAGATAGAAAATATACATTAAACTTCTACTGTACCTGCAAACAGGAGGGCCAACAACCATTGGAATAGACATAAATCCAAGTAGAAATCCAATGGCCTGAGAAACATGTTGTGATCCAACCAGTTCAAATGCAATAGGAGCCATAATACATATAAAGCAGCCATCAAATAGGCCCACGAATAGACAGACAGCAATCAAGCCACCAAAGTTATGGCACACTGGAATCATCATTGACATTAATCCAATGAAGAAAAATGATATCACCTACAAGAAAAAAGTTTGATGCTATCTATATTATACAGTCTTACAAGGATTGCATTCACATTCAATTACAGTACCTTGTAATACACACTGACACATGTTTCCATTCTCATAGGATTTGAAATGTTCAAGATGAAGCAGTGAAGAGCAGCAACATCACCCACAGCTCCTAGAAAAGCTACTTTGTTGGTCATTTTAATTAAAGCTTCCCTTAGCATGAATGGCCCACTTAAAATAAGAATAACCTTTATTAAAAGAACAAAAACTAAACTAAAGTTTTTACTGTATATCTGTGATCTGCAGTAACAGGCCTGCAACAACACAATAAAAGGATATCTGTACTCATTGTAAAATCCTTTTCATCGAGGGTTATACTGCTGGCTACAGGAGGTTAGGGCACTGGCAAACAATAAAAAAAGGATAACCCATTATAGGTAATGAGGGCACTATGTACCATATACTATATAGTGGTCTTGTCCAGGAGCTCAACAGTTCTGCATTAGAAAACTCAACCTTATTTATTCAGTGACTGGAGTTAACATCACCAAAAAATGCTAAGATAGCACTATTGAATGATCTCTCAGATGAGACATCCCAACATCTACGCACCCTCATCTTTTATATTCTCCTGGCTGCAAAAACGTCCATAGTTGGGGCTTGAGGATCTCCAACGCTAAACCATGTTGTCGCTTCCAAATAGTTATTGGTTGGGTCCTTTAAGACAAGTGCATCCTCCCACATAATATTAAGCATCTTGGTAAGATGTGAAAGGACCAAATCCAGAATGGAAATCAGCCACTTATGCACACAATTATCACTAGACAGATGACATGCTATGAAGCGCTTGGGACGAGCAAATAACTTATCAGAATGTTTCCAATCTCCTTACAAACTAGTTTGAAAGGGAAAGTACTTGTGGCCTTAGGAGTTTAAAATGACCCAAGGCTGGAGATAGCACTGGTAGAAGCAGCAGGTTGATCCTTTAGTTCCAGAATGATGTGCACTGCCTTAAGAGCTAAAATGGTCTCTTTTAAAGCCTAAATGCAACCAAAAAAACCCAGAAAGATATGCACAAGGGGCATAACCTAAATTTAGTAGGATGTGCTAATGCATCTTCTTTTAGGTAAAATCATCTTCTTTCCCTGCCTGTCCCCCTCCCACAATCACCCACCCCTGTGGCTGTAATCTTCTGGTAATAGAACTAAGGGACTGTCACAGGCTCTCATCAAGAGAGCCTGATTATGCCTGCGCTTTCCACCCAGTACTACAGCTTCTATGACTAAAACAGGATCTTTGAAAAAAAAAGAACAGGCGATGAAAAGTCCGCCCCCTCCATTCATAGGTCACGTAGATAAAAGACTTGCTGTGTCTCTAAATGGAGAAAAAGTGTATTGTAAAGTGGCTTCTACATACAGATAAGGCTTTTGGCTGTCAATCTAACAGCCATTAGCCATGTCCATACAAAAAACGGAAATATTGTGTAAACGTGTATGGCTAAATTTAGCGTTCATGCTGTCCTTGATATACATGGCTATAGATGCCCCTTTCTATATGCTCTAAACTATATGGGGGAGATTCACTAAAACTGGAGCACTCAGAATCTGATGTGGAAATATTGAGCTTCATATTTATATCAAGGGGTTTCAAGGGAACCATTGTGAGGACTTTCTAATTTCTAATTACCATGCCCCATTTCAATGTGTGTGTATGTGTGTATGTGTATATATATATATATATATATATATATATATATATATATATATATATCTATATAGATATATTTATATATCTATATATATATATATATATATATATATATATATATATATATATATATATATATAGATAGATAGATAGATAGATAGATAGATAGATAGATAGATAGATAGATAGATAGATAGATAGATAGATAGATATATCTATCTATATATCTATATATATCTATCTATCTATCTATATATCTATATATACCTTATTTATCGGCGTATAACACGCGCCGGCGTATAACATGCACCCCAAGTTTAGGAGGGAATTTTAAGGAAAAAAACTTTTAGGAGGGAAGTTTAAGGGAAAAAAAACTTACATTTAAATGCCCATCAATGCAGCCTTATCAGTGTCATTGAAGCCTTTTCAGTGCAGCCTTTTCAGTGCAGCCTTGTCAGTGCAGCCTTCCCCAGTGTCCATTGCAGCCTTGTCCCAGTGCAGCCTTGCAGCCATGTCAGTGCAGCCTTGTTAGTGCAGCCTTCCCCAGTGTCTATTGCAGCCTTGCCCCAGTGCAGCCTTGCAGCCATGTTAGTGCAGCCTTCCCTTGTGTCCATTGCAGCCTTGCCCCAGTGCAGCCTTGCAGCCATGTTAGTGCAGCCTTCCCCTGTGTCCATTGCAGCCTTGCCCCAGTGCAGCCTTGCAGCCATGTCAGTGCAGCCTTGTTAGTGCAGCCTTCCCCAGTGTCCATTGCAGCCTTGCCCCAGTGCAGCCTTGCAATCCCCGCTCATCTCCGCTGATTTTTTGTGATCGCGCCGACATACACAGTGTACAGATTCAAATATGGCGCCGGAGGACTCGGCGGAGCAGAGCGAGCGCCGCAGAGATCGGAGGGACTGGGCGGAGCCGAGATACACATACCCGAGTGTACTCGGCTCTTTTCGGCTCTGCTCACAATCACGCCCAGGGCGGGACTGGGCGTGACTGTGAGCGGAGCCGAAAAGAGCCGAGTACATTCGGCTATGTGTATCACGGCTCCGCCCAGTCCCTCCGATCTCTGCGGCGCTCTGCTCCGCCGAGTCAGCCGGCGCCATATTTGAATTTGTACACTCGGATGTGTATGTCGGCGCGATCGAAAAAAATCAGCGAAGATCGGCGGGGATCGGCGTATAACACGCACCCACGATTTTCCCCTGATTTTAAGGGGAAAAAAGTGCGTGTTATACGCCGATAAATACGGTATATAGATAGATAGATAGATAGATAGATAGATAGATAGATAGATAGATAGATAGATAGATAGATAGATAGATAGATAGATAGATAGATAGATAGATATAGATATATGTGTGTGTGTATATATATGTATATGTTTATACAGGAGGATGATGTACATAATATATTTAGTGATATCATGATGAGATATGAGCCCAGCTTACAAGACTTCTTTTATTTTCCTGTTTCTTAAAAGCTGTTTGATGTCTTCAATAGTGCAACCAATTGTTCTTTTACATTAATTGGTATACAAGTATGAATGAACCATACCCAGTTTTAAACTGGGTTGTCTACTAGTATGTTACCTGACAGTCTTAATGTACTGGTACATCCTTGGGATTTATTTGATTTGGACTTGGACATGTTGACTGTATTCGAACAAAATCTCTCACATCACCACTATAATTACCCATACAAGTGGATTTGGTTATGAAAATATTCAAAATATATTCAAATCTTAATGTACTCCAAAAGGCTTCCAAACATTGATAAATAATATACTACTGGAGGAGACCAACATATTTATTATGTCCATAACAGCATGACAAAAGCCCAGAATTTGGACTGTCAACAATGAATGAGCTAAGCTCAATGAAATATATAATCCTTTATGTGCTACCGTTCTAGTATGGGATGAGATCCAAACTTTAGAACTGACCCTCAAAAATATAGAATTGCATACTGTATATAGCTATATATGCGAAAAACAGCTGCTGTTTTTAGCAGTATCTAGCAAAGATGCCCAGCAGATAAATGTTAAAAGAAATGTGAAAAATGTATTTTATCAATGACAGCTTCTTTGTGAATGATCTTAACAGTCCTTTATGGCAGCTGCTCTCCCCTTTCCTGAGAAGGGAGTCTGCCAGAAGTATAGTACAATACACACACTTTATGGTTCTCTGAGAAGACTTCATCAACAGAGGATTTTTTCAGCTGCATACATTTGCTGAGTTATATAAAGTCAACAAACATGCCTTTATAATGTAACATCAAATTGAGGGCCTGTTAATTCAAGAGTGCAAAGTGAAAATCTCTTTAATGTGTATATTATTATAGTTGAGCTGCCCAACAAAAATGTTTAATCCCTTATTAGGCGCGCACTGCTTGGTTATGTGACTGCCAAATGAATAGCACTTCTTTCAAAAATATGAGAAAAAAAAAAAACAGTCAGACAAAGTTAAAGAAGCTGGCCATACATTATACAATTTTCTCATTCAATGTCCTTTAGATTTACCTTGAACTATGTAGTGCAAGGGCCTGCCTGATTGCAAATTGAAAGTGTTTAGGTTTGACCTCATATTATGTATGTATATATGTATATACAGTATCTCACAAAAGTGAGTACACCCCTTACATTTTTGTAAATTGTTTATTATATTTTTTCATGTGACAACATTGAAGAAATTACACTTTGCTACAATGTAAAGTAGTGAGTGTAACAGTGTAAATTTGCTGTCACCTCAAATTAACTCAACACATAGCCATTAATGTCTAAAACGCTGGCAACAAAAGTGAATACACCCCTAAGTGAAAATGTGCAATTTGGGCCCAATTAGCCATTTTCCCTCCCACTGTCATATGACTCGTTAGTGTTACAAGGTTTCGGGTGTGAATGGGGAGCAGGTGTGTTAAATTTGGTGCTATTGCTCTCACTCTCTCGTACTAGTCACTGGAAGTTCAACATGGCACCTCATGGCAAAGAACGCTCTGAAGATCTGAAAAAAAGAATTGTTGCTCTACATAAAGATGGCCTAGGCTATAAGAAGATTGCCAAGACCCTGAAACTGAGCTGCAGCATGGTGGCCAAGACCATAGACCAGTGGTTTAACAGGACAGGTTACACTCAGAACAGGCCTCGCCATGGTTGACCAAAGAAGTTGAGTGCCCGTGCTCAGCATCATATCCAGAGGCTGTATTTGAGAAATAGACATATGAGTGCTGCTAGCATTGCTGCAGGGATTGAAGGGGTGGGGGGGGTCAGCCTGTCAGTGCTCAGACCATACGCCGCACACTGCATCCAATTGGTCTGCATGGCTGTCGCCCCAGAAGGAAGCCTCTTCTAAAGATGATGCACAAGAAAGCCCGCAAACAGTTTGCTGAAGACAAGCAGACTAAGGACATGGATTACTGGAACCATGTCCTGTGGTCTTATGAGACCAAGATGAACGTATTTGGTTCAGATGGTGTCAAGCGTGTGTGGCGGCAACCAGGTGAGCAGTACAAAGACAAATGTGTCTTGCCTACAGTCAAGCATGGTGGTGGGAGTGTCATGGTCTGGGGCTGCATGAGTGCTGCCGCCACTGGAGAGTTCATTGAGGTAACCATGAATGCCAACATGTACTGTGAGTATGATCCCCTCCCTTTGGAGACTGGGCCGCAGGGCAGTATTCCAATATGATAACGACCCCAAGCACACCTCCAAGACAACCACTGCATTGCTAAAGAAGCTGAGTTTAAAGATGGTGGACTGGCCAAGCATGTCTCCAGACCTAAACCCTATCATCTGTGGGGCATCCTAAAACAGAAGGTGGAGGAGTGCAAGGTCTCTAACATCCACCAGGTCCATGATGTCGTCATGGAGGAGTTGAAGAGGACTCCGGTGACAACCTGTGAAGCTCTGGAGAAATCCATTCCCAAGAGGGTTAATGCAGTGCTGGAAAATAATGGGGGCCACACAAAATATTGACACTTTGGGCCCAATTTGGACATTTTCACTTAGGGGTGTACTCACTTTTAGTGCCAGCGGTTTAGACATTAGTAGCTGTGTGTTGAGTTATTTTAGGGGACAGCAAATTTACACTGTTATACAAGCTGTACACTCACTACTTTACATTGTAGCAAAGTGTCATTTCTTGAATGTTGTCACATGAAAAAATATAACAAAATATTATGTGAGGGGTGTACTCACTTTTGTGAGATACTGTATGTATGGCCAACCTAACAGAAAACCAAAGATTAAGTTTGTTATGGCATTATCTAAAAGGTGACCACTACACAAACTGGATGAAAAAGTGAAAAATAAAACTATTCCCCCTTCAGGAGATACTTCAGGAACTCATGTACATTCTTGGGGAAAGAGGGGAAAGGGGAGACCCGATTGAAACATTTAAATACATTAAGGGCGTGAATAAGGTTCAGGAGGGCTGTATTTTCAAAATTAAGCTAAGATCAAGAACACGGGGACATGACTTTAAACTAGCAGGAGGGAATTTCAAAACTAATCTTAGAAAGTGTTTTTTTTACCAAAAAAGTTGTTGATGCTTGGAATAGACTTCTGGTAGAGGTAATAAACCAGTCAAAAGTAGGTGGATCAAACATGCTTGAGATAAACATAGATCTATATAAAAAAAAGTTAAAAAAAAAAAAAAAATGGGGTAGACTTGATCAACCATTTGGTGTTTTTCTGTCACCACTCACTCTTCTATATTTCTATGTTTCCTATTGCTGCTAGCATAAACAGCCACAGCCACAGTTATAGTTAATGCATATGATGAAAATAGAGATCTTATGGATGGACCTGGAGCTTTTTAATCACTTTCACCCCTCCTAGTAGCTACATAAAGGGGTTGATTTACTAAAGGCAAATCAACTGTGCACTACAAGTGCACTGCAAGTCCACTTGAAAGTGCACTACAAGTGCACTTGGAAGTGCAGTGGCTGTAGATCTGAGGGGAAGATCTGAAATGAGGGGAAGCTCTGCTGATTTTATCATTGAATCATGTGCAAGCTAAAATGCTGTTTTTTATTTTCCTTGCATGCCCCCTCAGATCTACAGCGATTGCACTTCCAAGTGCACTTGCAATGCACTAGTAGTGCAAAGTGGATTTGCCTTTAGTAAATAACTCCCAAAGAGTAGGGATGAGCTTAACCACCTCAATACAGGGCACTTACACCCCCTTCCTGCCCAAGCCATTTTTCAGTTTTCAGCGCTGTCGCACTTTGATTGACAATTGCGCGGTCATGTTACACTGCACCTTAATTAAATTTTTATCATTTTTTTCCCACAAATAGAGCTTTCTTTTGGTGGTATTTGATCACCTCTGCGGTTTTTATTTATTGCGCTATAAACAAAAGAAGAGGGACAATTTTGAAAAAACACAATATTTTTTACTTTTTGCTATAATAAATATCCAATTTTTTTTTTTTTTTTAACAAATTTTTTCCTCAGTTTAGGCCGATACGTATTCTTCTACATATTTTTGGTAAAAAAAAATTGCGATAAGCGTATATTGATTGGTTTGCGCAAAAAGTTATAGCGTCTACAAAATACGGGATAGATTTATAGTATTTTTATTATTTATTTATTTTTTACTAGTAATGGCGGCGATCTGCAATTTTTATTGTGACTACGATATTGCGGCGGACACATCGGACACTTTTGACACATTTTTGGGACGATCAATGCTATAAAATTGCATTGATTACTGTGTAATGTGACTGGCAGGGAAGGGGTTAACACTAGGGGGCGCTCGAGGGGTTAATGTATGACCTAAGGAGGTGATTCTAACTGTGGGGGGAGGGGACTGACTGGGGGAGGTGACCGATCGCTGTCCCTATGTACAAGGGACACGCCATCGGTCTCCTCTCCTCTCTGACAGGACGTGGATCTGTGTTTACATGCACAGATTCACGCTCCTGCTCTGTTACCCGGCAATCGCGGGTGCCCGGCGGACATCGCGGCCGCCGGGCACGCACACCGGGTCCCGAGTGACGCAGCGCGCGCGCGCGCCCCCTAGTGGCTCGGGAGGGCGAGGACGTCATATGACGTCCTCCCAGAACAATAGAAGCCTCGTCCAGCCGTCATATGACGGTGGGCGGTGGCTTAGTGGTTAAACATGAGTTTGAACCAAACTCAGCCTGTTCATTGTTTGGCAAATGGGCCAATGAACTGGCCATATTTGGCCAGTTTGCCTACCTGAAACCCCCTGACTGATGTTTGTAAAAAAAACAGCAGCTGGGGATACTAAATGTGACATCAATAACATCACTTATGAACCCTGTTCACAAACAGAAGCCAGCTGGGAAAATGTCATCTAGGAAAGGATTAGCGGCATGGCAGCATCATCGGACGGTGGGTTGCCCTGACTGACACACGATCTACATCACTGGACAATGTCATTATTGATGGATTTACATTGCGAGACAATTTTTAGGGAGGGAAGGGGGGAGGAAATTTGTTTCAAAACATTAAAGGGGCACGTTTGCTGGGTGAGAGACTTTATACAACTCAGCAAACGTATGCAGCTGGAGAAATGGTGAAGTAGTTTCAGATTACCATAAAGTGTGTTTTGCACCATACCTCTGGCAACCTCCCTTCTAGGGAAAAAGGGAGCGGCTGCCCTATGCAACTGTTTATATCATTCGAAGAGAAGCTATCATCAGTGAAAGTGCCCTTAATAATCTCTTATCAGTTTCCTGCTAGACATCTTTGCCAGATACTGCAAGAGCAGCTGCTTTTTAAATTTGCCCTATTGCACATTTGTTGGAGATTTATATCTGTGGACAATTGGCTTACTAACGCCAATTCATTATACTGTATAGCCATATATACAATGCTGTCTTTTTGAGGAACAGTCTCCTCCAGAGTCATGTCTAAAGTTTGGGACTGTCTCCTACTGAGTGAATGGTACATACAGGAATATACAGTATCTTACACTCAGTATTCATTGTTGAGAGAACATATTCAGGGCTTTATCCACTTTTGTTATGGACTTTATAATTATTTTGGTCCAACAGTATATTATTTATCAATGTATAGAAACATTTAGAAATACATTAGGATTTCAATATACAGTAAAACCTTGGATTGAGAGTAACTTGCACAAAATTGTCCCAAACAGGCGGGGACCAAAAAGAAAAGTGGGGCTCAAAAAAGGACAATATGAGTGAACATATGAAAACAAATTTAGTGTTTATTTGGGTACAGGAACATGTACGTGGAGATACGATAGCATGCATCACAAGTAAACATTGCTTGAATAAAATAGATTGATCGGTGGTAGCTGATCGATCAAAACTAATGCACAGACAGGGAGGACAAAACAACATGTAAAAACAAACATATGCGTCCGGACGTCTGGGCTATTGATGTCTGCACAACCTGCTACAATGAGGAGTGTTCAGAAGGTCTGAATGGGGTTGTGCAGCAGACATCAATCCCCCCGGGGGGGCGGCTCAAAAAAGGAAAGAGATGGGGACGGGGATAGGAAAAAAGGGGGGGGGGGGTGGTGGGTTGTGGGAGGGAGTGGTGTGGAGTGACGGATGGGAAGGGGGAGAGGAGGGAGGTTAGAGCCGTGGAGAGGGGCGCTAATGCAAGATCAAAAGATCAAGTATCAGTATCCATGAGACGGAAATGGGTAGTGGGGCCATGATAAGAAAAGGAGATGCTGGGGTGGCGGAAGTCCAGGATGATATGGGACAGTTGCTGTAATGAGCAAGCTTGTATATAGAATGTACACAGGTACGTGCTGTGGAGGTGAATCAGACAATGATTAAATGTAAGCAGTAACATTCAGCATGGGCGACTGAGTACTTTACCACTGGCGGGTCCCGTTCAGAGAACCACAGGTACTACCGTAGTGTGATGACCCCTGTGCTGTGGACTGCACCACTGTTCACCGTGCACGGTACTGGATGTTTCCTGGGAAGTCCTGGTCACCCCGCTAGTGTGTTCTCAGGTGTACGGATGGCCGGTCATCTAGGTGCGCATATGATCACTGCCACGATTGTTCCCCGCAAGCGGGCGGAACATACTCTCGATCGGTGAGCCGGCTAGCCCCAACGGGGGATGACAGCAGGCGTGACGTCCGGGCGCAGTGACGTCAACGCGTTTCACAAACTGAGGTGTGTAGCTTCGTCTGGACGTGTAGGTGGCGTGCGAGGGCTCCTTCTTATTCCGTCCGTTACTCGTACACGCCCACCTCTTAGGTTAAAAATGAGGGGAGACATCCAAGCTGTGTGTGTCTCAATTGTTGATGATAGTTATTTGTCGTTTCATGATCCTGATATACGAACATCAGGGTGAGTGGCCAAGCATAAGAAGCATTAATCAAAACAAAATAATAGTAAAGATCGTCAAAGGAATAGACAGGACAATTACCAATTGTATATCCTACATTGAAGCAACCATTGGGTATGCCTAAGATACATGCAGGTTTAACTTATTCCCTCCATCATACATAGCTGGTAACCAGATGCTATTAATACTTGAATTCCATATAGGATACTCAACCAAGAAGGATCAGAGACAGAAAGGAAATTCATTCATGGGAATGGGAATTTTTTGAAAAGAGGGAGGGAGGGGGGAGGGGGGGGGGGGAAAGGGGGGGGGGCCCGGGAAAGGAAGAAAGGGAGGAGAAAAGAAGGAAAGAGCCGCCCCCCCGGGGGGATTGATGTCTGCTGCACAACCCCATTCAGACCTTCTGAACACTCCTCATTGTAGCAGGTTGTGCAGACATCAATAGCCCAGACGTCCGGACGCATATGTTTGTTTTTACATGTTGTTTTGTCCTCCCTGTCTGTGCATTAGTTTTGAACGATCAGCTACCACCGATCAATCTATTTTATTCAAGCAATGTTCACTTGTGATGCATGCTATCGTATCTCCACGTACATGTTCCTGTACCCAAATAAACACTAAATTTGTTTTCATATGTTCACTCATATTGTCCTTTTTTGAGCCCCACTTTTCTTTTTGGTCCCCGCCTGTTTGGGACAATTTTGTGCATAATTGTTTAGGGGCTGAAGGACAATTGGATACTCAGTGTACAGACCTTCTACGTGGTTGAAACAAGCTTCATTATATCTCACTTGGTTTAAATACGTTATCTGGATCACTAGTGATCCGTTCTTGAGGCATTTCTTTTGATATTGGTAGCCGCATACAACATTGTCTTAGGTGCTCTTTGTTGATAATTGTTGGACTTCAATTTGTTATTTCAGTCAGCCAAGTATGGCCTTTGTGATCGGGGAAGATATCGATCGCGAAATCAGCCAGGCTTTCAGGACAGACACAGTCTCAACTCCCTCTCAAGAAGAAGAGGTAAAAACTCGGTTCAAGGAACATAAAAAATTACTCATCAAACACCTGAACAGAAAGTGGGACGTGTCTTTCCTGGAAACCTACATTAATAATAGGATAATACCTAGGGGCCTTAGAGACAAGGTGATACCCGCAGAACACCTCCACAGTCCAAGATTTTTGGAAAAGTGGAGGGAGCTCTGTATAGACCATGGAGTATCTGTTATGAAATTAATAGTAGAAGAGGAAAAAATACAGCTGGGGGAGTTGGAGAAGGTAATAATAGAGAGTTCCCTGGGTTTGGAACCATACAAAGAATTAGAGGAGTTTCAGAAACTTAATGAGACTCTAAAGAAGGAAGTTGAGAGAACGCAGTCCACATTAAAAACAACAAAACAATCTAAATTTAGACGGGACTTAGGCGATTGGGAAAAGGGAGACATTTTTGATTTAACCCCACGCCGTAGTCGCAGCAGATCAAGGAGAGGTAATCAGAGATCAGCCTCCAGAGGCAGAAAATCCCCAGACGAGACTGAAGAAGACAATCAGATCAAAACAGTAACTTTTTTAGAGGAGGAGGGGACGGTGGGCGAGAACAAGGGAAACCATCCGAAAGAAAACCCAGTCATACACAAACAACCAGCCCCCGGTCCCCAGAAACAGACAGCCAGAGGTGGAGCATACACCAGGAGCCAGCGAAAATAGCCAAACTCTGCACTGAAGAGGTGGATAGGAAGGATATGAAAATCATTAACCTGTCCAAATTTAAATTAAGCAAGAGACATATAGATCTCTTACAGAGAGGGATGTCCTTCTCGCCCACCAATCAGATGGACGAGTTTACAATATTCAAGGACGTCACCCTCTTTCTACGTAAAGTCTTCCTACGTTTCATTCATACCGGTAAACCGGCATCTGAAACGGACACAAATACAAAAAAACAAGACGACGAAATGTTAGCGATCCTCAACTCCCTTCTGGAGGAGAATGAGGGAGAGGAAACTGAGCAGGGCCCTTATAAAAGACAGTCTAAACTAAACATCAAATCTACTAAGATGCCTCCACTTAATAAAAACAGATGGCTAAGCCTGTTCTTGGATATGGTACAAACAGATCTATCCAAGATAGACTGGAGCATTAAAAGCGAGGATAACCTCTCCCCAGCGGAGCGCAAGGCTATCCGAGAGCTTTCGGAAGCCCCACAGCTGGTTATAAAAAGGAGTGACAAGGGAGGGAATGTAGTACTCTTGGATGAGAAAAACTATGAAAAGGAGGTCTTCTGCCTACTTGGCGACACCATGACGTATAAAAAATTATCCATTGACCCATTCCCTACCCTTGTCATGAGTCTAAACAACAAACTTAAACTAGCGGGAGAAGCAGGACTATTAGGCAAGCGGGAATTAGACTACCTTACAGTTCAGGAATATAATGTACCGATATTCTATATCATCCCGAAAGTACACAAATCACTGCTAGATCTCCCGGGGAGACCAATTGTCTCCGCTATAAGAGGTCCCCTAGAAAGAGTTGGTAAGTACTTGGATAACCTACTTAAGGAGATGGTCATAGACCTCAAGTCCTATGTGAGAGACACAGGGGATGTGTTGAGACATATCTCCCAGATTAGTGTACAGGGAGAGTGTCTCCTAGTGGGGATCGACGTGGAATCTCTTTACACGTCGATCCCCCATGACTGGGGGATCAAGGCGGTGGAAATTTTCCTCGACAGACACTTTCCCAATCATGGCCCACAGAATGAGTTTCTGGTAGATCTATTGACGTTTGCCCTCAAAAACAATTTCTTTCAATTTCTGTCTAGGTACTACCAACAGATTAATGGCACCTCCATGGGAGCCCCGTGGGCCCCAGCATACGCCTGCCTCCATCTGGGACTGTGGGAGGGCACTGATGGGCGGCACTGATGGGGGGCACTGATGGGTGGCACTGATGGGCAGTGATAGGCGGCACTGATGGGCACTTATGGGCACTGGTAGGTGACACTGATGAGCACTGATAGGTTGCACTGATGTGGGAGCTGATGGGTGGCACTGATGTGGGTGCTGATGGGTGGCACTGATGGGTTGCACTGATGGGTGGCACTGTGGGCACTGATGGGTGGCACTGTGGGCACTGATGGGTGGCACTGTGGGCACTGATGGGTGGTGCTGATTGATGGCACTGTGGGCACTGATGGGTTAATCTGGTGGGCACTGGTAGGCAGCACTGCTGCCTATTGCTTTGTGTTATAAGATTGCCGTGATCGGGACTGATGTCCCGATCACGGCCGCCGGTGATCGGGTTTTTTTTTTCCTCCTCACGCTGTCAGCGCGAGGAGGAAAAATAGCCGATTACCGGCTCTGTTTACATCACATGATCAGCTGTCATTGACTGACAGCTGATCATGTGGTAAGGGGTCGGGACCAACCCCTTACTCTGATCTGTGATCAGGCGAGTCTCATAGACTCGCTGATCACCGAGCGCGCCGCGCGCGCCCTGCAGGGGGCATGCAGGCCGCTCGTGCACGGGACGTCAATAGACGTCGTCCCGGCAATTTAGATCCGCGCTGTTGCCGTCATTTGGCAATGGCCCGGATCTGAAGCGGTTAAAGCCCAACTCTTAAATGAGCATTAACATAGCAGTATGGGTTTAAAATAAACAAACACTTATACTCACCTACAGTGGATATAAAAAGTCTACACACCCCGTTAAAATGTCAGGTTTCTGTGATGTAAACAAATGAGACAAAGATAAATAATTTCAGAACTTTTTCCATCTTTAATGTGACCTACAGTGTCTTGCAAAAGTTTTCACCCCCTTGGCTTTTTACCTATTTTGTTACATTACAGCCTTTAGTTCACAAAAGTCTAAGTTGGTGAAGTAAAATTAGAAAAATATATACATAAAACTATTTTTCAGAAATAAAAAACTGATAATTGGCATGTGCGTATGTATTAACCCCTTTGTTATGAAGCCAATAAAAAGCTCTGGTGCAACCAATTACCTTCAGAAGTCACATAATTAGTGAAATGATGTTCACCTGTGTGCAATCTAAGTGTCACATGATCTGTCATTACATATACACACCTTTTTGAAAGATCCCAGAGGCTGCAACACCTAAGCAAGAGGCGCCACTAACCAAACACTGCCATGAAGACCAAGGAACTCTCCAAACAAGTAAGGGACAATGTTGTTGAGAAGTACAAGTCAGGGTTAGGTTATAAAAGAAAAATATCCAAATCTTTGATGATCCCTAGGAGCACCATCAAATATATCATAACCAAATGGAAAGAACATGGCACAATAGCAAACCTGACAAAAGACGGCCGCACACCAAAACTCACAGACCAGGCAAGGAGGGCATTAATCAGAGAGGCAGCACAGAGACCTAAGGTAACCCTTGCAGAGTTACAGAAGCTGAGACTGGAGTATCTGTACATAGGACGACAATAAGCCATACGATCCATAGAGTTGGGCTTTATGGCAGAGTGACCTCAAAACAAAAAACAAAATAGCACGTTTTGAGTTTGCGAAAAGACATGTGGGAGACTCCCAAAATGTATGGAGGAAGGTGCTATGGTCTGATGAGTCTAAAATTGAACTTTTTCGCCATCAAAGAAAACGCTATGTCTGGCGCAAACCCAACACCTCACATCACCCAAAGAACACCATCCCAACAGTGAAACATGGTGGTGGCAGCATTATGCTGTGGGGTTGTTTTTTAGCAGTCGGGACTAGGAAACTGGTCAAAGTTGAGGGAAAGATGGATGGTGGTAAATACAGGGATATTCTTTAGAACAAAACCTGTACCACCGTGTGTGATTTGAGGCTAGGACAGAGATTCACCTTCCAGCAGGACAATGACCCCAAACACACTGATAAAGCAACACTTGAGTGGTTTTGAGGGGAAACATGTAAATGTGTTGGAATGACCTAGTCAAAGCCCAGACCTCAATCCAATAGAAAATCTGTGGTCAGACTTAAAGATTGCTGTTCACAAGCACAAACCATCCAACTTGAAGGAGCTGGAACAGTTTTGCAAGGAGCAATGGGAAAAAATCCCAGTGGTAAAATGTGGGCAGCTCATAGAGACTTATCCAAAGTGACTTGGAGCTGTGATAGCCACAAAAGGTGGCGCTACAAAGTATTGACTTTAGGGGTGAATAGTTATGCACAATGACTTTTTCTTGTTATTTTGTACTATTTGTTGTTTACTTCACAATAAAAAAAAATCTTCAAAGTTGCAGACATGTTCTGTAAATTAAATGATGCAAATCCTCAAACAATCCATATTAATTCCAGGTTGTGAGGCAACAAAACACGAAAAATGCCAAGGGGGTGAATACTTTTGCAAGGCACTGTATTAACTGTACAACTCATCTGACAAACAAACTGGAATCTTTTTTTTTTTTGGGGGGGGGGGGGGGTAAAAATAAAAAACTAAAATAATGTAGTTGCATAAGTGTGTAGCTGTGTGCAGAATTAACCGATTCCCGACCGCCTCACGCAGATCTTTTGTGAGCATGATTGCGGGTCCTGCAGACTCGATGTCCACGGGGATACCCGCGATCGTCTCTCGTAGAGGAAGAACGGGGAGATGCTAATGTAAACAAGCATTTCCCTATTCTGCCTAGTGACACTGTCACTGATCACAACTCCCTGTAATCGGGAGCGGTGATCAGTGTTGTGTCACACACAGCCCCCCACAGTTAGAGCCCTTGCACACTGGGGCGGTTTGCAGGCGCTATTGCGCTAATAATAGCGCCTGCAAACCGCCCCGAAAGTGCCGCTGCTGTCATCCCAGTGTGAAAGCCCCGAGAGCTTGCACACTGGAGCGATGCGCTGGCAGGACGGTAAAAAAAGTCCTGCCAGCAGCATCTTCGGAGCGGTGTGTATACCGCTCCTTTACCGCTCCTGCCCATTGAAATCAATGGGACGGCGCGGCTATACCGCCGGCAATGCGCCTCTGCAGAGGCGCTTTGCGGTGGTATATAACCCTTTCGCGGCCGCTAGCGGGGGGTAAAACCGCCCCGCTAGCGGCCGAATACCGACGGTAAAACGCCGCTAATAATAGCGGCTTTTTACCGCCGACGCCGCCCCCCGCCCCAGTGTGCAAGGGCTCTTAGAAACACTCTAGGACACACTTAACCCCTGCAGCACCACCTAGTGGTTAACCCCTCCACTGCCAGTCACATTTACACAGTAATCAATACTTTTTTAATTGCACTGATCGCAGTATAAATGTGAATGGTCCCAAAATCACGCCAAAAGTGTCCGATCTGTCAGTCATAATGACACAATCACGATAAAAATCGCTGATCGCCACCATTACTAATAAATCTTTAAAAATTATTAATTATTAATTATTAAATGCCATAAAACTATCCCCTATTTTGTAAACGCTATAACTTTTGCACAAACCAATCAATAAACGCTTATTGTGATTTTTTTTTTTACCAAAAATATGTAGAAGAATACATATCGGCCTAAACTGAGGAAAAAAGATGTTTTTTTATATATATTTTTGGGGGATATTTATTGTAGCAAAAAGTAAAAAATGCATTTTTTTTCTAAATTGTGGCTATTTTTTTGTTTATAGCGCAAAAAATAAAAACTGCAGAGGTGATCAAATACCACCAAAAGAAAGCTCTATTTGTGGGAAAAAAAGATCGTCAATTTTGTTTGGGAGCCACGTCGCACAACCGCGCAATTGTCAGTTAAAGCGACACAGTGCCGAATCGCAAAAAGTGCTCTGGTCTTTGGCCAGCCAAATGGTCCGGGGCTTAAGTGGTTAAGCAATCACGTTCAAACTCATGTTAAATAAGAGTCAGTACACACCTGCCATCATTTAAAATGTCTCTGATTAACCCCAAATAAAGTTTAGCTGTTCTAGTAGGTCTTTCCTGACATTTTTTTAGTCGCATCCTACAGCAAAAGCCATGGTCCGCAGAGAGCTTCCAAAGCATCAGAGGGATCTCATTGTTAAAAAGGCGAAGGGTACAAAATAATTTCCAAGGCATCAGATGAACAATGCAACACAGTGAAGACAGTCATCATGAAGTTGAGAAAATCTGGCACGACAGTAACATTACCAAAAACTGGACGTCCGTCCAAAATTGATGCAAAGACGAGTAGTAAATTGTTCAGGGAGGGTGCCAAGAGGCCTACAGCAACATTAAAGGAGTTGCATGAATATCTGGTAAGTACTGGCTGTGTGGTACATGTGACAACAATCTCCCGTATTCTTCATATGTCTGGGCTATGGGGTAGAGTGGCAAAACGGAAGCCTTTTCTTACCAAGAAAAACATCCAAGCCTGGCTAAATTTTGCAAAAACATATCTGAAGTCTCCCAAAAGCATGTGGGAAAATGTGCTATGGTCTGATGAAACCAAGGTTGAACTTTTTGGCCATAATTCCAAAAGATATGTTTGGCGCAAAAACAACACCGCACATCACCAAAAGAACACCATACCCACAGTGAAGCATGGTGGTGGCATCATCATGCTTTGGGGCTGTTTTTCTTCAGCTGGAACAGGGGCCTTAGTCAAGTTAGAGGGAATTATGAACAGTTCCAAATACCAGTAAATATTGGCACAAAACCTTCAGGCTTCTGCTAGAAAGCTGAACATGAAGAGGAACTTCATCTTTCAGCATGACAATGACCCAAAGCATACATCCAAATCAACAAAGGAATGGCTTCACCAGAAGAAGATTAAAGTTTTGGAATGGCCCAGCCAGAGCTCAGACCTGAATCTGATTGAAAATCTGTGGGGTGATCTGAAGAGGGCTGTGCACAGGAGATGCCCTCACAATCTGACAGATTTGGAGTGTTTTTGCAAAGAAGAGTGGGCAAATATTGCCAAGTCAAGATGTGCCATGCTGATAGACTCATACCCAAAAAGAGTGTTGTAATAAAATCAAAAGGTGCTTCAACAAAATATTAGTTTAAGGGTGTGCAGCTATATTATATATACAACTATATTATTTTAGTTTTTTTATTTTTACTTCCCTCCACTTAAAACATTTCAGTTTGTTGTTCAATTGAGTTGTACAGTTTATAGGTCACATTAAAGGTGGAAAAAGTTCTGAAATGATTTATCTTTGTCATTTTTTTACATCACAGAAACCTGACATTTTAGCAGGGGTGTGTAGACTTTTTATATCCACTGTATGTAGATGCAGCAGTGATCCAATGCTGCTGCTGTCCCAAGCTGTCTCTACACTGAGAACTGAGCGATCAAAGACTGCTGATTGCTCAGTTCTCAGGTCCGCTCTGAGCACAGAGTGGTGCTTGTCAATTACTGCTCACTGTTCTGCACCTTCAGTGCTCATTGTGGCACCAGGCTGGGGAAGAGGTGGGAGCAGGAGCGGCTGGCTTAGGCTCCCAGCGCTCAAAGGAAACTGCTATGGTGGCCAGCCAGAGGACACTGCTTTTCAGGGGTATAGGACACTACAGTAGGGGTGGGGTGGGGCGCAGAGAACACAATGGAGGGGATGAAGGGGGACGGGGACACTGCTATAGAGGGGCAGGGGACACACTAGTGTGTGTGTGTGTGTGTGGGGGGGGGGGGGCAGAGGACACTACTCTGGATGGAGGGCAAAGGACACTACTGTGGATGGAGGGCAAAGGACACTACTGTGTGGGGGACACTACTGATTTCTTAACTCTGCGTCACTTACTTCTGACTTCTGCGTCACTTACTTCTGATTTCCGAACTCTGCATCACTTACTATTGACCACTAAACGCTGCATCACTTACTACTGAATTCTGAACTTTGCATCACCTACTAGTGACCTCTGAACTCTGCACCACTTACTATTGACCTCTATATCACTACGGACCTCTGAGTCACTTTTTTATGACCTCTGCAACACTTTTTACTGACCTCTGAATTCTGAGCCACTTACTAGTGAACATCACTTACTACTGATTTCTGAGGTCTCTAAGATAAAGCCCCTACTATGCAAAACATGTTTGAGGGGGTTCTCCTATGGGTTGGAGACCAAGCTGAAGCAATTATTTACTAACAGGAGCTCACTATACGCCAAAGCAGTCTGCAAATGGGTGCCATTTTATTGTATTCCTCCTCCATTCGATACTGCTCAGCAGAGCATCTCAGGGAAACAGTCTGTCAGAAGTAAGCCAAACTCTGTACAAAATAGGCTTCAGTGATCAGACACAGGGGGAGGAGGAGCTGACGCCCAAGATGGCTGCTCAGTGAAACAGAGTGGCTGGCACGCTGACATGCTGTTAAGCTGAAGATAGCAGACGCTGAACACAGGTGTCGTTGGGAGATCGTCTCAAGACACAACTAAAAGCTTACCATACCTCTGTACTACAACTCATCTGCCTGGATAACGGAGGGGTGACCCTAAAAACGAAGCACAATCTTACCTGTGGAGTGCCGGGGGAAGAAGCGAAGGCAGACCTGAGTGAGAGCGCGTGGCCGGACATGTACCTGGCGGGTCTGCACACGCATTCGGCAGATTCGACAGAGACAGCTCACTGGCAGAGACGCGCGACGCATGGTCAAAAGGCTCAAACCGGCAGGGATCAGGAGGAAGCAAGCTGACCGAGGGGAGTCCCCTCAACACGGCTTAACGGTAAAACCCCCACCAGGTCAGAAAGTTGTCATCAGGAACCGGTAAGACGAAAAATACCTGTCTACAAACAAATTATATGTATGGTCTTGCAAGAAATATGCAATAGGGGTATATAAAAAGAAGAAAATTAAGTCTCCTATATATCTGAGAATAACGCAAACACTCATGTTATCTCATTGCATCTGACATACTAGAAGATACGTAGACTTTTGAATCTGACAGGCTGGATTAGAGCTTAGTGCTCAACGGAACAGAAATACAAACATATAAATATAAAAGACACTAAAGGCAGAGATATTGAGCGGACCATCTATTTTTTTATTTTTTTTCTCCTCCCTTTTTTTTTTTGTTCTCCCAAGAAAACATCACTGTATTGGGGATAGCTTTGGTAAAGAGAGACCATAAGGTGCAAATTATTGTTATAACGCATAACAGAGTATATATGGTTTGGTAACTTTTGGGCCATATAAAATACCCTGTAAAGAAAGAGGAAAAGAAAGGACAAGATAAAGCACAGAAGGGTATAATAATAAGAACAGTATCTCCTTTAGTATGGCGCCCAAAAAAGGTAATAAAACGCCACAACCCCAGAAAAACAAAAAGGATAAAGAGGAAAATAAAAGTAAAAACCTCACTGGGACACAAACCACACAGACATCAGATATTAAGGAGATATTTCAACAACTTCAGTTGCAAGCTCCTCGAGCTCCACAAGGGATTAATACACCACAAGATATTTCAAATATAGCGGAAACATCAGTTACATCTAGTTCATCAGAGGAACTGCAACTTCAACACCCTAGAAACAGCTCATTATTAGATACAACAGGCTCAGCCAGTGATCCAAAGGACATGGAAAAAGAAAAATGGGATATGAGAAAATATATCCAATCCCTCCCAACCAGGGAGGATATGGATCAATACGTGCACAGATTGGAACATTCATACAAAACGGAAATACAAGAGCTCAAAGAATCCATTAAAACCACACAGGAAAAAACCTCTAGACTAGACACAAAAATCTTAAAAGTAGATTAAGAATCAAAGAAGTTAAAGGAAAGTGTGCTCAAACAAGGAATACAGATAAATCAACTAATAGGCAATCTCGACGAGCAAGAGAACAGAAGCAGGAGATCTAATATTAGAATCAGAGGATTAAAGGAAGAGGTGGGCGGTAAAGAGTTAATATCTACACTACAAAAGATCTTCCAAGATTTGACTCAGGAGATAGAAATGAAAGATTTATTAATAGACCGGGCCCATAGAACAGCAGCAAATAGAAGAGTGGATCCCAATAGGCCGAGAGACATTATCTGTAAGATGCATTATCCCCATATAAAGGACAAGATCATGCAAGCTGCCCGACAAAATAACGGTATTCAATATGAAGGGGCCCCATTGCAATTTTTCCAAGACTTATCCAAATTTACACTAGACCGCAGAAGAGCATTAAAACCCCTAGTGGAACAGCTGAGGAAAAATAATCTACAATATAGATGGAAGTTTCCATTTCAACTACAGACACAAAAAGAGGGACTCAATATAGTTTTCAGGGGCCTGGAAGATTTACCACAGTTTGTATCAACTCTTAATCTACCGGAAATAGAACTACCGAACTGGCCCGTTTCATTTATGCAGTTGTTCAGATAACTTTAATAGAATATACATAATAAATGGGAGTTGAGAATGAGGGGTTCTGGGTATTTTGTGACAATATGTGCACGCTTAATAGATTATGAGATATAGAGGGGAGGAGGGATGTAGTGGGGAGCTGATTATATTGGTATATGTAAACACACCGAAAAACAGATGGTAAACAGACACACTTTAAAACACATAATTATAACATAGAGATAGATAGGGGGCGGAGTTTCTCCCCCCCCCCCTTTTTTTTTTTCCCTCTCACTAGTAATAGATTTGCAAACACAAATACACTAGATGTAAATAAGATATTTGGTTTAAGATAATATACTTTTTCCCTTTTTTTTTTTTTCACTAGAGCAGGTTTTGAGCACAAAATTTACAAAATTTACAACCACTGCGCACATTCTCAATGGGGTTTGATGGGGAAGGGGGTCTGGGTCCTAAATTTTTTTTTTTTCCTCTTCCCCCTTTTTTTTTTTTTTTCTCTCTCTCCACTGTCAAAGGTACTTTACTAATATATTGGACACGAAGTGGAACCTCTGTTGGATCTTTTAATAATATTTCTTGTATTGTGGACACTATATGGAATTTTTTTTTTTTTCCTGTAGAATTTCCTGCATTATGGCAGATTCTGAGCATATAGAAATGTATTGATAGGTAATGCACCCCCAGTTTTGTGTATAGTGATGGGGATACGGGGGGGATGGGGGGGGAGGGTGGGATATAGATGTAACTTATGGTAATAGTTTGTATATTTATTAGTATTGTATTTAGGATCTCACGCACTTATTTTGAGATTGGGATGGGCAAGGTTGTTCCCCCCCCCCCCCCCTTTTTTTTTTTTTTTTTTTGGGATATAGGGTTTTTTATAGACCATGAAGCTAACATCATTACTATGGTAGGGTATACCACATATTTTACGGATAATGAAGGATGGGAGGAGAGTGGGATGGGTGGGTAAAAATTTTCTTTAAAATTTTTTCTTCTTTTTGTGTCCCCCATTCCCTCCCTTGCCTCGGGGTCTCCTTTCTCCCCTTCTCCTTCCCTCTCCCTCTTCCCACCCGTTGGGCCCGGGGGGGGGTTGGGAGATAGAAGCTTCCTCAACTGGAACGATCCCCCCCGGACTCCAACACTCAGAGGGAAGATACACAATATAAAGCAATATATAAGATTGTAATATAAAAGGTCGGCGTGTCGCCACCGACTGAGTGGCAGTAACTGGACGTTAGGCTCCAATCTCCCTAAGTTGAGGGAGCTTACATAAAGTAAGATAGACTGTTTTTTTAGTCATTAGAGTACGAATCGGGGTGTGTGTGTGTGAGTGGATTGCATTGATTTCTTTTTTTTTTTCCTTCTCGTTTCTTCCTCTTTCTTTTCTTCTCCCCTTTTTTTTTCTCTTCTCTCTCTTTGTTCGGTCACCTTGGAAATATAATAAATATATGCTCATATAATATTAGGGGTCTTAACTCGGCATCGAAAAGATCCCAGGTTCTATATTCTCTCCACAAACAAAAGGTTGGAATAGCCCTCTTTCAGGAGACGCATTTCCGGACAGATCACATACCTAACCTGCGTAACAAATACTATACTACATGGTTCCATGACTCCTATGGATATTCGAAGGCGAGGGGGGTATCCATTGCAATCCATAGAACAATCCCTTATCAAATACTGGAAGAATGGCGAAACAGGGATGGCAGAGCAATTCTACTGAAGCTCAACATATATGGTAAAAAGTATACATCTATACTTACCCAATCAAAATCAGATTAAAATAGGACTACAACTGATTAGCCAACTGATGGAGAAAGCGGAAGGTATAATCATAATCGGGGGGGACTTCAATTTTGTTATGGATAAAAATATAGATACTACAGCGCCAAAGATAATACAGGTTAGTAAGGATAAGAAGAAATTTAAAGAAATTATGCAGAAATGCCAACTGGTGGATATATGGCGTCTTTTACATCCATCAGAGAAAAATTTTACCTTTTATTCTAAGGTTCATGGTTCATATCATCGATTAGACTTTTTTTTAATAAATCAGAGAGGGGTAAATGCTATATTGGCTGCAGAGATCGGTAGTACAATATGGTTCGACCATATGCCCGTTTTTGTGAAAGTAGATACATATAAAAGCGAGAATGGTAGGGGATATTGGAGACTTAACGATAATTTATTATATGATGAGACATGTGTAAAGGAAATAAGAAAAGCAATAACGGACTTTGTAAATGATCATACGGGAGATGATACATCCCTGCCAATACAGTGGGAGGCACTGAAGTGTGTGATTCGAGGCCTATTTATAAAACACGGGGCTAGGCTGAAAAAAATGAAAAATAATAGAATAACTCAACTATTCAAAGAAATATCCCTAGGGGAAGACCAACATAAGCGAAATCTTACACGAGAAACACTAATAGAGGTAACAAAATTAAAAGCAGAGTTACAAACACTATTAAATGAAAAAACACTTAATATTAGGGATAACAATCGTTCCCTATATTATCAACAAGGGAACAAGCCAGGCAAATTGTTAGCCAGAACCCTTAAAAATAGAGGTAAAACAACACCTATCATAAAGATAAAAACAGAGTCGGGCGAGACGAAATATGACCCAAAAGGGATTTTGGATGAGTTCCAGAGATTCTACACGAAATTATATAATATACCTAATTATAGGGCTGATAGAAACCCCGATAAATTTCAACAAGAGATATGGCAATATATAAAGGAAACTGCAATACCGGCTATAAACTCTTTTGAGGCAACGCAGTTAGAGCAAGATTTCTCTATAATAGAAATACAAAGAGTGATTGATTCGTTAATACTCGGGAAAAGTCCAGGCCCAGACGGATATACCCCACGTTTTTACAAAACATTTAAAACAGAGCTTATGCCTATAATGAAACGAACTTTTAATGCAGTATCTATAATAACACCTTTTGGATCACAAAGTATGCAGGCTTACATCACGCTAGTACCTAAACCAGACAAGGACCATACTTTGTGTGGAAACTACAGGCCAATATCGTTAACAAATATCGATCTCAGAATATACTCAAAAGTTATTGCCAATAGGCTTACCCCTATAATACCTGACCATATACACCTAGACCAGGTGGGCTTTGTAAAGGGTAGAGAGGCTAGGGATAATACCCTGAAGACTCTGACATTAATGGAGTATGCACAGGGGGGCTCCATCCCATCCTGCCTACTCTCAATAGATGCTGAAAAAGCATTTGACAGGGTGGGATGGAGCTTCCTTAAAGAGACACTTATACAATGGGGAATAGGACCTATATTGTTAAATAAAATAATGGCATTATACCAACACCCTACGGCAAAGATTCGGGCGAATAGTGGAATGTCGGGAGAAATACATGTAGCAAATGGTACCAGACAAGGCTGCCCACTATCCCCAATACTGTACATACTGGTCATGGAGCATTTATTAAATGCGATTCGGGCGAGTAAAGATATACAAGGGATAAAAGTAGGAGATATGGAATACAAGATGTCTGTATACGCAGATGATATTTTGCTTTATGTTACAAACCCATTAATAACATTACCAAACCTGATAGCTGAATTTGACCAATTTGGGATCTTAAGTAACTTCAAAGTAAACTTTAATAAATCCGAGGCATTAAACATCAATATGTCAAAAACTACAATAGAATTGCTCAAAAAGGATTTTTCCTTTAGATGGCAAGAAAATTCTATCAAATACCTTGGTACATACATCCCCACAGATCTGAAAAAACTGGAGGAATATAATTATGTTCCGATGGTACAAAAAATAACGAAAACACTCCAGCAATATGAAAAGGGCACCTTCTCCTGGATAGGCAGGATAAATATCGTAAAAATGGATATATTGACCAAAGTACTATACATCCTACAAGCGATCCCTATATATCCTGCTACGGGCATTATGAAAAAACTGACCAGAGCGATTGGACAATTTGTTTGGGCGGGCAAGACACCTAGATTAAATAGAAAGCTACTAAATAAGTCTAAAAAAAATGGTGGCCTTGCCCTCCCGGACATAGCAGGTCATTTAAGGGCAATAATGATCACCAGAATCGTAGATTGGTTTCAAAATAGAAATAATAAACAGTGGGTAAAATTGGAAGAGGAGATCACAGGATTGAAATTGAAATCCCTACCATGGATCCAAAGAGAACAAAGATCGGTAGAGGGCGCTATACCCTCTTTAGTAGTTTTAACAATGAAAACTTGGGATAATATAATTAAAAAGGGAGTAGGTTCTACGTTTAAAGGGCCTATGACCCCATTGTTTGATAACCCCGAATTTCCATTGGCACTAAAAGCAAAAACCTTTCTCAAATGGAAAAGACATGAAGATACAAGGATAATAGAAACCATGGTGGGGAACAATGTGCTCCCGTTGGGGATGATGGGAGAGGACCACAAAAATGAATGGATGCAACATGGTCTACTCCAAAGATATGTATCATCCCTGGTAAAAGAAACAGCAATGGATAGGCCCTTAACATCCCTAGAAAAAATGTTTACTCAAGAAGAGAGACCCGTACATGTACTATCTAAGGTATATAAAATCTTAAATGACGAAAGCCAAGACCAGGCGATATCATATATTAAGAAATGGGAGGAGGAACTGGGGATAGAGATCCATAGGAAAAAATGGGAAAAAGCCATTGCAGTAACCCATAAACTATCCGTATCCAGTAAGCATCAGGAAAGAAATTATAAAATCTTAGCTAGATGGTATACGTGCCCGAAAGATTTACATAGGATGAACCCAACAAATGAAGAAGAATGTTGGAGATGTCAAGCTTCACCAGGGACTATGTCCCATATATGGTATTACTGTCCCAAAATCCTACCATTCTGGCAAAAGATTTTTGAAATCTATAGGGCTATGACAGGAAATGAAATATATCCAGATATATTAATAACAGTATTATCTATGATACCTGGGTCAATAAAAAATATAAAAAGAGACTCATTAAAATATTTCTTAACTGCTGCACGTACTTGCATAGCGAGAAAATGGAAAAGTAGTATTACGCCCTCCATGATGGAATGGGAGTGTGAGATGGCGGAAATGCGAGCTCTAGAGGAGACAAAAGTGCTAGAGGAGGGCTCAAATAAACAGATAAAACAGATACAAGCCATATGGGCTAGATGGGTAGACTATAGCGCCTCCTCACAACTGTTATGTGATGGATAGAAATATGTAGACCCTCGGGGACAGGAGACATTGTATTTCCGGATGATTTTTCCCCTTTTTTTTTTTTCTTCATATGAATGGATGGTTAGAATGAACGGGTGGATGGGGGATGGTATAGGAGTTTCTATGTGTTTAATCTAAAATAGTCAGTCAGTATGAGAGTGGATGTAGATTTGAAGCGTACTGAAGATAAATACTTTTGATATGAATGTGTTTGTATGTTATGTTATAAAGTGTAAAATGTTTTGGATAAATAAAGATATATAAAAAAAAAAAAAAAAATAGGCTTCAGTAATGAAGCTCCCTGACCTGCAAGTAGTAACTGGGGTGATGCAGACACAAGTCACTCTAGCTTTATGTACATACCATTTCAGTAAGAAATGAAATGGTATATGTAACCACTTCACCTCCAGAAGATTTTACCCCCTTCATCACCAAGCCATTATTTGCTATTTATCACTGTGCTACTTTAACTGGTAATCCTGCAGTCATGCAATTGTATCCAATCAAAAACTGTTATCATTTTTTCCCCCCACAAATAGAGCTTTATTTTGGTGGTATTTGATCACTGGGTTTTTATATTTTTTACGATATAAACTAAAAGAGGCTGAAAATTTAAAAAAAAACAATATTTTTTACATTCTGCTACAAAACATATCCAATAAAAAAATGTAATAAAATTTCTTCATACATGGCCAAAATGTGTTCTGCTACATGTCTTGGATTAAAAAATTCCAATGAGTGTATATTATTTGGTTTGCGTGAAAGTTATTCGGCCTACAAACTATGGTGTATATATACTGGATTTTTTAAAAAAATGTTTTATACTACTAAAGACGGTGATCCGTGACTAAAGACAATGGGACTGCGGGTGTGACTAATTGCCATTGACATCACCAGTGACATTAATACTGTACTAATGACACTGGCTGGTAAGAGATTAACATCTAGGTTGATCAATATATAAATATGTGCCTAACTATGTGTAATATATGTAAAGTGTGCTGCTTTTACTAACAGACCTCTTATGCCGTACACATGATCGGACATTCCGACAACGAAATCCAGGGATTTATTTCCGATCGATGTTGGCTCAAACTTGTCTTGCATACACACGGTCCCACAAATGTTGTCGGAAATTGCGATCGTCAAGAACGAGGTGACATACAACACGTACGACGAGCTGAAAAAAATGAAGTTCAATAGCCAGTGCGGCTCTTCTGCTTGATTCCGAGCATGCGTGGAATTTTGTGCATCGGAATTGTGTACACACGATCGGAATTTGAAAATTTGAGAACCAACTCTCAAATTTTTGTTGTCGGAAATTCCGACAAAAAATTTCTGATGGAGACTACACACGGTCGGAATTTCCGACAAGAAGCTCCCATCGAACATTTGTTTTCGGAAAATCCGATCGTGTGTACGCGGCATTTGTCTCTCATCCCTGCTTTGCAGGGACTAGAAACAGAGGATATTGTTCCCTCTGTGCAAAGCTCTGTGTTAATTGTCACCACAGGGGTCTGGGCTGTAATTGGACACAGCTGATCAGCAGGTCCAGGCCGTGAATTATTGTCCGGGACTTGCTGACAGGCTCCTGCTGTGTACAACCACAGTGGGTGTCGGCAGAGGGGCACGCATGTGCACGTCCTAAACCCGGAAGCAGGCAGTGACATACGGGTACATCTCTTTGCCTGTGCGGGCCGCCCATCCGCAGTACATTGCGGGGGCAGTCGGTCCGTGAGTGGTTAAGCACAGGAGTCATGTCAGCAGACTAAGGCTTCTCAGGCCCAAATTCATCCAAAAAGAAACAGTGAGACCTCTCCCTCATCCAGTGCATGCATTGTTACATTAGAAGTGGGGATTTACACATTATGCTTTCAGGATACTTAATGACTTTGAGGCCGGGTTCACACTGGTACGACACGACAGTCGTACCACTTTGGATCCGACTTTGCCCTGCTACTTGAAGTCCGACATGCGTCGGACTTCAATGAACAGTTATCTGACTTTGATCCCCGACAATACCAGGCACTGTGTCTGGTATAAATCTTTAGGGGGAACTCCACGCACAATGTAAAAAAAAACAAAAACTGCATGGGTTCCACCTCCAAGATCATACCAGGCCCTTCGGTCTGGTATGGATTTTCAGGGGAACCCCCACACCGAAAAAATGGGGTTGAGGCCCCCCAAAATCCATACCAGACCCTTATCCGAGCACACAGCCCAGCAGGTCAGGAAAGGGGGAGGGGACGAGCAAGCACCCCCCCTGAACTGTACCAGGCCACATGCCCCCAACATGGGGGGGTGGGTGCTTTGGGGCAGGGGGGGCCCTGCGCCCCCCACCTCAAAGCACCTTGTCCCCATGTTGATGAGGACAAGGGCCTCTTCCAGACAACCCTGGCCATTGGTTGTCGGGGTCTGTGGGTGGGGGGCTTTTCGGAATTTGGAAGCCCCCTTTAACAAGGGTGCCCCCAAATCCCGGCCCCCCACCCTATGTGAATGAGTGTGGGGTACATCGTACCCCTACCTATTCACCTGAAAAATAAGTGTCAAAAATAAAACACAGCACACAGGGTGTTAAAGTAGTTTATTAAGGCAGCGTCTCTTCCGAATTCTTCTTCCCTCTCCGGGTCTTCTTCGCTGATGTCTTCTAGCCCTCTCTGGTTCTCCTCCCCTCTCCGGGTCTTCTCCACTCTCTCCAGTTCTTCTCCCTCTGTCTTCTCCCTCTGATGGGTCTTCTCCGCTATCTTCTCGTTCTTTTGATGGGTCTTCTCTGCTGTCTTCTCCCTCTGTTCTTCTTCCAATGTTGACTCAACGCTCTCTCCCGCTCTAATGCTGGGTGCGCGGTGTGCCACTACTTATGGGGTCACCGTGTGACGTCATCCAGAGGCCCCGCCCTTTATGATGCCACCGACCGGGGCATGATGGGCAGTGATGTCATAAGAGGCGGGTCTCCGGTGACCCTGCCCCATGCCTATATAAGTAGTGGCACACTGCGCATCCAGCATTAGAGCGGGAGAGTCAACATCGGAAGAAGAGCAGAGGGAGAAGACAGTGGAGAAGACCCAGCAAAAGAGCGAGAAGATATAAGAGAAGACCCAGCAAAGGCAGAGGACAGTGGACAGAGGGAGAAGAACCGGAGAGGGCTAGAAGACATCAGCGAAGAGCGGAGAAGACCCGGCGAGGGGAGAAGAACCGGAGGAGGCAGAAGAGCTGGAGAGGGAAGAATAGATCGGAAGAGACTATGGACCTGCCTTAATAAATTAATTTAAAAATATATGTAATGGGGGCGTGGCCAAGATGGCGCCGTGAGCGGACGCTTTTCCAGTGAGCTCCGCTATCCTGCTGCAAAATCCGGATCCATCGGCTCCAGGACTCCAGCAATTGCACCTCGGTTGGCTGGGGGGGACTGGGGGATTCCCTGTCTGTCCACCGCGGAGGAAATTTTCGGATTCCTGGCTCGCGATCGGCTCCCGGCCTGCCGCGGACGACTAGGCCGAAGCCGCGGCCTCTCCTGGCGGCCCGCGCGGCGAGACGAGTGGCCTCTGCCGCGATCGGATCCTTTGCCCGGCCTTGTCGGAGGCCGCGGACTGTGGATGGAGGCGGGTGAGCTCACTTTTTGGGGATAGATTGACTGTCCACTGGCCCTGACTATCCCTCCTCCCCTCCCCGCGTTCTACTAGGCCGCGGCCGCGGCCTCTCCTGGAGCTCCGACCCGCCGGCCTGTCTGCGGGACTCTTAGATCCTCCTGCCCTGTGAGAGGTCACCCTGGGGCGGCTGGGGAGGATTACCTGATAGCAGGACCGGATCCCACAGCGCCCACATCCCTCCCATCCTACCTGTGCTTGGAGGTGGATAGGCTGATTATCCCTCTCATCTCACCCCTGGACAGTGCTGGCCTGCACCAGACAGCTGCTGCACCATACTTTTGCAGGTGGGGGGAGAATTATCAAAGGGGACATTCACTCTAACCTAACCACTGCCTCAGTACCTCTCAATCTGCGGACAGGCCCCCACAGCCAGCTGTCAATAATTGCCCAGACCTGGGCCGCTGTCACCTGAATGAGGCGCAGGAACTCCAGCGCTAGATACAACAAAGGGGGCAGGAGGTTGACCTTCCCACCACAACCGGACTCCCCTCAGACGCCCAACTGTCCCCCCCCGGAGACCCCTCATACACGTAGTACCCAGGGGGCTCCGCGGACGGCGGCTATGGAGTCGGACGACTCTCGTCCCCCCTGGCTGGCGGAGGTTATGGGGGCCATAGCCACTTGTCAATCCGCCCTAACAACAAAAATTGAAGCAGTTCAGCTGGATATGGGTCTAATTTGCCAAGATATTGACAAAATCAGGTCGCGAGTCACTGAGACAGAGCAAAGACTGAGTACCTCTGAAGACGCCATTGAGGAACATGCAGCATCACTCCGTACGCTTCAAACTAAAGTAAAGGCCCTAGAGTACAGAGCCGAAGATGCGGAGAACAGAAACCGGCGCAATAATCTTCGCATTGTTGGATTACCAGAGGGGGCGGAGGGAAACAACCCTACCTCCTTTATAGAGGATCTGCTCCGTGATCTTTTACCCGAGGCCCGATGGTCGCCTTACTTCACGGTGGAGAGGGCCCACCGCATCCCGCCTAAGCCGGGGCCTCCTGGGTCCCCCCCCCGCACCTTCATCCTCCGTCTCCTCAATTTTAGAGACAGAGACGAAGTCCTCCGCGCGTCTAGAAGTGTAGGGGACCTCAAATTCCAGAACACGAAGTTGATGATATTCCCCGACTACTCTGTAGAGACCCAGAAACTCAGGAAATCATTTGACCAAGTCAAGGCGGCCCTGCGTTCACGAAGCATTCGCTACAGTGTACTCTTCCCTGCTCGCCTAAGAGTCCAGGACGGCGAGACAACTCGCTTCTTCACCACTCCGAGAGAAGCTTCTGCCTGGCTGGATTCGCTACCACAGATCCGAAGATGATCTACCTGGTACGTACTGTATATCCCCTTATGTTATCTACTTACCATAACATGGGCCCAGGTCTGCGTTAACTCATGAACCTTTACATGGATGACTTACTATGTTGCACAAGTTTTGCCCAGTTCTATCCATGGTGTCTGCAGACTTATGGCAGGATAATCCCTACCAGGAAAATTTCTAAGATTGCGCCCCTGCCAAAGATCTTGGTCAGGAGACTGTTGAACTACAAAGTTTCTTCTAAATAAGCTTGTTTCCTTGAGAAATGCTGGACTTCTGGTTCGGTACCTTCATCAAAAAGATGGATCGAATTCACTGTGGGGTCGCATCATGGACTACTTCCCATTGTTATATTTACTAAGTTCCCACAGCCTATTGTATCACAAGTGGAGATCTCACGTGCACAAGCCGCTTGAACTACTACTTCCCCCCCCCCGTGTGTAGTCTCGGGGGGGTAAGTTCGCCTCTTCCACGGACCCCCTGTTGCAGCCGGCGAGCTGAATAAGTTGGGGATTGAAACCCGCCCCAGTTCTGGGGGGTTGGGTGGGGTGGGGGGTGGGGTATGTTCCCCTAAGGGGGCTAGTTCCATCTGCTCTAGATTTAGGCATCCTTTACCGGTTGTTAGTTTGGTTTTGTTTTTGTTTAATATTTGTACTAAAAATATTGACTCATCAGCATTGCATTATCTACAGATGTGTCCGCCTCGGGTGACGGGGTCCAGTCCGGGAGCCATGCATTCTACTGATCCTAACACTCCACATATTCCAGGTGGCCATGTCCTCCCTTAACATCATCTCCTGGAACACCAGGGGAATGAACTCCCCAGTCAAACGCTCCCTGGTGTTCCAATTCATTAAAACCTATAACCCACATATATGTGTGTTTCAGGAGACACACCTCACAGGACGTAGGGTTTTGGCCCTTAAAAAGCCATGGGTGGGACACCACTACCACTCCACGCACTCCTCATTCTCTAGAGGTGTCACTATACTGGTGTTGAAGTCACTTCCATTTCGGCTCTTGGATTTGACCCTGGACCCCGACGGCCGGTACGTAATAATTCATGCTAAAATATATTCTTTAACATGGACCATTGTGGGCTTATATCTGCCTCCCCCGGCCTCCCTGCTGGTGCTCAATCAGATCACCGGCAGGATAGCCGAATTTGCTTCAGACAACAATGTCATATTGGGTGATTTCAATCTGGTTCCTGACCCGGATCTTGATAGGTTGACTCCTGCGGGACATCATTGCTCTGGGTTGGCTGAGTGGGCGGACACTTATGGTCTGACTGATGTCTGGCGGTGGCGACACCCCCAGACCAGGGCATACACATGCCACTCGGCCTCCCATAGAACGTTCTCCCGCATAGACTTAGTCTTCGCGGGGGGCCGGGTCCTCCCAAGGGTCTTAGACATACAAATACTGCCTAGGGGAATTTCCGACCACGCACCCTTGCTGTTGTCACTGGACCTTTCCCTTGGCTCAGTAGAAAGGATATGGAGACTCTCCAGATTTTGGATTTCAGACACTGCAGTGGACTCCCAATTTAGAACGGAAATGCTTGATTTTTGGGTTACAAACGAGGGCTCGGCTGACCCTGTAGTTGTGTGGGATGCTTTTAAAGCCACGACGAGGGGATGCTACCAGACCATTATTGCCAGAGTCCGACGAGAACGCAGGGCAGACTTGATTAAGGCCGAGGGAGAGGCGAATAGTGCGGAGGCTCTTTTTGTTCGTACTCGGGATCCTGCGCACTATTCACATCTACAACATATGACGAAGGAGGTGGTTCGTCTCCGTACTTCCCTTACACAGAAGAAAATGTTGGCTCAATCCCAACGGATTTTTGAGCAGGGGGAGCGGTCGGGTCGCCTGTTGGCCTGGCTTTCCAGGGAACAAGTGGGTGGGATGAGCATTTCACATATTAGGGACTCCTCGGGACAGTTAATCCATACCCCGGAGGGGATCAACCGCTGTTTTGCAGAATACTACGAATCCCTCTATGGGACCCGAGTAGACTATAGAGGGGAGGATCTCGTGGCGTACCTAGACGACATAGATATCCCAACCCTTACTGTAACATACCGTGACAAGCTTGATGCTCCAATTACGTCTTTAGAGATAATACAGGCCCTTAAGTCAATGCAGACAGGGAAAACTCCGGGACCCGATGGCGTCCCTGTAGAGTTTTATAAACAATACGCTACGGAACTAGTGGATAAACTTCAGGGCCTCTTCTCTGCGTCGACGCGTCTCGGAAAACTCCCGGACACCATGAGCGAAGCGATCATAGTGGTGATCCCCAAGCCGGGGAAGGACCCCACGTTGTGCTCCTCGTACCGCCCTATATCCCTTCTGAATGTGGATGCAAAGGTACTGGCAAAAGTTCTGGCCAACAGGCTCAACCTGGTAATTACTGCTCTCATCCACAGGGATCAAACAGGCTTCATGCCCGGGAGAGGAACTGACATTAATATCAGACGCCTCCACACCCACATAGACAGGGCGAACGAGACGGTTAATGGAACGGTGGCCTCGCTCGACGCGGAGAAGGCTTTCGACTCCGTCGAGTGGGGCTACCTATGGGAAGTACTCTCGAGATTCGGGTTCGGCCCGGGTTTCATGAAATGGCTCCGCATGTTATATCATTGTCCTTCAGCTAGAATACGTACTAACGGAAGCCTCTCGGGGAAATTCCAACTGTTTCGAGGCACACGACAGGGGTGTCCCCTCTCCCCGGGTCTATTTGCTTTGGCGATGGAGCCCCTGGCTATATTGTTGAGGGCCAACCCAGGGGTGAGGGGAATCCAGGTGGGTCCCATTGAGGAGAAACTATCACTATACGCGGATGACGCGTTGCTTTATTTAGCGGATGCGTCGTCCTCCTTGCAGACTGCACTTAAACTGATTAACCAATTTGGCGGCTACTCGGGGATTCGCATTAATTGGGACAAGTCGGTTCTTTTCCCTCTCCACCCCTCGACCCCTAGAATACCTCACTCACAGCTAAAATGGGTGGATGACTTCAAATACCTGGGGATAAAAATAAGTGGTAAAGTCCAAGACTACATCGATAACAATTTGCGTCCACTCATGGCACAGCTTATGGCCAGGTGTGTGGCTTGGCGTTCCCTCCCATTGACCCCTGTTGGCAGAGTCAATTTATTAAAAATGATTTACCTTCCAAAATACCTATACTTCTTCCGCAACACACCCATACCCATCCCTAGGAATTTTTTTCGACGGCTGGAGAGTCTGCTGATACAGTTTGTCTGGGCTGGGAGGCCACCCAGGGTGGCCAAGCAGATCTTATATCTCCCACTTTCGGGGGGAGGACTGGCGTTACCAAATTTTCAAATCTACTACTGGGCAGCTGTCTTGGTCACGATTCGGTGGTGGTTCTCCCAGCCCACGCAGAATCCAGCGGTCACTTTGGAGGCAGCCATTTTGGGTTCCTTTGCTGCCCTGAGCAATCTCCCGTTTCGCGGTCTTAGGGCCAATCCCTCCATGACGACTCTGATGCGAACCACTGTGAAGATATGGCAGGAGGCTAGGAAAATCTATAGGAAACCCAACTGCATTTCACCCCACATGCCCCTTTGGGGTAACCCTCTGCTCTCCCACTTTTACACTATTCCGGACCCCTCTCTCTGGGCAAAAAAGGGAATCCTCACTCTAAAACACATAGTTAAAGATGGCAGACTCATGACCTTCCAAGCACTGAGGCAATCCTTTGCTATCCCAACCTCCTTCCAATTCAGATACATGCAGCTGAAGCATGCCTTTGAGGCTCAGTTCCCTGAACCCCTCACTCTGGAATCAGACTCCATTGAAAGGCTCCTGACCTCCAGCGTGATGGGGAAGCCTCTCTCAACACTTTACTTATACCTTACGGTGGAGTACGATGTGAAATTAACTAAAACATGGGAGAAATGGAGGGTTGATATCCCCTCTTTAGATGAGGAGGAGTGGAAGGAGTGTTTAATCTCCTACATTCCTTCCATGATCGCTGCAAGGGATAGGTTCATACAATTCAAGTTCCTTCACAGAGCGTATTTCACCCCTCAGAGACTGGCACGCATATACCACCAAAGAGATCCCAACTGTCAGAGATGCAGGCAGGAGGCGGGTACTTTCTGGCACATGGTCTGGTCCTGTCCCAAACTAAGACCCTTTTGGTCAGCAGTGGCCTCCACACTGGGGAACGTCATAGGCTCAGTTTTACCGGTTGAACCCCAGATATTACTGCTCAGTCATCTGGAAGATGTCGAGGGTGATAGATATGATAAACTTTGCATAACATTCACGCTGTACTATGCTAGACGGGAAATCCTACTGCGATGGAAAATGGTGGAGCCTCCTACCCTGGCCTCGTGGATAAGGTCGGTGAACAAGGTACTCCCCCTGTATAGACTGACGTACGAAAGTAGGCAATGCCCGGGGAAGTTTGACAAAATTTGGTCCTCCTGGGTGGACGCTTCGGGAGACCCTGATCCCCCTACCCCATAAGTAAGACATGAGAAATAGTAGAAGATGTCCTGCACCTCAAGTCTATTCCTCTTATGCCCGATTCCCTTCCTCCCCTTCCCTTCCTTTTCCTTCCCTCTCCCCTCCCTCTGCCTTCCTTCCTCTCCCCCCCCTCCCCCCCCGCCCCCCCCCCCCCCCCCGCCATCTCCGATAGGCTTGATTGAAAACTGGGTTATTTACTTTATACTGTCTAGGAACTTTGAGATGATATGAGCAATAAGAGGTATGGTTAAGTGATAATCCGTTGTGTGCACGTCTGGAACACCTGATGGGCAGTAGTTTTTGTTCTGGGTAAATCTCACTGTTGTTATTCTTACCGCAATGACTGTACTAAATTCCTGTACTGTAATGCTGATTTGTTTAATAAAAATTTTCTGTTAAAAAAAAAAATATATGTAATGTGTTTCATTTTTGACATTTGTTTTTAAGGTGAATGGGTAGAGGTACAATGTACCCCATACTCATTCACATAGGGTGGGGGGCCAGAATCTGGGGGCCCCGTTCTTAAAGGGGGCTTCCAGATTCCGATAAGCCCCCCTTCCACAGACCCAGACAACCAACAGCCAGGGTTGTCGGGAAGAGGCCCTTGTCCTCATCAACATGGGGACAAGGTGCTTTGGGGTAGGGGGGGCAGGGGCCCCTGCCCTGAAAGTACCCACCCCCCATGTTAAGGGCATGGGGCCTGGTACGGTTCCGGGGGGGGGGCTCGCTCATCCCCACCCCCTTTCCTGACCTTTCAGAGTTATTTTTCTCTTTCTTGCGCTGTAGGAATATACTTTTTTTAACCACTTCAATACCAGGCACTTATACACTTTCCTGCCCAAGCCAATTTTCAGCTTTCAGTGCTGTCGCAATTTGAATGACAATTGCACAGTTTTGCTACACTGTACCCAAAAAAAAAATTTTTATCATTTTTTTCCCACAAATAGAGCATTCTTTTGGTGGTATTTGATCACCTCTGCGATTTTTATTTTTTGCGCAAAAAATAAAAAAAGACCGAAAATTTAGGAAAAAAAAAAGTTTTTCTTTGTTTCTGTTAAATTTTTTTGCAAATAAGTATGTTTTCTTCTTCAATGATGGGCACTGATATGGCTGCACTGACAGGCACTGATAAGGCGGCACCGATGGGCACTGATGAGGTGGCACTGATGGGCACTGATGATGGGCACTGATAGGCGGCACTTATGGGCACTGATGGGCACTGATAGGTGGCACTGGTATGCGGCACTGATGGGCACTCATAGGCAGCACTGATGGGCACTCATTGGTGGCACTGATGGGTACTTAGGTGTGGTACTGATAGTTGGCATGGATTGGCACTGATGGTCACTGATAGGTGGGCACTGATGGGCATGGATGGGCACTGACCGGTGGCACTGATGGACATTGATGGGTGGCACTGATGACACTGATGGGTGGCATTGCTGGGCATCACTTATCTGTACTGATCCATAATGTTGCCAGTCAGTGCCCATTTGTGGGCACTGATTGGCATGTATTGGGCATATTGTTTTATATGTGGATGGCCATGGGGTACATACCTGGCCATCCACATGCTGGGGCTTCTCATGGTGGTCCTGGCAGCTTCCATGGTGGTCCAGTGTGGGCATCCGTGGGGGGCTGCACTGATAGACAATCAGCGCAGACCCCCCCTGTCAGGAGAGCCACCGATGGGCTCTCCTCTACTCGCGTCTGTCAGACGCGAGTGAGGAAAAGCCGATCAACGGCTCTTCCTGTTTACATCATGATCAGCCATGATTGGATACGGCTGATCACGTGGTAAAGAGCCTCCGTCGGAGGCTATTTACCGAGATCAGTGTAGCGGTGTGTCAGACTGACACACCGCACCACCAATCACCGCGATGCGAGGCCCCACGGGTGCGCAGTGGCTGTTATCCTGCTGGACATCATATGACGCTCAGCCGTCATTTTGCTATAGGCCGGGCGGGAAGTGGTTAAGAACAGTATATATTTATCCCTGTATGCACTGCTTTTGCCCTGAGGATTATTTGACATGCCACATTGATAGATTACACATGACAGTTACAGTCCAGTTACAGTGATTTCAGCAGCCATTTTATATATTGACCAAAAAAAAAAAGGCAACACTGGAAAGACACTGAAGAATTATGAGATTACTATAAACATAACATTAACATAAGCATGCTCTAAGTTTAAATGGCTTGTTGACAGCTTACCAAGTGGACGTAAGGCACAAAGTAGCCAAAAAGTGCAGCTGGAATTCCAAATGCCCATATACAATAGCTCTTCGATTTGAAGATAGAAAAATTGAAGACCTTTGAAAGTCTTTTTCTCTGTCTAGGTATAAGAGGCTGTGACGAACGCGGGTGTCAGATCCCTGCCCTCCTCGCTAACTCGCGACAAAGGACCGGCGAACCTCACACCACGCTGTCACTTACGTAACAATGCCACTCTCAGCTGCGCCCAGCACAAAGATTTTCCAGCTTGCAGGACCACAATCTAGGTGCGAGCAGCCTGAGAGTGATTGTCACTGGGCTAATTACACAATATGTGACGAACGCGGGTGTCAGATCCCTGCCCTCCTCGCTAACTCGCGACAAAGGACCGGCCAACCTCACACCACGCTGTCATTTACGTAACAATGCCACTCTCAGCTGCGCCCAGCACAAAGATTTTCCAGCTTGCGGGACCACAATCTAGGTGCGAGCAGCCTGAGAGTGATTGTCACTGGGCTAATTACACAATTAACCCTTTAACTGCCACCACCCCCGTTTAAAAGACCGAGCCGGGGGAGACTCGTAATTTAGCAATACCAATTATAATTTGAGAATAAGCGTCTGCCACACACACTGCCACCACAGACAGGTCTGCTCAGAGTCTTACTCTACAACAGTAGCGCCCTTCAAGAGGCAGGTTCGTTTATAGCTTGCATTAAGAGCTTTAGAGACAAGGTTAACACTTTTCAACATAAGGGTTTATTATGAAAAGGTCAAGGTTGATGCAAATAAAATATTTACAGAAAAAAGATGTTTCAAAAGATAAAGACAATATACAGCCACAAAGCAATAAGGTAGAATTGGGAAGAGAGAATACTTGCAATTAATGTCCGAGGGTTGATCAGAGTTCGATCGATGAGCTAGGTAATTGGTTCTCGACTTGGCAGATGTTTCTTCTTGGATGGTAAAAGGAGAACTGCCCATTGTCTTGACATCTCCTCTTTTCTGTCAAATCAAAGGGGGTGTTGACAGCGACCAGTAACCAATCATCTGGCCAGCTGGTTTTAGGGGTTGGTTGCTGGGAGGTGTCTACACTCATGACCATGTCCCAGGTAGATTCCTTTAATACATATTCATATATCTGCATCTGTAGTGTTGACAGACTCCAAATATCCATATTATTATTCAACTTGAGATTTCCTTCAAAACAAGTCTAAACATGCCATATCTATAACGTATAGCCTGCTTTGGAGGAATAAGTGGTCCCAGGGGTTTCCCATATGACCTGACATAGGGGTGTCTGGACTTGAAACGTTCCATATTATCTGAGGAAGCTAAATATGTCCAGATTATGGCTGTGCGATTACTAAGTCAGAAGTTATGAAACATGCTGAAATTTCATACTTATTCTTATGAGGTGTATTCAGAAAACTTTACGACCGAGGTCTGTTAGGTCTCTGAGTGGGGAGGGTGACAGTTTTACGACAGGCCTGAACACTGCCCTTACAACAAATGTTTTCTACTGACCTAACCTTTCTGTTTTCTCTGTTGAGATAACCTTTTCTGTTGAACTTAAAAAGCTTTGAATTCCTAAGGTGGGGAAGACGGTGTTCAGAGTTCTCTGTGAGGTTACATGGTTAGCCAAACTGTCATGGCTACTTCCACACAAGATGGCAGCTAGCTACAGCTTTTCATGTCCCGTACTTGATATCGTTACACCTCCCCCTTAGGTGGTTGCATGGGAGGGAACTACAATTTCCCTCCTGACGCAACCGACTCCTGCGGGCTCGGCTTGTCGTGACAGCCCATCAGCATTGCCATGGGCGCTGCCTTACTTATGCTGGATGGTGAAATCGTATTGCTGAAGAATTAGGCTCCACCGAAGTAGTTTGCCATTCTCCCCAGCAACACGATTTAGCCAGCTCAAGGGATTGTGATCCGTGATCACAGTGAAGTGCCGTCCATAAAGGTACGTTTGTAACTTCTGGAGAGCCCACACGATCGCAAGACACTCCTTTTCGATCGTGGCATATGCTACTTCCCTGGGAAGCAGCTTCCTGCTCAGGTAGAGGATGGGATGCTCCTCTCCGGCCTCGTCCACCTGGCTCAGGACTGCACCCAATCCAAAGGCAGAGGCATCCGTCTGCACAAGGAAACGGCGGGTGAAGTCTGGAGCCTGCAGCACAGGTGCGCTGGCCAGCGCCTCCTTCAAGGCCTGAAATGCCTGCTCACATTCTGGTGTCCAAGACACCACCTTGGGCAGTTTCTTTTTGGTTAGGTCAGTCAGAGGTTTGGCCAGGCTACTATAGTTACATACAAATTTCCTATAGTAGCCAGCGGTCCCCAAGAAAGACATAACCTGCTTTTTGGTTTGAGGGGTAGGCCAGGTCAGGATGGCCTCAACCTTCCCTGTCTCGGGTTTCAGGGTACCTCCTCCTACCTGGTGTCCCAAGTACTGCACATCAGTCATGCCAATCTGACACTTACTGGGTTTTACAGTCAGATTGGCAGCTGTCAGTTGGTCTAGGACCTGTGACAGGTGCACCAGGTGTTCTTCCCAGGTAGGGCTGAACACGGCGATGTCATCCAGGTAGGCTACGGCAAAGGTTTCCAGCCCCTCCAGTAAGTCATTCATGACTCTCTGGAAGGTAGCTGGGGCATTCTTCATCCCAAACGGCATGACGGTAAACTCGAACAATCCGAATGGGGTGATGAAGGCCGACTTTTCCCGAGCCTCAGGGGCCAGAGGAATTTGCCAGTACCCCCTGCTCAGATCCATGATTGTTATATAACGGGCGGCCGCCAGCCTATCTAACAACTCATCAATCCGGGGCATGGGGTAGGCATCTGCAGTAGTGATGGCATTCAGCTTCCGGTAGTCCACACAGAACCTGGTCGTCTTGTCCTTTTTGGGGACCAAGACTACTGGGGACGCCCAGGCACTGTGGGACTTCTGAATCACCCCCAGCTGCAGCATTTCCTCCACCTCCCTTTTCATGTCGGCCAGCACCTCCAGGGAGACGCGATAGGCCGACTGTTTAATGGGGGGATGTGCCCCGGTGTCCACCTGGTGGACAGCGAGGTGTGTTCTCCCAGGTTTTCCCGTAAACCTGCTACCATGTACTGCCAGCACTCGCCTCAGTCCAGGTACCTGGGTGGGGGTAAGATTGGAGTTTATCAGGAGTTCTGAGTCTACCTCCCTGGTGTCTGCTAGCAGGTCTAGAAGTGGATCAGCCTCCTCAGGCTCTGGCCTGCTGCATACCGGCATGACATAGGCCATGCGCTCATGATGGGCTTTGATCATGTTAACATGAATGGCCTTCTGCCGTCTACGCCCTTCTCCCAACCTGACCAAGTAGGTGACATCATTCAGACGCTGGGTGATGGTGTACGGGCCTTCCCATGCTGCTTGGAGTTTGTTCTGCCGCAGGGGAAGCAGAACATACACCTTCTGACCAATGTCATAGGTCCGCTCCCTAGCGTTACGGTCATACCACTCTTTCTGCCTAGTCTGGGCCTGGGTCATGTTCTCCCGCACAATTTCCACCAGCGTCTCCATTTTATTTCTGAATTTTAGGACATAATCCACAACAGAGACCTTTGAGTCGGCAATCTTGCCCTCCCAGGTCTCACGGATTAGGTCCAGGGGTCCTCTTACCCTCCGTCCGTACAAAAGTTCAAATGGCGAAAAGCCTGTGGACTCCTGAGGCACCTCTCTGTAAGCAAACAGCAGATGAGGCAGATATCGTTCCCAGTCCTTACCCTGGGAGTGCACAAAGGTGCACAACATTTGTTTCAAGGTTCCATTGAAACGCTCGCACAAACCGTTCGTTTGTGGGTGATAAGGACTGGCCATGATATGCGTCATCTGTATTTTCCGACAGAGAGCTTGCATCAAGTCGGACACAAACTGAGGGCCTTGATCGCTAATGAGCTCAGCCGGGAATCCCACTCTTGTGAAGATTCCCAGCAGAGCATCAGCGACCTTGTCTGCCCGGACGCAGGAGAGAGCCACCGCCTCTGGATAACGCGTGGCATAGTCGACAACTGTAAGGATAAAACGTTTGCCTGAACTGCTAGGGATGGCCAAAGGCCCAATGATATCCACTGCCACCCTCTTAAAAGGTTCGTCAATCACAGGCAAAGGTTTTAGCGGAGCCCTGTTTACATCCCCTGCCTTGCCAACTCGCTGGCAGGTAACACAGGACCGACAGTAGTCAGCTATATCAGCGAGCATTGTAGGCCAATAAAAGTTATGTATCAACCGCCCTCGGGTCTTAGTGATCCCCAAGTGCCCTGCGAGGGGAATCTCATGAGCCACTTTTAGCAGCTGTCCCCTAAATTGACTGGGTACAACCAGCTGCCTGCTACCTAGGTCAGCCTCATTCCCCTCTGCAGGCATATTTTCTCTGTACAGTTTACCTTTGTCCCAATAGACCTTTTGTTTGTCATTCTCTGCAGGGGGGCGATCAGCTAGACTCCTGAGCTGTGCTAGTGTTTGGTCTGTCTGCAGTGCTGTTTCAAAGGCGGAACAACAGGTCCCAGCCAGCAGTCCTGTGGCAAACATGGACAGCTGCTGAGGCTCAACAGAGGTGGAATCCACTGGGTCAGAACAGGGAGAGGGCCCAGAGACCTCCTCCTGCTGTTCTGCGACCAGGGCCTACACCTCGGCTGCCTTTGCAGCACTGCGAGTGACCACCAGTACTGGCAATGCATCATCATCATTATCATCATCATTATCATCATCATTATCCTCATCATCATTATCATCACATTTAACCTTTATCAGTTCAGCATCACTGAAACATACATCAGTTACCTTCACTGGCAAGGGGGCCTACTCTCCTGTCTTTGAAGAAGGAGGACCTTGCACTTCCACTCCACCCTCCCCCTCCCTCTGTCCATCTACAGGTTGCCCAGATATTACCCCAACATCGGTAAACAGTACCTTGGGAGGTCCAGAGAGAGCCGTGGGAGCATCTGGGGTGCTTTTAGCAGGGGCATAGTATGAAACAAGGGTACCAAAATCAGAACCCAACAACACCGCAGTGGGGATCTCCTCCGAGACACCCACCTCTCTCATCCCACTCCCGGCACCCCAATCAATAAAAACATAGGCACGGGGTACACAGGAACGGGTCCCCCCAACTCCGGTGAGGGTAAGGAACTTCTCTGGGATGATGTCTGTTTCTTCTATAACCTCTGGTCTGACCAATGTGACTTCGGCTCCGGTGTCACGAAAGCCTGTTACAGTCCGGTGGCCTACGATGACTGGCTGCAAGTTGGCATTGGTTCCGGGAGGTTTCCCACTGACGAGCAGCACAGCAGAAGGTTTGCTAGCCGGATGACCAGGTGATATCGTCTTCTGCTCAGGGCACTGCGCCCTGAGATGTCCGGCTCCCCCACAGTTGTAGCATTTGCGTTTGTCAGTTAGGAAGGCCTTGGCTCCAGGAGTTGCAGGTTCCGGCCGCTGAGGAAGTTGTTTGGTAGGCAGAGGAGGGGTTGCCGTGTGCGATTTCCCTCCTTTCCAGCCATTCAGAGGAGCCTTGCGATGGTCAGATACCCGAGAGTGGATATAGGTATCTGCCAGTTCTGCTGCTGCGTTGGCAGAGGCTGGCTTTCGCTCCAGCACAAACTGTCTGACGTCTGTAGGACAGATGTGCAAAAGTTGATCTGCAATCATAAGATCTTCCAGGGATTCAAAAGAATCGGCTTCCAAGCCTTTAGTCCACTGCCGGAATGTGGTACGTAAGCGACCTACCACATCCATGTATGAGTCCCCAGGCCCCTTTTGCAAGGACCTAAAACGCTTCCGGTACACTTCCGGGGTTAGCTGAAACTTTTGGATGATTGCAGCTTTTAGGGCCGCATAATCGTCGCACTGTTCTTCTGACAGTTCGACATAAGCATCCAGGGCCTTGCCTCGTAGCCCTGGTGTCAGGTACCGGGCCCATTGTGCTGGGGCAGATGGTACTGACGGCAAGTTTTTTCAAACGACAGTAGATACACGTCAATGTCACTGTCCTTTTCCATAACTGGAAACTTGGCTGCCGGGGTCACTGGCAGAGAGGCATCCCTGTGCTCTAGGGATCCGAGGTTCTGAGCCTGTCGCTGCTGCTGGAGCCTAGCCATCTCCAGTTCGTGCCGACGATCAGCCTCCCTCTCAGCCCTGCGTTCCTCCCGCTCGGCCTGGCATTCCAGAAACTGCAAGTACACCACAGGATCCGTCTCCCTGAGGTTTTGTAGAGTTTCTTGCATTTGAAGAGAGTCTATGATGGTTTCAGGCAATCTGATGCTAGCCTGCTCTTGTGGTGGCTTGGAGGTAACAATCCGTGGTATTACAGCGTCAGTCTCTGCTTGCCTATCTGGTGAGGCCGCCTCTGAACCACTGGGCTCTGGAGTAGCAGAAACACTTTCTGGTCCAGTTTCCCCCAGGTTCTGGTGTGCACGGATATCAAACTCCTGTAAGGCATGTATCAAGCCTTCACGATTTTTCCCACCGACATCAATTCCTCTTTCTGCGCACTCAACAGTCAGTTCATTCTTGCTCATCTTTTTATATGCTGATAACCCAGACATTTTGCAAGCAGAAAAGATAGAACAGAAAGAAGAGATAGAAAGAAGGTGTAGGAAGGAGCTGTTGCTGTATGTCTCTCTTGAAAAAATCAAAATCAAAAAATATGCACCAGCTTGTCTCTAAGGACTGTTTCCACAAAGGTTACAATCCTTCAGTGCAGAGCTAATTCCTAACAATGCACTGAATGCTCTTAATGCGAAACTATCCCGCTACGCTGCCAGCCAATATGTGACGAACGCGGGTGTCAGATCCCTGCCCTCCTCGCTAACTCGCGACAAAGGACCGGCCAACCTCACACCACGCTGTCACTTACGTAACAATGCCACTCTCAGCTGCGCCCAGCACAAAGATTTTCCAGCTTGCGGGACCACAATCTAGGTGCGAGCAGCCTGAGAGTGATTGTCACTGGGCTAATTACACAATTAACCCTTTAACTGCCACCACCCCCGTTTAAAAGACCGAGCCGGGGGAGACTCGTAATTTAGCAATACCAATTATAATTTGAGAATAAGCGTCTGCCACACACACTGCCACCACAGACAGGTCTGCTCAGAGTCTTACTCTACAACAGTAGCGCCCTTCAAGAGGCAGGTTCGTTTATAGCTTGCATTAAGAGCTTTAGAGACAAGGTTAACACTTTTCAACATAAGGGTTTATTATGAAAAGGTCAAGGTTGATGCAAATAAAATATTTACAGAAAAAAGATGTTTCAAAAGATAAAGACAATATACGGCCACAAAGCAATAAGGTAGAATTGGGAAGAGAGAATACTTGCAATTAATGTCCGAGGGTTGATCAGAGTTCGATCGATGAGCTAGGTAATTGGTTCTCGACTTGGCAGATGTTTCTTCTTGGATGGTAAAAGGAGAACTGCCCATTGTCTTGACATCTCCTCTTTTCTGTCAAATCAAAGGGGGTGTTGACAGCGACCAGTAACCAATCATCTGGCCAGCTGGTTTTAGGGGTTGGTTGCTGGGAGGTGTCTACACTCATGACCATGTCCCAGGTAGATTCCTTTAATACATATTCATATATCTGCATCTGTAGTGTTGACAGACTCCAAATATCCATATTATTATTCAACTTGAGATTTCCTTCAAAACAAGTCTAAACATGCCATATCTATAACGTATAGCCTGCTTTGGAGGAATAAGTGGTCCCAGGGGTTTCCCATATGACCTGACATAGGGGTGTCTGGACTTGAAACGTTCCATATTATCTGAGGAAGCTAAATATGTCCAGATTATGGCTGTGCGATTACTAAGTCAGAAGTTATGAAACATGCTGAAATTTCATACTTATTCTTATGAGGTGTATTCAGAAAACTTTATGACCGAGGTCTGTTAGGTCTCTGAGTGGGGAGGGTGACAGTTTTACGACAGGCCTGAACACTGCCCTTACAACAAATGTTTTCTACTGACCTAACCTTTCTGTTTTCTCTGTTGAGATAACCTTTTCTGTTGAACTTAAAAAGCTTTGAATTCCTAAGGTGGGGAAGACGGTGTTCAGAGTTCTCTGTGAGGTTACATGGTTAGCCAAACTGTCATGGCTACTTCCACACAAGATGGCAGCTAGCTACAGCTTTTCATGTCCCGTACTTGATATCGTTACAGAGGCCTGTAGGTGAATCCAGCCAAAAAGAGAACAAACACGAGAATACACAAGACACGTAGGGTGTGCTCAAGTCCAATACTGTCAAGTAAAAAGCGCAACAAAAAGGGCAGCGATACTGTAAAAAGGCTGCTGCCTGCAGTTACAATGCCATTGACCAGTCCTAGACGTTTCTTGAAGTAATGTCCCAAAATAACAAGAGATGGTTGGTAAGCAAAAGAGCAGCCACATGCAAATAATATACCATATGTAAAATAAAGAGGATCTAGGCTCCTGTGAAAAGAGAGAAACAAAAATAAGAAGTCATGTATTAGCATTTGTCGTCTCACAACCACCTGTAATATTCCAACTGGAATGCACTGGAAAATTACAACAGGAGAAGTGTGACTGTGATTGCTTGCTGTTAGGCAATAAAGACATGCTTTAATTAATGGGTTTCACTGGGGTTGATTGACTAAAACTGGAAAGAGCAAAATCGGGTGCAGCTCTGCATTGAAATCAGCTTCCAGGTTTTTTGTCAAAGTGTAATTGAACAAGCTGAAGTTAGGCAGGCCATACACTTTCTTGCATCTACGGTTTGTAGGAAAGAAATTTGCTTGATTCACCCATCAACACAGACAGTGTTGACAGAGGAATCCCTCCCAACAATCCATTGTATTCTACCGGTGGGAGGCGTGGGAAGTCGTCCCCGTTTGGGAAGACAGTGATTATTGCTAGCGGCTATACCAGCCTCTAACGATAATCATATGTAAAATCTGTCAGGATGGTTGTTCCCAAGTTGATCGATCAATCAACATGGGTACATTCAGCCTACCCATACATAGTTTGAATCTTGGCTGGTTCCTGCTAAACCAGCCGGTATTCCAACCATCTGTGGCTTGGCCTTAGAAGCTGCCTGGCTACCATGCACAGCTGCACCAGATTTTGCACCCTCCAGTTAATAAATTAACCCCATTGTGTATTTCTGCCTCAAGGCTTTACATTGGTAACCAATTGAATTAGTTAAAACACAGACTTCATCTGATATCAACTATACATGGAGTGTATGGTTTTCATTTGTTCAGGCAGGTGCATGACTAGGATTGTGAAAGATGGTGGGCTTGGCCAAAATAATGATAACAGTGGAGGCTTCAAGGGGCATTGTTAAATTAAACCCAAGCCTAGTCAATGCATACACAGGACACAAATGCCACAGTACTCGTACCCACAAAATATGCTTTTTATTACTCTGCCACAAGTGAGAGTCTTACAGACATGCATAAACATCAGCACAATCAATTTTAAAATATGAAACGCTTCCTCTACAGATGCTTTTCTGCACGCAGTCTACCTTAAAAAAATTAATTTGTTAAAATAGTTGGTGAATACTTAACAATCAGTATCTACTGTATATAAATCCCAGTGACTACTCTGGCCTTCCTAAAATCAGATCTTAACTAGAACTTGGACTTAAGCACTCTGAAAGCACAGGTTTTGGCCATGTCCATCATTTTTTAAAAGCCTATGCTTTGTTCTCCCATGTCAAAACCTTTTTTCTAAGGAGTAACTCGCACCAAGCGCCCCTTGCTGGTCTCCATTTTCCAGACCTCAGATACCATGGAAGTACAGAATGAGGGGAAGCCCATCTCTCAGTTGTGTAATGTGACATATCAAAGCCAGAAGTCTACCTTGGCTCTAAGCTGAAAGCCTGCCGTGGTATGTTTACAATTAAAGAAATTGCTGGCAGTCACAGCTTTTTGGACCCAGGGCAACACACATGATATAGGGAACACGTGCTCTGGGAGTCCAGCACAAACAATGCCCTTGTTTTTAAGTGATCACTGGACTTGCATTGTGAGAAGCAGTAAAGCAGAACCTTTGTGTAGCATTATATAGTGAAAAAGTTATTTTTTAGAGAGTAAACACATATTGATGAGGTCATTATCATCAAGAAGGTAGTTTCCATTAGACTACACATTTCATTTAAATGGTAAAACCAACAATACCATTGTTTTCAATATATTTTTTTTTTATATCCAGTGGCACAGAAGTAATAAAGAGACCACATATAAATTGACAATTAAAATGCACCATTAAAATTTTGATTCTGAACTCAAAAAAGTGTAGATTTGCTATGTTATAGGGAGAGTTAAGAAATGTTATTCAAGTTAATTAAGTAGCATTCCCCCTTCCCCATACCAACATATATATATTTTTCAGTTTAGAGCAACATTTTAACAAAGTGGGGGGTCCTCTTCAAATGAAAGCAAGGAATATGACAACAGCACACCAGAGAACTCCATCAAAAGGTACATCGCTTTTATTGTCACAGCACAGCAAAGGACAGCGAAGTTTCGGAGTCATGCAGGACACCTTCAGCAGGGAACCTGCTGAAGGGGTCCTGCGTGGTCCCTGAAACATGTCATTGTCACATGCCTGATAAAAGGGTTCCTGTGTGGCTCCAAAATGTTGCTGTCCTTTGCTGTAATGTGATCATCAATAAAAGTGTTAGACCCTTTGATGGAGTTTCCTGGTGTGCTGGTGACATATTCTTTGCTTTGAGTCATTCCAGTACTTAGCCAGCAGTCGCTTCAGCACCCACTTACTCTACAGCCATTTACAGGAACGTGGGCATTAGGAATATTGTTTTGGTCTTACTAAATGAAAGGCCTTTGCAATTTAACTGGAAGGTCTGCTTTAGGATTGCAAAGTCTAAAATATCACTACACTATTGCATGTTGTCTTGCTAAAAAAAAAAAAAAAATGTAAAAAAAAAAAAAGGTACCTATAAAATACAACTGTGCGTATTTGCAAAGTGCAAACTCTTATTTGGTTGGGTGATGATATTGGTCTTTAGCTTCAGTTTTCAAGCATCAATCCCAAAATACTATATTTTTACAGTTTGATGCTACAGTTATTTTGCAACTGCAGCTGTCTCTATATTGTTACAAAAAAAATGTATATGAGACCATGAAAAGAGTCACATTAGAAACTCCTAGAGAGTCATGTCACTTCCTTTATTAAAAAGACAAAGGCACTGTTCAGTTAATGGTACAACATTTTAAGATATGCTAGGCCCATATGCTAGTTACCGTATATACTCGAGTATAAGTCGAATTTTTCAGCATATTTTTTTGTGCTGAAAGTGCCCCCCTCGACTTATACTCGAGTCAAGCACTTTTCTGCAACAAAAAATTTCATTTTCCGAACCGATTTGGGGCCCCGTATCTCAGGGCCACTTGGTGCTAGGAACCCCAAATTTGGTGTACCACAACATATCCAAAGCTGAAGTTCTTAGACCTAAGTGGCCCCGAGATACAGGGCCCCAAAATCGGTTCGGAAAATGTCATTCTCTGCTGCAGAAAAGTGCTTGACATTTTCTGAACCGAATTTGGGGCCCCGTATCTCAGGGCCACTTAGTGCTAGGAACCCCAAATTTGGTGTGCTAACCCAGTGGAACTGGTACCATCACATATCCAAAGCTGGGGTTCCTAGCACTAAGTGGCCCTGAGATACGGGGCCCCAAAACCGGTTCGGAAAATGTCATTCTCTGCCGCAGAAAAGTGCTTGACATTTTCTGAACTGATTTTTGGGGCCCTGTATCTCGGGGTCACTTGGTGCTAAAAACCCCAACTTTGGACATGTTTTGGTTCTAGTTCCACTGGGTTTGCATACCAAATTTTAGGTTCCTAGCACTAAGTGGCCCCGAGATACGGGGCCCCAAATTTGGTCAACTTTGTCCATCTGCAGCAATGTTATTTCAGGACCCTTTGGGTTCAGAGACCCCAAATTTTGGCTGCAGCTAGGGGGCATCTAGGAACCCTTAACTACCAAGTTTGAAGTTCAGGGGACCTATGGCTGCAAATGGGCACAGTGAGGCTGCAAATGGGCATTGTTGACCCTCTTTTCCACTTACAGTAGCTGTGCATTTCTCACCCTCGTCTTATACTCTGGTCAATGAGTTTTTCCCAATTTTTTGTGGTAAATTAGGGCCTCGACTTATACTCGGAACGACTTATACTCGAGTATATACGGTATCTAAAAGGAAGTTGTTAGACATAAAGGAAGCTGTTAGGCAATATTCCAGGGATATGAAGAAAGATTATTCAATTACTCTTTTTTTTTTTTTACAGCAAACTAGTGAATAAAGCATTTAAGCTTTTATCGCAAGGCATTCTACTAATCTGAAACTCATGCCTTTATCTGTGATCTCTACATCTGAACAATGGTTTTTGCATAAAAATAGGTAAAAAGTTCTCTTGGTACATTTATGTACTGTGATTATGACTTGAAACAGAAATTACATTTCAATCCTAGAGCTTATAAATAAATGTATACCTACGAAAACATATTCTGCACATTAAATCAAGACTACTGTATAATATAAAATATCATTTATTACAAGTAAGATTTATTTTCTCAGGGCTTGCATGTCTTGGGTCAGAATTAGATTTTAATTGTATAAGCAAATTATGTCACTGCAAAAAATGCTTTTTATATATATTCATACCTTCTGAGTTGGGGCATTAATATGTTAAAAGGCCATAATTGGCAACAGTTTCAAGGAACACTTTCCTATTGAGCTGGTATGTTTTCATGCACTGTACTGATGTGAAAATCTACAAAACCGTATATATACCCAATTTTAGCATGTGTGTTAAGCAGAAACACATTTGCTTGCTGCTTTGGCTTTCAGGGACCCCTGGCCTGCATGCTCTGTGCCTCTATATATCTTGGTTTGTCTCTATATACAGCGCTGTACAACTGAACACTGCTGTATACAGTTGAATAATGCTAGATACAGCCCTGAGACACCATATACTAATCTGCCTTGTTATATACATCCTGTGGCAGGGTGAGGCCATGTCACTGTGTAAAATAGCAGTCTAGGCAGTGTTAATTTTGGCAGCAAATTTCTATTTAGTTTTATGCCCCGTACACGCGAGCGGATTTTCCGTCTAAACGTTCAACCGTCAAGAACGCAGTGACGTACAACACTAAGATTAGCCGATAAAATGAAGTTCAATACTTCAGAGCATGCGTCAAATTGTTTCCGAGCATGCGTAGGAATTTTGCGCTTTGGAATTGGTACAAACGATCGGAAATTTTTTTTTTACGACCGAAAAATTCAGAACCTGCTCTCAATCTTTTGTTGGCGGGAATTTTGCCAGCAAAAGTCCGATGGAGCATACACACGGTCGGAATTTCCGACCAAAAGCTCACATCGGACTTTTGCTGGCAGAATTTCCGATCGTGTGTACGGGGCATTAGTCTTAGTCTTAGGACTAAAATGGCATTTTAGTTTTAGTCCCATTTTAGTCTTCTGCAATTGATTTAGTTTTAGTCGTATTTAGTCGACTAAATCTCCAGTCGACTAAAATCTCCAGTACATTTTAGTCTACTAAAACTCATTTAGTCGTCTAAATTCTAATAGGTGTAATTAAAATGTAATGCATTAGTTAACATTTCTCTACAATTTCCAAACTCATTTTATACTGCTGGAGTGAAAAATCTAATATGTTATTTATTATGGCATTGAGGTATGAACTTGCACTACAGACCAATGTTAATTTTGAAGTCAAATTTCAATTTAGTTTTAGTCTAATGCCCCGTACACACGGTCGGATTTTCCGACAGAAAATGTGTGATAGGACCTTGTTGTCGGAAATTCCGACCGTGTGTAGGCTCCATCACACATTTTCCATCGGCTATAAAATTTTCCGACAACAAAATCCGTTGTCGGAATTTCCAATCATGTGTATACAAATCCGGCGCACAAAGTGCCACGCATGCTCAGAATAAATAAAGAAATGAAAGATATTGGCCACTGCCCCGTTTATAGTCCCGACGTACGTGTTTTACGTCACCGCGTTCAGAATGATCGAATTTTCCGAAAACTTTGTGTGACCGTGTGTATGCAAGACAAGTTTGAGCCAACATCCGTCGGAAAAAATCCTAGGATTTTGTTGTCGGAATGTCCGAACAAAGTCCGACCGTGTGTACGGGGCATTAGCCTTTTGACTATTTTATTCTTTTGACTAAAATGCCATTTTAGTTTTAGTCGTATTTTAGTCATCTCAGTTGTTTTAGTTTTAGTCATATTTTAGTTGACTAAAATAATATTCATTTAGTCGACTAAGATGTTTTAGTCGTTTTAGTCAACGAAATTAACACTGAGTCTAGGCCAGGATTTGTAGAAAAAAGGGACACAGCACATTTGTGTACTGGGTTTATAGTAGTTTAAGAATCAGAGTTCAGGGCACCACCCTCCCAGGAATCAGTGTGTGTCTACAAGGGAGTCGAGAGGTGCATGGCTGCACCAGGACAGAGATAGGCCAAAGCAGCAGGAAGCTGCAGGAAAAGACAGAGAGCTGACAAAGGTACAGAGTTTGTGCGGGAGCAATGGGACATAGAGTTTATGGTCAGGAGTACCAAGGTATGAGAAATAGGGTGAAATGTGCAGCGCTTATGTGATCATATAAACCATAACAAATAATATTAGTACAGAAAACTTGAATAATAAATGATGTGCTCAAAAATACTCCAAGCAGTCCTCTATTATGACATGTGATGTCTATAAACAGAGTAACTTGGACGTGTGATGTCCAAAAAAGAAAAAAGTCAGTGACAAGCTTCAGTCATGTGTGATGATAATCCTCAACCACATGTGGATATAATATAGTGACAGTCTTTAACTTCAAATATGTATGATGTAATAACAGTTAATAGTGGGTCCACCACCAAAGACACCAGAAGCTGCTTACCAGAGGGATTGAACTCAAATAGGTGTACACCTAGTGAGTCAATCAAGCTTTGTGGTATAATATACCAAGGGGATCAGATGCTCTATCCAGATATGACCTCCAGATGGACCTCCGAACAAGAGTAAGGTATGGATGGACTCAGTAGATATAGGCAGTCAGCCCCATAATTAAAAGAAAGAGGAAGGCATATAGTGTAACTCCGTATGGAAATTTTAATACATAAAAAGCAAAGGAAATACACTCACGTGTTAAGCAGTAAAATCAAGCGCTTGTATAAAAGAAGACAGTGGTCTCAGCATATCCTTCCGACGTGTTTCGACTTAGAAGTCATCATCTGGGGTGCTGGACCACTGTACTGGCTGAGTATTTATAGGTACTGGTTACCCCCATAACAAGTGGCAGCTCCATCCGATTGAAAGTGCAAATTATGGAGATTACTTCCTGGTTCCTCCAAAATGGCGCCCGGGCTTGCATTCCAAGCCTCGTTTTCATGTGTAGAGGAGGATTACTTCCTGGTTCTGCCAAAATGGCGACAAGAGTTCCAAGCCTCATTTTAACATGTGAAAGAGGATGTGACATCATGTGGAACAGTGACTGGTTTAAACAGCCAAAAACATGGCACCGCTATTTTCGGGGACATATAGGGGCAGCTGTGGCTTAAAACGGCACAATGTCCGGTGTATATAACCTACAACATGGCGCAGTTTGTCATAAGGACATGTATATTAATACACTAAGTTACAAGGTATCACACATTGCTCTAGCCTGAACATGGGCAGTGGCGTAGCAGCCAGCACTCCCACCCAGCAGCAAAAGGTCGCCGGTTCGAATCCCGAGATTCCATGTGGGGGGTAGAAAAAAATAAATAAAATAATGTAATATATATAAAAAATATATATGATACTAAGGTGTGACAAATGATGGCACCCCTCAGAAAGGACACGTTATTGGTTGGATCAAGCTGATATTTGTGATAGGGACCAAACCAGTATATATTCAAATATACAATCTAAAATACATGTTATAAGAATTTAATAAAAATACCTTCATAAAAACATTTAAAAATACTTATAAAAAAACCTCTCATAAAAGACATTCTAATAAGTACCAACTGGACCCTAAAGTACCGGAAATAGAGAAAAGGCATCATGCTTGGTTAATAAAAGCATTGATGTCCCATTCTATGTTCAACCCAAAAGAGGAGTAGGTCTGCAATTGGTGGATCCAATAAGTCTCCAAACGAGAGACTCCCCTTGTCTTAGCTCCTCCCCTCCAAGGAGGTGTATATTTATCTATGACAAGAAATTGAGAACCAGTAGGATCTCGTCTGTGATGCTCTCTATAATGTCGAGGCACATTATGTTTGATGTCACCACTTTTTATTTTAGCGATATGCTCGCTGACTCTAACAAAAAAAGCTCGAATTGTACGGCCCACATACTGCTTCCCACAGGGGCAGGTAATCAGATAAACGACATGTGTGGTAGCACAAGTGCAGAATGTTTTAATGGGATATGTACAATTTGTAGTGTTCGATTTAAACTCGAGGCTTTTACGTCTACCACAGGAATTGTATTGACATACAGTGCATTTTTTGCAGGGAAAATAACCCACTAAGTTGTGAAAAAAAGAAGGTCGCATGGGGGGATTTATGATATTAGGTACAATTTTTCCCTGCAAAGAAGGCACACCTCTAAAGATGACCTTAGGTTGTTCTGGGAGTATTTCCTTTAAAACACGGTCATTCCTAAGTATATCCCAATGTCTGTAAATGATGTTTTTGATTTCTCTGTGTTGGACTGAAAAAGTGGTGAGCATAGAGCATTTAAAGGAGCTTTCTTATTCACGAGGAGGTTTTGGTGTCAGCAAAGATTTTCTATCAATTGCAGCCACTCTATTTATTTCTGAGGTTAACGATGTTGGGTCGTACCCCTTTTCTATAAATCTGTCCCTCAGTGTTGATGCTTGAGTGAAATAGTTGTTTACATCTGTGCAATTCCTGTGCAATCTCAGGAACTGACTACGAGGCACAGACTGTAACCAGGATTGGTGGTGACAGCTGTCAACTGGTATAAAGCTATTGCGGTCAGTATTTTTGAAATAAGTTTTAAACTTAAATTGGCGTGAGACCATCTCGATTTCGAGATCCAAAAAGTGAATTTTAAATGAGCTAAATTCATATGTCAACGAAATCCCCCGATCGTTGTCATTTAAAAACACAAAGAAATCCCTGAGGGATTCGGGGGTGCCATCCTATAGGAGGAGGATGTCGTCTATATATCTGGCCCACAGTACCAATGAGGGCCTGAGCTACACTTGCAATGGGATGTTGCCTTCTTGGAGCAATACATATCAGAACATATGGTCCCAAGAAGTCTGAGATGGGATATCCATCCACAGCAAGGAGATCCAGACTTGGACTCTTGGTACAAATATTTCAATGATGCGGGTACCGAATTTTTGGGGGTTTTGAATTCCAAGAAGAAAAATAGACTCCAAGTCCTGGATAGAGAGATAAAAGAACTGAAAGATAAGCTTTTACAGTTCAAAAATTCCCAAGAGTATCATTCTCTTTCCTCGAATCTTCAGTCTTTTCTTGAGAGGGAAGATAGAGAGCAAAAGAATAAAAAACACAAAAAATACTCTCGAGATGCGGGGGATTATAAATCAGGGTTGGTTTTCGGTTGGCAAAAGACAGCGAACACCAATCCTGAAGTCTCTTCTACGGCTGTTGTACATGGTCCCCATGCTGTCAATAATATGGTGAACACCAGCCATTCCAGCCACACACAACCTAAACCCCCACCTACACCTAGAGGGTACTCACATGAACCTGTAGGTCATTTAGGTCCACAGAGAGGTAGACATCCCAGTTATCATACCCCTCCACCACCACATCGTGGACGGGCCAATAATCGGAATAAGAGGGGAGGTAGAGGTCGCTCCAGAGGCAACCAACACTATCATCAGACTCCTCATTATGTCAATTATAGAAATTATGGATACAACGGGTCCCCTGTGAGAACCTATGATAATCCACCCCCCTATGACTCTCGTTATTATGACCATCCGTTAATCCCAGTGTACAACAGATTTTCTCCACTCCGTCATAGAGAGGATCAGTCATATAACAGGAATGAATATAATCGTTCTTCATTAAGTCAAAATCGATATGATTTAAGTCCTAAGGGAAACCAGGATTTTCGTCAGGGCACACAGGGAAGAAAAAGGTCTTCGGACCCAAAAGAGGTTCTAGAGGGGGCGGAGAATCCAGAGAAGAAAAAAGAAAAAGGACATGATAGGCAATGGAGTTTTTAATTTAAGCACTAAGGAATTGACCACTCAGGAAATGATGATATTGGACAAGGGTTTAAAATTTGCCCCCCAAAAGAAATTAGACAAATTTCACACCTTTATAGATGTCCATAAATTTATTAGGAAGATTAATATCCAACGTTATGTAGCTTCTAATACGTCTTCTCAATTTCAAAGAGCTGCTTCTTCAGGCATGGTACATTCAGGGCTGTCTAATCCGTCTTTATTCAGCCCCCCTGTACCTGCATCTCCTGCCGTTAACATTTTTAGGGACCTAGTTTTGCAAGATTTAGCCAAGCTTCCTCCCAAAAAGACATATAACTAGTCCTTTCCAATGCTCGGGTTCAAATCACTGTGCGAGAGGAAAGACATTGTAGTCCATCCTGCCGATAAGGGCGGAGGCATAGTCGTGCAGGACAGACTGGACTACATTCAAGAAATGTATAGGATATTAAGCGACCAGGACACATATAGGGAACTTACCAGAAACCCTACTGCCCAATATAAAAAAGAGCTGGACCAACTAGTTTTAAAAGGTTTTAATGAGCAGATTCTAAATAAAAAAGAAAGGGCTTACCTAGTACCTACTGCACCTAGAATCCCAATCATGTACCATCTGCCCAAGATCCACAAGGATCCTGTTCACCCTCCGGGTCGACCAATCATAAGTGGAATCGACTCTGTAACATCACGTATCGGTAAATATATTGATTTCTACCTTCAACCATTGGTCAAAGGCACTCCATCGTATCTTAAGGATACGACTGATACCATTAGGCTACTTGAAAGTGTGGAGATTGGGGGGGACCTGCTGATGGCCACTGCAGACGTGGCATCATTGTACACCTGTATCCCCCATACCAGAGGTATAGAAGCGGTCACACATTTTCTGAACAGAGACCATTCCATTACCAATAAACAAAGTGAATATATTATTGAGCTATTACAATTTGCTACCAAACACAACTACTTCTGGTTTGACCAAAAGTTTTTCTTGCAACAGAAGGGTGTGGCTATGGGGGCCAAATTTGCCCCTAGCCTTGCCAACCTTTTTATGGCAAAATGGGAGGAGGATGTCGTCTATTCTGAACACAGGCCCTCATTGGTACTGTGGGCCAGATATATAGACGTCATCATCCTCCTATGGGATGGCACCCCCGAATCCCTCAGGGATTTCTTTGTGTTTTTAAATGACAACGATCGGGGGATTTCGTTGACATGAATTTAGCTCATTTAAAATTCACTTTTTGGATCTCGAAATCGAGATGGTCTCACGCCAATTTAAGTTTAAAACTTATTTCAAAAATACTGACCGCAATAGCTTTATACCAGTTGACAGCTGTCACCACCAATCCTGGTTACAGTCTGTGCCTCGTAGTCAGTTCCTGAGATTGCGCAGGAATTGCACAGATGTAAACAACTATTTCACTCAAGCATCAACACTGAGGGACAGATTTATAGAAAAGGGGTACGACCCAACATCGTTAACCTCAGAAATAAATAGAGTGGCTGCAATTGATAGAAAATCTTTGCTGACACCAAAACCTCCTCGTGAACAAGAAAGCTCCTTTAAATGCTCTATGCTCACCACTTTTTCAGTCCAACACAGAGAAATCAAAAACATCATTTACAGACATTGGGATATACTTAGGAATGACCGTGTTTTAAAGGAAATACTCCCAGAACAACCTAAGGTCATCTTTAGAGGTGTGCCTTCTTTGCAGGGAAAAATTGCACCTAATATCATAAATCCCCCCATGCGACCTTCTTTTTTTCACAACTTAGTGGGTTATTTTCCCTGCAAAAAATGCACTGTATGTCAATACAATTCCTGTGGTAGACATAAAAGCCTCGAGTTTAAATCGAACACTACAAATTGTACATATCCCATTAAAACATTCTGCACTTGTGCTACCACACATGTCGTTTATCTGATTACCTGCCCCTGTGGGAAGCAGTATGTGGGCCGTACAATTCGAGCTTTTTCTGTTAGAGTCAGCGAGCATATCGCTAAAATAAAAAGTGGTGACATCAAACATAATGTGCCTCGACATTATAGAGAGCATCACAGACGAGATCCTACTGGTTCTCAATTTCTTGTCATAGATAAATATACACCTCCTTGGAGGGGAGGAGCTAAGACAAGGGGAGTCTCTCGTTTGGAGACTTATTGGATCCACCAATTGCAGACCTACTCCCCTTTTGGGTTGAACATAGAATGGGACATCAATGCTTTTATCAACCAAGCATGATGCCTTTTCTCTATTTCCGGTACTTTAGGGTCCAGTTGGTACTTATTAGAATAGAATGTCTTTTATGAGAGGTTTTTTTATAAGTATTTTTAAATGTTTTTATGAAGGTATTTTTATTAAATTCTTATAACATGTATTTTAGATTGTATATTTGAATATATACTGGTTTGGTCCCTATCACAAATATCAGCTTGATCCAACCAATAACGTGTCCTTTCTGAGGGGTGCCATCATTTGTCACACCTTAGTATCATATATATTTTTTATATATATTACATTATTTTATTTATTTTTTTCTACCCCCCACATGGAATCTCGGGATTCGAACCGGCGACCTTTTGCTGCTGGGTGGGAGTGCTGGCTGCTACGCCACTGCCCATGTTCAGGCTAGAGCAATGTGTGATACCTTGTAACTTAGTGTATTAATATACATGTCCTTATGACAAACTGCGCCATGTTGTAGGTTATATACACCGGACATTGTGCCGTTTTAAGCCACAGCTGCCCCTATATGTCCCCGAAAATAGCGGTGCCATGTTTTTGGCTGTTTAAACCAGTCACTGTTCCACATGATGTCACATCCTCTTTCACATGTTAAAATGAGGCTTGGAACTCTTGTCGCCATTTTGGCAGAACCAGGAAGTAATCCTCCTCTACACATGAAAACGAGGCTTGGAATGCAAGCCCGGGCGCCATTTTGGAGGAACCAGGAAGTAATCTCCATAATTTGCACTTTCAATCGGATGGAGCTGCCACTTGTTATGGGGGTAACCAGTACCTATAAATACTCAGCCAGTACAGTGGTCCAGCACCCCAGATGATGACTTCTAAGTCGAAACACGTCGGAAGGATATGCTGAGACCACTGTCTTCTTTTATACAAGCGCTTGATTTTACTGCTTAACACGTGAGTGTATTTCCTTTGCTTTTTATGTATTAAAATTTCCATACGGAGTTACACTATATGCCTTCCTCTTTCTTTTAATTATGGGGCTGACTGCCTATATCTACTGAGTCCATCCATACCTTACTCTTGTTCGGAGGTCCATCTGGAGGTCATATCTGGATAGAGCATCTGATCCCCTTGGTATATTATACCACAAAGCTTGATTGACTCACTAGGTGTACACCTATTTGAGTTCAATCCCTCTGGTAAGCAGCTTCTGGTGTCTTTGGTGGTGGACCCACTATTAACTGTTATTACATCATACATATTTGAAGTTAAAGACTGTCACTATATTATATCCACATGTGGTTGAGGATTATCATCACACATGACTGAAGCTTGTCACTGACTTTTTTCTTTTTTGGACATCACACGTCCAAGTTACTCTGTTTATAGACATCACATGTCATAATAGAGGACTGCTTGGAGTATTTTTGAGCACATCATTTATTATTCAAGTTTTCTGTACTAATATTATTTGTTATGGTTTATATGATCACATAAGCGCTGCACATTTCACCCTATTTGTCATTTTTGCAACTTTATCCACTGCTGTGCTGGCTGCTTTAATTTTTTTTTTTTTTTTTTTTTGAGACAGCGCGGTATATATTTGTTTATAACTTACAGTACCAAGGTATGAGGCCTTAGCAGGAGAGCTGCCAAAGAGAGCACAGAATAGTATTTTGCTCGTTTTGATGGTGAAAACCCCTGCTGGGGCAACTGATGTCTTTTGTTGACCTTTTCTTTGCTGTTATAAATAAAAGTGGGCAGAAAAAGCCCTGCAAAAGAGTTGCGTTAAACACCCCCAAGTTGTCACAACCCTAACGCTATTGCATTCAGCTTTATGCTTTTATGTATAGTTTAATTTTACTATAAAAAGATCTGTACCGCAATATACTGCTCAGTGCCTCCACACATAGTTTTACTACTATATACAGTTTTATATCTGATTACAGCTTTGTACTATGAACCTTATAGTGCTGAGCTCTGCAATCAAGCACAGGTTTGGAATCTGTAACCTTTAAGAATAATTTAGCTTTTTTAAAAACTATGGTAATTCTGCATTTACCTTTTTGAAACCATCTCCCTACAGGGTACAGATTGGGGCCTAGAGACAAATGTTGCATATGAGGAGTATGGTGTGGCGTGCCAGCTCAAGAAGATGACTGTATAACCAATGCAACTGGTGTACACCCAGGGCCGGTGCTACCACTAGGCGAAGTAGGCAGCCGCCTAGGGCGCACTACCACCTAGGGCGCAGCCACGGCCTCTGTCTGCCTCTGTATCCAGGCATGTGTGAGCTGGCCCCTGTTCAGTGCTGTCCCGGGAAAACATCTGCTGCGTGCCGCCAATGTCCCGCTGAGCGCCCGCTGTCACATCTCCTCACACAGTGCCGCTCCGGGACTCCTTTGCTCCAGCGTGTCCCTCTGCTGCGGCGCTGTGTGTCTGTGTGAGCGCAGCGGAGGGGCGGGGCTTAGTGGAGATAGGAGCATCCAGAGGTGCAGCGTCTGTTAGCTGACCTCCCAGTCAGCAGGGACACCATGGAGCGGCTGGGTGGCGGCGCTGGCAGGGAACACCTAATCAATACTGCCCCCCCAGCGCTCTGGAGATCCCTGGTGTGATGGTCGCTGGAGTGCTCAGGTAAGGAGGAGGATGGATCCTCCTCATCTACATCGAGAAGTGTGTGGGAGATGGGGGGTATGAGTAATGCAGGAAATAGGAGTCAGGTGAGCCAGTGTATGTGTCAGGTAGGTAGGTCACTGTATGTGTCAGGTAGGTAGGTCAGTGTGTGTGTCAGGTAGGTAGGTCAGTGTGTGTGTCAGGTAGGTGGGTCACTGTATGTGTCAGGTAGGTAGGTCAGTGTGTGTGTCAGGTAGGTGGGTCACTGTACGTGTCAGGTAGGTAGGTCAGTGTGTGTGTCAGGTAGGTGGGTCAGTGTATGTGTCAGGTAGGTGGGTCAGTGTGTGTGTCAGGTAGGTGGGTCAGTGTGTGTGTGTCAGGTAGGTGGGTCACTGTACGTGTCAGGTAGGTAGGTCAGTGTGTGTTACAGGTAGGTGGGTCAGTGTGTGTGTCAGGTAGGTAGGTCATTGTGTGTGTCAGGTAGGTGGGTCATTGTGTGTGTCAGGTAGGTGGGTCAGTGTGTGTGTCAGGTAGGTAGGTCAGTGTATGTGTGTGTCAGGTAGGTGGGTCAGTGTGTGTGTCAGGTAGGTGGGTCAGTGTGTGTGTGTGTGTGTGTCAGGTAGGTGGGTCAGTGTGTGTGTCAGGTAGGTGGGTCAGTGTGTGTGTCAGGTAGGTGGGTCAGTGTGTGTGTCAGGTAGGTGGGTCAGTGTGTGTGTCAGGTAGGTGGGTCAGTGTGTGTGTGGGTCAGTGTGTGTGTCACGTAGGTGGGTCAGTGTATGGGTCAGGTAGGTCACATGTTACAAGGGCAGGGCAAAGGGCGTGGAGTCAGAGGTGGAGCGAAGGGGGCAGCAAAATGAGGTTTCGCCTAGTGTGTCAAAAATCCTTGCTCTAATTGTCCTCTTTACTGTTATCATGAGTAAAAGTGAAAGAGATTCCCAAATTTTTGCTTGTCAGCAGAACAGGAATAAAGGGACTACTAATACTGGTGACAAGCAGGGATTCCCTCACTTTGGAGGGATTTCTCTCACTTCCAGTTTTGGCTATGGTACAGGAAGTGAAGATAAATCTAGGGTACGGATGTCAAAAAAGCAAAAACAAATGAAAGGACTGCTAACCCTCCCTTAATGTGTTCAAAATGCATAAAGAGTAAACTGAGTCTTTTTTTCTTTCGACTGTTTGAATAGGAGTATTGCATTACAACTGTATGTTGCTGTGAGCTCAAATGCCTATTTTTACCCCCAGTGGGGGGCCCGTTAATATGGGGCGCAGGGGCGTCGTCCCCCCCAAAGCTACTTATGAAAAAAATAAAAAGTGTCCCTTTAAGTGTGTGTGTGTTAAGGGCACCAGACACACAGGTGCTATTGGAGGCATGACGCGTCTGTAAACACGTGATTGGGGCTAAGAAGCTCTATGGGCATAGTTTACAGTGTCCTTGGGGCTATGAGCCTTGCGCCCAAACACTCCACCTCTAGCATTAGGTTTCCTGTGGTTGGTATTGATTGGTGGTGCTTTTATTGGACCCACGGTGTCATTGGCTCACACAATGCCTGTCTCATTCAGCAAGTGAGAGAATCAGCAGCAGAAGAAGAAGAAGAACGTTGGCAGGCTCGGGCAGACAGGGAGAGATAGGTCCGTGCAGCAGGCAGAGGCAAAGGCAGCAGTCCATCCATCTCCCTGTGACATGGACTCGGCAACCAGCAGTGCACACAGAGGGATCACACATAAATCTCCAGGTACAGTACATGCTGCAGGGCCAAGACTGGAGAGGGGAGGGGGGCAGAAGGGGCACCTGCTATGCTATTATCACTCTACAGCAGCACCTTTCACCTCCAACTTTACTTCCCCTCTCTCTGTGTAATGCAAGTGTGTACACCTTCCCAATCACACCAATCCTCCCCCCCTTCACTATCTCCTGTTTTCTCTCCCCTGGCATATATCTTCACTGCTCCCATCCTGCAGCCTCCGGTGTCAGAGCTGACCAATCCAATCACTGACTGTCTGCCTGACACCCTTTCCATCCACCATTACTTTTTATCTCTTCCAAACTGTTCAGCAGCTTAGTACATTCTCTGTACATTCTCTCATTTAATGTGACCATAGTAGGAATGAAATTAAAAAGGAATCATCTATTCTATGGCAACCTTAAATGAGTTTGGAAGAGATAAAAAGTAATTTGGAATGGAAAGGGTGTCAGGCAGACAGCCAGTGATTGAAATGGTCAGATCTGAGAACACACTTGTAAAGAAGAAATCTGCACAGGGGTGGTGGGAACCCCTCATAATGGGCACAGCAGGTGTACAGACCCAGGAATTCAGCACAGGAATGGTGGGTAACTGGCTATTCTGCTCCTTGACAGTGAGGTGGGAGGTTACTGGTTCCTTAGCTCCTGTGCTTCCAGAGACCAGGGGCTAGAGTTTCTTCTCTGCCCCAGGAGGGATGCTGGATCCTGGGGAGAGCCCTGGCGGGGGGGCCCTGGATAGGCCTGTGGAAGATACCGGGCCTGGCCAAAGGAGAGATTAGTCCCTGTCTGCCTTTAAACAGAGCATTGTCGGTAAGCTGAAAGGGATTGAGAAAGAAGAGGAGAAATTGTTAGCTTTGATGGCTGAATTTAGGAAGTAAAAACAGATTTGTGCCAAAGTATACAGTAAGAAGAGACCGGCTCTGAGGCCTGAGTTGAAGGACTTGGAGCAAGCAGAAAGAACTGGTGAGTTCTCTGAAAGAGAATAGTGGACTATTCAAAGAAAAATATAGAAACGAGGAACGGTACAACTGGATGAGGAGAGGAGATGCTTCTTGCATGGAAAGTGACCCAATCAATGAGGAGATGCAGGTACCGACAGAGTCAGCAGAGAGTGAGAAAGTGGGCCCAGGGGATGAGCTCAGCTGTTCAACACCTCAGGCATCTGTTGAGCCCTCAATGGTGGAGGCCTCTGTCCCCCTCTCTCTGCAGCAGCAATATGGAACATCTGAGTAGGAGGTCGGGGGAGGTACTGGCATGTTGGAGTTTATTACTAAGCTGGAATCCCCTTTGGGTGCAGATTCCTCAGATGATGTTGAGGAGATGGACACAGCAAGCAGGCACAGTGTGTGTGCAGGATAGTGATGTGAACTTTAATGACAATGGGCTTGCTGAGGGTTGTAGTGCTATGGGCAGTCAGCCCAGACCCATAGACAATGTACAGCATGCAATACAATCTGATTTACCTGCTAAAAACAAAGCTTCAGATGAAATTGGTGACTGTCAGCTTCTGGGGGAAGAGTCTGCAGAGAGGAGGGCCATGGACAATACAGTGACTTTGCCTGGACCAGATACAGCGGCTCTTTCTGAAAATAGTGGAGGAGATGCTGGGAGCAGTAGTGCTACAACTCTCCAGGAGTCTGCAGTGGACAGGACTGTGCTTGAACCCAGGAAAGAAGCTGCGTGTTCAGAGCAGAGGGAGAGGGCGGGTACTGCCTCTGTTAATCCAAAGACTGCTATCCCAGCTGAATCAGACTCCCTGTCAGCAGGTTTGATTGTGTCTAAGAACAAGACTGCAATTGGTGTGTCTGTAAGAAAAAGTATGCTGGTGTTGCTGTTACAGGATCTGGGAAGGGGGAGCAAGCAGGGAAGGAGCATGGAAATGTTTTATCTTCCTCCCTGTTTAAAAGGAGGAATGTTGTGCAGCTCTGATGGGAAGGTGGGGGTCTTCCTCCACATAGGAGGGCAGTGGTGGATTAGATTCTGCAGATGGGGTTTAGGCCCACAGATATCTTCACCCTTATCAGCCTGGCCAGTTCCTATGAGTATGATTTGTCCTTTATCTGTCCGGAGTCTTTGGACATATTTTGGGATAAATATGAGCACGTGTGTAGGGGCCTGCTGGACTGGAGAGGGCTCATCCCCAAGCTTGTATCACGCCAGACACTCATTAAAATGGTGACAATTCTTGTCCGCAATGAGTCCATACCACAAGGGGATTTATCTGTTATGGTTGAGGAGGTATGGAGACGTCCTGAGCCCTCTAAAGAAGATTTTGGATGATCGGGGAATATGGACAGGGGGAGGGGGGGGACTGTGCAGTTAAAATTAAAAGTAATTGATAATGTTGTCCAGCATCTGCCATTCTCAGCTTTTCTGGGGAGGGACAGGCTGATCATCTTCTATCCGGGCCAGCCAAAGCTATGTAATAAGTGTGGGGATAAAGGGCATCTTGATCTTGCATCCTCCTGTCCGGTGATAAGGTGCTCTCTGTGTCAGGGTGTAGGACATTTGGCAAAGGATTGTAACAACATAAGGTGCAATCTGTGCAATGCGGTGGGACATCCTTACAGTCAGAAGGCAATGCAATGAACAACAAGCCTGAGCTCATGAGAGAGTTCTTCCGCCTGGACATGGAGGATGCACAGAGCTCAGCAGCTGGAGTGCCTGTAAGTCCATCTGAGTCTGTGCCAATACCCAATATATCCGTGTCTTCCCCAGTCTGTGTGTTTGCCTAGTGTGCCCGTGTCTTCCCAGTCTGTGGTGCCCCAGTCTGTGCAATTACCTAGTGTGCCTGTGTCTTCCCAGTCTGTATGTAAGGTATTAATTACCGAGAATTTGTCCAATCCTTCTGTGTCTATGTCTTCCAAAATTGCAGAGGCAGCAAGAGGTGCTGAGGCAGGTGCATCAAGTGCAGTGCCAGTCCCCCTCCCTCGATGCTGCAGTGTTTCTATTAAGGATTGTGGGGTGCAGAGGCGCGAGGAAGATGGTGAAGAGGCTGGCCTGGTGGCAGATAAAGGGAAGGGAGAGTGGGGGGGTAAAGGGGAGGATAGGCGTGGGGAGGCTGTTTAATTCGGTTTGTCCAAGGATGATATGGAGTGGTTGGAGGATAATAGGAGGAGGGGCAAAAAAAAAGGGGTACAGTTACCTTAAGTCCTAAGGTTTTGCTTTTGGCAAAAACGTTTGAGGTCCTGTCAGATGATGACGATGAATGAGACTCATTGAGACTCATTGAGTAAGGCATCCTCTATGGATGATGAGTCCCAGGGTGCAATGAAACACGCTGGTTCTCCAGAGAGAGGGAGCAGTCAGGCTAAGAAACGGCTGCCTCAATTACCCTAACGGCAGTTCCCACTCTTTTAAAGTGGCAACCTTTAATGTTGCCAGCTTAAGATCAGTAAGTGCTCGTCATATGGCCTTATTTTTGCTGAGCGAGTTTGATGCTGACATTTTGTTTTTGCAAAAAAAAAACGAGGTCCCTCATTTTGTTCTCTTGCAGCCGTGCCTTACAGCGGGGTTGCAGCCCCTTTTTCTGGTATGGTAACGTGCTAGCGGGTAATTGAGGTAGAGATTGGGAGATAAGCTTAAACAAAAAAGATGACCAAGAAATTACTCACACTCTAATAGTTTTATAACCGTTGATTGCTCGCTGCCACTTCTCCGCTTCGGAGGCTCTGGCCGTAGCCTAAATAACATATAAATATAAAAAAAAAAAAAAAAAAAATAAAAACTATCCCTGGGAGGTCCAAAGATTGAGCGTCCCCGGGATAAAAAAACAGCTACTTATGGTCAGAAAGGGCAGTCAAAGGAACAATTGATAAAAATAGATATCAAATTTTATTAGTGGTTTAAACACCGAAAACACTAGTATAAAAAAATTGTTGCTTACCAATCATAAAATGATACATCAAATGTATGTTTACAGATGGTGTATCAATGTAACAGATGACAGAACTAAGACTAACAATACACACACAATAACAAACCAACAAATACACATGCAGTGCAGGCGCCTGAAGTGATCCACGCTTGCATAACAATCCCAATGGCTAATCGCTAGTATTATTGATTAAGAAAGATATGCAGAAAAAATATATAATTCAAGGGGTTTTTATGCAAGGGTGGTCCCCGGGGGTACTGATAACCCAAAGTTAACTAGATGGATACTGTCCTATGCGAGGAACCATGGGTCTAGGAGCGGTTAAAGCTGCAATAAAAAGCAATGATTCCTGAGCCTGTGAAGTCCTTCTAAGATTTGTCTCAAGTCCTTAAATACTGTTGTATCCAAAATACTGTCCCGTACTTATAGATTGAACTGAGAACTTGGATATAAGAATATAAGGAGTTTCAATAGACTAAACTCGTGAATTAAGTCAAACTGGTCAGGTAATATCAGGAGACAATTGCGTGCATATGAGTAGTCGGTGAAAGTGAAAGCACTGAGTTTAGAGTTCCATAATGTTTTCCCAAGCTTTCCCAAGCTTTCATCGGCACATAAACTACTCAGGCTCTTTCATATACATCAACCACATTAATATGTTATAGTGCTGTGGGGTGAGCAGGTCTGTTACTTATATTACATTACCGCCTCTCTTCCTTGTGTTGATCCAGGTGCTTCAGGGATATAGCAGACTCCTCACCTTTTCCGACTATCAGCGCTGAGTAGTTGGGCGATTGCTGGTGGATCTGACGTCCCGGTAGTCTAGCAGTTACCTGTCCAACTGCGCTGAATGACCAAACGGTTGAAGGTGGGTCTGACGTCCTGATGGTCAGGCGGTTAGCTGCTCATTACTCGACAGCACTCCAGTTGGATGTCAGCTTTCACTAGGCATGATTTCAGCTAAGCACATGATGTTGCTTTAGGCACGGCAAGTCTCCGCTTCTCCGCTCCCATAAGGTGCATCGGGGATCACTAATACGGTGTCCTAGCACGCAGCTTACGTCGATGTTGATCACTTTTTTGGACTTTATGCTGATTATTATTTGTTGGATCACTGTTTTATGCACGTTCATCAGTGGACTTTATTGGTTTTAATAGCACACGGTTTTATACAAACCGTCACATATATTATGTATGTATGTGCACTGTTCACGTTTTATTTATACACTCATCTGTTGCGTGCTCAGCTTTATTAGGTGCATATATGTTCAGTCAGAGACTGTTATGCTAGTTTTGGATTCTATCTTATTCATGTGCATAAGGGTGTTATTGTCACTTATTATATTTTTATAAGCACTAGTCACTTTTGTATACACTTGTATGATATGCGCCTGGCTATCATTTTTTAGCCAATACCGCTATTGGTAATTTTTAGAGGCTGATTTATCACGTTATATTTTATTAATATATATATTTGTATTCTAGAGTCACTAATGGTTACTGTGTCACTACATACACAGTTATTTATTGAGATCTTTTCACACACATTGAGAGGATTAGCGCAGCACCACACTCCTACCTACTTACCTTTTTAATTAGGGTCAGGTTGTACCCTACTCGGTGCAGACGGCTTTTCCTGATTTCATATTTTTATACTCTATATATTTTATATTTTTTATTTATTTTCCATTCCCCTTCCTCCATATATGATAGCGCAGGAATACCCTTTATTTTTCTGATACATATACCTTCCACCAATTCCCGTTGCCATCATGGAGGTGTTTTCCTATATGGAGAAACGGAAAGTTAACTTAGATGAAGTTTTCAGTACTACAAATGTAAATACCAGTAGAAATCTAGATCTAGAAAGTTTGATGAGGAAGTTGGGACACAACATGGAAAAGAAAGTGAGCCTGTGGTGGGACATATGTACTTTTGAGACCTATCTGAAGGAAAACATAGTCCCAAGAAGACTAAGATGGGACGTTCCCCCGAATGATGGCCTGATGGATCAGGAATCAAATGAAGAATGGTTCAAATTCTTCAATGATAAAGGCCTAGAGCTATTGACTTTTCTCCTTGAAAGAAAGCAAAGGAAAAATAAGAAGATAGATCATAATATTCTAGAAATAAGAGAAGAATTGGAACCATATAAAGATACGGCTGAATTCTAAAATCTAACCACACAACTGAATAAAGATCTTGTAAAAAAGGACAAAGAAGTAAAGCAAAGGAAGAGCAAGAAACACATCAGGGATACGAATGACTTTCGGAACAACCAAGTTTTTAAATGGCAAAGTCAAATAGGAAAAAAAGTGATATATGTTCAACATATTCCACACCAGAGAAAGTGGTGAGGGTATACTCACAACAGGCCAATGGCACACCTGGGCCTGAGACTCCATATCCTGACTATCGGGCCCAAAGAGATGAAAATGGAGGCCAATGCCAAGAAATACAGAGTATGCTGAGAGAAGTACAGAATATTATCAACATACCCCATACAGAGGCGATAGGAGACCCCAATATCACAGTCAGACTCCACAGAATAGAGGGAGGAGACCTTATAATTGGAAAAATAATAGGAAACCTCCATATAGGAACAATTGGCACAGACCCCCACACAAGCAGAGGGATCAGCGCGGACCGCCATACGATCATAGAGATCAGAGAAGAACGATTCATGACCAGAGAGATAACAGGGCACCACCCTATGACTATTATAGACCAGGGGATAGGAGCCCCTTCCAAGACTATGGTCAAGGCCAAAGGAGAGGTCCACAACAAAATTACTATCGGCAGCAAGAACGCAGCCCAGTACCGACGTATAACTACTATGCCCCCCTAATGAATAGAGAAGATGAAGAGAGATAAGGGAGACAGTACCCGACACACTATGGATACTCTGACCACAATAAGCCTTTTTTAGACAGGGACAGGCCAAACCACACACCGAGAAATCCGGACGAGACAAGAAATCCCAGAAGGAGCCCAGAAAAAAGAGGACGGAGAGCCGGGAAGAGAGAGCAAAAGAAAAAGAGTGAAGGGAGAAGGCATCTTTAATCTGAGTGGCCAGGTACTTACCCCAGAAGAGATTGGGGTTTTAGATAAAGGCTTAAAATATGCGCCGACAAAGAACTTGGACAAATTTGAAACGTATATTGGGATCCAGAAATTCGTGAGGAAATTAAATATTCAGAAATACATCGCGGGAAACCCCATGAGATATACAGAAATGGAGAATGGCAATATTTTACATAGCACATTAAGGAATAGTTCAGTTTTCAATCCACCGATCAAACATAATAAACATGTTGAGGTTTTTAAAAAGATCGTGCTAGATGAGATCAAGGATCTGAAGATTAGGAGGAGAGAAGACCCGAAACACATTAAGAGTGGGATACGCAAATTGATGAAAAGGAAAGAGATTGTGATCCGACCAGCGGACAAGGGAGGAGGTATCGTGATTCTATCTAAAGAACAATACCACAAATCAATGACGAATATGCTAAATGACGTAAACACCTATACGAAATTACTAAGTAACCCTATGTTTAGATGCAGGAAAGCGTTGGAACAAGTAGTACATTTGGGGACAAAGAAGAGTATTTTAAGTAAAAAAGAAGCAAGGTTTCTGGTATCTGTCTCATGTCGCACCCCCATTATATATTCACTACCGAAAGTACATAAAAATGGAACAGACCCACCCCCGAGGCCAATAGTGAACGGGATTGATTCACTGACATCTAGGTTAGGTGAATACATAGATTTTTTTCTGCAACAAGTGGTCCAGAGCACGAAAGCGCACCTGCGGGACACCAAACATATTTTACAAATTTTGGATGGGATTTCTCAAAGAGATAAGACGTGCATTATGGCCACCCGAGACGTCGCATCCCTCTATACGATTATACCCCATCATTTGGCATGCGAAGCTGCCAAATGGGGTCTGAGGAGATACTCTGAGCTGTCATGTTTACAAAGGAAGTTCTTGATAAAATGCTTGGATTTCAGTTTAAAAAACAATCACTTCTGGTATAATATTATGTATTACCATCAGCAAACCGGAGTAGCCATGGGAGCCAAATTTGCCCCCAGCATTGCTGGGCTTTTCATGGCGAAATGGGAAGAAGAATGTGTTTTTAATAACCAACCAGAAGAATTACTTATTTAGAAAAGATATATTGACAATATTTTTATATTATGGGAAGGCGATGTATGTCAGTTAAAAAACTTTCTTGAGAAACTCAATACAAATGAGAAAAATATCAGACTCTCATGGGACATAACTGAGGAGAAGGTAACTTTCCTAGATCTGGACATTTTACAAGAAGATTCAATATTTGGTACACGAACGCACTTTAAAAATGTGGACAGGAATAGTTATCTCCCAATAGAGAGCTGTCACCATAAAAATTGGCTCTACAATGTCCCTAAAGGTCAACTGATGCGACTGAGGAGAAACTGTACCAAGCTTCAAGTTTTCCTTGAACAAGCTGAGAAAATTGGAGCCAGGTTTACTGCGAAAGGATACAATCAAGGATATATAGACATGAAAACTGCAGAAGTAGCAGTAATGGATCGGAAAGCATTAATTGAGGATAAAACGGTACAAAAACGCCCAATGGAGGGACCAGCATTTATCCTGGACTACAACGCACAACATAAGAAGATTGAAAAGCTCATTAGACGTCATTGGCATATTTTGCTGGCAGATACACAATTACAGGGGAGCTTACCAAAAAACCCCAAATTTATTTACAAAAGAGCACCGTCGATTTGGGACAAATTGGTGAAAAGCGTGATAGACCCACCAAAAAAGACCTTCACGTTCTTCTCGGGGAAAGGATTCTTCCCATGTAAAAGATGCTTCGCATGCGTAAGAACTAGACGCCCCAATGAGAAGGTGTTTCACTTCTCATCCACATCCACGGGGGATACGTATGAAGTCCAAAATTTCATCTGCTGCAACACGGAGGGGGCTGTATATGCCCTACAATGCAGTTGCGGTTTGCAATATATAGGCCGGACGAAAAGACCGTTAAAGGTGCGAATTAAAGAACATGTGAAGAATATTATAAACGGATACGATAAACACAGTGTATCCAGACACTTCTTGTTATGTCACAATAAAGATCCTTCCCATCTGAAGTTCTGGGGTATTGAACCCTATGTGAGGCACTGGCGGGGGGGGACACAAGGTGAGGACCCTCAGCCAATTGGAATCCAGGTGGATCTTTACCTTGGACACTTTCTCGCCAAGAGGCCTAAACATAGAATTTGACCTGAACTGTTTCCTTAGCAATTTTTAATACTTTAATTTTTTATAATGGAGCATGAATACTGATAATATACTTTGTAATAATTTTTAAACATCCTCTTGAATATGTTTATATCCCCGTATTAGTTATATGAGGTCACCTATGCCCATACTGTACATTTGAGGTTCAGCCTATAAGCATTACACTATATTTCACACCGTACCATTTTTTTACTTATATAGAGGAGCACTTGCTCCCACAATTATGCAACAGATATACAAAGTTCTTATATATTTTTCCTGATATTCATGTTCAACTTTTTAATGCAGGTCCATATGTGATCTATGCTGTGTGCAAAGTACCTATCATGTGATTTTAGATAGCTATATGTGTGCACTGTGCACCAGTATTTCTGGTATCTGATTTTCCAATATGTGATATGCTGTATTTGTTGTTCGGATGCCAGTTTACATAGATGTCTTTCCCCTACCGATCGTTTTTATACCAATTTATTAATTTTACTATTTGGCATTAATATCAATTTAATATATATAAATCCTTTTATTATATCTTTTATTTTTTAATCTGGCCGATTGCGGTTATTCAGCAGACCGGGTTTTATCTCCAGTATATTTTCCATATATATTTTTCATAAATCTTTTATCTGTCCTGAATCCACATCGGGCTGTGTGTTGTGGTGCCGTTTGCTGCTATACACAGGAGATCATACATGCCATTACGCTGACACAGCTGCGTTCCCCCTTTGCTGACAGTGGGTATCAGCATGATTACTGATTGGCCAAGTATAGTATAGCCGTCAGAGAACGGCACCCGCCCCTGCTGCTGCAATTGGATTACCTATGCTATAGCTGCGCCCATCCGCCCTTGGCAATATGGCCGCTATAGTACTTCCTGGAGGCTTCGGGAAAATGGCCGCCCATCATAGTCTATGGGAATACTATTTAAGGACATCCATAGTGCCTCCCTGTATCACCTGATGAAGTCACGTGGGTCGTGACGTCACGCGTAGGGACGGGACAGGCACTCTATGTTTGATTTGTATTATGAGCTCGCCGCTCGTCGGATCTCCACCCAGTAACTTTGTTTTTAATGTGAGTATTTGTGTATTTTAATAAAATTCGAATCTTTGCCAAACAATATCACACCATTGTGGGATCTTCCTTTTGGTTTCTATCTTGGTGATCCCGGAACACTACTTGAAGAGACATATGTCCGTAGAGGAGACAAACCAGGATAGGACTATACCATTACCGCCCCCACTGCTGGTTGATTCCAAGGTTTTACCAACTAAAGGCTGCCATGCCTAATATTGGCTAAACGCGAGTACCCCATTACCCTCAGGTGAGGGGCCATTGCCCACCATTGTGTGCCGTGCTGCATGAAGAAAAACTATCACTATTATATTTAGTCACGTATATCGGCATCAAGCGGATCACTTATACACATTATTTTTTTTACTTTATGCTGATTATTATTTGTTGGATCACTGTTTTATGCACGTTCATCAGTGGACTTTATTGGTTTTAATAGCACACGGTTTTATACAAACCGTCACATATATTATGTATGTATGTATGTGCACCGTTCACGTTTTATTTATACACTCGTCTGTTGCGTGCTCAGCTTTATTAGGTGCATATATGTTCAGTCAGAGACTGTTATGCTAGTTTTGGATTCTATCTTATTTATGTGCATAAGGGTGTTATTGTCACTTATTATATTTTTATAAGCACTACTCACTTTTGTATACACTTGTATGATATGCGCCTGGCTATCATTTTTTAGCCAATACCGCTATTGGTAATTTTTAGAGGCTGATTTATCACGTTATGTTTTATTTATATATATTTGTATTCTAGAGTCACTAATGGTTAATGTGTCACTACATACACAGTTATTTATTGAGATCTTTTCACACACATTGAGAGGATTAGCGCAGCACCACACTCCTACATAATAGATGATGATAGGTGTAAGCTCGTAGTCAGGAATTTTAATAACTGGCTGCAGGCCTTCTGCTTTTAAGCTAGTGTAATGTGTGACAAAGTTGCCATGCCATGCAGGGGGACAGAGACTGATGTGCTCTGTCCACCATCATTTTACTTCTCCAGTCCACATCATCAGTGTGCTGTGTCCTCCTCCTCCTGTGCCCCTTTCACCTCTCCACAGGTCAGGGCAGCCCTGCTGCCCTGACCTGTGGAGAGGTGAAAGGGGCACAGGAGGACACAGCACACTGATGTGGAGAAGTAATATGATGGTGGCAGAGGAGGAGGCTACTGTGAGGGGTTGAGGAGGACACTATCATGTCCGCAGCCTCTGTCGACCTCCTGTAGTGTGTCCGCAGCCTCTGTCGACCTCCTGTAGTGTGTCCGCAGCCTCTGTCCACCTCCTGTAGTGTGTCCGCAGCCTCTGTCCACCTCCTGTAGTGTGTCCGCAGCCTCTGTCCACCTCCTGTATCATGTCCACAACCTCTGACCATTTCTTGTCTTTTATCATGTTTGCAGTCTCTGAGGTGATCCTAGAAAGGAGTCAAGAGTGGGAGCGCCACCGGGATGGGGGTTACGGGAAGAGACAGACATGTTTGGACTGTGGAGAGGAGACTATAAAATAAAACCAGAGCCACCAAGCTGAAGCCATCTGACTGAGTCCTGCACGGTGTACCTGAGAGGAGGTCAGTGACGGCGCCGCCAGGCCAGTTTGAGGGGGGTCATGATGTAAGGGGGGAGTGAATACATTAATGTAAGGGGGCACTAATATAAAGGTTCCCCCCCTATATTAGTAATTCCCCCCTTACTTTAGTGTATTCACTCTGCCTGTGGAAGGTGATCTCTGGTCACCATCCTGCAGACTCTGATGTAAGGGAGAACTCTGTGCTGGCTGGGTTATAGTATCCTGACCTTTATGTAAGTTGAGAAATATGTTTTTCCCCAGTTGTCTTCCAGGAAGGACTCTATCTCTCAGGGGCCGCCTGAGGGGAGCGGAGCCGCACAGGGGGACCGGGTCCTATCCAGCGGCTCCAGGTTAGTCCTACCTTTAATCCTTTGGGCTCGGGTACCGTCCGGCTGAAAAGGAGCAGACCTGTTACCCCCCTCTTTCCAGTGCCGAGGTGGCCAGTGGCAGATTGGTGTAGGTTCCCCCCAGGAGCAGTGAAGATGGATTCTTCCATCACAGCTCCTTGCTGCAATAGCGGTGGGGGTCGGAGACGCCGAGCGTCATTTCCGGCGGAACCGCGTCATCCTGTGTGCCAAGACTTTCTCTAGAGGCACAAGGAGGAGGGGAAAGCCCACGCTGGGCCTACAAATCAGGGTCCAGCTATACCGGACTAGCGGCGGGATCCGGAGCTCATGAGGGGGACCATGGAGGCTACTTCCCAGGACACTCCAGTGGATGCAGGCACCAGCCAAACCCAGGTAGGCTGCTGGGCAAGCCCTTACTGTGGTTTTTTCTGGGGTTTTGCTGTAGGGCTGGGATTTGTATTACCCCAGGGTGGTGGTTACCTCACAGTCCTGGGTTTATGCAGTGGTGGTTGCAGCACAGGTGTTTTTAAAGAGAATTAAAAAGGTTCTCTGATGCTAAAATAGTTTATTCTTTATTTCAGGGTAAGGAAGCTCCAAGGGAAGACAAGTCAGGCCACAAAAAATGCCCTAATTGTGGAAATAAGTTGTCCTCAGGCTCTAACAAAGCCTTATGCAGACAATGTATTGCAGGCTTACTTAAAACAGAGGCAGACTCTCCCTTGGCAAAATTCCTTGGCTCCTTTAAAGATGAAATGGCATCAACCTTTAAATCTCTCCGGGAGTTAATCACAGATGTAAACACGTCTGTTTCCACCAGTAAAGCAGCTGCGATTCCCTCCTCACCATGCTTTACAACACCCAGTTCTGGGGAGCCCCGTACAGTCAGGGAGCATAGCCCCGTGTTAGCCCTGAATCCTCTGACGCAGACTCAGATCAGGATGAGGATCAGGCTGTAGCTAACAAAGCAGCAAAATACAAGCTGTCTCTGGAGGATGTAGACGAGCTGTTGAGCGCTATTTATGATACGCTGGAAATTGATGAGGAAGTAACTCAATTGACCAGACATGATAAAATGTATGAGGCTCTGGGGAAAAAGAAAGCTAAGGTATTCCCTATACATAATGTGCTTTCTGACCTTGTCCGCAAGGAGTGGGCCGAGCCGGGCAAAAAGTCTTCTTTCCTAATTCCCTCAAAAGAAGATTCCCCTTTGATGAGAGCCCAGAGGCGGTCTGGAATAAGAATCCTAAACAAGACACCCCTCTGTCCAAAGTCACAAAACAGTCAGACCTTGCTTTTGAGGATATGGGTCATTTAAAGGACCCAATGGACAGAAAAACAGACATAGTCTTAAAGAGGGCCTGGGATGCTTCTATGGCAGGCCTAAAACCAGCTCTAGCCACTTCTTGTGTTGCTAGGAATCTGGAGTTCTGATTGTCTCAACTAGAGGAACACTTAAAAACAGGCACGCCTAGGGGGGAGCTCTTGAAAACCTTTCCTTTGCTTTTCAAGGCAACAAGTTTCATTTCTGACGCTTCCACAGACTCCGTAAGGTTTACGGCTAAAACCACTGCGCTTTCTGTCGCAGCCAGGAGGTCAGTATGGATGAAAACTTGGGGGGGAGACACGGCGTCCAAAACACGCCTGTTGAGTGTCCCCTTTACAGGAGACCTAGTCTTCGGGCCTGAATTAGATACCGCCTTAGAAAGAACGGCAGATAAAAAGAAAACCTCCCCCATTAAAAAGAAACATTTTCAAAGAAAATGTTTTCGTCCCGCAAAGGAACCCTCCAAATCAGAGAAGGAGTTCAAACCCAAAAAGCACTGGACAGGACAAAAAGGGAAAGGAAAATGGGGCATACTTTTTAACCGCCCCAATTCAAACCCTAAACCCCAGTGACATCAGGGTTCCCGTGGGAGGAAGGTTAGTGAATTTTCTCCCACAGTGGGAAAAGAGAACCTCAAACGAGTTTGTCTTAAACATTATAAAAAGAGGGTATGCGCTGGAATTTCACAGCGATCCACCCTCAAAGTTTCTTGTGACAAGACTTCCAAGACACTCCGAGAAGGCCAAGGCCTTACCGCTGTTAATAGGGGAAATGGTGGATCAAGAGGTATTGACACCAGTCCCTATTCAGGAACAGGGGGACTGTTTTTACTCGCACATTTTTGTGGTAAACAATCCGTCCGTGAAGTTCAGACTAATCATGCACCTCCGACCTCTGAACCGCTCTATCCGATACAAAAAATTCCAGATGGAGTCTATTTACTCTATAAGGAATCTTCTCCAAAAAGAGGTGTTCATGGCTACCCTGGATTTAAGGGACGCCTATCTGCATATCCCGATAAGGAAGGAATGCCAGAAATTTCTTCGGATAGCGATCCAGATAGACACCAAAATTTATCATTTCCAGTGCAGAGCACTTCCCTTCGGACTGTCGTCCTCCCTGAGAATCTTTACCAAGGTTCTCGGGGAGGCATTAGTTCCGTTAAGACTACAGTCAGTCTCGATTATTCCATATCTAGACGACTTACTCCTCACGGCCCTTTCGGAGAAACAACTTCATCGGGACCTAGAGTTGACACAGCTCAGCCTGAGGCAGTTGGGGTAGATAGTCAGTCTGGAAAAGTCCAAGACTACCCCAACAAAGGAAATTTTGTACTTGGGGTACAAGATCCTGTTAGTAGAGCAGAGGATAGTCCTGCCGGAAAAAAAGATATTGAATCTGCGTCAGAGAATGTCTTTTCTTCAAAGCAGCGCCAAATGTACAGCGAGGGAGGTGATGTCGGTCTTAGGACTTATGACAGCAGCCATTCCAGCTGTACAATGGGCAGGTTCCACCAAAGAGACCTTCAGAGGTTTCTGTTGGAACAATTAAAAGACAAGGATCTGGAAGAAGAGATTTCAATCCCCACCAGAGTAAAGCGCTCCCACTGGTGGTGGAAGGAAAAAGAGAATTTAAACAAAGGAGTTCCCTGGATCTCTCCTGTCACATCCATACTAACTACGGATGCGAGCAGCTGGGGCTGGGGAGCCCACCTCAACTCAGACTGGGCACAAGGCAGGTGGACGTCAGAGGAGAAACTTCTCTCGTCCAATTGGAAGGAGCTAACAGCTGTCCTCAGGGCTCTGTTATTCTTTCAGAATACAATACAAGGTCATCATCTACAGGTTTGTTCAGACAATATGACGGCTGTAGCTTATATAAACAAGCAAGGAGGCACCAGAAGTCATCGACTAATGTTGGTGGCCAGTCGCATTTTTCAATGGGCAGAATCCAATCTAGCATCCATCTCTGCAATTCACCTGAAAGGGGAGCTGAACAACACTGCAGATTTCTTGAGTCGACAACGAGTGTCGAATCAAGAATGGTCTCTACACCCGGAAGTGTTCAACTACATAGCAGCTTACTGGGTAAAACCAGTAGTGGACCTGTTTGCAAACAAGGAGAATGCAAAAGTTCCAAATTTTTGCTCGCTACACCCAGGAGATCAGCCCTGGGCAGTAGACGCCTTACAGACCCCATGGACCTTCAGCTTAGCGTATGCGTTTCCTCCGCTTCACCTCATCCCGAGGGTTTTGGCGAAGTTTCTAGTGGAGGAAACGTGTTTAATCTTAGTGGCACCGTTTTGGCACAAGAGACCATGGTTCACAACGTTGCTACAGTTGACAGACCAACCTCCTCTGAGGTTTCCCTGCAGACCAGACCTTCTGTTTCAGGGACCTCTCTTTCATCCACAAGTATCCATGCTGAACCTCTCAGCGTGGTTACTGAGGAGGAAATATTGAGGAGCAAGGGCCTGACTGATAGAGTGATTCAGACCCTGCTACAGAGTAGAAAACCTGTCACTCAAGCCATTTACAGGAAGGTATGGAGAAAATTTAACAGCTGGTTGAACAGCCGAGGTGTGGTAAACATGGATACAGCAAATATCCTACAGTTTCTCCAGGAGGGGATAGACAAAGGGCTAACTCCTAGTACTAGTAAGATCCAGATAGCGGCTTTAAGTGTGTACTTAGAGAAAAGGTTGCAAGAAGATCCTTTCATTGCTAGGTTCTGTAAAGCAATCTCCAGACGCAAACCAATTAGAGTTAACATCGCCCCATCCTGGGATCTATCAGTCGTTCTAAAGGCATTTTTGGGGTCACCTTTTAAACCTATCTCAGAGGCCTCTCTAATAGGGCGTACACACGGTCGGACTTTGTTCGGACATTCCGACAACTAAATACTAGGATTTTTTCCGACGGATGTTGGCTCAAACTTGTTTTGCCTACACACGGTCGCACAAAGTTGTTGGAATTTCCGATCGCCAACCACGCGGTGACGTACACCACGTACGACGAGACTAGAAAAGGCTGGTTCAGAACCAAGCACGGCACCCTTTGGGCTCCTTTTGCTAATCTCGTGTTAGTAAAAGTTTGGTGAGAGACGATTCGCGCTTTTTCAGACTCGTGGCTTTCAGATCGTTTTCTGCCGTTCAGTTTGTGCTTGTGGGTTTGTATCTGCTCTTCAGTGCGTGCAGTCAGTTCGTATCGGAGTTTTCTGTGTGATCTTGCCTGCTCGTTGCTGTTTTTCAGGTCGCTCTTCACAGGCCTTGCTGTTCTTCAGTGCGTTCTGTTACTTCGTTCTGAGCAGCCGACCGTTTTCTAGCCATGTTTCGTATGCGTACTCCTCGTAGAGTTCGTGCTGTGCGGGGGCTTGGTGTTGGGGTCCTGACCTTGACACAAGTCCAGTCCATGAACAGGGTGGGGAGGAGTTCATGGACCAAGAATTGGTTGCTTCAGCGTGACCAGTTCTCTCATATGCCTTTGCTCCGTGAGATCCGTGAGAATAATCCTGATGATTTCAGGAACTTTCTCAGGATGACGGACCCCGTGTTTCACCGTTTGTTGGCTTTGCTGACCCCCTATATCAGCAGGCAGGATACCTGCATGAGGCAAGCCATCACTCCGGAGCAGAGGTTGGTCACTACCTTGCGGTATTTGGCCACAGTGAGAAGTCTGCAGGACTTGAAGTTCTCGACAGGCATCTCCCCCCAGGCTCTGGGTATCATAATCCCAGAGACCTGTTCTGCCATCATCCAGGTCCTGCAGAAGGAGTATATGAAGGTAAGATTTTTATTCTTTTATATCACATTTTATTTTATTGAATGTTTGATAATATCTTGTATTTCTTTCCTCATTCCCTAATTACCATGATTGTAATATGCTGTGAATGTCCCCTTTGTCCTCATGCATGCTGGATTTTTATGTAATTATTATTTTAGGTCCTTCATACATATTTGCCCTTCAATAACCTCCCCAGCATGGTGTCTCCTGCCCTATATTCACCTCATGTAGTCACTTAACAATGTATTTTATCAGCTCCATAGTAGTGCTTTACCCCAAACACCCCCTAAAATGTTTGGAAATGTTATTTTTGATTTAAATTCAGGCAGACTGCCAGAGGCTTTTTTTGTGATGTCCCCAAATAATTTTTAGTAACCCTCCCTCCCCCAACTGCTAAGTCAGCTGATCCCAATTCTCTATCTATCCTCAATCATCTATCTGCTAACTTTGCCAAACCCATACACACTATACCCACCTCTTTACTGGTCAGATGTATGGATGAATTCCACAAAGCATGTAGTGCAAGGGCCTGCCTGTATACTTTCCAATGGTAGTGTTTAAAGTTTTTGTATCCTATTATTATCTTGATAGGTAATAGTAGAATGTCCAAATGTCCTCAAATGTGTACAATGTGTATTTATATCTTTGTATTCTGATACTTCTTACCTGTCCAGTGGTCTGCCAATAGTGTAACTAAGGAGGGTCTGTTCCAAGTAATACCCGTTATTTAGGCATTCAGCTCTCAATGAAGTGAAGAGGGTTACCTGTCCAAGATTTCCACACACCCCATAATGTTAGAAATGGCCCATGAGAGGGGGGGGAGGGGGAATATGATAGGTGTACCTTATACTTTGGCCTTGTTAAATTCCCCTTAATAAATGCTATCTGGAGGTTGCCCCATAATGTTTGTGTCTAATCTGCTTGCCATGTTTCAGAGTAAAAATAGTAATGCTTATTGTTTTTTCCTCAACAGTTTCCTTCCACGCCACAGGAATGGCAGACTGCGGCCTCCCACTTTGCCGAGCGGTGGGACTTTCCTAACTGCATAGGGGCAATTGATGGGAAACACGTCCACATCGTCCCACCACCCAACTCGGGGTCGTACCATTATAATTACAAGGGGTTTAATAGTATAGTGATGTTGGCGGTGGTGTCGGCTAATTACGACTTCTTGTATGTGGACGTGGGGAAGAATGGCCGGATGTCCGATGGTCGAGTCATCGCCCAGACGGAGTTCTACAGGCGTCTCCAGAATGGCAGCTTGGACTTGCCAGCTCCAGAGGACAATGTGGAAGGACTCCCATTTGTGTTCGTTGCTGATGAAGCATTTGCGCTGGGGGACCACCTGATGCGGCCATTCCCGATGAGGACCCTCACCCCGGAACAGAGGGTTTTTAATTACCGGCTGGCCAGAGCCCGAAGAGTGGTGGAGAACACATTTGGAATCCTGGCCAGCCGGTTCCGCCTATTTCTGACACCTATCCATATGGCGGAGTATAAACTGAACCATATAATACTTGCGTGCTGTGTTCTCCATAATTTTTTACGGAAACATTCGGCCAACTATGCTGGCTCAGTTGGGCCTGAGGCCGGAATCCTACATCAAACCACACTGACGGCGCTTGAAAGTGGCCATCCTGGCTTGCCCTCCCTGAGTGCCCGTGATGTCCGGTTTCGCTACCTGGAGTTCTTTGCGGGTAGGGGGGCTATCAATATGTCAGACAATATGTGAAGCCTTTTTCAAATTAAAAAAAAAAAGAAAATCTTTGTGGATATTTACTGCTTGTGTTTGTTTTAGCTGACCCTGACAGAAATGTTTTGAGTTGAGAAAATGTTGTGATTCGGTAACCTTATACAAAGCACTGTTGGCTGTTATTTCCTAAATGCAAAAACACATTTCACTACAAGTGCACTTGCAACTGCACTGAAACTGCACTTGTAGTGCAAAGAGGATTTGCCCTTAGGAAATAACCCCCACTTTTGCATCAAACAGCTATTACATCACCCCAAAAGTGTTGTAGTGTTGAGAAAATAATCCACACATTCTTGAGTAAGCCACTTTTTAATACCTGCACAATCACATGTGCATTTACCAAAGGTTTTTAAAACAAACCAACATGTTTGTTGTATAACAATTTTTGCAGTAGCATTAGCAAAATTCGAAATGTCCATTTCAGATAAAACAGGCCTATGTAAAACCAACAAGAAAGCCAAAAAACTTGAACTTACAAAGTTCACATTAGGTAAAACCTGAAGGCTATATCAGACATCAGTATTTAGGAACTGGGTTTGATATAGCGTTCAGATGGGGGGAAATCACCCCTGGAAAAGCCAAATTTGGAAGATGCACACAAATTTCCCAATGTTAACATGTGCTATCTGCCATCAGGGGGGATCAAGGGACGTGTTTTGGGAGAGCAAGCCCTTCCTCAACGCGACTTTATAATTGAGGAAGGGGTTGCACCCCCAAAACGCGTCCATTGATCTCCCGTGATGGCAGATAGCACATGTTGGCACACTGTGTGCATCCTCCAAATTTGGCTTTTCAAAACATTGCCAAAAAATATAAAAGATTGGACCACAATACAAAAAGTGATTTTGTGGGGTTTAAATTCGCCCCAAAACATCAATGATGTTATTATTTTTTTTTAATAACATCATGTATTTTTTTCTGGATGTTTTGCAGTTCGGCATTACACCCCATGATTTCCCCGATCAGGATCTGGGCACTTTCAGAAGTAAAGCGTTCGGGATCCACAACCTCACGATCACCTAAAAAGAGATAAATAAAAAAAAAAGGTCTCAAAAATCTGCCAGCATCCATCTCTTACCTGAGCCTGTGGTCGCAGACACTCACCTGTTGTGGTGCCAATCTCCACCACATCTTTTTCTTCCTCCTGCTCAGCTTCATTTGGGGGTATTTCACCTTCTTCCATAGGTGGGGGGTCTGTGGTCTCCTCTGGTGAGGGGTGTCCTCCGAGTCTTTTCTCCCCTATGTAAAACAAAAATGGTATAATTAGCACACAGATATTTGATGGCAGAACTAGAAATAGGAAACATTGGTTGGAAGTGGGGTACAATTGTCTATTTTAGCAGAGTTCCAAGATGTATTTTTTTTATTCCCCTTTGTCAAGCTGCAATACTTTACCTGTTTGGTACAAGCTTCACAGATGTAGCCCCCCCTATAGTATACACTGGAGCACCTGTGTGCCCCCCCTAATAAAAAGGGTGTTCTTGTGTCCTACACTAGTGCTCCAGTGTCCAGATGTGAAAACAGCTGCTCAGTGTCCTCTCCTTACACACAATCTAGTTGGCATTTCATTCTAGTAACAAACCCATCTACACAAACAAATATTTGGCATCCAAGTAGGCCCAAAAAAAAATGTGGGAAAATGCATATGGCCTAAACAATGGTGTTCTAGAGGCCGAAAGAAAAATGTTTGATACGAACAAATAATGGGCCCATGAACATTAAAGTTGCCCTTTTTAAACGTTACAATTAATAAAAGCATATGGAGCAGCACGAACGTAATAAAGACAGAAAGAATAGGAACGCAGCACAACTACTTACTTTTTTGCAGCACTCTCCGGATCTTTCGGTACTGCTCTGGCTCTCTCAACTTCAGGTCCGACCACCGCTTCCTGAGCTGATCTTTAGATCTTCGTACCCCGAAATTCCTGTGAAGGCTTTTGACCACTTTAGCAATGATTTTGGCCTTTCTGATGTTGGGGTGGGGGTGAGGCCCATACTTCCCGTCATAGTTGGACTTCCTCATGATGTCGACCATCTCCAACATCTCCCCAAAGAACATATTTGTGGCCTTAAAACGTCTCCTTCTGGATCGGGACGTGCCTGGATCCGGGCTTTACTCCTCCTCCTCCTCGTTGCTATAATTAGCACACACCTGCTCGAACTCCGCCATCATGCTCTTCACCCACTGCGCCGAACGAAAAGGGGCGGGGAATAGACTAGAAAGAACATCAGGGGCGGGCAGAGTTACACGCATGCGCAGTGTGTATAAAGCGTAACACGTGTGCGTATTACGTACGATCTGTGAGCGGAGGAAGGAGCATTGGACGCGCCGATCATAAGAACGAAGGTAAGAGACAAACTTGTGCCTATACTGCTTCTAGATTGAGGCCTATATTGTAACAAGATTAGGAGAGTTTTGTCTGACATTAGGCTTTGTCTTGTGTTGTGTCTTGCAGTGAACATGGATATGCTAATGAAAGATAATGACTTTATGTCAGTATTCGTAGAGATGCTAAGGGAGCTGCCCTGTCTGTGGGAGATTAAACACCCCCATTTCAAGAACCAAGCAAAGAGGAAGGCAGCACTGGAGCAATTGTGTGAAATTGTGAAGCAGGTGATCCCCACGGCAGACATCACCTATTTAAAGATATTAATTGGTTGCCTGAGGAGCACATATCTGAGGGAGCGCAAGAAGGTCCTGGATTCACAGAGATCCGGAGCAGCAGATGACATCTATGTCCCCAGGATGTTGTACTACGACAGGCTGCACTTTCTGGCAGGCCAGACTGAACCCAGGCCATCCCTCTCCAGTCTTCCTTCCACGCTTCCTTCCCCCCCGGCTGAGGCTTCTGACGCCCAACCTGGGCCTTCCAGGCCACATGTGGAGGAGCCCAGATTGAGCCAGGTATAGCATTCCTCTAAATATTTCTGCTTGTACAATCAATGATGTTAACTAGATGTTAGTTGGGAGTACTAATTTAGGATTGTGATTGATGATGCAAAAACTAAAACCATGACCCTGTTTCATACACAGGGAAGTCTCAGCCAGGAGGTGGCCGGGCTGAGTCAGCTGGCTGATCTGCAGGTCCCTCCACCCCCCCTGAAAAGAGAAAGTGGCAGTAGGAGGAGTGCCCTAGAGGAGGCTGCTATAGGATTCTTTTGGAGGGCTACAGAGGTCCTGGGAGCACCCCACACCATGGAGGAGAACATTGCTGCCTTCATTGCATATAAAATGCAGAGGATGGAGAAGGGCCAACAAGTCATGTGTGAGGCCCTCATATTGGAGGCTCTTGAGAAAGGTATGAGGGGCCAAATGACACCTCAGACACACCTTTGTGATGGTCCTCCTCCTCCTCCTGCAGGTCGTCCTCCTCGTCCTCCCTCTCCTCCAGGTCCCCCCAGTCCTCCTCCAGGTCCTCCCAGTCCTCCTCCAGGTCCTACTCCTCCTCCTGCCACATCTCCAACTGCACAGCCACAGCCCGGAAGGAAGCGTGGAAGGAAGACCAGACAGTGATTGCCCTGGGTTCAGTCTGGTCGGCCAAAAGATGCAGCCTCTTGTGGTACCACAGCCTGGGGACACACATGTCATCTGCTGCTATCCGGATCTCTGCGAATTCTGGACCAGACTGCCCTCCCTTACATATGGACTCCTCAGGCCACCAATTTTGATCTTGAAGAATTGATGTCTGCCGTGGGGGTCCCAGGCTTCGCTAATTTCTCATGTTGATCCAGTGTTGCCTTCCTCTTTGTTTGGTTCTGATACCTTAATAAAGGATTTTTGTTTTGAATTATACTCTCCTATGTGTTTTACTTCAAAAATGACAGCTTGTTTGTGAGGATTCAGGTACATTTCAAATATACAATGTGAAATGAACAAGGGACACCAACACCAAACAATCTCCTGGAGATTAAATAATAAAAGATATCAATGGTGTTGGGGTAACTTGACACACAAAACACACACAAAAATATTCTGGAGTAAAAATAACATTGAACAAAGATCAGCCTTGGAAAAAATCCAAACATTAAAGAAAAAAAAAGACTGAAAATGCAAAAAAAAAAAAAAAAATATATAAAACTGTCAGATGTGACAACTAATAACAATATATTCAGGGAATCCCACTAAAAAAACACAAATAAAACTTTGTGAGAAGTGTGTGTGAATATGAGCAGCAAAACTACCTAATTCTTGTCACATTATAAAGAAGAAGAGAGTGCGCTGTATTAAACCATTTTTAACATTGCAGCGTGACGAAAGTGCTGTATCCATTGCGAACGCTAAGTTTACCAGAACGAGCTGTCCCGTCTCGGGATTTCTTCTGAGCATGCGTGGCACTTTGTGCGTCGGAACAGGCCACACACGGTCGGAATTGACGCGATCGGATTTTGTTGTCAGAAAATTTTATCTCCTGCTCTCCAACTTTTTGTGTCGGAAAATCCGATGGAAGATGTCCGATGGAGCCCACACACGGTCGGAATTTCCGACAACACGCTCCGATCGGAAATTTTCCATCGGAAAATCCGACCGTGTGTACGGGGCATAAGACTGGTCACTTTCAAGACAGTACTACTTGTGGCAATCACTTCAGCACGCAGAGTTAGTGAAATCCAAGCTCTCTCTGTCAGAGAGCCATTCCTCCAAATTCTAGAAGACAGAGTCATCCTAAAGACAGACCCTGGGTTCTTACCAAAGGTGGCATCTAATTTCCATAGGTCACAAGATATTGTCCTCCCTTCTTTCTGTCAGAAGGCTTCAAATGAGAAAGAAAAGAGTTTTCATTTATTAGATGTGAGGAGGTGTATCCTAGAGTATCTTAGGGTAACCAATCCATTCAGAATCTCAGATTCACTTTTCTTTCTTTTTTCCGGACAACGTAAGGGGCAAAAAGCTTCTAAAGTCAGCATACCTAGGTGGATTAGGCTAGCTATAGCAGAGGGTTATAAACAGTAAACAAAGATCCTCCTGGGGGTATTAAAGCCCACTCCACAAGGGCATTATCAGCATCCTGGGCAGAAAGAGCTGGTGCCACCCCAGAGCAAATATGTAAAGCAGCCACGTGGTCAAACTTTTCCACCTTTACAAGGCATTATCGACTAGACTTAATGTCCAGTCAGGATCAGGCTTTTGGGAGAAAAGTTCTCCAAGCCGTGGTCCCCCCCTAATCTGGTGAGTACTGGGGGATCCTCTCAAGGGCTGTCCTGGAAGACAACTGGGAAAAACTGGAGTTAGACTTACCGGTAACTCCTTTTCCAGTGGTCTTCCAGGACAGCACGAACCCACCCTTTTTTATTTATGTTAATGTACTAACATTATTACCTGTTATGGTTTTGTTTTTACAGTTCCATCCTTCGGTTCTTGGTAAATGACTGACCAGGGACCTGAGGGACCGCCTTTTGAACTCTTGGCAATGTGCTTCCTGGGTCGATGGGAGGGACTCCATCTCTCAAGGGCTGTCCTGGAAGACCACTGGAAAAGGAGTTACCGGTAAGTCTAACTCCAGTTTTTGACTTTTGTTTAACTTAAACACATTGCTAATAGCACTAGCTATGTGTTTATAGATCAAATATTGATATTTGCACTGTTTAGCACTAAAAACAGTCATTTTAGGTACTTTTTTGGAGTGCCAGTAAAAAATGTGGATCTGTCAGTAAATGTCACGATTTTTGGCCAGTAAAAAATTGGTACCCGTTTGTAAATGTTGGCATTCTGCCAGTAAATTTCACTTTGGGGGGTTGGCAACACTAACTGTGGCTTCTGAGCTTACCTTCATTTTGGTTTTATTGAACTGTTGCCTTAATAAACGTATTGCTTTTTTTTTTAACTACCTGTTTGATGAACCGAAAGTACCAGATTTACAGGTCGAAGTAAGGCACTAAAATGATCCACACCTTGTATGATGGTCCGAACGAGAGTGTGAAGCAAAAGGTCTTTGGAACACAATTGATAGTGAATAAACGTGGTCCTTTAAAATACTAGCTTACCTTCACCTTGGTTTTATTGAACTGTTGCCTTAAATAAACTTATTGCTTTTTTTTTTTAACTACCTGTATGGTGTCACCTGACTTTCACTTATGTATATGTGTCACCCGCACATAATACCAGTGGCCCTCTAAGCGCAAATAGTGACATTTTGGATTATAACAATAATATAGCAATGTTTAAAAGAAAAAAAAAACCTGAGAGGGTATGAACAGGAAACTAGCTGGCAGATTTGCTGATGTGTGAACTGGATCCCTAACACTGAAAAGCCCAAAAACAGATCTTGTGGAGTGGGTCCTGATAGGGAAGGGGGAACCCTTTCCTTAAGGGCATAAGCCCTGGAAATAAACTGCCAGAGACACCTAGCTATGGTGGAAGGGGAAGCAGGATGGGCCTTCTTGGGACCTTCAGGGAAGACACAAAGGGAATCAGGTTTCCAGAAGGAAAATGTTGCAGACCCTTAACTGCTCTGACCGCATTCAGACAATGGATTGAAATTTATTTGGTTTGCTTCAGGGAAGGGCAGAGGGAAGAAAGAACATTATCCTCATTAAGGTGAAAGGAAGAGACTACCTTGGGTAGGAAAGAAGGCCTGGGTCCCAGGACCACCTTACCTCTACATAAGGTAAGAAAGACACTTTACATTAAAAAGCCGCCAACTCTAAAACACATCTGCAGGAGGTAAAGGTCATCAAAAGAGGCCACTTTACTTGTGAGATCTTCCAATGAAATATCTCAGATCAGTTCAAAGGAAGGTTTTGAAGAACCGAAAGTACCAGATATCCACCGAAGGTCGAAGTAAGGCACTAAAATGATCCACACCTTGTATGATAGTCTGAACAGGAGAGTGTGAAGCAAAAGGTCCTTGGAACACAATTGATAGTGCAGACACTTTGGGCAGGCTTGGTGGCTTTTGTGGGCCAGGCCTTGTGTTAAAAGAAAGGACTAAACTTCGATTTTGAAATTTAAGACTGGTTAGAGTAGACAGTTGCTCTGTGTTTGGAAGAGCAAGGAGTTCCAGAAGAGGGTGGTTTTGGCATGTATCTTTGTGGAAGTAAAACCTTCTTTGTTGAATTGGTCAAGCGCCTCACAAAATAGATGTCTTCCTAAGAAAGGCATATATGTGAGTGGTCCTTTGCAGGCAGCTTCAGCTGTCCAAGCTTTTAGCCATGATTTTGCACATGTGAATGGAGATTAGAGCCAGTCTGCAGATTAGTCTCATGACATGATTCTCAACTTCAGTCCTCAAGTACCCCCAAACAGGCCATGTTTTGGTAATTTCTCTTAGATAAAATAGCTGTCCAAAATACCAAGCCATTGACTCTGATTTAAAGCACCTGTGCAAGATAAAGGAAAACCTGCAAACATGGTCTGTTGGGGGTACTTGAGGACTGAGGTTGAGAACCACTGGTCTAGGGCATCAGTAAAAAAAAAAAAAAAAAAAAAAGCAGAACAGAAGGTAATTGTTGTAATAGCTCTAAAACAGCATGATCCTGAAATATAGGGTCCATCCAAGCTCCAGCTTCCATCCGTGGTCGGGTTGTCTCCCTGCAGCAGCGGCTTCTCTCCTGCCTGTGCTTTTCTCCCCCTGCTCACAGTCGAAGCAGGGGAATTCCACAGCAGCTTTGTCCTTTACCGCATTGCACAAGCTTCTCTTTTGTGAGTGTGTATTTAATTATTAATAATTATTGTTTACATTGTTTACTACACTGCCCTTGTCTTTTCCCTTTTGTTTTCATCATGGCTGCTCATTGTCCTAGTCCAGTTAGCCGCAGTTTGACATACTGAAATTGCAGTGTGAGCTGGTTGCGAAGGGGTCCTGTGCAGCTCTGAAACGTTGATCTTCTGTTTGTAGAGTGATCTTTCTTCAATTAAAAATAAAAAAACATTCGGACCTCTTCTGAAGTTCTGTGGTGTGCTAGCAAATATTACACTGTTCTATGCATGTTCCAGTCTCCAGCTGGTGTTTGCTCTAGTACCCATTACTTTAGAGACCATTCCAGGAACATGTGCAATGGGAATATGGAGGATTGATTATTGGGTTCAAGGGTTCCAGATACGAGAAACACCTTTAATAAAAGGTATTTACAAGAGAATGTAAAGCTAGAGGTCTTTGGAAAAGGATGGATAAGGCTGATACCTGCACTTTAAGGGTGCTAATAGCCAAGATCACCTGCTTTTTCCATGCTGACAACATTTGTTTTTGGAGAGTTCTTGAATCAAATTGGGCAAAAAGCAAATTCCTTGAAGGAGGCAACTATTGGCCTAAAACTCTCATGTTGAATTTCACTGTGCAATTTCTCCTGGATCTCAGTTGAACCGTAGAAATAACACTCCTAAAGCCACATCCGTATAAACTTGGTTGGAAGAGAGAAGGGGTAAAGCGCCACAGGGCCCTAAAATCGGACTTTACAGGCAAGATGGACAATGATATAGTACAAAAATATATTTTATTAACAATAAGTCATATCAAACAGGTCAAATAAAGAATTAAAAACATACGATAGGCATATGATAGTAATGAGTATCTAGTGTAAACAAGAGAGTTGACACCAAATAAACAACAGTGAGCCCCTGTGCGTCAAAGCGTTTCGCTGTTTTGCTTCATCAGGACACACTTGGGGGTAGTTGAAAGGAACAGGTCTCACTATCAAAAATTAAATAAATCCATCAGACATTGTATTACAATAACATATAATAAAAAAACCTTTCAAACATTGCTATATCCAGAGGACATACGCACATCAGGTATAAATAGCTACCTTGTCAACATAGAAATATCTCCACATGGAGAGCTCCCAGATGATCACCCAGGAATCACCGTGTACAGCAGGAGGCAGTTTCTTACTAATACCAGCGACCATGTATAGGGCTTCAAAAATTAGCATGTTAATCCAAATTATTAACCAAAAAGCAGCCAAATTGAACATTTAAATAGATGATAGTATATAACCACTTCAATACTGGGCACTTTCACCCCCCCCCCCCCCTCCTTCCCAGAATAATTTTCAGCTTTCAGCGCTGTCACACTTTGAATGAGAATTGTGCGGTCATGTAACACTGGACCCAAATTACATTTTTATCATTTTTTCACACAAATAGAGCTTTTTTTTGTTGGTATTTAATCACAGCTGGTTTTTTTTTTTTTTACCCTACAAATAAAAAAAGACTGAAAATTTTCAAAAAAAATGCATTTTTCTTAGTTTCTATTTTGCAAATAAGTAATTTCTCTTGATAAATTTTGACCAAAAATTATGCTGCTACAATTCTTTGGTAAAAATAACCCAAATCAGTGTTTATTTGGTGTTGGCAGTGATGGGGGACAGACAGATTTTTTATGGGGACACTGACATATGTATGGGGACAGGGGTATCAGTGGTGCTTGGTGTACTATTTGTGGGGTGATCTGTAACAGCTCTCTGTGTAAAATCATCCTCACATAGAGAGCTGCCACAGATCTGCAGATTCCCCCTCTTCCCCCCTGCACTGAGCTCTCACTGAGCTTGGCGGGGAGAACTGTCACAGAGACACGCGTCTCTGTTTACATTGTGACAACTGTGATTGGACACAGACGTCAGGTGATTGGGAGGGCCAATCACAGCGCCCATATCCCCGATCTCTGCTCAGCTGGATCCTGTGATCATTCGTGGCCTCGCTGCGAGCACTCGCTCTGAGGGACGTTCCTGAACGTCCACTCAGAACGAGGAAAGGACCACCCGGCCGTTTATGTGCAGTGGCCGGGTGGGAGGTAGTTAAAAAGACACATCTGAACTCTCCTATACCTGCCCACAGTCAGTATAACTATATAGGCGCCATAGGTGTGTTTAAACAAGCTGTAAGGATAGAAAAAAAAAATGACATCAGGATATTGCTCAAGCAGCTAATTAGATCAAAGCATTGCAGCATAAGATGAAGGTTGTCCAGCCGCTTACCCATAGTAGCATGAGGTTCAGTGTCTCCCCCAGGAACAAACAAACCACACTGAAGGTGTTCCTGGGAACTAGTTATATCTACCCCTGCTCATAAGCAGCTGGAAATCGTTACCCCATTGGGCGCCGCCCAACCACGCAGGCACATACAGAGAAGGGAAGAACCCTCCAGTTTGTACACGCCCAGGGGGAGGAAACATGCTGGCCAAACATTAACCCAAAAACATGGGAAAAGATCTCATAGGGGAAAACAGTGTCACCAATGCTTAGAACATCCCTATGACAGAGCAATAGAGCCTAGGTATATAAAGCCAACAATTGCAGCCCATCACATAAAAAGCGTTATAACACATAAACGCATACTGGCATATCTCTTGTCATTGCCTAGAGCATCAAATAACCAAATTGTTGAAGGATGGATAATTAAGTAAAAGAGAAAAATACCATCCCATATATATATGTGACAAGGCAGTACGCCGTGCTGTACACGATGATTCCTGGGTGATCATCTGGGAGCTCTACATGTGGAGATATTTCTATGTTGACAGGGTAGCTATTTATATCTGATGTGCGTATGTACTCTGGATATAGCAATGTTTGAAAGTTTTTTTTATTATTATATGTTATTGTAATACAATGTCTGATGGATTTATTTTATCTTTGATAGTGAGACCTGTTCTTTTCAACTACCCCCAAGTGTATCCTGAGGAAGCAAAACAGCAAAATGCGTTGAAGCACAGGGGCTCACTGTCGTTTATTTGGTATCAACTCTCTTGTTTACACTAGATACTCATTACTATCATATGCCTATTGTATGTTTTTAATTCTTTTTTACTTGACCTGTTTGATATGACTTATTGTTAATAAAATATGTTTTTGTACTATATCATTGTCCATCTTGCCTGTAAAGTCCAAATTAGGGCCCTGTGGCCCTTTACCCCTTCTCTCAGTAGTTGAACATAATCTCTTCCAGTGCCTGAAGCAACATCACAGGTAACCTCCAAAGTGGGGTTTCCAGGTATGGCCTCAAGGTTTTACTAAGGTTACACTGATCCAGATACACTGCTTCTGTGTAGGCATTAGACAATGAGGTGTTGATTGAAGAGTTATAATAAAGAAAAATAAACTAGTGAAATTGATTTCTCCACAAAGGAGAAGAGGTCCAACACCTTCAGACACTAGCAAAAAGAGCTCAGAGAATGGGGTGGGGTTATAGAGGAGGCACCTCAGGGGCTTGTCCTCAAAAGCTTATCAGTGTCCAAGCACTTGAAGGTACATATCTATAACCTATGGTGTATGAATATGTTGCCTATATCCTGTCCCGAATAGCAAGGATAATTTGCAACAAATTTGTGGCAGTGTTGAATTGTAAGTCTGTTAACTTGCTGCACATTTTTACTGACAAATTGTACACTAGCAGAACACTTGAAGCACAAGTTCTAGTTGCCACTTTTTTTAATTTGTAGCAAATTTGCATGGCGAGTCTCTAGCAAGAGCAAAATTGCAGTGGTGAGTCTACAGCAAGAGCTCTGCAAGTCTACAGCATGAAAATTCAGCCACAGTGGCCCTAGTGGTGGGATGACTATTGCACAACATAACTGAACCAGAACTTGCAGAATATTTGCAAAGAAAGGTAATCTGGAGTCATGGAATGCGGACTTGCTGCAATTGTGCACCAAAAATCTGAAGCCTGGCAAGTCTAGCATTAGCTTAGAAAGTCACTTTCAGACTTGTAGCACAATTGCTTGCTATCTGGGGTACTGTATAATTAAGATATATGCCTTCCAAGTGCAATAACAAGAGAAGGTGCATCTGAGTGTAACAGTTAAACATAACTATTTGAAAAGACAATTGGTAACTTAGATCAATACTCTACAAATTTATAGCTGGTATATGAACACACAACTGCATCTGGGGGTAGTTCCTATGTGGAGCAGGATCCAGTGTACCAAATGGATATGGCAGCTTCTGTAGCTGTAAAACCAAAATAAACCACTGGGAGCCACTAATCTAAGTGTGGCATTGTGGTGAAGGAGAGTACGCATGTAAAAAAGGCATATAAAGGTAAAAAGTTAGGGTATATTGGCGCTACCTATAAGCATTGAATATTGGGATAGCCTATAAGTATATCCCCCCTTACTTGCAGTGATAGATCTATAAGATGAGTAGGTTATCTAATTTCCCTTATAGTAAATGATACCCCAGCAGACAATAATGTACCTACTAATCATAAATTATGGTAAATTGTAACACACATCAAGTGTCGCACACCATAGAAGGTCCTACAGCGTCTAGAAAAAAGGCCAGAGGCTGTATTCCATTATGTGCATTTGCTAAAAAACCATATACCAATGCGGTGATGTGCATATAGGTAATATATACACTAAATTGATAACATATGCGTTTTGGGCATGATTTGAAATCGCATACAAAAAAACAACTAGTAGAAACACAGAACAATCCAGCAGATAGATCTCCATTATATATTATGACAGTCCATATACTGATGTTACTATAATAAAATTCAGATTCCCAATGGTGACTTTGGTGTTGGATCAATTTGTCAGGTGACTCTCGTGCTCCCCCTATTGGTTGCCTACTCACCAGCTTCCAGAACCCCACCAGGGGTATAACGCCTGTGATGTAGTAGGCTGAGTCACTTCACCTGCTGCTTCATCTGGTAGATATTGCTGTAATCGGCTCCCCAGACCCCACGCCGGGGGAATGCTCCTATGTTGGAAAATGGGCCGTCTAGCTGTTGTATATTGTGCTGGGTGACTCCTATATTTTTCAATCCATAGATGCGTTGCTTCCCCTCAAATATTCAAAAAGAAAGAGCTTCCATGGCGTAATAAGGTATGACCACTTTATTTAAAACATATATGCCCATGAAACAAGGATACTGGGCTAAAAATAGTAAATTAAAACAAACAAGGCTAGATCACAGAAAGTGATTTGCAAAACACAAAAAATATTTTTTTAAAAGGTAAAGTAAAAAATGGAAAAATCCAGGCACTAATGTGTATCTCTGTCCAGATGGAATAGGACAGCAGTAGACCTGAACAATATAAAGTAAAAAGCCCCTCCAAATAGGCATAAACAGCGAGGTGGGGGAATGTATCCACCAGCCGCTGCACAGCGGTCTCCTCCCTCGTATGCCCTGGAGCTGACTGACAGAGCGTGATGCCGTTGTGCGCGCTTCATCACATGACGTCCTCAGCAAACTATGTAAAAAAGGCAACTCACAATCAACATGTCACTTCCTTGTCTTCTCATGCCTATACAAAAGCAGTGTATCTGGATCAGTACAACCTGTGATGTTGTTTCGGGGCACTGGATCCTGCATGGACACTTAGAGATGCTGCCTGTCAGTCAGCATCTCTCCTGCTCTGATCCTCCATGCTCATTGGAGCGATGAACTGTGCAGGGGCGGGGAGCGCCATCTCAGCGGCTCACTGAGACTTGCATCAGTCAAGGCAGCTAGCGGATCCAGAGTTTGGAAGTTGGGATCACGCGATGCCTTGACTGATAGAAGTGATGTCAGTGGAGAGCAGACTTCAGACCGCTCTCCACGGAAAACGGGTCACAGGAGTGCAAAACAAATTGCACTCCTGTGACCCATATAGGAGAAGCTCAGCCTAAAAAGCTCAGGCTGGACTTCTCCTTTAAGGCTCCATGCACACTAATGTTTTTCATAAGCTCAAAAAAAAGGAAAACACTGGATGAAAAATGCTGCAAAATAGCATTTTTGTGCCAGCTTCTAGTAGCATTTAGAAGCAGTTAGGCGCATTTAGGAGCATTCATCGTTTTTTTCCTGCTCTAAAAACGTTCCAAGAACATCTACAAAAAAAACGCTGGGTGAAAAATGCTGATAATAGCATTTTTGTGCCAGCTTCTAATTTTAGAAGCATTAGCGTTTTTGCAGTACACAATGAAAATAAAGCTCAAAAAAAGCTGTTCGTAGCATTTAGAAGCAGTTAGGCACATTTGGTGTTTTTTTTCTGCTGTGAAAACGCTCCGAGAACCTCTACAAAAACATTTTTTTTCTGGTCCTAGATGCTGAAGCTCAAAAAAATGCTTTTAACCTATAATAATGTGCATGGACACATAAGGGGTTATTTACGAATGCCAAATCCACTTTGCACTACAAGTGCACTGCAAGTGTACTTGGAAGTGCAGTCGCTGTAAATCCGAGGGGGACATGCAAGGAAAGTAAAAAACAGCATTTTAGCTTGCACATGATTGGATGATAAAATTAGAGCTTCCCCTCATTTCAGATCTACCCATCAGATTTAGAGAAACTGCACTTCCAAGTGCACTTTCAGTGCACTTTCAAGTGCACTTGCAGTGCAAAGTGGATTTCCCTTTTCGTAAATAACCCCCATAGTGTTATCCTATTTAGCTTCTAGGAGCAGAAAAGAAAATGCCAACAGCTTTTAGGAGCTTACAAAAACACTAGTGCACATGGAGCCTAAAGGACCTGGGTCTCAACAGACATGCTGTTAAAGTGGGAGCCGGAGAAGCAGGGCGGAACAGAGGGCTTTGTGATTGAATATCTGAAGTGTTCGGAAGAGGCCAAGGCCCATCTGCCAGGAGTCTGAGTAGGTCTGTGTACCAATTTCTCCTGGGCCAATTTCGGGTGATGATCATAGGGGTTTAAACCCCTACTATCCTACAGAGCAGAGCAGTCAAGGTAGAAACTTTACTAGAGGGAGTACATAAACCAGACTTAACCCTTTCCTCCACAAAAAAATTAAATGACTGTTAAAAAAAAAAAAAATGTAAAAAGTAAACATAGTAAGGCCCCCAGGTCTGCCCGCACTCACCCCTCCATGGTGATGCCCCCCCCCCGCACTCCCGCTCCACGGATACCTCAGCTTTTCCCCCCGGCCAGCCCGATCCGTCCTGATTGCCCAGGAGGAGAAGCCGGAAGACGAAAGCGAATATTAATTCGCTATTGTCACAACTCACAAGTGGGTGGGTTCGTGCAATTCAATGCGCCTGAGCCCTAAGCCCAACCTTTTTCAAGCCAATTAGAGTCTCAGGCTCTAATCATGTGGCCTGAAAAAAAAAAAAACTCATACAAAAGCTATGAGTCCGGCACCCTGCCGGGGACCGACGCCCCAGCGCCCCTAATGGACCGGCCGCTCCTGGCAAGATTCCTTTCATATGGAGTGGACTCTGAAAAAGCAGATCCGCCTGCTCAGCGGGAGACCTGTCTGCTGATCCCCGCTGAGCAAGCGGATGACAGGTCCGTATCCGCTCCTCTGATGCAGAGCGGACACGAACACAGCTCGCTATTCTCTATGGGGCGGTCGGACGGAAACGGACCACCTGTCCATTTCCATCGGATGCCATCCAATCGATCTGCTAGATGGGGAATGGAATCCCCATCCGTCTGGTTTAGGACACATGACCATTTACATCAGTCTCTATAGAGAACAATGGGTGGTCCGATTGGGCCAGCCTGAAAAATGAACAGGCAGACCCGATCAGTGTGCTTGTGGGAAAGGCGCCTAAAGCCTTGTTCACACAGGGCATGCACAGCGTACCTTTACAGGGATGCACGGGTGTTCCGTTTATCTCCGTGCAGACAGTCCCATTGATGTCATTTGGGATGTAGCACCTGCACGAACAGAGCCGTTGCCGTTGTAGGTCTGTATGCGTGTCCCTGAGCTCACACTGTCTGCGCTCGGGGTCATGTACCCACACCCACACAGATGTCAGATTGGGAACAGCAGCTATGCCTGTGCAGCCATTGCATCCCAATTGACATAAATGGCACTGCCTGTACGGGGATGCACGGAACACCTCTGCATCCATGGACGTTCACTGTAGTATGCCACATGTGAACGAGGCTTTAGTACTAATTTAGCAGGAATTGTGTAAGTTATGTTGTGTTTATGTACAATATTAATGATTTTAGTGTATTTTTTGTGAAAATAGCGATATGATGAACATTTGCGCAATTTTTGTGGATCTGTTGCACTTTTTTTTTTATTCTTTTTTTTTTCTCCAATACTTTATTTTTGCAAAAGGAGAGAAACACACGGTATAGTACAGAGACATACCCCAGGTATTGGGATCAGTAGATTTACATAACAATACAGAAGAGGATATCATTATATCTGAATTAATGCACTTCTAGTCTTGACTTTTCACATAGATGCAAACGCTTAACGTCTAGATCGAGGAGTACCCCATGTGCCATTTTTCCGTGTGGAACTCGCGTTATACAAAGTTCAAAGAGTCAGAGCTGGCCCAAGGGGGTCCAAAAAAGAAGAGAAAGGAAGGAGGAAGCTGGAAAGGGGGGTGGGAAAAAAAGGGGGTGGGGTAGGAATCCAGCTGTCTAACCCACCATCCAGGCAATGGAGTTCTCTGAATGTGACCTCCCTTCATGGGGAACTTAGAGCTAGTCCTGCATACTCCTCAGAGTACACAAATTTACGCCAGTAGAACCATTTTTTAGTATATTTCTTGTGAAAGCCTTTCTCAGTAGCTACCAGGTCTTCCATCACACTTATATCGGCAACCTTCTTCAACCAGGTGGCAATCGATGGAGGCTGCGTCTGTTTCCAGTATAGTGGGATGCAACCCTTGGCAGCTATGATCAGGAGGGGCAGAATGGACTTTCTGCTGGGGATGTTGTGGTGATGCAGGAGAAAAAAGGCCGGATCTTTTGGAATGTCTCTGTCGGTAAATTTTGGACAATTCGATGAACTTCTGTCTAATAGGGTTGCAAGAGCCGGCAGGACCAACAAATGTGGAGGAGGGAGCCAGTCTCCTCTCCACATCTCCAGCATCAATCCGAGCATTGGGGAAACATTTCATGGATTTTTACAGGGATGTGGTACCACCGGGTTAGTACCTTGAAACCCGCTTCTTGGTGTTTAGCGCAGATCGAAGTCTTGTAGGAGAACAGGTAGCGTCTGTCTACCTGCTTCTCAGTCAGTTCTACTTTTTTTTATTCTACTGGCCATGTGCTTTTAGAAAATGTCTAGTTTGAGGGCTCCTTTCAAATTATGAAAGCTGTAAGTGAAAAATGAAAACCTCCAGATTTTTAAAGAAATTTTTGGGTACGTTCGATTTTCACCATTTTGCAAAAAAAAAAAAAGCGCAATTTAAAATTTACAAATATTTGTCATTTATTAACTCCATACAGGTTAAGCTTTTATATTTAGTAGGGATTTTGTAAAATTAGCTGTGTTTTTACCTGCTAATAATGGTTTTAGTGTATTTTTTGCATATATATTGGTTCGATAAACATTTGCTCCTCTCCACATCTCCAGCATCCATCCGAGCATTGGGGAAACATTTCATGGATTTTTACAGGGATGTGGTACCACCGGGTTAGTACCTTGAAACCCGCTTCTTGGTGTTTAGCGCAGATCGAAGTCTTGTAGGAGAACAGGTAGAGTCTGTCTACCTGCTTCTCAGTCAGTTCTACTTTTTTTTATTCTACTGGCCATGTGCTTTTAGAAAATGTCTAGTTTGAGGGCTCCTTTCAAATTATGAAAGCTGTAAGTGAAAAATGAAAACCTCCAGATTTTTAAAGAAATTTTTGGGAACGTTCGATTTTCACCATTTTGCAAAAAAAAAAAAAGCGCAATTTAAAATTTACAAATATTTGTCATTTATTAACTCCATACAGGTTAAGCTTTTATATTTAGTAGGGATTTTGTAAAATTAGCTGTGTTTTTATCTGCTAATAATGGTTTTAGTGTATTTTTTGCATATATATTGGTTCGATAAACATTTGCGCAAATACCGCAGGGTCTAAAAAAACAGGAGCACCTTCTTTTTATTCTAGAGGTCATATGCTTTCAGAAAATATATGGTTTTGGGGGTCTTTCACAAATTCTAAAAGCTGTAAAGGGAAAAATGAAAAACTTCAGATTTCTAGCGAAATTGTGATGTTTACACTTTCGCGTCTGTTCAATTTTCTGTTTAATTTTCACCATTTCGCAAAAAAGCGCAATTTAAAAGTTACAAATATTTGTTATTTTTTCACTCAATACAGGTTAAGCTTTTATATTTAGTAGGAATTTTGTAAATTTTGCTGTGTTTATATGCTAATAATGGTTTTAGTGTATTTTTTGCAAGTATATTGGTTTAATAAACATTTGCGCAAATACCGTGGGGTCGAAAAAAATCAGTAGCACCTTCTTTTTATTGTGCTTTCAGAAAATATATTATTTGGGGGGACTTTCACAAATTCTGAAAGCTATAAGTGAAATAAAAAACAAAGGAAAAATTGCAAAAATGGTCTGGCCACCTGAATGTACAAAATGGAGGAGCATAGGGCCTGGCAGCGAAAGGGTTAATGGAGTCCAATGAAACCAGGGCATCCTACACAAAAGCCAGGGGATCCCTTGATCTAGTTACAAAAACGTTCAATTTCTTGCAGAATCAGATATTGTTTAGAATTTCTCTTTTGTTTATTTACTTTCCATTTTGTTAACTGATGATAATAAACTATTAACACTTCTAATTCTGAAAGCATTCTTAGTTTACAGCATTTTTTACACCTGTCTAAAACGCTTGCACTGTACTGAATGTATGTATGTATATACATACATACATACACACACACACACACACATATATATATATATATTTTTTTTTATGGATTGAACTCTTTGAACACATTATTATTTAATTTTTTATGTGGATTTTATTTACACATTTGGTGTCACTAATTTTATATACGGTAATTACACACATTTTTTATTGCTGGATTTATTTTAGGGATTTTTACCATTGTAATTACTCACTGCTGTATTTATTTGAGCATTTTACTAGTGGCTTATAGGCCATTTATTCATTCATTCATTTTATCACATTGTGAAGCGCTTCAAACACCATATTTTATTCTTTTTTAAGTGATCCTGAAAACACTCTTTTTTGATAAAAATAAAGAAAAAACTGCGCTTGGAAAAGAAAAAAAGAAAAACAAGCTGCGGTCATAAGTGTAGCCTACCAAAATAGATCAAAAAAGGAAGAACCGCGCTAAAAAGTGATATAAACAATAATCCAATTGTGAAGTCTCAAAAAAATGATGAATTAAATGGTCCCAGTAACAGTCCAGACAAAGAGGATAAATATGTGATATGAAATCCTTCCAAGGGAAAACAATGATGGCGGACACAATTAGCAGAACACACCAATATATATTGCGCTTACCAGAAGTAAGCCGTAAAAGGGCGAGTGGCTTAAACCCAGCCTGGGCCTTTAAATATACGCTCCAGATGAAGCAGGAAGGGCGCCCTCGTCCCGTGGATCCACAAATTATGGTCCGAAAAAATATAAAAATATATAGTGTAATATTGTTTACATAAACACCACGCCAAACCAAAAAAGAAGTGACACTCCAATTAACCTTAAATCATGTGAGATCATATAAAATCCTATGCTGAATAGCTAGGACAATGTAGTGAGTATCATGCAATCATGCAAAAAATAATAAAATAGAATCAAAGAATCAAATATAAGTTACAAATTATAAGTGGGTAAAAGATGTAACGACTCCCAAAATCTGCTTACCAGATATAATTGGACAGTCGACGTGTATAAATCACCCCAAAATTGTATGAAAGATTGCGAGGAAGAAACTCCCACCAGGTGCTGAGAAAACTAATAGTACGAGCTGCTTACCAGAAGACAGACCCTCATATGCAGATATAGTGAGATCAGGAACCAAACACCAAAGGAGCAAACATTAAACGGACCTTAGGGAATGTCCCCTTACCAGACAAGTAAAGCAGAAAGGCAGATGTATTGCGGTCTCAGCCAGACTCCCGAGCGGAACGGTGTAACCACGTCTTGCCCTCTCAGTCCGGACTCAGCGGCACATATGTAATGAAGAGCCAATAGTGTAATACTGTATCACACAAGACACGAAGCATGGCAGGTCCAGACAAATTATATTATTATATGATCTCACATGATTTAAGGTTAATTGGAGTGTCACTTCTTTTTTGGTTTGGCGTGGTGTTTATGTAAACAATATTACGCTATATATTTTTATATTTTTTCGGACCATAATTTGTGGATCCACGGGACGAGGGCGCCCTTCCTGCTTCATCTGGAGCGTATATTTAAAGGCCCAGGCTGGGTTTAAGCCACTCGCCCTTTTACGGCTTACTTCTGGTAAGCGCAATATATATTGGTGTGTTCTGCTAATTGTGTCCGCCATCATTGTTTTCCCTTGGAAGGATTTCATATCACATATTTATCCTCTTTGTCTGGACTGTTACTGGGACCATTTAATTCATCATTTTTTGAGACTTCACAATTGGATTATTGTTTATATCACTTTTTAGCGCGGTTCTTCCTTTTTTACTCTTTTTTGATAGCAGCCTCACTTGGTTTATGTGTATTTATCAGTTATTAAGCATCACAGCGCTTTGTGTTTTTTATACTTTTTCACTTGTTTTACTTCAGTTTTTTCACATATAGCTGCAGTGATGGATATTTTTGATTTTATTGAAAAACGCACGATTAACTTGAAAAATGTTTTTTCTACTGCACCTAGCACAGATAAGGGTGATTTAGACACCAATTTTAGGAAATTTGGCCACCTAATGGAAAAAAAGGTCAGCCTCTGGTGGGACATAGCTGCTCATGAACAATACATTAAAGATAAAATTGTCCAGAGAAGATTAAGATGGGATGTACCCATCTGTGATGGTTTGACAGATCAAGACGCAACTAATGAGTGGTATAAATTTTTTAACGATAAAGGTCTGGATCTAGTACATTTTGCCTTAAAAAGGAAACAAAGGAAATTAAGCATGATTAATCAGCAAATTGCTGAATGTAAAACTACACTGGATCCGTTTAAAGAGGCAGCACCTTTTTCATCATTAACTCAACAACTCAATAAAGTTTTAGAACAGAAAGATATTGAATTGAAACAAAAGGAAAAAGAGAAAATATCTTAGAGATACCAATGACTACCAGTTAGAACAGGTTTTCAATTGGCAAATTAATGCCAAACAAGGTAAAACTGGCTCTATAGCCTCATCACCAGATAGAGAGGTTAGGATAGTTAGTCCTAGAAGAAATACAGGTTATAGGACCCCAGAGAGGAGATCCAGGACACCAGAAACCCCAAGATATAACAAACAGAAACAATGGGAACAAAGTAACACATTTAGAGATGACAATGGATCAAGAACACCAAAACCTTGGTGGAGGAACAAAACTAAAAACAAATCACCTAGAAGACCATACTTGAAAAACAATGCTAACAGAAAACCAAATAAACCCTACTATCCACCCTACAATCAACCAAGATCGCACCAACCAACCAATAATGAATCACAATATGATCAAGTGGAAAATGGCAGGTACCCTAGATACGGGGAACAAGGATACTATCAACATTCAACTAGAACTCAACCAAGAGATAACCAATATAACTCTAGAAATGACCCCAGAAACTCCTATCAACAATCTTATAGGGATCAATCAAGGGATTATTGTTATGATCAAGATAGGAGAGACCCAAGAGATTATCAACACAGCATTGGTGAATCTCGAGACCACCAGTCCAATGTGAATAGGAATGGGACGAGGGAATACGAGCAATATAGGTATGATGATAGGAGGAGCCCATTGCCTACCACCAACAGATATGAGCCTCTTAGAAACTATATTGAGGAAGAACAATCAAGATCTTTTTTAGATTTCCGCAGAAACGAAGATCCCCCACCCAAACAGGAATATACCAACAGAGAAAGAAGTCCAAACACCATAAAAGGGGATGCAGAGCAGGATGGAAAACTAAAAAGAAAAAGAGAATACTAGGGGAAGGCATCTACAACCTTAGTGGCAAAGAGCTCACACGAGCAGAATTAATCACATTGGACAAAGGCCTTAATGTATGCACCAAGAAAGAATATGGACAAATTCCAAATGTATATTGACATACAAAAATACACAAGGAAACTAAAAATCAAGAAATACTTACTATCCAAGCCACCGTCTACATTGAACAACGGAATGGACCATGACAGAGGAGTACAGCATAGCAATTTAAGGAATAAGTCACTATTTAATCCACCCTCCACAAATAATGAACACATTGAGGTGTTTAAAAAAATGGTGATCAAAGATCTGGAACAACTAAAGTTTAGGAGAATCTCGGAATCCCAGCATATACAACAAGGTATAAAACAATTGGAAGCAAATAGAGACATTATAATCAGACCAGCCGACAAAGGGGGCGCCATTGTAGTACTAACAAAGGAATATTACCACCAGGAATTGATGGGACAACTTAACGACAACAACACATATCTGAAACTCAGTAGTAATCCCACTAGAGAATACAAACGGGATCTGTCCTCTCTGATTCAAAAAGGAATCAACAAAAATATTCTATCCAAAAAAGAATCCAGATATTTAGTACCTGACACATGCAGAGTTCCAATCATTTACACTATCCCGAAGATCCATAAGAATGCTGAGTTACCACCAGGAAGACCCATCATAAATGGGATTCAATCGATCAATGCAAGACTAGGGGAATATGTGGACAAATTCTTGCAACCCCTAGTACCCAACACTAAAGCTTATCTACGTGATACCAAGCATCTATTACAAATACTAAAATCTCTGATCCTGGACCCTAATGAGAGATATCTGTTAGCAACTGCTGATGTTGCTTCACTGTACACAATAATTGAACATAGTGATGCAATAGAAGCATCTAAATGGGCTATGGATTCATTCAGCCATCTCATTTCTAAACAGAAAAGATTTATTCTCAGAAGCCTGGCCTTTGGTATTCAACATAACTACTTCTGGTATAATGATAATTATTTTCGACAATTAACGGGTATTGGAATGGGAGCTAAATATGCCCCGAGTGTAGCCAACATATTCATGGCAAAATGGGAGGAGGATGCGATTTTTTCAAACACTCCAGAGGAACCGGTACTGTATAAAAGATTCATAGACGATTGTATTTTTATTTGGAAGTGTGATGAACTGAGTTTAAAATCTTTTTTCCAACGTCTGAATATGAACCAAAAAAATATTAAACTTGAACATCAAATCAGTGAGACAAAAATCCAGTTCCTTGATCTAGAAATAGAATTAATAGTCAATGCCATCAGCACAAAAACTTTCTTTAAACCGGTGGAAAGGAACAGCTATATACCAGTAACAAGTTGCCACTATGAGCCATGGTTAATTAACATTCCGAAGGGCCAGTTTATTTGCTTACGGAGAAATTGTTCAGAAAACAATGACTATCTCAAACAAGCTCAGTGGATAGGGAAGAGGTTTGAAGAAAAAGGTTACAGTAAATATTTTATAGAAGAAAAAATAACAGAAGTCAACCAAACCTCAAGAGAATTGCTGATCCAAGATAAAATCAAGGTAAATGATAAAACAGATGACATACCTTTGATAATGGACTTTAGTGTACAACATAAGAGGATGGAGAGGATTATCAAAAAACATTGGTCTATTTTAAAAACTGATACTACCTTGGCAAACATACTCCCAGAAAAACCGAGATTCATCTATAGACGAGCCCCAACTCTAAGGGACATTATAGCTAAAAATGTACCCAACCCACCCAAAAGAATAACTGATTTATCCTTTTTTCAGAGTAAAGGATTTTATCCCTGCAAGAGGTGTTATGCCTGTATAAATACTAATCAAAATGGATACAAATGTCAGAAATTTTCCTCAATAAGTACTGGACAAGAATTTGAAATAAGGGACTTTGTATCATGTAGGACGGAGGGGGTGGTATATGTTTTACAGTGCTCCTGTTCCCTCCAATACATTGGCAGAACGAAATGACCAATGTGGAAGAGAATAAGAGAACATATCCAGAACATTAGAAAAGGCTATCCAAAGCACAGTGTTTCAAAACCTTTTGACAGGTGTCACAATAGAGACCCTAGGGGTCTCCAATTCTGGGCTATTCAAAAGTATAAGCCTCATTGGAGGGGTTCCAATAAAGTTAGGGAACTCAGCAAGAATGAATCCAAATGGATATTCCAGATGCATACACTAGAACCCCATGGTTTGAACATTGAATTCGACCTTAATTGTTTTATTTCTGATTTTTAGAGGATTCTCATATTTTTATATTTATATTATATTTTTTTAGTCTAAGATTCTTATAGGGATTTGTCCAATACTAGGTTTTTCTTATTAGTAATATTTGGTTCAGTTCTTAATTTTAGCCAATATCTTAATAATATTTGATTAATTTATTATGGTAGCATATCATCACGGAATTTTATTAACAATACTTTATATGGCTTTCCATAATTTTTTAATTTAATTTTATTTATTTTTTTGCATCATATATTGTCATCATCTATTATTTACCCCCTTCTTTACCTAATTATATCAGTATAACATGTGGATACCCCATTTTCTTGAGACCCTATCTGATATACTGATTATTATTAATTATTCATTATAGGTCAATTATCAACACTGTTTGGGAGATTGCTTTGTATGTATATCCCTTTTGAGATGTTATACCTAATTTTGACCACTGGAGGGAGTTTAATAATGTAACTAGATTAAGGATACCCTTTTTTTTTTTATATATGCACAGCGTTTTTTTATGAAATCAAGGTTTTTAAGAAATCAACGATATTTATATGTATCATATGTTTAAATAAAAAGAAGTTTTTAACAGTAATGAAGGATATGCAGGAAGCAGGATGATGAAAAAATCACGCTGTAGCCATGGCAACCACTCTGCCATTGTGCTATAAAGCTGAGACCGTAAGAGCTTGAGTTATCCTTGAAAAAGTCACGTGACCGTGACGCAACGCGTGGGAGGAGCCAAGGACACTCTGTGTAAACTGGCAGTATCGAACAGTGTACTGCAGCGATTCTGCTCCTGTCTGAGGCAACTGACTGCTATATAGAAACCTGCATATGCCTTGTTACTATTAGGCGCACGTGAGTGGATTAGATACAAGTTTGCCTGTGTACCTGGTATCAAGACCATTGCGCAATGATCTCTTTTTTCTCTTATCTGCTTTATCTGTGAGGTCTGTTGGTGATCGTCACAGCTGATGTGAACAAAAGCAAAGAAACATTGTTGCTGAAAAGTATCAATTAGCACCCCAATTAAGCAAGTGTGTGCTATTTTTTAGAACTTTGCTAGTGGGACTAGATCAAGGCTCTATGTCAATCGGATTGTTGTATACATTTTATGGATTGAATTCTTTGAACACATTATTATTTAATTTTTTATGTGGATTTTATTTACACATTTGGTGTCACTAATTTTATATAATTACACACATTTTTTATTGCTGGATTTATTTTAGGGATTTTTACCATTGTAATTACTCACTGCTGGATTTATTTGAGCATTTTACTAGTGGCTTATAGGTAATTTATTCATTCATTTTATCACATTGTGAAGCGCTTTAAACACCATATTTTATATATATATATATGTGTGTAATGGAATATATATATATATATATATATATATATATATATATATATATATATATTACACACACACAAAACGATGTATGTTTTTATGCATAATTGGTCGCCTAGCCTTGTTTCCATGAACACCATTAAAGTCTATGGGACACGAACGTGAAAAATCAAAAGTGCTTATTTTAAAGGCTTATATGCAAGTAATTGCCATAAAAAGTGTATGGGAACCTGCCCCAGGGAACATGTATCAATGCAAAAATAAGTTTTAAAAATAACCATTTTTTCAGGAGCAGTGATTTTAATAATGCTTAAAGTCAAACAATAAAAATGAAATATTCATTTAAATTTCATGCCTGGGGGTGTCCTTAGTATGCCTGTAAAGTAGTGCATCTTTCCCATGTTTATAATAGGGCCACAGCAAGATGACATTTCTTAAAGGAAAAAATGTCATTAAAAACTGCTCGCGGCTGTAATGTATTGTTGGATCTCGGCAATGTAGATAAAAATACCAAAAAAATGGCGTGGATGTCCCCCCCAAAATCCATACCAGTCCCTGCAGTTCTAGTATGGATATTATTGGAAACCTCACCCCAAAATTATTTTTAAAAATGGCTTGGGGAGCCCCCAGGCACTATATACTCTGAACAGCAGATGGCCTATATACAGTTGTATGCAAAAGTTTAGGAACCCCTGACAATTTCCATGATTGTCATTTATAAATATTTGGGTGTTTGGATTAGCAATTTCATTTTGATCTATTAGATAACTGAAGGACACAGTAATATTTCAGTAGTGAAATGAGGTTTATTGGATTAACAGAAAATGCGCAATATGCATCAAAACGAAATTAGACAGGTGCATACATTTGGACACCCTTGTCATTTTGTTGATTTGAATAACTGTAACTACTTAGCACTGATTAATTGGAACACACAATTGGTTTGGTGAGCTCATTAAGCCTTGAACTTCATAGACAGGTGCATCCAATCATGAGAAAGGGTATTTAAAGTGGCCAATTGCAAGATGTTGTTCTCTTTGATTCTCCTCTGAAGAGTGGCAACATGGGGGCTTCTAAACAACTCTCAAATTACCTGAAAACAAAGATTGTTATACATTATGGTTTAGGGGAAGGCTACAAAAAGTTATCGCAGAGATATAAGCTGTCAGTGTCCACTGTGAGGAACATAATGAGGAAATGGAAGCCCACAGGCATAGTTCTTGTTAAGGCCAGAAGTTGCAGGCCACATAAAATATTGGAGAGGTAAAGGCGAAGGATGGTAAGAACGATCAAAAACAGCCCACGGACCACCTCCAAAGACCTACAACATCAACTTGCTGCAGATGGTGTCACTGTGCATCCTTCAACAATTCAGCGCACTTTGCACAGGGAGAAGCTGTATGGGAGAGTGATGCGAAAGAAGCCTTTTCTGCACACACGCCACAAACGGAGTTACTTGAGGTATGCAAACGCACATTTGGACAAGCCAGCTTCATTTTGGAATAAAATGCTGTGGACTGAGGAAACAAAGATTGAGTTATTTGGTCATAACACAGCATTCCAAGAAAAACACTTGCTACCCACAGTAAAACTTGTTGGAGGTTCCATCATGCTGTGGGGCTGTGTGGCCAGTGCTGGAACTGGAAATCTGGTTAAAGTTGAGGGTCACATGGATTCCACTCAATATCAGCAGATTCTTGAGAATAATGTTGAGGAATCAGTCACAAAGTTGAAGTTACGCCGGGGCTGGATATTTCAACAAGACAACGACCCAAAACACTGCTCAAAATCTACTTGGGCATTTATGTAGAGGAACAAGTACAATGTTCTGCAATGGCCATCCCAGTCCCCAGACCTGAATATCATTGAACATCTGTGGGGTGATTTGAAGCGGGCTGTCCATGCTCGGCAACCATCAAACTTAACTGAACTGGAGATGTTTTGTAAGGAGGAATGGTCCAAAATACATTCATCCAGAATCCACATTACAGGCTATAGAAAGCGTCTAGAGGCTGTTATTTCTGCTTAAGGAGGCTCTACTAAATATTGATGTAATTTTTCTGTTGGGGTGCCCAAATTTATGCACCTGGCTTATTTCGTTTTGATGCATATTGCGCATTTTCTGTTAATCCAATAAACCTCATTTCACTACTGAAATATTACTGTGTCCTTCAGTTATTTGATAGATCAAAATGAAATTGCTGATCCAAACACCCAAATATTTATAAATGACAATCATGGAAATTGTCAGGGGTTCCTAAACTTTTGCATACAACTGTACTCTGAACAGCATACGGCCTGCCCTATATACTCCACAGAAAATTGGGCCTTAGGTGTTGGTGGTACCAGAACACTGTAAGCCCTCACAGTTACTCTTGTTGGGAGCAGGAACAGGCCCTGCTGTGAAATATTATATCAATAATTGTAATTACATGCTCCTGTTAAACAGGGGCAGAAAAATTGGGCCTTGGGTGGTGGTGGTGCCACAACACTGTAACCCCTCACAGATACTCTTGTTGGGCGCAGGAATGGGCCCTGCTGTGAAACATGACTGCCAGTTTCTTGTCCTTCTGTGGCACCCCCTCTCTCTAGGTTCAGGTTACTCCCTTCCTGAACCTGAGAACCAACATCCGAGCCTTCAAATCGCTGCGCATCCTCCAGCAGCATATAACCGACACTGTGGTTGAATAATTCTGGGGACTCTTTCGTGCATAATGGTGGGGCTACGGAAGGAGTGACTGTGGACAAGGAGCTGGTGGAATAGGCCGCTTTGACTGCTGCATTGGAAGGCAAACTACTCTGAGCCTGGGTGACAGAGGATGAGGACGGCTTCATTATCCACTCCACCAACTGTTCTGCATGTTGTGGCTCAATAACATGGCCAGCAGCAGCAAAAAAGGACAAGCGTGCCCCACGGCCACAGGCAGAGGATGCACCATGTCAATGACCACCACTGTTGACTGCAGATACAGAGGCTGCTTGCCCTCTTTTAGTGGCCTGCGAGTGTCTGCCTCTCCTTGGTGGCCTTCAGGACATGATGTATTTTTTGATTTGCAACACCACACTACACTGTATTAGATAATGTGTACACCGCCTAAAGGGTATTAGAAAGTGTACAACGGCTGCACTGTATTGTATACTGTGTACACCACCAGAAGTGTAGTAGAAACTGTACACCCTGTATTAGATACTGTGTACATCACCTTCACTGTATTAGTAACTGTACACCACGGAATGCACTGTAGATATAGGCTACACTAAATGCAGAGTATATATACAGTGGGGAGAACAAGTATTTGATACACTACCGATTTTGCAGGTTTTCCTACTTACAAAGCATGTAGAGGTCTATAATTTTTATCATAGGTACTCTTCAACTGTGAAAGAGATGGAATCTAAAACAAAAATCCAGAAAATCACATTGCATGATTTTTAAGTAATTAATTTGCATTTTATTGCATGACATAAGTATTTGATACAACAGAAAAGCAGAACTTAATATTTGGTACAGAAACCTTTGTTTGCAATTACAGAGATCATATGTTTCCTGTAGTTCTTGACCAGGTTTGCACACACTGCAGCAGGGATTTTGGTCCACTCCTCCATACAGACCTTCTCCAGATCCTTCAGGTTTCGGGGCTGTCGCTGGGAAATACGGACCCTCCCCAAGATTTTCTATTGGGTTCAGGTCTGGAGACTGGCTAGGCCACTCCAGGACCTTGAGATGCCTCTTACGGAGCCACTCCTTAGTTGCCCTGGCTGTGTGTTTCAGGTTGTTGTCATGCTGGAAGACCCAGCCATGACTCATCTTCAAATGCTCTTACTGGGGGAAGGAGGTTGTTGGCCAAGGTCTCGCAAAACATGGCCCCATCCATCCTCCCCTCAATACGGTGCAGTCGTCCTTTTTTCCTTTGCAGAAAAGCAGCCCCAAAGAATGATGTTTCCACCTCCATGCTTCACGGTTGGGATGGTGTTCTAGGGGTTGTACTCATCCTTCTTCTTCCTGATACCTGATACCTGATATAAATTTATTAAAGAAAAAAAAAAACACGAGAAATAAAAAAAATAATGACATGTAATATTCACAGCCTTTGCTCAATACTTTGTTGAAGCACCTTTGGCACCAGTTACAGCCTCAAGTCTTTTTGAGTATGATGCTACAAGCTTGGCACACCTATTTTTGGGCAGTTTCTCCCATTCTTCTTTGCAGGACCTCTCAAGCTCCATCAGGTTGCATGGGTAGCGTTAGTGTACAGCCATTTTCAGATCTCTCCAGAAATGTTCAATCAGGTTCAAGTTTGGGCTCTGGCTTGGCCACTCAAGGACATTCACAGAGTTGTCCCATAGCCACTCCTTTGTTATCTTGGCTTTGTGCTTAGGGTCGTTGTCCTGTTGGAAGATGAATCTTTTCCCCAGCCTGAGGTCCAGAACGCTCTGGAGCAAGTTTTCATTAAGGATGTCTCTGTACATTACTGCATTCATATTTCCCTCAATCCTAACTGGTCTCCCAGTTCCTGTAGCTGAAAACCATCCCCACAGCATGATGCTGCCACCGTCATGCTTCACTGTAGAGATGGTATTGGCCAGGTGATGAACAGTGCCTGGTTTCCGCCAGACATGATGCTTGCCATTCAGGCCAAAGAGTCCAATCTTTGTTTCATCAGGCTAAAGAATTTTGTTTCTTATGGTTCGAAAGTCATTCAGGTGCCTTTTGGCAAATGCCAGGTGGGCTGTCATGTGCCTTTTACTAAGGAGAGGCTTCCGTCTGGCCACTCTACCTTCAGGCCTGATTGGTGGCATGCTGCAGAGATGGTTGTTCTTCTGGAAGGTTTTCCTCTCTCCACAGAGAAATGCTGGAGCTCTGTCAGAGTGACCATCGGGTTCTTGGTCAACTCCCTGACTAAGGCTCTCCTTCCCCGATCGCTTGGTTTGGCTGGGCAGTCCACTCTAGGAAGAGTCCTAGTGGTTCCAAAAGTCTTCCATTTATTGATAATGGAGGCCACTGTGCTCATTGGGACCTTCAATGCTGCTAAAAATGTTTCTGTACCCTTCCCTAGGTCTGTGCCTCGATACAATCCTGTCTCTGAGGTCTACAGACAATTCCTTGGACTTCATGGTTTGGTTTGTGCTCTGACATGCACTGCTAACTGGGGGACCTTATATAGACAGGTGTGCGCCTTTCCAAATCATGTCCAATCAACTGAATTTACCGCAGGTAGACTCCAATCAAGTTGTAGAAACATCTCAAGGATGATCAGTGGAAACAGGATGCACTTGAGCTGCATTTCAATGTCATGGCAAAGGCTGTGAAAACTTTTATACATGTAATCTGAAATTTTTTTTAAAATAAAAAACGAAAAACTTCTTTTACATTGTCATTGTGGGGTATGGTTTGCAGAACTTTGAGTAAAATAATAAATGTAATCAATTTTGGAGTAAGGCTGTAACATAACAAAATGTGGTAAAAATTGAAGTGCTGTGAATAATTTCCAGATACACTCTACACATATAGTATAAAATAATAATTAATTTCATGCAGTATAAATGTGCTCCATCCTAAAGTGATTTAAGATGAATGATATGTGATAATATCCACTCGTGGCAACAATCTTAACCACCAAAACCTTTTAGTGATGTGAATTGGCAGATATATAAATCTACTCAACCCAAAACTGAAACATAAAAGGAAAAATATAAATAATAAATATAGATATATATAGATGTATGCATTCCCAAGATCAGTAAATATTAATATATCCAAAGCTGTGAAGTTGCCATTCTAACTGAAAATGTAAGTGCCACCAAAAACTGAAAAGCCTCCACCAAATATTAAATGAAAAAAAACAGTCCTCCAAATGTCTTTTATAAGCGAATGCAAGGTGTTTCTTTTATTAATCTTCAAAATAAATGCTGCAATCTGTGCTACACCACCAGCAGGAATGCTCGCTCACCTTGGACACGTGGGCCCATGGGCGTCCGCAAGTCCGCGAGTGCCCCCCCAGAATCAGGGATCAGATCGACACTTACTGTTACATTCAGCAGCAGCGCCAGCCATTCACATGTGTGTCCGTGGTCCCAGGCACCTTCATACTAGCAACCAGTGATGTCAGAATCAGAGTCTTAGTGAGGCTGAGTTGAACGAGGTCTGCATTTAGTGCTGCACTCTGCACTGCGTCCTAAGACTGTCTCACTTTCTCCACCAACCTCCTCCTTCTCCGGCCATGGAGCCCAGTGACTTGCAGGCAGCAGGGCATGGAGGGACTAATCTTCAGTCTCTGACCACCTCCTTCTCTGGCGCCCACAGCCCCACCCACTGGCTGCCTCAAAGATCCATCCGATTCCATGGCTGCCCGTGCCCGCAGCTGCAGTGCCTGACTTCTCCCGCCCAACTGTTGTTGAGGCACCCTGGACCACCACCACTCAGGGATATCATTATTAGAAGGTGAGGAAATGGAATAAGATGGATAACTGGAATAGAAGTTGACACAAGTTGGGGCCGGGCACTGTGACTGGGGGACAGGACAGTAATAACTGAAACCAACAAGTGAAGTGGGGCCGGGGGACTCAGTCTCTGACCATCTCCTGTAGTAGGTCTGCAGTCTCTGACCGTCTCCTGTACCACGCCAGCAGTCTCTGACCATCTTTTGCACCAGGCCAGAAGTCTCTGACCGTCTCCTTTACCACGCCAGCAGTCTCTGACCGTCTCCTGTACCACGTCAGCACACTCTGACCATCTCCTGTACCACCTCTGCAGTCTCTGACCGTCTCCTGTACCACCTCTGCAGTCTCTGACCTACTCCTGTACCACGTCAGCAGTCTCTGACCGTCTCCTGTACCACGTCTGCAGTCTCTGACTATCCCCTGTACCACGTCAGCAGTCTCTGACCCCCCCGTACCAAGTCAGCAGTCTCTGACCATCTCCTGTAGTAGGTCTGCAGTCTGACCGTCTCCTGTCCACCGTCTAAACGTCTCCTGTACCACGTCTGCCGTCTGACTGTCTCCTGTACCATGTCCACAGTCTGACAGTCTCCTGTATCATGTCTGCAGTCTGACAGTCTTCTGTATCATGTCTGCAATCTCTGACCCTCTCCTGTACTACGTCTGCAGTCTCTGACCGAGATAATGACATTGTCGAAAAGGTGCGGCACATGGGTGACCTTAAAATTATGCCCCCTCTGAAAAAAGTTCTGTGGATGCCCATGCAAGGGCCTATATAGAAATACAGGTCATAAATGCATTTGTAAAAGATGAACCATCCGTCTAATCAACAATCTTCAGGATACAGATTTCAGGTAGGTCCTCTTTCAAAAATTCAGCTTGTCACCTTTAAATGAACAGCCATTCCTCTGTGAAGCTCATAATAGAAAGAAGAGGAAGCTCCCAATAGTGTAATTTTATTAAATTAATAAACATACTACACTATTGGGAGCTTCCTCTTCTTTCCATTATGAGCTGCACAGAGGACCTGCCTAGAATACATACATACACTGTTCAATGTAGTGTTTTTTTTTTTTTAGTTCAGATATCAGATAGGCTGTTTGTTGGATGCCTGAAAGGGAGCTGTGTTAATGTGGGAACTTGCTCCGCTGCAGGGAAATAGCTTTCACCTTGTGCATATTGCTAGTTTTACTTTAACAGCTATAGCCAGGTTGCTATTAGGCCCTTTCTTTCCTCGGCTTCTCTGCACCTTGCTAACGGAAATCCCTGTGGTGTACTCATAAAATAGATGTGGAATGAGAAGCTATTTGCCTGTCTAGGAAGGGAGCCACTATAACCCAGGTGCTGACTGATGTCCTGTGTCTCTGTAGAAGCAAATAGTGAGGAGCAGACATGCTTCTTGCCACCACCCAAACAGCAATCTTGTGTATGATATACACAGAGACTCCCCATGTGGACATGCAAGCAGGCATCCCTGATGTACACGAGGTCTCCCAGATAGAGGAAAGAGATGACTGACCTTGTAAGTTACATGCAGAATTTTTGTATTAAAAAGGATGGTTTTAAAGAATATTTAGATCCAGTATGGAGCGATTGCTCCCTTTCGCTTTGTGAATGGTGAACAGGTTTGAGTAGAAACCGTTCATTTTCTAGAACAATGACTATGAGCCCTTAAAAGAAGCTGCCCCAGAGCAGTGTGGGGGGTGCACTAGTCTTTGTGGGGATGTTGCTAGGTTTGACAATATGAAATGGATGGTGGTAGAATTTGATATTCTAGCTTGTAGCCCCTGGCTTTCACATTGTGGACCCAAGCATCTAAAATGTTCTGTGGCCAGCTGGCCATGAAGGCCAACAGACTTCACCCCACACTGATAAGCAAGGATGTCCTCTTAATGTGCAGAGGACTTGTTCATGGGTTTGACAGATTTGGAAGTCCAAGACTTGTGGTGGAACTAAATCTTGGCCATGGAGGCCTGAGCGAAAAGAAAGGAACTTTTCTTAGCCCCAAAGTAGATGGTCTTCCACATGTAGCCTTTTTTTGCTGGGGCAAAAAAAAGTGCTCTTCTCCCTGTCATGTCCTTGATAAAGTTGTCCAAGGATGCACCAAAGAGGTGTTTTCCCTATTTAAATGCCTATATAATAATCGTTTCTTGCAATGATGCTCTGCAGACTAATATCTGAGACAAAAAGGACCTCCACAGGTACTCCGATAAGAGATCAGTTCTGGAAATGAGACATATACTATCGGCCAGCCAATCCATACAGTAGTGTAAGGCCACAGGCATGAGCTCTAGCTGTTGGGAGGAATGAAACATTAGTTAAAGGGGTTGTAAACCCTTGTGTTTTTGCACCTTAATGCATCCTATGCATTAAGGTGAAAAAACTTCTGACAGTGACCGCCCCCCCCCCCCCCTTCTCTGCCTGGGGTTCTAGGCTCTTGATTGGATAGATTGATAGCAGCACAGCCATTGGCTCCCGCTGCTGTCAATCAAATCCAATGACGTGGGCGCTGGGGCCGAGTCCGGCATTTTGTGTCTATGCATACAAATGCTGGACTCGAGAGCGCGCCCACAAGGTAACCCCCAGGGAGAGTGCTTCTCCCAGGGGGTTTACTGATGCGAGGAGTCGCGAGCGCCGCCAGGGGACCCCAGAAGACAAGGTTCGGGGCCACACTGTGCAAAACGAACTGCACAGTGGAGGCAGGTGTAATATGTTTGTTATTTAAAAAAAAAAAGAAGGTTTACAATCACTTTAGGATAGAACCAGGGGGGGGCGTGGCCTGGACATGGCTGAATAGAGACGTGTTTTAGATGGGCTCCCAGCCGTCTCTCACCTACCCAGACTATCTCAGCTGAATATAACACAATATGCACTCCTCTAGAAACTAAGAGAAACAGCAAACCAGCCAAATCTACTCCCCAAACTCCATCGTCGAGTGAACTAAGAAGATTGTTTCAACTCTCACTGCTAAGCTCACCAGAGCTCAAGATGGCGGCTACATGTGGCAAAGTGACGGGGAGGCAGACCTCAAGCAACTCTCCGACCCCACATACAGAGGCATTGCTGGCCGACACATACACCGGCTTTCCCCCATACCTCCACCCCGACAACAGTGAACTGTCACAGCCCTTCTCACAGCCTTACAGGGTAGATGAGGAGCTGAGATCTCTACTGCAGGCACTCCCCACTAAGGCGGATATTGCAGCTCTCATTGGCATGGTGGAAGCCGCTCACCGTAAGGAAATGAACATAGTGAAAGCTGATGTTAGAGCACTTACCACCAGGGTTGAGACGGGGGAGTCCTCTCTGGCAACCCTGGAGCGCCGGGTGACGGCCGTGGAAGAGCTCCAAGACACGCACGCGGAGGCCCTGCATGACCAGCAGCTCCACCTGGACGAGATGGAAGACCGGAGCCGCAGGAATAACCTGCGCCTCCGGGGACTGCCGGAGGCTACAGGCTCTGAGGATCTGGCGGAAACAGCGATCGCCATCTTCCGCAGCATAGCAGGCGTTGAACTACCAGACCGAGTGGTGCTAGATAGGATTCATAGGGCACTGGGCCCTAAATTGACAGATCCCCTGAGACGGCGGGATGTAATTTGCAGACTACACCACTATGTACATGAAGAGCAAATCCTACGCAAGGCCTGGGAGGCAGGGGATCCGGAGTTTGACGGCGTGACCATCAAGATACTCCCGGACCTCTCCCGCAGTACCCTGCAGAGGCGAGCCATGCTGAAACCTCTCCTAGATCTAGCTTGGCGCAGAGACGCCACGTACCGCTGGGGATATCCACTATCTGTCACTTTCTGGAAAGATCAAAGGTTCTTCACTCTGCGCAGACCGGAATCCCTGTCTGCCCTTTTCACCTTCCTCAGAACGGACCCAATCGACATGCCTAATTGGCTGTCCCTCCTCCCGTGAACACAGGGTCATCCGAATCTACCGGGGCAGAGAGGTGGCTTGCCGCCCAGACAGCAGAGGAACCGCCGCCGACCCAGAGCGCCATCTCGGGAAGATGCACATGAGTCATGAGACACTTTCCTCTTGTGAATACATGATTCCCATACTGAATAATGACTAAATTAATGCCACTGACACTGAACCTGTTCTGTTTGCATCACCATCCGCTGGGCACTCCTTGTCCCCCCTGATGCAAGGCTTTGAACCACCTAATACCCCCCCGGGACAAACGGCTGTGCCACTTTCTACCGACATGACTTCCATTCCCACCTTCGTGATTGCCCCCTATCCGCTCTGCTCAACATATTGGAAGTTCTGCTTTTAAAATGTAAGATACATATCCGATGGGGGGACATTACACCCACATAGAACTGCCTCGACCCCAGCAGCTCCCTAAGGTGCACACACCGTTCTATATATGAACCCCTGTGACAGAAGTGCCGGTATCTCACAGACACTACTGAAACCACCCCAAGCACTTCTATATGGGGACACACTACACTGGCAAAGGTGGATTGGGGAGACCTCCAGCCACGGAAACTCAGAGGTATACCCCCCGTCTGAGGTCAACCACAGTTATGTGCCGCAGGGTCTCAACCACCGCGGCTCTGCGTGTAGACGTGTTGACTTCTGCTTGGTGAAGATCCAACATGGCTGTTTTGTAGACATGGCAGTGAGGCTTCTGAATCGGGGGGAAAGGCATCTTCTGGATCTAAGGTGCACTGCTGTTATCTGTTATGTTATATTGAGTTATAGATTTACAAATACTTTGTCTTAAGATACAAAACCTGCTGTGATGATGGAGCTGGGAGCTGTGCCGGGTTTCCGGACACAGACCAGTACCGCCATAATGCAAACTACTACATTAAATGGTTATCAGACTGGCCGAAATACAACAAACAGAATGAGGAGTGGGGGGTCTGTGGCTGGAACCCTGGTAATCAGCACTAGCAGGCACATGCCTATACAAGTTATGTTTTGTTGTTCCGTTCTTTTGTTTCTATGGAATTAAAATACATTCCTACATTCCCAAGATATGTTGGGGTGGGGGAGATGGTGGGAGGCTCATCTCTTGAGCCTTGTCCTACCTCTCTTCCAAATAGGATAGCATATCCTCCTAAGAGGCGCTATATCGCCTTCCGGGTGACATATGCAGATAACTTATTGGAAAATAAAATAAAGACAAGACGCTAGGCCTTGTCTTATTTCTTCATTAACTAATTTTCTATCTTTACTCACTTTTCCCCTCTATATTACTTCCCTCCCTTCCTTACCTTTGGACCTTAACTTACCACCCCCTCCCCCCCCTACCACACCATGGTGCTAAACAATATTAAAGTGATGTCTCTTAAAGCAAAGGATCTCAATACACCAGAGCAGAGGCGCATACTAATAGATGACCTGAAAAGGTCTCACACAGACATTGCCTTTATCCAAGAAACGCATTTCAAAGATAACAAATTACCGTATTTACGAAATAAACTTTACCCTGTGACATACCATTCCACAAACCCGATTGCTAAGTCCAAAGGGGTCTCCATTTTGATAGCCAGTAAAATCCCCTGGCAATGTCAGAGCTCTATGATAGACCCAATGGGAAGATATGTTTTCTTAAAGGCCTGATAGGTACTATACAGGTAACCTTAGCAGCGATATACGCCCCAATGAACATCAAGCCACATTTCTGCAGGATACTATGGAGAAACTCCAAGACTTTAGGGAAGGACAGGTGATCCTTGGTGGGGACTTCAATGCCCCATTGCTCCCCTCTGTAGACAACTCGATGGGCAAATCATCCATCCCACCAAATCAACTCAAACGAATGGCTAAAACGATACCCAAAACACAACTAATCGATATCTGGCGCTTACAGCACTCGGGATAGCGCGATTATACATTTTATTCACCCATGCATCAGGTATATACCAGAATAGATTATTTTTTGATCCCCCACACTCAACTACACGCCGTAGAACAGACATCTATCGGAAATAGGACGTGGTCGGACCACGCACCCATATTCCTTACAATCTGTCCGACATCTCTTCCCCGAGACACAGTTTCTGGCGTCTTAATGAAAGTCTCCTGCAAACCACAGAGGTGTGACAGACGTGACCAGAGCACTGAACCTATATTTTCAGGAAAATGACCAACCAGATTGTGACCCAGGGATCTTGTGCGAAGCCCACAAAACAGTCATCAGAGGAATCCTCATAAAACATTTTGCCTGTATTAAACGGGAAGGCAATAAACAGCTCTCCCAACTATTACAGAAACTTGCTGCCACTGAGGCCAGACACAAACATGCCCCCACACAGTCCTCAGAGACCGACCTAACGATCCTTAGGAAACAGATCACTGACCTTCTCCACTATAGAGCTAAGGCAGCCATACAGTTTTGTCGCAAAACAACGTATGAGTCAGGAGATAAATGTGGGAAACTGTTAGCAAGAATGGTTAGGGACCACAAACTTTCCACATATATCCCACACATCATTACGACAGGAGGCAGAAAGGCAGTGTTGCCCACACAAATCACTCAAGAGTTCAAAATCTTCTACTCCAGCCAATACAATTTACCACTAGTGGCTTCTCCCCAATCAGATATGGAAGATTATATCACGTCCTCCCAAATGCCATCCCTCCCCCAAGAAATTGGAACAGAATTAGACTCCCCCATAACTTTGTTAGAACTCCACCAAGCCATCGGGACGATGAAGCCAGGTAAAGCCCCGGGTCCCCGACGGCTATACCTTGCAATATTATAAAACCCTCCTCCTGATACTAGGACCTCATATGGTCACACTGTTTAATGTCATAGGAACCGGTGGGGCGTTTGCCAGAGACACCCTGGGCGCCCATATCTCAGTGATATACAAAGAAGGGAAGGATCCGGCAGCATGTGGTAGCTATAGACCCATATCGCTACTAAATATTGATCTCAAGTTATTCACTAAGATCCTGGCTGCCCAACTGGCACAACACCTTCAGCAACTTATACATCTGGATCAAGTTGGCTTCATCCCTTCTAGGGAAGCCAGGGACAGTACTACCTAAGTGTTGAACCTGTTACACGTCACACAGTCCAAGAAAACCCCATGCATTTTTTTAAATACCGACACTGAAAAGGCGTTCGACCGGGTAAACTGGTCATTTATGTTTGCGGTACTTAGACATGTTGGTCTGGGGGAGGTGATGCTCAGTCGGATAGCCGGAATATATTCTAACCCAACAGCCCAAGTGAAAGCAAATGGAGTCTTGTCCGACCCCTTCCCAATAACAAATGGGACGAGGCAAGGAAGCCCTTTATCACCTCTCCTATTCGCCCTTTCCTTAGAACCCGTCCTATCCGAAATCAGATTGAACCCAGACATACAAGGGGTATCAATCGGTCCTTTGCAACACAAGATATCAGCCTATGTGAACGATCTGCTCTTTTCGCTGACCAACCCAGGAGCGTCCTTGCCAAACCTCTTTAGAGAATTTGAGACATATGGGAAACTGTCTAACCTAAAGATAAATTCCACCAAATCTGAAGCAATGGGGATATATCGATACCAGCGTATATTCTTCCCACTATACAATCGAATTTTCGATTTAGATAGACATCCTCCACCTTGACCTATTTAGGTACGAATATCCCATCTGATCTGTCCCACATCTATGAGAGTAATTTTCCCCCTCTACTAGCAAAGACCAGGGTACTACTAGACACATGGCACAAAGGTATATACTCATGGTTTGGGAGGTGCAATTTACTCAAAATGAGTGTACTACCAAAATTTCTATACCTCCTCCAGGCCCTGCCGATTAAGATACCCCCCATATACCTCAAACAAGTACAAGCTCTCTTCACTCGCTTCGTTTGGGCACACAAAAAAACATGCATCCCAAGTGGCCAACTTTCCATGCCAAAACACTATGGAGGACTAGCATTACCGGACATCAAGAGATACTATCAAGCAGCCCACTAGGGTAGAGTTATAGATTGGCGACGTCATCAGGAGTCTAAATTATGGGCACAAATAGAACAGCACCAGACCACCATACCTCTGAGGACTCCGCTATGGTGCAGTGACCCCCTTCCCTTAGAGTTGAAATCACATTCTCTTATAGGGAACACTATAAGGCAATGCTTTCAGGCTACATTACCAAATTCCCTAACAACCAAAACGTCACCATTAACCCTGATTCTGGGTAACCCCAAGTTCCCCCCCGGTATCTCTTCTACGCAATTTCAGGCATTAAGGAACTCCAATTATGTAACAGCATCACAATTTGTGAAACGAGATAAATGGCCCTCCATATCAGCGCTAATGGACCCTACAGGCCCGTTCCAACTTTTATTTTGGAACGCAGCACAGGTTCATCACTTTCTCCAGACTATCCCGAACCCTCAAAGTTATGCTAGATCTCTGACCACGTTTGAAGAAATCTGCGTGGAAACAGAACCACTACCACAGGTTCTATCCAAAATGTATACCCTACTAAATACACCCCCCCCAGCCACCAAGTTTGCCATGCATTGCAAAATGGGAAACAGATCTTCACCGCACCTTTACTACAGTCCAAAAGCAAAACATGATTAGTTTCTCCCTTAAGTCCTCATTATGCACTAAAATACAGGAGACAAATTACAAGATCCAGATGAGGTGGTATTTAACACCCAGTCGCTTGCATGACATTTTTCCTGGCACACCAGAATATTGCTGGCGTTGCCATGAGGAAAAGGGAACGATGTTGCATATGTTTTGGTCATGCCCTCAACTGACAACCTTCTGGACTGCGGTTCGCACCATTTCCCAAAAATTCACTGATTTCCAGATCCCGAATGACCCTGCATTTTTTCTACTTCACGTATCTACTCTACCCCCCAGAACTTATAAAAAGTCCATATTGCGTCACTTGACAAATGCGGCCAAATCTTGTGTTCCCCTACTCTGGAAGCAACAATATCCACTGACCGCATTCATGTGGCTACGGAAGGTGAAAGATATAAATAAAATGGAGGATTTGATAATGACAGCCCAAGATAGATACGAAACCTACAAGAAAACTTGGACCCTCTGGAACACATTTATACACTCAGAAGAGGGTAAATCCCTCCTTCGGACCTGAACTACTACAACTCTATATAGGCCAGAAATCCAAAGCTGCTCTGAAACACGGAGACAAATATAGTCAAACGCCACCCCCCCTTCCCTTCCCCAACCCCCCCCTTTTCTCCCCCCCCTTCTGATACTTGTCTTTCTTTCCTTCTTTTCCTCACTTCGGTAGCTACCTCCTGACTTACTTATCTCTATCTTTATATGAAAGAATTGATAGACATTTGGAGACATAGGCCGCCCAGTATCTTTACCATCGCTGTGTGCTTTGGGACTCTAGTACTGTGTAGCCAAGAGATAACTATACGTGTCACTTGTGAAATCGACAGGATACGTTCTGAATGCTTCAATGTACAATATTACCTACTGTGACATATTGTCGGGAGGCTGCGACCCCCACTGTTAAATGCTACTGCTGTATCTTTATGGGCTTTGCCCTATCTTTGAAAATTACTAAAATATATATTTGCAAAAAAAAAAAAAGATAGAACCAGGATCCCTAGGGATATCTTTGGACCAGACACCCAAAGTCTGGCAGATGGACATGGCCACAATGGCAGGTTTAGGATAAAGCCCACCAGGTAAAATAAGGCCTTGAAAAGTGCTTCTAGCCTTTTATTTGCATGATCTTTTAACACAGGGATGTCTTCCACAGGAACAGGTAAGGATCGGTTCACATCAGATTCACATGACGTGAAATAACTTTGATTTCCATTGAAGCTGTTCACATATACAGCTCTGCTCATAAGTTTACATACCTTGGCAGAATTTATGATTTCTTGGCCATTTTTCAGAGACTATGAATGATAACGCAAAAACCTTTTCTTTCACTCATGGTTAGTGTTTGGCTGAAGCCATTTATTATCAATCAACTGTGTTTACTCTTTAAATCATAATCGCATTAGAAACTACCCAAATTACCCTGATCAAAAGTTTACATACCCCAGTTCTTAATACCATGTATTTAACTGTGGTATTTGTGGATGAGGCTCTTTATCTTCTCAGATGGTAAAGCTGCCCATTCCTCCTGGCGAAAAGCCTCCAGTTCCTGTAAATTCTTGGGCTGTCTTGCATGAACTGCACATTTGAGATCTCCTTGGCCGTAGCCAATGACAAGTCGATTTGGCCTTGTGTTTTGGATCATTATCATGTTGGAATGTCCAAGTACGTCCTATGCGCAGCTTCCTGGCTGATGAATGCAAATGTTCCTCCAGTATTTTTTGATAACATACTGCATTCATCTTGCCATCAATTTTTACAAAATTTCCTGTGCCTTTATAGTTCATACATCCTCAACACATCAGCGATCCAACTCAGTATTTCACAGTAGGTATGGTGTACCTTTCATTATAGGCCTTGTTGACTCCTCTCCAAATGAAGCGTTTATGGTTGTGGCCAAAAAGCCCAGTTTTGGTCTCATCACTCCAAATGACTTTGTGCCAGAAGGTTTGAGGCTTGTCTCTATGCTGTTTGGCGTATTGTAAGCCGGAAACTTTGTGGCATTTGCATAGTAATGGCTTTCTTCTGGCAACTGGACCATGCAGCCAATCTTTCTTCAAGTTCCTCCTTATCGTCCATCTTGAAACAGCCACACCACATGTTTTCAGAGAGTCCTGTATTTCACCTGAAGTTATTTGTGGGTTTTTCTTTGTATCCTGAACAATTTTTCTGGCAGTTGTGGCTGAAATTTTAGTTGGTCTACCTGACTGTGGTTTGGTTTGAACAGAACCCCTAATTTTCCACTTCTTGATTAGAGTTTGAACACTGCTGATTGGCATTCCCAATTCCTTGGATATCTTTTTATATCCATTTCCCTTTTTTTACAGTTCAAATACCTTTTCCCGCAGATCCTTTGACAATTCTTTTGCTTTCCCCATGACTCAGAATCCAGAAATGTCAGTGCAGCACTGGATAAAAGATGCAAGGGTCTGTCAGGAGTCCAGAAACTCATTGACCTTTAACACACACACACACTAATTACAAGCAAACAGATCAAAGGTGATGATGTTTACCTTTAATAGCCATTCAAACCCCTTTGTGTCAACTTGTGTGCATGTTATCAGGCCAAAATGACCAGGGTATGTAAACTTTTGATCAGGGTCATGTGGGTAGTTTCTGTTGTGATTATGATTTGAAAAGAGTAAACCCAGTTGGTTGGTAATAAATGGCTTCAGCCAAACACTAACCATGAGTGAAAGAAAAGTTTTTGTGTTATCATTCAAATTCTCTGAACAATGGCCAAGAAATCATAAATTCTGTCAGGGTATGTAAACTTATGAGCACAACTGTATGCGGTGCATCCGCAATGCAAATTGAATAAGAGCTATATGTATTTTCTGAGCACTCTGGTCCGATTCAGGTGTGAATTCAAGGCTCGTTGAGTTCTATTGGAATGCTTCTGAATCGCACGTGTTCAGGATTTCAACACGGATTGCTCTCCTACTACAGGAGTTGTCACCCTTTATCTACTAAGTATATGCCAGCACCAAAATTGCACCAGGCCTGAGCCTTGCAAATTAGAACCACATCGAAAACACAGCTGAACCGCTGAACAAATGCTTTTTTTATTCGCAGTGAAAACAGACATACAATTCGCACTGGAAATGTGTGAACCCAGCGTAAGACAGGAAATGACTGGATCCTCTACACTACAGGGATGGCCCAACTTTTATCCTCAAATAGGATATTACAGGGCAAAGCATTTGGGAGGCTTAAACACTTTGTCTGGATTAGACAAATCACTATTACAAAACAGATTGCAGAAGTGCACTGGAAAGTTTTAACAGTGCAGGACCCAGGCTTCTAACTTTACAGACAGCTATTGCATTTTGACTATGTAACCATGTTGCCCCAGGTCCACACGTGCAAACTGCAACAATAAGGAATTAAAATTGTATCCTTAAGTTTAGGCTTTCTGAGGCTCCTCGTGTCATCTAACAGAGATAGGGTACATTCCTCTTCATCCTCAGTTGACTGCAGAAGCAGCTGCAGCCCCAGGGAAATCAGAGGATGACTCTGGTGGAGGGGGCATAAGGTCATTTTTGAGGAAAGTGATAAGGGCTAATGGTGTCATCTCCTTTAGGAGGTACAGTGCAAGCTACCCTGGAACTACATTGTAGGCTGGCAAGGCCCTCTGGACCACTGCTTTTGCACTTAAACCCTAAAGTACGCAACTGAGGCATTTCCCACAATGTGTACTCCCAAAACTACTGCTGAAGCAAGAAGGGTTTAATACAGTCTGTGACAGCAGCATATACTAGTGTCTCAGAATTACTATACCCCATGTCCCCAAATGAACAATTGAGCAATCCCATTTTTGTAATAGTGCTGTACATAGTTTAAAGTGCTATTAAACTCCAAAACAAATATTTTATTGCACTTACCATTTTTTTTAGATGTGATGGATGCATTTGTTTTCTCTTTTTACGCTTTTTTTTCTTTTACTTTGACCAGGTAAAGTTCTGCCAGTTAGTCTGTTTTTCAGCAGAACAAGCTGTCCAACAGATGTAGCAGGTAGGGGGTTGTGTTGCGTTTGTTAAGAATATGATTTTTTTATATTAATCAGACATAAGATAAGTGGGACAATATTACAATATTGAGTTGGTCAGATTACTGTCAGTTTTTAGCTTGAGTAGGTTTCTCAAACAAATGCTGTTTTATACAATGGGGGGAGATATTGTTGTATTCAATTCACAATTCAATTAACAGGCTATTGTCTCTATAGCTACAGTAAACAAGTAAGACATTACTTATTTGAGATTCTTTCAGCTTTTTAAACTGAAAGAATGACTGTTAAATTACTGTCCTCGTTTGAGTAGACAATGGGTTTCAACAGTCCATTGTCTACACAGCTACAGTAAACAGGTATGTTTTCTGTTTGGCAACTATGGTAAACAACATGGCATATAAAAGGGGATTCAGGCATAAGCTAGGGACACACACACACACACCATCATGCTGTAACATCTGACGCCACTCATGATAGAAGAAACTTGCCTGCTCCAGGAGAATCGTTGCCAATGGAGATTGCGAACATACAGTAACAGAAGATAAGTAACCTTTTAAGTGTATTTGTACTATTATAGACCATAGGCTGTTCAGTTTGCTAGGCATTTTGCTTGTTATAGATATCTGTCAGTCTTGTATTGTATTCCTAAGATTGTAATAGTTTTGTATGTACAGCATCTTTGTATAGTAAAGCACATTTACACACTGCAGAAATCTCAGCTTCCTTGCTTATACCACAGAGGAACCTTGCTAGATAGACGCAAGCAAAACATTTGGGGGCTTGTGTCGCGATCTGTGCTATAATTCAACTGAAGCAGACCTGTTTTTCTGTAGTGTGTTATGTAGCTTGTGCTAGGTAAAATGCTGCTTAAGCTGTTTAGGAAAAGCAAGGCTGCAGAGGGCTCTGGTGGCCAGAAGGAAGTGTGCAGCTTACCTATCTGGGCCAGAGACAATGAATGGGAGCCTCTTGCTAAAGAATTTGTGAAGTATGCTTCTCCCTTGAAGCTGACTTGGGGTGATAAAGTCTCAGATCATTTTGTAGATTTTAGTTGGATTTAGGTAAAAAAAGAGGAAAGTGTCCACAGTGGGCTGGTATTTCCTTAATGCTATTTACACTGAATCACAGAGAAGGGAGAAGGCAGAGGCAGAAGTTAAGGTATTAAAAGACCAGCTAGCAGTTGCTTCAGAGTGTGTGCGTTCAAATGCTAGTCGGGCTGATGATTTGCAAGAGCGGTGTGCAGCCCTCATGACCAAATCAATTAATGCCTTAAAGAAAAGGAAGGGCCGTAAACCTGTTAGTAAAGCCAGGGTACGTGCCATTGTGAGGATGTGCTCTCCTGAAATGATACTGAGGATGAGGAGATAGAGTTTGATATTTCGCATGATGATCTGCTAGTGCGAAAGAAAAAGTATGCCAGACCTCTCATTACTAAGCACAGGAAACGGCAACATGATAGAAGGGATATGGCAGATGGGGAGGTGCATTATTGCAACCCCAGAGATGTTGAATTTGAAGTACGGGAGTTTACACAAACTGAACTCCATGAGCTGGCAAAACAATACAAACAAAGGTCTGGGGAGCCCCTATTGACCTGGCTCCTACGCTTATGGGATGAAGGGGCGGACAGTGTTGTTTTGTCAGGTAAGGAAGGAGTGTCAACCCATGATCCACAATTGCGTCAGGCAATGCAAAAAGCCCGAGAGTTTAGCATGAATGTTTCACTGTTAGACCTCGTGAGAGATGGAATAGTCTGAGTATACGCTAGTCCTACTGACCTGGAAAATACCTACTCATGGAGAGCAATAGGAGAGGGTATTTCCAGGTTACGTGAGATGGGTTGTATAACCGGATTAAATACGTTTCCAGAATGGAAGGGTCCAGATAAAGAAACTTTTACGTCTGCTCTGCGCTCTAAGCTGATGAAGTCTGTGCCATTCATTCCCAGGGCTCCATTATTGTCCTTGTTGGGAGGCCTGGGATTATACAGCAAGATTCATGAAGCCACAACCCTTTTAAGCCAGTTGGGGGAGCTAGAGGAGACTAAAACAAAACCTGTCAGGGGAGTAGATAAGGTCAAGGCCAGACAGAAAGAATACAAGCAGAAAAGAACAGAGAAGAAAGGGAATGGGGTTGAGAAGACAGGAGGTGAAGAGAAAACCAGGCTTGTTATTTCTAGGAAAGAAATGTGGGTGGACCTATTAAAGGCAGGAGTACCTAAAGATGAGATAGATTGGATTTCTACTGCAGAAATGCTGAAGAGGTGGAAACATTTAGTAGGGAAAACTGTCAGGGTTAGAAACACTACTCCTAGTGAAGATAACATCAGCCTAGACTTAGAGGAAACAGAAGAGACCCCTCCTGTTAGACCCAAATCCCTTTATCCTGGGGAGGAATTAGAGAGAATCAGAAAAGGGGGATTGGGAGGTTCCTTATCCTTTATAAAGGTAAGGTGAGTCTCCTGTAATAGCCGTGAGGGCAGTGACAGCAGGAGACCGACGCCCATATGCACCTGTCACTGTATGGTGGGGGAAGTCATCTTCTCCTACACATGTAATGGCTTTAATTGATAGTGGAGTCGAAGTTACACTTTTGCAAGGAAATCCTTCCCATCACAAAGGAGAATTGATTTATGTAGAAGGTTTGAGAGGGCAAACTACACCAGCAGTTAGGATACGGGTGAAATTGGCTATTGGCAAGGGATCAAGATTTATGACAAATGTTTTGGTATCACAGTTACCCGAAAATATTCTTGGGATGGATGTACTTCAAGGTCAGTCAATTCAGACTTAAAGAGGTACATTCACATTCGGGTATCCTGATAAAGCGTATCTGGTTAGGGCGGTGAAGGCTGTGGTCAGAGGTCATGCGAAATGGACCCCTGTCTACATTCCTCCACCAGAGAAGCCAGTCTGTCTCAAGCAGTACTGACTTCCTGGAGGCCACAAAGAAATTGGGGAGACTATTCAAGAACTGTTGAGAGCAGGGCTTTTTTTCTCAAACAATAGGTGCTTGAACGCAACCACGACCCCCCAAAACCCCTTCTCCCACACACACCCTCCAAATCACATCAAATAGTGGGTGTGGTCAGTCAAATTTCACGAACAGTAGGAGGGTCTTAAAGGGGCATTAAATACCTGGATTGCATTACATACAGAGTGCAGAGTTCAGGGGGTTACACACAGAGTGCAGAGCTGTTTCTTGTAAACACAGAAACTGGACTTCTGTGTTTACAAGTGATTGTGGTGAGCAGGCCCCCCCCCAAGGGTCTGAGCCAGAGGTGGTTCCACCAAGTTCCCCCTGAAAAAAAGCCCTGGTTAAGATTAGGGATCCTTAGACCTGCTGTAAGTCCTTTCTCGTCTCCGGTGTTCCCAGTAAAAAAACCTGATGGGACATATAGAATGACTGTGGATTACAGAGGTCTAAACAAAGTGGCACCTCCATTGAAGTCAGCTGTACCAGATATGATCTCAATTGTTGAGAAAATTGCTAAAAATGCAGGAGAATATCATGCAGTGATAGACCTGGCTAATGTTTTCTTTTCAATTTTGATAGACCCAGAGTGTCAAGACCAGTTTGCTATGGTGTGGGACGGCCGCCAGTACACTTTCACCGTGCTTCCTGAAGACTATGTTCATTCTCCAATGATTTGTCATGGACTGATTGCCCGAGATTTAAGTACCCTGAGTTTGAAAGTCGCTGTGTTCCACTACATTGATGACATCATGATCTCTGGAACAAAAGAAGATGTAACTGAAGCACTGCACCTGCTGATAGAGCACTTGGAGAACAGAGGGTGGGCTATCAACAGAGACAAAGTCCAAGGACCTGCCACAGAAGTGAAATTCCTGGGAATGATGTGGACTGGGCCACAGAGGAAAATTCCAGAGACAGTTGTGCAAACTATCCAGGCTCTGTCGCCCCCTACTACCAAAGAGGAGGCACAGAAGTTCGTTGGAGTTGTGGGGTTCTGGAGATCATTCATCCCACATCTTGGACTGATTCTGAGGCCTATATATAATGTCACCAGAGAAAAGACTGAGTTCTCATGGGGTTCAGAGCAGCGGACTGCATTCCTGGCTGCTAATGAAGCTATTATGCAGCATCAGGGATTAGGACCCGGGAGACAAGGAGTACCATTTCAGCTGGATGTAGTGGAGCAGAATGGTACCATATCTTGGAGTCTGTGGCAGCCAAATGAAAAGAAAGGACTGAGAGCAATACCTATTGGATTTTGGTCAAAACAACTAACGGGCACAGAAGAGATACACGCCCCTAGAGAAGTACCTGTTTGGGGCCTACACAGCACTTCAACATGTAGAGACCATTACAGGAAAGGACACAGTCACCATCCATACTGCATTGCCAATAGCAGGATGGGTGAGAGATAATGGACTGACCACTAGGGCAGCTATGGCCCAGAACCAGACACTGATGAAATGGAAGTGGTACCTTCAAGAAAGAGGGGGTATTGCAGCTGGGGATGTTAGAAACATTTCAAAACAGTTGGCTGGGCTTGTTACTTTTACCAGCACCCAGCCTGAAGAAGAAATTCCTGTGTTGCAGTCATCCCCCATTCAAAAGGCTCCACCCTTTGAGTCTCTGTCAGAAGACATGAAGGAGTCAGCGTGGTTCACTGATGGTTCAGCCATAGTCACCTCGTCTGGACCTGCAGGAGACTGGAATTGGAGGGTCCAGTCAGTATGCAGAGTTGAAAACGGTGGTGATGACTCTTCAGGAGGATCCTTCTTCCCATGTCACTATCTACACTGACAGCTGGGCGGTTTTTAAAGGACTGACAACTTGGATGCCCACGTGGAAGTCCAATGAATGGATTATTCATGGAAAGGTGGTGTGGGGAGGCAAGGAAGTCTGGGACTACCTCTGCAAGGAAGCTCACTCCCGCACCATAAAGGTGGGGCATGTTGATGCACATGTGCCCCTAGTCCCAGACTTTGAGAACTATAACAGAGTTGCAGATGAAATCGCCAAAGTGAAGGCAGTTGTGCCAATTGATCCTGTCTTGATGAACTTGGCCAACTGGGCCCACAAGCAATCTGGACAATTTGGGCAGAAAGCAACATATGAATGGGCACAGCAGAGGGGATTGCCTATATCCATGGACATGATAAAGACTGTAATAGGGAACTGTACAGTGTGTGGAAAAGTGCGACAATGGCCATTGCAAAAGTACTCCACCGGGTCGATTAAGAGGGGTGAGAGGCCTGCAGAGATCTGGCAGATTGACTTCATCGGTCCCCTGCCCTGGGGAAACAATGGACTGAGATATTGTTGCACTGCAGTGGACACCTATTCAGGACTTATGCTTGTTCATCCTTGCAAACGTGCAGATCAAGCCGCAATGCTTCAACTGCTCCAGAAACTTGTCGTTGCTTATGGTTGTCCCAAACAAGTCCAAAGTGATAACGGCTCACACTTTACCGGATCAACAGTACAGCAGTGGGCCAAAGATTCTGGAGTGTACTGGTTGTGCCGCATTCCATACCATCCACAGGCAGCTGGTTTGATTGAAAGATACAACAGGCTATTGAAGGACCAGATACGCAAACTTACACCCACACATACAGTAAGGGGGTGGGATCGGGTCCTCACACAGGCAGTCATGTTGTTAAATTCTAGGCCAAAAGCACACCATATGAGAGGATGGTAGGGGCTGGGGCACACATTCCATAGCTGGAGTGCAGAGTTCAGTATTTATGTAAGGTTGCTGAAAGAACAGGGCTTAACAGATACCATGTTACTGCTTCCCATGACATAGAAACCAAGAGTGACGTAGCTGAAGCTGAAGCCTATCTAGGAATGAGAGGGAATCTGGCAAGAAGGTTTGAAGTTAGATTTGCATCGACAGATGAGCTTCAAGACAGTGGCTGGGACTCTGACTGGTTAGTGGATACTTCTCAGCAAGAGTGGAAAGTGAGGCTACATAACAGCAAACCTTCCAAAATAAATAGCAGTGATCTTCTGGGGAATATCAGTATATTTCCTCTCCTCCCTATTGATGTTCTTTGGCGGGTCAGAAGTGGGTACAGGCAGGGAGCAAAGTGTTAGTCAGATATCCAGGCAAGAAGCCATTTAGAGGAGAGACTAGCTGAAGGGCTTGGATCTACTGTTTATGTATTATTAGTAGGAACAGATAATCTGCTTTGGTTTTCCACTCCACAGGCTGTCTCCGATTTGATCCATAGGAAGACCAGAGAAAAGTGGTTACATGATGGAAAGAATGACGGAAGATCACAAGAGCTGTGGAGAGCAAGGCCTTTGATGAATTACAAGCCTGGACTTTCTAAAGAACTTTAGAATGGACTTTCTAATGAACTTTTGAGACACCTTCTCAATGACAGAAATATGGGAGGTGTTGCATTCAAGGAAAAATAATGTTTAAAATTAGTTTTCATAGTAATGAAGTCATTTTCCGTATGGAGTCTGAAAGAAAAAAAAAACATAGGGCGGAATGTGTTGCGTTTGTTAAGAATATGATTTTTTTATATTAATCAGACATAAGATAAATGGGACAATATTACAATAGTGAGTTGGTCAGATTACTGTCAGTTTTTGGCTTGAGTAGATTCCTCAAACAAATGCTGTTTTATACAATGGGGGAGATATCATTGTTGTATTCAAATCACAATTCAATTAACAGGCTATTGTCTCTATAGCTACAGTAAACAAATAAGACATTACTTATTTGAGATTCTTTCAGCTTTCAAACTGAAAGAATGACTGTTAAATTACTGTCTTGGTTTGAGTAGACAATGGGTTTCAACAGTCCATTGTTTACACAGCTACAGAAAACAGATATGTTTTCTGTTGTTTGGCAACTATGGTAAACAGCATGACACATAAAAGTGGGATTCAGGCAAAAGTTAGGGACACACACACACCATCATGCTGTAACATCTGACGCCACTCATGATAGAAGAAACTTGCCTGATGCTCCAGGAGAATCGTTGCCAATGGAGATCACGAACATACAGTAACAGAAGATAAGTAACCTTTAAGTGTATTTGTACTATTATAGACCATAGGCTGTTCAGTTTGCTAGGCATTTTGCTTGTTATAGATATCTGTCAGTCTTGTATTGTATTCCTAAGATTGTAATAGTTTTGTATGTACAGCATCTTTGTATAGTAAAGCACATTTACACACTGCAGAAATCTCAGCTTCCTTGCTTATACCACAGAGGAACCTTGCTAGATAGACGCAAGCGAAACAGGGGTTGAAACAAACCATTTAACACTGACATTGGTAAGTGATACTAAACACACTGGTTTAATTTACATTGTCCCTTCTATTTCCGTTTGTGGATGATGGTCCTGTAATTATTTTAATAAAAAAACATCCAAGTACATTTTTCCTAATTGATCTACAGCTGTCACATGACCCAGATCCTTCCCAGCCTGTCTGCTGGGAAACATAAGCAGGAGGAGCTTTTAGTCCTCTGCTGCTGCTCACATGTTTAAAAAAAAAAAACATCCTTTGGGAGTAAAGAGTAAAAATAAATTATATTTGAAATCAAATCTTTATTTTTATTTTTGGCAAGAGCATGGTGTGGTCGGATTTCTGCCAGTCACAGGCTGTATCACGTCCCTGCAGCCTGTGTCTTAGAATAAGAGGGAGGTGATTCTTCCATCAATCTACATGTAATATTTGTTGCACAATACAGAAAATGAACTTTATGTTGACTGAGTGAGTGTGAAAAGTGTGTAATGCAGCATTTATTGAAAGTTTATTTTATGATGTGGGTTTAGTGACACTTTATGTAAAACCATTATCAGGAAAGGAAAAAAATGCTTAAAGTGCTGGCTGGAGTTTGGCTTAATTTCTTTAGTGTATTTAAATCTGCTGGTGCATCAAACACTGCCCTCCGCCATATTTACAATGCTGCTGTCCAAAGATGACTGTTTCTCCTACATCCACAGTGTAGGTACCCTAATACAGGTGTGTTTCTGGCCATATCACCAGGTAAAACAGAGGGAAGAAAGCTTAAAAAATAAATCAAATGCAAATGACTAGTTAGCTGCAATATATAAAATGTTTGGTTTTGAATTTAATACTGTTTTAAACTAAGGATGGAGCTAAAAAGCTAACACATAAGCACAAAAATTCATAGGATAAAAATAAAAAGATGTACATCAGGTTCAGATGGAGGTTGAACAGACATGCAACCCTCCCACAAAGAATACACATATGCTTTGACATACAAATTGTAAAACTCAAAATTTATTATAGTCATCACATCTTACAACAGAAAAATCCCACAAAAAAATACAGAAAATTTGTACTTACTGTAAAGTCTTTTTCTTGAGTCCATTAACCACTTGCCGACCGCCTCACGCAGATATACTGCGGCAGAATGGCACGGGCAGGCAAAGTAACGTACCCTTACATTACTCCCCTCCTGCGGACGCAATAGCGCCCCCACCCGGTGACCAGGCAGCCGGCTTCGTTGCAGGAGCGATCCATCCTGAGGGGGAAGCCACTGATTCATGGCCACCCCCTCATGATCACTCCTAACAAAGGAGAAGCTTCATCTGCTTCTGAAATGTAAACAGAAGCAGAGGAAGTTATGTCATCTCTCCTCGTGAAGCCTTTTTGTTCCGGCTCCCGTGGAAAGAAGACATCAATGTGAGTTGCACCAACACTACACTAACACCAATACGTATAGGAACATAAAACACCCCCCCTGCCACAGTGACACCAATAGCAGTTTTTATTTTTTCTACTGATCACTGCATTGGTGTCATTTGTGACTGTTATAAGTGTTGGGGCTGTTAGTGGTAGGCCCCTTTGGGTCTAGGGTACCCCCCTAATAAAGGTTTAACCCCTTGATCACTCCCCAGTTAACCCTTTTACCCCCTGTGGCCAGTGTCACTAAGCGATCTTTTTTCTGATCGCCGTATTAGTGTCACAGGCGATGCTAGTTAGCCAAGTAGGTATTTAGGTTCACCGTCAGCGTTTTATAGCGTCAGGTACTCCCATATACTACCTAATGAAGGTTTTAACCCCCTGATTGCCCCCTAGTTAACCCTTTAACCAGTGATCACCGTATAAGTGTTACGGGTGACGCTGGTTAATTAGTTTGTTTTTTTATACCCGCTGTTTATTACCCAATAAAGGTTTAACCGCCTGATCGCCCAGCGGGTGATAACAGTTAGGACTTAGTGTCTGCGTCGCCCCAGGCAGCGTCAGATTAGTGCCAGTACCGCTAACACCCATGCACGCAGCATACACCTCCCTTAGTGGTATAGTGTCTGAACGTATCGATATCTGATCTAACTCAGTGTTGGTGGGATCAGCCCAGATACCTGCTAGTACCTGCATTTTGCCCCTCCACCCAGCCTACCCAAGTGCAGTATCGATCAATCACTGTCACTTACAAAATACTAAACACATAACTGCAGCGTTCGCAGAGTCAGGCCTGATCCCTGCGATCGCTGACAGGGAACTGCTTGTTCCCTCCTCCCTCCGAGGTTTCTTGTGCAGCTACTGCCTGGGCTTTGTCCCTGCAGTGCTTCCCGGACGGAGTCAGGAAATTGTCTGCATAATTTCAGCTTTAATTCCACTTAATGATCTCTGTTTCTATGCTATTTAACCTTACAGATAACCTTAAGATAGTGCTAGACGTTGCTTTCTCTCCTGGGTGTCAGTATTAAGATGCTATTTACCTCTTAATCGGTGGGTGCCACTAATTACAATTATTGGATCACTCCCGGGGCAACTCTTGGTGGTTTCCTATCTACATTCCCTAACCATTCCTTCTTTCTCCCCCCCCCCCTCCACTTTTTTCTCATTCCCCCTTTCCTTTCCCTTTCATCCTTTCCAGCCCCACCTCCCTCCTTTGCCCACACCTCCCTCCCCCCCCCCTTTTTCTCTCTCCCCTTCTTTCCCCCCTTTCTTTTTTCCCCCCTCCCCTCCTTTCCTCTCTCTCTTTTTTCTCCTCCCATTCTTTCTCTCTTTCCTCCCCTCTCCTTTTCATTTTCCTCTCCCTGCACTTGGGTGGTGTATGTTTAAAATACCAATTAATTTATGAACTAATCGTTATCTCTATAGACTAGCCCATCCCAATCAGCCCCCCGTGTCCGCCCCAGGGGGAACGCCCTCACGGGCACCTCAGCTTTGTCGCTCCTCATCCTTGTGGGGCAGTCACTGGCGCGTGTGCATGCATTGTATAACTACTCCAATGTTACATCGCATTTTAACTTAACAACTTTTTGAATTCAATTATAATTATTTGACTTCTTAGATGTTATGTATGAACGTCTCCTGAAGAAGCGGCTATTGCTGCGAAACTGTTGAGGATAACGTCCGCTAATCCATCAATGTGCCTTCAATACACGTGGGCTGTATTTATTATGTGTGTTCTGTACAATTTTTTGCTGCAACAACTCCTAAGTTGACTTGTTGTATATTGTGTTTATACATTTTATTATTGTATCTCAATAAATTTTGGGGTTAATTGGGTACCGCTATAGTCCACCAACCTATTTTGGGGAGGCAAGGCCCAATTGGAGTAGCCCTTGCTCTTTTCTCCCCTCCCTTCCTTTTCAAATTATTATACCAGACTGGATATACTGTACCTCAGTTGAGATAATGAGAGTGCCTTTTGGCTAATAGACACAGGTCTGGAAGGCACCACAATCCAGAGTGCAGCATCCTGAGATACCAATGTATTTCCTGAGGTAGATTTTCACAAAAATGATATACACCAAAAATTGCATCACTGCTCTAAATTTTGGGCAGCGCCCTGCAACTGAGCAGTACACAAAAGCTTCCAATGTAGAACTTCTAATGCAGATACCACTTGCCAAGATATCTGCATCAGCAGGAGACACTAGAGACTGAGTGAACCTTAGAGCTGGAGAGTGTTCTGCAGCTAACTGACATAGAATTTTCACATCTGGAAAGCGCCATAAAGCAGAGCCCAGTGCCCAAAAGGTCACATTTCAGTAGCTTTGCCCCAACCATGGACTTACTCAGCATCCAAGTCTTCAGGTCACACCAGTGTTTGCCAGCTTTTCTGGACTTGGAGAGCATTCTGCGGCAGACATGGGACACAAGGTCCAGAAAGCCCCACAAGCAGAGCCCAGTACCCAAATGTCACATTCTTCAGTCCAGTCAGGCCTAGGTACAGCTTTCAAGCTTATGTTTAGGACTGGTGATCTGGATAGCTGCTGTATATAGACCAGCTCAAGCAGCACAGTATTTTGATTAAAGTTAAAAAAAAAAAAAAAAAAGTAGATAAATGCCAAAATACATCTAGGAATGTCCTCAGCAGAGCAAAGGAAAAAAGCATGCAACCTACTTAGACAAGTGTCCTAAGCAGAGCTGAGGAAAAAAGCATCCACCCCACTAAGACACTAGCAAAAAACAGACATGGAGAATAAAGGGGGGTTATATTGGGCTGGCCTAAAACTTTTTCTGTATGCCAGCATCCACCTTCTGTAGGTAGCTGCATAGAACCCACACATCTGAAAACTACTATAGATTTCTGTTCCTTACTGGACAATAAAAGAGCATTCCCCTGAAGATTCGAGTCATATATTGGCTATAGTCTGTCCAGTTATACCAGGTTATTCATCATATTTTGCGCTACAGTATGTTACAGGTTTATTGAGAAAATATAAAACTGGTAGGACATCTACAGGTGACTAGGGGTGCACTGAATGGGTTTTTTGGAGCCGAAACTGATAACAAAAATGAAAAATACACTAGGCCGAAAATGACTGCATATATTTTAAATAAAATGTATACATTTTTATATAACACATTGCTAACAGTATTAGCAAAATTTCCATGTGGTGCACCTCTAGCAGATATGGTGCAGGAAATGGTCAGAGACTGCAGACGTGGTACAGGAGATGGCCAGAGACTGCAGACGTGGTACAGGAGATGGCCAGAGACTGCAGACGTGGTACAGGAGATGGCCAGAGACTGCAGACGTGGTACAGGAGATGGCCAGAGACTGCAGACGTGGTACAGGAGATGGCCAGAGACTGCAGATGTGGTACAGGAGATGGTCAGAGACTGCAGACGTGGTGCAGGAGATCAATGCAGCCTCACCAGTGTCCATCAAATGCAGCTTCACCAGTGCCTGTCAGATGCAGCAAGCCTGCCTGTGCCCTTCATGCAGCCTCACAAGTGTCTGTGGCCATCAGATGCAGCAGCTTGCCGGTGCCTGTCATGCAGCCTCACCAGTGCCTGTGCCCATAATGTGCAGCCTGTCAGTGCCTATGACCTGCAGCCTGCCAGTTCCCATAAGGTACAGCCTGCCAGTGCCCATAAGGTACAGCCTGCCAGTGCTTGGTAATGCGATGTCACGCTGGGTGTCAGAGCTGGATCTGAATCGCCGTGCAGCCGATGTAACAATGTCTCCGCCTCCTATGACACCGGGCACTGGATCAGAGTGCCGTCTATCACAAGAGGCGGGACATCGTTACATAGGCTGCACAGCGATTCAGATCTAGCTCTGACACACAGCATGACATGCATTACCTTGCACTGGTAGGCTGTGTATGACAGGAGTGAGGAGAGGAGGAGGAGGGTGGGGAGACTCTGAGGGGCGCGCCGGGATAATACATGTGCGGCACCCGGCGGGATGGCCCCGTCCCTTTTTCGGCGCAATTATCGGCAATATTTCTCTTTTGGCAAAGTGCCGAAAACACAATTTTCGGCCGTTATGTTTCGGCGGCCGAAATTTCGGTGCATCCCTACAAGTGACACTACTAAAAAGGATCACAGTGACATCCATTGCACAACAACCAACCAGTGACTGCAATAAGAATCAGTGAACTGTTGCTAATGGCATAAAGGAATTAAGCCAGAGCTGCCAGTATGCAACTACTGCAGCGGATTGTTGGCCCTAGTAGGTTTTTTTTTTTTTACAAAAACAAATCTGTCATATCCAGATCTCTCACAAATAAAAACATCTATGGTTAATCATTCCCAGCTCTCTGGATATGAAATGAACACCTACATATATGTGGAAGAAGCACAACAATAGCTATTAATGCTTTTCAGGAGAAAGGCTTTCTGCAAACAGTAATCTAGTGTAACCAAGCAGTAATCATTTTTCATTATTCTGGCAGCTTTGAATAGATGGCGACATCCAAATTACACCCTGCACATTACCACAGCCCTCTGCACCTCCTTACTAAATAATCCTAATTAAAACCAGAATGTGACAGCATTAACTGTTCCTTGAAATTATCAGTAAAAAAGTCAATACATTTCAAGAGTGCAAGAAAGACTGGACATCATATTATGTTCGGTGTGTCATAATTGGCATCAAAATGGGGTAGCCAAGGCAGTGCATTGTAACTGGTACAGTTACAACAGTAATAAGCACTACAATTGTTTGTCACTTTATAATAAATTTATTATTATATGTTGACTAATCTTCAAAAAAATAAATAAAAAAATATTACTCAATGGTTTAGCCAATTTAACATTTGTACAGTGCATGATAGGGTCCCACGTTTCTCAAATAAGTCTATAAAAATAATATGCTGAATTTACATAACTAATTCTATCTCAGGCTACATTCACATGGGCGATTAGCACAACCTGCAAATTCCAGCAGCAAGAATCTGCGGATTCCTGGGGGTGAAATGACAGGTGTGAGCTGAGGCCACCCAACACATACAATACAATGGCAGGCTGACTGCAGCCACAGCCAGTGATTACCTGCAGTTAGGGACAGATGATCTTGGCTGAATGCAGTCTTTTTGTGTCCAACCACGATCAATGCAGGTAACTGCCGGGTGTACAACCCGTCACAAACAGCTTTAGTCACCGCCAGCCTGTCATTGCACTGTATGGACTGAGTAGCTGCAGAAAAGATGCTGTCAAATAACTGTTACATAATGCTTAAAGCAGGGGTAAGCAATCTTAAAGAGGTGGCGAGCTACCTGAACAACACGGGAGAAGTCAAAGATCGCTGGGCACAGTCTCCCCCTCTCACACCTGATTTAAACCCATAATTGCAGTACTACTGTGTCACAAACGCCTGCATTGCATGGCAATCATGGGTTTAAATCAGGTGGTGAGAAGGAAACATATTTCCACTTCATCATCTATCAACACACACTCGGATCACTTTTCAGAGGAGCAGCACTTAAATGAGCCCTTAGTTGCATTCAGCAGCGCCACTTTAGGGCTCGTACACATGTAAAGTTGGGGGTGATAAAACAGCAAGATGTAAGAATGTGTCCATGGCTAAGCACAGAAAATCCGGAGGAAAGCTGAATGTACACTGGACTGCACCCACAGTGTGGGTAAACCGCAGCACATCAGTGTGAAAACAGCCCTATACTAATATGCCTAGTGTATCGCTTCAGACTGACCTAAAGATCTTTTTTCCTGCTGCTGGCACCACTCTGGAGACCACTAGCCGGGATAAGAGATGGAGTGCAGTTAGTATGACTCCTCATGGGACAGGAGCCGACACTACAGAGGAGGCATCGGCTTATGAGGCTCTTGCTTCCTACTACAGCTCCAACTTTACAAGTAGTCCCTCTGCACTGCACTCTGTTTGTTGCTTTGGAATGGCAAGTCAGCAAACCCAGACCGAGATCTACCAGTCACCTGTCTCAGAGGGTTGCTGACCCCCGGCTTAAAGGATATTTGCATTTTCAAAGCAGATTCTTTAACTACTGTTGTTACTGAAGACTGTAAAAATAAATGTGTGTATGTAGCTTTTTTTTGAAGAGATGGGGAAGTACCCTTGACTGTAGCCTACCGTTTTGAAGGATAAGGTAGAGGGGCTACTAGAGGGAGCTCTGGGCAATACAGCAAATAAAATCCATATCAGGCCAAATGTGCAGGCCATCTTCTCTCGTCTTGAGCATTTTCAGAGTGAAATTTCTTAAAAATTAAGCTTGCAAAAAAAAAAAAAAAAAAAAAAAAAAAAAAAAAAATCGGGGTAGCATTAATGATTTTATTCTAAAAATGACATTTGACTGGCAGTTATGCAGACCCACTGGATTCAGTACATTCATAGTCTCATTACATTTCGGAACATCAGGAATATCAGAAAAGATAGAAGACCTTATCTGCATACTTGTCCCAGGCCAGCGACTCAAAGTATTGAAGTAACAGGGTCAGCAGCCAGGCAAACTATTTTTAGAAGGACAGGTCAGATATGCAAGTCTCCATGTTTCCCTCATGGAAGATTTATTTTAAAATAAACTGACTCCTATTTACTTTTTATTATTATCTTTTTTTTTTTTTTTTTTTTTACAAACTTGTCAGGTAAAAGGCAATTGCATAAAAAGTGCACTTCTTCATGAATCACTGCCAGTTCTTATTCCCACATACATTTGAATACTGCAGTTCTGACAAAAGTAAACAATCCTTGTTTTCACATGAGAATAACGGTCCCAGATCATGTACCTTTAAAAACCAAGTCAGCAAATGAGAACTCCCATATTCCTGTTTGCAGATGTTCACTTTAGGAAATAGGAGTAGTTTGGATGGGTGAAAGTGAATCACTTATCTATAATCTTTAGCTACACTAGCTTTAGATCAAACTTTGGTAAAGAACACTTTGGGGTTTTCACACATGCGTATACATTGTTATGGTCTCAGTAAAACCCTACACTGCCTTGCTTGCATTACAAAAAAAACTGTACTTATGAACACCTGTCCAAAAAAACTGCTCTATGCACTAGTCTAAAAAAGATTGGTTTAACGTCCACTAACCTGATGCATTTTATGCATTAAGGTAAAAAGCCTTCTACATTTAGTCCCCCCCACCCACCCACCCACCAAGCAAGCATTGCCCTTATACTACTTACCTGAGCTCAGTCTCAATCCAGCAATATGCACAAGAGCAGAGGCCCTCTCCCTCCTCATTGGCTCAGACACAGCAGCGGAAGCCATTGGCTCCTGCCGCTGTCAATCGCAGCCGATGATGAAGGAGCAGAGTCTCACTGTCTGTGTCAATAGATGCAGACAGCGAGGCTCAGGAGCGAGCCCACACTACTGTCCCCATAGTAAGCAACTTTCTATGGGAGCAATCAGAAGGGAGGGGGGGGGGGGCTAGGTGTGGTGGCAGGGTCCCCGAGAAGAGAAGGATCGGGGCACAACTATTGCACAGAGCAGGTAGAGTATAACATGTTTGTTATTTTCAAAGGAAAAAAAATAAGTTTAGAACCACTTTGATCTAGCTTACAAGATTTCACAGAAGTAATGGATGCTGTAGATACACTTTAAATTATAATATACACATACACACACACACACACTTTGTGCATATTAAAACACTCAGCTGCCAAAAACAACTCCTCTGCACAGTGAATGAGAAGGCATAGAGCAAGCTAACTGGCAGTCCTAACAGTGTTTTCTATCTGCAGTTTCAATATTAACCTAAAGCTGAACAGCAGGAAAAATAGAAGATCTCTCTTGCAGTGGAGCTGCACCAGCACTGCAAGCGTTATTTACTCATTTAGGTCTAGAGGTCCAGGTAAAGGAGTATTAGCTACCTGATCCTCCGCGGGCTCCACTGTACTGCTCAACCACACCTTGCAGTCTCTTCTCCCCTGCGTTAGGCTTCAAGTCATGCGGGATAAGAAGCAACTTAGGCAGAATTCAGAACACCTAGTTGATGCTCCACAGATATATCAGGTGTACTGAAATTAAATGTGGAATTTGAGAGACAGTTTAATAACTGTTTTTTTTTTTTTTTTTTTTTACAAGAGTGGGAAAGAGTTTGGCCATATTTTTATTTCTGTCCATTACCGATTTGGGGGGGAATTTATCTCAATTTAGGTCTCCCTGCCACTGGGACAAGGCATGGGGGAGCAGCTGCCACTGGAACAGGAAGGTACAAAGGTTTTGGAATTTTTAGCCATCCCCATTGTACTACAAAATGGTCTTTTGATTTTGCCTGTGTCCCCCACTGGAAAATTACCCATCACTTTCTGCCCTGAGAGGAGACAAAGTTGAAATCTTCTCAATAACACAGGCAGTAATAGTCCTTACTGAGGCTCTAACGCTGACACTATATCCAAAATAAAACAAAACATTTTGGTTGGAGTTGGCCTTTGTGAAGCCAGAACATGTGCTTTCTTTGACCCCAACTGAAAAGCTTGAAGTTAGCAGCCAGCTTTAAATTTTTAAATCAATTGGGTTTAAAATTAGATGAACTTAAATATTTAGGGTAAAGTATCTATATAGCTGAACTTTAGCAAGGAAGTTTACAGTAGCACACAAACAGTTTAAAGGCGGGCAACAAAAGTAAATGAAAAAGGCTTTTCCTTTCTGTCTGGATTTCCTCTATCCTTCAATTATATAAAATTTCCAGATCATTGTAGACAACTCGCGTTCCTGTCTGATAAGCAGGTAAAAATAATAAAACCGATTTGCAATACAAATTTAATCATTTTTTTCTCTGTCCACATTCAGCAGTTTTTTTAAAGGTGATCTGTCAACCACCTGATCGCCGAGTGTCCCATTCTTGGAGATAGTTTGGCTGTTGCTGTTGGAAGTGGAAGTCACCTCTGATGCATCCTCCGTTATCACAGTAATAGAATTTTTACTTCGGTCATTCATTTCAATGGCTTCAAAATCTGCATCATTCCATTGCTGAGCATCCTCCTCCTCTTCTTCTTCCTCCTCTAGGCCAGAACTTGAAAGTAAAGCCCTTCGGTCTTCACTTTCAACTGCACCCCACCGTACCTTGTCCTGTGAAGAAGTGGCCAGTTTGTACATGACTGGAAACAAGACAGCTGTCGCAGCAGAAGATGCCAAGATGGTGTACATAAGTACTGGAAGAGTGGGCAACATTCCCTGAAGGTATCCTACAGAGGCAGGAATTGCCATTTCTCCAAGTGCTGCTCCAACCACAAATAAGGAAGCTGACTTGCTTCCTATAGTCGTGTACTGCTGTGCCCAAGAGAAACCACTGGGAAAGGTGGTAGCCATTGATGCCCCATACAGTGCACTTCCAATCCAAAGGACTATGTGTTTTTTATAAAAGATCATTAAACATACAGATGAAACAGTGCAGCCAATCACACTAAGAAGCAGCATGGTGCCAGGATACAAACATGTGGCAAAGCAGATAGCAAAACCTCGAACTGTAGCAAACGCCCCCCAAAATATAGAGTTCACCCCTGCAGCCTTATCATGATCCATCTCTGCCATAGTGATTGCGTATGTAAATATGTATGAACCATAGGCAACTTCTGCCCCAACATAGAAAAAGAAAAACAAACAAAGAAGAAAGATGAGAGCGTTATGATACTTGGCTGTCCTTCCTTTTTCTTCTGAACCCTTAGCGGCTGATCGATTGGACGGACTTTTACAGTACAAGATAAATAAAAATATAGAGACCAGCAAAATGTATGTGGCAATAACAATATAGGACAGCATTGACTTCTCAAGATGCATATTTAGTACTTCTTGTGATGTTTTATGGATCTTATCAAAGGGCAGAATTTCTGGAATTAATTTTGCCAAGATTGGTGCCAGAAGAGCCCCCAGGGCAAAACTGAAGTGCAGTGCCTGAACATGGGGTCCAGCTTCATCTCCCCAAGTGTTCAGAATGACAACATTTCCACCTGACATGGGAGAAGAAAACAATTAGAAATGAATACATCAAAAACACAATCTCAGTAACAAAACGGTTGATGCAACATAATGCACTATATCACATGTTCCTTTTACAGAAACACACATTATTAAATTTCTTGGTGTCTGTTCACATTCACGCTTTCTTTAGGAGGCAATCTGCCAAACATTATATAGTAATTTTCAGAACTTACTATATAGTTAAAAAGTATATATAATATATATAAATATGTTAGAGCCCTGCAAGTGCAGCAGCTGATTGACAATTATTATATCATCATTATGTATTATTATTATTATAATTACATTATTATTATTATTATAAAGTCACTACCATTAACATTGCACATGGACACAAACAGCTATTACTTCAGAATATCAAATAGCAGGAATGTTCAACAAAGTTTGTTAAAAATGCTTGAAATGTACATTGATTGCCCTCTTTAGGAAAGCCAACTTCTACCTGGGTTGCGTGGAACACCAAGTTTTCTCCAGGGGGTGCTAGGGGTACCTTGCGTTATGGCCGATTGACCTATACGTCCAGGTCCAATACCACTTGGCAAAACCAGTAGCATGATGCCAATGATCTTTTCAGTGGTTGTAAGGCTGACCACTACTGTGAAGATTGTATTCATCCTACATGAAAGGGGCATTTCTTCCCATTGACCCCTACACCTGTTTTAGTAATGGTTCCCTGAGACATGAAAATTTTAGGGATTAATATATTGAGAAAGGCTGTCTTAAGATATATTTGCACTGCATTCATTGCAAAAGAAATAACCTGTAACAACTTGCACCACTTGTTATACATGATTATGCTAAGGACTGTTCAAAACAACACAATAAAAATATATTAATGAACATCTTGATAATGTTTTTGATATTCCTCTGTAATGTTAAAATAATAAAGTTACCAGTATCTAAGAATCCCATTGATATGCCCACAACAGACATCGCTCCAGTCAGAAGAATGGCCTTCTTACACCAAGGCAAAACTAAAAGGCCTATAAAGGTCGCCATCATGGATAATCCTGTTAAAAGAAAAAAAAAAAAATGAGCTGGAGCATTAACAAATTTCAACACTTTCACAAAAAAAAAAAAAGGAAGATTCACATTAAAAATAATTCAAAAACAAGCATGTATGTTTCTTCGGCTCTAGTTTCAATGTTGGGTCTTGCTCACACATTGCACTTTGTTTTTTAGTCAGTCTGCAAACCATTACAATGTTAATGACCAGGATTTATATAGCGCCAACAGTTTGCTCAGCGCTTTACAACATGAGGGCAGACAGTCACAGTACACTTACAATACAAAATCAATACAGGAGGGATCAGAGGGCCCTGCTCGTTAGAGCTCACCATCGCATGCAAATGTGACCGTAAGGAATTTAGGAATAAGTACCACTTTTTAAAATACCTTGGCTCCTTCAATATATCAAAATAATCAAAGATGTATGCAAATATAATCTATTTTTTTTACTCTCTCAGGCTGCATTCACACCTGAGTGTATCATTTTCAGGCAGAAAGTCACATGATTTTGCCACAATTTTGTACAAGTCAAAAGGTCACCAATGTAAAAAGCAGAAAAAATGCCCAAATCTGCCTGAATTGAGCTACAAAAAAAAGCTCCAGAACTTTGAGCTTCAGGCGTTTGGCTTCAGGCGATTTGGAGTGGTGTGTGAACCATCTCCATAGAGAATAATAGATTTGTTCTCTTCCAGCGTTCTGGAGCTTCAAGCTACAAAACCCTGAGGTGTGAATGGGGCCTTACAGGGCTCAATTCATAAAGCAGTATAGCTATGCTTGACAAAGGAGTGCCGCTATCCTCTCCATCGATAGCGAGCTATCTCAGAAACGCGTCGCACAGGAGTGACGTCACAGCCCGGCGCCGCAGTGTTTGCGATCCTAGCCTCGTTCTGGCTCCGACCACACGGCCGTGCTTTCCATACCATCACGGATGCCGGACGACTTGCTGGGACTTTCGCCTTACACTAACAGCAACAGGCTGGACGCCCTCACATCCTCCACTCTTGGAACCCACACCACCCCAGACGGCTTTTCTGCTCTCCTGTCCGTGGTGTGCCCACAAACTACTTTTGACTCAGCGCAGCTCATCTTTAGCCCATGAGAGGTGACGCCAGTGCTATTGGACTTGCTGACATTTGTAGTTCTTCCCTCCATTGTGTGTCACAAGATGTACCTGAGATCTACTCTTCAGTCTCACATGTGAGTGGATGTTATTTTTAATAATAAATTTTATTTGATACATATTCAGTGGCGCCCCTTTTCCTTGTTTTTGCCTATGACCCCAAGAACACCATCCCCACTGTCAAACATGGAGGTGGAAACATTATGCTTTGGGGGTGTTTTTCTGCTAAGGGGACAGGACATCTTCACCGCATCAAAGGGATGATGGACGGGGCCACGTACCGTCAAATCTTGGGTGAAAACCTCCTTCCCTCAGCCAGGGCATTGAAAATGGGTCTTGGATGGGTATTCCAGCATGACAATGACCGAAAACACACGGCCAAGACAACAAAGGAGTGGCTCATGAAGAAGCACATTAAGGTCCTGGAGTGGCCTAGCCAGTCTCCCAACCTTAATCCCATAGAAAATATGTGGAGGGAGCTGAAGGTTCAAGTTGCCAAACGTCAGCCTCGAAACCTTAACCACTTCAGCCCCGGAAGGATTTACCCCCTTCCTGACCAGAGCACTTTTTACAATTTGGCACTGCGTCGCTTTAACTGCTAATTGCGCGGTCATGCAATGCAGTACCCAAATGAAATTTGCGTCCTTTTCTTCCCACAAATAGAGCTTTCTTTTGATGGTATTTGATCACCTCTGCCGTTTTTATTTTTTGTGCTATACATGGAAAAAAAACGAAAATTTTGAAAAAAAATGATATTTTCTAATTTTTGTTCTAAAAAAAATCCAATAAACTCAATTTTAGTCATACATTTAGGCCAAAATATATTCGGCCACATGTCTTTGGTAAAAAAAATGTCAATAAGTGTATATTTATTGGTTTGCGCAAAAGTTACAGCGCCTACAAACTAGGGTACAATTTCTGGAATTTACACAGCCTTTAATTTATGACTGCCTATGTCTTGAGGTGCTAAAATGGCAGGGCAGTACAAAACCCCCACAAGTGACCCCATTTTGGAAAGTAGACACCCCAAGGAAATTGCTGAGAGGCATGTTGAGCCCATTGAATATTCATGTTTTTTGTCCCAAGTGATTGAATAATGACAAAAAAAAAAAAAAATTACAAAAAGTTGTCACTAAATGATATATTGCTCACACAGGCCATGGGCCTATGTGGAATTGCACCCCAAAATACATTTAGCTGCTTCTCCTGAGTACGGGGATACCACATCTGTGGGACTTTTTGGGAGCCTATCCGCGTACGGGGCCCCGAAAACCAATCACTGCCTTCAGGATTTCTAAGGGCGTAAATTTTTGATTTCACTCCTCACTACCTATCACAGTTTTGAAGGCCATAAAATGCCCAGATGGCATAAACCCCCCCCAAATGACCCCATTTTGGAAAGTAGACACCCCAAGCTATTTGCTTTGAGGCATGTTGAGTCTATGGAATATTTTATATATTTTGACACAAGTTGCGGGAAAGTGACAAATTTTTTTTTTTTTTTTTTGCACAAAGTTGTCACTAAATGATATATTGCTCACACAGGCCATGGGCATATGTGGAATTGCACCCCGAAATACATTTAGCTACTTCTCCTGAGTATGGGGATACCACATGTGTGGGACTTTTTAGGAGCCTAGCCACGTACGGAGCCCCGAAATCACCGCCTTCAGGATTTCTAAGGGTGTAAATTTTTGATTTCACTCTTCACTGCCTATGGTGAGTATTTTGCAGCTCTCATTTGTTTTTGAAAATGAAGAAAGACAAGAAAAAAAAATTTTTTTTCTTTTTTCAATTTTCAAAACTTTGTGACAAAAAGTGAGGTCTGCAAAATATTATTATTATTATTATTATTATACGAGATTTATATAGCGCCAACAGTTTACTCAGGGCTTTACAATGTATAAGGGGGACAACACAATTACAGTACAATACAAAAGGTACAGGAGGGCCCTGCTCGTAGAGCTTACATTCTAAAAGGGAGGGGGTGGTGGTACAAAAGGTAATAGCTGCAAAGAATGATTTGATGGGGGTGGCTCAGGGACAGTTATGTGGGTGTGGGATAGGCTTCCCTGAATAAATGAGTTTTCAAGGATCTCCTAAAGGTGGACAGGGTAGGGGCTGATCGGACATACTGGGGCAGGGAATTCCAGAGGATGGGAGAGGCTCTGGAGAAGTCCTGAAGGCGAGCATGGGAGGAGGTAACAAGGGAGCTAGAGAGCAGGAGGTCCTGGGAGGAGCGGAGGGGGCGATTTGGGTGATATCTGCAGATGAGGTTGGTGATGTAGATGGGGGCGATGTTGTGAATGGCCTTGTATGTTATGGTTAGCATTTTGAATTTTACACGGTGGGGTAGGGGAAGCCAGTGAAGGGATTGGCAGAGAGGAGCAGCAGTCACGGATCGATTAGTGAGGTGTATTAGTCTAGCAGCAGCATTCATAATAGACTGAAGGGGAGATAGCCTGCTTAAGGGTAGGCCATTAAGGAGAGAGTTGCAATAGTCGAGGCGGGAAATAATCAAAGAGTGAATAAGTTGTTTTGTAGTGTCATTAGTCAGAAAGGGTCGAATTTGGAGATGTTGCGGAGGTTAAGGCGGCAGGATTTAGCCAGTGATTTGATATACACCCAGGACTCTGGCATGTGTGGAGGGACCAATGGTTGTGTTGTTGATATTAATGGTGAAGTCACAGGAGGGGGACCGTGAAGGAGGAAATATAACAAGCTCAGTTTTAGAAAGATTAAGTTTGAGGAAGTGGTGTGACATCCATACCGATATGTCATTCAGCAAGTTTGAGATCCGTGAGGAGATAGTGGGGGTGAGTTGGGGAGTGGAGAGATAGATCTGTGTGTCATCGGCATAGAGATGGTATTGGAAGCCATGGGAGGTGATCAACTGGCCCAGGGAAGAGGTATAGAGTGAGAAAAGGAGAGGCCCAAGGACAGAGCCTTGGGGTACCCCAACAGAAAGAGGAAGGGGAGCGGAGGAGGTGGAGTTGTAAGTGACGCTGAAAGTGCGCTGAGATAGGTAGGAGGAGAACCAGGATAATGCAGAATCACGGAGGCCAAGGGAGTGTAATTTGCTGAGGAGCAGCAGGTGGTCAACTGTGTCAAAGGCAGCAGAGAGGTCTAAAAGTATGAGTATGGAGTAGTGGCCATTGGTTTTGGCAGTTATTAGGTCAAAATACTCACTATACCTCTCAGCAAATAGCTTGGGGTGTCTACTTTCCAAAATGGGTTCATTTGGGGTTTTTTTTGCCACCTGGGCATTCCATGACCTCCGAAACTGTGATAGGCAGTGAAGAGTGAAATCAAAAATTTACCCCCTTAGAAAGCCTGAAGGCGGTGCTTGGTTTTCGGGGTCCCGTGCGCGGCTAGGCTCCCAAAAAGTCTCACACGTGGTATCCCCGTACTCAGGAGAAGCAACAGAATGTATTTTGGGGTGTAATTTCACATATTCCCATGGCATGTTTGAGCAATATATCATTTAGTGACAACTTTGTGCAAAAAAAAAAAAAAAAAAAGAAATGTCTCTTACGTTTTTCGGAAAGCATTTTTTGGGAAAAAACACACTTTTTAATTTTAATGCACTAAAACACACTATATTGCAAATGCCCTACAGATTTAAATGGTGGGCGCTTCATTTTTTTTTTTTCACACTGTATTTGCGCAGCGATTTTTCAAACGCATTTTTTGGGGAAAAAACACACTTTTTAATTTTAATGCACTAAAACACACTATATTGCCCAAATGTTTGATGAAATAAAAAAAGATGATCTTAGACCGAGTACATGGATACCAAACATGACATGCTTTAAAATTGCGCACAAACGTGCAGTAGCGACAAACTAAATACATTTTTAAAAGCATTTAAAAGCCATTTAAAAGCCTTTACAGGTTACCACTTTAGATTTACAGAGGAGGTCTACTGCTAAAATTACTGCCCTCGATCTGACCTTCGCGGTGATACCTCACATGCATGGTGCAATTGCTGTTTACATTTGACGCCAGACCGACGCTTGCGTTCGCCTTAGCGCGAGAGCAGGGGGGACAGGGGTGCTTTTTTTTTTTTTTTTTTTTTTTTTCTTTATTATTTTTTTTCTTTTTTATCTTATTTTTAAACTGTTCCTTTCATTTTTTTTTTAAATCATTTTTATTGTTATCTCAGGGAATGTAAATATCCCCTATGATAGCAATAGGTAGTGACAGGTACTCTTTTTTGAAAAAATTGGGGTCTATTAGACCCTAGATTTCTCCTCTGCCCTCAAAGCATCTGACCACACCAAGATCGGTGTGATAAAATGCTTTCCCAATTTCCCAATGGCGCTGTTTACATCCGGCGAAATCTAAGTCATAAAATGCTCGTAGCTTCTGGTTTCTTAGGCCATAGAGATGTTTGGAGCCACTCTGGTCTCTGATCAGCTCTATGGTCAGCTGGCTGAATCACCGGCTGCATTCTCAGGTTCCCTGTTGAGACAGGAGAGCCAGAGAAAAACACGGAAGACGGTGGGGGGGGGGGGGGGGGGGCATTCCCTCCCACTGCTTGTAAAAGCAGTCTAGAGGCTAATTAGCCTCTAGGATTGCTTTTACATGAAAGCCGACCGCTGGCTGAAAGGAATGATACCAAGAAGATACCTAAACCTGCAGGCATCATTCTGGTATAACCACTCAAAGTCGTGAATGGTGTACCTGAAGACCAAAAAATGGTTAACAATAAAGCACAGTAAACGGTAAAGTATAAAAAAATTGCATACCTGAAAAGCAAACATGATAAAACATAATAACAATAAAACATTGCAGAATAGAATACAGTAAAAAAGAGCAGAACAATAGAGAGAGAATGGAGAGCGAGGGAACAATAAAACGACAACTATTTTTTTTTATTTTATATTTTTGTTTGTGTGTTTTTTTTTTTTTTACACTTTTTTTTGTAACTGTAACCGGTTCCAGGTTCGGGTCTCTCAAAATGCGATGGCATCTTGGGAGACCCAGTGAAAGTGTGCCTAGTCTGTGCAGTGCTGTGCCCTACGCTAATACTCAACTAGTGAATGGTAGCGTTCAAAACATTCACCAATGCAAAGACCAGGATTGTCAGGACAGGAGGGACAATAATAGCGGGTGTCACGCCTATATCCGCGCTTGCTGCAGACACAACATCTTTTTTGGGGGGGTTCATTGGGTAGGGGTACTCGGGAGGACATAAAGAAAATGCTTCTCATGCAGTTGACTGCATTTGGTTGGGGATGTGAATGGGGGAAGTACGGCGCTGCAGAAGTGGTGGGTTCCCAATTAGGATTGGCGAATGCAGCAGGAAGGGCAGTATGGGCACGACGGGCCTGTGTTTGTCTTCTTGGTGGCAGCGGGACACTACTTGTGCTTGCCACCTCACCAGCTTGAACTGCAATTATGGGACTCGCCACGTCACCAAGTGTTACTGCAGTGCTGGTTTGACTACGACCGGGGTGTACTAGGCCGCTGGTGCTTGCCAGTTCACCAAAACGCTACCAAAAAATCTGTTAGCGATCGCAGGGATCAGGCCTGACTCTGCGAACGCTGCAGTTATGCGTTTAGTGTTTTGTAAGTGACAGTGGTCGATCGATACTGCACTTGGGTGGGCTGGGCCGGGCCAGGCGGAGGGGCAAAACGCAGGTGCTAGCAGGTATCTGGGCTGATCCCGCTAACACTGCGTTTTTGGGAACCTAAACTGCTGGGGACGCCATTATAGATCTGATCGGATCAGATATTGATCCGTTCAGATACTATACCACTAAGGGAGGCGTATGCTGCGTGCATGGGTGTTAGCGGTACTGGCTCTAATCTGACGCTGCCTGGGGCTGGTGCTTGCCAGTTCATCAAAACGCTACCAAAAAAACTGTTAGCGATCGCAGGGATCAGGCCTGACTCTGCGAACGCTGCAGTTATGCGTTTAGTGTTTTGTAAGTGTCAGTGATCGATCGATACTGCACTTGGGTGGGCTGGGCTGGGCCGGGCCGGGCGGAGGGGCAAAATGCAGGTGCTAGCAGGTATCTGGGCTGATCCCGCTAACACTGCATTATTGGGAACCCTAAACTGCTGGGGACGCTAGTATAGATCTGATCAGATATCGATCCGTTCAGATACTATACCACTAAGGGAGGCGTATGCTGCGTTCATGGGTGTTAGCGGTACTGGCGCTAATCTGACACTGCCTGGGGCGACGCATATTACCGCCGGGCGATCAGGGGGCTAAACCTTTATTCGGTAGTAAACGGCGGGTGCCCTGACACTATAAAAAATAAACGAACTAACCAGCGTCAACCGTAACAGTTATAGTGATCAGTGGTGAAAGGGTTAGCTAGGGGGCAATCAAGGGGTTAAAACCTTTATTAGGTAGTATATGGGGGGTCCCTGTCGCTATAAAACGCTGACGGCGAACCTAAATATTTACGTCCCTAACTAGCGTCACCAGTGACACTAATACAGCGATCAGAAAAATTATCGCTTAGCGACACTGGCGACAGGGGGTGATCAAGGGGTTAAAACTTTATATGGGGGGTATCCTAGACCTACAGGGGGCTAACCCTAACTGTCCTAACACTTCTAACTGTCACAAACTGACACCATGCAGTAATCAGGAAAAAAAAAAAAAACACTGCTTGGTGTCAGTTTGAAAGGGGGGGGAGGGGTGATTGGGGGGGCAATCGGGGGTGTAAAGCATGCCTGGCATGTTCTACTGTGTGTGTGTGTGTGTGTGTGTGTGTATGTGTTGTGCACTCACATGTCTTCTCTCCTCGGCGCCGGAACAGAAACTGCCGAGCCGAGGAGAGATGACATCACATCCTCTGCCTCTGTGTACAATACAGAGGCAGAGGATGTTTCTCATTGGCTGGGAGCGATCGCGAGGAGGGGGCCACGATCAGATGGCCTCCCCCTCATCTCTGATCGCTGCCAGACAAAAGCCGACCGCCGCTGGCACCGGGGGGGGGGTTCCGATCGGACCCCCCGCCCGAGGGAAGGCAATCACGTACCAGGTACGTGATTTTGCCTGCCCGTGCCGCTCTGTTCACGTATATATGCGTGAGGCGGTCGGCAAGTGGTTAATGACTTGGAGAGGATCTGCAAAAAGGAGTGGGAAAAAATCCCTCATGAGATGTGTGCAAACCTGGTAGCCAACTACAAGAAACGTCTGACCTCTGAGATTGCCAACAAGGGTTTTGCCACCAAGTACTAAGTCATGTTTTGCGAAGAGGTCAAATACTTATTTTACTCATTAAAATGCAAATACAATTTATAAAAAACTTTTTTTGAAATGTGTTTCTCTGGATATTTGTCAGTGGGTAAATGTACAAAATCTGTTAAGAGTACGCTGGCGTATATTATTTATATATATATATATATATATATATATATATATATATATATATATATATATATATATATATATATATATATATATATATATATATATATATATATATAGACACACACACACACACACACACACAGTGGGGACAGAAAGTATTCAGACCCCCTTACATTTTTCACACCTTGTTATATTGCAGCCATGTGCTAAAATCATTTAAGTTCATTTTTCTCCTCATTAATGTAAACACAGCACCCGATATTGACAGAAAAACACAGAATTGTTGACATTTTTGCAGATTTATTAAAAAAGAAAAACTGAAATATCACATGGTCCTAAGTATTCAGACCCTTTGCTCAGTATTTAGTAGAAGCACCCTTTTGATCTAATACAGCCATGAGTCTTTTTGGGAAAGATGCAACAAGTTTTTCACACCTGGATTTGGGGATCCTCTGCCATTCCTCCTTGCAGATCCACTCCAGTTCTGTCAGGTTGCATGGTAAACGTTGGTGGACAGCCATTTTAGGTCTCTCCAGAGATGCTCAATTGGGTTTAAGTCAGGGCTCTGGCTGGGCCATTCAAGAACAGTCCCGGAATTGTTGTGAAGCCACTCCTTCGTTATTTAGCTGTGTGCTTAGGGTCATTGTCTTGTTGGAAGGTAAACCTTTGGCCCAGTCTGAGGTCCTGAGCACTGTGGAGAAGGTTTTCGTCCAGGATATCCCTATACTAGGCCGCATCCATCTTTCCCTCGATTGCAACCAGTCGTCCTGTCCCTGCAGCTGAAAAACACCCCCACAGCATGATGCTGCCACCACCATGCTTCCCTGTTGGCACTGTACTGGACAGGTAATGAGCAGTGCCTGGTTTTCTCCACACATACCGCTTAGAATTAAGGCCAAAAAGTTCTATCTTGGTCTCATCAGACCAAAGCATCTTATTTCTCACCATCTTGGAGTCCTTCAGGTGTTTTTTAGCAAACTCCATGGGGGCTTTCACGTGTCTTGCACTGAGAAGAGGCTTCCGTCGGGCCACTCTGCCATAAAGTACCGACTGGTGGAGGGCTGCAGTGATGGTTGATTTTCTAAAACTTTCTCCCATATCCCGACTGCATCTCTGGAGCTCAGGCACAGTGATCTTTGGGTTCTTCTTTATCTTTCTCACCAAGGCTCTTCTCCCCCGATAGCTCAGTATGGCCAGACAGCCAGCTCTAGGAAGGGTTCTCGTCGTCCCAAACGTCTTCCATTTATGGATTATGGAGGCCACTGTGCTCTTAGGAACCTTAAGTGCAGCAGAAATTTTTTGTAACCTTGGCCAGATCTGTGCCTTGCCACAATTCTGTCTCTGAGCTCTTCAGGCAGTCCTTTGACCTCATGATTCTCATTTGCTCTGACATGCACTGTGAGCTGCAAAAGTCTTATATAGACAGGGGTGTGGCTTTCCTAATCAAGTCCAATCAGTATAATCAAACACAGCTGGATTCAAATGAAGGTGTAGAACCATCTCAAGGATGATCAGAAGAAATGGACAGCACCTGAGTAAAATAAATGAGTGTCACAGCAAAGGGTCTGAATACTTAGGACCATGTGATTTTTCAGTTTTTCTTTTTTAATAAATCTGCAAAAAGGTCAACAATTCTGTGTTTTTCTGTCAATATGGGGTATTAATTAGGAAAAGAAAAACTTAAAATGATTATAACAGAGTGAAAAAGGGGGTCTGAATACTTTCCGTCCCCACCGATATATATATATATATATTACACATACACACACACACACACAATATATTCCTTGATTAACGCATGGCTGGACCACGACTTTTCAATGAACGTATTTATTAATTTATATAGTTTAGTGAATTGACTCGAGTCAGTTTATGCTGTATATTAATATTTTGAATATCGCACAAGAATTGGAAAAAAGTTGTCACGTGATCCAATTAGCTCATGCGATACTCTTTAGTGAATTGAGCCCACAGAAACTTTACAGCTGTACTGGAATTCCAAGAGTCTGTTTAAGTTTCCTGCTTAAAGTGGAACTAAACCCATCGATTTAAAGCAAAACTAAAATGGTGAATATTTACTCATCCAATGGTCCTTCGCCGATGCTGGTATCTTCTTCTGAGTTCCGGTTTTTGGTCGTCTTCATTGGCAGGCGGGGGATGATGTCATATCTCCGCAGGAGCCAGTCACCCCAGTATCCAAGAGACCGGCCCAGCACTGTAAGCTCAGCTTCGCATGTGCAGCTCAGTTTACAGCACCTGAGAAGACAGTGAGGTGCAGGTAGGGGCATTTTATTGCAGAAGAGACAATGCATGATGAAATAAAAGCCTGCCTGCTCGCTGTTTCTTATAGTGGAACTTCAGTTCCGTTTTAACTGTTTAGCAAAATAGTTACATTCAAGGCATGCTGTGAAGGATAACTGTATCAGCCGCTTGTGCTTCCAACCAAACTGTCAAGGCATCAAATGGCTGGTGTCATAGCTGATCACATGTGCAGCACTATGGCAAATGCAAATCAAACTGAGGTAAAGATGGCAGCTTTCTTGGCTGTAATGGATAGGAGGGTTTAGTTCCGCTTTAAGTCAGCTGCAGCACTAAGCTGTGCAAACAGAGTTGTGTCTGATTGGCTAGCAAGGATTGGCTGGGAAAACATTTTGCTGGCAAAACCACCTTCTTCCTTCAGCTTCTCACCACCTATTCTTTTGTGGTGCATTTTTGCTTCCCAACACTAACCTAAAAGCATGCACTGTACACACATCACATGACTTCTGGCATTGAATCAACCAGGTATGAGAAACCCTATGGCACCTATTTTTACACTTCGTCACTAGTTCCCAACAGAGGAAAGAAAGCCTTGTGTAAGCAAGTTCTGACTAAAGGAACTTACACACGGTTGAAGTCTTTCCCCATATCCCCATGTGAAAGTAGTGGGCCAACCACCAAAGCATCAAAATATAAAACAATAAATAAATAATAAAAAAAAAACCCCTTACAATCTTAAGAAATCATTCAAGAGAAGAAAAAAATATCAAAGTAAAACTAGAAAATACCTTTAATGTGCCCACAGAAACAATACGACTTTTGGCTGTAACTGCAACTTATGAACACTGAAAATGAACCCTCCAAACACTACTCCCCTCATTGTCCTCTCCATAAACTACAAAAATGTAAATCAAAATGGTGGGAGTCAACAGTAAGGGCAAATGGACAAAAGAGTTCACTAAAACCTGGATTTTGCTCAACCACCTCTCAAAATTATATAATATGAAAAATTATATACGTCAACTTACTGGGCTTGAAGGAATCATAAATTTATTGTATACAAACATGTAAATACCTAAAATTAGTACCATAACACACTATTGTATGCACACCTAAAAACATTACTCCACCTCACTCGCAGAATAGAAAACACATCATACCCATAATTTACAGGTGCATCTCAAAAAATTTGAATATCAAAAAGTTAAAATTTATTTCAGTAATTCAATTCAAAAAGAGAAACTCCTATTATATAGATTCATTTTACACAGAGTGATATATTGCAAGCATTTCTTGCTTTTAATTTTGAGGATGATGGCTTACAGCTAGTGAAAACCCAAAATTCAGTATCTCGAAATTTAGATTATTACACAAGACCAAAAAAAAAAAAAAGATTTTTAATACAGAAATGTTGGCTTACTGAAAAGTATGTCCATTTACCGTATAGTATGTACGCAATACTTTGTCAGGGCTCCTTTTGCATCAATTATTGCATCAATGCGGCGTGGCCTGGAGGCGATCAGCCTGTGGCATTGCTGAGGTGTTATGGAAACCCAGGTTGCTTTGATGGTGGCCTTCAGCTCCACTGAATTGTTAGGTCTGGTGTCTATTATCTTCTTCTTGACAATACCCCACAGATTCTTTATGGGGTTTAGGTCAGGCGAGTTTGCTGGCCAATCAAGCACAGGTATATCATGATCATTAAACCAGGTATTAGTACTTTTGGCAGTGTGGACAGTTGACAACTCCTGCTGGAAAACTAAATCAGCATCTCCATAAAGTAGGTCAACAGAGGGAAGCATGAAGTGCTCTTGAATTTCCTGGTAGAGGGCTGCGCTGACTTTGGACCATAATTCAGCACATCAGGGGGTGCAAGGGCTGAGGATGGTCGCAGCATGCTCTGATGTACTGGATTATGGCTGCCACATCACGTGCATGATGCCACGTGCACAAATGACATCACATGCGTGGCAACGTCACGTGTTTTGGCAGTGTGACGGCCATTTTCAAACTATATTTAAGCACATGGTGACCTTTCTGGCCCCCATTTGCTTCTGAAGCAGCCAGCCCGTGTACGGCAAAGCCGGTCAGGCCATTTTGTCTGTCCACCTCCTCACTATCCATCACTGGTGGCTTGGGAGATCAAATAATGCTCCAAGACAAAGGATCAAATAATGCTCCAAGACAAAAGGATAATATTCCTCTGACTGGATTTTGGACAAAGATTCCCACAGGCTTCTGGAATCGATAAGTATTTATGCATGAATACTATTATATGGACTGCCTAACAATATTTAAATGAACTATACGGACTTTGCTTGCTTAGCAACCAGGATATTAGCAGCTAATTTCATAGTGCTGGTGTGAATGCGTTTACTCTATGCAACTTGGAATTACTGGAGTGTGAGGGAGGAACTTTCATACTTCTTATGGCCATCCTACACAGGCAGATTCCCTGCCAATGGAGTCAAAATATATATTTAGCCATTGACCGATTCTCCTCTGGACCACTATCTCTCAGGAGTCTATCAGGAGATAGAACCAGTATACCACAGTCAAGGATTCTCTTCTCAGATTACACAGTCTGGACTTTTTTGGAGAATTACTCTGGACACTAGTTCAAGCATCCTTTTTCTAAATCCATGTACAGTATTACTTTGGGGATTTATAGGTCCAACCCATGACACTCTGCTGGATCACCAGTCTAGTACCTCGGTTCACCTTCATATACATACACAATTTGTGAGTATACATATATATTATGGGTACGATGTGTCTTATTCTGCGAGTGAGGTGGATGAATATTTTTAGGTGTGTGTGCGCAATAGTGTTATGGTACCAATTTTAAGTATTTACATGTTTGATAAACAATAAAATTATGATTCTGTGAGCCCAGCGAGTTGAAGTATATAGATTTTCATATATTATATCATTTTGAGGGGTGGTTGAGCAAAACCAGGTTTTTATTGTCCAACTGCAAAACTCAGCAGGCAACAGTCAAGATGTCTAAAGGTTCCTTGAAATGTCAGTGGACTTCCTTGGTCAGTGGTATTGGAAGAGAGGGGCAAGTTTATTAGTTTGCCTTGAAGAAAACCCATGTTTTGCCAAATTCAGGGCAATGCAGAGTTGCTTTACCCCCCATCCCCAACAGCTACTTACCCTTGCTTCTCCTGCCACTCTGAGCGAAAAGATTTAGCCCTGTGTAAGCTTAAAGATGCAACAAAGAGCTTACACAGGGCTCAGGACTCTGTCTGCCCCATGTGAGGGTGCCTGAATGGCCAATCGTCCCAATCATTACAGCAGCACTGTCACATGGAAGAAAAGGAGTAACATGCTCCCTTTAGGCAGAAGTACCAAATATTTTTCTTCATTACCGGGAAGTGAACGAAGTTGCAGGGGAATGAAGGAGGGATAAATATGAGCTGCTGTTGGGGCCCTATGTAAAAGTAAAGTAAAGCAGATGTTTTTCCCTGCAAAGAAAAAGATAAGCAGTTCAAATGTAAATATCCTCTTCCTGACCGCATGCCCTAAAACCTAGCAATCACACGTGTCCACAGTGGTTTGAGGCTGTGTGCTGAAAGCACACACGCTGCACGCTTCCAGCACACTGGCAAAGTTGTCTCCAACAGCTCTTGGTCATTGTCCAAGTCAGGAGCCAGCAGGACAGGTTCCCGATCATGTGACCGCTGTGAATTCTAATCACAGTGGTCAAGTGAATTGGAAGCCTCTGCACCTCCCACCATTTAGGCTCACTTAAAGGGCTGCCAGAGGATGTCATGAAGAGGATACACAGCTGACAACTGTGCAATATCCGTTCCAAGCTTTTACTTTGCGACATGTAAATGATGTCATAGTATTTTGGATCACAAGCTATCATCTTAGAAATACAGATAAAACCTCGAAAAAAGTATATATTTATTTCAAAGATTAGGCTCCGCTCACATCTCCGCGTATGGGGACGTCAATCACAATAAAAGCACGCAAATAGAATAGCAGGATGCCCATAAGAAGCTCCTGTATTTCTTTTGGGTGAGGGGCGTCCCGCCATTCTGTTCGCACGTTTTTACCGCGACTGTCGACGAATCGTGGGAAAATCGCGCCGCGCTTGGGGTGCTATTAAAATCAACGGGCAACGCAAGGGGAACTCACGGGCATCCTGCAATTTGCCGCTATTGCGAATCGTGGGCAGAATCGCAGCGATTCCACCCGCAATTCGGAATGCGGAGATGTGAACGGAGCCCAAGTAAGCTCAGCAATATACTATGAAAAAAAGTCAACTGTATTCAGAGTAAGCATTTACTGTATATATTTAGCCATTTCTTCCTTTTAAAAAAAAAAAAAAAAAAAAAAAAAAAAAAGCAATAAAATACATATCGGTGTTACACATTTTATACATACCCAACAGCAAGTGTTGATTCATACGGTCAAAGAGGACACCTCCTAAGACGGAGCCTCCAAGATACCCCATGGAGCGTCCCACAAAAATGTAAGAAATGTTTCCTACAGTGCTGTTGACATTAGCAGCCAGATCAGGGAACGTTGGCCCCAAGACAGAAATTGCCATTCCCTAAAAGGAGAGATAAATTTATTAAAAGTCAATTGTCTGCAATCTGTGCAAACATTATCATTCATCCCTATTCTTTTTAGAACTATATACAGTCAGGTTAACACTGAAATATCCCTAAAGTTGAAGTCTGGGCACAAAAATGAATTTAATTACATTCTTCCATAGCCACAAAAGAATATAAATCCACATTGTATGCACCAAATGCCTTTGCAAACCCAGATATTACTGTGAAAAGTAGCAATGCCATTATCACCGTGCTGTACCTAACCTATGCAGAGGGCAAAGCTTTGGGAGGGACCCAGAATGCCCCAATCAGTACAGGCTGCCTACAGAAAAGTACAGGAGAGGGCAGAAACAAGACCAATCACCCTGCACAAGGAGAGAGAACTGTAGCAACTGGTCTTTATTACAGGATTCTTCTGCACTGAGGCAAGGTATCACACTGGATTGCTGCATAGATCTGGAAGAAATACACAAAGTACACTAAGATTCTGGAAGAAAACAAATAACCCTGGTATTAAGATGATATTTACTTATCCCAGAGTTTAGCATTATGGTGGATTTTAAATAATTTGACTACCAGCATTACTCTCTGCCAAGCACATTACAGAAGTCTATTTGGACTGACTTGTTACTATATTGCCACAATCATATATGACCTGCTACAAACAGTGGAAATGTTGCTCCATTTTTAGAGGGTTAAAAGTTCTCATTGCAATTAAGGCCCTTTTCACATGGAGCGGATCCGATGGATGGACTCCGCCAGCTCAGCGGGGGATTGATCCCCGCTGAGCAGGCAGATGACAGGTCCGTCTCTGCTCACTGTGCACGGATGGACCTGTCAGAGCTCCACTGTTCTCTATGGCAAGATCGGATGAAAACGGACAGCCTGTCCGTTTTCATCCGATACGCTGGATGGATGGCGAACATATCATCATCCACCTGTTTTGAGGGGATCTTGTCGGATCGGATGGCAGGCGTTAGTGGACACATCTCCGCTGATATCCGCCTGCCCATAGAAGTCAATGGGTGGCCCACTCTGATCCGCCTGTCTGTTTTTCCTGTGAAAGGGGCCTAATGCCCTGTACACACGGTTGGATTTTCCGATGGAAAATGTGTGATAGAACCTTGTTGTCGGAAATTCCAACCGTGTGTGGGCGCCATCACACATTTTCCATCGGAATTTCCGACACACAAAGTTTGAGAGCTTGCTATAAAATTTTCCGACAACAAAATCCGTAGTTGGAAATTCCGATCGTGTGTACACAAATCCGACGCACAAGTGCCACACATGCTCAGAATAAATTAAGAGACGAAAGCTATTGGTTACTGCCCTGTTTAAAGTTCCGCCGTACGTGTTTTACATCATCGCGTTCAGAACGATCGGATTTTCCATCAACTTTGTGTGACCGTGTGTATGTAAGACAAGTTTGAGCCAACATCCGTCGGAAAAAATCCATGGATTTTGTTGTCGGAATGTCCGATCAATGTCCGACCGTGTGTACAGGGCATTAGACTGGTAGGTTTGAGACCCCCGGACTTATTTGTTGCCCTCACTGCATGCCGAGTACTTCCCATGATCCTTAGTTTGCCAGTCAAAGCCTTTTGAATACACCCACATCACTGCACACTGCTCAGTCTGTCAATCAAACTACACTATGTTAGTGGGCAAGGCACATCGGGAATCTGAGATGCCTAGAACCTCCTATAATAGGGAGTGGCAACAGAATTACGTCACCGTTTACTAAACAAGGAACATCCTAGGGGAGGTTATATGACCAGTAACTCACGAAAGGAGCAGGCATGGCAGCCTCCAGTCTTACAAAATGAAGATAAGGGAGACCGAGCCATTATTTTACACAGGATTTAAGTTGAGATGTATAAGCAGGTGGATATCTGTATTCAAAAATAAGGAGGCAATTTGTTACATTAACCAGTTCCCAACTGGCCGCCACAGTTATACTGCGGCAGGTTGGCTCCCCTGGGCAAACAGCGGTAACTGTACGTCGACCCTTTAAGATGCTGTAGGAGGGGCGTGCGCGCCCGCGTGCGCCTGGAGCCGAAGCGAGTGCCCGGCGCGCGCGCTGAACACCGGGCACCCGCAATCGCTCGCTACAGAGCGAAAACCGGGATCTGTGTGTGTAAACACAAAAATCCCGGTTCTCTCAGGGGAGAGGAGACAGATCGTGTGTTCATACTAAGTATGAATACCGATCTCTCTCCTCCGCTAGTCAGTCCCATCCCCCCTACAGTTATAACACACCTAGGGAACACAGTTAAGACCTTGATCCCCCCCCCTAGTGTTAACCCCTTCCCTGCCAATGACATTTTTACAGTAATCAGTGCATTTTTATAGCACTGATCGCTGTATAAAATTGTCAATGGTCTCAAAAATGTGTCCAATTTGGCCGCCACAATATCGCAGATCACTGCCATTACTAGTAAAAAAAAAAAAATATGTATGCGCGTATATATATATATATATATATATATATATATATATATATATATATATATATATATATATATATATATATATATATATATATATATATAAATCAACGGTCCTATTATGTGTAACGTCCCACATACACACAATTAACCACCACTGCGCCTTGGAGCAAATAAATTAAATGATGATGACCATCAATAAATAAGGCCTATCTAAAGCTGCCACTTTGTGTGTAAAAATGTGAAAAAAATTATTTATATCTTATGCCGTAATAATGGTGTATTACAACCCACGTGAAGAAATAAAAATGTGGCGCTAGTCTAATCACTCTTTCAGTAGGATTACCTATATAAGTGAATAAGTGTGACTAGCGCCACATTTTTATTTCTTCACGTGGGTTGTAATACACCATTATTACGGCATAAGATATAAATAATTTTTTTCATATATATATATATATATAATAAAAAATGCCATAAATCTATCCCCTATTTTGTATTTTTGTAGACGTTATGACTTTTGCACAAACCAAATCAATATACACTTATTGTGATTTTTTTTACCAAAAATATGTAGAATACATATGGGCCTAAGCTGAGGAAAATATGTTTTTTTTTTTTTAATTGGGGATATTTATTATAGCAAAAGATTAAAAAAATATTAGACCCCCGCGCTTATGGTGAAAATGAAAAAAGAGGAGCTGCAGCCTCTATCAATAAATTCACCCTAAGGTGAATCTAGAAGAAATGTGAAAAAGAGGGGTCAGGTATGGCGCTGCTCTTACTAAGAGGTGACCTACAACCTCTAAATACTTGAGGGGTGTGTGTCACGGGTGCATTTAGTGCAAAAAGTGACAATAAAAGTGCAGAAAATAAATATTTGTATATTCACAAAAATCCACAAAAAAATCCTACTATGTAAACTTCCTAACCGCTTATAAATAATACATATTGGTATGTTCAAACGAAAATAAAATAAACACAATCCTGTGCAAAACCTGCAATTCAAAGTGACATTTCTGTGCAAAAAAAATCCAACATATATGACTGGTGTGTATTGTTGCTGTGAAACTGGGTTCAGAAATATGCATATACTGTCCTTAAACCCTGGTGTAAAAAAAAAAAAAAAAAAAAGTCCAATAAAGTGACAATGTGCTCCTTCAAATTGTTCTGTGCTTCTTGGAAAACAGTGCCCCATAAGAAACGCAATCACCGCTATTATTCACCCCACAAGGAGGTATTTCACCTTAACACCTGTGCAGCCTGTGGAGTGAGAGGAAACTTCCTGTCCTGTGTTCTCCAAGTACCTCCTTGTCTGCGATTTGCACTAAACACACCTGTGACACACACGCCTCAAGTATTTAGAGGTTGTAGGTCACCTCTTAATAAAGAGCAGCGCCATACCTATCACCTCTTTTTCACAAAAAGCAAAAGATATAGTGTTTTTTTCAAAATTGTCGCTCTTTTGTTTATAGCGCAATAAATAAAAACTGCAGAAGTGATCAAATACCAAAAGAAAGCTGTAGTTAAGGGGGAAAAAAAAAGACATCAATTTTGTTTGGGTACAACGTCGCACGACCACGCAATTGTCAGTTAAAGCGACGCAGTGCCATATCGTAAAAAATGGCCTGGTCATTGAGCAGCCAAATCTTCCGGGGCTGAAGAAGTGGTTAAGGGGTAAGTTCACCTTTACAGAAGAAAAATCCACTCGGCATTCACGCATCTTTGTCTCCAAAAATAGAGATTCACTGAAATTTCGGCAGCCAAAACATATCAGCCAAAAATGGTGTTTTCGGCATTTTCCCAATAAAAAAAAAAAAAAAAAAAAAATAAAAGTGCCAATAATGGTGCCCAAAACGCTTTTACTGTGCTTATTGTGTTTTCCATAGGTCATGTGAATCAAAAACCACATCAAAAACATAACATGGTGAATAGTTGCTGCTTTTTCAATGCATTTCAACAGGGAGGTGCATTTTTACTGCGTTTTTTTTTTTTTTTTGACTGACCACAAATGCAGCAAGATTTTTAACTTCACAGCGGAAGAGCAACAGACCAGTGTGAAGACATAGATAGAATTTAAAGGGATACATTTTTCTTGCACTAAAGGCGATAACGGTCAACAATAAATTCATATTCATTTAAATTTATGATATTGAATTTAAAAAGTTTAGTATATATATATATATATATATATATATATATATATATATATATATATATATATATATATATATATATATATATATATATATATATATATATTGTAACGTGGGGGACAGGTAGCAGGTACAAAGCTCCCTGAGATGAGCAGTCTTTCAGGCACAGATACCAAATCCAGTGAAATAGTGACCAACAGTCCGGTGTTTATTTGTCATATATATACAAGTCTATATACAGGTGCTGTACAGTGTTCCAAAAAAAAAAAACAAATAGGAACAAAAATAGCCAAAACAAAACCTAGCCATGTCTGGGCACTAACTAAACAATATTTACAGATCCTAACTACCAGGCTGAGCAAGCCTACAGCTTGTCAGCTTCCACATAACTTTTTGCTCTCCTACACAGAAGTTGTCTGAGTATCCCAGGCCAACATCAAAAACTGTCTGCTCAGGTGAGCTTAAATTAGCCTGGGGGAGAGGACCAAGACCTGAACTGGACCATGGATCAGAGATCCCCGAACGTGTATGAGAGGAGCCTGGGAGATGTATAAACCCCGAACAGGACTTTTCCTGGCTCTCTCTGGGATGCTCTGCTACATATCCTCCCCCCTTGTTTCAACCCCAGGGTTGGAACACATGTAGCCCAACAGGAGTGAACACGGGACAGGGCATCTACATTCCCCATCTCAACACCTGGCCTGTGTTTTACAGTGAATGAGTAATCCTGTAGAGCCAAAAACCACAGGTTCACCCGTCTATTAGTCTCCTTCTTTTGGGCCATCCATTTCAGAGGAGCATGGTCAGTTATTAACTCAAACTGGCGCCCTAACAAATAGTACCTGAGTGCGTCCACGGCCCACTTTATGGCTAAACACTCCTTTTCAATGACTGCATACCTTTGCTCATGGTCATTGAGCTTTCTGCTTAGGTACACCAGAGGGCGTTCTTCTCTATTGTGTACCTGTGATAGTACTGCCCCGATACCAACATCAGACGCATCCGTCTGAACCAAAAAATCTTTGGAGAAATCGGGGGAGTACAGTACTGGTTGTGCACAAAGAGCCTTCTTCAGGACTTGGAAAGATTCCTCTGCTACTGAGGACCATTTCACCATTACAGAGTCTTTCCCTTTTGTAAGGTCTGTCAGTGGGGCAGCTATAGTTACAAAATTTGGGATAAATCAACTATAATACCCCGCAATGCCAAGAAAGGCCCTGACCTGCTTCTTGTTTGCAGGACGTGGCCATTCCTGGATGGCTTCTATTTTATTCACTTGAGGTTTTATGACACCACGCCCAATAGTGTAGTCCAAATACTTGGCTTCCTCTAGACCAATGGCACATTTTTTTGGATTTGCTGTAAAACCTTCTTTGAAGAGGGAATCAAGGACAGCCTGGACACGGGGCAAGTGAGGCTCCCAGTCAGTGCTATGTACCACTATATCATCTAGATATGCTGCTGCATATTGTCGGTGGGGTCTTATAGTCCTGTCCATGGCCCTCTGAAATGTCGCAGGGGCATTTTGCAACCCAAAAGGCATTTTTTTATATTGAAAGGAACCCTCCGGGGTCACAAATGCAGTCTTCTCTTTGGCGCTACCAGTCAGGGGTATTTGGCAATAACCTTTTGTCAAGTCCAAAGTGGTCAGATAGCGAGTCTTGCCAAGTCGGTCTTTAAGTACGTCCACTCTGGGCATTGGGTACGTGTCAAACTTTGTCACTGCATTAAGCTTCCTGAAGTCATTACAGAACCTCCAAGTGCCATCCGGGTTTGGGACTAACATGATGGGGCTAGACCAGTCACTATTGGATTCCTCAATGACATCTAGCTCCAACATTCTTTTAACTTCCTCGCTGATGTCCTTTCTCCTCGCTTCAGGAATTCGGTACGGTTTGAGCTTGACACGGACCCCTGGTTCAGTAACAATATCATGCTGAACTGCTGAAGTCGTGCCAGGAAACTCTGAAAATTTCCCTCTATTTCTTATCAGGAATTCTCTAGTTTCCTGCTTTTGGGAATATGACAGGGTGTCTGGAATAGTGACCTCGGGGATCAGAAGGGACTCACCACCCTTAGGCGTTAACGGGAGGGACCTTGCAGTTAACGCCAGTCTATCCTTCCAAGGCTTTAACAGGTTTATATGGTAAATCTGTTCGGGCTTCCTTTTCCCTGGTTGATGTACCTTGTAATTGACCTCCCCAACTCTTTCAATTACTTCAAAGGGATCCTGCCACTTAGCCAGGAACTTGCTCTCAACAGTGGGAACACCAGGACCCTGTCACCAGGTGAGAAAACACGGAGTTGGGCCCCCCTGTTGTATATCCTCTGTTGGGCTGCTTGGGCCTGCAGTAAGTGTTCTTTTACCATCGGCATAATTGCTGCAATCCTGTCCTGCATTTGGGCGAAATGCTCAATGACACTTTTATGGGGTGTCTGCTCCCAAGTTTCTTTGGCTATGTCTAAGAGTCCCCAAGGGCGTCTCCCATAAAGCAACTCAAATGGAGACTACCCCGTGGAGGACTGGGGAACCTCCCTGATGGCAAACATCAAGTATGGTATCAGGAAGTCCCAGTTTTTCCCATCCTTGTCAACCTTTTTTAACATGCTCTTTATTGTCTTATTGAAGTGTTCCACCAAGCCATCCATTTGAGGATGGTACACCAAGATTCACAATTGCGACACCTTAAATAACTTGCACAGCTCTCTAGTTATTAGTGACATAAATGGGGTGCCCTGGTCTGTAAGGACTTCTTTAGGGATTCCAGCACGACTGAACACCATAAACAGCTCTTTGGCAATGTTTTTAGAAGACGCGGTGCGTAAGGGAATGGCCTCGGGGTAACGGGTAGCATAATCCATGATTACAAGGATATGCTGATGACCTCGGGCAGACTTGGGGAGTGGACCCACAAGGTCCATGGCAATCCTCTCAAAGGGCACTTCAATAATGGGCAAGGGCACTAAAGGACTTCAGAAGTGTTGTAGTGGGGCTGACATCTGACACACAGGACAGGATTGACAATAATTCTCAATATCCTTCTGTATCCCGGGCCAATAAAACCTGCGCAACACCCTTTTAGTAGTTTTCTCAACCCCTAAATGACCTCCTAGCAAGTGCCCATGGGCAAGTTCCAACACCACCCGTCTGTATGGCTTAGGGACCACCAACTGTTCAACCACTTCATCATTTTTTTTACATACTCGATACAGTAAATCCTCATTGCTGCTAAAATAAGGAAAACAGAGCCTGTCCCCTGATTCGACAGGTACATCATTACTCACCATTACATTTTCCCAGGCCCTGGCAAGGGTTGGGTCTTTTCTCTGCTCGGTACCAAAATTTTCCTTGTGTACATTAAGGTCAGCAAACTCCAACATAGGCTCAGATTCAGCAGATGGCTGTCCAGCTCCACTGGTTGTAGGGACCTCCTCAGGCTCCTCCAGCTCTCCTGCCATAACTGAGAAAGGAAAACCCGGGGAGCCCTGAGAAGAGTCCCCTGAACCCACATTGTCAGTAGTGGCCAGGAGTTCTGGCTTTTTCACAGAGTCAGCTACTGCGACCGGGTCGGGAGGATCCCACAGTTCCCAAAACTTAGGGAAGTCCCTACCAAAGATGGCCTCGTGGACCAAAAGTCCGACCAGATGGGTCACCGTACCTAAGCCAGTTTTAAACTGAACAGTGGCTATAGGATACTCGCGGGTATCCCCATGTACACAGATCACAGCAACTTTTTTAGCATGCAAATTCACAGTTTCAACCATCTCAGCTGTAACCAAAGTCACTAGACTTCCAGAGTCCAGCAAGGCCGTAATAGGCTTATTAACAACAGTCATTTGGCACATGTGTTTTCCCATACTTGGTGCTGCAGTGCATGAAACAGCAGCAAACATAGACTGCCTTCTAATAGATAGATCACACTGCATTGGTTCATCTGTCAATGGACAGTTTGCTGCAACATGTCCCAGTTCTTGGCAACGAAATCACCTGATGTTTCCCCAGTTTGGTTTGCTGACAGGCAGTAGCTTCCTTGTTTGGGACGCCAAACTTCAGTCCTGGCACCAAAAATCCTCCCCATTTCCTTGCCATGCTTACCACCCACTTCCCCTGGAACAGTCTTACCGGTTGCCTGGGGAGACCGTGGCTTTGGATGGAAAGCCCGTGCGGCTGTAGGGGTGGTGACCAGGCTCTCTGCAGCAAAGTACCTTTCAACGAGTTCCACGAGGTTGTCCGCCGAGTTGGGGTCTTCTTGACTCACCCACTTCTGCAGGGGAACTGGTAGTGACCTCAGGAACCGGTCCATGACCACATGCTCCACCATTTGTGGCCCAGACAGGGACTCCGGCTGTAGCCATTTTCTCACCAAGTGAATTAGGTCGAACATCTGCGATCTTGGGGGCCTCTCGTCTTGGAAGAACCAGCTGTGGACCCGCTGTGCTCAAACTGCCAAGGTGACACCAAGTCGCGCCAGGATTTCCCACTATGTTTAGTCACTCTAGGTACTGGCCTTTTAAGTAGTAACTTACTACAGCTCGTCGCAGTCTCCACCACATGTAACCTGGGGGACAGGTAGCAGGTACAAAGCTCCCTGGGATGAGCAGTCTTTCAGGCACAGATACCAAATCCAGTGAAATAGTGACAAACAGTGCGGTGTTTATTTGTGATATATACAAGTCTATTTACAGGTGCTGTACAGTGTTCCAAAAAAAACAAATAGGAACAAAAATAGCCAAAACAAAACCTAGCCGTGTCTCGGCACTAACTAAACAATATTTACAGATCCTAACTACCAGGCTGAGCAAGCCTACAGCTTGTCAGCTTCCACATACCTTTTTGCTCTCCTACACAGAAGTTGTCTGAGTATCCCAGGCCAAGAGCAAAGGCTGTCTGCTCAGGTGAGCTTAAATTAGCCTGGGGGAGAGGACCAAGACCTGAACTGGACCATGGATCGGAGATCCCCGAACATGTATGAGAGGAGCCTAGAAGATGTATAAACCCCGAACAGGACTTTTCCTGGCCCTCTCTGGGACGCTCTGCTAATAAATCTATATATATATATATATATATATATATATATATATATATATATGCGCATCCTGCATTTTCAGTACCAAAATTTCTATTTGGTGCACCTCTATCCAAAAATAATATGAAATTTTAGCCAGGAGTTCAGGTTGAAATCCTAGAGCAATAGATCTTGTGATACATTTCCATAGATTTGGAAAAAGACCAAGGCGTGTTGCGTCTGTAGCTTTTACCAGCTTTAACCATGTAGTGGCTACTTTCCCACCTGTCCTGCCCAGGTTATTTTTCAGATTTCAGAGCAGTCACACTAAGCCCAGGTTCACACCGACAGCGGGAATTAAATTGATTCCCGCATATCAGTCCGACTTTGGGGGCGATTTCAGAGGCATCTGTGCGGGTTGCTGCACAGATGTCTATACAAATAGCACCCGAAGTCGCCAAAAGTAGTACAGAAACTACTTTTGGGAATCAGTGCAGCGGCGGAGCGATTCGGATGGTGCCATTGCCGGCAATAGCCGCCAATTTGGCATGCGATTTGACATGCAATGTGAACCCGGGCTAAATGACAATTACTTGAAATAATTACAAATTTTTTTGAGACAGAGCTTTCCTTTGGTGGTATGTAAACACCACTGTTTTTTTTAATAAACCCTGCTTTTCTTTGTCTCTGTTATAACATTTTGCAAATAATCAATCTTTCTTCATAAACTTAGGCCAAAAAGGATTGTCATGTTTCTTTGGTAAAAAATAACCCAAACCCGTGTATATTATTTAGTCTGTGTGAAAGTTATGCCCCGTACACACGGTCGGACTTTGTTCGGACATTCCGACAACAAAATCCTAGGATTTTTTCCGACGGATGTTGGCTCAAACTTGTCTTGCATACACACGGTCACACAGAGTTGTCGGAAAATCCGATCGTTCTGAACGCGGTGACGTAAAACACGTACGTCGGGACAATAAACGGGGCAGTGGCCAATAGCTTTCATCTCTTTATTTATTCTGAGCATGCGTGGCACTTTGTCCGTCGGCTTTGTGTACACGCGATCGGAATTTCCGACAACGGATTTTGTTGTCGGAAAATTTTATCTCCTGCTCTCCAACTTTGTGTGTCGGAAAATCCGATGGAAAATGTCCGATGGAGCCCACACACGGTCGGAATTTCCGACAACACGCTCCGATCGGACATTTTCCATCGGAAAATCCGACCGTGTGTACGGGGCATTAGAGTCTACAAACTGTGGAGAGAGATTATATATATATATATATATATATATATATATATATATATATATATATATATATATATATATATATATATATATATATATATATATATATTTGAAAATTGATCAGTCTTGATGTACTGACTGCCTAAATGCCAGGATAGTACAAATATCACGCAAAATTAGCCTTTTTTCCCCAGAAAGTCAACAGTCCAAGGTATTTAGTAAGAGGTAGTTTGTCACATTTTTTTTGAAAATTAAGAAATTAAATTTTTTTACCACAAAGTTGTCATTTTAACACAGCAAAGGCATACTTAACCACACGCCGCCCGCCATATAGCAGAATGATGGCGGCAAAGTGGTTGTGATATCCTGACTGGACGTCATATGACGTGATCAGTAGATCACAGCTGGCACGTGCCCGCGGGGGCGCGTAGCACGGCGATCAGAGGTGCTGTGTGTCAGTCACAGCTGATCACATCGTGAACCAGGAAGTGCCGGTAAATGACTTTCCTCGGTTCACGCTGACAGGGAGACCTGATCGGCGGCTCTCCCTGTCAGGGGGGGGGGGGGGTCTGTTCTGATAATCAGCACAGCCCCATCAAAGGGTGCCAATCTGTGCCCAACACTTGCCAGCCTGTCCCCATAATAAATGCCTGTCAGTGCCCACAACAGTGCCGATCAGTGCCCAAAAAAGTGCCAGTGCCCCATAGTGCCAGTAATGCCTGTAAGTAGCTCCTCATCAGTGCTGCCTATCCAATGCCACCTATCAGTGCCCATCAGTTTTTTTCTTTTAATTGACGTTTTTTTCATTTATAGCGCACAAATTAAAAAGCGCAGAGGTGATCAAATACCACCAAAAGAAAGCTCTATTTGTGGAAAGAAAATTACAAAAAAAAATTAGTTTGGGTACAGTGCTGCATAACCGCACAATTGTCGTTCAAAGTGCGACAGCGCTGAAAGCTAAAAATTGTCCTGGGCAGTAAGGGGGAAAGTGCCTGGTATGGAAGGGGTTACAATTACATCCCAAAAACACATTTTCTACACCTCTTAAGTATGCAGATACCCCATACAGTGCCTTGCAAAAGTATTTACCCCCCTTGGCATTTTTTGTGTTTTGTTGCCTCACAACCTGGAATTAACATGGATTGTTTGAGGATTAGCATCATTTAATTTACAGAACATGGCCACAACTTGGAAGATGTTTTTTTTATTGTGAAGCAAACAACAAATAGGACAAAATAACAGAAAAAGTCAATATCCATACATTTTGGGTGTCTCCCACATGCCTTTTCGCAAACTCAAAACATGCCATTTTGTTTTTTGCTGAAAGTAATGGCTTTCTTCTGGCCACTCTGCCATAAAGCCCAACTCTATGGAGCGTTCGGCTTATTGTCGTCCTATGTACAAATACTCCAGTCTCTGCTGTGGAACTCTGCAGCTTATCCAGGATTACCTTAGGTAGGTGCTACCTCTCTGATTAACCCTTTCATGACTAAGCCTATTTTTGAAATTTGGTGTTTACAAATTAAAATCCGTATTTTTGCTAGAAAATTACTTAGAGTTCCCAAACATTATATATATATTTTTAGCAGAGAATCTAGAGAATAAAATGGCGATTGTTGCAATATTTTTTATCACACGGTATTTGTGCAGCGGTGTTTTAAACGCAAATTTTTGGAAAAGGGACACTTTCATGAATTTTAAAAAATCCAAACAGTAAAGTTACCCCAATTTTTTTGTATAATGTGAAAGATTATGTTACGCCGAGTAAATAGATACCAAACATGTCACCCTTTATAATTGCACGCACTCGTGGAATGGCGACAAACTACGGTACCTATGAATTTCCATAGGCAATGATTTAAATTTTTTTTTACGGTTACCAGGTTTGAGTTACAGAGGAGGTCTAGGGCTAGAAGTATTGCTCTCGCTCTGACGATCGCAGCGATACCTCACATGTGTGATTTGAACACCGTTTACATATGCAAGTGCGACTTCCGTATGCGTTTTCTTCGCTGCGCGAGCTCGCGGGGACAGGGGCACTTAAAAAATTTTTTTTTTATTTATTTTTTTACTTTATAAATTGTGTTTAAAAACTTTTTTTTTTTTTACTTTTATTGCTGTCACAAGGAATGTAAACATCCCTTGTGACAGTAATAGGTGGTGACAGGTACTCTTTATGGAGGGATCGGGGGTCTAAAAAAGGTGTGTATATGTAATGACAGATCACGTGACACTTAAATTGCACACAGGTGGACATCATTTCACTAATTATGTGACTTCTGAAGGTAATTGGTTGCACCAGAGCTTTTTATGGGCTTCATAACAAAGGGGGTGAATACATACACACATGCCAATTATCAGTTTTTTATTTCTGAAAAATTGTTTTATGTATATATTTTTCTAATTTTACTTCACCAACTTAGACTATTGTGTTCTGATCCATCACATATAAATTCAGATTAAAAAAAACATTGAACTAAAGGCTGTAATGTAACAAAACACGAGAAATGCCGAGGCACTGTGACTGTTTCACAGTCTAGATGCATAGAGGGGCCCAAAATCCAAGGAGCACCTTCAGGTGTTCCAGGGGCATAAATTACACATCTAATTTCATATCACATTTTGGAGGCGCTACTAACCTTAAGGCTGGGTTCACACCTACAACAGATGCGGCTCGCAGCGGGGGTCCGGTGCATCTCAGTTCTTTGTTTCAGGGACAAGTCTGTCCCTGTCAAATTTTTGCCTGAATTTGGCCCTGAAACTGAGCCAAAGACACATAGGACTCCCGTGCAAGTCGAAATTGCACATGTTCCTGACCCGCAGAGGAACACGCCACACTTTAGCACATGCATGCACCAAACTGCATGGTCCAGCAGCACCATGCAGCTTTTTTCCCTGCATTTCTCATGGGTAGTGCAGCCCATTAAAATGAATGGCCTGACCTACCTGTGACATGCACAAGCAAATGCGCATGCATAGATCTGAACTGATCCCCATATCACAATCCCATCCTTACATCAGTTCCACAGTGTCCACTGCAAATCACAGTTCCCTTCTCTTCACATCAAGATCCCTCCTTTCACAGTAGTGTTCTCAAACCCCCTTAACATAAACACCCTCCAACAGTACTGTACTTAGCCCCCCCATGTTACTGTCCTCAGCCCCCACCACTACTGTCCCCAGCCCCCCATTACAGTACTCATATCCCCCACATTATTGCCCTTCATCCCCCAATACAGTATTCAGCTCCCCCACATTACTGTCCTCGACCCCCCCCATTACAGTGCTCCGCTTACCTACTTTACGATCCTCAGCCCCTCATTACAGTACTCATATCCCCCACATTATTGTCCTCCATCCACCAATACAGTATTCGGTTCCCCCACATTACAGTTCTCAAGCTCCCCACATTACAGTACTCACCCCTCCTGACATTACAGGACTCAGCCTTAACTCCCCCCACACATTACAGTACTGAGCCCCCAAGCACATTAGAATACTCAATCTCTTCATTTCAGTACTCAGCGCCTCTCCCCCTTTCCACATTGCATCTTCCCTACCTTAGACAGAGAGGACAACGGGAGGCACAGCAGATCTGAATGGAGGACGGAAGCAGCAAGCTGGTAATTGGTTGTTTTGACCGTGGGCCACCATTTAGGGATGCCTGCTCCAAAGCAAGGCTAAGAGCACTGACCGGTGTGTCCTGGCAGGGGGGGGCGGTCCTCCTGTCACAACACAACAGCTCAGCAGGGGAGATCGCTGTACTAACATTGCATAGTTAGTACAGCGGCTCCTGCTGAGATCTTCAACATGCTGAACGAAAATAAACTGCTAGTGTGTACCAAGCTTAGCCGCTTAAGGACTGCCCCACGTACATATACTGCTGCAGGGTGGCCATTAAGTGCAAAATCACGTACCTGTACATGATTTCCTATTTGGCTCCAGGGCACGCCACCAGAGCCCCGCTGTGATTGGACACAGCGGAAGCCAATCAGCAAGTCCGGCGGATGCGATGTACGTCGGCCACCCGTGATTGTTCGGGTCTCGTTTGTGAGGAGAGGCAGAACAGTGGTCTTTCTATGTAGACAAGGAAAGTGAGGGGAAATGGAGATCTTGTGTTTTTGCTTACAGAAACACAGATCTCCATTTTCCTTTAGTAAAAGCACATCCCCCACAGTTAGAAAGCACTCATAGGGAACACATTTTACCCTTTGATCACCCCTGATGCCAAACCCTTCCCTGCCAGTGTCATTAGTACAGTAACAGTGCATTTTGTTTTTTAGCACCTATCACTGTATTAGTGTCACTGGTCCCCAAGAGGTGTCAGTTAGCGTGGTTGGCCCGGTAACACAGGGGGTTTTGGGATAGCACTCCCCCTTTACGACCCATGCTTTTAGAGTTTGGGATCGGATTAACAAGTTGCTGGTCCACCTGTGTCGCCGTTGGCTTCATTTGGGGGGTTTCTGTGGTTTCCCCCTGGCGAACAAATCGCTTTCTTTGGACCATGGGCGGACAATGGCAATGCCAGCTGTGGCAAATTCATGGAGAATGGTAAACGGCTGACCTTTGAGGTTTTAAAAGCCTGGCGTGGTGGTTTCCTTATGGACTTCTGGCATTAAACAACTGTTTTTTTGCAGAGCGTGGCTGTGCCATTAGAAACAAATCCTCTCTCACACCCTTTGAATGTATTTTTATAGCTGAAGAACCTATACCCCATATGGCTTTTGAACTAGATCAACTGTTAGGTTCCGCCACTCCTAACGCCAAACCTGTGTATCTCCGGGCATAGGAATGCAACTTGGGGCTCGTGTTCTCTGAGGCTCAGCTGACCCACCTGTACCAGTTTACTCATTCTAGTTCACTAGATTTTAAAATACAAGAGACAAACTACAAGATCCTATCATGCTGTTACAGAGTGCCCGCCAACCAGGTCACGAATATACCCCTCTACCTCTGACCTATGCTGGCGAGGCTGCGGCCATAGAGATGGTGGGAATTCCCTGTGATAGAACCCTTTTTAAAGGACATTAAATACAAGATATCCTTGTCTTAGACATTCTCCTATGCCGGTACATTTTTTTCTTTCATATCCCTCCTTTGCCGATTAGTCAGTATAAACAAAAAAGGGTATTACCTCATCTTCTGAAAGCAGCTGTTTCCTGACAATTTAATGGAAGCACACATAAGTTCCCAGCCGGGAGGAGTGGATACGTGAGGTGAATGATATCAGGGATGCAGAGGACTTGACAGCAACTTGCAAGGGTAAACGCGACCGCTTCACCAGCATATGGGCAACATGGCTAGATCATGTTTACGACCCAAGGTTGGTTTCCTCTAGTCTGGATTTGGCACTTATGGAACTCTCCCTTGGACAGTAAATGCGTTCTAGGCAGCAGTGAGCTAGAGTCTTTTCTCAGCATGGGACAGGCTTTCCTCTGCTTCCCTTTACCACCTTCCTAACAGCACATCGGCGGACATTGGTGTGAACGATTGGGTCAACAGTGAAAATTGTAGGTACGTACCAGATTTTCTTTTCCTTTTTGTTCTTATTTGGATTTTTACAATGTTTCTCTTCCTTTTAAATGTATGGTTCTTAGGCTATACATAGGATTGACATACTGACCCAATGTTTCACTATGGTAGGGGAGGTCACCTTTCAAAAATGATCCTAAATCCTCATTCTCAGCACTTAAATATTTCTGTGTGTGGCCCTTGTGGTGGTGGCTTATTGGAGGAGGTCTGATATAGGCTATTTAGCCCCCCTCCCTCAACTTTGGGGCCAGAAAGGCCACATTGTTGTCAACTTTTCCACTCTATCTTTGACAGTCCAGGAGTGGCTCCGGAACCTACCTCTTAAGTTATTTTATGCTTTAGGTCTATGTATATGCCCTTAAGGTTGCTGCAACCGCCTAACGGAGTGTGCATTAATAGTTTGTTGTTGCGTTTTGTGTGCTTGCACATATTATACATGTCCTTTGGATCTTCAATTTTTATACCTGTGGCAATGCCTAATAGGACATGTTACCTTGTTTTGCAAAAATAAACAATATAATTTTTTTTTAAAAAGTGTCAGTTAGGTGTCCGATTTGTCCATCGTAACAGTAACACTTTTGTATTCATTTTAACCGACTTCTCTAGCGGGAATAGATCCAAAATGAAAAAAACTCTTTTTCCCATACTTTAAAGCTGAGTGTCACTCAAAAGTGGAACTTCCGCTTATCTGTCTCCTTCCCCCCTCCGGTGCCACATTTGGCACCTTTTAGGGGGGAGGGGTACCTGTTTTTGACAGGTACCGGTCCCCACTTCTGGGAGATGGGGCTGCGGCCCGGTTTCTCGGGAGTTTGGCCCCCTCTTCTGCCACCGGATCAATTAGAAAGCACACTTTGTGCATGAGCAGTAGGGAACCGGGTTCCCTTACCAGGATTTGTAGCTGCCAACTTAATTTTTTTTTGGGGGGGGGGGGCTGGACCTTCCCTTTAACCACTTGGGTGGACGTCATACGACGGCTTCCCAGAACGATCGCTCTCACGTGCCCCCGGTGGCCGCGCCGTGTTGCTAGGACATGGCGCAACCCCGATCTGTGTACCATGTGATCAGCTGTGTCCAATCACAGCCGGTCACATGTAAACACGATGCCGGTAATCGGCGCTCCTCACCTCACACTGACAGAGTGTGAGGAGAGGAGAGCCGATCAGCGGCATCTCCTCACAGGGGACAGCTAGGTATGTAATCAGGGCACTGATCATCAGTGGCCTGATTACAATTAGGTGCCCACCAGTGCCAGCAATAATTGCCCACCACTGCCAGCAATCAGTGCCAACCAGTGCCCACAAGTGCCAGCAATCAGTGCTGCCCATAAATGCCGATCACTGCTGCACATCAATGCCCACCAGTGAAGGAGAAACATTACTTATTTACAAAATTTACTGACAGAAACTAAGTAAAACTTTTTTTAAACAAATTTTGTCTTTTTTTTGGGGGGAAAAAATAAAAAACCCAGGAGTGATTAAATACCACCAAAAGAAAGCTCTATTTGTTTGAAGAAAATTATAACAATTTCACATGATTACAGTGTAGCATGACCATGAAATTGTCATTTAAAGTGTGACAGCGCTGAAAGCTGAAAAATGGCCTGGGCAGGAAGAGGGAGTAAGTGCCCAGTATTGAGGTGGTTAAAGCCAAGTTTCAGCCGGAAAAGAAATTGAAATTAAAAGGCAACAGCTACAAATACTGTAACTGCTGACTTTTAAATATCTGGACACTTACCTATCCAGGCATCCCACAATGTTCGCACCCCTAACCGATTTGTCTATCGGCTGTGGGTGCAGGCACTGGCATCTTCACCAAGACCCCTTTCACACCGAGGGCGTTTTGCAGACGCTATAGCATTAAAAATAGCGCCTGCAATCCGCCCTCAAACAGCTGCTCGATTGTCTCCAGTGTGTAAGCTTACACACTGGAGCTGTGCGCTGGCAGGACGTCAGGAAAAGTCTTGCCAGCAGCTTCTTTGGAGCAGTGTGTTTACCGCTCCTCCCCATAGAAATCAATGGGGCAGCGCAGGGATACCGCCGGCAAAACGCCGCTATTGCGGGCGGTTTTAACCCTTTGCCGCTAGCGGGGGGTAAAAGCGCCCCGCTAGCAGCCGAAATGCGCTGCAAATCTGACGGTAAAACAACACTAAATATAGCAGCGTTTTACCGCTGAGGCTATGGGCAGCTCGGTGTGAAAGGGGTCTTAGGGCCCTTTCACACTGGGGCGGCGGTAAAGCGCCGCTATTGTAAGCGGCGCTTTACCGTCGGTATTCGGCCGCTAGCGGGGCAGTTTTACCCCCCACTAGCGGCCGAGAAAGGGTTCAAAACCACCGCACAGAGGCGCTTTGCCGGCGGTATAGCCGCGCTGTCCCATTGATTTCAACGGGCAGGAGCGGTGAAGGAGCGGTATACACTTCGCTCCTTCACTGCTCTGAAGATGCTGCTAGCAGGACTTTTTTTTACTGTCCTGCTAGCGCACCGCTCCAGTGTGAAAGCCCTCAGGGCTTTCACACTGGAAACAAAGCAGCGGCACTTTCGGGTCGGTTTGCAGGCGCTATTATTAGCGCAATAGTGCCTGCAAACCACCCCAGTGTGAACGGGCCCTTAGGGAGACAGCCAGTGAAGCCTTGCGGCTTCACAGCCTGTTTCCTACTGCGCATGCACTTTTCTGAATGGTCCCGCTGTCTTCGGGGACCTCTGTGTCTCCCAGGAGGCAGAAGGGGGTGTAAGGAAATTGCATAGATTGCCACAATCGTGCGGCGATCTTACCCGCTTGTTTTCTCCCCCCCCCCCCGCTGCCACATTTGGCACCTTTCGGAAGGGGAAGCAAACAAGTGCCGCTTCCCATTTTGAGTGGAGCTCTGCTTTAAGGTAGCAATCACAAATGAATGCTAAAATGCATTTTCCGTCACTTTTTTTTCACATGACAGCCCATAGACGCGAATGGGCTTGCCTGTTGCACGCCAAGGAAGCTCAAGTTCCATTTTTCGACACTGAGTTGACCATGCCTGGCAAGTTTGTTGCGTGACTGCTACCCGCGTTTTAAGAAATAACACATCGCAAGCGTGACGTTTCCATATCGCTCAGGTGTGAAGTGTGCGGGGCCAAACAGGCACGATTCTGCTCCTTGCTTGGTGTGACTGGGTCATTGGTAGCTTGTGAGGGGTGCCTGAGACATGGCATGAATGAGGTGGAGGGAAGAATCCACAGGTATACTATAGAAATCCTGCCCCTGGAATGTTCTCTATAGAAGACATGAAGAAGAGACTTCCTCTTACCAGCCCCAGGAAGGCAGCGCACATGACGGTGGTGATACAGCAGCGTATCCCCCGGCATTGCTGCCCTCCGGACACCAGGTGCACTTTATCCTCGGCTCTGCTCCTTGCCCCCTCGTCCTCCAGCCCCTCGGCTCTCAGCCTGGCCGGGCGCTTCTCAAACAGCGTGTCTTCTTCCTCCTCCCCGGCCTCGTCGACTCCCGCCCGTGCAAAGCGCACCTGTTTCTTCTTCTTGCCGTTCCCCGTCATGTCCCCTCTAGTAAGCGGTGCAGATCAGTGCCTCCTCATGTCTAGCCCAGGCTCCGGCCTTCTTTCTCCGGGAACAACCCGGATGTAGCAGCCGAGCAGTGACAGGCCGGGTGCACCTAGGAGGGAGGAGGAGGAGCGGGGAGAGGCGGCCCTATCGTCTTCTTCCCGGTTTTCGTGTGTCCTCGGCTGGCGGCCTCTGAGTGTACACCTGGCGGTTCCTCACACACCTTATAGTAAGCCACTGACCCTTCTCTCACAGAGTTGCCGCCACTTCTGACTGACATGGCAAAATCGAGTCTATGGGGCCAAAACCGCTTGTTATCTGACAAAAAGAGCTCATGCACTTTTCTGAGCGACAGGTAGTTTGCCTCAGGTGACAGAACGCTCATATGAGAACAGGGGCCATTGAAATTTAGGGGATTTTTTTGGCTTGTTCTGCATTTTAGCGCTTAGGCTTCATGTACACGGGACGTTGTTCAAACTCTCCTGAGAGATTGAACTTGACAGCTAGAAACCAGCGTCTAAAAACGTCCGTTTAGCCGCGTTTACGTGCCGCGTTTGCATCTAGAAGCGTTTGAAAATTTTTTTTTTTAAATAGCCAAATGAAAAATGCCTGTAAACGAAACGCACCTAAACGCGAGTTACCGCGTTTGGAATGCCTCTAAACATGGCTTTTGAACGCATTTTTTTTGGGTTCCAAAAAAAGCCTCTAAACACAACTGCCTAGAAACGACTATAAATGACCCTGTGTACATGTACTGATAAGATAGCATAGAGGAGGGTTCAGGAGCAGTTGAAAAAAATGCCCAACTGCTCCTAAACATCCATTTACCAGCAGCAGTGTACATTAGGCCTAAACGACATAGCCGACTGACAATTCGTGCTTCATTCTGTACAACAGAACAGTTCTAATAGGAGTGACTGAGGAAAAAGGTTCCTGTAGTACTTTGGGGCCACTTGCATTGAACTCTATACAGAAGTCATTTTGCAAGTCGCGCTGTACGGGGCGGCCCATTAATTTACGGACAGCCCGTAAATTTCTGGCCACCTGTAAATGTTCGTTATGGGCAGCTGTGCCCGTAAAAAAGATGACCAACTGCACATGCGCTGTTCCGAAGCCTGCGTAGCTCGGGGAAACTCGTACATGCTTGGGCATGCACAGTGACGTGATGGCGCAGACAGTCAGTCTGTCTCTGCCTGGAACGGAGGGAGCGCTGAACAGAGTGCCGTTGACTGACCATCCACTCCACTCCAGGTCAGTCAGAAACTGATTTGTATTGTGCTGATCAGCCTGAGCCAAGGAGGGAGGACAGCTAGAGCAGAGCTGAGCCATTCAATAGAACACTACACACACAGCCTCTGACCCCCCCCCCCCCCGTACCATGTCCACGCAGCCTCTGACCCCTGTACCATGTCCACTCAGCTTCTGACTCCCGTACAATGTCTAATGCAGCCTCTGACCCCCTGTACCATATCCACACAGCCTCTGACCCCCGTAGCATATCCACACAGTCTTTGACCCCCTGTACCATATCCACACAGCCTCTGACTCCCTGTACCATATCCACGCAGCCTCTGACCCCCTGTACCATATCCACGCAGCCTCTGACCCCCTGTACCATATCCACGCAGCCTCTGACCCCCTGTACCATATCCACGCAGCCTCTGACCCCCTGTACCATATCCATGCAGCCTCTGACCCCCTGTACCATATCCACGCAGCCTCTGACCCCCTGTACCATGTCCATGCAGCCTCTTACCCCCTGTACCATATCCACGCAGCCTCTGACCCTCTCCTGTACCATTCTGCACAACCTCAGACCCCCTCCCCTTCAATGTAAATGGAGAAATATGGTTTTTGACTTTTGTTTAACTTAAACACATTTGTTTAACTTAAACACCTTTTTTTAGTTTAAATATTGATATTTGCACTATTTAGCAATGAAAACAGGCATTTTAGGTACTCTTTTGCAGTGGCAGTAAAAAATGCGGCTCTGACAGTAAATTTCATGTTTTTTGTCAGTAAAAAAAAAAAAAAAAAAGGTGTTGTTTGTATTTTGGCGCCCTGTCAGTAAATTTCACTTGGGGGGGGGGGGGGGGGGGGGGTTGGAAACACTGAGTGCGGTGCTGCAAAAGTGGGCGTGGCTAAACATGATAGTGGGAGGGGCTTAAGGGTCGTGGTAAACAAAACATGGGCTACCTTGCACCTGTAAAATATGCTGAGGTCGAGTCTTCCATATTGTTATTGTTTTAGCCTGTTAGGCCCTGACTGTTCACATGTAGCGATTTGGGATCTTGGGCAGAATCGTTGTGATTCTGCCCGCAATTCCAAATCACACTAGAATGCTTCCAAAACACAGCACATGTGTTTGTGTTCCATTCATTTTTAGTGGCACCAAACACAGTGTGGTTTTGGATGCCTGTTATGCGATAAATCGCTCAACAATCACAGCAAAAAGACACCACATTTTGGTGCCACTAAAAATGAATGGAACACAAACACGTGCTGCATTTTGCCAGCATTGCAGTGTGATTTGGAATTGTGGGCAGAATCACGACGATTCTGCCCACAAACCCAAATTGCTACATTTGAACACAACAGCAATTATGGAAGACTTAACCTAGCACCTCAATCACCAACTTTGCCGTTGCCACAATCTCTGATACCTAGTAGAATGACAGAAAGAAATTCTGCAACTATAAGCTAGCCTGACTGAGGAGGACACAAGAGAAAGAGGGACACACCTGGTGACCCGGGGTGGATTGGGTCAACGGACAGCAGCACTTTAGAACATCCATGTCCACGTGGCAGGCCAGCAGTTAACAGCACCCTCAAGGGTTCAGCTCCCCACCCAAGCGGCAGCCAAAAGGTGGGAAGTGGCACTGCAAGGGGATGGAGCCAACCGGTGGGCGGGTAAGCACCAGCCGCTCTCCGCTCAGTGCTGCCTCCTGTCCTGGAGGCTGCGGCTGGACAAGTCAAGAAGACATGATGTCATATAATGGAGCCTGGAGGCGCCGAAGTGCGGAGACAGAGCAGAGAGAGCCAGGGCCTTTTTTTTATAATTGATTAGACCCTGGGCAAACATTTCAAGCCCCCCCTGCTCTAAGACATATAACAAATAGCAGGAAGACTCAAAATCAGCTTACTTCAGCAGATCAGGCAGCGATTGAAATGGGTTGCCAGAGGTTACAGCTCACTGATTAGTTGCTAGAGGTTACAGCACATCATTTCTGCTTGCTGATTGGTTGCCAGAGGTTACAGCAAACATAGCAACTGCATCGTTGACTACACATTGCCTTGACATTGATGCTCAGCTTAATGGTGCCACAACCCAACATGGCAAGTTTCACAGGCAGCCGTTAAACGTGCTCATTGAAGTCACAGTTGGCACAGCCACAAGCCAAATGCACAGCTAACCAGAGACTGCGGATGGGTTACAGGAAATAAGCAGAGATTACGGATGGTCAAAAGCAGACATACAGATCAAGTAGCTATTTTTAAAATTCTATCACTTGGGGCTCTCAAATGTCCAGGGGCGGGGCTCTCAAAGGTCCAGGGCTCTCAGCGCTAATCCATTCGGTTTCTCTGTTCCAAACATACAGGCTGTATGGCATGGGCCAGGGTCCCAGCGTGAGCGGCGCTACTGGCCCCGCCTATCCCTGCTGCTTCCCTGCTGATAGAGCCTTCCTCAGCCCACACCGAGCCTGACAGCCTGGGCTAGCATGCCCCAGTGGTCAGGCGGTGTTACAGCAGGCCAGTTGAGGCAGCACACAACCACAGCATGGGAGAGTCAGTATCGAGTGTGGCGGCACCAGCGCGGCTGGCGTTAAAAAAGCATAAATAACTTAACTGGTTCTACAATCTGCACTGATGCTCTGGGGGTTTCAACCCCCAACACGCCCCCCCCCCCCCAATATCTACGGCCCTATGTGTAAACCGGCTCTAAGGCTGGGTTCAGACCTCCAAAGAATGTGGATCGCAGCAGGGGTCTGGTGCGGTCCTGTTCTCCGTTTTAGGGTTGAATCGGGGCAAAATTTTTGCCTGAATTCGGCCCTGAAATGGAGCCAAATACGCACAGCACTTCTGTGCAAGCCGCTCCGCTGCGGCATTGGAGATATGTGAATCGGCTCCACAGAGAGCCGGTCACAATCCCCTGTCATGCAAATTGGATGCAGGGGAAGCTGCATCCAATTCGCATAGGTGTCAACCCAGCCTTAATCTGAAAATCTCTCAGGTGTGAACTGGGCCTCAGGGATCGCTTTTCAGACCGCCCGTATGAACGAGCCCTTACAAGAATTTAACCACTAGCGGACCGGCCACCGTAGATATATTGCACAGGGCGGCCGCTCTGTGCCAGATTACGTACCTAGTATGTGATCTGACACTTCCAGGTCTGGGGCGTGCGCAACTCGCTCCCACTGTGATTGGACGCAGCAGGAGCTAATCAGTGGGTCCGCCGATCATTTGGGAGACAGGCAGAACGTCAATCTGTCTATGTAAACAAGGCAGATCGCCGTTCTGTGAGAGGGAAATGTATTGACAATGTGTTTCTAAGCAGGAACACGGATTTTTACCTTCCCCCAGTCAAAGCACATTCCCCACAGTTAGCAAGCACTCCCTAGGGAAACATTTAGGGCCAGTTCACACCACATGCAGTCCAGTGTGTTTTTTTTCTGCATCAAAAACACATGGAAAATAGGTAATATGGTTTTCAATGGCATAGTTCTTACCAAAATGCACTGAAATGCATCAAAAAAAGCACCAAAACGCACTGGAACGCATAAAAAACGCACATGCATAAAAACATCTTCTATTGTGTGAACTGGCCCTCAAACCTTTTATCGCCCCTGAAGTTAATCTCTTCCCTGCCAGTGTCATTTGTACAGTGACAGTGTATATTTTTTAGCACTGATCACTGTATTCGTGTCACTGGTCCCCAAAAGGTGTCAGTCATGGCTCATACACGGTATAAGAAAATCGAGCGAACATTTTCATCCGAGAAACTTTCATCCGATTTTCGTATAGTGTGTACACAACTTTCTACAGCCTATTCCGACCTTCTAAAGGAAGATTTCAGGAGGGACAAGCTACAAAATTTTTCTCGTACAGAAAAAGAATGAACGAGTTTGGTTCAATGTGTACTGTTTTCATACGAGAATCAGAAACGAAAGACTGCGCATGATTCAGTAACAATAAACAACAAAAAAATATGGGGATTTTGTCACACCATATGGCCAAATGGTGCTTAAGCCCACTTACTGCGTCAACCTACCCCATTATAAGTGGGTCCTACGCTATCCGTAGAATGGAAGATCCGCTTCTCTAAACCATGGGAGAAATACACTCCTCTATATGAGAGAACTAAAGGACTCCTATAACACATATAGCGGAGTGTATTTCTCCCATGGTTTGAAGAAGCAGGATCTTCCATTCTATGAATAGCATAGGACCCACTGTATTTTTTGAAAAATGTTCCCCCATATTTTTTGAAAATGTTCAGGTGTTTTAAATAGCCTTGCAGGAGGTAAATGTAATTTTCGCATGTGTGCGCTGTAATATTTTGTTCTGTTTATATGGTCTTATGGCTGCACCATCTTTAACCGATAGCCGACCATCCGCCGCAGATATACTGTGGTTGGTTGGCACGGCTTTGCGCAAATCGTCGTAGGTGTACGTCAGCTCTTTAAGACGCTATTGCAAGTGCGTGCCCGCAGCGTATCCCTGGAGCCAATGCGCGTGCCCAGCTCGTGACAGAATGAAAACGGGGATGTGTGTGTGTAAACTTTTCTGTCAGGGAAGAGGAGACAAAGTAGGAACAACAATCTGTCTCCTCCTCTAGTCACTCCCATCCACCCACAGTTAGAACACACAGTGAAGGAACACATTTAACCCCTTGATCGCCCCCTAGTGTTAACCCATTTCCTGCCAGTGACATTTATGCAGTAATCAGTGGCTATTTTTAGCTCTGATCGCTGTATAAATGTCAATGGTACCAAAAAAGTGTCTGCTCTGCCAGCCGCAATGTCACAGTCCTGATAAAAATTGCAGACTGCAGCCATTATTAGTAAATAAAATAATAATAAAAATGACATAAAACTATCCCCAATCTTGTAGACGCTATAACTTTTGCACAAATCAATCAATATACACTTATTGCGATTTTTTTTTTTTCACCAAAAATATGTAGTAGAAAATATATTGGCCTAAACTGAAGAAGAAATTTGTTTTTTTATATTTTTTGTGGGGATATTTAAGTAGAAAGTACAAAACATTGTGTTTTTTTCAAAATTGTCGCTCTTTTTGCTTGGGTACAACGTCGCAATTGTCAGTTAAAGCGATGCAGTGGCGTATCTCAAAAAATGGCCTGGTCAGGAAGGGGGAAAATCCTTCCGGGGATGGAGTGGTTAATGCATCTTTTAGGGTGTGCCCCCCAATTCTTTGTTTGCCCCCATGTACAAGACGCCCCCCACTTTTCAAACACAAAATTAAGAAATCAATATTTTAAACATAAAACAGAACACATTTTTATTTAGTAATTACCACACGTAACGTTTACATATCAGTATATTATGCAGCATATCACTTTATTCAGGCAGTGTTACATCACTGTTCTCTTCTTCATCACTATTAGTTCCAGACAGAAGGAGGAGTTCTTCCTGTTTTCTCCACTGTCTGATCATGCACTCAGTGGGAGGAGGTCCAACCTGTCTCTCTGCAGCTCTATTTCCATGCTTATTTGCATAGCTGACTACATTCATTTTGAATTTCGCAGAGAAACACAATCGCTTACAGATATTTTTAATTTTTTTTCTGACATCTTGGGCTCAGAATGCTCCGGTCCCTGTTGCATCTGCGCACTCTCCACCTCCATTGGGATTGCACTTGTGCACTCTCCACCTCTGTTCTCTTCTTCATCACTATTAGTTCAAGACAGAAGGAGGAGTTCTTCCTGTTTTCTCCACTGTCTGATCATGCACTCAGTGGGAGGAGGTCCAACCTGTCTCTCTGCAGCTCTATTTCCATGCTTATTAGCATAGCTGACTACATTCATTTTGAATTTCGCAGAGAAACACAATCGCTTACAGATATTTTTAATTTTTTTTCTGACATCTTGGGCTCAGAATGCTCCGGTCCCTGTTGCATCTGCGCACTCTCCACCTCCATTGGGATTGCACTTGTGCACTCTCCACCTCCACCTCCAGCTAACGTCAGTAACCTTAGGCTCGTGATTGGAGGAAGGCTGTTTGACACGCTATGGGCAGCTAAGTACCTGCGCGACTTTCTTCCAGGCTGACTGTGTATAAGACGCCCCTCAATTTTCAGTCTAATGATTAGGAAAAAGTAGCCTCTTATACACAGAAAAAGACGGTAACTTGTTTACACAAGCAAAGCGTGTTACGCAAGCAGCTATGCACTGCTGCTCTGTCTACTGGGAGTGGACATAGGCCTGCAACTGATGTTGTATAGCCTTCAGCACAATCATTAATAGCACACAGATGACCATTGCTGCCTAGAATCCTTCATTGCTAGGACATAGCCAGCCATTGCTGCCTAGCATCCTCCGTTGCTAGGACCCGCTGGTCATTGCTGTCTAGCATCCTCCGTTGCTAGGATGCAACTGGCCATTGCTAGCTAGCATCCTCTGTTGCTATGACGCAGCTGGCCATTGCTGCCTAGCATTGAAGCCATATTTGTGTAAAAAATGCAGATGTAAGTCGCTAGACATAACTTGTTTACACAAGCAAGGCATGTTACGCAAGCATGTGAGTGGACATAGCAGGAGCTAATTAGTGGGTCCGCCGATTGTTCGGGAGACAGGCGGAACTGCGATTTGCCTATGTAAACAAGGCAGATCGCCATTCTGTGGGAGGGGAATGTATGATCCTGTGTTTCTGCTAAGCAGGAACTTGGATCTTTACTTCCCCCACAGTTAGCAAGCACTCCCTAGGGACACAGTTAACCCATTTTAATCACCTCTGATGTTAACCACTTCCCTGCCAGTGTCATTTGTACAGTGACGGGGCATATTTTTAGCATCGATCACTGTATTAGTGTCACTGATCCCCAAAAAGTGTCAGTTCGTACACACTATAAGAAACTTTTCGTCCGAGGAACTTTCGTATAATTTTCGTATAGTGTGTACACAACTTTCTACAGCTGATTCTGACCTTCTGAATGAAGATTTCCAAAGTAACAAGATCAAAAAAATTTCTTGTAGGGGAACAGAACGAAGGATTTTGGTTTAATATGTACCGTTTCCATACAATTTTCATACGAGAATCAGAAACGAAAGACTGCGCATAATCAGAAACAATAAAAAAAAAAAAAAAGCCTTTGTCGAATGAGAAATGTAAGTTGCTAGACATACCTTGTTTACACAAGCAAGGCGTGTTACACAAGCAGCTATACACTGCAGCTCTGTCTACTGGGAGTGGACATAGGCCTGCAACTGATGTTGTACAGCCTTCTGCACAATCATTAATAGCACACAGGTGACCATTGCTGCCTAGCATCCTCCGTTGCTAGGACGTAGTTTGCCATTGCTGCCTAGCATCCTCTGTTGATAGGACGCAGCCAGCCATTGCTGCTTAGCATCCTCAGTTGCTAGGATGCAGCTGGCCATTGCTGCCTAGCATCCTCCGTTGCTGGGATGCAGCTAGCCATTCCTGCCTAGCATCCTCCATTGCTAGGACGCAGCTGGCCATTGCTACCTAGCATGTTGTACTGATGTTGTACAGCCTTCTGCACAATCATCAATAGTACACAGCTGGCCAGCTGGCCATTGCTGCCTAGCATTGAAGCCATACTTGTGTAAAAAACGCATTTGTAAGTCCCTAGACATAATTTGTTTACACAAGCAAGGCATGTTGCGCAAGCATAGATATTCATTAATGTGAACAGCTATACACTGCAACTCTGTCTTCTGAGAATAGAAGTAGGCCTGAAGCTGATGTTGTACAGCCTTCTGCACAATCATTAATAGTACGCAGCTGGCCAATGCTGGCTAGAATCCTCCGTTGCTAGAACGCAGCTAGCCATTGCTGCCTAGCATCCTCTGTTGCTAGGAAGCAGCTGACCATTGCTACCTAGCATCCTCCGTTGCTAGGACGCAGCTGGCCACTGCTGCCTAGCATCTTCCGTTGCTAAGACGCAGCTGGCTATTGCTGCCTAACATCTTCCGTTGTTAGGACGCAGCTGGCCATTGCTGCCTAGCATCCTCTGTTGCTAGGATGCAGCTGGCCATTGCTGCCTAGCATACTTCATTGCTAGGACATAGCTGGCCATTGCTGTGTAGCATTCTCCGTTGCTAGGACGCAACTGGCCATTGCTGCCTAGCACCCTCCATTGCTAGGATGCAGCTGGCCATTGCTGCCTAGCATCTTCCTTTGCTAGAATGTAGCTGGTCATTGCTGCCTAGCTTCCTTTGTTGCTAAGACTCTTGTACTTTAATAGAGTCAATTTGCACTATACACATATAAAAGTTATCACAAATGTTCATGTGTGCAGTGTAAATTGCAGTCAATATTCAGATCTGGTGCAGGTTACAAGTGCTAACCACTAAGCCATTTTTCTTGACAGTTTTTTTTGTATCTGTTTTCCAAGGGAATATGTCCCTTTACTTCTTGTCCTGTTAAAGAAAATCCCCTCTTAGACAATAGTCACTGGAATAAATGTCCCCTCATCTCCTGTTCTGGCAACAACTCAAAACTTTCTAGTTGAATTCCCTTTCAATCCCAGAGATAATGGTCATTAGGACAAATACAGTAAATTTCTACAGAGACAGCTGTAATAGCCATGGTTCCAGAATTCATTGGCAGTGCAGATGGATAAGAAAAGGAGGGCTGATGGTGTCTGTGGCAATCGCTCTCAACAGAAGGTGTGGTCTCCCCGCTTCAAATACAGTTTCTCCCTTAGGCTTTGACAGAAGCAGGTTCTGCTGGCACCAGCTCTTCACAGGTAAGTTGGAGGTGGTAGTACCTTCTTGCTGTACCCTGTGTTCTATCTTTCTTTCCAAGCAAGTCATGTGGGGGTCCTTGGTATTGGGCTTAAGATGATAGTGTACTATTTTTTCTGGTGTGGGTACAAAGTCAGAAGGTGCTGGATGGTGGAAGTAAGCCAGCTTGTCGTTGTTTTGCAGGCCAAGGCCCTGGATAAACTTGCAAGAACTGCTTCTAAGAAGAAGGGTGCAGTCTGTGAAACAAAGTTAGGATCCTCTCGGTCTAATGCCCCGTACACACGGTCGGATTTTCTGACGGAAAATGTGTGATAGGACCTTGTTGTCGGAAAATCCGACCGTGTGTGGGCTCCATCACACATTATCCATCGGATTTGGCTACTGCCCCGTTTATAGTCCCGACGTACGTGTCTTACGTCACCGCGTTCAGAATGATCGGATTTTCCGACAACTTTGTGTGACCGTGTGTATGCAAGACAAGTTTGAGCCAACATCCGTCGGAAAAAATCCTAGGATTTTGTTGCCGGAATGTCCGATCAATGTCCGACCATGTGTACGGGGCATAAGCCTTTATTCCATTGATGTATTGGGGGTCTTTTGACGGAAGAATCTGTGATGGACTGCAGCCTGCTAGTTTCTTTAATAAAGGAAGAGATGGTTTCCGCATTCCATACTTTTAGGTCACTTCTGGTGGATATGAAGACCCCTGCTGCTGCTCCTAGCCAGCCTATAATGGTGCCAAAGTCCTTGACGGCTGCAGTTTCCTAAGTTGGAGGAAAAGCTTTGCTTAACAAGGTGGTGAGAGAGGTTCCTTGTGACATATCATCTTCAGAAGCAGATGCAGCTAGTTGAGATAAGCCCACAATTAGGAGGAGCCTTCTAGAGTGTCTAGATATAAATTATCTCTAGAAGATGTTGACAACTTTCCTAAAGCGATTTATGAGACCTTGGATATTGAAGAGAAAAAGTTCCGCTCTGTAGGCATAATAAGATGTATTGGGATCTGCACAAGCAGTCTAGAGTTTTTCTGGTGCACAAGGTTCTATTTCAGATTTCATTCTGAAGGAATGGACAGAACCAGAAAAGAAGCCTTCGTTCTCTAACAACGTCTTTGAAATAAGTGCCATCAGCTTAATTCCACACTTTCCAAGGTCTCCAAAAAATTTTATTTGGCGTTTGAGGAAACTTAAACCTAGGAGTACCTAAAGATGCCATGGATAAAAGAGGAGGAATTCTGCTAAAGAAGGCTTAGGATTCTACAATCGCTAGTCTCAAACCCGCTGTAGCTACCACCTGTGTTGCATGCAATATGAAATTATGTCAAATGCAATTAGAGTCGCACCTGGTGACAAGGTCACCTATGAGGCAGCTGCTAGAATCTCTCCCTATGTTGTTCAAAGCAGTAAGATTTATTGCAAACACTTCTGCCGAGTATGGTAAGATGTCGGCTAGAGCTTCTGCTCTTATTAATTCAGCTCATAGAGCCCTATAGCTGAAAATCTGGTTATGAGATTTAGCCTCTAAGTTATGTCTTTGTGGTCTTCCTTTTTCTGGAGATTCTCTCTTTTGTCTATAACTTCAGGCTGCTCTTTAGCGTACCAAAGATGGGAAAGAAGGACAGGAAAGAAGGCCTTTCCAGAGGAAAAGAAAAGACTTTCAAATAGAAGGTTTTTTTGTGGCCCGATGGTACAGAGTCAAGAGAACAAAGTCAGGCCTAAGAAGTATTGGTCAGGCCATGAAGGGAAGAGTGAAGGGGGTATCTGTTTCAATCCTCCTGATCAACCCTTAATGATGTGGTAGCCCCACTGGGAGGAAGATTAGGAGGTTTCCTTCCACAGTGGTAGTCGATCACACCTCCAAAAGATTCATCCTGGACCTTGTCAATCGAGGATACATATTGGAATTCCACAGTCGTCCACCTTAAAGCTCTCTGGTATTGAAATTACCCAAGGACCGTGAAAAGGCTTTTTGTCTCCTGGACGAAGGTTTGGTCGATCAGAAGGTGCTTGTTCCACTACCGCAGGAGGAAAAAGGGAAGGGTTTTCATTCACACGTTTTTATGGTAAAGAATCCATTCTGGGAAATTTCACTTTATTCTCATTCTCAAACCTCTCCACAGGTCCATCAAATACAAAAAAAAATGTCAGATAGAATCAATTTTTTCCATCTGGTGTATTCTCCAGATTGAGAGATGTATTCTGTAACTACATATTCTCATCAACCCAGCCTCTCAGAAATTTCTGCAGATATGGGTGAAAATAAGGTTGAAAGCTCATCATTTCCAGTGCAAAGCCCTACCCTTCCGTCTTTCTTTGGCTCCAAGGATTTTTTTAAAGGTTATGGGGGAAGCTCCATGGCTCTACTAAAGCTAAGGTCCATTATGGTTATTCATTACCTCGATTACCTCCTCAGCATAGCACCCATGCAAGAGCAGCTGTATGCAGATCTTCAGTTCACCCAAAGCTGTCTGGAGAAACTGGGTTGGCTAATCAATCTAGAGAAGTCGAATCAAAATCCATCTCAGATTGTCAATTTCTTGCAGTACATTATGCATTTTGGGGAGCAGACGTTTTCCTCCCAGAAGACAAAATCCAAAAGATAGATTGGCATTTAGCTTGCCTCCAGATGAATCACAGTGTTGCAGTGAGATTTGTCAAGTCAGCAGTGGGTCTTATGAAGGCTTGCATTCCAGCAGTGCCATGGGCCTGACTCCACCATTGACCTATTCAATTATTCTTGCTGAATGTTTGGAATGGCTTCTGAGACTCACTTGGTGACCTGGTGCCAGCCTCAGCCAGAGTGAATCACCCTCTGTGGTGCTGGAGAGCTCACGCTCATCCCTTGGAGGGTCTTCCCTTGACTGGCCTGTGTCTCAGAGAATGACCACAGATGCCTGCACATGGGGCTAGGGAGCACATCTAAAGGACAACGTGGTGCAGGGACAATTATCCTGGAGGAAAGTCAGATCATCTTCGACTTGTAGGGAGCTGAGTGCAATGTATCGCGCACTCAAGGCTTTCCAGGAAGGGGTAAAGGTTTCCATCTCCAGATCCTGTCAGATAATGTTATCACAGTTTGCAGTCACAGGGGACTCGGAATGAGTTGGCAGTTTTCCTCAGCAGGCACGAAGTGTTGCAGAATAAGTGGTCCCTAAATGCAGAGGTATTTTTCGCCCTCACAAATCTCTGGGGGATCAACCAGAGGTGGATCTTTTTACCTCTTAGGAAAACATACTGTAAAAGTAAGGCTATTTTTTTCCCTGAATCCAGAGGACTCAGCAATGGCAGTGGATGGAAATTTAACCTGTGTTATGCATTCTTTCCCCCATTTCCCCCGCATTCTACTTTCTTCCTTGACCCCGCATTCTACTGCCAGATGTTTTTCATACGTTTTCATAGGAAAATACAAATCTGATCTCGATTGCTTCTTTTTTGGCCCAAGAGGCCATGGTTCTCCCTCATCCATCTATTTCCTCCTAGGAAATGTCAGATCACCTCTCACAGGGGCCAGTACTACACCCCTGGATATTCACTTAAAAATTTAAGCTTGGTTTTTGAAGAACAGATGTTAAGGCCTAAAGGGTTTTGGACAGAATAGTCAGGCCTGTCATGAGGTCTATTTATGGCAAGATATGAAGGAAATTCAGTTTGTAGTAGATGGTGCAAGAGGACGTGATTTGACATTCAGTCTATTTTAGAATTCTTCCAGGATGGTGCAGATAAGTTTGACTCTTACTGTAGCACCTTAAAGGTTCAAGCAGCAGCTCTCAGTGTTTTTCTACAAAGATTTCTTTTGGAACCAGTGTTAATTTTGGCAGCAAATTTCGATTTAGTTTTAGTCTTAGTCTTAGGACTAAAAGGGCATTTTAGTTTTAGTCCCATTTTAGTCTTCTGCAATTGTTTTAGTTTTAGTCATATTTAGTCAACTAAATCTCCAGTACATTTTAGTCGACTAAAATGTCCTACGTTTTAGTCGACTAAAATCTCCAGTACGTTTTAGTCGACTAAAACTCATTTTAGTCGTCTAAAATCGAATAGGTGTAATTGTAATGCATTAGTTAACATTTCTCTCCCATTTCCAAACTCATTATATACTGCTAGAGTGAAAAATCGAATATGTTTTTTATTATGGCATTGAGGTATGAACATGCACTACAGACCAGTGTTAATTTTGAAGTCAAATTTCAATTTAGTTTTAGTCTAATGCCCCGACACATGGTCGGATTTTCTGACGGAAAACGTGCGATCAGAGCGTGTTGTCAGAAAATCCGACTGTGTGTAGGCTCCATCGGACTTTTTCCATCGGATTTTCTGACACACAAAGTTTGAGAGCAGGCTATAAAATTTTCCGACAACAAAATCCGATCGCGTCAATTCCGACCGTGTGTGGACAATTCCGACGCACAAAGTGCCACGCATGCTCAGAAGAAATTCCGAGACGGAACAGCTCGGTCTGGTAAAATTAGCGTTTGGAATGGATAGAGCACTTTCGTCAGGCTGCAATGTTTAAAATTGTTTAATACAGCGCACTCTCGTCTTCTTTATAATACTAGAAGAATTAAGTAGTTTTGCTGCTCATATTCACACAGACTTCTCACAAACTTATTTCTATATTATTTATCGTGATTCCCTCAATATATTTTGATTTGTCACATCTGACATTTTTTTTGTTTTTTTTTTTATTTTTGTATTGTATTTTTTTCAAGGCTGATGTTTTCTTTTTTTTTACTCCAGAATATTTTTGTGTGTTTTTTGTGTCAAGTTACCACAACACCATTATTATCTTGTATTATTTAATCTCAAGTAGATTGCTTGGTGTTAGTGTCTCTTGTTAATTTTACATTGTAGTTTTGAAATGTACCTTCCTCCTCACAAACAAACTGTCCTTTTTGAAGGGAAACACACATAGGCGAGTATAATTGTAACAAAAATTCCTTTATTAACCAGTTGCCGACCGCCGCACGACGATGTACGTCGACAGAGCGGCACGGGCAGGCAAAAGGGCTTACCTGTACGTCCTTGCCTGCCCGCGGGTGGGGGGTCCGATCGGACCCCCCCCCCCCGGTGCCTGCGGCGGTCGGCAAATGTCCCCCGGCGATCGGTGGTGAGGGGGAGGCCATCCATTCGTGGCCCCCCCCTCGCGATCGCTCCCAGCCAATGGGATCATTTCCCTGCCTCTGTATTGTACACAGAGGCAGAGGAAATGATGTCATCTCTCCTCGGCTCTGTATTTTCCGTTCCGGGCCGAGGAGAGAAGACTGTAATGTGAGTGCACCAACACACACACACACAGTAGAACATGCCAGGCACACATTACACCCCGACCCCCCCCCCCCCGATTGCCCCCCGATCCCCCCCCAATCACCCCCCCCGTCACAAACTGACACCAAGCAGGTTTTTTTTTTTCTGATTACTGCATTGGTGTCAGTTTGTGACAGTTACAGTGTTAGGGCAGTGAGTGTTAGGCCCCCTTTAGGTCTATGGTACCCCCCTAACCCCCCCTAATAAAGTTTTAACCCCTTGATCACCCCCCGTCACCAGTGTCGCTAAGCGATCATTTTTCTGATCGCTGTATTAGTGTCGCTGGTGACGCTAGTTAGGGACGTAAATATTTAGGTTCGCCGTCAGTGTTTTATAGCGACAGGGACCCCCATATACTATCTAATAAATGTTTTAACCCCTTGATTGCCCCCTAGTTAACCCTTTCACCACTGATCACCGTATAAGTGTTACGGGTGACGCTGGTTAGTTCGTTTATTTTTTATAGTGTCAGGGCACCCGCCGTTTATTACCGAATAAAGGTTTAGCCCCCTGATCGCCCGGCGGTGATATGCGTCGCCCCAGGCAGCGTCAGATTAGCGCCAGTACCGCTAACACCCACGCGCGCAGCATACGTCTCCCTTAGTGGTATAGTATCTGAACGCATCAATATCTGATCCGATCAGATCTATACTAGCGTCCCCAGCAGTTTAGGGTTCCCAAAAACGCAGTATTAGCGGGATCAGCCCAGATACCTGCTAGCACCTGCGTTTTGCCCCTCCGCCCGGCCCAGCCCACCCAAGTGCAGTATCGATTGATCACTGTCACTTACAAAACACTAAACGCATAACTGCAGCGTTCGCAGAGTCAGGCCTGATCCCTGCGATCGCTAACAGTTTTTTTGGTAGCGTTTTGGTGAACTGGCAAGCACCAGCCCCAGGCAGCGTCAGGTTAGTGCCAGTAGCGCTAACACCCACGCACGCACCGTACACCTCCCTTAGTGGTATAGTATCTGAACGGATCAATATCTGATCAGAGCTATACTGGCGTCACCAGCAGTTTAGGGTTCCCAAAAACACAGTGTTAGCGGGATCAGCCCAGATACCTGCTAGCACCTGCGTTTTGCCCCTCCGCCCAGCCCAGCCCACTCAAGTGCAGTATCGATCGATCACTGTCACTTACAAAACACTAAACGCATAACTGCAGCGTTCGCAGAGTCAGGCCTGATCCCTGCGATCGCTAACAGTTTTTTTGGTAGCTTTTTATTGAACTGGCAAACGCGCCAGCGGCCTAGTACACCCTGGTCTTAGTCAAACCAGCACTGCAGTAACACTTGGTGACGTGGCGAGTCCCATAAGTGCAGTTCAAGCTGGTGAGGTGACAAGTAGTGTCCCGCTACCACCAAAAAGACAAACACAGGCCCCTCACGCCCATAGTGCCCTTCCTGCTGCATTCGCCAATCCTAATTGGGAACCCACCGCTTCTGCAGCACCCGTACTTCCCCCATTCACATCCCCAACCAAATGCAGTCGGCTGCATGAGAGGCATTTTCTTTATGTCCTCCCGAGTACCCCTACCCAACAAACCCCCCCAAAAAAGATGTTGTGTCTGTAGCAAGCGCGGATATAGGCGTGACACCCACTATTATTGTCCCTCCTGTCCTGACAATCCTGGTCTTTGCATTGGTGAATGTTTTGAACGCTACCATTCACTAGTTGAGTATTAGCGTAGGGTACAGCATTGCACAGACTAGGCACACTTTCACAGGGTCTCCCAAGATGCCATCGCATTTTGAGAGACCCGAACCTGGAACCGGTTACAGTTATAAAAGTTACAGTTACAAAAAAAGTGTAAAAAAAAAAAAACACAAACAAAAATATAAAATAAAAAATAATAGTTGTTGTTTTATTGTTCTCTCTCTCTCTATTCTCTCTATTGTTCTGCTCTTTTTTACTGTATTCTATTCTGCAATGTTTTATTGTTATTATGTTTTATCATGTTTGCTTTTCAGGTATGCAATTTTTTATACTTTACCGTTTACTGTGCTTTATTGTTAACCATTTTTTTGAGTTTAGGTACACCATTCACGACTTTGAGTGGTTATACCAGAATGATGCTTGCAGGTTTAGGTATCATCTTGGTATCATTCTTTTCAGCCAGCGGTCGGCTTTCATGTAAAAGCAATCCTAGCGGCTAATTAGCCTCTAGACTGCTTTTACAAGCAGTGGGAGAGAATGCCCCCCTCCCCACCGTCTTCCGTGTTTTTCTCTGGCTCTCCTGTCTCAACAGGGAACCTGAGAATGCAGCCGGTGATTCAGCCAGCTGACCATAGAGCTGATCAGAGACCAGAGTGGCTCCAAACATCTCTATGGCCTAAGAAACCGGAAGCTACGAGCATTTTATGACTTAGATTTCGCCGGATGTAAATAGCGCCATTGGGAAATTGGGGAAGCATTTTATCACACCGATCTTGGTGTGGTCAGATGCTTTGAGGGCAGAGGAGAAATCTAGGGTCTAATAGACCCCAATTTTTTTCAAAAAAGAGTACCTGCCACTACCTATTTCTATCATAGGGGATATTTACATTCCCTGAGATAACAATAAAAATGATAAAAAAAAAAAAAAATGAAAGGAACAGTTTAAAAATAAGATAAAAAAGCAAAAAAATAATAAAGAAAAAAAAAAAAAAAAGCACCCCTGTCCCCCCTGCTCTCGTGCTAAGGCGAACGCAAGCGTCGGTCTGGCGTCAAATGTAAACAGCAATTGCACCATGCATGTGAGGTATCACCGCGACGGTCAGATCGAGGGCAGTAATTTTAGCAGTAGACCTCCTCTGTAAATCTAAAGTGGTAACCTGTAAAGGCTTTTAAAGGCTTTTAAAAATGTATTTATTTTGTTGCCACTGCACGTTTGTGCGCAAATGTAAAGCATGTCATGTTTGGTATCCATGTACTCGTCCTAAGATCATCTTTTTTATTTCATCAAACATTTGGGCAATATAGTGTGTTTTAGTGCATTAAAATGTAAAAAAGTGTGTTTTTTCCCCAAAAAATGCGTTTGAAAAATCGCTGCGCAAATACTGTGTGAAAAAAAAAAATGAAACACCCACCATTTTAATCTGCAGGGCATTTGCTTTAAAAAAATATATAATGTTTGGGGTTCAAAGTAATTTTCTTGCAAAAAAAATAATTTTTTCATGTAATCAGAAAGTGTCAGAAAGGGCTTTGTCTTCAAGTGGTTAGAAGAGTGGGTGATGTGTGACATAAGCTATTAGATGTTGTGCATAAAATGCCAGGACAGTTCAAACCCCCCCCCCCAAATGACCCCATTTTGGAAAGTAGACACCCCAAGCTATTTGCTGAGAGGCATGTTGATTCCATGGAATATTTTATATTGTGATACAAGTTGCGGGAAAGAGACAAATTTTTTTTTTTTTTGCACAAAGTTGTCACTAAATGATATATTGCTCAAACATGCCATGGGAATATGTGAAGTTACACCCCAAAATACATTCTGCTGCTTCTCTTGAGTACGGGGATACCACATGTGTGAGACTTTTTGGGAGCCTAGCCGCGTACGGGACCCCGAAAACCAAGCACCGCCTTCAGGCTTTCTAAGGGCGTAAATTTTTGATTTCACTCTTCACTGCCTATCACAGTCTCGGAGGCCATGGAATGCCCAGGTGGCACAAAACCCCCCCAAATGACCCCATTTTGGAAAGTAGACACCCAAAGCTATTTGCTGAGCGGTATAGTGAGTATTTTGCAGACCTCACTTTTTGTCACAAAGTTTTGAAAATTAAAAAAAGAAAAAAAAAATTTTTTTTTTGTCTTTCTTCATTTTCAAAAACAAATGAGAGCTGCAAAATACTCACCATGCCTCTCAGCAAATAGCTTGGGGTGTCTACTTTCCAAAATGGGGTCATTTGGGGGGGGTTTGTGCCACCTGGGCATTCCATGACCTCCGAAACTGTGATAGGCAGTGAAGAGTGAAATCAAAAATGTACACCCTTAGAAATCCTGAAGGCGGTGATTGGTTTTCGGGGCCCCATACGCGGCTAGGCTCCTAAAAAGTCCCACACATGTGGTATCCCCGTACTCAAGAGAAGCAGCAGAATGAATTTTGGGGTGCAATTCCACATATGCCCATGGCCTGTGTGAGCAATATATCATTTAGTGACAACCTTGTGCAAAAAAAAAAAAAATTGTCACTTTCCTGCAACTTGTGTCAAAATATAAAATATTCCATGGACTCAACATGCCTCTCAGCAAATAGCTTGGGGTGTCTACTTTCCAAAATGGGGTCATTTGGGGGGGGGTTGTGCCATCTGGGCATTTTATGGCCTTCAAAACTGTGATAGGTAGTGAGGAGTAAAATCAAAAATGTACGCCCTTAGAAATCCTGAAGGCAGTGATTGGTTTTCGGGGCCCCGTACGCGGCTAGGCTCCCACAAAGTCCTACACATGTGGTATCCCCATACTCAGGAGAAGCAGCTAAATGTATTTTGGGGTGCAATTCCACATATGCCCATGGCCTGTGTGAGCAATATATCATTTAGTGAGAACTTTCTGTAATTTTTTTTTTTTTTGTCATTATTCAATCACTTGGGACAAAAAAAATGAATATTCAATGGGCTCAACATGCCTCTCAACAATTTCCTTGGGGTGTCTACTTTCCAAAATGGGGTCATTTGTGGGGGTTTTGTACTGCCCTGCCATTTTAGCACCTCAAGAAACGACATTGGCAGTCATAAATTAAAGGCTGTGTAAATTCCAGAAAATGTACCCTAGTTTGTAGGCGCTATAACTTTTGCGCAAACCAATAAATATACACTTATTGACATTTTTTTTACCAAAGACATGTGGCCGAATACATTTTGGCCTAAATGTACAAAACAACGGGATTCCCCTGGGTGGACTTTCCTGGCACTTGCAACAAGTAAAAAATATATAGAGGTGTGTAGAGAATCAAGGGCAATATAAAAAAAGTACAAATTTTATTCGTATTCACAAGTACATATGGATAAAAACAAGCAGTAAATAATTTTGACTAACATAGTGCATACTACATGATAGCCATGATAAGCAAACAAAAAAACAAAACCAATGATGATGAAAAAGCTCTTCTCAAGCCCGACGCGTTTCGGGGTACTTAATAACTGTACAATCCTTCTTCAGGGGCATAATCTGAGAGAGAGGGGTTCATCTGAGTAGATAGGGAAAGAGATAAGAGAGAAAGAGGGTAAGGTAAAGGATAAAGCTATAGGCAATATTCAATAGGGGGTATAGGGTGGTGAATTCATCACCTACCTGACCATGTGTGATTATTTACTTGTGGAAACTAGTTTTTTTCTCTAAAAACAAGAAGAACCATGGAGGAAGGGCAGAATGTGGAAAGAAGTATACGTATTATAGCTGGTATAAACGAGAATACTTAGGTGGTGAGAGGTGCAGGTTGGTGGGCTGCAGTCACCATGGAAGGGTATGGCAAAAACTCCCGTCCCGCCCGTCCCGGGCGCGCACAAACCAGAGCGGCGTGCTGAGGTCACAAAAGGCGTCCCTAAAAATGACAGAATATAGAAAGGACCTTAGGATAGGGTCCATCGTAGGTGGATAGAAAGTAATGACCTAATGTATAGATAGATAGTTTGGTCCAAATAAGGTAATTAATGGGGGGAAAAATGTAAAGGATAGTAAGTAAATATTGGAGTACATCAAAGGTCGGTCGCATCAAGGAGAGCGGCAACAAAAAGGTGCGGCTCATAATATATCCTAGTGGCAGCATATACATGTATATGAATAAATTCAGGTTTAGAGTTTAAATAGAGTATATAAAATAAGTACATAGTTGTGCACATAGCGGGTAGATATGCTAAACATGCGTACTGGGAGTACCCATAATACATAATATGTAGCTAATATCTGGAATTTAAAAAGGATAAATTGATGCCAAGCCTGTATGGAAATGCTTCCAAAAATTTGCAGGGACCAAAGTGAGAGATGACTCAAAACTAACGATGTATAATTGGTATGGGTAAAGCAAGAGAGTATTGAAGGTGTGTGGAAACAAACATATTGAAGTAGGGAAGAACAACAAGCAATAATGAAAGGACATACCTTAAAAATGCAAGTTAGCAGCCTCACAGCCAAGCGTCCGGTATGTGTAGCGGCTTGGTGTGGAGTGAGTGAGGCTGGTATAAATAGTATGGCTGTCACAATCAGCTGGCGTCAGGAATGAGGCACAGCTGTGTTGTGAACAGCGTAGGCCGGGACGCACTGTACTGACCCCCCGAGGCGAGCGTGCGCGGCGCCGCCCCAACCGCGCGTGCGCGAACGTCACGGCGTTTGGAGCAGCGTCACGCACACCCGCCCCACCGGCACGGAAGTGGAACTCCGGCGAGAGCGCATGCCCGCCTAGAGTGCCAACATGGAGGCAGTGGGCGTGTGCTGGAAAGACGCCCAAGTGCCTCACTAAGCGTCGCCCAGGATTTCCTGTGGCGGCTTACCGTGCCGGGCAGCCGCTCCGGCCGGACGCGTCCCGAAGGAGGGGCGGGGAGAAGGAGAATCTGTCACAATAGGTGGCACAAAGGAGAGTACCAACAATGCAAACCAATAATTAAAGAGGAGTGACTCTGCCCAATCACAAAACCTAAATATAGTGTATGCCTCCAAGTATGGGGGAAACAGAGAAAGGGGGAAGGGGATGAAAGAAGGGAAAACAAGAAGAGGGACAACAGCGAGGAATAAGGAATTAGACTGGGAATAGTGAATTGCTGCATGAAACAGAAAGCATAATGGATTAATACATAATAGGACAACAATGAACAATAACCAAATGGTTTCAATACACGTGGGCAATGTACATGTGCAAGCATGTGCAACAGATATAAGCGTATAATGGCAGAAAGTAAATAGCAGACATGAATACATCTTATACATTGCCACTCTAAGAAATAGATGGTAGACATGAATATAACATATTGCTACTATAAGGACCAAAAGAGCAAAAAATATTATATGTATATGGGGGAACAGAAATCATAAAAGGGAAACAACCAAGCTGGCTGTGCGTCTAGACACATGGTCCCCCATGGGGGGGGGGAGGCACGTATCAGACACACATACAGCCCGGTGTACAGAAGTTCAGGAAAAAAACAAAGAGCTGTAGCAAAACAGTGAAATATAATAAAAAAAAATAAATAAAAAAAAAGGAATATCCTTTGGGATGGCCATGGCCCTATTTTTCCATACCTCCGGAGTTGAAGCCTTGTAAGAAGGGCTTGAAACAAACCGCTTCATTAAGGCCTGGGGGTATGGTGGCCTTGAGGAGATGGATCCATTTAAGTTCTCTCTGGAGTAAAATTTCATTCCAGTCGCCCCCTCTGGGGCTAGGGTGTATGCGGTCTAGAATTAGGAATTTAATGGAGGGAAATTTTCCTCCATGCACCAAGGTTACATGTCGGCCAAGGGGTAGGTCAGGGTCAGCTGATTTCATAGACAGGATATGCCTATAAGCTCGTCGCCAAAATTCAAGTTTGGTCTTTCCTATATAGAAACAACCACAGTTGCATTGGAGTAGATAGACTACTCCAATGGTTCTGCAGTTTGCGAAGTGTTTGGGAAAAAAGGGTTTCCCATTAGGGAGAATGGGTTTTTTTTGGGTGAGCATGTAGCCACAATAGTGGCATGAGCCACAGGCAAAAGTGCCCCTATATTTGCAGTGGATTGTAGATGGTCTAAACTCACTATTGGTGATCTGATCACCAATGGAGATAGCTCTTTTGAAAGTAAAGTTGGGTTTTGCTGGGACCAAATGGCCTAGGTTGGGATCCAAGGCCAGTAGGTGCCAGTATTTTTCAATTATTCTTTTCGTTTGGCGGTGTTGCTGGTGATATGTTGTGATGATACTGAGTGGGTAGGAGTCTTTTTGTTGTTTAGTAGAGTGGAAAAGTGTTTGTCTGGGTTTGTTGTTGGCTTTTTGGAACGCTCTTTTAAGAGATTTGTGAGAGTAGCCACGTCGTAACAGTCTATCTCGAAGGGCAGCAGCTTCTGTGAGAAAGTTATTGTTGTTTGTACAATTGCGCTTAATCCTAATGTATTGGGAGTAAGGTATGGAATCAATTAAAGGTTTAGGGTGGAAACTGGCAGCATGCAGTATGGTATTACCGGCAGTGCTTTTTCTGAATAATTTGGTGGAGAGTTTGCCCTGTCCATCCTTAAAGATTTCAATGTCCAAAAAAGTTACATGAGTGTTATCAAAGGACATGGTGAACATCAGATTGAAATCATTCTTATTCATCCGAAGTACGAACTGCTCGAGTACATCCGAAGGGCCCTCCCATAAGACAAAAATGTCGTCTATGTATCGATGCCACGCTTGGATATAGTTGGTGTAATGAGTGAGGTTCCCATCTGAAAAGAGGGCTTTCTCCCACTCCCCCAGGTACAGGTTAGCGTACGATGGGGCACAACATGTCCCCATCGCCACTCCCTGCACCTGGAGGTAGTGGGAGCCGAGAAAGGTGAAAACATTATGGGTAAGGATGTACTCGAGCAGTTCGATGATGAATTCGTTATAGCTGGGATCAGAGTGCGTATCACTCTGAAGTATATGCCTAATTGCTGCCAGGCCCAATACATGTGGAATAGAGCTATAGAGTGTCTCCACGTCAATGGTGACAAGGAGAGCTTTCTCCGAGACAGAAAGGTGGTCCAGGATTTGTAAAAAATGGCTAGTGTCCTTTACATAGGATGCTAGAGATAGCACGAGAGGTCTAAGATGTTCATCAATGAGTTTGCTGGCATTCTCGCTTATTGAACCTACACCGAAGATAATCGGCCTGCCGGGCGGATCTACGAGATTCTTATGCACTTTGGGGAGTGCGTAGAACGTAGGGGTCTTAGGAAAATTGTTTCTCACAAAAGTCCAGGTAGTCTTACTAATGGTGTGGTTGAGGAAAGCAGAGTCGACCAATGCGTAAAATTCTTTATTATACTTCTCAACAATGGAGACTGGCATACGACGATACCAGTCTGCATTGTTGAGAATTTTCCTACACATCGTGATGTATTGGTGATTGTCTAACACCACAACATTGCCCCCCTTATCCGAGGGCTTAATGGTGATGGTGTCATTGGCCTTTAGGGAGTGCAATGCCTCTAGTTCTTTAGGGTTGAGGTTGGAGGGTTCCTGCTGTTTAATTCTGAGCTTGTCCAGATCGTTATTGACCAGTTTAAGAAAAATAGATGCGTTTGGACATGTGCTTGGTGGTGGGCAAAGGTCCGATTTTTTCTTTAGTTTTGAGGCCCCCGGATGTGGGTAGACATCTGAGTCATCTATTTGTTGAAGGATACGTGGGAGGTCAATCTGATCAATAAGATCAGATGTATCACTCTCCTCCAATAACGCAACAAGTTGGTCCAAAGCTCGGTTTTCCTGTGGGGTGAGAGTAGTTTTGGCGTCCTGTTTCTGATATAATTACCTGAGAATTTATTTGCGGATAAAGAGTTGGAGATCTTTATAAAGTTCAAATTTGTCTAATTTATGATCTGGACAGAAATTCAATCCTTTCCTCAGGATAGCAATTTCGTGGGTGGTGAGAGGATGGGAGGATAAGTTGATAATGCTCAAATCAGTATCCGAATGTGTGTCGGTGTTGGAAGAAGAGTTTATAATGTCAATTGTGTGTAGGTGTTCAGATTCGGTGGGGGTGGCTTGAGACCAGCCAATACTAGGTCTAAAAAAGAAGAATCATTGCGGTTGGGCTCATGTGTATTGTTGGTGTTCTGAGGGGGAAGAGGTGGGTGTGCCTGTGTAGAGTGATTGGGCATCGGGTCATTCTTGATGTTTTCAGGATGTGCCAAGGGAAGGGAATTGGATTTCTTTTCTGCACTAGATTTTTTAGACTTGTGATCTGAAGTAGGATCGCCAGAAAGTTGGCGTTTGGTACCAAGAGAGGATTTAGCTTTGGAAATGATAAGTGAAGGGATGTGTAACGAGGGTTTGTTGGAAGGGGGATTTTGTGATGTGTGGGAATTCCTAGTTGTCCTATTGTTTTGGTTCCATTTGTAGGCCTTACCGGCCTCAAATGCGTTTTTGTCCCTGTGGAATTTGGAATTTTTCTTAGTCAAAATATTTTTATTAAAAGATTCAAGATGAATTTTGAGTTTGTTCTCTTTAATAGAGACTGAGGGATGTGCCTGGAATTTTTTAAGCTGTTCACAAATTTTAGTAATTTCAATGTCTAGTATTGAGGATCTTTTAGTGTATTCATCTATGAGTATCTGCATAAGACTACGTGAGCATGTCTGTAGAGCATTCTCCCATGTGGATTTGAAAGCTGCGTCCAGATCTTCCAACGTGGGGAAGATCTGGATGCGGAGACCCAACGGGTTCAGGTTACTCTTTATATAGTCTTGGAAGGACCTGACGTGCCAGAAAAATGAGGATTTTTTCTCTAAGTTTTTGGCAAGTTTGAAGAACAGGGAGGAAATCTCCGCTTCGGTTCGGTCATTGTCACCAAATTTGTCTAGGTATTGTTGCATTAAAGTTTCCCAGTCTTGACCCAGAAATATATTTTCAAAATGAGGAGTTTCCATTTCAGGGGTCATTTTGTAAGAGAAAAGTTTATGTAAGAGTGATGGGGGGATTGGGGGTAAGGTAAAAAGGAGAAAGTAGAGGGGTTTAAACCTAGGGGGGGATGCAGGGGACAAAAAGCTGAAAAAGTAAACAAGGGAGGGAGGGGAGAGAGGTGCACTCCCCTAGGGATAGTATAAAGATGGTATATACATCGTATAGTAGTCCTAAAATGAGTTGGTCGAGTGGGGAATGGTATCTACTACCAAAAACACATTCAACAGAAAAAGGGGTGACCAACCAGTTTAGGACCAAGAGGGCCGTGCCACGTCCAATAATCTAAAGACACAAAACAACGGGATTCCCCTGGGTGGACTTTCCTGGCACTTGCAACAAGTAAAAAATATATAGAGGTGTGTAGAGAATCAAGGGCAATATAAAAAAAGTACAAATTTTATTCGTATTCACAAGTACATATGGATAAAAACAAGCAGTAAATAATTTTGACTAACATAGTGCATACTACATGATAGCCATGATAAGCAAACAAACAAACAAAACCAATGATGATGAAAAAGCTCTTCTCAAGCCCGACGCGTCTGAGTAGATAGGGAAAGAGATAAGAGAGAAAGAGGGTAAGGTAAAGGATAAAGCTATAGGCAATATTCAATAGGGGGTATAGGGTGGTGAATTCATCACCTACCTGACCATGTGTGATTATTTACTTGTGGAAACTAGTTTTTTTCTCTAAAAACAAGAAGAACCATGGAGGAAGGGCAGAATGTGGAAAGAAGTATACGTATTATAGCTGGTATAAACGAGAATACTTAGGTGGTGAGAGGTGCAGGTTGGTGGGCTGCAGTCACCATGGAAGGGTATGGCAAAAACTCCCGTCCCGCCCGTCCCGGGCGCGCACAAACCAGAGCGGCGTGCTGAGGTCACAAAAGGCGTCCCTAAAAATGACAGAATATAGAAAGGACCTTAGGATAGGGTCCATCGTAGGTGGATAGAAAGTAATGACCTAATGTATAGATAGATAGTTTGGTCCAAATAAGGTAATTAATGGGGGGAAAAATGTAAAGGATAGTAAGTAAATATTGGAGTACATCAAAGGTCGGTCGCATCAAGGAGAGCGGCAACAAAAAGGTGCGGCTCATAATATATCCTAGTGGCAGCATATACATGTATATGAATAAATTCAGGTTTAGAGTTTAAACAGAGTATATAAAATAAGTACATAGTTGTGCACATAGCGGGTAGATATGCTAAACATGCGTACTGGGAGTACCCATAATACATAATATGTAGCTAATATCTGGAATTTAAAAAGGATAAATTGATGCCAAGCCTGTATGGAAATGCTTCCAAAAATTTGCAGGGACCAAAGTGAGAGATGACTCAAAACTAACGATGTATAATTGGTATGGGTAAAGCATGGTTTTGTTTGTTTGTTTGCTTATCATGGCTATCATGTAGTATGCACTATGTTAGTCAAAATTATTTACTGCTTGTTTTTATCCATATGTACTTGTGAATACGAATAAAATTTGTACTTTTTTTATATTGCCCTTAATTCTCTACACACCTCTATATATTTTTTACTTGTTGCAAGTGCCAGGAAAGTCCACCCAGGGGAATCCCGTTGTTTTGTGTCTTTAGATTATTGGACGTGGCACGGCCCTCTTGGTCCTAAACTGGTTGGTCACCCCTTTTTCTGTTGAATGTGTTTTTGGTAGTAGATACCATTCCCCACTCGACCAACTCATTTTAGGACTACTATACGATGTATATACCATCTTTATACTATCCCTAGGGGAGTGCACCTCTCTCCCCTCCCTCCCTTGTTTACTTTTTCAGCTTTTTGTCCCCTGCATCCCCCCCTAGGTTTAAACCCCTCTACTTTCTCCTTTTTACCTTACCCCCAATCCCCCCATCACTCTTACATAAACTTTTCTCTTACAAAATGACCCCTGAAACGGAAACTCCTCATTTTGAAAATATATTTCTGGGTCAAGACTGGGAAACTTTAATGCAACAATACCTAGACAAATTTGGTGACAATGACCGAACCGAAGCGGAGATTTCCTCCCTGTTCTTCAAACTTGCCAAAAACTTAGAGAAAAAATCCTCATTTTTCTGGCACGTCAGGTCCTTCCAAGACTATATAAAGAGTAACCTGAACCCGTGGGGTCTCCGCATCCAGATCTTCCCCACGTTGGAAGATCTGGACGCAGCTTTCAAATCCACATGGGAGAATGCTCTACAGACATGCTCACGTAGTCTTATGCAGATACTCATAGATGAATACACTAAAAGATCCTCAATACTAGACATTGAAATTACTAAAATTTTTGAACAGCTTAAAAAATTCCAGGCACATCCCTCAGTCTCTATTAAAGAGAACAAACTCAAAATTCATCTTGAATCTTTTAATAAAAATATTTTGACTAAGAAAAATTCCAAATTCCACAGGGACAAAAACGCATTTGGGGCCGGTAAGGCCTACAAATGGAACCAAAACAATAGGACAACTAGGAATTCCCACACATCCCAAAATCCCCCTTCCAACAAACCCTCATTACACATCCCTTCACTTATCATTCCCAAAGCTAAATCCTCTCTTGGTACCAAACGCCAACTTTCTGGCGATCCTACTTCAGATCACAAGTCTAAAAAATCTAGTGCAGAAAAGAAATCCAATTCCCTTCCCTTGGCACATCCTGAAAACATCAAGAATGACCCGATGCCCAATCACTCTACACAGGCACACCCACCTCTTCCCCCTCAGAACACCAACAATACACATGAGCCCAACCGCAATGATTCTTCTTTTTTAGACCTAGTATTGGCTGGTCTCAAGCCACCCCCACCGAATCTGAACACCTACACACAATTGACATTATAAACTCTTCTTCCAACACCGACACACATTCGAATACTGATTTGAGCATTATCAACTTATCCTCCCATCCTCTCACCACCCACGAAATTGCTATCCTGAGGAAAGGATTGAATTTCTGTCCAGATCATAAATTAGACAAATTTGAACTTTATAAAGATCTCCAACTCTTTATCCGCAAATTAATTCTCAGGAAATTATATCAGAAACAGGACGCCAAAACTACTCTCACCCCACAGGAAAACCGAGCTTTGGACCAACTTGTTGCGTTATTGGAGGAGAGTGATACATCTGATCTTATTGATCAGATTGACCTCCCACGTATCCTTCAACAAATAGATGACTCAGATGTCTACCCACATCCGGGGGCCTCAAAACTAAAGAAAAAATCGGACCTTTGCCCACCACCAAGCACATGTCCAAACGCATCTATTTTTCTTAAACTGGTCAATAACGATCTGGACAAGCTCAGAATTAAACAGCAGGAACCCTCCAACCTCAACCCTAAAGAACTAGAGGCATTGCACTCCCTAAAGGCCAATGACACCATCACCATTAAGCCCTCGGACAAGGGGGGCAATGTTGTGGTGTTAGACAATCACCAATACATCACGATGTGTAGGAAAATTCTCAACAATGCAGACTGGTATCGTCGTATGCCAGTCTCCATTGTTGAGAAGTATAATAAAGAATTTTACGCATTGTTTGACTCTGCTTTCCTCAACCACACCATTAGTAAGACTACCTGGACTTTTGTGAGAAACAATTTTCCTAAGACCCCTACGTTCTACGCACTCCCCAAAGTGCATAAGAATCTCGTAGATCCGCCCGGCAGGCCGATTATCTCCGGTGTAGGTTCAATAAGCGAGAATGCCAGCAAACTCATTGATGAACATCTTAGACCTCTCGTGCTATCTCTAGCATCCTATGTAAAGGACACTAGCCATTTTTTACAAATCCTGGACCACCTTTCTGTCTCGGAGAAAGCTCTCCTTGTCACCATTGACGTGGAGACACTCTATAGCTCTATTCCACATGTATTGGGCCTGGCAGCAATTAGGCATATACTTCAGAGTGATACGCACTCTGATCCCAGCTATAACGAATTCATCATCGAACTGCTCGAGTACATCCTTACCCATAATGTTTTCACCTTTCTCGGCTCCCACTACCTCCAGGTGCAGGGAGTGGCGATGGGGACATGTTGTGCCCCATCGTACGCTAACCTGTACCTGGGGGAGTGGGAGAAAGCCCTCTTTTCAGATGGGAACCTCACTCATTACACCAACTATATCCAAGCGTGGCATCGATACATAGACGACATTTTTGTCTTATGGGAGGGCCCTTCGGATGTACTCGAGCAGTTCGTACTTCGGATGAATAAGAATGATTTCAATCTGATGTTCACCATGTCCTTTGATAACACTCATGTAACTTTTTTGGACATTGAAATCTTTAAGGATGGACAGGGCAAACTCTCCACCAAATTATTCAGAAAAAGCACTGCCGGTAATACCATACTGCATGCTGCCAGTTTCCACCCTAAACCTTTAATTGATTCCATACCTTACTCCCAATACATTAGGATTAAGCGCAATTGTACAAACAACAATAACTTTCTCACAGAAGCTGCTGCCCTTCGAGATAGACTGTTACGACGTGGCTACTCTCACAAATCTCTTAAAAGAGCGTTCCAAAAAGCCAACAACAAACCCAGACAAACACTTTTCCACTCTACTAAACAACAAAAAGACTCCTACCCACTCAGTATCATCACAACATATCACCAGCAACACCGCCAAACGAAAAGAATAATTGAAAAATACTGGCACCTACTGGCCTTGGATCCCAACCTAGGCCATTTGGTCCCAGCAAAACCCAACTTTACTTTCAAAAGAGCTATCTCCATTGGTGATCAGATCACCAATAGTGAGTTTAGACCATCTACAATCCACTGCAAATATAGGGGCACTTTTGCCTGTGGCTCATGCCACTATTGTGGCTACATGCTCACCCAAAAAAAACCCATTCTCCCTAATGGGAAACCCTTTTTTCCCAAACACTTCGCAAACTGCAGAACCATTGGAGTAGTCTATCTACTCCAATGCAACTGTGGTTGTTTCTATATAGGAAAGACCAAACTTGAATTTTGGCGACGAGCTTATAGGCATATCCTGTCTATGAAATCAGCTGACCCTGACCTACCCCTTGGCCGACATGTAACCTTGGTGCATGGAGGAAAATTTCCCTCCATTAAATTCCTAATTCTAGACCGCATACACCCTAGCCCCAGAGGGGGCGACTGGAATGAAATTTTACTCCAGAGAGAACTTAAATGGATCCATCTCCTCAAGGCCACCATACCCCCAGGCCTTAATGAAGCGGTTTTTTTCAAGCCCTTCTTACAAGGCTTCAACTCCGGAGGTATGGAAAAATAGGGCCATGGCCATCCCAAAGGATATTCCTTTTTTTTTATTTATTTTTTTTTATTATATTTCACTGTTTTGCTACAGCTCTTTGGTTTTTTCCTGAACTTCTGTACACCGGGCTGTATGTGTGTCTGATACGTGCCTCCCCCCCCCCCATGGGGGACCATGTGTCTAGACGCACAGCCAGCTTGGTTGTTTCCCTTTTATGATTTCTGTTCCCCCATATACATATAATATTTTTTGCTCTTTTGGTCCTTATAGTAGCAATATGTTATGTTCATGTCTACCATCTATTTCTTAGAGTGGCAATGTATAAGATGTATTCATGTCTGCTATTTACTTTCTGCCATTATACGCTTATATCTGTTGCACATGCTTGCACATGTACATTGCCCACGTGTATTGAAACCATTTGGTTATTGTTCATTGTTGTCCTATTATGTATTAATCCATTATGCTTTCTGTTTCGTGCAGCAATTCACTATTCCCAGTCTAATTCCTTATTCCTCGCTGTTGTCCCTCTTCTTGTTTTCCCTTCTTTCATCCCCTTCCCCCTTTCTCTGTTTCCCCCATACTTGGAGGCATACACTATATTTAGGTTTTGTGATTGGGCAGAGTCACTCCTCTTTAATTATTGGTTTGCATTGTTGGTACTCTCCTTTGTGCCACCTATTGTGACAGATTCTCCTTCTCCCCGCCCCTCCTTCGGGACGCGTCCGGCCGGAGCGGCTGCCCGGCACGGTAAGCCGCCACAGGAAATCCTGGGCGACGCTTAGTGAGGCACTTGGGCGTCTTTCCAGCACACGCCCACTGCCTCCATGTTGGCACTCTAGGCGGGCATGCGCTCTCGCCGGAGTGTCACTTCCGTGCCGGTGGGGCGGGTGTGCGTGACGCTGCTCCAAACGCCGTGACGTTCGCGCACGCGCGGTTGGGGCGGCGCCGCGCACGCTCGCCTCGGGGGGTCAGTACAGTGCGTCCCGGCCTACGCTGTTCACAACACAGCTGTGCCTCATTCCTGACGCCAGCTGATTGTGACAGCCATACTATTTATACCAGCCTCACTCACTCCACACCAAGCCGCTACACATACCGGACGCTTGGCTGTGAGGCTGCTAACTTGCATTTTTAAGGTATGTCCTTTCATTATTGCTTGTTGTTCTTCCCTACTTCAATATGTTTGTTTCCACACACCTTCAATACTCTCTTGCTTTACCCATACCAATTATACATCGTTAGTTTTGAGTCATCTCTCACTTTGGTCCCTGCAAATTTTTGGAAGCATTTCCATACAGGCTTGGCATCAATTTATCCTTTTTAAATTCCAGATATTAGCTACATATTATGTATTATGGGTACTCCCAGTACGCATGTTTAGCATATCTACCCGCTATGTGCACAACTATGTACTTATTTTATATACTCTGTTTAAACTCTAAACCTGAATTTATTCATATACATGTATATGCTGCCACTAGGATATATTATGAGCCGCACCTTTTTGTTGCCGCTCTCCTTGATGCGACCGACCTTTGATGTACTCCAATATTTACTTACTATCCTTTACATTTTTCCCCCCATTAATTACCTTATTTGGACCAAACTATCTATCTATACATTAGGTCATTACTTTCTATCCACCTACGATGGACCCTATCCTAAGGTCCTTTCTATATTCTGTCATTTTTAGGGACGCCTTTTGTGACCTCAGCACGCCGCTCTGGTTTGTGCGCGCCCGGGACGGGCGGGACGGGAGTTTTTGCCATACCCTTCCATGGTGACTGCAGCCCACCAACCTGCACCTCTCACCACCTAAGTATTCTCGTTTATACCAGCTATAATACGTATACTTCTTTCCACATTCTGCCCTTCCTCCATGGTTCTTCTTGTTTTTAGAGAAAAAAACTAGTTTCCACAAGTAAATAATCACACATGGTCAGGTAGGTGATGAATTCACCACCCTATACCCCCTATTGAATATTGCCTATAGCTTTATCCTTTACCTTACCCTCTTTCTCTCTTATCTCTTTCCCTATCTACTCAGATGAACCCCTCTCTCTCAGATTATGCCCCTGAAGAAGGATTGTACAGTTATTAAGTACCCCGAAACGCGTCGGGCCTGAGAAGAGCTTTTTCATCATCATTGGTTTTGTTTGTTTGTTTGCTTATCATGGCTATCATGTAGTATGCACTATGTTAGTCAAAATTATTTACTGCTTGTTTTTATCCATATGTACTTGTGAATACGAATAAAATTTGTACTTTTTTTATATTGCCCTTGATTCTCTACACACCTCTATATATTTTTTTACTTGTTGCAAGTGCCAGGAAAGTCCACCCAGGGGAATCCCGTTGTTTTGTGTCTTTAGATTATTGGACGTGGCACGGCCCTCTTGGTCCTAAACTGGTTGGTCACCCCTTTTTCTGTTGGCCTAAATGTATGACTAAAATTGAGTTTATTGGATTTTTTTTAGAACAAAAAGTAGAAAATATCATTTTTTTCAAAATTTTCGGTCTTTTTCCGTGTATAGCGCAAAAAATAAAAACGGCAGAGGTGATCAAATACCATCAAAAGAAAGCTCTATTTGTGGGAAGAAAAGGACGCAAATTTCGTTTGGGTACAGCATTGCATGACCGCGCAATTAGCAGTTAAAGCGACGCAGTGCCAAATTGTAAAAAGTGCTCTGGTCAGGAAGGGGGTAAATCCTTCCGGGGCTGAAGTGGTTAAGGGCTCAGAACCAGGAGTACTGTCTGGTGAAGATAGAGATCTCCTGGACAACCCTATAGAGGAGGGAGAAATTCTAGCAGCATTAAAAGATACCCCGAAGGGTAAAAGTCCGGGCCCGGACGGCTTCTCTTCCAACTATTTAGTAAAAATGAAACATATTCTGGTCCCCAAGCTCTGTAAATATTGGAATGAACTGGGCACCAGAGCCGAGTTGGAGCGAGAGGCCCTACGTGCCACTATAACTTTAATATTAAAAGACGGGAAGGACACCAAGTTGTGTCCGAGCTACCGGCCTATTTCTCTACTTAACACGGACGTAAAACTATATGCTAAAGTCCTGGCTAACAGACTAAAGCGACTTATGGCGGACCTAGTACACCCAGACCAGTCCGGTTTTGTCCCGGGGAGACAGTGTAGAGACAACGGGGTTCGGGCGGTGCTGCTGTCGGAGTTCTGTAGACATAGGGGACCCCCTGCTCTATTCCTGTCGATAGACGCCGAAAAGGCTTTCGACAGGGTAGACTGGGGGTTTCTGGTGGATACATTAGAGGAAATGGGCATTGGGCCCAGGTTTATTTCCTGGGTTAAGGCCTTATATAGCAGACCAACGGCAGCCGTAAGGGTAAATGGGGCAGTATCCAAAACTTTTGAAATGAAAAACGGGACAAGGCAGGGGTGTCCTCTCTCCCCTCTCCTGTTCGTTCTGTCCCTGGAGCCCCTCCTAGCTACCATCCGGAGCAGTCCAGATTGCAAGGGGGTCCGGGTGGGACCAGAGGAGCACAAACTGGCAGCCTTTGCCGATGATATACTCTTTTTTGTCTCAGCTCCCAGAGTAACCCTCCCCAACATATGGCGAATTCTAAGGCGATATGGAGAAGCCTCCAATTTTAAAATCAACCCCGGTAAATCTGAAATTCTAAACATTAGTCTTATGAAGCAGGAGGAAGCTCATCTGACCTCCGTGTTTCCTTTCCCCTGGAGAAGGGAGATTAACTATTTAGGTATTAAGCTAGCCAACTCTATTAAAAAGTTGTTCCAAAGTAACTATATCCCACTACTAGATGAAGTTAGGCACGAGGCTGGGAGATTGAGGTCGAGACCGCTCTCCTGGTTTGGTCGCGTGAACGCGGTTAAAATGATGATCACCCCAAAGATTTTATACAAATTTCAGCTGCTTCCGATCCCCCTACCAAGGTATTTTTTAGGGGCTCTAAGGAAATTAATTACCCAGGCTGTCTGGGGTGGCAATAAACCTCGTATTTCTTATGCAACACTGAGTAGAGGTAAAAAAAAAGGTGGAATAGCGGCACCAGATTTCAATAGGTACTATATTGCTGTAGTGCTTTCACGGGTTATAGAATGGAGTAAGAAAGAGACTGACAAGCGGTGGGTGAAGATAGAATATTTCTTAAGTAATAATAATTTGGCACATTCACTATGGAACCCCCCAAAATTTAGGACATTTAGCACTGATATTTCTTTATTAACACAAAACACCTTCAAATTATGGGACAGAATTCATATTCAGCACAAATGGTTGCACAATTCACCTTTAATATATATGAAGTAATGGTGTTGTCTCAGACCCGTTCCCAATCTCCAACGGAACCAGACAGGGCTGCCCACTCTCACACTTACTCTTCGCCCTTTCACTAGAACCCTTTCTATGCCATGTGAGATTAAACCCAGACATCACAGGAATAACGGTACAGGGCAAACAACATAAGGTGTCCGCTTACGCGGATGACCTGATGTTCTCCATCACAAACCCAATGATTTCCCTCCCTAATTTAATGAAGGAATTCGAGATCTACGGTCGCCTCTCCAACCTGAAAATAAATTTCAATAAATCTGAAGCAATGGGCTTAAGTATACCATCATCTCAAATTACAAATCTTAAAAACAGCTTTAACCTAAAATGGACAGATACGGCACTGAAGTATCTTGGGACCCATATACCCCCGAAATTACCTCAATTATTCAAATTAAATTTCCCACCCTTATTGAAATCAGTCCAAAAACTACTACAAAACTGGAACAATGGCCTTCATTCTTGGTTTGGCCGATGTAACATACTGAAAATGATGATTCTGCCCAAATTCCTGTACCTCCTACAAGCTCTACCAATCCACATACCCGCAAACTATTTCAAACAAGTACATTCCACATTTCTTTCTTTCCTGTGGGCCGGAAAAAGACCCCGACTACCTAGGTCTACACTTTCACTGCCAAAACAATACGGTGGGCTAGCCCTGCCGGAGATCAAAACATATTACAACGCAATACAACTGAGTAGACTTATTGATTGGTGCCGACATAAGGAGACCAAACTGTGGCCACAAATAGAACAAGCACAAACTGCAGTGTCGCTACACAGAGCCCCATGGTGCGGTTCCATAACCCCCTCTCACCTTAGAAGCCATCCCCTGATTGGTAACACCATTAAAGTATGCTCACGCCTTCTCGTACGAACGCCCCTCTCCACTCAAAACTCACCTTTGAGACCTATATTAGGTAATCCCCACTTTGAACCCGGCTTGACAGACTCTAAGTTCCTTGGCTTGAAAGAATCGGGGAAACACCAGGCCTCCCACTTCAGTGCCCTGGGTAGGTGGGTTACAATTACTGAACTATCAGATCCGAACGGCCCTTTCCGTTTGGACTTCTTGAGAGCACGACAACTATCACACTTTCTCAACAGCATAACGCCCCCGACTACAAGCAGTGACCCTCTCACTACTTTTGAAGAACTTTGTACGGAATCGGGAGTGATACTACATACGCTCTCCCTGACGTACAACATGTTAATTACACCTACTGAGGACTACCAACACCCCAGTTTCAACAAATGGGAAAGAGACCTAAATTACCACTTTAATGAACACGAACGAACACATATCCTCCAATTTATACACAAATCATCCATATGTTCTAAATTCCAGGAGACCAACTATAAAATCTTCACACGGTGGTACAAAACCCCAGCAGTACTACACAAAATATTTCCCGAGGTTACGGACCTATGTTGGAGATGCCAACAAGATACAGGCACATTACTTCATATCTTCTGGTCATGCCCCCGGTTGAGGAACTTTTGGGGAGAAGTGCGCCGCATAACCCAAAAATTCACAGACCGCATCGTTCCGGACGACCCGGCGTATTTCCTGTTACATGCCAACAACACTCCTTCACGCATATATAAAAAGTCAATAATCCGCCATTTATTAGATGCAGCCAAGGCCTGTATACCACTTAATTGGAAATCCCCACATCCGCCTTCCATTGCTCTCTGGCTCACAAAAATAGATGAAATAAGTAAATTTGAAGACCTGATACTCTCGAATCAAAACAAGAGTGAGGCATACTCCAGGACATGGCAGCTCTGGAATATGTTCCAATACTCAGAGGAAGGTCAAAACCTCAGAAGAGGAAACTAGAACATCTGACCAATACTGTTACGGATAACAGCGTGCTTCAACACCATCTCGTTATTCAATTACACAACACACAGAATCAGTTAGACGATCTGAGTGCTACATGCTCGCGAATACCAGTACCCCCCCCTCCCCCCCCCCTCTACTATTACTTTTCTACTTTTTTGGTTTTCTCACCGGACCGGGTTTATTAAACCGGACTGGTCTTTCCTCATTCTGTTTATTATAAACAACAACAAAAAAAAAAAAAGTAGGAGACAGGGCATATGAGACCATATTTCTGAGTGATAATGCACTTATCCGAATCAGATAACCACATTACAAATAGTGGCACATGTCAGATACGATGGATAACACCAGGAATACTTAATCTTGCATCCTAGTTCCGGCTAAAGGGGCTTCAGGCTTTCACTCCATATTGTATTCAGCAATATTCCAATATAATGCTCTTTCATGTGTCTATGATGAATGATGATATAATTTACTTTGTTGTCTGGTAATGTGTATACCTGTTTCCTGAAATAAATAAAAAATTTAACAAAAAAAATATATATGAAGAATAATTTATTTTTTGAACCAGGAATGAGTACAGTGGGGGGGGAGTGGTTAAAAGATGACACTCTTCAATTGAAAAATTTTATTAGTAGGGGGGAAATACGCACTTTCACGGAATTGAACCGAGAGACAGAACATTGGGTGATAGATTGGTGGAGGTATTTACAGCTTTCCCATTTCATAAGTAAATTACCAAAGCCCCTTAGGAGTATAGATGAGCTCAGACCTCTTGAGAAACTCTGTGTGACGGAGAATCCGGGAGGTGTTATAGGCCAAATTTACAGAGTACTTGGAGAGTCACAGGAGGGCAAGACGCCTCATTATATCATAAGGTGGGAGCAGGAATTGGGGTCACCTTGCACTAGTAACACTTTGGGTAAAATCCTGAATTTGGTACACTATGCAGCACTAGATATTAGGAGAACGGAAATTCACTATAAAGTATTATCAAGATGGTATGCCACCCCGGACAGAGTTAGCAAGATGGATGGATCTAAGGGGAACTCCTGCTGGAGGGGTTGCCAGACTAAAGGCACAATGGCCCATATCTGGTGGGAATGCCCTATCATAAAGGTCTTTTGGAAAAAAATCTTATCCCTGTCAAAAGAATTCACGGGGAGGGAAATAGAGGAGGACCCTTGGGTCTGTCTCTTCCACGGTACCCAAGATACAGTAAAGAGTTATAAGACTTCCCTGACCCCGATAATACTAGACTCAGCCAAGAGACAGATTTCTCTAAACTGGTTGAACCCCTTAAGTCCCAAAACGCGAGACTGGCTATTTGATCTTAATGAAATCTACAACATAGAAAGCCTAGACCGAGGAGGAGTGGAACCAGATGAGGATCAGGAATGCAGGGGGAAATGGGCAGGTTGGCCTAAATTCAAAAAAACTTGGACCTACTTAAAGGAGATAATATAAAAAGGGCTTAAACCGAATCTACTGACAAGGGAGGTATGGCAGGCAAGACTACGCTCTCCTCTGAATCGCACCCCGTAGGGGAGGGAGGTGGGTAAGGGGGGCGGGATTGGGTGGGGGGTTAGGGCAAGGGGACGAGGGGCATGTCCGCAAGGCTGTCAGGTTTACCACTGGAATATGTTGATGAGTTGCTATTTCTTTTATTTTCCCTGTGAGGCATGGCCCCTCAGAGGAATGTTTTGTACTGGAAAATGATAAATAAAGAATTAAAAAAAAAAAAAAGGGCTCAGAACCAAACAAAGAGGGAGGCAACGCTGGAGAAACAGCAGAAATTGGCGAAGCCTTGGACCCCCAGGGCACACATCAATTATTTTACAGAAAATTGGTGGCCTGAGGAGTCCATATGTAAGGGAGTGCAGTCTGGTCCAGAAGTTCCAGAGATCATGAAAGCAGCAGATTACATATATGTCCCCAGGCTGTGGTCATACAAGAGGCTGCATATTTTGCCAGACCAGACTGAGCCCAGGGCCATCACTCTCTGGTCTTCCTTCCACGCTTCCTTCCCGGCTGTGGCTCTGGTGTTGGAGATGTGGCAGGAGGAGGAGTAGGACCTGGAGGAGGAGGAGGACTATGTGTGAGGTCACAAATGTGGGTTGCACATGTGATTTGGCCCCTCAAGCCCTTATTTAGAGCTTCCAAAATTAAGAACTCACACAGAAGTCGTTGGCCCTCCTCCATCTGCATCATTTTGCATGCAGTTAGGCCAGCAAAGTCCTCCTCCGCAGTGTGGGGTGTTCTGAGGGCCTCTGTAGCCTTCCAAAATAGGCCTATGGCAGCCTCCTCCAGGTTACTCCTCTTCCTGCCACTTTTTCTTTGAAGGTGGAGGGGAGGGACCTTGATATCAGGCAGCCTGCTTGGCCCGGCCACCTCCTGGCTGAGACTTCCCTGTGTATGAAAAAGGGACATGGTTTTAGTTTTTGCTTCATCAATCACAATAATAAATTAGTACTCCAAACTAACATCTATTTAACATCATTGATTGGACAACCAGCAATATTTAGAAAAATGCTATACCTGGCTCAATCTGGGCTCCTCCACATGTTGCTGCCTGGAAGGCCTAGGTTGGGCGTCAGAAGCCACAGCTGGGGTTGAAGGAAGCATGGAGTGAAGAGTGCTGGCCTGAGTTCAGTCTGACCTGCCAGAAAATGCAGCCTGTCATAGTACCACAGCCTGGGGACATAAATGTCATCTGCAGCTGCTGATCTATGGGAATCCTGGACCTTCTTGTGCTCCCTTAGATAAGTGCTCCTCAGGCCACCAATTAGGATCTTCAAATAGATGATGTCTGCCGTGGGGATCACCGTCTTCACAAATTCCAACAAATTATCCAGCGCTGCCTTCCTCTTTGGTTCTTATATTCAGGGTGGTTTATCTGCCATAGACAAGGCAGCTCCCTGAACATATCAATGAAGATTGGCATAAAGTCCTGATCCTTCAAGATATCCATTTTCACTGCAAGACACAACACAAGACAAACCCTAATGTCAGCCTAAAGTCTTCTAAACTTTCTTCTAAACTGCAACATCTTGGAACTCTGCCAAAACAGACAATTGTACCCCACGTCCAAGCAATGTTTCATATTCCTATTTCTGCCATCAAATATCTGTGTGCTAAGTATACCTATTTTTTTTACATAGGGGATAAAAGACTCGGAGGACACCCCTCATCTGAGGAGACCACAGACTCCCCACCTCATGAAGAAGTGGAGACTCACCCAAGCCAAGAGCAGGAGGAGGAAGGAGATGTGGTGAAAATTGTCACCACAACAGGTGAGTGTCTGCGACCAAAGGCTCAGGTAAGAGATGGATGCCGGCAGATTTATAATACATGGTGTGTTTTTGTTTCTCTCTTTTTAGGTGATCGTGATGTTGTGGATCCAGGGCATTTCACCTCAGAAAGTGCACAGATCCTGATCGGTAGATCATGGGGTGTAACAGGGACTTGGAAAACATCCAGAAAAGCATCAATGATGTTAAAAAAAAAATGAAGAACATCATTGATGTTTTAGGGAGAGTTTAAGACCAATCAAAATCCCTTTGTTTTTTTGTGCTTTTTGTGAGCTAAAATTTTTTACCATTTTTTGACATATTTGCGAAAAGCCAAATTTTGAAGATGCACACAGTGTGTCAATATGTGCTATCTGCCATCACGGGCGATCAATGTAGGCGTTTTGGGGGTGCAACCCCTTCCTCAATAATAACGTAGCTGTGAGGAAGGCGTTGCACCCACAAAACACGTCCCTTGATCCCCCGTGATGGCAGGTAGCACATGTTGACATTCGGCAATTTGTGTGCATCTTCAAAATTTGGCTTTTCCTGGGGTGACTTCACCCCATCTGAACGCAATATCAAACACAGTTTGTAAATACTCATGTCTGATATTGCCTTCAAGTTCTACCAAATGTGTTGTAAGTTCAAGATTTGTGCCTTTCTTGTTGGTTTTAAACATGCCTGTTTTATCTTAAATGGACATTTCTACTTTTTTTAATGTGACCCCAAAAATTGTTATACAACAAACATGTTGGTTTGTTTTAAAAACCTTTTCTAAATTCACATGTGATTGTGCTGGAATTAAAAAGATTGATAATCAAGAATGTGTGGATTATAGTTTCAACGCTCCAAAACTTTTGTTGTGCTCTAATTGGTGTTTTCAGTGACAATGGGGGTTATTTCCTAAGGGAAAATCCACTTTGCACTACAAGTGCAGTTTCAAGTGCACTTGTATGCAAAGTGTCTTTGCCTTTAGTAAATAACACCCAACAATGCTTTGTAATGTTACACAATCACGCCATTTTCAGGACACCCCACATTTCTGTCAGGGTCAGCTAACACAAGCAGTAAATGTCACCAAAGATTTTAGTAGTTACATTTTTTTTTTATTTGAAAAAGGTTTCAGACATTGTCTGGCATATTGATAGCCCCCCTACCCGCAAAGTATTCAAGGTATCTTAGACGGACGTCATGGGCACTCAGGTGGGGCAAGCCAGGACGGCCACTTTCAAGCGCCGTCAGGGTTGGTTCATTTTGAATTCCAGCCTCAGGCCCAACTGAGCCAGCATAGTTGGCAGGATGTTGCTGTGAAAAGTTGTGTAGAACACAGCACACCAGGCTGATGTGATTCAGTTTGTACTCCGCCATGTGTATGGGTGTAAGAAATAGGCAGAACCGGGTGGCCATGATTCCATACGTGTTCTCCACCACTCTTCTGGCTCTGGCCAGCCGGTAATTAAAAACCCTCTGGTCCGGGGTGAGGGTCCTCATCGGGAATGGCCGCATAAGATGGTCCCCCAGCACAAACGCTTCATCCGCTACGAAGACAAATGGGAGTCCTTCCACATTGTCTTCTGGAGGTGGCAAGTCCAAGCTGCCATTCTGGAGACGCCTGTAGAACTCCGTCTGGGCGATGACTCCACCATCGGACATCCGGCAATTCTTCACCACGTCCACATACAGGAACTCGTAAGTAGCTGACACCACTGCCAACATCACAATACTATTGAACCCCTTATAGTTGAAATAGTATGACCCCGAGTTGGGTGGTGGGACGATGTGGACGTGTTTCCCATCAATTGCCCCTCCGCAGTTAGGAAAGTCCCATCACTGGGCAAAGTGGGAGGCCACAGTCTGCCATTCCTGTGGCGTGGAAGGAAACTGTGGAGTCAAACAACAACAAAAAATTTGTCATTTTGCACATAAACAGGGAAAGCAGATTAGACACAAACATTCTTGGCCAACATCAAGATAACATTTATTTGAGGGAGTTTTTAAAGACCAAAGTATAAGGTCCACCTATCAGATCCCCCCCCCTCTCATGGGCCATTTCTAACATTTTAGGGGGGGAGCTCTTGGACAGGTAACCCTCTCCACTTCATTGAGAGATGAATGCCTAAATAATATGTATAACTTTGGCCAGCCCATCCTTAATTAAACTATTGACAGCCCACTGGACAGGTAAGAAGTGTCATAATACAAAGATAAAAATACACACTGTACACTGTACACATTTTAGCACATTTGGAAATTCTGCTATTACCTATCAGGATAATAATGGGATACAAAAACTTTAAACAGTACCATTTGAAAGTATACAGGCAGGCCCTTGCACTACATGCTTTGGGGAATTCATCCATACATCTGACCACAAAAGAGGTGGGTATAGTGTGTATGGGTTTGGCAAAGTCAGCAGATAGATGATTGAGGATAGATAGAGAATTGGTATCAGCTGACTTAGCAGTTGGGGGGAGGGAGGGTTCCAAATGATTTGGGGACCCCCCAAAAAAAGCCTTTGGCACTCTGCCTGAATTTAAAGCACAAATCACATTTAAAGACATTTTAGGGGGTGTTTGGGGTAAAGCACTACTATGGAGCTGATAAAATACATTGTTAAGTGACTACATGAGGTGAAAATAGGGCCAGGAGAGCATGCTGGGGAGGTAATTGAAGGCAAATACGTATGAAGGACAAAAAAAAAAATTACAGAAAAATCAAAGGGGTCATTCACAGAATATTACAATCATGGTAATTTGGGAATGAGGAAAGAAATACAATATATTATCAAACATTAAATACAATAAAATGTGATATTAAAGGATAAAAATCTTACCTTCATATACTCCTTCTGCAGGACCTGAATGATGGCAGAACAGGTCTCCGGGTTAATGATCCCCCGTGCCTGGGGGGAGATGCCTGTCGAGAACTTGAGGTCCTGCAGGCTTCTCCCCGTCGCCAAGTACCACAGGGTGGCGACTAGTCTCTGCTCCGGAGTGATGGCTTGCCTCATGCAGGTATCCTGCCTGCTAATATAAGGGGTCAGCAAAGCCAACAAACAGTGAAATACGGGGTCCGTCATCCGGAGAAAGTTCCTGAAATCATCAGGATTATTCTCACGGATCTCACGGAGCAAAGGCATATGACAGAACTGGTCATGCTGGAGCAACCAATTCTTGGTCCATGAACTCCTCCCCATCCTGTTCATGGACTGGGCTTGTGTCAAGGTAAGGTCCCCAACACCAAGCCCCCGCACAGCACGAACTCTACGAGGAGTACGTATACGCAACATGGCTAGAAAATGGTCGGCTGCTCAGAACGAAGTAACAGAACGCGCTGAAGACCAGCAAGGCCTGTGAAGAGCGACCTGAAAAACAGTAACGAACGAACAAGAACACAATGACAAGGGTCACGCGTAACTCGCTGCACGCACTGAAGACCAGATACAAACCCACAAGCACAAACTGAACAGCAGAAAATGATCTGAAAACCACGAGTCTGAAAAAGCGTGAATCGTCTTTCACCAAACTTTTACTAACACGAGATTAGCAAAAGGAGCCCAAAGGGTGCTGCGCTTGGTTCTGAACTGGCCTTTTCTAGTCTCGTCGTATGTGGTGTACGTCACCGCGTTCTTGGTGATCGGAAATTCCAACAACTTTGTGCGACCGTGTGTACGCAAAACAAGTTTGAGCCAACATCCGTCGGAAAAAAATCCATGGATTTTGTTGTCGGAATGTCCGATTAATGTCCGACTGTGTGTACGGGGCATTAGTCTTTTGACTAAAATGGCATTTTAGTTTTAGTCCCATTTTAGTCTTCTAAAATGACATTTTAGTTTTAGTCGTATTTTAGTCATCTCAGTTGTTTTAGTCGTATTTTAGTCGACTAAAATAATTTTCATTTAGTCTACTAAAATGTTTTAGTCGTTTTAGTTGACGAAATTAACACTGGAGCATCCTACTGTTTCAAGGTTTTTTAAGGCTATCCCTAGAATTAGGTGGCCGGTTATTCCTAAAACTTGTCCTAGGTGGGATTTATCCTTAGTTCTATGGGGTGTTGTTCAAGCTCCCTTTTAACCCTTATGCTGCGTACACACGACCGGACTTTCTGGCAGAAAAGGTCTGACGGAATCATTCCGTTGGATATTACGATCGTGTGTGGGCTTCATCTGACTTTTTTCTTCAAAAATTCCAACGAACCTAGAAATAGAACATGTTTCAAATCTGTCCGACGTAATCAATTTCTATCGGGAATACAGTTCGTCTGTATGCTGATCCGACAGACCAAATACGATGCAAGGGCAGCTATTGGCTACTGGCTATTGAACTTCAGGTTCCTTCTAAAAGAAACCTTTCTTTCCATTTTTAATAATCCTTTTATCCCTAAGCCTGGTCCAGTTTCCCATTCTCTGCTAGGTTGTGCCTCCCAAATTAAAACAATACAGTCTTTTAAATATTTGGGAATTACAGTAACTTCATATCCACAGAAATACTTGGTTCTGAATCTTTAGCCTATCCTCCATTTGTTTAAACAGAAATGTCCTAGCTGGTGTAAACTCACGTTATCTGTAATTGGAATACATTGAATCAAAATTGTCTGGGCCCCACAACTATTTTGTATAATTCACAATTCTCCTATGTGGATTCCATGAGTATGGTTTACCTGTATTGACTCTCAATTTCGGGAGCTGATCTTTAGGAGACAGGTAGCCAGGATTTGATTGACCACTTTGCAATATAGTAAGCATGTCTATTCCACACTCTAAAACCTATTTTCTTGCTGTTAAATTACAGCATCTTACTCGATTGGACCGGGAAGATAAGACAGATCCTATCCATAAACTTTTGACTTGCCCAGACATTGACCTCACAACGCTGTCTCACCTAGAATTAGGGCTCCCCAACATACCAGTGCAGTGCACTATAGTGCTACTACTGTTAAAGGTTTGGTCAGCTCTAAAACAGAGTCTCCAGGTCACAGGGTATCTCAAAAAGGTCACTGGGTATTGCAAAAACAAGCCACTATGGCACAAGTCGTACGCAGAAATAGGGTTCTAGTGATGGTATTAAGGAGGCATTAGGTATATTTCTCAGCTGTACTCTGAGAATGTGCTGACATTTTTTGATATTTTTCAAGCAAGCTTTGATATTCTGAGGCTATCAATATTACCGGCACGCCACACATTTCAGGCACAAGCCCAGATAACCACCTTGAGATGGGAGGAACCACCCTTAATAGGTGCCTTGGTGTCTGGGTCTAATAGGAAGGGTATGATTTTACATATTTTTTGTAATTTACCTATATTGTCACAAAATTCAGCAATGCTTCTTTGTAGTGGTCAGTGCGAGCGTGATGTGGTGGAGATAGATGGTGAGATATGGAATAGGGCAGTGATGGTGAACCTTGGCACCCCAGATGTTTTGGAACTACATTTCCCATGATGCTCAACTACACTGCAGAGTGCATGAGCATTGTGGCAAATGTAGTTCCAAAACATCTGGGGTGCCAAGGTTCGCCATCACTGGAATAGGGTATAGGAATAGGCATTGGTATCATTGGTTTCAGTATCCGCTGCCAAAAGTTGACAAAACTATTTATTCTACCTCAGACTTGTAGGACACCAGCACAACTATTCAACTAGGGTAGACGCAATTCTCCCCTTGCCCCAAATACAATACAGAGGTAGAGGCAAAATGAAACAGGAATTTCACAAAAGAGCCTACAGACATATTTTAAGCATGAAAACATCCAACCCAGATCTGATTAATCATACAATGCCCAGGAGGGCACGGGGTCACATTGGCTGCTTTAAGGGGTTAGTTAACCAGTTGCCGACCGCCTCACGACGATATACATCGGCAGAATGGCACGGGCAGGCAGAATCACGTACCTGTATGTGATCTGCCTCCCGCGGGCGGGGGGTCCGATCGGAACCCCCCCCCGGTGCCCGAAGCGGTCGGCTTCTGTCTGCCAGCGATCAGACGTGAGGGGGAGGCCATCCATTCGTGGCCCCCCCTCGCAATCGCTCCCAGCCAATGAGAATCTTCCTCTACCTCTGTATAGTAAACAGAGGCAGAGGAAGTGATGTCATCGCTCCTCGGCTCGGTATTTTCCGTTCCGGCGCCGAGGAGAGAAGACATCCGAGTGAGTGTAAAACACATACACTTACAGTAGAACATGCCAGGCATTCATAACACCCCCATCACCCCCCGACCCCCCCTGATCACCCCCCAATCACCCCTCTCCCCCGTCACACTGACACCAAGCAGTTTTTTTTTCTGATTACTGCATTGGTGTCAGTTTGTGACAGTTAGTGTGGTAGGGCAGTTAGTATTAGCCCCCTTTAGGTCTAGGATACCTCCCTAACCCCCCCTAATAAAGTTTTAACCCCTTGATCACCCCCCGTCGCCAGTGTCACTAAGCGATCGTTTTTCTGATCGCTGTGTTAGTGTCACTGGTGACGCTAGTTAGGGAGGTAAATATAAAGGTTCGCTGTCAGTGTTTTATAGCGTCAGGGACCCCCATATACTACCTAATAAATGTTTTAACCCCTTGATTGCCCCCTAGTTAACCGTTTCACCACTGATCACTGTTTAACCGTTATGGGTGATGCTGGCTAGTTCGTTTATTTTTTATAGTGTCAGGGCACCCGCCGTTTATTACCGAATAAAGGTTTAGCCCCCTGATCGCCCGGCGGTGATATAACTTAGGTTTTAGGGTCAGATAGGGTCTGCGTCGCCCCAGGCAGCGCCAGGTTATTGCCAGTACCGCTAACACCCACGCACGCACCATACACCTCCCTTAGTGGTATAGTATCTGAACGGATCAATATCTGATCCGATCAGATCTATACTAGCGTCCCCAGCAGTTTAGGGTTCCCAAAAACGCAGTGTTAGCGGGATCAGCCCAGATACCTGCTAGCACCTGCGTTTTGCCCCTCCACCCGGCCCAGCCCAGCCCACCCAAGTGCAGTATCGATCGATCACTGTCACTTACAAAACACTAAACGCATAACTGCAGCGTTCGCAGAGTCAGGCCTGATCCCTGCGATCGCTAACAGTTTTTTTGGTAGCGTTTTGGTGAACTGGCAAGCACCAGCCCCAGGCAGCGTCAGGTTAGTGGCAGTAGCACTAACACCCACGCACGCACCGTACACCTCCCTTAGTGGTATAGTATCTGAACGGATCAATATCTGAAACCCGATCAGAGCTATACTAGCGTCCCCAGCAGTTTAGGGTTCCCAAAAACGCAGTGTTAGAGGGGTCAGCCCAGATATCTGCTAGCACCTGCGTTTTGCCCCTCTGCCCAGCCCAGCCCAGCCCAGCCCACCCAAGTGCAGTATCGATCGATCACTGTCACTTACAAAACACTAAACCCATAACTGCAGCGTTCGCAGAGTCAGGCCTGATCCCTGCGATTGCTAACAGTTTTTTTGGTAGCGTTTTGGTGAACTGGCAAGCATCAGCGGCATAGTCCCCCCCCCGGTCGTAGTCAAACCAGAACTGCAGTAACACGTGGTGACGTGGAGAGTCCCATAAGTTCAGTTCAAGCTGGTGAGGTGGCAAGCACAAGTAGTGTCCCGCTGCCACCAAGAAGAAGACAAACATAGGCCCGTCGTTCCCATAGTGCCCTTCCTGCTGCATTCGCCAATCCTAATTGGGAACTCACCACTTCTGCAGCACCGTACTTCCCCCATTCACATCCCCAACCAAATGCAGTCGGCTGCATGAGAGGCATTTTCTTTATGTCCTCCCGAGTACCCCTACCCAACAAACCCCCCAAAAAATATGTCGTGTCTGCAGCAAGCGCGGATATAGGCATGACACCCGGTATTATTGTCCCTCCTGTCCTGACAATCCTGGTCTTTGCATTGGTGAATGTTTTGAACGCTACCATACACTAGTTGAGTATTAGCGTAGGGTACAGCATTGCACAGACTAGGCACACTAAACACAGGGTCTCCCAAGATGCCATCGCATTTTGAGAGACCCGAACCTGGAACCGGTTACAGTTACAAAAGTTACAGGTGATATATGCCGAAGCGTGGGGGCAGCAGGAGCGGAGGAGCGATTTGCTCCTACCTTTTGCGGGAGGATGCCCTCCTGCTTTGGCATATATAAATGGTGCATGTATGCCCATCAAGTGGGTGGATGAAGGGAGGTATTCTAATGGTGGGCATACCCACCGATCAATCTCTTTTTTTCGTTCAGCCCACAGGCTGCATGAAAAAAAAAGATTACAATATATGCCCAACAAGGACCAGCAACGTACTGGTATGTTGCTGGACTTTGAGTGGTTATACCAGAATGATGCCTGCAGGTTTAGGTATCATCTTGGTATCATTCTTTTCAGCCAGCGGTCGGCTTTCACGTAAAAGCAATCCTAGTGGCTAATTAGCCTCTAGACTGCTTTTACAAGCAGTGGGAGGGAATGACCCCCCCACCATCTTCCATGTTTTTCTATGGCTCTCCTGTCCCAACAGGGAACCTGAGAATGCAGCCGATGATTCAGCCAGCTGACCATAGAGCTGATCAGAGACCAGAGTGGCTCCAAACATCTCTATGGCCTAAGAAACCGGAAGCTACGAGCATTTCATGACTTGAATTTCGCCGGATGTAAACAGCGCCATTGGGAAATTGGGAAGGCATTTTATCACACAGATCTTGGTGTGGTCAGATGCTTTGAGGGCAGAGAAGAGATCTAGGGTCTAATAGACCCCATTTTTTTCAAAAAAAGAGTTCCTTTTCACTACCTATTGCTATCATAGGGGATATTTACATTCCCTGAGATAACAATAAAAATGATTAAAAAAAAAAATGAAAGGAACAGTTCAAAAATAAGATAAAAAAGAAAAAAAATAATTAAGAAAAAAAAAAAAAAAAAAACACCCCTGTCCCCCCCTGCTGTCGCACAAAGGTGAACGCAAGCGTCGGTCTGGCATCAAATGTAAACAGCAATTGCACCATGCATGTGAGGTATTTTAAAGGCTTTTAAAAATGTATTTAGTTTGTCGCCACTGCAGGTTTGTGCGCAATTTTAAAGCATGTAATGTTTGGTATCCATGTACTTGGCCTAAGATCATCTTTTTTATTTCATCAAACATTTGGGCAATATAGTGTGTTTTAGTGTGTTTTTTCCCAAAAAAATGCGTTTGAAAAATCGATACGCGAATACTGTGTGAAAAAAAAAATGAAACACCCACCATTTTAATCTGTAGGGCATTTGCTTTAAAAAAATATATAATGTTTGGGGATTCAAAGTAATTTTCTTCATAATTATAATAATTATTATATATATATAATTATATAATATATATTATATTATATATTATATAATATATATTATATAATATATAATTATAATTAAAATCATTTTTTCATGTAAACAAAAAGTGTCAGAAAGGGCTTTATCTTCAAGTGGTTAGAAGAGTGGGTGATGTGTGGCATAAGCTTCTAAATGTTGTGCATAAAATGCCAGGACAGTTCAACCCCCCCCCCCAAATGACCCCATTTTGGAAAGTAGACATCCCAAGCTATTTGAGTCCATGGAATATTTTATATTGTGACACAAGTTGCAGGAAAAAAGACACATTTTTTTTTTTTTTTTGCACAAAGTTGTCACTAAATGATATATTGCTCAAACATGGCATGGGAATATGTGAAATTACACGCCAAAATACATTCTGTTGCTTCTCCTGAGTACGGGGATACCACATGTGTGAGACTTTTTGGGAGCCTAGCCACGTACGGGACCCCGAAAACTAAGCACTGCCTTCAGGCTTTCTAAGGGCGTAAATTTTTGATTTCACTCTTCACTCTTCACTCAGCTATTTGCTGAGAGGTATAGTGAGTATTTTGCAGACCTCACTTTTTGTCACAAAGTTTTGAAAATTGAAAAAAGAAAAAAAAATGTTTTTTTCTTGTCTTTCTTCATTTTCAAAAACAAATGAGAGCTGCAAAATACTCACCATGCCTCTCAGCAAATAGCTTGGGGTGTCTACTTTCCAAAATGGGGTCATTTGGGGGGGGGGTTGTTCCACCTGGGCATTCTATGGCCTTCGAAACTGTGATAGGCAGTGAAGAATGAAATCAAAAATTGGTTTTCGGAGCCCCGTACGCGGCTAGGCTCCCAAAAAGTCCCACACATGTGGTATACCCATACTCAGGAGAAGCAGCTAAATGTATTTTGGGGTGCAATTCCACATATGCCCATGGCCTGTGTGAGCAATATATCATTTAGTAACAACTTTGTGCAAAAAAAAAAATTGTCACTTTCCCGCATCTTATATAAAATATAAAATATTCCATGGACTCAACATTACTTCCGCATTTTCACTTATATAACCAACATGACATCACAACAAAAGTCCAACCCCTTCATTAATATATGCCAAATTTACAGACATACAGACATATAACTAACCAAAAATAGAACATAATTTCTTCATACAGAAACTGTCAACAAGAAATAAACTTAATGCGTCATTTCGGGGAAATCATACCATTTACAAGAATTGAAACTAATTTTTGATAGACGTCACATATACATATTATTCTAAGATGGATACATATTTTTATAGCTAAAATGGTGGACAGCAAGCTAAAATATCCTTACAATCCCCTCTTTGATCATAAATGTATGATCTCACTTCCTTATCATGGTGGTATTCTCAGCCTACTTCTGATGATACATACTGAGATAAGTTTTATTGGGAGATGAGGGATCTAAAATGCGAGTGGCTCTATTAATAAGGCACATAATAAGCTTATACACAAGATAAAGGAAAAGGAAAAAGAACACAATAATGATTAAAATTATGGGAATATCCCTTATCCAAGAGAATATCCCTCCAAATTCAAAATCAACATTTCCAAAAGGACTCCAGGTCTGGGCTATGTTGCGAGCCTCTTGTTGCAGCTTGGCCACCTCTTTTCTATGCTAAGCTATCACATCATAATAGTCTGGTACCTCTATACTGGTATTGTGTACCCAAGTACAACATTCACAATCCTCAGTCATTTCACATAATCCTGTAAGGGCTAAATTCATGCTTTCAATGGCTAAGTCATGCAATTCTAGTTATTTTCTAATAGCCCTAGTTTCAACATTAAGATTAGAAATGTTCTCAAAGTTCTTTTCCATCATCTCATCAATAATTCCTAAACAATTATTCAACCTTTTCATCAAAACTATTCCCCATCCTGCCCAGGAAGGGAACAATGCCCAGGCTATATCCTTTTCAAGGAATAACTCTCTCTTGTCACGATGTTTTAATGGATACCTTAGGTGTATACTAGCTTCAAGTAAATGACTCCCATCACTATCACCTATCACCCCCATTATGGGCACCAGTGAGGCCAGGTAAAACCAGCCCAGGACCTCTTGTGGAATCCAGGGATAACAAGTCTTTCCACAACAAACATAAAAATGTATTTAGTTTGTCGCCACTGCAGGTTTGTGCGCAATTTTAAAGCATGTAATGTTTGGTATCCATGTACTTGGCCTAAGATCATCTTTTTTATTTCATCAAACATTTGGGCAATATAGTGTGTTTTAGTGTGTTTTTTCCCAAAAAAATGCATTTGAAAAATCGATACGCGAATACTGTGTGAAAAAAAAATGAAACACCCACCATTTTAATCTGTAGGGCATTTGCTTTAAAAAAATATATAATGTTTGGGGATTCAAAGTAATTTTCTTCATAATTATAATAATTATTATATATATATAATTATATAATATATATTATATTATATATTATATAATATATATTATATAATATATAATTATAATTAAAATCATTTTTTCATGTAAACAAAAAGTGTCAGAAAGGGCTTTATCTTCAAGTGGTTAGAAGAGTGGGTGATGTGTGGCATAAGCTTCTAAATGTTGTGCATAAAATGCCAGGACAGTTCAACCCCCCCCCCCCCAAATGACCCCATTTTGGAAAGTAGACACCCCAAGCTATTTGAGTCCATGGAATATTTTATATTGTGACACAAGTTGCAGGAAAAAAGACACATTTTTTTTTTTTTTTTGCACAAAGTTGTCACTAAATGATATATTGCTCAAACATGGCATGGGAATATGTGAAATTACACACCAAAATACATTCTGTTGCTTCTCCTGAGTACGGGGATACCACATGTGTGAGACTTTTTGGGAGCCTAGCCACGTACGGGACCCCGAAAACTAAGCACTGCCTTCAGGCTTTCTAAGGGCGTAAATTTTTGATTTAACTCTTCACTCTTCACTCAGCTATTTGCTGAGAGGTATAGTGAGTATTTTGCAGACCTCACTTTTTGTCACAAAGTTTTGAAAATTGAAAAAAGAAAAAAAAATGTTTTTTTCTTGTCTTTCTTCATTTTCAAAAACAAATGAGAGCTGCAAAATACTCACCATGCCTCTCAGCAAATAGCTTGGGGTGTCTACTTTCCAAAATGGGGTCATTTGGGGGGGGGGTTGTTCCACCTGGGCATTCTATGGCCTTCGAAACTGTGATAGGCAGTGAAGAATGAAATCAAAAATTGGTTTTCGGAGCCCCGTACGCGGCTAGGCTCCCAAAAAGTCCCACACATGTGGTATACCCATACTCAGGAGAAGCAGCTAAATGTATTTTGGGGTGCAATTCCACATATGCCCATGGCCTGTGTGAGCAATATATCATTTAGTAACAACTTTGTGCAAAAAAAAAAAATTGTCACTTTCCCGCATCTTATATAAAATATAAAATATTCCATGGACTCAACATTCCGGGGCTGAAGTGGTTCATGTTAATTCTGTTTCTGGTTACAGTTGTATTGTTAGAGTAATATGAGCAGGAGGAGGGACCTCCTCTTCTACTGTATATAGGACTTATTGTGTATTCTGGTTCTAATAATAACAAGTCTGATTCCTGTTTGACCCTCCGTACAGAGCCTCGTCTCGTACTTGGGGGGAAGAATTATTTGTATGGGTTTCTTGTTCTGATTGGAGTGTTTGGTACCTTTGTGTTTGGAAATGGAATGTCCTAAACAGCTTTAACCCCTAAACGGCTTTAACCCCTTTCATACTCAGGATGTCGTTACACTGCATATGTACAGTATCTCACAAAAGTGAGTACACCCCTCGCATTTTTGTAAATATTTTATTCTATCTTTTAATGTGACAACACTGAAGAAATGACACTTTGCTACAATGTAAAGTAGTGAGTGTACAGCTTGTATAACAGTGTAAATTTGCTGCCCCCTCAAAATAACTCAACACACAGCCATTAATGTCTAAACCGCTGGCAACAAAAGTGAGTACATCCCTAAGTGAAAATGTCCAAATTGGGCCCAATTAGACATTTTCCCTCCCCGGTGTCATGTAACTCATTAGTGTTACAAGGTCTCAGGAGTGAATGGGAGCAGATGTGTTAAATTTGGTTTTTGATCTCACTCACTCTCTCATACTGGTTACTGGAAGTTCAACATGGCACCTAATGGCAAAGAACTTTCTGAGGATCTGAAAAAAAGAATTGTTGCTCTACATAAAGATGGCCTAGGCTATAAAAAGATTGCAAAGACCCTGAAACTGAGCTGAAGCACAGTGGCCAAGACCATACAGCGGTTTAACAGTGCAGGTTCCACTTAGAACAGGCCTCGCCATGGTTGCCCAAAGAAGATGAGTGCACGCGCTCATCGTCATATCCAAAGGTCGTCTTCGGGAAATTGACGTATGAGTGCTGCCAGCATTGCTGCAGAGGTTGAAGGGGTGGGGAGTCAGCCTGTCAGTGCTCAGACCATATGCCACACACTGCATCAAATTGGTCTGCATGGCTTTCGTCCCAGAAGGAAGCCTCTTCTAAAGATAATACACAAGAAAACCCGCAAACAGTTTGCTGAAGACAAGCAGACTAAGGACATGGATTACTGCAACCATGTCCTGTGGTCTGATGCGACCAAGATAAAATTATTTGGTTCAGATGGTGTCAAACATGTGTGGTGGCAACCAGGTGAGGAGTACAAAGACAAGTGTGTCTTGCCTACAGTAAAGCATGGTGGTGGGAGTGTCATGGTCTGGGGCTGCATGAGTGCTGCCGGCACTGGGAAGCTACAGTTTATTGAGGGAACCATGAATGCCAACGTGTACTGTGACATACTGAAGCAGAGCATGATCCCCTCCCTTTGGAGACTGGGCCACAGGGCAGTATTCCAATATGATAACAACCCCAAACACACCTCCAAGACGACCACTGCTTTGCTAAAGAAGCGTAAAGGTGATGGACTGGCCAAGCATGTCTCCAGACCTAAACCCTATTGAGCATCTGTGGGGCATCCTTAAAACAGAAGGTGGAGGAGTGCAAAGTCTCTAACATCCACCAGGTCCGTGATGTTGTCATGGAGGAGTGGAAGAGGACTCCAGTGGCAACCTGTGAAGCTCTGGTGAACTCCATGCCCAAGAGGGTTAAGGCAGTGCTGAAAAATAATGTTGGCCACACAAAATATTGACACTTTGGCCCCAATTTAGACATTTTCACTTACATTTTCACTTAGGGGTGTTCTCACTTTTGTTGCCAGCGGTTTCGATTTTAATGGCTGTGTGTTAAGTTATTTTGAGGGGACAGCAAATTTCCACTGTTTTACAAGCTGTACACTCGCTACTTTACATTGTAGCAAAGTGTAATTTCTTCAGGGTTGTCACATGAAAAGATATAATAAAATATTTACAAAAATGTGAGGGATGTACTCACTATTGTGAGATACTGTATGTTTTGTCCCTTGATCACATGATACCTTTTTGATCTTTTTAGGTCCAATATTCCTTGGTGTCTTTCAATTGTGGCCCCTCTTTAGGTGTCCTATATCTGGGGGGACAGCCACCTACCACCTTGCCAGCTCGGTTCTTTTTTGTACCCACTGACCCTCTGTGGGTCTTTTGCTTTTATTTCTATGTATGAAGTCACTGGATGCCAATGGGTATGTATAAACATATAAATGTCGATAATCATGGTCTATTTTGCATGTTGTTTATAATACTGTATGTTTTCTTGGTAGATTTAATTATATGATTGCAGTCTTTTCTGTATAAACCCCTGAAGAAAGGCATTTAAGCCAAAAACGTTGGGTCCACCAGAGATGAAATCTCTACCTGCATATCTATCGTACAGTACTATATGTACTGTATACCATCCATGTGTCTTTGTATAGACATTTTATACTCTTGGTGTCCATGTCACCTTCAAAGTCCTGTCCCGTTAAGGGGGTTTTTCTGTTTGTATCAATCATTGGGATGTGGTGGCAGGACACCTGGCTTTGTGGATCGTGGAATCCTATTCTCCAAATGTAATAGAGAGAATGGGGTTTTGATCCATATGTTGTGGAGATGTACACAACTATTCAGATATTGGAAAGACATTACAAGTATTATTTCTGTTGGAGGTGTATGTATGTTCTAAAAGCAAGTGAACCCCCGTATGATATCCTGATTAGAGTGTTCCCTAAAAACCCATTCAGATCTGGAGATCATTCCGACAAGAAATTATGACACACACAAGGCATGCAATTCAGAATGATCCAATCTTTTACTTCCGCATTTTCACTTATATAACCAACATGACATCACAACAAAAGTCCAACCCCTTCATTAATATATGCCAAATTTACAGACATACAGACATATAACTAACCAAAAATAGAACATAATTTCTTCATACAGAAACTGTCAACAAGAAATAAACTTAATGCGTCATTTCGGGGAAATCATACCATTTACAAGAATTGAAACTAATTTTTGATAGACGTCACATATACATATTATTCTAAGATGGATACATATTTTTATAGCTAAAATGGTGGACAGCAAGCTAAAATATCCTTACAATCCCCTCTTTGATCATAAATGTATGATCTCACTTCCTTATCATGGTGGTATTCTCAGCCTACTTCTGATGATACATACTGAGATAAGTTTTATTGGGAGATGAGGGATCTAAAATGCGAGTGGCTCTATTAATAAGGCACATAATAAGCTTATACACAAGATAAAGGAAAAGGAAAAAGAACACAATAATGATTAAAATTATGGGAATATCCCTTATCCAAGAGAATATCCCTCCAAATTCAAAATCAACATTTCCAAAAGGACTCCAGGTCTGGGCTATGTTGCGAGCCTCTTGTTGCAGCTTGGCCACCTCTTTTCTATGCTAAGCTATCACATCATAATAGTCTGGTACCTCTATACTGGTATTGTGTACCCAAGTACAACATTCACAATCCTCAGTCATTTCACATAATCCTGTAAGGGCTAAATTCATGCTTTCAATGGCTAAGTCATGCAATTCTAGTTATTTTCTAATAGCCCTAGTTTCAACATTAAGATTAGAAATGTTCTCAAAGTTCTTTTCCATCATCTCATCAATAATTCCTAAACAATTATTCAACCTTTTCATCAAAACTATTCCCCATCCTGCCCAGGAAGGGAACAATGCCCAGGCTATATCCTTTTCAAGGAATAACTCTCTCTTGTCACGATGTTTTAATGGATACCTTAGGTGTATACTAGCTTCAAGTAAATGACTCCCATCACTATCACCTATCACCCCCATTATGGGCACCAGTGAGGCCAGGTAAAACCAGCCCAGGACCTCTTGTGGAATCCAGGGATAACAAGTCTTTCCACAACAAACATAAGTATGGTTACCAAACGAGAAGGGCGTATTCACAGCAGTCTCTTGATCTACTGCTGTAACTGCTGCTAAAACCTGAAACAAATGCTGCACAGGTTTACTACTTTCATCTTCAGAGGCAAGAATCTTTTTAAAATCAGCCCGTACTCTGACCTCAACGTGGTGTGTTTGATATAAAGAACAAGACTTCCCACTAGGGGCATAGCAATTAGAAATGTTCAAAACCGATTGACTACAGGTATGAGCATTTCTAGTAGAATTCCCTACATTAAAACACCAGGTAGGATTATGACTTCTATTGATGATCTGAAAGGAAATGGTGTCATTAGTTCTTCTGCTGTCATTCAAAAGGTCAAGGGGAATCTTTCCTTTTAAAAGCGGAGTAATATTTAAAGGTATAGCCATTAGGGGTATCCTAACAGTGCTAAGGTGCAATTTGCCACAAATCCAACATTTCTGAAATCCTGATTTCTGAGCATAAGCATATTTAAATTTTAGCAAAAGCATTTTATCAGCAAAATTATCCTCAATGTCTCTCTTGTTTCTAACTTGTGTCACTGTAATGTTCTCCTATGTATGTGTGTTCCCACAAATACTTTTAATGGCACCCAAATCTTCAGGATGGCAAATACAGTTAGTGATGATCCAAGTAGGCGGGAACACTATCAGGGTGATCAGGAACAGGAAGCAAAATGTTTTGCCAGAAGTCTGTGGTGAAAAAAGCGAGGTCATCTTCTCTGGCCGGACCTGCTTTTCCAGGAACTCCTCCTTCATCTGCTTGGACTTCTGCTTGAGGGCCTCCTGTATTAAGGATCTCCTTCCTGCTCTTGGGGCTTTGGGCAACCTTTTTCACTCTGGCATGGATCCCGGATCCCGGACTAGCAGTTTTCCACCAGGATAGCCGTTCTGATCACTGCAATCACCATAGTAGGAGGTCCACAGGGATACTCTTGCTTCTTATTTCTGCTCAGCTGTTGAACCACCACGGTGTCTCCCTCCTTGAAGAGGTGAGTAGCTTCCTGTGAAGAAAAAAGAGAGGTGCGAGCAACATTTCTTTGACTGTATCCAATATTTCAACCAGTTTTCTTACATATTCTTCCTGTATTAAGTCTAAATCTCCCTTTTCTACCATTAAAGGTGCTCTGGCCTATGGGGTGGGGAAAAATCTACTCATCAAAACTTCAAAAAAAAAAAAACTCTTTTATTGTTCTGTTCATCCTTTCTACTATTCCTGAACTTGGAGGGTGATAGGGAATGTGAAACTTCCATTCTGTCTTGAGAGTTTTTACCAAGTCCTGGCAGACCCTGGCTATAAAAGCTGGACCATTTGAGAACATGTCCACAATTATCAAAAGATATTCCTGTCTTTTGCCTAGTTTAGGCATGTGTGTGAAATCAGCCGTGACTTGTATACCTGCGTGGCCTATTCCGTGGCACTGTGAATGCACTTGCTGTTGGTATACATGGTTTCCCCTCTTTGCAGAGAAGTCCAGACCTTGGATCTCTCTACACACCCTTTCCATTTCAGTCCCTTAACTCATAATTTGATGCATAATCCTGGGGATCTGCAAGTGACTGTTCAAAAGGGGATAGGTCAGGTATCAGCATAGCAATTTGGATGTCTGCTGTCTGTGAGATAGCAGCTTATTTAGCAGCAAGGTCAGCCAGACCTGCTCATTTCCCCTGGCTATCTCTGTCTGTTGGCCTGTGTATGCTCTGCAGTGTAATTATAGCCTAGAGCAAGAACCATCCACAAAAACATTCTGTGTGTCTGGTAGTGCTGTGGAAGATAAATCAGACCTGGGTGATGTGTCTTAGTGAATGAGGTTTATGCAGACATGTTATGGCACAACCTCATCCTTTTCTCCTTTTTAATCCTAAAAGGGCGTTTAAAATGGGTGCTGGGCCTGCAGTGAGAGAAGCATATTTGATGTGCGATTTTTGGATTGGACAGCAAAATCACCTCATATCCGCTCAAACTCTGAGCAGACATGTGCTGTGTATGTACATTTTTCAACAAGATTGACACATTGTGGGTGATGTGAAGTGTGGTGTCGTGCCCCAGAGTGAAAGAAGCGACCATCTCAACCACCATGGCACAGGACGCTAGAGCGCACCGGGACCATCTTTGAGAAAAAAACTACAGGGCACAGTCTCCCACTATATTCCTGGGCCAGTACTCCCGCCATGGTTCTGCAATTTTCCCTGGCAAACAAGTGAAACATTTTGCCATATTCAAGGAGGCCTGAAGCTCGGGCTGGTAACCATTACACATTTCAACATGGCAAAACATGGCAAAAACATTTAACATTTCATCAGACCATTTTACAGTATCAGACATTTCAGAGACATTGCTTCAAAGACATTGCTTGTCTCAATATATTGTCATTGAAAGAGCAGTCAGGTATCCATTGGCGGCAGTAACCAATCATACCTAGGAAGGTGAGCATGTCCTTCCTATTAAGTGGGCGGGGCAGACCCATTCAGAGCCGCAGCTCTTTTATGACTGACTCTTCTTTCTCCTTTTGTGAGCTTAACTGTTTTTTGTTTTTTTTCAACATTGTAACTTTTTCTTAAACATTTTGTAACCACATACATGTAACCATTTCAATAACGATAGGCTATCAGCTCGACAGTCCTCCTCTGAAGAACTACAAATCAAAAAATCACCAACATACTGCAACAGTACAGAACCATGAGGGCCAGTCCAGGGCCCAAGGGTGACTTGGAGTACAGTGGCCATGTCTCCTCGTCTACAGGGATGAAAAAAAAACATTCTTTAAATTAATCACAGTAAAATACTCTGCATCGCATGGTATAGCGGTAAGTATTGATGGCACATCAGGCACTACTTGGGCAATTGGTACCACTAGGCTATTAATGTCCCTTAGGTCTGGTACAAACCTATAGTCACCATTTGCCTGCTTTTTTTTTACTGGGAGTATTATAAGGCGAGACAATTTCTCTTAAGATTCCTTTCTTTAAGAAATCCTCTTTCTCTGTATGGAACTCCCTCTTTGTCCTTGCCCCCTTTCCTCTTTTTATAAAAGTTTCCCCTTTGATTTTCTAAGAAATCATTTTGATAATGTGTTGATACTGGTGTTTGTTTTGGGATGTCAAAACATCCTGCTGCGTCTTTTTCAATCAACGTTTTTTTTTTTTCTTGAAAATCATTCATACTCTTTGTAGCCCAGTCTGACATCTGTGCATTTCATCTTAAGTGTTAAATCCGGCGTCTTGTGTAATGAAAGTAAACCTAGAGCATTAACTATTTGCGTAGTTACTTCCTCTTTTTTCCTCCGTGCTTTCTGCTTGTTTTAAAACTGCGTGTTTTGTATTCTGACTTTCTACAGCGTGTGCAGCCTCTACAGCTTTCAACTTCTGCATTGTGGTTTGTAAGATTTAACCCTTAATTTACCATCCCATGACTCTGCTAAACCCATCGTGAACAATGTATGGGCTAAAATACTATTGCCCTGTTGGCAAAAAGCCAAATGTCCAAATTTTGCACCTGACTTCCCCTTTGCAAGAGATGTCAGTAGCAAAAAGAATTATTCAAATAGCATGTTTTAATCAAAAGTTAGCCTCACCAATTTATGTATTACCTTAAAAAAGAGTTAACGCTCTACCCATATTTTAAATGGTAAAAACGTCTCTTAATGTCACAATACTTCAAAGACCAGGGACAGACTTGATAAGTCTCCCCTGCTCTTCTAATAAGTGACATTACTCCCTGCACTGTTAATCCTTCTTGAAACACAAATTTCTGTAAACCAGTAATACATTCAGGACACTTTTGAAACCTTTTTTTTTTTTTTACTTTCCCTAAAATGACACTGAACGTCTGATTACAGCAAGTCAAATAAAATATTTTTACTCACTGCATCAATGCCAGAATCATCCTGCCAACTATATATATATATATCTTATACTTTCAAAGCATTTATATATAAATCATTAAAAGTCAGCATCAATACATCACCAAATATTGTAACATCACTCTACGTTTCATTATAATACAATGCAGTGGAAAGGTGTCATCTTACCTTATGACACCTGACAAATTCCACACAGACAAACAGATGACCTTTTTTTATCTACTTATTTTATCTAAGCGACAGGAAGGCAAGCAAAGAGGTTTGGGTTTTTCTGGCACACTCCATCAGATATCTTTATAAAACTTCTTACAGTACTGTATTATATTACTTTGGGTTTCTCAGAACCCCTTTGGACTACTCAGAGCCCTTTCTTTTTAGAACTATCTCAGAGTTCCTTTGGACTTCTCAGAGCCCTTTCTTTTTAGAACTATCTCAGAGTTCCTTTGGACTTCTCAGAGCCCTTTCTTCCGTCACCCGAACAGACTTCTACCGAGGTTCATACATTTGCATAAATGTCTTTAACACTACACCTTCTGTTAATCCCATATAGGGAAAACGGTCTTTTAAACTAAAGTCACGGCAAGAGAAATAATATTAATTAATCAGACTCAACCGACTTAAATAATGACCGCCCCACATTCTGACACCAAGCTGTTGGAGTACATGTATGTTCTAAAAGCAAGTGAACCCCCGTATGATATCCTGATTAGAGTGTTCCCTAAAAACCCATTCAGATCTGGAGATCATTCCGACAAGAAATTATGACACACACAAGGCATGCAATTCAGAATGATCCAATCTTTTACTTCCGCATTTTCACTTATATAACCAACATGACATCACAACAAAAGTCCAACCCCTTCATTAATATATGCCAAATTTACAGACATACAGACATATAACTAACCAAAAATAGAACATAATTTCTTCATACAGAAACTGTCAACAAGAAATAAACTTAATGCGTCATTTCGGGGAAATCATACCATTTACAAGAATTGAAACTAATTTTTGATAGACGTCACATATACATATTATTCTAAGATGGATACATATTTTTATAGCTAAAATGGTGGACAGCAAGCTAAAATATCCTTACAATTTCTTCAACTTTTGTGGTTACTATTCCACATCATCCCTTAGTCTTATGAGGTCTCTATAGGGGGGAAATATGCACACCTGAAATATATTTAGCACATACTAGGCTCTTGTATATTTCCCCTAAATTAATAGCAAGACAGTGGCTCTCACCTCATCCCCCTAAATGACACATTTTCACATAAATAAATTTATGTGAGGTCTGCCACCACCACAACTGGTCCTTCACAAATTATTACAAATGTAATATTATATTTGTTGGAATGTATATAGATTCATACTCTTACTTACTGGGAGATCAGCTTGAATACTAAATAATGCTGAAAGCAATTGTGTCCTTCTTATGGCTCGTACACATGATCAGCGATCGTACGATAATCTGATTGTTAGTACACAGCTTTCGAGAGCCGTTCACGAAAATAAATGAAAAATTATCCGATGGGACAAGCATGAAAATTTTTCTTGTACGAAACCAGATCGTGCGATTTTTGTTTAATCAGTGCAGTTGTCATTTGAAAATACAATACAAATACACTACATCACTTCTGAATTTTGATTCTGTCGTACAAGAATTTTAGTAAACTCTTAATTTTCGATATAAGACTAGCATGCAAAAAAAAAAAAAAAACGGACGATCATCTCATCGTACTTACCAGGCGTCTAATGCCTGGTAAGCACAATGGGATGATAGTCTGTATTTTTTGTCTGCTTGCTATTGGGCATTTACAAGCAAACAAAAATGAAGTGTAATGTCGCGTACACACGAGCGGACTGTCCGGAGGAAAAGGTCTGACGGAACGATTCTGTCGGACATTCCGATCGTGTGTGGGCTTCATCGGACCTTTTCTGTCGAAAATTCTGAACGTTTCAAATCTTTCCAACGGACTCGAGTCCGATTGAAAAATCTGTTTGTCTGTATGCTAGTCCGACGGACAAAAAAGGACGCAAGGGCAGCTATTGGCTACTGGCTATGAACTTCCTTATTCTCGTCCGGTCGTACGTCATTACGTTCGAAACGATCGGACTTTGGTGTGATCGTGTGTAGGCAAGTCCGTTTCGTCGGAACTCCGTCGAAAAAGTCCTTCGGAGTTCAGGTGGACGAGAAGTCTGCTCGTGTGTACGCGGCAATAGAGATACATGGGTGTGATATGCTACTTTTTTAACCTGCCATTTCAGAAGGTTTTGCTTTACTGTAATCTAAGTTGTATTGAAAATGTGTCACATACACTCAGCAGCCACTAAATCATGTACACCTTGCTAGTACTTTGGGGCCCCAAAATAGGGTCACAAAATGTCATTCTCTGCTGCAGAAAAGTGCTTGACATTTTGCGATCCGAATTTGGGGCCCCATATCTCGGGGCCACTTGGTGCTAGGAACCTCAAATTTGGTGTGCTAACACACTGGAACTAACACTATAACATACAAATGTGGGATTGCTAGCAGCACCACAATCAATGAAAGCTGAGAAGTGGTGAGAAAACATGGCAGAACTAAGATGTGCAGGAACAAATAAGCCATCTCTGAGGGAAACAGACACAGTATGGTCTATGGAAGCAGACCCCACCCGCACTAGACTCTTGGCGTTTCTCAGCTTATTAGAACAGCTAGTGACAAAGTGGCCGTGGTTGCCATAATATAAGCAGAGACCCTGAGATCTCCTTCTAGCCTTTTTCCCCAGAGGATAAATTGGTAGCACCAATTTGCATTGGCTTATCCTCCTGGGGAGGCTGAGAGGGTTCAGGAAAAGAAGATAAGGTGGGCAGCGTACTAGGGGGCAAAGCCTTTCCTGTAAACGCCTGTCTACACGGATGGCTACTTGCATGGCTTCATTCAATGACTTCGGTTCAGGGTAGTGAACTAAGAAGTCCTTGATGGAATCAGATAAGCCTAACCTGAATTGGCTTCTTAGAGCGGGGTCATTCCACCCTGAGTCAGGTGCCCAGCGGCGGAAATCAGAACAGAATTGCAAGGCAGAGAAACGGGAGGCTTTGAAAAGGAACAATGCAGGTAACTGTCTCTATCACAAGCAAGGGATAGAGTGTTCGGTTTGCTTATATCAGGTGTGACTGATCAGATCAATCATCAATCAGACAGGGGAAAAGCAACAGCCAACAACCGGGGGCTGGAATGAGGAACAGAGACACTAAGGCTACTTTCACACTGAGGCGCTTTACAGGCGCTACAGCGCTAAAAATAGCGCCTGCATAGCGCCTGTAAAGAGCCTCACCTGTCTCTCCAGTGTGAGGGCTTTCACACTGGAGTGGTGTGCTTGCAGGATGGTCAAAAAAGTTCTGCAAGCCGCATCTTTGCAGCGCTGTAGGAGCGGTGTATTCACCGTTCCTAAAGCGCCCATGCCCATTGAAAACAATGGGGCAGTGCCATTGGGGCAAAGCGGTGCTTTGCCGGCGGTTTAACCCTTTTTCGGCCGCTAGCAGGGGTTGAAACCGCCCCCTAGCGGCCAGATAGCACCGCTAAAACAATGGTAAAGCGGCGCTAAAAATAACGGCGCTTTGCCGCCGGCGCCCGCCCACCCCAGTGTGAAAGTAGCCTTAGTGATCATGACATGAATTTAATCAATTTTGGAATAAGGCTGTAACATAACAAAATGTGGAAAAAGTGAAAGGCTGTGAATACTTTCCGAATGCACTGTATAACTGGCCTTTGCAGCAAAGAGCACCTTGAGATGGTTGTGCCTGAAAATCCCAGTAGATCGGCAGTTTTTGAAATCCTCAGACCAGCCCGTCTGGCACCAAAAACCATGCCACGTGCAAAGTCATTTAAATCCCCTTTCTTCCCCATTCTGATGCTTAGTTTGAACTTCAGCAATTCATCTTCACCACGTCTAGATGCCTAAATGCCTTGAGTTGCTGTTGTGTGATTGGCTGATTAGCAATTTGTGTTACCAAGCAAGAAAAAGGTGTACTTAATAAAGTGGCCAGTGAGTGTATTGCCGCGTACACACGAGCGGACTTTACGGCAGACTTTGCCCGGCGGACTTTACGACGGACTTTATGACGGACTTTCTGAATAAACGGACTTGCCTACACACAATCCACCAAAGTCCGTCGAATTCGCACGTGATGACGTGCGACCGGACTAAAACAAGGAAGTTCATAGCCAGTAGCCAATAGCTGCCCTAGCGTGGCTTTTTGTCCGTCGAACTAGCATACAGACGAGCTGACTTTTCGACCGGACTCGAGTTCGACGGAAAGATTTAAAACATGTTTCAAATCTAAGTCCGTCCAACTTTTGAGAAAACAAAGTCCGCTGGAGCCCACACACGATCGAATTGTCCCATCTGCCGGGCAAAGTCTGCCGTAAAGTCCGCTCGTGTGTTTCTACGCGGCATATGTCTACCCATACCGAGTTATCTTGTCATAATCTGTATATAAGAACTTTGTACCATTGTGTGTATATTTTTGTTGATAAAAAAGTACCTAATTAAAAAAAAAAATCCTGATCCAGGGTTTTTGCCCAAAGTCTCATCTGTCTTTCACAGAACGTTGTGTTACCTACCATCTGCAACAGGCCATCCAATTAGAAAGAGCAGTTATAGCTTATTGTTGCTTATCTGGATTCTACAAAACACTTTAGAATGTTGGGTACTCACTATGTTATTAGCTACGGGGAGTAGTATCCCCCATAAATGACTAAATGTGGTTTATGATTGGCGTGAGCTTCTGAAATTCTATGCTACAAGATATTTGTTTTGCTATCTCGCAGACGATTTGTAGAGGTTTCATAATTTTGGTGTTTTGGACCTCATGGTCATTCTGTACAGTATACCTTTTGGCGGTCCTGAAAAGTTGTCTATGTGATGTTTTTTTTGCAATTATAACGAGTTCCTGTGGTTTACATTATGCTATCAATCATTATAGGAGGGATCTCCCTATTTGTAAGCCTCATAGATGGCTTATTGTACTTGATTTTAATGTCCCCCCACCTATTTTTTTTTTTTCGCAATCTCCCCTTTTTTATTTTATGTATCTAATTTGTTGTATGTACAGAGCTTTGCGAGGATTGATCGCCGCTCTGCTTTGTATTGTTTCTTCTTTATTTTCAGAAGCCATACAATAAAAAATAAGTAAATAAGCCTCCAAGGCATCTATAGCTCAGTGGATTAGACAAGCTATTTTCAAAGCCTATCAGGTTATGCAGGCAGATCCTGCATTTGTTAATGCACACTCCACAAGGGCCTTGGCGATTTCATGGGCTAAGAAAGCTGGTGGACCTCTTTAGCAAGTTTGCAAAGTGGCTACATCGTCAACATTTACCACATTTATACATAAACCCAAGATCAAGCCTTTGGCAGGAAGGTCTTCTAGGCAGTGGTCCCTCCCTAGGCTGGTAAGTTCTTTTTTATTGTCTCATAGGCTGTCCTGGAAGACAATTGGGGGAAAAATGGAGTTAGGGCCCTTTCACACAGCACTTTTCTGCTCCCTTCTGCAGGAGATCCATGAGCGGGTCACTTCCTATGCACTTCATGTCAGCTGTTCTAAATTGGAGACTTCACAGGGGTCAGGTTCATCTCTCACTGCAGCCTCTCCAACATTTAATACAATAGTGAATCTGTATTGTCTTTGCTTACAGACTTCCCCTATTTTATTTTCCCCAGCAGCTTCCCTTCCCTTCCAGGGTTACCCCCCTCCCCCACAGAGCTTATATGGCTATAATTAAAGCCAGCCATAGATGGATCGAATCTCATTCAGTTCAGCAGGGACCAGCCATGATTCATTTTATCTAAGGATAGACTGGTTGTCCAGAAGTCGATCCATTGATCAACTTCAAGACAGCTAGCTTGTCAGATTTTTTTTTTTCACGCAAGCACTATCGGCAGCGATAGCTACCAGCATTGATTATTGTATTCTGCTGGCAGGGAAGGCTCCCCACCAGCAGAACACAATAGCGCTGTGGCAATTTTCTTTTCTTCCACCCGTGGCAATGAAGGTTAACTGCCCCCCGCCCCCCATTTTTGGTCAAGGCACTGAAAGTTATCTCCCACACCTACCCCAGCACTGGTGATCACTTACCTGATTGCATGCTCCTGCACTGCATTCTCTCTCTCCTCAGGCTGGGACTTCAGAGTCCAACAATAATAAAGCACTGCTTCAGATCGGTCGGAATTGAAAAGACTTCAGACATAAAGTGGATGGTCGCACACTGTTGTAATGAAACTCCAAAACTTTTATGTAAACAGTAATCCACAAATAAAGCATCACACCACCAGACCTCAGGGCAGTGCTGTGTTTTGGCCTAGGCCAACAAGGCCCAGGCCTAGGGCGGCACTTTGTGGGGGGCGGCAAAAAGCCGCCCCCCCCCCACACAAAAACGGCACCCGCTCTCCTCCCGCACAGCAGGGCACATCAAGAGAGTACAGCTTGGGAGTGCAGTGGCCTCGCGGCCGCAGATGGGGCCAGGAAGCAGTTAAATGAGGAGCTGTTAAGCCGCCCCTTTAAAGCTGTGATTCTCTCTCTCTGATGTGGCCAATCATGGGGAGGGAAACAGCAGGGAGGAAGCTGGGCGGCGGCACGGCAAAATCAATTAGAGCCGCTCTCTCTCTTTCTTCTCTCTTCTCTGTTCAGCTGACAGAAAGGGCAGGGGGGGCGAGCGGGGGAGTTCTCTGGTAAATGGAGCAGCTGTGACAGGGAGAGGAGAGATGCGGGCTGTCTGTGTATCTCCCCCGCTCGCCCCCCCTCCTCTTTCTGTCAGCTGAAGAGAGAAGTGAGAGAGAGCGGCTCTAATTGGTTTCACCGTGCCGCTGCCCAGCTTCCTGACCGCTGTTTCTCACCCCATAATTGGCCACAGCAGAGGGCCAATCAGAAGACTCTGGGGGCATCATGGGAAGAGTAATCCCTGAAGAATGGCAGCCCTGTGTGTCCACAGACATTATGCTACAGCCCCCAGCATGCATGCACTCTGCTGGGGGGGGTTACAGGAGGAGAAAAAGAGAGTACTGTGCTGGGGGAAGCCAGATAGGGAGCCATGCTGTACCCGCACCACCAGAGAGCCACACTGTACCCGCACCACCAGAGCCACGCTGTACCTGCACCACCAGAAAGCCATGCTGTACCCGCACCACCAGAGCCACGCTGTACCTGCACCACCAGAAAGCCATGCTGTACCCGCACCACCAGAGCCACGCTGTACCCACACCACCAGAGCCACACTGTACCCGCACCACCAGAAAGCCACGCTGTACCCGCACCACCAGAAAGCTACGCTGTACCCGCACCACCAGAGCCACGCTGTACCCGCACCACCAGAGCCACGCTGTACCCACACCACCAGAGCCACGCTGTACCCGCACCACCAGAGCCACGCTGTACCCGCACCACCAGAAAGCAATGTTGTACCCGCACCACCAGAAAGCCACGCTGTACCCGCACCACCAGAAAGCCACGCTGTACCCGCACCACCATAGCCACGCTGTACCCGCACCACCAGAGCCACGCTGTACCCGCACCACCAGAGAGCCACGCTGTACCCGCACCACCAGAGCCACGCTGTACTTGCACCACCAGAGAGCCACGCTGTACCCGCACCACCAGAGAGGGAGCCACGCACCACCAGAGAGAGAGCCACGCTGTTCCCGCACCACCAGAGAGCCACGTTGTTCCCGCACCACCAGAGAGACGTTGTTCCCGCAACACCAGAACCACGCTGTACCTGCACCACCAGAAAGCCATGCTGTACCCGCACCACCAGAGAGCCATGCTGTACCCGCACCACCAGAGAGCCATGCTGTACCCGCACCACCAGAGAGCCATGTTGAACCAGCACCACCAGAGAGCCATGCTGTACCTGCACCACCAGAGAGCCATGCTGTACCCGCACCACCAGAGGGGGAGAAAGATGAAGCCACTGCCAGGATAGAGATGCTACACTACTGACTAGAGTTGGCCTGGGCAACCCAGAGTGAGTGAACTTCCATCCGGAGGGATCACTGTTGTAGTTTCACCGGGTCTGGTAAGAGAGCCTGTTGGCCATTATACATTACTGTTCCCAGGAACTGAGCCATTAGGAAGTGCCTGACCTGATATCCTCTAGGCCAACCCTAGTGACGCCACTGTCCCAGAGCCCACAACAAGTTACGGCACTGAGTTTCGGTAACTGGCCAGACAGGGATGCGCCAGCGTGGGCACCCAGGACATCTGCCGCCCGGAGTCCCACAAGCGGCGATGGGCTTTCCGTAGCAGCCCACACCTCTCTCCCCACTGTCAGCCACACACACTCAGTACAAAGCCAGGAGGAGGAGGAGCCACAGAGGAGGGACACAACTTCAGTGCAAGAGCCTCCCAAAGCACCCAGCACATATCCCCTTACCCCCAAATGAAAAGATGCCGTATCGCTCACTGTCCTCCTCCCACGGCGTCCCTTTGTTCTCTTCCCGTGGCGTCCCTCTGTCCTCCCATGAAGATGACAGGGCGGATCTTAAAAAGGAAGGGGTGTGGCCTTGACAGGAAGGGGTGGGTCATAGTTAAATTAGGGGGTGCGCGAGCTTAGTCAGGCCTAGGGCAGCACAAAACCTAAATACACCACTGTCTCAGGGAGATGTATTGATGCATTTCACATTGCAGAGAGCTTACTCATAATCATTACTATAAGTAAATTAAAGTTTTAACAGTGTGCGGCCATCCACTCCTACACTAGTCTACAGACTGAACCAATTTATCCCACAACATAATGTGTTGAAAGGGTCTCTTCTGCAGAATCACAAAGCTGGTCAGCTCCTTAACTGTAGAGTCCAAGTCTGGGAGTGAAGTATTACAAGCTTTTCTTGAGCTGTTTCTAGAATGAAACCCAGATACTCCAAGCAATGTGTTGGTTCTAGTGATGGTTTTTGGAGGTGCAGAGACCAATATCAATATTTGACACAGATGTATGGACCTGCACTTTTACCGCCCCTTGAGGGCTACTCTCTTGAGCTAACTAGGATGTTTGTTTCTGCTCCATCCGGGTCGGGCTTACCCCTTGTAAATCCTTCTAACTTTATGTGTTGGACGGTTGAATGGCATCTTTGACGATTGTTTCATGGAACACCAGGGGCGTTAACTCCCCTGTGAAGCGGTCACTGGTGTTTCAGTTCCTTAAAACATATAGTCCTCACATATGAGTTCTCCAGCAGACCCATCTGGTTGGGAGGAACACCCTGGGCTTAAAAAAGCCTTGGGTAGGTCATTTATATCACTCAACCTACTCGAATATTGCCAGGGGGGGTTAGTATCCTGGTGCGCAAGTCCCTGCCATTTAGACTCCTGGGGCTATTGCTCGACCTGGATGGAAGGTACATAATAATACATGCAATGGTGGAGTGTTTGGAGCTGTTGTTGGTGGGTGTTTATATACCTCCTCCTGCCTCTACTAAGTTTCTTCACAAACTGAGTCCTCTTATTGCCAACTATGGTACGGATAATTTTCTGCTCATGGGGGATTTTAATATGCCGCCGAACCCTGGGTTGGATCGTTTCAATGCACTGGGGGACTCCACATCGGATCTGTCAGTCTGGATGGAAACGTATGGCCTGATAGATTTGTGGAGGTGGCCCATCCTACTGATAGATCTTTTACCTGTCACTCGGCCACGCATAGGACTCTCTCTCGCATAGACCTGATCTATGCGGGGAGACCTCTATTGTCCAGGGTACAGCAAATTTCCATCCTGCCAAGGGAGATATCCGACCACGCACCGCTCCTTCTCCAGTTGTCTTTGGAGAGCTCCCCTGCAGATAAACTGTGAAGATTGTCACGCTTTTGGATCTCTGACCCTAGGGTAGATGCGGGGTTCCGGCAACGAATGACTACCTATTGGGCCCTGAACCCTGGGTCGGCCCCGGCGGCGGTAGTGTGGGATGCCTTCAAGGCTTCCTCTAGGGGTCAATATCAAACACTGATTGGTGGGGTCCGCAGACAGCATAAAGCAGACTTGGTTGAGGCTGAACACAGGGCCACCTCCCTGGAGAGGCAATACACCCAGACTCGGGATCCAGACAGGTTTCCTCTAGAGCAATTAGTGAGGAATTCACATCCTACTACTCGGACCTATACTCTTCCTGTGTGGACTATTCCATGGAAGACCTTCACATTTACCTCTCAGATGTCGATTTCCCTGTCCTGACTGACAGCTATAGGGATCAGCTTGATTCCCCTATCACCCTTGAAGAGGTCCAACGAGCCATCTCCTCGCTTCAGGCAGGGAAGACGCCGGGCCCGGATTCCCAGCTGAGTTCTACAGGGAGTATGCCAAGGAGTTGGCACCCAAATTCCACTCTATGCTTCTGTCATCGCTGAGAGATGGGGCTCTGCCGGCTTCCATGTCAGAGGCGGTTATAGTGGTTATTCCCAAGCTGGGTAAGGACCCTGAACTTTGCAAATCTTATCTCCCGATCTCCCTGATTGACGTGGATGCTAAGTTATTGGCCAAAATTTTGGCGACCCGTTTGAACGGAGTGATTACAGCTCTGGTTCACCCGGATCAATTCGGTTTCATGCCAGGCAGAGGAACAGATATTAATATCCGGAGACTGTTCCGCCACGTTGATCGGGCTAGAGAGGGTGACACAGGGGTAGTGGCTGCGCTCGATGCCGAAAAGGCATTAGATTCAGTCGAGTGCCTTTTCCTCTGGGACGTATTGGAACGTTTTGGATTTGGATCTAGGTTCATTTCCTGGATTCAGCTTCTTTACAGGGACCCGACTGCCCGTGTTAGAGTAAATGGCCTATTGTCAACCCCATTCCGCCTACACAGAGGTACCAGACAGGGATGCCCTCTGTCTCCGGGGCTTTTTGCCCTGGCGATCGAGCCCTTGGCGATCCTGATAAGGCAAGATCAAAGAGTGCGAGGCCTTCAGGTTTGGATAATCCAGGAAAAGATTTCACTTTATGCTGATGATACTCTGTTGTATCTGGCTGATGCGGGTGTCTCCCTAAGCTCTGCCCTTGAAATAATAGATCAATTCGGGAAATTCTCTGGGATTCGAGTTAATTGGGACAAGTCGGTCCTGTTCTCCCTTCATCAGTCAGGACATAAGGCAGTTGTTGACACCCCACTTCAGTGGGTGGACGACTTTAAGTACCTTGGAGTGACTGTCAGAAGCTCCATTCTGGCGTATATGGAGGATAATATCTCTCCCCTATTGATCCAGTTTAGTAAGAAATCTTTGTCATCTTTGGAAAACACTTCCCCTGTCCCCAGTGGGGAGGGTAAAACTGCTAAAAATGGTATATCACCCTAAGTTTGTATATTTTTTCAGGAATACTCCGTGCCCTATCCCTAAATCTTTCTTTCAAAAACTGGACTCCATTATTTCTACATCTGTCTGGGCTGGGAAAATCCAAAGACTGGCAAAACGGACGCTTCAACTTCCCCTACCCCAGGGTGGATTAGCAATGCCTAATTTCCAGCTCTATTACTGGGCAGCAGTCCTGGTGACGGTCCGATGGTGGTTCGCCCAGTCCAGACAAAACCCGGCGGTGACCCTTGAGGCGGCTATCCTGGGATCCTACGCGGCTCTGAGTAATCTACCCTACAGAGGGTCCAGAGCCCATCCCCAAGTAACGACTCTAATGCGTACGACCATACAAATATGGCAAAGGGCTAGAGCTATTTATAAAAGGGATTCTGTCATCTCCCCCCCATACACCTTTATGGGGGAATCCTCTGCTCCCTCATCTTTATAGGCTTCCGGATCCCCAGTTGTGGGCAGCTAAAGGAATAATTACAGTAAAACACATTTTCACAGACAGGTCCTTTTCCTCCCTAGAGACGTTGAAAGCCAGATATGCCGTTCCGTCCTCTATGTCATTTCGATACTATCAGCTCAGACATTCCTCTCAGGCCCAGTTCCCCCAGCCCCTGACATTACAGACTGACAGTGTGGAACGACTCCTCATTGCAAAAATTCTGGATAAACCCCTATCCTCCCTTTACTTTTATTTGTCAATTGACCATATGACGACCCTGACTAAAGTTTATAATAAATGGAACAACGAAAATGTAAATAACACTGCGCTAACCCAATGAAAGAAGCAACTACATAAAATATGACCAATATTGTAAACAGAAATGGAAGTGAAATGCAGCGCTAATGATGATAACAAATGGTGAAAAACACATCAGTAATGATGATCATTACAAATATACACATGACTGGAACACATGAAACATAAAACAAAATGTTCAGGGTTGAGTGAGATGTAGTAATGTCCCAATATATAGCTATAAGTAAGACACAAGAAAGTCCCAAACATAGGCTGGGTGTAGAAGTTAAACTGGTGTGGGAATCTTCTCCTGTATATCGTGGTAATGTCCCAATATATAGCTATAGGTAAGACACAAGAAAGTCCCAAACATAGGCTGGTTGTAGATGTTAAACTGGGGTGGGAATCTTCTCCTGTATGTCGTGGGTTATACGGTCATGGAATATAAATGGATGGAATACGCTTACCAACAGGAGTGGATTCGGATGTCGGTGACACCAAATCAAGTGGGCTCTGAGATCCTTAATGGACGATGGTTGGTCCTGGAAACCCCGGATCTCAAGGGGGATCTATCTTCTACGGTCCACGTCACAACTGTTGGTTTGAAAGCCCAAGAAGGTAGTCTCTGCCACAGGAAAGTCTCCGGAGCATGGATGGTTCCCAAAAAGATAGATAGAACGCCCCTGTTGAAGTCCATGTGGACGAAAAGCATCGGTCGAGCCTTACTCTTTCCTACACTTGATTTTATTGTTTTATCCGTGATCACGCTTTTTATACCATTTGTTTATTATTGGTTATATCCAATAAAATACGTCATTTGATTTGCACTATTGGCGTTCTATCTATCTTTTTGGGAACCATCCATGCTCCGGAGACTTTCCTGTGGCAGAGACTCCATTCTTGGGCTTTCGAACCGACAGTTGTGATGTGGACCGTAGAAAATAGATCCCCCTTGAGATCCGGGGTTTCCAGGACCAACCATCGTCCATTAAGGATCTCAGAGCCCGCTTGATTCGGTGTCACCGACATCCGAATCCACTCCTGTTGGTAAGCGTATTCCATCCATCTATATTCCATGACCGTATAACCCACGACATACAGGAGAAGATTCCCACACCAGTTTAACATCTACACCCATACTATGTTTGGGACTTTCTTGTGTCTTACCTATAGTTATATATTGGGACATTACCACGATATACAGGAGAAGATTCCCACACCAGTTTAACTTCTACACCCAGCCTATATTTGGGACTTTCTTGTGTCTTACTTATAGCTATATATTGGGACATTACTACATCTCACTCAACACTGAACATTTTGTTTTATGTTTCATGTGTTCCAGTCATGTGTATATTTGTAATGATCATCATTACTGATGTGTTTTTCACCATTTGTTATCATCATTAGCGCTGCATTTCACTTCCATTTCTATAATAAATGGAAGACTGGCATTCCAGACTTGACGGAGGTGATCTGGGAGGATGTGGTAGCTAACTATACTACCAAGATGATTTCAGCAAGGGACCGTTTCATTCAACTTAAATTTTTACATAGAGCGTATTATACCCCTGTTAGACTAGCCAATATATACCCGGGAGCGAGCACCTTGTGCTCCAGATGTGGTTCATCCCCTGGATCATTTTTCCATATGGTATGGTCCTGTCCGAAACTGAGCCTCTATTGGGAGGAAGTGATGGAGACCCTGGGATCCTTTGGGGACTGGTCTCTTAGACCAGATCCAGCCCTGGCACTTCTTGGCAGCATGGAAACTGTTGAGGCCTGACGACACGAAAAATTGTTTTTGTTTTATGCTTTATATTATGTTAGACGAGAGATTCTCCTTAAATGGAAGCTACCCAACCCCCCCACCCATCATATGTGGATTGCCATTATTAACTCTGTCCTACCACTGTATAAATTAACGTATGAGAGTAGAAACTGCCCCAAAAAATTCGATAACGTCTGGTCCCAGTGGATTGATGCACATGGTCAAGCCCCCTAGGGCTCATGGTTACCCTGAGTAAAATAATGGCTCCTCTGGTATTTTTTGCTTATATCTGGATATGTTTACTCAACAAATGCCTTTTTACCCTCCCCCTTCCCCCCCCCCCTTTTTTTCCCCTCCCCTACCTCTCTTTCTCTCTCTCTCTCCTATCCCCCTCCTCCTTCCTTCCCCCCCTTCTTTCCCACTTTCTCCCTATTATCCGTTTTTATCCGAATCCAGTATTGATGTTATAAATCAGACTGCTTTACTGCTTAGTATTGATGGAACTTGTTTATCATTCAGGAAATTAATTATCAAATGTAACTGACCAATTATTTGATTTATTGTGACCTTGTGTACAATGTAATGTCCATATACTGTGTCATTGTCAACTTTAATACTTTCAAATAAAAAACTAATTTACTGATAAAATGAAGGTTGCATTGATGTACTGGAAAAATAGGGACATGTAAGTATGCATCCTTGATATCCACAGAAACTAAAAGTCTCCCTGATACAAGGAGGCTATGGCAGATTTGGTGGATTCCATTTGAAATGTTTGAGTTCAAATGAAGACATTTAGAGCCTTCAATTCCATAATTGGTTGTATTCCCTCTTCTTTTTTTTAACCAGCTGTATTTCAGGTAGAATTTCAGACAAAATGTTTTTTTTTTCAGGATACTCTTTAACCTTTTCGCTGCCAGGCCCTGTGCTCCACTCAGGTGGCCAGACCATTTTGCAATTTTTCCTTTGTTTTTTTACTTTTCACTTATAGCTTTCGGAATTTGTGAAAGACCCCCCCCCCCAACCATATATGTTTTGAAAGCACATGATCAGTAGAATAAAAAGAAGGTTCTACTGATTTTTTAGAAACAGCGGTATTTGCGCAAATGTTTATCAAACCAATATATTCGCAAAAAATACACTAAAACCATTATTAGCAGATAAAAACACAGCTAATTTTACAAAAGTCCTGCCAAATCCCTACTAAATATAAAAGCTTAATCTGTATGGAGTTAATAAATAACAAATATTTGTAAATTTTAAATTGTGCCTTTTTGCAAAATGGTGAAAATCGAACGTACCCAAAAACTTCTCAAAAAATCTGGAGGTTTTCATTTTTTACTTACAGCTTTCAGAATTTGAAAAGATACCTCAAACTAGACATTTTCTAAAAGCACATGACCTGCACAATAAAAAAAAGTGCTACTGATTTTTTGGGCCCACAATAATTGCGCAAATGTTCATCACATCGCTATTTTAACTAAAAATACACTAAAATCATTAATATTGCACATAAACACAACGTAACTTACAAAATTCCTGCTAAATTAGTACTAAAGCATCGTTCACATGTGGCATACTAAAGTGTACGCCCATGGGGTGCCATGTTTACCCGCACAGGGATGCACAGGTGTTCCGTGCATCCCCGTACAGGAAGTCCCAATTATGTCAATTGGGATGCAACAGCTGCAGAGGCATAGCTGCTGTTCCCAATCTGACATCCGTGTGGGTGTGGGTACATGACCCCAAACGCAGGCAGTGTAAGCTCAGGGACATGCATGCGGACCTGTCAGGGCTAGGCTCAGCCCTGCCTTCTCTGAGCTGGCCGCTCAGCTGTTGGCTAATCGCCAGCTCCTATCTCTCCACAGGTACTTAGCTGTTGATGATATCCTGCTCATAAGTCCTGCCTACTTAAGCTGTGCAGCCCAGAGGATCTCTGCTTTTGCCTTAGTCAACATCACAGAGACGCTCTCCTGCATTCCTGTTAAAAGACTTGCTTGGGTGACATCCCTTCTGGCTCCAGATCCTGCTTGCTGTTTTACTACGCTCATCTCCGGCTCCTTGGCGTTTGATTTGTCTGACTATCTGTTCCGGTTCCTGAACTCTGGCTATGTTTTAACTACATTTGTTCTATTTACTTTTATTATTAAACAAGTGTGATTTAACTGTACTTCTGTCTCGGTCTGATTTCATGATCTCTGACAGTAGGCGAAGGCCATAGATTCAGAAGATACAGTCAATCCACTTGTTGGTAATATTTTTCCAGATAGGATGAGCAAGATCACCGCATGGATCAGTTTGCCATGGCGTTACAAATGCTCCTGAGTCGCACGGCTCACCTGGAATCTCCCACTGTGGCTGTTCCGGTACAACCTGAGTTGCAGGCCGTCCCTGCTGCTCGAGTATTAACTCTATAAGAGGTATGTCTGGTTCTGCTCCGCTTCCCCAGCGATTTGGGGGCAATCCAGGTCAATGCAGAGGGTTTCGCAACCAGGTTATAGATATACTTTGAGATGCTGCCCCAGGCATTTCCCTCGGGCAGAAGCAAAGTAGGTTTCATGATACCTTTGCTTTCTGAAAGAGCCTTGGCCTGGGCAAACCCTCTATGGGAGATGCAAAAACCTGTTGTCTTGAGTTACCCTGAGTTTGTGGCTTCGTTTTAAAGGATATTTGACGTTCCCGCACGATCCGACTTTGTTGCCAAGTGCCTCATGTCCATCGAACAGAGTACGAGAACTGTTGCCGACTACGCCATTGAATTCCGTACTCTGGCAGCAGAGGTTGCGTGGAACAATGAGGCCCTCATGGTTGCTTTTTTTCATGGTCTCTCGGATACCATCAAGGATGAGATAGCAGCCCGAGATAAACCCACTGAGCTGGAGAAGTTGATCATGTTTGCCATCCTCATTGACTCCAGACTCAGAGAAAGACTCTCTTTTAAGGAGCGCTTGCGGAAGCCTCCTGTACGTTTGCCTCCGAGCTTTGCAGTCCCACCCGTGTCTCCCTCACCTCCCATGCCTCCTGGTACCGAGTCGGTCAGTGAAGGTGATCCCATGCAATTGGGTTTTACGCGTCTCTCTACGGATGAGAGGACCTTTAAGATGATGGAGAGATTGTGCCTTTATTGTGGCCAGGCAGGTCACTTTTTAAAGTCTTGTCCTACCCGTCCAGGGAACACCCAAACCTTGAGGTCCTGTCACGGACAGACCTTAGGTGGCGCTGTTTCATCCCCAGTTATCCAGAAGTTTAAGCCCCTGGTTTCGGTCACCCTGTCTGGGGCTGGGTCGTCCATCGAGATACAGGCTCTAATCGACTCTGGGGCTGCAGGCCTGTTCATTAATGCTGCCTTTGTATTGAAGCACTTGATTCCGTTGCAGTTGCGTGACACTCCACTTGCCATTGAGGCTCTTGATGGGAGACCTCTACAACCTGCCCATGTGACTCATGAGACGGTTCATGGCCGTAGGGGCTCTTCACCATGAGATAATCCAATTCCAAGTTATTTCCTCACCTAAGTTTCCGCTGGTTATTAGTTATCCTTGGTTACAGAGGCACAATCCCTCTTTCCATTGGCTCCGTACTGAGGTTCTCTCCTGGTCGTCACAGTGCAGTAAGGCATGCTTCCAGAAGGTAGCCAAGGTCCTGTGCACCTCTTCACTCTCCTCCCTGCCAGGAGAGTACCGCGATTTTAGCGATGTCTTTGACAAAGGTCAAGCCGGCAGTTTGCTTCTACACCGGCCATATGATTGTGCAATTGCAAAGATGTAAAATTTGGAGCAATGGCTCTGTTGGTGCAGGTGCTACATCCCAAATGACATCAATGGAACTCCCTACACAGAGATGCACATACACCTGTGCATCCCTGTAAAGGTACGCCCTGTGTGAACAAGGCCTTAGGCCCCTTTTACACAAACACAACGATCAGGTCTACCTGTCTGTTTTTTCAGACGGGCCCAATCGGACCACCCAATGTTCTCTATGGAGAGGCTGATGTAAATGGACATGTGACCGTTTACACCCGCCTGCATCCGATCCAGTCCGCTAAGAACAGATGGATGGGCATTCGACCGTCCAATAGAGCATAGCGAGCTGTGTCCGTGCCCGCTTTGCATCAGCGGAGCGGACACAGACCTGTCATCTTCCTGCTCAGTGGGGATCAGCAGACAGATCCCCTGCTCAGCAGGCGGAACTGCTTGACAGAGTCCATGTGAAATGGGTCTTACCAGGAGTGGCCGGTCCATTAGGGGCGCTGGGGTATCATCCCCCTGCAGGGCGTCGGACTGATACATTTTATGAGTTGTTTTTTTCAAGCCACATGATTAGAGCCTGAGGCTCTAATTGGCTTGAAAAAGGTTGGGCTCGGGGCGCAGAGCATTGCAGCACCTGAAGCTAGAGGGAGTGGAAGAGGAGGGATGCCAGATAATGATAGTGGCTGCGGGGAGCAGGTTTGCATGAGGGGGTCCTTTAATATCATATGATATGAATTTCTATAAGAAACTTCGGAACAGAAAGAGCTAACCCATCATTTGAGGGGACAACTTATACTAAGTTTATGCAGATGTGGGTGTTGCAGATGAAGGCTTTTTGGCAGTTTACATGTGTGGAGTCTGAAGGTATTGCATAAACTGGGTGATGAAATGTATTGATTTTTACTTTTGTTATATGTGCAACTGGAAATCAGTTATGGGCTCCTAATGTTATTGGGTAGGAGTGCTGAACAATATATTTCAGTTTAGACACTTGGATTAAGGTAAAGCCACTTTAGCCACCTGGCTTCAGCGCGTCGTCTGGCTCCGCCCTACGCGTTTCCAGAGCCCCTGGAAGACGTGATGTTGTCAAGAAACGCGTAGGGCGGAGCCAGACGACGCGCTGACGTCACCTCCAAGCTAATTGTATTCCAGTAGGACGAGTTTGTCCGCGCTCCTGTGGCCAAGGAACCGGACTTTAGGCTTTTTTTATCTACTACGCTTTGTAAGTGTGCATTTTGTGGTTTTTAAACTTTGAATAAATTTGTCGGTTTCACACTATGTGAGTTCCCTTCATATATTTTATGGTACCCTTGCCCTTGGTTTCGCTGGTGTGGCTGAGGATGAGATGACCTCTAGTGGACGCTGCTAACAGTTTCCATTCTCTGGCTCACAAAGTTATCTGCTTGCTGTGATCCTCTGTAGTGGGGGGTCACGGCCATCTGGTAAGGAGTAACCCCTTCCATTCCCAGTGGTGGACCCTCCCTTGCTGTCACGGATTAACACTTATTATCACGTGGACTTGTTTTTTATATTTATGCTGATGATTTGCAGCCACTAGGATATTTTATTGAAATTTCACTCAATGGGACTTTTTTGATTATAATCACACGCTTTTTAGATTCACCTTTATTTATACTTATCATCACCATCTTCTTTCACCGTAGATTTTTATGGTATGTTATATAGGTATTAGCGCAACTCCTTATTTTTTTCTACATTAGCTGTTTACACTGCCGCCAAGCAGCCTATATAAGGACAGCAGCTGCACTAGTGCAGTGCTGTCTGATCTGCAGCTTTACCTGTGTTCTTGTTCCTGTGCCTGTATTGATTGCAGTGTTTGACCTGGCTTTCCTGACCACGCTTGCTTATCTCTAGTCCTGACCTCGGCTTGCCTTGACCTTGTTTATATCTGCTTATCTGCCTGATATCCTCCTGCCAACCTCTGCCTGCATCCTGACCATTCTCTGCCTGCCATTTATGCTATATCTGATCATCTGTGACTGACCCGGCTTCTCTGACACTGCCACAGTCTCCTGTCTACCCTGCTCTGCTTAGTGCCTGGTGATGCTGTCTTGCATTCGCTGTGTGCCTGCATCCGCTGTTCCTGCTGCCATCTGTTGCTTCAGAGACCCAGTCCAGTCTGGTGACTCAATGGCCACACATCTCTGCCACCAACAGAAGATCTTGCAGGCACCCTTACCTCACCACGCTCTCGCGGCCACTGTCGCAACTCCATTGGTCCCTGAGCTGGGGCTGTACGGGAGGTCTCCCTCTGCTCCGCCACAAGGTATGTGACAATTGGGTTTATGCAAGAATCTGAATATTCAGTCTTAAAAGAGAAGTATAGCCAAAGCTCTTCTGGCCATACTATGCCTCTGGGTCACAGGAGAACACTTAGTTTTGCACTCCTGTGACCCAGATTCAGCCGACAGTGCGCTAAAGTCCGCTCACAGAGCTGGTCCAGGCTCTGCAGGGATGCCGACAATAATGTTAGGATCCGCCCAGATGCCTGCCTGGCAGCTGGTTCAGCCTCTCAGCGTGCAGCTGAGAGCCTGAGGCAGTCGCTACCACCCCTTTCAAAGTCCAGTGCTCCAGTGAGTACTGGGGGGGGGCTGAATACTAAGCGGTGACTGACAGTCAACGGTCTGTGCTCGGAGCAGACCAAAGAATGAACTTTGATCATTCTTTGGTCAAAGTTCATTCATTTATCTGCAAGTATTACTACAACCAAAAACTGGGTAAGGAAGGGTGATCTTGTGAGTATTTCCATCATGGGAATTCTGGATAATCTTTCTGAAAATACAAAAAGATATCCTATCAATAATATTTACTTTTCGTTTGCATATTGTGGCTCATGTTTTAGAAAGTTTACCATTTATATTTTACATGATAAACCAAATGTGGGTTTACTTTCTCCTTATAGAATGTTCTCCCACCATCTTCCTCTATAAAATTAAGAAACAATGTGATTCAACTTTAGTCATTTATTACACAAAACTTATAGAATACAGACTGAACTATTTTAGTTTGTATATACATAGAACCACTTCTTAACATATGTTATGATGCTATAGTTATTATAGGTTGAATGGTTTGAAACTGAAATTACATGTTCATATTTAATATACAACTTTAAATAACAGAGTTGTTGCAAAATCAAAAATGTCCATCTACTGTATACCAGCATTCAGATCTGAACATTCACCTGCTAGAGGAACTTTCTAAGCAGAACTAAAGGATAAATATAATTTATATCCCATAGCTAAAAAAGGAAGTGAGTGGAAATCCCTCCAATGTGAGGGAATCTCTGATTATTATCAAGGTCACCAGAACTAGTGTCCCCATTGGAAGATTTTCCGTTTATCACTGTTCAGGGGACAGCCCAAAATTTGGGATTTTCTACTTTCACTTTCGATGATAATGGTAAACATGACAAATTGATAGGATGAATCTCCCTAATCACAGCAATAAAAACGTAAAAAAAGTGGAGTCCATCCGTCGACAAGCCCATGTGAAAGGAGCCTTGGGGCCTTTCACACGAGCGTCCCGTTTGTTTTATCAGTTCAGTCACGTTATTTCAAAGAAAAAACAGATCAGTTTTTCATCAGTTTATCATCAGGTTCTTATCAGTTTTACATCAGTTTTTTTCTATATCCACTACCAGTGTAAAAGCGAATGCAATGTTTGTCCGTTTACATCCGTTTTTCATTAGTTCTGGGTTTTTTTAATGGAAGAAAAATAGGGCTTTGATCTGTTCCAAAAAACAGATGTGGACAGAAGTGGATGTAAACGGATGTAAATAGATAATCATCTGTTTACATCCATTTTCCCATATATATGCATTGATGTCCATTTTTCATTCGTCAATGGATGGATGAAAAATAGACAAAAGGAACGCCTGTGTGAAAGGGGCCTTAGTGTACAGGCTCCGCTTTGCTCAGCAGGGGATCGCTCTGTTGATCCCCGCTGAGCAGGCAGATGACAGGTCTGTCTCTGCACACTGTGCATGGACGGACCTGTCAGAGCGCCGCTCTCCTCTTTGGGGGATCGGATGAAGACGGACCGTAGAGGATGGAAAAGTAGGGTTTTCCTCCGTCATCAGAAACGGAGCATAGCGGAGACTGATGTCAGCGGATGTTCATCCACTGACATCCGCTATCGCATAGGGATACATGTATGTCAGTTTTTCATCCGAAAACGGATGGATGAAAAACGGACATACGGTCAGCCCGTGTGAAAGGGGCCTTAGTCTGCTCATTCAAATGAGTGGGCTAACTTAACCCACAACATTAACAAGTTAATGCTAAATGCACCAATGCACCGCAATCATGTGAATGGGCCCTAAGGCTACTTTCACACTGGGGCGTTGGCAGTAAAGTGCCGCTATTTTTAGCGGCGCTTTACCGTAGTTTTTGCAGCACTTTTCGGCTGCTAGCAGGGCGCTTTTAACCTCCGCTAATGGCCAAAAAGGGGTTAAATGTGTCCGCAAAGCACCGCTGCAGCAAGGGTGCTGTACAACGCTCCTACAGCACCTCAAAGATGCTGCTTGCTGGACTTTTTTTTCGCGCCCTGCCAGCGCACCGCTCCAGTGTGAAAGCACTCAGGCTTTCAAACTGGAGTGAGAGGAAAGGCTCTTAACAGGCTCTTTGCAGGCACTATTTTTAGCGCTATAGTGCCTGTAAAGCTCCTCATAGTGAAAGCAGCCTAAGAAGTTTTAGTTCCACAGCTGATGATCAGAAGAATCAGGTGCAGTATTGATATATGTTGTGCAATGTTCCCCAAAAAATACAGGGTAAAAGACCATGGTAAATATTACAATGACAAGGCATTATGAACACAGAAAGGAACTTGACTGTTTTAGTCATCCTCTTTTTTTAACATCAAATGTCACCCAAAACAGTTATTCCAGTTCTGTGTGGTTGCTGAAAAGCTGAATCACTTGCTGGCTTCTTCTATCACACAAAGACTACAAACACAAGCGATATGATCACCATAATTCCCTGGCATAGCTATTACAGGGTCATATCATTGGTGGAAATTTACGATAACTGGAGAGTGCAAAAACTGGTGTAACTCTGCATAGAAACCAATCAGCTTCCAGATTTTATTTTCAAAGCTTAATTGAACAAGCTGAAATCAGAAGCTGATCGACTACCGTGCACAGCTGCACTAGATTCTGGGTGCTCCAGTTTTAGTAAATCTACCCCACTGTGTCACTCTTTCAGCATGGATTCTTCATAACCAGTGATTCCAGCTGAAAGAAAAACAGCTCTGTTATGGCATTGTTGGAGGAATGATAGGTAATTGCACCTCTGCTGTCGCCAAGTGATATATGAAGAAAACTAAATTATTTCCATTTGCAGTTGGCCTTTTAGATTTGAACAGCTAGATAGACATAAACAAGGTTTCAGACTCAGGCAAAAACAATTAACGGTACCAGCACAAATGATGGTGGCTGGCATTTCAAGGGTTGTATATTTATATATGCTATTTCTGTCCTAAATGCAATCTGGGCACTTGGTAATTTCTTTGATCAAAAAGCTACTTGACTCTTTGCTCTTAAAAATACTATGCTATAATTAACAATGTACATTTAGCGGAGCTGACATATTAACTGTGCATCAATGCTTATATTGGTTAGGTTTTGTCTACATTTCTGGAAGTTGTGTCATATTAAAGCCTAACTCCAGGTTTTATTTAACTTTAAATTGTTCATTTGAACCAAGTTGCATTAGCTACATACAAATACAAGCCCTGTATTCCAGTAGTGGTACAGGGACTTCCCGTCCCGATGCTGGAACAAACGCTGCTCAGCCAATCACAGGAAGCTTTGTATTTTTATGTATGAATACAAGGCTTCTGCTGATATAATAATATGAATTCAGTTATATCACTGGCTCCTGATAGAATTTTAACATTCTAATACTTAAAAAGCAAAATCAGTTTGATATGAAAGACTACCTGGATTTACAATAAAAAGGCTTCTATCTGTTGGATTTTCCGACGGAAAATGTTCGATGGGAGCTTTTTGTCGGAAATTCCGACCCGTGTGTAGGCTCCATTGGACATTTTCCATTGGAATTTCTGTCACACAAAATTTGAGAGCTGGTTCTCAAATTTTCAGACAACAAAATCCGTTGTCGTAAATTCCGATCGTGTGTGCAAAATTTCAACACACAAAAGTTCCACGCATGCTCGGAATCAAGCAGAAGAGCAGCACTAGCTATTGAACTTCATTTTTCTCGGCTCGTCGTACGTGTTGTATGTCACCGCGTTCTTGACGTTCGGAATTTCCGACCAACTTTGTGTGACCGTGTGTATGCAAGACAAGTTTGAGCCAACATCCGTCGGAAAAAAAACATGGATTTTGTTGTCGGAATGTGCGATCGTGTGTACGCGGCATTAATGTGTAAAATTTTGCACAAAGTAAGGCACAACATTTATAGTATTTGAACTTTATAATATAACTAAAGGCATAACTTTTTTAGTTTTGGATAGAGTAGAGATGGATTAGAATACCTGTCATTTTTTGTTGCTGTCTGTGCCCCCTTCAAGATTCACCTTCTCTATTAGTCCTGTTTATCGTTATCATTGAAAGTGAAAGTAAAAGAAAACCTCAAATTTTGGGATGTCCCCAGAAAAGTAATACAAGGGAAATATTCCAATGGAGACACTAGTTCTGGTGACCTCGGGGTTCCCAAGACATACCTTTAATTTCCGGAGATTACCTCTCACTTCCTGTTTGGCTATGGGACAGGAAGTGAAGGGATATCTCTGCAATGGCACAGAGATGGCGGAAAAAAATCTGACAAGGGTTATAACCCTCCCTTACCCTATCCAAAATAAAGATAAAATGTTGCCCATAGTTCTACTTTAAGTTCAATTCAAACTTAAATTTCTTTTTGTAGTCAAGGACAAACATAATGGCAAGTATTAGCAGTATTACTTTTCCAAACTGTAAAGATACATACAGCAATGGATTGCATTGCAATGACAATAAAGATATGATATACAAAATAAATCCTAAAACAGACCTATCCTCTGCAAAGGCGTGACCCCTATTTTGCCAGCTATTTATAATAGCTACAGTGCTATTCCTAAACAAATAGCAAACTAAGTTTTGATAAACTTTATTGGAAAAAAACAGCATTTGGGCCCTCTCTGTCAGCTGGTCATGTGACAAATGCTGGAGGATCTGCCTGATGTCAGTGTTTTAAGTACTTATGGCAAAGACCATGTGACTGGCAGCCAGAAGGCCTATTTTTATTTTTTTCCACAAAAAGATATGTTTTTTTAATTAACAATTTATTATTGCAACATGGCAATGCTGTTAGAAATAAATTGTACATTTTTGGCAAGTATAGAATCGCGTTAACTTTTATGATGAATTTTACATAAACATTTTCAACATCAAATATTGCTTCTAAAGTGACTTACAGAAGATAAGTCTGTATAATGAGGTGGTCACATTGTTATTCACAAAAAGTCTTTGGCATTTTTAAATCTTCCTGCTTACCAGACTGAAAACCTGGATCTATATAGCCCAGATATTCCATAGTAAAGCATTCCCTCCTACCTACATTGATAGTGCAAAGTGCAAAACTCCCAGGGGTTTTTTGGATAAAAATAATAAAATTCCTGGTGCATGTGTTAAGGTAAGACAGATGAAAGATAACGTGTATTTTTAGCTTAAGGCACAAACCATAAGACTAGTCATAGTAAGAAAGGCTATTTTTTTCCACTGCAAAGCAAATTTACTATGTAATTAGTCATGTAGCCACTGTCCAAATATGTATTTCAATTCAATATAATCTGTTCATATACACTGTGTATTTTGGTAACTTTTCAGGAACGAATAGGTTATATTCCTTACAACACAATTTAGCCTACAAAAATTGTTTTGTCTACATTACAAAAGGCATACTTCACATAAAGATGCTGCAGTGTAAAAGTTATATGCCAAACTATGTTGTACATACAGTTTCACATTTTGTAAATTGTCATTCACCCTTCAAATTATAACACATATTGTTTACAGAACAAGGGATATGCCTTTGGGTTTGTACGGCATCACATTGCATATAAGAAGCAGGTATTTCAATTTAAAGCTAAGGTGATCATAAAGAATCATCTTGCAGCTGTATAATCTTTGGTAAATATATATACAGAAGATGAAATGTATCTTGTTACAGCTTTTACCAGTGAAAAGGAAATTAATATTTCATGAACAAACATTTTAATTTGCACTGCTCCAAAAATGCTATCCAACACTTAAATGACAAAAAGAGAGCACTTTGATGAGTTATTAAACATAACAGCCTCTAACTATTATCTGGGACTTCAGCAACAAGACACATATGCTGGATGTGCCACATTCCCACTGCAGTACTTTACTACTTTGGCTAGTGAACTGTTCAAAAGAATTGATAAAGCTAGTTAGGCCTGGAGGGCATCAGGGAGCTCCAGAAATAACATTGTGCATAGTGCTGTAATTTCAGGGCTGTCTGGAATTATATTTTCGATTCTCCTCCATTTATATGCTAACACAGCACATTTTTTATAATGACGTTACAAAGAACCCTGATATTATTTTGTAAAAGCATTGAGAGCTTATTGTATTTTTTCTTGGGGGTGGGATTTTTCCAATAGACAGCATAACGGAGCAGTTACATTACAAGCACATTATGGCTGCATTTTCAAAAATATAGATGCAAAGCAGTAAGTCCCACTTCTCTCTTTACAGCCAGTATGCTCCTGAATTTGTTTCAATATATATATATATATATATATATATATATATATATATATATATATATATATATATATATATATATATAGTTATTTATTTATTATATACACACATACACAGTATATTGTATACACACACAAACTTTAAAAATATTTTCAGACACATATGGCCTGTAAAGAGAAAAGTAGTACACTGTATGTTGTTTTGCTGCTAGCAACTCTGTAGTATAAGGCAACTGGGTGCTTCAACCTGTAATTCAACAAGAACAATTTACCAATGGATAGTCCACATTAAGCATGTCTCAGTACCCTAAATAAACACAATTATTCACAGTTTTGATGGCTTTTAAAGAATGCATAGTAAACATTTTGGGCAATTAACATAAAAAGCACACTTTTTTTTGGATATATCTAATATGTTCTACAGAAAAAAAACATGGAACATTTTGATCCAAAGTTGTTGAGAGTAGCACATTTTACACTTCTAAGATTAGTAATGAAAATCTAATCTGCCTCCAAGCGTTCACTCTCCATTGGCCTACCATATTATACTGTAACACCAAATGCCCACCTGTGAAGGCACTAGCGACACCTCTCTTTACAGTGATGGCAGCTGGAATGCTGACCTTTAGTATTGTTGCCTGAGAAGCACATACTGCAGCATTATCAAAAATGGCTGCCAAAATGTTCTGACCACTAGCGATGGGCTGTGGTATGCACATCAAAGCTGGAGAAGCAGACAGTCCAATAGCCATAGTTAATGGAAAGGCAAGCATTGCTGCTGCATCCTGATCAGTGTCAACATTTTTGTGCAGGACAATAGCTGCTACCATACCACGGCCAATGGGGCCTGCTCACAAATTTAGGTTTGAATACTGAGGGGAACTGTCTGTGAATGAAAACTTTCCAATCATGTTTTTGAAAAATGGTTACAATTTTTGTACAAGTACAAGAATAAGTAAGTTTGAAAATAAGAAAACGTAAGGTAAATGTGCTATTCTCTAAAACATTTTCACCAATCTTCTGCAAATTGTAGAACTGGTAGAATTTTATGCAATGAAGTCTAGTAAACAAAACAGAAATATGTTGAGTCATTGAGACTGAAGAAGAAAGTTGCTATTACAACAAATTTTCCAGTGCTTTTAAGCAATGAGCAGTCAGCACTTTCCTGATGATAAATAATACTTCTCTGTGATATTCAAAGCTTCCAGCTCATTAGTCCTGGAATCACCCACATATTTGCTGGGAGTTTCACTGAGCTGTCAAAGAGGGATCTTGGCATGGCAGGCTCAGTGGGTTGTGCAAGAAAACAGCTCAGCGTGATCATACAGCTTTGGTTTTATAGCACCTCTTACAACATTTAGTCACTGTCATAAAAAAGGTAAAAAAGAGATTAAAGCAGTTATTCGTGTAAGAAACACTAATTAAATGACAGAGACATCATCTTTTTTATCATTCTCTGCTGTGCCAGGTTTCAGTGGGCTTGCAGCATTATCCATATTCCTTTCTTCTTTTTCTCCATCCACAGCCTTTGTTTTTTCCTGTTTAGTCCTTCCATGGACCCATGGGATAAGACATAGGATAAATCCACCAATTATGGGGGGGACACCCGCAAGGTAAAATGCTACATCATAAGAGCCAAGACTGTCTCGCAGAAGACCTAGAGAAACCAAAAATGTATTTATGATGCAACAACTATTTTCTTAAAATTCATTATAAATTTTATCAAACTGATTTATAACAAAGCTCATACAATTTTAGATAAAACACAAACCTTCCTGTGCACTGTGTTCAACCTTTCTCAAAAAAGATTTAGTATTCAAAAGTTAATTAAAAGTTTATGCTAGGTGCAAAATTGTTAATTGGCCCTTCTTTCTGCCGAACCCCCAGACCTAAAAAACAACACATTCTCCCCTTACTTACTGTAAAGAGTATGTCAGGGGAAAATAAAAAAAAAGTGAGTATGCATCTGTGGCGGTGGGAAGTGGGTTATTTTGGTTCATGGGGACTAAAAAGGAAGGATGAGTGCACACTAGTTTTTACTTCAGACCAGCATAAGTTATGCATTGATTGATGATGATTGATGATATTTGTAATGAAACGTCCCACACTCCGCTTGAGTGCTTTCGTCATATACCGCTTCCTCCAGTCTGAATATACATATCATATATTCCAAACCTTTGACAACCAATAACTAGACAGTACTCATTTTGGCTGCTGAACATGAAAACTGTTTATTTGAACACAGAATACAGTCTTTTATACATTTGAAGAGGAGGGTCCCCGCTCCAGCACATATTACTCTAACAATACACCTGTAATCAGAAACATAAATGAACATGAGCTAATTAACTATTCATTTCCAGACTAGGTGACTCTTTCAGGTCGTAGCCTTGTTGTCTCCTAGCTCACTAACTACAATACACATTATCATAAATATCAACACAGAACTCCTTCACACAATAGCAGAGTTAATTAACACAAACAACAATGGGTGAAAGACCCTCCAGACTAGTAAACAACAGGAGACCCAGGGCTTTCCAGATCTCATTAATCAGCATTCCTTTCACATACATCTGCTATGAGTCCCACACTGGCAGAGACCATCATGGCCTCCTTAATAAAGTCCTTTTGCATTACATAACAAAATATCTTCCTAAATGCTTGTAGATTCCTCAAATGCCAGGGCTCATAGTCGGTAGGCAAGAGGCTATTCATTCAGTCCCCTCCAAAAGCCTCTGTCCCGGGTGAGTCTATCACATTTCTCCCCCATCAAAAGTCGACCAACAAGGTCCCAGACCTCCACCTGGTCTGGACATGCGTTAGTCGGGCAGAGTGAACTCACATAGTTAGTCCGCATGATCTCCATTCTTGGATGCAAGGAATAATTGTCATCAGTAGGTGTGGGGCAGAGGTCATTGATTTTCTGTCCGGCGGCCAGCACTTCAGGTGGGGAGGAAGGCCGACCGCCCCGGTTCCCTGGAACTCTGCAGTTGTTGCCGGTGCTGGGCAGAGATTGGTAGCAAACTGTCCTGTTGCCAGCACTTCTTCTAGGTTGCTGTTATTGGAGACCGCAGACCCATCCACCGACGCCAGCTCAAGCTGCAGTTGTGAGGTGACGATTGCATTCTCCCTCTAGATCCTGGTCTGCTGCTTGGGAGTGGCAGCCACCTCCTCACCCTGGGCCTCCAGAACTGCCACAGGTGTAAGGCAGAGGTCTTGGACCCTCTGTCCGGTTGCCAGCGCTTCAGCTGGAGAAGTTTCTTGTAACTCCACAGATGCTGCTGGCAGGAAATCCTATGTCCTTGTTGTGGGAGAAAGGCCGGCTGCCTCTTCTCTCAGGAAGCCTAAAGCTGCTGTTGGTGCTGGGCAGAGGCTAGCAGAGCTCAGCCCTGTTGTTAGCATTTCAGTTTTGGGGACGGCAATCTCTGGAGTTTCCACTGCCAATTCTCTGGCATGCTGCTGAACGTGTTCTAGCAGTTTCCTGTATGCCCTTTCCAGATGCTGTTCTTTCCTTAGCAAATATTCCAGGTCCAGTGTAAGCTCTGAGACCCCTGCAAGACCGAGCATACCCTCTCTATAATCTCGCAGGTCCTCATAGGTAGTTTCTCCTTCATCGCCAAACACAAAACCATCAGTAAGGCTCTCCCACAGCAATCCAGGGCCACCAAAGTCATATCCCTCTGGAGAGCATTCTGTTGTCTCCCCTAAATATTCCTGCTCTGCGTGCCATTGCAGAGCCCGATAACGATTGTCCAGCTCTATCTCCTGCTGGACCAGCCTGTCCAACTCAGACACCCACTGCTCCTGAGGCTGCTCTCCCCGGAATGCCATCCGCAATGCCCGCTGGTCACTGACCCGGTCCTCTGGGGTTGGAAAGCACTTGCCCTGTTGTATACCAGCGACCTGGAGGGCTCCAATCCAGATTCCTACCCAAATCTGCTGCCTGAGCTCCAGGTATTTATCCTCAGACACAGTCCTGGAGTATGCTGAAAGGACGATCCGCAGCACCCTGGGGAACTCTGATGGCAGGTCCATATCTCCGTTGGGGTGACTGAAGTCTGCTATACTGATCTTGGATCCGGGTGGAGGTTTGGATGTCCCATACTTCAGGAAGCATCCCACTGCTTGCCACAATTGTAACGAAATGTCCCACACTCCGCTTGAGTGCTTTCGTCATATACCACTTCCTCCAGTCTAAATATAGATATCAGATGCTCTCTCTAATGCCAGGGCCCATAGTCGGTAGGCAAGAGGCTAGCATTCAGTCCCCTCCAAAAGCCTCTGTCCTGGGTGAGTCTATCACCATATTCATTCCTAAATTCAGAATATGAGCCATAATTGTATTATTGAGGTTACAAAGAAAACCAAGATTTCTAGTTCTGTGGTAAGATTTTAAATACATGTTGCACAAAATCTGAAGAGCTCCAGGTCATGTCTAAGTGTCTGCAAAGGTCAAGAAATATCCCCTCTGTCTGGAAACTGGGGTCATACCTTCTTGCAAAGAAAGCCTTGTCTGAGGATTTGGCAGACTTGGAATGCCAGACTTTAATAGTGAGTCCTTGATGAGAATGTCTCAAACTGGTCCAAAAGGTAATGTCCCTCAAAAGCCATGAGGATCAAACACTTCTAACAAGATGGTTCCAGCCTTTTAGACAAAATGCCCTATGCATATGTACTGACAGGAGACATATGCAAGAAATAAGATGAGAGGCTTCCAGTCATCATCTCTATGTGTTTAACAAGCAGAGGGCCAGCAGCTGTAGTGGTGAGATTCCTATTTGCCAAAACAGACATAGTTTTACAAAGTAAAGTCACAGGTTTTGGAATGAGCATCCAACCACTTTTTGTTTGGGTCCTTAAAAGCAGGTACATAGAAAAAAACTGAGTTCCAGACGCTGATAACTGGATCCAAATCTTATGTAAGAAATGGGGAAGAGGAGGAAAAAGACATAGTAGTATAATCAGAGCTTGACTGTGCAGCTGTCAGATCACATTGAAATAATGCTAAATGGCTGAGAACAACAAAATCAGACAGTGCTTGGTAGCTCAATTATAAGGAATTGTATATTTCATAAAGGAAAGGGAAGATTATACAGTGTTGCAAATGTTGCCACGCTGAGGATCTGGGCACCGATGGGTCACTGTGTCCAATAGGCAAGGAGAAATCATGGGGAGGTACCAGCCATGGAGGTGGAACAGGTTGCTGTGCAGTCCAAGCCAGACCTCGCGGCACATGCAGGTGACATCACTCAAGCGGCTGGGCAGAAGCTTCTGGAAGGAAGCCACATGCAACCAGCATAGAGCGCAAGCTTCCCTGCAAAACACGTCATCACCGGCAACAGGGACACTGGTTCCACATGGCTTCCTTCAGGGCATTGCACGTCTGTCCATCCGCTTGAGTGATGTCACCTGCATGTGCTGGCAAGGTCCGGCTTGGATTACACAGCAGCCCATTCCACCTCTGTGGACATGGTGGCTGGTGCCTCCCAATGATTTCTCCTTGCCTATTGGACACCAGTGACCCATCGGTGCCCAGCGTGGTAACGTTTGCAACACTGCAATAAACAATATGTGTTTTTAACCATTCATTAACTGAGGATACATTTCAGCTACCATATCTCATGGCTTATACAACTCCTTATAATTGAGCCACCAAGCGCTGTCTGACTTTGTTGTTTTCAGCCTTAAAAGTAAGCGCATCCTCCACCGATAGGGTAGTCGCCTTGTTAAAGTGAGACCTGGTCAGATTTACAGAGGGCATAGACCAATTTTTAAAAAATTCAGACCAAATGAATAAAAGGCCAGCAAGCACTTAGGAGGAGCAAACAGCCAGTCAGGTTGCTTCCAATCTTCATTCAGAAACAGCTGGAAAATCAAGTGCAAAACTAAAGTTTTTGCAGCCTTACAAGACCATTAAACCCTTGGGTGGAAACAGCACTTGAAGAGGCATTAGCCTGATCCTCTAGTTTTAGGGTGGTGTGCACTGCACCATTAAGAACCAAAATGATCTCCTTTAACGCTCCTTTAGTTGCAGAAAAGTGTGACTCCTCAGGGGTAAGCTCATCTGACAAAAGTTTGAGAGCCTCAGAATCTGAGTCTTTGCAGCCAATGGCTCAGAAGCTGCTGGAGAGGGCATAGGAGCAGGCCTGTGGCCCCTGTGATCAGGTAAAGTAAATAACTGGGTAATTTGTGTCATAAAGTCTCGCATGACCAAAAACCTCAATCAAGAGGGCAGAGGACTCAGTCACACCTGATGGAGCCAAGGAGCATGGGATAGACTCTAGACTAGACTCTCTAACAGGAGAGGACTGCATGGCTCCAGACTGCAGACCTCAACACCTTTAGTGGGTGCTCTGCAAGCTGCCCTCAGACCATAAGTGGTAAATGAGCTTGGGGCACCCAGTACATGGGGACTGTTCCCCTCCCATGTCTAGAATTTGGCATGTTGCAGTTAGGCAATGTGCAAGCATGGGGTAAGCGGCAAGTCCTCATCTACTGAAAAAAACAAGACAGGCAGGCAAGAGGAATGGATTAAAGACCAAAGTTTCACATGACTCTAACAGCATCTTGTCATCTTTTCTTGGATCATAAGAGTTGTCAAGGTGCTCTCTGTGAATGATACAGACAGCTTTTTCAAGGCTCTTGCTTTTGTGTGCTTAGCTGCAATGAACGGATAATAGCTAAATTCTGCTGGTAGGAGAAGAGGCCCGGGGTCAGACAACGGAGCAATGCGAGTTTGGGGTCCTTATGGAAAGGCACATGGAAAAGGGTTGACAGGAGTCCAAAGACCCTTGACCAAAATCCCACGAGGCGGGGGCAAGACCACCAAATGTGTACTTCATCTCCTCGTTGACCACAGTCCCGGAAGCGTCTATCACTATAGAATGGGTTTGACTTGGCAATGCGGGCTGGGACCTGTTACCAGCGCAGGAGGACCTGTGTTGCTATGGATATTTAGCTGATTTTATAGCAGATTTATTTGTTATATTGCTTAGTTAGATTTTTAAGACCATGTGTTTTTAAAAATCTAAGGCTCCCCCTATTGATATGTACCAGTCAGACTGGTTTCAGAGAAAGCTCTTTACAGCAGTGGTCATCAACCCTGTCCTCAGGGCCCACTAACAGGCCAGGTTTGCAAGAAATACATCACAGGTGATATCATTTGCTGCTCGGTGATTGCAGTATTCTACAGGCATACCCCACTTTTAAGTACGCAATGGGGTTTATTTACTAAAGCTGGAAAGTGCAAAATCAGGCTCACTTCTGTATAGAAATCAATGAGCTTCTAACCTCGGCTTGTTCAATGAAGCTTTGCTAATAAAACCTGGAAGCTCATTGGTTTCTATGCAGAAGTGAGCCTGATTTTGCACTTTCTAGCTTTAGTAAATAAACCCCATTGTGTACATAAAAGTGGGGTATGCCTGTTGTCTGCATCTCCCCAAGGTAATACATAAAACCTGGCCTGTTAGTGGGCCCTGAGGACAGAGTTGATGACCACTGCTTTACAGGATATGAGGTAGAGAATTTTAGGGGGAGGCGATTAGGTTTTAAAACAAGCATGTTGTGAGACAAAAGAGAGAGTTGTTTTGGAAGACAAAAGAGCAAGACATTACTGCTAGAAGCTGGAGAACTTTGGAGACGTTTTGAGTTGGACTCTGAGAAAAGAACCATGAAAAACAGTACATCTTGATTCTATCTCTAGGTTGAGTAATTGCTTTAAAAAAAAAACTGTTATATTGTTTATTTTACTTTTTTTTAAAAATTTTTACACTTGTTCTTTACATTTTTTTATTGATCATTTTAATTCCTATTACAAGGAATGTAAACATCCCTTGTAATAGGAATAGTGCTTGACAGGTCCTCTTTATGGAGAGATGTGGGGTCTATAAGACCCCACATCTCTCCTCTAGGGAGGGAAAGACCTAAATCAAACAAAATAAAAAATGATCTCGGCCTTTCCAGCCTAAACCCGGCAATGTTTACTTCCGCCAGCCCTGATGTGACCTCATAACGTCACGCCCGGGCCTCCGAAGGTCACAGAGATGACTGGGGACTCTCTGGTCACCGGAAATCTCTATGTTCAACTTTCGGCGCCGCCGGATCTCCAACTCGCCGATCGTATGGGCGAGCCGGTAGAAGCACCGGAGGGCGACAGGAGGGGGGATGTCCTGAACTGCCACTATGATTGTTCTGACGGTGCAGGGAATTGCTGGCTGAAAAAGATGATATCTGAATGATGCCTGCAGCTGCAGGTATCATTCAGATATCCCCACTAAAATTCCAGGATGTCATATGACGTCCTTGGGTGTGAAGTGGTTAATATTTGAATGATTGGTTGTTCACTATTGGGCAGCGCTATCACAACTTTTTTACTTTACCAAAAACATTTCGGGGCTCATGGCCTGAATTTTCAGTAAAGCTCAACTGAAGCAGACCTGTTCACTGTGGTGTGTTCTATAGCTTCTGCTAAGGAAATTGCTGTGTACACTGTTTACAGGACCTTTTAGGCTGCCTCCAACGTGGCTGTGTTAAATGAGCACTTCACTATGCTGGACCAGGCTTTGCTCCAATCTGCGAGGTCAATGGGGGACAGGTCTCACATTTAAACACATAGGAAAGGGAGGTAGAGGTATTGCTAGAGTTGGGAGAGGAGTATATCATATCATAGAAATGGTGTGTTTGAAGGCGGTCTTTTGATACGGGAATGTGTAATGGCATCAGAGAAAAAAAAAATGTTTTTGAAAAGCCAGTAGATTTCTATGCCACTGGCATATTTACCTTCATCAGCATTGTTTTTAATCACTTTATTTTTTAGTGCAGCTTTACTTAAATTTTATTGAATAGATGCCCCTGAAAGTCAACTTGTTTAAAGATCTTTTGGACACCTTTACCAGTTCTCTATCAAACTGAAATGTACCTATCAAAGCAAAGCAGTTCTCCCCTGTATCTAATTACCAAATAGTACTATAATAGTTATGAATGAGGCCCAACAAGATTATCAAATTGTAACCATATTCTGTCTGACTGAAAAACTATAATATTGAGTGACAGGGAGTGGGAAATGTCATCAAATAATTTAGCATAGCCCTCAATCACAACTGTTACAGTTCTAAAGGACTTTTGAACTGTCTGACTAAGTTTAGGAAGGCTGCTTCTTGTGTTTAACCACTTCATCTAATATGGATTGGTGAAGTAATCCAAAGGACATCAGTTTACCTACTACAATTAACAAATATTTCAGTAAAGATGCAATGAAAAAGTGATAAAACACATTTTATAAATTAAAAAATAAATAAAGTGCGCTAATTATATCAAAATACACACATAGATGTGAATACATGTGGGTAGTAGTAAAAACCACAATCTACTAAGAGCAAGTAAATGACTCCATGAGTGGTAAAAATATATAAGTGCAAAACATAAAAACTCAAATAAAAAGAAGAAACAAAAAATGTGTACATGTGAAATACAATGATATTAATAGCGTGAAAATCTGAAAATCAAACAAACTCAGTCCATGGGTTCAAATATAAAAAGTTCATCAGTGAAAAAAAGCTTCCATCCACTATACAGCTCAGCAGCAACTAATCCCCTTATGAGTGGATTGACAAAGGAGAGAGATGTGCAGGATGGTGCAAATCCACTGGCGGTGACTCCAATAAGTGAGAAAGTGATAAAGGTGGACTCTTACCCTCCGTGTTGGACCCCCTCCTTGGCAGGGTCTATCAGGCATGCAGATTTTTGCCCTCTGCCGGGACCATGTAATGAGAAGATCTCCCCAGCAGCTGTTAGGAATGTTGTCTCTGATCCGGGCTGGTCCAAGTGAAACGCCTGGAGAGGGGGGAAGGAAAGCTCTCTTGCTCCCAGTGTGGCAAAGGAAAAAACAAAAGAGCGGAGCTCCAATAGTGTAAAAAGTTTCGGCTCTTTTGTTTTTTCCATTTTTTGTTTCTTCTTTTTATTTGAGTTTTTATGTTTTGCACTTATATATTTTTACCACTCATGGAGTCATTTACTTGCTCTCAGTAGATTGTGGTTTTTACTACTACCCACATGTATTCACATCTATTTTTACCACTCATGGAGTCATTTACTTGCTCTCAGTAGATTGTGGTTTTTACTACTACCCACATGTATTCACATCTATGTGTGTATTTTGATATAATTAGCGCACTTTATTTATTTTTTATTTTTCATGGTATACACAGATATTGGTGTATTTTGTGTGCAGCTTTTACCTTTGACCTTTTTTGCTCTGCAGCGCAGTTTTTCTTTTTCTTTTTGAACATTTTATAAATTGCACATTTTATCTATGAAATATGCAGGCTTTTCAGGACTATGCAACTTTTGGAGAGCTGGGTTATTGCATCTGGGATGCCATAGTGAACTGGAACTGTAATTTTGTGGCATGTCAAAATTACATTTTCAAAATCTAAATATCAATGCCAAAAGCATCTCTACTCAAAAGTCAGCAAAATCAGAGCTGACAGTATCAAAATAAAAAAAAATAAAAAAGTTCTAAAATCAATGTTTGGTAGTATAAAGACTTATAGATAGAAAAGATACATTAAACTTCTACTGTACCTGCAACGGGAGGGCCAACAACCATTGGAATAGACATAAATCCAAGTAGAAATCCAATGGCCTGAGAAACATGCTGTGGTCCAACCAGTTCAAATGCAATAGGAGCCATAATACATATAAAGCAGCCATCAAATAGGCCCATGAATAGACAGACAGCAATCAAGCCACCAAAGTTATGGCACACTGGAATCATCATTGACATTAATCCAATGAAGAAAAATGATATCACCTACAAGAAAAAAGTTTGATGCTATCTATATTATACAGTCTTACAAGGATTGCATTCACATTCAATTACAGTACCTTGTAATACACACTGACACATGTTTCCATTCTCATCGGATTTGTTCAAATGTTTAAGATGAAGCAGTGAAGAGCAGCAACATCACCCACAGCTCCTAGAAAAGCTACTTTGTTGGTCATTTTAATTAAAGCTTCCCTTAGCATGAATGGCCCACTTAAAATAAGAATAACCTTTATTAAAAGAACAAAAACTAAAATAAAGTTTTTACTGTATATCTGTGATCTGCAGTAACAGGCCTGCAACAACACAATAAAAGGATATCTGTACTCATTGTAAAATCCTTTTCATTGAGGGTTATACTGCTGGCTACAGGAGGTTAGGGCACAATAGAAAAAGGATAACCCATTATAGGTAATGAGTGCACTATGTACCATATACTATATAGTGGTCTTGTCCAGGAGCTCAACAGTTCTGCATTAGAAAACTCAACCTTATTTATTCAGTGACTGAAGTTAACATCACCAAAAATGCTAAGATAGCACTATTGAATGACCACTCAGACGAGACATCCCAACATCTACGCACCTTCATCTTTTATATTCTCTTGGCTGCAAAAACGTCCATAGTTGGGGCTTGAGGATCTCCAACGCTAAACCATGTTGTCGCTTCCAACTAGTTATTGGCTGGATCCTTTAAGACAAGTGCATCCTCCCACATAATATTAAGCATCTTGGTAAGACGTGAAAGGACCAAATCCAGAATGGAAATCAGCCACTTATGCACAAAATTATCACTAGACAGATGACATCAAGCGCTTGGGGCGAGCAAATAACTTATCAGAATGTTTCCAATCTCCTTACAAACTAGTTTGAAAGCGAAAGTACTTGTGGCCTTAGGAGTTTAAAATGACCCAAGGCTGGAGACAGCACTGGTAGAAGCAGGAGGTTGATCCTTTAGTTCCAGAATTATGTGCACTGCCTTATTAAGAGCCAAAATGGTCTCTTTTAAAGCCTAAATGCAACCAAAAAAACCCAGAAAGATATGCACAATGGACATAACCTAAATTTAGTAGGATGTGCTAATGCATCTTCTTTTAGGTAAAATCATCTTCTTTCCCTGCCTGTCCCCCTCCCACAATCACCCACCCCTGTGGCTGTAATCTTCCGGTAATAGAACTAAGGGACTGTCACAGGCTCTCATCAAGAGAGCCTGATTATGCCTGCGCTTTCCACCCAGTACTACAGCTTCTATGACTAAAACAGGATCTTTGAAAAAAAAAGAACAGGCGATGAAAAGTCCGCCCCCTCCATTCATAGGTCATGTAGATAAAAGACTTGCTGTGTCTCTAAATGGAGAAAAAGTGTATTGTAAAGTGGCTTCTACATACAGATAAGGATTTTGACTGTCAATCTAACAGCCATTCGCCATGTCCATACAAAAAACGGAAATATTGTGTAAACGTGTATGGCTAAATTTAGCGTTCATGCTGTCTAGGTATACATGGGTATAGATGCCCCTTTTTATATGCTCTAAACTATATGGGGGAGGTTTACTAAAACTGGAGCACTCATAATCTGATGTGGAAATATTGAGCTTCATATTTATATAAAGGGGTTTCAAGGGAACCATTGTGAGGACTGTCTAATTTCTAATTACCATGCCCCATTTCAATGTGTGTATGTGTGTATATATATATATATATATATATATATATATATATATATATATATATATATATATATATATATATATATATATATCTGTGTGTGTGTGTGTGTGTATATATATGTATATGTTTATACAGGAGGATGATGTACATAATATATTTTGTGATGTCTGTCATGATGAGATATGAGCCCAGCTTACAAGACTTCTTTTATTTTCCTGTTTCTTAAAAGCTGTTTGATGTCTTCAATAGTGCAACCAATTGTTCTTTTACATTAATTGATATACAAGTATGAATGAACCATACCCAGTTTTAAACTGGGTTGTCTACTAGTAAGTTATCTGACAGTCTTAATGTACTGGTATATCCTTGGGATTTATTTGATTTGGACTTGGACATGTGTTGACTGTATTCGAACAAAATCTCTCACATCACCACTATAATTACCCATACAAATGGATTTGGTTATGAAAATATTCAAAATATATTCAAATCTTAATGTACTCCAAAAGGCTTCCAAACATTGATAAATAATATACTACTGGAGGAGACCAACATATTTATTATGTCCATAACAGCATGACAAAAGCCCAGAATTTGGACTGTCAACAATGAATGAGCTAAGCTCAATGAAATATATAATCCTTTATGTGCTACCGTTCTAGTATGGGATGAGATCCAAACTGACCCTCAAAAAATATAGAATTGCATACTGTATATAGCTATATATGCGAAAAGCAGCTGCTGTTTTTAGCAGTATCTAGCAAAGATGCCCAGCAGATAAATGTTAAAAGAAATGTGAAAAATGAATTTTTATCAATGACAGCTTCTTTGTGAATGATCTAAACAGTCCTTTATGGCAGCTGCTCTCCCCTTTCTTTAGAAGGGAGTCTGCCAGAAGTATAGTACAATACACACACTTTATGGTTCTCTGAGAAGACTTCATCACAGGGGCGTTGCTAGGGGGTGGCTATTGGGGCTATAGCCCCGAATCTGGGGCCCATAGCCCGAGTCTCTTGCCGCAGGGTCCCTGCCTAACCAGTGGGTTGCGGCTGCTGCGGCAGGCGGGCTGGCTGTATGAGAGAGGCGGAGGAGAGGAAAGAAGTGAGCTCTTCATAGCCGGGCCTCTTCAAATTGGGAGCGAGGTGTGGCGAGCAGCAGAGAGATTACATAATCTCTCACTGTCCGCCACAAATCGGCGCTCTTCTGCCCTCACAGCACGGTCATCATGGAGCTCCACTTTGCAGCCAGACCCCCTTGCTTCAATGTCGGAGGTGCGGCGGGAAGCAGCGAGGTGACATCATCTCTTACTGCCCGCCCCACATCACCGCTCTCCTGCTATCACTAAATGGACCAGTGCTGTCAGCCTGTCACCAATGCAGCATCAATGCACATTTGGTGGCACTGGCTGGCATGGCAAGTGACAATCCACATCAGTTGGCAAGTGACAACCCACATCTAGTGGCCGGTGACGTGGCAAGTGACAATCTGCAAATGGTGGCAAGAGATGTGGCTAGTAACAATCTCCAAATGGTGGTAGGAGACGTAGAAAGTGACAATCCACATCTGCTGCCAGGTGAAAGTGGCAAGTGACAATCCACCACTGGTGGCAGGTAACATGGCAAGTGACAATTCACATCTAGTGGAAGGTGACGGTGGCAAGTGACATGCTGCATCTGGTGGCAAGAGATGTGGCAAGTGACACGCCCAGGGCTCCCACTGATTCTGCAGTATGGTGAGTTGAACCACTTCATTATATATTAGAATGTAACAATAGAAATAATGCACTTCAATCACCCTGACACCATATGAACCATTATGCCATAATGATTGAAGCGCCAACACCAAGCATCGCCCGTGAAAAATTGCTTACCACTGGTACCCCCCGCGGGCATGCAAAAAGGAGCTGCTATGGGCTCTAGCCCCAGATCTTTTGCAGACCTAGCAACTCCCCTGCTTCATCAACAGAGGATTTTTTCAGCTGCATACATTTGCTGAGTTATATAAAGTCAACAAACACGCCCGCTTATAATGTAACATCATATTGAGAGCCTGTTAATTCAAGAGTGCAAAGTGCAAATCTCTTTAATGTGTATATTATTATAGTTGAGCTGCCCAACAAAAATGTTTTCTCCCTTATTAGGCACGCACTGCTTGGTTATGTGACTGCCAAATGAATAGCACTTCTTTCAAAAATATGAGAAAAAAAAAGACAGACAAAGTTATTAAAGAAGCTGGCCATACATTATACAATTGGCCATACATTATACAATTTTCTCATTCAATGTCCTTTAGATTTACCTTGAACTAGTAGATGTAGTGCAAGGGCCTGCCTGATTGCAAATTGAAAGTGTTTAGGTTTGACCTCATATTATGTATGTATATATGTATATACAGTATCTCACAAAAGTGAGTACACCCCTCACATTTTTGTAAATTGTTTATTATATTTTTTCATGTGACAACACTGAAGAAATTACACTTTGCTACTATGTAAAGTAGTGCGTGTAACAGTGTAAATTTGCTGTCACCTCGAAATAACTCAACAGCTAAGTGAAAATGTGCAATTTTGGCCCAATTAGCCATTTTCCCTCCCACTGTCATGTGACTCGTTAGTGTTACAAGGTTTCGGGTGTGAATGGGGAGCAGGTGTGTTAAATTTGGTGCTAACGCTCTCACTCTCTCGTACTAGTCACTGGAAGTTCAACATGGCACCTCATGGCAAAGAACTCTCTGAAGATCTGAAAAAAAGAATTGTTGCTCTACATAAAGATGGCCTAGGCTATAGGAAGATTGCCAAGACCCTGAAACTGAGCTGCAGCATGGTGGCCAAGACCATAGACCAGTGGTTTAACAGGACAGGTTCCACTCAGAACAGGCCTCGCCATGGTCGACCAAAGAAGTTGAGTGCCCGTGCTCAGCATCATATCCAGAGGTTGTCTTTGAGAAATAGACATATGTGTGCTGCTAGCATTGCTGCAGAGATTGAAGGGGTGGGGTGGGGGGGGGTCAGCCTGTCAGTGCTCAGACCATACGCCACACACTGCATCCAATTGGTCTGCATGGCTGTCGCCCCAGAAGGAAGCCTCTTCTAAAGATGATGCACAAGAAAGCCCGCAAACAGTTTGCTGAAGACAAGCAGACTAAGGACATGGATTACTGGAACCATGTCCTGTGGTCTTATGAGACCAAGATGAACGTATTTGGTTCAGATGGTGTCAAGCGTGTGTGGCGGCAACCAGGTGAGCAGTACAAAGACAAATGTGTCTTGCCTACAGTCAAGCATGATGGTGGGAGTGTCATGGTCTGGGGCTGCATGAGTGCTGCCGCCACTGGAGAGTTCATTGAGGGAACCATTAATGCCAACATGTACTGTGACATACTGAAGTAGAGCATGATCCCCTCCCTTTGGAGACTGGGCCGCAGGGCAGTATTCCAATATGATAACGACCCCAAGCACACCTCCAAGACAACCACTGCCTTGCTAAAGAAGCTGAGTTTAAAGATGATGGACTGGCCAAGCATGTCTCCAGACCTAAACCCTATCATCTCTGGGGCATCCTAAAACAGAAGGTGGAGGAGTGCAAGGTCTCTAACATCCACCAGGTCCATGATGTCGTCATGGAGGAGTGGAAGAGGACTCCGGTGACAACCTGTGAAGCTCTGGTGAACTCCATTCCCAAGAGGGTTAATGCAGTGCTGGAAAATAATGGTGGCCACACAAAATATTGACACTTTGGGCCCAATTTGGACATTTTCACTTAGGGGCGTACTCACTTTTAGTGCCAGCGGTTTAGACATTAGTAGCTGTGTGTTGAGTTATTTTAAGGGGACAGCAAATTTACACTGTTATACAAGCTGTACACTCACTACTTTACATTGTAGCAAAGTGTCATTTCTTGAATGTTGTCACACGAAAAAATATAACAAAATATTTACAAAAATGTGAGGGGTGTACTCACTTTTGTGAGATACTGTATGTATGGCCAACCTAACAGAAAACCAAAGATGAAGTTTGTTATGGCATTATCTAAAAGGTATCCACTGCACAAACTGGATGAAAAAGTGAAAAATAAAACTATTCCCCCTTCAGGAGATAGTTCAGGAACTCATGTACATTCTTGGGAAAGAGGGAAAAGGGGAGACCCGATTGAAACATTTAAATACATTAAGGGCGTGAATAAGGTTCAGGAGGGCAGTATTTTCAAAATTAGGCTAAGATCAAGAACACTAGGACATGACTTTAAACTAGCAGGAGGAAATTTCAAAACTAATCTTAGAAAGTTTTTTTTTTTACCAAAAAAGTTATTGATGCTTGGAATAGACTTCTGGTAGAGGTAATAAACCAGTCAAAAGTAGGTGGATCAAACATGCTTGAGATAAACATAGATCTATATAAAAAAAAAGTTAAAAATAAAAAAAAAATGGGGTAGACTTGATCAACCATTTGGTGTTTTTCTGTCACCACTCTTCTATATTTCTATGTTTCCTATTGCTGCTAGCATAAACAGCCACAGCCACAGTTATAGTTAATGCATATGATGAAAATAGAGATCTTATGGATGGACCTGGAGCTTTTTAATCACTTTCACCCCTCCTAGTAGCTACATAAAGGGGTTGATTTACTAAAGGCAAATCAATTCTGCACTACAAGTGCACTGCAAACGCACTTGAAGGTGCACTGCAAGTGCACTTGGAAGTGCAGTCGCTGTAGATCTGAGGGGAAGATCTGAAATGAGGGGAAGCTCTGCTGATTTTATCATTGAATCATGTGCAAGCTAAAATGCTGTTTTTTATTTTCCTTGCATGCCCCCTCAGATCTACAGCGATTGCAGTTCCAAGTGCACTTGCAATGCACTAGTAGTGCAAAGTGGATTCGCCTTTAGTAAATAACCCCCAAAGAGTAGGGATGAGCTTAAACATGAGTTTGAACCAAACTCAGCCTGTTCATTGTTTGGCAAATGGGCCAATGAACTGGCCATATTTGGCCAGTTTTCCTACCTGAAACCCCCTGACTGATGTTTGTAAAAAAACAGCAGCTGGGGATACTAAATGTGACATCAATAACATCACTTATGAACCCTGTTCACAAACAGAAGCCAGCTGGGAAAATGTCATCTAGGAAAGGATTAGCGGCATGGCAGCATCATCGGACGGTGGGTTGCCCTGACTGACACACGATCTACATCACTGGACAATGTCATTATTGATGGATTTACATTGCGAGACAATTTTTAGGGAGGTAAGGGGGGAGGAAATTTGTTTCAAAACATTAAAGGGGCACGTTTGCTGGGTGAGAGACTTTATACAACTCAGCAAACGTATGCAGCTGGAGAAATGGTGAAGTAGTTTCAGATTACCATAAAGTGTGTTTTGCACCATACCTCTGGCAACCTCCCTTCTAGGGAAAAAGGGAGCGGCTGCCCTATGCAACTGTTTATATCATTCGAAGAGAAGCTATCATCAGTGAAAGTGCCTTTAATAATCTCTTATCAGTTTCCTGCTAGACATATTTGCCAGATACTGCAAGAGCAGCTGCTTTTTAAATTTGCCCTATTGCACATTTGTTGGAGATTTATATCTGTGGATAATTGGCTTACTAACGCCAATTCATTATACTGTATAGCCATATATACAATGCTGTCTTTTTGAGCAACAGTCTCCTCCAGAGTCATGTCTAAAGTTTGGGACTGTCTCCTACTGAGTGAATGGTACATACAGGAATATACAGTATCTTACACTCAGTATTCATTGTTGAGAGAACATATTCAGGGCTTTATCCACTTTTGTTATGGACTTTATAATTATTTTGGTCCAACAGTATATTATTTATCAATGTATAGAAACATTTTGGAATACATTAAGATTTCAATATACAGTAAAACCTTGGATTGAGAGTAACTTGGTCTGAGAGTGTTTTGCAAGACAAGCAAAAATTAAAAGAAAACATTTTGACTTGATAAATGAGTGGTCTATATATATAAGTAGCATCACGTCACAACTGAGTATAAAAGAGAAGAGAGGTGCCTCTAAGCCCCGGTTCACACTGGGACGACTTGTCAGGCAAACTAGTCGCCTGACAAGTCGCCTCCCGTTCTGTGCTATGGAACCGTTCTAAGGGGAGAAATGCAAGTCGCTCCGACTTAGAAAAAGGTTCCTGTACTACTTCGGGGGCGACTTGGGGCGACTTGCATAGACTTCTATACAGAAGTCGTTTTGCAAGTCGCCCAGGCAGTCGTTTGCAGGTCGTGCCGCCTCTGGTGTGAACCGAGGCTTAGTGTAGCAATATGGTTACATTTAAAGTGATTGTAAAGGTAACATTTAAAAAAAAAATAACAAACATATCATACTTACCTCCACTGTGTAGCTCGTTTTGCACAGACTGGCCCTGATCCTCGTCTTCTGGGGCCCCCTGGCGGCTCTCGCGGCTCCTCCCTACATCTGATAACCCCCTCAGGGAAGCGCTTCCCCAAAGGGGGTAACCTTCCGGGCGCGCTCCCGAGTCCAGCATTCGGCGTCCACAGAGGCTGAATGCAGGACTCGGCCCCATTTGATTGACAGCAGCGGGAGCCAATGGCTGCGCTGCTATCAATCTATCCAATCAAGAGCGAGAACCCTGGGCAGAGAGACAGCGCGTCCCTGTGGGTCAAGTTCAAGGATTCTGGTAAGTAAAGCGGGGGGGGGGCGTCACTGACAGGTGTTTTTTCACCTTAGTGCATAGGATGCATTAAAGTGAAAAAACAGAAAGGTTTACAACCCCTTTAATGAAGGTACAACATTTAGCAACTCACATGGTTGATGATTAAAAAGGCACATCTAAGTATGCAGGCAACTGGGGTAAAGCTGTCCACATAGACCATCCTCCACACCGCCATCAACGTCTTCCCTTCCACGCTGCGCTCCACGAGCGCTTCAAGCCTTGCTTTCGGATTGCTCTACTGACAGTGGTGAGAGTCGGTGGGGCAGAGGACGGTCAATGTGGACAGCTTCACCCCAGATTATTGAATGACAGAACTAATATTCACGGCACCTTGGGTTTTTGTACTGCTTGTTGACCACTATTCTGTGGTTACCTGGACTTTGTTGGTTGCTTTTTTTTATATGTTTTCTTTTTCTTTTTCTACATTTTTGTTTTTTGTTTATTTTTCGCACACATTTTTTTCCATGTATATTTTACTACACTAGTACACACACTTATCTACAGTGGGCAACTACACGTCTGTCCCCAATTTTAGGTATCACTCACTGATATATACAATTCTCATTGCATTTTTCACATACACGTCATCCTTTTCAGTGGACATTGACAATCACTTTCTATACACACCTGATCGATCAACCATTATTTGGAGTTCCTTTCACATTTAAGATTTTTTGATGCATTATATATAATTCTTTTATCTTAGGCAGTCTGCACACCTTTGTGACCATTTTTAGCACTTGTGGCACACTTTTTTATTTTTAGTTGGGGTGAAAGGCCCTCCTTGTAGTAGCAGTTTGTTTATAGTGTATCCATTTATTTCATACTAGTGAACAGCGCCAATCCCCTAATTCAGATTTTATAACTATTTGGATCGCACCTTTGGGGCTTTCTTTATCTGGGGGGCTGCAGTTCAGTCACAAGCCTGTCCTAAGCGCGGGACACCACCATATACGTTCACCCCAGATGCCTGCATACTTAGATGTGCCTCTTTTAATTTATCAACCATGTGAGTTGCTAAACGTTGTACCTTCATTAAATGAAAGCATATTGCTACACTTTAGAGGCCTCTCCTCCTTTCCTGGGGTGCGGGCAGCGGCTCCGATGTCTGCTCCTCCCGCGGCTTACTCCGCTGTATGTCTCCTCTCTGTTCCTCCTAAGCGCTAGGCATCCAATAGGATCGCCTGACGTCTGGCCAATCGGGAAACAGGTCTCACGACCTGCCTCCTGATTATAGCAAAGAAAATAGCAAAAATTAATTCGCTATCGTCACACACCATTTTTTTGAATCCTGTTAGAGCCTCTGGCTTTAATCAGGTGCTTCAAAAAACACCCCCCCCCCCCATTGGAATCCATAGTCCAGCACCTTATGTAGATTAGGGGGCCAGATGCATGGATAGGGGGGCGGCGCCCGAGCGCCCTCTATGGACGGGCCACCACTGGTGGAATGATTAATCTGAGTTTCCATTATTTCTTATGGAGAAATTTGCTTTGATATACGAATGATTTGGCTTACAAGCATATTTCGTGAACGAATTATACTCGCAATCCAGGGTTTTACTGTACAGTATTTTGGATATTTTCACAACAAAACCAAATTTGTATAGGTACTCATGGTGGTGGTGTGAGAGATGTTTTTCTTAACTGTTTTTAACATTTTATTTAATGCACTGCTCTGTGAACAACATAGATTATCATTTTGAAGCGTGTATGCAACCTACCCCCGTAGCTAGAATTTTTGATACTGTAGTCGCTAAGGAGGTTGTTTGAGCATTACTTCTAGTTCACATAAAAACCATAACTAAATCACAGTACCTGTAAGTACACTTTTTTGACTCCTGGAATGTAATCTGCAACTCTACCAAAAATTAGCCTTCCAACACCAGAGGTAACTCCAATGCATAGTAAAAGCACCTCCTCGTTGACATCTGGCCCCAGGCGCTCTTTAACGTGCTTCATCTGTTTAATAAGAACAAGAACAATTTGTAAAAACTACAACTCGCCGTTCCATAAGGAGATAATAATAACATAATAATGCTTCATAAAAAATAAAAAAATAAAAACAGAGATTTGCTGAAAAAGGGCCCATGTATTGGTGGGGCTAGAGAAGGGTTTTGGGCAACTTTTGCTTAAAGCCCAACTCTTAAATGAGCATTAACATAGCAGTATGGATTTAAAATAAACAAACATTTATACTCACCTACAGTGGATATAAAAAGTCTACACACCCCTGTTAAAATGTCAGGTTTCTGTGATGTAAACAAATGAGACAAAGATAAATAATTTCAGAACTTTTTCCACCTTTAATGTGACCTACAGTGCCTTGCAAAAGTTTTCACCCCCCCCCCCCCCCCCCCCCCTTGGCTTTTTACCTATTTTGTTACATTACAGCCCTTAGTTCACAAAAGTCTAAGTTGGGGAAGTAAAATTAGAAAAATATATACATAAAACTATTTTTCACAAATAAAAAACTGATAATTGGCATGTGCGTATGTATTAACCCCCTTTGTTATGAAGCCAATAAAAAGCTCTGGTGCAACCAATTACCTTCAAAAGTCACATAATTAGTGAAATGATGTTCACCTGTGTGCAATCTAAGTGTCACATGATGTGTCATTACCTATACACACCTTTTTGAAAGACCCCAGAGGCTGCAACACCTAAGCAAGAGGCGCCACTAACCAAACACTGCCATGAAGACCAAGGAACTCTCCAAACAAGTAAGGGACAATGTTGTTGAGAAGTACAAGTCAGGGTTAGGTTATAAAAAAAATATTCAAATCTTTGATGATCCCTAGGAGCACCATCAAATCTATCATAACCAAATGGAAAGAACATGGCACAACAGCAAACCTGCCAAGAGACGGCCGCACACCAAAGCTCACAGACCGGGCAAGGAGGGCATAAATCAGAGAGGCAGCACAGAAACCTAAGGTAACCCTTGAGGAGCTGCAGAGTTACAGAAGCTGAGACTGGAGTATCTGTACATAGGACGACAATAAGCCGTACGATCCATAGAGTTGGGCTTTATGGCAGAGTGACCAGAAGAAAGCCATTACTTTCTGCAAAAAACAAAATGGCACGTTTTGAGTTTGCGAAAAGACATGTGGGAGACTCCCAAAATGTATGGAGGAAGGTGCTATGGTCTGATGAGACTAAAATTGAACTTTTTGGCCATCAAAGAAAACGCTATGTCTGGCACAAACCCAACACCTCACATCACCCAAAGAACACCATCCCAACAGTGAAACATGGTGGTGGCAGCATTATGCTGTGGGGTTGTTTTTAAGCAGTCGGGACTAGGAAACTGGTCAAAGTTGAGGGAAAGATGGATGTGGTAAATACAGGGATATTCTTTAGAACAAAACCTGTACCACTGTGTGTGATTTGAGGCTAGGACGGAGATTCACCTTCCAGCAGGACAATGACCCCAAACACACTGATAAAGCAACACTTGAGTGGTTTAGGGGAAACATGTAAATGTGTTGGAATGACCTAGTCAAAGCCCAGACCTCAATCCAATAGAAAATCTGTGGTCAGACTTAAAAATCGCTGTTCACAAGCACAAACCATCCAACTTGAAGGAGCTGGAGCAGTTTTGCAAGGAGCAATGGGCAAAAATCCCAGTGGTAAGATGTGGCAAGCTCATAGAGACTTATCCAAGTGACTTGGAGCTGTGATAGCCACAAAAGGTGGCTCTACAAAGTATTGACATTAGGGGTGAATAGTTATACACAATGACTTTTTCTTGTTATTTTGTACTATTTGTTGTTTGCTTCACAATAAAAAAAAATCTTCAAAGTTGCAGACATGTTCTGTAAATTAAATGATGCAAATCCTCAAACAATCCATATTAATTCCAGGTTGTGAGGCAATAAAACACGAAAAATGCCAAGGGGGTGAATACTTTTGCAAGGCATTGTATAAACTGTACAACTCATCTGACAGACAAACTGGAATCTTTTTTTGGGGGGGGGAGTAAAAATAAAAAACTAAAATAATGTAGTTGCATAAGTGTGCACACTTATGCAATTGTGTAGCTGTGTGCAGAATTAACCGATTCCCGACCGCCTCACGCAGATATACTGCGGCAGAAGGGCACGTACAGGCAGAATCACGCACCTGTACATTGCCCTTTAAGAGGCGGCTAGCGGGCACGCGCACCGGGAGCTTTTGTGAGCATGATCGCGGGTCCTGCAGACTCGATGTCCGCGGGGATACCCGCGATCGTCTCACGTAGAGGAAGAACGGGGAGATGCTAATGTAAACAAGCATTTCCCTATTCTGCCTAGTGACACTGTCACTGATCACAGCTCCCTGTAATCGGGAGCGGTGATCAGTGTTGTGTCACACACAGCCCCCCACAGTTAGAATCACTCTGTAGGACACACTTAACCCCTACAGCACCACCTAGTGGTTAACCCCTTCACTGCCAGTCACATTTACACAGTAATCAATGGCTTTTTAATTGTACTGATCGCAGTATAAATGTGAATGGTCCCAAAATCACGCCAAAAGTGTCCGATCTGTCAGCCATAATGACACAGTCACGATAAAAAACGCTGATCGCCGCCATTACTAATAAAAAAAAAAATTAATAAAAATGCCATAAAACTATCCCCTATTTTGTAAACGCTATAACTTTTGCGCAAACCAATCAATAAACGCTTATTGTGATTTTTTTTTACCAAAAATATGTAGAATACGTATCGGCCTAAACTGAGGAAAAAAGATTTTTTTAATATATTTTTGGGGGATATTTATTGTAGCAAAAAGTAAAAAATGCATTTTTTTTCTAAATTGTGGCTATTTTTTTGTTTATAGCGCAAAAAATAAAAACTGCAGAGGTGATCAAATACCACCAAAAGAAAGCTCTATTTGTGGGAAAAAAAGACCGTCAATTTTATTTGGGAGCCACGTTGCACAACCGCGCAATTGTCAGTTAAAGCGACACAGTGCCGAATAGCAAAAAGTGCTCTGGTCTTTGGCCAGCCAAATGGTCCGGGGCTTAAGTGGTTCAGCAATCACGTTCAAACTCATGTTAAATAAGAGTCAGTACACACCTGCCATCATTTAAAATGTCTCTGATTAACCCCAAATAAAGTTCAGCTGTTCTAGTAGGTCTTTCCTGACATTTTTTTAGTCGCATCCTACAGCAAAAGCCACGGTCCGCAGAGAGCTTCCAAAGCATCAGAGGGATCTCATTGTTAAAAGGCGAAGGGTACAAAATAATTTCCAAGGCATCAGATGAACAATGCAACACAGTGAAGACAGTAATCATCAAGTTGAGAAAATCTGGCACAACAGTAACATTACCAAGAACTGGACATCCGTCCAAAATTGATGCAAAGACGAGTAGAAAACTGGTCAGGGAGGGTGCCAAGAGGCCTACAGCAACATTAAAGGAGTTGCAGGAATATCTGGTAAGTACTGGCTGTGTGGTACATGTGACAACAATCTCCCGTATTCTTCATATGTCTGGGCTATGGGGTAGAGTGGCAAAACGGAAGCCTTTTCTTACCAAGAAAAACATCCAAGCCTGGCTAAATTTTGCAAAAACATATCTGAAGTCTCCCAAAAGCATGTGGGAAAATGTGTTATGGTCTGATGAAACCAAGGTTGAACTTTTTGGTCATAATTCCAAAAATATGTTTGGCGCAAAAACAACACTGCACATCACCAAAAGAACACCATACCCACAGTGAAGCATGGTGGTGGCATCATCATGCTTTGGGGCTGTTTTTCTTCAGCTGGAATAGGGGCCTTAGTCAAGGTAGAGGGAATTATGAACAGTTCCAAATACCAGTCAATATTGGCGCAAAACCTTCAGGCTTCTGCTAGAAAGCTGAACATGAAGAGGAACTTCATCTTTCAGCATGACAACGACCCAAAGCATACATCCAAATCAACAAACTAATGGCTTCACCAGAAGAAGATTAAAGTTTTGGAATGACCAAGCCAGAGCCCAGACCTGAATCTCATTGAAAATCTGTGGGGTGAGCTGAAGAGGGCTGTGCACAGGAGATGCCCTCTCAATCTGACAGATTTGGAGTGTTTTTGCAAAGAAGAGTGGGCAAATATTTCCAAGTCAAGATGTGCCATGCTGATAGGCTCATACCCAAAAAGAGTGTTGTAATAAAATCAAAAGGTGCTTTAACAAAATATTAGTTTAAAGGGTGTGCAGCTATATTCTATATACAACTATATTATTTTAGTTTTTTTATTTTTACTTCCCTCTACCTAAAACATTTCAGTTTGTTGTTCAATTGAGTTGTACAGTTTATAGGTCACATTAAAGATGGAAAAAGTTCTGAAATGATTTATCTTTGTCATTTTTTTACATCACAGAAACCTGACATTTTAGCAGGGGTGTGTAGACTTTTTATATCCACTGTATGTAGATGCAGCAGTGATCCAATGTTGCAGCTGTCCCAAGCTGTCTCTACACTGAGAACTGAGAGATCAAAGACTGCTGATTGCTCAGTTCTCAGGTCCGCTCTGAGCACAGAGTGGTGCTTGTCAATTACTGCTCACTGTTCTGCACCTTCAGCACTCACTGTGGAACCAGGCTGGGGAAGAGGTGGGAGCAGGAGCGGCTGGCTTAGGCTCCCAGCGGCTCAAAGGAAACTGCTATGGTGACCAGCCAGAGGACACTGCTTTTCAGGGGTATAGGACACTACAGTAGGGGTGGGGCGCAGAGAACACAATGGAGGGGATGAAGGGGGACGGGGACACTGCTATAGAGGGGCAGGGGACACACTAGTGTGTGTGTGTGGGGGGGGAGGGGGGGCAGAGGACACTGCTGTGGATGGAGGGCAAAGGACACTACTGTGGATGGAGGGCAAAGGACACTACAGTGTGGGGGACACTACTGATTTCTTAACTCTGCGTCACTTACTTCTGACTTCTGCGTCACTTACTTCTGATTTCCGAACTCTGCATCACTTACTATTGACCACTAAACGCTGCATCACTTACTACTGAATTCTGAACTTTGCATCACCTACTAGTGACCTCTGAACTCTGCACCACTTACTATTGACCTCTATATCACTACTGACCTCTGAGTCACTTTTTTATGACCTCTGCAACACTTTTTAATGACTTCTGAACTCTGAGCCACTTACTAGTGAACATCACTTACTACTGATTTCTGATGTCTCTAAGATAAAGCCCCTACTATGCAAAACATGTTTGAGGGGGTTCTGCCATGGGTTGGAGAGCAAGCTGAAGCAATTATTTACTCTAAGAGGAGCTCACTATACGCCAAAGAAGTCTGCAAATGGGTGCCATTTTGCTGTATTCCTCCTCCATTCGATACTTCTCAGCAGAGCATCTCAGGGAAACAGTCTGTCAGAAGTAAGCCAAACTCTGTACAAAATAGGCTTCAGTAATGAAGCTCCCTGACCTGCAAGTAGTAACTGGGGTGATGCAGACACAAGTCGCTCTAGCTTTATGTACATACCATTTAAGTAAGAACTGAAATGGTATATGTAACCACTTCACCTCCAGAAGATTTTACCCCCTTCATGACCAGGCCATTATTTGCTATTTATCACTGTGCTACTTTAACTGGTAATCCCGCAGTCATGCAACGCTGTATCCAAATAAAAACTGTTATCATTTTTTTCCCCCACAAATAGAGCTTTCTTTTGCTGGTATTTGATCACCACTGGGTTTTTATATTTTTTACAATATAAACTAAAAGAGGCTGAAAATTAAAAAAAAAAAAAAAAAAACAATATTTTTTACATTCTGCTACAAAACATATCCAATAAAAAAATGTAATAAAATTTCTTCATACATGGCCAAAATGTGTTCTGCTACATGTCTTGGATAAAAAAATTCCGATGAGTGTATATTAATTGGTTTGCGTGAAAGTTATTGCGCCTACAAACTATGGTGTATATATACTGGAATTTTTTAAAATTTGTTTTATACTACTAAAGACGGTGATCCGTGACTAAAGACAATGGAACTGCGGGTGTGACTAACTGCCATTGACATCACCAGTGACATTAATACTGTACTAATGACACTGGCTGGTAAGAGATTAACATCTAGGTTGATCAAGGGGTTAAATATGTGCCTAACTATGTGTAATATATGTAAAGTGTGCTGCTTTTACTAACAGACCTCTTATGCCGTACACATGATCGGACATTCCTACAACGAAATCCTGGGATTTATTTCCGACCGATGTTGGCTCAAACTTGTCTTGCATACACACGGTCCCACAAATGTTGTCGGAAATTGCGATCGTCAAGAACGAGGTGACATACAACACGTACGACGTGCCGAAAAAAATGAAGTTCAATAGCCAGTGCGGCTCTTCTGCTTGATTCCGAACATGCGTGGAATTTTGTGCATCGGATTTGTGTACACACGATCGGAATTTGAAAATTTGAGAACCAGCTCTCAAATTTTTGTTGTCGGAAATTCCGACAAAAAATTTCTGATGGAGCCTACACACGGTCGGAATTTCCGACAAGAAGCTCCCATCGAACATTCGGAAAATCCGATCATGTGTACACGGCATTTGTCTCTCATCCCTGCTTTGCAGGGACTAGAAACAGAGGATATTGTTCCCTCTGTACAAAGCTCTGTGTTAATTGTCAACACAGGGGTCTGGGCTGTAATTGGACACAGCTGATCAGCAGGTCCAGGCCGTGAATTATTGGCTGGGACTTGCTGACAGGCTCCTGCTGTGTACAACCACAGTGGGTGTCGGTAGAGGGGCAGGCAGTGACATACGGGTACATCTCTTTGCCTGTGCGGGCCACCCATCCGCAGTATATTGCGGGGGCAGTCGGTCCTCGAGTGGTTAAGCACAGGAGTTATGTCAGCAGACTAAGGCTTCTCAGGTCCAAATTCATTCAATAAGAAACAGTGAGACCTCTCCCTCATCCAGTGCATGCATTGTTACAATAGAAGTGGGGATTTACACATTATGCTTTCAGGATACTTAATGACTTTGAGGCTGGGTTCACACTGGTACGACACGACAGTCGTACCACTTTGGATCCGACTTTGTCCTGCGACTTGAAGTCCGACTTCAATGAACAGGTATCTGACTTTGATCCCCGACAATACCAGGCACTGTGTCTGGTATAAATCTTTAGGGGGAACTCCACGCACATTGTAAAAAAAAAAATGGCATGGGTTCCCCCTCCAAGAGCATACCAGGCCCTTCGGTCTGGTATGGATTTTCAGGGGAACCCCCACGCCAAAAAAATGGGGTTGGGGCCCCCCCAAAATTCATACCAGACCCTTATCCGAGCACACAGCTCAGCAGGTCAGGAAAGGGGGTGGGGACGAGCGAGCACCCCCCTGAATCGTAGCAGGCCACATGCCCTCAACATGGGGGGGTGGGTGCCTGCGCCCCCCACCCCAAAGCACCTTGTCCCCATGTTGATGAGGACAAGGGCCTCTTCCAGACAACCCTGGCCATTGGTTGTCGGGGTCTGTGGGTGGGGGGCTTATCAGAATCTGGAAGCCCCCTTTAACAAGGGTGCCCCCAAATCCCGGCCACCCACCCTATATGAATGAGTGTGGGGTACATCGTACCCCTACCTATTCACCTGAAAAATAAGTGTCAAAAATAAAACACAGCACACAGGAAGTTAAAGTAGTTTATTAAGGCAGCGTCTCTTCCGAATTCTTCTTCCCTCTCTGGGTCTTCTTCGCTGATGTCTTCTAGCCCTCTCCAGTTCTTCTCCACTCTCTCCAGTTCTTCTCCCTCTGTCTTCTCCCTCTAATGGGTCTTCTCCGCTATCTTCTCGCTCTTTTGATGGGTCTTCTCTGCTATCTTCTCCCTCTGTTCTTCTTCCAATGTTGACTCAACGCTCTCTCCCGCTCTAATGCCGGGTGCGGTGTGCCACTACTTATATTGGCATGGGGCGGGGTCACTGTGTAACGCCATCCAGAGGCCCCGCCCTTTATGACGCCACCGACCGGGGCATGATGGGCAGTGACGTCATAAGAGGCGGGTCTCCGGTGACCCTGCCCCATGCCTATATAAGTAGTGGCACACTGCGCACCCGGCATTAGAGCGGGAGAGTCAACATTGGAAGAAGAGCAGAGGGAGAAGACAGCGGAGAAGACCCAGCAAAAAAGCGAGAAGATATCAGAGAAGACCCAGCAGAGGCAGAGGACAGTGGACAGAGGGAGTAGAACCGGAGAGGGCTAGAAGACATCAGCGAAGAGTGGAGAAGACCCAGTGAGGGGAGAAGAACCGGAGGAGGCAGAAGAGCCAGAGAGGGAAGAAGAGAACGGAAGAGACTATGGAGCTGCCTTAATAAATTGATTTAAAAATATATGTAATGTGTTTTATTTTTGACATTTGTTTTTAAGGTGAATGGGTAGGGGTACAATGTACCCCATACTCATTCACATAGGGTAGGGGGCCAGAATCTGGGGGCCCCGTTCTTAAAGGGGGCTTCCAGATTCCGATAAGCCCCCCTTCCGCAGACACCGACAACCAACAGCCAAGGTTGTCGGGAAGAGGCCCTTGTCCTCATCAACATGGGGACAAGGTGCTTTGGGGTGGGGAGGCGCAGGGCCCCCCCTGCCCTGAAAGTACCCACCCCCCATGTTAAGGGCATGGGGCCTGGTACGGTTCGGGGGGGGGGGGGCGCTCGCTCATCCCCACCCCCTTTTCTGACCTTTCAGAGTTATTTTTCTCTTTTTTGCGCTGTAGGAATATACTTTTTTTAACCACTTCAATACCAGGCACTTATACACCTTCCTGCCCAAGCCAATTTTTAGCTTTCAGCGCTGTCGCAATTTGAATGATAATTGTGCGGTTTTGCTACACTGTACCCAAACAAATTTTTTATCATTTTTTTCCCACAAATAGAGCATTTTTTTGGTGGTATTTGATCACCTCTGCAATTTTTATTTTTTGCGCAACAAATAAAAAAACACCGAAAATTTAGGAAAAAAAAAGTTTTTCTTTGTTTCTGTTAAAATTTTTTGCAAATAAGTATGTTTTCTTCTTCAATGATGGGCACAGATATGGCTGCATTGACAGGCACTGCTAAGGGGGCACCGATGGGCACTGATGAGGTGGCACTGATGAGGTGGCACTGATGGGCACTGATAGGCGGCACTTATGGGCACTGATAGGTGGCACTGATGGGCACTGATAGGTGGCACTGGTATGCGGCACAGATGGGCACTCATAGGCGGCACTGATGGGCACTCATTGGTGGCACTGATGGGTACTTATGGGTGGCACTGATGGGTACTTAGGTGTGGCACTGATAGTTGGCACGGATTGGCACTGATGGTCACTGATAGGTGGGCACTGATGGGCACTGAGAGGTGGCACTGATGGACATTGATGGGTGGCAGTGATGACACTGATGGGCACTGACTGGCATGTATTGGGCATATTGTTTTATATGTGGATGGCCATGGGGTACATACCTGGCCATCCACATGCTGGTGGCTTCTCATGGTGGTCCTGGCGGCTTCCCTGGTGGTCCAGTGTGGGCATCCGTGGGGGGCTGCACTGATAGACAATCAGCGCAGACCCCCCCTGTCAGGAGAGCCACCGATCGGCTCTCCTCTACTCATGTCTGTCAGACGCGAATGAGGAAAAGCCGATCAATGGCTTTTTTTAAAAAAAAAAAAAGCAACACTGGAAAGACACTGAAGAATTATGAGATGACTATAAACATAACATAAACATAAGCATGCTCTAAGTTTAAATGACATGTTGACAGCTTACCAAGTGAACGTAAGGCACAAAGTAGCCAAAAAGTGCAGCTGGAATTCCAAATGCCCATATACAATAGCTCTTCGATTTGAAGATAGAAAAATTGAAGACCTTTGAAAGTCTTTTTCTCTGTCTAGGTATAAGAGGCCTGTAGGTGAATCCAGCCAAAAAGAGAACAAACATGAGAATACACAAGACGCGAAGGGTGTGCTCAAGTCCAATACTGTCAAGTAAAAAGCGCAACAAAAAGGGCAGCGATACTGTAAAAAGGCTGCTGCCTGCAGTTACAATGCCATTGACCAGTCCTAGACGTTTCTTGAAGTAATGTCCCAAAATAACAAGAGATGGTTGGTAAGCAAAAGAGCAGCCACATGCAAATAATATACCATATGTAAAATAAAGAGGATCTAGGCTCCTGTGAAAAGAGAGAAACAAAAATAAGAAGTCATGTATTAGCATTTGTTGTCTCACAACCACCTGTAATATTCCAACTGGAATGCACTGGAAAATTACAACAGGAGAAGTGTGACTGTGATTGCTTGCTGTGAGGCAATAAAGACATGCTTTAATCAATGGGTTTCACTGGGGTTGATTGACTAAAACTGGAAAGAACAAAAACGGGTGTAGGTCTGCATAGAAATCAGCTTCCAGGTTTTTTGTCAAAGCGTAATTGAACAAGCTGAAGTTAGGCAGGCCATATACTTTCTTGCATCTACGGTTTGTAGGAAAGAAATTTGCTTGATTCACCCATCAACACAGACAGTGTTGACAGAGGAATCCCTCCCAACGACCCATTGTATTCTACCGGCGGGAGGCGTGGGAAGTCGTCCCCATTTGGAGAAGACAGTGATTATTGCTAGCGGCTATGCCAGCCTCTAACGATAATCGTATGTAAAATCTGTCAGGATGGTTGTACCCAAGTTGATCGATCAATCAACATGGGTACATTCAGCCTACCCACACATAGTTTGAATCTTGGCTGGTTCCTGCTAAACCAGCCGGTATTCCAACCATCTGTGGCTTGGCCTTAGAAGCTGTCTGGCTACAATGCACAGCTGCACCAGATTTTGCTCCCTCCAGTTAATAAATTAATCCCATTGTGTATTTCTGCCTCAAGGCTTTACATTGGTAACCAATTGAATCAGTTAAAACGCAGACTTCATCTGATATCAACTATACATGGAGTGTATGGTTTTCATTTGTTCAGGCAGATGCATGACTAGGATTGTGAAAGATGGTGGGCTTGGCCAAAATAATGATAACAGTGGAGGCTTCAAGGAGCATTGTTAAATTAAACCCAAGCCTAGTCAATGCATACACAGAACACAAATGCCACAGTACTCGTACCCACAAAATATGCTTTTTATTACTGTGCCACAAGTGAGAGTCCTACAGACATGCATAAACATCAGCACAATCAATTTTAAAATATGAAACGCTTCCACTACAGATGCTTTTCTGCACACAGTCTACCTTAAAAAAATGAATTTGTTAAAATAGTTGGTGAATACTTAACAATCAGAATCTACTGTATATAAATCCCAGTGACTACTCTGGCCTTCCTAAAATCAGGTCTTAACTAGAACTTGGACTTAAGCACTCTGAAAGCACAGGTTTTGGCCCTGTCCATCATTTTTTAAAAGCCTATGCTTTGTTCTCCCATTTCAAAACCTTTTTTCTAAGGAGTAACTCGCACCAAGCGCCCCTTGCTGGTCTCCATTTTCCAGACCTCAGATACCAGGGAAGTATAGAATGAGGGGAAGTCCATCTCTCAGTTGTGTAATGTGACATATCAAAGCCAGAAGTCTACCTTGGCTCTAAGCCGAAAGCCTGCCGTGGTATGTTTACAATTAAAGAAATTGCTGGCGGTCACAGCTTTTTGGACCCAGGGCAACACACATGATATAGGGAACACGTGCTCTGGGAGTCCAGCACAAACAATGCCCTTGTTTTTAAGTGATCACTGGACTTGCATTGTGAGAAGCAGTAAAGCAGAACCTTAGTGTAGCATTATATAGTGAAAAAGTTATTTTTTAGAGAGTAAACACATATTGATGAGGTCATTATCATCAAGAAGGTAGTTTCCATTAGACTGCACATTTCATTTAAATGTTAAAACCAACAATACCATTGTTTTCAATATACTTTTTTTTATATCCAGTGGCACAGAAGTAATAAAGGGACCACAGTAACAGCTTTTTTTTTATATATTATGAAAATAAAAAAAGTTTACGTGGCCAACATAGAAGTTAGGGGTCACATGTTTGTTTGGTAGATTGCCCAGAACTAGCTTAGCTCCTGGAACAGGTTAGTGATAAGTGACTAACAAAATTACATTTAGTTCAAGCCATATATACAACTATCAGGGCTCTTGAAGAAAGGCATTTGCAACTCAGTTTACTAGATCACTTATGATACACTCACCCAACAAAAGAACTTGAAAGAAGACCAATTATACCAACAGCGGCTCCTACTACTGCTGTCTTCCGGCATCCAAACATATCTGTAAATACACTGACCACAGGGGAGCAGAAGAAGATCATTCCCATTGACAAAGAGTTCACCCATGCTATGGAAACAAAAAAGAACCAGCATGAATAATAATTTTGGAGGGCACAGAAAGAAACTCAAAGCAAATTTATAGTTTTATATGATTATTTATGTCCACTAATAAAATTAAAACTTAAATATAAAATAATGTACACGTATTCCATATTTACAGCTCTCATCCAGTCGATGGAGCTTTGTACAAGATTTACTGCCTGTGAATATCTCAACCAACTGATAAACACAACCTGATAAAGCTTTGCAGTAGAGTAGTGCTGGGCTTCATTTTTGAATAACTCCAGCATGCGGATGTTATCAGTGCATATTACAATAAATGTATGTAAAAACATTTATGCAGTTAATATAAATTGACAATTAAAATGCACCATTATAATTTTGATTCTGAACTCAAAAAAGTGTAGATTTACTATGTTATAGGGAGAGTTAAGAAATGTTATTCAATTTAATTAAGTAGCATTCCCCCTTCCCCATACCAACATATGTATATTTTTCAGTTTAGAGCAACATTTTAACAAAGTGGGGGGTCCTCATCAAATGAAAGCAAGGAATATGACAACAGCACACCAGAGAACTCCATCAAAAGGTACATCGCTTTTATTGTCACAACACAGCAAAGGACAGCGAAGTTTCGGAGTCATGCAGGACCCCTTCAGCAGGGAACCTGCTGAAGCGGTCATGCGTGGTCCCCGAAACATGTCATTGTCACATGCCTGATAAAAGGGTTCCTGTGTGGCTCCAAAATGTTGCTGTCCTTTGCTGTGATGTGATCATCAATAAAAGTGTTAGACCCTTTGATGGAGTTTCCTGGTGTGCTGGTGACATATTCTTTGCTTTGAGTCATTCCAGTACTCAGCCAGCAGTCGCTTCAGCACCCACTTACTCTACAGCCATTTACAGGAACGTGGGCATTAGGAATATTGTTTTGGTCTCACTAAATGAAAGGCCCTTGCAATTTAACTGGAAGGTCTGCTTTAGGATTGCAAAGTCTAAAATATCACTACACTATTGCATGTTGTCTTGCTAAAAAAAAAAAAAATGTAAAGTACCTATAAAATACAACTGTGCGTATTTGCAAAGTGCAAACTCTTATTTGGTTGGGTGATGATATTGGTTTTTAGCTTCAGTTTTCAAGCATCAATCCCAAAATACTATATTTTTACAGTTTGATGCTACAGTTATTTTGCAACTGCAGCTGTCTCTATATTGTCACAAAAAAACATTTATATGAGACCATGAAAAGAGTCACATTAGAAACTCCTAGAGAGTCATGTCACTTCCTTTATTAAAAAGACAAAGGCACTGTTCAATTAATGGTACAACATTTTAAGATATGCTAGGCCCATATGCTAGTTATCTAAAAGGAAGTTGTTAGACATAAAGGAAGCTGTTAGGCAATATTCCAGGGATATGAAGAAAGATTATTCAATTACTCTTTTTTTTACGGCAAACTAGTGAATAAAGCATTGAAGCTTTTATCGCAAGGCATTCTACTAATCTGAAACTCATGCCTTTATCTGTGATCTCTACATCTGAACAATGGTTTTTGCATAAAAATAGGTAAAAAGTTCTCTTGGTACATTTATGTACTGTGATTATGACTTTAAACAGAAATTACATTTCAATCCTAGAGCTTATAAATAAATGTATACCTACGAAAACATATTCTGCACATTAAATCAAGACTACTGTATAATATAAAATATCATTTATTACAAGTAAGATTTATTTTCTCAGGGCTTGCATGTCTTGGGTCAGAATTAGATTTTAATTGTATAAGCAAATTATGTCAGCGCAAAAAATGCTTTTTATATATATATTCATACCTTCTGAGTTGGGGCATTAATATGTTAAAAGGCCATAATTGGCAACAGTTTCAAGGAACACTTTCCTATTGAGCTGGTATGTTTTCATGCACTGTACTGATGTGAAAATCTACAAAACCGTATATATACCCAATTTTAGCATGTGTGTTAAGCAGAAACACATTTGCTTGCTGCTTTGGCTTTCAGGGACCCCTGGCCTGCATGCTCTGTGCCTCTATATATCTCGGTTTGTCTCTACAACTCTACAGCTGTACAACTGAACACTGCTGTATACAGTTGAATAATGCTAGATACAGCCCTGAGACACCATATACTAATCTGCCTTGTTATATACATCCTGTGGCTGGGTGAGGCAATGTCACTATCTAAAATAGCAGTCTAGGCAGTGTTAATTTTGGCAGCAAATTTCTATTTAGCTTTATGCCCCGTACACGCGAGCGGATTTTCCGTCGGAAAAAACCTGGATGGTTTTTCCAACGGAATTCCGCTAAAGCTTGGCTTGCATACACACGGTCACACAAAAGTTCTCTAAACTTTCGACCGTCAAGAACGCGGTGACGTACAACATTAAGACTAGCCAATAAAATTAAGTTCAATGCTTCAGAGCATGCGTTGAATTGTTTCCCAGCATGCGTAGGAATTTTGCGCTTTGGAATTGGTACAGACGATCAGAAATTCTTTTTTTCCGACCGAAAAATTCAGAACCTGCTCTCAATCTTTTGCTGGCGGGAATTTCGCCAGCAAAAGTCCGATGGAGCATACACATGGTCGGAAATTCCGACCAAAAGCTCACATCGGACTTTTGCTGGCGGAATTTCCGATCGTGTGTACGGGGCATTAGTCTTATGCCCCGTACACACGGTCGGACTTTGTTCGGACATTCCGACAACAAAATCCTAGGATTTTTTCCGACGGATGTTGGCTCAAACTTGTCTTGCATACACACGGTCACACAAAGTTGTCGGAAAATCTGATCGTTCTGAACGCGGTGACGTAAAACACGTACGTCGGGACTATAAACGGGGCAGTGGCCAATAGCTTTCATCTCTTTATTTATTCTGAGCATGCGTGGCACTTTGTCCGTCGGATATGTGTACACACGATCGGAATTTCCGACAACGGATTTTGTTGTCGGAAAATTTTATATCTTGCTCTCAAACTTTGTGTGTCGGAAAATCCAATGGAAAATGTCCGATGGAGCCCACACACTGTCGGAATTTCCGACAACACGATCCGATCGGACATTTTCCATCGGAAAATCCGACCGTGTGTACGGGGCATAAGTCTTAGCACTAAAATGGCATTTTAGTTTTAGTCCCATTTTAGTCTTCTGCAATTGATTTAGTTTTAGTCATATTTAGTCGACTAAATCTCCAGTCAACTAAAATCTCCAGTACATTTTAGTCTACTAAAACTCATTTTAGTCGTCTAAATTCTAAAAGGTGTAATTAAATTGTAATGCATTAGTTAACATTTCTCTACAATTTCCAAACTCATTTTATACTGCTGGAGTGAAAAATCTAATATGTTATTTATTATGGCATTGAGGTATGAACATGCACTACAGACCAATGTTAATTTTGAAGTCAAATTTCAATTTAGTTTCAGTCTTATTCTTTTGACTATTTTATTCTTTTGACTAAAATGCCATTTTAGTTTTAGTCGTATTTTAGTCATCTCAGTTGCTTTAGTTTTAGTCATATTTTAGTCGACTAAAATAATATTAATTTAGTCGACAAAGATGTTTTAGTCAACAAAATTAACACTGAGTCTAGGCCAGGATTTGTAGAAAATAGGCACACAGCACATTTGTGTACTGGGTTTATAGTAGTTTAAGAATCAGAGTTCAGGGCACCACCCTCCCAGGAATCAGTGTGTGTCTACAAGGGAGTTGAGAGGTACATGGCTGCACCAGGACAGAGATAGGCCAAAGCAGCAGGAAGCTGCAGGAAAAGACAGAGAGCTGACAAAGGTACAGAGTTTGTGCGGGAGCAATGGGACATAGAGTTTATGGTCAGGAGTACCAAGGTATGAGGCCTTAGCAGGAGAGCTGCCAAAGAGAGCACAGAATAGTATTTTGCTCGTTTTGATGGTGAAAACGACTGCTGGGGCAACTGATGTCTTTTGTTGAACTTTTCTTTGCTGTTATAAATAAAAGTGGGCAGAAAAAGCCCTGCAAAAGAGTTGCGTTAAACACCCCCAAGTTGTCACAACCCTAACGCTATTGCATTCAGCTTTATGCTTTTATGTATAGTTTAATTTTACTATAAAAAGATCTGTACCGCAATATACTGCTCAGTGCCTCCACACATAGTTTTACTACTATATACAGTTTTATATCTGATTACAGCTTTGTACTATGAACCTTATAGTGCTGAGCTCTGCAATCAAGCACAGGTTTGGAATCTGTAACCTTTAAGAATAATTTAGCTTTTTTAAAAACTATTGTAATTCTGCATTTATCTTTTTGAAGCCATCTCCCTACAGGGTACAGATTGGGGCCTAGAGACAAATGTTGCATATGAGGAGTATGGTGTGGCGTGCCAGCTCAGGAAGATGACTGTATAACCAATGCAGCTGGTGTACACCCAGGGCCGGTGCTACCACTAGACAAAGTAGGCAGCCGCCTAGGGCGCACTACCGCCTAGGGCGCAGCCACGGCCTCTGTCTGCCTCTGTATCCAGGCGTGTGTGAGCTGGCCCCTGTTCAGTGCTGTCCTGGGAAAACATCTGCTGCGTGCCGCCAATGTCCGGCTGAGCGCCCGCTGTCACATCTCCTCACACAGTGCTCCGGGACTCCTTTGCTCCAGCGTGTCCCTCTGCTGCGGCGCTGTGTGTCTGTGTGAGTGCAGCAGAGGGGTGGGGCTCGGTGGAGATGGTCGCTGGAGTGCTCAGGTAAGAAGGAGGATGGATCCTCCTCATCTACATCGAGAAGTGTGTGGGAGATGGGGGGTGTGAGTAATGAAGGAAATAGGAGTCAGGAGAGCCAGTGTATGTGTCAGGTAGGTAGGTCACTGTATGTGTCAGGTAGGTAGGTCAGTGTGTGTGTCAGGTAGGTGGGTCACTGTATGTGTCAGGTAGGTAGGTCAGTGTGTGTGTCAGGTAGGTGGGTCAGTGTATGTGTCAGGTAGGTAGGTCAGTGTGTGTGTCAGGTAGGTGGGTCAGGTAGGTGGGTCACTGTACGTGTCAGGTAGGTGGGTCAGTGTGTGTGTCAGGTAGGTAGGTCAGTGTATGTGTCAGGTAGAAGGGTCAGTGTGTGTGTCAGGTAGGTAGGTCAGTGTGTATGTGGGTCAGTGTGTGTGTCAGGTGGGTGGGTCACTGTACGTGTCAGGTAGGTAGGTCAGTGTGTGTGTCAGGTAGGTGGGTCAGTGTGTGTGTCAGGTAGGTGGGTCATTGCGTGTGTCAGGTAGGTAGGTCAGTGTGTGTGTCAGGTAGGTGGGTCAGTGTGTATGTCAGGTAGGTGGGTCACTGTACGTGTCAGGTAGGTAGGTCAGTGTGTGTGTGTCAGGTAGGTGGGTCAGTGTGTGTGTCAAGTAGGTGGGTCAGTGTGTGTGTCAGGTAGGTGGGTCATTGTGTGTGTCAGGTAGGTAGGTCAGTGTGTGTGTGTCAGGTAGGTGGGTCAGTGTGTGTGTCAGGTAGGTGGGTCAGTGTGAGTGTCAGGTAGGTGGGTCAGTGTGTGTGTCAGGTAGGTAGGTCAGTGTGTGTGTGTCAGGTAGGTGGGTCAGTGTGTGTGTAAGGTAGGTGGGTCAGTGTGTGTGTCAGTTAGGTGGGTCAGTGTGTGTGTGTCAGGTAGGTAGTTCAGTGTATGTGTCAGGTAGGTGGGTCAGTGTGTGTGTGTCAGGTAGGTAGTTCAGTGTATGTGTCAGGTAGGTGGGTCACTGTATGTGTCAGGTAGGTAGGTCAGTGTGTGTGTCAGGTAGGTGGGTCAGTGTATGTGTCAGGTAGGTAGGTCAGTGTGTGTGTCAGGTAGGTGGGTCAGGTAGGTGGGTCACTGTACGTGTCAGGTAGGTGGGTCAGTGTGTGTGTCAGGTAGGTAGGTCAGTGTATGTGTCAGGTAGAAGGGTCAGTGTGTGTGTCAGGTAGGTAGGTCAGTGTGTATGTGGGTCAGTGTGTGTGTCAGGTGGGTGGGTCACTGTACGTGTCAGGTAGGTAGGTCAGTGTGTGTGTCAGGTAGGTGGGTCAGTGTGTGTGTCAGGTAGGTGGGTCATTGCGTGTGTCAGGTAGGTAGGTCAGTGTGTGTGTCAGGTAGGTGGGTCAGTGTGTATGTCAGGTAGGTGGGTCACTGTACGTGTCAGGTAGGTAGGTCAGTGTGTGTGTGTCAGGTAGGTGGGTCAGTGTGTGTGTCAAGTAGGTGGGTCAGTGTGTGTGTCAGGTAGGTGGGTCATTGTGTGTGTCAGGTAGGTAGGTCAGTGTGTGTGTGTCAGGTAGGTGGGTCAGTGTGTGTGTCAGGTAGGTGGGTCAGTGTGAGTGTCAGGTAGGTGGGTCAGTGTGTGTGTCAGGTAGGTAGGTCAGTGTGTGTGTGTCAGGTAGGTGGGTCAGTGTGTGTGTAAGGTAGGTGGGTCAGTGTGTGTGTCAGTTAGGTGGGTCAGTGTGTGTGTGTCAGGTAGGTAGTTCAGTGTATGTGTCAGGTAGGTGGGTCAGTGTGTGTGTCAGGTAGGTAGGTCAGTGTGTGTGTGTGTGTGTGTGGGTCAGTGTGTGTGTCAGGTAGGTGGGTCAGTGTGTGTGTGTCAGGTAGGTGGGTCAGTGTGTGTGTCAGGTAGGGCGGTCAGTGTATGTGTCAGGTAGGTGCGTCAGTGTGTGTGTCAGGTAGGTAGGTCAGTGTGTGTGTGGGTCAGTGTGTGTGTCAGGTAGGTGGGTCACTGTACGTGTCAGGTAGGTAGGTCAGTGTGTGTGTCAGGTAGGTGGGTCAGTGTGTGTGTCAGGTAGGTGGGTCATTGTGTGTGTCAAGTAGGTAGGTCAGTGTGTCTGTGTCAGGTAGGAGGGTCAGTGTGTGTGTCAGGTAGGTGGGTCAGTGTGTGTGTCAGGTAGGTAGGTCAGTGTGTGTGTGTCAGGTAGGTGGGTCAGTGTGTGTGTCAGGTAGGTGGGTCAGTGTGTGTGTGTCAGGTAGGTGGGTCAATGTGTGTGTGTCAGGTAGGTGGGTCAGTGTGTGTGTCAGGTAGGTGGGTCAGTGTATGTGTCAGGTAGGTGCGTCAGTGTGTGTGTCAGGTAGGTAGGTCAGTGTGTGTGTGGGTCAGTGTGTGTGTCAGGTAGGTGGGTCACTGTACGTGTCAGGTAGGTAGGTCAGTGTGTGTGTCAGGTAGGTGGGTCAGTGTGTGTGTCAGGTAGGTGGGTCATTGTGTGTGTCAAGTAGGTAGGTCAGTGTGTCTGTGTCAGGTAGGAGGGTCAGTGTGTGTGTCAGGTAGGTGGGTCAGTGTGTGTGTCAGGTAGGTAGGTCAGTGTGTGTGTGTCAGGTAGATGGGTCAGTGTGTGTGTCAGGTAGGTGGGTCAGTGTGTGTGTGTCAGGTAGGTGGGTCAATGTGTGTGTGTCAGGTAGGTGGGTCAGTGTGTGTGTCAGGTAGGTGGGTCAGTGTGTGTGTGTCAGGATGGTAGTTCAGTGTGTGTGTGTGTCAGTGTGTGCGTGAGGTAGGTGGGTCAGTGTATGGGCCAGGTAGGTCACATGTTACAAGGGCAGGGCAAAGGGCATGGAGTCAGGGGCGGAGCGAAGGGGGCAGCAAAATGAGGTTTTGCCTAGTGTGTCAAAAATCCTTGCTCTAATTGTCCTCTTTACTGTTATCATGAGTAAAAGTGAAAGAGATTCCCAAATTTTTGCTTGTCAGCAGAACAGGAATAAAGGGACTACTAATACTGGTGACAAGCAGGGATTCCCTCACTTTGGAGGGATTTCTCTCACTTCCAGTTTTGGCTATGGTAGAGGAAGTGAAGATAAATCTAGGGTACGGATGTGAAAAAAGCAAAAACAAATGAAAGGACTGCTAACCCTCCCTTAATGTGTCCAAAATGCGTAAAGAGTAAACTGAGTCTTTTTTTCTTTCGACTGTTTGAATAGGAGTATTGCATTGCAACTGCAAGCCTAGTGTTTGGCTTGCTGTTACGATGCTGCCCCATTAAGTATGTTGCTGTGAGCTCAAATGCCTATTTTTACCCCCAGTGGGGGCCCGTCAATATGGGGCGCAGGAGCACCGCCCCCTCCCCAAAGCTATAAAAAGTGTCTCTTTAAGTGTGTGTGTTAAGGGCGCCAGACACACAGGTGTTATTTGAGGCATGATGCGTGTGTAAACACGTGATTGGGGCTAAGAAGCTCTATGGGCATAGTTTACAGTGTCCTTGGGGCTATGAGCCTTGTGCTCAAACACTCCACCTCTAGCATTAGGTTTCCTGTGGTTGGTATTGATTGGTGGGTCCTTAGGGTGGTGCTTTTATCGGACCCGGTGTCATTGGCTCACACAATGCCTGTCTCATTCAGCAAGTGAGAGAATCAGCAGCAGAAGAACGGTGGCAGGCTCGGGCAGACAGGGAGCGATAGGTCCGTGCAGCAGGCAGAGGCAAAGGCAGCAGTCCATCCATCTCCCTGTGACACAGACTCGGCAACCAGCAGTGCACACAGAGGGATCACACAGAAATCTCCAGGTACAGTACATGCTGCAGGGCCAAGACTGGAGAGGGGAGGGGGGCAGAAGGGGCACCTGCTATGCTATTATCACTGTGTCCTCACTCTACAGCAGCACCTTTCACCTCCAACTTTACTTCCCCTCTCTCTGTGTAATGCAAGTGTGTACAGATTCCCAATCACACCAATCCTCCCCCCCTTCACTATCTCCTGTTTGCTCTCCCCTGGCATATATCTTCACTGCTCCCATCCTGCAGCCTCCGGTGTCAGAGCTGACCAATCCAATCACTGACTGTCTGCCTGACACCCTTTCCATCCCCCATTACTTTTTATCTCTTCCAAACTGTTCAGCAGCTTAGTACAATCTCTGTACATTCTCTCATTTAAGGTGACCATAGTAGGAATGAAATTAAAAAGGAATCATCTATTCTATGGCAACCTTAAATGAGTTTGGAAGAGATAAAAAGTAATTTGGAATGGAAAGGGTGTCAGGCAGACAGTCAGTGATTGAAATGGTCAGATCTGAGACCACATTTGTAAAGAAGAACTCTGCACAGGGGTGGTGGGAACCCCTCATAATGGGCACAGCAGGTGTACAGACCCGGGAACTCAACACAACAATGGTGGGTAACTGGCTATTCTGCTCCTTGACAGTGAGGTGTGAGGTTGCTGGTTCCTTAGCTCCTGTGCTTCCAGAGTCCAGGGGCTAGAGTTGCTTCTCTGCCCCAGGAGGGATGCTGGATCCTGGGGAGAGCCCTGGTGGGGGGCCCCTGGATAGGCCTATGGAAGATACCGGGCCTGGCCAAAGGAGAGATTAGTCCCTATTTGCCTTTAAACAGAGCATTGTCGGTAAGCTGAAATGGATTGAGAAAGAAGAGGAGAAATTGTTAGCTTTGATGGCTGAATTTAGGAAGTAAAAACAGATTTGTGCCAAGTATACAGTAAGAAGAGACCGGCTCTGAGGCCTGAGTTGAAGGACTTGGTGCAAGCAGAAAGAACTGGTGAGTTCTCTGAAAGAGAATAGTGGACTATTTAAAGAAAAATATAGAAACGAGGAACGGTACAACTGGATGAGGAGAGGAGATGCTTCCTGCATGGAAAGTGACCCAATCAATGAGGAGATGCAGGTACCGACAGAGTCAGCAGAGAGTGAGAAAGTGGGCCCAGGGGATGAGCTCAGCCATTTAACACCTCAGGCATCTATTGAGCCCTCAATGGCGGAGGTCTCTGCCCCCCTCTCTCTGCAGCAGCAATATGGAACATCTGAGTAGGAGGTTGGGGGAGGTACTGGCATGTTGGAGTTTATTACTAAGCTGGAATCCCCTTTGGGTGCAGATTCCTCAGATGATGTTGAGGAGATGGACACAGCAAGCAGGCACAGTGTGTGTGCAGGATGGTGATGTGAACTTTAATGACAATGGGCTTGCCGAGGGTTGTAGTGCTACGGGCAGTCAGCCCAGACGCATAGTCAATGTACAGCATGCAATACAATCTATTTACCTGCTGGAAACAAAGCTTCAGATGAAATTGGTGACTGTCAGCTTCTGGGGGAAGAGTCTGCAGAGAGGAGCGCCATGGACAATACAGTGACTTTGCCTGGACCAGACACAGCGGCTCTTTCTGAAAATAGTGGAGGAGATGCTGGGAGCAGTAGTGCTACAACTCTCCAGGAGTCTGCAGTGGACAGGACTGTGCTTGAACCCAGGAAAGAAGCTGCGTGTTCAGAGCAGAGGGAGAGGGCGGGTGTCTAAGGACAAGACTGCAATTGGTGTGTCTGTAAGAAAAAGTATGCTGGTGTTGCTGCTACAGGATCTGGGAAGGGGGAACAAGCAGGGAAGGAGCATGGAAATGTTTTATCTTCCTCCCTGTTTAAAGGAGGAATGTTGTGCAGCTCTGATGGTGGGGGTCTTCCTCCACATAGGAGGGTAGTGGTGGATAAGATTCTGCAGATGGGGTTTAGGCCCACAGATATCCTCACCCTTATCAGTCTGGCCAGTTCCTATGAGTATGATTTGTCCTTTATCTGTCCGGAGTCTTTGGACATATTTTGGGAGAAATATGAGCACGTGTGTAGGGGCCTGCCGGACTGGAGAGGGCTCATCCCCAAGCTTGTACCACGCCAGACACTCATTAAAATGGTGACAATTCTTCTCCGCAATGAGTTCATACCACAAGGAGATTTATCTGTTATGGTTGAGGAGGTATGGAGACGTCCTGAGCCCTCTAAAAAAGATTTTGGGTGATCAGGGAATATGGTCGGGGGGGGACTGTGCAGTTAAAATTAAAAGTAATTGATAATGTTGTCCAGCATCTGCCATCCTCAGCTTTCCTCAGCTTTCCTGGGGAGGGACAGGCTGACCATCTTCTATCCAGGTCAGCCAAAGCTATGTAATAAGTGTGGGGATAAAGGGCATCTTGATCTTGCATCCTCCTGTCCGGTGATAAAGTGCTCTCTGTGTCAGGGTGTAGGACATTTGGCAAAGGATTGTAACATCATAAGGTGCAATCTGTGCAATGCGGTGGGACATCCTTACAGTCAGGAGGCAATGCAATGCACAACAAGCCTGAGCTCATGAGAGAGTTCTTCCGCCTGGACATGGAGATGCACAGAGCTCAGCAGCTGGAGTGTCTGTAAGTCCATCTGAGTCTGTGCCAATACCCAATATGTCCGTGTCTTCCCCAGTCTGTGTGTTTGCCTAGTGTGCCCGTGTCTTCCCAGTCTGTGGTGCCCCAGTCTGTGCAATTACCTAGTTTTCCCGTGTCTTCCCAGTCTGTATGTAAGGTATTAGTTAACGAGAATTTGTCCAATCCTTCTGTGTCTATGTCTTCCAAAATTGCAGAGGCAGCAAGAGGTGCTGAGGCAGATGCATCAAGTGCAGTGCCAGTCCCCCTCCCTCGATGCTGCGGTGTTTCTATTAAGGATCGTGGGGTGCAGAGGAGTGGGGAAGATGGTGAAGAGGCTGGCCTGGTGGCAGATAAAGGGAAGGGAGAGTGGGGGGGGAGGGGGGTAAAGGGGAGGATAGGCATGGGGAGGCTGTTTAATCCGGTTTGTCCAAGGATGATATGGAGTGGTTGGAGGATAAAAGGAGGAGGGGCAAAAAAAAGGGTACAGTTACCTTAAGTCCTAAAGTTTTGCTTTTGGCAAAAACGTTTGAGGTCCTGTCAGATGATGATGAATGAGACTCATTGAGTAAGGCATCCTCTATGGATGATGAGTCCCAGGGTGCAATGAAACACGCTGGTTCTCCAGAGAGAGGGAGCAGTCAGGCTAAGAAACGGCTGCCTCAATTACCCTAATGGCAGTTCCCACTCTTTTAAAGTGGCAACCATTAATGTTGCCAGCTTAAGATCAGTAAGTGCTCGTCATATGGCCTTATTTTTGCTCAGAGAGTTTGATGCTGACATTTTGCTTTTGCAAGAGACCCATCTGAGTAGTCTGGCCGATATACATCTGGCAAAGAAGGAGTGGAGAGGCGGTCCCTCATTTTGGTCTCTTGCGGCCGTGCCTTACAGCGGGGTTGCGGTCCTTTTTTCTGGTATGGTAACGTGCCGGCGGGTAATTGAAGTAGAGATTGGGAGATGCATGGTCTTGGATGTCTCTGTGAGGAGGCAGGCCCTTCGCCTGATTAACATCTATGGTCCCCAGACAAAGTGGGACAGGAAATGCCTTTTTACAAAGATTAAGCCTTTTCTTTTTACAGCCCAGCAGGTTATCTTTGGAGGTGATTTCAACACCATTACTAGGTCTAAAGACAGGAGAGTTTTCCGAGATAAGTTGGGCTATGACAGCCTTTTTCTCAATGTGATAGTTAGGGAAGCAGGTCTGGTAGATGTGCACATTAAGCGCTGCTCAGACAGCACGGAGTTCACTTTTCAGCAAGGTAGTGGTCAGAGTAGGATAGATAGCTTTTTTTTAAAGGAAGACTGCTTTTTTGGCACCTGTGTGTCGGGCAGTGGCGTTTTCTGATCACTGCATTCTATCTGTGACTCTGAATACCTCAGCTATGCCAGCTAGGGGGAGGGGTATCTGGGGATTGAATTTGGCCCTCCTGGAAAACGACAATCCTTTGAGGATTTTTTTCAAGCACAGGTAATGATCCTAGACTTTTGTAACAGTAAGTCAGAATGGTGGGAGCTTGTAAAGCAGCGGACTGTTGGGCTTTTCAAGGCCATAGGAAGAAGAAAGCAGCAAGATAAATATATCACCTACCAGCGTTTGCGGGGGAAACGTTCGAATGGAGGAGATTCTGGGGTGATCTCTGAGGTGAAGCTCCTCCTTAGAAGACATCAATATGACCAGCACTCCTCTTTGGTGCAGGAGAGGGATTATGGGAAATACCATTTGCCCGACCCTTACCAGAACTGTATACAAAGCGTAGCAGCTAAGATGGTCAATGGCCTGAAGGACAGTACGGCTTCTCTGACGAAGTCTAGGTCAGGGATCCTGGAGGTTGTCAGGTCATACTGTGCCGATCTCCTGGGATGAAGGAACCTTGATTGGACAAGGATGTTGTTTTTTTTGGACTTTACACCAGGTCTGGAAAGTAAAGTTCCTTTGATGAATTTGACAGATGAAATTACTGCAGATGAGGTAAACTCCAGGGCCACATGGTTTGACAGCCAAATTTTATAAATGTTTTAAGACGATCCTGGCTCCCTACCTTGCGGAGGTTTTTAGTGGCTGTTTGTATGAGGCTTCTTTCCCTCCCTCCATGAGGCAATCTGCAGTGATCCTTTTATCAAAGGGTAAAGATCCTTTGATGATTGGGAATTGGCGCCCCATTAGTCTTCTTAATGTGGATAAAAAGATACTGGCAAAGATTTTTTTCTGACGATTATCACCAGTGGCAGGCAGTTTGTTATCCCACCACCAGCACTGCTCAGTCCAGGGTAGAAGTACTTTCTCAGCAGTGTTAGGTGTCCGGGAGGCCTTGGAGCATTGTAGGGCTGCTGGTTGGGGTAAATTTTTTCTGACAGTGGATCAGACTAAGGCCTTTGATCGAGTTAATCATGAGTACTTATGGCTCCTTCTTGGCAAATATGGCCTGGAGGGGGGGTTTCATTGATTGGCTCAAGATTTTGTAAAAAGGGGCTGAAAGCTTTCCTATGGTTAATGGTTGGGTCGGGCAGCCCTTTGTCGTTGGCTCGGGTGTGCATCAGGGGTGTCCATTGAATTCTCTGCTATATGTGTTTGCAATCGACCCCTTCATTAGAAGACTAGAGAGTGGTCCATTGTGTGGGGTACCTTTGGGCATCGCTGGTGAGCCTCCTTTGAGGGTTGTGGCCTATGCTGATGATGTTTGTGATTTTGTCTCTGGGACTGGGGAGGCGCAGAAGGTGGTCTCAGTGATAAGGCAGTATACAGAGGCATCCGGTTCAAAGGTCAACCAGGACAAGTGTGAAGCTTTCTGGATGGGTGCTGAAGGTGAGAGCTTTGTTCTCCCGGATGACTTCCCGGAGCCCCAACATAAATTTGAGTTCTAGTCATTGAATTTGGTGGGTGTATGGGGCATTCCAGAATCATCAGGATTATGATTTGGAAACACTTTTTTTAGTTAGTCTAGTAGTCCGTTATTTCACGTGGAGTGCACGGTGTCAAGTTTCCTTACAGAGTAAAATCCTCCCTGTAGAAGTGGTGATGCAGGACATTCTGGGTGAGGTTGGGAAGGTTCAGGGTCTTGAGAAAGATAGGTGGCAGCAGGAGGCCTGGATAAGGGTGTGGAGGAATATCAGGACTCTGTAGCTGTTGTCTGTTGATCTCGGGGTGTGCGGCTTTTCTTTGTATTCTTGTTTTACTCTCCTAGATTTTTAGATCAAATATATTTTTGATAAAAGGCTACATGCACGGTGATGTTCCTTAGTCTGGCTCTCTCGTAGGGATTATGTTGTGCACCATTTTGGTTTGCACCATTTATTATGTTCTTTTTTTTTTTGTGTTGTATAGTCATATTCAATTAGTTTGTAAATATGTTTTATTTATTTATTATGGTTTTATTGTAAATAAGTTGTTGTTTGTAAGGTTTTTCAGTAAACAAAATTAACCCCTCATAATAGGAACAGCAGGTGTACAAACCCAGGAACCCAGTACAGGGATGCTGGGAACCACTTATAGCAGGTCCATTAGGTGTACAAACCCAGAGACTCAGTACAGGGGTGGTGGGAACCCCTCATAATGGGCACAGTGGGTGTACAGACCAGAGAACACAGCACAGGGATAGTGAGAACCCCTCATAATGGGCACAGCAGATGTACAGACCTGGGAACTCAGCACAGGGATGGTGGGAACCCCTCATAATGGGTACGGTGGGTGTACAGACCAGCGAACACAGCACAGGGATAGTGAGAACCCCTCATAATGGGCACAGCAGGTGTACAGACCTGGGAACTCAGTACGGGGATGGTGGGAACCACTCATAATGGGCACAGTGAGGCTGCAGTTGATGGGCACAGTGAGGCTGCAATTGACGAGCACAGTGAGGCTGCTTATGATGGGCACAGTTTTATCTAGCAGTAATGATATATACAGTATCTCACAAAAGTTAGTACACCCCTCACATTTTTGTAAATATTTTATTATATCTTTTTATGTGACAACACTGAAGAAATTGCACTTTGCTACAATGTAAAGTAGTGAGCGTACAGCTTGTATAACAGTGTAAGATTGCTGCCCCCTCAAAATAACTCAACACACAGCCATTAATGTCTAAACCGCTGGCAACAAAAGTGAGTACACCCCTAAGTGAAAATGTCCAAATTCAGCCCAAAGTCTCCATATTTTGTGTGGCCATCATTATTTTCCAGCACTGCCTTAACCCTCTTGGGCGTGGCTTTCACCAGAGCTTCACAGGTTGCCATTGGAGTCCTCTTCCACTCCTCCATGACTACATCACGGAGCTGGTGGATGTTACTAACCTTGCGCTCCTCCACCTTCTGTTTGAGGATGTCCCACAGATGCTCAATGGGGTTTAGGTCTGGACACATGCTTGGCCAGTCCATCACCTTTACCCTCAGCTTCTTTACCAAGGCAGTGGTCGTCTTGGAGGTGTTTGGGGTCGTTATCATGCTGGAATACTGCCCTGCTGCCCAGTCTCCGAAGGGAGGGGTTCATGCTTTACTTCAGTATGTCACAGTACATGTTGGCACTCATGGTTCCCTTAATGAACTGTAGCTCCCCAGTACCGGTAGCACTCATGCAGCCCCTGACCATGACGCTCCCACCGTCATGCTTGACTGTAGGCAAAACACACTTGTCTTTGTACTCCTCACCTGTTTGCCACCACAAACGCTTGACACCATCTGAACCAAATAAGTTTATCTTGGTCTGATCAGGCCACAGGACATGGTTCCAGTTATCCATGTCCTTAGTCTGCTTTTTTCAGCAAACTGTTTGTGGGCTTTCTTGTGCATCATCTTTAGAAGAAGCTTCCTTCTGGGACGACAGCCATGCAGATCAATTTGATGCAGTGTGCGGCGTATGATCTGAGCACTAACAGGTTGACCCCCCACCCCTTCAACCTCTGCAGCAATGCTGGCAGAACTCATTAGTCTATTTCCCAAAGACAACCTTTGGATATGAGCACCTGCACTCAACTTCATGGGTCGACTATGGCGAGGCCGGTTCTGTGTGGAACCTGTCCTGTTAAACCGCTGTATGGTCTTGGCCACCGTGCTGCAGCTCAGTTTCAGGGTCTTGGCAATCTTCTTATAGCCTAGGCCATCTTTATGTAGAGCAACAATTCTTTTTTTCAGATCCTCAGAGAGTTCTTTGCCATAAGGTGCCATGTTGAACTACCAGTAATTAGTATGAAAGAGTGAGAGTGATAACACCAAATATACACACTTGCTCCCCATTAACACCTGAGACCTTGTAACACTAACGAGTCACATGACACTGGGGAGGGAAAATGGCTAATTGGGCCAAGTTTGGACATTTTCACTTAGGGGTGTACTCACTTTTGTTGCCAGTGGTTTAGACATTAATGGCTGTGTGTTGAGTTATTTTGAAGGGACAGCAAATTTACACTGTTATACAAGCTGTACACTTACTACTTTACATTGTAGCAAAGTGTCATTTCTTCAGTGTTGTCACATGAAAAGATATAATAAAATATTTACAAAAATGTGGTATACTCACTTTTGTGAGATACTGTAATCACCTGATAAATGGCTATTTACAGCCCTTTAACAGTTTAATTTTTCAGTTTGTTTGTTTCAATTTTTGAGCACCAGCCACCACTGCCTCCACCTGCAAGTATAAACTAAGGCTTACAGATTACATAGAAACCTTTACATATTTGCTTCTATAAACCGCCACTGTTTTTCAATGAACATATTTAGGTGTGGCCACTAGATGTCACACTTACTGCAGAACTGTAAACTCAATTCATAAAGAAGCCCTGTGTACGCACATTTTACTAACCCCCCTGTAAACTCAAAAGTTATATGAGTTGGAGGCTACCAATACGTACAGGTTTGTTTATAGTAACTATGAACATTTCCAGCAAATAGTATATCCCAAAGCAAACTATTTGCTTATGTAAAGGTATAATACCACAGATGATGTCTAAGAGGCTACTGACAGATACATGTACATCCCAGGACATGGGTTATGGACCAATGGTGTAAATTAAATTTTTATTGCTATTGATGAAGACCACACCAGTTCTTAGTTGATGTGTATTACATAGGTAAAAAAAATCTGTATTTTCTAAAGGAAAAGGAAAAGTAAAAAGTGCTAAAATGATTCACAATTCCTCAATTTGATACTGGATGAAATGATTGAAGGTCTAAAGTTCTACAGACGGTTATGTAACTTGCCATGCCATACCATGTAATATTAATTTCCACTATAACAAGTGAAGGTGATATCCAAAATCTTTGGTCCTGGTTACGAAATCTCTCTAGTTGACCCATTTTATCACCAGTAGCTAAAACCATAGTGTAATGGGACAGGGCATAAATATCTGTGAGCTCCAGGTCATCTGATGAATTTGACTAACATGAAAACCTGTCTGAGAAGACAGTTTGACTTCTTTTTCCACTCAGTATGTGTCAAATGCAACATCACAATATCATTACGAATTGAGCAGATCTTCAACTTACCCATGAGATGTCCCATTTATGTCCAGGTTTAGTATTTACATTTGTTGCAACATACTAGAGCTGCACAATTAATCCTTAAAAAATCGTGATCTCGATTCAACCCCCTGAAAATCTCTGTTGCAGAGTTTGCCGATTCTTTCATAGCTTAGCTGTCAAAAGAAAACATCTGGACAGTTTGCTAAGTTTTTAATATGAAACATTGTAATGAACTCTTCCTTCTTAGATCAAGGGGATACACTTCTGTTTGTAAAGAAAAAATCCGGGCAGTCTGCCAGGTTTTCAACAAGTGTAAATGCAGGAAGTTTAATCACTTAAAGTCTAAATCTTTTTCTGACACTTCTTTCTTAAGTTAAAATCAATATTTTTTGCTAGAAAATTACTTGGAACCCCCAAAGATTATATATATTTTAGCAGAGACTCTAGGGAATAAAATTGCAATTGCTGCAATATTTTATGTCACACTATATTTGCCCAGCGGTCTTTCAAACGCAATTATTTAGGAAAAAATACACTTCAATGAATAAAAAAAAAACGAAAACGCTGCGAGAATCGTGAGAGAATCGTGATCTATCTTCAAAGCAAAAAAATTGTGATTCTCATTTTAGCCAGAATCGTGCAGCTCTACAACATACCCGACTTTTGTTCTAAAACATCTTCTTATATAGTAAAAAGATGTAGCGCAACCTATATTCACTAACACCACAAATGAAGTCACTTAAATGTCCCAATACAAAAGTCCAAAAAAAGATTGAGTAAAGTTAAAACTCAAATGTGTTTCCACCCACCAGTACAATGCTAAAAAAAGTCTTCAACTTATGAATCACCTGTGATCTGCAAGCAGTCATCACATGTGCTCCGTATATGCTCACTTTCAGACAAGACCCTGATTATTAGTCAAGGGCCAGATGCACTTTTTCCCCATCACGGGTCAGTGATAAATACAATCCTTATCTCCTCCACTCTACTCTGATGCGGACAATCACTTGTGTGAACATAGGCGTGCGCAGGTGGTGTGCCAGGGCACACCCTAATTACTACGTGCGGTGATGAATCCCCCTACTGCCTGGGCTCCCCCCCTTGTTAGCCCCCTCGCCCCACAGTGCTGCTGACTTCCCTCCTCTCCTCTCCCCCTGGCTGCAGCGGTGGATGTTTCAGGAAGGAGAGCGGGGGAAGGGGCTAGTAAATATGTAATTTACCACCCATTCCTTTTAAATGAACACACTTGCTCACTATGTCCATTCATAATTGAAGCATAGTAAACAGACATTGGCCCATAAACCCCCCACCATACTTACCTGAGCCCTCATTCAATTCAACGCTATGCACATCTGCAGCTCTTCTCTCCCCTCATTTCCGTGACTCACTGGCTTTGCTGGGGCAGCGGGACAGGGAGGCAACCAGTGCTGTCAATCAAAGCCAGTGATGAGAAAGTGGAGGGCAGGGGCGGGGCCGAGTCCCGCTGTCTGTGTCAATGAAAAAGGAATTTAGGGGCATCCCCCATGTGTCCACCAATGGGAGCTGAATGGACTATTCCAAGGATTACAATTATATATATTTTTTTTAAATTATACAATTTTATTTATCCACAATTAAAAATTGGATTAGTAGATCTTACAGTGTCATTTTCATTAGCAATATTGTGGGAATGAGAAATCCCTTTTGTGATCTTAACCGTGTGGATGTCCAGCGCTATGGGTTAAATTCTGTTCCTCCCAGGGTTCTGTCATTTTGATCTAGATTGATTTCAGGTTAGTTTTGAATTTTTGCTTGAGGCCATAGCCTCTTTTTACCCACAGCAGCTGTATATTCCCTCTCTCACTCTTCCACTTTTTTACTCTTTTACTCCCCCCCACCTTTCTCTCCTTCCCTTTCCTCATCCCGTTCCTTTTCCTCCCCCTTCCCCCCTCCCCTTCTTCCTCTCCCTGTCTTTTCCACCCCCCCCCCTTCCCCCCCCATCCTTCCTGTGTTTCCCCTTCCCAGCTGTTGCTTTTTCTCTTTCTATTCTTCTTTGCTTTTTCTCTTTCTATTCTTCTTTCCCTCCCCCTTCCCTTTCCTTTCCCCCCATCTTCTCCCTCCCCTTTTCCCAAGTCACATTTCTTTTACTTCCGCTTTTTTCTTTCTACGATCTTATGAAGGGTTCCCTAGCTTAGTTGGTTATGCCATGGCAAAACCTGTTAATCTCTTGATTAATTAATCTCTTGATAGGCAGCACCCCCTGTCAAACTCTGCACCCCAAGTTAAAAATGCAGCAGCTGCAAAGCATCATGGCCGCAGTATCTGTACAGTCCCATCCAGCTGTATTGGAACAGTTTTGGTGGGTGGGAAGGGGGCAGTAAAAACTGTGGCTCAGCTGCCCATTTTAACGCCCCCCGGGCCACCTGTCTGATAGAGCCCTTAGGCATCTGCATCAAGATTCATTGCAATATACAATGAAAATTGAAGTATATGAGATGAAATTCGTTCAAAGAAACAAGTGAGATGAAAGCAGTCCTTAATGGGGGGCTACAGTTTTCCCCATTGGGTAAAAGTAGTCACTCTGAGTAGAAAGAGCTCTCATTTTAGACTTAACAAATTAGGAGTGGGAAATACAAGGGCAAGATCCCTAGGCAGATATAGGGGGTGGGGTAAGTTCGGATGGGGGGACAGAATGGGGTGAAGAGAGAAGGCAGAAACAGGAAGCAAAAGAGAGAAGAAGGCAGGGGTTTAGACAAAGGGGGCAGGAGAAGCCTGCAGTGGATGAGAGAAAAGGGCAGAACTTTTTTTTATATAAAGGTTTAAGACTTTGGCTTTTGACATACAACCACCATAGGAGAGGAGTTAGGTCCTGTAAGGTCAAACAGAAGATGAGAACTGTATTCCGGGGTGGAACAAAACTTCAGACAGCAGTACCAGGTTTTCCTGAATTTCTCCTCGGGATGGTAAAGGGAAGGCAGTTAAATCTTACATTTGCATGGTTTCATTTATTCAAGCAATCTACTGTGTCAAGGTGGAGGGGGAGGTCTGTTTCCATAGGCTAGGAATACTGTCTCTGGTGGCATTTATTAGTTGGATTCCCAGCGAGTTCTTGTATCTCCTGACTGGAAGGTGGGTGAAGTGAAATAGAAAAGCTACAGGGACATTATCAATAGGGACTCCTGTAAGTTAAACTTTGCAGTAAAGCACTTGAATTGTAGACCAAAAGGGGGCGAGAAGGGGTCATTCCTAAAATATATGCAGAAGGGTGCCCTGCACCAGCATTATGTGAGCTTTGGGGGTACATTCTGTTCAGTATGTCTAAGGTCCTTCATAATAGGTCAATTTAATTAATTTTATAGTAGGAAAACAAATGTCTGAAGTGGAACAAAGAATTACCCAAGAGTCCTTCTTTGGATCTCTTTTTTACTATGCCACTATAGTGCATGCCTTGTGATATACCTTCATGTTAATATGTTACAATTGAACTCTTTATTCTACTACTATTTTACTATTTCATAGACTAACTGATAAATGTTAATAGTAATTTAGATGAATGGCATACTACACAAGACCAATTATTTGTTGGGCTTTCCAAGTCCCTTTTAGATGTTCCAGATGTCAGATGATTGAATGGAGTGTGATGGTCATTCATAGTGGTGTCAAGGCCTCAGGGCCCTATGAACTGTTCCATTACATGTCAAGAATGCTTACAGCTTTAGGGGTTATATACAGTACATAACCATAATGAGTACAATACTCTGTGAAGTGATGTACCTCATGTTTGAGGGATGGTATTGGTATGTTTCATCTTTTGCCCTAAGGCGAGCTGCTCTAACAGTACTTAGAGTATATCTTATTCATAGCAGTGGGGGGTATCATAAGAGCAATTTGTATAGGCCAAATGCACAACCATTTTAAATAGCAAATACCAGAATAAAAACACTGGCTGAATATTATGAGGGTGTGGTAAAGATAAAAATAAAATAATAAAATAGGTGGACCCAGTTATCCTGCTGTTTGATATGGTTGGCACCTTTACTACCTCTGACAAATAACTGATCAGTAAAGAAATTAATGTATAATTTCATACAGATAAGGTCATTATGTGGATGCCTAAAGAAATATTTTTTGTACCAAGCTTTGGAAATGTAAATGGTATTCTGGCACATATAAATCTCATGCTGGGAGAAACAAAAGCATTTGAAAAAATAAAAAATAAACAGTCTTGTCTTCTACACATATTATGATGCTTTAAGGCTTTAACAAATTATCACTAAACTCTACACGTAACGAGCCAGGATCCCTGAACTCCTCCCTGAACTATATGCTGTTCTGGTAGATAAGAGGAACTGAAATGGGACAGAGTGCAAATGTAGAATATCCCAGTCATAGAGCAAAAACATGCAAAACCATACAAATTAAAAAAATTGAGCCAAAGGAGATATAAAAAATAGTTTTATCCCTTTGCATCTATTTGGCAACCATTGCAACAATTTATACTCAATAATTCACAGCTACAAATCAGAAGCCAACTTTTTTTCATCAGTGTGGGGCAATAAGAACAGTAAATTATGATTTGAATTGGTAGCTATAGGTTACAACATTTTCTGCTTTTCCTTTTCCCATGGAATAGAATACAATGTCTTTACTAATTAAACAAGCAATGTGTAAAGTACAGTAACCCATTGCAGTCAAAACTAGTTTCTACCATTACGTAGTAAGTAATAAAAAAAAATATCTAATTTGTCGCTAAAGGAGCAGGGCCCTCTGATTCCTACTGTATCAAATTGTATTGTATTTGTACTGTTTACCCTCAAGTTGTAAAGCGCTACGTAAACTGTTGGCGCTATATAAATACTGTATAATAATAATAGTTATTGCAATTTGTACATTATTACACTTCAAACTCCCTTAATAAATTAGCTTGCAAACTTGCTTTCTAGGCAAAATATAAGGAAAATCTATAATAGCCCAGGGACATAAAGTCCTATACGCTTTCATCAACTTTCAAGTAGTGTCTTCAGTGTTCCAGTATGCAGACAGACTCAGTCCCACAGCAAGCATGACTTGGGAGTTGGGTTCTTAAAGTGATACTAAAGACTCATTTTTTTTTAGTTAAAAATAACAAACATGTTATACTTACCTGCTCTGTGCAGTAGTTTTGCGTAGAGCAGCCCGGATCCTCCTCTTTTCGGATCCCTCTTCGGTGCTCCTGGCCCCTCCTTCCTGTTAAGTGCCCCCACAGCAAGCAGCTTGCTATGGGATCACCCGAGACAAGCCGCAGCTCCCTGTTTCCATTCAGACATGGAGCCACGGCCCCACCCCCTTTCTCTCCTCATTGGCTGGCTGACTTTGATTGACAGCAGCAGGAGCCAATGGTGCCAGGCTGCTGTCTCAGCCAATGAGGAGGGGAGCCCCGGGCAGCCAAGACACTCCTGCAACATCACTGAATCTAGATAGGGCGCAGGTAAGTAATTAGGGGGAGCTGAGGGGGGCTGCTGCACACAAAAGGGTTTTTACCCTAATGCATAGAAAGTATTAAGATAAAAAAACTTTTGGCTTTACAACCCCTTTAAATGTACAGCAATCTGTTAGACTCCTTTCTATATTGGTCTGCCTTCATTACAATTAGGCCCCATGCACACGGGATGTTAAAATAACGTTATTAAAACGCCAGTATCTTTGCAGTGATTTTTTAAAACTTTTTTCAGCTTTTTTTCAATGTTTTTCAATAGCGTTTTTGAGCGTTTTTCCGCGTTAGCGTTTTTTTTTTTCCAACATTTTTTTTTTTCAATGGATCAAAAACGTTAAAAAACATTGGTGAATGACGTTTTTGAGCGTTTGTCAGCGTTAGAGCGTTTTTACAGCTGAAAAACGTCTCTCAGAACCCACTGGTCCTGGGTTTTTTTTACAGCTTAAAAACGCCTATGCCATTTGCAGCTCAAAAACGCCTAGGTGGGCATGAAGCCATTGACTAACATAGACAGGCCTTTTTAAGCTGCAAAAAATGCTCAAAAAAGCAGCTGTAAAAACGTCCGTGTGCATGAGGCCTTAACTTTGATTAGTTAGTATGGGTACCTCACTTTTTGCTCTGTCCCTTGAATTGCTTTAATAGACTCCCATGTTTTTTCCCCTCCTCCCAATTATTAAACCTGTAAAATGACACAGGAGTAGGTAGTATGAGTCAGAATAGGAGCCCCTTGGATAATAAGAGTGCTGTGCAAATAAATTGTCCATTCAATAAATGTAGATAGGAGATGAGATCACCAGTGGATAGTCAAACGCCTAGGGTAAAATCAGAGGTGACTATAATCCCTTCACCATATAAGGATGGCCCCTCACCTGCAATCTTCGACCTGAAACAGGTCACACAGCATAAAAACCATACACAGGGTAAGCTGAAACAGGCGATAATTACTTCTCATAAAGTGCTCCCACTCTCATCAGATGGCATAGATGGAATATGTAAATAAAGCATAAACAATATAGTGCTCTCCGCATATACGTTAATGTTAAAATAAGAATAAAAGTAATGCACTCACAAATCCGAGCACTCAGAACCGAGTGCCGGCTGGATGGCGTGTGATCGTATACAGGCTGACAGCCGCGGGTGACGTCACGCGCTCCTGGCCCCCATACGCGTTACGTCCTGTGGGCGGGACTTCATCAGCGTGGGGCCCACAGGACACCCACAGGACGTAACGCGTACGGGGGCCAGGAGCGCATGACGTCACCCGCGGCTGTCAGCCTGTATACGATCACACGCCATCCAGCCGGCACTCGGTTCTGAGTGCTCGGATTTGTGAGTGCATTACTTTTATTCTTATTTTAACATTAAAGTATATGCGGAGAGCACTATATTGTTTATGCTTTATTTACATATTCCATCTATGCCATCTGATGAGAGTGGGAGCACTTTATGAGAAGTAATTATCGCCTGTTTCAGCTTACCCTGTGTATGGTTTTTATGCTGTGTGACCTGTTTCAGGTCAAAGATTGCAGGTGAGGGGCCATCCTTATATGGTGAAGGGATTATAGTCACCTCTGATTTTACCCTAGGCGTTTGACTATCCACTGGTGATCTCATCTCCTATCTACATTTATTGAATGGACAATTTATTTGCGCAGCACTCTTATTATCCATATGTCATTTGAGGTTTTTTGTTGAATTCGCCTTTGTGCTTGCTTGCATTTATTTTTATTGTTTATGTGTCAGCGCTGAGTTGATTTTTATTATTATTTAAGAATAGGAGACCCTACCGTCTAATGCAGGGGTCTGCAACATTTCCAAACAGAGGGCCAGTTTACTGTCCTTTAGACTTTAAAGGGTAAGTTCACCTTTACAGAAAAATCTGTAAGGTGAACTTACACAGGACATCTTCCCCATCCCCCCTTGTCCCGCTGACCTGGGCCCCGGCGATCACCCGCTAGGAGACCTCGTATAGCCGCCTCACTGGTCTGGGGCTAAGAAATCCCCTTGACTTAATCTCCTAAGCGTACCTCGTCAGGAGGTATGTTTAGGAGCATTCTAATTGGTCCATGTGACGGCGCCGACCAATCAGAACCTGCGTAGCCCGTCCTGTCACCGCGGGCGAAGAAAAGAGAAAGCTGCAAGGATTTTTAAATCCCCTGACTGGTAAAGCGGCTATCCGATGTGTCAGAACAGATGATTCCCAAACTCCAGGTTAGAGGGACCAGGTGCGATGGGCAGGGGGTCCAATGTAAGTTCACCTTACAGATTTTCTGTACGGGCCAGACTGTGGCCTGTACAAGTAGAAAATGCCCAAGCATCAGTAGGAGTAAACAATGCTTCAGGTTTGATGATAAGTGGGAGAAAAAACAAGTGACATAACACCTGTGGTCAGTAGAAGAAGGAATAGTGAACCATCACTGACAATAGTGGAAGGAATAGTGCCCCATCGCTGATGTTATTGGGAGAAATTATGCCCCATTGTTGGTGTCAGTGGGGGGGAAAGTGCGGCGTAGTTGGTGTCAGTAAGAGGAATGCTGCCTTGAAACAAACCGAATAATAGTGCCCTAAGGGCCAGATAAAGTTAAGCAAAGTGCCATAGGTTGAAGTTCACTCCTCTAACAGAAGAGTAAATAGATTTCTTTATCTTTTTAAACCGTAAAAGGGGATCCTTGTTTAGGCAGCCATTTATTCAGAGCAGACAAGTAGCTATAAGTAAACAGTCCAATCACTGCCTCCCTGCACGTCCCGGGTGAGACCGCAAAGAACAGGTCCACTGTTAAGCAGAAGAAGAAGACCAGAACTCCTGAAAAGGTCTTATTTTTGATCTACATTACAAGTTTGTTGGTGGGAATAACTAAAGACCTAGTTAGAGTTTCTATCTGCATTAAAGTGCATCAATAATTACGGTATGTTTATACATTTTGGGGAGTGGTCAAATGTTCCTGCCATGATTTAAGGCCGTCAAGTGAAGTTGAAATACCTTGACTTTCTGAATGTATACATCATTCTTCAATAAATTCAAGCTGTGATTTAGTGTGGTGCAGGCTCTCTCAGTATCTCCAAATATTTCTGTCACCATTCAAAATAGAGAACTAAAGAATCTGACTTTTTCAAGATTATTGGCAAGTTTGTGTTCAATTTATTTTCCCAACTCTTCTTCACAAATGCTTGCCCGAATCTTTAAAAAGTAAACCTATCCTGCCTATCCCTCAAACACTGGATGAGGATCCCACAAGTATATTAATCCTGGGGTCAGCATCCTTTATGTTCTCTTTGTGTATACTTGTTGTCCCACAAGTGTTAGTCTATCTACTGCTGCTGCCTTTTAATATGTAGTCAGCCAGTGGAAAAATCCAGTAGTCTCAGCAGAAAGTTAAAATGTTCAAGTAGTGTTCAAGTAAGTGATCATTTGGGAAAAGAAGACCCAGGAAAATGCTTTATCCTGCCTGCAGTAGATTGATTACATCATACCCCTAGATCAAGAGTCTCCAAAGTACGGCTCGCTAGGACATTTTTTCCGAGCCATAGCTAGAGTCCTCAGACTCCCTGAACTAACCTTCTCCTCACTTCAAAACAAACCTCAAGGAGGAAACTCTTTCCTTCTTGCCACTGTGTCCAAGGTTTTGCACCTAATGGGTGCCCATTTATTCTATGAAGATTACATGGGCACCCATCATAAACTGACACCTAGACAAATATTCCGTGTTTGAGCACCTCCCTACCAGTATAGAGTATAGATAATTAAAGCAGCACTTTAGAAATGGGAATGGAGCTTGGGGACCACAAGTACTAACCTGTCTAAGGCAGGCCATACATTAATCAATTTTCTTTCTCTCAACCATAGAATGAAGCCTATCATACAGAACGGTTGGACTGAAGTCGACCAATGGTTGGACTTCAGTTCAACCAGCCTGCCCATACATGGATTAAAATTTGGCCCGTTCAGCAGGAATTTCGATCTGTCTATGGCTGGCTTAGGACTACATGTGGTTTTAATCTAGCTTTTTAATGTCTCCAAGATCCCATGTTGTGTACAATAACTGCTAATTTCAAACAGATTCAGCATTAGTAGTTGCTTTTCTGTAAAAGAAAATATACTATTTTCTTTAAATGTGTGGTTTCTTCATGCTACAAACTATAGGCAAATGTAATAAGCCAAAATCTAGTCAAAATGTATCGAAATATTTAAAGTAAAATCTGATGGCTGTTAAAGATGAATGCAGGTTTGCTTTTTGCCCTGCCTTACTGATAACCTTCTATTTGGATGGATATCATTTTCCCATTCTAGAGTGGCTTTATCTCATTGGTAGTTTTTTTTTCTGTCTGATCTGAATTATTGGTAGTTATTATTTGCCTAAACTAATTTGCTTACTTAAAGCATAACTCCACTTTTGTTGAGAAAAAAACACCCCCCCCCCCGGGTGATCTATGTACATTGCAAGAATTTTAACAAACTTTGTTGCAGATTCCTACCAAAATCACTGTTTTCCCCTGTGCAGAGTGAGTCTAATTATCAACCAGCTACTGCAGAATCAGGCCTCTAATGAGGAAAATTTCAGGGTCTGCATCCCTTTAGACGTTATTTCCTATTGGGAGTATCTTACCAAAAATTACATTTTTTGTTGTAGGGGATGCCAACAATCTGACTTGTATCTTAGTGTAGACTTCTGGGGAAATCAGTGAGCCAATCACACAAGCAGGAAATTATGTTTCAAAGGGGGGGTAGCCATATTGCATTGCACTTTACAGAAAATTACAGAGTTGCAAATTGAAAAGAAAAAAGTAATTTTTTTTATAACATTCAATTACAATATGACTTGTGTTGCAATTGTATATGCTATATATATATATATTTTTATTTGCTATTTTTTCTTCCCATCAAAGTGGAGTTACCCTTTAAAGATGCTAATACAGATTTCAGGAAAGCCAAGTTAGGGGCCAAATTAAGTTATATCCTTTTTTTCTACTTGTGTATTAACAATAGGAGATATACAGTACTGCAATAGTATTTTATAATTTCTATCAAGTACCTTAATTCATTATGTTTTAAAAGATCATTGATGTGCAGGAATCAACTCCTTTTTTTTTATAGCACATGTATCAACTTTCTTCAGTAAGGCTAGGTTCACACTATATGAGGTAGTACTGGGCGGCTGTTCCAGCACAGTCCCACCACATGGTCAAGGCAAAATGCCTGAGTTTCGGGCCTGTGTGCAGGCACGGTGGACTAAAAAAAGTAATGTATGCAGTACAAGGCAATCCACTGCCTCACATAGTGCAGCCAGAGGTTGAACTTTATGAGATGTCTATGTGACACCTCAAGTTTGTTTAAAAAAGAAAAGAGTGCAATTTGCTGAGCTCAGGGCATCATCTCTGCGCTGATCTCGGCCACACCACACAGCACACCAGCCACTGCCTTGCAATGCAACACCTGGTGTGAATGAGCCCTAATGCCGTGTACACACGTCCGGACTTTTTGACCAAACTTGTCAGACGGAACGAATCCGTTGGACAATTCGACCGTGTGTGGGCTTCATCGGATCTGCTGCCGAAAAGTCCGCCCGTGTGTACACGGCATTAATGCTATAACCCATAGACACCAACCAGAATATATTTTGATTACATTGTTTTAATAACAATAAATCTGACTGGTTGTGACTGGTCCTTGCTGTTTATACTGTTTTAAAGCCAGGGCCACAATTTTTGGCCCTTCTTTAACCACTTGCCAACCGCCGCACACAGATGTATGTCGGCAGAATGGCACAGGCAGGCAAATGGGCGTACCTGTACGTCCCTTTAAATTTGCCGCCTATCGGGCACTCGCGCGCCCGCCACACGCTGCGGGTCCTGGGAACTCGATGTTCGCCCGCAGACTGCGATTGGGGTGTGGAGAGGTAGAATGGGGAGATGCCAATGAAAACAAGGCATTTCCCCATTCTGCCTAGTGACATGACAGGGATCTACTGCTCCCTGTCATCGGGAACAGTGATCGCTGTCATATCAGTGGTAGCCCATCCCCCCTACAGTTAGAACACCTCCCTAGGAAACACTTAACCCCTTGATCACTCCCTAGTGTTTAACCCGTTCCCTGCCAGTGTAATTTACACAGTATTCAGTGCATTTTTATAGCACTGATCGCTGTATAAATGACAATGGTCCCAAAATAGTGTCCAAAGTGTCCGATGTGTCCGCCATAATGTCGCAGTCATGATAAAAATCGCAGATCGTCGCCATTACTAATTAAAAAATTAATAATAAAAATGACATAAATCTATCCCCTATTTTGTAGACGCTATAACTTTTGTTCAATATATGCTTATTGCGATTTTTTTACCAAAAATATTTAGAAGAATACATATTGGCCTAAACTGAGAAAGAATTTTGTTTTTTTATATATTTTTGGAGGATATTTATTATAGCAAAAAGTCTAAAATATAGCTTTTTCAAAAAAATTGAGGCTCTTTTTTGTTTATAGCACAAAAAATAAAAATACCACCAGAGAAAGCTCTATTTGTGGGGAAAAAAGGACGTCAATTTTGTTTGGGGACAATGTCGCACGACCTCGCAATTGTCAGCTAAAGCAGCGCAGTGTCGAATCGCCAAAAATGCTCTGGTCAGGAACGGGGTAAAAATTTCCAGGGGTGAAGTGGTTAAAAAACTAGTTACCTGGCTATGTTTGATTTGAATAATTATGTGTCACATACCAGAAACACGCATCAGCACTCCATATCTTTTTGCTGGTTCCAGATCAGTCATTTAGAAAGCAAGCACTGAAGCCAAAGCACCATAATGACACAGCTAAGGAACCAACATTCTCCAAAGGAGAAGCTAAAAACGGTAACTTATCTTATTCTCTCATGAAAGAAGCACTTTAAAAAAGAATTCCTGGAAACTCTACAATCACTTTAATAAAATTCCATTGCAGTTTAAAGAAAAAAAAACACTTAGGGGGCCTTTAAAAAAAAAAAACATTGTGCGAATGTCTCAAGTATTTGTGCAGCCATCATGAATACTACCTGTAATTTGTAAAATTATGTTTACTTTCTATGGTCATCTAATGGCCATAATGTGACATTTTCATAAGGTACCTCAATCAGGAAAATGCCACATTATGGCTACTAAATGGAGTTGCCAATCATAGGAAACAAACATATTAAACAGATTTGGGGAATTATTTGTGGCAGCTGTGCAAATGCTTGTAATACTCTAACAGCATAAACTGTACCCTGGCTGTTTTGGGCACATGATAGTCCCCTGGACACAAAGAAAACCAAACATGTTTGTGTGTGTCCCCCTTCTCTTCTGCATGTCACCACAGGTTTCTCTCACTCATACAAAATGTGACAAAATAGATGAGGCTTCCCTTTGATACCTAGAGATTTGAATCTATGCTTCGGCCACTAGATTGTTTAGCAAATATAAAAAGTATTGCAAAACACATTTTAGAGATGCTAAAATACTGGAACTCACGCGGCCCCCTTTTTTTTATCTCCCTTAAAACAGGACACGAGTCACATGCCTAAAAAAAATGATTCAGCATTTTATCTTTTGCAAAGAGAATTCATTTGCATTCGAGAATTGAGAAGATCTAAGCAAGTTTAAACTAAATGTTTACTACAATATATTTGCACATATTTCACAGAATGGCCATACCTATATACGGTATATTGTTTTGTTTGGCTAAATGTGGAATTCATTTATAATGAGTAAGCAAAAATTTCTTTAAAAAGCACAGAACAGTCCTACGGAAGAAATATTTTATTGCCACTAGAAAAATGTAGTAAAACAACATACTTCTCAGCAACAACCTATTTGCCTCATGCTGAACATCTTATGCCCAGATGTCTTTACAAGTTTGTTTTCTTTCTCCCTTTTATCCTGTTGTGCTCATTTAGCATTTGATAAGTCACGTTTTCCAGATGTAAGATCCTAGGTGCAGTGCCTTAGAAAACGAGAATAGGTTTAAGCAGAATGGAACAGTGGTCTTACAATATTTTGTTACTCTATAACGTATTCCATTCCCAATTGGCATTTGTTATTTAGTGCAATTTAACAAACTATTGCAAATATCTACCCAGCTTTCACTACCTTATTTGAAATGACTAGTGCAATTTTTTTTTTAATAACTTCAGACTATGCCTTCCCTGTTTGAAGATGCTCAAATTAAGTAACTACATTAAACCCACCACTTAATATGAATATTTCCAGTATGGCCATTCTTCTCAATCTTTTCACATCTGTCTCTAGCTTTAGATTTCCAGATGTTTTAAATCTACCTTAGTCATCTATATAACTTTTTCTTGAGCTACCATTACTGCTTCTGACTAATGGCTCACCTTTATTAATTTTCTTGGCACTCCTCCCTTCTTCTATATATGCACTGTCCATCTCATTCTATTAATTTTGATGAATGCTACAATGGCTTGTTCTATGGCCTTATATTTCAGTTTTTGTTGTTTATCAGACATAGTCCACTCTAACTTACTACTCACATACTGTATTGTCCTCATTACCCTCTGTTTCCATATTTGAAGCCTTTTCCTCTTGTGTTTAAGGGTTAGTCCAGCCTTTAGTCAGTTATATCTTAGCTGTACACGGGCTGGGTGGGTTGAGTCATTCTCACTTGAACTTTGAGTGTTTCAGCACCTACTGTCCTATTTACTATCACTGTATATAAAATAAATAGCCAGTGAGCGCTGGAGGAGAGAACAGAGAGCTTCTGACTGACAGTCACGGCTCTCTGCTCAGAGTGGAAGGGGACAACTGAGCGATCAGTGGTGTTTGATCATTCAGTTCTCACTCCAGAGCTGGCAGGGGACAGATGCAGCATCAAATCAATGCTGCATCCACCTAGGTGAGTATGATTGTTTGTTTTTTTGGAAGTTCATACTTCTCTTTTAAAGAAACTGGCAGTAATTAAGACCAGCTCTGACCTGGCCTACAGAGGTAAGCCAGTGCTCAGTTTGCCATGTGTCTCTACTGGGAGGTTGTCATTAATGTGACAGCTTACCGCACAGGGCTCTAATCCCGACCCTATTCAGTCGTCTGCCAAGAGATTCCCTGTCTCAAAAGCTGAAAGTAAACAAAAGGGCCTGTGATACTGTAATGCCCATATTTGGGAAATTACTTGAGTCACTGGGTGGGCACAGCCTGATGGGGAACTGAGAGATTAGTTTCCATCAGGTTTTCTTTAACCTTGAGGATGGTACTGGGGAGTTTTGAAAGACGAATGGACTGCTATGGATCTGCCTACTGCAATGCACTGTCAATCAGCAGCAAGACAGACCTACTGGGATCTAGTCTCTCAGTTCCCCATCAGGCTCCATCCCCTGAACTACAAAATTCCTCAACCTCGCACCTGTCAGTGAGATGGGTGTAGTGGCTGGAGAGGGAGTGCGCTGAGGAAAGATTGTCCATTATGGACACTTCAAACTCAGTGCTGGGCTCTGACAGTTTCATGTACTTGTCTCTCACGAGTACCGACAATTTCAGTTAGGCTGGTCATTGTGCATTTTCAGTATGCCTTGGTGTCAGGATGAATTAACTACAGTGAACAGGCAGGCAATCAAGATGGCTGAGGATGCCTAAGCCTGAAGAAAACTGGGCAAAGATGTCAACAGTGACAAAGGAGATTTAAGCCATTGCATATTTTCACATTATGGCAAAAGTCCTGGGCACCAGCACTGAACTTTAGGTTTGCTTTAGGTTAAGAGCCCTTTCACACTGACAGCGCGGCCGTGTTAGCGGTAAAGCGCCGCTAGTTTTAGCTTTAGGAGCGGTGTATACCTAAAGCGCCCCAAAGATGCTGCTTGCAGGACTTTTTTTTAACGTCCTGCCAGCGCAGTGCCACAGTGTGAAAGCACTCGGGCTTTCACACTGGGACTGCAGATGAGGCATTTTTCAGGTGCTTTACAGGCGCTATTTTCAGCGCTAAAGCGCCTGAAAAACACCTACAGTGTGAAAGAGGGCCAAAGCAGATTTGTTGTCTATTCAACATTTTTCCTTGTGTCCAAACACATTTCACACAATATGTTAAAGGAAACCTGTGGTACGAGAAATATATAGATGACTATTGTTCACCTTTCTCCTGAAAATGCTTGGTCTTTAGATGTTATGCTACTCTATTTTCTTTAGTAGTTTGTGGCTCATTTACTAAGAGCAAATATGAAGATTCTTACTTTAGGGCCAGTTTACATCTGAAACACACAGTAATGAGTGCAGTGTTCCTGTGTGATCCTTGCACGTACCTATGCCTTATGATTCTACAGCCCATCGATTGGATTGCAAATTGCACTGGAACCGGGGAAAGGCAATGCATGCATCACTTTTAAAAACATGACACTACAAACCACATGGTACTGCGGTACGATGCAATTTGGTGCCCAAAAATGCACTGCGCTTGGTATCTGCGTTTGGGGTGCCGTTAACAATACACTGTCACAATCGCAGGAACAGTGCATTCTAGCATGGTGTGGGAAAGGCCCTCAGTCTGGCATAGTTCCCAGCATGTTTATTTCAAATCAGTAACTCAGCTTTGAGTCCAAATGATGGACATGACTGCCAAGCAACCAGTATATTCAGGAATTCTACAAAGAAATCATCTTTATTTCTCTTAGCAAAGCTTTTCTCAAACTCTTATAAAACAAAGTAATAAAATTGTGAAAAAATACTGTAGGTGTATGTACATAAATAGATGGCTCATATCATCAGCAAACGAAGGCTGGTTATGCTGATAATGTCTACTCTAGCAACAAACGTGTTGTTTTAGTTATCCATGAAGCACAAACCAAGAATACTACTGTCTGTCAGCAGATTAAAAACACTATAAATGGTATTGAATATTAATCTGAGGTTTTAGGTGTTTTTTTCCTAATGCCAGATCATCATACCGTAATTATTAACTTGAAAATATGCACATAGTAGACAAATTCTGGATGACCTTTGATAGTTCATAAAACTTGTAAAACTTGTAAACACAGCACACACCTTGATAACCTCCTATACAAAACTATGTAATCTAGTGCATAATACAAGGAAGACAAGTCTGGAATAAATCAGGACTTTACCTGTGAATATACTACATGTACTTAGGGATAAGCAAACATTGTCTAAATACAAGATCCATGTGTAATCTTACTTGAATATTGGTGTGCTTAGAGTATTCCTTCTAGATCTGTGCAGTATTCTAGTGTGAAACTTTTCCCCTGTGCAGGAGCTTTTTGTTATACAGACTGGTCATTGCTGCTCTCTCACCTTGTGCACGGTGACTGGTCTTGCCCCTCCTTAATTTATCTGCAGGCAGCCTTTAGTGGGTGGAGCTGCTGGGCCCCTCCCACAGCTCTGCTCTCTGCACAGCCTAAGTACAGCATGGTGATGATATCACCACCACTTTAACAAGGTAATAACTGGGCATTTGACACACACAAAGTGGAAATATATCCTTTGTGGCTATTGTAGAAAATATTTAAATGAAAATATCTGTGTCCGGAGTTCACTTTTAACTTAGTTTTAGCACAAAATAAACCCAGGAGCTTACACAGCTCTTATTTGGAACCGTCCAAATCATCATATTAGATAAACAGATTGTCTATTTGGGAAAAATAAAAAATATATACATACACAAACACACACGCACATACATATATATACAGTATGTACAGAATTTCAAAGTTCACTGTAAGCGCTCTTTCTTGGAAATATCCATTGCATGTGAAAAGCTCTACTGACATGCCTTATACTTCACAGTAACTCGATATAACAAAGTACTGACACATTTTTCCATGCCACAAAATAACAGGACGCACCCCTTCCTACATGAAATATGTAGGATCTGTCCGCCCTAATCACTTCTGCTATTCTCTACCTACTGAAATAATAAATGCACTTCTTTTTTTAGCTAAAAAATGGCATCTTGAGGTATATCTGTATAATTTCATGTTTACTTATGGATAAAAGTGGAAGCTGCATAAAAATGCAAGGTCTGCTAATGTTACAGCTCTCCACCCCCCAAAAAAATGTTTAGTGCAAGTCATAACTAATTAAAATATTTAAAGTAACATTATATTTAAATGTAACATTTATTCAGATCAATCCTCAGATTCCAGTAAGTGCCAACAATAACGCAGGGATCAGGTACTGACTTGACTTAGGGATTTGATTAGATGACATAGACATGCATTCTCACAGGAGTTGGCACCCTCAGCATTCCCAGGTTCCTATGAGAAGGCCCAGTGATGCTACCTTCATCTAGGCAACCATGCTGGAACGTGAGAGGTAAGATATAGTATAATAGTTTTACATTGTTTGTCCATTTTTGGGGATGGGAGTGATTACAATAAAGTCTGCTCTAAGTCCTTGCTTAAAAGCATAGCCGAGTGTAATTTGCTACAGATTTATGTTTACATGGTTTTTTGTTCTGTACAATATCCACCCACCCAAGCTCAAAAAACAATAAGTACAAAAAGATTAATGAAAAATGTAAATGAATGTAGCAGCTGTTACAAGACTTATAGGGGTTGATTTACTAATGGCAAATAGAATGCAGTTGCACTTTGCTGACTTTCATCATCCAATCATGTGCAAGCAAAAATGCTGTTTTTTTTTTCATTTTCCTTGCATGTGATTGGGTATTCTTTGCAAAGTGAAGCTTTACCTCATTTACCAAGCTCTGAAGCAACTGCTCTTTGCAAAGTGCACAGTCTATTTGCCTTTAGTAAATCAACAATGTCTCAAAGCAAAACAAATACATCCCTGAATGGGGGAAAACAGTGCTTAAAATAAATGTGACATAACCTACAATCACAAAGCGTATTATATGCAACAAATGTATAACTCAAATTCAAAAAAGTCCATGTGATGAAAGCCCACTAATACAATGATAGTGCTCAGTGCCACTCAGAAAATTGACCCTGTACTATGCACTATCATGGCAGAGATTTTGATCCCTGTATAGCTGAAGAAAGCTACTTCCTGGATGGAGCAGAGGTGGGAGGAGTGTGCAGACTTTAAGCAAGGAACAAGATCCAAATGATTGGCATCAGGTCTTATGGGAGGCCCCAGAGTTGCTACAGGGTTGTGAGCTGAACCACTCCCTTTGAGCTTAGGATCTGACATACTGCGGAATAATACACACTAGACGCACCTGGGGTACTCAAAATTGAAGAGGTTATATGGCCAGAAGTAACAAAGAGGTCACTTCCCATAAGTCTTAAGAGGACAGCAGTTGAAAGAAGCTACCCAAACACTGAAAGGCAGGACAGGGCAAGTGTGGGCACAATACAGGTGTGAGTGATGCTGCACTGAACTCTCCGATGAGTTTACGCTTCAGAGACGAAAACAATGATAATGTACCATGCTCATAAGGGGACAAGCCCCAGACTTAACACAGTCACTGGCCTGGAAAGTGTTCTGCAGCTAACAAACACAGTAATTAAGTACTGGAGTGCGCCGCTTGCAGAACCCAGTGAATATGTCACATTCCAGGCAATCTTCACCCCTACCACGAATAAACTCCAGGAAGTCTTTAGGGATCAGCATTCCATTAGAGGTTGTCACAGCCCTGGACCTGTACTGTGCTATGCAGCTAACAAATCAGTATACTGGATTGTCTAGGGAGTGCCACAGCAGAGATCAGTGCATTAAGGTCATATTACAGGCTAGCTGCCCAATCCTAATCCTCCTAAAGGTGGCAGCATAACCCAATGTTCCTGCGTCTACTGATCTTGCGTCCCTTGATGAACAAATAAGAAAAAAATCATCCTAAAGTAACCTGTCTTCAATAAAAAGTTACCTGATTGTTTGTTATGTTTTACTGCACTTCAACTTTACTGTTTGCATTTCTTTCTTGATTTTAGATTTAAATATACTACGTATTGGTAGGTACATTGTGGAGTGGGTAGAGGGAGTAATTGATTTATTAGCACACTGAGTGTGAAAACATTGCCATGGCTGTGACTTCCTATTTTTTTATAACGAGGAAAGGATCACCGCTACTCCGGTGCAAGAATTAAAGGATGTTAGATGGTGCTAGAGGGATGTATACCTTCACATACAGTATAATGAGAATAGTAAAATCAAACAGTCAAGGATTCAAAAAGACAGGGAGTATAAAAAAATGAGAGCTATTGCAAAAATCTTTGGATATGTTAAAGCGGGGTTCCACCCAAATTTTGAGCAATATCTGTATGTATTCTCTTCCTTGCCTAGATGCTGACATGCCATTTAAAAAAATTTAAAACGCCGCAATTACCTTTTATTTTTCTATTCTTTTTTGCACTTCCTGGTTCTCCTCCCGTGGGAGTAGGCGTGTTTCTAGCCTCTCCCAGACTCCTGGGAGCTAGTCTCAGGCTTCCCAGGATGCCACTGAGCATGTGCGGGAACGAGCGGTGAATGCTGGGAGCACAGCATTCACCACATCCAGAAAATAAATGCTTGTGGGCTTCAAATGCCCACAATGAAGATGGAAACCACCTGCAGTGAATAATATAAGTTATTCTTTCCGACGAAATCTGACACAGGCGGACATATTACACACAATATGTGAGTATGTAATGCTGAGAAGAAAAGTTTGTGAATGAACTAAAAAAAAAAAAAAAACGATAGATAGGTGGACCCCCGCTTTAAGCAGAGATACATAGAAGAAAAGAAAATAAGCAAAGAGTTATCTGGTTCAATTAGGAGAAATTGTATGAAGAATTGTTGGAAGTAATCATGGTGCTGAAAGTAAAATATAAAATAAATTAAAAAACAATCAGAAAATATTTAAATAAAAATAAAATAGAAAATATAAAGTATCAAAATAAAGATAAAAAGAAAAATAGAAGGAGAAAAATACAGTGGGGACGGAAAGTATTCAGACCCCCTTAAATTTTTTACCTAAGTATTAAGACCCTTTGCTGTGACACTCATATATTTAACTCAGGTGCTGTCCATTTCTGCTAATCATGCTTGAGATGGTTCTACACCTTTATTTGAGTCCAGCTGTGTTTGATTATCTGATTGGATTTGATTAGGAAGCCACATACCTGTCTATATAAGACCTTACAGCTCACAGTGCATGTCAGAGCAAATGAGAATCATGAGGTCAAAGGAACTGCCTGAAGAGCTCAGAGACAGAATTGTGGCAAGGCACAGATCTGGCCAAGGCTACAAAAAAATTTCTGCTGCACTGAAGGTTCCTAAGAGCACAGTGGCCTCCATAATCCTTAAATGGAAGACGTTTAGGATGACCAGAACCCTTCCTAGAGCTGGCCGTTCGGCCAAATTGAGCTATCGGGGGAGAAGAGCCTTGGTGAGAGAGGTAAAGAAGAACCCAAAGATCACTGTGGCTGAGCTCCAGAGATGCAGACGGGCAACCATCACTGCAGCCCTCCACCAGTCAGGGCTTTATGGCAGAGTGGCCCGACGGAAGCCTCTCCTCAGTGCAAGACACATGAAAGCCCGCATGGAGTTTGCTAAAAAACACCTGAAGGAGTCCAAGATGGTGAGAAATAGGATTCTCTAGTCTGATGAGACCAAGATAGATAGGTAGACCAATCGAGGGAAAGATGAATGCGGCCAAGTACAGGGATATCCTGGACAAAAACCTTCTCCAGAGTGCTCAGGACCTCACACTGGGCTGAAGGTTTACCTTCCAAGAAGACAATGACCCTAAGCACACAGTTAAAATAATGAAGGAGTGGCTTCACAACAACTCCGTGACTGTTCTTGAATGGCCCAGCCAGAGCCCTGACTTAAACCCAATTGAGAATCTCTAGAGAGACCTAAAAATGGCTGTCCACCAACATTTACCATCCAACCTGACAGCACTGGAGGATCTGCAAGGAGGAATGGCAGAGGATCCCCAAATCCAGGTGTGAAAAACTTGTTGCACCTTTCCCAAAAAGACTCATGGCTGTATTAGATCAAAAGGGTGCTTCTACTAAATACCGAGCAAAGGATCTGAATACTTAGGACCATGTGATATTTCAGTTTTTCTTTTTTAATAAATCTGCAAAAATGTCAACAATTCTGTGTTTTTCTGTCAATATGGGGTGCTGTGTGTACATTAATGAGGAAAAAAATGAACTTAAATGATTTTAGCAAATGGCTGCAATATAACAATGAGTGAAAAATTTAAGGGGGTCTGAATACTTTCCGTCCCCACTGTATATAAAATAAAAATAAAAATAATAATAAAATAGAAATAAAAGTTGAAAATGAAATAATGAAAAAAAATAGGAAAAGATAAGTAAAAAAAATAAATAAATACAATAAAAATAAAGATAAAGAAGTTGGAAATAAGAAATAAAATATAATAAATTATGAAAATAATTATGAAAATGAAAATAAATATGGAAGAGTTGAAAGAGATTATTTTAGAAGATGGATGATGCCTACCTATGTGGCATTTCAGATAGAATAAGAAGTGCATGAAAGATTACCGGTATAATAAAAAAAGAGTTAGTAAAGGGATTTTTGGGAACAGATCTTGAGAAAACAGTAACAAGGTATTTAAGAAACAGAATTGGATGACAGTACTGACTTCAAGCTCCTCGTTCATTCCCTCTGGTGCCAGAGTATCGAGGGTGAAGATCCAGTACGTTTCCTGTTTACTTTGGAATCGTTCTGCTGGGGAAAAAGTGTCAGGGATGGATTCAAGAACCCACACTCCTAACCCTCTGGAGTATTTTTGGTGATAGTCCAAGAAATGGTGTGAGACAGTATGTTTGGGGGAGGCCTGCCTTTACAAATCTATGATGCTCTCCAAATCATGCACGTAGAATTCTAAAGGTACGGCCACATATAACATCCCGCAGGGGCATGTGATGCAATAGACCACAAACATAGAAGAACAGTTGTAGAAGGTATTGAAATTGAAAGTTCTACATTTGTGACTGAATGATTTTTGTCCATGCTGGACATGAGCATATGTCAGGCACAGAGGTTTTTTACAGTGGAATATTCCAACTAAGGGGATCAGTGTAAGCTGAGTTTTTCTTCTAGATGACCTTATAGGCTTAATTTTGCTAGGGGCAACTTTTCTATTTAAGTTTGGGGCCTTCCTGTAAGCAAACCGGGGAATCGCTGTGACAGTGGTTTTGAGATGGGGATCTTGCTGTAATATGGACCAATGTTTTTTGAACACTTTCTCCATCCTCCAATGTTTATTGTGGTATTGTGTAATGAATATGACACCTGCATTTTCCTGTATCTGTGGTTTTGGCTTAGGGATATCATCAGTATTGTAGAAAAGAGGTGCTACTCCCGACCAGCCCAGGTGAATAAACAATAAAGAGTGTATCGAGTATAATATCGGGTATAAATAAGCCCCCCGGTGGGCAGGGCAATATGCATCAGGGTGTAAGGTTTGGTGAAAACATGTAGCCTGAGGCCACTCTTTATCGTTTATTCACCTGGGCTGGTCGGGAGTAGCGGCGATACTTTCCTATTTACATTTACTAATTGCCTGGATTGGTTATAGGACAATCCTGCACCCCATGTTCTGGAACACAGGGATATGCTTTCACCTCTACTTTGAGTGGCGCCAAAAGCAATCAAACAGTTCCTTTTTTTTATAAGTAATGTACTCACATAGCCCCCCAATGTAATTGTGTACAGCAGCATGCTGCGTGTTCAGTGCACTAACAGGGAGTTGAAGAAAAGGTGAGCCAGCTGTTTCTTATTAATGTTTCCGATAGCAGAGATAGCTGAACAAACAGCTGGACTCCAGTCACCAATTATACTAGTTTACAAGGTAGGCATTAGTGGCTACCTGCTGCCTATATCAAATATTAACCGCCTATTATGGAAACATGAAAGCAGAATCTTCCTGCTGAGTTAGGCATCTTTGGTGCTCTGGTAAGTCACCCGTGAGTGTTTCAAGTCATAATTTACGAAAGTAAATTAGAAAGAACTAATACAATTGCACAATGTACATTTTACTGCCTTCCACTGTCCTTCACTGAACTGGACTCTTCAAATAACCTCTGTCACATCATAATTGTGTCTAAAACCCAGTCTTTTTTGTTCATTTTTATTTTTTATCAGTATCAACAAAGCTGTAGCACTACTCTGCGAATGGGTACAGGATGGACACTACTTATATTTAACACATGCCTGTTATACTACGGAGAAAGAGAACTGCTGTAAGCGATGCTCTAATAATGAGAAAAAAGGAATTGTACCATCCTTTGAAGTTGACAGAGGCAAGATAAAAGCAACATAAACCATCATATTTACTCACTAAAGGCTTCTAAACGGATTACTAAAGTGGATACAGACAGCAGAAACGTATCAGCATTTTATGTATGGCCATGTTCTTCAGTGTTTTCTACCAGATGGGCATGAGTGCACATACTTTGTATGGAATGCATCATTCTACATAAGATAGGGCTGTCTTAACATACAGGATTCTAAAACACATTTAAAATATTCCTGACATCAACTGCTTTATCAGATTTGATTACAATAGCATAATATTGCTTCCTACTGAGAAATAATGGTACAAACTGAACCTTCAAGATGTTACCTGTCACATCCGAGGATCTCTTCTGAAGCTGGAGGCCACAAATGATACTTTTCTAGAAGCATTGTCAGTTCCATGCCAGAGCACACCTGTCATAGTGAGCAACCTAGTGAAGTGCCTGCCCAGATCTAGCTTGCTTCTAGTAGTTGAGCAGTGGAAACTTTCAGCACTGAATATAAGCTTCAGCTGTAACTGGTTATAGGTTTCCTTTAGCAATCAGTAAATAAATTACCAAAGGAAACAGTGCAAGAGACATGGCAGGTTCCCAGTAGGCACAATGCTCCCAGGATGAGATATCGTAGCATCTTCTATTTTCCCGTCTCTTCTGCTTTTTAACTTTAATTTAGAATGCATTGTTCATTAATGTTTTTGAACCCTAAAAAGTTTGTTAAACTACAAACTTTTTGTAAATGCATAAAGCTATAAGAGCTAAATATTGTTTTGCATCATGCAGAGATAATAAGATAATGTAGGTCTTGAGCACGCTAACAAAAACCTGACTGGAAACAGACAAGCAAGTTCAGCCATACACGGAGCAAATTTCGTGGTTGCAGAAAAGAAATCCCCTCAATACCCCAAAACAAACAGTGTTGATGCGGGAATCCCTCCTGCCAGGCCATTGTCTTCTTCAGGCGAGGTGGGGGAGCAAGGGAAGCAGCTAGCAGCTGCTACAGAGGCTATAGCAGCTGCTAGCAATAGTCGCAAGAGAAGCCGGCAGACTGGTTGTACCCAAGTTGATCAATCGATCAACTTGGTACATTTAGCTTGCCTATTCATTGACACAGATAACGAGACTCGACCCCGCTTCCTCGTCACTGAAGTCAATATGCCCAATGAGGAGGGAGACAGCAGTGAGAGCTTCTGCTCTCGTGTAAGTCACTGGAACAGATCGGGCTCAGGTGAGAATAAGGGGGGGGGGGCATGGGGGGACCCTGGAGCAGTGAAGGTTTTTTACTTTAATCCATAGAATGCAATAAAGTAAAAAAAAAAAACTTGAGGCTTTAGAACTTTATACCCAAAACCAATAATGTAATATATTGCAGCTTACCAATCATTAGATGTCATAGCTATAGCAGTTTCTTTTCTTTGTCTTTTTTCCCACTGTTTCACCTGATGATGATCTGACCAGTAGCACACCTCCTCTATTACTGCGACACAACTCTGGACTAATAAGCAGAGGAGACTCAGCAGACAGCGGCATTGTCAGTCTGGTGGGAGGATAGTGTTAAAAGTATTAGCAGATTTAGAACCACTGACAAATTGAAGCCAAACACCAACTCACACTGTATAAGCAGTTACAGTAAACTGTTTTTTTCCCCTTTTGGGATAAAGGTTTTGCATGAATATAAATAAAAGCATAAAAGCTGATAATTTTAATCATCCCTGTCAGTGTTAAGTGGTTTGTCTCATCCATGCAAACTAATACATTCTGCTGGGGAGTTCTTGCTATGAAAAACAACAGACCTACTGGCTTGATTACCAGATGGGAATAGAAGAAAGAAAGCCTAAGAAAGGAAACCAGACAACACATCTAAGAATTGGTAAGCTGGAATATAATAAATGCTTGCTTTTGAGTTCAATATGGCTTTAAAGTGGTACTAAACCCACAACAGTAAAATTAGTCTGTATATGCAGTAAAGCATGCTTGTTATACTCACTGTGGAACCTAAGGGGTTTATCCTCCACATTGTGTAAAAAAGCTGTTTGATCTTGTATGCACAGATCCTCCTCTCTTTCTACTGTCCCCTGATCATTTCCTGATAACACACAGTCTATGGAGTCAGGCTGCACATGCTCAGTTTGGTGTGTAGTGCTAGATAGGTTTTCTTTCTTGGGAGAGTGCATGTGATCAGCACAGGGCCAATCAGCACTGTCCAGACAGAGAGTCAGGGGTCTCGCAGTCTCATAGGGAAGTCAGAAAACTCCTCCTACAAGCTTTAACCAGTGCTTGGCTGGACACTGCTAGAAGTCACAAGACTGCTCTAACTGCTGATGAGAAAAGGTATTTAGCAGTATATATTTACTAAAATAATTGCATTTCCATGTTCTGTGTACTGTGGGAGACCAGATATAGTAAATGCAGGATCCTGGGTTTAGTAACAGTTTAACCAGTTGACATCCGCACTATAGCCGAATGATGGCTACAGCGCGGACCTGAATTCCCGGGAGGTCGTTATATGACGGCCTCCCCTGTGCACTGTGATCACTGAGTCACTGAGACTCATGTGATCACTGATCCGAGTAAGGGGCCGGTCCCGGCCCCTTACCATGTGATCAGCTGTCAGCCAATGACAGCTGATCACATGATCAAAACAAAAGCTCTGTGATGGTTTTTTCTTCTCCTCGCGCTGACAGCGCGAGGAGAAAAAAAAGCCGATCACCGGCTCATCAGCAAGGGACATCTGTCCCGAAGAGGAGCAAGGCAATTCTGCCTCAATTGTGCCACTAGTACCCCCTGCCAGTGCCACCTGACATTGCCACCTTACAGTGGCCACAGTGCCCACCAGTGCTACCTATCAATGCCTATGAGTACCACCTATCAATGCCTACAAGTGCCACCTATCAATGCCCACAAGTGCCACCTATCAATGCCCACCAGTGGTGCCAATCAGTGCCACCTAGCAGTGCTGCCTAACAGTGTACCAGATCAGTGCCCATTATTGCCACCCATCAGTGCCCATCACTGCCACCCATCAGTGCCCATCACTGCCACCTATCGGTGCCCATCAGTGCCGCCTCATCAGCGTATATCAATGAAGAAGAAAAATTACCTTTTTTTAAAATTTTATAACAAAATATAAAAAAAAAAAAAAAAAAAACTTTTCTTTAAAAATATCGTTTTTTTTTACATTTTTTTAACAAAAATAAAAACCGCAAAGGTGATCAAATACCACCAAAGGAAAGCTCTATTTGTGGGAAAAAAAATGATAAAAATTTAATTGAGGTACAGTTTTGTATGACCGCGCAATTGACACTTAAAGTGCGTCAGCGCTGAAAGCTGAAAACTGGTCTGGATAGGAGGGGGGTTTAAGTGCCCAGTAAGCAAGTGGTTAAAGGGGTTGTAAACCCTCATGGTTTTTCACCTTAATGCATTCTATGCATTAAGGTGAAAAACCTTCTGTGGTGCTGCAGCCCCCCGAGCCCCCATTTTACTTACCTGACCCCGATCCTTCTCCAGCCGGGAACGAGCACACCAGCTCTATCTGATGTTTCATGTCCTGATTGGAGAGATTGATAGCAGCACAGCCATTAGCTTCTGCTGCTGTCAATCAAATCCAATGACGCAGCGCCGAGGGGCGGGGGCAGAGTCCTGCATTCTGTGTGAATGGACACAGATGTGGGACTCGGGAGCTCGCCCGCATGGGTGTCCATCGAGGACAGCGTTTCTCCAACATGGACACTCGATGCAGGGAGAAGCCACCAGCGCCACTGAGGGACCCCAGAAGAGGATGATAGGGGGGGCACTCTGTGTAAAACTAACTGCACAGTGGAGGTAAGTATGACATGTTTGTTTTAAAAAAAAAAACAAGGGTTTACAACCCCTTTAACCACCTGCTATCCGCGCTATGGCCGAATGACGGCCACAGCGTGGACCTGCATTCCCGGGAGGCCGTCATATGACGGCCTCCCCTGTGCACGCTCCCTGCGCGTGCCCTGCAGGGCGCGAGCCAGGCGCGCTGTGATCACCGAGTCACTGAGACTCGGCTGATCATCGATCCGTGTAAGGGGCCCGCCAATGACAGCTGATCACATGATGTAAACAAAAGATCGGTAATCGTTTTTTTTTTTTTACTCACGCTGACAGCACGAGTAGAAAAAAAAGCCAATCACCGGATCGGATGTCAGGGACATTGGTCCCCAAGTGGAAGAGGCACATCTGCCTCATCAGTGCCATTTAAAAGTGCCACCTAACAGTGCCCACAGTGCCACCTAACAGTGCCCACAGTGCCACCTAACAGTGCCCACAAGTGCCACCTATCAATGCCAACAAGTGCCACCTATCAATGCCCACAAGTGCCACTTATCAATGCCCACCTGTAGTGCCAATCAGTGCCACCTGGCAGTGCTGCCCATCACTGCCACCCATCAGTGCCCATCACTGCCGCCTATCAGTGTCCATCACTGCCGCCTCATCAGCGTACATCAATGAAGGAGAAAAATGACCCGTTTTAAATTTTTTATAACAAAATATAAAATTTTTTTTTAAAATTCAGGTTTTTACATTTTTTAAACAAAAAGTAAAAACCGCAGAGGTGATCAAATACCACCAAAAGAAAGCTCTACTTGTGGTGAAAAAAATTATAAAAATTTCATTTGGGTACAGTGTTGTAATACCGCGTAATTGTCATTCAAAGTGCGTCAGTGCTGAAAGCTGAAAATTGGTCTGGATAGGAGGGGGGTTTAAGAGCCCTGTAAGCAAGTGGTTAAAGTATCAGACTTGTCAGGGGGATGAGGAAGGCAATTGGAGCCAAATAAGTGTAACCCCATTAAAAGCAGAGTTAGAATTTATGAGTAGTGTTACAACAGGATACGCAGGATATAACAGAAACTGCAGTTTGGCAAATATACATCAGCACAGAAAATACTGTGGTATTATTGTTCTCCAACTAAAATATATTGTACAAAGCACATATCTAATAAAATCTTGATTATCTGTTTATGATTAATAGTATGCTTGATCAAAAGGAACCAGAAGGCCAGGTCTTTCTTCTACCTTTCTTTTTGGCAGTAAAATTTTGTCTGAGCCAAGTTTGATATAATAAAGGAAAGTTAAATTAAAGGAAAAACAATCAGGAAAAACCTTGAGTGACATAAGTCATTAAATGTTTATCTACATGCTTGCCAATAAAATATATAAAAGACGTGCTAGCTGAATGAAATGTAGCACAGCTTTCAAAATGCTACATACAACACAGGTGCTCGGAAATAACTGCTGTTTGCTTTGTAACATAATCAAGATCGTGTGTGTACGAAAAGAGCCACTGCCAATCACAATCATAGCTGTGTTCCACCCACTTCTCCACCAATCCACTTACTTATTCTATCTAAACCCACACTGTGGGATACTTTGTCAATAGGCCAGATGTGAGTAAGAACTAAAGACTGATGAAACCTCTAACTGATGTGTTTACCTAATTTACTAAAAAGAAAGAAAAAATGAAACAGAATAACAGCAAGTCAGATAAGACCTAAAGTTGATTATGCAACACTTACAACTGATTTCTCAAAAAGCAACAATTTTCAGGTTTTGTAGTTCCCTAATATCTAAAAAAGAAGCACCAGACACAGTGGCGGTGCTGCCCCCTCTCTCCTACCACCCCTCTCTATCACTAATAGATAGATTCATGCATTGCACCGGACGCCTGAATTACAGTGGCGGGGTATTTTTTTTTAAGCACCTGATTAGAACTATAGGCTCAAAAAAGGTAAACAGCGAACGCCATGCTTGCCGCTCGCAGTTCACTCAGCTATGTTAGGAAAGCGATTGAATATTCACTTTCCTAACATTGAACTGCCTCTCCGCCAATCAGGTGCTCCGGTCTGTTACCCGTCACCTGATTGGCTGAAACGACAGGCGCTGAGATTGGACGCCTATCAGGCATCCAATCATAGCAGAGGACGGGAAGAGAGGACAGGAGAAGACATCGAGGAGACCGCTCGCTGCCGTCACCCGCTGCCCTACCAAGAGACAGGGTAAGTGCCGGGCAGATGGCGGGCGGGCACACTGGCAGCATTTGATGGGCACAGTGGAAGCAATTGATAGCAGAGTGGGAGCATTTGATAGGCACAGTGGGAGCATTTGATGGGCACAGTGGGAACATTTGATATGGCACAGTGGCTGCGTTTGATGGGCACAGTGGCTGTGTTTGATGGCACAATGGCTATGTTTGATGGGACAGTGGCGGCAATTGATGGGCACAGTGGCTGCGTTTGATGGCACAGTGGCGGCATTTGATGGAACAGTGGCGGCAATTGATGGGCCCAGTGGCTGTGTTTGATGGCACAGTGGAGGCAATTCATGGGTACAGTGGCGGCGTTTGATGGCACAGTGGCTGCATTTGATGGCACAGTGAGGCTGCACCTATAGGGGTTTCTTTTCTGAATTTTTCAGTTTGTTTGCGCCCCCCAAAAAATTTTGAGCACCAGCCGCCACTGGCACCAGATATCACAAATGAAGTCGGTGCAGGTAATATGAATATTTCAAGTAGTTGTCCAGGCTTAACTATGCTTAACCACTTAAGGACCATGCCTCTTTTTGAGATTTGCTGTTTACAAGTTAAAAAAACGCCTTTTTTTTCTAGAAAATTACTTAGAACCCCCAGACATTATACTTTTTATTTTCTAACACCCTAGAGAACAAAATGGCGGTCGTGGCAATACTTTCTGTCACACAGTATTTGTGCAGCGGTCTTACAAGCGCACTTTTTTTGGAAAAAATACACTTTTTTGAATTAAAAAATAAGCACTACCGATCGCAGCGATACCTCACATGTGTGTCTTGAACACCGTTTTCATATGCAGGCGCTATTCACGTATGCGTTCGCTTCTGCACGCGAGCTCGGTGGGACGGGGCATGTTAAAAACTTTTTTTTTCTTATTTATTTTACCTTTTATTTTTTATTTTTACACAGTTCTTTTTAAAAAAAAAATTGTGTCACTTTTATTCCTATTGCAGGAAAAGTAAACATACCTTGTAACAGAAAAAAAGCCTGACAGGACCTCTTGAATTTGAGTTCTGGGGTCAAAAAGACCTCAGATCTCATATTTACACTAAAATGCAAAAAAAAAAATTGTCATTTAAAAAAGTAAAAAAAAAAATATTCCTTTAAGAGCTATGGCCGGAAGTGACGTTTTGACGTTGCTTACGCCCTGCAATGGTATGGAGGCGGGTGGGTGCCATCTTCCCCTCACTTATCTCCATACCCAGCATGGAACAACATCCAAACGCCTCCGCCGCTGCCGATGGCTCTGGTAAGTGGCAGAGGGCACCGGAGCGCGGCGGGAGGGGGGGCCTCTCCCGCCACCGATAAAAGTGATCTTGTGGCAAATCCATTGCAGAGACCACTTTTATCGGAAACCGGACTGCCGGCCGAAAAAGAGGATACTGGAGTTATGGCAGCTAGATTCTTCTAGCATAAAATATGTATTTAAATAAATTCCTCAAAGGATATAAATCCAGTTTGTGTGCAACAAATACCTAAACCCTGTTATTACTTTGTAAAATCATCAACATTTTTTTATTTCCATTGAGAAATGAAACTTTAGCCCATTTTTCCACCTTACATCTTTGAAAGAAAACTGAAGATGTGTGCAGGAGTCTATATGTGATTACTATATACGTGATTACTATAATATCCAGGTGACTTTCCAGCTGACATAACTGGTTCTGCACCCCAACATACACACACAGTACATTCATGGGAAGATAATTTGCAGGCATGGCTAGCCTAGGATTGTCTTGTTAAAAACTGTCAAATCACAGATCAAACCCAAAAACTCAAGTAAAATATCATGTGATTCATATATCAGAGCTGAACAATGTGTACCCAGAGGCTTAACCATCTTCTTTTCATTTAAGAAAAAAATAGATGTATGAACATAAATGTTTTGTCTTATGTAAAAAGAAGTTGTATCCACCCTGTCATCTGACTGAAAAATGGATATTGCATCACCCCGCTAAACAGTCAAATCACAGGTTGCCTTCAAACTCAAGTAAAATATCATGTGATCCATATCATAATAGGACTAAACAATTTGTAGCCTGTGGCTTTCATATAAGAAAAAAATAGATGTACGAACGTTTTTTCTCATATTTCTCATTGCTGCTGGCAACGCATATTTCTGTTAAAGCCAGCATTTATCTTTTGTGTACCATCAACATTGACCTTTAGCAACGCATGATAACTTTTGGTTTATTATAGTGAACTGCAACTCAGATCTTGTACTGGGAGGAACCCGAGGTCAGCGTGCTGCAGTCTAAACATGACACAAGAGTACATCTTCTTATCCCAACAACCTTGGTCTGTACACCAATATTATCTAGGGGCTCACAACAACACTGCACAACATGACATGCTTTTGTTACTGTAACAATATTTTACATGTCGAGTAAGCTGTGCTCAGCAACACTGTAAATTTAATAAAGAACAAGAAAATGCAAAGTGTTACTAAACCCACAACAGTAAAATCAGCCTGTATATGCAATAAAGCATGCTTGTTATACTCGCTGTGGAAACTAAGGGGTTAATCCGCTGCATTGTGCAAAAAGGCTGCTTGATCTTGTATGCACTGATCCTTTCCCTCCCTGCACTGTCCCCCTGGACAAGTCCAGATAAGACAGAGCCTTTGGAGTCAGGCTGCACATGCTCAGTTTGGTGTGTATTGCTAGAGAGGTGTTTTTTTTTTATGTAAGTGCATGTAATCAGCACAGAGCCAATCAGCACTGTCCAGACATGTCCAGACAAAGGGTCAGGAGCCTTGCAGCCTCATAGGACAGCTCAGTGCAGTTTTAAAACTCCTCCTAAAAGCTTCACCAGGAACTGATAGAAATCACAAGACTGCTATATAATGCTAATGAGAAAAGGTATTCATCATTTTATATTTACTAAAATAATTGCATTTCCATGTTCGGTGTACTGTGGGAGACCAGATATAGTGAACATAGTATCCTGGGTTTAGTAACACTTTAAACATTTAAAAGTTTATCTTCAGCAAGAACCCCCTTTTTATTGGGCGGAAAACTAAAATTTATGTTTTTAATGCTGTAAAAAGTGTCCCCACTGGGAAGAGTTGCCTTCATTTTCTGTCCTGGTGACCACCATGTCAGGAACAGCAAGTGAAGGGAAATCTATCTATAACTGGGAAAGAGACAAAAAAAACCCCTGCTATCACCCTTACCTACTTTACTCAAAAATAAGGGGAAAAAAAGGGAATGGGAAAGTGGTTCTAAAGGTTGAAGGTTTTTTTATCCTTCAGCATGCAGCTCCTCCGCAGCCCCCCCCCCCCTATACTTACCAAAGCCCGATCCCGATCTAGTGATGTGCAAGAGAGCGGCTGATCTCCTGGGTCTCTACCTCCTCACTGGCACCACTCCTGTCAATCACAGTCGGTGAGGGGGGAACGGGGGCGGGGCCGAGCTCTGTTCTTTGTGTCCTACGGACACACAGCGCAGGGCTCGGGAGCGAGCATTCACAATTGCCCCCATAGCAAGGCGCTTGCTATGGGGGCACTCAGAGAAGGGGAGAAGCCAGGCTCACTAGCAGGGGACCTGAGAAGAACAGGAATGGGGCTGCTCTGTACAAAACCATTACACAGAGCAGGTAAGTATAAGTTTTTTTTTTAAATTAACGTTTAAAGTGGTTGTAAACCTCAGACATGAAATATGAACAAAGCATATATACTATAGCATCTATAGTGTGTACTTGTCTCAATTAAAAGGACTAAATGTCACTTCTGTCTGCTGATTCATTTCTCTGCTATCATCATGAATCACTTCAAGTTTTCCTGACACCAAGAGAAAAATGGTTACTGAGCCCTGCAGAGAATAACTTCAGGTCTCCGCTCCCTTTTTTCTGGACGCTCAGACAAACTTAATAATTCAGCACTTTGAACAGATGTGGAGAAGAGAAGACTGCATTTAGACAGGTACAATTTATGTAGGAGGCTTTTTTTTATCTCTGTGTATCACCTGAGACCAGTCACTTCACTGGGTATATGTAAATATTTACAACCTCTTTAATATTACTTTCACTTTGACGTTATTATTATACATGATTTATATAGCACCAACAGTTTGCGCAGCGCTTTACAATGTAGATGGAGTGGGGACAGCACAATTACAATACAGAAGGGACAGGAGGGCCCTGCTCGTGGAGCTTACATTCTAAAGGGAGGGGGGAGGTGGTACAAAAAGTAATAGCTATTGGGGGGGGGGGGTGATTTGATGGGGGTGGTTCAGGTACAGTTCTTAGGTGGGTGTGGGATAGACTTCCCTGAATAGATGAGGTTTCAGGAATCTCCTAAAGGTGGACAGGGTAGGGGCTGATCGGACATACTGGGTCAGGGGGTTCCAGAGGATGGGAGAGGCTCTAGTGAAGTCCTGTAATTGAGCGTGGGAGGAGGTAACATGAGATCAAGAGAGCAAGTGGTCCTGGGAGGAGTGAGGGGATGATTTGGGCAATATCTGCAGATGAGATTGGTGAGGTAGCTGGGGCGATGTTGTGGATGGCCTTGTATGCTGTGGTTAGTATTTTTAATTTTATATGGTGGGGTAGTGGAAGCCAGTGAAGGGATTGACAGAGAGTGGCAGCAGTCATGGATCAGTTAGTGAGGTGTCTGAGTCTAGCAGCAGCATTCATAATAGACTGAAGGGGGGATAGCCTGTGTAAGGGTAGGTTATTAAGGAGAGAGTTGCAGTAGTCGAGGTGGGAAATAACCAAGGAGTGATTAAAGTGGGGTTCCACCCAAAAAAACAAAAATACCTGAAAAAAATCTAAAAAAAAACCCAAAAAAAATTTGGATATTTTTTTTTTTTTACTTACCTCTAAATGCCTGTTGCTAGGTGGTACCTCGTAGTCTGCCTCTTCCTTTGCCTGGGCTGGTGACATCACTTCCCCCTCAGCACAGGAAGGGCTCGGCTCTGCTCCCTCCCTCCTGTCAATCATCTGGGACCCATTACAGGTCCCAGGTATTTGAGCGGCCAATCACGGCGCGCGGCGCCGCTCGCGCATGTGCAGTGGGTGCAAGGCTGTGAAGCCACAGCCCGGCGCCCACAGTTGAAATGCCGGCGCCGACGAGCGGAGGGGGGGATGAGCGGGGCATCGATACCCCGCATCGCTGGACCCAGGGACAGGTAAGTGTCCAATTAAAAGTCAGCAGCTGCAGTATTTGTAGTTGCTGACTTTTAATTTTTTTTTTTTTTTAATGGACCCCCTTGGTGGAACTCCTCTTTAAGATGCTTTGTAGTGTATTTAGTCAGGAAGGGCCGAATTCTAGAGATGTTATGGAGGTTAAGGCAGCACGATTTAGCCAGTGATTGCATGTGGGGGCATTTTTTAAGTCATCCCACAGATTTTCTGAATATATTCTTTGGATGATACTCTGTATCCCACAGATACATTATCGAGGAAATAACTCCAAGAAGATAGACACATTTTCTAGTGAAGGCGTATTGGAAAACTTATATTTTTTCGTCAACAAAAGGTTAATTGTACTCACAACATAAAATGAAGTTACTGATCCAGCCAACCAAATCTCATAGCCAAGAGTGGCCGGTGAGGCTTTATTTACAAGGCTTCAACACGAGGATAAGAATCTTTATTTTTAGTGTTCATAGCATTAGGCTTTATTTACAAGGCTTCAACACAAGGATAAGAATCTTTATTTTTAGAGTTCATAACATTAGGCTTTATTTACAAGGCTTTAACACAAGGATAAGAATCTTTATTTTATCGAGTTGGATTCTGTAAAAAAAAAACAGCTGTCACTTTTTGAAAATAAATATCCTTATCCTGATGTTTTAGCTTTGAGTATCAAACCTTATGTATTGGGTGACACTAAGTGTGTGGGCATGACTAGTGTGTATTTCTGAATCCCTATCAAGTGACTGTATTACCACTCTGTAGCTTAACAGCTTGGCAGGAACCAATTCTATACAGAAATTAAAGCCAAAAAACTGACGTTGTGATGCCATTTATGGACATTTTATAGATATCTAGAAAATACTATGAAATGGCATTCCAATGTCAATTCTTTACCTATCTGAGTGAGATTGCCTGAGGCCACACAGTGCTCCGACATGTCAGCACCACAGTGCTGAGAAGAGCAAGCATTTTGGTGATTGGTGTTCCGCACTGCTGAGATGTCAGACCATTGTGCAGACCCAGCCGCTCTCACACAGTGAGTAGAAATACTAGCAAGTACTGTGTACCACGCATGTGTGGCCAACTGCTGGGAGAAACAACAGTACTATATATAATACCACTGGGCAATTGAAGCTTTCTGCATACAGCAATGTTGTAAGCTGCTACCCTATTTAGCTGTAATTGGGCTTTAATAGGCAAGTATTTATATTCCAAATCGCACCATGAACAAACCAGAAGGGGTGATAATGTGAAGCAATTAAACATAACTGTTACTAAAAGAAAAATTTGGCTGGTTTATTGGATTTATATTCATCAAGGTATTTTTAACACATATTGACTGCCTTGAGTACTTCTTATTAGCTTTCTGTTAAAAACACAAGCGATTCCCCAAAATATAGGTATATAAGAGTAACCCAATATGCTGTAGTACGTGCATAGTATTATGTAGCATAGATATAGCCTGTGGCATGTGGTAGATCTTCTGGATAGGAAATTCCTGTCTTTTTGCATCACTTTTATCTTTTAAACAAGTTTTTCTACTTGATGAGTTTTTTCAAGAACTTAGGGATTCAGTATAATAAAGACTTATTAGTAAATCTGTTTACTGTCCTACACTAAAAAAAACAAAACTGTTATATACATAACTTTTAATACAGCCCTTGAAAATTAGACATTGTAATGACCAGTGACATGCAACATAGTTTTAATTTACCTACACAAATGTGTATGGGCACAAACAGTTCCTAATGCAAAGTGGCTAAATTAATAGTAAACTCGAGACAAAGGTAACCTGTCCAGTGAGAAGGAGAAAAGTTTGCTGATCTAGTTATTTTCTCCATGGCAGCAGCTGACACTCCCTAGCTGACCGGACAGGATAAACGCCTCTCTCCCCCTCCACAAGCTGTGAACAACTTCATCAGCATAGTTGCAGATCCTGTCCTTTATGCCCCTCCTGCTGAAGTGCCAAAGGGAACCACCTGTTCTGTTTACCCTAAGGCTCCATTCACACATCAGTATTTTAAATCGCTGCGATACTGCCCGAGATTTCCAAGCAGGCTGTTAAAATGTCAAATCGCACATCAGCGTGTTGAGTTCTCATTCATGGTACCTAAAAATGTGGTGTGCTTGTGCTACGATTATCACGCAACAAGTCAGGCTGCAATCGCACAAAGCAAATTGCATTACGCCTGACGCCCCCAAAAAGGGTTATGGTCTGCGCAATTGCAGTGCGATTTTTTGCGCGACAATCGTGGCAGAATCGCATCGCATTTAGGTACAATGGATAGCACCTGAACACCCTGATGTATGATTTGCCATTTTAACGGCGCGCTTAGAATTAACAAACCTGCGATTAAAAATGCCTACAAACCATTGAAATGAAAGGCACCTGAACACGATGATGTGCAATTTGAGATTTTACCTTAGTTCACATCTCTGCATTTTTGCGGCCCGCGTTTGTGCGAGAACAGCAGCCTACTCACTTGAATGGGCTGCCGTGCCTGCGTTTCCCACAGAAAACGTAGCCCGCAGCACCTGTTTTTTTGCATGCGTGGGGTGCCATTTACAATGAATGGCAGCCTCCTGCGTTTTCTCACAGCAGCACGTTTTCACTGGTTGTGGGTATCGCTGCAATTCATGCACCCGCAGCCACACGCATAGGTGTGAACCTAGCCATAACAACGCGTTTAGAAATCCTGCTTCAAAATGCCTATGTGTGAGCAAAGCCTCAGTCAGACAGGGAGACCATGCATAACCAACATCAAAAGATGGTAAGAGTACACTGCCATGTTGTGAAGGGGCTTTGCATAGACCAGGGGTCTTCAAACTGCGGCCCTCCAGTTGTTCAGGAACTTCAATTCCCATCATGCCTAGTAATGTCAGTGAATGTCAGAGTTGTACAATGCCTCATGGGAAGTGTAGTTCTGCAACAGCTGGAGGGCTGTAGTTTGAGGATCCCTGCCATAGACGATAATAATGATGATATTTTTTTTTTTAGAAAATGTTTAACAGCAATGCTTCAGGTGGTGCTGCTCTAAACCACCTGCATATTCCCACTGCCAAATTACAATGTGTACATGCCCTTCAGCTGATCAATAGATTAATTTGTGCCAGTTTGGTTGATGGCGGAAAGTAAACACACCTGTAATTTTCTAAAAAAAAAAGTCCTTCTTAGCCTCCTTACCAGGGACAGCTCTGCATCTTTTTTTCTAGTGAGGTCTATTCTACTACTAAATCTGCATATGTTATCAAAATAATCAATATAGCAAAGTTTATGATTATAAAAATCTGTAAAACATGCAACAGTTGTTGGCATCAAACGATCTACACAACACCAATTAGCCTTAAACTTAAAGGAGAAGCTCAGCCTGAGCTTGTTTGGCTGGGCTTCTCCTAAGGGTCACAGCAGTGCAATTCGTGTGGCACTCCTGTGACCCATTTTCAGCAGAGAGTGGTCTGAAGTTCGCTCTCTGCTGACGTCACTGGAATCATTCCAGGCACCGCATCATCACGACAATCAAGTCTGGATCCGCCAGGTGCCTGGACTGATGCCTGTCTCAGCCTCTTAGCGAGCCGCTGAGATCCTGAGGCAGCCGCTCCCCGCTCCCCCACCTGCAGCTCAGCACTCCAGTGACATGGAGGAGCAGAGCGGAGAGTTGCTGATTGACAGTCAGCAGCTCTCCTCTCGGGGATCTGTGAGAACTGAGCCATCGTTGATGTTCGGTGGCTCGGTTCTCGGTATAGAGGTGCCAGGGGACAGATGTAGCATCGGTCCCATGCTGCATCCACCTAGGTAAGTAAAAAAGGGGGGGGGGAAATATATACTTATCTTTTGTAGCAAGGTCCCAGGCCTCCTTTGGTCCAATGAGAACCTCCAGGGCAAGAGATAGCTGACATCCTTCTGTATGTAGTGGGTTGTGAGGCATAGTGGGTGCAAAGATGGTGAAAGTCATTGGGCACCAGACACTTCTTGGATGTAAAAGAGGTTTTATTTATCTTAACAGTCCTTTTTGTATTTTGGGGGAAGAGAGGGTTAGGGCCAGGACACTCTTAGATAGTTGCAAACTCAATTAGGCAGACTCCGAGACTTCAATAGAAGGACAGCCGTGCAGGGAAAGGCCTCCAACAAGAAGCCACATCTGCACGTGCAGTAATCCTGTCTCCTATGGCAACAGTCTTTAACAGTTCCTAACACAAAGCTTAACAGTTCTTCCAGCCTCACCTCAACTTCTCCTTGTAGTTCTTCCATACACTGAGCTCCCGGTCTCTCACTAGACCCACTGATTCACTGCCACTGAATCCTTTGAGCTCCTCCAATCTTCACGGTTGTATCTTCCTCAAGTGTCACCCCCGCTTCTCTGCTGGGTCCCTAGCTTGGCACTCTAGATACCTCTCAAGCTTCACCCACGCTGGCCCACTCAATCCCTAGCTTGACACACAAGGCTGCTCTGCAAGTGTCACCTCCACTGGATGGGTCTCCGTCTTGATTCCCACCGAAGTTTCCCGATTCTTCACCGCCCCCCATCTGGTGAGAATGCTGCTCCAGTACTTGCTTCAGTTACTCACTGTGGTCCCTGGTAATAAGGCGGATAGTCCCTTACTGGTGACACAGTGGTGTATACACCACTCCCACACCGCCCCAAGGATGCTGCTTGAAGGACTTTTTTGCCTGTCCTGCAAGCGCACCACCGCACTGGGGCCTTCACATTGGGGTGGCTTGGGAGGTGCTTTTCAGGCGCTATTTTTAGCGCTAAAAGCCTCAAAGATGCTGCTTTCAGGACTTTTTTTGGGGTTCTCTGCCACCGCACCACTCCAGTGTTAAAAGCCCTCGGGCTCTCACATTGGAGTGACAGGTGAGGCGCTTTACAGGAGCTTTGCAGGAGTTATTTTTAGCGCTATAGCACCTGTAAAGTGCCTCAGTGTGGAAGTAGCCAAAATAAAACAGGTTACCTTATTTTCTGAATTACTTCCTTGATAGATACTTTCTAATAAATTAAGATACACTAGTTGCCCTGAAATGCATTGGCTTTTCTCTCTTATGAATCAATTTTATCATTAAAAACCTTGGCCTCTAATTGGAATGTACAGTATGTATGTGGATTCTCAATTCTGGGTCCTTTCCCTGTTCCTGAGGAGAAACCCCCTTTTTGTGGATGGTTCCCAATGATAATTTCAGTGACCATTCAAAAATCTAAATCCAGCATCCCATTTGATCTTGAGAATGGATGTGCATGATGGGAAAAATAATATGTATTTTTGTACTTTTTTGCTTGTATGACTACTTTTTTGCTTCAAATCATACGGACTAAGAACTGCTATCAATTACTGCTGGCTTTCTTAGGTCTCATTCACACCTGCATTTGGGGCTGACTACGATTTCCTGCAGGAGACTCAGCAGGGTTTCCCATGAACAGCTGCAGATGGGAAGCTCCATTTAAAGCAATATGAGGCCGACAGAACCCAAAGACATTTGCTGTAATTAAAACGGCACTTCACTTTCCCAATCAACATTAATTATTTGTAATCCTTATGCTGCTAACATTGGTAAAATAATAAAAAAAAGTATATCATATTTACTTGTTTTAAACTTTTTTTTACATTTCTTCAGTTATTTCCTGATTTCTTACCTAGGCAAATGATGTCATACAGCCCAGGAGTCTTCAGCAAGGGAGGAGGGGTTTTCTCAGCTAAGCACACCCTCCTGTCTGCATGCCTGAGCTAAGGGCAGATGGATTCCAGGAAGTAAATGTTACATGAGACATTTGCCCTTACTCAAAAGGGCCACAGCCAGAAATGCTACGTGGGTGTTTTTCAAAGTGATTTCTCAACAAAATAAAGCGTAGAGACATGGATGGATGGGAGAGTTTGCTTTGAATATTAAAAATGAATTAAATAGTGTTTTTGGTTTATGGTGCTCAGATACAGTGGATATCTGCTTTAAACATGTAGCGATTACCTATGAATGATTAGCCCTAGACACAAATTGTGTGCATCTGGGGCTGATCATCCACAGCTAGTCACTGCATGTTTGATTATATGCATATGGCTGCAAATTGCAATGGTTGTTGTCAGCCTCTCATTGCTTTATATGGGGCTTCCTGCCCGCAGCTGTTTGGAGGGAACGACGCTAAGTCTCCCACAGCAAACTATAGTCAGCCCCAAATGCAAGTGTGAATGAGGCCCTATGGAACTAATGATAACATGCATTACAAGCTTAATCCAGTACTATGTGGTATTATACAACTTTTTTTTCTAAATGCACAGTATATTATATACAATTTGTTCTCACTACCTCAACCCACAATAAAAAATAGGTTCTAATTCAGTAGTTCATCAGTCAATTATTACTTAAAAAACATAAAACATAATATCTCAGGACAGGAACTTCCAAGCAGTGCTGCTGACACCACAGTTAAGAGAAATCCGGAGTCAGCTGTTTGATCAGAGGGCATGCAGTACTAGCGATAAAGACAGAAATAGCTCTGTTACACAAAAATAAAGCTAACCAAGATTTGAAATATCCGCTAACCTACCAAATAAACCCTGTGAGTAATGAACCATTGCTGCTTGCTACCTTTAGTACACTGCTGAAAACTAACTGTGCATGCATATCTATCTGTATTGTTCTGTGTCAGGGAAGTTTATAAAAGGGAAATATATCAGCTGACAAACTACTGGCAGAAGTACACATTGGCCAACTCAGACCATTATGCAATTTTGACCAAAACAGAACTGAAATAGCCAATTTTAAGCAGACCTTCGCACAAAAATAACACTTTGCACCACTCTAATTCAATCCCCTCCACAATGTTTTTTCATTTATTGGTTTTCATTCATTTTTTTTCCTTTTGTTTCATTTGACCCATGCCTCAATTCTTTTTGCCTGGGCAAAAAATGACTTTTCAGCCTCCTCCTCCAGCCTCCTGGGATACTGACATCACATATCCCAGGAGGCATTACTTTTCTGTATTCATAAAATCCATGGTGAGCCAAAAAGGCCCATTAGCTGCTTTTGTCCTCTTACAGGCCTAGAAGTGGGCACCACACTGTCTGTGGAGCTAAGAGGAGAAAACAGTTAATGGTGGGCTTTTTTGTGTTTTGTTAAGTGGGAGAAACTGACAGGTATTAGATACTGGTTGTCAAGTATTCCCCAACTGGTGTAACAAAGTTCTCCTACAAGGGAGTATCCTGGATATTGCCTTAGGCGATCAGGAAGGATTTTTTTCCCTTTTGAAGCAAAAGGGCCATGCTTTATAAGGATTTTTTCATTTATATCCGTGGAACCAAGTGGGAGGAGTATTGCTCAGAAGGGATTAATTGGATAGGCATATGTATTTTTGAGAGTTGATAAGGTACATGGAGTTACATATAGGGGGTTATTTACTAAAGGCAAATCCACTTTGCACTACAAGTGCACTTGGAAGTACAGTCGCTGTAGATCTCTGAGGGGGACATGCAAGGAAAATACAAAACAGCATTTTAGCTTGCACATGATTGGATGATAAAATCAGCAGAGCTTCCCCTCATTTCAGATCTTCCCCTCAGATCTACAGCGACTGCACTTCCAAGTGCACTTACAGTGCAAAGTGGATTTGCCTTTAGTAAATAACCCCTATAGTTACATAGTAGGTGAAGTTGAAAAAATACACAAGTCCATCAAGTCCAATCTATGGGGTTGATTTACTTAAAGGCAAATCCACTTCGCACTACAAGTGCACTTGGAAGTGCAGTCGCTTTAGATCTGAGGGGAAGATCTGAAATGAGGGGAAGCTCTGCTGATTTTATCATCCAATCATGTACAATCAAAAATGCGTTTTTTTTATTTTCCTTGCACGTCCCCCTCAGATCTTCCAAGTGCACTTGTAGTGCAAAGTGGATTTGCCTTTCATAAATAAACCCCACTGTGTATGATTATATGTCAGTATTACATTGTATATCCCTGTATGTTGTGGTCGTTCAGGTGCTTATCTAATCATTTTTTGAAACTATCGATGCTCCCTGCTAATACCACCGTCTGTGGAAGGGAATTCCACATTCTTGCCACTCTTACAGTAAAGAACCCTCTACGTAGTTTAAGGTTAAACCTCTTTTCTCCTAATTTTAATGAGTGGCCACGTGTCTTGTTAAACTCCCTTCCGTGAAAAAGTTTTATCCCTATTGTGGGGTCACCAAGAGTGAGTGGGTGGAACATGTCACACGTGGTGAAATCAAGATTGGACTTAAACGGATATGCACGTTGTTGGTTAAATCAATGTGAGTGGTGGAGCTCTTTTTTTAGGGATGTTTTTTGTTGCGGTATAACAATATATGAGCATTTTTGTTTTTGGGAACCTTCAACATCCACTTTTGAGCAAGTGAGAGGGTTTTTGTTTAAGAAGGACACAATATATAGAGGAGGGTGAAGACTAAGACCCTTTTCACACTGAGACATTTTTCAGGCGCTTTTTGGCTAAAAAAAGCTGCACTTTACCGCAGACGGCGCCGGTGCCCCAGTGTGAAAGGGGCCTAAATAAGACTCAGCAGTTGTGTATAGAAGGCTCACGCTTATGCCCCGTACACACGGTCGGACTTTGTTCGGACATTCCGACAACAAAATCCTAGGATTTTTTCCGACGGATGTTGGCTCAAACTTGTCTTACATACACACGGTCACACAAAGTTGTTGGAAAATCTGATCGTTCTAAACGCGGTGACGTAAAACACGTACGTCGGGACTATAAACGGGGCAGTGGCCAATAGCTTTCATCTCTTTATTTATTCTGAGCATGCGTGGCACTTTGTTCGTCAGATTTGTGTACACACGGTTGGAATTTCCGACAACGGATTTTGTTGTCGGAAAATTTTATATCCTGCTCTCAAACTTTGTGTGTCGGAAAATCTGATGGAAAATGTGTGATGGAGCCTACACACGGTCGGAATTTCCGACAACAAGGTCCTATCTCACATTTTCCGTCGGAAAATCCGACCGTGTGTACGGGGCATTAGAGTTGGAGGGTATGATTATATATAAAGGGCAATATGAACAGGCCATAAGGGTGTTGTTACAAACTATATACATGTGAGCACATTTAAGGTTTTTTTGAGCACAAATATTTTGGAGTAGAGCATACTACACTACATAGTTTTTCTTTTGCTTTTCTTTTTTAGATTGATCAATCTGTCGATTGGATTACCATCAAAGAGTCGAGGGAATAAGAGACATTTATGATTTGGATAGATGTACTTTATTGGACACAAGAGTTAATAAAGAACATTCTGAGGGAACAATTCATGAACTAACTTGAGAGGCACACTGATCTGGTCTTGGTCTTAATACATTGGTGTTTTCTTCTGCTGGGATGGCAGAATTTCAGCTGCTTTGACTATCAAAAGAAAATATAGCTCTAGTGTGCTGAATTCTAACATTTATTTAAGAACTCGTAAAAGAAAGATGTCATAGTTACATAGTTACATAGTTACATAGTAGGTGAGGTTGAAAAAAGACACAAGTCCATCAAGTCCAACCTATGTGTGTGATTATGTGTCAGTATTACATTGTATATCCCTGTATGTTGCGGTCATTCAGGTGCTTATATAATAGTTTCTTGAAGCTATCAATGCTCCCTGCTGAGACCACCGCCTGTGGAAGGGAATTCCACATCCTTGCCGCTCTTACAGTAAAGAACCCTCTACGTAGTTTTAAAAGGCAGATGTTTGAATGATATAACTCCAGTACACATGAGCTGGTCTTGCGTCATAAGTGGCTGACCAATGACTGAAGATAAAAGAATCTGAGAGGTTACTCTGGGATGACGAGGGGGTGTGTGGTCCTTGCATCATTGGAGGATGACACACAAATAGGCAAGTTTGCCATAATGGGTAATTATGCTGTGTTCTGAGGACACCATGGGGATACCATTCTTTTTTAACTAAACTTGTTATAAATTAATATTTTTTTTAAAATATTAATATGCCAACGATTAATATTATACAGGATTTATATAGCACCAACAGTTTGCGCAGTGCTTTACAACATGAGGGCAGACAGTACAATTACATTACAATTGAATACGGGAGGAATCAGAGGGCCCTGCTTGTTAGCGCTTCCAATCTAGGAGGGAGGGTCAAATGATACAAAAAGTAATCAACTATTAAATACATCTTTCAGGGGAGGGATGTGCATTATTTCATCATATTTAGATAAAAAATGATTTCCAAGGACAGACAATGAGATTGTGTGTAATAGTAGAACCTTCTACAGGATATCCTGTGCTTTTTATAAAGAATCACCATACTTTCAATGAACATTTAACTAACAAAAAAAATGATACTGTACACAACAAACCACATATTCATCAGTCTGGCCATGTGCTGCATTTGTAGTAAATGCCAGAGAATCCACTATGCAGCATGTGACCGACCATATTCATAGATTCCTGAATAGACCCCTTACATAGGGAAATCCAGAGTTTGCTTCAAGAGTTAAAAAGACATAAATCCAATTTTCATAAAAAGAATAAATTAAAGAAAAACTAAAAGACTAATAGTCAAATATCATACTCTGCCCTCAAAAATTCGTTTAAAGCATATGTTGTTGAAGTCCAACATATTAATAATAAATTCAGTTTCACTAAAAGCTACATACAGGCTATATCTGGAAAAAAATTCTTGGGGTGGTAAAAAAGAGTTTACCACCTCCAAACCAGGGCTTTAAGACTATATAAAAGGGTATGTTATAAAGGTACATGTGGAAACCATTTATATGCCTTCTAGATATATTAGCATCCTTCTGGGATCCAGGCACAAAAGAGCAAACTCTTTGAAAGAACAGTAAACAGGTGTCAGGACTCTGCAGACCACATCTATGAGTCTGTGTGTAATTATTAAACTTAAAAGTATGTAAAGTACATCAAGTATATGAAAATAATATTGACTAAAATGTTATATATTAACTTGTTACTGTAAGTTCAAAAGTCATTTGCAGTTTGAAATCTGCAGATTTCTTTCAAATAATACCTGGTGATCCTGCCATGAAGGCTCCTGTTCAGAGACTTCCTGGTAAGCCTCATGCACACTTGAGCTCAAAACTACCTGTTTTACAGGCCTTTGATAACTTTTTCTGCCTCTAAACGCCCCTCTATTTTAGCCTATGTGTCCATGCACATATAGGCGTTTACAGGAGTTAATGTGATATTTATTTGGTTGTATACCCCCAATGCGGAAGTTGTACCTATAGGTAAGCCTATAATAAGGCTTACCTATAGGTACTGTAAATATCTCCTAAACGTGTGCCGTTTAGGAAATATTTACCTTGTAGTGCGCCAATTATGTCATCGGCGCATACGTTGTGCAGAAACTACCCTCCGTGACGTGTGTTTTCACTAGCAAGTGCCGTGACTGATGGTCACGCAACTCCAGCCAGTCACAGAGGAGTCCACGGCCCCGGAAGGAAGAGGGGCGAAGATGGATGTGGCCACCAGCAGCCATGTGCTTTTACTTTGCAGGGAAAAAAAGAGGAAGTAAAATCCATCAGGGTTTACTTCCTCTTTAAAGGCAGTCCATTCACACACAGAGCCGCAGCTCTACCCTGCCCCCTCTCTCTCTCCTCATTGGCTCACTGGCTGTGATTGACGGCAGTGGGAGCTATTACACAAAGTCAGGGATTGTGTTTGATTAGAGTCAGGTGTATGATTAACCAATTATACCAGGCAGGTGCTAATGATCATCAATTTTATGTAGGTTGAAACACAGTCATTAACAGAAACAGCTGTGTAGGAGGCTTAAAACTGGGCGAGGAACAGCCAAAATCTGCTACTAAGATGAGGTTATGGAGGACAGTTTCATGTCACGAGTCATTCACCATGGCAAGGCTGAGCACAGCAATAAAATACAAGGTAGTTATTAGGGTGCAACGGATTCTCACCGATTCATGATCCGAACGGTTCAGCCTGAACCGAGCGCGCCGCCACCTTAGTCTTAGGAAAGGCCGCGGCTTCGGCCTAGCTCCGGGGCGGTGGCCATCTTGATACACCCGGTGGCCGTTTACCACGTGATCGCTCCGTCAAATGACGGAGCGATCACTTGTAAACAAACCGGCGTCGTGTCATGACTCCGGTTCCTCTCTCCCCTCTGTGTACTGATCTGTACAGTGGAGGGGAGAGATCAGATGGCAGCAGTGCCAATACTCTACCATACCCTGCCAATACTCCGCCATACCCTGCCAATACTCTGCAATGCCCTGCCAATACTCTGCAATGCAATACCCTGCAATACTCTGCAATACCCTGCCAATACTCTGCAATACCCTGCCAATTCTCTGCAATACCCTGCCAATTCTCTGCAATACCCTGCCAATACCCTGCCATACTCTGCAATACTCTGCCAATACCCTGCAATACCCTGCTAATATATTATTACAGTGGGGGAGATTGCAAGGTTTTACAGTGGGGGAGATTGTGGATATTACAGTGGGGGAGATTGCGGATATTACAGTGGGGGAGATGATGTGGATATTACAGTGGGGGAGATGACGTGGATATTACAGTGGGGGAGATGACGTGGATATTACAGTGGGGGAGATTTTTTTTTGTTGATTTGAGAATGATCCGAACCGTGACTCCTGATCCGAGGAACGATCAGGAGTCACGTTTTTTGATCCGTTGCACCCCTAGTAGTTATACTGCATCAGGAAGGTCTCTCCCAGGGAAAGATTCCAAAGCAGACTACGGTTTCAAGTGGTCGGCCAAGGAAACCTAATGCAGTAGATGAAAGACACCTCATGCTTACTTCCTTTCGACATCAGTGCCAAAGGCAAAAAAACTGACAAAAGCCAGTGGGACCCAAGTACACCTATCTACCGTCCAGAGAAGTCTGTTTCATGGAAGAATTGTGGCCAAAAAGTCATACCTTCTACATAGAAACAAGGCTAAGAGACTCAACTATGCATTAAAACATAGGAATTGGGGTGCAGAAAAAAAGCAGCAGGTGCTCTGGACTGATGAGTCAAAATTTGAAATATTTGGCTATAACGGGAGGCAGTTTGTTAGGGCTGGAGAGCGGTACAATAATGAGTGCCTGCAGGCAACAGTGAAGCATGGTGGTGGTTCCTTGTAGGTTTGTTCTTAAGTCAAATTTGTTTGTAAGTTGGAACAGGTAAATTTTTTAAGTGTAGCTCCACCAAAAAAAAAAAAAGTTTTACGTTTTTTGGATAGCATAGGGAAGGGTTAACACCCCTGTAACATTTGTTTATGTATATTATTTAGACTGTGTGAAAGTTATAGAGTGCACAAACCATGGTATATATCTGGAAAGTGATTAATCCTGATGTATTGACGCAGTACATTTCTTGAGGTCCTAAAATGCCAGGACAGTAGAAATACCCCCAAAATGACCCCTTTTTGGATAGTAGACAGTCCAAGGTATTTAGTAAGAGGCATGATGGGTGTTTTGAAGTTGTCATTTTTTGTCATAATTTTTTGAAAAATTAAGAAATTATTTTTTTTTTAACAATTTTTTTACAATTTTTTTAACACACTGTGACCAGAGCAATATAATGTTACCATACAAACATTGTACTACTCTGGGGAAGTGATCAGGTTTTTTTATACACATTATGTTTGCTTATAGCAGTGAAGTACATTGCTATAAGCAAGCATTTTACTGAATGAAACAGAATCATTCAGTCTATTTTGTTGTGATTAGCTGTGATTGGTCAAAGCTAATCACATGGTACAGATGGGATGTGATTGGCCCTGTCTGTACCATGTGATCAAATTGACCAATCACAGCTGGCAATAAAATGATACACAATGAATGGCATGAAAGGAAGCCATCTATTGTGTACAACTGTCATGTGACCTGCTGCTATTCGTCACGGTGGTCACATGGTACTGGCAGCAAGTCAGTACTCTAAATAGTCATCGGCTGTGTTACCATACCAGGCCACATGCCCTTAACATGGGGGAGCGCTTTGGGGTAGGGGGGCTACCCCCCCAAAGCACCTTGTCCACGTGTTGATGGGGGCAAGGGTCTCTTTCCCACAACCCTGATCGGTGGTTGTGGGGGGCTGCTGGCAGGGGGCTTATTGGGTTTTGGAGGCCCCCTACCCCAAAGCGCTCCCCGATGTTAAGGGCATGTGGCCTGGTATGGTCATACAGCCGATGACTAACCAGAGTACCGACTCGCAGCCGGTATCATGTGACCACCATGACGAATCACAGCAGGTCACATGACAGTTGTACACAATAGATGGCTTCCTTTCATGCCATCCATTTTGTATAAATAACAATAAATAAAAACACAGAGACAGTTTTTGACAATTCTTTTATAAAAAAAAAAAGTTCTTGAATAACTAAGGGGCAGGACTACTCAGTCATCGACCCAGCATGCACCGGTCAATGATGTCACAAGGAGGTGGGGCCACCTAGTGACTTCGCCGAGTGGCCCCATCTCTTAGTTATTTAAGAACTGTCAGGCAGCAGAAGCCATCGACGGGTACAAAGCTTTTTCATTTTCCTTTGGGTTGTGGCGGAAGCGTTCATCGTGTTTGATGCTGGATCTACACTAGGGGGCATTGTTTTCGTTTTTTTAATGAAGGAATTGTCAAAAACTTTCTCTGTGTTTTTATCTATTTTCGAAACGTTTGGTGAATGAGTAGGGTTATAATACCCCTACCCATTCGCATGGGGGGGCGGAATCTGGGGTCCTGCAGATTCTGATAAGCCGCCTGGCCGCAGACCCCCACAACCACCAGCCAGAGTTGTGGGGAAGAGGCCCTTTTACCTGTTCCCACTTCCGGTCGGATCCCCTAGGTGAATTCACTGGAAACTTGCCCCCCCTCCCTGCACTCAACCTGCTGGGACACGTCATAAGTCCCAGAAGGCTGTGGGACCATTAACAAAGCGCATGTGCAGTGGGAAGCCAACTGTGAAGCTGCAAGGTGTCACAGCCGGATTTCCACAGCTAACATGCCGTTGATGGGGACATGAAGACCGGTGAAGAACCAGCCCAGGTGAGGACGGCGCTGAATCTCTGAACAGGTAAGTGCCCTTGTATTAAATGTCAGCAGCTAGAGTATTTTTAGTTGCCAACTTTAATTTTTTTTTAAACAGGGTGAAGTACCTCTATAAATACTCAGACAAAGTTAAGCAACATCAGTATGCATCAGTTAACAATAACTCTTTGACTAATTTGTCTGCATGACAGCAAATCTGAGAACTAGGAACACACACAGCTGCACATTTCAAGTTCTTGCTACAAGGTTAATTAATATTTTCATGGCAAAACGTATTTTATATTTGAACTTGAAAATAGCATATTGTGTTCACAAAGGGTGTTCATTTTAGTTTTGAGTAAGTACAGGCCCAAAATGGCTACCAAGGACTTCTTCGGTATTTCTGGAAATTAACCAAAATTCAACTGTACAGTTAAAATGACCACCAGGTAAAATCTATTTGTTGCCAAATTTGGTTGATGTAAATGGTAATTTAAATATAAAGTACTTTAAAGCAGTGCTCAGCACTATTTAAAAAAAAAAGAGAGAAAAGTGAAGCATGGCTGAAAATGAGCAATAAGCATGCATTCTTATACAGCATAATGCTTAGTGAGTGCCTGGTAGGAGAGAAATAAGACTGACAAAGTTTCCAGACATGTACATTGAGTGCGAATGACTTTGGGATTTCAGTAAACTTGAGTGCAGTGACATGAAGCAAAGTTTGGGGCTTATTGTATTAACTCATACACAATTAACTTCTTAGGAGCATTCACCGCTTCTGACAGCATGACAAATCTCACTGAACTAACTGTTGTACAAAGTAATCTTCCATAGTAAATTCAAGCAATTACCTATAGATTAGTCTACAATGATTCCTTTATCCTCATCAGTGAGCCAACATAATAGAGATTAGGGATACCCATTTAGGTTTTGTGTTGAGACCTCATGTTCCTCACTCTTCAAACACTTGTTCCTGCTGCAATAAATTATCCCGTTACAGCGAATTAACAAGATCATGTGTCAAATTTATTTATTACTTTCATGTTAAAAAATGTTGGAGTCTGTAAACTAATAAATCTAAAGGGTTGCTTGACTAGAGAATATTCCTAAACTTTTATTTCTGAGACAATATCCTGCAGTTTTGAATCCTTACTATTTATGGACCTTATAAAGGGGGCTACTTATGTATTCACTATAGTTTCTCTTTTCATTGTTTTCTGATATGCATTACAACAAAATCACAACTAACAAAAACAAAAATAATATATAATTTTTTGTCTTTCGTTACTGGATACTTAGGCATTTACACAGTATTTGTGGTTGCTTAAGAGTACAAGATCAAACAGTTAAATGTTGGGACCTTTTAGCCTTGGTTCACACTGTACACCGCACGTGATTCGCACAGGAATTGCACTGAATTCCTGTGCAAATCACATGAGATTCTGTGTGGTGCGATTTGAGCCCATTCATTTTGGATGACTCAAATCACACCGCATCCGCATGAAAAAGGTGCAGGCAGTGTTTACACACTGCATTTTGTGACTTGCTTTTGGGGTGTCACTAACTTTTAATTGACACCCACAGCGCCCATAAAAGCTGCATGTATGATCTATAAAGAAAATGCTTACCAAATATTTCTGTCATGGTACTATACCCCAGAGCTCCTACATACTATAGGTGTTGGAGATGTAACTCGGCGGTGGGACTTTTGTTCCACATCTTATAGACATGCCTATGAATTACACCTTTTTGGGAAGAGGTTAATTCACACCTTTCTAAGGTGGTTGAAATGCCTATTTCTCTTGATCCACTAATGTATCTCTTAGGCCTCCCTGTTTAAGACCTAGGGGAAAATCTTAAAAAACTGATGACACATATTCTTACGGCAACTAGATGCTTGATTACCGCCTGGAGAAAACAGGCATTCCCGCCCTCCGGCAATTGATGATTGTCAGGGGGCGGGATTGCCGATTGCATGCAAATATGCGGCCTCTCGTCAGGCGGGCCTTGGTGCCGTGCAGCCGCATATTTGCGTGCAATAGTGCAAATAGAGCTGTGCGGCTGAGATCGGGAGCTTTCCGATCGAGTGACCACCGCGACGGCCAATCATGGCAGTCACATGACCATAAGCACCACCCCACCTTACGGCATTCTAAACCCCTTAAAGTTTTTACCTTTTTGTATGCATGAAGGTAAAAAAACCTTCTGTGTGTAGCGCCCTCCCCCGCCCCCCCCCAATCCTTACTTGAACCCCCTCCCATCCAGCAATGTTCACGATAGCCTTGGCTGGATGGGGACTCTCCCTCCTCATTGGCTGAAACAATGGCTCCCACTGCTGTCAATTGCAGCCAGTGAGCCAACGAGGAGAGAGCGGGAGGCAGGGCGGAGCTGCAGCTCTATTTGTCTTATGGAAGCATAAAGCAGCGGCTCGGGAGCTAGTGCGCAGCAGCAACTTTCTCTGGGGGCACTGCTTAAAAGGGGGGGGCCAGGAGCGTCAATGAGGGGCCCAAAAAGAAGAGGATAGGGACTGCTATGTGCAAAACCATTGCACAGAGCAGGTAAGTATGATATGTTTGTTATTTTAGAAAAAAACTCAAAGCTTTAGTATTACTTTCAAGGGCCTGCAGGTGCTGGCTCCAAGGGGTTAAGGAGGTGAGATCCATGGAAAACCTCACAGCTAGTTTACGTGACAAGCTAAGTTCGCTGCTATATTGGATATCTGGGATAATTACCTAACATTGAGTACATCCTACATTTTATCAGCTGTCTTTTACCAATATCGTGTATTACTTTCCTTACTGTTTTGTACTGCATATTATTGTGTGGACTGACCCGCTCTGGGGGTACTGGAGTGACCCCATAGTGGATCATTACGGTTTAAATATTTGTTACATGGGAAGCTATATTCTCGAGATTTCATGATATGACATATGTACATTCTAATGCTGCTATGGTATATGGTACCTATGAAATGTTTTCTCTCTTCGTTCTTTCTACATGTTTTTCCTTGAAAAGTTTGAAAACTTTTTCTTAAATAAACAGTTTTACAATAAAAAACAGTTAACTGCATAAAAGTAAGTACTCTTGCTAGTCTTCTATTCTCCCGGCTTACTCCAGACCCTTAAAATGAAATGATACGATAATATTGGATTCCCTGGATATACGGTAATTTACATAATGTATTCTCATAATGTGAATATCAAAGCCTTACAGCATTTTTACAATTGCAGACCTACTAAGTGATTTACACAAACATTCTCAGCTGTGCGTGTCATATGCAACATCCAAAAGGAAATAGTCTTCTAAACTGAAGGGGAAACTGTGACTTTGAGCTTTAATACTCTGCTGTATTATACAAGAATCACACTTATGCGATATACTTGTCGAGTACATTTTAGCATAAACTTTGGGGTATGCAACAATTTCTAAAAAAAGGTCTTCATTAGAAAAAAATCAGTGAAACACGTTTTGTTTTGTTTTTTTGTTCTTTTCACTGTTGTTCCAATTAAATTCCTTCCTGTTCTACAGTGGTAAAAAGATGACCTATTGTGTGTGTATGTGCGTCTTTATTTACATATTTTGTCTTTTGGAATCAACCCTGTCCCCTTGCCTTCATTCTTGCCTGCATGAAAATGAAGTAAACCCTGCTGCTGGAGCCTCCTGGGACATCCTAATCATATATCCCAGGAGGCTTCAGCTTCAGCACTAGAGGAGTAAGGACTTGCGCCTGGAGGGAAAATGACCATGTGTCTATGGGGGGTATCAGCTGCAAAACCAGGAAGGGATCAATATGTGTTTGTTCCTCCAAACAATGTGCTTGAAGCAGGACGGTGACCAAGCTGTTTCCCTAATAACAGCAGAGTTGCAGACCTGGCTTAGCTATTTGGCAGAATACAATGAATCAAAAGCCTGGTTAAGTATGGTAAAAAAAATTCCCACATTTAAATGTCAACTACTGTATAGGTGGAACTTACAAAGGGAAATATGTCAGTTTTGTGGTGTGTATTTGGCATATTGAACAATGTTATAAAATATGTAAAATATGTTCTTGTTGCACCAGCCATTGCACAAATCGCATTAAATGCGCTGTATGACAGTTTCTATAAATGTCCAATCATGTGTGCCAAAATAATGAAGCACTTACACCAATGTTGTAATTAAAAAACAAATTTAAAATATACACCATTGCCAGTGTCTAAATACTGTAATAAACTTAACCTGTTTTGCTAAAATCTGGCGCATCACCATGCGACAAATAAATGAACTGGCATGCACAACTTTTACTGATTTGACATACCCAGCACTAATAATCGGGCATATAGAAATTGGCGCTTTTTTTTTTTACATGTCTTTGTTAACCCCCCCCCCCCATATGTGTTTGGAGTGAAATTCCAGCCTAACACTAGGGGCCATTTCACACTGAGGCGCAGGGGCGTCGGCGGTAAAGCACCGCTAGTTTTAGCCGCTAGTTTTAGCGGCGCTTTACCGTAGTTTTAGAGACGCTTGCAGGGCGCTTATAACCCCGAATAAAGGGTTAAAAAGCTTTGCAGGCTCTTCGGTGGTGCTGCCCATTGATTTTAGTGGGAAGGGGCACATTAAGAGCGGTGTATACACCACTCCTAAAGCACTGCAAGGATGCTGCTTGCAGAACTTTTTTTAACGTCCCGCAAGCGAACCGCTCCAGTGTGAAAGCCCTCTGGCTTTCACACTGGAGTAACTTATTCATCTTATTTACACAGGTTAGACAGTATGGGTAGCAGGAAGGGGAGGGAATGTTTTTAGGACTAGTTAGTGATAGGATGGAATTCTACTTTAAATGTTTGACTGGAGTTTAGCTTTAGTCCTAGGTAAACTGATCTGTGAATCATGACAATTTCTTGTACACAAACAAGTTTGGATTGGAGCTGCAAAAATGTATATACAATGAGAGAATTAATCTGACTTCAGGGTATATAAAAAACACATGCATTTAACTATGTGCATGCCGCGGGTCTGTAGGGAGATTTCCTGTCAAAAAGCAGTAATGATTATGAACATTCGTTGGTATGTTTCCCTCAATAGACTTTACATACTCTAAAACAAATGGGTTAGGTGCAATCCCCCCAAAGTTTTAATAAAATAACAGGGATTGATGATCTGAGTAAATTTTGCTAAGCCGTGCCTTCAAAATGAGTCAGGCTGTTGGGAAATAAAATTCCTTCCATGGATTTATGGAAACTAGCTCACGATGTCCTTACCAGTTAACTTACATGAACCTAACCTTATTGTGCAACAGCAGCAGGATGCAATGTTGAATGTAAGACCAGAGATATTTCACTTACCTAAATTATTATTCGAAATACTTTAAAGTGTATTTCCACTTTTGCAGCCAAATTGGGATAACACCCATTTTATATTTTTTACATGTCCTTTTTCGCATAACATAACTTAACTACTTGCCGACCCGCCACAGTACTTTTACTCTGACGGGGCGGCAGCTACAGGCACAACGATGTATTTGTACGTCGCTGCCTGTTATCCTAGTTTGGGGCACGCACGCCCGCCTACTTTCCTGTGATTTGACACAGCAGGAGTTCATCAACAGATCCCGGCCAATGATTCATGTCCGGGACCTGCTGATCGGCTGTGTAAAATTATAGCCTAGAGCTCTGTGTTGGTAAACAACACAGAGCTCTATACAGAGGGAGTGATGCTAAGCAGGGAAAATTAATAAATCGATCTGTAGTACAAAGCAGCACACATTAGTATAGTGACAGTGTAAATTTTTAGCACTGATCACTGGTGATGTCAGTGCCCACAAAGTGATACTTTTGACACATTTTTGGGACCATTGACATTTATACAGCGATCAGTGCTATAAAAATGCACTGATTACTGTATAAATGTCACTGGCAGGGAAGGGGTTAACACTAGGGGGCGATCAAGGGGTTAAATGTGTGTTCCCTCATGTGTGTTCTAACTGTATGGGGATAGGACTGAGTAGGAGAGGATACATATTGCTGTTCCTAATTAGTAGGAACAAACGACATGTCTCCTCTCTGACAGCACAGGGATTTGTGTGTTTACTACACACACAAATCCCCATGCTGGCGCTTGTGCATGCCATCGCGACCACCAGCCATGCGCATCGGGTCCCCCATGCGAGCCTTCTGGCGGCTCTTAAAGGAAACCCCGTACAGGTACGGGGTTTCACGCAGGGGAGCCATTCTGCCCTCATAAATAGACGTGAGCCGGTCAGGAACCGTCTAAAAGTGCTACTAAACCCACAACAGTAAAATCAGTCTGTATATGCAGTAAAGCATGCTTGGTATACTTACTGTAGGACCTAAGGGGTTAATCTTTCGCATTGTGTAAAAAGGCTGTTTGGTCTTCTGTGATCCTGTCCAGATAGAGGGTCAGGGGTCATGCAGCCTCATAGGACAGTCAGAGGAGAGTGAAAGCTCCTTCTACAAGCTATAACCAGTGCTCAGCCAGACACTGATAAAAGTCATAAGACTGCTATAACTGCTGATAAGGAAAGGTATTTAGCAGTTTATATTTATTAAAATATTTGCAATTCCATGTTCTGTATACTATGGGAGACCAGATATAGGGAGTGCAGGCTCCTGGGTTTTAGTAACACCTTCAATTAGAACTATAGGCAAAACTTTTTTTTTTCATTTTGGATAGAGCAAAGAGAGGGTTATAACCCCTGTCAGTTTTTTTCCCCGCCATCTGTGTGTCATTGCGGAGATTTCCCCTCACTTCCTGTCCCATAGCCAAACAGGAAATGAGAGGTAATCCTTGCAAATTAAGGGAATTCCTTGGGGACCCCCAGGTCATAAGAACTAGTGTCCCTATTGGAAGATTTCCTTTCTATTACTTTTCTAGGGACAACCCAAAATTTGGGATTTTCTTTTGCTTTAACTTTCAATGATAATGGTGAACAGAACAAATAGGGTGAATTTCTTTAACGGGGGTCACAGACAGCAATAAAACTAACAAGTGCTCTAATCTTTCTCCACTCTATCCAAAAATTAAAAAAAAGTTTTACCTTTAGTTGTACTTTAAGGATAGATGATCAGGAAATATGATCAATTTACTACACTTAAATGAGCAAGGATTTCTAAATGTCTCCTTGTAGATTTTTTTCAAGCTTTTGCAGCTGTTGTAGTCACAAAAACCAGCTGTCAGAAATTCCTACTTGTGAAACTTTTTCCATGGCTACAACGGTAGATTGGGTGATGGAGTACAATTACAGTAAAGGGAATCTATCATGAAGCAAAAATAAAGCTCTGAAAGAAGCTAGTTGGGTACTTTAGTTTTCGCAGTTTCGCGGGCTTTGCACAATTTTGGGACTGGACACGTCTGATATCTGTTTACTCGTCACAACGTCTATATAACATCTTTTATATTTTACCAAAAAATGAGAATTATAATGTGTTTGTGTGCACTAAAATTTAAGTGTTTTTACTGAAAATATTGATTTGATAAACAGTAGTTAAATAATCATTTAATCATTTTTCAATAAAAAATTGCAACTACCACCATTTTATTCTATAGGTTCTCTGCTTTCAGAAAATATTCAGGGGGCAACTCAATAAAACATTTGCAATATGTTTCTAAGGTACGTGTATGTCACAATTCTTATTTCCGCCACTTTCACGTTGTGTCGCTATGACTGTGACAAGTCTAAAGCCTCGTACACATGATGCGATTGTTGACAGGGGAATGTCTGTTGAAATCTGACAGTTAGTACGCTCCTTTTGACAACTGTTGTCCAACTTTCAGCCAACAAATGTTGGATGGCAGGCTAGTCAATTTTCGGCGAACAACGGTTTGTTGTGAGATTTTCATATGGTCAGTACACAAATACGTCACACAAAAGTCAAAAGTACAAACACGCATGCTCGAAATCAATACTCACCAAACACGAAATTAGCAGAAGGGGCCCAAAGGGTGGCGCTCAAGAACTGAAATTCCTCGTAGTACGTCACCAGGTCCGTGTTTGTTGCACGACATTTGTGTACCGTTTGTATGCAGGACAAGTTCCTGGCACACTCCCTTTTGCTGAAAGACTAGTTCCCCATCAGGTTCACCTATTGTGTAATTGACAGCGAATGGCAGTGGGTAAATTACATAGCCCCACTGGGTTGTCTAACAGCTATGGAATTTGCTCACTGCCATCTGCAATAAGTCACAAAGAAAGGTGGACCTGGTGAGGAACTCCTCTCCCAGAGTTCCCCATTAGACTCTGCCCACCCCCAAAACAAAACTACTTGACTGATGTGTTTATCTGTATGATAGGCACATTGACTGAGCAATATGCATGTACCTGCTCCCAACAGGTACATGAATCTGTTGCAAGCACTGACAATTCTGATGCGACAGTGTCTACAAATTAAAACGTTTTGGGGTTTCAGGTGAGTTTTAGTGTACAAAATAAGTGTTTTAAAAAGTGTGCGCAAAATAAAAAAATGGTTCTAGCAGGGAAAGGTTTTAAAGAAAACCTCAGTTCCATTATGGGGATGTTATAAATGGAAATTAATAGGAGTACTGTCAGTTTAAACAAGCAGCTAGCAGGCTTCAACAGCCTTTTCACAAGCTTCAAGTAGTGCTGAAGCCTGATAGCAGCTTGTTTAAAGTGGCAGCAAGCACTTCCATTAAGATGTGTGTTTATTGAGGATCTTCAGGCTGTATAAAAAATAATTACCAGTCAGCAGCTAAAAATACTGTAGCTGGTGACTTTTAATATAAGGACACTTACCTGTCCACAGATCCAGTGCTGTCCTCACCTGGGCCAGTTCTTAACCAGTCTTCAGATCCCCGGCACCAGCATGTTTACTAAGGGAAGCCAGTTGTTACTCTTTGCTGATTCACAGCCAGCTTCCCATTGCACATGCACGAGCCATGCTGCACTCTGTGAATGGTCCAATAGCCTTTTGGGATCTGTGAAGTATCCCAGAAGGCTGTGGGCAAAGGGGGGCAAACTTCAGTAGGTGATCCGAGCAGAAGTGGGAGTAGGTACCTGTCAATTGCAGGTGCCCGTTCCCCTTAAAAAATACATTTATTCAAAAGTGATAGAGGAGGAGGCAGAAATGTGAAAACTTTCCCTTTTGGGTGAAGTTCTACTTTAACTTCTCCAAGCTCAAGCTGAAGCTGAAGAGTGCTTTAAAGGCTTCAGCAAAGCTGCTTGAAGCTTGCCAAATACTTTACAAATGCCTTGCAAAAGTATGCTGTACACAGTGGTCTTATACAAGCAGAAGCCCATGTGAAGAAGACCTTAGTAAATCAACACAGATGCATCTAGTGTGAATGAACCCATGTCCTATACAAAACCCTGTTTTTTTACTCCACCTCTATTTAATAGCTTAAACTGATAAATAACATGACTCACCAAAATACTTAAAAGAAAAATAAGCCTAATATCAATCCTGCTTATCAAGTCACTCCCTTTCACATTCCATGTGTAGCTTTTCATTTAACCATTTCAGCCCCGGAAGAATTTACCCCCTTCCTGACCAGAGCACTTTTTGCGATGCGGCACCGCGTTACTTTTACTGATAATTGCGCGGTCGTGCGATGTTGCACCCACACAAAATTTATGTCCTTTTTTTCCCACAAATCGAGCTTTCTTTTGGTGGTATTTGATCACCTCTGCGGTTTTTATTTTTTGCGCTATAAACAAAAAAAAGCGACAATTTAAAAAAAAAGCAATAATTTTTACTTTTTGCTATAATAAATATCCCCAAAAAATATATAAAAAAAACCAAATTTCTTTCTCAGTTTAGGCCGATATGTATTCTTCTACATATTTTTGGTTAAAAAAAAATCACAATAAGCGTATATTGATTGGTTTGCACAAAAGTTATAGCGTCTACAAAATAAAGGATAGATTGGTGGCATTTTTATTATATATTTTTTTATTAGTAATGGCGGATCTGCCATTTTTATGGTGACTGTGACATTATGGCGGACACATTGGACATTTTTGACACTATTTTGGGACCATTGTCATTTATACAGCGATCAGTGCTATAAAAATGCACTGATTACTGGCAGGGAAGGGGTTAAACACTAGGGGGCGATCAAGGGGTTAAGTGTGTCCTAGGGAGTGATTCTAACTGTGGGGGGATGGGCTATCACTGACATGACAGCGATCACTGCTCCTGATGACAGGGAGCAATAGATCAATGTCATGTCTCTAGGCAGAACAGGGAAATGCCTTGTTTACATAGGCATCTCCCCATTCTGCCGCTCTGTGACACGATCGCGGGACATCGAGTCCGCAGGACCGTGGGCACGGTCATGGAGCACGCGGCGCGCCACGCTGGCAGCTATGCGCGCCCACAATGCCGCGTCTTAAAGGGGACGTACAGGTACGCCCATTTGCGCAGCTGTGCCATTGTGCCGATGTATATCGTTGCGCACTGGTCAGCAAGCGGCTAAAAAGGAGGTAAGCTCGGATCTTTTTTTGTTCCCTGCAAAGTAAAGGCATAATGTGCTAGTATGCATCACATACTAGAACATTATGTGACACTTGCCTGCAAATGAAGCTGGAGGCCGCATCCATCTTCACCCATCTTCCTTCCAGGCCCGCAGACTCTGGTCACGGCACACACTATTGAAGAAATGGCACGGGCCAATACGGACATCATCGGGCGCAGTATACAGCAAATAGCTCCTAAAGGGCATATGTTTAGGAGATATTTACAGTAGCTATAGGTAAGCCTTATTCTAGGCTTACCTATAGGTACAAAGTATACAGGGGAGTTTACTTTATCTTTAAGGTTGCAACATTACAGCCTAAACTAATGTATACATCGATAGTGCCTTTTAATAAGCTGTCTAAGAACAAAAGTAATCAATTGAAGAGCAATAACCTCAAATTTCTGACTGAGATATAAAAACAGATTTCTATACACTCTTGTGTATTCTGTGAAATGTGCTTGCTTTTCATTTAAATAATGAATCATATTGGAAATAAGCCAGTGATCACAATCCCACAATTCTCAAATCCTGTATCGGAAATGCTTTAGCTCATAAAAGTAAAAAAAAATCAGCAAGGTTGTCATAATTATTGCTTGTTATTATAGCTTTATATAATTTTCTGCACATTTCAAAATATCAGAATGGTGGTTTCAGCTAGAATGGCTATTACTGAAAAATTATTTACTGAAACAACTATGCATTTTCATAGTCTCCGAAGGGGGGTGGGTTTGATTAAGAACAGCTGGCCAAATTCATCTAAGCATTTGAAATGAGAACTTTACATATGGTCTCATAGCTTATTCCGCCGATCATGACCAAACTTTCCCTAGAAAGACTACAATTAAAATAACACGGCTTGCTAGAAAGAGACGGCTTACTGAAGACATTTTGGTCAATCGTTTTTATAAAGTGAAAGTATACATCGTGTATCTTCAAATACACATTTAGTCAGTTTCTGGTAATTTTACAAATGTTTCCCTTAGCAAAGTGTGTCGTTTTCACCCTGAGCCTGGGTTCACACTGGTGCGACACGACAGCCGTCCTACTTTGGATCCGACTTTGCCCTGCGACATGAAGCCGGCATGTGTCCGACTTTCAATGAACGGGGATCCGACTTGGATCCCCGCCAATGTCCGACACTGTGTTTGGTATGAATCTTTAGGGGGAACTCCGCGCCAAATTTTAAATAAAAATCCGGCATAGGTTCCCCCTCCAAGAGCATACCAGGCCCTTGGGTCTGGTATGGACCTTGAGGGGAACCCCCTACGCCGAAAAAACGGCGTGGGGGGTTCCCCCCAATCCATACCAGACCCTTATCCGAGCACGCAGCCCGGCCGGACAGGAATGGGGGTGGGGACGGGCGAGCGCCCCCCCCCCCTCCTGAACCGTACCAGGCCGCATGCCCTCAACATGGGGGGGTGCTTTGGGGCACGGGGGGCGCAGTGTGGCCCCCCCACCCCAAAGCACCTTGTCCCCATGTTGATGAGGACAAGGGCCTCTTCCCGACAACCCTGGCCGTTGGTTGTCGGGGTCTGCGGGCGGGGGGCTTATCGGAATCCGGGAGCCCCCTTTAATAAGGGGGCCCCCAGATCCCGGCCCCCCACCCTATGTGAATGAGTATGGGGTACAGCGTACCCCTACCCATTCACCTAGGAAAAAAAGTGTCATTTAAAAAAAAACACTACACAGATTTTTAAAGCATTTTATTAGACAGCTCCGGGGGTCTTCTTCCGACTTCGGGGGTCTCTCCGGTTCTTCTCCGCGCTCTCCGGGTCTTCTGCCGGGCTCCTCCGCTCTCTTCTGCTCTTTTGCCGCTCTTTTGCTAAAGAGGAGGAGCCCGGTCTGCTGCCTTCTTCTCTTCGGGGGTCTCTCCGGTTCTTCTCCACGCTCTCCGGATCTTCTGCCGGGCTCCTCCGCTCTCTTCTGCTCTTTTGCCGCTCTTTTGCTAAAGCGGAGGAGCCCGGTCTTCAATCTTCAATCTTCTGCCTTCTGCCCTCTTCTCCTGATGTTGACACGACGCTGTCTGGGGCTAGAATGCTCTCTGTGCGCTCTGCTCTGACTTATATAGGCGGTGACCCCGCCCCCTTAAGCCGTCACAGTCCCTGGGCATGCTGGGACTGTGACGTTTTAGGGGGCGTGGTCATCACCCGATGACCACGCCCCCCGTATGCCGTCATAGTCCCAGCATGCCCAGGGACTGTGACGGGATAAGGGGGCGGGGTCACCGCCTATATAAGTCAGAGCAGAGCGCACAGAGAGCATTCTAGCCCCAGACAGCGTCGTGTCAACATCAGGAGAAGAGGGCAGAAGGCAGAAGATTGAAGATTGAAGACCGGGCTCCTCCGCTTTAGCAAAAGAGCGGCAAAAGAGCAGAAGAGAGCGGAGGAGCCCGGCAGAAGATCCGGAGAGCGTGGAGAAGAACCGGAGAGACCCCCGAAGAGAAGAAGGCAGCAGACCGGGCTCCTCCTCTTTAGCAAAAGAGCGGCAAAAGAGCAGAAGAGAGCGGAGGAGCCCGGCAGAAGACCCGGAGAGCGCGGAGAAGAACCGGAGAGACCCCCGAAGTCGGAAGAAGACCCCCGGAGCTGTCTAATAAAATGCTTTAAAAATCTGTGTAGTGTTTTTTTTTAAATGACACTTTTTTTCCTAGGTGAATGGGTAGGGGTACGCTGTACCCCATACTCATTCACATAGGGTGGGGGGCCGGGATCTGGGGGCCCCCTTATTAAAGGGGGCTCCCGGATTCCGATAAGCCCCCCGCCCGCAGACCCCGACAACCAACGGCCAGGGTTGTCGGGAAGAGGCCCTTGTCCTCATCAACATGGGGACAAGGTGCTTTGGGGTGGGGGGGCCACACTGCGCCCCCCGTGCCCCAAAGCACCCCCCCATGTTGAGGGCATGCGGCCTGGTACGGTTCAGGAGGGGGGGGGGCGCTCGCCCGTCCCCACCCCCATTCCTGTCCGGCCGGGCTGCGTGCTCGGATAAGGGTCTGGTATGGATTGGGGGGGACCCCCCACGCCGTTTTTTCGGCGTAGGGGGTTCCCCTCAAGGTCCATACCAGACCCAAGGGCCTGGTATGCTCTTGGAGGGGGAACCCATGCCGGATTTTTATTTAAAATTTGGCGCGGAGTTCCCCCTCAAGAACATCTGAGCACAAGTCGCATGCCGAAGTCGGATCATGCAAGACGGCAATCCGACTTTGATCCGACTTCAATGATAGTCAATAGGCTGAAGTAGGATCAAAGTCGGACCAAAGTAGTACAGGGAGCATTTCTAAAGTCGGAACGACTTGTGTCGGACCAGTTAGGACGGCTCCCATAGGGAAACATTACATTTCACACGTCATGCGACATGAGCTCCCAATGTCGGAGCGTTTGTCGGACCAGTGTGAACCCAGCCTGAATCAGTGCACAGAGGAGTGCTCAAGGGATTTTAGTTTTGTGACCAGAGGCATAAATATCTTCAGCTGCATTATGATACGATCTCTGTCGGGACCAAGAATCTCAGCTGTGCCTCATTAAGCTGGGACAAACCGTGTTCATAGTCTGGCAACCCAGCAACAGTGCTTTACAAGCGTTGGTCTGTTCTGTAATTATAACATAACTGGAGTGTACTGACCCCCCTAGAGGTATACTATAATATATTGGCTGTTGAGAATGAATGTTCATGCATGGGCTCCTCTTTCACCACCACCACATTCTCACATCTGGCAAAAGAGCCAAGTAGAAGGCTTTAACATTCAACAGGAAAGCTATTTCTATGTGTTCCAAATCCCTTGTACACCATTGTTCTCCAATACTTCATGTAATCCTACATATTTTATAAAAGGTATCAATACAATAATGTGAAAGTGCTGTAAAGCACTGTAGCCAATCTAAAAGTATTTTTTGGTTATCCTTGTCTGACTAAAGTTAAAAACTTAAAAGAGAAGTATGGGATTTTTTTTTTTTTTATCCCATATTCATACTTACCAAGGTGGTCCCCCTGCGCCTCTGCACTGAGAACCGAGCCACTGAACACCGCCGATGGTTCTGTTCTCTCACCTCCCCGAGCAGAGAGCTGCTGGCTATCAGTCAGCAGCTCTCCTGCTCTGCTCCTCCTCGCTCATTGGAACGCTGAGCTGTGGAGGGGCGGGGAGCGGCCGTCTCAGTGGCTCGCTGAGACGGCCATCAGTCCAGGCACCTGGCGGATCCAGACTTCTGAAGTCGTGATGACGCGGTGGCTGGACCGATCCTTGTGACGTCAGTAGAGAGCTGACTTCAGACTGCTCTCTTCTGAAAAAGGGTCACAGGAGTGCAAAACAAATTACACTCATGTGACCCTTAGGAGAAGCCCAGTCAAATGAGCTCAGGCTGGACTCTCCTTTAAAGAAAAACTAAAGGCAAAACTTTTTTTTTCAATAGAGGAAGAGAGGACACTGACATTTTCTCGGCAATGTTTGCTGATCTCATCCTGACTAAGCTATGCTGCTAAATATAATTTAAGAAGCGTTAAGCAAAGACAAATGATTTGTGAAGGTGCTGAGAACTAGAAAACCCAATTTCTTGTTTCGGTCAAGATAACGATTTCACCTCTTAAGTTGAAGTAATATATCACTTCTCAGAAAAACTGGAATTTTTATCAGGAATAACGCTGAACTCCAGGCAGAAATATTTTTGTTTAAGCATATTCTTTAACATACACAAAAGAAATGAATCCACTCTGTGTGCACCAAATTAATTTACAAATCCAGATATAACAATGTCGGTAAACAGGAGGGGAGGAGAGGAACCGGCGTCATCAGATGACGCCGGTCTGTTTACATGTGAACGCTCCATCATTTGACGGAGTGATCACATGGTAAACGGCCGCGATCAGCGGCCATTTACCGGGATCCGGGATACGCCGGGTCCAGAGGTCACGGCTGTGTTCGGGTGCGCGCCCCAGGGGGGCGTGCGAGAGAGGAATTCTGGGAGGACGTCATAGTACGCCCTCCCAGAGTTATCCAACCGCCCTGCAGCCGTCATTCGGCTATGGGCCGGTTGGTAAGTGGTTAAGACTGGGGCAGAGGTTCACCTTCCAGCAGGACAAGGACCCTAAACATACAGCCAGAGCTACCTGCAATGATTTAGATCAAAGCATATTCATGTTTAGAATGGGCCAGTCAAGGTCCAGACCTAAATCCAATTAAGAATCTGTGGCATCCAACCTGACAGAGCTTGAGCTATTTTGCAAAGAAGAACGGATAAAAATGTCACTCTCTAGGTGTGCAAAGCTGGTAGAGACATACCCAAAAAGACTTGCAGCTGTAATTGCAGCGAAAGGTGATTCTGCAAAGTATTGACTCAGGGGGGCTGAATACAAATGCACGCCACACTTTTCAGATATTTATTTGTAAAAAAAAATTGAAAACCATTTATCATTTTTCTTTCACTTCACAATTATGTGCCACTTTGTGTTGGCCTATCACATAAAATCCCAATAAAATACATTTACATTTTTGGTTGTAACATAACAAGATGTGGAACATTTCAAGGGGTATGAATACTTTTGCAAGGCACTGTACTTGGGCACTGTGACACTGGGATCTGACTGCCACAATCTCCATTGTTTATTTACATCTAGTTCTGCAAGTCATCTTTCTCCTGGTTGAGCATGCACATTACTGTCCCACAGATTTCTTTAGAGTAGAAGTAAAGTAAATTTTTCCAAAATTTGCTGACAGGCAGGGTATTTATGACAGAAGAGAACCTATCGGTCTCTTCTGCCATAAATGCATCCTCCTTCCGCACAGCGAACATTTAAGGCCCCGATTCGAGCCACAGCAATGTGACTCCTGTGCGCATGCGTGGGAGTGACATCATTGTAGCCCCGCCTATCAAACGGCTGAAGGCACAGAACCCAGAGGGAAGACCGGGCAAAGATGGAAGCACCAGGGGCCTGCCAGATCAATCCCACTGCAGGGCTGGAGGGCACCGTTTGACAGGTAAGTCTTCCATAATGTACTAATATGCTGTGTACTAGCACATTCTGTCATAGTCCACCTGGGGGGGTTTAAAAAGAAAATTTTTTAGAGGAGTTAACTACTGCTTTAAGACCTCTTGCGCACTGGAGTAAAAAATGCCACATTTTTTACTGATCTGAACAGTGCATTGTTGTCTATGGAACAATGCACACAGTTGCATAAAGATCTGTAATACTGAGATGAGTACAGAGCAGTGAATTAAAAATAGAAAATGTTGCTTCTGAGTGCAGTAATGTACATGCATATACAGGTATACACGTGTATACTGCAACACTGGCAACTAGAAGTGGATGAAGAATTTTACGCATGTATATGCATACGCACTTTTACTCACCTACACACATGTATACCCATGGTCTTTATTTATTTAAAACAGGTACTATTTATAACAGGTATCCTGCTGGACGTCATATGACGTCCAGCAGGATAAGCTGCAATCGTGCGCAGCGCATCGATCGTTGGTTTGGTGTGTCAGTCTGACACACCGCATCTCCGATCTCCGTGAAGAGCCTCTGACGTAGGCTCTATGTGATCAGCTGTGTCCAATCACAACTGATCACAGCGTCAACAGGAAGAGCCGTTTATCAGCTTTTCCTCCACTCGCACTAACAGATGTGAGTAGAGGAGAGATGATCGGCTGCTCTCCTGACGGGGGGGGGGGGGGTCTGCGCTGATTGATTATCAGGGCAGCCCCCCCTAGGATGCTCACCCAGGACCACCCAGAATCACCAGGTATGCCCACACATGGTCACCAGGATTGCTAATCAGTGCCCACTTGACGTGCCAATCAGTGCCGTCTATCAGTGCCCATCAGTACCACCTATAAGTGCCCATTAGTGCCGCCTATAAGTGCCCATCAGTGCCACCTACAAGTGCCCACCAGTGCCACCTATGAGTGCCCATCAGTGCTGCCTATCAATGTCCATCAGTGCTGCATATCGGTGCCACCTATCAGTGCCCATCAGTGCCGACTATCAGTGCCCTTCAGTGCTGCATATTAGTGCCTCATCATCAGTGAACATCAGTGCCACCTCATTAGTGCCACCTCATCAGTGCCCGTCAGTGCAGCTTATAAGTGCCCATCAGTAAAAGAGAAAACTTACTTATTTACAAAATTTTATAACAGAAACAAAGAAAAACTTTTTTTTTCCAAATTTTCGGTCTTTTTTTATTTGTTTAGCAAAAAATAAAAACCCCAGTGGTGGTGCCCTTTATCACCATTCCTTTTTGCTATCACCCTAGAGCCATTTCTTTGTAAGGTCAGGCAAAACCCGGATATTAGGGGGTTAATAACTGGAGATTTACATCATAAAGTATCCGTATATGCAGATGATCTTTTATTCTGCCTTACTAATCCTGTTATATCTATGCCGAACCTACTAAGAGAATTGGACCAATATGGTACACTGTCCAATTTAAAAATTAATATGTACAAGTCAGAGGCAATGGGTGTATCTATGACTACGACTCAAATTAACGCTTTAAAAATTAATTTCAAGTTTAGATGGACCTATACGGGCATCAAATACCTGGGCACGTTGATTCCACCAAAATTGGACCAAACCTTTGAGTTGAATTTCCCCCTCTACTGAGTAGAGTGAAAGTCTTACTCTCTAAATGGCATCAGGGCCTTTTCTCTTGGTTCGGTAGATTTAACATAATAAAAATGTCAGTATTGCCTAAATTTTCCTATCTTTTTCAAACTCTACCCATTCATATACCCCCAGAATTCTTTAAACAGACTAATAAGATGATAACTGAATTCATTTGGGCCCATAAAAGGCCCAGAATTCAATGCCCTTTAATGACAATGCCTAAACAATATGGGGGGGTAGCGGTACCCGATATGCAGAAATATTATCAGGCGGCTCATATGGCGCGACTAGTAGACTGGTGTAGGCATGCAAGCTTTAAAATATGGCCAAAAATCGAGCAATCACAGTGTGAGGTCCCATTGCGTCGTGTGGTTTGGTGCTTTGGAGACCTGAGTTCAGCTCTCAAAAAGCACCCAACCTTGGGCCCTACCCTGCGTATTTGCTCCCGAATATGTTCCACCGCTTTATTATCATCTGTCAACTCCCCCCTGTACCCTATTGTAGGGAATCCTCGTTTCCCTCTGGGACTACAGGAGGGACCCTTCAGGAAACTTTCAGACTCACAGTGTTTTCAGGCCTCGCATTTGATACAAATAGCGACTGGGACATGGCCCTCATTACCTAAACTAACCTCATCCAACGACCGTTTCTGTCTTGATTTCTGGAGTGCAGCCCAGTTGCGACATTTCCTTAACACTCTCCCACCTCCAGACAGATTTCAACGAACATTGACACCCTTAGAACAACTATGTGAGGGGACAGGGCCTTGCTCTCATTTAATCTCATAAATGCATGCATTACTGGTTGCCCCCCAAGAGGATTATGTCCCTCCATATATAAGGAAGTGGGAAATGACATTAGACAGGACGTTCACCCAGGCACAACATAGGCAGATAGTAAATCTTGTGTTGAAATCTTCAATATCCACAAGAATCCAAGAAAGTAATTTTAAAATAATGACAAGATGGTACCGTACACCCTCATTACTTAATAAATTCTTTCCGGAGATCCTGGACAAATGTTGGAGGTGTCAGGAGGAAAGAGGGACTCTACTCCACGTTCTTTGGTCCTGCCCAAAACTGGAGTACTTCTGGAGGGAGATACGGCGAATAGCACAGAAATTTACTGAGTATAACCTCCCAGAAGATCCAGCCCTATTTTTGTTACATGTCTTAAACATACCAGGGGAAACATATAGTAAATTAATTTTGCGCCATCTTATTAACGCGGCTAGATCATGTATCGTACGGCAGGGGAGAGATACGTACCCTCCCACAATTCTTACATGGGTCACACGAATTGAAGAGGTTATAGGATGGAGGATTTGCTATTATCGGCTCAAAATCGAAAGGAGACATATTTAGAAACTTGGGGCCAATGGAATACATTTAAATTCTCGGAGGAAGGGAGTTCCCTCTTTGCTCCTGAGAGTATGTGAAAAAGAGAAGGTGGACTTTGGGGTGACCTCACTTTCGTGGATGATGGTATAGTAAACTCGCCTTTTCCTCAGGACATCTAACCTATCAGTGTTTTTTTTTCATTTATTCATTTTTTCTCTTCCCTATCTCTCTCTATCTTTTTTCTCCTTTTTTTTTTTTTTTTTTTTTAGGAAATCTTTCCCTCATGGGGCTTCTTACTTTCTTCTTTTGCCTCTTCAGATATGAATGGGTTTTTCTTCTTAGTAAAGTATGTTGTCAGGGCATACAAGAGAAGCAGGTCTAACGGAAGAGAGAATGGGGACTATCTCAAATAACTAGTTATTGTTTTTTCTGTAGATGTATTCAAGATAGGAGTAATGCTGTTAATTGGATTTTGAATGGATTCGTTGGAACTCATACGATTGATGGATTAATGAAATTGTTTATTTCTCTATATGTATGACAACTAAAATAAAAAAATAAAAAAAAACCCCAGTGGTGATCAAATACCACCAAAGGAAAGCTCTATTTGTGGAAACAAAAGGACAAAATTTTGTTTGGGTACAGTTTTGCATGGCCGTGCGATTTTCATTCAAAATGCGATAGCGCTGAAAGCTGAAAATTGGCCTGGGCAGAAAGGGGGGAAAGTGCCCAGTATTGAAGTGGTTAAGCTCTTCTACTATAAAGCGTCATAGATGCAGTATGTGGTTTAGCATTGTACTGCTGAAATATGCAAGGCCTTCCCTGAAAAAGACATTGTCTGGATGGGAGCAAATGCTGCTCTAAAACCTGGATATATCTTTCAGCCTTGATTGTGCCTTTCCAGATGTGGAAGCTGCCCATTACTTACACACAAATGCACCCCTATACCATGAGATGCAGGCTTATGAACTGAGCACTGATCGCAAGCCAGAAGGTCCCTCTCCTCTTTAGTCTGGTGGATGCAGAACCCACGGTTGCCAAAAATGTTACATTTCAATTTGTCTGACCAAAGAACAGTTTCCACTTTGCAACAGACCATTTTAAATGAGCTTTGGCAGAGAGAAGATGGAATCATGTTCAAATATGGCTTCTTCTTTGCATTTACCTTACATTTTTGGATAGCATGGTAAACTGTGTTTAAAGACAGTAATTTTCTGAAGTATTTTTGAGCCCATGCAGTGATGTCCATCAAAGAATCATGTCTTGCCTTGCCTCGTACACAGAGATTTCTCCAGATTCTCAGAATCTTTTGATTATATTTTGACTGTAGATGACAATATATTTAAAGTTTCTGCAATTTTACGTTGAGGAACATTTTTCTGAAATGCTTAAATTTTTAGATGCAGCTTTTCAGAGTGGTGAACCTCTGCCCATGTTTACTTCTCAGATACTCTCACTCTCTGTCTATACCCAAACATGTTATTAACCTGTTACCAATTAGCCTAATTTGTTGCAAAATGTTCTTTTAGCTCTTCCTTGTTGCCCTGTTCCAACTTTTAGAGGCATGTTTCTGCCATCAATTTTAAAATAACCTTTTTTTTTCTTAAAATGTTACATTTTCTCAGTGTAAGCAATTGATATGTTTTGTTTATTTTGCTATTGTATATAAAATATGGGTTTTATGAGATTTGCAAATCACTGCATTCTGTTTTATGTAGATTTTACATAGTGTTCCAACTTTATTGGAATTGGAGTTGGGTTCAAAAAACACTGAAACTGTGCTAGATTACTAAAACTAAAGCCCAACTCTAGAAATTTGACAAGATCTACCCTTGGAGTCCCCCTTCCCCCAACTTTAAGGGTTAACCGCTCATTCAGTCTGGGGATGTAGGAATAAGGTATAATACTTACCTTATTCCTCACTCCAGGAGGGTCCCTCCAGCAGTGCGACAGGTCTTGCAAAGTCTCCTCTCTAAGGCACTCCCGGCTGCAGTTGCACTACTGTCTCCTCCATGTACAAAGAAGGGTTAATAGCTCTGCATTGTACATAATGACACTGAGGGACCGCCTACAGCCTGGTGCGTCAAATGGGAGAAGAAAGCACTACTGTAATGGGCCAGAATGAGGGCAAGGTAAGTAACACAGTCTCTTCAGCTCTCCCTAGACTTAATGAGCATTGTGCAAGGATAGACTGTTTTATTCCTGGAGTTGGGTTTTAACTCATTTTACCTTAATCTGAGTTCTCTGTACAAATGGCCAGTGGGCACTTACTTGCTGAAGCTCATGCTATGCAACTTCCACTCTCTCTGTTTTTTGTATTGCCAATCACATTCAATCTTCCAAGGCAGGCTTGCATCTGGTTAATGGTTATGAGAGGCTTCTTAAAGCGGTAGTAAAGACCGCTTGGTGACTTGTACCTACAGGTAAGCTTATAATAAACCTTACCTGTAGGTACAAGGAATATCTCCTAAATGTGCACCGTTTAGGAGATATTCACTATCTCTGCAACCGCACTAGCATATGCGTACTGGAGTCCGCAAACCCGGAAGGAAGACTGGGTAAAAATGGATGAACTGTCATTAGTGACAGCGTGCCACTGGAGGGCTTTGTTTCAGCCTAGGTTCGTATTGGTACGATTGACATGTCAAATCGCATGACAAATTGGCGGCTACAGTCGGCAATGGCACCGTCTGAATCAGCGCAGCACCGCACCAATTCCCTAAAGTAGTTCCTGTACTATTTTTGACAACTTCGGGGGCGATTTGTATAGACATCTGTGCATGAACCCGCACAGATGTCTGTCAAATCGCCGCTGAAGTCGGACTGCATTGCCGGGTTGAATTCAGCTGAATTCGCACGGTTTCTAACCGGCAGCAATGTGAACCTAGGCGTAGCCTCCCTGGCGGTATGATTATGTCAGATTTTTGCGTCTCAAAGCGGTACAATTGTTTTGCATAGAAATTTGGCATTTTATATTGTAGGCCTGTAATTCTTAGCAATAACTCACTTAAATCTGTCCAAACAAGAGTCTAGTAGATATCCCGGGTATGATAAAGTTTGGAAGACAAAATCATAAATTATAATATAATAAATAACTATAAATAATTGTAAAAAATAATAATATTATAATAATAAAATGAATTTCCCCACGATTCACTATTGCTCAATTCTGCAAGTGTTCTTATTTACTATCGCTGTTTTCTAGCTGGTCTAAAACCACTTTTGACATAAAGGGACACTTTTTGGTTGCTATGGACAATCTCAAGTTTCCAGGCAGAAAGAACAGTATATATAATATAAAACTGCATGTAGGGCACTGGACAAAGTACTAGGGGCAAAAGGGTTGTGAAATAATTTCATACAGTACTGTAATCTGTAAGATTACAGTGTACTACTGTATGTATTATGAATTTTAAATTTTTTGAATTTGCCGCCAGGCTCCACCCCTGTTGATCGTGATGCTCGCAGGAAATGCAGCCCGGCACACAGAGGCATCGGGGCAGAGGACAGAGCCCACGGACACAGCGGGGGGACATCATAGGATCCTGGGGACAAGGTAAGTACACCGCACCAGGATCCTGCAATGCAATACCGAGTGTGGCTCAGGTTTACCGCTAATGGTACTGAAATTTAACCCCGAGCCACACTTAGGAAAACCGCCAGGGAGGTTAGGATAAGTCTTTTATAAAGTGCTAGTATGTGATGCATTATAACACTTTATGACTTTAACTTGCAGGGGGAAGGTTTTTCTTTTTTTGTCCAGATTTTACTACTGCTTAATGGCCCATACACATGATCTGAATATCGTACGACCTTTTTCGCTTAATAGTCGCAAGTAGAATTTGAATAGGTAAATAAAGTCACGAAAATTCTCGTACAACAAAAAAAAAAATCGGAAGTGATGTCATCTATTGTAATGTATTTGTATTGTATTTTCGGACGACAACTATACTGACTAAACGAAAATCATACAATCTGGTATCGTACGAGGAAAATTTTCGTGTCCGGTCGAATAATATCGGATGAACTGTCGTGATCGGCTCTTGAAAGTAGTGTACACACGATCCGAAAATCGTACGATTCTTCCTCGGACAACAGTTTTAATACGATATTCGGATCCTGTGTACGGGCCATTACTGACTTTTTTTTATATCAGCGTATCTGTGGGGGAGATTCACTACAGCTGGCGCACACAGAATTTGGTGCAGCTGTGCATAGTAACCAATCAGTTTCTAGGTTCTATTGTCAAATTTATATTGAAGAAGCTAGAGTTTGAAGCTGATTGGTTACTATGCACAGCTTCATGAGATTCTATGTGCACCAGTTTTAGTAAATCTCCCTCAATATGTGATAGAAAGCAAGAAGTAGTCAGTATAATTTTTCTCCTGCATCACAAACAAGGGTTACAGAAAGGACAGAGGTAGACTAGCACACTACAGCTATGGGAGTCTAAAAGCACTGAGTGGGCAGGCTATGCTCCCTCTATGCACCCTAAGGTTTCATTCAATTGTGACCAGAATGGATCTTTAAATGCCTATTTTTGGATTTGCAGTATTTACTACCAAACAGGCAGCTCACAGAGGAAGTAATTACAGATCTCATTTAATTCCCAGCCATGTGTTCATTACACATTACACACAAGTTTGTATAAAATATAGAGATTTAAGAAAAGGGGTAATAAATGTATGCTTTACTATAAATGTGGGACAGCTTCAACTTTAATTGCTGCATACTGCAACAAATGTGTGGTTTTCTTCTTTTAGAGAACATGATGTCATATTTTAGGAAACATTGTTTTTCTTTGCCTCTGAATAAATGGGGGCCCTTTTAGTTCAGTTTCTCTAAAAATATCCTTGTTTGCGGCTTTCAGGGAGCTGTGGCTGCAGTTTATAGACTTGGAACACAGTTCTTCAAACACATCTCCTCTGACTCTCATGATTATAAAAAAACAGGCTGAGAAGAAGGCCTGCTGGAATGTTTCAACTCACTTAATGAATAGAATTGACCATCCAGGTTCTTTGACTGAACAAAATACAAATATACTTATATGCAAGTTTAGCTTGTTTTATTAGAATCACGATCCACTGAAAAAAAAAAAAAAATTTGAAGAACTATATATATATTATTTATATTTTGTCATATGAGAGTACTGACGTATTAGTTGAAGACTTGAACTATCTTAATGCCTGTGAAAAACTTCTATTTTAGAAGCCCTTGCTGCACTTACTTTACAACGGGAAGCAATCTAATCCACAGAGTGTGTGTGCTGTTCTATTTTGGCTCACAGGCCATTTGTGTTGGACGTATTTATGACTAAAGAGCTCAACATTTGCGGCCTGCATGGAAGCAAGCAGATCAATACACAGTTGAGGAATAGGAAGACCCTACTAACATTCCTCAGAACAAAAGAGTCAAGGGGAAGTTGTCTGCTCTTATCTCATGAGGACTTGTGACTCTTGCTTGCTGTGCAGTATTAATGCTTAGACAGCCTAAGTATATGTTAAAGTGTGCATAAAGGCTGCAAGCGCTACCAGAAACGAATGTATGCAATGTGTTAATATGAAACTGGTATAGATGATGTCATGTCTTCTTTTAGCTGAACCAAGCATTTCCATACAGTTGATAGAAGCAACAAAAAAAAGAAAACTATAAACATTACAGGGCGATGTATTAAAGGAGTAGAGCTAATCACTTAGAAAAGTTTAGGGTACACTTTGCAATGTGAATGTTAACTTAGCTTGGTAAATAAGCTATAGTTGTGTTCGTTTTGAATACCAAGTTATGTGCAAAAAAAATTTAATAAACAGGATTTTTGTGTACACATGTTTGGGTGATTGAAATTATTCACTGTGGTGAATGAACATTCACTTTGCTATGAACATAAAGCTCACCTTGCTTTATGTTCCATGTGCTGCTTGACATGTTATGGCATTATATATTATATTATAACATGCCTAAATCCTAGATCAGTATCAAATATAGTGGTATTACACAAAACATAACATGTAATTACTTAGTTTATCTTTGTATATATGTGTTAAATAAATTGATTTACTATAATTTAAGTAAGGTAAGATGAGTTTGTCTTCACTTTAAGCAGTCAATCGCATGCAAAAAAAAAGTTCCCTTTGTTTCCTTTTAAATTCTCCTGTCTTCTATTAGCTATTTAAAGTAAACATAAGTTTAATTCACCTCCCCTACATTTCACTTTAGTTTGCTAGTCCAGTCCCATTGCCTCAAATTTAAACCCCTGGATAAGGTCTGCTAGAATCTGCATATGAAAAACACTACTGCTGGCACTTGCGAATGTTAACATTCCACTGTCCTTCTCTGCAGGAAATAAGTAGAATTAAAATGATACTAATCATCCATCAGCAGAATAGATTGAGGGCCCTTTTCCGCATGCATGTGTTTGGGTTACAGCTTGCATGCTGGGTCATTTAAAACAAGGAGTAGCCTTTGTGTTTCTGTGCACTTAGGTTTCTTTTTTGTTTAATGGGGTCCTTACAGACCTTATAGACCTTTGTCAGAAATGATATGAAAAATATGTTCAAACGATGATGTCTGCATGATTTTTTATTTCGGTTTTCTTTGTATATGTATGCAGTTTTCATATACTATACCAATGGTGGTCAACTTACTTGACATAGGGAGACTCAAGTGTGGCCCCTGACATCACTAAAGGTCCGCACATAATATTCAGTAAATATAGAAGCACACAAAACTGCCAGAAACTGCACACATGCAACAGGAGATGATCAGAGACTACTAGCATGCTACCAGAGATGGTCAGAAAGTACAAGCATGCTACCAGAGATGGTAAGAAACTATGAGCATTTTGCAAGTGATAGTCAGAGACTGCAGACATAATACAAAAGATGGTCAGGGGCTGCACTGTACAAGAGATGGTCATAAAATGTGGACATGCTACAAGAGATGGTCAGAGATTATGAGTATACTACAAGAGATGGTCGGAGACTGCAGACATACTAAAAGAGATGGACATAGAATGTGATCATTCTACAAGAGAATGTCAGAGACTGTGGCCATGCTGCAGGAGATGATCAGAGACTTCAAACATTACAGCTTCAGGAAGCAGTCATGGTCTAGAGAGACATTACGTTAGATTGCGAGAGATCACTGCTATTACAGGCCCTTTACAAATATTGCCCTCAGCAAGATCCATTTTAAAAGATTACAGCAGTGGTCTCCAAACTGTGGCCCGGGGGCTAGATGTGGCACTTTGCTTGCTTTCATCTGCCTTGGAGGTACTATTTCTCCCACGTATACGAGGAACTATTCCTCCCACTGATACCAACAATTCCTGCCACTGACATCAATGATACAATGATCTATTGCATCCACTGACATCAGTGATGAGGTACTATTCCTTCAACCGACACCAACAATGGGCCATAAGTCCTGCCACTGACACCAATGATACAAGGAACTACTCCATCCACTGACACCAACAATGAGGTATTATTCCTTCCACTGACACCAACGATGGGGCATAATTCCTGCCACTGACACCAGCAATGAAGTACTATTCCTTCCACTGACACCAACATGGGGCATAATTCCTGCCACTGACACCAACAATGGGCTATTGCTGGCCATTTTCAACTCCTACTAGCCACAATCTGCCCCCCCTCCCCCCCCCCAAAGCCTGAAGGACAGTAAACAGTCCCTTTGATTAGAAACTTTGGAGACCCCTGAATTAGCAGAAAAAAATACAAAGACAACTAAGATGGGATTCCCTCACACTGCAAGAATTAAATGCTCGTTTAAGTCTAGGGGGCTGGAAAAGGAACTTTTACTTACATGAGCCTATCCTACAACAGGCTTCCTCCAGGCTGCAAGGGCAGTCTCCGCAGCCACTTCTCCCTTATGCTCTGGTGGTTGCAGGTCCTCTGATGTCATTAAGACCAATGCAGAGCCTATAGACCTGCACTGGGCATGAGAATGCCAAGAGACCACTCACTGCCATGTGTAGGGGAGAAGAAGAGAGCTCTGGCTGCCAGGAAAGTGGAAGATTGTGTAGGTAATGCTATCCGAGCCCCACTACAAAGGATGAGTTTTACTTTCCCCAGAGATAGGTTTCAGTCAAAAGCTGGCCACACACTAGTAGAATTTCATTTAAAATTTTTCATTTTTAGAATTTTTTTTCTATTTTCTAATTATTAGTGGAGTCAAAATGATGTTTGCTTTCGACCAAAGTGAGGAGAAAATTTTGTAATGCTGCATACACACGATCGGAATTCTTGTAGTAAAAAAAAGATATGACAACTTTTCCGATGGGATTCCGCTCAAGTTTGCCTTGCATACACACGGTCACACAAAACTTCGCTGAACTTACGACCGTTAGGAACGCAGTGACGTACAACACTACGACGAGCCGAGAAAATGAAGTTCAATGCTTGCATGCGTCAACTTGTTTCCAAGCATGCGTAGAAATTTTGCGCGTCGAAATTGCCATCGCAATTTCGGATAGGAACTTTTCCCAACCGAAAAATTGCGAACATGCTCTCAATCTTTTGCTGGCTGGAATTCGGCCAGCAAAAGTCCGATGGAGCATACACACGGTCGCCTTTTCCGATGAAAAACTCTCATCTGTCTTTTGCGGGCCGAAATTCTGATTGTGTGTACGCGGCAAAAGAGCAGGATGGAAAATGTTCCCCAAACAAAGGAGTTCCTAACAGTGCATGTGGTTTTTGTGTGGAAAAATTACATTCATTCCAAAACCGAAAGATAAAAGAACACAACATTGTTTCAGTCATTGAATGTACTGAGAGTTTTCATACCGATGTTCATACAACCTTTGTTTGAAAATCTATTAGTATGCGGTCAGTTTAAGGAGTATACTGGTTGGTGAAATGAGCTGGGAATTTTCTCTGGTTTTGTCTTGCAGGGTCGATTTACTAAAGGCAAATATACTGCATTTTGCAAGAGCAGTTGCTCCAGAGCTTAGTATATGAGCAGAAGCTCTGCTGCCTTCCATTATCCAATCATGTGCAAGCAAAATTGCTGTTTTTTCTATTTTCCTTGCACCTGATTGGCTATTCTTTGCAAAGTGAATCTTTACCTCATTTACTAAGCTTTGGAGCAACTGCTTTTGCAGAGTGTAACTGCAATTTTCAAAGTGCAAAGTCTTTTTGCCTTTATTAAATCAACCCCTATGTCCCTTCACTGGCTTGAGCACTGGCTTGAGCAAGCAAGCACCAAACACCCAGGGGACCACACAGTAAGTTGCAAAGGTCCGCAGTTTGGGCACCAGGGTCCTATACTCTTGTCTGAGGAAGTGAGGTTTTGAAAGTTTCATTGTAAAGCTAAGTTAGACAACAAGGTGTAAAAAAAAAACAAAAAAAACTTTCATATGAGTATGCAGAAGTTTGAATTTAAGCCTCATACACACGATGAGAATATCGGATGATTATTCGTCAAGTTATTTTGCATGCTTTTTTTTTGCATGCTTGTCTTATATCGAAAATGAAGAGGTTACTAAAGTTACAAACATTCTCATACGACAGAATACGACTTTGGAAGTGATGTAATGTATTTTTTTGTTTCCAAATATTGTGTATTCTTGGTCTCCCGATTTTTTCAGGGACAAATACTGTTCTGATTAAATGAAAATCATTTCATGCTGATATCGTACGAGAAATATTTTCGTGTTTGTCCCTTTGGATATTTTTGCATGAATTGTCGTGATCGGCTCTCAAAAGCTGTGTACTAATGATCAGACTATCGTACGATCGCTCTGAAATCGGTATTTTTCATCCGATTTCCTCATCGTGCGTACTAAGCAGTAGCATAACTCCCAAATGTCCCTGATTTTGAGGGACTGTCCCTGATTTGGAGCAATGTCCCTCATTCCTCCTCATTTGTCCCTCATTTTGGTCTGATCTATATAGATGTATATAAAATGCACTTTTTATCTTTCAAAAAGTGTTTCCCAGTGCTAAACCTTTCATCAAATTTCAAAATTGCTGCATTTGTACATTTTTAAAAGCCAATATATAGGAATAGTAGTGGCAAAAAAAAGTTCTTGTGTATCTAATTAACCTTTTTTTTGGTTAATTCTTTTAAGGGTGTGTGGTAGGGGACGTGTCCTATGCCTACATACATTTGTTAGTAGGTGTCCCTCATTACTATCTCATCATATACCGGCTAGCTGAACATATTGAGGGATATTAACTAAAAGTGGAGTAGCTGTGCACGGCAACCAATAAGCTTCTAGCTTTCCTTTTTCAAAGCTCAACTGAACAAACTGAAGTTGGAAACTGATAAGTTGCCATGCACAAGCTGCTCTAGTTTTGCAGTGAAAGTTTTGGGGGCGCCCTCCCTTCTTCAGGAGATACCCAGGGCAGCCCTGGGGGTATGGGATAGAGTGCAGCATGGCAGTAAGTTACCACAATCTGTGATGGGCACCCTGCGCCCACAAGCCCAAATCACCTGTTTTAAACGCCAGATGGTGATCATCCTTGGAACCAAACCTCTCCATGAGGACCACGAAGAGGACCCCGCAGGCGTTCTGGATGCCAAACACCGAGCCATTGCACCACATGGCGGAGAGCATGACTACCCACCCCCAGCCTCCTTCTGGGGGTACAAACTCAGTCTGTCCTGGGGCAGGCTCAGGAGGTTCTTCTTCTCCAGCTTCCAACTTCTTCTCCTGCTCTCCTGCTGAGCTCCACTCTCCATTCTCTCTCTTCTCCTCCTCCACCAGAGGTGAGCTCTCCTCAGCTGTCTTGTCTTCTCCTGGGGACTCTTGTGTGGGGCCAGGCACCTCCTCAGCCTCCAGTGCCTGCTCACTAGGGAACTTGTCGTCTGTCATCTCAGCACACAGTGATCACAACAGGAAGAGCTCTGTGTAACGTGGAACCTGGCTGCTGCAGACAAGAAAAGAACAACTTGTCTTCTACGACTTCAGGCTCCAGCTAGGGGCAGAGTATGATCCCAGCACGGAGCAGTCTACCTGCTTTGTTCCTGCCCCTTCCCTCCTGTGTCCTGACTTCTGTCACCTCGGACAAGCCGACTGAAGGCTGACTTGAGCGAGGTCTCATGTTTTTTTCTTATCTATATGTAGGGAAAACCTTTGGAAGAGGCGTGCCAGGCCGGTGGAGGGAAGTCCTGGAGTGTGGCCGCCCTCAGTCACTCAGCGCGGGAGGGGAGCTGACAGAACCTCTCTCTGCACGAGTCTATATATCGGCCTGTGTGAGCTGTGAGGGAGGAAGTGTGCGCAGACTCTCCCTCAGGGAGGAAATGTCACATAAACTTCCAGCACTTCTCATAAAGTAATGAGCCCGACTTCCCTCATGGACAAAGGATATGCGGGTGACGCCTGATAACATCGTTATCACCCTCCTATTCCCATAATAGCTATTTATATAACCTGCATGCTACAAAATTAGCAGAAAATGACAAAATAAGCCATTTCTTTTATATACACACACCTATCACTCAACTTTCTGAGCACCCAGCTATTATTGAGTAGGTCTCCCTTTCTTTATTATTTTCTTATTTACTACAGGTAATTGTATAGCGCTGTCATTTATGCAGTACTACTTCAATACCGGGCACTTTCACCCCCTTCCTGCCCAGGGCAATTTTCAGCTTTCAGCGCTGTCGCACTTTGAATGACAATTGCGCGGCCATGCTACATTGTACCCATGTGAAATTGTTATTGTTTTCTTCACACAAGTAGTGCTTTCTTAAGGTGATATTTAAAGGGGAGTTCCACCCAAAAATGGAACTTCCGCTTTTCGGAATCCCCCCCCCTCCGGAGTCACATTTGGCACCTTTCAGGGGGGAGCAGATAGGCAGATGTATAATCCAGGTATTTGCTCCCACTTCCGGGCATAGATAGCCGTGGATATCTATGCTATATCCGGCGCCTCCTCCGTCTTCTTGGGAGACACACAGGTCCCAGAAGACAGCAAGGATTCACAAGCCACAAGGCTTCACTTCCGGATTCCCTTACCGAAGATGGCGGTGCCTCCACCCGAGAGCCTAGGGACAGATCGGCTTCGGGTGAGGACATCGCGGGCGCCCTGGACAGGTAAGTGTCCATATTTTAAAAGTCAGCAGCTGCAGTATTTGTAGCTGCTGACTTAAACAAACAAAAAAAAAAATTTGGCGGAACTCCGCTTTAATCACTGCTGGGTTTTTTATCTTTTACGAAAGTTTAAAAAAAATAAAAGTTTTTCTTAGTTTCTGTCAGTAAATTTTGTAAATAAGTCATTTTTCTCCTTCACTGATGTGCGCTGATGAGGCTGCACTGATAGGCACTGATGAGGCGGCACTTATGGACACTGATTAGGTGGCACTGATGAGGAGGCACTAATATGCCGCATTTATGGGCACTGATGAGCACTGATAGGTGGCGCTGGTGGGCACTGATAGGTGGCACTGATGGGCACGGATAGGCGGCACTGATGGGCACTGAAAGCCAGCACTGACTGGCATCACTAATGGGCCCTGATTGCTGGCACTGGTGGGCACTGATTACATCTGTTGCAGTCCCCTGCAAGGAGATGCCGCTGATTGGCTCTCCTTGCCACACACTCTGTCACTGTGAGGCGATGAGAGCCGATTACCAGCCCTTCCGTGTTTTCATGTGACCGGCTGTGATTGGACACAGCTGATCACACAGATATTTACAGAGATCGGGTTGCGCTGTGTCCTAGCAACACAGCGCTGCTGCGACTGCTGCGCGCCCCCAAGCATGCGTGGGTGCGGCCGTTCGGGTGCACCGTCATATGACGTCCACCCAGAACGAGAGCCGCACCATCCGTCATTTGACAGTGGGCGGGCAGCAAGTGGTTAACCATACAGTGAGTGAAAAAAGTATTTGATCCCCGCTGATTTTGTACGTTTGCTCACTGACAAAGAAATGATCAGTCTATAATTTTAAAAATTTTAATGGTTACTTTAACAGTGAGAGACAGAATACCAGAAAAACGCATTCCAGAAAAGTTATAAATTGATTTGCATTTTAATGAGTGAAATAAGTATTTGATCCCCTATCAATCAGCAATATTTCTGGCTCCCAGGTGTCTTCTTTACAGGTAACAAGCTGAGATTAGGAGCACTCTCTTAAAGGGAGTGTTCCTAATCTCAGCTTGTTACCTGTATAAAACATACCTGTCCACAGAAGCAATGAATCAGATTCCAATCTCTTCACCATGGCAAAGACCAAAGAACTGTCCAAGGGTGTCAGGGACACGATTGTAGACCTAAACAAGGCTGGAATGGGCTACAAGGCCAATTCGCCAAGCAGCTTGGTGAGGGGTGACAACAGTTGGTGCGATTATTCGCAAATGGAAGAAACACAAAATAATGGTCAATCTCCCTTGGTCTCACCTTGTGGAGTTTCAATGATCATGAGAACGATGAAGAATCAGCCCAGAACCTCACAGGAGAATCTTGTCAATGATCTCAAAGCAGCTGGATCAGTCACCAGGAAAACAATTGGTAACACACTACATTGTGAAGGGTTGAAATCCTGCAGCGCCCGCAAGGTCCCCTGCTTAAAGTGGAGTTCCACCCACTTTTACAACTCTTCAGCATCCCTCACTAAACTGTGCACTGTAAACAAATTGGATATTTTTAAATTTTTTTTCTCAGCACCTACTGTATATCTTTTGTATTCATTTTTCACTTCCTCCTCCCTGGCCGCGGCCCATCACATCATTTCTAGTTTGCAATGCCTTCTGGGAAGGGGTGGCAACTTCCTCTGAAACTGCCGTTGCTGAGGAAACCTGACCTGAAACCTATTACACTGCTTGTGCTGCATTGAGCATGTGCGAGATCTGCAAGGATGAGATCCAGGAAGAAATACAGTCTGGCTTCAGATGCCCACACTTAAGATGGCCAGGGCCTGCTGTCAGTTTATAAAATAACAAACTACTGCTATAAACTAACAAAACAGACCTTAGTTTACAGACTAACTTTACTAGAATACATTAAGCTTGTGTATTATAGAGGTATTTTTATTTAAAAAGTATAATTTCGATCGGAACACCACTTTAAGAAAGCACATGTGCAGGCCCGTCTGAAGTTTGCTAATGAACATCTGAATGATTCAGAGGAGAACTGGGTAAAAGTGTTGTGGTCAGATGAGACCAAAATCAAGCTTTTTGGCATCAACTCAACTCGCCGTGTTTGGAGAAGGAGGAATGCTGCCTATGACCCCAAGAACACCATCCTCACCGTCAAACATGGAGGTGGAAACATTATGCTTTGGGGGTGTTTTTTTTTTTGCTAAGGGGACAGGACAACTTTACCACATCAAAGGGACAATGGACGGGGCCATGTACTGTCAAATCTTGGGTGAGAACCTTCTTTTCTCAGCCAGGGCATTGAAAATGGGTCATGGATGGGTATTCCTGCATGAGATGACCCAAAACACACGGCCAAGGAAACAATGGAGTGGCTCAAGAAGAAGCACATTAAGGTCCTAAAGTGGTCTAGCCAGTCTCCAGACCTTAATTCCATAGAAAATATGTGAAGGGAGCTGAAGGGTCGAGTTACCAAACATCAGCCTAGAAACCTTAATGACCTGGAGAGGATCCTCAAAGAGGACTGGGACAAAATCCCTCCTGAGATGTGTGCAAACCTGGTGGCCAACTACAAGAAACGTCTGACATCTGTGATTGCCATCAAGGGTTTTGCCACAAAGTACTACGTCATGTTTTGCAAAGGGGTCAAATACTTATTTCACTCATTAAAATGCAAATCAATTTATAACTTTTCTGAAATGCGTTTTTTTGGATTTTGTTTGTTGTTATTCTGTCTCTCACTGTTAAAATTAACCTACTATTAAAATTATACACGGATCATTTCTTTGTCAGTGGGCAAACGTACAAAATCAGCAGGGGTTCAAATACATTTTTCCCTCACTCTATACCGTATATTATACAATCAGTCCCTGCCACCAAGGAGCTTACAATCTAAGGTCCCTAACTCACATTCATACATATAAATACTAGAGCCAGTTTAGACAGGAGCCAATTAAAGCAGAACTTTACCCATAACAACTTGATATAAAACAATGTTCTTTAGCAAGGAAAACACATTTCACATTATATAAATCATGTATAATAATTATTATTTATAATTATGCTACCAAAATTAGGCTGGGTTCACACCTATGCGAATTGGATGTGGGGTTTCACATATGTGAACCAGTTCTTTATGGAGCTGGTTCACATATCTGCACAGAAAAACTCTGCGAATTGCACAGGAGACCTGTGCATCTTTTTCGTTTTAAAAACGTTTTTATTGAACAATGTACATAACATATTATTTGAAGGTACAGAGCAATACGGGTGTCCTGTCCATTTCAGAGTCAGGGAAGATACCCAGTAGCATAGGCGTGCGCACGGAATGTGCCGGGTGTGCCTGGGCACACCCTAATCACCCCGTGCTGTCTCCAGAGATTTGCCCCAAAATGCTGCATCCAAGAGAGTGTGTGGCCCGCGCTGCCTGTGAAACAGTTTCATAGGCAGCAGATCGTGAGAATTGCCAGAGCTGTTCAGTGTATGAAACTGTCAGCTAATGACACTGCAAGCAGGGGGAGACACCAGCTGTCAAAATGTCGGGGTGATGTCGGGGGTGGGCGTGACCGAACGGCCATTAAACACCAGCCAATGGGATGGGGTCTGGGCGGGCGGCTACATTTATGTGGCCCCACCCCTCTCTGAAGCAGCTCAAACATTGGCTGTTTTTTTTTAGCACTTGGTCCCGCCCACCCCCGACATCGCGGCTGAGTTGTAAGTTATCACAGCTCAGCCGCGATGTCGGGGGTGGGCGGGACCAAGCGCCAACACCAGCCAATGATTGGGCTGCTTCAGAGAGGGGGCGGAGCCAGAGAAATGTAGCGGCCCGCCCAGACCCATCCTATTGGCTGGTGTTTGGTAACTTTTCAGTCCCGCCCACCACCAACATCACCGCTGACTTTTAACAGCTGGTCTCTCTCCCTGCTTGCAGTGTCATTAGCTGACAGTTTCATACACTGAACAGCTCTGGCAATTCTCACGATCTCCTGAATGTGAAACTCCTCCTCTCCCCTATCTGTGCCACCCAATGCTGCCTATCAGTGCCAACCAATGCTGCCAATCAGTGCCAACAAGTACTGCCAATCAGTGCCAGTGCTGCTTATCAGTGCCAACCAATTCTGCCTATCAGTGCCAATCAGTGCAAACCAGTGCTGCCTATCAGTGCAAACCAATGCTGCCTATCATTGCCAGTGCTGCTTATCAGTGCCAACCAATGCTGCCTATCAGTGCCAGTGCTGCTTATCAGTGCCAACCAATGCTGCCTATCAGTGCCAACCAGTACTGCCTATCCGTGCCAGTGCTGCTTATCAGTGCCAACCAATTCTGCCTATTGGTGCCAACCAATGCTGCCAATCAGTACCAACCAATGCTGCCAATCAGTGCCAACCAATGCTGCCAATCAGTGCCAACCAGTACTGCCTATCCGTACCAGTGCTGCTTATCAGTGCCAACAAATTCTGCCTATCAGTGCCAACCACTGCAAACCAGTGCTGCCTATCAGTGCAGACCAGTGCTGCCTATCAGTGCCAACTAATGCTGCCTATCAGTGCCAACCAATGCTGCCAATCAGTGCCAACCAATGCTTCCAATCAGTGCCAGTGCTGCTTTTCAGTGCAACCAATGCTGCCAATCAGTGCTGCCTATCAGTGCCAACCAGTGCCAACCATTGCCAACCATTGCTGCCTATCAGTGCAAACCAGTGCTGCCTATCAGTGCCAACCAATGCTGCCTTTCAGTGCCAACCAGTGCCAGTCAGTGCTGCCTATCAGTGCCAACCAATGCTGTAAATCAGTGCCAACCAATGCTGTCAATCAGTGCCAACCAATGCTGCCTATCAGTGCCAACCAATGCTGCCTATCAATGCTGCATATCAGTGCCCATCAATGCTGCCTATCAGTGCCAATCAGTGCCCATAAGTGCTGCCCATTAGTGCTGCCAATCAGTGCCCATCAGTGCTGCATATCAGTGCCCATCAGTTCTGCCTATCAGTGCCAGTGTTGACAATTAGTGCCCATCAGTGCTGCCTATCAGTGCCACCTATCAGTGCCCATCAGTGCTGCCAGTCAGTGCCCATCAGTGCAGCCTATCAGTGCCCATCAGTGTCCATCAGTGCTACCTATCAGTGCCAATCAGTGTCCATCAGTACTGCCAATCAGTGTCCATCAGTGCTGGCAATCAGTGATGCGAATCAGAGCCTATCAGTGCCCATAAGTGCTACCAATCAGAGCCCATCAATGATGCATATCAGTGCCCATCAGTGCCGCCTATCAGTGCCAATCAGTGCTGACAATCAGTGTCCATCAGTGCCACCCATCAGTGCCAATCAGTGCTGCCTATCTGTGCACATCAGTGCTACCAATTAGTGCCCATCAACGCTGCCAATCAGTGCTGCCAATCAGTGCAGCCTATTAGTGCTCATCAGTGCTGCCTTAGCAGGGATGGTGGAAACCCCTCTACAGATAATTGTAATACAAATTAACTTCAAGTGCAACAACTTTTTAGTTGGGAGGTTCATACTTTGGAATTCTTATTTTTTAGAGTGTTACACTTAATTGTATATGTTTTAGTTACGCTTATAATGTGAATCATTGCACTTGAAGTTATTTCCCACCAGCCCTGCTAAGTACATGTCTTTATGGACCTTGCTTTGTGCACTGGTGTGCAGACATGTTGGAACAGGAAGGGGCCATCGCCAAACTGTTCCCACAAAGTTGGGAGCATGAAATTGTCCAAAATGTCTTGGGAACTCTTAAGAGTTCCCTTCACTGGAACTAAGGGGCCAAGCCCAACCCCTGAAAAACAACCCCACATCATAATCCCCCCTCCACCAAATGATTTGGCCAGTGCACAAAGAAAGGTCCATAAAGACATGGATGAGTGAGTTTGGGGTGGAGGAACTTGACTGACCTGCACAGAGTCCTGACCTCAACCCAATAGAACACCTTTGGGATGAATTCGAGTGAGGACTGTGATCCAGGCCTTCTCATCCAACATCAGTGCCTGACCTCACAAATGCCCTTCTGGAAGAATGGTGAAACATCCCCATAGACACACTCCTAAACCTTGTGGACAGTCTTCCCAGAAGAGTTGAAGCTGTTATAGCTGCAAAGGGCGAGCCAACTCAGTATTGAACCCTACGGACTAAGACTGGGATGTCATTAAAGTTCATGTGTGTGTAAAGGCAGGCGTCCCAATAATTTTGAATATACATACATATACACACGTATATGTGTGCTTGAGCTTTCGGGTGCACACCCTAATGCAATAGGCTGCGCACACCTATGCCCAGTAGGCAATGCTTAGGATCCAGAGTCAGGGGGGAGCCCATGTCGTCATGGAGAAAGTCAACAACCTGTTTCCAGAGATCCTGGAGTTTTGGGCAAGCCCAAATCAGGTGAAAAAAGGTGCCTGTCTCTTGGTTGTACAACGTGGGGACCCTGGTCTAAAGCGGGCAACTCTAAGGGGTGTGAGATAGGCACGGTGGAGAATATATAGTTGAGATAGTCTGTCAGAGAGTTTAGGGGAAACACTCTTGCAGGCATCGAGTGCCTCACTCCATTCTTCATCTTCCAGTGGTCCCACCTTCCTTTCCCATCTGGGCTTAAGACCATATGCCAGTGTAGTGGACGATGGAGTAAGAAGCATGTTGTAAAAGTCAGAGATCAACCTTCATGGATCTGTACCCTTTACTACTGAACCTTCATGGATCTGTACCCTTTACTACTGCCACTACAACATTGGGGGCGGATTGTGGAAGGGATCTGGGGAACTGCGAGTGGATGGCATGTTGTAATTGAAGGAATCTGAAAAGCATAGAGTTTGGAAGCATATGCACCTGTTGGAGATCTTCAAATGTTTTAAGGGCTCCGTCAGAGAGTACATGGGTAAATAATATACCCTATGTTTGCTCCATAACTCTGTCCGGGATCGAATGAATTTCCTGGAGCGATCTATTATGCCAAAGGGGGGTGTAGTCATTATATTTGTGGATTTTCAGTATGTTAGTAGCAATGTCCAATATGCGTCTATAATGGTGCAATAGGGATCCACGACCACCCTCCGACTCGCTTCCTCCACAACCCACCACAGTCGCTGTCAGCGGATCATTGCTGTGTTTCGCCCATAGTGGGCAAAGGAGCACCCTGAATCTAAGTCGGTCAGTTTTATCTATGTGGTAAAGCTGGGAAAATTGGGAGGCGAGGTAATACAAGTTAAAATCCGGTAGGGCCATGCCACCTAGATCAGCGGGGTTCTTAAGGACTCTCCAGGTTGTCTGTTATTGACCCAAACAAATGTTTTGAGCAGAGCTTCCATTGATTTAAAATATTTTAAGGGAAGGTATACAGGTATATGCCAAATTATGTATAGTATTTAAGGTAGCAGTATCATTTTTATGAGATTGATATGTCCCCACACCCCGAGAGGTAGACGCGCCCACACTTGAGTTTTGGATTTGATTAGATTATATAGGGGTTCTATATTGAGAGATATGTAGTCAGATGATGTCCTAGACACGAGTATCCTGAGGTACTTAATGGTGTTTACACGCTGTAATGGTAATTGTTCCTGTAGATGGGGAGGGGGGAAACTATCTATGGGTAGGATTTGGGACTTTTCCCAGTTAATTTTAAGACCAGAAAAGGATCTAAAGTGCTCTATCATTTGCAATGCCGTTCACCTTTGCATCGGGCTGAAATCGGACCTCAAACGGTGAATGGAGAAGCACCGGACTCCTGCTGTGAGCAGCTGCGATCTCTAGTGTGAACCCAGAACTCAGTGTATGCTGTAAATTGCCTCCAGAATTGCTCCTGTCTCTGTCATTTTGCTGAAGCCCAGAGCCCCTGAACAGTAGTAAATCATAAAGCAGAACTAAAGCCATTGATTTAACAGTTTCAAAAAAGTTACATTCCTGAAATGTCGGGATTGCTAACTCACATTTGCTCAACCAAATTGTCAAACTATCAAATGACAGGTGTCATAACTGATCACATGTGCAGCACCATGGCAGTTGCAGATCAAACAGAAGCAGCTTCGTTGGCTGTAAAAGGTAGGCGGGTTTAATTCCAATTTAAGGCTGTCAGCAGATCAGCCTCTACAAACAATGCCTAAAAATAATGAGCAACTGAGCATGTGCAGAGCAGGGTGAGGCTGTGCCTTACTGGTTTTTAAACAGTATAGACATATTTTTAATGTTTTACATTATACCAGGGGGCCAGCCTGAAGTGATCTAGAAGGACTTTATTTTGTGACTAAAATTCCATTTTAACCTACCCACGTGTCTTTGGAGTGTGGGAGCAAACCAGAGTACCCGGAGGAAACCGACGCATTATCATTAATAATATTATACAGGATTTATACAGCACCGACAGTTTGCGCAGCTCTTTACAATATGAGGGCAGGTAGTACAGTTACAATACAATTCAATACAGGAGGAATCATAGGGTTCTGTTTGTTAGAGCTTACAATCTAAAGCTGGCCATGCATGGATCAAAATTCGGCCTGTTTAGCAGGAACCGGCCAAATTTGGACCCATGTATGGGTAGGCTGAGTTTAACCAAGTCAATCTGTTCATCAAATTGGGTACAACCAGCCTTTTTGGATTTCTCTACACACAGTTACTGCCAGCGGCTATATGGGCTAGCAGTAACCATTGTTTTCTGCCACCTGGGAAAGATCCCCGCGCTCCCCCCCCCCAGAATACAATAGTGCTGCGGGCTGTAGGCATTCCCCCATCAACACTGTGTTGATGGGGGAATCGAGCAATTTTCATTCTTTCCACCCATGGTGGAAGGAAAGACTATCAAGTAATCCAGGGGCTGCTTAAGAAGGAGGGTCAAATGCACTGGCTTCAATATGTGTGAGTCACCAGCGCAAAAGTTTAAACAATTCTATTTCCCCTTTAAGATTCGAGTTTCTGCATTAAAAAAAAAACATTCAGTGAAATGGGGTATAATTGTGATGTGTGTGTTTGAGTGCGCTACTCTATTGCCAATACACCACTCTATATATCATTAGGTGTCCTAAATATTTCTAAACATATACTTTAAATATTCTCCCATCAATATCTGTATATAAGACCATATACCACAAATTTCTTACTATTCCAATAAGCAAAAAGAAACCAGGATAATCCCCACTTTCACGTGTTTATAATGCAAATAAAATAAAAAAATACAAAAGTAAAAATTATTATCACTATAAATTAAAAGTTATAAAGTATTCAGAAAGTCCATGTGCAAAGTGCAATGTGCAATAAATTCTAAAAACTCTGTGCAGGCTTCTTATTCAATTCACACTGTTTGTCAGCCGTGATTCATTGTGACTTATTCACCATATCCGTGACACACCACCACCATATGGATTGGCCACTCACCAGATGCTTATTAGACAATGCGCCTTTGGTTCATTAATAGGGATAACCACTCCACCTGAATGATGTGTGTGCTGTCCCACCAACGCTATGTCTGAGCTTTAGTTTTCCTCATAGAAAATATATGGACAACGATCATTGCGCAATGTATTTAAGAAAGCTTATTTATTTTAGCCACAGTAAACAATATAAACTCACATTTAAAAGTGCCCTCGAGCCGGCACTAAGCTGCTCCAGCAGTTAAGGATGGGTGTCTCTAGTAGCGTGGTTACCGGTGTGCGGTTTGAACTGCCTCCGCACTCGGGTTGCATTTCACCCCTCGTTTTCGTTCGTTCCGGACGTGTCACAATCACGTGGTCGAAAATCTTCCAGCAGCCTCTACGGGTTTCGCATCATAGTATGCGTCATCAGAAGCTTCCATAAGTAGTGCATTTTTTTATAATAATATATAATGTTAATGCAAAAAAAAAAAAATCACTGATTATCCAAGAGTCAAAGACTACCACGCTGCTCTCATCTGAAGCATATATAATCATTTAATATGTTAATAAAGTAGAGCTTCACCAAAACGGGGAAGTTGCACTTTAAGGCCTCCTTCCTCCCTCCTCTTTCACAAATGGCACTTTTTTGGGGGGAAGCAGATGCCTAGTTTTGACAGGTACCCGCTCCCGCTTGGATCACCATTTTTGCAGTGTGGCAGGGCATATTATTCTGCTTAAAGAGGCCACTGCCATCAGGGAATACCATTTCAATGAAAGGGGGTACTTGGTCAACAAATGTATTTAGGTAGGTGGTACATACATGTCAAGTATCATCCCCATGAATGGCATGACCTGAGGTTTCTCAGCAGAATGTTGCCCAAGCATCACTCTGCCTTCTGCTGGCTTGCCTTCTTCCCAGACTGCATCCTGGTGCCATCTCTTCCCCTGGCAAGCGACCCACACGCACCCGACCATCAACATGATGTAAAAGAAAACGTGATTCATCAGACCAGGCCACCTTCTTCCATTGCTCCGTGGTCCAGTTCTGATGCTCACGTGCCCATTGTAGGCGCTTTTGGCTGAGGAATTGGGTTAGCATTGGCATCCTGACCAGTCTTCAGCTACGGAGCTCCATACATAACAAACTGTGATGCCCACCTGTTCTGCTTTCAATACATTAACTTCAGGAACAACATGTTTACTTGCTGCCTAATAGATCCCATTGACTTTCAGATGCCATTGTAACAAGATAATGAATGTTATTTACTTAACCTGTTAGTGCTCAAAAAATTATATCTGATCAGTGTGTATATATACACTACATTACCAAAAGTATTGGGATGCCAGCCTTTACACGCACATGAACTTTAGTCATTCTAGTCTTAGTCCGTAGGGTTCAATATTGAGTTGGCCCACCCTTTGCAGCTATAACAGCTTCAACTCTTCTGGGAAGGCTGTCCACAAGGGTTAGGAGTGTGTCTATGGGAATGTTTGATCATTCTTCTAGAAGCACATTTGTGAGGTCAGGCACTGATGTGGACGAGAAGGCCTGGCTCGCAGTCTCTGCTCTAATTCGTCCCAAAGGCGTTCTATCAGTTTGAGGTCAGGACAAAAGTGAAAGTGGTCACCAGAACAGAAGTAGGGGAGAAATCCTCCAACGCGGGCAATAGTTTTGGTGAACCTGTTATCACTTCCGATTCGGACTATGGGACAGAAAGTGAAGGGAAAAACCCCAATGGGACACGGATGGCAAAAAAAACAAAACCTGACAGGGGTTGTAACCCTCCCATACTCTATCCAAAATTTTAAAAAAAATAAAGACAAGTATTGCCTTCAGCTCTACTTAAAAGCTAAATTTCAACTAATAATGTTTTTTTCCTCTAACTCTGAAGGAGCCACTTTTGTTTGGGTCCCCTTTTCTCGGTGCCAATGACCTGTCTGAGCAGTATCAAACTGGGTGAAGTGAAAGAAAAACAGTAACAATAACAGTAAACAGAGGTAAACCATAACAGTATGAATGATGTCACTTAAAATGCAATAACATCGGAAAAAAACATGTACAGAAAACATCACAACTTTGTCCCAGCCTGAGTTATGACCCCTAACAGGGTAAACGCCCTGACTTACAGGGTTATAATAACACAGTCCCTCTCCATAATACCCCCCCCTCCCATGAGGCAGTGGCTAAGCCTGTTGGTGGCCAGCGTTGAGGCCCATAGTCTGCGTTGGAGCACTCAAGCAAGTTTGTTGTCCCACTAAAATAATTATTGGGTGGTTTTGGATTTCCTCTATTTATTATAAATATGTATTAACTTGTCTATTCCTATAGTTAGCTAGTCTATCAAAGCTCTGATAAGGTTAATGGTGATGGTACAACAACAATGCTAGCTATAAAAATACACACGCTGCTTAAATAAGCAAGGGTCTCCTTTATTTCCCAAGAAAGTAGCAATGCTAACATAAAAACACCTAAGGAAAATATTACAGAGCATATAAAACAAAAGAACATAAATTATACTTTTACATAAGGCGTTCTCTGTATTCAGTATCTTCACCTGTTCTCGATGGCAAGAGAGAGTCTCCCTGTCTGGCCACCACTTTTAAAGTCCATTTAGACACCAGCCGCACAAACGCCCAATGCCAGCCTATCTAGCATTCTGACAAATTAAAATCGATAAGAGGCAGTCCTTCCTAATCCCCAGGAAGTATATTGTTCTTCTGAACATCCTCTAGGAAGCATGCTGTAGTGACCTCTAGGGGCAGCATTTGTCCATGAATCACCGCTATTTGACCCGTGTCATCCTTCAGTGCCTTTGATGTTGACATAACTCAGGAAATCAGTCATCTTAACAGCAGTTGATTTTTAAAGCTTTTGTTTGCAGTCATGGTAATCAGGCACTTCAATCTTCATTACACAAGGTGGTTTGAAGCCAAGCTTTCCTATCCCATACTCCCTTGCCAGGGAATATGCGTGACCCTTTTCTTCCACATTAAGATTCTGATATGCATTCTTCAGCTACATAGCCCTGATGGGTAACCCGCTGAATGGTATTCCAGGCTGCCCCCTAGAGTGACGAGGCTAGGTGTAACCAGATTTCATATTCAAAAAAATCTTACATTATGAAATAAAACATGTTGCCTTCCAACACCCACAAATGGCAAAAACTCTCTGAAATGGCAGAGTTTAATTAAAGAGGCAGAAATGGAGGACTCTACAAATACTGGCCCCCAAACTAAGAAGTAGAAGCAGGTAATACTGCTCAATAAGTGAGTAGCAAAGTCAGGCTCATTTAAGAGGCTATTCAATGTCTTCAGGTACCCACAGAGGCCAAAGGCAGTTCCTCATTCTAGATGCATGAAATGGAAGGTTCCCCCATTCTCTTGGCAGAGGTGGTGATGGTGGGCAAGGCCCGCTCCCAGCCACTTTTGACAGCCTCTCTAATTCTTTTCTCTCTCTTTCTGTGGCTAGGGAGAGAGGGAGAACAGTCTTTGCAGGTGGCTCTTGTCACAGCCTTGCAGCTGTCGAGACACAGCTGCTGCTGGCTGTGCTAGACTACAGTTTCATTACTTACCTGTAATAAAGTATGTGCAGGCTGCTGGATTCTGTAGACATTTTCACTACAGTGTTGCCCTGTCCTCTCATTGCTGCTGACCTTCTATGCTGCTGGGGGTTAACAGCTCTGGGTCTCCAAACTTCTTTTCACTGAAAACAAGGCGTTCTGTCAATGGGTGAGGAGAGGGGCAGATGAACATAACAAACAATATTTTTGTGGAAAAAATAAAATTATTTTGTGAATGAATGAGGTGGAAAGTAAGTGACTCACTATCATCATTGTTCTGGGGCCAGAACTGTTCCTTTCAGCTCTGGAAGTTCTGCAATTACAGTTCTGCATGGGATGACTGAACCTAATGCCGCGTACACACAAGTGGAATTTCCAACAGAAAGAGTACGATGGGAGCTATTCATGGTATATTCTGACCGTGTGTATGCCCCATCGGACTTTTTCTGTCGAAAATTCAGATGGACTTAGATAGAGAACATGTTCTATATTTTTCTGACGGAACAAATTACTATTGGAAAAACCGCTCGTCTGTATGCTGTTCCGACGCACCAAAAACGACGCATGCTCTGAAGCAATTATGAGACGGAAGCTATTGGCTACTGGCTAGTGAACTTCCGTTTTCTAGTCCCGTCGTACGTGTTGTACGTCACCGCATTCTGGACGGTCGGAATTTGGGATGACCGTGTTTATGCAAGACAGCTTAAGCGGAATTCTGTCCGAACTCCGTCGTAAAAACCTTCAGAGTTTATTCCGACGACAAAACCGGTCGTGTGTAAAGGGCATTAGAGTTTCAGCTAACACAGCGCCATTCACACATGGGGCACCCATCATTAAAGATTATTTATTATTACATAGCAAATGTCCAAAAATATTTTTTTCCCCAAGGTTCACATTTAAAACTCTAAGAATTAAACAAATTCTATCCTTGCAATGGGGCCCCCTGCACTGCAAAAGTAAAATTCTCTTTATGTTTAGGGAGAGGCTGCATTACTCACCTGCTCCTGCCAGTTCAAGTGCTCTTCTCCATCTAGCACCTTGGGCTGTGGGTGACAATCCTGGCATCCTGGGCTGTCAGTGACCACATGTACAATGCAGGACTCCTAACTGTGTGTTATGCCTGGAAGAGGCTAGAGTTCGATCGCAGCTGGGAGCACCTTAGAGAGGTGGCAGCGCTGGAGTGGTTGCATGGATTTAGGGGGTCTGTCAGAGCGGGGAATAGGATATTACTCCTTTTTTTCAGCATCCCTAGACATAATCCTTGCAGTACAGCAGAGGGGAAGGCTCTGCATGGGCATATGTTGCTTAATTTTGGGTGCTGGATTTTCAACAGAGAAAACCGCATGGGGCTCCGCCAGCTACACCATCACAGTTTTTTGAGATGGGATGAACCACGGCATGCATAAGCTCCATGTAACAAAGAGAGGATAGGGATATCTGCTTTGCTTGAGCCCCTAAATATCATTCATTTAGGGTTTATATTTAACATAATAGCTCCAACGTCTTTGCAAAATCACTAACTAAAACCATCTGCAGTAAAAAGTAAAACACAGTTATTGCAGAAGCACATCTGGGTCCCTTAATTTGGCACTGATAACACTGGGCCTCATTGCAGCCTTCTGGGAATCCTGAGGATCCCAAATCTGCACAGTACAAGAGCACATTCTCACAAGATTTGGGATCCAAAGGTATCCCAGGAAGCTACACTAAAAACAGTTTGAGACAGGAGATTTACACCACTGGAAGTATTGGTCTCTCTGTGGACTTCAGAGGAAGATTTATCTTGAATGGACAGGTGCAAGCCGTGGGAGAGGCAAGTATGTTTTTATACATCTATCAATTATTAACTTGTCTATTTTTATGTCTGCCTTTCTCACAAGTTCTAGAGGTGCATATATATTAATGTTCTCATACAAAAAGAGAATTTCATGTATTTATTGTACTTTAACATGCATATCAATTTACAATGATTTTTTTATGTTATTTAATTAACCACTTAAGGACCAGCCTCATTTTGGAATTTATGTGTTTACATGTTTAAAACAGTTTTTTTGCTAGAAAATTACTTAGAACCCCCAAACATTATATATTGTTTTTTTCTAACACCCTAGAGAATAAAATGGCGGTCATTGCAATACTTTTTTTCACACCATATTTGCGCAGCGGTCTTACAAGCGCTTTTTTGGAAAAAATTCACTTTTTTGAATAAAAAATAAAACAACGGTAAAGTTAGCCCAATTTTTATTATATTGTCAATGATAATGTTATGCCAAGTAAATTGATACCCAACATGTCATGCTTCAAAATTGCGCCCGCTCGTGGAATGGCGTCAAACTTTTACCCCCAAAAATCTCTATAGGCGATGTTTAAAAAATTCTACAGGTTGCATGTTTTGCGTTATAGAGGAGGTCTAGGGCTAGAATTATTGCTCTTGCTCTAACGATTGCGGCGATACCTCACATGTGTGGTTTGACGACCGTTTTAATATGCAGGCAATACTCAGGTATGCGTTCGCTTCTGCGCGCAAGCTCGTCGGGACGGGGGTTTTTTTAAAAAAAATTTATTGTTATTATTTATTTTACATGATTTTATTTATTTTTACACTGTTTTAAAAAAAAAATTGTGTCACTGTGTAAACATCCCTTTTATTAGAAAAAAAGCATGACAGGACCTCTTAAATATGAGATCTGGGGTCAAAAAGACCCCAGATCTCATATTTACACTAAAATGCATTAAATAAAAAAAAAAAAGCCATTTAAAAAAATGACATTAAAAATAATGTGCCTTTAATACGTATGGGCGGAAGTGACGTCCATGTGTCATGGAGACGAGTGGGCGCCATCTTAGCCTCACTCGTCTCCTGGCACAGCAGGCAGACAGACGCGTTCGCCTCCGCTGCTACCGACGGCTCTGGTAAGCGGCAGAGGGCACCGGATCGCGGCGGGAGGGGGGGGGCCCTCTCCCGCCACCGATAAAGGTGATCACGCGGCGAATCCGCCGCGGAGACCACTTTTATCTGAAAGCCGACCGCCGCACGAAAACGGGGATACTGGCAGCTAGCTGCTGCCATAACAATGATATCCACCGGCAAACTTTGGACGTACATCAGCGCGCGGCGGTCGGCAAGTGGTTAAAGACATGATCTCTTTTCAGCTGCAGCTGCTTAACCGCTTCCCGACCAGTCACCGTAGTTTTACTGCGGCAGAGTGGCACGGGTGGGCGAAGCAATATTACCATACGTCTGGTGCGCGGCTGCGACGATCGGATTAGTTTTAGAACCGATCAGTCTCCAGGCCCAGGCCAATGATTTCTGGCCGGTACCTGCTGATCGGTCCTGACGAATGAAATCCTCCCCTGCCTGTGTAAGTGTAAACACAGGCAGGGGAAGTGATGTCATCCCCCCTCGTGGAACTCTTTTCTGTTCCAGAGAGAGGAGAGAGGACATCCAAACGTGAGTTGCACCAACACTACACTGACACAGTACACATAGGCACACATTTCACCCCCCGATCGCCCCCCCAGTTAGCCCCTTCACTCCCTGTCACTGTGTCACCCAGTGCAGTTTTCATATTTTTCTTTGATCATTGTACTGGTGTCATTTGTGACACTAATCAGCGTTGGGGTACTTAGTAGTAGCCCCAGATAGGGACCCCCCCTAAACCCCCCTAATAAAGGTTTAACCCCTCGATCACCCAGTCACCAGTGATCACCGTATTAGTGTTACGAGTGACGCTGGTTAGCTAGTTATTTTTTATAGCGCCAGGGTACCCGCCATATATTACCCAATATAGGTTTAACCCCCTGATAACCCGGCGGGTAAGATCAGGTTTTAGCGTCAGTCAGGGTCTGCGTCGCCCCAGGCAGCGTCAGATTAGTGCCAGTAGCACTAACACCCACGCACGCACCATACACCTCCCTTAGTAGTATAGTGTCTGAACGGATCAATATCTTTGATCTCATCAGAACTATATTAGCGTCCCCAATAGTTTAGGTTTCCCGCAGCATTAGCGGGATCAGCCCAGATACCTGCTAGCACCTGCGTTTAGCCTCTCCACTCAGCCCAGCCCACCCAAGTGCAGTATCGATTGATCACTGTCACTTACAAAACACTAAACACATAACTGCAGCACACGCAGAGTCAGGCCTGATCCCTGCGAACGCTAACAGTTTTTTTGGTAGCGTTTGAAGCAGTCGCTGACAGTCAGGTGCTTTTTTTTCCTGTGAGTCTCACTAGTGCACCAGTAAATTTAGAAGCCAAAATGTCCAATCGAAGGTACACTAGTGAAGAGGCCTACACGTTTCTGAGCATGACAGATGAGAGTGAAGAGGAACTCACCCATCTGTCAGATTTAGGCTCAGAATATGAACCTGTAGACAGCAGCGGCACCCTGACAGATAGCTTTGACAACAGAGTAGTGGTCCCTGCCAAGGTCAGGTGTACCCGACTCCATTCTTTTGCTGTTGTTGAGGTGCAAGAAACACAGTGCTCTCATATGGAGCAAAGAGCCAGAACTAGTGCCGCTCATCCTTCTGATGAACTGGTAAGCACCAGCGGCCTAGTACATCCTGGTCGTACATCCAGCACTGTAGTAACACGTGGTGAGGTGGCGAGTCAAATAAACGCAGTTCAAGCGGGTGAGGTGGGTAACACAACTAGTGTCCTACAGCCACCAAGAAGACAAAGACAGGCCCGTCGAGCCCATAGTGCCCTTCCTGCTGCATTTGCCAATTCTGGCTCAGGGGATTAAGTACACGCCCCACACCATATAAGGCTGCCTGCACGTTGGCCGTGTGTTCCTGTGCAGCTAGATCTCACTGCAAACCGTTCCTGTTGTTCTGTTCCTAATATACTACAGGCAGGCAGTTCATTCAGTTAGCTGCAGTATATTCAGTACTGTATCCTGTGCAGATGGATCTCGCTGCAGACCGTTCCTGTTGTTCTCTTCCTAATATACTACAGGCGGGCAGTTCATTCAGTTAGCTGTAGTATATGCAGTACTGTATCCTGTGCAGCTAGATCTCGCTGCAGGCCGTTCCTGTTTTTCTCTACCTAATATACTACAGGCAGGCAGTTCATTCAGTTAGCTGCAGTATATTCAGTACTGTATCCTGTGCAGCTAGATCTCACTGCAGCCCGTTCCTGTTGTTCTCTTCCTAATATACTACAGGCAGGCAGTTCATTCAGTTAGCTGCAGTATATTCAGTACTGTATCCTGTGCAGCTAGATCTCACTGCAAACCGTTCCTGTTGTTCTGTTCCTAATATACTACAGGCAGGCAGTTCATTCAGTTAGCTGCAGTATATTCAGTACTGTATTGTGTGCAGCTAGATCTCGCTGCAGACCGTTCCTGTTGTTCTGTTCCTAATATACTACAGGCAGGCAGTTCATTCAGTTAGCTGCAGTATATTCAGTACTGTATCCTGTGCAGCTAGATCTCTCTGCAGACCTTTACTGTTGTTCTGTTCCTAATATAATACAGGCAGGCAGTTCATTCAGTTAGCTGCAGTATATTCAGTACTGTATCCTGTGCAGCTAAATCTCGCTGCAGACCGTTCCTGTTGCTCTCTTCCTAATTTATTACAGGCAGGCAGTTAATTTAGTTAGCTGCAGTATATTCAGTACTATATCCTGTGCAACTAGATCTCGCTGCAGACCGTTCCTGTTGTTCTCTTCCTAATATACTACAGGCAGGCAGTTCATTCAGTTAGCTGCAGTATATTCAGTATATATGTACATCCCAGCTTTGTGCAGCTACATCTCACTGGAGGCCATACCTGGTGTACCTATTCAAATACATTAAAAATACATCAAATACAGTATGTCTGGAAGGCCAACAAGGAGGGGTAGATGCTCACAGGCCACTAACAGAGGGCAAGCAGGCTCTGTGTCTACAGCCAACATTGCTGGTCGTCCTTACCACGTGGCCGTGGGGCACGCTTGTCCTTTTTTTTGGCAGCTGGCCGTGTTGAGCCACAACATGCAGAAGAGTTGGTAGAGTGGATGACCAAGCCGTCCTCACCCCCCTCATCCTCTGTCACCCAGGCTCAGAGTACTTTGGCTGCCAATGCAGCTGCCAAAGCGGCCTCTTCCATCGGCTCAATGTCATCAGTCACTCCTTTCCTAGCCCCACCATCATGCCCTGAGGAGTCCCCCGAACTGTTCGACCAAAGTGTTGGGTACATGCTGCAGGAGGATGCGCAGCGTTTTGAAGGCTCCGATGATGGTACCCAGATTGAGGAAGGCAGTAATGTAAGCCCAGAGAAAGGGGGTGCCCAAGAGGGACAACAAACAGGCAGTCATGTTCCCCCAGCTGCAGCATACTGCCAGGTTTGCTCCAGTGACGAGGAGGGAGGGGATGATGAGGTCACTGACTCTACGTGGGTGCCTGCTGCCTTTTCAGCTGGTAGACTCTGCCCCTTTCGTGAATTTGTGGAATGTGCGGTACCTCAGTGGCAGGTTCCCAAACGCCACTTTTTTTCAGGGAAGGCAATTCCGGCTCTCTATCGGCATGTGGACAGGGACAGGGCAGTCAGCGGTAAGGTGCATATTACCGCTGACTCATGGTCCAGCAGGCATGGACAGGGATGCTACCTATCTTTCACGGCACACTGGGTGACCCTCCTGGCAGCTGGGAAGGATGCAGGACAGGGTGCAGTATTGTTGGAGCTTGTTCCACCACCACGCCTCCAAAATGCTGCTAGTGGTGATTCTGACACACCTCTCTCCTCCACCCCCTCCTCTTCTTCTTCCTCCATGGCCTCTTCCTCTATAGATTTGCCCTTGGAACCAGCGGTGCTCCGTAGGTGTTCAAGGGGCTACGCAAGCACTCAGGCAAAAAGATGCCATGCGGTGCTTGAGCTGGTGTGCTTAGGAGACAGGAGCCACACTGGGGCAGAGATTCTGTCAGCTCTGAAGGGGCAGGCTCAGAGGTGGTTGATGCCACGCCAGCTTCAGGCAGGAATGGTGGTTTGCGACAATGGCACCAACCTCCTCTCCGCCCTCCGACAGGGACACTTCACCCATGTTCCCTGTTTGGCTCACATCCTTAATTTGGTGGTGCAGCGGTTCTTGTGCAGGTACCCGGGCTTACAGGATCTCCTGAGGCAGGCCAGGAAAGTCTGTGTGCATTTCCGCCGGTCATATAATGCCAGTGCTCGGCTGGCTGACCTCCAAAAGGAGTACAACCTGCCTAAGAACCGCCTAATCTGTGACATGCCCACCATATGGAACTCAATGTTAGCCATGCTGCAGCGGCTGCACATGCAGCAGAGGGCCATCAATGAGTACGTGTGCAACTATGGCACCAGGACAGGGTCAGGGGAGAATGGCTTTTTTTCGCCACGGCAGTGGCTCATGATCAAGGATGCATGCACTGTCTTGTCACCATTTTAGCATTCCACGAGGATGGTGAGCAGTGACAGTGCATGCATCAGTGATACGTTGCATGGAATAATGGACAAGGCACTTGAGGCAGAACAGAGGAAGGAAGAGGAGGACTTCCTTACCTCTCAAGGTCCCTTTTATCCAGACGGTGTTCCTGCGGGCCCGCCGATCACACAGGAAGAGGAGGAGAAGGAGTGTGTCAGCATGGAGGTGGAGCCTAGCACTCAGCATCAGCAGCAGTCTTCAAGGGATCGTTTACAGTCCCCAGAAACCCATGGACTGGGAGGAGGTGGCTGCGGATCAGGTCATCCTTAGTGACCCAGAGGACTCCAGACCGAATGCCTCAGCAAACCTACGCTGCGGCTGCATGGTCTCCCTGATCCTGCAAAGCCTGCTAAAGGACCCTCGGATTTGTGGTATCAAGGATAGGGATCAGTACTGGCTGGCAACCCTCCTTGATCCATGTTACAAGGGTAAGGTTGCAGAACTTATCCAGCCGTCACAGAGGGAGCAGAGGATGAAACATCTTCGAGAGGCCTTGCATAAAAGTTTGTGCAATGCGTTTCCAGAGCCTGGGAGGCTACAAATTCCTGGTCCTGGACAACGTGTTGCTGAGGCTTCGGGCAGTCACAGAAAAAGCGGTGGAGAAGGTGGCCATCTGACAGATGCGTTCAGACAATTTTTTAGTCCGCAGCCCCAAGGTCTGATCGGTTCCAGCAACCATCGCCAGCGTCTGATTTACATGGTGCAGGAATACCTGGGGGCAAGATCAGACTTGGAGACCTTTCCAATCAAAAATCCTCTGGGTTACTGGGTCTTGAGGATGGATCACTGGCCAGAGCTTGCACAGTATGCAATTGAGCTACTGGCCTGTCCTGCATCCAGCGTTCTTTCGGAACGCACATTCAGTGCTGCTGGAGGCTTTGTAACCAATCACAGAGTGCGCCTGTCCACCGACTCAGTTGATCGGCTCACCATCATAAAAATGAATCAGTCTTGGATCACCAGCTACCAAGCACCTGATACTGATGTAACCGACCAATTTTTTTATGAATGTGAGATCCCTTGGAGACTGCCTATGCTGATGCTGAGTGACTATCCTGTTATGCTGAGTGACCATCCTATTCCTCCTCAATGTTCATGTTGATAGCGTATAAGAACATTTTTGGTTCTGGGCACCACCACCAGTGGCTAAGGCCCATATTTTCTGCCCCTGTTTAACAGGGGCTTGTAATTACAATTTTTGCTGTAATATTTTGCAGCAGGACTTGCTCCTGCACTCAACTAGAGTATCTGTGAGGGGTTGCAGTGTTGTGGCACCACCACCAGTGCCTAAGGCCCAATTTTCCTGCCCCTGTTCAACAGGGGCGTGTAATTACAATTTTTGATCTAATATTTCACAGCAGGGCCCTTTCCTGTGCCCACCAAGAGTGACTGTGAGGGCTTACAGTGTTGTGGCAACACCACCACACCACCACCAAAGGCCCAATTTTTCTGACCCTGTTCACCAGGGGCATGTATTTACAATTTTTGATCGAATATTTCACAGCAGGGCCCGTTCCAGCGCCCACCAAGAGTAACTGTGAGGACTTACAGTGTTCTGGTGCCACCAACACCTAAGGCCCAAACTTCTGCAGAGTTTATAGGGCAGGCCCCTACGTGAGAGGAAATCTAGCCCTAGGAAGGGAAATTCTCTCCTGTAAGAGTTAATATGGGAAAAAGGTGTCTCCTCCACTGATGCTTTATAACCAATCCTTGTTTCCCTAAAAACCCCACATTTTCAAAATCCAATTGTCATTGGGACAGAAAGTGAGGTGAAATCTTCTGAATAGGGGCATAGACAGCAAAACAAATGTTACAGGGGTGATAACCCTTCCCTATGTTTTCCAAAAAGCTTAAAAATAGATTTTTTGGCTGGAGCTACACTTACAAAATTTACCTGTTCCAAATTACAAACAGATTCAACTTAAGAACAAACCTACAGTCCCTGTCTTTCTTGGGATCGCATGTAAACTGGTGTTCAGAGTATATAGGACCTGGGGGCCCCACGCCTTTTCTTTTTTTTATTTGGGTGCGGGGTTTCCCTTAATATCCATACAAGACCCAAAGGGCCTGGTAAAGGGCTGGGGGGTTACTCATGCCGTTTTTCTCAATAATTTTCAGCCATATTGCCGGGACCCAACATTACATTACAGCCGCAAGCAGTTTTAAATGACTTTTATTCCTTTAGAAATGTAATTTTGTGCAGGGACTGTTCTAAACACGGGAAACATGTGCCACTTTACAGGCATACGATAGACACCCCCAGGTACGATATTTAAAGGAATATTTCACTTTTATTTTTTCACTTTAAGCATCATTAAAATCACTGCTCCCGAAAAAACTGACTTTTTTTTTGTATTGATACATGTCCCCTGGGGCAGGACCCGGGTCCCCAAACCCTTTTTAGGACAATAACCTGCATATTAGCCTTTAAAATTTGCACTTTTGATTTCTCATGTTCGAGTCCCATAGACTTTAACGGTGTTCGAAAGTTTGAGCGAACTTTCGGTCCGTTCACGTGTTCTGGATGCAAACCGAACCGGGGGTGTTCGGCTCATCCCTAATCTGGAGCATCCGTACTTCACCCATTCACTGGCCAGCCCAGAATTCAGGTGGAAACAGTTGATTTTACGTCACTTGATTTTTATTTGCTGTTTTTCACGGAAGATCTCTATAGATCTATTGTGGACCAAAGCAATTTGTATGCTGGTCAATTCATCGCCGCTAATCCCCAGTTGACCCTTGCCAGAAATTGGAGACCTATTACAGTCTCAGAATTTAAGACCTTCCTGGGCCTATCCCTCCTCATGGGCCTAACTAAAAAAAGTGAGTTGCGGTCATATTGGTCCACTGACCCAATTCACCATATGCCCTTGTTCTCTGCCTCCATGACCAGGACACGATAAGAGCAGATCTTTAGGTTCATGCATTTCAATGATAATGAACCCTGTCGTCCTCAGGGTGACCCTGAATACGATTGGCTCTACAAAATTCAGCCCCTCGTAGACCACTTCAACCAGCAGTTTGCAGCCTTGTTTACTCCCGATCAAGTTGTCTGTGTTGATGAGTCCCTGATTACGTTTTCTGGCCGCTTGTCATTCAAACAGTATCTTCCCAGCAAGCGTGCCAGATATGGGGTCAAGATGTATAAGCTCGGGGGGCGTGGCCTGACCTGGCATGGAGACAGTCGCCTAATTCTACAGCTCCGTCCGCCACAGGAGAAAGCCACGGATATTTTGAGGTAATCTCGCTTTACACCCTCCACCGAATATGGGGACAGCTTCCCGAACCTCTTCGGCATCCCGCTCGCGATCCCCAAGAGACCTGGCCGGGACACAGGGGCAGAACATCCCGGAGATGTTCCAGGCGGGTAGAGGCAACATGGCACCCTCCCGCCACTCACAGGGGCCCTCCTCACAACCATCCTCCCAACCTCACCACATGCCCACTCCGCCACCTCAATTACTGCCCCCGGCAGATGGGGAAGATGGGATAGAACTAAGGCCGCACCCGCCCTTAACCATCCTGGACCTCCGCTCCGTGGCGGAGGATATTAAAGACGCACTAGCAGCCGCCATTTCGGAACTCAGATTAGACCTTAAGTCCCTGAACGATAGGGTCCAGGTGGTGGAGAACGTATCTGACCATCATGAAGTAATCCTTCAGTCGGTCACGGAAGACATAGACTCACACACCCGACAGCTGCGTGACATGCAAAGACACGTCGAAGACCTCGACAACAGAGGCAGAAGGCACAATCTGCGTATTAGAGGCCTGCCGGAGACATTTGAGGGAGATCAGATCTCCACGGCTATAGTATCCATCTTTAACTCCCTGCTTGACCGGTCCGCACACACCCCTATTGTCATGGACCGTATCCATCGCGCATTGCGCCCCAAAGGCAGGGACACAGACCCACCAAGGGACATTATCTGCTACATAGTGGACTTCAGGCTCAAGGAGGAAATCCTCAAAATGGCGCGAGGCAGACCCCAGATACTGCATGACGGGACCCCAGTGCAAATCTACCAGGATCTCTCCAGTATTACTCTTCAACACAGACGAGACCTGAGACCCCTGCTAGAAACCCTGAGGGACAGACAAATACTGTATAAGCGGAAGTTTCCCTTCTGCCTCTCTGCCTCCACACATGGCCGTACCGCGATCCTCAAAGTCCCAGAAGACCTCCCTCACTTCTGTGCCACCCTTGGCATCCCCTTGATACCGGTTCCGAACTGGTACGCGGCTTTTCGCCCCCGCACAGGGATGCCCAGAGAAGACCCTATGGAGACGCAAGCGCCTCAGCTCCACCGGAGACGTTCACCCTCCACTCACAGGAGCATCACTGCTCACCGCTCATACCACCGTACCAACAGCCCAGACGCCTCCCCTAGACCTCGGGGAACGCGCCGGGGCCGTAACCGGCATGTCTGAAGCGGCCTTGTCCGCCTTAATGTCAGTAAAGGACATCCACAATACTCGAGGCTTTCAGTGTTCGTTTTACTTTTTACTTTTTATTTCTTTTTTTTTGGCGAAACCATCTTAGAAGGTTGCACTGGATCGATAGAGGGGCAGGCCAGCCGAATGCACCGGATGGTGGGTTATCTCCCCTTCAACTCAAAGAGATGCTACTGCACGACCGCCCTCGGATCTAGCTCAGCGACCGCCCACAACAACTGTCCTTGGTTTGGTGGGCGGATGTTATTGCTAACTATCGCGAGACTTCAGCCGGACACCCGGGCCCTCGACTACGACACCCACACTTCCTTGCGAAGACGCACCACGCTCATACTCCAACGTGCTCACGCAAGATATCCGGCTGTGCGCATGCTCGCCAACCTGACAAGCCACCAACACCACTCAGAAACGGCACTTCATCCCTGGCTGCTGCACCCTTGGCAACCTCAGCGACGACCTGCATGGAGACCTCAGCACCACAGCGATCTACATTAAGATGCTCTCCTACCCATTGACACGGTGGCGCATCACAACGATACTCCTGCATTCCACCTGCACATCGACAATCTGTAGATCCCACCAAGACGCAATACCCACCACCTTTGCATACGGGAGTATGAACTAACTGGTACATCCACCTTATGGTCTATTATATACGGTGCAACAACTTCAACGTTCTCTCATATTTTTATTCTTTTTTTTTTTTTTTTTTTTGACTGAGAGAGACTACTGAGGGTGGCGCTCTCAATATTGCCAATATCCACCTTCTAAGTTTCAGATGCCTCCTTTTGCTTAATTTACGCCCCTTCAGAGGCAGTTGGTTATGAACCAGTTGTGCAAGCCCTTGGGAGAGGTAACTTCCAGTCGCCAATCTAGGCCTCATCGGCCTTCGCCACTACCTCACTCCCTTAAAGGAGTGGACTGAGGCGCTGCTCGACTTGACGTCCGCCGCCTCTCTTCGGCTCTGCCCCAACCCCAATATCTGCCCCACCTTGCACTGGAGGTTACCTTGCCCACAGGTTTCTCTTTGTTTCACAGTTACATTGTTGATATGTTTAGATAAGCTGCATAATCTTAAACCCTTTACGCGCCAAGGTTAACCACTGTTCCTAACATGCTTCCCCATAATTTGTACCTACCATTCTTGTTCGACCCGTCTATCAACCACACCTCAGTAATTGGCTGCACAAATTCCTGTGGCGGAGGGCTTTGTCCTCACCTTCATTGCAAATTACCCTCACTTTCTCCATCGCCTGGCTGCGGTCAACCCCTACTCGGGCCTGCGCTGGGCCTACGTCTCCCCCACGGGATACGTCTCCTCACGCAGGACCGACTTTCCACCGATCCATAATTTTAGAGGCACGTGGACACTCCGTCCCACACCTCTTCGGTACCCCCCCCACCTGACCCGCGTCTACCACGCAAATGAGCTTTTCTCATCGGACATTCTCCACTAGACGTCTCCTACTACTTACCGACCCTATCCCCCTCCCCCCCTCCCTACGACGGCGGCCATGACAAACTACACCTCCGCGCAGGGAGCCACGCCACAACTATCAAACTCCCTCAAACTATACTCAATTAACATAAGAGGGCTTAATACCCCTGAAAAAAGGTCCCAACTGCTAGCATCCCTCAAACAATCCAAAGCGCACGTAGTGTTAATTCAGGAAACACACTTTCGCACAGATTCCATTCCTAAATTTCACAGCCACTACTTCCCCACGATAATTAACGCCCCCAACGTAGAGTCGAAATCTAAAGGGGTCACAACACTCATCTCCAATCAATGTCCATTCTTGATCACAGACACACTAAAGGACCCAAACGGAAGATACCTTTTTATAAAAGGCACTCTCCACCAGCTACCCTACACTATCGCTAACATTTACGCGCCAAACTCGGGCCAGGTTTCCTTTTTCAAAACAACCTTGCAATTGTTGACTAGTTTCCAAGTCGGTATACTTATTGTCGGTGGGGATTTCAATGTCCCACTGAACCCATCTCTGGACACCTCCAACGGGTCATCCTTCCTCACCCATAGGGCCTTAAGGGCAATTAAATTACAACTCAGTAATTTACTCCTCCATGACACGTGGCGTACACTGCACCCCAAGGAAAGGGATTACTCGTGCTACTCACCGTCACATGACAAGTATTCCAGACTGGACCACTTTTTCCTATCTCAAAACGACTTGACCAACCTCACGAAAGCGACCATTGAACCGTCCATACTGTCAGACCACAACCCTATTTCCATGACCTTACTGCTACTGACCAAGAACACGAAAACGCGCATTTGGCGTCTTGATAGTTCCCTACTAACGGATGAACTTAACATAAATAGATTATCCAAATGCCTGACCGACTTCTTTGCCAATAACGACACTCCTGACGTTACGCCGCTGACCACCTGGAACGCGCATAAATGTGTCATTAGGGGTGAACTCCTCTCTATTGCCGCTAACCGCAACAAACTCAAACGCGCACGCATAGCAGAGCTAACCGCGCGCGTACACACGCTCGAACAGGCACACAAAGCCTCCATCGCTTCTGCCCTACTAACCGATTTAACAAAAGCGAGGGAGGAACTTTTAGATGTCCTTAACAAATCACTGAAACGCAAATTTGTGCTGACACAAAAACTATATTATGAATTTGGGAACAAATCCAGCAAACTATTAGCAAGAGCACTTCACTCTAAAAAGGCCTCCCATACTATTCATAAAATTTCTGACTCAAAAGGGGAATCGTTCTCTAAAAACGAAGATATCTCGACACAATTTGTTCAATACTTCACCAAATTGTACAATTTGTCCCCGCCACAACACGCTGACGATTTACTTAATCGGAAAACCGCCCTCCTAAATTTCCTTCAACAATATGGACCGCAACCACTATCCAATGAGGACGCTCAATCGCTAGACACCCCAATTTCAACAGATGAACTCCTTTTAGCACTACGTCAAATGAAGACAGGCAAAAGCCCTGGCCCTGACGGCTTCTCGACCTGTTATTATAAGGCCTTCCCTTCCACCCTCCTTACACACCTAACGAAAGCCCTCAACGCTCTCTCCCCTTCGACACACGCGCACACTGAAATGCTCGCAGCCCACATTACGCTCATCCCCAAAAAAGACAAGGACCCCACACAAGTGACCAACTACCGCCCCATCTCTCTGCTTAACGTAGACCTCAAGCTATACGCGAAAGCATTAGCAAACCGACTCTTACCTTTCATACCATCTCTAATTTCACTAGAACAGGTTGGCTTTGTCCCCGGCCGGGAGGCCAGGGACAACACTACTAAAGCATTGAACATACACCACTGGCTCACAAGAACATCCACCAAAGGGTTTTTTCTTTCGTTGGATGCAGAGAAGGCGTTCGACAGGGTGGCTTGGGACTACATGGAGGCCACCCTTCTGGCGATAGGGTTGCCCCCGCGCATGCTCACAGTGATCATGGCCCTCTATGCCTCCCCAACTGCCAGATTACGAATTAACGGCACGCTGTCGGACGCCTTCTCTGTTTCCAATGGAACCCGTCAAGGGTGCCCATTGTCACCACTAATATTCATACTAACCCTCGAACCCATGCTCCGCAAATTGAGAGATAACCCCACTATCAGAGGTGTCGACATGCACCATAAATCCTACAAATTAGCCGCATACGCGGACGATATACTACTATTCCTGACTGACCCCATCACAACCATCCCCAATCTTCTAGCTGATTTCGAATTCTTCAAAACTCTCTCTAACCTGAGAATCAATTTCAGCAAATCCAAAGCCCTCAACATTACTTTAACCCCTGACACGGTAAACCTCTGCAAACTTAACTTCCCCTTCAGCTGGGAACCCTCGGCCATCTCTTACCTCGGAATCAAAATCACCCCAGACCTAAAAAACCTGTATACCAGTAACTTTGCACCCTTGATGCTGTCCATCCAAGAAGATCTTCAGAAGTGGCATCTGGGATCCTTCTCTTGGCTGGGCAGGATCGCCATACTAAAGATGAACGTCCTGCCCAGAATCCTGTACCTCCTTCAAGCCATACCAATAAAGCTGCCCCCCGCACTCTTCTTATCCTATAAACGCATTTGCAGGTCCTTCATATGGGCATCGAAACAACCAAGACTTAGCTGGGACAGATTAGTCCTTCCCAAACAATTAGGAGGCCTGGGACTTCCGGATCTACGCAAATATCATTGGGCCTGCCACTTGACCAGATTGGTGGACTGGCACAAACACCGAACGACTAAGGACTGGGTAGAATTGGAGGACTCATTTGCGAGTCTTCCGATTGTAAACTCTCCCTGGGTCGATAGCAGACACATACCAGAAGCCTTCTCCTCTCACCCCTTCATTGGCACCACCCTCGCAATTTTCAAAAGGGCTTGCAATGCACTCAACATGCTTCCAACACCGGGTCCCATGTCCCCACTGACTAACAACCCAGAATTCCCCCCGGGTCTAATACATATAGATCCTGCCCATGACTCGGTCACTACCCCAGTCAGAGCTCATAGCTGCTTTCGCAATGGCTCACTACTCACTCACGCGGAACTTGGATCGACACTTTCGGGCTTTCACCTACCTTTTTTTAAGTACCTACAATTGAGACATTTTTTCAGACACATAGCAGGGACTCCCCTTACAGCAGAGACCTAACCCCACTGGAACTATCTTGCCTAGACACCGAACCCCAGGGTCACCTCATTTCCACCACCTACTCTCTCCTGTTTTCACAGCACGTAGTCAAAAATGACAAACTGATTCGGCAATGGGAATCAGACCTCTCGCTGGATTTATCCCCGCAGGAATGGGATTCCATCTTTACCCTTATGCATAAGGGATCTATAAATGTCTTAACGCAAGAAAACCGATATAAAGTATTCTCTAAATGGTACAGAACTCCCGACAGAATACACCATTTTCACCCATCCATCACCCCAACCTGTTGGAGGTGCGGTTCTGCCAAAGGCACCTTATTGCACATTTGGTGGAGCTGCAGCCTCATCCAACCATTCTGGCAGGCAATACACCAACTAATTACCCAAATAACCACTTTTGCACCGGCACTCACCCCTGAAAGATACCTACTCCATCACACTCCTGTCGCCTCAGGCACTTACAAAAAATCACTTACCATACACTTAGTAAATGCAGCCAATCTATGCGTCCCCGCTTTCTGGAGGAACACGGCACCCCCTTCGGTTCAAGACTGGATCCGGAGGGTCGACAAAATAGCAGAAATGGAGAATCTTATCTGTCAAGCCAACGACAACCCTACCAAATTTAACACTACCTGGGCGAGCTGGCTACACTTCCGCCAATCATCCTCGACAACCTCCCAACCTACCACTCTCCCACGCACCATGACCTGAACACATCCTGCAGAATAACCTTAACTCCCCGACTTGGCCTGGCCGCCTTACCCCCTGGTCCTTCCCACACCCCTCTCCCCATCTCAGTCGAGACCCTACCCCCACCCATCTCACAGACAACATGGACAATTATCCACTTGCGCATACTCTCTCATCGAACATCCCTGTGACTCAGGGGTACGAATACCCCAGCCAATCTATACTGCACAACACACGGCTGTAGAGAGCCAGGCCACTCAGTGGCACCGCTCCTGAATCCACATTGCTCATTAGTCTTTGGTACCTCTGACCTCACAACTTAAGCGCCCGACCCATTCACAGAAATGATCCCCTTTTGGGGGTGAATGGACTAGGGATTTCTTCACTTGTCGTATCCGGCCGTGACCGTGGACTCTACGCAGACCCGCACCCCCAGCAGCAATATTTTTTCACAAGTTTACTGCTTTCAATACGGGAATTATAATTGTTGACTGTTATTTCTTAGAACGTTATCTTTTCGCTTTACAGTGTCGTACATATTGCCCGTCTGTGAATCTACTACTTCAAACACTGCTTATACGCTATGAGTTTGTATACACACAGACCGAGATGTATGTTACATATACTTTGTAAACCTGTAAAACTCAATAAACTTTATTGAAAAAAAAAAAAGATGTATAAGCTCTGTGACAGAGCAACAGGCTATACATATAGTTTTATGGTTTACAAGGGAAGAGATAGTTACGTAGAGCTGGAGAACTGCCCAGACTACATAGGAAGTGCTGGTAAGATTGTGTGGGACTTGGTGTCACCCTTATTCGGAAAGGGGTACCACTTGTATGTGGACAATTATTACACAAGCGTGCAACTTTTTAGTCACTTGTTTGATCATGGAATTGGTACATGTGGCAGGGCTGTCTTAATGAGTGGGCACACCTGGGCACTGCCCAGGGGCCCCAGCTGCATGGGGGGCCCCTGCACTTTCCCAAAAGCAGCTGGTCCTTGAGCCCATGCTCCCTCCTTTTGCCTGCTTGATTGGTATAGGTGAGTCCAGTGCTAGAGATGGGCACATAGCCAAAAGTTTACTTGCACTGTATCTTCACTGGAAAGGGGGTTTACTACATGGATGGAAAATGGTGCTGGGGGATATCAAGGGTGTATGGTGGAAAACAATGCTGAGGGGGGTTCTGGGGTGTATAGGGGGTTGCAATGCTTGGGGTAGCTTGGGTGTCTATAGTGCTAGAGGTATCAGGGATGTAGAGAGGCCACAGTGTAGGAGTATCAGGGATGTAGTTGGGTCACAATACAAGAGATAACTTATGGTATATGGTAACAGTACTGGGGGGAATATCTAGGGTGTAGAGGGGTCAGAGTACTGGGGGGATATCTGGGATGTAGAGGGGTCAGAGTGCTGGGGGGATATCTAGGGTGTAAAGGGTCAGAGTTCTGGGGGATATCTAGCAGATATATTATATGCACAGGGCAGCTTTGTTACTTTATCTATGTAGTATTTTCCCACTGTTTCTTTGCTGTACAGAAGGATTGTTCATGTAGTTAATGCGGAGCTCCACCCAATAAGGAAAGCTCCACTTGTCTGCCTCCTACCTACTTGATGTCTGTTTACCTTCGCTGTCTCCATTGTAGGGGCCCCAGAGCATTACTTTGCTCAGGGGCCCATGAGGCTATTAAGACGGCCCTGGCATATGGCACCATGCGATTTAATCACCAGGGCTTACCCCAGCGGCTTGTAGATTCTTGTCTTAGGCTGGGGGAGAGAGCCTGCTTGAAGTATAATAATTTGCTCGCTGTGAAGTTGAGGGATAATAACAATGTTTTCGTTCTGTCCTCCCTTTGCGCAGACACGATGGTCCAAATTCAAACGGCGACTGGTGTTGTGGAGAAACCCCTCTGTGTCCACGAATATAACCTTAATATGGGAGGGGTGGACCTCAACAGCAGTTGTTGGCGCCATACCTAATTTCCCATAAGGCCAGACGCTGGTATAAAAAAGTGTCCGTGTATTTATTTCAATTGGCACTGCTGAATGCTTATGTGCTATACAAAGCTTCAGGATGAACTGGATCCTTCCTTAAATTCCAGGAAGAGATCATAACAGCCCTTCTGTTTCCAGACGGTGCTGTGGCCCAATTTCCCAATCCAAATGCAGTGAGCCGGCTGCATGATAGGCATTTTCCGTATGTCCTCCCTGGTACCCCTACCCAAAGAAATCCCCAAAGAGGATGTCGTGTCTGTAGAATGCGGGGATTTAGGCGTGACACCCGCTTTTATTGTCCCTCCTGTCCTAGTCAACCTGGTCTTTGCATTGGTGACTGTTTTGAACGCTACCAAACACTAGTTGAGCATTAGCGTAGGGTACAGCATTGCACAGTCCTTGGGCACACTTACACAAGGTCTCGAAAGATGAGATGACCATCACATTTTGAGAGTCCCTAATCTGCAACATTTACAGTTTATATAAAAGTGCAAAAAAAAAAAAAAAAACACACAAAAACACATAGAAAAGAAAAAAGCCAAAAATAGTTGTGGTTTTATTTTTCTTCTCTCTCTATTGTTCTCTCTCTTAATTTCGCTCTCTATTGTCCGCTCTATTGTTCGCTCTCTATTGTTCTATATCTATTGTTCTCTCTCTATTGTTACTGTATTTTAGAACTGTAATGTTTTATTTTTACTATGTTTTATCGTATTTGCTTTGCAGGTATGCTATGTCTTACTGTTATATACTGTAATGTTACTTTGTTTTATTGTTAACCATCATTTGCTTAGCAGGTACGCCATTCAGCTGCAGCAATAATTTATTTATCTTGACAGCAACAGCGTTTTCTCTCATGATGCGTAAATCAGCGACTCCAGCGCTGTAGGAGATTATACCAGAATGATGCCTGCAGGTTTAGGTATCATCTTGGTATCATACTTATGCCAGCAGTCGGCTTTCATCTAAAAGCAATCCTAGCAATCCTAGTGGCTAATTAGCCTCTAGACTGCTTTTACAAGCAGTGGGAGGGAACGTACCCCCCACCATCTTCCATGGTTTTCTCGGGCTCTCCTGTCTTAAAGCGGAGTTCCACACAAAAATGGAACTTCCGCTTTTCGGAACCCTCCCCCCCTCCGGGGTCACATTTGGCACCTTTCAGGGGGGAGGGGGGTGCAGATACCTGTCTAAGACAGGTATTTGCATCCATTTCCGGCATAGACTCCCATGGGAGTCTATTCCTCTTCCTGTCCCTTCGCGTTGTCTCCTGGGAAACACACAGCTCCCAGGAGATAGCGGGGACCAGTTACGATGCGCAGCGCGACTCGCGCATGCGCAGTAGGGAACCGGGAAGTGAAGCCGCAACGCTTCACTCCCTGATTCCCTCACCTAGGATGGCGGCGGCAGCTGCCGAGAACCGAGCGGGTTATCGGCGTCGGCTGCCGACATCGCTGGACCCTGGGACGGGTAAGTGGCCATGTATTAAAAGTCAGCAGCTGCAGTATTTGTAGCTGCTGGCTTTTAATATTTTTTTTTTTGGTTGATGTAGGTGGACTCCCTCTTTAACAGGGAACACGAGAATGCAGCCAATGATTCCGCCAGCTGACTATAGAGCTGATCGGAGACCAGAATGTCTCCAATCATCTCTATGGACTAAGAAACCTGAACCTACAAGCATTTCATGACTTAGGTTTCGCCGGATATAAACAGCGCCATTGGGAAATTGGGAAAGCATTTTATCACACCGATCTTGGTGTGGTCAGATGCTTTAAGGGCAAAGGAGAGATCTAGGGCCTAATAGACCCCATTTTTTTCAAAAAAGAGTACCTGTCACTACCTATTGCTGTCATAGGGGATATTTACATTCCCTGAGATAACAATAAAAATGATTAAAAAAAATTGAACGGAACAGTTTAAAAATAAAATAAAAAAGCAAAATAAAAAAAGCACCCCTGTCCCCCCGTGCTCATGCGCAAAGGCGAACGCAAGCGTCGGTCTGGTGCCATATGTAAACAGCAATTGCACCATGCATGTGAGGTATCACCGCGAAGGTCAGATCGAGGGTAGTAATTTTAGCAGTAGACCCCCTCTGTAAATCTAAAGTGGTAACCTGTAAAGGATTTTAAAGGCTTTTAAAACAACCCCCCCCCCCATTTTGTAAAGAAGACACTTCAAGCTATTTGCTTAGAAGCATGTTGAGTCCATTGAATATTTTATATTTTGCCACAAGTTTCAGGAAATTTTTTTTTTTATATATTATATTTTATATAGCACAACCCCCCCCCCCGCCCCCCAAATGACCCCATTTTGGAAAGTAGACACCCCAAGCTATTCGCTGAGCGGCATGTTGAGTATATTGCAGATCTTGCTTTTTGTCAGTTTTGAATATTGAAAAAAGAAAAAAAAAATTATTTTCTTTCTTTTCTACCATGCCTCGTAGCAAATGCCTTGGGGTCATTTGGGGGGGTTTTTGCAAATTTCGTTTGGGTACAGCATTGCATGACCACGCAATTACCAGTTAAAGCAGCGCAGTGCTAAATTGTATAAAGTGCTCTGGTCATTAAGCAGCCAAATCTTCTGGGTCTGAAGTGGTTAAATTGAAAACATGGTACCATACCGCACCTTATAGCTCCAGCTTTCTGCTTGATGAAAGTCTATGATTTCCTTTTGATCACAGATGGGATGTTGACCTTTTTCCGAAATGATGTTTTTGTTTTTTTTGATACTTGCATTTTTTTTTATATGTGAAGTGAAGGCAAAGGCTATGTTAGCCTGTGAGGGGATAGGGGAAAAAAGAAGAGAAATATTCCCTTTTCCCCTGGGACTCCCTCTCAAACTCAGGCTCTAAAATCCTTACAACAAAATCAAAATATTATCATCAAGCCTGCCGATAAGGGCGGCAATCTGGTAGTGATGGACAGGGGCCAATACGAGTCCATGGTACTGGCTATTGTCCAGAACCAAGAATGGTATCGCAAAATATCACCAACTCATGTCACCTTAACTATTAACCGCTACCAACACCTAATTGGTTCTGCCTATCGCAGCGGCCTCATCAATAAGTCCACCTGGGAATTCTTAAATGTTACAACTCCACGAATACCCACTTTATACGCACTTCCCAAGATCCATAAAAGTCAGACTAAACCCCCGGGCCGCCCGATTGTTTCTGGTAATGGCAGTCTCACCGAGACAGCCAGTCAATTAATTGATGACTTCCTCAGGCCCCACGTCGAGGGCTTGGTGTCCTACCTTCAGGACACCAATGACCTGCTACGCGCCCTTGATGGTATTTCCCTTCCCTCGGGCGCGTGGCTGGTGGCCCTCTACGTGGAGGCCTTGTACAACTCCATCCCCCATCACAAGGGGGTGGAAGTTGTCAAATATTTCATTTTTCAAAATCATGAAATATCTTCTCAGTACAATGAGTTCATTCTAAACCTGTTGATGTTTATTCTTTCCAACAACATCTTCCTATTTGGAGGATCCCACTACCTCCAGATACAGGGGGTGGCTATGGGGACCAAGTGTGCCCCCTCTTATGCCAACCTGTATCTGGGGGGGTGGGAACGGGAACTATTCTCCAGTGATGATATGCAGAAATTTATGGATCAAATCCCCCTATGGAGGAGATTTATTGACAATGTTTTTTTCATATGGGTGGGCCCCCAAGATCTTCTCTTGTCCTTTTTGGAAAGTTTAAAAATCAATAGATTCAACCTCAAATTTACGGTTGAATTCAGTCAATCTAGTCTGACGTTTTTGGATACTTTGATCACAGTGAAACCAGATGGCAGCATCAGAACGACCCTATACCGCAAATCCTCTGCAGCAAACTCTTTGCTGCATGCCACCAGTTCCCACCCGGTTCCCCTCATCAATAGTGTGCCCTACGGGCAATATCTGCGAGCCAAACGTAACTGTAGTGATGAGTCTGACTTCGAAAAGGAGGCCAAGTGCTTACGTTCGCGCTTCCTAAACCGAGGATACAGTAAAAAATGCCTCAAAAAAGCATACCTCAGAGCTAAGAATCAAAACAGAGTTTCTCTTCTACATAACAGTAGACCCAAAAAAGCAAATTCTGGAGTTAGACTCATCACTACTTAATCTAATCAACATAAACAAACACGTGAAATTCTCAATAAATACTGGTATTTACTGATGGGGGACGAAAAAGTAGCCAAACATTTAAACCCTTATCCGGAGATCACGTTTAGACGTTGCCGATCCCTAAGGGACTCATTAGTACACAGTCATTATGAAAGCAATACTGTCAAAGTCAAAGAAACTGATAGAGGCAGTAGGCCGTGCCATCATTGTTCCTTTTGTAGGTACATTTTGGCGACTCGAAGTCTTCTACTGCCCAATGGGCACCTATACAAACCATGATTTGCAATAACTTGTCAATCCATTGGCATTGTGTACATTATGTTATGCGAGTGCAATATGTTCTATATTGGTAAAACTAAGAGACCCTTTTTCTGCCGCATTAGGGATCATGTCTCCCTGATACGAAAAAAGAAAATGGAGACTCCGATCAGTCGCCATGTAGGTCTGCATCATAATTTTGACACTAAGTGCCTACACTTTTTTGCGTTGGAACACATTCCCCCTGGGGATAGAGGGGGTAACTATGACAGGCTCCTCCTCCAGAAGGAGACTCGCTGGATACACGAGTTATCGGCCCTCAAATATCTGGGCATGAATGAGGCGTTCAGTTTCAAGCCTTTTCTTTAAAAACTGGAGCATCATTAGCCCAAATTTGGCTTTTTTCCAGTTCCCGTTCACTTTTCCTTTTTCCCCCCCTTCCCCCTCCCCTTTTTGTTCTGGTTATCTAGTCTATCTAATATTCCCAATTCTTATTCAAGCTGGTATCATCTGTATTTATATGTGGTATGAAATCGGATATTTAACAGATGTATTAGGATTGTGTACATTGTACTGTTATGTGTGATATCATTGGATTCCCACTGGAATGGTTGCCTATCTTGCAGGCTGTAGTTTTTAATACACTCTAGCTCCCGCTTTCATTTCCCTAGTCAGGAGAAAAATAATAATTCTGGTCAATGGATTCTCTAATGGAGTTTGGGACCATCCCTGTCAATTTCGACCACACGGACGCCCGGGGCACCCACCGTTGGGGTTGAAGAACCAATCACCCCCACGGTGGTGGCCCTAATAATTGAGTCCGGTCATGTCAAAATTAGATCTTTTGGTTCAGATTAACTCTGTTAGGAGCCTTCAATATACCTCTAGGGAACATCCTCTTCAAAGCTTTAGAACAGTGACTGTATACTTGGACTGATATTCTATGTTCCAGGGTGATAATGTTTGCTTTTCCCTTATTCTTTCCCTTATCCAAAATGGCGCCGTGCCGGCGCTCGTATGTTCTACAGGCTCCTAAACCCATTCAGACATGCGCACTAAGAATTATGGATGCCGCTGACGTCAGAATGACGCCGCGGCGCCCTCTCACGTCATGACGCAGGCAACCTCAATGAACGTCCGCATCCCGGCGGTGAAATCAGACGCCGCCGGGATCGGGGTATTTAAAGGCGGTTCTCACACCGCTTACACTCTGATACCGGTCCTCATCCACGGATGACGCTTCAAGCCCCCTCAAGCCCATGTGCCGTGTTTATGCCTTCAAAGTAAGTCGCTCCCCTGCAGCCTTGTCATCACTGTTATTGTCTTGAGCTCTTCAATTCAACGGCTCGTTTATTATAGTTTCTTTCTCTTCTCCTCTTTACTTAGAAAATTGCTGTGAAGGGAATCGCTCCCTCAGGACAGTTCAACTGTGCCTTTACCAGGGACTAGACCACTAGAATTTGGTGTCTATCTCCATTTGTAGAATCTACACTGGCTGGGAGATTTTTTTGTTCCTGGTCAGGATTAACAATTGGTTCTATTTAAGGTAATACACTCTTCAAATCAAGGGTGTTTTGGTATCAAAGTGATATCAGATGCGATCCCTTATTTAACCTACACTTTATCTGTCATTTCTTAAAGGGCCTGTTCAAACACTTTATATACCCCTGTGGTCACCCTATGACAGTGAGGTTCCACCTTTATGAGAATCCCCCATTTCTAAGTTGGCATCAGCTCTATCCTATGCGGGCATTTACGCTACATGGTTGTACTACAGCTTGGTAAGATATGCAAATTAAAAATTTTCTTTACTTATAATTGTTTGGTTTATTTGGTTTTCTAAATTTATGTATATACACTATAGTGTTCCGTACTATTTTATTAATCAAATCCAATATTTTGGGTTATATCCTGTATATATTCTGTATACATTTAAACTATTGATGTATTGATTTCTGCTCATTTTCTCATCATTCAGAGTCCACTACAATCATTTGCCTTTAAATACTCCTGAAGAAGCTCACATTTGAGCGAAACATGTCGAGCAAGCGGCAGATTGTCATGGCACCTTTAAGTAGTTGCTTTATGTAGCACTGTATAAATGTTAATGAATTTAGTTTAATATCATTTATGTTTAAGCATTTTTAGAATTATGTCTCTTCTTTTCCATGTGAGACACATGTTTTTAATCTTTATCTAATAAAAATTAATAATTTTATAACTGGTACGGAAATTACTGTTTAAATTGTTGAGTTAAGAAGCACCTTAAAAGTCCCAGGGGAAAAGGGAATATTTCTCTTCTTTTTTCCCCTATCCCCTCACAGGCTAACATAGCCTTTGCCTTCACTTCACAGTCAATTATGGGATGTGGTGCGGTCAGTTGACTATCTTTGTCCTTCCTAAATTCTATTTTTTTTTATATGTTAATCCTGCCCTTGGATGGATCGGCATCCCATCTTGTATCTGTATCTCCCACAGTGGCCCTATGATGTGCATATATTAGCAATCTTACATAAAAGAATGGAGATTTATATATTTAATAACACTTTTAATATTATTTCTTCAAGCCCATCCTAATTATTTTTTTATTTACTACTATAATAGTGATTTTTTTTCCCAGCTGCACCTGTATGTCATGGTATAATACTACAGTCATTAGGTTTGACGTTTTGCGCCTTCGTTTACTCTCCTTTCTTCTATTTTATTGAATTGGTTTTAATTGCACTCACCTGAATCCTATGGTAGGAGGGATGTATAAATCAACATGTTTGTCCAGAGTAAAAATGCTATGTTAAGGCCTGACGGACAAAATGCGTAAGTGTTTTCATGTTGCATTCATCCTGTAACCAATAAACACTTCTGCAATTGGATGATACCTAGTGTCCGGCTGTTTATCCCTTCAAATCCTTATATCAAGTGTTGAAAGACACAACATCAGTCTAAGCACCGGTTCTTCAGCTTCCTCACAGGATACTGATGAAACGATGCCTTTTTTGGATGTGTAGGGGCAAGTATGTACTCTGTTCTCTTTTAAGTAGACCTTTTGGACTATTTTTCCCTGACAGGATTTTTGTAAAGTGTATTTAAATCCAAGAGCAAAAATATTATATATTGCAGCTTACCTGTCCTTAGATGTGAGTTGCTGCATTCGTTTTCTTTTTATTGTTTAGTATTGTTCACCCAGGGCAGAAAGTGTGTTAGTATAAGACTGCCGAGTACACAAGACAGCATTGGATTTCTGGCTGAATAAGTGGTTGTTTCTCTGCACTTATCGAACAGATATAACAAAAACAATTGAATGGTGTATTTATCAGACCAAAGGGGAAAAAAATAAGTTTATTGTTACAGTTTACAAACACTATAAGGGAGTGCATAGTTTTTTTTTCAATTAGCTTTTAATGCTTGAAGAGGAAATCAGATTGATGTTAAAGTGTGTGCAACCCTAAAAAAAAAAATATTCCCAGTGGCGTTCCAAGGGGGTCCCCGGGTGCCGCAGATTGGGGGGGGGGGTGATAGCCTGGGGGTGTGCAGTGTGGGATGATCCAGAGAGGAGATCGCAACAGGGCCATCTTAATGAGCGGCACCTTCCCAGCTTTGTAAACATCTGAAGTCCATCAGGTTGGCAGGGGGCCCAGCAGTGCCTGTCTCCCCAGTCATCCAATCAGGCAGGCTGTCCCTCAGGGATCTTCAATATCTCCCGAGGCAGCCGGAATTGGTGGGCAGAGCCGGGGTTGTGGTTGCCTCCTCCTCTCCTCCCAAAGATTCATTCACTGGCTGATCCTGCAGGAGAAGGGGGAGAAAGAGGAGAGAACACAGGAGTGTCTGCATCTCCAGACATGTTATAAGTGACTGAGCACATTGTCACTGTATACAGCCCTAACCTGCCACTAAAATAACCTATACTACCCTAACATGCCACTATACTACCCTATACAGCCCTAGCCTGCCACTATAATACCTTATAATACCCAGACCTGCCACTATAATAACCTATACTGCCCTAATTTGCCACTATACTACCCTAACCTTCCTAATGGCACCCCAATAGCGCTGAAATTTTGCCACACGATAAATGGCAAATCACAACACGCGACACTGTTGCTCAAAAGAAGCTTCTGCTCCTTTTTGAGCGACAAGCTGCGTATGCTGCGATTTTGTCGGGGGGGGGGGCAGATATAGGAACCGCCCCTGCCTGTTCCATTAAAGCGTGCTTAACAGGACAGTGCTGTGTCATTTGACCCCTTGTATAACCTAAAATACCTGGCTGATCCTGCCTGGTGCTGCCCTCCCCCTGTAAACTGAACACGGATTATCATGGCTGCTGAGCCCTGACACCATGGTCAGTTTACATGCCTCCGTCATCCGCAGATCTCCTCTGTCCTCTCTCCACCTCCTCCCTGCCTGTCAGCTTGTGTCAGTGATGCTTTGCTCCCCACCCCTTCCCTTCCTGCTGCTATAATACCTGTGTTATATTTATACAATCCCCTCTGTTAAATAATGATTTGTGCCCCACTGTACGTGTTTTATAAAAAAATATGCAGATTTCTACCTTATTTCAGAGCTCCTCCCTCCTGGCGCTCAAGTGACACCTCTCTCCTCCCCTCCCGACTGACATCAGTGGGAGTTCTCGGCCCCTCCCACTGTAGCTGTCAGACTGAAGAGAGCAGCGAGCAGGCACGTGACTGCCGGTAGGCACTCAGAAATAAGGTAGAAATCTGCATATTTTTTATAAAACACGTGGGGCACATAACTTTATTTAACAGAGGGGATTTTGTGATATGACAAAGTGGCTTTACAACCATTTTAATGATCTTATCAATGTTTGTTAATGGCTAAGTTCACTTTTGGAACATGTAACATGTTACACCCATATTTAGGGTGTAACATGTAAGATGCTCCTATACACCTAGCTTCCGCCGCTTGTGTGACAGCAGGTGGGGGATCTTCTCCCTGCACCCGCTATCACAATTTGAAAACAAGATAGCTGCGCGGGGCTACACCCACACAGATGCATCATCATTCATTCATAGTTGCCTGTGAATAAATGAACTACAAGTACCTTCGGCTGCCAAGGCAGATGGCTTGTAGTTATCAATGAACTGAGAGGGCACTGCTGAGTGCTCGTATAGTACATTGATTCTTCCTGCAGTTCAGTAACTGTCTGCCTGTATGGGAGGTATCAGCTGACAGCTGACTGAGAGTCTACAGGACACTGGTATTGAACCCGTGAATTGCTGATCCCCATTGCAATGCATTATAGGCTGCAGTGTAAAAAAAAAAAATACACATTTTTTTTCCTGCAAAAATATGTGCATTTATTATTTATTGAAAGGTGAACTAAGGCTGGTCATACATGATACCATTTTCTTATTCAATTTCCTTTAGATTCACCTTCAACTATGTAGTGGAAGGGTCTGCCTGATTGCATACAAAGTGAAAGTGTTTAGGTTTGACCACATATTATATGGTTTTAGTAAATCTAAAGGAAAATTGTACAAGAAAATTGTATAATATATGGCCAGCTGTATCCTTTTATGTTTTACAATATGTTTCTTTGTAAAGTTTGAAATTCTGGAAGGTGATGGAAACCACATTAAATACAGTGTGCAGGTTCTGCTGCTTGCTTTGCAATGCTGCAGAGTGGTTGTGGTTTCCTATTCATTCTCAAGTCTATGAGTCTGATAACTTACTGAAAACAATGGAATATGTGGCCAATGTATTAGCAAGATTTCTTTAGCAAGAAATAAAAAGCAGGGATAAATCACTATGACATTTGCTTTACGGGCTTACATGATGTACACATTCTCAACGAATGTGATCTCTTACCTAGCTGGCAAATTCTACACTAATGTTCAGTGCCTGGAAGCTTAACCGCAGGTAATGATGCCTGCAAGTTATCCCGCACATGCATGCACATATAGAGAATTCAACAATTTAAAACAAAATACTTAATCAAAGTACAGTATATTAAGAGTAGTCAAAGCAGGGATCAAACAATAAAAAGACAGCATTATTCAAATGCCATCAAGAAGTAGGAGTGCTGTCTTTGTCTTTTGTCTAATTCGAAAGCTCCCAAATGCCTTGTTTTTATTTGTTCTAAAGAAGATATTAGAAACAATATGAAGGGGACGAAACAACGAAGAAGCACAGAATGAGACAAAAGGAAAGGAAATAGAGGGCAGAAAAGATGAAGGCTGCAAGAAATGGGTGGGTTAAGAAATTAAAAGGGTTTGTGGTACAGAGGGATCAAACAAAGAGTCCAAAAGCCCTCAAATATTTTAGCTATGGGGTTATAATATGATGGGTGCCAGTGTGCAGTGTGTTGAGAATAAATACATTTTTCCAATAAAACCACCCAGAAAGGAAGGATTCAGAAGTCCACTTTATCAACAAAGTAGAATTTTCTAAATGCAATATTTATTTATTCTGTTATGCCAGAGGATTAATAATGGAGAATCGCTTTGCCTCCAGCACATAGCAATGCACATTTGGAGATGTTAGTAAAATGTATTAGGATAGACTTTTTATATACTCTCCTATGAAAATTGTTGTTATGCAGCGAGAAAAGGGAAGGATCATATGGGATTGTATATTCAGAAAATGTCTGAGATATTCTCATATATTCTCCTAGGTGTCAATAAGGTTAACCCACTGAAGGAATAGAGACCGTTTCCTTAGTAAACTGAAGGCTTACTTATTGGTAATAAGATAAGCGTCAAAACTCCAGTGTTACAGCATGATAAAATTATTGGGGTGACTGGAAAAAAGTAACTCATTTAGGTTTGAGCCATTTCCTCCAGGGAGGACCTGCATTTGCCTCTTGCCCTCTGCTTAACGTTCTTCCTATCGCCCACACTTCCTTTTTTTTCCCCTTTCTCTTCATTGCATGACCTTTATTTTATTTTTCTTGTGGTTTTATATTTTGCAAGTCCACGTGCCTTTCTTTAACCCTTTCTGAATCCTCTAGACTAACCACTACTATTACCTTCCTCTTTTGTGAAGCTTGGCTCTCTGAATATACTAAATCAGCAGATTTATGAGGAGATGGTTTAAGAAGTGTTGTTATACCTAATTTTATATCAGGTCCTTCTTTTAATGTTTTTTTATATAATCACTTTTTCTTTATTAAGACGAATTTCAACATACAACATAGAAATACACTTTGCACAATATATCTATATAAATCTTTTCATTAACATAAACCACACTAAATGCCCCCCCCCCACCCTGAGAAAACACACCGGATCCGTCATCATGTCCTCTTCAAAAGAGAAAAAGGAAAAAGCCCACCCACTTACCTACCCATAACCAAAACTCAATTTGTGCAAAACACTATTCAAAGTATAATTAAGAAGACATTCTCATCTGGTGGCAGTGTGGCAAGTGACATTCCCATCTGGTGGCAGTGTGGCAAGTGACATTCCCATCTGGTGGCAGTGTGGCAAGTGACATCCCCATCTGGTGGCAGTGTGGCAAGTGACATCCCCATCTGGTGGCAGTGTGGCAAGTGACATTCCCATCTGGTGGCAGTGTGGCAAGTGACATTCCCATCTGGTGGCAGTGTGGCAAGTGACGTCTCCATCTGGTGGCAGCATGGCAAGTGACATCCCCGTCTGGTGGCAACGTGGCAAGTGACATCCCCATCTGGTAGCAGTGTGGCAAGTGACGTCTCCATCTGGTGGCAGCATGGCAAGTGACATCCCCATCTGGTGGCAAGTGACATCCCCATCTGGTGGCAGCGTGGCAAGTGACATCCCCATCTGGTGGCAGTGTGGCAAGTGACATCCCCATCTGGTGGCAGTGTGGCAAGTGACATCCCCATCTGGTGGCAGTGTGGCAAGTGAGGTCTCCATCTGGTGGCAGCATGGCAAGTGACATCTCCATCTGGTGGCAACGTGGCAAGTGACAACCCCATCTGGTGGCAGCGTGGCAAGTGACATCCCCATCTGGTGGCAGCGTGGCAAGTGACATCCCCATCTGGTGGCAGCGTGGCAAGTGACATCCCCATCTGGTGGCAGCGTCGCAAGTGACATCCCCATCTGGTGGCAGTGTGGCAAGTGACATCCCCATCTGGTGGCAGTGTGGCAAGTGACATCCCCATCTGGTGGCAGTGTGGCAAGTGACATCCCCATCTGGTGGCAGTGTGGCAAGTGACATCCCCATCTGGTGGCAGTGTGGCAAGTGACATCCCCATCTGGTGGCAGCATGGCAAGTGACATCCCCATCTGGTGGCAGCCAGGCAGTGTGGCAAGTGACATCTCCATCTGGTGGCAACGTGGCAAGTGACATCTCCATCTGGTGGCAGCCAGGCAGTGTGGCAAGTGACATCTCCATCTGGTTGCACCGTGGCAAGTGACATCCCCATCTGGTGGCAGCCAGGCAGTGTGGCAAGTGACATCTCCATCTGGTGGCAGCATGGCAAGTGACATCCCCATCTGGTGGCAGCCAGGCAGTGTGGCAAGTGACATCTCCATCTGGTGGCAGTGTGGCAAGTGACATCTCCATCTGGTGGCAGCGTGGCAAGTGACATCTCCATCTGGTGGCAGCCAGGCAGTGTGGCAAGTGACATCTTCATCTGGTGGCAGGCAGAGTGGCAAGTGACATCCCCATCTGGTGGCAGCATGGCAAGTGACATCCCCATCTGGTGGCAGCCAGGCAGTGTGGCAAGTGACATCCCCATCTGGTGGCAGCCAGGCAGTGTGGCAAGTGACATCCCCATCTGGTGGCAGGCAGAGTGGCAAGTGACATCTCCATCTGGTGGCAGCGTGGCAAGTGACATCCCCATCTGGAGGCAGCCAGGCAGTGTGGCAAGTGACATCTCCATCTGGTGGCAGCGTGGCAAGTGACATCTCCATCTGGTGGCAGCGTGGCAAGTGACATCTCAATCTGGTGGCAGCCAGGCAGTGTGGCAAGTGACATCTCCATCTGGTGGCAGGCAGAGTGGCAAGTGACATCTCCATCTGGTGGCAGCATGGCAAGTGACATCCCCATCTGGTGGCAGCCAGGCAGTGTGGCAAGTGACATCCCCATCTGGTGGCAGCCAGGCAGTGTGGCAAGTGACATCCCCATCTGGTGGCAGGCAGAGTGGCAAGTGACATCTCCATCTGGTGGCAGCGTGGCAAGTGACATCCCCATCTGGTGGCAGCCAGGCAGTGTGGCAAGTGACATCTCCATCTGGTGGCAGCGTGGCAAGTGACATCTCCATCTGGTGGCAGCGTGGCAAGTGACATCTCCATCTGGTGGCAGCGTGGCAAGTGACATCTCCATCTGGTGGCAGCCAGGCAGTGTGGCAAGTGACATCTCCATCTGGTGGCAAGTGACATCCCCATCTGGTGGCAGCCAGGCAGTGTGGCAAGTGACATCTCCATCTAGTGGCAAGTGACATCCCCATCTGGTGGCAGCCAGGCAGTGTGGCAAGTGACATCTCCATCTAGTGGCAGCATGGCAAGTGACATCCCCATCTGGTGGCAGACAGGCAGTGTGGCAAGTGACATCTCCATCTGGTGGCAGCGTGGCAAGTGACATCTCCATCTGGTGGCAGCGTGGCAAGTGACATCTCCATCTGGTGGCAGCCAGGCAGTGTGGCAAGTGACATCTCCATCTGGTGGCAAGTGACATCCCCATCTGGTGGCAGCCAGGCAGTGTGGCAAGTGACATCTCCATCTAGTGGCAGCATGGCAAGTGACATCCCCATCTGGTGGCAGACAGGCAGTGTGGCAAGTGACATCCCCATCTGGTGGCAGCGTGGCAAGTGACATCCCCATCTGGTGGCAGACAGGCAGTGTGGCAAGTGACATCCCCATCTGGTGGCAGCGTGGCAAGTGACATCTCCATCTGGTGGCAGCCAGGCAGTGTGGCAAGTGACATCTCCATCTAGTGGCAGCATGGCAAGTGACATCCCCATCTGGTGGCAGGCAGAGTGGCAAGTGACATCCCCATCTGGTGGCAGGCAGAGTGGCAAGTGACATCTCCATCTGGTGGCAGCGTGGCAAGTGACATCCCCATCTGGTGGCATCATGGCAAGTGACATCTTCATCTGGTGGCAGGCATAGTGTCAAGTGACAAGCGATGGTGGCAAGTGACACGCTCAGGGCTCCCAATGATTCTGCATTATGGTGAGTTGAACTATTTCATTTTACATTACAATGTAATGATAGAAGTAATGTGTTTCAATCATCCTGACACCCTACCAACCATGGTGCCGGGGATGATTGAGGCACTAACACCAGCCATTGCCCTGAAAAATTGCCAGCGAAAAATCCTTACCCCTCGCGCGCTTACCCTGAAGTATTTTTAGTCTGTACAATTAAAGCCAGTTGTTTTCAGTGTTCTCGTGTATGGAGATATGTTTTTAACTGATCTATTGTAGCAGTCATCGATAAAGGACCAGAATGGTGGTGTGTGTGTGTGTGTGTGGGGGGGGGGCGGCATTGAAGGACCCGGCCTTGGGGCGGCAAAGGGAGTAAATCCGGGCCTGGGTGGACCCCCAACTGTAAAGTCGGGATCTTTCCTGAGCCTGGACCAGCTGAAAACAGGTCAAAGGAGAATGAACTGCACTCCTGTGATCCATAGGAGAAGTATAGCAAAAATAGTTTTGGCTATACTTTGCCTTTAAAAAAAAAAAGTAATATTCCATTTGTAAAAGAGGAAGGGGGGAAGCAGGGAAGCCCAACATGCATTTTAGGGTGAAAATCTGCTTTAATACAATAACAAAAATATGGAAGATAAAGCATTTAGATTGTAAAAGTCACATACAGAAATTTATTTAAAGTGGAACTCCAGCATTACTCGTTTTTTTCCACCTCTACCTCCCCACTGTATGGGTCTGAATTTTCACTGAAGAGTCATTGCAGCTCCTACCCTGTGCATAGTGAATACTGGAACACAGGAATTTATCAGCAGCAATTGGCTTTTGGGTTGCCTATCTGATAAATTTGATTTGCAGCCCAACAGCCTACTGATTCGGCTTTACGTAAACATTGCAACTAAAACCCAAAATATGTGTTCACTAGAAACTCACTATACTTTCCCAAACCAAACGTGCTTTATTAAGGAGCAGCACAGTGGCTAAATGGTTAGCACTTCCACCTCGCAGCATTAGGTTTGTCAGTTTGAATACCAACCATGACACTACCTGCGTAGAGTTTCTATGTTCTCTCTGTGCTTGCGTGTGCTTCCTCCTACACTCCAAAAACATGCTAGGAGGTTAATTGCCTCCTGCCTAAATTGGCCCTAGTATGTGTATGTATTAATGTGAGTTAGGACCTTAGATTGTAAGCTCCTTGAGGGCAGGGTTTGATGTGAATGTATAATATACAGTATATGTGTGTAAAGCGCTATATATACCTGTAATAAATAAATTGTTATAAAAGGTATTAGTCCAACTACAGAGAATCACTCATTTTCAGTTTTCTTATAGAGCAACCCTGAAACCAAGAGGATAATAATTTCAAAATATCTGGTTGATAGTGCTTGGCCCGTTCTTTCCACTACTGGGGTTTAATCAAGAATAGCATCATCCTGATTTTGTGTGTGTTACATGAAGCTTGCTCAGTGTGTGCATGTACTTATGTAACAGCTAAGGAGTGTGACTAACACCAAACTTACCTTAAACAACAATGCAATAGCCTTCCCTTAAACTAAGAGAAAGCTGGAACTGCTCGCAGAAACTTAGAGATTCCAGCTATTGCTTGTGATAGATCTACCTAGTGTGGTCAGTTTTTAATAGGAAAGCAGAGGTATTGACAGGAACACCAGGAATTTCATATAAAGGAAGCAATACAAAGATAACAGGATACTTTTTCATACAAGAACATGGTACAGCAGGCATGTATCAAGAATAGGAAATGTGTTTACTTATGCTTTAAATTTTATTATGTTGTTGTTCTTTATTACTTTAGTCTCTTTATTACATATTTACTGGCTTTAAGTTTGGAGGGAAGTTTGAAATTAGCATTGCATTGAGTGGCCACTGGAAGTCCCCAGCATTTGAGTGTGTGGTGAATTTATGTGTCAGGTCAGCTCTGCCAGTGTAATGGCACATGGGTAACAGGGCAGTGAGTGGTATAAATTGTATTAGCAGAAAGCTGCCAAGGGAATTCAGAAAGAGCGCTAAGCCATCAAAATGTAGTCCATGAGGCTTTGCCCGTTTAGCTTTTTGGTGTGAACCTTCTCATAATGTTAGGGTGGAAACATCCTCTTGAGACTGTACTGGTGAAGACTCTAACTGAGGTCCACCGCCATAGGGCCTGAAGCAGGTATGTGCAGGTCAGCTGGGGATGCAGGTTAGGCCAGCCTGGGAGTCTCCCAGGGTATACCTTTGGGGAGTAAGGTGCAAGAATTCTACTTAGTGCAGTGGGTACCCTGGTAAACCCCATGTCCATTGTATCACAACAGGTCTAGGTAGCCAGTCTAAATCCAGACAGGGACGAGTTAAATAGACCACATGCTTTTACAACACATGGCAGTTAAAAACATGAAAGACATGCAGTCCAGCACATGGCTACCATTAAATTATAATGCTATATTTCTTTCTCTTTCTGTAAGTTGTAAACTGCACCTGCAAGCAATTTTAAACTTTTCCTTTTTTTAAATTGCTTTTAATGCAGATGCTAAAAGATGCTAGCTTACAGTGAGATTAAACTTAAAAATTCCCAACAATTGTACCCAGAGAGAAACCCTCTTTTGTTTGTCCTTCTTTTCCTTTGAGGCCCACATGAAAATTGCCATATATTTGCAGTTAAAGAGAGAGGAGAAAAGTAAGCAAATTGCAGCATGTAGTGGTCTTGGCAGTCCATTGTTGTCCCTTCTATTTAAGTAAACCATACCTAGCCCACACAGATGTGGCAATTTCCAAATTAAGCAAACAATAGTTAGACCCCTTTCACACCGAGGGCGTTTTGCAGGCGCTATAGCGTTAAAAATAGTGCCTGCAATCCGCCCTCAAACAGCTGCAGCATTGTCTTCAGTGTGAAAGCCAGAGGGCTTTCACACCGGAGCGCTGCGCTGGCAGGAATTCTTTGGAGCGGTGAAGGAGCGGTGTGTTTACCGCTCCTCCACCGCTGCTCCCCATTGCAATCAATGGGGCAGCGCTGGGATACCACCGGCAAAACGCCGCTATTGCGGCGCATTGCGGGAGGTTTTAACCCTTTCTCGGCTTCTAGCGGGGGGTAAAAGCGCCCCACTAGCAGCCGAAATGCGCCGCTAATCCGACGGTAAAACGCGGCGTTTTACCGCCAACGCTATGGGCGGCCCGGTGTGAAAGGGCTCTTAAGGAGGCGCAGATTGAGGGACTGTAAAGCCTGGTACACACAGTAAGTTTTGGACTGAACGAAAAAAGAAATAAGAAGCTTGCAAGGAGGTCCTGTACTAACGATGCAATGTTAGTAGAGCAATCGCCATGCTGAGCTATTGCGTTTTGACAGGGGGACTTCCCACTCCGGGAAATTGCCCCCCACCACCACCACCACCACCAGAACACACTGGCAGTGCTTGCAGCCATTGGCTGCTTGTTTTCCAGCTTGGTCGTTTGACAGAAGCCGGTTGTGAGATCACCTTCTCCCCAATAAAGACCTGTACACATGGGCTGAACGTTGACCAGTAGTATCTATTGTATCTGCTGATTATGGCCGATATTCGGCTCGTGTAGTAAAAAAGAGCAGTGTGAACAGCAAGCTTTGACAAAGCATTTGCAGAGCTTTCAGCAAGCTTTGTTGAAGCTTTCACAGTACCATTCAACTCCAATTTGTTTAAAGTGGCAGTCAACAATCCCCATTAGGTTCTGTGTTCAACATTTACAAACTGGAGTTGAACGGTACTTTAATAGCTTCAACAAAGCTTGCAGAAAACTCTGCAAATGCTTTGTCAAAGCTTGCTTTTCCACACTACTTTTACCCAAGCTGAAGTCCATGTGAAACAGACCTTAGGTACTATGGAAGTTCAAGAGAACCCGTTGGAATTAGGCTTATGCAAGACATATTCAGTCTTGAATTATTATTACTAAACAATATTATAAAAGTTTTATATTTTTCCCACTTTATCTGAGTGTGGCTTATCAGCTAGAGAGTCAGAGGTCACTTTACATCTGACAGTTGCTGCTCTGTCGACTGTCTTACCACACACACTGAGTGAGTAATGCAAGGATTCTGGGCACTAAAGAATTCACCTTCTACAAATGTTTGGGAAAAGTGAGCCACCACTATGCATTTTTTGTGATTTTATGTAAACAATAAATACCAATGTTTTAACAGTGACAGAACCAGCACTTATAATAAGTACATATAAGAAAAAATCTGTGCCAGTTGGGCAGCAAGCCTCAGTGTCAGTCAGACAGTAATTTCCTTCACAATGCAGTTTAACTAAAAAAATCATGTTTCTGACTGAAAACAATCAGAGGTCTCTGGTTTCAAGTTATAACTGTACTTTAAAGCAGACCTTCAGTAATTTTTCCATCTTTTCCAACTTTCCATCCAATAAATCTGTTGCCCTTGTTGTTTTAACTTTGGATAGTAAAAACATTTTTTCTGCCAGTAAATACCTTATACAGCCCACTTCCTGTTTCTTGTCTGATAAAAAGCCTAGGCTTATGACATCATGCACAGCTCCCTCTTTCACTCTTATGGGAGTTTGCCAAGAAGGGGGGGGGGGGGAGAAGAGGGCCAATGAGAGCTGCAGGGCTGCAGAGCTGGAGGTGTGCCTCTGTGTGTCTGTGTGAATCCAGAAAGTGAACAGGCAGCACCTTCAGTTGCACACAGGTAAAATGGCTACAGCCAGACTTGGTAGAGGGAGATTTCTGTAACATATTTGGCAAGTACAGAATCACAGTATATATAAAATAATATGCAAAGTGGTTGGAGGGAAGCTTCAGAATGGCAAAGATGTTTTTATTACAAATTATGTGAGCAGACTGCAGTTCTTTTTTAAGTCACTGATCCAGAGCAAGTATGTGGCAAGTAAAGTCAAATTCGCTGGGATGCCAGAGACCGAGATATGTCAACCTATGGTATATGTCAACTTACAGTATAATAATCAGTGCAGTCAAAAATTGGAAATCTCCAAAGAACTTCCAATACGATTTGAAAAGGTGGTTGGATTGTTAAGTCAGTAAACTAGCAGAGTAGAAGTTGTTATATAAACCATTGGTGAGGGCAGATGAGGCCAGATGACAAACAGATGAAGACAAAACCAAGGATCACATCATGGCCATAACCAAAATGTACACATATGGATATACAGCATAAGTCAGTATAAATACAGGATATGCATCCGAAGCCAAACAGGAAAAGCAGATTAGTGGATTCTATAGAAAACACAGAACATCCATACATTTTTATTGTTAAGCCATTTAAAGCGTACATCTAAAATAAAGAATGTGAACTTGGGATATTTTTATACACCAACAGTCTAGCTGGTTTCCTAATGCTTGAGGTAAGCACAATGTGATGAAAAATTAACTGAAGACATACTGCGGGTGGAAAAAAACAGAGATAACATTCAAGTGCAATTTATTATAGTTTAATATGGTACCGTATGTTCTTTTATGTTTAATATCATTCACATCAAAATCCTGTTGATGTAATTCTTTATTTCTTGGAAGCAAAATAAAGATATGATAATTTCAGATATCACATCGTGTCTGTTTATTGCAATCCAGATCGTCTTTACCGTAACCATTGCTTTTCCCAAAACAGAAAACATGCATACACTGCAGTATAATGATAGCTGCACAAACATATGAACGCTGCATGAACAAGGAGTCTTCCCAGCAGTGACTTAATCAGGGTAATATGTTTGCATATCATAGTCTTTATTAGACTCTGTAACAACAGACTGATAGAAGGGGAGAACACAGGAAGCACCACCTAAGTGCAATATTAAAATCAGGGTTTTAATGACAAAGTACATGAAAACACTCACAAGAGATAAGAAAGATATAGGCTCATCTGTTATCCAGTAGTCTTGGGGGCTCCTTGTGTCCAAAAGGGGCTCCAATGCGTGGCTGTGTAGATGGTGTATCCTCAGCATGTCAGGATGCAGGATAAAAGAAGGCTCTTCTGTGTATCAGTATGGGGGGTAGCTCTCCCGGCATCCGAGACAGGCACCATGTGTATAGCGAGATGATAGAGGAACCGAAGTCGGCCGGAACCAGCGTGGAACGCAAGAAAGTGACGTCACCGGAAGCGGAGGTACATCAGGGAGAGAACGGTGGGATAGGCAAGGCTACGCGTGTCTGGGAGGTGCTATTTATGTGACTGTTCTGTGGGACACTAGTTTTGTTTTGCCATACAGGGGAATCAGCAACAGCAGGGATTTAGAAAAGTGTTAGATTGCACACAAGTGGACATCATTTCACTAATTATGTGACTTCTGAAGGTAATTGGTTGCACCAGAGCTTTTTATGGGCTTCATAACAAAGGGGGTGAATACATACGCACATGCCAATTATCAGTTTTTTATTTCTGAAAAATTGTTTTATGTATATATTGTGTTCTAATCCATCACATATAATTCAGATTAAAAAAAAACATTGCACTAAAGGCTGTGATGTAACAAAATAGGTAAAAAGTCAAGGGGGGTGAATACTTTTCCAAGGCACTGTACATATATATATATACATATATATATGTATATATATATGTATTATATATTTTATGTATTTTATATATATATATATATATATATATATATATATATATATATATATGTATTATATATTTTATGTATTTTAAGCGTATGGTTGAGTACTACCCTGTTTCCCCTAAAATAAGACCTAGCATGATTGTCGGTGATGGCTGCAATATAAGCCCTACCCCCCCAAATAAGTCCTACCCTTTTTCTCCCAAAATAAGCCCTACCCTGAAAATAAAACCTACAAGGACTTTAACTAGGGCTTATTTGGGGGTAGGGCTTATATTGCAGCCATCACCGACAATCACGCTAGGTCTTATTTTCGGGGAAACAGGGTAGTACCAGCACCTGTGTATAGGGCTTGTCATTTTATACTAGTTCAGTTTTAAACAACAACTTACTATTTTTATATTTATTTTTATTTTGTGATCTGTTCTTACTGTCTTTTTCTACATTTTCTAAAGCTCTTTTGTAAGTTCTCTTAAAAATTATTTTGAGTAATGTATTTGACCCCTAAAATGCATTTGATGGTTAGTTTTATATATATGCATTAATGGAGCTATCCACTTTTCTAAATCCCTGCTATTGCTGATCCCCCTGTGTGACAAAACAAAACTAGTGTTCGCGCTGGGACCCGCTGTCCCACAGCACATTCACATAAATAGCACCTCCCAGACCCTTCCACCCAGGCCTGTAGAAGAAGCTGATGCTCCGAGCACATAGCCTTGCCTATCCCACCGTTCTCTCCCTGATGTACCTCTGTTTCTGGTGACGTCACTTCCTTGCGTTCGACGCTGGATCCGGCCGACTTCCTGGTGGCCACAGGACGGATTTCGGTTCTTCTATCATCTCGCTATACACGTGGATGCCTGTCTAGGTTGCCGGGAGAGCTACCCCCAAACTTATACACAGAAGAGCCTTCTTTTATCCTGCATCCTGACATACTGAGGATACACCATCTACACAGCCACACTTCATTCGTTTTTTTGCTTTTTTCTGAAATTCGCTAAATTCGCAAATTCGGAATTTGGAATTTGGAAATTCGGAAAAACGAAAATTCAGATTTTCACGTTTCCGAAATTTCTAATTTCTGAATTTCGAATTTTTGGATTTCCGAATTTTCTAATTTCCGAATTTCGAATTTGCGGATTTCCGAATTTTCTACTTTCCAAATTTCGAATTCCAAACTTCCGAATTTTCGGAAGTTAAAAAATTTGAAAATCTGAAAAAAAGAAAGAAAATCAGTAAAATTCGAAATAATAACTAACTATTAAATTATAGGTATTGGAATTTCCTTTCAAATTTGGCTGTTTGGCATTCGTTATTTCAGATAATTCGTAAGTTCGGATAAATTCGTATTAGTTACGTTCACTAACAGCCAAATTTGAAAGGAAATTCCAATACCTATAATTTAACCGCTTCAGCTCCAGAAGATTTTACCCCCTAGCTGACCAGAGCACTTTTTGCGATTCGGCACTGCGTCGCTTTAACTGACAATTGCGCGGTCGTGCGACATGGCTCTCAATCAAAATTGACGTCCTTTTTTCCCACAAATAGAGCTTTCTTTTGGTGGTATTTGATCACCTCTGCGATTTTTATGTTTTGCGCTATAAACAAAATAAGAGCGACAATTTTGAAAACAACGCATTATTTTATTATTTTGCTATAATAAATATCCCCAAAAATATATAAAAAAACATTTTTTTTCCTCAGTTTAGGCCGATCATATTCTTCTACATATGTTTGGTAAAAAAAAAATCGCAATAAGCGTGTATTGCTTGGTTTGCGCAAAAGTTATAGCGTTTACAAAATAGGGGATATTTTTATGCCATTTTTATTAATAATTTTTTTTTACTAGTAATGGCGGCGATCAGCGATTTTTATTGTGACTGCGACGTTATGGCGGACATGTCGAACATTGTTGACACATTTTTGGGACCATTGTCATTTATACAGCGATCAGTGCGATTAAAAATGCACTGATTACTGTGTAAATGACACTGGCAGTGAAGGGGTTAACCACTAGGGGGCGGGGAGGGGTTAAGTATGTCTTAGGGGAGTGATTCTAACTGTAGGGGGGATGGGTTGTGTGTGTCATACTCTAATCACTGCTCCCGATGACAGGGAGCTGTGATCAGTGACACTGTCACTAGGCAGAATGAGGAGATGCTGTTTACATCAGTCATCTCCCCGTTCGTCCGCTCCGTGAGGCGATCGCGGGTATCCCCGCGGTGATCGAGTCCGCGGGACCCGCGACCCGACTCACGGAGCTCCCGGCGGGCGCGCACACAATGGCACAGCGGGGAATTCAAATGGACGTACCTGTAAGTCCATTTGCCCAGCCGTGCCATTCTGCCGACGTACATCGGCGTGTGCTGGTCAGGAAGTGGTTAATATTTATTATTAGTTATTATTTCAGATTTTCAGGTTTTCGAATTTGCAGATTTTAATTCTTTTGAATTTTCAGATTTTCATTCTTATTCTTGGTTTTTCAAATTTCCAAATTTTAGAATTTTTAAATTTATGAAATTAGGAATATTCAAATTTCCGAATTTCCGAAATTTCTAATTTTCGGAAATTTTAAAATTCGGAAATTTGTAATTTTGGAAATTCCGAATTTCGGATATTCGTAAATTTCAGAAATTGAAAAATTCGGAAATTGTGGAATTAACGAATTTATGAAAAATCGTTAAAAAACGAATTCGGAACTAAACGAATTGCACATGTCTAATCAAACCCTGATTTTAATGCTGCACTTGTGGCGCTTCCAAGGTGGCGCTTCCTGTGTTCTCCCCTTCTATCATTTTGTATACAGAGTTGGCTTTCTGAGGACAGCAGCTGCCTATACTACTCCACCCTTCTTTTTGTCATGAACTGATAAATCATTTATGAACTTGTAGACTGAACATAAGTGATTCTCTACGTGTATTATCACTACTTTTACTACTGATTTTAAACTCAGTTACACTGTTCTTTGCACTAACAGTTAATGATACCATTGTTTTCTATAACAACAGATAGTCAAGTTGATAATCGCTACTTCAGTAAAGCAGTTCAGAATTGGAGTACTCCGGTAGCAATTGGGGAGTTGCTTCTCACCTCTGGGCTTTTCAGGAAAGCTGCATGCTATTAGGCTCCGGACCAGCTTCCTACATGCAGGTTTTGACAGTGGAGTGCCTTTCAACTGGTTCCATAAAACTTGATCAGCTACCTCTGCCTCATCAGGTATGGCTTCTCTTAGCTGCTGAGGGAGGGAAGCAGAGAAAGTACCCTGAGCGTGTCCAGGAACCCAAAAATGTATGAAAAAATAAGTTAAAGGGGCCTGTGCCTGCATCTAGACTTGGTGAATAGATGGACACTCTGATATTATTATTGCAGTGGTTGTTGGAGCTTATCACAAAAAACTTTTGTTCACTTATTTTTATCCGTATGTTTCCAGTGATGCAAACTAGGCAGAGAGGGTTCCACCGCTCAGGTATGCTCAAATCAGTGGGAAAGAAAAACGAGCAACATCCTTCAAAGGGAGAGTCCCAGGTGCTGGCTGATGCAAGGTAAGGCAAAGAAGAACAGAGAGATCTGGAAGCCGCACACCGGTCTGATAAGTGCCTTTATTGATAAAAAAGGTGGATCAAGCTATGAGTAAGCACTCGTTGTGAGTGCGAAATGCGTCAGGTGATCCCTGTACACTTCTGCTGTAGTGTTTTGTACATCTCCATGATCCAGCTTTTTTATCAATAAAGCCACTTATCATCAGATCGGTGTGCGGCTTCCAGATCTCTCCGTTCTTCTTTGCCTTATCCGTATGTTTGCCTTTAACATATTTCCGAATTAGCTCTTCATCAGAGTGAACATCAAGTGCTATAATAAAAGTGCCATAGCTGTGAGGGAGACCACTGAGTTCTGCTATTATTTCTTCACCTATAGCTCACAGGCTAAAATTTGCTCTCTCGTGTAATTTTTTTAGCTCTTGCCCCACATTCCCTTTGCTTTAGTTAAAACAAACAGTGCTGCGCTACTAAAATAGTGTATAGTATAACCAAGTGCTTAAACTAATCACAATCCTAATCACCATAAAAATTATAATTTAAAAGAAGAGTTCAAAAATCTATTAAAGTCCATAAAAAATGATAACAAGTGACTGATTTTAGTAGATCTACAAAAAACGATTCACCAAAAAGTGCAAAAATTATTTCAAAAGTGCTCGTGCTCGCCTCCACCAGTATCATAGGCTGTTCAGCTCACATTTTGACCCCTGTCAAATCACTAATCACTAACAGGTCAAAATCAGCAGTTTCCCCTCTGGGGGTGACAAATATATCTGGTGTGGTGCTGGCGCTTTAAATCCTCCGTCTCTCACACTTCCTTCAATAGGCTCAGGAAAGCCCAGATACCGCTTACCCAATGATATATGAGGAAAGAGAATGTCAGAATCTAGTGCTCTCCATTTTTAAAACGTTTATTTCCAATATCAAAAATAGGTAAAACACTCACAAGTGTGGCACTTCAAGCCGTGCAAGCTGAACAAGCATAAAATCAGCAGTTTCATGAGATGGCCGAGTTGTGATGTCAGTACGTAGGCTCCGCCCCTATACGGTTTACATCAAGGCATGGACTTCTCTAGTAGGGGGCAGTTTCCAATAGACAGTGTTCCAATAGGCTTGGTGTAGATTGGTTATGGTGTGTTGTGGCTCGGCTCACAACGCGCCATAACCAATCTACCCCTAATCACAGTATAATATATGAGAATGGTTGTTGTACCTACTTCTGTATTATTAGCATGCTAACATTATATCACCATGCACCATTCCAGACTAACTGTTACAGAGACAGGCAAACATTTAGTATTATGCAATAGAACTGATCAGAGTGAGGTTTGAGAAATAATAGTAAGAATAATAAATGGGTGCAGTGCTGATTTTGTGAGTTTTAGGGAACATAGAAAACTAGCATAGTCGTATCCTAGGTACATATGATTGTAGCTGCTTTTAATATACTGTATGCACTTTTCTATAGACATTCTAATTACAGAATTACATTTTGGTTAAAAGTACACTCCAGGTACAATTAAACGTACTGTAAGCTTAGAGACACATACAGATAATACAATCTACCAATCAAGGCTTTTAATTTTTATCAAGGTATAGCAAAAAGCTGTAGTGCACCAATTAAGGTTTTTGTTGGCAATCTCATTTGTAAAACAATTATGTATTATTTACTATCACACCTTCTAAAATACACTTTGCTCTTTCCCATATAAAAAGCATGAATTACAAATCACATTCAAACTTGTTCTGAAGGTTTGGATCTCATTATAAAAAATAATTTCATATATAAAACTCAGGCTGAGCTAAATTGAGTGGACTTTTTGACTTTGAAACATTTACCTGAATAGCACTTGCTACCAGGAGTTGCTTTTTAAACTGACCTATACTTTAACGTGCTATAATAAAAACTGTTGCTGTAAATAATTTATGTTTTATTTGACTTTTTGATATAGCATAGAAAAATGTTTATATTAAACAGTGGAAATGTATTAATTGGCCAACTCCTTTCCATAATCCGTCATGAATGTTATCCTATGTGTTTGCATTAAGGCCAGATTATTATTTTACCCCTTGGATGAACACCAATGGGCAGTATTAAATATCTACATAACCACATTTCCATAAACATGCTTGTCATCCTTTTTTATACCCTCTATGTAAACAGTTATGATGCATGCATGTGCTAGAACAGTGGTGGTCAAATTTGTTTTATAGAAAGGCCCTTATGTGTGGTCCCTGACATAAAAAAAGGGCTGTACATAATATTCAGTGAATGTAATGCTATAGAAAACTGCAGACTTGCAACAGGAGATTGCAAGAGACTATGGACATGCTACAAGAAATGGCTGTAAACTGCAGACATGCTATAGAAGATGGTCAGAGACTAAACTTTGCCATACACTGTCAGTTTTTAGGCTGAACAAAAAAATCTACTAACAGATTTCTCCATCCACACTATTTTTTTTTTTCTTTTAGTCCGTGGTGGTGCAAAAACCTAAAACGGAAAAAAACATTAAGTGAACAAAAAACGTGCATGTGAAACACACACTAAATAGTGCACTTAAGGGTGTGCTTTAGTCCTCCCCCCAAAGGAGTAAGACCTCTACCCTGATTCCCAGGGGCACAAGGCTCCTGACAGGGACAAAGGGTTTACATGGTCTGCCTAGCCAGAAGGCTTGGCAGACTCAGTTCTTCTAGGTCAGCCAAAGCCATCAAATATTGGTCGAGGGGCTCTCCCAAAAAGAGACCCCCCAGGGGCAGGGGAGGAAGGAACCTGAGGGCCACACATCCTCCCCCTAAACGTCAGGGAAAGCCAGAGGACTCACACCCATCATCCAGTGAGAAAACACACACAAAAGTGAAAGTGAGACAAAACGTGGGAGAAAAATAAATTAATTAAATAAGTGGCTGTGCAATTGTGTACTGGCCAGGCCCTGAAGCCTGGTAGACAAAATTGCCCCTGGACTTAGCCATAAGGACCAGCCCTAAAAGGCGTAGTGCAGAAAATAAGCTTTGTGGCTGTGACCATGTGCTTGTTTACACAGTTGGGCCCCACACCCAAGTGTTACTAAGAGCTCCCCTAGGGTAACCACAGACACCACAGACTTTCTGCCTTCCTAGCCCATGGCCAGACAAGGTAGATTGTTCAAACCAGGAGGTAATAGGCTCTTCCAGATTTCCCAGGGGAATTACTCCTTTGCTCCCACTGCTGGTACTAACCTTCCAAGCCCCCATCATTCCAGCAGGGATCCATAGCCACCACTCCAACCTTGGTCAGGTCAGAATGATGGCACAGAACCCCTACTGGATCACTGATAAGAACAGATTAGTGGCCGAGAAGTAATGGATGAAGGAATCCCCTCTCTGGGACATTGTATGCTGACAGTTGCACTTGCAACTCTGAGGATACACTGATCAGTGACTGCAGCAGCTGATTGAGAAACGTTTACCAGTATGTCCCTTTGACAGAAGTCAATCAATTAATTAACTTCTGTGGAGTGGGGATGACCACAAACTGATCAGAATTTGGCAAATCCCTGCTAAACCAACTGATTTTCCACTGAAGTATGGCAATCCAGACTGTGGGAGAATGCAGACATGCTACAAGAAATGGCCAGAGACTGCAAACATATTATAGGAGTTGTCAGTGACTGGGAGGCGCTTCAGAAGACAGATATAGAGTGAAAACACATTACATGAGACTGCTAGAGATCACAAATTTTGTCCTTTTACAAGTCCATGCTACCACATTTATTAACTGTGCCACATTTAAGATTTCTGTCAGTGAGATCCATTATAGAAGATCAGATAAGCAACATCCTAATCATCATAACATCACCCCTTACCTCCCTACCTAACCTTTTTTCTACTGTCTCATTTTTGAAAGCTTTTCAAAGATAAAAATTAATCCATATAAATTTAAGGTGCTTAACATCACTCTTCAAAGTGCTACGCTATGCAATCTACAACAAAATTAACTTTTTGAGTGGGTCTCCAAACTATCATATCTAGGATGTATGTAACAACAATTATTGATTCCTTTATATAATACCAACTATCCTACACTAAGTCTGTCACAGCGCCTGCTGATGGGGTTCAGTCTGCTGCCAAGCCTGCATCTGGTGATCTGCTGTCCGCTGCCAAGCCTGTCTCTGGTGATCTGTTGTCCATTGCCAAGTCTACCGTTGCAGAGCCCAACTTTGTCGATTCCCGAGCAGCTGCCCAGCCGGATTTAGCCGATTCCCTACCTGCTGCCCAGCTGGACTCTGTTAATAGGGTTAAGCTCCCGCCAACCAATGGGTCTGAAGCTTCAGAGTTTCTTTTTTAATGCGGCTTGCATGGGTTATCTGTTTAGTTTAAGATTCCTATTGTTGCCAGTTCCAAATTCTTTTTGCAGCCATTTGCTCCTGTTGCACCAAGGTCGGATACCCACCTTGAATGTGAGACTGCACCCACTATTATAGCCCCAGTATTAGAGGTCTTCTAGGGAAGGGCACAGTTCCATTTGAACCTTGTCCTGACTTAGGTATCTATGCGATCCCAGGTGCTTTAGGGGACCCAGGTTGGGCAAATTGTGCCTTGGGTACACCTAAATGGCAGTTAAAATGCGGAGCAGTCTAATAACCTAGATGGGAAAGTTTCAATTGTGATGGGACACCCTGGCATCAGTGAACCAATTTGGATCAAGGACTCTGGTGTTAAGCCTTCAGGTTGCTTTCAGAATCCCAATGCTGGGACGTGTGCTGCTCTGCGGAATTGTGAGCTCCTAGGTGTTGCGCCTTGCTCCAGTGTTTTGCTGCCAGATACTGCAAGCCGTTCATCCTGTTCCTGCTCTTGATCGTGCCTTCTGCCTTGTAGCGATACCCTGAACCCTGCTGTCTTGGTTCTAACCCCCTGTTCTTAATTCCAGTCCTAGTTACCTTCTTCCCTGCATCTCCAGTTTTACCCTGTAATCTTTGTTCCTCATTTTGTATATATGTACTGTATATACTGTATTATAGTAAGGTTGTTAGGTATTTTGTCACTGGTTTATTGTTCACTTGTACTTTCTTCTGCATTCTTTTTAAAGTCTTTCAAAAAATAAGGTTGATACATTTTTGCGAGCAATGAACAGTTGAGGGTGAAAAGGAACAGAGTATCACAGGCAACATAAATACAGTAATGTTCCAAAAAGGTTTAGAGGTCAAATATGAAAAACAGACATATACCGTCACGTCATCATGATACAAACAATGCAATGTTTATGACAAAAAACTGTAACTGGGCAACCGCGGAGTGAAAAAAGAGGATGGGGAAGTTTCGTAGGTAGATCCGGGGGTTTCATTATGAGAGTAGCAGGCCTTGGACCCCCATAGGAATAATCTGGGAGATCCATGGCCACCAGATGGCCCGAAAACTTTTGACTTTATCCAATAGCTTCGCCTGAAGCTTTTAATGCAAGAGAATAGAGTTAACTCTAGACTTGTTGTCACTTATAGATATAGTGGGTGTTCGCTATGCTCTAGCAATCGTTTGCTTTTGCAGCTAAAGGGATACACAGCAGGAGCTTAAAGGCATTCTTTTTTTATCCCTGGGGGTTTAAGATTACGAGGGCACATTGAACAGCAAAAGCACAAGGATGACAAAGAGTTTAAAGTAACTTTTCATAGATGCCCATTCAGAATTGGCTGGCCGCAGAACATGCCCAGTTCACATGGAAGAATGTGCCTGTCTGTCCACAGTTACGGATGTAAGAGGGCCAGCACAACGTGTTGTAATATGCCACTCTAGAGGAAACAAGGTACCACCATCTTATCAATACTTTATAATTAGTCACAACGACTAAAATATTGGTGGAACAGGATTTAGTAGATTTCCAAATTTGTGTCCAATCCTGGACCAAGTCAATTCCCAGGTCAGATATCTATTTTTGAGCGTAGGCAAGTAGTTTTTACGAATTCGGCTTCAAAAGTTGTGTACAGAGAAGGTTCAATTGTATTTTCATATTTGCTGTGTATTTTGGTTGCTGATGTGTGGATGTGTTTTGCTTCACTATAAATAAATGCTACTTAAGGCTGCTTTAACACTAAAAGCGCTGGCCATTAGCGCTGAAGCGCTGCACATTTTAGAGGCGCTTTTGTGCCACTTTTCATCCGCTAGCGGGCGCTTTTAACCCCAAAAAAAGGGTTAAAAACTCCCATTTTGCGGCGCTTTCAAAGCGCTTTTCAAGCCCCTTTGAAAGCCGTTCATTCATTTCAAAGGCAGGGCATTTTAGGAGCGCTAAATACAGCATACACAGTCTCAGTTTCATAAGTGCAGCCACGCAGATCTAGCCACCCCTTCCTCTGATTCCTGACACACTGGCCAATCGACAAGACCTGGACTCTCTGACTACCAGAAAGGACCTGGAATCGATAGCCTAAAACACATTGAGGAGGTGTTCCAGAAAGAAATCTCAGAGGTATGACAAAGTTTATCAGATGTAAAGACCTTGTGGAAGTGTACCATACGTATGTAAAATCCTGTCTCTACTATCTTGAAGCTTTTCAGACCATTACGCAACATTGTCTTACTACCCTTTATCTCCGCACGGAAGATTCTGAAAACCACAGTTACAGAAACAACTTACACTATGTAAGTGAACATGCTTGGCTCTGTTTTCCCCACCTCTGTGACCAAGCTCTGGGGAGTGAGGGGAAATCCAAAATTTTGAGATGTCTTCAATGGATCTGCTTGGTCTTCCTTATCCTCTGCAACCTACTCCCAAAGGAGTATTCACAGATTGTGAGGTTGTTCATGGTCAGGGAGTACCTCAAACAGAAAGGTGCAGCACCTTCCACATGCCCAGGGAGCGATAAACACTGTCAGCTGGTAACATCTAATGCCGCGTACACACGAGCAGACTTTACGGCAGACTTGGTCCGGCGTACTGGATTTCGTCGGACAATTCGATCGTGTGTGGGCTCCAGCAGACTTTGCTCAAAAGTTGGACGGACTTAGATTTGAAACATGTTTTAAATCTATCCGACGGACTCTTCTTTCTAGCGGACAAACCGGTCGTCTGTGTGCTAGTCCGACGAACTCAAACTGACACATGCTCTGAAGCAATTACAAGACGGAAGCGCTCGGTCTGGTAAAACTAGCCTTACATAGTTACATAGTTAGTAAGGTTGAATAAAGACACCAGTCCATCCAGTTCAACCTGAGTGAGTGTGGGTGCGTGTCTACAATTATCCTTATTTATTTAAGGTACCCATATAGCGCTGTCAATTTACGCAGCACTCCACACATACATTGCACACTCACATTGGTCCCTACCCTTAAGGAGCCCACAATCCAAGGTCCCCAACTCACATTCATATACTGGGGCCATTTTTGGACAGAAGCCAATTAACCTACCAGCATGCCTTCGTATTGAAGCTAGCAGATTCCTCTTCTGTGATCTTTTAATACAGCGCTTTTTTTTTATTTATAATGCGAGAGGAATGAAGTTCCCGCTAGCACCTGCGTTTTTCCCCTCCGCCCGGCCCGGCCCAGCCCACCCAAGTGCAGTATCGATCGATCACTGTCCTTTACAAAACACTAAACGCATAACTGCAGCGTTTGCAGAGTCAGGCCTGATCCCTGCGATCGCTAACAGTTTTCTTGGTAGCGTTTTGGTGAACTGGCAAGCACCAGCCCCAGGCAGCGTCAGGTTAGCGCCAGTACCGCTAACACCCATGCACGCACCGTACACCTCCCTTAGTGGTATAGTATCTGAACGGATCAATATCTGATCCGATCAGATCTATACTGGCGTCCCCATCAGTTTAGGGTTCCCAAAAACGCAGTGTTAGTGGGATCAGCCCAGATACCTGCTAGCACCTGTGTTTTGCCCCTCCGTCCGGCCCAGCCCAGCCCACCCAAGTGCAGTATCGATCGGTCACTGTCACTTACAGAACACTAAACGCATAACTGCAGCGTTCGCAGAGTCAGGCCTGATCCCTGCGATCGCTAACAGTTATTTTGGTAGCGTTTTGGTGAACTGGCAAGTACCTGCCCCAGGCAGCGTCAGATTAGCGCCAGTACCGCTAACACCCACGCACGCACCGTACACCTCCCTTAGTGGTATAGTATCTGATCGGATCAATATCTGATCCGATCAGATCTATACTGGCGTCCCCAGCAGTTTAGGGTTCCCACAAACGCAGTGTTAGCGGGATCAGCCCAGCTACCTGCTAGCACCTGCGTTTTGCCCCTCCGCCCGGCCCAGCCCAGCCCACCCAAGTGCAGTATCGATCGATCACTGTCACTTGCAAAACAATAAACGCATAACTGCAGCGTTCGCAGAGTCAGGCCTGATCCCTGTAATCGCTAACAGTTTTTTTTGTAGCTTTTGGTGAACTGGCAAGCACCAGCGGCCTAGTACACCCCGGTCGTAGTCAAACCAGCACTGCAGTAACACTTGGTGACGTGGCGAGTCCCATAAGTGCAGTTCAAGCTGGTGAGGTGGCAAGCACAAGTAGTGTCCCGTTGCCACCAAAAAGACAAACACAGGCCCGTCGTGCCCATAGTGCCCTTCCTGCTGCATTCGCCAATCCTAATTGAGAACCCACCGCTTCTGCAGCGCCCGTACTTCCCCCATTCACATCCCCAATCAAATGCAGTCAGCTGCATGAGAGGCATTTTCTTTATGTCCTCCCGAGTACCCCTATCCAACAAACCCCCCCAAAAAAGATGTTGTGTCTGCAGCAAGCGCGGATATAGGCATGACACCCGCTATTATTGTCCCTCCTGTCCTGACAATCCTGGTCTTTGCATTGGTGAATGTTTTGAACGCTACCATGCATTAGTTGAGTATTAGCGTAGAGTAAAGCATTGCACAGACTAGGCACACTAACACAGGGTCTCCCAAGATGCCATCGCATTTTGAGAGACCCGAACCTGGAACCGGTTACAGTTATAAAAGTTACAGTTACAAAAAAAAGTGTAAAAAAAAAAAAAAAAACACAAACAAAAATATAAAATAAAAAAAAATAGTTGTCGTTTTATTGTTCTCTCTCTCTATTCTCTCTATTGTTCTGCTCTTTTTTACTGTATTCTATTCTGCAATGTTTTATTGTTATTATGTTTTATCATGTTTGCTTTTCAGGTATGCAATTTTTTATACTTTACCGTTTACTGTGCTTTATTGTTAACCAATTTTTTGTCTTCAGGTAAGCCATTCACGACTTTGAATGGTTATACCAGAATGATGCATGCAGGTTTAGGTATCATCTTGGTATCATTCTTTTCAGCCAGCGGTCGGCTTTCATGTAAAAGCAATCCTAGCAGCTAATTAGCCTCTAGACTGCTTTTACAAGCAGTGGGAGGGAATGCCCCCCCCCCAACGTCTTCCGTGTTTTTCTCTGGCTCTCCTGTCTCAACAGGGAACCTGAAAATGCAGCCGGTGATTCAGCCAGCTGACCATAGAGCTGATCAGAGACCAGAGTGGCTCCAAACATCTCTATGGCCTAAGAAACCGGAAGCTACAAGCATTTTATGACTTAGATTTCGCCGGATGTAAACAGCGCCATTGGGAAATTGGGAAAGCATTTTATCACACCGATCTTGGTGTGGTCAGATGCTTTGAGAGCAGAGGAGAAATCTAGGGTCTAATAGACCCCAATTTTTTCAAAAAAGAGTACCTGTCACTACCTATTGCTATCATAGGGGATATTTACATTCCCTGAGATAACAATAAAAATGATTAAAAAAAAAAATGAAAGGAACAGTTTAAAAATAAGATAAAAATGCAAAAAAATAATAAAGAAAAAAAAAAAAAGCACCTCTGTCCCCCTGCTCTCGCGCTAAGGCAAACGCAAGCGTCGGTCTGGCGTCAAATGTAAACAGCAATTGCACCATGCATGTGAGGTATCACCACGAAGGTCAGATGGAGGGCAGTAATTTTAGCAGTAGACCTCCTCTGTAAATCTAAAGTGGTAACCTGTAAGGGCTTTTAAAAATGTATTTAGTTTGTCGCCACTGCACGTTTGTGCGCAATTTTAAAGCATGTCATGTTTGGTATCCATGTACTCGGCCTAAGATCATCTTTTTTATTTCATCAAACATTTGGGCAATATAATGTGTTTTAGTGCATTAAAATTTTAAAAAGTGTGTTTTTTCCCCAAAAAATGCGTTTGAAAAATCGCTGCACAAATACTGTGTGAAAAAAAAAAATGAAACACCCACCATTTTAATCTGTGGGGCCTTTGCTTTAAAAAAAATATATAATGTTTGGGGGTTCAAAGTAATTTTCTTGCAAAATAAAATAATTTTTTCATGTAATCAAAAAGTGTCAGAAAGGGCTTTGTCTTCAAGTGGTTAGAAGAGTGGGTGATGTGTGACATAAGCTTCTAAATGTTGTGCATAAAATGCCAGGACAGTTCAAAACCCCCCCAAATGACCCCATTTTTTTTTTTTTTGCACAAAGTTGTCACTAAATGATATATTGCTCAAACATGCCATGGGAATATGTGAAATAACACCCCAAAATACATTCTGTTGCTTCTCCTGAGTACGGGGATACCACATGTGTGAGACTTTTTGGGAGCCTAGCCGCGTACGGGACCCCGAAAACCAAGCACCGTCTTCAGGCTTTCTAAGGCCGTAAATTTTTTATTTCACTCTTCACTGCCTATCACAGTTTCGGAGGCCATGGAATGCCCAGGTGGCAAAAAACCCCCCAAATGATCCCATTTTGGAAAGTAGACACCCCAAGCTATTTGCTGAGAGGTATAGTGAGTATTTTGCAGACCTCACTTTTTGTCACAAAGTTTTGAAAATTGAAAAAAGAAAAAAACATTTTTTTTTCTCGTCTTTCTTTATTTTGAAAAACAAATGAGAGCTGCAAAATACTCACCATGCCTCTCAGCAAATAGCTTGGGGTGTCTACTTTCCAAAATGGGGTCATTTGGGGGGGGTTGTGCCACCTGGGCATTCCATGGCCTCCGAAACTGTGATAGGCAGTGAAGAGTGAAATCAAAAATTTACACCCTTAGAAATCATGAAGGCGGTGATTGGGTTTTGGGGCCCCGTATGCGGCTAGGCTCCCAAAAAGTCCCACACATGTGGTATCCCCGTACTCAGGAGAAGTAGCTAAATGTATTTTGGGGTGCAATTTCACATATGCCCATGGCCTGTGTGAGCAATATATCATTTAGTGACAACTTTGTGCAATAAAAAAAAAAATTTGTCACTTTCCCGCAACTTGTGTCAAAATATAAAACAATCCATGGACTCAACATGCCTCAAAGCAAATAGCTTTGGGTGTCTACTTTCCAAAATGGGGTCATTTGGGGGGGGTTTGCCACCTGGGCATTCCATGGCCTTCAAAACTGTGATAGGTAGTGAGGAGTAAAATCAAAAATGTACGCCCTTAGAAATCCTGAAGGCAGTGATTGGTTTTCGGGGCCCCGTACGCGGCTAGGCTCCCAAAAAGTCCCACACATGTGGTATCCCCATACTCAGGAGAAGCAGCTAAATGTATTTTGGGGTGCAATTCCACATATGCCCATGGCCTGTGTGAGCAATATATCATTTAGTGACAACTTTTTGTAATTTTTTTTTTTTTTTGTCATTATTCAATCACTTGGGACAAAAAAAATGAATATTCAATGGGCTCAACATGCCTCTCAGCAATTTCCTTGGGGTGTTTACTTTCCAAAATGGGGTCACTTGTGGGGGTTTTGTACTGCCCTGCCATTTTAGCACCTCAAGAAATGACATAGGCAGTCATAAATTAAAGGCTGTGTAAATTCCAGAAAATGTACCCTAGTTTGTAGACGCTATAACTTTTGCGCAAACCAATAAATATACACTTATTGACTTTTTTTTACCAAAGACATGTGGCTGAATACATTTTGGCCTAAATGTATGACTAAAATTGAGTTTATTGGATTTTTTTTAGAACAAAAAGTAGAAAATATCTTTTTTTTTTTAAATTTTCGGTCTTTTTCCGTGTATAGCGCAAAAAATAAAAACGGCAGAGGTGATCAAATAGCATCAAAAGAAAGCTCTATTTGTGGGAAGGAGCGCAAATTTCGTTTGGGTACAGCATTGCATGACCGCGCAATTAGCAGTTAAAGCGACGCACTGCCAAATTGTAAAAAGTGCTCTGGTCAGGAAGCGGGTAAATCCTTCCGGGGCTGAAGTGGTTAATAGCAATGGCCCCCCGACCAATAAAATAATTCACATATCGCTCACGCACTTGACATGCGGTTCGGGGGGCCAAGCCAATACGGCCAATTTCCAGGCCTGTCAGTGGTTCATCTTGTACAAGTCCGGCCTCAGGCCCAACAGAGGTAATATATGTAGCAGAATGTCTACGTAAAAAGTTATGTAGTATGCAGCAAGCAAGTATGACGTGATTAATTTATAGTCTGCCAGATTTATGGCTGAAAGGAACAAACGGAACGGCTGGCCAGAATCCCAAAGGCATTCTCCACAACTCTTCTTGCTCTGGCCAGCCGGTAATTAAATACCCTCCTCTCAGGGGTGAGTGTCCTTTGGGGGAACGGCCTCATCAAGTGCAAACCAAGAGAAAACGCTTCATCAGCGATAAAAACTGAGGGGAGTCAATCCACATTCTGGTCATCAGGAGGCAATCCCAGGCCACCAGTCTGGAGACGCTGGCACAGCTCGGTCTGTGCAAACACTCCTCCGTCAGACATCCGGCCGTTCTTCCCCACATCCACAAACAGGAAGTCCAAATGTGCCGAGACCACCGCCATCAAAACTAATCTATGGAACCCCTTGAAGTTATAGAAATAAGACCCCGAATGCGGTGGTGGCACAACACGGACATGCTTCCCGTCAATCGCCCCGACACAGTTGGGAAAGTCCCAACGGTCAGCGAACTGGGAGGCCACAGTCTGCCATTCCTGTGTACTGGAAGGAAACTGTGGAGTGCAAAAATATAAAAAATAAGGATAAGGACTTTTAAACATAACTTGGATATCAGATTACACAAAAACATTAGTGAACAACAGCAGTCAAACATTATTAATATGTGTGTTTGTAATTTAAATTAGAAAAAACATAAGGACCACTTATAAGATTAATCACCCCCTCTGATGGCCCATTGATCAATTTGAATGTGGGGGGAGGGGTTCTAATTAGGTTAATAAACACACCTGACAGTTTCAAACATTTGAGGTGGTGGGGGAGGGGTTCTAATTAGGTTAAGAAACACACCTGACAGTTTCAAACATTTGAGGGGTGGGGGAGGGGTTCTAATTAGGTTAAGAAACACACCTGACAGTTTCAAACATTTGAGGGGTGGGGGAGGGGTTCTAATTAGGGTCAAAAACACACCTGACAGTTTCAAACATTTGAGGGGTGGGGGAGGGGTTCTAATTAGGTTAAGAAACACACATGACAGTTTCAAACATTTGAGGGGTGGGGGAGGGGTTCTAATTAGGGTCAAAAACACACCTGACAGTTTCAAACATTTGAGGGGGTGGGGTTCTAATTAGGGTCAAAAACACACCTGACAGTTTCAAACATTTGAGGGGTGGGGAGGGGTTCTAATTAGGTTAAGAAACACACATGACAGTTTCAAACATTTGAGGGGTGGGGGAGGGGTTCTAATTAGGTTAAGAAACACACATGACAGTTTCAAACATTTGAGGGGTGGGGGAGGGGTTCTAATTAGGTTAAGAAACACACATGACAGTTTCAAACATTTGAGGGGTGGCGGAGGGGTTCTAATTAGGTTAAGAAACACACCTGACAGTTTCAAACATTTGAGGGGTGGGGGAGGGGTTCTAATTACAGTCAAAAACACACCTGACAGTTTCAAACATTTGAGGGGGTGGGGGAGAGGTTCTAATTAGGTTAAGAAACACACATGAAAGTTTCAAACATTTGAGGGGTGGGGGAGGGGTTCTAATTAGGTTAAGAAACACACCTGACAGTTTCAAACATTTGAGGGGTGGGGTTCTAATTAGGGTCAAAAACACACCTGACAGTTTCAAACATTTGAGGGGTGGGGGAGGGGTTCTAATTAGGTTAAAAAACACACATGACAGTTTCAAACATTTGAGGGGTGGGGGAGGGGTTCTAAATAGGTTAAGAAACACACCTGACAGTTTCAAACATTTGAGGGGTGGGGGAGGGGTACTAATTAGGTTAATAAACACACCTGACAGTTTCAAACATTTGAGGCAGTGGGGGAGGGGTTCTAATTAGGGTCAAAAACACACCTGATAGTTTCAAACATTTGAGGGGGTGGGGGAGGGGTTCTAATTAGGTTAAGAAACACACATGACAGTTTCAAACATTTGAGGGGGTGGGGGAGGGTCAAACAGTACAATGGAGCTGACAATATACATTGTTCAAGGGACTAGAGCAGTGGTTCTCAACTCCTGTCCTCAGGACCCACTAACAGGCCAGATTTTAAGTATTACCTTGGGGAGCTGCAGACTAGAATACTGCAATCACTGAGCAGCAAATGATATCACCTGTGATGTATTTTAGTTATCTTGCAAACCTGGCCTGTTAGTGGGTCCTAAGGATGGGAGTTGAGAACCACTGGACTAGAGGCTAGAGATATAAATGGACCCTGGATTGCATGGTGGGGAGGTTATTGAAGATAAATATGCATGTAGGGCAATAAATAATTAATGTCCAAAAACAGGCATGCATGAAGATAAAGGGGACATTCACAGCATATTCCAAGCATGGCAATTAGGTAAGGAGGACATTTAGACAATACATTAGCAAACATTTAATACATATCATGTAATGTTAAAGGATAAAACTTACCTTCATATAGTTCTTCTGCAGGACCTGAATGATGGCAGAACAGGTCTCTGGGATTATGATCCCCAGAGCCTGGGGGGAGATGCCTGTCGAGAACTTCAAGTCCTGAAGACTTCTCCCAGTCGCCAAGTAACGTAAAGTGGCAACTAGCTTCTGCTCCGCACTGATGGCTTGCCTCATGCAGGTATCCTGCCTGCTGATATAGGGGGTCAGCATAGCTAGCAGACGCTCAAAAATGGGGTCCGTCATCTGGAGATAATTCCTGAAATCCTCAGAATTATTCTTACGGAGCTCACGGAGCAAAGGCATATGCGAGAATTGGTCACGCTGGCGCAACCAATTCTTCATCCATGAACTCCTCCTCGCCCTGTTCATGGACTGGACTCGGGTCAAAGTATTAACCCCAACACCAAGTCCCCACGCAGCACGAACTCGAGAACGAGTACGTCCATGCGACATGGCTTCAAAACGGTCGGCTGGTCAAACAAACAAACTTATAACAAACGCACTGAAGTACAGCAAGGCCTATGAAGAACAACCTGAAAATCAGGAACGAGCGGACCAGAACGGCCTGCTAGGCAGGTTACGAACTGACCAACACGCACTGAAAAGAAGATACAAACCTCACAAGCACAAACTGAACCGCAGAAAACTATCGAAATAAGCTGAAGTGTAAAAAGCCCGTCCCTTTTTAAGTCCAGCGCAAGGAGCCGACAAAGTCCGGCGTAAAGTCCGCCGAGCAAAGTCTGCCATAAAGTCCGCTCGTGTGTACGCGGCATAAGACACACTGGCACATGAGTTTCACTTACCCCATATCAGCAAGTGCCTTTAACATCCCCCCCTATAAATAGATACCGAGGATTGGGGCTTAACCTCCTAGTAGGCAGCCTTCGTCCTAAAAAGGTGGTACATCTCTGTGCCTTGTACACATGCTGAACAACAGCTGCACCTTCCCACACTCGTATACAGATCACTCCTTCTTTAACTTCACCCTCTGGCCAAGATCCAACATGTAAAGCCAACACATCTTCTACAGGCAGTGGGGTACCATCAGCTACTGCTGACTACACCAAGTATTAGTAGGGCCCTGATTCGCCACCAGCAACAACTATGCTGGCCAAGGGCATCTCCCACTGTCCTCCTGATCAGGAAAAAGATAGGTACACACACCTATAACGTGGAAAAACTCTGCCATGTTTGGTCACTCATAAACTTCAGGCCCAAAACCCACATCCAAAAATGAGGAATGTCAACATGTTCAGCTTTTTAACGATTTTACTATAGCAGAAGTGTAATGAACAGTTCTTGAACAACACAACCTTCACCCCTGTCTTTCTGTCTTGACAACATTAATTCTACATAGTGCAAGTCCAACATTAACATAGGATGGCCGCCAAACTCTTCCATTGTCCTCACTGTTGGACCCCACAGGTGGGTTCTCCAACGAAACCTACTACAGCTAAATTTGTATTTTGAAATGTTCTTGAAATAATTTTCAATATTTTGTGGCATGGATTTTAGAGTTCCTACAATGATAGAGCTTAAAGTTCATGTTTTCTTTTCATTTGACTGAATATTTTTTACCACACGATCACCAAAATATGTTCAGTTTCTAACCTTTCCCATTTGTGTAAGCTTTCCACTGTAAGAATCTTTGCACATGGGACTGTCCAGCTACAGTGAGTAACTTACATCATTTTAGTGCATTCCAAACCTTTGCCCTTGAATGCACAGGGCTCTAAATGTCAGTATCACTCGGTATAATGTTCAGCCTCATTCAGCTGCAGCCTACCATAGACTTTGAGGCTGGGTTCACACTAGTGCGAATTTGCATGTCAGGAGACGGTGACCGGCTCTCAATAAAGCTGATCCATACAGCTCTGGGATGGCTGCGGGGCAGTTTGCAGTAGAGTTCTGTGCATCTTCTGGTCCGTTTCAAGTCCAAATTAATAGAAAACACCCGTGGACATTGGACTGCAGATGCAGTCAATCAATGAGGACATTGAGATCGTTCTAACACGGAATCTTACATTAAGGCTGCTTTCACACTGAGGCACTTTACAGGCACTATAGCGCTAAAAATAGTGCCTGCATAGTGCCTGTAAAGAGCCTCTCCTCTCACTCCAGTGTGAAAGCCCGAGTGCTTTCACACTGGAGCGGTGCGCTGGCAGGATGCCAAAAAAAGTCCTGCAAGCTGCATCTTTGCAGCTCTGTAGGAGCGGTGTATACACCGCTCCTAAAGCTCCCCTGCCAATTGAAATCAATGGGCAGCGTTACCGAACCACCTGCATAGCGCCGATACAGCGGGGCTTTTTGTGGGCTGTTTTAACCCTTTTTTGGCCGCTAGCGGGGGTTAAAAGCACCCCACTAGCGGCCGAAAACCTCTGCAAAAACTACGGTAAAGCGCCTAAAAAGAGCGACGCTTTACAGCCGACGCCCTCAATGCCCCAGTGTGAAAGTAGCCTAAATGTATGTGAAGAAAAAAGACATACAAACCAAAATCCTAAAGTATAAAACAAAACACATTTATGTGCAATATAAAACTTGTATGTACTAGAATAAAAATATACGCATGCATGGACACGCACACTAAAGAAAAGGACGAGGTAAACATACCCTCCTTCCAAATGTGTAAGTATTGGTGCATGCAGCTCAAATGTGTCTATTCTGGAAATTGGAGAATCTCATGGCCAAAGAAATCAGATTGTTTTGGGATGTCAAAACCCTGACAGAGTATAACAGGTTGGAACAAATTCCTCATGGGCTACAAGTAAAGAAACTTCCTACATTTGAATTGTTTAATGACAAATTTAAAAAAGAGTGGCCCAATACCCTGTCTGCCTGTTCATTTAGGCCCCTTTCACACGATCGGACCGTTCAGGTCCGCTTGTCAGTTTTGACGGCGGACCTGAACTGGAGAAAAATGTTATCTCTGGTAAAAAGGATAAACTTGCAAGGGATTGTATGGATTATAAGAACAACAGTGTTTACGTATGGAAAAAACCTTCATATCCTAATCGTACAAGGAAGTACACATTGAAGAAAAGGGTCAGTTTCTCTGACGCTGAAAATGACACTATGGCTGCAATAATGGCTTTTATGCATTAAAAGGTGATTTTTTTGGAGTGCGGCTGTCCAGCATATTTTTGTTTCAGTGTGAACCCAGCCTCACAGGCTGCCTGCAGTGGGGCTGGATGCTGAACCTGTCTCCTCTTGGATGCACTAAAACATTGGGAGCGACATATTAGGGCCTAATTAAATATTAGAAACAAAGTAAACAAATCTTAGTAGTAGTTAGGGGGAAGAAAAACAGTTTTTTGTGATAGTACATATGATTATCAATTACAAACACTGGTGCATAGGGAAATCCAAACAGAGAATGTTGGAAAAGTAAAGCTTACATTTAAAAAATACAGATGTTGATGTGGAAACTCTAATATGTCTTCACATGCTTTTCAGTTATAAAAAATGATGACATTGTAGCTATTTACTGTCATCAGCAATTTGCTGTCTTCATTATCCCCAATATATTTTACAATGCTGAATGCGAAAGCCTGCATCGACATCTAAAACTGTCCAGGAAGTTGTATAGTTTCTTATATTTCCTTCAATAATTAACAGAAGTAATTAGTTGTTTCAGGCACTAGTATTAAGGTAACACACTGGATGTTCATACAGTTGCAATAGAACAGTCAATAATGGCATGGTGCTGCAGTGATAAGACACTCAATATTGCAATAGCACAGTGTTGCAGCAGCAGATTACTCAGCAACAGGCATGTACTGGCCATCGGGACTACTGGGAGTTTCCTGGTGGGCCGATGGCTCAGTGGGCCAGTTTTAGTGACAGCCTGGCTGGTGCTGTGTCTTGGCCCAGGAAGCTTTGCTCTTGTCCCCATCCAGCCCATAATTTTTGATGGACGGGAACAAGGCAAGCTCCTGTGTTGATCCAGCCACTGTTATTTAACCTCCTTCGTGTATATTCCACCCGCTCTCCCTCCTCTCCCCAGGCCCCTTGGTTTGTTCCACATCTTCGCTTGGCTCAGGTGGCGGGGCAGTCCACTGAAGGGCTCGGCTCAGGGGGCGGGGCGATACACTGAAGGGCCCGGCTCAGGGGACGAGGCGATCAACTGAAGGGCTCGGCTCAGCTCGAATTGGCTCGGGGGGCAGGGCAGTTCACTGAAGGGCTCAGCTCAGCTTGACTCGGCTCACCTTTTCCACAAAGTTGAAACAATTTGCAAGGAGGGGGAGTGGGAGGAGAAGATGATCCATTCCTGCCTTCAGTGCCCTGGACTTTAGGTCAGTGCATCGCATGACAGCTCAATGCCACAGACAGACTGCACTGCCACTGCAATCTGCTGAAAAGAATCTGCAGGGGAAACTGATGTAAGAGGGGAGTAGGGACCCTAAGATAAGGGGAACACTGATATAAAAGTTCCCCCTTATATCAGTGTCCCCCCTTACCATAGTGTATGCTGATGTAAGGAGGGCGGCTCTGGGGACCAGAGACCCCCCACATCAGCGTTTCCCTTTACACCACAGTCCACAGAGTTCCCCTTTAAATTAGAGTCTGCTGAACTCCCCATTGCCCTGCTCTTACACTGTGAACTGCAGACTGTGATGTAAGGGGGCTCTGGCTATTAGAGACCACCTTTACCGGTTCTTTCAGAGATGGAAAGGGATAAACTAGAGGCTCCAATAACATTAGAGGAGCTGCAAAGGGCAGTAGCCGGGATGGCCAATCAGAAATCTCCTGGCCCAGATGGACTCCCAATAGAGATATACAGGCATCACGGAGAGGTATTGTTTCCAGAATTGTTAAAGATGCTGGGAGAGGCGGCGGGGGGGGGGGGGGGGGGCTGCCTTCCTTGATCATAGAGGTTGCAATAATAGTATTGCAGAAGGAGGGGAAAGACCGGATGGACAACTCTTCCTATAGGCTGATATCATTATTATGCTCTGATGCCAAAATATTGGCAAGAGTGCTGGCAGCTAGAGTCAATAAGTGTATTCAGAATCTTATACACCCGGATCAATCTGGGTTTATTCCCAATAGATCTACCAGTATCAATATTAGGCGGGTATATTTGAACTTGCAGATCCCGACGGTAAACATGGGTTCACGAGTTGTTCTGTCCTTGGACGCCATCAAGGCTTTTGACAGCCTGGAATGGGATTACTTGTGGCGGGTACTGGAGTTATTTGGGTTTGGATCTAAATTTGTGGGTTGGGTAAAAACACTTTATAACGCACCATGAGCCAAGATAAAAATTAACAATGCATACTTGGAAGTGACTCAGCTCGAGAGAGGGACGAGACAGGGATGTCCCCTATCCCCCTTGCTTTTCGCTCTTGCGATGGAGCCATTAGCAATCGCGATCAGATCAGCCTCGGGGAAACAGGGATTTAAGAGGGAGGCGGGGGAGGACAGGGTTGCATTATATGCAGATGACATCTTGTTTTTCCTTGGTGACACTGACTCATCTCTAAAGGAGGCAATGAACATAGTTAAGGAATTTGGGCGGTTCTCGGGCCTGGTGATAAACTGGGAAAAATCAGCTCTTTTACCCGTAGATCCATTAAGCAATATAGAGCAGTTGGCAATATCTCAAAGTGGTTGACAGGATGAGGTATTTAGGGATATGGCTGACTAGGGATCCAAGTCAATACATTATTAATAACTTAGTCCCACTTTTGCTTAGATTTAAGCGAAAGAGCGATATTTGGAATCGCTTACCTCTGTTAGTGGCGGGACGTGTTAACCTGATCAAAATGATCTGGATGCCACAATTGCTCTACCTGCTTCACAACTCTCCAGTTTGGATTGGAAAGGAATGGTTCAAGAAAGTAGAAACTCTTTTCAGGGAATTAATTTGGAAGAAGGGCCAGGACAGGATTAGTTTGCAAATACTGCAGTTACCAACAGAAGAGAGAGGAATGGCTGTTCCTCACCCTCGCAGCTACTTTCTAGCCACTCAGTTGCAGCATTAGGGGGTGTGGTATATCGAGAGGGGGAAATGCAAGTGAAAGAATGTTGCTACTGGGAGCTCCGCATAACATGGTTGTAGAAGCCCTTGAAGCGGATTCTTTTCCCCAGTCTTACATTAAAGTTGATTGCCAAGGTATGGCAGTCAGTTAAAATCGTAATGGGATATAAGGGGATAACAGAGTATGCCCCTATCTGGAATAACAGACAACTCCAAGAATTGGTTCTAATGGAAAAGATTAATGAATGGGAAGAGTTTGGTATAGGACGACTGGCTCAGCTATACGAGGGGAGTACGTTGAGGACATTTGTAGAATTAAGAAGAAAGTATGGCATACCAAATAACTTGTTCTACAGGTATCTTCAAATTAGGCATGCTCTTAATGCGCAGTTTAAAAAACAAGTAGTGGAATGGAGCAGTGCACCCCTACTCTAAAGGTTAGTTGAGTCAGGAACAACTAAAGGTTTAATTTCAGATTTATACAAGCAAATAAGTAGCAAAATTATCAATGGGGTAAGGTTGGATAAAAATAAGAGAAGGTGGGAGGAGGATCTAGGGGTAATAATAACAATGGAACAGTGGAGGAAGATACTAGAACAGGGTCCCCTGGTGTCTGTCTCCCCCTCACAGAAAATGTCACATTTGTTTTTGATACACAGAGCCTACTATACTCCCAAGAAGCTATTTCAGTTTGGCTGCCAGACAGAGGCCAAATGTCCAAGGTGCCAAGAGACAGGAGATCTTGCACATATGGTATGGAGATGTCCAAAGCTATTTCGGTATTGGACAGAGATACTAAACGTTATAAATAGAATCAATGGGACTAAGTTGGAACCAATGGGCAGTCTATGTGTGTTGGGAAGTATGGAGGGAATTGGAGAGTCCGTAGGCATCAAAACGGTAGTACTAAGATGTTTATTGCAAGTGAGAAAATTGATTGCCCAAAATTGGCAATCAAATAGGCCCCCCGACGCCTGAAGAATGGGTTAAAGTGATGAATGCAACAGCGTGGAAGGAAAAAGTAGCCTTTATTAGACGCGGAACTTCGACAAATTCTTAAAGTTATGGAAGCCATGGTTAGAAAATATGGGTTGTCCACCATGAGGAAATGTGTGATAGAGTATAAATAGAACGAGGGAGGAGGATGAAGAACATGCGAACATAGATACAATACAAGTATACATGTGTGTGGATAAGAGTGGTAATGGACTTTTATAGGGAGCTGTGGGAATAGGGGGGGGCATTAAGAAAGGTGATGTATAGGTATGGTTATGGTTGACATTTTGGCTAAGGGTATTGTTGTTGTCGGGGGGGGGGGCGGCCTGGGCCCCGGGTAGCAGCCAGACTTTGGCTGGGATGCCTGGGGACGGCGCCCTTCCACCCAATAGGCACCGGCAACATTTTTATAAAGTGTAGAGTGAATGTGAAATTTATATTCGCAAGTTGGGACAGCACTTTAATTACTCCTCTCACTCTGAATTGTAGTTAAAATTTGGTTATGTTATTATTATAATTTCATGGCTTTGTGTATGCATTTGTAAAAACCTTAATAAAAAGTTTATTGAATTTAAAAAAAAGAGACCACCTTACATCAGAGTTTCCCTTTACACCAGCCTGTCCATGTACTACCCTGGCCTGTCTATATACTACCCTAGCCTGTCTATATACTACCCTACCATTTTTTTGCTCAATTGTGTATAGTTTATATACTGTTTTTGTGCGTGTTTGCAAAATTAAAGTGGGCCAGTCTGGATGAAGTCCAGGGGCAAATTTTTGACCCAGTTCAGCCCTGCTTAGCAATGACACAGTATTGCAGCAAGGCAGTATTCCAGGCTTAGCCTGAGTTACCAGAGAATGGTTTCTTCTGGAGGCACAACTTCCCCCTCCAAATCACTCCTCCTGGCACAAATTCCACCCCTCCCCCAAATTACCCTTCCTAGCACAAAAATCCCCCTCCCCCAGCACAAATCTTCCTTCCCAAATTTCCCCTGCTAGCATAAATTACCTACCCCAAACCCCCCCCCTCCTAGCACAAATTCCCTCCCCCCAAAACCCGCTCTCACAAATACCCCCCTCCTAGCATGCATCCTCTCCCTCCCAAATCTACCCTCCTAGCACAACCCCCCTCCACCAACCTAGCACAAATCCCCCAACCAACCCTCCTCCCAGCACAGAACCTCTCATCCCAAGTGCAAATGTTTGTTATCCACATTACAAGTCCCCCCTCCCTCCCTGAAATTTACAGGCTGAAAGTTGGGTAGCAACAGCAGCATAGAGAACAAAAGAGCCAGGAGGCATGGGCTGTGCTCTTCGGCCTCCAGTCTGTATACAGGAGATGATACAGGAACGCTCTCAGATCAGGAGAGTATGGGATTTGATTACCCGCCCCTACCCACATTTTCTGCTGCCAGGAGAGGTGCAGCCTAGGGAGGATATAGAGGGTGGGTAATGAAATCCTGTACAGTTCGAATTTGACAGTGCTCCTCTATGATATCCTGCATGGAGCAGTGCTATTCTGACAGGAGGGAGGAGCTAGAGGAGGAGAGCACAGCCTGCACCTGTTTCCAGTCTTCTCTCTGCTGCTGTCACTGCTGTTGTTGGGAGTTAACTGTCAACACTCCTGTAGCAGCAAAAACTACCCATGCAGCACTCACATGATTTTACTACGCCAGGAGCATATCTCTAAATGATGAACAATGAAACCTCTGTGACCACTATGGAATCTCTCAGGGAACAATCTTCCTCTAAAGATTTAGGTTCATCTGTATAGTGGTACAGCACCACCTACTGGATAGAGGCCAAACTACATCTGCCTACAAACAGAGATAAGACACTAACAATGGGTAAAGTGCATTTTACAATTAAAAGACTCTAAAACGGTCACAGAGGAAAATCTTGCTAGAGCTTTCAAGTACTGTATATTTAACCCTTCCCAAGAAAAAGCGCATTCTTCTGTATTCTGCCAGGTGCAGTTTCAAAAAGTTGAATTTGTTTAGCAATTTTTTGTGATGGCTTTTTCCAGTGGATAGCACTGATATTGTTCAACACATTGGCATCTGGTACCAGGGTTAAGTACTAATCACGGGCATAGCCTGCATGGAGTTTGTGTGTTATCCTAATCCTTGCATGTATGTCCTTAAAATGTAGCAGTTTTTACCACTTAAATCTAAAGTCAGCCCTGCTGTGTGAACATATAGTACAGTGAAAAAGTTTTAGGCACTTATGAAAAATTATGTAAATGATGCAAAGTGAGGGTACTTTTAAAAATAATGAATTTAATAGTTTTCACCAATTAAGGCAACATAAAAAAATATCCTTGCAATGGGGCCTTCCTGCACTGCAAGGGTTAAATGTTCATTAATTCTCGGGGTAGACTTACCTTATTCCTTGCTCCAGCAGGGTTTCTCCATACTGTGCTACTGGTCTCTCAAAGCTTGTTCTCTTCAGCAGACTGGCTGGTGGTTGCATGTTGATATCATCATGCACTGCAGGACCAATAGTCCTACATTGTTTGTGAAGATGGCAGGGGCCTGCCCACAACTCAGAGAAATAGGTGTGCAGTGGCTGCCAGGGGTAACAAATCTTATTACTCTGCCCCTAGCCTTACAGTGTATCTATGATCAAAATCTAAAATCACATATTTATATCTACTTTGTATTGCAGTTATTTCTAGCCTATTCCTATTAATCTGAACAATCTTGAAGTATGTAAACTTACTTTGTCGAGATTCTGACAAATTTACATCCTTGAATTCTGTGACATGAATTCACTTTGCCCTGTATGTAGTCACTCATTAGCACCCTCCTACCCTGTTTCCCCGAAAATAAGACCTAACATTGACTGTCGGTGATGGCTGCAATATAAGCCCTACCCCCCAAATAATCCCTAGTTAAAGTCCTTGTAGGTCTTATTTTCAGGGTAGGTCTTATTTTCGGGGAAACAGGGAAGGCCTTTTTTGGTGGGTAGGGCTTATATTGCAGCCATCACTGACAATCATGCTAGGTCTTATTTTCGGGGAAACAGGGTAGCTAGGCACGGTTTTTTGGTTCCACTGTAGTGAGTGGAGCTGCAATTGTTTTGGTGTGACCATATTTTCTTGAGCTGAGAGTTTGCTTCCCCCCAGCATAGAGAAGGAGATTCAAATGATCAGTTGAAAATGTATCAGGCCCCAGGCCAATCCTCAGGAAGTTGTTTCCAGAAGATGGCTGAGGAGGTGATAAATGTGCAGGTGGCCTAAGCAGATTGTACCTTCCTACCCAGGAGGATTCCAAGCCTTAGGGTACTGTTATCCCTAGGGACAGCTGAAGCAAGTTAAGGATTACTACAGTCTGGGCCTCAGTGGTTGCTAGACTGAGGGCTTGGGGAAGAATTTCCAATGGATTATAGTTGGTGTAGGACACTATCCTGAAGTCCAGTTCTGGAGAAATGATCTTATATCTCCAACATTGAAAATCTACCTGTGGATGCTGGGTGGCTGACAGCTCCCGGGACATTGTGAGTAAAAACCTGACTGTGGGATTTCACCATCTGGTCTGGAGAAGGACTATCTTCTTTACTGAGAAGTGTCCGCCAGAAGCTGCAAGTGTTGCAGCTGTGCAGGGATTTGCGAGTACTGACCCTGAACAAAAATCTAGAGTGACTGTGTGCTGCTTTTGGCATGTAAATGCCAGAGGTAGCTATGGACTGGGACGGCTCTCATAGAGTCTCAGAACACTGGCCATTCCCTGTGTCCTCAGCAGAATGCAGTCCTCCAATCGAGTTCTGGAGTATGCCATGCCCTACCCCCTCTCCTGTTTAAAGTTCTTTAAGCAATAAAAAATAAAAATATATTCCCTAGGCTAAGTTATTAGAGCTGGTGTGCATGGACTAGTGCTTGTGGGAACAGGCAGACTCTGAAGCGCGACACTCATTTCACAGAGCCTGCCTTTCTGAGTTACAAAAGTACTGAGGAGTTTCAGGAGACAGAGTTAATACAGAAATAGCAGCTTGCAGGCAGCAAGGTACCATGGGATATGTTGTCCTTAGAAATTGAATGTAAATAGCTGTGAAAGTAAGCAGTTGTGCTTCAAAGACCCTGGTCGCAGTGTGGATTAGCTTGCCCTAATCTTTAGAAATACTTCCCAGCCGCCTTATTTTGAAATGTTAATAACTTGGTGATTTCTGATGCCTCAGTAGTTTTGGAAGCTGCTCGTCTGGGCTCCTATGAGACCTTAAGAAATCTCCCTGAGGAACTGCTCCTGCACTTGCCCTGACAGCTTCCATGAAAGCTGTTCTCAGAGCCTGGATGGTGGTGCATCCTGACTGGTTTACAATTATTAGACATAAGTCTCCTCACAACCCTGTCTAGCTGAATCCTCAGCTCTCTGAAAATTTTCCCATCTCTTATCCGGCTATATGAGCAACATGGGGTGGCAAATATTTTAAAAACATCTGCGAAGGAGACACTTTAAAGTCCTTTGATAAATTGAAACAGTAATTTGATCTCCCAAATGCCTACCGGTTTCAGTACCTGCAACTACATCATGCCTTTCATGCTCAGTTTGGAGTACAGCCCAATGATCTTATTCTTACAGCAATAAAATCTCTCCTAAAAGATGAAACCTTAAGTAAACCTCTATCTAATATCTACAAGCCTTTACTAACCTCTGTTTAGCATTGGCTTTATGCCCTGCATTCCAAATGGCAGATGAATGTTCCAGGGCTTGACGGGAAGGATTGGGAGGATATGTGAATATATTGCTTTCTTCAATTAGTGTCTGCTAGGGATAGATTAATACAATTTAAGATTTTTACATAGGATTTATCTTACTCCACTGAGATTGCACAGAATATACCCCTCTGTGCCTTTCATTTGCTGGAGGTATTCGGAGGCCTCAGCGGATTACTTCCACATGTTTTGGGCATGCCCTCAGATACAGACTTTTTGGTCCGTTTTGTGTGCACCAGCCACCATTCACAAAATCTTCACCGTGTGAGGAACACTTCCCCTAAGGGTTAAACTCACCAGAGCCTAGATAAACACAATCCTTCAAAAGAAATCCTTATATTGCTTGAGAACACAGTCATCTGTATTGGAGGCGGTTTTGGGAACTGTAATTCACTCTGATCAGGCATATATTTTTTTTCTTTAATTTGTATTTTTTTCATCTGTTTTCCAAAGTGAAGGAAATACCCTCTTACAGTTATCATTGGAACAAGTGTTACTGTTGGATGATTTTCCCTCACTTTCAGTTTTCGAAGCTGGTATAAACAAGTGGCCACTGTCATTGGGACTGAAAGTGAGGGAAAATCTTCCAACGGTAACCCTTGTTCCAATGATAACTGTGTAAGAGGGTATTTCCTTCACTTTGGAAAACAGATGGAAAAAAATACAAATTAAAGCAAAAAATATAGAGTTTAAACCCTTAGGGGGAGTGTGCCTCACACGGTGAAGATTTTGTGTTTGGTGGATGGTGCACACACTGACCAATCTCTAGGGTCGCCCATTGCGTTGAAAGAGCAATCTATACTATCATCACATACGAATCATCTATTTGGGATATTGATGTTGGTCAGAAGCTGAAATGGACTAACAGTAGCACTGTTTTAACATGGGACTGATGCAGCAGTTTATCTGAACTTTCTTGAGTTAATTTTTTTATAACACTGAAAATAAGCTTCCTTTATCTCCTTCAAAGGATATCTATAGCCACAAAGTACATTTTATCTTAAAAATCAGCATTGTTAATAGCCTAAAAAACAATAGTTTTTTCAACAAACCAATATAAGTTTACTTGGAAAATCCCATTTCATTCTGTGATTGCTAAGAAGGTTATGATAAAAAGAACACAGAAAGGGTAAAAATAAAAGTCTAAGGCTCCTTTCACACTGAGGCGCTTTGCAGGCGCTAAAGTGCTAAATATAGCACCTGCAAAGCGCCCCGAGGGCTTTCACACTGGAGCGGTGCGCTTGCAGGGCGGTCATAAAAGTCCTGCAAGCCGCATCTTTGGAGCGCATTAGGAGCGGTGTATTTACCGCTCCTAAAGCGCCCCTTTCCATTGAAAACAATGGGGCAGCGCTGCAAACCCGCCCACAAAGCGCTGCTGCAGCGGCGCTTTGCGGGCAGCTTTAACCCTTTTTCGGCCGCTAGCAGGGGGCTAAAACCGCCCCGCTAGCGCCGCTAAAACGGCGCTATATTTAGCGCCGCTGTACCGCCGGCGCCCGCACGTCTCAGTGTGAAAGTAGCCTTAGGAAGCAAAAGAGACAAAAAAGACTCGGTAAAAAAAAAATTGGAAGAAAATAGATCAGACAGCTTCTCACTTATATTTTAACCAATGGCAGATAATAAAAAAAAATGCAACCTTGTACAACAGGATAAAAGTTTGGGGGGGGGGGGGGGTAAAGTAATGAAATACCCCAGAATCACATTTAGAATGTATAATTGTAAAATGTAATACATTCAAGACTCAGGCTTACAAGTGAGTATAAATGAAGAAGAAATGTAAAAACAGATTGGTTGTTAGATTTATGTCCAGTGGGTAATTTATCCATGTATACATTGTTATATATGCCCCCATACAATTAAAGATAAAAGGATAAGATTGGGAGGGTATTTTCCCTGTGTAAAATAATTGAGTACCTATAAGACAGTGAGGGAGATTTACTAAAACTGGAGCACTCAGAATCTGGTGCAGCTGAGCATAGTAATCAATTGGCTTACATGTTTTATTGTCAAAGCTTAATTGAACAAAATTAAATTAGAAGCTGGTTACTATGCACAGCTGCACCAGATTCAGTGCACACCAGTTTTAGTAAATCTCACCCAGTATACTGTGTGTGTATAATACACCCATGGCTTTTTGTTCTCAGAGAATAGGTGCAGGATCTCACCTGATCCTCCCCAGGTCACGCCCATCTCTGCCCCCTACCCACTTTCTAAAATAGACATAGCCACATGTCAAAATTTTTCAACAACTGTGCTGGAGCAACTGCATGACTTTGAACGCAGACAGTGAGTGTTCAGAGCCATGAAGCAGCAAATTGCAATCAATCAGCCTCCCTCCTTAAAGTGGAATTCCTGCTTATCCATAATGATGCTTAAAAATCTCCCCTCTCCCTCCTGCTACCTACCTTATGTAAAAAAAAAAAAAAAAAAGATCTGTATACTTTCCTTTTTTCAGTTCAGTCCGCTCTGGTCACATGATCCTGTAGCCCCAGCTCCCCTGTGTCATGTAGCACTCAAAACCAGCTGGGAATTCCAGGTGCAGTAACATTCACCAATAGCCCAGCTGTTGTTGGCACTTTGTCCTCTCCCCTGCAGTTGGCCACTCACTGACACAGGAGAGCCAGAGCTGTGGGATCATGTGACTGGACCAGAATTGGATGAAAAAAAGGTAAGTATACAGATCTTTTTTACATGGTGGAGAGGGGACATTTTTGAGAATAGTTATGGTTAAGCAGAAATGCCACTTTAAGAAAAATTGAAAGAAGATAACCTCATAGGGGTGGAGTTATTTCCAGCTGTCAGCAGACTAATACATTTCCAGTGTGACAAGCAGGGTGGAATGATGTGTGTGTAAGGTGCTTTGATTGGGGAGGAAGGTGTAGGTGGGTAGAAGAGAGGTGGAGGTTGGTGGGAGTTGCTGTAGCCTGGGAGGGTTAGGTGGGTGACAGGGAGGCACAGGGATTAGAAGGGAGTAGAGGAAGGTGCTATGACTAGATGAGAGAAGGTAAGGTGGTGGTGGGAAGACACTTTTACAGGTGCTTCCACCAGCAGGGTATTCAGCTCACCCGAGTCCTTCAGTGTCATTGGTCAGCCTAGAAAGTCTCTGCACTCAGAGCTTGTCTAGTGTCCCAGCTTCCTGCCCACAGTGATATCATTACCTGCACAGTGTCTGTTGCTGAAGTAGGAGTGGAGTATTTAGTTTTTGAATCTCTGTAGCTAGTTGCTGGTGCCTGTTACACTATGCCAGTATCCTCTAGTTATATGAACAGAAATATGCAGACACAATCACACAGCTGTCAGCACACATCTGTGCATGGAGCCTGTAAGCAGTGGCCCAGTGTTACTGGCTCCAGCAATTAAACAGTGTCAGGCACAAGGAGCTCCTATCCAGCACATCAATAGCACAGAAGAAGCACACTGCAAAGCAGGGCACACTTTCAGTGCAGAGACACTCCAGGCTGACTAGTGCAAAAAGTGAGGAAGATGCAGGCAGAGGTGAAATGCATCGGTGCTGTCAAGGCTGCTGCCAGCCGGAACTACAGAAGAAGTGTTGGTAAATGCGCCTACCTGCCTACTCAACAGCCAGTACCTTGGCAGTCCTCGCAGTCTAGATGAAAAATAGATCCTCCCTGCCAGTGTCCATCAGTGGAGGCACCGGAATGCAGTGGCTTTTATTATATACAGTAGCATACTATTGGGATGTTAATAAAACAAAATAAGTGCAGCGCAAATGATAAATGTCCTTTATAAACTCATGCATATGTCCTTTATAAACTCATGTTATTAGCAACACTCTGTGGGTTTCATACACGAATCCTCCGATGTGATATACCATGAGGTGATAATAAGTGTTGATCCCAAAAACAGAGAAAAAAATCCTCCAAGTGCAAACCATTTGGCATTTATTTAAAAATAGGTTGAAGAAGTAGTATCATATGAAAAGCGCTCAACAGCGCAGCTCAGTACAAAAGAGCAGTTCAATCAAATAAAAATATCCACATCAAAGCACAGACTGTTCGCGTCCGAACAGCTGAGAAGGCAGCGGGTGACGTCACAGGTAAAGCTCCGCCCCGGGGGCGGAGCTTCACCTGTGACGTTACCCGGGGCAGAGCTTCACCTGTGATGTCACTCGGGGCGGAGCTTCACCTGTGACGTCACCCGCAGCCTTCTCAGCTGTTTGGACGCGAACAGTCTGTGCTTTGATGTGGATATTTTTATTCGATTGAACTGCTCTTTTGTACTGAGCTGCGCTGTTGAGCGCTTTTTATATGATACTACTTCTTCAACCTATTTTTAAATAAATGCCAAATGGTTTGCACTTAGAGGATTTTTTTCTCTGTTTTTGGGATCAACACTTATTATCACCTCATGGTATATCACATCTGAGGATTCGTGTATGAAACCCAGTGTGTTGCTAATAACCAGCTTCAGTCTCCTTGTGACCACTGGCGGATGTTGACGATCGGTGTCCTCAAGAGATCCAGGTCGTTAATAGTTCCAGAAGGAATCCAGGCTCTTATGACCTCCTATAATTTAGAGGTCCACCTTGTCCGGTAAGCGCATTTTACTACTGGTTTGGCGATTATTGCGGCTTGTGAGAACGACATCAACATTTTCCTTCCAAGATCTATGCATTTGATGCATGAGTTTATAAAAGGACATTTATCATTTGCGCTGCACTTATTTTGTTTTAATAATTGTATTTTAGGTTGGTAAATCCTATAGTGTTCAGCTTGCATATCTTTCTCGTTTATATATATATTATTATTTGCGCTGATTGCCCTTTATTTAATATATTGGGATGTTAAGGCAGCAAATTTTGGAGATCAGTAGAGACTGACGGTCCATAATTATGATCTGAACAATGTTAAAGTGCAGGGAAAATCTGAATAACCATATAATACCTCTATGTTATGTGTCCAACATTCTCTGAAGTTTACTCTGATGGACACAAAGGAACTTATGCCTGCAGGTTTCATTAGAGGAAGACAAGAAGGTGCTTAGAACTGCTGAGATTGATAGTGCAGTATGGACTTTGTTACTTTTGACACACTGGGCCTTGTAGTTCCTTATTATTTTTTCTGCTTTCCAGACACTGGAATTCTTCCTTTCCCTACTTTGTAGATCCTTTTTTGCAGGTGCCATGTGCTGCCAAAACCTGTGGGGGACTAAGGCTGTTGTGTGCCCAGAAGCCTCCAAGATTGCCTGTTGTACTGTGTACCCAGGACAGTTGAACTCCCACAGCATGAGTCTAGAACCCTTCTGCCCCTTGTTTCTCCTTGCTGTGCTGTATTTCTACCCTGTGTATTATCAACCCATTGCTATGCCCTGCTGCCACTCCCTGGGCTGTTAAAGTGCTTGTAAAAGATAATTAAAAAAATTAAAAATAAATGTTATACTTACTTGCTCTGTGCAATGTTTTGCACATAGCAGCTCCAATCCTCCTCTTCTCAGTGTTCCACCATAGGAAGGCGCTTCCTACGGAGGCACACCTACTAGCTTGATCCCAAGCTGCTGTGCCTGTGTCCATAGACACAGACAGCGGTAGCTCGGCCCTGTCCCCTACTCCCTCATCACAGCATTTGATTAACAGCAGTAGGAGCCAATGGCTTATGCTGTTATCAATCTGCCTTGTGAGGAAGGAGAGAGGAGAGAACTGATGCTCTTGGATACTTAGCTGGATAGAAATAGGGCTCAGGTAATTATAGGGTGAGGGGGCTCGCTGGAGAAGCTGCTCACAGAAGGTTTTTTATTTTAGTGTAGTGAATGCATTAAGGTAAAAAAAAACACCTGCCTTTACTATATATTTTATTGAGTACTAGTGCTGTACTTGATGAGTCTCCATATTTAGGATCTTCATCTATTCTGGTAGAGTTTTGTTTTTAGTATAGCTGGTCTGTGTTTCATTTTTTTGTGTATGAGTGCATTTTTTTTTTAATCATCACTTGCCTTTTTTCCATAGTGTGGAAGGATAAATATTATTATTAGGGAAGCTGGCTCCTTTGTGAATACTCTGGGTGCATAGGATAGGCCAAATGGTAGTGCGACAATTTGGAAGTGCTTTTTTCCTACTGTGAAGCACAAAAAACTTTGCTGGGATAAGTAAATGGAAATATGGAGGTAGGCATCTTGAATGCAAAAAATTTAAATTAAACTCAGCACTGCTCCTATGGCTCATATCAATATAGTATTAAGCAAACCTTTATTAACATATACAATATCATAATTTGGCTCAACATAATATAAAGTGCTCAGTGCAAATATAAAGTGAAAAAAATATATAAAGTGCATTCATATAAAGTCCATCCAATATGGTGTGCTGAATTGTAAACAGATGTAGTGATGGTTCTCAGGTGACTATTCGCGCTCCCCTCCTGGGTCCCCACTCACCAAAAAAGGCCGTAAATGCGCCTGTTAATATTTCCAGATCAGCATCTCCCGTCAATGGTAACTGGATTGTATAAACACTGCATAGGGATAACTTCTATCCTCCCCCAGTATAGTTAAAGGATATGGACATCCTGGATCCTTCCCATCTTACTCAGTGATCAGGCACCCATAAGCGTGTGTGGTAATGAAGAAAAAAAAAAGAGTGTATATAGTGTAATACTGCGAGGTTTATTCATAAAATCCAAAAGATACCTCAACTTGACGCGTTTTGCCCCCGGGCGTCATCAGAAGCTTCTGGGGCCTGTGACTGGCTGTCTTATATATATTAAGTCCCGCCCACTACACCCAATTATACTCCGTACTCCCATGGATGGTGCAGTAATAATTATAACCACTCCCGGTTTCCGCTAGAACCGGAAGTGATGTTTTACCCGGAATCGGAAGTGACATTTCTGCCAAAACCGGAAGTTACCTGATCACCATCTTCCCACATGTTAGATCAGTATAGAATCACTTCCTGTGTACACAGGAAGCATTAAAAAAATAGGATTTTTATATCAGCTTACCTGTAAAATCCTTTTCTTAGAAATACATCACGGGACACAGAGCCATAGTAGTTACTATGTGGGTTTTAGGCCACCTCCAGGTGATGGACACTGGCACGCCCTAAATTAAAAAGTGCACTCCCTATATAACCCCTCCCACTGGTGGAAGTACCTCAGTTTTGTAGCAAAGCAACACACATGTATACCAAGTAGGGAGGGCCCTCTGTGTCCCGTGATGTACTTCAAAGAAAAGGATTTTACAGGTAAGCTGTTATAAAAATCCAATTTTCTTTTTGTACATCAAGGGACACAGAGCCATAGTAGTTACTATGTGGGATGTCCCATAGCAATGCCAACTGAAGGGAGGGAGATACAACAAAGTAGGGCACCAAGAGACTAGAGAACTCCTACTGCAACCTGCAGTACACTGCGCTCAAAGGCGATGTCCTCATGCCTTCTATATCTACTTGATAGAATCTGATAAATGTATGGACTGAAGACCCAGTTGTGGCCTTGCAGATTTAAGCCATGGAGGCTTGGTGATGCACTGCCCAAGAAGCACTAACAGCCCTGGTGGAGTGCGCTTTAATATGAAAAGGAGGAACTTTCCTCTTAAAACCATAAGTTTGAAACAATCACTTGACGAATCCATTTAGAGATAGTACATATCAATGCTGCCAGTCCTTTTTTTTTGTTTTTTTATAGGACCATCTGGCAACACAAACAAAACATTTGTTTATGAATCTGAGCGGTCACTTTCAATAGACCTTGACTGCTCTCACCACATCAAGAAAATGTAGTGACCTTTCTTCCACAGAAACAAAGTTCTGGAAAAAAATGAAGGCAGAACAATATCCTGGTTTAAATGAAAAACCCGATACTACCTTTGGTAAGAATTCAGGATGAGGCCGCAATACAGCCTCATCCTTATGAACAACCAATACTGATTACAAGAAAGAGCAGCCAACACTGATATTCTTCTTGCAGAAGATATGGCAACCAAGAAACTTATTTTTCTCCCATCAAGAGGGCCAAGGGAATATCTCGTACTGGCTCCAAAAAAAGGCTGCTTTTATAAACTGACAGGACTAAAATTAAGTCCCAAGGATTCAGGGATGACCAAACTGGAGGATTAATCCGCGTTACCCCCTGAATAAAGTTACAAACCAGAGAGAGGGAAGCAAGTGGTTGATGAAAAGAAAGACCGATAAGGCCGACATCTGGCCATTGATAGGATTAGAATTGAAGCTGGCCTTGAGTACTATCTGTAGGAATTCAAAGATCCTACCTATGACATATTTCCTGGGGTGCCAACCCTGGATTTACACCAGGAGACATATGCCTTCCAGATTCTTGACGCTGGAGGCCGGCTTCCTAGCATTTACCCAAGTAGAACTACTGAGGCTAACCGCCCACGATCTTTCAGAATGTGGGTCTCAATAGCCAAACCACTAAATTTAGTGTTTGTAAGGTAGGATGGAATACTGGACCTCGCGAGAGAAGATATGGTCATAGTGGTAGGGTCCAAGGGTCCCCCACCGCCATCTTTACGATTTTGGTAAACCAAGATCTCCTGGGCCACACCGGGGCCCCAAGAATCACCTCCTTTCCTTCTTGCTTGATCCTGCGAAAAAGGCGCGGAAGCAGCAGAACAGAAGTGAACGCATAGATCAGTAAAAAAAGAAAAAAAAAATCCCACGGAAAAAAATCAAGGCATCTGTTTCATATGCCATTGTATCCCTTGTCCTTGACACAAAATTTCACATCCGGAACTCCCCATCTTCTGGTATATCAACAGAAACATGTTGGGGTGAAAGGACCATCCTCCCAGGAACAATTGTTGGTGACTCAAGTAGTCCGCCTATCAATTTCTATTCCTGGAATGACAATTGCTAATAGGCAAAGAATGTTGTTTTCTGCCAAGATAGAATATGATTCACCTCTTTCTGGGCTGCACGACTTCTCATGCCCCCTTGGTGAATGATAAAAGCCTCAACTGTGGCACTGTCGGAATGGATCCTGATAGGACAATTCCGTAGATTGAGCGTCCAGGCCTTGAGGACCAGGCGTACTGCCTGAATCTCTAGAATATTGACGGACAAGGTCATCACTGATTTGGACCATTTCCTTAGGACAGATGCTTCTTCCAGGACTGCTCCTCAGCCCAGAAGGCTGGCGTTTGTTACCACCTTCCAGGTAACTGGCAGAAAGGATTTCTCCTTTTGAAGATTCTTGGATATCAACCACCAATTGGGGCTCTGACACACATTGGTGGATAAACGCATTAGGAAGCCCAGAGCTTGGGCCTTCTTGTTCCCAATTGACAGGATACTGTTTTGCAGCAGTCTTAAATGAAACCGCGCATAAAGAACAGCCTCGAAAGAAGCCACCATCGTTCTCAACAAATTCAAATAGAAGGATTCTTCTTTGACTTTAGTAACTTAATCAGTTCCCTTATGGAACTGATCCTTTCCTGGGGAAAAAAAACATCCTCTTTCGAGCTGTATCAATGATCAGCTCCAAGTACAGGAATCTCCTTGATGGATTGAAGGAGGATTTCTCTAGGTTGAGAATCCAACCTAGGTATTTCAGGTAGCTAACTGCGGTGACCAAAGTTTGGATTAAGCGGGCTACCGAATTGATCTATGAAGAGAAGATCTAAATAGGCTAGTATTGTTATACCTTAAACCATTACCCTGGCTAAAGGTGGAGCCAGGACCATTGTAAACACTTGAGGTGGAGTAGCTAGACTGAAAGGCCGAGCTACAAACTGAAAATGAAGATTTTCTACCTTGAAGCGTAAATTTCTGGTCAGCGGGGAAAAAAACGGCACATGGAAAAAAAGCATCCTGATGTTGATTGACGCCAGAAGTTCTCCCCCTTGTAGGGCGTAGTCTACTGATCAGATTGACACCATGCAAAAAGAACGGATATTCAAACCCGGTTTAGATCTTTGAGATAGAAAATGGGTCTGAGATCCCCGTACGGTTATGGAACCGTAAAAAAGGTTTGGAAAACCCTAATCCTTGCTTTACCAAGGGGGCCACTGATATCACTCTTTGAGACAAGAGATGATCCAAAGCTAGAGAGACCTCTTTTCACTGGATCTCTTAAATCGTTTTGATCTAAGAAAACAAGAAGACGGGAACTCTGACAATAATCCTGTCAGACCCTTGAAAACTGTAGAAGCCTTCCCCCCACTCAAGCGAGCGGGGGTGCCCTTTCATAAGGCTTTAGTATTTTGCTTTGTGGGTTACCTCCCCCAGGTCCTCTTTTGACCCTGGGACTGACCCTGATGTTTACCTCTTGAATCCTGATGGTGGAAGCACATTTAAAAGAAAAATACTTAAATTTCTTAACCAGAAAAAAGGGAACTTTTCCCATTAGAAGTCTTTGGATACACTTATCCAGATTGTCTCCAAATAACCTTTAACCATAAAAAGGGAAACTGGCCAAGAGCTTTTTGCATGGCGCTTCGGTTGACCATCTTTCAACCATAGAATTCTATGCACATGTACCAGCCTAAGCATGAGCTGTGCCATGTCTCGCTCCTTGTTCCTCAGTATGAGGGTCCTGAGCAATGGACGGGGACCTGTTATGCTTAGTCCCACTCTGGGATGTGATTAAAGCATCAAACTTTTACTTCAAGCTTAAAATGGTTGAAGAAAAAAACTCCTTAGTAATATACACAGGGCCTGCAGTGTTTAAGAGCAGCTGCAACACTTTCCCCTCCTGACGGCTCACTGTGACCAACCATATTACTCTCAGGGGAGGATGCTATCTTACTGGGATGAATCTAGGCTTCCGGGTGACTAAATAAGTCTTTCTAGAGCCCTTTATTGAAGTGTTTACCACCCTTTGCCATAGCCCGATGCACAAAGCAGAGGTAATACCAGAAAGAATGCATATACTGCTTGAGCTATAGTCCAGCACAGTTGCTGCTATTAATGCCCAGCCTGATGCAGCAGTAAAAATGTGTCAAAGGAAATGCCTGTCACCAAACCTCCTAACACCACCTTTTGCTCTTGTGTCCCTCCACAGCCTGCAGCAACACAAAAGGTGCTTTTAAAACCTTGCCTCCTTGTGTTGGGCGTCGGAGGACGCCGCTTAGCCCCCGCCCCCCGTGTTGCCTATAGCTCTTTCCCTTTGCCTACAGCTCTTTCCCTTTTTCTTTTTAAAAGAAAACACAATTTTAAAAAGAAAAGGAGCAGCATGGTGCAGGGGGTCTGTAAGCTGCTGAGCGTTGATTGCTCTAGTTTTCTTCTCTCTTTTTTTTTTTTTTAAAAAGAAAAAAACTTAGAGCGCTTCTTCCCCCATGAAGAGGGGAAGGCTGTCAACACAGGAGGGGCGATAGGTGGGGAGAAGAACCCCCCGCAAGTTTACCAGAGGTCCTGCTGTCTGCCTTGAGGAAGAAGCATCTCAGCTCCCTGTCACAGCGTGCTCTCTCAGCGTGAAGTGTTGAGTGCTCAATACAGCCCCCAGTGGTGACACATAGGCATGACAACATTTACTGATCTTAAAGGAGACATTTATAATAAAATTCAAAAAAATGTCTTAAAAAACTCCTTACCTTTCCCGCCGCAGGGTTTTCTGTGGTAAACCAGCAGACCCAATCTTCACCTTTCACGGTGGGTTCCGTTAAACCTTTAGGAGCTGGGGATCCTCAGGAAACCCACTATCCTGGACCTGTAACAGCACCTCCGCCAGTTAAACTTTATGGCCTTACTACCAAAAAGTACTGGATCCAGTGGTCCAGCTCTCTAAAAAGAGAAGCATTTACAGGCAAAACCTCATTTCTTTGGATACGAGGCCTGGGTACCATTCAATTTGGCCAGAAGAGACACTTTAAATGGATCCGGTCAGCATGACTAGCTCCAGCAAGGATTGCTCCAGAGGACACCTTAGACAATGGCAAAAAACTGAGGTACTCCCACCAGTGGGAGGGGTTATATAGGGAGTGCACTTTTTTATATAGGGCGTGCCAGTGTCCATCACCTGAAGGTGGCCTATATCCCACATAGTAACTACTATGGCTCTGTGTCCTATGATGCACGAAAAGAAACACCCTGTTAGTATTTAAAATGGGACATTATACATATACACCCATATAGAGTTTGGCTCAACACTATTACAATATATTTTCCATATTAAAATTATGTGATGACTGGACAATCTAGTCCACTTAACATGATAGTATCCTATTATTAAATAATTATCTCTATTGGCAACCATTCCAAATCAATTGTACAACATACAGTAAAGCATAATAAATGACAAAAGCTAACAAATATACACATAAAATTACATAATGAAAAAATATTATTAAAATCAAATTTAAAAATTATTAATAAAACAATTAATGTACGTCCACATGGCACCAAAGTCTGTAACTGAGATATATCCATTGAGTTTCATTTTGGGAAATGGACAGTTTTAAATTGGTAACCCTCCAATGTCTCTCCATTCTATCAATACCACAAAAAATTAATTTGGATGGATCCCTATTATGAAATCTTCTAAAGCGGTATGACGACATGTGTTATCGGAAGCCCTTTTTGATATTATTGTGTTCATGTAGTCTCACTAAGTTCTCTTGTGGTCCAACCCAAGTATTGGAGATCACATTCACATTCTAATAGGTATGTGACATGTGTAATGCCACAAGTGATACATTTGGATATTTCATATATCTGTCCTATAGTTTTTGATTTATAATGTGTTATTTTTCTTTTACCTCCTTTAGAGACATTAGACATTTGCCACACTTAAAAAAAAACTATTTGATCAAGGAAAGTCACCATCTTTTTTAGGAGGGTCAGGAATACTTTTAACAATTTTATCCTTCAATATTGGTTGGCATCTATAAATAAACTTGGGGTGTGTTGGTATTGTTTTAGCCAATATCGGATCTCTGAGCAAAATGGGCCAATGAGTTTTTATATTTTTTTTCTATTTGTTTATGTTGCCTATTGAATTCAGTATAGAAGGTGAGATCATAGTTTTCATCTTTTCAAGGGCGTTTATACCCCTTTTGTTCAAACCTGTCCAGCAATATATTAGATTGTATTTTATAGTCCTCTGGAAGATCACAATTTTGTTTTACCCTCATGAACTGGCCTTTAAATATACCAGCATAGGCTGATGGCCGCTACAGGTGGGAATGTAGCTATTCCTATCTGTAATTTAAAAAATGTGTGGGTATATATGCTATTGCCTTGTTTGAATATTTCTAAATCCAAATAATTAACCTTCTCATTAATATTAATGTGTTGTAAGAATTCTTTTAAAGTATTCTCCTTGCCCTCCCAGATAAGAAAAATGTCATCGATATACCTTCTATATGTTATTAATCCTGGGATATTTCTACCATATATTTCTTCTGACTCCCACTTGCTCATAAAGATATTAGCAACCGTGGGAGCATATTTAGCTCCGATGGTGACACCCCTTATTTGTTTATAGTATTGTTTATCATGCCAGAAATAGTTGTTTTTCATTGCTAACTGCAATATATCCAACATAAAATCTATTTGTGTATTTTGTAAGATGGTTTATGTTTCCAGAGCCCATTTTATTGCTGAAGTGGCATCTTTTTTGCTTGATATTAGTATATAGTGAGGAAACATCAATACTTACCAGAAATGTCTGATTGTTTACCAGGATATTTCTAATATGATTAACCACTCGCCGACCACGCTATAGCCGAATGACGGCTGCAGCGCGGTCGGATAACTGTGGGAGGGCGAACTATGACGTCCTCCCAGAATCCCGTGCCCCCTGGGGCGCTCACACCTTGGAACATCCGTGACCACACGCATCACGGCCGTTTACCACGTGACCGCTCCATCAAATGACAGAGCCATCACTTGTAAACAAACCGGCGTCACGTCCGGTTCCTCTCTCCCCTCCCCGTACCTATTGGTACAGTGCGAAGGGAGAGATCGCTGGCAGCAGTGCTGTGGGCTGGATGTGTAGCTCACCCATCCATACTCATCCATCCATGCTCAGCCATCCATACTCATCCATCCATCCATGCTCAGCCATCCATGCATGCACAGCCATCCATACATCCATGCTCAGCCATCCATACTCAGCATACCCATCCATCCACCCATGCTCACCCATCCATACTCATCCATCTACCAATGCTCACCCATCCATACCCAGCATACTTATCCATCCATCCATGCTCAGCCATCCATACTGAGTATACTCATCCATCCTCACCCATCCATACATCTATACTCAGCCATCCATACTGAGCATACTCATCCATCCATGCTCAGCCATCCATGCTCAGCCATCCATACTCGGCATACTCATCTATCCATCCATGCTCAGCCATCCATACTCATCCATCCATCCTCAGCCATTCATACTCAGCATACCCATCCATCCTCAACCATCCATACTCATCATCCATCCATATCCATCCACCCATGCTCCCCCATCCATCCATGCTCAGCATACTCATCCATCCATGCTCAGCCATCCATCCTCAGCAATACTCATCCATCCGTAGCCATCCCATTCACCCCCATCCATAAATTAGCCATACCCAGTCATACCGAGCCGTACCCAGCCATACTCATTCATGCTCAGCCATCCCCATCCACGGCTCATTCATCCCCATTTATGCTCATCCATGCCACATCATTTACCATTCATGCAACTACAGTGCCCCACAAAAGTGTAATAGGTAGTCAAATTAGATTTGAAACTTATGCCCCTAGAACATCTGACGGTGCTCCCTGCATGTTGGTCCTCTGTATGAGGCCACGCTGTGGAAAAAGTCTCCCACATGTGGTATTGCCGTACTCAGGAGTAGGAGAATCTATATTGGGGTATAATTTTTGCTATGTACATGCTATGTGTTAAAAACATTGTGTAAATCGACGACGTTGTGTATAGAAAAAAAAAATAGGGTTTTCATTTTCTTTACACATTTTCCAAAAACTTGTAGAAAAAAATGACATGTTCAAAAGACTCATTATGCCTTATAGATTATTGTTTTCTTTCTAAAATGGGGTCATTTATGGTACTTCCTGCATGTTGGGCCTCTGTATGTGGCCACGGTGTTTAAAAGTCTCACACATGTGGTATTGCCATACTCAGGAGAAATGGTAGAATGTGTTTTGGGGTGTAATTTGTGCTATGCATATGCTGTGTGTGAGAAATAACCTGCTAATATAACAATTTTGTGAAAAAAAAAGGAAAAAAAAAATCTTGATTTTGCAAAGAATTGTGGGAAAAATTACAACTTCAAAAAACTCACCATGCCTCTTACTAAATACCTTGGAATGTCTACTTTCCAAAAAGGGGTCATTTGGGGGGTATTTGTACTTTCCTGGCTTGTTAGGGTCTCAAGAAATGAGATAGGCTGTCAGTGCATCAGGTGTGATCAATTTTCAGAGATCAGCACCATAGCTTGTAGACTCTAACTTTCACAAAGACCAAATAATATACACTGATTTGGGTTTTTACCAAAGATATGTAGCCGTATAAATTTTGGCCAAAATATATGAAGAAAAATTAGTAATTTGCAAAATTTTATAACAAACGAATAAAAATGCATTTTTTTTACAGAATTTTTGGTCTTTTTTCTTTTATAGCGCAAAAAATAAAAAACCCAGCGGTGATTAAATACCACCAAAAGAAAGCTCTATTTGTGTGAAAAGGACAAAAATGTCATATAGGTACAGTGTTGCATGACTGAGTAATTGTCATTCAAAATGTGAGAGCACCGAAAGCTGAAAATTGGTCTGTTAGGAAGGGGGTTTAAGTGCCCAGTGGGTAAGTGGTTAATGAGATCCCTGCTATCTTTTGTATAAGACGGAAATTGTTGGGCAATGGGTTGCAAATAATGGTCCAAGTATTCTCCAAGAATTAAGAGTCATTAATAATGGGGCATCCTGGGGGTTTTTGAGCGTTTTGGGAACCTGATATATAATAGGGTCTGTGGTGCTACATGAACTAAATATTGGGCTTCCTTTTTGTCCAGTATGCCCTTTCCTTGACCTTTTAAAAAAAATTTAAGTATGGCTTTTAATCTATTCACAGGATCTCCTTTTAGTTTATTGTAAGTTTCTTTATCTATTAGGCGGTTTAATTCTTTTTTATAGTCTTTTTTTTTTGTCTAATACCACTATCCCCACCCCCCTTTATCCGCCGGTCTTATGACAATATCTTTGTTCTTTTCTAATTCCTTAATGCCCTGTTGAATGTGCTTATTTCCTCTGATGGGATGCATGTGCAGCTCTTCAATATCATGTTCAACCATCATCTTGAAAACATCAAGACATTGGTTGCTACTATGCCTAGGGTTAAAAGTGGATCTATTTCTCAACCCACTATGTTCATATAGTGACTCTATACTAGTGCCATCCTGGGTTTGCATAGCAAAATGCTTCTTAATATTTAATTTTCTAATAAACATATGCAAGTCAATAAAAGTTCTGAATAAGACAGACAATCACAGGCCCCAGAAGCTTCTTATGATGCCCAGTGGGAGGGGCGGGACATAGTGACCATTGTTTGTACGCCAAGGCAGCGCTTCTCTTTTGATGTAAATTTAACAGCTTCAGCCCTGGAAGATTTTACCCCCTTCCTGACCAGAGCGTTTTTTGCGATTCGGCACTGCGTCGCTTTAACTGACAATTGCGCAGACGTGCGACGTGGCTCTCAAACAAAATTGACGTCCTTTTTTTCCCACAAATAGAGATTTCTTTTGGTGGTATTTGATCGCCTCTGCGATTTTTATTTTTTGCGCTATAAACAAAATAAGAGCGACAATTTTGAAAAAAAACGCATTATTTTTTACATTTTGCTATAATAAATATCCCCCAAAAATATATAAAAAAAACATTTTTTCCTCAGTTTAGGCCGATCGTATTCTTCTACATATTTTTGGTAAAAAAAAAAAAAAAAAAATCGCAATAAGCGTTTATTGATTGGTTTGCACAAAAGTTATAGCGTTTACTAAATAGGGGATAGTTTTATGGCATTTTTATTAATAATTTTTTTTTTTACTAGTAATAGCGGTGATCAGCGATTTTTATTGTGACTGCGACTGTATGGTGGACATGTTGGACATTTTTGACACATTTTTGGGACCACTGTCAATTATACAGCGATCAGTGCGATAAAAAATGCACAGATTACTGTGTAAATGACACTGGCAGTGAAGGGATTAAGTATGTCCTAGGGGAGTGATTACTAACTGTAGGGGGGTGGGCTAGCAGTGTCATTACTCTGATCACTGCTCCTGATGACAGGGAGCAGTGACACTTGTCACTAGGCAGAACGGGGAGATGCTGTTTACGTCAGCATCTCCCCGTTCATCCTCTCCGTGAGTCGATCGCGGGTATCCCCGCGGCGATAGAGTCCGTGGGACCCGCGACCCAACTCACGGAGCTCCAGGCCGGCGCGCACGCAATGGCACGGCGGGGAATTCAAATGGACGTACCTGTAAATCCATTTGCCCAGCCGTGCCATTCTGCCGACGTACATCGGCGTGCGCCAGTCGGGAACCGGATAATATCTTTTGGATTTTATGAATAAACCTCACAGTATTACACTATATACACTTTTTTTTTCATTGCCACACACCCTTATGGGTGCCTGATCACTGAGTAGAATGTGAAGGATCCAGGATGTCCATATCTTAACTATACCGGGGGAAGATTGAAGTTATCCCTATGCAGTGTTTAAACAATTCAGTTATCATTGACGGGAGATGGTGATCTGGAAATATTAACAGGCGCATTTACAGCCTTTTTTGGTAAGTGGGGACCCAGGTGGGGAGCGCGAATAGTCACCTGAGAACCATCACTAGAACTGTTTACAATTCAGCACACCATATTGGATGGACTTTATATGATTTGCTTAACCACTTTCCGACCGCCGCACGCAGATGTACATCCCTTTTTTGGGGACGAATATCGTTGTTATGGCAGCAGCTAGCTGCCATAACCCCGGTATCCCCGTTTTTGGCCGACGGTCGGCTACAAGATAAAAGTGGTCTCTGCGGCAGATTCGCTGCAAGATCACTTTTATCGGTGGCAGGAGAGGTGATTGCGCCTGTTGCCTAGCTGTGCATGGAGACGAGTGAGGGGAAGATGGCGCCCACTCGTCTCCATGACACTGCAGGGCGGAAGCGACGTCAAAACGTCACTTCCACCCATACGTCTTAAAGGCACATTTTTTTCAATATAATTTTTTTTAAATGACTTTTTTTTTTTTATTGCATTTTAGTGTAAATATGAGATCTGAGGTCTTTTTGACCCCAGATCTCATATTTAAGAGGACCTGTCATGCTTTTTTTCTATTACAAGGGATGTTTAAAGTGACAATTTAAAAAAAAAAAAAAAAAAAATACATAAAATCATGTAAAATAAATAAGAATTTTTTTTTTTTTTAATGCTCTGTCCCGATGAGCTCGCGCGCAGAAGAAAACGCATACGTGAGTAGCTCATGCATATGAAAACGGTGGTCAAACCACACGTGAGGTATCGCCGCGATTGTTAGAGCAAGAGCAATAATTCTAGCCCTAGACCTCCTCTAACGCAAAACATGCAACCTGTAGAATTTTTTAAACGTCGCCTATGGAGATTTTTGAGGGTAAAAATTGATGCATTCCACGAGCGGACGCAATTTTGAAGCGTGACATGTTGGGTATCAATTTACTCGGCGTAACATCTTTCACAATATAAAAAAAATTGGGCTAACTTTACTGTTGTCTTATTTATTCAAAAAAGTGAATTTTTTCCAAAAAAAGCACGCTTGTAAGACCGCTGCGCAAGTACGGTGTGAAAAAAAGTATTGCAATGACCGCCATTTTATTCTCTAGGGTGTTAGAAAAAAAAACAATATATAATGTTTGGGGGTTCTAAGTAATTTTCTAGCAAAAAAATTGTTTTAACCACTTCCCGCTCGGCCCATAGCAGATGACGGCCGGGCGGTGGTTCAGTTATCCTGACTGGGCGTCATATGACGTCCAGCAAGATAACATGACAACGCACACCCGCGGGAGTGCGCATCGCGACGATCGGTGGAGCGGTGTGTCAGTCTGACACACTGCTCCACCAATCCGGCGGAGGCTCTTTACCACGTGATCAGCCGTGTCCAATCACGGCTGATCATGATGTCAATAGGAAGAGCCGTTGATTGGCTTTTCCTCACTCACGTCTGACAGATGCGAATAGAGGAGAGCCGATCGGCGGCTCTGCGCTGATTGTTTATCAGCGCAGCCCCCCCTCAGATGACCACACTGGACCACCAGGGATCACCACTAGGACCACAAGGGAAGGGGGCAACATGTGGATGGCCAGGTATGTACCCCATGGCCATCCACATGTGCCCAATTTGCCCAGTCAGTGCCCAATCTGTGCCCACAAATGGGCACTGATTGGCACCATTATATTGCAGTGATGCCCAGGAATGCCACCTTTAGGGGCATCAGCGCCACCAGTGTCATCAGTGCCACCTGTCAGTGCCCACCTATCAGTGCCACCCATAAGTACCCATCAGTGCCACCCATAAGTACCCATTAATTCCACCTACGAGTGCCCATCAGTGCCGCCTATCAGTGCCACCTCAACGGTGCCCATTAGTGCCGCCGTATCAGTGCCCGTCAGTGCAGCCATATCAGTGCCCGTCGTTGCAGAAAACGTACTTATTTACAAAACATTTTAACAGAAACAAAGAAAAACTTGTTTTTTTTTCTACATTTTCGGTCTTTTTTTATGTTGTGCAAAAAATAAAAACTGCAGAGGTGATCAAATACCACCAAAAAAAAGCTCTATTTGTGGGAACAAAATGATAAAAAAATTGTTTGAGTACAGTGTAGCATGACCGGGCAATTGACATTCAAATTGCGACTGCGCTGAAAGCTGAAACTTGGCCTAGGCGGGAAGGTGTCTAAGTGCCTGGTATTGAAGTGGTTAAACATGTAAACACCTAAATTCCAAAATGAGGCTGGTCTTTAAGTGGTTAATACTATATTGATTTGAGCCATAGGAGCAGCGCTGAGTATAATTTTCATTGTTTGCATTTATTGGGGTCTTTCATTTTAGCAGCAGCTCTTTTATACTATTACAGATTTCTTATTTTCATAGCGCGGGTTTTCTTTTTCTTTCTTTCTTTCTTTTACTCACTATTGTGATTTTCACAATTTCACCCAGCAGCAATGGAATTGTTTGATTTTATCAACAAAAAAAGAATCAACACAGAGGAGCTTTTTAATGTTGATAATGAATATAATCTCAAACAACTCAAGCACACTTTAGATAAACATTTGAGAACAAAGAAACTTATAATAAACTAAAAGGAGATCCTGTGAATAGATTAAAAGCCATACTTACTAAAAAAAAAAAAAAAGCCCAAGGAAAGGGCATACTGGACAAAAAGGAAGCCCAATATTTAGTTCCTGTAGCACCAAAGACCCCTATTATATATCAGGTTCCCAAAATACACAAAAACACTCAAAAAACCCCAGGACGCCCCATTATTAATGGGGTGGACTCTTTATTCTCCAGAGTTAGAGAATATTTGGACCATTATTAGCAACCCATTGCCCAACAATTTCCTTCTTATCCGAAAGATAGCAGGGATCTCATCAATCATATTAGAAATATCCCGGTAAACAATCAGACGTTTTTAGTAAGTATAGATGTTGACTCACTATATACTAATATCAAGCAAAAAGATGCCACTTCAGCAATAAAATGGGCTCTGGAAACAAAAACCATCTTACAAAATACACAAATAGATTTCATGATGGATATATTGCAATTAGCAATGGATAACAACTATTTCTGGCATGACAAACAATATTCCACGGTGGCTAATATTTTTATGAGCAAGTGGGAGTCAGAAGAAATATATGGTAGAAATATCCCAGGATTAATAACATATAGAAGGTATATCGATTGCATTTTTCTTATCTGGGAGGGCAATGAGAATACTTTAATAGTAATAAATACAAAATTTCCTTTACAGCAAGTTACAGTATAGAGAAGGTTAATTATTTGGATTTAGAAATATTCAAACAAGGCAATAGCATATATGCCCACACATTTTTTTTAATACATATAGGAATAGCTACATTCCCACCTGTATCAGCCAGTATCCTAAATGGATTTCAGGTATAACTAAAGGCCAGTTCATGAGGGTAAAACGAAATTGTGATCTTCCAGAGGACTATAAAATGCAATCTAATATATTGCTGGAGAGGTTTGAATAAAAGGGGTATAAATGCCCACAGCTTATTGGTACACAAAGAGAAGTAGAATTGATGGATAGTGAACTATTACTCACCCCAAAACCAAAAAAGATGAAAAATATGATCTTACCTTCTGTACTGAATTCATTAGGCAACATAAACAAATAGAAAAAAATATAAAAACTCATTGGCCCATTTTGCTCAGAGATCCGATATTGGCTAAAACAATACCAACACGCCCCAAGTTTATTTATAGACACCCACCAATATTGAAGGATAAAATTGTTAAAAGTATTCCGGACCCGTTCAGCATACTGGGGACCCAATAAACGGGATAGCGGTGGGTGTAGGGAACACACAGTCAAAAGATTATAGACATTCCTTGCTATATCATTATAGACGCATATGGGAATTAGCCTCTTCTAAACTAGAGACACCATCATTTAATGACTATACACCACTTTGGCACAATAACAAACTGCAGGAACTTAATGGAGTCCAGAACTCAGACTTATGGGCTGCCAAGGGCATATACTATTTACACCATCTGTTCACAAATGGAACTTTTAAAACGTTTGAGGCACTTAAGATGGAGTTCCAGATTCCGAATCAAATGTTTTATTGTTATCTCCAGATCCGCCATGCGATCCAAACGCAGTTTTCAAGGGGTCTTCCTCAGCCCACTCCTAACTCTATTATAGCCATAGTCAAGGATACAGACTCAAAAAAACTAATTTCCTGTTTTTACAACATGCTATCCGCCCCTACCTCTGCAAAATTAGCTTACGCGTTGAAACCAAGATGGGAAAGGGAAGTTGGGAGGATGGAGGATGAAGAGTGGGAGGAGGCCCTGGAGACATGCAAGTTGGTTTCACCCAAACTTTCAGACAGACTGTCCCAAATTTATATACTTCATCGTGCATACCTCACTCCTCTTAGGGTAGCTAGATATAAAAGAAGTCAATCCATCACATGTCCAATGTGTGGAACTGAAACAGGCACATTCTTTCACCTTATATGGTCTTGTCAAAAGATACAAGATTACTGGAAACAAATAGTTGCCTTCTTGCATGACGACATGGGGTCCCCATTAACTCTTGACCCAAAGCAATGCCTACTGGGGATTTTTCCAGATGTACTAGATAAATTTACAATGATATTCCTACATGAAACTTTATTTTCGGCTAGGAAAATTATCGCCAGACAATGGATGAGATCCGAACCCCCTCAATTGGTGGACTGGAAAAGAGACATTAACACAACCCTTCCATATAAAAAATTCCTCTATATTAACAGAGGTTGTCCAAACAAGTATAACAGAATATGGGATAGATGGTTACAAGAGTCTACGACATGCACATAAATGGTGCTTATCCTGATACTTACTAAATATGAGTGTGGAAGTGTACGGATTATATATGAACCTAAAGTACTAACTACAGGATAGAAATGTATGTGTATGTATCATGTTCCTTGAGTACGGAATATCTTCTGTAAGATGTTAAACATGTGTACCAATGCTTTTCATGTATTATGTACAATCTTGCAAATAAAAAGTTTGTTATAACGTAAAAAAAAAAGTATTCCGGACCCTCCTAAAAAGATGGTGATCTGATCAAATAAGTTTTTTTAAGTGTGGGAAATGTCTAACATGTAGAACATGCAAAGGAGGTAAAAGAAAAATAACACACTTGAAATCAAAAACTACAGGACAGATATATGAAAATATCCAAATTTATCACTTGTGGCACTACATGTCACATACCTATTAGAATGTAAATGTTGTCTACAATACGTGGCTCGGACCACGAGAGAACTTAAAGTGAGACTACGTGAGCACATTAATAATATCAAAAAGGGTTTCTGAAAACACAGCTTGTCATACCACTTTAGAAGATTTCACAATAGGGATCCATCCAAATTAATTTTTTGTGGTATTGATAGAGTGGAGACACATTGGAGGGGTACCAATTTAAAACAGGCTATTTCTCAAAATGAAACTCAATGGATATATCAATTACAGTCTTTGGTGCCTAAAGGGTTAAACGTGGACTTAGACATTGTTTCATTAATAATTTTTAAATTTGATTTTAATATTTTTAAATATTTTTTCATTATGGAATTTTATATGTATATTTATGTTAGTTTTTATCATTTATTATGCTTTACTGTATGTTGTACAATTGATTTGGAATGGTTGCCAATAGAGATACCGTATATACTCGAGTATAAGCCAAGTTTTTCAGCACTCTTTTTGTGCTGAAAATGCCCCCCTTGGCTTATACTCGAGTCCTCCCGGCGCTGTCCCCATCTGCAGCCTTATCTCCCGGCGCTGTGATACATTCAGTCTAGTTGGCAGTCATGCAGTGCACCAAAGCTCCTCCTCCTCCCCTTTTCACGATAGGCTAAACACTGACTCACTGCTGGGAAACAGAGTCAGTGTTCCTTCACGGACGAAGAGGTGGGGCTTTGGTACACTGCATGACTAGACAGAATGTATCACAGCACCAGGAAATAATAACGCCGGCACAACACCGATCAGGTGAGGCTGAGGCATACAGAAAGGGGACACAGTGAGGCTGAGGCATGCAGCTGAGGCACACAGTGAGGCTGAGGCATGCAGCTGGGGGACACAGTGAGGCTGAGGCATGCAGCTGGGGGACACAGTGAGGCTGAGGCATGCAGCTGAGGCACACAGTGAGGCTGAGGCATGCAGCTGGGGGACACAGTGAGGCTGAGGCATGCAGCTGGGGGACACAGTGAGGCTGAGGCATGCAGCTGGGGGACACAGTGAGGCTGAGGCATGCAGCTGGGGGACACAGTGAGGCTGAGGCATGCAGCTGGGGGACACAGTGAGGCTGAGGCATGCACCTGGGGGACACAGTGAGGCTGAGGCATGCAGATAGGGGACACAGTGAGGCTGAGGCATGCAGATGGGGGACACCGTGAGGCTGAGGCATGCAAATGGGTGCCTCTGCTTATATTCAAGTATATACGGTAATTATTTGATAATAGGATACTATCATGTTAAGTGGACTAGATTGTCCGGTCATCACATAATTTTAATATGGAAAACATATTGTAATAGTGTTTTGAGCCAAACTCTATATGGGTGTATATGGATAATGTCCCATTTTAAATACTAACAGGGTATTTTGGATGCTTCCTGTGTACACAGGAAGTGATCCTATACTGATCTAACATGTGGGAAGATGGTGATCATGTAACTTCTGGTTTTGGCAGAAACGTCACTTCCAGTTAAAGCGTAATTTCCAGTTCCGGTAAAATGTCACTTTCGGTTCCAGCGGAAACCGGAAGTGGTTCCAATTATTACTGCGCCATCAATGGGAGTAGGGGGTGTAATTAGGGTGTAGTGGGCGGGACATATATACAGGGGGTCCCCTAGTTACAAACATCCGACTTACAAACGACTCCTACTTACAAACGGAGGGAGACAACAGGAAGTGAGAGGAAATATACCCCTAGGAAGGGAAATTCACTCCTGTAAGAGCTATTATGGGGAAAAGGTACCTCCACTGATGCTTTATCACCAAGGCTTGTTTCCACAACAACCCAAAATTTTCAAAATCCAATTGTCATTGGGACAGAAAGTGAGGTGAAATCTTCTGAACAGGGGCACACACAGCAAAACAAATGTTACAGGGGTGTTAACCCTTCCCTATGCTATCCAAAAAGCTTAAAAATAGTTTTTTTGTCTGGAGCTACACTTAAAAAATGTACCTGTTTCGACTTACAAACAAATTCAACTTAAGAACAAACCTACAGTCCCTATCTTGTTTGTAACCCGGGGACCCCCTGTATATATAAAAAAATAAATAAGACAGCCAGTCACAGGCCCCAGAAGCTTCTGTTGACGCCTGGTGGGAGGGGCAAAACCCGTCAAGCTAAGGAGACCTAGTGACCACTGTTTGTTCGCCAAGCCGCTGTTTCTCTGCATGTTTTTAAAGTTTTTGATGCAAGTGTAATATCTTTTGGCTTTTAGGAATAAACCTTGCAGTATTACACTATATACACTTTTTTCTTCATTGCCACACACCCTTATGGGTGCCTGATCAATGAGTAAGAGGAGAAGGATCCAGGATGTCCATATCTTAACTATACCAGGGGAAGATAGAAGTTATCCCTATGCAGTATTTATACAATCCAGTTACCATTAACGGGAGATGCTGATCTGGAAATATTAACAGGCCCATTTCACAGCCTTTTTTGGCGAGTGGGGACCCAGGAGGGGAGCACAAATGGTCACCTGAGAACCATCACTACAACTGTTTACAATTCAGCACACCATATTGGATGGACTTTATATGATTGCACTTTTTATTTGCACTGAGCACTTTATATTATGTTAAGCCACATTATGATATTGTATATGTTGATATAAGTTTGCTTAAAGAGGAGTTCCACCCAGGGGGGCTGTCAAAAAAAAAAAAATTAAAAGTCAGCAGCTACAAATACTGCAGCTGCTGACTTCTAATTGGACACTTACCTGTCCCTGGGTCCAGCGATGCGGGGGATCGAAGCCCCGCTCGTCCACCCCCTCCGCTCGTTGGCGCCGGCATTTCAACTGTGGGCGCCGGGCTGTGGCTTCACAGACTGGCACCCACTGCGCATGCGCGAGCGGCGCCGCGATTGGCCGCTCAGTCACCTGGGACCTGTAATGGGTCCCAGATGATTGACAGGAGGGAGGGAGCAGAACGGAGCCCTTCCTGTGCCTGGGGGGAAGTGATGTCACCAGCCCAGGCAAAGGAACAGGCAGACTACGAGGGACCACCTAGCAACAGGCATTTAGTGGGGAAAAAAAAAATATCCAAATGTTTTTTTTTTTTGAATTTTCACAGGTATTTTTGTTTTTTGGGTGGAACCCCACTTTAATACTATATTTATTTGAGCCATAGGAGCAGCGCTGAGTTTAATTTTAATTCTTCGCATTTATTAGGGTCTTTCAACTTTCACTTTAGCAGCAGCTCTTTTATTATACTATTACACATTTCTTATTTTCATAGCACAGGTTCTTTCTTTTAGGCATCTTGAATATCCACTGATGTGGAGTATGCCCCTGGTCTCTGAGAGGCAATAACTGAACTTAGATTCTATAGAAAACCTGTGAATTCAAAGTTACTTTAGGGATTTTAGGTCCAGGATAGAATGAATACCCCCTTGGGTTTTGTGGTACTGTGAACAGAATCTCTTGAACCCATCCTCCAGTGGGACGAAAACAAACACTTCCTGCGAAAAGAGATCCAGGGCAGTCTGTAATGCCTATGCAAAAGTACGAAAATCTTGTGGACTTCTTTGTACACTGTCATTACACATGGTAACGTGTTTTAAAATGGAATGTGCAGATGATTTCGCTAAACATACTCAATGACATTACGAAAATCTGGGTACATCAGTAATTATTGTTTTGTTTAGATGATCAAATATGTGGAAAATACAGGCCTATATCAAAGCCTATGAGATGTCCAAAATAATGAGTATTCTATGGCAACAGTAAATTGGATACTGGTGACCAGTTCAAACTTGTCTTGGTGCTGTCATTATCATTCCCAAAATAGAGTAAATGTTGCTCTGAATATTTGGATAACTATTTTTTGTAGCCAAATGAGATGGAAACACATGAAAAGTCAAAATTCTATCATGCAACCAACTAAAACGGTTATCCAACAGTAACATTCTACGGAATGCAAAATCTAAAAAGTAAATGCATAGCTATGTGTTACTGTTCTTGTTACTTGAATGTACAAAGCTAGTTTTATGTGAAACTTCCTTGTGAAATATAAAAACATTCTATTTAATCATGTAGAATGAACCACGTGGCAATCGTATGCTAGGAATTGGTTACCAGGACCCTTTAATTGTGTGGGGTCATCTGTAAACCACTCCCCCTACCAAAGAACTACTATGTCAAATATCTGTTCACTTATTTCTTATACGAAATCTCTTTGGAGGTAAGAATCAATATAGTTCTGTAATGTAAAAGTTTTGTCTGCAGGCTGTACACATTCTGCAGAGACAAACGAGGGTTGGATACAAGGAAGGCAGCCAAAGACTATTCTGCAATAGAGGAAATGCTAATTATACTGTAGAGACTCAAAATTGAATTTACTATATTATCCATCTTGTTTTGTTTCTAATCTCATCATCCATGTTCAGAAATTCGATTGCAAGCTACCCCATGACTTGAGCTAGAAAATAATCCACTTAAGTGATGTTTGATATTAACATAGAACACTGAGGAACACACTTGCACAAACAACTTTCTCTAGAGAAGGCTGCTCAATCCTTTAGCATGTTTATGAAAGATTACATCATGAAGAGGCATACAGATAGGGACCCATGTATCACAACAGGGGAAGTTCATATTTCATCACTATTATAGTTATTTATTGATGAGTAAGCGGATAACTCTGCTAAAGGCCAAACACGGGCACCTTGATATTCTGCAATCTTACCTGTCTTCACAAGTTACAAGCAGCCATAGAATAAATCATCCATTCAGCATTTATCCATAACAACTGATTAAAGAAAAATGATATGCTTTAATAATGAGTAAATTATACTACTAAGTGCTTTTCTGGTTATAGGCTTGTTATATAAAAGTTTACTTGCTAGAATGACTCAACTGAAAGCAGTTATTGGAACAAGCGGTTTCCCCCTCTCCTTGGAATGTCTTTTTCAGTGTAGAGACAAGTCTTCATAGTCTACAGCAGTGTTTCTCAACTCCAGTCCTCAAGGCGCACCAACAGGTCATGTTTTCAGGATTTCCCTCAGATGAAAAGGCTGTGGTAATTACTAAAGCAGTGAAACTGATCAAATCACCTGTGCAAAATAGTGGAAATCCTGAAAACATGACCTGTTGGTGCGCCTTGAGGACTGGTGTGGAGAAACACTGGTCTACAGGGAGGGACCCTGGGGGGGGGGGGGGGGATGTCGATTACCATATTAACCACTTCCCTACCCGCCCATATTCATATGACATCCGCAGGTTGGATCTCCTACCCTGGGCGGGCGTCATTTGACATCCTTGACTTTCCGGCGGTATAGGGGGTGCGCATGCATGCCCGCCGCGCCACTTGGTAGCTGATGCGCTGCCCAGTGGCCGCGATGTCAGCTGGGCACCCGTGATTGCTCATCACAGAGCAGGAACGTGGATTTGTGTGTGTAGAGATCCACACAGATCCACTTCCTTTCGTGAGAGGAGAGACAGATCGTGTGTTCCTAGTAAATAGGAACGCCAATTGGTCTCCTCCCCAAGTCAGTCCCATCCCCCCCACAGTTAGAATCACTCCCTAGGTAACACATTTAACCCCTTAATCACCCCCTAGTGTTAACTCCTGCTAACTCCTTCCCTGCCAGTGACATTTATACAATAATCAGTGCATATTTATAAATATTTATTCCCAAAATAGTGTCAAGTGACCGATCTGTCTGCTGCAATGTCACAGTCACGATAAAAATTACTAGTAAAAAAAAAAAAATATATATATAAAAATGCCATAAATCTTTCCCCTATTTTGTAGGCGCTATAACTTCTGCGCAAGTCAATCAATATACGCTTATTGCGATTTTTTTTTAACAAAAATATGTAGAATACATATAGGACTAAACTGAGGGAAAAAAAGAATATTTATTTTACCAAAAAGTAAAAAATATGGTGTTTTTTTCAAAATTATTGCTCTTTTTTATTTATAGCGCAAAAAATAAAAACCGCAGAGGTGATCAAATACCACCAAAAGAAAGCTCTATTTGTGGGGGAAAAAAAATTATAAAAATGTCATATGGGTACAGTGTAGCATGACCGCGCAATTGTCATTCAAAATTTTACACTGCTGAAAATTGGCCTGGACAGGAATTAAGTGAATTAGTTGATATATAAAATGTTTATGCCTAGAAGGAACTGTCCAGGATTGAAGCATAACCACTTCATGTCTGGGGCAATTTAATACTTATGAAAAAGCAGCATTTTTGCTAGAAAATTACTTAAACCACCAAACAAGTATATTTTTTTCTGCAAACAGAGGCTGTGCAAATTTGTACAGTGCATGATATTTGCACAGCTGTATATCAAACATATATTTTCAGGAAAAAAAATATGTGCACACAAACATAATAATAGTTTTTTTTAACTAAAATGTGGGGTTGCTTCAAGTAAAAAGATCAAAAACATTTCCTGACTCAAAATTGCATGCACCCATGAAATTGTATAAAATGATGGTACCTACATTTTTATTATTTTATAGATGATGCTTTAAAAGCTTTTAGAGGTTATCACTCTAGGATTAACCATGAATTATGGCCCTTCTCACTACCATAAAAGAAATTGGGTGGCTGTAAAGCCACCTAGATCACTTTTACTAAACAGCAGATTGTCGGTTGAAAAAAAGAATACCAAGCATATGACTGAAGATGTAGCCATGAGCAGTGGTGGCTGGTGCTCCATTTTTGGGGGGGGCGCACTGACAGCCAAATTAAAACACCCAACCCCCCACTATGCGCTGTCAGTAGGTAGGTGGTTCGCTGCCTCACCCCCCTTCTCTCAGTCAGCCCATTCAGCCCTGCACTTACCCCATCTAGGTTGCGGGCAGCGCTTCCTTCTCGTTGGCATCACCCAGCGTCTCCTCCTCCGCCTTAGGGGCGTCCCCTGCATCTTCTCCTCCTCAGCGCCCAATACGATCGCTTCTCCTCTTGGCCAATCCCCGCTTCCTCCTGACTAGCCAGGAGGAGAATCGGGAAGACAATAGCGAATATTAATTCGCTATTGTCACACAACTGGGTGGGTGCAGTGCCCTTCCTGGTAATCACTCAGCTTTTTAATCTTTACTTTCATTACTTGTCATTTTTCTAAATAAACTTTCAAAATGTTTTACCATGGACAGAGGTTGTTGCTTTCCTGATCACCAGAGTACTAATCTCTGGAGGGACTAATACTTTAAAGTGGAAGTACCATCAAATATACTTTTTTCCATCGTTAAGTGCACGCATAATAAGCAATGCAGGTTTACTCCTCCAAAGATCACAGTACTCCAACTTGGCAATACCTTTACCTACTTTTCTCTCCAGAGATATGAAGCCATCTTTGTTCAGGCTTCATCCAGGATCAGCATTTACTTCATGGATTAACATCTATAATATTAAGATCTATATATTGTGACATGTCATGAATTTATTTATTTTATGCACACTTATACAGTTACTGAAAAGTCAACTTTAAAGGCATCACTGTTCTTGCAACCAATTGCTGATGAATTAAATTTTGGGATGCATACAGTAGAGAAGAGTCTTTCTAAGAGTCTTTCTAAAAAATCAAGACATTAGTACATTGCCCTCTAGTGACTATATTTGGTAATGCATTTTGTTCCATAAATCCAACAAACAGAAATGGAATAATCAGTTTATATTGGAGAATAAATTGTACATCAACCAGCTTCGACAGAACAGAAGCCAGCACATGCAAAATAATATGGTTTACCGTTACAATATGGAGCCATTAGTAACAAGTACAGGCTGACAAATACAGTAACTGCAATACAAAAAAAAACAATCCCTTTATGCACAAGAATCTCTTGTGAAACTGCTAGTGTTGTTTACAGATCACATGGCAATTACCTATTCAATGGAAACAGACCACAAATATTTTACATATAAAACAAAATAATTTTTAATAAATCCTGTATAGGCAATTAACTGGAAGCCCAAACTTATTCTGATAGATTTTGCTTTCTTCAAGGTAGTTCTCTATCATTCAATGCTCTAGGTATTCCTTTTCTTCCACAATTAACACTTTTGGTGCTTTCAAATACACAATTTAATAATAGGTTCACCCACTTTTCTCTTAGAGGGCGAAACCTATGGTTGGCATAAGGTTTCCGTTAGAAAAGATTACCTGTTTTCTCATTGTACAATTAAGATAACACTGGGCATGACAAGCTTTTGGCCCATTAAAAAAAGCCCCCCCCCCCAAAAAAAAGGCATGCTTAAAAGGATAAACTGTCCTCTAGAACTAACTAAACTCCTATTCAGTTGCTTTTCCTCCTTTTTGGGGTTCCATCTTCACTTGTTTTTGCAATCTTCTCTGCTGGCCTCTTTTTCAGTGCCTTAACTTTACGGGTCTGCAATTTACCCAGATCCTGTTTTTGCATGTGAATTCGGCCATATTTAGTACCAAAAGTATCATGCGAAATGTTTTTCTTCTTCTTGGCCTAAACAAAGACATGCAATGTATTAGAATAATCACATACATGACAACTTCCTTTTGACAAATCTACCATGTAAAAACATCTGGTTTGCGCACTTAGGTTATTTGTATAAACAAAGTAACCCTGAGCTATAAATTAAGTTGTGTGTGTGTGCTATTATATTTATATTAAAAATATATGCTCCTTTAACCATCACAAGTTAGCTGAATCCAATTGAAAAAAAATGTTCTTACCATAAAATCCGTTTCTCTGAGTTCATTGACAGACACAGCCCTCTTTATTCATAACGATAAGGTTATATCGCCTCCGCAGGAGTAGGACTAGGCAGAACAAAAAAAAAACACTTGGCCACTCCCATGGGCCATCCTCAGTCAGTATATATCCCCCTCCCTGCTCTAGGTATTCAGTTTAGTAGCAAGCTGTAATAGGAGTATCAAAAAAAAAAAACAACTCCATAGAGGTGTGGGTGCTGTGTCTGTCAATGAACTCAGAGAAACTGATTTTACAGTAAGTAAAAAATCCCATTTTCTCATTCGTTCATTGACAGACACAGCCTTCTTTATTCATAATGATTGAGATGTCCCAAAGCAGTGCCAACATGAGGGGTGGGAAAACAAAAATCGCAAGGCTAATACAAGAGCTAACCAGGTAACAGGAACTTCACCCAGGACAAGCTGGAACCCAACCTGGACGATATCCCTTCAAGAGGGATAGACCCTCTAAACAGCGTTTTTTTTCCTGCAAAAAAGCTTGCGGCCAAAAGAGGCATCCGCAGATGCCAAACCATCCCCTTCGTAGAACTTGTGAAAATGTACACAGACGACCAGTGGCCGCCTTGTCAACTTGCGCAATGGCCGCCTGATCACAGAAGGCCCAAGAAGCAGTAAGTGCCCGAGAAGAATGTGCCATAACCGGGAAAGGAGGAAACCGATCCCTGACAAGATAGCTCAGAGACATCATCTGTCCGAACCATCCAGACCAACAGACTCAGTGGCTGGCAAATACATCCGAATCCCCCAAAACAAATCTAAAGCCAAAGCCTTAGGATGTGCTGACCAGGGACACATGAAGCCAACCCAATGTCCTTACTCAAATGGAAATCCAAGGACGGGACTATGTAAAAAAAGGACTAAGCACCACCTTAACCTGGGTAAGGTGAACGACAAGATAACGTCACCATTCATGCCACCCTGCGAGTAGAGGTGATAGCCACCAAGAGGCCACCTTCCGAGACAGAGTAAGCAGTGGAACCTCTCAAATATTTTGAGGGAAAGATAGAGAGGCCTTTGGAGAACCGAAAACACCAAGTTTAGATCCCACGGCGGTGGAAGAAACCGCCCCAGTGGAAACAGACGTCCAACCCCTAGAACAAAAAGGCACGCACCAGGGAGTGCGAGACCAGGAGACGCTGCAGAAGACCGCCCAGGCCGACACCTGGCCCTCTATGGTATTCAAGGCCTATTCCTGCTCATTCCTCTGTAAATGGAGGTCGGAAATGGAGCCACCTAAAAAGGAACAAGGACAAATCTGACGAAAACATGGCCCAGCGAAAGGCCCACCCCGTGGCCCAACACTAGCTAACTGAGGTATCCGTCTGACAGATTCCACTCCTGGAATGCATTAGTCGGAAAGGGCGGGAACTAGACGTTCTGCCCACCGGAGGAGGATACTGGCAACAGCCAGGGTCGCCAACAGCCTTTTTGGTCCAACCTGGTGAGGGACATAAGCCACCGCTGTTGCCCTGTCTGACTGGATCTGTACTGCGAGACCCCGAAGTCGAGCCGTCCGTGATCCAGATCTAGTCTGATCAATTGAATTTCCGGGATATTACCCGGTAGTTCGGATTCAACCAATGTCCAACGATCCCGAGCCGAGCTCAGTCCCAGGACATCTCCCCACCCGGACAGACCGGTATTGGTGGTCACCCTGTTCAATACAAGGGGAGAAAGGATCTTCCCCACTGAAGAACCAGAGAACGAAGCCACCAGACTAGGGAACCTCTGGTTTCCTGACTGAGCCGAACCCGATTGTTCAGAGAACTTGGGTATTTGTCCCATTATGCCAGGATCTCCTATAAGGGAGCCTATGTGGAACTGTGCAAATGACCTTGCCTCAAAAAAAAAGGGTAGATACCATCAGACCCAACACCCACATGTAGATCCGCAGAGGAGCCCACCTGCCGCATAGTAAATTAAAAGACGCCGCATGCCACTTATGGAGTCTGTCCAGGGGAAGAAACACGCTGGTCAGAGCTGACGCCAACTGAAATCAGAGAAAGTCTGTATAGGAACTACGCTGTAACCATGCCAGATCCGGGGCCAACACCTCGTGAATACCTGAGGAGTGGTGGCCAGATCAAAAGGACCATACCACGCACCAATAATGCAACACACCCACAGCAGATGGAGGAAGTGCTGGAGTCAGGCACATAACAGAATGTTTAAGCTTTCGTGATGTCGTAGAAGTCAGAAAGACCCATGATGGAGTGCCACTGCTGCGTGGACGGACTTTATCCTGAACTCCTGTACCCACACAAGGCAGGTCAGAGTTACATGCACCATGTCCTCCATCTTTTAGACTGTGCACAGGTTCGAACAAACCCCCTAACACTGTTCCCAGCACAGGAACCAGGACAATCACACTGCAGCAACAGGGTTTGTACAGCCCCCTGCGGAGAGCAGCAAGCAGTCTGGCGACAGGCGACCGTTGGAAGCAAGAAACAAACTGTTTGGAGGAACATAGCCGGAAAACTATCTTATAACCGGACAAACTCAAGACGCGACATGAAGTCATTCAGAGTAGCCCCCCAAAATACATGTCTAAGCACCACTGAGGCAACAGACTCAACCAGGGGAACTGCGGCCAAGAGGCATAGCGGACAAACTGCAGCGTCTACCCAATAGGTCCCCAGCAGCAAAAGGCAGGGGAATTCTGCTCCTCCTCCAGGTATGCCAGCTGGGCCCTTAGAAGCCAGAGATTCCTCTATCAGAGCCATGGTTGCCTTTAGCAGCCTAGAGACAGAGGGGTCTCACCGGGGGCACAGACCACGGCCCCTCACCGGGGGCACAGACCGCGGCCCCTCCCCGCGGGCACAAACCGTGGCCCCTCACAGGGGAACACAGCAGGGCCCCTCACCGGGGACACAGACCGGGGCCCCTCACCGGGGCACAGACCAGGGCCCCTCACCAGGGACAGAGACCGTGGCCCCTTACAGGGGCCACGAATCGTGGCCTCTCAAGAGGGCACAAATTGTGGCCCCTCACAGGGGGCACAAATCGTGGCCCCCTCACAGGGGGCACAAATCGTGGCCCCCTCACAGGGGGCACAAATCGTGGCCCCTCACCGTGGCTTCTCATGGGGGCACAGATCGAAGCCCCTCTCAGGGGGCACAGACCCCCTCAGCGCCACCCCTCGGGAAAGGGGGCCGCCACGAGGGCTAGCAGGCCGCAAAACCTGCGGGCTAAATTCCTGGCCGCCCGCCGCGAGCCCATGGGGGGACTGGGCCGATCCTCAGGAAAGGGGGCCGCCCCGAGGCCTAGCAGGCAGCAAAAGCCGCAGGCTAAATTTCTGGCCGCCCGCAGGGGGACCGGGTCGATCCTGAGCCCTGAACGGACACTCGGACGGTAGGCCGCAAAGCCGGGCTAAATTTTTGGCCACCCGCCGTAAGTCCACAGCCGGCCGCCGGCCGCGAGCGATCCTAGCTGGTAGGCTGCAAAGCCACGGCCTAAATTAGTCAGCAGGACCCCCGATCCCCCACCTCCCAGGCCTAACCGCTACAGTACAGTGCATGTTTCTGGCTCGTGACAATAGTACAAGGCAGCATCTGTATATGACTGGGAACAAAAATACAGACCAGTGAGTGTATAACTAGTATTATAGGGTAGTATATATGTAGGATTGGTGACATACAATAGCAGTAAAAAGTGAGTGTGTGTGTCTGGTGACATTGTACAGAGCAGTGTGTATGAGAGATGCATTGTGGTCTGGTTTTAACATTAGTTGTTCTACTTATAAAATAATGGTCTGTTCTTCATTTTATTATTTTCCTTGTTAAAATAAAGGCTGTTCAAATTTAACAAAACATGTTTTCCTTTTAACTATTGCTTAAAGCGGTGTTCCGCCCCAAAAAAAGAAAAATTAAAAGCCAGCAGCTACACATACTGCAGCTGCTGGCTTTTAAACAATAGGACATTTACCTGTCCTGGAGTCCAGCGATGTCGGCACCGTAGCTGATGTTTCCATCAGCTGTCGGGTGCTGCCGCCTCCATTGAGGGTAAGGGTACCCAGCAGTGTAGCCTTACGGCTTCACGCCGGAAAACCTTCTGCGCATGCGCGAGGCCCCGCTCCTCTCTCCTACTGGCCCGGCGACAGGGAAAGAAGAAGGGAGCCCGCGGTGATGTCATGGGCTGAGGCCTGGACATCCGGAAGTGGGAACAGGATATCTGTCAAAGACAGGTATCCTGTCCCCCCTCCCCCCCGAAAGGTGCCAATTGTGGCACCAGAGGGAGAGAGGAGACAAATGAGCGGAAGTTCCACTTTTGGGTGGAACTCCGAATCTTTCAACTACCTATACAGTGATATGCAGATTGCATAGTGCAGCCTCCTATGTGTGGGTGAGAATTCTCCAGGCCAAAATATATTACCTAATAAAAAAAAGGTGTGTTGCGCTACAGTGATTGATATTAATAATACAGAAAAAAAATGTATTAACAGTCCATAAAAATCAATCTCTTAAATGGACCATAATGGTCAAATAGCAAACGCCATTATTCAACTGTTGATAAGGTTGACCAATCCCTTCACCAAGTGAACACGCCACCATTTGACTCTTACCAGAGAGAGTCTGGACCCTTTATTACGAAGGGTCAAACAGGCTTGATGAATATATCCCGGTAGGGGATATACAAAGGAACCACGTCAGGAGCAGCTCCAGAGCATCCAGGGGATTCCATCCCAAACGAAGATCGAGTAGTCAGATGTAAAAAAAACATAAAACAATGAATAATGTAAAACCTCTTAAGGGTTGCATTTAATATAAACTATTGTACTTACACATATCCATAGTAAACAACATTGCACGATAAAAAAGGTAGGCGGGCGCCACAGAACATCCAAACATGTAAAATGCGCGATACAAAGAACATACAGCTCAGCACGACCGGCTTTGTCGATGAAAGGATGGAAGAAGTCCTTTTGTCGACGACACAGGTTGGGCTGAGCTGTATGTTATGGTTATCACGCATTTTACATGTTCTGTGGTGGCCATCTACCTTTTTTTTACCATGCAATGCTGTTTTTACTATGGATACATGTAAGTGCAATACTTTATATTAAAGGCAATCCTTAAGAGGTTTTACACTATCCAGCATTTTAGGTTGTATTTGGATCTGACTACACGATTGTCGTTTGGGTGGAGTCCCCTGGATGCGCTGGGTGTGTTCCTTTAGATCCTTTGTATATCCCCTCCTGATGACCCCTACCGGGACATATTCATGAAGCCTGTTTGACCCTTCATAATAAAGGGTCCAGGCTCTCTGTTAAGAGTCCAACCTATTGTGGTGGTGGTGGCGGCATGTTCACTTGATGAAGGGATTGGATAACCTTATCCACAGTTGAATAATGGAGTTTGCCATTTGACCATTATGGTACATTTGAGAGACAGATTTTTCTGGACTATTTATCATTTTTTTCAGTATTTTTAATATCAATCACTGTAGCACAACACACCTTTATTTTGTTTGTTGTTTTGTGGTAATAGCTCACATTTGTGATGCTGCTTTTTTCACACTGAATTATCTTTTAACATGCGCAGTATTATTTTTGTATTTATTAAATATATTACCTGCAAGGCTTTAGGACGTTTCATAGATAGCTTGTATAGGTCATCAGAAGCCAGGTGTGTCCTTCTCATCACAAAATCAAATGAAGGTCCCATTTCTTCCAGTTCTATGCGTGGGGTTCTGCACCCAGACTTCTTCATTAACACTCTAGTAAAACAAATACATGAAAATTCATAATGTTATAGGAAAAAAGATCAAATTACATTCTATGCATGAAGGTAAAAAAGCCTACTGTGTGCGGAAGCACCCCCAGTCCCCCTAATATTTACCTGAGCCCCCTTTAGAGCCAGCGATGTCCAGAAGAGCCTTGGTCCTCCAGGGACTCACACTCCTGATTGGCTTTTGGCAGCAGTGTGCGAATGGACACACAGAGCCGCAGATTGGGAGCACGCCTTCTTGGGTGCAACCGGCAGGAGGGAGGGGTTAGAAGTGCCAGCATGGAACCCCGAGAAGAGGAGGATATAGGCTGCTCTTTGCAAAACCACTGCACAGAGCATGTAAGTATATAACATGTTTGTTATTTTAGAAAAAAAACAAGGCTTTAGTATCGTTTTAAAGAAGAAGTTAAATATCAAGTGCCAATATGCATCAAATGGGCTTGCTTACTTCATTGGTACTAAGAGCAGTATCCACTGCAACCAATCAATATCCATCTTGTTCAGGTCTGCCTTCACTAAAGTAAATTCTAGTTGGTTGCTTTGGATTAATGTACTATATAGGCTGTTTTGGAAAAAAAAGAAACTCCTCTATGGCAACCAAATCCATTTGCCCCCTTCCTTATTGCAGAAAAATACTAGAGAGAAAATGTTATTGGTTGCTATGGGAAAAATAGGATTTTTATAAACAGCTTACCTGTAAAATCCTTTTCTTGGAGTACATCAAGGGACACAGAGCCTTAAGTAATTACCTAATGGGTTATAAGGCTACCTTCAGGTGTTGACACTGGTAAACTCCATCAAGGAAATTTACTCCCTATATAACCCCTCCTCCTTCGAGGAGTACATCAGTTTTTGTAGCAAAGCAATATACTTAAATCCCAAAAAAGAGGGGAGGGACCTCTGTGTCCCATGATGTACTCCAAGAAAAGGATTTTAAAGGTAAGCGGTTATAAAAATCCTTTTTTCTTTATCGTACATCATGGGACATAGAGCCTTAAGTAATTACTTAATGGGACGTCCCATAGCAATGCTACTTGAGGGGAGGGAGGCACAACTGGCAGGGTACCCCCAGACTTGAGGATCTATACTGCTGCCTGCAGCACACTGCGCCCGAAGGCGATATCCTTATACCTCCTTACAGCCAACTGATAACATTTTGTAAATGTATGCACTGAAGACCAAGCTGCGGCCTTGCAGATCTGAGCCATGGAGGACTGGTGACGCACTGCCCAAGAAGCACTAACCGACCCGGTAGAGTGCTCCTTAAATTGAAACGGGGGAATCTTACCCCTTAAATCATAAGTTTGAATTATCACTTGCCGAATCCATTTAGCGGCAGTGGATTTCGACGCTGTCTGTCCTTTCTTAGGACCCTCTGGCAGAATATATAAACATCAGTGTTACGAATCTGAGCAGTTGTCTTTAAAATAGATTTTCACTGCTCTCACCACATCAAAACAATGTAGTGACTTCTCTTCCCTGGAACATGGTTTTGGAAAAAACTATGGCAGGACAATATCTTGGTTAGGTGAAAACCTGAGACCACTTTTGGCAAAAAGCCTGGACGAGGGCGTAACACCACTTTGCCCTCATGAAAAATCAAATATGGCTCTTTACAAGAAAAAGCAACCAATTCCGAAACCCTCCTTGCTGAGGATATAGCAACCAAAAAATCCAACTTCCTTGTCAAAAGGACTAAGGCAATATGTTGTATCGGTTCAAATGGCTGTTTTTGTAACACAGACAAAACTAAGTTTAAAGCGGGGTTCCACCCAAATTTTGAACAATATCTGTATGTATTCTCTTCCTTGCCTAGATGCTGACATGCCGTTTAAAAAAATTTAAATCGCCGTAATTACCTTTTATTTTTCTATTCTTCTTTGCACTTCCTGGTTCTCCTCCCATGGGAGTAGGCGTGTTTCTAGCCTCTCCCAGACTCCTGGGAGCTAGTCTCAGGCTTCCCAGAATGCCACTGAGCATGTGCGGGAACGAGCAGTGAATGCTGGGAGCACAGCATTTACCACATCCAGGAAATAAATGCTTGTGGGCTTCAAATGCCCACAATGAAGATGGAAACCGCCTGCAGTGAATAATATAAGTTGTTCTTTCCGGCGAAATCTGACACAGGCAGACATATTACACACAATATGTGAGTATGTAATGCTAAGAAGAAAAGTTTGTGAATGAACTAAAAAGAAAAAAAAAAAACGATAGATAGGTGGACCCCCACTTTAAGTCCCAAGGGTTCAAGGGAGGTTTGACGGGTTGATTAAGCCGCGTTACCCCTTGTATAAAACCCCAGACTAAAGAATGAGTAGCAAGTGGTCTTTGAAATAAGACAGATAAAGCCGAGACTTGGCCCTTAATAGTACTCAAGGCCAATTTCATTTCTACCCCTAATTGTAGAAAGGCAAGAATTCTGCCTATGATACACCTCCGAGGGTGCCAACCCTTGGATTCATACCAGGAAACATAAGCCCCCCAGACTCTATAATATATAGTTCTGGAAGCTGGCTTCCTTGCATTAATCAGGGTAGAGATAACTGACCTGGAAAGCCCACGTTTCTTCAGAATGTGGGTTTCAATAGCCAAACCGTTAAATTTAAAGACTAAGGAAGGATGACATATCGGTCCCCGAGAGCAGATCTAGCCGTAGTGGGAGGGACCATGGGCCCTCCACTGCCATCTTTACGATTTCTGCATACCATGACCTTCTGAGCCATGCTGGTGCCACCAGAATTACCGGCTTTCTTTCCAGCATGATCCTGCAAAGAAGTCATGGCAGCAACTGAATAGGGGGGAATGCATAGATCAGTGAGAACTGATCCCATGGTGTCACCAACGCATCCGTTCCACACGTGAATGGATCCCTTGTTTTGGCCACAAAGTTGACTAACTTCATGTTGAACCTGGAAGCTAGAAGTTCTACTTTCGAAGTCCCCCATCTTTGGCAAACAGCCCAAAATATGTCGGGGGGGTAGAGGTGCACATCTTCAGTGGTCTCACGATTCGATTCAATTACGATTATCATGGGAACGATTCGATTCAGCGATGCATCACGATTACTGCAAATAGTTTTCATCAACATATTCAAGCAGTCAGAACTGAAGGATGGAAGGATGGAGGAGTCTGGGGATAGGGCAGGAGAAATCCATGAATAGGAAAGGAAGGATGGAGGAGTCTGGGGATAGGGAAGGAGGAATCCATGAATAGGAAAGGAAGGATGGAGGAGTCTAGAGATAGGAACTAAAGGATGGAAGTGTCTGGCGATAGAAGAATTGAAGGATGGAGGTCAAGGGATAAGAATTGAAAGACGGTGAAATCCATGGATAGAGGATGAAAGAGTCTGGGGATAGGGAAGGAGGAACCCATGAATAAGCAAAAAAAGATTGAAGATTTCGATGAATAGGAATGGAAGGCTGGAAGAGTCCAGGAATATTATTCAATAGAGGAGTCTGGGGAGGGGGGGGGGGGTGATAGAAACTGAAGGATGGAGGGATCTAGAGATGAGAATGGATGGGACCTCAGATTGTTCAGGGTTGCATGAAATGGGGTTGGAGACTGAATGGAGGTGGGTGGGTGAGGGTAGTGGGCATTGGATTGAATATTGAGGTGGAAGAGGAATGGGCCAGGAGCCATGTCCTTCTGATGTGGAGTTTCAGTGATCTGGGGTTAGTAATAGTGATCTGGAGCATTTTGACACATATAGGGGGGTTGAGCGAGAGACAGTGGCAATTGAGGGAGGAGGAATGGGTTGTGGAGGACATCAGGCAGTTTGACAGTCAGCTGTGGAACATGCTGTCATATCTGCATTAAAAAACAAAATAAAGTAGGCACTGTATGATTAGTTAGCAGCTAGCACATGGTGAATATACAACCAACAACCCAGGGCCCTCTCCTCCGCCAAATGGCCACCCAGGGGCCCTCTCCTTCCCTCCCAGCCACCCAGGGGCCCTCTCCTTCTCCCTTTAGCCACCCAGGGGCCCTCTCCTTCTCCCCCTGCCACTTAGGGGTCCTCTCCTTCTCCCCCTGCCACTCAGGGGTCCTCTCCTTCTCCCCCTGCCACTCAGGGGTCCTCTCCTTCTCCCCCTGCCACTCAGGGGTCCTCTCCTTCTCCCCCTGCCACTCAGGGGTCCTCTCCTTCTCCCCCTGCCACCCAGGGGTCCTCTCCTTCTCCCCCTGCCACCCAGGGATCCTCTCCTCCTCCCCCTGCCACCCAGGGATCCTCTCCTCCTCCCTTTGCCACCTAGGGGTCCTCTCCTCCTCCCCCTGCCACTCAAGGGTCATCTCTTCCTCCACCAACCATCCTGGGGCCCCTCACCACCTTTCCTCAGTATATGTGACCAGGCTGCAGTTAGGGGCATGGTTACCTGCATGTTTCCAGGCCAGTGCAGAGATCTCCTCCCGGGAGAAGGTGTACTGTGCAATTATCAGCCCCATGTCCCTGGTTTAGAGCCAGCAGGATCCCGATCACTGCCACCAGTGCGGCGGCCCTCACAGCCCAAGACGGCAGAGTGAGCTGACAGACCGAGCAGCTTCCTACTGATGCGGGGACATGCCCACCACCCGACTCCTTCACATCCTCAGTGTCCTCCCCGCGGCCCCCTCATCTGCCTCTGCCGCTCTACCTGCCTCTCCTCCGGCCATCCTTCACGGTCATACCTCTGGCTGTGAAACCCGCGGCAGCCCTGAATACTTCCGGTGTCTTGGCTCTGCTCTCCTCCCCGGAGCTCCATGCTCCACAAGCCCGGGCGACGCTACTCTCATCAGTTGCAGCGCCAGCATGGACAGGCCGAGCCACCCTTCAGCTCTGGCCCTCCATGTACCCACCAATGTGTGCGCACAGCGTGGCTCCTCGCGGCCAATACAATAAACGTGACAAGGGGAGGAGCCGCGATGAATTCAGCACACATCGCTATTCGGGTGCTCTCTGCATCGATGCAGAATCGTGCAAGGCCGAATCTTGATGCATCGATGCGCCGATTATATTCAGCAGCCCTAGTGAAGAGACCATTCCCCTTGGAATAACTGCTGGCGACTTAAGTAGTCCGCCTGCCAATTCTCTACACCCAGAATGAAGACTCCTGAAAGACATAGAACATTCCTTTCTGCCCAAGTTAGAATATGGTTCACCTCTCTCTGCGCTGAGAGACTTTTGGTGCCCCCTTGGTGATTGATATAGGCCAAAGCTGTGGCATTGTCGGATTGAATCCTGACAGTAGGGGTGCGCATCTTCACTGGTCTCACGATTCGATTACGATTATCCAGTCCACGATTCGATTTGATTCCGCGATGCATCATGATTACTACCCAAGTGCCCATGGTTTTCAACTTTTCATCAGAAAAATAAATTCAAGCAGTCAGAACTTAAAGAAATATATTTGTATGTGCTATTTAAACAAATGACACCAAGTTTTATTTGTGCAGCGGTCTTTTAAAACGCAACTTTTTGTGGAAAAAGACACTTTCATGAATTTAAAAAAAACGAAAACAGTAAAGTTAGCCCTATCTTTTTGTATAATGTGAAATATGATGTTACGCCGAGTAAATAGATACCAATGTCACGCTTTAAAATTGCGCACACTCGTGGAATGGCTTCAAACTATGGTACCTAAAAATCTCCATAGCCGACGCTTTAAAAAAAATGAACGGTTACCAGGTTAGAGTTACAAAGGAGGTCTGGTCTAGTGCTTGAATTATCTCTCGTGGGTTGCCTTGCCTGCACGGAGTGCATGCGTTGCATGTCATTCGAGACGAGACATCCAGGTTCTTCCAGTTCTAACGCTAGAGATTTATTGGCACTCTTGAAAAAGTAATTATGGTTGTCTCTAATTAAGGAGGACAAGTATTAATCAATCACACTGATTTAACCTTATATGCTGCAACCATTAATCTCCAAAGGAGCCTTTCTTACACAGATTTTTAATACCTTCTCATATTTTGTATTTATAACGTACAAGGCATGTGAGGATCAGTTACCGTATTTATCGGCGTATAACACGCACCCCAAGTTTAGGAGGTAATTTTAGGGAAAAAACTTTTGGGAGGGAAGTTTTTTTTTTTTCAACAGAAAATTTTTATTACACAAATCAGCATTACAATACAAAATAACATAGTACATTCAGTGAAATAAGAATATAGACAGGGAAAACCACCTTCATCCGGTAGTCATAATTTAGCAAATATTCCAGCAGTGCAGGTGTCATAAGTATTACTTATCAATACACATTAGTGCACTATAGCATTAGAAAAACCTCACAAACATTATGTAGATATCCAATATTCAAGTGGGCCGGGGTGAGGGGGGGGGAGAAAAGGGGAGATGCAGCAAAGCAGGGAGTAAGCAGGATAAGTAAAGGAAGAAGGGGCGGGGGCGAAGGAAGGAGAGGAGGGGGGGGGGGGGGGAAGGAGAGGAGGGGGGAGGGAACGAGGTACGAGGGAGAGGGTATGAGATAGAGAATATCGGCTAGTGTGATTCAAGTCACAGTTAGGGGGAAGGGGGTTCAGGGCCATCAGAGGCATCTATCCAAGAGAACCAAATTTTATCAAATTTCCCTGGGCATTGTCTACTTTCATAGGTCATTCTATACAGAGGAAGTACCAAGGTCACCGACTTCCTCCACGAGGCCAGAGTAGGAGGCTCCTCTAGTTTCCAATTCAGTAAAATTTCACATCTAGCATAATATAATGAGAAGGTAAGACACAATTTACAATACCTGTCTCCCTCAACATCTTCCAAATGGCTGAGTAGTAGTATTTGAGGATCAACCTGTATATTTAACCCTGTAACATTGCTAAGTGTAGAGGCCACGGCCATCCAAAAAGGTCGGAGTTTGGGACAGGACCAGACCATGTGCCAGAAGGTATCCACTTCCTGCCTGCATCTCTCACAGTTAGGGTCTCTTTGATGGGAAATGCGCGCCAGTCTCTGTGGGGTGAAGTACGCCCTGTGTAGGAACTTAAATTGTATGAACCTATCTTTTGCAGCAATCATGGAAGGAATGTATGAAATTAAACACTCCTTCCACTCCTCTTCGTCAAGAGATGGAATATCCATCCTCCATTTTTCCCAGGTTTTGGTTAGTTTGGTGTCATATTCTACTGTGAGATATAAATATAATGTCGAGAGAGGCTTCCCCATCACACTGGAGATCAAGACACGCTCAATGGAGTCCGACTCCAAAGTGAGGGGGGCAGGGAACTGGGCCTCAGAGGCGTGCTTCAACTGCCAGTATCTGAACTGAAAAGAGGACGGAAGTGCATATGTATGCCTCAGGACCTAGAAAGTCATAATCCTACCATCCTGAACTATTTTTTGCTTTAAAGGTAATGATTCCCTTTTTCGCCCACAGAGAAGGGTCCGGAATACTATAGAGGTGAGAGAGCATAGGGTTACCCCATAGGGGCATGTGTGGTGAAATGTGATTGGGTTTCCCGTAAATCTTCCTAGCCTCTTGCCAGACCCTCACGGTGGTTCGCATCAGGATTGTCATAAACGAGCTGGCCCTAAGACCACGAAATGGCAGGTTGCTCAGGGCTGCAAAGGAGCCCAGGATGGCTGCTTATAGAGTGACCGCTGCATTCTGTGTGGGCTGGGAGAACCACCAGCGAATTGTGACCAGGACGGCCGCCCAATAGTAAATTTGAAAGTTCAGGAGCGCCAATCCCCCCCCCCCCCGAAAGTGGAAGATATAATATCTTCACTGCCCAGCCCAGACAAAGGATATCAGCAGACTCTCCAACCTCCGTAAAAAAGTCCTGGGAATGTGTGTGGGGGTATTACGGAAAAAGTATAAGTATTTGGGAAGATAAATCATTTTTTAGCAGATTAACTCTGCCCACAGGGGTCAACGGGAGGGAACGCCATGCAGCACAACTAATTTTAATCCCCAGGTATTTAAAATCATCTACCCATTTGAGCTGCGGATGCGGCACTCTGGGGGTCGAGGGATGGAGCGGGAAAAGAACCAATTTGTCCCAATTAATACGAATCCCCGAGTATTGACCAAATCGATTGATTAGTTCCAGTGCAGTCTGTAAAAAGGATGATGCGTCCGCTAGATAAAACAGAGCATCACCTGCATACAGTGACAGCTTTTCCTCAATTGGGCCTACCTGAAGTTCCCTTACACCAGGATCCGCTCTCAGCAATATAGCCAGGGGCTCCATTGCTAGAGCAAATAAGCTTGGAGAGAGGGGACAACCCTGTCTCATGCCCAGAGTTAATTGAAACTTCCCCGATAGGCAACCGTTGGTACGGATTCTAGCTGAAGGACCATGATATAACATGCGAAGCCAGTCCGTGAAGCCTGGACCAAACCCAAAATCGCGAGAGCACTTCCCATAAGTAACCCCACTCGACGGAATCAAAAGCTTTCTCCGTGTCGAGTGAGGCCACCATTCCCATTGTCGTCTCATCTGCTCTGTCTATGTAGGTAAGAAGGCATCTGATATTAATATCAGTGCCTCTTCCGGGCATGAAGCCCGTTTGGTCCCTGTGGACAGTAATGACCAAATTAAGCCTATTAGCCAAAACTTTCGCCAATATTTTTGCGTCCACATTTAGCAGGGATATAGGGCGATATGAGGAGCATAATGTGGGGTCTTTTCCCGGCTTGGGGATCACGACTATGATCGCTTCACTCATTGTGTCAGGAAGTTTCTCGAGGCGCGTCGAAGCAGAGAAGAGACTATGGAGTTTATCAACTAGTTCTGTAGCATACTGCTTGTAAAACTCCACTGGGATGCCATCGGGTCACGGAGTTTTTCCTGCTTGCATTGATTTAAGCGCCTGGATTATCTCCAAAGTCGCAATAGGGGCATCAAGTTTGTTACGATATGTTTCGGTAAGGGTCAGAATGTCAATATCAGCTAAATATGCCGTCAGGTCCTCCTTACTGTAATCTGCCCTAGAGGTTTAAAGGGATTTGTAAAATTCTGCAAAACAGCAATTAATCCCGTCTGGGGTATGAATTAGCTGTCCTGAGGACTCCCTGATATGTGAGATGCTCATCCCTCCTGCCTGGAGAGCCAGGCCAACAGCCTCCCTGTTCTCTCCCCCTGCTCAAAGATCCGTTGGGACTGTGCTAGCATTTTCTTCTGGGTAAGAGAGGTACGGAGGCGAACCACCTCCTTAGTCATAAGCTGTAAATGTGAGTAGTGTAGGGGATCTCGAGTGTGAACAAAAAGAACCTCAGCGCTAATCGCCTCCCTCTCAGCCTCTATCAAGTCCGCTCTGCGTTCCCTGCGAACTCTGGCAATGATGGTCTGGTAGTGTCCCCTCGTTGTGGCCTTGAAAGCATCCCACACAACTGTGGGCTCCGCCGAACCACCATTGACCGCCCAGTAGCTGATCAATTCAGTTCTGAATTGAGCGTCCACAGCAGTGTCCGATATCCAAAATCTAGATGGCCTCCATAACCTGTCAACTGAGCCCAGGGAGAGATCTAATGACAAGAACAAGGGTGATAAAATAAGTGTAGCGCTATAAAATGTCCAATATGAAGGCCGTTAGGCCAATCAGTTCCAAAAATGTATAATAAGGAAGAATCAACCGTATATATGACAATAGGTAGTCTTCAAACAAACATTTCAAAACAAGGACATCTGGCATCCAGAATGAAGACAGACACACTCCCGAGAGATGAAAAGGCTTACCAGATAGGGTGGACCCAAAGGGACATACGCCGGGTTGGGTCGGATAAGGCTTGGGTGGTGAGTGGCTGTACGTGGCCCAGAGAGGTGATGTTTGTGAATGGTCCCAGAAATTGCTGTATCCCTCTAAGCGGTACCCAAATCTTGAGGGGTGTGGATGGTCCCACGAGTCACGGAGGAATGGAGTAACACGTTGTTGTATCCCTCAAGGCGATATTTTATAAGCCCAAAGATGATGGTGACAGATAAGGAAAGAAAAGGAATGGCCACATAGTGTAAATCCGTAAAAAGAAAATTTATTAAAATGAAGATATACACTCACATGTAGCACACTCACATCTACCCTACTGTCGCCACTTCTTTACAGCGCTGTTTTTATACGAGTCTACATGTGAGTGTATATCTTTATTTTAATACATTTTTTTTTACGGATTTACACTGTGGCCATTCCTTTTCTTTCCTTATCTGTCACCATCATCTTTGGGCTTATAAAATATCACCTTGAGGGATACAACAACGTGTTACTCCATTCCTCCGTGACTCGTGGGACCATCCACATCCGTGGGACCATCCACACCGCTCAAGATTTGGGTACCGCTTAGAGGGATACAGCAATTTGTGGGACCATTCATAAACATCACCTCTCCGGGCCACGTACAGCCACTCACCACCCAAGCCTTATCCGACCCAACCCGGCATATGCCCCTTTGGGTCCACCCTATCCAGTAAGCCTTTTCATCTCTTGGTGGGAGTGTGTCTGTCTTCATTCTGGATGCCAGATGTCCTTGTTTTGAAATGTTTGTTTGAAGACTTTCTATTGTCATATATACGGTTGATTCTTCCTTATTATACATTTTTGGAACTGATTGGCCTAACGGCCTTCATATTGGATATTTTATAGCGCTACACTTATTTTATCATTCTTTCATTTTAAACCTTGCTGGTTGTGTTAGCTGCTCTCGTCTCTTTTTTCGTGCAGCGCAGAATTACTTTGTAGACAAGAACAAGGGTGCATGGTCTGAAATTCCCCAAGGCAATATTTGTATGTCAGTGACCTTGGAAGAACCGGGCTCCCAGCAAAGACCAGGTCAATGTGGGAAAATGTTCTATGGGAGGCCGAATGACATGTAAACGCCCGGGCCTGGGGGTGTCTCCCCCTCCAAACATCTGTCAGGCCGTAGGTATCTGCCCATTCAGCCAACCCAGGACAATGATGTCTCGCAGTCGTCAGTCTGTCCAGATCCGGGTCAGGGACTAAATTGAAATCACCCAGGATAATAGCGTTGTCAGAGGCAAACTCGGCCATCATGCTGGTAATTTGATTTAGCACCAGCAAGGATGCCGGAGGGGCAAATATAAGACCACAATGGTCCACGTCAGAGAGTGAATCTTAGCGGGAATAATGACATACCTACCGTCCGGGTCCAAAGCCAAATCCAAGAGCCGGAAAGGAAGAGACTTCAATACCAGAATACTAACACCCCTGGAAAAACTGGAATGCGTGGAGTGGTAGCCCACCCATGGTTTTTTAAGGGCGAGTACCCTGCTCCCTATGAGGTGCGTTTCTTGGAGCACACATATATGTGGGTTATAAGCTTTAATGAATTGGAAACCCAAGGAGCGTTTGACTGGGGAGTTTAACCCCCTGGTATTCCATGAAAGAATGTTAAGGGTGGACATGGGCTCTAGGGGTGATAAAAATATCAGGATCAGTATAGATCTCGGCTCCTGAACTGGACCTCTGGCCCCAAAAACGGACACATCTGAAAACAATGCAATGCCGATAATTCAATTATTTTAGTGCATTTATTAGAACAAAAACAAAACCAAACTAAAAACATTTATAATGACCCAATAACTGAAGTAAAATAAACTGGCCCCATTAGGGGAACTTTCGCTGCCCCCCACCCCACCCAACCCCCCTAAATTGAGGCGGGTATTCATCCCAAACTGATTCAGCTCGCCGGCTGCAACAGGGGGTCCGTGCAAGAGGCGAGCTTAGCCCCCCGAAACTTCTTGGGGGGGGGGGGCAAGCAGCAGTTCAAGCAGCTTTCCAAGCGTGAGATTACCGCTGATTTAATAAAGCAAGCTGTAAGGGACTAAGAGTCAAAAGGAGAAAGGAAAACCGTAGTGTGTCCCCACAGTGAAATCGATCCAGTAGTAGGTGGGCATACATAGTATGAACTCTAATGCTCCAGGACGGGAGCAAACAAGTATAGAGGAACAGCATATCACAACAGTCTCCTGACTATGTCCTTTGTCAGGGGCGCAAACTTAAAGATTACCGGCAGGGGTGGTTAACTATCGCTATCAAATCCGCACACACCATAGATGTAAACGGGGCACAAGAGGTGCAACAAAGATAGTTCATCCATGGGGTATTTTGTGTGGCAACCCAGGCCTGGGCCCAGATTAATTTGAGCAAAAATTGAAGGGTGTCATGCGGCACATACCGTTTAGTCGATCAGCGGATCTGTGGTAGCGAGTCCAGCCAGATAGAAGCCTCTCTAGGTGTGCTGAAGAATCGGGTTGTCTCACCGTCCTGGACTCTTAGATGGGCAGGGAAGAGTACGCTGTAGCGGATGTTACGCGTTCTCAATGCCGCTTTGACTTGGTCGAAGGATTTTCTGAGCTTCTGGGTCTCCACCAAATAGTCGGGGAAAATCATCAACTTAGCATTTTGGTATCGGAGGTCCCCAACATTTCTAGAGGCACGGAGGACTTCGTCTCTATCCCTGAAGTTAAGGAGACGGAGAATGAACGTGCGGGGGGATCCAGGAGGTCCCGGTTTAGGCAGTACACGGTGTGCCCTTTCCACCGTATAGTGAGGCGACCAATGGGCCTCAGGTAGGAGGTCATGTAACATACCCTCTATGAAGGAGGTAGGGTTGTTTCCTTCAGCTCCCTCAGGTAGGCCGACAATACGGAGGTTATTGCGCCGGTTTCTATTTTCGGCATCTTCGGCTCTGTATTCCAAGGCCTTTACTTTGGTTTGAAGGGTGCGGAGTGCTGCTCCGTGTTCTGCCGTGGTGTCTTCATTGTTACTCAATCTTTGCTCCGTCACAGTGACTCTCGACCTGAGTTTGTCTATGTCTTGGCAGATTAGGCCCATATCCAACTGAACAGCCTCAACTTTTGTTGTTAGCGTAGAATGGCAAGTGGCAATGGCCGCCATGACGTCCGCCAGCCGGGGGGGTCGGGACTCATCCGAGTCCATGGGGCTCGTCTGTGAGGCTCTGTGGGCACTGCAAGTAATGCGAACCTCAACAGAGGGGTCGGTGGGCATTGGAGGGGAATCTGACTGTGGTGGAAAAGTCAATCAATTTTTTGCCCCCTTTGCTATAGTTTGCACTAGAGTTCCTGCTCCTCATTCAGATGTCTGGGACCCCCCTCTTGGCTATAGACCATAGACAACTTGGGGAGCTTGTCAGTGGGGCCAGGGGTTGTCTGGGAAAATGTCTTGTGCAGAATATGGCCCCCAGGCAGTCTTCCCCCTCACCTGCAAACTATGAAGTGCACTTCAGGCATCCAGGGCTCTTCAGGGATGGTCGCTCCCACCGCAGCCTGTCTCAGCTAGGAGATCTGAGCTAGGGGTGCTCCGATCCTCAGCCAGTGTCCCATGAGCTGCATAGAGTACCCGCCTCCGGGCGGGGGTAACGCAGTGCCACCCGGCTGGTCCGGAGCCTTTGGGCCGCCAGGAAAGGCCGCGGCTGCGGCCTAGTAGCTGGGGGGGGGGGATTCGTCCCAGTTTAGGCCTCCTCCTAAGGCCGGGTCTTTCTGCCTCCGTCCACGGCCTGGGCTGGGCGGGGAGCTCGGTCCTCCAGAACAGAGCGCACGAGGAGCCTCCGTCCCGCTGCGGGGCCCGCCAGGAAAGGGCGCGGCTGCGGCCTAGCTACACGAGGTAGGCCGGGAGACGTCCGGGCGGAATGCCGATCGCGGCCTCGGAGCTGGATTCACTCACCCCCCTCAGTAGCCGGTAATCCTGGTCACCCTCCTGGTCTGCAGGGGTGAATTGTGGCGTTTTTTATCCGCCCTGGATCCGAATAATGAATAAAGAAAAGCGGAGCTCTCTAAGAAGCAGCCGCTCATAGAGCCATCTTGGCCACGCCCCGGGAGGGAAGTTTAAGGAAAAAAAACTTACATTTAAATGCCCATCAATGCAGCCTCATCAGTGTCCATCTGCAGCCCTGTCATTGTTATTTGCAGCCTTGTCAGTGAATAAACCAAAAGATTTTTGCGCTGCTCCCAGTGTTTTAGTAGCTAACACACCACATTGAAAAAATGGTATATAAAACTAAAATAACAAAGTGTAGCGCTAGGAATAGAAGTGCTCTAATACAATTCTAGCAAGTATCAAAACTGACAATAAAATGACAACATATATAAATTGTAAATAATGATATGCACAGTTATGCACAACATGTGTATAGTGAAAATGAAAATATGCACACTCAATGAAATAAGTCCATGAATAAAAGTGGATATAAATCTGTTCCCAGTCAAGTGCAGTAAAATCTTGCAGATAGTGAATGTACATACTCGTGAAAAAGACCACCACCGGATAAAGGGAAGGCTTACCGGATAGTTTGAGCACACTAGGGCATACGCTCTGTGTGTCAAACAAGCTTATTATATAATGGATGGACCAGAAGTAGATGCCGTCAGACAGGTGTATGCGGATAGCAGCCGAGTAGAATCATGGGGGGAATGGCACCACAGGCACACCAACAGCTCAAAGGTCCATAGACATGTGGAGAGTATTGAAAAGGAAACAAAAAGGGACCATAGCGTAATTCCATAAAACAGAAGTATACTTATTAAAGTGAAAAACCACTCACATGAGTATAGGTAAAAACAGCGCTGTAAGACAATGTAGGCAGCAGTGGGGACGGTCAGCGGTGAGTTCCTCTTTTTAAATGTACTCACTCCTGCTTTGCTTTCATAAATCTTTAACCCTGATGTGCTTCCGGGCTTCATAACTGGAGCAAATTAACTGATCCTCAGCTTACAGTACGATGTTGTCTGTGTGACAGACAGTCAGTGTCTCATCTCTTGTATGTGTACCTGTCCTGATGATGACGACGGCTGTCTCCTCTCCTGCTGCCTGTGTGATGAGGACACTGCAGAAAAGCCTGGCTTTCTCTGGTCTCTCTCCCAGTCCTGACTCCTGCAGCTGCTGCGTGTGACGGGCGGCGGACGGTCTCCCCTGGCCTTTGTACAGCAGTGACTGCCAGTGCCAGTACTGTGACTCTGTGACTGGCACTAGCCGAGGAGGTAAGAGGAGCGTGAGCTCTGGGGACCGGAGTGGGGGGGACACATGTCTCCCCCAGAACTTCTCCTCTCCTAGTCTCGAGTCGGACTCGCGACACACTCCACAGGGTGGCTGGGGGTGATGTCAGTGGGAAGCGGGGAAAAACAGCGCGAAAACTTTGGCCGTTTGCGGCTCCACTTGGAGACAGGGCATGACGCGGCGGCACAGCGTGAGGATAACGTCATCATTAATCGATTTCCTAAAGCTGTAGCATCGATGCCGCATCGTGGATGGCCGAATCCCGAAACATCGATGTTACAATTAATTTCCACACCCCTACCTGACAGGACAATCCCGTAACCTGAAAGTTCAGGCTTTTAGAGCCAGACGTACTGCCCAAATCTATTGATGTTGATGGGAAAGGTTCTTTCGGTTCTTGACCACTGTCCCTGGACAGTTGTCTTTTCTAGTACTGCTTCCCAGCCTGAAAGGCTGGCATCTGTTACCACATTCCAGATGACTGGTCTGAAGGATTTTCCTTTCAGTAGATTCTGGGTTAGTAACAAAGTGAGGCTTTGGGACACTCTTGGGGATAGCTGTATTGGCAAGTCTAAAGCTTGAATTGTTTTGTTCCAAGCAGACAGGACACTGTTTTGCAACAGTCTTGAATGAAACTGGGCAGAGGGAACTGCTTCGAATGAAGCCACCATGGTTCCTAGCAACCTCATGCAAAGGCGAATGGAAGGATCGCCATTTGACCTGACCATCTGCCCCAACTCTCTTATGTAGTTGATCTTTGCCTGAGGCAAGAACACTCTTTCCTGGGCTGTGTCTATGATCAGACCCAAGTACTCTAGCCTTTTTAGCGGTATTAAGGAAGATCTCTATGGTTGAGAATCCAGCCCAACTTTTCAGATACAGTCAGGTCCATAAATATTGGGACATCGACACAATTCTAATCTTTTTGGCTATATACACAATGGATTTGAAATGAAAACAAACAAGATGTGCTTTAAACTTGCAGACTTTCAGCTTTATTTTGATATTTACATCCAAATCAGGTGAACGGTGTAGGAATTACAACATTTGGATATGTGCCTCCCACTTTTAAAGGGACCAAAAGTAATGGGACAGAGTAAGAATCATCCATCAAACTTTCATTTTAATACTTGTTTGCAAATCCTTTGCAGTCAATTACAGCCTGAAGTCTGGAACGCATAGAGATCACCAGACGCTGGGTTTCATCCCTGGTGATGCTCTGCCAGGCCTCTACTGCAACTGTCTTCAGTTCCTGCTTGTTCTTGGGGCATTTCCCCTTCAGTTTTGTCTTCAGCAAGTGAAATGCATGCTCAATCGGATTCAGGTCAGGTGATTGACTTGGCCATTGCATAACATTCTACTTCTTTCCCTTAAAAAACTCTTTGGTTGCTTTCGCAGTATGCTTCGGGTCATTGTCCATCTGCACTGTGAAGGGCCGTCCAATGAGTTCTGAAGCATTTTGCTGAATCTGAGCAGATAATATTGCCCGAAACACTTCAGTATTCATCCTGCTGATTTTGTCAGCAGTCACATCATCAATAAATACAAGAGAACCAGTTCCATTGGCAGCCATATATGCCCACGCCACCACACTACCACCAACATGCTTCACTGATGAGCTGGTGGTATGCTTTGGATCATGAGCAGTTCCTTTCCTTCTCCATACTCTTCTCATACAATCACTCTGGTACAAGTTGATCTTGGTCTCATCTGTCCATAGGATGTTGTTACAGAACTGCAAATGCTTTTTTAAATGTTGTTTGGCAAACTCTAATCTGGCCTTCCTGTTTTTGAGGCTCACCAATGGTTTACATGTTGTGGTGAACCCTCTGTAATCACTCTGGTGAAGTCTTCTCTTGATTGTTGACTTTGACACACATACACCTACCTCCTGGAGAGTTTTCTTGATCTGGCCAACTGTTGTGATGGGTGTTTTCTTCACCAGGGAAAGAATTCTTCGGTCATCCACCACAGTTGTTTTCCGTGGTCTTCCGGGTCTTTTGGTGTTGCTGAGCTCACTGGTGCGTTCTCTCTTTTTAAGGATGTTCCAAACAGTTGATTTGGCCACACCTAATGTTTTTGCTATCTCTCTGATGGGCTTGTTTTGTTTTTTCAGCCTAACGATGGCTTGCTTCACTGATAGCGACAGCTCTTTGGATCTCATATTAAGAGTTGACAGCAACAGATTCCAAATGCAAATAGCACACTTGAAATGAACTCTGGACCTTTTATCTGCTCCTTGTAAATGGGATAATGAGAGAATAACACACACCTGGCCATGGAACAGCTGAGCAGCCAATTGTCCCATTACTTTTAGTCCCTTAAAAAGTGGGAGGCACATATACAAACTGTTGTAATTCCTACACCGCTCACCTGATTTGGATGTAAATACCCTCAAATTAAAGCTGAAAGTCTGCAGTTAAAGCACATCTTGTTCGTTTCATTTCAAATCCATTGTGGTGGTGTATAAAGCCAAAAAGATTAGAATTGTGTCAATGTCGCAATATTTATGGACCTGACTGTAGTTTTTGTAGTGCGTACGCTTTGCTCCAAATGAGCCACCGACTGATCTATTAGTAATAGATTGTCTAGGTACGCTACAACTGTTATGCCCTGCGCCCTTAACCTGGCTAGAGGTGGGGCCAGCACTTTTGTGAACACCCGGGGTGCTGTGGCTTGCCCGGAGGGCAGGGCTACAAACTGAAAATGCTGCTGTTCTAATTCGAACTGCATAAACTTTTGGTGAGCGGCAATATATAGGGACATGCAGATATGCATCCCTTATATCGATTAGTGCCATAAGTTCTCCTCCTAGAAGGATAGAACTACTGACCTGATCGTCTCCATGCGAAAGGAGCAGATCTTCAGGAACGGATTTAGATTTTTTAGATCTAGAATGGGTCTAACATCTCCATTTGTTTTTGGTACCATAAAAAAAAAAGATTTGAATAAAACCCAAGACCTTGTTCTTTTGTGGGGATCTGTATGATCACCCTTTGAGATATTAATCGGTCTAGTGCCTGAAACAGAGATTGTCTCTTTTCTGGATCTTTGGGATAGCTTGTCCTCAGAAAGCGAGATGGTGGAAAGTCCCGAAATTCCAGCTTGTACCCCAGCGTTACCGTGGAGATGACCCATCTGTCCTGAATTTCCTCTTTCCAGACTTCTGAAAACTGCAGAAGTCTTCCCCCCACCTTGGTGAGGGGGGTTGCCTTTTCATTATGAGGCTTTAGGATTCTGGCTTTCAGGTTTCCGACCCCAGGAGTTCTTTTGAGCCTGGGTCTGATTCTGAGATCTTCCTCTAGAGTCTGACGGCGGAGGCCGTCGCCCCTGCCTAGAGGCGGAAGCCCCTGGCTTAGGGGAAAGAGCCTGTTTAAATGAAGGGCGTTTATACTTTCTTTTGACTGGCAAAAGAGTACTTTCCCCACTAGAAATTGTTTGGGTATATTTGTCCAAGTCTTCTCCAAATAGTCGCTCCCCATGAAAAGGGAGCCCAGTTAGGCGGTCTTACATGGTGCTTCAGCTGACCTAAAATTTTTTAACCACAGGATTCTACGCATATGCACAAGCATAAGCGTAAGGCAGACGCCTGGTGAATAGAATCTTTAATAGCATCTATGGCAAAGCATAATTCTTTTGGTAGTTCAGCCAAATCCCAAGCTTGTTGCAGGAAGCTCTCTAAGGGCCTGTTTAAATTGGTCCTTTAGGGATTGACAGACGCTTTTTGCAGCGACTGCTGACTGAGTAATGGCACCTGCCATGGAAAAAATAGATTTTAACAGGGATTCCAACTCTTTATCTGTTGGATCCTTTAAGCATCTGTGCATTGTCTACTGGACAAGTTAGGCCTTTATTCACATTGGAAATCGCAGCGTCAACTGCTGGTATTTTCCCTCTTTTGGAGAATTTCTTATCCGGGTGATCCCATTCAGCAAAAATAAGCTGTTCTAGTAATGCATGTGCAGGATATGCATGCAAAGGTTGAGAGGGTTTTAAGGAACCCAAGGAAAAAAACAAACTTCTAGGAGACTCCGTTAGAGGTAGCATGAAAGTAGAACAAACCATCTCCGTAAGAGATTGTATCAGCAATTTCTCAGATTTGACAGGCTGAAAAAGGTCCATCTACCATTGTTTCCTCTGCGGAGGAATCACCATTGGTTTGTTTTTATTCCTGATTGACTGAGGGTAACACGTCATCTGTGCCCACTGTTCCCCTTACAAAGGTTCTGAAGTGGGGGAGGAGGATCTAGCACGCTTCCTATCCAACTGAATAGAGGATGGGATTAAAGTCGCTAATCTTTCTTCCAGACCCTGCAGGGAGGAGGAAAGGACATCTTTAGTCACGTATACAGGGGCCGAGATGTGAGAAGCAGTTGCACCATCAATTTGTTCCAATGGCTCACCCTGGCTTGCCATAACTGGTAATTCAGGTGAGGATGACAGCATGGAAATGCGACTGGGGATCCTAGCGCCTGGGGGTGAAACCTTTATGTGGTGTCTTTTTTGGTAGGCATAGTCCTAAGTACAAAAACAGAGACACTATACAAATTGCACTTAATCACTGAAAATAGTCATATGACATTTACAGCTGCTACTAAATTCAGCCTAGTGCTGGAAAAAAGGTGTCGTTCCTGTATCAGGAATGCCAGTTTGCAACCCTCACATGTCCCACAGCTCTTGCGTCCTTGTGTTGCAGGCTGCTTGTTTTCTCCTCGTCAGCCGAGGAGAGACTGTCACAGCTATGTTGTATTTGTTTTTAGCCTGCCGTGTGTCCTCGTGGACGTTCACCGCATCACGCTTAGGCCCCGCCCCCTCTGAGAAAAAATTCTCCCCCTTTTTACTTTTAAAATGTTCCCACGCCTATGCGTGGCGTTTTCGGGTCCACCGAGGAGCACAATAGGAAGTTTAGGTAATGTAACAAGAGTTAAGCCCTGGGTTCCTAGGGTCCAGCCCTACAAAGAGGCATTACAGGCAAAACCTTCGGATACGAGGCCCCAGGTACCATCCCTTTAGGCCTCAATGGCACTTTGGATGGATTTGGTCTATGGAGGCTATTTGAATCCAGCATGGATCCCTCCTGGAGCTCCTCAGAGCACATCTTCACTTGTGACCAACACCTTTAGACACTGGCGAAAACCTGATGTGCTCCTGGAAGGAGGAGGGGTTATATAGAGAGTAAACTTCCTTGATTGGGTTTACCAGTGTCAACACCTGAAGGTAGCCTATAACCCATTATTTACTTAAGGCTCTGTGTCCCATGATGTATGATAAAGAAAAACAGTTCATTACGATTATTTCATATTGGTTTGTCCAAAACAATTTTCTCTTTAATTTTCAACCTTGGAACTTCATGTGAAATGCAAGAAATTCTTCTTTTGGACACTTCTATATACAAATCTAACAGTGCTGAAACATAGATCGAAGCACTGATTTATCCATCACTATGTGTTTTTGTATCTGCTGCCTGTCCTTTCCCTAACAAGAGCTACATTTAGGGAGTTTCACATGAATGGAGCAAATCAAGTGTTCGCACACCTCAGAAATATTCCTCAATGCTGGATGCCAGTGCAGTAAAAATATTGCATATCTCTATGCCAAATAATAAAGCAGTATGAAACAAAAATGGTAAAACCAGCAGGACATATTTATCTAAGTGTATAATTTCCTCATCCTCCTACTAAAATCCTGAAATCATACAACTCAACAGTGCTCATAGATTTTAGCTATTCCATTTGTTTCTATTAGCAACCCATCTAATCTGTATTCGACAACATTCTTACGGAAGGTAGTGAAACAGAATATTAGACATTTTAAGTGGGCTCTCCAATGGTATTAAAGAGGTTAGGTGAAATTTCACACCATATTGTTACATGCTGAGAAATCACCTCGAACGTCAAAGACTTTAATAAGGCTAGAGATAACGTAATTAGGTCAAGTCACTATGCCAGTAATATGTTCCTGGCAAGTTACCCAGGAGCAATTCTTAAGTTAATTGTAAATTAAGCACTTACTTGTAGCTGCGCATATAAATCTTCCCATCCACTGCTGTGAAATGCAATATATGCTCCAAGCCTGCCAGTCTTATACCAGACACTGTGGGTCCTCTAAAGAAGTCTATAAAATAAAAACAGCATTACTTCAGCCAGTACAACCTGATTTCAACATTATAAACACTTATTCAAAAATTATGTAGCACTACCTAGTCTGGATAATATCCAAGAATATCAAAATGTTTTTAAAAGCATATATTTATAAGACATCCGTGAAGGGTCACATTTTTTTAACCTTTTGAAAGCTCATTAGGTAATTAAATTAAAAAATTACCTATCAGGAGGTTTTTCAGGCGCTTGTAATCCTCATTCATTTCAAATGCATCTCCAGCAAATATCAGCAGAGGCTTGGTGGCTTCAGGACATTTGCAGTTCTGTAAAACAAAAATATGGAAATACTTTGTATCTGGCCTCATACTTAATTACTTTAATTAAGGTTTCATTTTTACAAATATTATTACATCAATAAAGTGTCTCAAATCCAACATCTTTCCTGTACGTTGTCATTTTGTACTTGTACATAATGGGTATCAAAATCTTACTATGAGAATAAAACCCAAAAATATCAGAGAAATGTTGGAAGCGGTTATCCAAACTATTATGCACAATTATGTTGCACCAGAGTGATATATTGAGCGTAAGGGCTCAAACACATGGATGGATTTGGGTGTACACCAGAATTTTGTATTTTCAATCCTGGGAGTCCACAGGTCTTGGCATGCAAACTGATTGGGTCCAAGGCCCCTATTCTAAAACTGCATGAGTGTAACCACTAAGATGTGTAGCCACGCTCTGTCAGCTTGTCATTGATTTATACAGGCTGTTAGCCACAGCCGTATGCCAACACCTGTGATTCCTGGGTGCAAAAATATGCTGAATTCTGGCTGTGTAAGCACAAAAGCATCCACATTCTTGGGCCCTACTTGTGGCTTTAGCCCATGGAAGCTAGATTTAGTCGTATGCTATGTACACACGATAGGATTTTTCGACAACAAAACCGTGGATTTATTTACGACGGATGATGGCTGAAACTTGTTTTGCATACACACAGACGCACAAATGTTGTCGGGAACTCCTAACGTCAAGAACATGGTGACGTACAACACGTACGGAGAGCCGAGAAAAATTAAGTTCATTAGCCAGAGGGGCTCTTCTGCTCGATTCCGAGCATGCGTGGAATTTTGTGCGTCGGAATTGTGTACACACGATCAGAATTTCTGACAACGGATTTTGTTGTCGGAAAATTTGAGCACCAGCTCTCAAATTTTTGTTGTCAGAAATTCAGACAACAAATGTGCGATGGAGCCTACACACGGTCGGTATTTCCAACAAGCTCACATCGAACATTTGTTGTCGGAAAATCCTATCGTGTGTACGCAGCATTAGTGTTGTGGTTTACCTGAGAGTTTATAGGTTATCAGAATGGAAGAATAATGACCGTTCTCCTGTCTCTCAAGCCTCTACACAACCAGGAAGATTTTGGGGGCTGTGCAGGCAAACTTATGTCCGACAGCAACTTCCCTCTACGTGACAGAGTTGTTTTTAACCAATTAAGGTCCACCCTATAGCAGTTTTACTGCTACAGGGTGGCACCTGTGTGCCGGATCACGCATGTGTATATATATATACATACATGTGTGTGTGTGTGTGTGTATATATATATATATATATATATATATATATATATATATATATATATATATATATATATATGTGATCCGACTCCTCCGGGTAGGGGGCGCTCATGCACGCCACCGGCAGCTAGCTTCTGCTGTGATTACACACAGCGGAAGCCAAATCGGTGGGTGCACGGTAAACGATGTCCTCCAACACCCGCCGATCGTTAGAGAGACAGAACTACGATCTGTCTAAGTAAACAAGGTAGATCGCTGTTCTGACAGGAGGAAAGGGATGGAATTTGTGTCTCTGCAAAGCAGGGAAAACATTCCATCTCTTCCCCTAGTAAAAAAAACCTTACACAGTATAGTAAAACACTGGCTAGGCACACAGTTAACCCTTTGATGGTCCCAGATGTTAAACCCTTCCCAACCAGTGTCATCAGTATAGTGACAGTGCATATTTTTTTTAGCACCGATCAGTGTATTCGTGTCACTGGTCCCCAAAAGGTGCCAAAATCAAACTCTGCTACTGAGGTGAGGTTGTGGAAGACATTTTCATGTCACAGGTCATACACCATGGCAAGAATGAGCACACAAGATAGTTATACTGCATCAGCAAGGTCTCATCCAGGCAAAGATTTCAAAGCAGCCTGGGGTTTCAAGATGTGCTGTTCAAGCTCTTTTGAAGAAGCACAAAGAAACGGCAATGTTGAGGACCATAGATGCGGTGGTTGGCCAAGGAAACTTAACGCAGCAGGTGAAAGCCACATCATGCTTATTTCCCTTCAACATCGAAAGATGTCCAGCAGTGCTGTCAGCACAGAGCTGGCAGAAACCAGCAGGACCCAGGTACACTCATCTACTGTCCAGAGAAGTCTGACCAGAAGTGGTCTTCAAGGAAGAATTGTGGCCGAAAGTAAGACCTCCAATGTGGAAACAAGGCTAAGCAACTCAACTCTGCACGAAAACATAAAAACTGGGGTGCAGAAAAATGGCAGTGTGTGCTCTGGACTGATGAGTTAAAATTTGAAATATTTGGCTGTAGCAGAGGGCAGTTTGTTCACTAAGGGGCTGGAGAACTGTACAATAATGAGTGCCTGCAGGACACAGTGAAGCATAGTGGAGGTTCTTGCAAGTTGGGGCTGCATTTCTGCAAATGTAGTTGGAGATTTGGTCAGGATCAATGCTGTGAAATACAGGCAGATACTTATCCATCATGCCATACCATCAGGGAGGCCTATAACATTCTGCAGCAGAACAACCACCCCAAACATACAGCCAATATCATTAAGAATTATCTTCAGCATAAAGAACAAGAAGTCCAGGAAGTGATGATTTGGCCCCCACAGAACCCTGATCTCAACATCATGGAGTCTGTCTGGGATTACATGAAGAGACAGAAGGATTTGAGGCAGCCTACACAGGAGATCTGAGATTACTTCTCCAAGGTGTTTGGAACAACCTACCTGCAAAGTTCCTTAAAAAACTGTGTGCAAATGTACCTAGAAGAATTGATGCTGTTTTGAAGGCAAAGAGGGGTCACGCCAAATACTGATTTGATTTGGATTTCTTTTTGTCCATTTACTTTTACTTTTTGTTAGTTGATAAAAATAAACTATTAAATAAATACTTCTATTTCTGAAAGCATTCTTACATTTACAGCATTTTTTTTACACCTGCCTAAAACTTTTGCACAGATTTTATATATAATTTTTTTTTACATACATCGTAAATCAATGTACCTTAAACTCCTTCAAGGACACATATTTTTCCATTCCTAGCTCAACCATATCCAGCACATGGAAATCATACATGCGACCTAGTAAGCAAAGAAAAAGTGAGTCACAGGAAAAATTATAAACCAATTCTATACAAACAGACGCAGAGCTTTCCAATTTACATAGTTGGTAAGGTCGAATAAAGACACCAGTCCATCCAGTTCAACCTAAGTGAGGGTGTGTGTCTACAATTGTCCCTATCCCTGTACACTGTGTCTCATTAAGATGCTCATCTATTATATTATTATTTTTCTTAATTTAAGATTTAAAGTATATATATATATATATATATATATATATATATATATATATATATATATATATATATATATATATATATATATATACACACACATACATATATATATATATATATATATATATATATATATATATATATATATATATATATATATATATATATACACACATACACACTATATAATTAAAATATAAAAAAATATAATTTTGGACAGAAGCCAATTAACCTACCAGCATGTCTTTGGAGTGTGGGAGGAAACCGGATTACCTGGAGGAAACCTACGCAGGCACAGGGAGAACATGCAAACTCCAGGCAGGTTGTGTTGTGGTTGGGATTCGAACCATCGACCCTTTTTACTGCTAGGTGAGAGTGCTCCACACTACACCACTGTTCCGCCTTTAAAAAGTGTTTACCAATGTTTTAGAGGATGCCAGGACAGGGGTACGTTGCGACACACGTTCTGGAGTTGTAAAGCCTTAGACACCGTTTGGCACAAGACTACATCTCTCATAAGGCTTCTTTCCGGAGTATCGCTTACATTGACATGTCAAATGTATTTGCTGTTTGCAGAGCTTCCAGATGTTCCCCTCCCCATACAAAAATTAATCCACACACTTTTTAGTGCGATTCAATGGACAATAGCATTGAACTGGAAGCGCCCCCACGTTTCCTGGTCACAGGTGATTTCTCATATGGAGTCCATCAGGTCTATGGAGAGAATACATCATACTCTCCTAGACTCCATGCACATATTTGACCGAAAGTGGAACATCTGGACAGCCCATCTGCTTAGTAACAGACTGGAGGATCCCTCGGTACCCGCAGCTGACTCCCAATAAAGCAAATCATGATCCTATTTGTTAGAACATACCGGTAGGATACCTCCGGACCTCCATAACATATCTGATCCTTATATTAATGGAAACATCATTTTTGTTCCCTGACAGTAAACTCAATTTACTAGAAGTGCACATTTATCACAACTGTAAGCTCCCTGTTTTTCTTTTTTTTTCTTTATTTGATTGTCTTTTCATTTCCTTTTTGTTTTATTACTTCTGTTTTATGGGCTTATTTTGTACAGTTATGAGAATTATTATTTGCATTATGTGTGATATATCATTTAACTGTTTTGGGCTTTCTAGCCACCATGATTCTTGTCACTACCGTGCCTGTACACCCAGATGTTATATTTTCCTACAATAAAAACGTTTGAAAACGAAAAAGTGTTTACCAAAAAAATTACATCAGGTGGTAAAACATTAAAATGGCACTTTCTCAAACAATTTTGGATCTGGGGGCTCCTTTGTTAAAGGGGGCTTCCAGATCCTGATAAGCTACCTCCCACACCCCCACAATCACTGGACCAGGGGTGTGGGGAAGGGGCCCTTGTCCTCACGGGGTTCCCCTTAAAATACAAACCAGACCGAAGGGCCTGGTGTATTATTTGAGGGGGACCCAACACATTTTTTGTGGCGTAGGTCCCTTTTCAAAATCCATACCAGACCCACTTTTTTTTTATGTTGGTGGGAATTCCCTGCTGACAACAGGGATGACTCATCGTTGTTAGGATGCTTACGGGTGCCAGATCCTTAACAACCGATGACTCATCCTTGCTGCTGACAGCAGAGATGAGTCAAATTTGTATTTTCAATAAAGTGGAACTTAACCCACCAACATTCAAGGCACACCATGATTTAAAACGGTTCACACAGGGGCAACTTGTCAGGCGACTTAGCCGCCTGACAAGTCGCGTCCTGTTCTGTACTACGGAACTGTTCTAAAAGGAGCAACGCAAGTCGCTCCGACTTAGAAAAAGGTTCCTGTACTATTTTTGGGGCGACTTCAGGCGACTTGCATTGACTTCTATATAGAAGTCGTTTTGCAAGTCGCCGCTGAAGTCATGTGCAGGTCGCCCCTGTGTGAACCGGCAGTAACAGTTACTAGTGTGCTTGTGTCAGCCTTCAACTGAACTGTCAAGCCATCAAATGGCTGGTGTCATAGTGATCACATGTGCAGCACCATAGCAACTGCAGATCAAACAAAGGCTAAGACGGCAGCTTCCTTGAGTGTAAAAGATAGGAGAGTTTAGTTCTGCTTTAAAATGCAGACAGGGAGAGAGCAGACCAACAATGATAGCAGCTTTTAGTAAATATCTTGTCATCTATAATATAAAAAAAGAAAAAAAGAAAAAAAGAAAAAAGTGTGTCACAACCCATCACCAAGTCATAAAGCCATAGAGTATGAGGACTTGCAGCTGGTAAAGTATGGACACAAACAGTTTAAAGCGTAACTCCACTTTTTGTTGAAAAAAAAAAAAAACACAACACAATCCCCCTCCCCAAACTGATTTATGAACATTGCAAGGATTGCAGATACAAAACTTTTTCTGTTCTAAAACTATAACTTGGTGTGCTTTGTGTGTTCTAATGGGAAAAGTGGCTATATGAATCCTTATAGAAGCAATATCACCCCTTAGGCAGTATCTCATCAAATATGAAATCCTTACTGCAGAAGATGCCTAAAATTTCACTTGTATCTTAGTGCTGACATTTAAGATAATCAGTGAGTCAATCACACAAGCAGGAAATTATATTTCTGGCGTGTTCTGTACACCAACAAAATGTCAAGAGGCTGCATTAAATTTTTTGACTGCTTTAACCTCTTGCTGACCTGCTCACAGTAGATGTACTGCGAGTGGGCGGCAAAGCCAGGCACCGCAATGTACTCTTCGGTCGTGGTGTACTTTCTGGTTTGACAGCACGCATGTGCCCCCTGCTGTGATTGGACACAATGATTTTGGCTGAAATCTGCTAACTGGCTGTGATCACAGCACAGAGTTATATATTCACAAAAACACAATTCTGTGCACAGACAGTTTCTTCTACCTGGAATCAACTCTGATTTCAGGTAGAAAAAGCAAAACACTTGTTAGGCACACAGTTAACCCCTTGATTGCCCCTAGATGTTAAGCCTTTCCCAGCCAGTGGCATTAGTACAGTATTATCACTGTATTAGTGCCACTAGCGACATCAGTTAGTGTCCCTCCCGGCCAGTGTCAGTTAGCGCTACATTGCCCACCACACTATCACAGTGTCATTATAAATCGCTGATCACCGCAAGTACCATTATAGTATCTGTACGATTAGTATCTTGATCACGATCAGAACTATACTAGTGTCCCCAAAAATGCAGTTTGGATTTTACAAAATACATAGCAGAATACACTTTGGCCTAAATTTATGAATAAACTTAATTTTATTTAACAGAAAGTAGAAGCTATTGTTTTGTTTTTTTAATTTTCTGTATTTTTTTTGTTTATATACCGTATTTATCGGCGTATAACACGCACCGGCGTATAACACGCACCGGCGTATAACACGCACCCCAATTTAGGAGGGAATTTTAAGGAAAAAAAAACTTTTAGGAGGGAAGTTGAAGGGAAAAAAAACTTACATTTAAACGCCCATCATTGCAGCCTTGTCAGTGCAGCCTTCCCCAGTGCAGCCTTCCCCAGTGCAGCCTTCCCCAGTGCAGCCTTCCCCAGTGCAGCCTTGTCAGTGCAGACTTCCCCAGTGCAGCTTTACCCAGTGCAGCCTTCCCCAGTGCAGCCTTCCCCAGTGCAGCTTTACCCAGTGCAGCTTTACCCAGTGCAGCTTTAACCAGTGCAGCTTTAACCAGTGCAGCCTTCCCCAGTCCAGCCTTCCCCAGTGCAGCCTTCCCCAGTGCAGCCTTCCCCAGTGCAGCCTTCCCCAGTGCAGCCTTCCCCAGTGCAGCCTTCCCCAGTGCAGCCTTCCCCAGTGCAGCCTTCCCCAGTGCAGCCTTCCCCAGTGCAGCCTTCCCCAGTGCAGCCTTCCCCAGTGCAGCCTTCCCCAGTGCAGCCTTCCCCAGTGCAGCCTTCCCCAGTATATGACAGGTCGGGAACGCAGGGGATCGGCGTATAACACGCACCTGTGACTTTCCCCTGATTTTAAGGGGAAAAAAGTGCGTGTTATACGCCGATAAATACGGTAATTTAAAAAAACCCAGTGGTGTTCAAATACCACCACCAAAAAGCTCTATTTGTGTGGAAAAAAATAAATAAGTAGTAGCAGTACTGAATTAGTAGCACAGTGCTGAATTGCAAAAAATACCCTGGTCATGAAGGAGGCAAAACCTTCTGGAGGTCAAGTGCTTAAACTACAGCGGTTTCAGATTGAAATGCAAAGATCATTTTTAGGAGCAATAAATTACAAAATGGTTTCTGTGACAATTTTACACGCTATATTATTTTTTTTAATGAAGATTTATTTTCAGTTACTGTCACAGTGCCAACAGTTTTACTAGAAAATAAAAGATGAAAAATCGGAAACAGTTTTTAGGAATTGTTTGATTTACATAGCAACAGGCTTTTCATTTTCCCTTTGCTTTTATTTTGTACTTGTTCATACATCTTTTTATTGACTCCATACACCCTTGTATCTTACTTATGTAAACAGCTTACATATTTATGGATAGTTGTTCTACAGCTGTAACCCTGCATTATTGCTGTATTACTTGAACATAATATCTTTTGATACTTTTACAGTAAATATACCACACAACAAAATAATAAAATCACTTTCAAATAAAAAACAAATACTGGGGAGAACAATATATAACCTCACCAAAGATCAGGTTGTTAGGGCGTTTCTTGTTATGGGAACCAAACACAAACAGTGAGCAGTCTGATTTCTTCGAGAAAAATTCCTAATGCATACACAATAGCAGAAGAACACAATTACTTCATTATCAGAGAGGAAAATAGATTTTTTTTTGTCAGTCTTTCTTGGTCACCTAAGCTACTCACAGCAACCAGTAGACTATGTGATTGATAACTGCTGTGGTGCTCTGAAGATAAAAAAAAAAAGGAAGGATGGGGAACAGGTGACTGATTTTATCTGCTTTATTGCCTTGGGGTCACTTTGCACTAAAGTTCACTCAAACATTTCCCAATATTCACAGTAGAGCGTTAGCTGGCCTTACTTTTGGCAGTATATGTATACTGGGTATGAGTATTACCTGTGTGCAGGACAGAGGTGAGACCCACCAAGTGGCAAACTCATTTTTAACCCCTTTACAACTACTTAACACATGTGCGGCAGCAAAAGGGTGTGTTTTAATGCCTACTCTCCACACTTACAGAGGGTAAAATAAGTAATGAACACGTCACCATTTTTCTAGATAAAAATATTTCTAAAAGGTGCTATTGACATTAAATTTTCACCACATATCGGTAACAACCCATGCAATCCATACATATAAAGAAACAAAAACAAATACATTTAGAAATAAAGTTGTGTAATAAAATGGAATGACACAGGGAAAAAGCATTGAACACAAAGAAAGGAAGGTGCAAAAAGGCACGGAAATCCAGGACACCGGCAGAAATCTATCAGTAATTAGAAAGCAACCCTGCCTCTTGTCAGGGCAAATTAATATCATCTGGTTCAGTCTCAACTGATGGCCTATAAAAAAGGTGTCTCATTACCAAGGTGTCGCACAAGAAAAATCTCATGATGGGTAAAAGCAAAGAACTCTCTCAAGACCTTCTCAACATTATTGTTGCAAAACATACTGATGGCATTGGTTACAGGATTTCTAAACTTCTGAATGTTCCAGTGAGCAATCCAGAAGTGGAAAGATCATTTTACCATGAATCGGCCACAACCAGGTTCTCCTCGCAAGATTTCTGACAGAGGAGTGAAAAGAATTATCAGAAGAGTCGTCCAAGAGCCACTTGTGGAGAGCTTCAGAAAGACCTGGATTTATAGAAGGGGACAGATATTGTAAACTGTGTCTGACCTACTCACTATACTATGCTAGACAGGAGATACTGCTGAAATGGAAGTTGGAGGAACCACCTACTCACGCTTCTTGGCAAAGCTAGCTGAACTCGGTGCTGCCCCTGTACAGATTCACATATGAAAGCAGACAATGCCCGAGGAATTTAGCTAAAGTGTGGTCATGGAGAGATGCTTGTGGCTAATACCTGGGTTCTCCCCCCACCAGTACTGATGGATGGATCATCCTCTGGTTGTCCCCCCCACCTTGTCCTTCCCTCCCCACTCTTCCCACTCTCTGCCCCGCCCCTCCTCTCTTTCACGCTGCCCGTTCCTAGTTCACTGCTATGTCCGAAGGTATACGAGATGATACAGTGATAATGGTTGGGAATACTTACCAAAGATGGATAGGAGTTTGACACACCTGGGATTGATACCGTCAGATGGGAGGTGACTCCCTGTAGGAAAGTGAACTATTGATGCCTATACCTGTATGCTACAAACTGATTGTACTGTAATGCTGAATTGTCTAATAAACTTCTCTGTTAAAAAAAAAAAAAGAAAACACCTGGATTTAGCAGGTACAATTGCTTATTGTTTCAAAGAAAACAATAAGTAATGCCATGGCCTGTATGCACGCTCACCACGCAAGACTCCATTGCTGAAGAAAAAAATGTTGACGCTTGTTTGAAGTTTGCTGCACAACATTTAGACAAGCCTGTGAAATACTGGGAGAATATAGTCTGGTCAGATGAGACCAAAACTGAACTCTTTGGATGCATTAATGCACACAAAGTTTGGAGGTGGGAACATCATGGTGTAGGGCCATTTTTTCAACATATGGTACTGGAAAAACTCCATGTCATTGAAGGAAGGATGAATGGAAACATGCACCAAGACATTCTTGATAAAAATCTGCTGCCATCTACCAGGATGATTAAGATGAAACAAGGGTGGACATTTCAGCAATGATTCCAAACACAAAGCCAAGAAAACTCTCTATTGGTTTCAAAAAAAGAAAATAAAGCTGCTAGAATAGCCCAGCCAATCACCTGACTTGAATCCAATAGAAAATCTATGGAAAGAACTAAAGATCAGAGTTTATAGAATAGACCCACCCTTCAAGATTTGAAGACTGTTTGTATGGAAGAATGGGCCCAAATCACACATGAGAAATGCATGCGACTAGTTTCTCTATACAGGAGGCATCTTAAAGCGGTCATGATCAACAAAGGATCTTGTAAAAAGTATTAAATAAATTTCAGTTAGCGTGTTCAATACTTTTTCCTTGTGTCATTCCATTTTATTACACATAACTTAATTTCTGGATTTATTTGTTTTGGTTTCTTTGTATGTGTGGTTTGCATGGTTTGTTGCCGGCATGTGGTGAAAATGTAATGTCAATAGCACCCTTAGAGATATATTTACCTAGAAAAATGGTGACGTGTTCAAAACTTATTTTACCCGCTGTATGTGTGCTGGGTGACCAATGTTTATGTTCCGACAGAGTGCTCACTGTACGCCCCCAGCACAAAGACCGAGCTGTCATAGGACTGGCTTACGATCATGGGACCGCTGACTGTAGTCACATGGTCACCGATCCTTCCCACCCTCAGGTGTTCATAACTGTTTAAAGGGACTTCAGGGAGGGCAGAAAAGGGTTAATATTAATCACTCGTAAACTTTGACACATGCTTTTTTTCTCTTGGATTCTGATAAGCTCGAATGACAAAAGTGCATTTAAAAAAGCTCACATCCCATACATTTACATATTTTCCTAAAACTTACCACTGATGTCTGATCTTCAAACGGTCTTGTCATATTTTTCCTAAACAAAACATGGTAAGAGATTAGATAATTGAAACAGAGAAGGTCTATATTATAACTAAACATAGAAAAGGCAAGGCTTCAACCTTCAGCCTTGTTGGCCAGCAAGGCACCCTGGCTAGCTAAGGGCAATATGGCAAATTGTAAACAAATACTTATCGTGTATTTCCTTTCCTGGCCTATCCTCACGTCAGCACACAATGTCCTGTGCTGACGTGATAGGTCAGAAAAGTATTATCCCTACACAGCAAAGAATGTAACCTCAAAAGGCACACAGTGGGGAAGATTTACTAAAACTGGTGCACACAGAACCTGGTGCTGTTGTGCAGAGTAATCAATCAGCTTCTAGGTTTAATTGTCAAAGCTTAATTGAAAAGGCTGAAGACTACCAGAGGGCTGGTATGCATGGGAAAATATAGGTGCCCATACCAGAAGCCCAGAGAAAAAAGATACTGTGCAGATACTAAACGATATCCTTTATCCTCCAAAAATAATTCATGCACATCCACTACTTAACCACTTACCGTCCAGCAACATATCTGTATGTCGCTGGACTTTCGGTGGTTATACTGGGATGATGCCGGCAGCTGCAGGAATCACCAAGGTATAGTTTTTTAGAATCGGTGATTGGCTCTCTTGTAATAGCAATCGGAGCGGCTCACTAGATCTCCCCCCTCCCACAGCTCTCTGGAGCGCTCATGTCCCACTGGCAGACCCGAGCGACCAGCCAGCATGTGGCCAGACAGACGAACAAAGCCGGGATCGGCTGTTCGTAATAGTAACCGGGAAGCGATGACATGACATGACTTCCGGTTTACATGGAAACCATCGGCGCCATTTTTTGAAAATCAAAAGTATTCAGAAACACCGATCTTGGTGTTTTTGAATGCTTAAAAAAATAAATAAAGCAACAGTATAAATAAGTAATTTAAAAACTGCAGCAGTATGGCTCGGTTGTGCAAATCGCCGTTATGTTACGTCGGTAGCATAAACGGCCACTAGGGGGCGTGTACGCCTCTCGATCCGATGAGTGCCCGGCAGTCTCGATCGCCGCCGGGCTCCTGCGAGCGCTCGGGGCACACGGAGAACCGGGAGCTGTATGTGTAAACACACCGTTTCCGATTCTCTGAGGGTTGAACCGACAGATCGTCTGTACATACAGAGTATGAACAGCGATCTGTTAGTTTCCCTGCACAGTCCCATCCCCCCTTCAGTTAGAACACACAATAGGACACACATTAACCCCTTCCCTGTCCCCTAGTGGTTAACCCCTTCACTGCCAGTGAAATTTTTACAGTAATCAATGCTTTTTATTAGCACTGATCGCTGTATTAATGCCAATGGTCCCTAAAATGTGTCAAAATTGTCTGACGTGTCCGCCATAATGTCGCAGTCACGATAAAAATCGCTGATCGCTGCCATTACTAGTAAAAAAAAAAAATATTAATAAAAAAAGTCATAAAACTATCCCCTATTGTGTAGACGCTATAACTTTTACGCAAACCAATCTCAACAACTTACGTCCCATTTCCTTACTCTCCTTCTCCTCCAAACTTCTTGAAAGACTGGTCTACAACCGACTAAGCGACCATCTGACCATGAATAAACTTCTTGATCCCCTTCAGTCCAGTTTTCGCCCTCAACACTCCACGAAAACTGCTCTCCTTAAACTCTCAAATGACCTACTAATGGCTAAAACCAGTGGACACTATTCTGTACTACTTCTCCTGGATCTCTTTGCTGCCTTTGACACAGTGAACCACCCCCTCCTCCTCAAAAAACTCCACTCCTTTGGTCTCCGTGACTGTACTCTTCGCTGGTTCTCATCCTACCTATCACACCGCTCCTTCAGTGTCACTTACAACTCTACTTCCTCCTCTCCCTTTCTCCGTTGGGGTCCCCCAAGGTTCTGTTCTTGGACCTCTCCTTTTCTCAATCTACACCACCTCCTTGGGTCAGTTGATTGCCTCCCACGGCTTTAAATATCATCTCTATGCTGATGACACCCAAATCTATCTCTCCACCTCCCAGCTCTCTCCATCTGTCTCCTCTCGCATTACCAACTTACTAGCAGACATATCAGCCTGGATGTCACATCACTGCCTCAAACTCAACCTATCCAAAACCGAGCTCATGATATTTCCTCCCTCAGGTGCCACTTCCCCTGATTTTCCTGTCAATATCAATGGCTCAACTATCAACCCATCTCCCCACGCCAAGGTCCTAGGTGTAATCCTGGACTCTAAACTAACCTTTCGACCCCACATTCTATCACTATCCAAAACTTGCCGCCTCAATCTCTGCAACATCTCCAAGATACGCCCCTTCCTAACCAATGTCACCACAAAGCTTCTAACCCACTCCCTGGTCATCTCTCGCCTCGACTACTGCAACTCCCTCCTCATTGGTTTACCTCTAATTAGGCTATCCCCACTTCAGTCCATCATTAACGCTGCTGCCAGGCTCATCCACCTCACAAACCGCTCAGCGTCTGCTACATCCCTTCTGCCAATCACTCCATTGGCTGCCACTCAGTCACCGAATTAAATTCAAGATACTAACTATAACTTACAAAGCCAGCCACAACCTGGCCCCCAGCTACATCTCTAACCTAGTCACAAAATACCAACCTAACCGTTCTCTTCGCTCCTCCCAAGACCTCCTGCTCTCAAACTCCCTTGTTACCTCATCCCATGTTCGCCTTCAGGACTTCTCCAGAGCCTCCCCCATCCTCTGGAATGCTCTACCCCAATACGTCCGATTTTCTCCTACTTTATCCACTTTCAGACGATCCCTGAAAACTCATCTCTTCAGAGAAGCCTATCTGGCCCCCACCTAACAACTGTACATTTACCTTCTCAATCAGCACATCACCCACAGTTATTACCTCTTGTATCTCTTGACCTTCCCTTTTAGATTGTAAGCTCTAAGGAGCAGGGCCCTCTGATTCCTACTGTATTAAAGTGTATTGTATTTGTACTGTCTACCCTCAAGTTGTAAAGCCCTACGTAAACTGTTGGCGCTATATAAATCCTGTATAATAATAATATACGCTTATTGCGATTTTTTTTTTTACCAAAAATATGTAGAATACGTATTGGCCTAAATTGAGGGAAAAAAAAAAATTTTAATATATTTTTTGGGGATATTTAATATAGCAAAAAAGTAAAAAATAATGCGTTTTTTTTCAAAATTGTCACTGTTTTTTGGTTATAGCGCAAAAAAAAAAAAAGGGTCATGAGCGTTTGGGGGCTGAAGACATCCAGCATCACCGCAGTCCCATGGGCTCAGCTCCATTCCAGGACCCTCAGCAATACCTCCTATCCTCCTGGGAAGAGAAGAGAGGAACGCTGGACAACAGGGTTCCAATTCCAGAAAGGGTGAAGAAGTCTCTACAGTGGTGGCTCAATCCTCAGAGGTTGCAGGAGGGCCACCTTTGGGCCCAACTCCAACCCCTCAGGGTAACAACAGATGCAAGCGCTTGGGGTTGGAGGGCTCACTTAGAGGAACTTCGACTCTGGTTCCAGGGCGTCTGGAACCAGAGTCAGAGAAACGCTTCCTCCAACTTCCGGGAGCTCTTGGCGGTCAGAGAGGCCTTAAGGACCTTCGAGGAAAGAATCAAGGGCAGGGAGGTCCAGATCCTTTCCGACAACGCAACCGTGGTGGCCTTCCTGAATCATCAGTGAGGCACCAGATCTCTCGCTCTTCTGAGTTGGCTCTGGAACTCCTGGAGTGGGCAGAGCAGAGAGTCCCCTCTATCTCAGCAGTACATATGAAGGGGGCATACAATGTCAAAGCAGACTATCTTAGTCAGCAACCGATTCACGAGAGAGAGAGAGAGAGAGAGAGAGAGAGAGAGAGAGAGAGAGAGAGAGAGAGAGAGAGAGAGAGAGAGAGAGAGAGAGAGAGAGAGAGAGAGAGAGAGAGAGAGAGAGAGAGAGAGAGAGAGAGAGAGAGAGAGATTGATTCAGAGGTGGGGTAGACGCGCTGGCCCAAGTCTGTGACTTCCATTTGGCATATGCCTTTCCACCTTAGTTCTGATCCTAAGGATACTGCAGAAGCTGAGTCTCTCAGAGGGCAGACTGATTCTGATCGCCCCTTGGTGGCCCAAGAGGACCTGGTTCCCTTCCCTGGGAAATTGGCCCGTAGCTCCCTCTCAGCGCCTTCCGGAGCGGCGGGCCCAGTCTGCCACCCAGATCCTGGCTTCTTCAGGCTGACAGCTTGGCTCTTAAAAGGGAGAGCCTGCAAAAAAGGGGATGTTCTGAGAGAGTAATCAACACCCTTCTTTTGAGCAGGAAGCCGATTAACAGGCGTATTTACGCCAGTCTGGGGAGTCTTCTCGCACTGGTGCCAGGCGAATGGGACTTCCCAACAAGAGATCCCAGCCATCCTGGTCTTTCTCCAGATTGGCGAGGATCAGGGGTTGGCGATTCCGGCCGTAAAAAAAAAAAAAAAATTTAAAAGTCAGCAGCTACAAACACTGTAGCTGCTAAATTGAAATAAGTACTTACCTGTCCTGGGTGCCCGCGATGTCAGCCACCGGAGGTCGACCCATCCCTCGGCTCTCTGGTCCCGGCACCGCCGTCCTAGGTAAGGGAAACAGGCAGTGGAGCCTTGCGGCTTCACTGCCAATTCTCTACTGCGCACGCGTGAGCGGCGCTCTGTGAATGGCCCCGTGGTGTTCTGGGAACACACACAGTTCCCAGAAGACAACGGGGCCGCTCACCGAGGAGCAGAAGACGCCACGAAAAGGAAGAGGCAGATTAGGAAGACTGCCTAGCAACAAGGGTTTAGGCAAGTTTAAAAATTTTATTTTTTTTCAAATGTTTTTTTTTTTTTTTTTTTTTAAATACTCTATTTTTTTTTTAGGATTTTGGGTGTAATTTTTTTTTCAGGGTGGCCCTCCACTTTAAGGTTCAGGTCGTAGCCTTGTCCAGTTTTTTGGACAGGAGGTAGACAGATAGACTGTCCCCAGTGCAGATGAGCAAGTTTCCGCCTTGCTTACCCTAAAGACAGCCTTCCTGTTGGTGGTGACAACAGCCAGGAGGATAGGCGACATCCAGGCTCTGTCAATAAAAGAGTCCTTTTTTCTATTATTTGATGACAGGGTTGTACTAAGGCAGGACCCCCTATACCTTCCGAATGTAGCCTCAAAGTTCCACAGAACTCAAAGAGATTGTCCTTCCTTCATTTTGTACCAATCCTCAGAATGAGAGAGAAAGTTCCTTTCATTGTTTAGATGTCAGACATTGTCTGATGGCTTATTTAGAATGAGTAAGAGAGTTTAGAAGGTCCAGCCAATTATTAGTTAGCTTTTCTGGCCAGAAGAAATGTCAGCAAGCGTCTAAAGCATCCATAGCAAGATGGATCAAGCAGACTATTATTTTAGCATATGATCAGGCTGGTAGGGCAACCCAGAATAACCTTAAAGCACATTCCACTCGGTCTCTGGCGATCTCTTGAGCAGAAAGGGCCAGAGCATCGGTGGAGCAAATATGCAGACCAGCTACATGGACAAGCCAGAGCACCTTCCTGAGACACTACAGGGTGGAGTTGCTGTCATCTCTTGATCTGGCGTTTGGTAGGAAGGGCCTACAAGCTGTTGATCTGCCCTAAGGTAGGCCTGAGCTACTTCTTGCTCTTCTCTCAGGGTGCCGTCCTGGAAGTCGACTTGAGAAAATGACCAGTTACACTTACCGGTAATGGTGTTTCTTGGAAGTCTTCCAGGACGGCAGGCCTATTTCCAACCCTCTCTTTTGGTATGTTGGTTTTGTATGGAGTTTTGAGGTATTTCACTCTCGTACACTGGTGTGGGTCAATACTTTTTCACAACTGAGGAGCACAGGGAGGGGTGGGGGTTTTAACCTCTTTGTTGATTGCGTTTCCTGTCAGGTGGGACCAGTCATCTCTCAGGTTGCCATCCTGGAAGACTTCCCAGAAACACCGTTATCGGTAAGTGTAACTGGTAATTTTTTTCCCAAAAAATTCCATTTGAAAAAACGCTGCGCAAATACCATGTGACATAAAAAAAAATGACAAAACCCACCCTCTGCTTTGAAAAAATATATATATAATGTTTAGGGGTTCTAAGTAAATTTCTAGCAAAAAATACTGATTGTTACATATAAACAAAATGTGCCAGAAAAGACCCGATCTGGAAGTAGTTAATGGCCCTGTAATCCATTTTTTTAAAAATATTTTACTGCGCTTTTTCTGCCTCCTTGTAACGGCTTCCGTGAGTTCCCAAACCACTCATCTCCCCCCTCACTTCTGTTGTTTTGGAATAAGCAGCATGCGTTTCTTGTGGTCACATGTATTGCTCTATATGTACACACACACACACACACACACACGCAAGCAAGCAAAAGAACATTCCTACATCCGATAGAGAATGAACAGAAAGTAGGATCACAGCAAGAAAAAAAAAAAAAGGAATTTGGAGATTTGAAGGAGGCTGAGAGCAATAGAAGGTACTTTTGTAAAGAATACATACATCAATAAAAATTTTAGTTTTTAAACCCAGTTTAGCTACTTTAAGGATACAGGTGAAAGACACAGCAGCTAACATGTATATTAACTCACAATGAAAGTGTGAAGTTGGGAAGTTGGGGCTTAGCATACTACCTGAAATCGCCAGAGCTTTGCCTGCCAGAGTGGCTGTGACAGGAGGATTTGGAAGGTATGTACAGGTGCTACAAAAGCAAATGTTTGCTTTTGGATTTATTACAGCTTTAAACATTTCAACACCTGGCCCTATTCTGACACTTCTCACATATATGTAAAAAAAAAACATTTATTTTCTAGAAAATTACTTACATTATATATTTTTTATTTAAGCAGAGGTTCTAGAGAATAAAATGATAGGTGTTTTTATGTCGCATTGTATTTTTAATGCAATTTTTTTTAAAAAAATACACTTTAGTGAGTTTTAATGCACAAAAACAAAAAAATAACCACTTTTTTGGTAAAATATAAAAAATAATGTTACACCGAGTAAATAGATACCCAACATGACACGTGTTAGAATTTAATCTTATTTATTTTATTTTTACACAGTCTCTAAGCTTTTTATCAGCTTTACTATCACAAGGGGGTAGCATGGACAGCGATTGGTACTCATTACTGAGATATCTGGGGTTTATTAGACCTCAGATGTCTGCTCTGCCCTTAAAAGCATCTGATCAAACCAACATCCTTGCTCGTCTCTATGGTAAGCCGACGGAACTGCCGGCTTCAGTCATGGGCTCCCTGGAGGCACAGGAGAGCCTGTGAAGGCAGAGCAGGGGAGGATAAGGATCCCTTTCTGCTGGCAGTAAAAGCAATCCAGTGGCTTTTTAGCCACTCAAATTGCTTTTACATTTTTCAGCAAGACCAGCTAAAACAAACTATACTGGGTTAAGACTGTAGCTATGGCTCCGGTATATGGGTAGGTTCTTTTAGGGGAAGGGGTTAAGACACCCAAAACTTTATATATTTTCTGAAAACAGCAAATAAAGTGAATAAAATACCGTATATACTCGAGTATAAGCCGAGTTTTTCAGCCCATTTTTTTGGCTAAAAAAACCCGCCCCGGCTGATACGCGAGTGAGTTAAAATGAAGTCCGAAATGGAGGAGAAAAAGGGGCAGGGCCGTTCCGCTGGGTGACGCTCGTAAAACATTGGCCCAGCGCCCCTCCCTCCCATGCTGTTTCAGATCGCCGCGCAGCCAGCCGCATAACGATGTCCCGCCTCCTCTTGTGACAGATGGTACAGTGATCCAATGCTAGGAATCATTGTGCCGTGTGTCATAGGAGGCAGGAAATCCTTACCGCGGCTGCACAGCGATTCAGATCCAGCTCTCCTCTCCCTGCAATCAGCGCAGCGCCGCTCTCTCCCAGCTGAGCCAGGACACATCCCTGAGGGCCAGAACGGAGCCCCCACTGTCTCCACTGGGTACCCCAATCTTTAGCAACCCTGCAAAGGCAAAAATGCGCCTGGATACCTCTGCAGTCAGCCATGAGGTAAGTCTCATTACTGCATTAACCTCTTACCTGCCGATACAAAACCCTCAGCCTGACTCCATCGCTGCCTTCCCCACTGTGGGACAACTTATCTCATTACCAGGCACTGGTAGGCTGTACCTGATGGGCACTGGCAGGCTGCATGTCATGAGGACTGATAGGCTGTACATGATGGGCACTGGCGGGCTGCATGCCATGGGCACTGATAGGCTGTACATGATGGGCACTGACAGGGTGCATGTCATGGGCACTAATAGGCTGTACACGATGGGCAATGGCAGGCTGCATGTCATGGTCACTAATAGGCTGTACATGATGGGCACTGGCAGGCTGCATGTTATGGGCACTGATAGGTTGTACATGATGGGCACTGGCAGGCTGCATGTCATGGGCACTGATAGGCTGTACATGATGGGCACTGGCAGGCTGCATGTCATGGGCACTGATAGGCTGTACATGATGGGCACTGGCAGGCTGCATTTCATGGGCATTGATAGGCTGTACATGATGGGCACTTTTGAAATTTACCAGAAGCTGTTGCATTTCCCACCCTCGGCTTATAATCGAGTCAATACGTTTTACAAGTTTTTTGTGGTAAAAGTAGGTGCCTCGGCTTTTATTCGGATCAACTTTTACTCGAGTATATACGGTAGTGGTAGTCACATTTTATGTCACATGATAGTAGCACAATGGTTTATCAAGCACAAAATTTTCATAAAAAGGGGAAATGACAGCGGAACCCAGAAGAGATGTAATTAACATCACTTGTGAGTTCTTACTAGGTTAACTACTTGCTTACTGGGCACTTATACCACCTTCTTGACCAGGCCAATTTTCATTTTTGTCGCGGTTATCAAGCGGTTAAGGGAGGTCAGCAAATTGGATGTTTCCTGGGATCCAGGAATGGGAGCACCGAGCCAGGAAACATAATTCAGGGGTGTGTGTACAGCCACAAATCGCTTTCACCTGACAGTTGTCAATCGACTTGTCAGATTTGCACACACAGTGTATGGCATACGTCGGTGGCAGCAAAAAAGGTCAAACCCAGAAGTTGAGATTTTGAAATTTTTTCAGAACAGAAACTATTTAAAAAAAGTCAGGTTTAACTAAAAAAAAAAAAAAATATACTTACTTTTTATATAAGACACATGATGGTTTTTTTAATGCATGCTAAAAGAAAAAAGAAGGCAACAAAGTTATTACACGTAAAATACCAGGTATATTAACGATTAAATGGTTAAAACAGCATAGAGCTGGGCAATTTTCTCCAAAAAAAAAAAAAAATCTGCGATTTAAAAAAAAAATAAAAAACTCGATTCACGATTCGAATCGAGTTTAGTTTTTTTTTTATAGACACCGAGCCGGTCCTGGGGAGCTGCAGGCAGGAGTTTGTAGGCGAGGCCGCGGCTTCGGCCTAGTCCGCGGTGTCCGGCCTCGCGGACTAGGCCAAAGCCGCGGCCTCGCCTAAAAACTCCTGCCCGCAGCTCCTAAGGACCGGTGCGGTGTCAATGCCAGTCCTGGTGAAAAAAATTCAAGTTAGACTTACCGGTAACTTGTTTTCCTTGAGTCTTTCAGGACAGCACTTGAGAGAGTGACTCCTCCCCTTGCCAACAGGAAACACCTCTTCCACCAAACTTTAAAAGGAGGCTCCTTTCCACATCTTGTCAGTAGTAGTAGAGAACCTCCGGCCCCAAACTGGAACACATAATCGAGATATGATTAGTCACAGTATATATATGTAAAAACAATAGGGCGGGATGCTGCTGTCCTGAAAGACTCAAGGAAAACAAGTTACCGGTAAGTCTAACTTGAATTTTCCCTTATCGTCTTTCAGGACAGCACTTGAGAGGATAAGAGAGACTTACCCCCCTAGGGAGGGACCACAGCCTGCAGAACCTTTCTGCCAAAAGCCTGATCACCTGCTGATAGGAGATCCAGTCTGTAATGACGGACAAACGTTAAGTAGCTTGACCACGTAGCCGCCTTACAAATCTGATCTGGGGTGGCACCAGCTCTTTCTGCCCATGTAGTGGCCTGGGCTCTTGTTGAATGAGCCCTAATTCCCAGCGGGGAAGATAAACCCATTTGAGAATAGGCTACAGAAATAGCTGTCTTAAGCCATCTAGCCAATGATGCTTTTGAAGCTTGTTGGCCTTTCTTGTTTCCAGAAAAAAGAACAAATAATGAATCTGAAACTCTAAACCCTCCTGTTACTTCCAAATACTGTAATAGGATACGTCTTACGTCTAAATTGTGAAACTGCTCTTCCTTTGCACCCGAAGGGTTAGCCGAAAAGGTTGGTAGAGTAATCTCCTGAGACCTGTTACTAAAGCTTGCCACTTTTGGCAAAAACCCCGGATCTACTTTAAGGACAACTCTATCAGGAAAAACTGACAAAAAAGGCTCTTTTACTGATAGGGCGTGCAGTTCACTAATCCTTCTTGCTGAAGTAATTGCGACCAGAAAAATAGTCTTCAACGTTAAATTCTTTAGGGATATGGCCTGTAAAGGCTCAAATGGTTCTTTTGCCAGAGCCTGCAGAACCACCGAGAGATCCCAATTTGGGAAATGTTTCACCGGTACCGGTCTAGACCTGGAAAGTGCTTTGAAAAATCTCATGATCAGAGTTTCTGAAGATAAGGATCTCTCCAGATAAACTCCCAAGGCGGTCACCTGCACTTTAAGAGTGCTGACCGCTAAATTCTTGTCTGCACCGTTTTGCAAGAACTCCAGCACTGAAACTAGGTCTTTAATCTCCCTATGTTCAGAATGACAGAAAGAAACATAGACCTTCCATACTTTGGCGTAAATATCCCTGGTTACCTTTTTCCTACTGGAAAGCAACATCTTAGTTAAACGCTCCGAAAAGCCTTTGCTTCTCATTAACTGCTCCTCAGATACCAGGCAGTGAGTTTTAACCTGCCTACATCTGGATGATGCACTGGCCCCTGAGTCAACAGATCCTGACTGAGCGGAAGATGCCAACATGGTTTGATTGCCAACTGAAGAATCGTGGAAAACCAAGCCCTCTTTGGCCAATATGGAGTAATCAAAATTATTGATACTCTCTCTTCCAGTATTTTCCTCAACACTAGAGGGATTAACCTGAATGGAGGAAAAGCATACCCTAGGTGAAAATCCCATGGATGTGCCAGAGCATCTATCCCCTGAGAGCAAATGTCTCTCTGAAGGGAGAAAAAATTCGGGAGCTGCGTGTTTAGTTTTGAAGCAAACAGATCTACCTGCGGAAGGCCCCAAACACTGGTGATTAATGCAAACACCTTCCTGTTCAGACTCCATTCTGATTCCTGAACTTTCTGACGGCTCAGATAATCCGCTACTTCGTTCAATGTGCCTTTTAGATGGACTGTGGATAGAGATAGTAAGTGGTTCTCTGCCCACTCCAGAATCTCTACTGACAGTAAGTGAAGAGCCTTGCTTCTTGTGCCTCCCTGCTTGTTCAGGTAGGCTATGGCCGTGGCATTGTCCGACAAAATCTGGACATGGCAACCTATGAGGTTTTGAGAGAAGAAAGCTAATGCTAGGGCAACTGCCTTCAGCTCTCTCCAATTTGAGGATTTTTGGGCCTCGAACTGGGACCATGTTCCCTGCGCTAAGGCCTGACCCATGTGGGCCCCCCATCCCTGCAAACTGGCGTCTGTTGTGACCACTTTTCCGGTCGGAAAAGACCACAGAAGACCTCTTTGCAGTACCCCCTGACTTTTCCACCACCAAAGTGAACGTTTGACTCTGGTGGGAATCTTTATTTTTGTATCCAAACTCTCCATCGTATGGTTCCATGTACTTAGAAGGAACCTCTGGAGAGTCCTGAAATGCAGCCTTGCCCATTGGATGGCTGGCATTGAAGAGGTTAATGTCCCCAGAGCCGACATAACCTTTCGGACTGAAATCAGTTGATTTGTTTGTAGTGCCGTTATTACCCTTTGGACCTTGATCTTTTTCTCTTCTGGGAGAAAAATCTTTTGCTCTACTGAATCTATCAAATAACCCAGAAACAGTACTTGCTGAGCTGGGATGAAATTTGATTTTTGAACATTCACTATCCACCCTATTGACTCCAAATGACTGCGGGATTTGCTCACATCCTCCTGCAATTTCTCCATGGATGGGGCAAAAAAGAGGAGGTCGTCCAGATATGGAATTACCGCAATCCCCTGGAGTCGAAGAGGGGCGAGAGCTTCCGCCATTATCTTCGTAAAAATACGAGGAGCTGACGACAGGCCGAAGGGAAGGGCCCTGAACTGAAGATGTATAATCTCCTTGCCCATATTCACCGCAAACCTCAGAAACTTCTGGGACTGAGGTGCTACAGGAATATGAAGATAAGCATCCCTCAGATCGATTGATGCCATAAAACAATCTTTTGTCAGAATGTTTCTGACCGTGAAAATTGAGTCCATACAAAACTTTTTGTATAGGACTGACGTGTTCAGGGGTTTTAGGTTGAGGATAAGACGGAAGTTTCCGGATGGTTTTTTTTATCAGAAAGATGTGTGAATAGAAACCCTGACCCTGTTCTTCTGGGGATACTGGTATCACTACCCTCTGGTGCCTCAGATCCCTTAAAAGGTTCTTCATGGCCAGAGCCTTTGTTTGGTCCCTTGGTAGGTTTGTTACAAAGAATCTTTCTGGCGGGCGATCCGAAAACTCTATCCTGTAACCTTGGGACAGCATGTCCAAAATATATAGATTTTCTGTCATGCTGGCCCAAAGGGGAAGGAAACTTTGAAGCCTTCCCCCCACCGGTACGCACAAGTCATTGCGTTTTACCGGAGGCTGCAGGAGGATGGAAAAGGACATTTCCTTTTCCCTTTCCCTTCTGCGATGCCCAATTTTTTCTTTTCTCCTGGGGTTTGGTCGGTTCTTGAGCCCTTTGGGAACGAAAAAAACGCTTAACTGGCTGTTTTTTCTTTTTAATTGGAAAGGACTTCTTTTTATCCGCTGTCCTATCTAGAACCGCATCTAAGTCAGGCCCAAAAAGTAAGTCACCCAGGAACGGTATCCCACACAGCTTGTTTTTGGATGCCGCGTCCCCCGGCCAAGTTTTCAACCACAAAGCCCTTCTGGCTGAGTTGGCCAGGGCAGCAGATCTAGCTGTCATTTTAATTGATTCCGCTGATGCATCAGATATAAATGCGACAGCGGCCGACAGAGTTGAGAATGAATCCAAAATCTCTTGTTTTGGTGAGTCTGCTGAGATATGGGCCTTAAGTTGCTCTAACCAGAACTCCATATTTCTGGATACCACTGTAGTTGCCATAACAGGTTTAAGATTTCCCATGATAGATTGCCAAGCCCTTTTTAGAACCTGGTCCATCCTTTTATCCATGGGATCTTTCAACACCCCCATGTCCTCGAATGCCAAATCTGTAGACCTCGAGACCTGGGAAAACGCGGCATCTAGTTTGGGGTTTTTGTTCCAAACCGCCGCTGGGTCTTCGTCAAAAGGAAAACGCCTTTTTAAGGCTTTGGGAAAGAAAGGCTTTCTCTCTGGCTCTGCCCACTCTTTCTTAATAGCTTCAGAAATAACAGAGTGTACTGGGAAATTGCGATTTTTGTGCTCGCTAAGCCCTGCATACATTTTATCATGCAGAGATAACTCCTTTCTTTCCTCCTCCAGACCCAGTGTGGTATAGATTGCTTTTAACAGGCCCTCTACCTGTTCTAAAGACAATTTAAATCTTGAAGGTAAATTTTCTCCTTCCTCACCCTCATCAGAATCCTCAGATTGAGAGGGGAAATGTCCCTCTGGGGTAGGAGATGCCTCAGTCTCCATCGCCGGGACTATAAGTGAGCCTTGGGAGGACTGTGAGGTAGTAGGCTGACTCAGGGATGGGTTTGCTAGGGAAGAGCGAAATGATTGAATAGTCGCATCAAGTTCTTTTTTAACAGATGCAATCAAGTCGCTACAAGCGGAAGAAGCTTCTTCTTTAACTAGCAAATCAATACAAGCTTGACATAACGTCTTCTTCCATCCTTCAGGTAGCTTGGATTTACATGAAGGACATTTTCTTTTTGCCACTGGATCAGAGCTCTTGGCCTGCCATGAGACAAAAGAAGAAACCATCCTAATGAGACAACCTGTCCTATACCCAAGGATGCTCACCACAGGTGCACAGTAAGAACTAAACTGCCTTATGTGCCCAGACAGGCCCCTGCCACCAGGGGGGGAGAGATAGAGAGAGAGAGAGACCCCACAGTACAAGGAGGACAGTATACAACTGCCCCTTACCTGGGCCTTGCTGGTGCCTGTGCCTGTCCCACTTGCTGCCGCCATCGATTCCATCGAGGAGCGCTTGCTGTATCTGTGTGGCTAAACGCCGGTTCCGGACTCCAATAGCGCCTGTGCGCCGGACCGGAACCGCCAAATAAGCACCAGCCCCGTTCCTCCCCTTTCCCCCTGCGATTTCCGGCGGAAATGACGCCGCACGCCTGTTCCGTGGGCTCCGCCCCCTCCGGATGCCTCACTTCCGGCGGATGGAGCCCCGCTGCCATCCCCAAGATGGCGGCGGTGCAAAAAACAACAGGCGGTGGACCTGAGAAAAAAACAGAGTAAACGGCCACCGCCTGTCTTGCCGCCGCCTAGGAGCGATGCCCACGACAGTCGGACTCACCCTGAGCCCATATGAAGAGGGAGAGGGAGCCCAGCCAGCAGCACTTCACCTCAGCTGTGGAATGGGAGGAACAGCTCTCATGAGGTAAAAAAAGTGTTTGATGAAAACCAGGAAACCTGAGCTCCCAGGACAGCACCTGAGAGCCCTGACTTCCCCACGAAGTGTTCCCTCCGGAGGAAACACAAAAACTGACAAGATGTGGAAAGGAGCCTCCTTTTAAAGTTTGGTGGAAGAGGTGTTTCCTGTTGGCAAGGGGAGGAGTCACTCTCTCAAGTGCTGTCCTGAAAGACGATAAGGGAAAAATCTAAAAAATCAATTTGCTGAAAATTTGAATCGATTTGACCTCTTAACTCGATTCAAATTGATTTTTCCCCAGCCCTACAAGTAGGTGCATAATTTATCAATGTAGTTCTTATGTTGAAAGGCTGGTTGAACATTACAATGAGAGCTATTAAAAAGGACAAATGAACGGCAGGCCTGCAAATACATTTTGCGGAGAACAATCGGCTAGTATGAGCTTGGGATATATTGGGTGGATTTATACCAATGGAAAGAATGATAATAATCCATGGAAACACATGCCCTTCCATGTGCTCCTTGGCTGTGAAGGCCAGTTATAGGTGAGGGCAGGGGCCATTTGCTTGTTACTTGTGTAAATATGGTCCGGGGACACACTGGGTACCTTTGCTGCCACTGTGGTAGGTGCTGGGTGTCCAGTGTGCTCCTGTTCCTTTAAGAGGGATTGGGCTGCCTCCAGGCCCACCTGCCCCTCATCTATCCATTGAATGCATGTGCGCCCACTGTGGAGACGCTTATAAATTTAGCAGTGTTTAGAACTGCAAGCATACAAAAGGCCTTGCAGCTTACGTATGCGTTTCCAAATGCGTGCTAACTAAACCCCTGTTTTTAACACAGATTGTTGGGACAGGTTAATTTGGTTGGTCAGCAGACTGGTTGGCGAGTTGAGCTATGGAATGTTCCATTTTTGTCTCCAGAACTTCAGTATAGGTATAAAACAGTGCCTGCCTATCTTTACATTTCTTTTTTGGCACCCCAAATCCTGGGAAGTGCAACCCTGGTCTACAAATTTTGGGAAGTTATCGACCTCTGACATAAAATGGGCTAATTACATGTTTTGATTAGATGAATTAGAAAACAGGTGATAAAGGTGCTGGTTGGCTAAAGTTTTCAAGATATGTCAAAAATAAAGATATAAAAACAGGTGAGTACATTTGCCTACAAGGGAGGGAGGTGTCTGATGGTCATGATGCCTCGTAACTTTGACAAAGTACGGTAGAACAATGAAAATGGCAACACATGGAAGTGTTTACATTTAAAATTTATCTTCACGTTGAGACTAAAGATTACCTAACTGTAATTTATTGTTCTTTTATTGAATGTACTTTTGTCTTGGTCAGATCTGCGCATCATACAGTTACATCTAGTGGCTTGTGAAAGTGTCATTGCCTAACATTTCCAAGGAACAGTTGAGTGATATTTTCCCCCAGAAGCCAAGATGCCTCGAAACTGTGTAAACAACGCAGATAACTTCTGCTACATTTGTGGCAAGGTTACATTTTCATCTCAAAAGTGCAGTATGACGGTGTCCCGACAAAATGTCGAACCTGACAGAATGAGCAACCCGCGTCACTTCTTTACACCATCATGAATTGCACATTTTGACTAATTTCTGTTTATTTTCACAAATTGCTGTTTGGACACAACACTGGCAACCAAATACAGTCCGGTGCACGATATTATGAGCGGAGATTGTTACTCAGCTTTAAAACTAACAAAGAAAATGTCCGCCTCCGAGGCGGCGACAACTTTGTCCTCGTTAGCCGCTGTACTGCGAAAACAGCAAAATCTTCCTGTACCGGACTGTATTCGGTAGCTGGGGGTTGTGTCCAAACACCAATTTGTCCAAATCAGCAATTACTGATAGTTTAAAGAAAGCGGAAGCGACGTGGTTTGATTTTCTGCCAAGTTGCCTATTTTGTCAGGACAACGGCAGTGGTAAAAAAAGCATCCCGCCTATATTTTGGATTAAAAGTAGGGGATCATGACATCAAGAGTTGGCCCCTCATTATTGTTGCATTACATGAGCGTCATTGGCTAAACAAGAAGAAAAAGTCCATGCCTTTCGCAGTCCCAATGGTGTGGAGGGAGCAGGAAAATGTTACATGAAAAACTAATAAATGAATGGAAAATTATGTTATTGGTATCAATAAAAAGATACATTTATAAATGATTGATGTGGCACCATTCTGATTGCTATAATCACATTTTGCAGAAAAGTTATGGAGCATAGTCGCACACGCCCCTTGTAATTTTGAATTATTTTGATGCAATTTTGACCTGAAGCTGTATCTTGGAAACTGGAGCCAATTAATACTCAGGACTTAATTTTCCTTTATTAGTGACCCAATTCTGGTAAAATGTAGCTACTTTCATTTCCGAGGCTTTCTCCTTGTAGACCAGTGCTATAGGAGGTAAAATTCAATACTTCCTGCTAGCGTCACAGCCGTTCGCACAGCATGTTGTTATTGAGCCATCATTATGATGGCCATCCATACTAGGTAGTAGGAGTGTGCAAGAAGTTAAAGGCAGGTGTAAAGAAAAAAAAATCACTCATACAACAGTATTTGAGTCACCATGGGTTCTTAATAAGGTTTACATATTCAATTACCACTTAGTGACAGTACTGAAGAACTCAAAATTCAATGCCGTTACAGTACTGACATTACCTTTAATTATTTAACAGCTATAGAGCTACATAAACTAAATGAAATCTAATTGTCAAGGTAATTTTGAGGGGAAAAAACAGTAACAATGCAAGATTTTAAGATAATTACTTTGACAACCTAAAATTGAATTTACCATACTTACCAAATCCTTTAAAGCTTGTGTTACAGTATTGCTAGCATTGCCCCCTTTAATAAGCATAGTACTTTTGTCATTTTCAGAAAGTTTGGGTCCCCTCTGTTCCAAGAACCTCTTGGCCCTCCTCGTCTTGGGCTTTCTGAAACAGAAACAGGAGTATTAGCAAAAGATACCTTCACCTTAAACCTGTTCAAACACTTCTTTAACCTTTTCAATGCAAAAGCAATGTTTTTCATTTTTTTGCATAGAAGTTAAAAACATATTTTTGGCCCTCAAGATTACCTAAAAACCCCAAAACATTATTACAGTTTTTGGAAGGCAGATAGAGTAAAAACTGGTAGTTTTGAATTTACCTGTATATGTTGCATTGCGCTACTGCTTATGAAACCTATATTTTTTTTTTATACACTAAAATTAATTTCAGTATACACAAACACAAAATATTTTTGTAAAATACAAAAGATGAGATTGTGGTAAGTAAATAGATACCAAACATGTCAAGTCTAAAAATTATGTAAATCTACAAAATGGAGACAAAAATATACCCAATGTTGTCAATAGGTGATGGTTTAAAAATCTTTACAGGTCATCAGTTTAGAGTTAACCATGAACAATGGCCCCAGAATCAAAAATCTCACTTTGGCCTGCGCTCTGATACCCAATATGTGTTATGTAATTCTTGTTCAACCCCTTACCCACAGGGCACTTAAACCCCCTTCCTAACCAGACCAATTTTCAGCTTTCAGTGCTCTCATATTCTGAATGACAATTACTCAGTCATACAACACTGTACCCATATGACATTTTTGTCCTTTTTTTCACACAAATAGAGCCTTCTTTTGGTGGTAAGCACCACTGAGGTTTTTTTTTTTTGCGCTATAAGTTAAAAACTCCACCCCACAAATACCCCCCCCCTACACTCCACAAATACCCCCTCAGCCTCAGTGTGATGGCTCACTTACCTCTCCTCCTGTCAGGTCCTGGCTCAACACAGGGCATCCCAAGAACTCCACGATCTCCCGCCCTGAGGTGACATCAGGACCCTGGATCCGGGGCTCTGGTCTATTATCAGTGCCTAGGTGGGCTGGGCAATGGGCGGATCCTCCCTCCACTCTCCTGTGCGGTGTCTGTAGCCAGCCGGGCTGCAGCAGCATGTGGCGAAAAGGACACAGGAGACGGAGAGATAAAGCTCTTAAGCGCAGAGCCCCCCCCCCCTACTGTCCGCGAGCCGGTACTTTGAGACCCCTGACTTATAGACTAAAAAGACTAAACCTTTTTCTGACACTTGTTGCCTACAAGTTAAAATCAGTATTTTTTGCTAGAAGATTTCTTGATACCCCCAAACATTATTTATATTTTTTTTTAGCAGAGACCCTAGAGAATAAAATGGTGGTTGTTGCAATATTTTATGTCACACTGTATTTGGACAGCAGTCTTTCAAACACATTTTTTTTAAAAAAAACATACACTTTAATGAATCAAAAAAACTAAACAGTAAAGTTAGCCCAATTTTTTGTATAATATGAAATATGAAGTTATGCCACGAGAATCGTGATCTTTATTCTAAGCAAAAAAATTGTGATTCTCATTTTAGCCAGAATCGTGCAGTTCTAACTGCTACATATCTTTGGTAAAAAGAACTCAAATCAGTGTATATTATTTGGTCTTTGTAAAAGTTATAGAATCTAAAAGCTATGGTGCCACTCACTAAAAATTGATCACACCTGATGTACCGACAGCCTATCTAATTTCTTGAGACTAACAAGCCAGGACAGTACAAATTCCCCCCAAATGACCCGGACATGAGGAACTGGACATGCGTCTGTATGTTTACAAGTAATCGCTCCATCATTGGACGGACCGATCATGTAGTAAAGGGCCACTGTCATTGGCCCCTTACCCCGATCTGTGATGCGTTGGGTCGGGAAGACCCGACGGTCATGAACATTCCCGGGTGCGTGCCCCAGGGGGAGCTCTGGAAGTGCGATTCTGGGAGGACGTCATTGTACGCCTTCCCAGAATTAGCCGTCCGAGCTGTAGCTGTCATTCGGCTATGGCCCGGTTCGCAAATAGTTAAGAACGTGGGTATTGTAGGTGCACAGATTTTTATGTGCGTTGGAGTGAGGGTAGGGGCTCTTTAATTTTTTTTATATTGCATTTTATTAAAACATTCTGCAACTCCTCCTGAGTATGGCAATACCATGTGTGAGACTTTTTCACAGCCTGGCCACATGGAGAGGCCCAACATGCAGGGAGCACCATCAGGCGTTCTAGGAGCATAAATTACACATCTAATTTTTTTGACCACCTTTCACATTTTAAGGCCCTGGAGCAGCAGGACAATGGAAACACTCAAAAAAATTACACCATTTTGGAAAGTAAACACCCCTATGTCAATTCTATGAGGCATAATGAGTCTTTTGAACATGTAATTTTTTTTTCCACAAGTTTGGAAAATGTGGAAAAAAGGAAAACACATTTTTTTTTTTTTTTTACACCAAGTTGTCCATAGAGAAGATATTTCTAACACATAGCATGTACAAAGCAAAAATGACACCCCAAAATACATTCTACTCCTCCTGAGTATGACGATACCCCATAGGTGAGACTTTTACACAGAATGGCCACATAGAGAGGCCCAACATGCAGGAAGCACCATAAGGTGTTCTAGGGGCATAAATTTCAAATCTAATTTGACTACCTATTACACTTTTGTGAGGCACTGTAGTGGCATGGATGAGAACTGATGAGTGATATCAAACCACTTCCTCAAACTGAATCTATCTAAAACTGAGCTTCTAATATTTCCTCTAGGGCTGCAACTAACGCTTATTTTCATAATCGATTAGTTGGCCGATTAAGGTTTTGATTAATCGATTATTCGGTTAATAACATTAAAAAAAAGAATGGTGTATAATTTAGTTAATGTGTAAAGTTTTAAAAAAAGGTAATTTATTCTTAAATATCTCTATGCAGTGGTAAATATAAATAACCAACTATATGGTTAGGGAGCAAAATATCGAATCCACTCTGAGCATAACAGACAGAAGAGATATACTGTATATACTATTAGAGGAGATATACTGTATATACTATTAAAGGGTGAATCTGGTAAATATCATCAGACTCAGTGATCAAATTTTTTTTTAATCAAAAACAATGTCTTCCCTCGTTCTTTCATTCAGTGAATGTAAAAAAAAATTTTCATCTAAATATTCTTGTCTGAAAATTGATCCGTGTGGCCAGCATAAGGCTCGGTACACACCTATGCAGTTTGCTTTTCATCTGTTTCTGCGGTGCTTTTTGCTGTGCCTTTTGATTTTTGTGCACGTGATTTTGCTGCGATTTGCGTTTTCTGCTTTTTTTTTTTAGCCAATTTGTTGGGCAGATTAAAAAACACATATTGCTGCAAAAACGCATTACATGCTTTTCTGCAGCTTCTCTATTGAAGTATATTGACCCAAAAAAGCACCGTTTTGCGTGAACGTGTCCCATAGGAAAACATGTAAATGAACTGTAGTGCGTTTCTGCAAAAAGCAACAAAAAACACATCGATGTGAACAAGGTCTAAGACGTTTAGTAACATAATGGGGTGAAAAAAAAACTAAAATTAGCCCTTTATAGCACAAAAAAAGCAGAAAATCACTACTGTAAGGGGTTCATTTTTTTTTTTAGTGTAGAACTGTGAAAGTGATATTTGCAGTAGCGATTATTTGCTCTTTTTGTACTATAAAGGGATCATTTTAGGTTTTTTTAACCCCATTATGTTACTGGCCGATCGATTATGAAAACAGTAATCGATTAATTTCATAATTGATTAGTTGTCGATTAATCGATTAGTTGTTTCAGTCCTAAACGGATGAGCACTGATGTGGCACGGATGAGCACTGATGTGGCACAGCTGTGTATAGCTGAAGGTAAAAAAATGTTTTTTTTTCAAAATGGTCAGTCTTTTTTTTTTGGTTTATAGCCCAAAAAATAAAAATGCAGAGGTGATCAAATACCACCAGAAGAAAGCTCTATTTGTGGGGGAAAAAAAGACAAATTTTGTTTGGGTAAAGTGTAACGCAATTGTCAAAGTAACACAGTGTCCTTTCTCAAAAAATAGCCTGTTCATTAAGGGGGGTAACTCTTCAAGTGGTTAAAATGAAAACCACATGACAAAGAATAATAAATCTAGAGCTTGAGCTCCATTTAGTTTCAGTTGCCCACGTTTGATGAAAAAGCGAGACCCAACTGCTGGGCTTCACTTTGCTCCAATACAGATGCCGGTGTCTTGCCGAAAATGTTCCCTCGGCGGATAAGTTCCTCCCCTGTACTGCGCAGGCGCAGCGCCTGCGCAGTACATACTACTGTCAGCCGCCGGAGATAGCCGAAGCTCAAATGCTTCAATCAGCTGTACACGGCGCCTGCGCTCTGGGTCCAGGTTCCTTCCCCACCATCCAAGTGGACCTAGAGGGGGAATCTAAAAGTGCCGAGCGCAGCGAGGCCGTGCCCGAAGCGTGGCGAGCGAAGCGAGCCCGCGAGGGGCCCTCTTACAGGCGCCGTGTACAGCTGATTTTCAGCTGTTCTGCTTTGGCTATTTCCGCCGATACCTACTGCGCAGGCGCAGTAGAGGGGGGAACTTATACGCCGAGCGGAACTTTCTTGGCAGAACACCGGAATGGAGACTACTACAGGGATACTCAATTCTGGAGATAATAAGAGATCCAATAACTCTAAGAAGCACTTAGAAGTTTCTTCTCTTTCCCTTCCTCACGTTATATTTGTGAGCCACCTGGTAACATTGCGATACCACCTAACAAGGTCACTATGCTAAGTGAATGCTGTTCAGTATTATGATACCCAACTGACTCACTACAGTACGGTTCTTCTGATGCTGGAAAAGCACACCGAAGAATGAATCAGGTCACGCTGATGTGTATTTGAGCTGTAAATTGTGAAAAGAATGGACCCGGGAGACATTTCCAGGCAGAGAACTCCACTACTTACACTACTCTGTCCAGTGCAGACATCTCGTATTTTCCTCCTCACACACGTGTACACAGCACTTCCGGCTCGTCCAAAATGACGTAACCCAGGAAGCCTTGCCATGCAGCAACAAAGCGGAACCATAGAGTTTTACAGTATGAAGAGCGTCTACCATGGAAACTAACGAGAAGTCTAAGCGAGAACAAACGTCATGGTATCGCGAGGCGACAGTGGCAATGAGGGCGTCTTTAGGCTTTATATAAATGACGTTATGGCAGATGGTGTAAAAAGTATAGAATTTGCTAGCAGAGGGTTTTTTTTTAAAGGAGAACTCTACTGAGAAGATTTGGAGGCTGCTACTGACGATTCTTCATTTTGAACATGCTAATTACTTTTGACTGTTGATGCAATGGTTAGGAATCAGAAGGAGTAAGGAAATAACATGGCAAAAAAAAAAAAAGGTCTTGATTTAAGCATTGCTTTTTCTAAATGATTATATTACTATTGTACAGGATTTACATAGCACCAACAGTTTGTACAGCTCTTTACAAGGTGAGGATGATCCATCATGTAACTGGGGAATTGGCATGCATTTTGTGGACTGCCTGTCATAAAAGTTGGGATGTGTGCTTCTATAAGGGCTCATTCACATGCATGGCTGGGGGCCAGTAAATTCATGTGGTTAAAGGGGTTGTAAACCCTCGTTTTTTTGTTTTTTTTTTATAAAATTAACAAACATGCCTATACTTACCTGCTCAGTGCAATAGTTTTGCACAGAGCAGCCCCAATCCTCTTTTTTTTCTGGGGTGCATCGCTGATGCTCCAGGCCCATTCTCTTCATCTGGTGCCCTCACGGAAAGCTGCTTTCCCGGGGGCACCCGCACGGTCTTGTTCCCAAGTCCCGCTGCTGCGTCCATTGACATAGACAGTGGGACTCAGCCCAGCCCTCGCTCCTGTGTCACTGTATTTGATTGACAGCAGTGGGAGCCAATGGCTCCTGCTGCTATCAATTTGTCCAATGAGGAGAGAGACAGCGGCTGGAGCTGCTGCGCCCGTGCACATAGTTGGATCGGGCTCGGGTAACAAAAGAGGGGGGGGAGCTGCAACACAGAAGGTTTTCCACCTTAAAGCATAGAATGCATTGAGGTGGAAAACCTTGAGGCTTTACTACCACTTTAAGTCGCGGCTTTACTGCCCCCTGACCACCCGCCTACATGGTGACATGCAGCCACTCATTGCTGTACACATGCCATGCAAAGCACAGCATCGCGGACAGAACATAAATTAAACAGCATATGCTCTTTTGGTGGGTGTTGCTGCCACCAAATGCAACTAATGCAGGTCTATGGGGCCACCCTGCAATCATATGCAATAGCAGCGAGGAAGGAATATATCTCCTCCTCACCAACTCTCAATGTCTTTGAAAAGGGATCAGGACAGGGATCACTTTGCAAAAGGACAGTGTTCCTTGCTGCACATCTGAACAAACTCTAATGCCCCGTACACACGGTCGGACATTGATCGGACATTCTGACAACAAAATCCTAGGATCCGATCATTCTGAACGCGGTGACGTAAAACACGTACGTCGGGACTATAAACGGGGCAGTAGCCAATAGCTTTCATCTCTTTATTTATTCTGAGCATGCATGGCACTTTGTGCATCGGATTTGTGTACACACGATCGGAAATTCCGACAACGGATTTTGTTGTCGCAAAATTTTATAGCCTGCTCTCAAACTTTGTGGGTCGGAAAATCCTATGGAAAATGTGTGATGGAGCCCACACACGGCCGGAATTTCCGACAGCAAGGTCCTATCACACATTTTCCGTCGGAAAATCCGACCGTGTGTACGGGGCATAAGAGGGAAAGGATACACTACTGTGGGGTGTTGGTTGCAGGGAAAGCTTGAGACTAGTCAGTTTCACTCAGTGCTTGCCTATGGGGTCTGTGGGAATTCCCTAGTGTCAGGCTGACCTTAAAGCGGGGTTCCACCCAAATTTTGAACATTATCTCTATGCATTCTCTTCCTTGCCTAGATGCTGACATGCTGTGTAAAAAAATTTAAATCGCCGTAATTACCTTTTTTTTCTAATCTTCTTAGCACTTCCTGGTTTTCCTCCCATGGGAGTAGGTGTGTTTCTAGCCTCTCCCAGACCTCCCACAGTCCCCTGGGAGCTAGTCTCAGGCTTCCCAGCATGCATTGTGCAACAGCGTCATCACAACATCTCGGTGAATGCTGGGAGCACAGCATTTACTGCATCCAGGAAATACATGCTTGTGGGCTTCAAATGCCCACAATGAAGATGGAAACCGCCTTCAGTGAATTTTATAAGTTATTCTTTACAACGAAATCGGACACAGGCGGACTTATTACACAGAACATGTGAGTAGATAATCATGAGAAGAAAAGTTTGTGAATAAACTCCAAAAAAGAAAAACGATAGATAGGTGGACCCCCGCTTTAAACACAACTTGTCATGAGAAGAATGTTGAGGTTGTCATTGATGAGCTTAAAATTAAAATCTCTGGCCATTGCTGCACTCAAGAGAAGAGGACTTAAAGGCAGGTGCAGTATGTTTTCTCCACTGCAGGTGATGCTCAAACCACGGTGGCTTTTCAGAGGGAGAGGAAGTCAAGAGAAACATGGTTACTCTATAGTTTCCTGGGTCACTAGAGCAGTTATCCAATTGGATGCTGACACCCCATGTGACTCTGGTGGCCATCTTGGGTCAGGCAGAGTCTATTTAGGACCCTGACTCCCGGGCTCGGTGTGGATTTGTATGGGGGTAGTGTAGGGACAGGTCATCCATCTGTCAGGGACAGTGCTTAGTGTAAGGGAGAGGTTCTAGACAAGTAGGGACAGTGTGGAGTCACACCATCCTTCTTGGAAGCATCCCCCACTTGGGTACGACCGACCAGGAAACGTTCTGCCCCTTGAGACAAATGCTGTTGGCACATCTGAGAACTACTGTTGCTGATCATCGTTGTAAATTTCAATACAGTTCTGTTTTCTGCAACTGGACTTTGAGTGTTTACTGCCACCGCACCATGCTGCACCTCCCCACACTTGATGGTATTTGGCAGGATATGTCTCTTCTTGCAGCGCAGAACCATCATGGCACTGTTAGGATTGGTCTTGGTACCTAAGTTTAACGGCTCCAATATTCCTCTTGCTGAGTGAGAGGAAAGACTGAAAAGTGCTGCACGCCTGTATCAGGTTCCCATCTGGCTAATCACAAAGCTGGATATCAACTCCTTTGAGTTTGATGCCCGCCAAGCAGTGATGGTGGAAGAGGACCGGGGCAACCTGCAACAGAGTGTGGTGTGTCTGGAGTGCCTGTTTGGAGAGAACGTGATGATTCCAGATTTGAGGCAGAGGTTCTTTGTCCAGGGTCAGCAGGGGGATGTGCAGGGCTGTGCCGATATAACCACCTCAGACTTACTTCTGAGGGACTAGTCAGTGATTGGAATGAAGGCTGGCCCAGTCAGGAGAGCCTTACAGGAGTGAATCAAAGTGTAACCCGCAATCTCTTTCCATGATATTGTGGTGGATGCAGTTGAGTGTTAACAGGAAGATGCAGAAACAACTGTGGCAGCGACAAGAGGAGACACTGGCCTCTTTACTTCTGTCAGCCATACATACAGTGATAAGGGAACTCACCCAGGATGTGGCCTTCCTGAAACAAGAAATATCCTCATTCAAACAGGATTGAGCCCCTTTTTCTAAGGGCGAGAATCCGTTACCCAGACCCAGAGGGGAACTGGAAGTGCTGGTGGTGTGGCCGCTTTGGACATGTAGCCAGGCTGGCCTGAATCCAAAAGTACACATGGGTCGCTGTTAAACCAATGGCTCCCGGGGCAGACGGACAATCCCGGGAACAGTTAGCATAAGGTCCCTGTAAGCCAGAGTCCATGGTCACGCCAAGTCCAGCAGTGACCGCCTTTGTTAATGCATAAGAGGTCACATGCATGATTGACTGAGGTTCTGAGGTCACTGTTATGGAGTATGGCTTCTACGCCATACTCCAAAACAGACTTGGGACAATGTGCTTTATTGCCAGGTGTGCATTTCTACCGAACAGCAGGACATACTACAGGTTGTGGTCCCCCAGTTGCATATCCTTCAAATCTGTCAAGTGCTACATGCTTGCGAGGAGGCACTTCGGAGTCTACCGAACCGAGTTCTTGATCAGGAGGTACTACATCTGCCTGCAGCTGGCAGAATGGATCCAGAAGGCTTGTCGGGAGTGTGAAACCTGTTCCATGAATAAGGTTCCTCCTGAAAAGAAGATACCCATGGTTATTACCCCTCAGGGTATCACTATGCCCTGTTTTTTGTTGACCACTTCACTAAGTTTGCGGTGGTGGTCCTCTCCAAGGACTAGATGGCCCCGACCACGCCTGAGCTGTTTTGGGAACACATGGTTTACCCTTATGGCTGTCCGAAGCATATACTCTTGGACCAGGGCTTGAACTTCTGCCCTAGAAGAACTGCCATTGCAACAGGGGGACCGGGTGTTGGTGAAGAATACCAAAAGTAAAAGAGGCAGTAAATTGGATCCCAAATGGGAACACACCCCCTATCAGGTTGAGCAGCAACCCATCCTTTTGACTCCAGTTTATGAAGTGATATTGGAAGGCCCCAACCCCATCAAGAGATGGCATCACCACAACCTGTTGAGACCTTGTGTCCTGAGCGGTGATTGCTGTTCCAAATCTGCTGGAGATAGAGAGGACTCAGACTGCAAGGTTGTCCCCCCAGTACAAGAAGTTTGCAACGAATGGTACCTGCCTCCTCTTGCGCTAGAGCCTCCAGCCCAAGCAGGCTCAGAAGAAGGAAACCCCAGTACCGTGTTTGTGAACAGCCCACAAGCCCCTGTAGGCCCCATTAATTGTCTGGACTCTCTCAAGGAACCGGTTTTAAGCCTGGGTGAAGGAAGTGTGGCTGCTTCTAATGATTCCCATCCACCAGAGACCAACAGCAGAAGATGTCTGTGCAAATGGAGATTCCACAGTGGACAACACTGAAGTTTGCCTCCCCAAACGGTCAAACCGTCAACAGCTTTTTGCAAAGTACTCATGTTCTTTGAAATTTTGTTGCCATTGCCTTAAAGCAGGGGTGTCAGAGAGGTTACCTTGTTGGCCGCGGTGCTGGCCGCTCTGGTGCGCGCCGGTATGCGTCGGCGTGTGCGTTCCTGTGCATGATGCTGTGGATGTTCCTGTGGGTGCTGGTGTGCATGCTCCTGTGGGCCCTGGTGTGTGCACTGGCGTTCGGGGGAGCGCAGGCGTGTGCGTGCTTGTGCGCGCGCCGGTGCGTATCAGCGTGCGCGCCGTTTGGCGCCAATCGGCCTATTTAGGTCTGCTCTGCACTCTGCCTGGTGCTGCCTGATCAACAGCTCCTGGTTCCATAGTTCCCACTGCCTGTTCCTGTGTTTCCAGATCTCCTGACGACCCGGCTTGCCTCTGATACTCTGCTGACTGTTGCCTGTACCTGACCTCGGCTTGTTTGACCCCGCTTCTGCCTGTACCGTGTTGCCTGCCTGTTGCCGAACTTTGCCTGTGCCCTGACCTGCCTGCTCAGCTCCTGCTCAGCATCTGTTTGCCTATGTTCCAGCACCCCACCTGCTGCTTGAAGATCATCTTCCTTCCAGCACCTGGATCCCTCACCAGGCTCTCTTACCATTCCATACTCCTGTGCCTCCTGTCCATTCTACCAGGGGCCGCGAGTAGGATACGTATGGGAGACCACCCTCTGCCTTTACAACTCCTTTAACCATGTTTATTGCAGTTCACGTTGTTCTTTCCTGTGTTGCAGTGCTGAGGACAGCATCTTTTAAAGAGGGGAGTATTCCGCCCATCGAGACCGACACTGTTGGCACACTTGAGACCTACTGTTACCGCTCATTGTTGTAATCCTGCGAGTGCGCCCGGTCGGGTTGTCTTACCACTGGGCTTGTTGTACATTGCCGGACTTAGATTTCAATACAGTTCTATTTTCTGCAACTGGACTTTGAGTGTTTACTGCCGCAGCACCATGCTGCACCTACCAACAGACTGACAGTTTGCAATGTAGTTACAGTTCCCTGTCTTCTTCCTAAGCATAATACAGCACCATTTTCCATGTTGTCCCGGTAGCTTTATGTATTGCTTCAGTATGGAGAAGAAGAGAAAAAATTAATACCCAGCACGTTGTACAGAACCTTAGGTCTGAGGCTACATTCATATGGCTGAATATTTGTGGCTAGTTTGTTGCATTCAAAGGCAGCTAGACGCCGCCTCTGGATGCAGCAACATTCTGTGCTTTGGTCAGTTTATGTATGGCCAGAACTAATCAAAAACCTCAACTCTGGTTGCACGCTGTCTATGTCCAGGGTCATTTGGAGGCTCTATTTGCAGGAAACCATTTGGATGAGTGGTTACGTGTGAACAGCTGGGACACCTGTTAGTGATTTGTACAGAGTACTATTCTGACACCTGCTGCTGGTTGCACACAGTGTATGCAGGCAGCATTTACAACTACCAGCAAGAATCTACTGATTCTGGCCACAAATATTCAGTTATCTGAATGTAGCCATTAAGAAAGTGCTTGTTTCTTTTATATACAGTTGAGAGGAAAATTCGACCAAAATGCAACGTAAACGATATATTGACATGTCTTTTTGTTGCTTCAGTAAAAAGCCCGAAGGACATAAAGCTTACATTCACCTGTATCTGTCAGTCAGAAGTTTGGACACTATGCAGAACATAAAAGGGGCCAGCTTCCCCCTAGTGGCTTTATTCCTGCAATAGATCTCAGTGTAGCTGTCCTGAAAGTGTAGGATGTCTCTTCCAAATTTGTTGTATTTTAGAATAGTCTTCACGAGATTCCCTTATCAAGAAGCTGTTGGCAGGTTCAGTGCTGGATTGCCAGGTCCTGGATAGTTGCTCAAGCAGAAAAGTGTCTTCCTGGATTAGCCTAAATTCAGTAATTCACTGCGTCAACCCTGCATCTTGACTTTGTCAGCAGCTGCCACTCTAGGGACAGTGTTTTGCAGTGACTGTTTGTATGTGCAGTGCCTTACCTGACCACCAGATCTCGAGATTTCACTGCAGTAGTTCAGCCTTCCAGACCATACAGAGATCACAGCCTAACTTTGAAGACTTGCCTGTTGGTAAGTATAGGCTGTTCACTGGCCCCGATGAGTGGTTATGAAGGAAAACTCCTTTTTATTTTGTCTATGGCCTTTACTTACCCAGTTTACCATTACAGAATCACAACCAATGCTATTGTGCATGACAATTCTATTTTTCCTGGCAATGTATCCAACACTCTTAAAAGAGGTCCTGTCTCTATCGAGCTGCTGGCAACTCCCTACAGCAGACCTGTTTGGACTGTTTGTAGCTTTACATTGGACAGTGCTCAAGCTTTTTGACTTTGGGAAGCATGAAGGTTCTCCTTTGAATTACCTCAGCTTATTTATTTATTACAGGTACTTACAGTGGGGACAATAATTATTTGATCCCCTGCAGATTCTGTAAGTTTGCCCACTTAAAAAAGAAATAAAGAGGGTCTATAATTTATATCATAGGTGTATTTTAAATGATAGAGACAGAATATCAACCAAAAATCCAGAATAAACACAGGATACAAATGTTAAAAATTGAGTTGCAGTTCAGTGAGTTAAATAAGTGTTTGATCCCCTACCAACCAACAATAATTCTGGCTCCCACAGACTGGCTATAGTATGTGCTCATGTGGTATACGGATCCTGTCAATTTAAGAATGTAATATAAAAGTGGATTGCGCTAACTTCTGTGTATGATACCACTGCTGAAATATGCAAAAATATGATATCTATCCTATGTAGCGTGCTTTTCTGTATCAATTAATATTGTGTACAAAATATACTATCCACTTAGTGTTTACTAGTGACAAAATAATATTCCAAAAAACTGTTTAAAGTGCTAGTGCTAAAAAATATAAAATATGACAAATATTAAAAAATGTGCAATGTGCCAATATTACTTAGTGAAAATCAAATATCACTTATCAACATATATAATACTTGCTGCAAAAAATGTGCTCAGCATGTGCAAAAACACTACAGCCCACTATATGTCCTCAGTGGGTAATTACTTCTGTGCAATGACATAGGTGCTACCAAAAGCTATTTAAAAAATTATTAATACTAAACAATGTGCCAATATTACTAACAAAATATCACATATCAACATGCATATGTACTGCATAGTGCAAAAAAATAATAATATATGTCCTTGACATTTGCAGAAACACTACAGTACACTGGATGTCTTCAGTGAGTGATCACTTCTGTGCAATGATGTGCCTTTTCAGTATATTGTGCTCCTAATTCACCACTTATCTTGACTTCACCACTACCTCATGCAATGGCCACTCACCAGATGTAGTAAGAATAAACGCCTTTGGTTCATTAAGGATAACCAATTTTCCAATCCGTTTGTGATTGGTCCAATAGCAGCCTTTCCAAGCAATGTATTAGTATCTCTTGCTCTGTTCAGTGCTCATAAAGACATATGGATAGCCATCATGGTATAGTATATCATTTCATTTTATTAAAAAAGGTAAAAACATGGTTAAACTCACATGTTATGGTGCCCTTAAGCCGGCACCAAGCAAATTCAGCAGTGTATATGGAGAGCGGTGTCTCAGTTTGTTTCCCTTCTGTTACTGTGTCTCCTCACAGCGGCATGCGATGAGAAAGTTCCCAGCAGCCTCTACACGTTTTGCAACTTATTATGTGTATAAAAGACACCTGTCCGCAAAATCTATTCTGTACTTTTTGAATTTCCGAAAATTCAAAATTCGGAAATTCAAAATTTTGGAAATTGGAAAACTCTAAATTTCGGAAATTTGAAGTTTCGGAAATTTGAAGTTTCGGACATTTGAAGTTTCGGACATTTGAAGTTTCGGACATTTGAAGTTTCGGAAATTTGAAATTTCATAAATTTGAGAATTCAAAAATTTGGAAATTTGAAAATCCAAAAATCAGAATGAAAATCTGAGAATTCAAAAGAATGAAAATCTGAAAATTTGAAAATCTGAAATAATAACTAACTAATAGTAAGTATTAAATTATAGGTATTGGAATTTCCTTTTAAATTTGGCTGTTAGTGAACATAACGAGTACGAATTTATCCGAAGTTACGAATTATCTGAAATAACAAATGCCATATCTAAAAGAATGGAACGTAACAATCTAATTATATTAAATAACATTAATAATAATAAAACCTTTTTTTGTTTAGACGCGGAATTCGTTATTTCGGATAATTTGTAACTTCAGATAAATTTGTATTCGTTACGTTCACAAACAGCCAAATTTGAAAGGAAATTGCAATACCTATAATTTAATAGTTATTTTTAGTTCTGAGGGGGAAAGTGTTGGGTGTCGGTGCCACAATACAAAAAAACAATTTGTTGATAATATACCAATGCTGCACCTAAAATTAGTAGAAACTAATAACAATGCAAAAAAACCAAACATATATATGGGGCGCAAAGGAACCAGTACAAAAATCAAATGTCAAAATAATAATATACACTTTGTATCTGATTAATAAAGTGCACAATAAAATAAACCATCAAAAATGTCCATAATCCATAATAATCATATGTGAACAAATCTTCTTGTGTATGCTCCAACACCTTGAAAAATAAAGTGCAAACGTGCTTCAATAAACTTGCTTAAAGTGCAGATTGCCTCGGCCACACAGTGACCTCAAAGCATGACTATTTAGAAGGACTCCTTCATTCAATGCTGTAGCTCCTTTGTGCATGCCATTCCAATCAAGCAATCATATATGGAGGAAGCTGGATCCCAATCCACTTTGCAGGTATACAAATGTAGGTGTCTTCACCTTGTAACATCTCTCCACTGCATATATCAACTTGCATCAAGTAGGTCTGTGAAATAGCTCCCCAACAAAGAGCCACAGAAGGCAGGATATAGTGTAATACTGCTTTATGTTTTATTGCTTAAAAAGAGCACTTACATAGTCCATGAAATCACAAACAATCCGTTCAGGAGGAAGCAGAAACTGGTCCGACGCTGGTATAAAACTCGCAATGTGCGTGGTGCATCTCAGCTGTGCAAGCAATAGTATAGGGCTCCTGCGGTTGTAGCGTCAGGCCTCACCTCTATGCATTTCACGCTAGAGCGCGCCTCATCAGGAAGTGGGTCAGGATCATTAACAATGCTTTCTATAGACAAAAAACAATAAAAAGTTTTTGGACTCAGCAAAAAAAACTATTAAAAGAAGGATTCTGCTTTCCCTTAAGGCGTATACAGTCACTTAAAAGAAGTGCATCAGAAATACTTGTAAAACATAATTAAACAAACAATGACAAAACCGTTCCAAGCTGAATACAGCCTAAGGAGATATTCCCTACTGATAGATACTGATAGTTATGCAGACAACCTCATAAAATATGAACATAAGAGAAAAAAAGGTGCCAATACTACCATAGTTAACATAAATTTTTTAATGTTTAGATTTAGGCTACACTATTGCTTGCACAGCTGAGATGCACCAAGCACATGTGACGAACGCGAGTGTCAGTTCCCTGCCCTCCTCGCTAACTTGCAACGAAGGCCCGGCCAACCTGACACCACGCTGTCACTTACGTAACAATGCCACTCTCAGCTGCGCCCAGCACAAAGATTTTCCAGCTTGCAGGACCACAATCTAGGTGCGAGCAGTCTGAGAGTGATTGTCACTGGGCTAATTACACAATTAACCCTTTAACTGCCACCACCCCCGTTTAAAAGACCGAGCCAGGGGAGACTCGTAATTTTAGCAATACCAATTATATTTTTAGAATAAGCGTCTACCACACACACTGCCACCACAGACAGGTCTGCTCAGAGTCTTACTCTACAACAGTAGTGCCCTTCAAGAGGCAGGTTCGTTATAGCTTGCATTAAGAGCTTTAGAGACAAGGTTAACACTTTTCAACATAAGGGTTTATTATGAAAAGGTCAAAGTTGATGCAAACATTTACAGAAAAAAGATGTTTCAAAAGACAATATACAGCCACAAAGCAATAAGGTAGAATTGGGAAGGAAGAATACTTGCAATTAATGTCCAAGGGTTGATCAGAGTTCGATCGATGAGCTAGGTAATCGGTTCTCAACTTGGCAGATGTTTCTTCTTGGATGGTAAAAGGAGAACTGACCATTGGCATCTCCTCTTTTCTGTCAAATCAAAGGGGGTGTTGACAGCGACCAGTAATCAATCATCTGGTCATCTTGTTTAGGGGTTGGTTGCTGGGAGGTATCTGCACTCATGACCACGTCCCAGGTAGATTTTGTGATACATATTCATATATCTGCATCTATAGTGTTTACAGACTGCAAATACCCATATTATTATTCAGCATGAGATTTCCTTCAAAACAAAACTAAACATGCCATATCTCCAGTGTATAGTCTGCTTAGGAGGAATAAGTGGTACCAGTGGTTTCCTATATGACCTGACATAGGGGTGTCTGGACTTGAAACATTACATATTGTCTGAGGAAACTAAATATGTCCATATTATGGCTGTGCTATTACTAAGTCGGAAGTTATGAAACATGCTGAAATTTCATACTTATTCCACTGTTTTACGCTGGATGTGTATTCAGACATTTTACAACCGGGGCCTGTTAGGTCTCTGAAGGGAGAGGGTGACAGTTTTACGACAGGCCTGAACACTCTGCCTTTTCAACAACCTTATTTTTACTGACCTAGCCTGGTTCTGTTTTCTCTGTTGAGATAACCTTTTCTGTTGAACTTAAAAATGCTTTGAATTCCTAAGACAAGGGAGGAGGGAGTTCAGAGTTTTCTGTAATGTTACATGGTTAGCCAAGCTGTCATGGCTGCTTCCACACAACATGGCAGCTAGCTACAGCTTTTCATGTCCAGTACGTGATATTGTTACACCTCCCCCTTAGGTGGTTACATGGGAGGGAACTACAATTTCCCTCCTGACGCAACCGACTGCTGCGGGCTCAGCTTGTCGTGACAACCCATCAGCATTGCCATGGGCGCTGCCTTTCTTATGATGGATGGTGAAATCGTATTGCTGCAGTAGTTGGCTCCACCGAAGTAGTTTGCCATTCTCCCCAGCAACACAATTTAGCCAGCTCAAGGGTTTGTGATCCGTGATCACAGTGAAGTGCCATCCGTAAAGGTACGTTTGTAACTTCTGGAGAGCCCACACGATCTCAAGACACTCCTTTTCGATCATGGCATATGCTACTTCCCTGGGAAGCAGCTTCCTGCTCAGGTAGAGGATGGGATGCTCCTCTCCTGCCTCGTCCACCTGGCTCAGGACTGCACCCAATCCATAGGCAGAGGCATCCGTCTGCACTAGGAAACGGCGGGTGAAGTCTGGAGCCTGCAGCACAGGGGCGCTGGCCAGCGCCTCCTTCAAGGCCTGAAATGCCTGCTCACATTCTGGTGTCCAAGAAACCACCTTGGGCAGTTTCTTTTTGGTTAGGTCAGTCAGAGGTTTGGCCAGGCTACTATAGTTACATACAAACTTCCTATAGTAGCCAGCGGTCCCCAAGAAAGACATAACCTGCTTTTTGGCTTGGGGGTTAGGCCAGGCCAGGATGGCCTCCACCTTCCCTGTCTCGGGTTTCAGGGTACCTCCTCCTACCTGGTGTCCCAAGTACTGCACATCAGTCATGCCAATCTGACACTTACTGGGTTTTACAGTCAGATTGGCAGCTGTCAGTTGGTCCAGGACCTGTGAAAGGTGCATCAGATGTTCTTCTAGGGCTGAACACGGCGATGTCATCCAGGTAGGCTATGGCAAAGGTTTCCAGCCCCTCCAGTAAGTCATTCATGACTCTCTGGAAGGTAGCTGGGGCATTCTTCATCCCAAACGGCATGACGGTAAACTCGAACAATCTGAATGGGGTGATGAAGGCCGACTTTTCCAGAGCCTCAGGTGCCAGAGGAATTTGCCAGTACCCCCTGCTCAGATCCATGATTGTGATATAACGGGCAGCCGCCAACCTATCTAATAACTCGTCAATCCGGGGCATGGGGTAGGCATCTGCAGTAGTGATGGCATTCAACTTCCGGTAGTCCACACAGAACCTGGTCGTCTGGTCCTTTTTGGGGACCAAGACTACTGGGGACGCCCAGGCACTGTGGGACTTCTGAATCAGCCCCAGCTGCAGCATTTCCTCCACCTCCCTTTTCATGTCGGCCAGCACCTCCAGGGAGACGCGATAGGCTGACTGTTTAATGGGAGGATGTGCCCCGGTGTCCACCTGGTGGACAGCGAGGTGTGTCCTCCCAGGTTTTCCTGTAAACCTGCTACCATGTACTGCCAGCACTCGCTTCAGTCCAGGTACCTGGGTGGGGGTAAGATTGGAGTTTATCAGGAGTTCTGAGTCCACCTCCCTGGTGTCCGCTAGCAGGTCTAGAAGTAGATCAGCCTCCTCAGGCTCTGGCCTGCTGCAGACTGGCATGACATAGGCCGTGCGCTCATGATGGGCTTTGATCATGTTAACATGAATGGCCTTCTGCTGTCTACGCCCTTCTCCCAACCTGACCAAGTAGGTGACATCATTCAGACACTGGGTGATGGTGTACGGGCCTTCCCATGCTGCTTGGAGTTTGTTCTGCCGCAGGGGAAGCAGAACATACACCTTCTGACCAATGTCATAGGTCCGCTCCCTAGCATTACGGTCATACCACTCTTTCTGCCTGGTCTGGGCCTGGGTCATATTCTCCCGTACAATTCCCACCAGCGTCTCCATTTTATCTCTGAATTTTAGGACGTAATCCACAACAGAGACCTTTGGGTCGGCAATCTTGCCCTCCCAGGTCTCACGGATTAGGTTCAGGGGCCCTCTTACCCTCCGTCCGTACAGAAGTTCAAATGGCGAAAAGCCTGTGGGCTCCTGAGGCACCTCTCTGTAAGCAAACAGCAGATGAGGCAGATATCGTTCCCAGTCCTTACCCTGGGAGTGCACAAAGGTGCACAACATTTGTTTCAAGGTTCCTTTGAAACGCTCGCACAAACCGTTCGTTTGTGGGTGATAAGGACTGGCCATGATATGCGTCATCTGTATTTTCCGACAGAGAGCTTGCATCAAGTTGGACACAAACTGAGGGCCTTGATCACTAATGAGCTCAGCCGGGAATCCCACTCTTGTGAAGATTCCCAGCAGAGCATCAGCGACCTTGTCTGTCCGGAGGCAGGAGAGAGCCACTGCCTCTGGATAACGCGTGGCATAGTCGACAACTGTAAGGCTATAACGTTTGCCTGAACTGCTAGGGATGGCCAAAGGCCCAACGATATCCACTGCCACCCTCTTAAAAGGTTCGTCAATCACAGGCAAAGGTTTTAGCGGAGCCCTGTGTACATCCCCTACCTTGCCAACTCGCTGGCAGGTAACACAGGACCGACAGTAGTCAGCTATGTCAGCGAGCATCGTAGGCCAATAAAAGTTATGTATCAACCACCCTCGGGTCTTAGTGATCCCCAAGTGCCCTGCGAGGGGAATCTCATGAGCTACTTTTAGCAGCTGTCCCCTAAATTGACTGGGTACAACCAGCTGCCTGCTACCTAGGTCAGCCTCATTCCCCTCTGCAGGCATAATTTATCTGTACAGTTTGCCTTTGTCCCAATAGACCTTTTGTTTGTCATTCTCTGCAGGGCGGCGATCAGCTAGACTCCTGAGCTGTGCTAGTGTTTGGTGTGTCTGCAGTGCTGTTTCAAAGGCGGAACACCAAGTCCCAGCCAGCAGTCCTGTGGCAAACAAGGACGGCTGCTGAGGCTCAACAGAGGTGGAGTCCACTGGGTCAGAACAGGGAGAGGGCCCAGAGACCTCCTCCTGCTGTTCTGCGATCAGTGCCTGCACCTCGGCTGCCTTTGCAGCACTGCGAGTGACCACCAATACTGGCAATGCATCATTATCATCATTATCATCACATTTAACCTTTATCAGTTCGGCATCATTGGAACATACATCAGTTACCTTCACTAGCAAGGGGGCCTCCTCTCCTGTCTCTGAAGAAGGAGGACCTTGCACTTCAACTCCACCCTCCCCCTCCCTCTGTCCATCTACAGGTTGCCCAGATATTAACCCAACATCTGTAAACAGTACCTTGGTAGGTCCAGAGAGTTCCGTGGGAGCATCCTGGGTGCTCTTAGCAGGGGCATAGTATGAAACAAGGATACCTAAATCACAACCCAACAACACAGCAGTGGGGATCTCCTCTGAGACACCCACCTCTCTCATCCCACTTCCGGCACCCCAATCGATGAAAACATAGGCACGGGGTACACGGGATTGGGTTCCCCCAAATCCTGTGAGGGTAAGGAACTTCTCTGGGATGATGTCTGTTTCTTCTATAACCTCTGGTCTGACCAAAGTGACTTTGGCTCCAGTGTCACGAAAGCCGTTACAGTCCGGTGGCATATGATGACTGGCTGCAAGTTGGCATTGGTTTCCGGGAGGTTTCCCACTGACGAGCAGCAGAAGGGTTGCTAGCCGGATGGCCAGGGGTTGTCATCTTCTTCTGCTCAGGGCACTGTGTCCTGAGATGTCCGGCTCTCCCAAAGTTGTAGCATTTGCGGTTGTCAGTCAGGAAGGCCTTGGCTCCAGGAACTGCAGGTTCCGGCCGCTGAGGAACTTGGTTGGTAGGCAGAGGAGGGGTTGCCGTGTGTGATTTCCCTCCTTTCCAGCAATTCGGAGGAGCCTTGCGATGGTCAGATACCCAAGAGTGGATATAGGTATCTGCCAGTTCTGCTGCTGCTTTGGCAGAGGTTGGCTTTCGCTCCAGCACAAACTGTCTGACGTCTGTAGGACAGATGTGCAAAAGTTGATCTTCAATCATAAGATCTTCCAGGGATTCAAAAGAATTGGCTTTCAAACCTTTAGTTCACTGCCGGAATGTGGTGCGTAAGCGTCTTACCACATCCAGGTATAAGTCCCCAGGCCCCTTTTTGCAAGGAACTAAAGAGTTAGCTGAAACTTCTGGATGATTGCAGGTTTTAGGGCCTCATAATCGTCGCCCTGCTCTTCTGACAGTTCGACATAAGCATCCAGGGCCTTGCCTCGTAGCCCTGGCGTCAGGTACCGGGCCCATTGTGCTGGGGGCAGATGGTACTGACAGCAAGTTTTTTCAAACGACAGTAGATACATTTCAATGTCACTGTCCTTTTCCATAACTGGAAATTTGGCTGTCGGGGTCACTGGCAGAGAGGCAACCCTGTGCTCTAGGGACTCGAGGTTCTGAGCCTGTCGCTGCTGCTGGAGCCTAGCCATCTCCAATTCGTGCCAACGATCAGCCTCCCTCTCAGTCTGGCGTTCCTCTCACTCAGCCCTGCGTTCCACAGCCTCTCTCTGGGCCGCAGCCTGGCTCTCAAGAAACTGCAGATCCGTCTTCCTGAGGTGTTGTATCGTTTCTTGCATTTGAGGAGAGTCTATGCTGGTTTCAGGCAATCTGATGCTGGCCTGCTCTTGCAGTGGCTTGGAGGTAACAATCCGTGGTATTCCAGTGTCTGTCTCTGCTTGCCCATCTGGTGAGGCCGCCTCTGAACCACTGGGCTCTGGAGTAGCGGAAACCCTTTCTGGTCCAGTTTCCACCAGGTTCTGGTCTGCACGGATATCAAACTCCTGTAGGGCATGTATCAAGCCTTCAAGATTTTTGCCACCGACGTCAATTCCTCTTTCTGCGCACTCAGCAGTCAGTTCATTCTTGCTAATCTTTTTATATGCTGATAGCCCAGACATGTTGCAAGCAGAAAAGATAGAACAGAAAGAAGAGATAGGAAGAAGGTGTAGGAAGGAGCTGTTGCTGAATGTCTCTCTTGAAAAGAAAAAAAAAAAAAATATGCACCAGCTTGTCTCTAAGGACTGTTTCCACAAAGGTTACAATCATTCAGTGCAGAGCTAATTCCTAACAATGCACTGAATGCTCTTAATGCAAAACTATCCCGCTACGCTGCCAGCCAATATGTGACAAACGCAGGTGTCAGATCCCTGCCCTCCTCGCTAACTTGCAACGAAGGACCGGCCAACCTCACACCACGCTGTCACTTACGTAACAATGCCACTCTCAGCTGCACCCAGCACAAAGATTTTCCAGCTTTGCGGGACCACAATCTAGGTGCGAGCAGTCTGAGAGTGATTGTCACTGGGCTAATTACAGAATTAACCCTTTAACTGCCACCACCCCCATTTAAAAGACAGAGCCAGGGGAGGCTCGTAATTTTAGCAATACCAATTATAATTTTAGAATAAGCGTCTACCATACACACTGCCACCACAGACAGGTCTGCTCAGAGTCTTACTCTACAACAGTAGCGCCCTTCAATAGGCAGGTTCATTATAGCTTGCATTAAGAGCTTTAGAGACAAGGTTAACACTTTTCAACATAAGGGTTCATATTCATATATCTGCATCTATAGTGTTTACAGACTGCAAATACCCATATTATTATTCAGCGTGAGATTTCCTTCAAAACAAAACTAAACATGCCATATCTCCAGTGTATAGTCTGCTTAGGAGGAATAAGTGGTACCAGTGTTTTCCCATATGAACTGACATAGGGGTGTCTGGACTTGAAACGTTACATATTATCTGAGGAAACTAAATATGTCCATATTATGACTGTGCTATTACTAAGTCGGAAGTTATGAAACATGCTGAAATTTCATACTTATTCCACTGTTTTAAGCTGGATGTGTATTCAGACAATTTACAACCGGGGCCTATTAGGTCTCTGAAGGGAGAGGGTGACAGTTTTACGACAGGCCTGAACACTCTGCCCTTTCAACAAGCTGTTTTTTACTGACCTAGCCTGGTTCTGTTTTCTCTGTTGAGATAACCTTTTCTGTTGAACTTAAAAATGCTTTGAATTCCTAAGACAAGGGAGGAGGGAGTTCAGAGTTTTCTGTAATGTTACATGGTTAGCCAAGCTGTCATGGCTGCTTCCACACAACATGGCAGCTAGCTACAGCTTTTCATGTCCAGTACGTGATATCGTTACAGCACATTGCGAGTTTTATACCGGCATCGGACCGGTTTCTGCTTCCTCCTGAGCGGATTGTTTGTGATTTCATACTGGACTATGTAAGTGCTATTTTTAAGCAATAAAACATAGAGCGATATTGCACTATATCCTGCCTTCTGTGGCTCTTTGTTGGGGAGCTATTTAACAGACCTACTTGATGCAAGTTGATATATGCAGTGGATGCAAGTTGACATATGTAGTGGAGAAATGTTACAAGGTGAAGACACCTACATTTGTATACATGCAAAGTGGATTGGGATTCAGCTTCCTCCATATATGATTGCTTGATTGGAATGGGATGCATAAAGGAGCTACAGCATTGAATGAAGGCGTCCTTCCCATTAGTCATGCTTTGAGGTCACTGTTGGGCCGAGGCGATCTGGTGAGCACATTTTGTTATCACGGGTGAAGCACTTTAAGCAAGTTTATTGAAGCATATTTGCACTTTATTTTTCACGGAGTTGGAGCATACACAAGAAGATTTGTTCACATATGATTATTATGGACATTTTTGATGGTTTATTTTATTGTGCATTTTATTAATCAGATACACAGGGTATATTATTAATTTGACAGTTATTATTTTACTGATTTTCTTTCTTTTGTTCAGATTTTCGATTTTTTGAATTCCAGAAATTCAGAAATACGCAAATTTCAAAATTCAAAAATTCGGAAATTAGAAAATTAGAAAATTCGGAAATCCGAAAATTAGAAATTCGGAAATTTGAAAATCTGAACTCCGAACTTTCGAAATTCCAAAAAAAGCAAAAAAACGAATGAAATGAAAACGAACAAATTTTTTGTCAGTACACATATCTACTCTCAATGATTATCTCATTAATAACACTTCTACAGATATTTCCCCTCTCACTCATTGGGAAGCCCATAGACCTTTAATTCGAGGTACGCTTATCCGGCAAGCATCATATCTCAAATGTGAGCGTAAGCTCCTTCACCAAAAATTAGAAAATGACTTCAATCTGTGTCACGATGCATTCCAAAATTCTCCCTCCCCATTACTAAAGCTAAGCTTGATAGAGTCCGCTTAGAATTCAACCTGTTTCTCACTGACTGCAGATAAATTATTACGTAAATCACAACACCTTTATTACCTCAAAGCAAACAAACCAGATACCCTATTAGATCGAACATTACGCTGCAAAAACCTACGAGATCTGTGCGACTCAAACTAAACCATGATTCATACACAAGTAACCTGTCAAAATTTTACACACATGCTGCTGCTGATTCCCTTTTTTTTTACAAATTACCCTTCCAACACTCTCACAAACCCACTGTGAACGACTCGAGTGTCCCATCTCTGCAACAAAAGTAATTGTGGCTATTAAGGCTTTAAAACTTAATAAATGTCCCAGCCCAGATGGATTTTATGCTTCCTACTACAAGAAATTTAATGATATATTATCTCCTATTCTAATTGAGGCCTTCAATATGTTGTTGAGGGGGACACTCTTTTCGTTAAGAATCCTTAATGACCATAATTACCATGCTTCCCAAATTTAAATCTGATAGAACCTCTTGGACAAATTACCGTCCTATTTTGCTTCTTAATATTGACATAAAATTTTTAGCTAAAATACTTGCGACCCACTTGAATCAAGTAATAGGAAAACTTGTTCATTGTGGCAAGCAAGTAATAATATTCATAGTGATAGTGATAATATTCATTGAGCTTCTTTACTCACCCATGTTGCTAAATACAGATGTATACCTGCGTGTTTTTTATCGCTCGATATAAGAAAAGCATTTGACACTGTCTCATGGCCATACAATATATTCTTCAAAAATGGGGGTTTGGACCACATTTTTTTGAGTGGATTTCATCCTTATAGGACAAGCCGAATGCATTTATCAAATATGCTGGTTTTAAATCAGACTCTTTCCCTATTAGAAGAGGCAACCGTCAAGGATGTTCTCTCTCCCCCCTTCTATTTGCACTCCTCAGTGAACCCTGGGCCCATTTAATTAGATCTGATCCAAACATAAAAGGTATTGAATTAGCTGGATGTCATCATAAAGTATGTCTTTTTGCAGATGTGCATCTTACTCTTCACGTTATCTCCCCATATCACAGCACCTAATCTCCGTCCTCTGTCCTAAACTGTTTTGCACACATTTCAGGCTCAACAGTTAACTATCAAAAATCAACTGCACTCAACATTTCCTTGCCTCCTTCAGACCTTCAGCTTGCTAAAGATTCACTTCCCTTCTCTTGTTCTCATACCTATATCCATACCTAGGAATACAACTCACTCCTAAGATAACTGACTTATACTCAGCTAACTTTCCTCCATTACTAAAACAGGTTACTGAATTATTATTACAATGGTCTTCTATCCTGGATAGGCAAAATTAATGTAATAAAGATGGCTATATTGCCCAGGATTATTTATCTTTTTAGAGTCTTGCCCTTCCCATCTCATTTTTTACGGCTTATACAGCGCAGAATTATCTCCTTTATCTGGGGTAAAATTAAACCTCAAACCTCTAAATCCACTCTGTCTCTCACAATGCTGCAGAGGTTTACGTCTCCCAAATATTTCTGCTTACTATCATGCTGCACATCTTGCACATTTACCAAAATACCATGCAATTATAGAAATGTCTTTATTGGTAACAATTGAGTATATTGACTGTGACCCTATTTCAGTATCTAACATGTTATGGTTAAGACCAACTGATCATACTTGTATTCACAGTCCTATCACAAAACATTCTTTATCTATCTGGGACAGATTCAAAACTTCTCTTGGCCTTCAATCTCCTCATTTTACTGCTCCTTTCTTTTGTTAAAAATCTTACTTTTTACCCTGCCTGGATTGCGCCTAATTCTTTCAAAGCATGGAATACAGCTAATTTATCCCGTTTATATAATTTGGTATCTGCCTCCTGCATACATTCTTTTCCTACTTTGTGTGATACATTTGGACTTCCTCAATAGGAACTGTTCCGATATTTGCAAATCAAATTTTTTTTCCAACCTTATCTCAATTCTAACTCCCAACTATCCCAGATGTTGCGGTTTGAACGCATATGTATTTCTGACCCTCATCCTAGAAGACTTGTTTTGTTTCTCTATAAGCAAATTTTAGCTGGTACTAATACTGGTCCCCCCTCATATGTCTCCAAATGGGAACTAGACCTTAATCGCTCAGTTAATGCTACTGAATTGTTCAGCATATGATCCACCACTAAGACTGCTTCTTCTAATGTTGCTGTGGAAACTAACTTTAAGGTGCTAACCCGTTGGTATTTGGTCCTCGCTAGAATATCGAAATATGCTTCTGATTACGCTGGAGCTTATTTTTGCGGCTGTTCAGAGTCTGGCACTCAACTTAATTATTGGTGGGATTGCCCTATTGCCCAAAAATTCTGGAAGGCAGTTTTTGACTTAGCCTCCAAAATCTTTGATACACCTATACAGCCCAATCCTGCTACAGCCCTATTAAACCTGAAACCTGATGGGATCATACAGAATCAATTTTGCCCTCTTTTACAGCTAGTAATAGTCGCAAAACAAACCATTGCTAAGCCATTGAAAACGAAATATTTAATTCTATTTCCGTAAAAAGTGACTTGTGCTAATTTCCAATTATTGCGACTTTATGTCCTCTTCTGTGCATCAAAATAAGGTGACTTCTTGTGCATCAAATAAAGTGACCAAGTTCATCAAAATAACGTGACTTTTTGTGCTCCCCCTCGAGTGTATGCACTCACCAGAAGCCCCCACCCCTGCAGGGGTAAAGAGCATGTAGTAAACTGTATCTCCAACTGTATCTCCAATCCGGATATTCCCAGGGGACAGTAAGCTCTCCTACTCCGGAACAGAATGTGTATAAAACGGCAACCACATGTAATGAAAAATGGACATCCATAGTCTGGACCCGGGAACTGGTTGCCTCTATCCATTTTTTTATTACATATTCTTTGAGACACCACTTTGTGGAGTCTTTGTTGGGGAGGCTACAGCTATATTTTTACCTAAGCGTGGATTTTTAGTCTTATAAGTTAATTGCAAGATTTATGAATTTTCTGGCAAATGGGAAATATTCTGGTCATCCCAAGGCAGGGCCGGACTGGCTTGCCGGGATACCGGGAGATTTCCCGGTAGGCCGCCTGAGTTGCTGCGGCTGCAGTGCTCCCCTCCTGCGTGTCACGGAGCTGGCTGTGTCTGTGTTCGGTGGCCGCGCTGTAACATGGTCCCGCCCCCCTAGACCGGCTTGTGTGATAGTGGATAGAATCAGTGTTCCGCCTATCACACGAGCCGGTCTAGGGGGGCGGGACCATGTTACAGCGCGGCCGCCGAACACAGACACAGCCAGCTCCGTGACACACAGGAGCAGGAGAGAGGGATACTGTACATGCCCGCCTGTACAGTCCGCCCTGTGTGCCTCAGCCTGTATAGGAGGATCGGCGGGGGGAGAGGAGGGGGGCCGCATATAGAGGAAATGAGCTTTCTATATTCCTCCATGCAGCCGCTGAATACTTGCAGGAGGGAGAGGAGGAGAATCAAGTATTCAGCGGCTGCATGGAGGAATATAGAAAGCTCATTTCCTCTATATGCGCCCCCCAGCCGATCCTCCTATCCAACTTCTTTTACTGGCCCCCCCAGTTCCTCTTGTGCTCCCCCCCATGCTCTCCTCCCCTCACCACACTCTCCAGCCCCCCCCCCCACAGTTCTCTCCACCCCTGTTTTTTCTGCCCCCCCTGCTCTCCAGCTCTCCCCATCCTACTCTAGCCACCATCCCAGTGCTCTTCACTCCCCCAGTGCTCTCCACCCATGTTCTTTCTCCCCCCCCAGTGCTCTCCAGCTCTGCCCATCACTCTCCAGCCCCCACCCCAGTGCTCTCCGCCCCCCACAGTGCTCTCCAGCCCCCCATTCTCCGCACCCCTGTTTTCAGTCCCCCCGGTGCTCTCAAGCTCCACCCATCACTCTCCAGCCCCCACCCCAGTGCTCTCCGCCCCCCACAGTGCTCTCCAGCCCCCCATTCTCCGCACCCCTGTTTTCAGTCCCCCCGGTGCCCTCAAGCTCCACCCATCGCTCTCCAGCCCCCCCGTGCTCTTTGCCCCCCGTGCTCTCCACCCCTGTTTTTTTTTGGCTCCCCCTCCAGTGCTCTCAAGCTTCCCCCCCAGCACTCTTCGCTCCCCACCCCTGTACTCTCCACTCCCCCGCCAGTGCTCTCCAGTCCCCCGTGATTTCCACCCCTGTTCTTTCTGGCCCCCACTGGTGCTTTCAAGCTCCCCCCATTGCTCTCCACTCCCCCCTGCTCTTTGTACCCCCCAGTGCTCTCCACCCCTGTTTTTCTGCCCCTCCCCCAGTGCTCTTCGCCACCCCACACTCTTAGCCCCCCCGTGCTCTCCACCCCTGTTTTTTTTGGCTCCCCCTCCAGTGCTCTCAAACTTCCCCCCCAGCACTCTCCGCTCCCCACCCCTGTACTTTCCACTCCCCCCTGCATTTTGCCCCCACCCATGTGCTCTCCAACCCCCGCCAGTGCTCTCCAGTCCCCCGTGCTTTCCACCCCTGTTCTTTCTGGCCCCCACTGGTGCTTTCAAGCTCCCCCCATTGCTCTCCACTCCCCCCTGCTCTTTGTACCCCCCAGTGCTCTCCACCCCTGTTTTTCTGCCCCTCCCCCAGTACTCTTCGCCACCCCACACTCTTAGCCCCCACAGTGCTCTCCACCTCTGTTCTTTTTGGACCCCCAGTGCTCTCAAGTCCCCCCCCCCAGCGCTCTCCGCTCCCCATCCCTGTGATTTCCACTCCCCCCTGCTCTTTGCCCCCACCCATGTGCTCTCCAACTCCGCCAGTACTCTCTGCTCCCCCTTCTTTCCAGCTCCCACCCAGTGCTCTCCACTTCCCCAGGACCAGAGGACAGGCTGACTGGGGCCGGAAAATGAGGATGGCTGAAGGTGCAGGTGGCCAGGGACCACTCCATCTCACAGCAAACAGATCCTCTGGAAGGAGCACTGTCCCCATCCAAAACGAGAACAGACCCTGCCTGCTGTTGGCCATCATGGATATCCTGCTGGCATGCAAGGTACCGTACCGAGCATCAACAACACACCTTCCCACAGACAGGGACTGCTGACTGGGCCATGGGGCACAGGAGGGGCTGCAATGATGGGCACAGTGAAGCTGCATTCCTGGGCACAGTGAGACTGCATTCACGGGCACACTGAGACTGCATTCACTGGCACAGTGAGACTGCATTTGATGGGCACAGTGAGGCTGCATTGATGGGCACAGTGAGGCTGCATTGATGGGCACAGTGAGGCTGCATTGATGGGCACAGTGAGGCTGCATTGATGGGCACAGTGAGACTGCAATGGTGAGCACAGTGAGGCTGCAATGGTGGTCACAGTGAGACTGCATTCACGGGCAGAGTAAAGCTGCATTTGATGAGCACAGTGGGGCTGCATTTGATGGGCACAGTGAGGCTGCATTGATGGGCACAGTGAGGCTGCATTGATGGGCACAGTGAGGCTGCATTGATGGGCACAGTGAGGCTGCGTTGATGGGCACAGTGAGGCTGCATTTGATTGGTACTGATGAGGCTGCATTTGATGGGCTCTGGTGAGGCTGCATTTGATGGGCACTGGTGAGGCTGAATTGAGCTCCTGAATCATGTCTGCAGTCTCTGACCATCTCCTGTACTATGTCTGCAGTCTCTGACCATCTCCTGTATCATGTCTGCAGTCTCTGACCATCTCCTGTATCATGTCTGCAGTCTCTGACCATCTCCTGTATCATGTCTGCAGTCTCTGACAATCTCCTGTATCATGTCTGCAGTCTCTGACCATCTCCTGTATCATGTCTGCAGTCTCTGACAATCTCCTGTATCATGTCTGCAGTCTCTGACAATCTCCTGTACTATGTCTGCAGTCTCTGACCATCTCCTGTATCATGTCTGCAGTCTCTGACCATCTCCTGTATCATGTCTGCAGTCTCCGACAATCTCCTGTATCATGTCTGCAGTCTCTGACCATCTCTTGTATCATGTCTGCAGTCTCTGAGGGAGTCTGCAGAGGAGTCAAGAGTGGGAGCACCGCCGGGATGGGGGTCATGGGAGAAGTCAGACAAGTGTGGACTGTGGAGAGGAGACTATAGGATAAAACCAGAGCCACCGAGCTGGAGCCGACTGACTGAGCCCTACACGGTGCACCTGAGAGGAGGTCAGTGACAGCACCGCTAGGCCAGTCTGAAGGGGGGGTCACTGATGTAAGGGGGGAGTGAATACGATAATGTAAGGGGGCACCGATATAAAGCACAGCCTTATATCAGTAACCCACCCCCCCTTACCTTAGTGTATTCTTTCTGCGGAAGGTGGTTTCCCCCCCCTCCTACGTTCTGAGTTCCTGGGGTCCCCCTTGATGATTGATCACTTACCACTTTTAACTGGAATTTGCTTATATAAAGCCCTATGTGATTTCATATCTGTCTTATCTATATATAATACACTCTTCAAATGTGCATTTTATGGTTTTCCCTTTCATGAACAAGAAATCAATGACGTTATGCTGTTGCGGTGGTATAATAATGCTGTGGGGCTGGTATGAAATTTTTTCCAGGGCTGGATGTTATTCCCAGTCCGGCCCTGTCCCAAGGTCAGAGTACACCCTGATGTATGTTTTTTTTCTCCCTTGAAAAATGTTTTGTTTTTCTAGATCCCTGCAGAGGATTGAGTTGGAAGGCATTCTTACCATCCTGATAGCTCTGTATTGGTCAGGGAAGGACTGGTATTCAGATCTAATTACTCTGGATGCAGATACCCCTATTTCCCCAGCAGTTTCCCCACTCACTGGATCTTTTATCCTAAGAGCTGATCCTGCATCCACCCTTTCAGTTGCTGTCTTTAAACGCTAGACTATAAGACCCCTTTCACACTGGGTCGTTTTGCAGGCGCTATTGCGCTAAAAATAGTGCCTGCAAACCGACCTGAAACAGCCGCTGCTGTGTCTCCAGTAGCAGCATCTTTGGAGTGGTTAAGGAGTGGTGTATACACTGTTCCTTCACCGCTCCTGCCCATTGAAATCAATGGGCCACCGCGGCTATATACCGCCGGCAAAGCACCTCTGCAGAGGCGCTTTGCGGTGGTTTTTAACCTTTTCACGGCCGATAGCGGGGGTAAAATTTGGCCCCTCGTAAACCACTTCAACCAACGTTTTGCAGACTTGTTTACTCCCCATCAAGTTATCTGCGTTGATGAGTCCCTGATTAAGTTTTCTGGCCGCTTGTCATTCAAACAGTACCTTCTCAGCAAGCGTGCCAGATACGGGGTCAAGATGTATAAGCTATGTGACAGGGCCACAGGCTATACATGTAGTTTTATGGTTTACGAGGGCAAAGATAGTCACGTAGAGCCGACAAACTGCCCTGACTACATAGGGAGCGCTGGCAAGATTGTGTGGGACTTGGTGTCACCCTTATTCAAAAAGGGGTATCACTTATATGTGGACAATTATTACACGAGCGTGCCACTATTTAGTCACCTTTTTGATCAGCAGATTAGAGCATGTGGCACCGTGCGACCTATTCGCCGGGGCTTTCCCCAGCGGCTTGTAGATTTCCGTCTTAGGCTGGGTGAGAGAGCCTGCTTACAGTGTAATAATTTGCTCGCTATGAAGTGGAGGTATAATAAGAATGTTTTCGGTCTTACCTCCCTTCATGCAGACACGACGGTCCAAATTACTACGGCGACTGGTGTTGTGGAGAAACCCCTCTGTGCCCACGAATATAATCTCAATATGGGAGGGGTGGACCTCAACGACCAGTTTTTGGCGCCGTTCCTAGTTGCCCGAAAGGCCAGACGCTGGTATAAAAAAGTGTCTGTATACTTATTTCAATTGGCTTTGCTGAACGTTCATGTGCTATACAGAGCTTCAGGACGGACTGGATCCTTCCTTAACCACTTACCAACCGGCCCATAGCCGAATGACGGCTGCAGGGCGGTTGGATAACTCTGGGAGGGCGTACTATGACGTCCTCCCAGAATTCCCCTCTCGCGCGCCCCCTGGGGCGCGCACCCGAACACATCCGTGACCGCCAGCGCATCACGGATCCCGGTAAATGGCCGCTGATCGCGGCCGTTTACCATGTGATTTTCACCGTCAAATGACGTCGCGATCACATGTAAACAGACCGGCATCATCTGATCGGTACACAGTGAACGGGGAGGGGGATGGATGGATGTCTGCAGCGCTGTGGGCTGTATGTGTAGTGCCCACAGCGCTGCACAGAGACATCCATCCATCCATGCTCAGCCATCCCTCACTACTATACAATGCTGTGCAATACTCTGCAATACCCCCACAATACTCTGCAATGCTGTGCAATACTCTGCAATACCCCCACAATACTCTGCAATGCTGTGCAATACTCTGCAATGCTGTGCAATACTCTGCAATGCCCCCACAATACTCTGCAATGCCCGTGCAATACTCTGCAATGCCCCCACAATACTCTGCAATGCTGTGCAATACTCTGCAATGCTGTGCAATACTCTGCAATGCCCCACAATACTCTGCAATGCTGTGCAATACTCTGCAATGCCCCCACAATACTCTGCAATGCCCCCGCCATACTCTGCCATGCCCCCGCCATACTCCGCCATACTCCGCAATACCCCGCCATACTCCGCAATACCCCGCCATACTCCGCAATACCCCGCCATACTCCGCAATACCCCGCCATACTCCGCCATACCCCGCCATACTCCGCCATACCTTGCCATACTCCGCCATACCTTGCCATACTCCGCAATACCCCGCCATACTCCGCAATACCCCGCCATACTCCGCAATACCCCGCCATACTCCGCCATACCTTGCCATACTCCGCAATACCCCGCCATACTCCGCAATACCCCGCCATACTCCGCAATACCCCGCCATACTCCGCCATACCTTGCCATACTCCGCCATACACCGCAATACCCCGCCATACTCTGCAATACCCCGCCATACTCCGCAATACCCCACCATACTCCGCCATACCCCGCCATACTCCACCATACCCCGCCATACTCTGCCATACTCCGCAATACCCAGCCATACTCCGCAATACCCCACCATACCCAGCCATGCTGAGCCATGCTCGGCTGTACTCGCCCTCTGTATGTGGCCAGGCTGTGGAAGTCTCACACATGTGGTATCGCCGTACTCAGGAGGAGTAGGAGAATCTATTTTGGGGTGTCATTTTTGGTATGTACATGTTATGTGGTAGAAATATTGTATAAATGGACAACTTTGTGTTAAAAAAAAAAAAAGCATTTTAACCACTTCCCGCCCGCCGGCCGTCATACAACGTCCTTGACTTTGTGCGGAGATATCTGAATGATGGTTGCAGCTACAGGCATCATTCAGATATCAGCTTTTTCAGCCGGCGATTCCCTACACCATGAGAATGATCATAGCAGCTGTTCCACTGCTTGATCGTTCTTACGGGAGGCGAGAGGGGATGTCCCCCCCCCTCCCGCGCTTCTACCGACTCACCGCTACGATCGAAGCCAGGATAGTTTTTTTTTTTTTAATTTCAGGCTTCCCAGCCTAGAGGTGAGATGTGGGGTCTTATTGACCCCATATCTCACTGTAAAGAGGACCTGTCATGCCATATTCCTATTACAAGGATGTTTATATTCCTTGTAATAGGAATAAAAGTGGTCAAATTTTTTTTTTTTTTGAAAAAAGCATCAAACTAAAATAAATAAAGTAAAATGAACAATAAAAAAAAATATTTTTTTTTTAAAGCGCCCCTGTCCCTGTGTGCTCGCATGCAGAAGCGAACGCATACGTAAGTCCCGCCCACATATGAAAACGGTATTCAAACCACACATGTGAGGTATTGCTGCGATCGGTAGAGCGAGAGCAATAATTTTGGCCCTAGACCTCCTCTGTAACTCAAAACATGTAACCAGTAAAAAATTTTAAAGCGTCGCCTATGGGGATTTTTGAGTAGCAAAGTTTGGTGCCATTCCACAAGCGCGTGCAATTTTGAAAGGTGACATGTTGGGTATCTATTTACTCGGCGTAACTTCATCTTTCACATTATGCAAAAACATTAGGCTAACTTTACTGTATTGGTTTTTGTAAAGCACAAAACAGTTTTTTTTCCAAAAAAAACGCGTTAAAAAAATTGCTGCGCAAATACTGTGCGAGATAAAAACGACCGCCATTGTATTCTCTAGGGTCTTTGCTAAAAAAACATATATAATGTTTTGGGGTTCTATGTAATTTTCTAGCTAATAAATGATGATTTTTACATGTAGGAGAGAAATGTCAGAATTGGCCTGGGTGCTCCAGAACGCCTGAAGGTGCTCCCCTGCATGTTGGGCCTCTGTATGTGGCCACGCTGTGTAAAAGTCTCACACATGTGGTATCGCCGTACTCGAGAGTAATAGTAGAATGTGTTTTGGGGTGTAATTTGTGATATGCATATGCGGTGTGTGAGAAATAACCTGCTAATATGACAATTTTGTGGGGAAAAAAAAAAGTAAAAAAAAAACCTTGATTTTGCAAAGAATTGTGGGAAAAAATGACAACTTCAAAAAACTCACCATGCATCTTTCTAAATACCTTGTAATGTCTTCTTTCCAAAAAGGGGTCATTTGGGGGGTATTTGTACTTTTCTGGAATGTTAGGGTCTCAAGAAATTAGATAGGCCATCAGTACTTCAGGTGTGATCAATTTTCAGATATTCGCACCATAGCTTTTGGACTCTATAACTTTCACAAAGACCAAATAATATCCACCGATTTGGGTTAATTTTACCAAAGATATGTAGCGGTATAAATTTTGGCCAAAATATATGAAGAAAAATTACTAATTTGCAAAATATAACAGAAATGAAGAAAAATGTATTTTTTTACAGATTTTTCGGTCTTTTTTCTTTTACGGCGCAAAAAATAAAGAACCCAGCGGTGATTAAATACCACCAAAAGAAAGCTCCATTTGTGTGAAAAAAAAGGACAAAAATTTCATATAGATACAGTGTTGCATGACTGAGTAATTGTCATTCAAAATGTGAGAGCACCAAAAGCTGAAAATTGGTCTGGTTAGGAAGGGGGTTTAAGTGCCCAGTTGTCAAGTGGTTACATTCCAGGAAGAGATCGTCAGAACCCCTCTGTTTCCAGACGGTGCTCCACCTCACCTTCCCCAACCAAATGCAGTAAGCCGGCTGCATGAGAGGCATTTTCCTTATGCCCTCCCGAGTACCCCTACCCAACGAGCCCCCCAAAGAAAATGTGTCTGCAGAAAGCGCGGATATAGGCGTGACACCCGGTATTATTGTCCCTCCTGTCCTGACAATCCTGGTCTTTGCATTGGTGAATGTTTTGAACGCTACCATACACTAGTTGAGTGTTAGCATAGGGTACAGCACTGCACAGAGTAGGACACACTTTCACAGGGTCTCCCAAGATGCCATCGCATTTTGAGAGACCTGAACCCGGAAACGGTTACAGTTATAAAAGTTACAAAAAAAAGTGTAAAAAAAAAAAAACACAAAAAAAAATAAAATAAAAAAACTAAAATAGTTGTCGTTTTATTGTTCTCTCTCTATTCTCTCTATTGTTCTGTTCTTTTTTTTACTGTATTCTATTCTGCAATGTGTTATTGTTATTATGTTTCTATCATGTTTGCTTTATAGGTATGCAATTTTTTTATACTTTACGGTTTACTATGTTTTATTGTTAACCATTTTTTTGTTTTCAGGTACGCCATTCAGCTGCAGAGCGGATTTATTTATCTTGACAGCAACAGTGTTTGCTCCCACGATACATAAAGCCGTGACTCCAGCGCTGTCGGAGGTGATTTCACCACCACAGTTACATACTTCAGCATATATGCCGAAGCGTGGGGGCAGCAGTAGGCGGAGGAGCGATTTGCTCCTATCTTTTGTGGGAGGATGCCCCCATGCTTCGGCATATATATATTTTAGGCACAGGTTGCGTTAAATGTTTTATTTTTTACTATGTTTTTTTTGTATTTGCTTTGCAGGTATGGTAAGTCTTACTGTTATATTGTAATGTTACTTTGTTTTATTGTTAACCATCATTTGCTTAGCAGGTACGCCATTCATTTGCAGCACGGATTTATTCATCTTGACAGCAACAGCGTTTGCTCCCACGATACATAAAGCCATGACTCCAGCGCTGTCAGAGGTGATTTCACCACCACAGTTACATACTTCAGCATATATGCCGAAGCGTGGGGGCAGCAGTGGGCGGAGGAGCGATTTGCTCCTACCTTTTGCGGGAGGATGCCCCCATGCTTCGGCATATATATATTTTAGGCACAGCTTGCGTTAAATGTTTTATTTTTTACTATGTTTTTTTTTTTTTATTTGCTTTGCAGGTATGGTAAGTCTTATTGTTATACTGTAATGTTACTTTGTTTTATTGTTAACCATCATTTGCTTAGCAGGTACGCCATTCAGTTGCAGCGCGGATTTATATATCTTGACAGCAACAGCGTTTGCTCCCACGATACATAAAGCCGTGACTCCAGCGCTGTCGGAGGTGATTTCACCACCACAGTTACATACTTCAGCATATATGCCGAAGCGTGGGGGCAGCAGTGGGCAGAGGAGTGATTTGCTCCTACCTTTTGCGGGAGGATGCCCCCATGCTTCGGCATATATAAACGGTGAATGTATGCCCATCATTAGAATTGGGTGGATGAAGGAAGGTATTCTAATGGTGGGCATACCCACCAATCAATCTCTTTTTTTCGTTCAGCCCACAGGCTGCATGAAAAAAAAGTTTACAATATATGCCCAACAAGACCAGCAATGTACTGGTATGTTGCTGGACTTTGAGTGGTTATACCAGAATGATGCCTGCAGGTTTAGGTATCATCTTGGTATCATTCTTTTCAGCCAGCAGTCGGCTTTCATGTAAAAGCAATCCTAGCGAATAATTAGCCTCTAGACTGCTTTTTCAAGCAGTGGGAGGGAATGCCCCCCCCCACCGTCTTCCATGTTTTTCTCTGGCTCTCCTGTCCCAACAGGGAACCTGAGAATGCACCTGGTGATTCAGCCAGCTGACCATAGAGCTGATTAGAGACCAGAATGGCTCCAAACATCTCTATGGCCTAAGAAACCGGAAGCTACGAGCATTTCATGACTTGGATTTCGCCGGATGTAAACAGTGCCATTGGGAAATTGGGAAAGCATTTTATCACACCGATCTTGGTGTGGTCAGATACTTTGAGGGAAGAGGAGAGATCTAGGGTCTAATAGACCCCTTCCTATTTTTTAAAAAAAGAGTACCTGTCACTACCTATTACTATCATAGGGGATATTTACATTCCCTATGATAACAATAAAAATTATTTAAAAAAAAAAAGAAAGGAACAGTTTAAAAATAAGATAAAAAAAGCAAAAAAAAAAATAAAGAAAAAAAAAAACAAAAAAAAAACCACCCCTGTCCCCTCCTGCTCTCGCGCAAAGGCGAACGCAAGCGTCGGTCTGGCGCCAAATTTAAACAGCAATTGCACCATGCATGTGAGGTATCACCGCAAAGGTCAGATCGAGGGCTGTAATTTCTTTATCGTACATCACGGGACACAGAGCACCATAATAATGACTATGTGGGTTATATGCTTACCTTTAGGTGATTGGACACTGGCAACCAATAGTAAGATGGTTCCTCCCATATAACCCCTCCTATACTATAAGTTTTTTCGCCAGTGTCTTGAAGGTGATGGTCATGGCTGTTGAAGCTCTTCAAATTTCTTCAAAAATGTCCCACTGAGGACGTTATAATCGGATCCATTCAGATGGCTTAACAAAGCTAAAGTGGATGGTACCCGAACCTCGGTTCAAGAACAAGGTATTGCTTGTATTGTGTCCTATATAGGCGCTGGACCCTTGTTAAATTGGTATTCCTGGTCAATGTTGCCCAAGGTAAACCAGAAAGGGTGCTTTACAGGTCCAGGGGTGTGGACCCCAATATATGGGGGACCCGGTCCCTGAAGGTCCCTAGAGGCGCTACCCGCCGTGATGGGGGAAGATTGGGCCTGGTAAGACAGGCCCTTCTGCTTGGGATGGTGAGTACTCCCTTTGGGATTTTTTATATATATATTGAAACTGCTGGTAACCTTGAGCCTGTGTCTGGGATTACAGATGGCCAGTTTGGCGCGCTTTGTTTGAATACTGGCGTGCGCGAGCGTGCGCGCAGTGCCGGCGTGGGTGTGGGCCGTCAGTGTGCGCGTGCGCCGCTACTGTGCGCATCGCAGATGCGCCGCGTGCGTCAGGATGGCGCCTGCGTCGTGCGGTGGGCGTGCCGCCGGTCACTGATGCGCACGCTCACTCACAAGCTAATGCTTATAGGCATGGAGCTCCTGCCGTGCGCGTGGACAACACAGAGCAACAGTTGGGCACGTGAATCTGGTGGTCTTGGACACAGTGGTGACAGGTTAAAGGCTGGTTATAGTTTGTGGGGAGTACTCCTTTTCTTCCTTGTGTGTAAGCATTGTCTTCCAGAAAACGAGGTATAGGGAACAAGGCAAGCACAGGGGTAAGAGTACCTCCTTTAAAAACAGGAGACCAACCCCATGCTGATGCAGCCTCAGTTTCTCCTGAAAGACCTGCGGCATCTGGGCTAGCTGAGCCATTGCTTTTGTCAGGCATAGAGGCCACTACCAATATACCTGCCTCAGCTTATGTTACAAAGGAGGATTTGGCATCTGCCTTAGCAGGCCTTGAGGGCAAAATAGCTGGCATGATTGCCTCTGTAACACAGGGGGGGGAGGAAGCATAATAGATCTCCCTCCCCTGAGCCTGGGCCAAGTAGAGAGTCACTAGAGCACCAGGACTCTTATAGCCAGATGGGACAGGTGATCTGGAACCAGAATGGGCAGAGGATTTGGAAGAGGTGGTCATGAAGGACCGAGAGGAAGGAGAGGCTGAAGGATCCTCGGCTGAGGACTCTGGCTCTAAAGAGCCAATTTCAGCCTCCCATTCCCAAAAATTGTTTATCCAATCTCTAGTTGAGATGGTACGAATTGGGTTTAAGTTACCCCCAGTTCAGGAGTCTGCACTCTCCTGTTCTACTTTGGGTTCTTTGCGACCTCGGCACAATTCCCAAGTGTTCCCTTTGCATCCGTCACTGGAGCAGGTGGTTTACGCGGACTGGGAGCACCCTGACAGGATATACTTACCTCCAAAAAGGTTTTCTGTCTTATATCCTATGGAGGAGAAGTTCAGGAAGAAATGGAGCACACCTTTGGTGGATGCTGCCATATCCTCTGTAAATAAAAGTTTAACCTGTCCAATGGATAATGCCCAGGTATTCAAGGATCCGGCTGATAAAAAGCTAGAGTCCTTATTAAAGGCCTCCTTTTCGGTGGCTGGTGCAGCAGTTCAGCCAGCAGTTGCAGCTATTGGGATTTGCCAATCCCTAAAGGATCGCTTTAATGCCGCGTACACACGGTCGGACTTTTCGTCTACAAAAGTCCAACGGACGCTGACGGACTAAAGCTGGCTGGTAATCCGATCGTGTGTGGGCTGCTTCGGACTTTCAACGTACTTTTTTAGCCTCAAATCCGACGTACTTTAGATTTGAAACATGCTTCAAATCTTTACGTCGTAACTACGACGGACCCCGAAGTCCGCTCGTCTGTATGCTAGTCCTACGGACAAAAAAACGACGCATGCTCATAAGCAAAAACTAAACGGAAGCACTCGGTCTAGTAAAACTAGTGTTCGTATTGTAGGTAGCACATTCATCACGCTGCAAAATCTGTGATCGTTGAATGCAGCGCATTTTATTTCTTCTTTACGAATGCTCTAAAGAACGAAGGTGTTTTGCTGTTCATAATCAGAGTTCTCCCAAACTGATTTCTGAATTCTTTTTCTCTTTGATCTCATGAATGATATAGTATGCTTTTTATAAACAATGTTTCCATACTAATAATACTTTTTCCCTTTTTTTTTTTTTTTTTTTTATGTTTGTAAAGTTACCACAAAGAACCCATTATTCTTTTTTATTTTTTTTCTAGTGATTATTTTTTAATTTTTAGATAAAGTTAACCCAAAGCACCGTTTTTGTTTATGTATATATTTTTTTTTCAAGACTTACCACTTGAACATTCTTAACATTAGTAATGTATTTTTGGTGTGTTTTTTTAAAACTCAATGAGATTGTTGTCCCTTGTTAATTTAACATTGTGTGTAAAATCAATGATTTAAAAGAAAACACATAAAAGTCTTTTGCTAAACTCAAAAAAGATCCATTTATTCATGGTCAAAATAAAATAAAGAGGAAGTCAACGCTGGAAAAAGTCGGTGTACAAGAAAATTGGGATCTTGAGGAGTCCATATAAGAGGGAGCACAATCTGGTCCAAGAATCCCAGAGATCAACAGCACCAGCAGATGATCTAGATGTCCCCAGACTGTGGTCCTACAACAGCCTGCGTCTTCTGTCAGACCAGACTGAACCCAGGTCATCACTTTCTTCTCTTCCCTGCAGCCTTTCCTCCACGCTGCCCTGCAGCCTTCCCTGCAGCCTTCCCTGCAGCCTTCCCTGTAGCCTTCCCTGTAGCCTTCTTTTGAGGCTGTGGCTCTGGTGTTTCAGTTGTGGCAGGAGGAGGAGGAGGAGGAGGAGGAGGAGGAGGAGGAGGGGGGGGGGCTGCCTCATGTAGTTGGGTGTTTTTGGTTAGCGTGCCCTGCAGCCCCTTATGGATTGTTTCCCCAAATAGGCGCTCACAAATGAGGCGCTGCTCCCAATCCATCTGAAGAAGCCTGCTGGCTAAGTAGCAGCCATAGGCTTCTTCCGCTTCGGGGGGGCTTGTTAAAAAACGGGTGGCCTGTTGCATGAGGCGCAGGGACGCGTCCTGTGTGACCATCCCCTTCTTGGCCCTTTTTTTGGGAAGGTGGAGGGGAGGCACTTGGGATTGGGTGAGGCTCCTACTGGGCCCAGCCACCTCACTTGGCCCAGCCACCTCACTTGGCCCAGCCACCTCACTGGGAGCAGCCACCTCCTGCCTGACACTGGGCCCAGCCTCCTCCAGGATGATGGTGAATCCGGCCTCCTCCAGGCTGTCCATGGGCCCGGTCTCCTCCTGCCTGCCACTTTCCCCACATTCCTCCTGGATGGACTCATCCTGTGTATAAAAAAAGGACAATAGTTTTAGTTTCTTTTTTTGGGTTCATCAATGACACACAGTTTGCTTCTCATGACTAGCAAATTCAATGTGAATACATCTCTTTAATAAAAGAGTCTAATCAGACACCCTAATTATTTCAAGCAGGTGCCAAACATATTTAGTCACTACTATCATTTGATATGTATACACAATTTGGAGTGCTAAATTATTTGAGACAATTATAACATCCAGTTAACATCATTAATATTAGTACAGTAAATCTTTGTTAAAATAATTTACCTGACTCCAGATGGTCATATCCGGTTCATCCAGGATGGAAGACCCAGCTTGCTCCTCATCAGCCTCTGCTGGGGTGGAGGGAAGGGTGGAGGGAAGGGTGGAGGGAAGGGTTGAAAGTGATGCCCTGGCTTCATTCTGGTCATCAAGAAAACGGAGTTGATTGTAGTACCACAGCCTGGGTACATAAACATCATCTGCTGATGCTCCTGATCTCCTTGATTCCTGGATCTTCCTATGCTCCCTTTTATACATGTTCCTCAAGACCCCAATTTTCTTGTACACTGTCTCCATTGTTGCTCCCGGGATGGTCTCCTGGACAAAGGACAGAAGTCTCTCCAGCGTTGACTTCCTCACATGCTTGTTATAATACTGAGGGTGTTTCACCTCCCACAAATTCCTCATCTCTCGATACTTTGAAATAAAAGAAGTAAGGAACTCTGGATCCTTCAATAGGGGATTCATTATATCTGGAAAAGAGAAAGTCACAAGACCAAAAAAACTTATTATATGTTTCTGCTAACCCCTCATCATCTTCTCCCTATGTAGGCCTCATCAATCTATCAAGCCATATAGGCCGCTTGCTACAAAGTCATGACCATAAACCCCCCCCAAAAAAATATATATCTCAAATTACCTTCGTTTTGGAACGTCCTGGTCCCCTATCACCTACGCACAGAACGTACGTACGACACGCGCGAAAGGCCCTCCTTTATACACTACGCATGTGTGAAACTCCGCCTGCGTCGCCCGCCCCTGACGTTCAAAATGAACTCATGTTCTCCGCCCCCTAATTTGACGCACAGAACGTACGTACGACACGCGCGAAAGGCCCTCCTTTATACACTACGCATGTGTGAAACTCCGCCTGCGTCGCCCGCCCCTGACGTTCGAAATGAACTCATGTTCTCCGCCCCCTAATTTGACGCACAGAACGTACGTACGACACGCGCGAAAGGCCCTCCTTTATACACTACGCATGTGTGAAACTCCGCCTGCGTCGCCCGCCCCTGACGTTCGAAATGAACTCATGTTCTCCGCCCCTTTTTTGTTACGGCGCGTAGTGGAGTTAAAGAATGGCGGAGACACCTGAAATGTTGACGACCTCAGGTAGTGGAGACAGCCCGCAGGCTGGAACGTCTGGAACGTCAACCAAATCTGTGAGGCCTAGATTTAAGGCCTCTAATATGAGTTTCAAAGAGATGGTGGAGATGGTGGCCATTCTTCGCAAAGACGACTATGATGGCAATTATGGGCCGTACGCACGGCCAAATTTGCGCAAGGCCAAAATAATGGCGAAGGTCGTGGAGACTTTGCAGGCATCATTTGGGGTCCAGCGCTCCAAGGATCAATTGCGCAAAAGATGGTCTGACCTGAAACTCAGGGAGCCGGATCAATACCGACGTATCCGGAAAGTTCTTAAAAAAAGTAAGTACTTGTCGTGTTTTTCTCTTGTGTTTATTACCTTGTATACTGCTCCATGTGCTTTTCCTTCCTATACGATTTTTGTTCATCGTTCTAAACGATCTTTGAAGAAACCTCGTTACATATCCATATCTATATCTATCTATATATCTATCTATCTATCTATATATGTATATATATATATATGTATATATATATATGTATATATATATATATATGTATATGTATATATGTATATGTATATATATATATGTATATATATATATATATATATATATATATATATATATATATATATATATATATATATATATCTATATATATATCTATATATATATATCTATATATATATATATATCTATATATATATATATATCTATATATATATATCTATATATATATATATATCTATATATATATATATATCTATATATATATATCTATCTATATATAAATATATAAATATAAAAATATATATATATAAATATAAATATATAAATATAAATATAAATATATAAATATAAATATATAAATATAAATATAAATATATAAATATAAATATATAAATATAAATATAAATATAAATATAAATATAAATATAATATATATATATATATATATATATATATATATATATATATATATATATATATATATATATATATATCTATTTGAAATTCTCTTAATTTTTTGGATTTACATTTAGTTAGATATTTAGAGATTTTGTTACAGATATAGAGAGAGATCAAAAGATTATTAACTATATTTTGAGATATTGATATCTATCTATCCGGTATGTCTTTATAATTTTAAATATTGAACTAAAATAGGAACTCTACACAAACCACTTCACAACAAATGTTGGAAAATTATTATGTCCTAAAATATCTGTGTGCTAATTAGATTACTAATTTTTTGTTTCACATAGGGGAAAAATCACTCAGCCAACCACAAGAACACAGTCCACCCCAAGCAAAACAGGATTGGGCAATCAGTCCAAGTCCCATTGACGATGTGGAGGAAGGAGAGGTGGGCGACATGGGCACCCCACCAGGTGAGTGTCTGACACACCAGCTTACGTTAATCTATGCATGGCTGCCTTTTGTTTAATTGAATTTGTCTACTCTATTTTAGGGGATCTGGTTGTGCTTCATTCAAGCAACAGTGACACCCCCGAGGATGTGGAGGAATTAGGCTACATGGCCACCCCACCAGGTCAGTGTCTGAGACAACAGCTTTATTTCTGGTAAGGTAAACTATGTATGTGTGCATATTTGTAAAGACATTTTTTGGTTTCATTCCACTTTAGGAACAACAAGAAGTGACTATTTCACCTCGGAAAGTGCCCAACGTCTAATTGGTCAAATAATGGCCTGGAATCAAGACATGGACCAAATGCGTAATAGGCTGGATCGTATGCAGCAGGAAATGAAGGACATGATTGATGTTTTGGGTCGAATCTAAATGCCCTTTTTTAAACCCCAAAACATCAATCATGTCCTTCATTTCCTGTTTTGCTGACCCCATTCTGGGCCTTCTCTTTGTTTTTTTGGCATAACATAAATGGCTGTTTAACCTAATGTCAAAAAGGAGGGCTGTCAAAAATCCACAAAAAAATAAAAATTGATTTTCTAAAAAACACCAAAAAAAAAAAAAAAAAGTGATTTTAAAAAACCCAAAAAAAAAAAAAAAGTGATTTTAAATAACCCCAAAAAAAAAAAAAAAAGTGATTTTAAAAAACCCAAAAAAAAAAAAAAAAAAAGTGATTTTAAATAACCCCAAAAAAATAAAAAAAGTGATTTTAAAAAACCCAAAAAAAAAAAAAAAAAGTGATTTTAAATAACCCCAAAAAAAAAAAAAAGTGATTTTAAAAAACCCCAAAAAAAAAAAAAAAGTGATTTTAAAAAACCCAAAAAAAATAAAAAAAATTAATGTTAAAAAACCAAAAAAAATTAAAAAATTGATTTTAAAACACAAAAAAATCGAATAAATAATTAATGTTAAAAAACCAAAAAAAGTAAAAAAAATTGATTTTAAAACACCAAAAAAATTTAAAAAATTAATGTTAAAAAACCCAAAAAAATTAAAAAATTGATTTTAAAAAACAAAAAATAAAAAATAAAAAACTTGCTTTTAAAAAAAAACAAAACTTGATTTTCCAAAAACAAAGCCTGTTTTTGAAAATCCAAAAGCCCAAAATATTTTTTTGTGGATTAGGTAGAAATATTTCAATATAATTATATTTTGCTACATCATTAAGATACCATTATATTTTTGTCTATGAACATTTTATACTAAATGCAGAACTGAATGCATACCAACCATTAATAAAAACATCTCCTTTTATAGGATTTTAACAAATGTGTGGTTTGTTATTTCAAGGCTCAGTATCAGTTTGGTTATAATTGTCAAAAAGTTGTTTACAGTGGCAATGGAGCTTATTTAGACATTTTTAAAATTCTAATACAGTTGGCACTACAACTGCTCGACCATAACCTAGGAGACAGCCCAAAAGAAAGGCAAGCAATAAATATAATGCCAGATTTCAGCAATATTTTTTTTATTGTCAAAAAATTATATATCCTGGCCCATTGCAATGGCCCCCCTACCCATAAAATAATCAACATATTGCTGTCTAACCTGACGGGAACTTTGGGGGGCCAAGCCAGTACGGACAGTATCCAGGCCTGTAAGGTTGGCTTCTATTTGTCCGGCCTCAGGCCCAACTGTGCCTATATAATTGGCAGAATGCTTATTTAAAAAGTTGTGCAGAATGCAGCATGATAAAATTATAAAATTAAGTTTGTATTCCGCCAAATTAATGGCTGTTTGAAACAGGCGGAACCGGCTGGCCAGAATTCCAAACGCATTCTCAACCACTCTTCTAGCTCTGGCCAGCCGGTAATTAAAAACCCTCCTCTCCGGGGTGAGGGTTCTTTGGGGGAATGGCCTCATGAGGTGCTTGCTCAGAGCGAAGGCTTCATCGGCAATGAAGACAAAGGGGAGTCCTTCCACGTTATCCTCATCAGGTGGCAATCCCAGGCCACCACTCTGGAGACGCTGGCAGAACTCCGTCTGGGCAAATACTCCTCCATCCGACATCCGGCCATTCTTCCCCACGTCCACATATAAAAAATCATAGTGTGCCGACACCACCGCCATTAAAACAATACTGTGGAACCCCTTATAATTAAAATAATATGACCCCGAATGGGGTGGTGGCACAATGTGGACATGTTTCCCATCTATAGCCCCTCCACAATTGGGAAAGTCCCAACGGCTGGCAAAATGGGATGCCACAGTCTGCCATTCCTGTGGCGTTGAAGGAAACTGGGGAATCAAACAAGAAAACCAAAATCAATTAATTTGGAAGCTAACATTGCAAGAAAATTAGACAATTAAAAACATTATTCCCCAGCATCAGTATAACATTCAATAATTTAATTCTTCTGGAATAACTAATATGGAAAAAGGCACACTTATCAGATTGCTCACCCCCTCTGATAGAACATTGATTACATTTTAGGGGGTTGTGAAATCCCAAAAAAAAATTACTTTAACAACACGCAGGAATTTAGGGATAACAAAGGCTACAAGACTGCAGTTGTCGCACTCTGCAGGTGCAGTTGCAAACCAGCTTACAGTAAATGAGGTAATGTCAAAAGGCATTCATGTTGCAAACAGTACACAATCACATGCAAGGGCAATTAATGAAAACACTTTGAGGCTTGCATATGATTTGATGATGGAAATCAGCAGAGCTTCTGCTCATTTACTAAAGCACTGGAACAAATGCACTTGTAGAGTGCACATGCATTTTGCAAAGTGCAACATAGATTTGCTTTAGACAAATCAACACCACAGAACATTCAAGCAAATTTTAACGAGGGTGGGGGTGGGGGGGTTGTGAAATCTAGCTAATTGCTAATTAGCAGCACACTATTTGGAGTGAGTTCAGGTGGGGGGGGTGGGGGGGTTGTGAAATCTAGCTAATTGCTAATTAGCAGCACACTATTTGGAGTGAGTTCAGGTGGGGGGGGGGGGTTGTGAAATCTAGCTAATTGCTAATTATAAGCACACTAAATACACTCCAACAAAATACATTCAAAATGAGGAGACTAGGTGGATATGTTCCCATCACTTCATGCTGGGAAGGTTATTGAAGGAAACTAACTATACATGCATGACAAAAAATAACAGGAAAAAATCCCAGCATGTGTGAGGATAAAAAGGGGACATTCACACTATATTGCAATGATGGGAAGTAGTGTTTGAAGCAAGAAATACATTACATTATCAAAGATTACATAAAAGAACATGTGATGCTAATAAAATAAAAATAGCTTACCTTAATATAGTCCTTCTGCAGGACCTGTATGATGGCAGAACAGGTCTCTGGGATAATGATCCCCAGAGCCTGGGGGGAGATGCCTGTCGAGAACTTAAGGTCCTGCAGGCTTCTCCCTGTGGCCAAATACCGCAAGGTAGCGACCAGCCTCTGCTCCGGAGTGATGGCTTGCCTCATGCAGGTATCCTGCCTGCTGATATAGGGGGTCAGCAAAGCCACCAAACGATCAAAAACGGGGTCCGTCATCCGGAGAAAGTTCCTGAAATCCTCAGGATTATTCTCACGGATCTCACGGAGCAAAGGCATGTGACAGAACTGGTCACGCTGAAGCAACCAATTCTTGGTCCATGAACTCCTCCTCGCCCTGTTCATGGACTGGTCTTGGGCTGAAGAATAAACTACAGCACCAAGCACATACAATGCACGAGCTCTACGACGAGTACGTACAGGTAACATGGCTTCAAAACGGTCGGCTGGTCAGAACGCACTAAACAGAACGCACTGAAGAACAGCAAGGCCTGTGAAGAACGACCTGAAAATCAGGAACGAGCGGCCAATAAAACAAAGATTTCTCAATGCCAACTGACCAAACGCACTGAAAAGCAGATACAAACCTCACAAGCACAGACTGAACAACAGTTAAAACGAACTGAAAAATACGAGTCTCACAAGCGCGAATCGTCTCTCACCAAACTTCTACTAACACGAGATAAACACGAGATTAGCAGAAGGAGCCCAAAGGGTGTCGTACGGGCTATTGAACTTCCGTTTTATAGTCTCGTCGGACTTGGTGTACGTCACAGCGTACTAAGCTGGCGTACTTTTGTGTGGTCGTGTGTGGGCAAGTCCGTTCGTAAGAAAGTCTGCCCCAAGTCCGCCGAAGGTACGCCGGAAGTATGTCGGACAGACTGTCCGACTTTTGTAGCTGCAAAGTCCGACCGTGTGTACGCGGCATAAAAGGTTGGTGAGGAACATACCTTGCCAGGAGTTATCGGAGATTCCTCATGCCTTATGTTTTGCAGTAGACACATTGAAAGTGTCAATCCAACAGATGTCTTGTTTTGCGTTACTGTCAGTTCATATGCGCAGAGTCTTGTGGCTAAAGAACTGGTCTGCTGAGATGCCATGTAAAAGGCTACTCGTAGCTTTTCCATTCCATGGAGAGCGCTTGTTTGGCGAGGATTTGGATAAATATATCCAAAAGATCTCTGGAGGAAAGAGTGCCCTACTCCCTATTAAAAAGAAATGGAAGCAACCCTCTTATAAGATTCCCAATGCTCCAGGACCTAGTGCTTCTTCCCCTAAGCGGTATCGATGGCCTCAGCTGTCTGGCTTTAAAAGACCTCAGGGTCAGAAGAAGCTCTGGACCCAAAAGCCACCCAACCCCAGCTCCAAGTCTACCTTGTGAAGGGGCGCCCCTGCTCTCAAGGGTTCCAGAGAAAAGAGGATACCTATTCCTAGCTTTACACCATCTGCTGATGCAGGGGGTAATTGTAAGGGTTCAGCACGAGGAAAGATTCAAGGGGTTTTACTCAAACCTATTTACCGTGCCGAAACCAAATGGGGAAGTAAGGCCCATTTTGGACCTCAAGGCTCTCAACTTCTTTTTAGACGTCCGATCCTTCCGCATGGAGTCGGTTCGTTCAATAATAAAATCCCTGAGAAAGGGAGACTATTTAGCGTTCATAGATATCAAGGACACGTACCTTCATGTGCAGATCTTCGGTCCACACCAAAGGTTCTTATGCTTCGCTGTAGAGGGCAGTCATTTCCAATTTGTGGCACTACCTTTCGGTCTGGCCACGGCCCCAGGGTTTTCACAAAGATTCTGGCCCCGGTGTTGGCTTCCCTAAGGTCTCAGAAAGTCTCCGTAGTAGGATATCTGGACGATCTTCTTCTAAGGGAATACTCTCGCCCTATACTGATTCAAAACATGTCAAGAACAGTACGGGTTTTACAACGCCTAGGTTGGATGCTAAATATGGACAAGTCAGCTCTTTGTCCGACCCAAGCCTTGGTGTATCTGGGTCTGGTCTTGGACACTGCCCAAGAAAAGGTGTTTCTTCCTCCCTTAAAGGTTGCCTCCATAGTGGAACTTGTAAAGAAGGTGAAAAAAGAACTAACACCTTCTATTCGGCTGTGCATGAGGTTACTAGGCAAGATGGTGTCATCCTTCAGCGCAGTGCCATATGCACAGTTCCACTCCAGAGTGTTCCAGGACAGTATTCTAAAAGCCTGGGACAAGTCAGCTCGAACCCTGGATCAGCCTATGGTTCTATCTCCACAGGTTCTATGGAACCTCTCTTGGTGGTTAAGAACCAGCAACTTGGAAAGAGGGAAATCTTTCCCACCGGTAGCCTGGAAGGTCATAACCACAGAAGCCAGTCTTCTCGGTTGGGGAGCAGTCCTAGAGGAAGCGTCTGTTCAGGGAATATGGTCACAGACAGAAAGGACCCTGCCCATCAATCTATTGGAGATTCGGGCAGCTCGTCTGGCCCTGCGATTATGGACATCCAGATTGCGGGGCCATCCTGTCAGAGTCCAGTCCGACAACTCCACGGTAGTGGCATATATCAACCACGAGGGAGGTACCAGGAGTCGGGCAGCCCAAAGAGAAGTAGATCATATATTGACTTTTAGACAATTGGCAGGCAGATTTCCTAAGTCGCTAGGAATTGTTACCAGGGGAATGGTCCCTGCATCCCAAGGTTTTTCTACAGATCTGCCAATACTGGGGGACCCCAGATGTGGATCTGCTAGCATCCAGATTCAATGCCAAGCTGGACAGGTTTGTATCCAGGACCAAGGATCCGCTGGCTGTCGGGATAGACGCATCCGGAGTATTCTGTACAGTTTTGGTCACCAATACTCAGGAAGGATGTGCTGGAGCTGGAGAGAGTCCAGAGAAGGGCAACAAAATTAATAAGGGGACTGGAGGACTTCAAATACAGGGAATGACTACAAGCACTAAATGTATTCCCCCTGGAGAAGAGACACTTGAGAGGAGATATGATAACAGTATACAAATACCTCAATGGTGATCCCAGCGTAGGAAAAAACTATTCAGTCTCAGGGAGTGTAAGAGGACACGCGGCCACACAATAAAATAGGAGGAGAAGCGGTTTTCACCTTAAGCTGCGTAGGGGGTTTTTCACTGTCAGGGCGATGAGGATGTGGAACTCTTTTTCACAATTGGTGGTGTCAGCAGGGAGTATTGATTTTTTTTTAACCGCTTACCAACCGGCCCATAGCCGAATGACGGCTGCAGGGCGGTTGGATAACTCTGGGAGGGCGTATCACGGATCCTAGTAAATGGCCGCTGATTGCGGCCGTTTACCATCACATCACATGTAAACAGACCGGCGTCATCTGATGACGCCGGTTCCTCTCCTCCCCTCCTGTGTACCGATCGGTACACAGTGAGCGGGTAGGGGGATGGATGGATGTCTGCAGCGCTGTGGGCTGTATGTGTAGTGCCCACAGTGCTGCACAGAGACATCCAGCCATCCATCCATCCATGCTCAGCCATCCCTCACTACAATGCAATGCTGTGCAATACTCTGCAATACCCCCACAATACTCTACAATGCTGTGCAATACTCTGCAATGCTGTGCAATACTCTGCAATATCCCCACAATACTCTGAAATGCTGTGCAATACTCTGCAATGCCCCCACAATACTCTGCAATGCTGTGCAATACTCTGCAATGCCCCCACAATACTCTGCAATGCTGTGCAATACTCTGCAATGCCCCCACAATACTCTGCAATGCCCCCGCCATACTCTGCAATGCCCCCGCCATACTCTGCAATACCCCCGCTATACTCTGCAATGCCCCCACAATACTCTGCCATGCCTCCGCCATACTGCGCCATACCCCGCAATACTCCGCCATACCCCGCCATACTCCGCCATACCCCGCCATACTTCGCCATACTCCGCCATACCCCGCCATACTCCGCAATACCCCGCCATACTCTGCAATACCCCGCCATACTCCGCCATACCCCGTCATACTCCGCTATACCCCGCCATACTCTGCAATACCCCGCCATACCGAGCCATGCTCAGCTGTACTCGCCCTCTGTATGTGGCCAGGCTGTGGAAGTCTCACACATGTGGTATCGCCGTACTCAGGAGGAGCAGGAGAATCTATTCTGGGGTGTCATTTTTGGTATGTACATGTTATGTGGTAGAAATATTGTATAAATGGACAACTTTGTGTTAAAAAAAAAAAAGCGTTTTAACCACTTCCCGCCCGCCGGTCATCATACAACGTCCTTGACTTTGTGCGGAGATATCTGAATGATGGTTGCAGCTACAGGCATCATTCAGATATCAGCTTTTTCAGCCGGCGATTCCCTACACCATGAGAATGATCATAGCAGCTGTTCCACTGCTTGATCGTTCTTACGGGAGGCGAGAGGGGATGTCCCCCCCTCCCGCGCTTCTACCGACTCACCGCTACGATCGAAGCCAGGATCGTTTTTTTATTTTTTTTATTTCAGGCTTCCCAGCCTAGAGGTGAGATGTGGGGTCTTATTGACCCTATATCTCACTGTAAAGAGGACCTGTCATGCCATAATCCTATTACAAGGATGTTTATATTCCTTGTAATAGGAATAAAAGTGGTCAAAAAATTTTTTTTTTGGAAAAAAGCATCAAACTAAAATAAATAAAGTAAAATGAACAATAAAAAAAAAAAAATTTTTTTAAAGCGCCCCTGTCCCCGTGTGCTCGCATGCAGAAGCGAACGCATACGTAAGTCCCGCCCACATATGAAAACGGTGTTCAAACCACACATGTGAGGTATCGCTGCAATTGGTAGAGCGAGAGTAATAATTTTGGCCCTAGGCCTCCTCTGTAACTCAAAACATGTAACCAGTAAAAAATTTTAAAGCGTTGCCTATGGGGATTTTTGAGTAGCAAAGTTTGGCGCCATTCCACAAGTGCGTGCAATTTTGAAAGGTGACATGTTGGGTATCTATTTACTCGGCGTAACTTCATCTTTCACATTATGCAAAAACATTGGGCTAACTTTACTGTTTTGGTTTTTGTAAAGCACAAAACAGTTTTTTTTCCAAAAAAAACGCGTTAAAAAAATTGCTGCGCAAATACCGTGCGAGATAAAAAGTTGCAACAACCGCCATTGTATTCTCTAGGGTCTTTGCTAAAAAAACATATATAATGTTTTGGGGTTCTATGTAATTTTCCAGCTAATAAATGATGATTTTTACATGTAGGAGAGAAATGTCAGAATTGGCCTGGGTGCTCCAGAACGCCTGAAGGTGCTCCCCTGCATGTTGGGCCTCTGTATGTGGCCACGCTGTGTAAAAGTCTCACACACGTGGTATCGCGGTACTCGGGAGTAATAGCAGAATGTGTTTTGGGGTGTAATTTGTGGTATGCATATGCGGTGTGTGAGAAATAACCTGCTAATATGACAATTTTGTGGGGAAAAAAAAAGTAAAAAAAAAACCTTGATTTTGCAAAGAATTGTGGGAAAAAATGACAACTTTAAAAAACTCACCATGCATCTTTCTAAATACCTTGGAATGTCTTCTTTCCAAAAAGGGGTCATTTGGGGGGTATTTGTACTTTTCTGGAATGTTAGGGTCTCAAGAAATTAGATAGACCGTCAGTACTTCAGGTGTTATCAATTTTCAGATATTCGCACCATAGCTTTTGGACTCTATAACTTTCACTAAGACCAAATAATATCCACCGATTTGGGTTAATTTTACCAAAGATATGTAGCGGTATAAATTTTGGCCAAAATATATGAAGAAAAATAACTAATTTGCAAAATATTATAAAAGAAATGAAGAAAAATGTATTTTTTTACAGATTTTTCGGTCTCTTTTCTTTTACGGAGCAAAAAATAAAGAACCCAGCGGTGATTAAATACCACCAAAAGAAAGCTCCATTTGTGTGAAAAAAAGGACAAAAATTTCATATAGATACAGTGTTGCATGACTGAGTAATTGTCATTCAAAATGTGAGAGCACCAAAAGCTGAAAATTGGTCTGGTTAGGAAGGGGGTTTAAGTGCCCAGTTGTCAAGTGGTTAAAGACTATTGAACGTGCATCTTAGTGAACACAACATACAAGAATATAGGACATGATTATCGACACTGACACACATATACCTACACAGGTTGAACTGGATGGACTATTGTCTTTATTCAACCTTACCTACTATGAAACTATTGTCAGCAGTGTGTTGAGGGTTTATTGAGAAACAAAAGGATTAACAAGTGGCCATACAACGCTAGCACAAGGTTGAGCTGACCATACAGCTGACAAATCTGTGCTGAATATACAGTACACCTATATTGGAACTATTTCAATTTCTTTGACCCATTTTAAATGAATAAAAGTAGGCATGGCAAACCTGAATCTGACAACTGGTCAATGGACTGACTTTTATAAGCTCACTGTTTGAACCCTTAAAATAGACTGCTTCCTTATGTACAAATAAGACTTGTGTTGGGGACTAGAATATTCTTCACTCCACCAGATGAAACTTGGGGTTGATGTTGAGGGCAATACACTTTGGATAAGACCACAGGGTCTAATTTTATTGTTAAATGTGTTTTTTTGTTTTTGGAAGACCATATGTAAAATTAAAGTATTTTTCACATTTTGTAACATTGCCTTAAGTGGACCTGTACCTGGAGCAAGATGTGAAGGGAAGCTCATTTAGGGTTTTCTATGTGAGGTCAAATGAACCTGTGTAGATATCAATCCCTCCTGCACATCAATGTGTTTCCACAATATGTTCTTCCTCATCCTCTGCTGCTGTATCACTAGGACCTATGTTTATAACCTTGTGCTTCTCGAACTATAACAGTGGTCTAGGCAAGTGTATTATGTGTGCAGATTCGATTCCTTTGGATACCTTTACATTTTAAACTTGAACTAACAGGGTTCACAGCCCTGTTGTAGATTACAGTGTAATTGTATACAGTAATTTTAAATATTTATGTATGTATGCTATTTTCAGAGTACATTTATCCACAAGACAACCTAACCAGTAGCCCTAGTGAGTGTCCAGGGGGCCCAGTTAGAATCTTTTTGTTTGCTCTGATATACGATGCTAGTACAGACAAATGGTTCGGCTTTTCATCACCAAAGCTTTGGGCCCTATTCTGCCTTAATTCATCTCTACTTGTCCATACATTTGTACAGCACAGCAGATCATGTTGCTATATAAATCAATGATATTAATTACTTTTCTCTTGAATGTAGAAAGTGGCAGTATGTGAGCTTCTGCTTGCTTTAACTATTTTCCTTGCAGTGGGAAACTCTGCGGCTCCTATTAGCGTACCTCACATCAGCCATTTTGTTTGTTCTGTAAAATGTATAGTGCATGAACTGGCTTCTGTTGCATCCATATTTTTTGGACACTAGATGACAGTATAACACTGTTTTTTTTTCCACAAGATGTCTCAGAGCAATGACAAATCCCAAATGAACAATAGGAATGTTATGTTAAAGGAGCCACTCCAGACACAAATATGACAGCTTTCATAGTAAGGGCAATTAGAGGCAGAGATGTCACCTGAAGTCTGACAGTTGAGGGTTTGTCAAGTGCCTGGAACTTATGCTACTTTTAATTTTCTGAGTGTGCCTTGTGTAAGGTCAGGCAGCAATATTTAAATGTTAGGTTATAGCTAACTAGTGTCAGGCGTATTAAAAGCAAGTACCTAATTTATTAAACAAGCCTGAGAAAATTAAATGAAGACACATTTCTACATACATCCAATCTTGACTGGCTCTCTTTAATTTTTTTTTTCTGTTGATGGGCTTGGATTTGGGGGTTGATATAGTGAAAATTACTGATAAGCCTCAGGTTATAATGCATTAGGAACTGGCTCATTTAAACAAAGACAGGCATCACCTGAAAGTAGCATTACCTTTGTAAAATGTTGTGATGGGTGGATTCATTTCAATGTCATTGCAGTTAAACATCACATTTGGTCCAATACATGTGATGTGAGTTCCATGTCTGTCACATGCACACCAGCTGCAAAGATGTGAGTGAAGGGAGCAGTATGTTCTTTTTAGTCACTGTTACATTTATTGAATTTTGTTTTTTCTATTACCCTTGCTTTCATCAAAACAACGATTTAACCACTTAAGGGCCTAGCCTCTTTCTGAGATTTGTTGTTCACAAGTTAAAAACAGGTTTTGTTGCTAGAAAATTACTTAGAACCCCCAAACATTATACATTTTTTTATATAACACCCTAGAGAATAAAATGGCGGTCATTGCAATACTTTCTGTCACACCGTATTTGGGCAGCGGTCTTACAAGCGCACTTATTTTGGAAAAAATACACTTTTTTGAATAAAAAAATAAGACAGCAGTAAAGTTAGCCCAATTTTTTTTATATTTTTAAAAGATAATGTTACGCCGAGTAAATTGATACCCAACATGTCACGCTTCAAAATTGCGCCTGCTCCTGGAATGGCGACAAACTTTTACCCTTAAAAATCTCCATAGGCGATGTTTAAAAAATTCTACAGGTTGCATGTTTTGAGTTACAGAGGATGTCTAGAATTATTGCTCTCGCTCTACCGATCGCGGCAATATCTCACATGTGTGGTTTGAACACCGTTTTCATATGCGAGCTCTACTCACGTATGCATTCGCTTCTGCATGCGAGCTCGTCGGGACGGGACGCTTTTAAAAAATGTTTTTCTTTTATTTATTTTACCTTTTATTTTTACACTGTTATTAAAAAAAAAAAATTGTGTCACTTTTATTCCTATTACAAGGAATGTAAACATCCCTTGTAATAGAAAAAAAGCATGACAGGACCTCTTAAATATGAGATCTGGGGTCAAAAAGACCTCAGATCTCATATTTACACTAAAATGCAATAAAAAAAAATGTGGTCCTTTAAAAAAATACAAAAAAAATGGCCCTTTAAGAGCTATGGGCGGAAGTGACGTTTTGAGGTCGCTTCCGCCCTGCAATGATATGGGGATGGGTGGGGGGCCATCTTCCCCTCACTCGTCTCCATGTCACACAAGGCGCAACATCCAATCGCCTCCGCTGCTGCCGACGGCTCCCGTAGGTGGCGGAGGGCACCTGAGTGCCGATAAAAGTGATCTCGCTGCGAATCCGCCGCAGAGGCCACTTGCCATAACAAAGATACTCCTCTTCAAAGTACCAACGTATAATGTCGGTGGGCGGTCCAACAGTGGTTAAAAAAGGAGTGATAAACTGCAAATTGCAGCCCACTCTGGGGATGTCAGGAAGGAAGATGACCAGCTCAAGGCTGGATATTTCAGTGGTGAAAGGAAGGCAACAGATCCTGGGACCTATTCTTAGAATCAGGGATCTCATTAAAATCATTGCTTACCTTAACCGCTGCAGCCCTGGAAGATTTTACACCCTTCCTGATCATAGAACTTTTTACAATTGGGCACTGCATCGCTTTAACTGACAATTGCACGGTCATGCAATGCTGTACCCAAACAAAATTTGTGTCCTTTTTTCCCCACAAATAGAGCTTTCTTTAGGTGTTATTTGATCACCTCTGCGGTTTTTATTTTTTTGCGCTATAAACAAAAAAAGAGCGACAATTTTGAAAAACAAAAACAAATTTTTTTACTTTTTGCTATAATAAATATCCCCAAAAATGTTTTTAAAAAACAAATTTCTTCATCAGTTTAGGCCGATATATGTTCTTCTACATATTTTTGGTAAAAAAAAATAAAAATGCAATAAGCGTATATTGATTGGTCTGTTCAAAAGTTATAGCGTCTACAAACTATGGGAAAGATTTATGGCATTTTTATTATTTTTCACTAGTAATGGTGGTGATCTGCGATTTTTAGCAGTACTGCGACATTGCGGCGGACACTTTTGACACATTTTTGGGACCATTGACATTTATACAGTGATCAGTGGTATAAAAATGCACTGATCACTGTGTAAATGTCACTGGTAGGGAAGGGGTTAATGCTAGGGGGCAATTATGGGGTTAACTGTGTTCCCTAGTTAGTGTTTCTAACTGTATGGGGATAGGACTGACTGGGGAGGAGACATATCGCTGTTCTTACTAGGAACAAACAATATGTCTCCTCTCCCCTGACAGAACAGGGATTTGTGTGTTTACACACACAAATCCCCGTGCTGGCACTCATGCCCATGATCACAGGTAGCCGGCAGCGATCGCGCCCGCTGGCCACGCGCATCGGGTCCCCCGCCGTGCAGCTGGGCCGTGTGCCCCCTGGCGGCTCCTAAAGGGAACAACGTACCCGTACGGGGTTTTCGCCCAGCAGAGCCATTCTGCCGACGTACATCGGCGTGAGCCGGTCGGCAAGTGATTAAAATGTCAGTGCATAAAGCAGATCTCCAACTCAAAAAAATAACCCTACTCCTTCCTCGGTCAATATACAACCTTTTTTTATTTTCTGTCCTGTAAGAACCTTACAGCTTCACTAAGAATGTGTCTCAGCATCACACAGCTAGAAGTAAGCAGATTGTTGCAGTCAGAAGAAGAAGCATAGATGAAGGAAACAAGTGGTAGTGGAACTGGAGAGGACATCCTACTCAAAGTGGTCTATTTAAAAATAATTAATTGTGCGAATGTCTGAAGTATTCGCAATACCATCACGAAAATTCCCTAAATTTGCCTTATACGTTTATTTCCTGTGATTGTCAGCTCCATCTAGTGGCTATAATGCATTATTTTCCATACAGTATTTCAGGAAAATACTGCAATATGGGCACTAGATGAAGCTGACAATCTTAGAAAATAAACATATTGAGTATGGAGATTATTCATGTCGGCTGTGTGAATCCTTGAGACATTCACACATCATGTTCTTTTTCGTAAACAGACCCCCAAAGTCTATCTAAAGGCAATTTCATTTTTTGTATTTTGGATGGATTAGGGAAGGATTAGATTTTTCTCATTTTAGAGAGATTTCTTCTTACTTGCTGTTGCATCTATAGGATGGCAAGTGATGGGAAATGTCCCCAATGGGTAACCTATGGGGAAAAAAAATCCAGAATAAGTTTTAACCAGTCTCTACTTTATTAAAAAAAAAACAGGAGTTCCTCTACTTTTTCCAGTGTAGTGTTATCGAAAACTGGGCAGTCACTTTACAGAATTGTAGTGGGCAGAAAGGACAAGATGCTGTACAAGTTGAAGGACTATTTGAGGATGCATTGCAGGAAAAATGATGATACAACCATTCCTTAGGTAGCTGCTAGTTCTCCATGATTTGTTGCCACCTCTGCAATTTTTCTGGGAGATCCACTTCCATTTGTTGTTCTGATGACAAAGTACTGACGAAAGATCTAAAATTTCAGTTATCTCCAGAAAAGTCAACAAGAAATCTTCACGTTTTCGGACAGCTGTCATTTACAATGTGACAAGATGCTAGGGAAAAACTGTCTAATGGAGACGCGGACAGCTATCAAGTTTACATGACTTAAAGGGATAAGGTAGAACATAAATAATGATTTGAGTATCCTAAACTGTTTGTCATATTCAGATTCACAAACAGGACTTATGATACTTTTACTAGATTTATTCCTTTGCAATGATTATATTTAGTTAGCTGATATATATCTGCCTTCTTAGAAGAGACACATGATATGTAATGTCAATCTCAAATTCTATGCATGATTTATGCTACCGGCTGTCAAGGTTCTCGTGGTCTCACTACTACCTTATTCATGGTGCTATTTTTTGTACAATGTCTGCTATATAATGTTACAAGCAGGCTAAATTATTTGCTTGCTGCCCTGGTAATATGCATGTATCTCTCCAGGAAAGTGTTGCTTATGACTTCCAGTTGTGCAGTGTGTCGTTTTATAAATTGTAAGTGTGCTTTAGGTGAAGTATCTGACACTCCAGTGGTGATTTCATTTTCCATTATTACCAACTTACTTGTAATTTTTGAAACATGCAAGTTATAGAGGAACTTTTTAGAGTTGTTTTTAGATCTACTTAGGAGTGTAGTAAAATAATCTTGGATAGAATAGGATATGGCAAAAACCCACACCAGGTTTTTTTTTTGCCAACTATGTTCTGTTTAAAAGATTTCTCTTTACATTCTATCTTCTAGACGCTACAGGGAATTGAAACAAATTACTCAAACATGAGGTTTATCCTGGTCACCAGGACAAATAAAGAGAATCGCCCTAGCACAGACAAAGAAATCTATAAAAACGTAAAAGCTATTCTAATCCTTCGCGACTCCAAAACAAAAAAAAAATGCCTTTACATGTACTTTAAATGGGAGACATAGGGTCAAAGCTCTTTTGGCCCTACTTCTTCATTCCTGTGATCAGTTTTCAGGTGACAACTGGCTAATGACTGCTGTCAGCTGACATTAGTCAGCCGGTGGATCCACCCAGACCGGCAGCTGGCTCAGCCTCTCAGCGAGCCACTGGGAGACTGAGCAAGACACTCCCGCCCCCTGCACAGCCTGGCTCTCTAGTAAACGCTGGAGGGGCAGAAAGAGCCATTGAGCGTCACTGACTCCCTGAAGACTGCGAACCGGTGTAGAGGAGATGGGGGACAGATGCAGCTGGGATCGGTGCTGCAGCCATCTAGGTGAGTATGATTGTTTTTTATTTTTGATTCCAAAACTTCTCTTTGAAGTGTATGTTACAGTGGAACTGCAAGGTTAAAATCTCTGTCAATGTTTAATTGTTATGTCACCCTTGATAAATGAACAATTGTGCTTCAAGCATTTGATTATGGACATGGGCTAGACATGGTTAAAGCTGGCCATACACCAGTAGAATTTTGTTTAAACTGTTTAGTTTTCAAAACGTTTGTTCGATTTTCTAATCATTAGAGGAGTCAAATCAACTTTCCTTTCAGACTGCAGTAACAAGAAAATTTTAAAGAGCAGGGTGGAAAATGTTTCCATATGTACAAATTTTTATTAGAATATTTGTTTTTTGGTAGGTAAAGTCCATTCATTTAAAATCAAATTAAATTTTGAACTACTTTTGAATGACATTCCTCAAGCCATCAAATGTACTGAGAATTTTTTATACGAATGTTTGTATTAATTTCCATTTGCAAATCTTCTAGTGTATAACCAGCTTAAAAGTAATCATCAGATTTTAGACTTTAATCATCAGACTTTAAAGCCTTTCTAAAGTCATTTTTTTTTCAATTAAAGTATTAAAAATATTATACTTACCTGCTCTGTGCAATGGTATTTCAAAGAGAGGCCTCAAACCCTTTCTGGGGTCCCCCGTCAGCACTGTCTATTCCTCCTCTTCTCCGGCTGCCCTTATAGCAAACAGCTTGCTATAGGGGTCAGACATGCAGGCCTGATCCCAAGTTGGGCTTTGTGCGTCCACAGACAGACACACACAGCACAGCTTGGCTTCACATCCCATTTCCTCCAAACAGCATTTGATTGACAGCGGCAGGAGCCATTGGTTCCCGCTGATACCTCAGTACCTGTGAGTAGAGGGAGAGGAGAGACGCAGTCGTGCACAGCGCTGGAATCAATTAAGTAAGTATTAAGGGCGGTGGGCACAGCAAGTTGCAAAAAGGTTTTTTACCTTAACGCATGGAATGCATTGAAGTAAAAAACAATTTAGCTTGAGAACCACTTTGACATCTATCTCAGTTGTAGTGTTTGATAGAGGAGGGGTACAACATCTATTTTTTACCCCAGTCTGAACAATGGCCAGGTAGCTACACCATTTTCTTCTACTATCACAAATGATAACCCTGGTTCAATGTCATATTTGGGAGATTACACAACTAAGTGATTCAGCCTCTAGTGATATCTGCTAAGTGATTCTAAAAATACTCATGGGACAGCAGGCCACACCTTGCCCCTAACCTTAGTTCCCCGGGTACAACCATGAAACCTATTGATAGAAAACACACACACACACCATATTTGGCAAAAATTGGCCGCGGTAATTTTATTGGTTACAAATATTCATACAAATAAACATAATAATTCAAATATTCGGATGAAAATGAATATAACAGCAAAACCTTTGCCCAGTTTTCAGAACACGGGCTACTCAACCTTTATTTACAAAGAAATATGTCACCCCCGGATTCCGGGGTGACCCAAGCACATAAAATACACCGCAATGGGGAGGGAGGGAGCTTCTTCTCTTTCAGCTCCAGCTGCTGCAAGAGGAAGCAAAGACCCTCAGCAGCCCCTTTTAACACTTCCCTAGGGACTACCAGAACATTCCCTGGAATCTGATTGGACCACCTGAAATTAAGGGAAAAATTTAAAGATACAGTATATTTTACTACCTGTAACCTAACGAACACCAGGGCTGGGTGACTGCCGTCCCAAAAAAGGGGGCTCCAATGGTGCGCCCCCTTTTGTACATGGGACAGCAGGCCACACCTTGCCCCCGGGTACAACCATGAAACCTATTGATAGAAAACACACACCATATTTGGCAAAAATTGGCCGTGGTAATTTTATTGGTTACAAATATTCATACAAATAAACATAATTCAAATATTTAGATGAAAATAAATATAACAGCAAAACCTTTGCCCAGTTTTCAGAACACTGGCTACTCAACCTTTATTTACAAAGAAATATGTCCCCCACCAGCCGGACTTGTGTAACCAGGCCGGCCTACCCCAAATACGCGGCCCTTTCAATGCTGCTTTGCAGACCAAGATTGAAAATATCTGCACCTACATCCGAAAGGTGGACCCCATCCTGCCTATAAAGCCCTGGGATGCTACCTTCCAGATCCACGTGCCTATAAGAAAATCCCCCCAAAAGTGGCATGAATTTTGCAATCGCCGGATTGACCCTCTTCCTCATCTTCTCCATTACTTTAGAAAACTGGGAAGACAGCCAAGCGAAACGGGGAACAATTTCTGAAAATACGATGACCGTTCCCGGGGAAGTCAAATGGAACCTATAAAGATCCCGTTTGATCATGAATAAAAGGTCTAAAGTACGGACTGGACCCAAATCATTGCCTCCTAGATGGACTATCAAAATTGAAGGCGGTGGCCAAAACTGATGTAACTGTGACAAATGAAAAAATAAATGCTGCCACCGCAAACCTCTTATACCCTTCCAATACAGAGCGAAGGATTCCGGCAGTAGCGATAGGTTGACAGAATACCTGCGTTGGGCCGCATGCCTTCGAGCCCAATATATGTATGAGTGGCCCAGAATCCAAACGCAATGCTGAAAACCTGGAAAATTAAAGTGACAAGAGATGGTACCCCAAAGGAGAAATTTCACAGGGCATAACCCCTTTCAAACAAGATTCAGGAACTGACAAGTTACCCCTAACAGGAGTGTGCATGTGTGCATCCCCAATGTGTATACTGCTTAACTGACTAAGTGACACAGCAGCTGGGACATTTACAGGTGCAGAGACAAAGCTAGCAGAGGCAGACCCAGAGGGGGAAATAGCCAGAGAAGGAGGAAGAATAGGAGAAGCAATACCAGCAGCAGAGAGAGCGTGAGAAACAGCTGACAGGTAACCAAGAATATGATTTACAGTAGATTTTTGTAACTCACCCTGCCAGCCGATGAGCCCTCCGCAGCTGGGACACTCATGCTTGGCTGCAGGCTGTGAAAAAGTGCACCCGGGACCAGGTCACTCTGAGGAGCCGACCGCTGTGGAGTAGCCGTCGCTTGAGAGATTCCAGCAGGTGCAGGCAGCTCCGTTCTCTCCTGCCATTCCCCTCGTGGTGCTGAGTGTCCTCTTCCTCTCCTCCTGGCTGGCGACTGTGAACAGGTCCGCCTCTTCTGTCCCGACCGTCTCCCGGGAACCGCCGCCATGCTCCCCCTCTCCTCTTCACGCGCCTGCCCGGCGACATGTCCTTCCCCTCCCCCGGCCACAAGACGCTCCGGGGGCATGCTCCGCCTTGTTCTTCTCTGAGGTGAGGGCTGGACTGGCTGAGCCTCTGCCACCTCCGTGCCCTGCTGACCGTCCACCGTGTCAGAGAGCGCCAGGCAGCGGCGCATCCATTCTTCCCCGTCCTGGCTCTCAGCTCTCTCCACGAAAGCCTGAACAAGGTTTTCCATCCACACAGCTTTCAGTGACAGATGAGAGAACAGCTTTGAGTGCCCTGCAGGTCAGTAACTTTCAGCTTCTTCTCCTTCAGGTCTGGCCGGAGCTTCTTCTCTTTCAGGTCCAGCTGCTGCAAGAGGAAGCAAAGACTCTCAGCAGCCCCTTTTAACACTTCCCCAGGGACTACCAGAACATTCCCTGGAATCCGGTTGGACCACCTGAAATTCAGGTACACATTTAAAGATACAGTACATTTTACTACCTGTAACCTAACAATCACCAGGGCTGGGTGACCGCCGTCCCAAAAAAGGGGGCTCCAATGGTGCGCCCCCTTTTGTACATTACCGAGCAAGCATAAAGTACCTTTAGTTTAGTAACTTGTGGTGCACTGCAAGAAAATAAAAGGTTTTGCAAACAATTTCTTCCAGCTAAGTAGAATTCAATTTATAATGTAGCCTTTAACCACTTGCCGCCCGCCATAGCAAAATGACGGTGGCAAAGTGGTTTCAATATCCTGACCAGACATCATATAAAGCGAAGCTGGGCATTATTCAACCTGCATAAAATAAAAGAAAAAAACACGCTGAAAAATAGTGTAAACACTTATAGCTGCACGAATAAAACACCAATACCTGTGTACAATAAAGTTAAAAGAAAAAACAAACGTGCGCTCATAATAAACATTCATATTAAACTAATCATAATCTGTGTGAAAAATAAATAATCAAAATTCCTATAAAAACAAAATGAAAATATACATCAAAAATAATATTGATAATTATTGAGTAATAGGGAACTGTGAAAAGCGTGCTTACAACATAAATCATAACACTTCAAAAAATTTTCACAACCCAAATAGATAAATAACAGTCCTTAGATGGAAAAAAGTTATCCGGGAAAAGATAGTTCATATAATGAACAGTAGGAGAAGAAGTCCCATAAACAAACAGCTACTTCACAGAAGCGGGAGGAAACATCCACATTCCGACCGGTCAGACACCGCACATGTATATGGGGAGGGAGAGGAGTGAAGATAAGAGCTCTCATATAATCCCACAGTGTTAAAAGGTGGACCCTTACCCTCAATGATGGACCTCCTCTCTGGCGAGGTCTCACACGCGAGCAGACTTTGCCCTCTGCAGGGACTGTGGATGGATGATGTCTGGATCCAACTCATGTAGTTTGCGTCTCCAACTTGGCTTGTACCAACTTGTCCACCTAGGGGGGGTGACAAGCCCACTTATCCCAAAGGGAGGTGGATAAAAAACAAAGGAGGGGCTCCGATGGTGTAGTAGAATTTTAAAATTTATTGCTAATTAAAACAATAGAGTCACAAAAAGTAAACTCCATAAATACAATGTAAAAAAAGCCGGCATAAAAATAGCAAGCACCCGTGCAGATCATGGGGCGGACTGAGTGATGGCTTACGATGCGTAGCCACACCCTACTAGTTTCGTTACATCTAACGTCTTCAAAGGGGGGTTATTCAACCTGGAAGTCTAAGAACATCTTGTAGCGAAATAGAGGTACTGTGGGGCACAGCTCAGGACTAAAGTTGAGTTTTTACTATTCATGGGTACAAAAAAAACTTGCCCAGAGTTGGCCTTTAAGGATTTTGGAGTTTCAACTATATGTTAGAACCTTTTTTGTAATTTAGCCTATCTTGATGTCATTACTCGTAGAATTTACAAACCAGCTGAATCTTTGAAGCGTTTCCAGTCATCTGTATGCGGTTTGCAGTTCTCTGTGGGGCAGGGTCCTAATTAGAAGGGTCAGGGTCTTGAAAAAAAAAAAAGGTCAGGGTCTTAGTGAAAACCCTCATAATTGTGGTAAGCCACACATTTCTTGGACTGTAAAGAGCATAGAAGCTCTGCCGTGTCATTTGGGGTTAGGTTTGAATAAAAACTCAGAAAACATTCCTGGGGTAAAATAGGAACTCATTATTTTTTGAGAGATAAAGTTCTTTAGGGCCTCACACAGTGCGAAGCTGCACTAAAGGGTGGGAGATTTGAGGCAAAAAAAAAAATTGTGTAGAAGAAATAGAAACTTGGTCTTGTAGCCAGTAAGCCTACCTCTCCTAGTTAGACATCTGAAATATTGTAAAGTCAGTAGTAGAAGTCAGGCAATCATCAACCATCTTCCACCACCTTAAGGCATAGAATGCTTCTCAATGCAGTAGCTGTAGAGTTGGAGATTAGGTGAGCCGAATGGATGGCACCAGATGATCTACCAGGTCAGCAAAGTATTAAGAAGATCTTTCGGCCTACTCAGTCAATGCCCTGGTCACTCACATGAAGGCTAACACTGGCATGAGTGAGGAATGCAAAAGCAAATAATGATCAATAAAGGGCGCAGATTCTGCATCCAGGATGACTGTCACCTTGCAGAGGAGGTCCTTTTGAAAGGGATAATTAGTGTCACATCTGGGAACAGAGGCCTTATCAGGGTGTTTCAACTCAATGGCTAGGAAGTCATCAAATAGTTGATTTGTAAATTTTTCAGCTGTGTGCTTCCATTTCCAAAAACTGATCTGATAGATATGCTACTTGTCAGTTGTGGCCAAATCCTCAAACCTGGAGTGTCTCAAGCATTGCTTGGATCAGAATGTAAATTCTCTCTTTTAGGCCCCTTTCAAGTCGTACCCCATGATTTCCAATGAGTACTGTTCATATCTGTGCGACTTCAAGTTGCAGTGACCTCAAAGTAGTCCCTGCACTATTTTGGTCCGACTTTTATGCGACATGCAGTCCATAGACCTCAAGATTACACAGGCATTGCTTCAAGTCACATGACTTTCATGTCGTACAAGGGGCCTTAAGGCAATTTGTACCTTTAGCAACATGTTACACCCATATTTCATTTTTAGTAAGATGCTTTTGAAGGGGTAACTACTTCTTAAGAGATGCAGACACTGTAGCTTTCCTCATTAAAACACTGAAAAAACAATTCAGAAATCAGTCTGAAAGGACTGAAGCACACAGCTTTTTCTGTAGAAGAGGCAAGAGTCTCTACAACCCTTGCAATGTGCATTGACACACCTGAAAGTTCTAGTGATAGCTCTAAGGTGGGAGTCAACACCTTTAGCTCAGAGGGGGCTTGCATCACATAGTGGAAGATTAATTTGTGGTAAGGGAAAGTCTGCCAGGTTCATCCCAATGACTTGCATACATTATACAATTTTCTTATTCAATTTCCTTTGGATTTACCTTCAACTATGTAGTGCAGGGGGGGGGCGTGGCCTGAAGCTGCATGCTTTGAGACGTGTTTGAGCTGAGCCCTGCTGACAGTATCCTTCTTCTTTGATCCCATTTTCACAAGCTACCAGCCCGGTAACCTACCTCTGGAGTCTCGGTATGTAGTGGAGACATGTCACCGCCCCGCAAAGCGCCGGACAGGGACGCCAAACTTGACAAATTCAGCCATCAAGACGGACAGGCACAGGCCAAAGATGGCGGCTCCCTGTCCTCATTGCTTGCCTCTCCTGCTACCGTCAAGAGCGAGATCCTGGAAGCCGATTGATACCTGCCAAACCTCCATTACCACCAGAATAGAGGAGGTGAAGATAGATATATCTTTGCTCCGACAAGATATGTAGCAACTGAGAGACAGAGTTGGGGAATTGGAGCATCATTTAGGCCGCATGGAGGATGCTCTCCCTCCTCTGCAAGAGTCATTGGATCAAGCGAGTCATCTCATCGCCCAACTCCAACAGAAGCAGGATGACCTAGAGAATCGCATAAGGAGGAACAAACTGCGCTTTATCAGCCTCCCTGAAGGCACAGAGGGTAACAACCCGGCTACCTTCCTTGAGGAGATATTAATTACAACATATGGGCGCGAGGCCTTTTCACAATCGTTCGTTGTAGAGCGTGCACATCGGATGCCTGCCAAAAAGCCATCCCAGGGAGCACCACCGCGGGATTTATTGCAAAATTTCTCAACTATACGGACTGCAATGCAATTTTCCCCTTATCCAGAGAGAAGGGTAACATACCTTCACACAATCACCAGATCATGGATTTCCCAGACTTCTCCGCAGAGGTCCAGAGACAACGCAGCCAGTTTACAGACATCAAGAGGCGCCTGCGAGTCCGCCACTTGAAATATGCAATGTTGTTCGCTGCTCGCCTTCGTGTCGTTGGGGAGGATGGTGTCCACTTTTTCAAGGAGCCGGGAGCTGCCAGCGCTTGGCTGGATCAGCTGAATCCCACTTAAGCCTTGAGTACTGTAAGGGCCTATGCTGTCTCCCTACACATCGAACGATTATGCCCATTATCCTATTTTGATTCTTGTCCTGGTTCTAAACTTTGCAGAGGAAAGTGCACTCATGTTTGGACCATCTATTTTAGCTTATGTTCTGTTTTCTTGTCGCATTAGTGCACCCCTCTCTCTACTGACACTGGACAAGCTGTTACCCGGGATACAAATCTTATCACCTATGGGACTACCTCATGCTGTACTACCACCTACTGTCTTGGAGCAAGATTGTGGTTTGTTTCTCCAACCTTACCCATTGACCACAGCTGGTGAGCCACTGGAGTCCTGCTGCAGGCAGTGGTTTTCAAAAGATTTTCACCCCCCCCCCCCGCCAAAGGATTGATAAAAGGAATTACTCTTTTATTTTTTCCATACTTCACGGTTTTAAGTCTGTTGCCCCAGATGGTGGCTTGCCGTTTCGGGTACCACACTGGTGTCTACTACGGTATCTTTCCGATTTGTTTTTTTTTTTCTTGGGACTTATGCTTGCACGAGTTGGGGAATGTGTAGAGCTGGGAGGGTTAGGGTCTCTCTATTATTTTATTGATTTTCTTGGTGTCTATTCTATATGTTTGCTGCATAAGTATGACCATATGTATGTTGCTATCTACTCCTATGCTGATTGCCTGGTACATTTTCATATGTATATTACCACATCTGCCCTCTATAGGGGTATACATGGCCACTCGGCCCACACCTTGTATTATGACTTGTCTATGGCTAGGTTGAAATTTCTAACGTGGAATGTCTGTGGTTTAAGAGATAAGCTGAAACGCACCTCAGTCTTGTCCTTTCTTAAAAGGTCAGAGGGCAGATGTGATTGTTTTGGTTGAGCGTGAGACCCATGTGCAGGGATATTTGCAGCAGGCGCTGCTGCGCCCCTGGATTGGATGGGCGTTTCATGACACTCATACCACATATTCCAGTATGTAGCCAAGTAAGTGTCCTCTGAGCTTCAATCAGTGACGCTGGACCCTCAGGGTAGATATGTATTCTTGCTTGCTAAGATAGCAGGTAATCCCCTGTTGATTCTGGCCTGGTATATCCCCCTTTCAACTCCACCATTCTTAGCAAGGGATTCTCTTTCATGGCAAAACGTCTTACTACACCGGCAATATGATTGGGAGATTTCAATAGGGTGGTCAATCCCTATCTGGACTGTATGGGTCTGGGTTCACAGGCTCCTATGCCAGATCGAGACACCAGGTTCAGCTACCTAATGACGATCTTTGATTTGGTGTGCACATGGCGACACCTATATCTTAAGCGACAAGCCTACTCCTGTTTTTCTAGCTCCCACTCCACCATGTCCCCCAATAGATCTCACTTGGCTCTCCCACACCCTAATCCCCAGGTTGCAAAATGCTGGGTTTGCCCCCCGAATATTATTGGACCATTCCCCCTACCGGGTTGAGCTGACACCATACAACAACCCTCCTCCACTGAACTGGATATTAAATCCTTTCTGGTTAAGCATTCTCCCTGACACTGATAGACTAGCCATGGAATGGGGGGTTCTTCTTTCACAATAATACTTCTACATCCTCCCCACTGACAGTATGGGAAGCATTTAAAATACATGCTAGAATGCTCCCTGGGGGAATCAATGGTGGAGAAGGATCTGGGTTTTCTGGTAGATCATAAGCTTAATAGCATGCAATGTCAAGCTGTGGTTCCAAAGTGGGCAAAATCCTTTTTTTTGTATTAACCACGTGCTTACTGGGCACCTAAACCCCCCTGCTGCCCAGACCAATTTTCAGCTTTCAGCACGGTCATACAACACTGTACCCAAATGACATTTTTATCATTTTTTTTTTCACCACAAATAGAGCTTACTTTTGGTGGCATTTGATCAGCTGTTTTTTTTTTGTTTTTTTTTACTAAAAAAGGCCGAATTTAAAAAAATAAATAAATAAATAAATAAATATATATATACATATACACACACACACACACATACATACACAAAACCATTTTGTTAATAAATTTTGCAAACAGGTATTTTTTCTTCTTTATTAAGGCATGCTAAAGAGGCTGCACTGATGGCCACTAATAGGCAGGACTGATTGCTGGCACTGTTATGCACCGATTCATAGCACTGGCAGGCACAGATGATGCGGTTTTGCCTCTTCGGGACCGATGTCCCTTGCACAGCAGCCGGTGATCAGCTTTTTTTTTTTTCTCCTCACGCTATCAGCATGAGGAGAAAAAACAAAACAAAAACGATCACAGACAGTTTACATCCCGTGATCAGCTGTCATCTAATCACGTGGTAAGGGGCCGGGATCGACCCCTTACTCCGATCACCCGAGGCTCATTGACTCAGTGACCACAGCGCATGCAAAGGGGAGGAAGTCTATTGACGGCCTCCTGGCAAAGTAGATCCATGCTGTAGCCATCGTTCGGCTATAGCACGGATCTGAAGGAGTTAAAAAGGTATGGACTGCAGAGAGGGATATCATTTTTTTCCCCGTACAAATAGTTAGTAAGACCTCATCTAGAATATGCAGTTCTTTTGTGAACTGGTGCCCAAAACTGGATATTGGGGAACTAGAGAAAGTGCAGAGAAGGGCAACCAAACTGATAAGGGGCATGTAGGCGCTTCAGCTAGAAGGAAAGATTGTCTGAACCAAATATATTCTCTCTTGAGAAGAGGTGATGGGAATGATCAACATGTAAAAATAAACACGCGGTTCAAATAGTGAACTTGGTGTTGCATTGTTCACATCAAGGTCATCACAGGGGAGAAGTGGGCGAACTTTACGTCTGGAGGACCAGAAATGTAATCAATGACAATGTGGAATAGACTCCATCAAGAGCTGGTTCTGGCCAACCTGGTAGACTGTTTTAAGAAAGGCCTGGATTCTTTCCTAAATGCGCATAATATAACTGCATACCAATATTTATACAGTATGTACTTTTTTTTTTAAAGAAAACATTAGTGAGCAGGCAAAACCAACTGTGTTTCTTATGGGATTCATATTGAATTGTAGGTTATAACAGAGTGGCACAAACATAAAACAATACATGGCAAAAAGTAAGCAAATTAAATGACCCTGTTCAAAAGTCTGCATATCCTTAGTTCTTAATAGTGTGCATTTTCTTTGTCATAGTTGTCCATGATGAGGCCCTGAATTCTTTCAATGGTATAGCTGCCCATTATTCGTCTTGCGTGAACTTCACATTTGAGATTGCCGAGTGGCTCGATAAAGTCAGGAGACCGATAGCCATTTCAGAACTTTTTTCTGTTGTAACCACTGGAGTGTCAGCTTGGCCTTGTGCTTAGGGTCACTGTTGTGCTGGAAAGTGCAAGAGCGTCCCATCTGCAGCTTTCGTGCAGAAGAATGCAAATTCTCTGCATTCATCTTGCCATCAATTTTTAAAAGATTCCTGTTCCTTTAGAGCTCATTTTTTCTGTTTGCCAGTGTACAAACCTCCTGTAGGCAGAAGCATATAACCAGATAGTTTCAGAATTCCTGTGTCCCTCAATGAATGATTAAAAAAAAAATCACTGACAAATTGTCTTTATTGTCCTGATGGTGTAAAAAAGCTAAAATTAAAGGATAAACCCAATGAATGACTCATGAATTAAGCACTTTATTGAAGCTTTAGGTTGTGGTACAGAATTTCAATACAGGTCCAATGATTAAACAATGTAGAGGAAATAAAGACACCAACATTTCCCCTCATCCTACCGAGTTAGAGAACATAAACACAGTGATTGATCTTATTCCACCCCCAAATAGGTCAGCAGTATCATTTGATGTGGTATGCTTAGGTACTTTACTTGTGCCTAATGTACAGCAACAGGGGGGGGGGGGGGGGGGTTGCAATAATTTAGACATTAAGGCATTTCAAATATTGGTCCTCATAATGAACACATGTTCAAATACCCTATTCAAGCAATAAACTGCTTGGAAACATCTGGAATGAAACCTCCAAATGCACAGACATTTAACAGTGTCTAACACCACCAAAGCTAGTGCTATATCATATCCAGAATGGATATATAAATATTAGGATGTAGGGTCAAAAGCAACAAATGTCACTCCTGCAATACACTTGTTTCAAAAAAATGCAGCTACTTTCTGAAAAGCTTAAGTTGATCCTTCTAGAATTTCCATTATGCTTTAAATTCTTCATTTAAATATTACCAGTCCAGATTTTCCAGTTACTTCACAAATTACATGATGGTAATTATGTATAAAAAATGTAATCACTACACCATTTCACAAAGGAGAGCTGATTAGGTCACAGCACTGTCAAATACAGAAGAGTAGTCACATGCACAATGTCACATGGTTCCCTTTTTGAGTGACAAAAGAAAAGGCAATATCTGGACTGGTTTACAACATATTGTACCTGCACAATCAGAAATATTTACTGAGTTTTGTATAGAACAATCCAGGCCAACACTTTCAGAGCATTGAGACTGCAACTCCCAAGTCACCTGTAACTACCTTTATTACATGAACCAGATATTTATGTAACACATTTTAGAAGGACCAGAAGAGCCAAGTCCCAAAGCTGTATCACCAGTAGGCTAGTTAATAGCCTTCACCTTTATTCAAGACCTGTCACCAGATACTATGCTAATGCAGAACTTTGTGCGTCATTTTCTTAGGTAGAGGTTTGCCTACAGGGGGACCTCTGTGCACCATTTCTTAATTTTCTGCATTCTTAATGAAACCGGCTGCTTACATGTCATACATGTGGTGCATGTATTTCAGTATACAGGTGATTAGTGTTATACAAGAAGCAACAGGGCATGTGCTTTTGCTATCAATTCTGGGCAGACAGCCTGTGTAGACTTACAAGTGCATATCTATTACCAAATAATAACAAAGCTCATTTTACAGTCCAGTGAAAGAAACCCTACAGAAGGTGGAGAAAATATGCCCATAACCAAGTTGGATATGGGGAACACGCCAAGGTACAAACGAAACCACCCAAAACATACAGCGTTCTACAAGGAATGTAATGAGGGGAATTTCAAGGACACTCCCCTTCAAGGCTGATACCCTCTTACAAGACGCAGTTCAAGCAAACCGATCTGACAGCACAGAGCATAAAGCCTTTATGACCAAAAAACAACTCAAGGTAATAGTGATTAAGTGGCAGACCCCTCCACTACTTTGACCAAAAGCACCTGCCTACAGTTTAAATTTTGCACTTACAGCAATCATCCACTACCTTGTCAGCAGATTTAGCACTCCAGAATGTAGGTCTGCCCTACCAAGCTTCTGCCCATTTCTCTCAAGCCTATCACGATTCTCCCCACTTCTTTCCCAGCCTACCATGATCTACTTGCTCCTCCACAGGCTGTTTGTCAATAAACGGCAGAAAAGAGACTTTCCCTTTAACCATGCATTGTCTAGGGTGAATGACGCCTGTAACAAAGCATCTACATTAGCATAGTACAAGTATCTTAAATATTTTATTTTGTGCAAACTGATGTATACATCATTGCAGAGTATTCTATCCTTTTAGCTGGCAAATGCATTGTAGTTGGGCACTTGTAAAACTAGTTGTGTACTCCTCTAAATGTTTGCACATTACTTGACCTAAAAGGGTGTATGACACAAAGCAAAACACCTGTATCAAAACCCTCCAATGGAAGCTGCAATAAATGAACCGTCATCTTAAAAGCATATCTAATCTCTGAAGTTAAGTATTTTATTCAATTAGGCAGGCATTGAGATCTCTAAGAAGTTTCCTTGGATGCAGAAAAGCAGAACTCATTGCATGCCAGTTCACATAATCTGGAGCTGTAGCAGCAGTGCACCAACCTCAGCTGAGTCTTGGAAATAAAAATAGACACCGACGTTGGTACCCTAATGTAGAGCTGATGCAGATCACGCAACCCAACAATGTTGGGTTTGGATTAGGTGATCTAGATTGCTGTGGAAACTGCTGATTGCAACCAACAAAAACATGGGCACCGATATCCCCCATTCTCTCCCCAACACTACCCAACTTTATAAAAAGTCATATAACTTAAGGAGTTTAAGTCCACTTTAACACTGTGTGACACCAAGACTGGAAATGGCTGCCACCATAAAAGCTTTCATACACATTGTGCAAAAATTCACTTGTATTACAATACTTCATCTTCCTGTTTATTTTTTAACATTTAAGCCCCTTTCACACTAGCGGACTGATAGGACCCTCCAGTCTCCTCTATAGACCAGCGAGTGTAAACGAACTTGTGTCTGTTTACACTAGTTGACATCCAATCTGAAAAAAAACCCAGAAGGATGGGGATCGGTTTCCTATCCAGATGGCAGTTTCCTGTAAATGGACAGGTGGTCCGTTTACATTCGACCACCCATAGAGGAGAGCGGACCAGCCATTCGCCTATCAAGCGAGGGATCAGAGAACAGATTCCCCACTGAGCAGGTGGACTCCAACTCCGCTCCGTGTGGAAGGGGCCTTATTTTGATCAATGTTTCCCTATGGTCAGCTGCCCAAGTAATGAAAAATATAGTTGTAGGCTGCACCTAAACCACCAGTAGAGTGCTCAAGGAGGTGGGCATTTGTATTTTCATGATAAATACAAAAATATGGTGATGTCCTCTACAGTTTCATCTAGGTTCTATCCGTATTAAAAAACAAATGTAGTTTGTGAAAAAAAAAAAAAAAAGGAATTACATATAGCCAGAAAATGTTCCCAGTGAAAATACAGCACACATGTAACTCTACAGTTAAAGCACAAGTCAAACAAGTTATGTGGACACAGGACAGACTAATGGGGACGAAAGCCTTGTCTGTGGGGAATTTTTGGCGACACCTGTAGAAAACCTATGCTGTCCGTTGAACTATGTGCATTTTTACAATTATGATACAGTCTAGTACAGTATGCATTTAACTTCTCTACATGCACTTCAATTTCACAGCAAGAGTGGCATAGAATACCTACACACAGGAGAGAGCATTCATGCAAATTACCTAACTCCTTAATATAATAATGGTTACAAGTCAAACTTCTAGTAGGATAATAGTCAAGGCTTCCAGCTACTAGGTGATGGTTGTGGATAAGATGGATCCTGGCAACATTAGCTAGCAAGCACCCACCACCTGCTTTATTGGTTTTCTTTTTACGCTTTCTCATATTCTCTAATCAACTCTGCTGTGGCTGGCACTTAGCAAAACTGGTAAACACAAAATTGTAATCATTAAACTGAGCAAACTGGCGATCAAGCTGCTTGAAGCCATCAATCTTCTGAGCACAAGTGAATGAAGTACGACATTTGGAGCTCTGGAGGGGAAGAGAAAAATACAGTCAAAGATTATATCCTTCCTTATACTGAACATTACAAGAGCAGTTTCTATGAAATGGCAGATGGAACTACCACATGGAATTAAAATACAAGAGACCAAATTGCTTTAAGCTGGCCAGCATGGATTGAAATTCAGCAGTTTCAGTAGGGACCAGCCAAATCTATATGAATGTATGTATGGGCTAGCTGGTTGTACACAAGTCGATTTGACTGACCTGTGTACAACCAGCCTGTCAGGTTTTTTCCCCAAAGGATCAGTGCTGCCGGCTATAGCCAGCAACACTAATCATTGTATTGAAGCCTTCCCTGCCGGCAGAATACAAAAGCGCACTTTTTGAGAGCTCCCTTTGACATTAAAATTGGGCAGCCTACCCATTTTTTTTCTTCTTTAAAACGAAAGCTGAATCCGTGGCCAACACAGGATTCATTTTTTTTCAATTCAATCAGCAGGAAAAAAAACAAAACAAAAAAATAAAAATAAAAAAAATGCTATGTGGATGGGGGAAATCGTTTTTTTGCATTCAACCTGCTGATTGAACAAAAAATGAATCCTGTATCGCCAGCCTTAGTTTTAAAAAATTGCATATGCTGCCCAATCCTAATGTGGCATAGAGCTCCTAAGCTTATATTAAAGCTAGAAGGCCTCTGCTACAGGTTTGATACACAAATGTCTGTTTTAGGTTTTTTAAATTAATCTTAACCACTTCAGCCCCGGAAGGATTTGCCTTCTTAATGACCAGGCAATTTTTTGCTGTACGGCACTGCGTCGCTTTAACTGACAATTGCGAGGTTGTGCGACGCTGTACCCAAACAAAATGGACGCCCTTTTTTCCCCACAAAGAGCTCTCTCTTTTGGTGGTATTTGTTCACCTCTGCGGTTTTATTTTTTGCGCTATAAAGAGTGACAATTTTGAGAAAACAATTTTAACTTTTTGCTATAATACATAACCCAACAAAATATATATATATAAATAACTTATTTTTTTACTGATAATGGCGGCAATCTGCGATTTTTAGCGGGACTGCGACATTGCAGCGGACAAATCTGACCCCAAATTACACTTTGGGGACCAGTGACATTATTACACGAGCGCTATAAAAATGCAGTGATCATTGTAAAAATGACACTTGCAGGGAAGGGGTTAACAGTAGGGGGCGATCAAGGGATTAACTGTGTTCCCTGGGTGTGTTCCAACTGTAGGGGGGGGGGGGGGGGTTGGCAGGGACATGACAGATCACTGGGAACAGTAGATCTGTCATGTTTCCTGTCAGAATAGGGGTCCGCCTTGTTTACAGTCTGTACTAGGCGATTGCGGGTCGCCGGCGGACATAGAGTCTGCCCGACCTGCGGGTACACAGCCACACTATCGTGCCTGTGCGAGCCGACATACAGCTACAGCAATTTTCGCAGGAGAGCCAACCTGCCGTCGTATAATGACGTCGGCTAGCAGTTAAATAAGCAATTTAGGTTGGATTTATATGTATGCATTGCAACATGTCCTAAAGCGAAGTTCTGGCAAAAGCTGCTATAGTATCTCGCTGTTTATTAGCATTACCATTTCGAATGGCATCCCACCGCGCGCACAGTATATGGTAAGAGAAAATAACTATATTACAGCACACAGCAATATAGATGTTAATGCTTTGCCACAGCACAGGTGTTGGGGGTCCATTAAATGGTCCACCTTCACATGTGTCAACCTACAAAAGGGTGAGCAAGAACGGGTCTGAAAAGTCTTCTGTTTAGAACATTTGAATAGTTTATTTGCGTGTTCAAGGTCACAATCAAGCCATGTGCTCACATTTATGAGCAGTAAACTAATGCTTCTCAAACAAAGCATTTAAGAGTTACCAAATAAAAGCCTGTTCTGATGCTCTTTTCAGTCTTATCAGTTAAACAAAGCCTTACCTGATTAACAAAGAGGGTGGTCACAAATTTCCTTGGCTTGAACACATCCACAACCTTACTAATCAAATCATCATAGCTTGTCCGCGACACATTAGTTTCAAAGCTAACATAGGAAAATTCTGGCTCTGGAGTGATGTGAATAGTCCAGTAAGTTCCCTAAAGTAATAAAATGTATATATTAGCAAGCATGAACACACATCAGATAATGAAAGCGGTAATCCAATCCATTCTGAAAATACTTACATCTGATTTCATCCCATTCATTGAGTAACCACAAGGACTAAACATTGTAGCATCAATGACAGAACCTGGTATCAGGTCACGAATTCCACTCATCTGAAAACAAACAGGTTTTTTTTAATAAAAATGCTGTAAAAAGTGCTGTAATTTGAAGGCATTATTGGTTAAAGTGAAGTCTGTGGGCTCACACTACCTTTCATTCACTACCCTGTTACAAAAACTGACACTTCCAGATTGCTTGGTAACATCCTTGGATTGTTTTCAGTGTCTAGGGATCCACAAAACCTGTGATGCCATTTTGCATACTGTATATTGATCACATCATCTATCACTTTGTTCTTTCCTACCTTCTAGTACAACTATCCTACTGGCCACTGAGATCACCCATCACTGCACTGGTATTGCATATCCTGCTACCATCCGTAAATCACAGATGTTCAAAAAACAAAACAAAAAAAGTGCAAGGCAATGGCATAATGTGCTAGTATGCATCATATACTAGCATATTATGAAATACTTCCCTTGGAACGGAGCCCTCTAGTGCTGTAAAGTCACTGCTGAGAGGGCCAAAATGTTCCCGTCTGTGCGAGCTCTGGCTATGCGTTTGGACGGAACCATGATGTTATTCCTGCGCATGAGCCGCCGTTTCCAGCACTGGCTCTGACAGTCTGGCACTGTAAGCCGGACCAGTAGAGCGCATGTTCCGATGAGCTCAAGTTTAGGAGATTCACAGTACCTACAGGTAAGCCTTATTAGGCCACTTTCACACTTGTGCAACCTGAAAGTCACATGATTTTACCCCAATTTTTTTGCCACGATTTTGAGGCAACTTGAAGCAATGCCTGTGTAATCTTGAGGTCTATGGACCTCAAGTTGCATCAAAGTCAGACCAAAGTAGTGCAGGGACTAGGGGTGCAACGGATCAAAAATCTCACGGATCGGATCGATCCTCGGATCAGAGTCACGGATCGGATCGATCCTCGGATCAGCATAAAAAAACAAAAAAACAAAAACAAAACACACAAATCTTGTTACACCCACCGGAGTTTTAGATTTAAAAGCCATTTTCAACACAAAACCGAGCTTATATGCATAAATACAGTATTTGTGCATATAAGCTCAGTTTTGTGTTGAAAATGGCTTTTAAATTTAAAACTCCGGTGGGTGTAACAAGATGTCCGCTTGCCCCCTTCTCACTCTATCATTATTGTAGTGTGCAGGAGTGTGGGGTGTAGCAAGATGGCGGCGACGAAATGTCACTTCCTGTCGAGACAGCGGCCACTTCCGGGTGTACCAAGATGGCCGCCGCTCCGGAGCTAGGCCGAAGCCGGGGCCTTTCCTATGGCTGAGGCCCGAAAAGTGCTCCGCGGATCACGGGTGTGCCGATCCGCGGAGGGTGATCCGTACGGATCACGGATCGGCAACGATCCGTTGCACCCCTAGCAGGGACTGACTTGAAGTCGCACAGATATGAATGGTACTCACTGGAAATCATGGGGTACGACTTGTCATGTGACTTTGCAGTCCCAAGTCGCAGGACAAGTGTGAAAGGGGCCTTATGGGCTTACCTGTAGGTACAAGTGGTAGTACAGAATTTACTACCACTAACAGTTATTGGTAGCAAAAGGAGGCTATCATCCCTTAGATCACCTAAAGCTGCTCCCAGACAGTTTCCCCCATATGTCCAGACTGTATTCTTTGCTCTTGGAGTATTGCAGCAACTGCTGACAGCAGCAATACTCCACGTACTTATGTGAGGCCTAGAAGCATAGCCTGACTTATAGCTGTAGTATTTTTCCTAGAAGTATTAGATGTGTAAGCGGGTATTTTTACTAAGCTGTATCCCCAAGTACTGAATTCTTGTTACGGTCTGCTTTGGATTAGCCACATCCCAAACTCAAAACTAAAATACACAGTATCTGAGCAACTTATTGGCAAGCCTAGGTAGTATGAATGTGTGAGCTGATTGTGAAGACACTTTGCAGAGAATAGCCAATTGCATTGCAGAAGAGATAGGGACTAGAAGTGACGATACCTGCTGATAACTAAGTGCACCTTTTAAAAATTCAAGTTCAGGACAGCACCTGAGAGATAGTGACTCCTCCCACCGGACCACAGGAAACACCTTCCTCCAGTTCTTTAAAAGGGAGGCAACTCCCTACCACACCTCAGTTGTAGAAGATAACCTTCAGCCCCGGCTGGAACACATAAGCAGATATGTTAGTCATAACATAATGCATTAAACCAATAGGGCGGGTCGTTGCTGTCCTGAAAGACTTCTGGAAAACAAGTTACCAGTAAGTCCAACTTGAATTTTCCCAAGGCGTCTTTCAGGACAGCACCGAGAGGATAACAGAGACTTACCCCCTTAGGAGGGGGACAACAGCCTGCAGGACCTTCCTACCAAATGCTTGGTAGCTGGCAGATGTGAGGTCCAGCCTATAATGTCGCACAAAGGTGTGGAAACTTGACCACGTTGCCGCCTTGCAAATCTGTTCAGGAGTGACACCAGCTCTCTCGGCACAAGTGCCCGCAAGCGCTCTGGTTAAGTCTGCACAAATTCCTGCTGGTGGAGACAAACCTGCATGTGAATATGCCTCCAGAATGGATAACTTTTGCCATCTGGCTAAAGAACCTTTAGAAGCCTGGCAACCTTTCCTGTTGCCTAAAAAAAAAAACAAATAATGAGTCTGTTCACCTAAAGTCCTTTTTTATTTTTCTAGGTAACAAAATCCTTTTGACGTCCAACATATGAAAAATAAAAGTCTCCTTCTCCGACGGGTTAGCACAGAAGGTTGAAAGCACAATGTCTTGTGAACGATTATGTATTGAAGCTACCTTGGGTAAGAACTTTGGGTCTGTCCCAAGTATAACTATCCAGAAACACTGACAGGTAAGGTTCCTTAATTTACAGAGCGTGTAGCTCACGGATCCTACGTGCTGAAGTGATGGCGATCAGAAACACAGCTTTTAGAGTGAGACATCTGAGAGATGCATCTTCCAGAGGCTCAAATGGGCTCTTTGCTAGGCCTTGCAGGACTACTGACAGATCCCATTTGGGGAAACTCCTAAGCAGTACTGGTTTGGATCTTGTAAGAGCTCAAAAAAAAAATAAAAAAAAATATCTGACTACCAGTGGTCCGAGGCCATTGATTTTTCTAAGAATACTGCAAGTGCAGCAACCTGCACTTTCAAGGTACTGAAGGCTAGTCCCTTATCTGCTCCATCTTGCAAGAACTCAAAAGATGGAAACAAGGCTCCCTGGGTCTTGGGCAGATGAATCGCACCATGAATTATAGACTTTCCAGACCTTAGTATAGATGGCTTTTGTTGCCCTTTTCCTACTTGATAGTAATGTTTTCACTAAACGGTCTGAAAACCCTTTGCTTTTTAGGAGCTGCTCTTCAGATACCAGGCTGCGAGAGACAGGCTGGCCACTTCTGGATGATTTACTGGACCTTGGATTAGCAGATCCTGTCAGAGAGGTAGATGCCAGCAAGGCTTGGTCGCCATTTCCAGAGAACCAGGCCCTTTTCACCCAAAATGGAGTGATTAGGATGACTGGTACCTTCTCTAGTTGAATCTTCTTTAATACCAGTGGGATTAATTGAAACCGGGGAAAGCGTAGCAAAGGTGAGATCGCCATGGATGCACTAGAGCGTCTGTGCCTAGTGACCAGAGCTTCTTTAAGTAAAAAAAAAATAGAGGAACCTGTGCATTCTCTTTTGAGTCCACCTCCGGCTGTCCCCACATACTGGAAATTGTTGTGAAGCTCTCCGGATTTAGAGACCATTCTGCCTTCTGAATGAGATGCCTGCTCCGGAAATCTGCTACTCTGTTCAGGGTCCCCTTTAGGTGGATTGCTGACAGGAATAGCAAGTGCCTCTCTGCCCACAGCTGGAATTCTGTTGCTAGTGCCTGTAAGGACCTGCTCCTTGTGCCCCCGTCTGTTTAGATAAGCCACAGCTGTGGCATTGTCCGTCAAAACGTGAACGTGGTGAGACTGGAGATCCAGCGCAAAAACTAGTAGCGATAAGGCGGTCGCCTTCAGCTCTCTCCAATTTGAGGACCTTATCGCCTCCCTCTTGGACCAACTTCCTTGGGCGAAGTTTTCCTCTAGGTGGGGCCCCATCCCCAAGCGCTAGAGTCTGGTCAGTCTTCGACTGGAAAGGTCCAATCTAGGCCCTTTGATAGGATCTCCCGACTCCTCCACCACCAAACTGACCTCTTCACCCGAGTTGGAATCTTCACCTGCATGTCCAGGGATCTTAAGCTGTGATCCCATGACCTCAGGATAAATGTTTGTAGATACCTGAAATGCAGCCTTGCCCACTGAATAGCCGGCATTGTTGAGGTCAGTACTCCTAATGCCGACCGTGCACTGGACCTTGTACTTTTTTTTTCTTGAGGGAGAACATTTTTTTGTTTCACTGAATCGATTACGTAGCCCAGAAAGCGAACCTCTTGTGACAGGTTTAGGAAGACTTCTGTAGGTTTAGAATCCATCCTAGAGATTCCAGATAGTTGCATGCTTTGGCCAAGTTGTCCAGCAACCTTTCCCTTGAGGGGGAGAAAAATAGTTGGTCGTCCAGATAGGGAATCACTGCAATTCCCTGGAGACGAAGCGGAGCTAGGGCTTCCGCCATCAGCTTGGTAAAGATCTGAGGTGAGGAAGACAGCCCGAATGGCAAGGCCCTGAATTGTAGATGATGGAAGGTGCAATTCATCTTTGCCACCAATCTGAGGTACCTCTGGGAGGGAAGCAAGATTGGGATATGCAGTTATGCATCCTTTAAATCTATTGACGCAGAGTAACATTCTGGGGTCAGCCGATTTCTGACAGAAATAAAAATAGAGTCCATCTTGAACCTTCTGTACATAAGATTTGTTTAGAGTCTTTAGATTAAGGATCAATCGGAATTTCCCTGTTGGCTTTCTTATCAAAAAACGTGAGAAAACCCATTGCCGCTCTTTTGGTGGCACTTGAATTACTACGCCCTGCTGCATCAGTTCCTTGCCAGGGCTTTTGCTGGATCTTTTGGGGTATTCGTCACAAGAAATCTTCTTGGGGGGAGGGGGGGTTTCGTGAACTCTATTGCATAGCCTTGAGAGAGAGAGAGAGAGTGGTCAGTATAAACTGGTTTAATGTTATGGCTGACCACTGCGGAAGGAAATTTTGCACCCTTCCTCCAACTCGCAGGGTCAAGTCATTGGGATTTTTCGGCTTGCATAGGAGGATGGAAAAAGGATTCTGCCCTTCTTTTAGCTCTTTGTGAGGACCAATTCTTCCTTTTCCCCTGGGACTTGTTGTCCTGCTCCTGAGCCCTTTGAGGATAAAAAAAATAAATAAAAACGATTTGGGGGTTGCTTCTTTTTTTAAATTGGGAAGGATTTCTATCAGCAGTCCTGTCTAGAATGGTATCTAGATCAGGGCCAAAGAGAAGGTCCCCAGAAAAAGGAATCCCACAGAGTTTGCTCTTTGATGCCGCATCACCTGGCCAAGTCTTCAGCCATAATGCTCTTCTCGCTGAATTTGTTAGGACTGCTGATCTAGCCGACATTTTAATTGCTTCGGCTGAAGCATCCGCTATATAGGCTACCGCAGAGGACAAGGTAGAAAAGGAATTCAAAATCTCCCATTTTGGTAAATCCGCTACTATATCAGCTTTTAGCTGGTTAACCCAGTACTCCAAATTCCTGGCTACGCATGTTGTAGCCATTGCTGGCCTTAAATTGCTCGACAGACTGCCAAGCTCTCTTGAGCAAAAGATCTATACGCTTATCCATTGGATCTCTGACCCCCATGTCTTCAAAGGCCGGGTCGGAGGATCTAGAGACCTGGGAGAAGGCAGCATCCAGCCTGGGAACCTTGTTCCATAGAGCAGAGGAATCTTCCTCAAACAGAAAAAGTCTCTTGCAGGCTCGAGTTTTTTTTCTGGTTCCTGCCATTCCTTTTTTATGGAGTCTGAAATGACAGAATGGACTGGAAAAGACGGAACTTTAGGTTCACCTAGACCCGCGTACATGCGGCGTTAGCTTTTCTTTACTTAGGCTCAGGGTAACATGTATGGCTCCAAGAAGCCTGTCAACTTCTTCCAAGGACAATTTAAATTTAAACGGGGTAACTCCCCCCCCTCACCCTCCTCTTCCAAACCTTCACTGGAAGGAGCGGGAGATTGCCTGGTAGAAGGGCCTTCTGAAAGGTTCTCTGGTGCAGAGAGCTACACCTAGGAAGACTCGGATGTGGAGGGCTGACTAGCCGTTGGATTAGCCAAAGAGTCACGGAATGACTGAATTGTTGCATACAGCTCCTTTTTGACTGAGGCCACCAAGTCAACACAAACGGAAGCTGATTCCTCTTTAACTAAGGAAGCAATGCAGGTACCGCATAAGGCTTTCTTCCAATTCTCTCCCATTTTGGCCTTGCATGAGGGGCATTTCCTTTTGCCTGAATCAGAGCTTTTGGCCTAAGAGGAAACAAAAAGGGGGAAGAAAAAACAAAACAGGAGGCCTTTGTTGAGGCCCAATCTCAGCTTGTGGACCACACTTTAAGAAAGGAATAGAAACCTAAAGTGCCCAGACAGGCCCCACTCCCATAGTGCCACTGCACTAGACCGGAAGCGGAAATAGATGCCAGCACCAACCCTGCCTCTTCCCCTCTGTGCTGGAAATTACACCGACCTGCCCTGAAATGAGGTCACTTCCAGCGTGGCTGAGACACTTCTCGGGCCACCAAAAAATGGTGGCACTGCATGCACAGCTGCTGCTTGGCTGGAGCAGAGCGGGCCGGCTCCACTGCGGCTCTCCCCGAACACAGAGTGAAGAGGAGCCCGTACATACAGCTGCAAGGCCTGGGTAAGTCGCGAGGGCCGAGGTCCTAAAAAAAAAAAAAAAAAAAAAAAGAAGGAGTTGCCTCCCTTTAAAGATCTGGAGGAAGAAGGCGTTCCCTGTGGTCTATTGGGCTATTGGGAGGAGTCACTATCTCTCAGGTGCTGTCCTGAAAGACTCCTTGGGAAAAAGTGAATAAATGTACCAATAAAATAAAATGTCTATTTTTGTATTACCTCTGTAGAGCGTTGCAACCACAATCAGTGCAACCTTGGTGCAATGCAAAGGCTCTTCACAAAGCTTTCCCCCACACCCTGCCCTGTTTTCCCCTTCCCTGTATCTTCTGGTGATGAGCAGTCCACTATGTAGAGTGCAACACTATTATGGTGACAACTGAATTGCAGGGGTGATGATCCTTCAGAAGGTGAATTCATGACACCCTGTACTCACAGTATGTCCTACTAGTTGTAAAGGAAAGACATTTTTTATCTTAATGCATTCCCTGCATTAAAGTAAAAAATGTGTTTTGCATCACCCCCATTATACTTAACAGAGTCCTTTCTCGATCCTGTGTTGTGCTCGTCTTAAGCGATGCTGGTCTCTTTCCTCAAAAGACATAGCAGCGAGGGCCCTGGGTCCCTGCTGCTGTCAAATGAGGGCAGGACCGAGCCACAGTGTGTCTATGCATGCACACAGCATGAATTTGGATACAGTCTGCAAGTGCTCCCATAGAATGCATCTTGCTATGGTGGCACGTGCAGAAGAGATGTCGCGTGTGGGGTTGCCACGTCATCCCTTTAATCCAGGACACACATTACACAGGTTCTGTGGCTGATTGAGGTGGTAATTAAACTCACTTGGTGAGTTATCTGCATTAAATCAGCCTCAGAACCTGTGTAATGAATGTGTCCTGGATTAAGGGGATGATGTGGCAACCCTAGTCACGTGTGGTGGGGGGGCCCCAGAAGAGGTGGTTTGGAGGCGCTCTATGCAATATTGTACAGAACAGACAAGTATCACGTTTATTTTTATTTTTATTTTTTTAAACTAGACTTTATAACAGCTTCAGCTCTGAGGAACCACATCTAGTGACAAAGAGGTGATGAGTATGGTAGCCAAAGCTGCTTTCATTTTAAACCCTTGTTGGGGGGACCATTTAAAAAAATGTCCAGAGTTGGGTTTTTGACCTATAAATGCATTTAAAGCACAACTAAAGAGTTAGAGTGTGGAGATGGATTAGAACACTTTTTTTTCTTCTTTTTTTTGTGCCTGTTATGAAGATTCACATCATTTGCCCCATTTACCATTACCTCCAACAGTGAAAGTGAAAAATCCCAAATTCAGTGTTGTCGCCAGAACAGGAATAGGGAGGAAATCTTTCAATGGCGACATTGGTGCTGTCGACAACTAGGATTCTCACACTCTGGAGAAATTTCCTCACTTCCTGTTTTGGCTATGAGACAGGAAGTAAAGAGAAATCCCCCTAATAGGACAAAGATGGCTAAAACACTGATAGGGTTTATAACCCTCCCTTACACTATCCAAAATTAAAAAAGTGCTGCCTTTAGTTCTACTTTAAGTCAGCCCACACATTCATTTCACAAAAGGTGAAGTGCAGTAGAGGATTTTACATTTCAAGTTCAGCTTACACGAGTGACATCATTTGCAGTAACACCATCTTTCATGTAGAACTGGTCCATTATTTCTGGGTCAAGCTCACTCATCAAAATTTCCAGTGTTTGGTCTGGCTGATTGATGACAAAACCCTCTGGGTCATCCAGAGTATACAAGTACCTATCAAAAAGAAAACAAAGAACAGTAGTTTGTTACTTTTGCATCTGTTTCTAAGGTTTGACCTCAGCCTGTGCTTGAAGAATAAGTTTACCTTTTTTTAAAAAAAAATAAATGCACATCTTTTTGCAGGTTTTTTTTTTTACTTGGAGCCTGAAAAGCATTGCACCAGCGATCAGTAGATCACAAGTTCCATGCAGGACTCCTGCAGACTTTTCTTGTCAGTGTGTATCTGTATGAACAGACCAATACACAGACAAGACAATGGCACCATGGTAGTTCATTGAGATCTACAAGCCAACAGGCGCAAAGGCTGTCGGGACTTCTAGTTTCCCATTCACAGCACTCTGAATGAATGATGCCCAGCCATGTTGTCTTCAAATAGTGACAGTGTGTGCCTGAAGATGACCACTTGCTGTCACTGGGAGGGGAGGAGAGACTGCATCTGCTGGAACATGCAACATGTTCCAAAAGGTGAACTAATCCTTTGAACTGTAATAGTGGCAAACGCTCCAACTAAACTACATTTCCTACTGCAGACCATCAGGCTGAATAAGGCCTTTTGCTACAGGGCAGATTTTACCTTTCCCCAAAAGTAGTGCAAACAAAGTCCAACAAGCTACAGCATCCAAATTTTATTTTAGTTTTGTCAGGTCATTTAAAATTACTACGGGTTACTGTTCTTTGCATAGCTTTGAGAAATCAAGGTTTATCCACAAAATCTAGACTAGTATCCAGCAGAATCCCCAAATTGGGAAACAAGTACACAGGATGCCATATTTGAGCTGTATTTTGCATGTACAGAGTTCTTTATAAAATGAATACCCAACTAGAGCCAAGCTTAACTTCATTTCAGCTTTTGGGGTGAATTTTCCCCATTAGGTGCATTTGACATTCTGACCTGCAAAATGACTTAAGCTGCATAAAAATGCTTTTGTAGTCACATTAACTTGTATAGGGAGAGAAACTATTTAGTGGCAAACAAACTGCCGACACAGGGAGATTTACTAAAACTGGTGCAGCTGTGCATGGTAGCAAATCAGCTTCTAACTTCAGCTTGTTCAATTATGCTTTGGCAATAAAACCTAGAAGCTGATTGGTTTCTATGCAGAGATGCAGAGATTTTGCACTATTCGGTTTTAGTAAAAAAAAAAAAAACAGACCCCAATACAAGTTGTTTAAAGCATATACAGCCAGGTGTGCTCCCCACTCTGATCTAGAGCCAATACCCTCTAGTCTTTTCCTAAAACCTCCCAACAAGAAAACTCACCAGCAATCAGAATTCATACGTCCCATGCAATAAGCTGCTCCATCTAAAATGGGAGGGAAAAAAAAGGTTTAAAAAAATTGCTTCAAAACATTATCAAAGTCCTAGTCAATTAACTGCCCAATAAGGATTATCCCATATAAATCAAAGAAACCAATGAGCATGTTAGGAAACATTTACAAAGAAAATGACAAATGAGAATGAGTCTGAAGTTCAAAGTGTTGCCCTCTGCTCCAAGGCCAGCCATAGAGCTAATTTCTGCAACCTGTGGTTGCAGGAAAGAAATTGGCTCAATTCCCCCATCAACACAGACAGTGGTGAGGGGAATCCATCTTGCTGATCCATTGTATTCTCCCGGTCAGGGAAGCCGTCCCTGCCAGGAGAAGACAGTGAATATTGCTAGCGGCTATAACAACTGCTAGCGATCGCATGAAAAAATCCGGCAGGCTGGTTGTACCCAAGTTGATAGATCAACTTGGTACATTCAGCCTGCCCATACATGGTTCAAAATTCGAACAGTCTATGGCCGGCTTAACACCACTAGTTATACAACAATCATCCTCATGGACAGACATACAACTTACTTGGAAAGATTTCATTTAGGAATTCAACTTCTTCCTGGAAATTTCTGTGCGGGTATTCCTGGTGGTCTGGTTTCATAAAATTTTTCCGTGAATAAAAAAAGTTCTATAAAATAGGACATTGAACCATTAAAAAAGGATTTGGCCAAACAGGATTAAAAAGATGCAAAACAAAAATTCAGACTAGACAGCAGGAAAGCTATGGTAGAAACCAGCAATACTTACAGTATCACACAAAAGTGAGTACACCCCTCACATTTTTGTAAATATTTTATTATATCTTTTCATGTGACAACACTGAAGAAATTACACTTTGCTGCAATGTAAAGTAGTGAGCGTACAGCTTGTATAACCGTGTAAATTTGCTGTCCCCTCAAAATAACTCAGCACAGCCATTAATGTCTAAACCGCTGGCAACAAAAGTGAGTACACCCCTAAGTGAAAATTTCCAAATTGGGCCCAAAGTGTCAACATTTTGTCTGGCCATTATTTTCAAGCACTGCCTTAAACCTCTTGGGCATGGAGTTCACCAGAGCTTCACAAGTTCCCACTGGAGTCCTCCTTCATGACGACATCACGGAGCTGGTGGATGTTGGAGACCTTGCGTTCCTCCACCTTCCGTTTGAGGATGCCCTACAGATGCTCAATAGGGCTTAGGTCTGGAGACATGCTTGGACAGTCCATCACCTTTACCCTCAGCTTCTTTAGCAAGGCAGTAGTAGTCTTGGGGTTGTTATGTTAGAATACTGCCCTGCGGCACAAGTCTCTGAAGGTGGGGGGATCATGCTCTGCTTCAGTATGTCACAGTACATGTTGGCATTCATGGTTCCCTCAATGAACTGTAGCTCCTATGCAGCCCCAGACCATGACACTCCCACCATGTTTTACTGTAGGCAAGACACGCTTGTCTTTGTACTCCTCATCTGGTTGCCGCCACACATGCTTGACACCATCTGAACCACATAAGTTTATCTTGGTCTCATCAGACCACAGAACATGGTTCCAGTAATCCATGTCCTTAGTCTGCTTATCTTCAGCAAACCGTTTGCGGGCTTTCTTGTGCATCATCTTTTAAAGAGTCTTCTTTCTAGGACGATAGCCATGCAGACCAATGTGATGCGGCATATGGTCTGAACACTGACAGGCTGACCACCCCCCCCACACCCCCCAACCTCTGCAGCAATGCTGGCAGCACTCATACGTCTATTTCCCAAAGACAACCGCTGGACATGACGCTGAGCATGTGCACTCAACTTCTTTGGTCGACCATGGTGATGCCTGTTCTGAGTGGATCCTGTCCTGTTAAACCGCTGAATGGTCTTGGCCACCTTGCTGCGGCAAAGTTTCGGCGTCTTGGCAATCTTCTTATAGCCTAGGCTATCTTTATGTAGAGCAACAATTCTTTTTTTCAGATCCTCAGGGTTCTGCCATGAGGTGCCATGTTGAACCTCCAGTGACCAGTAAGGGAGAGTGATAACACCAAATTTAACACACCTGCTCCACATTCACACCTGAGACCTTGTAACACTAACGAGCCACATGACACCGATGAGGGAAAATGGCTAATTGGGCCCCAATTTGGACATTTTCACTTAGGGGTATACTCACTTTTGTTTCCAGCGGTTTAGACATTAACTACTTCAGATCTGCGCTATAGCCGAATGACGGCTACAGTGCAGACCTGCTTTGCCGGGAGTTTGTCTATTGACGTCCTCCCGTGCCCGAGCGGCCTGCGCGCCCCCTGCTGGGCACGCGCGGCGCGCTCTGTGATCAGCGAGTCTGAGAAAAAAAAAGAAGCTCTATTTGAGGGGCAAAAAAATGATAAAAAATTTCATTTGGGTACAGTGTTGCATGACCACGCAACTGTCATTCAAAGTGCGTCAGCGCTGAAAGCTGAAAATTGGTCTAGGCAGGTGGTTGATTTAAGTGCCCAGTAAGCAAGTGGTTAATGGCTGGCTGTTTGAGTTATTTTGAGGGGACAGCAAATTTACACTGTTATACAAGCTGTACACGCACTACTTTACATTGTAGCAAAGTGTCATTTGTCACATGAAAAGATAAAATATTTACAAAAATGTGAGGGGTGTACTCACTTGTGAGATACTGTATAGAACAGCTTAAACAATAAAATTTGTATTAATTATATTATACAGGATTTCTATAGCGCCAACAGTTTGCGCAGCACTTTACAATGTGGGGGTGCAGCACAATTACAAGGGCCCTGCTCGTGGAGCTTACATTCTAAAGGGAGGGGGAGGCGGTATGAAAGGTAATAGCTGTGGGGGATGGTCTGATGGGGGTGGCTCAGGTACAGTTCTTAAGTGGGTATGGGATAGGCTTCCCTGAATAAATGCGTTTAAGGATTTCCTAAAGGTGGACAGGGTAGGGGCTGACCAGACATACAGGGGGAAGGGAGTTTCAGAAGATGGGAGAGGCTCTAGAGAAGTCCTGGAGGCGAGCATGAGAGGAGGATACAAGGGAGCTAGTGAGCAGGAGGTCTTAAGAGGAGCGGAGAGGACAATATGGGTGATATCTGCAGATGAGGTTGGTGATGTAGCTGGGGGTGATATTGTGGATAGCCTTGTATGTTGTGGTTAGCATTTTGAATTTTATACGGTGGGGTAGAGGATTGGCAGAGAGGAGCAGCAGTCTTGGTTTTCAATTGGTACTAAAATTGACCAAGAATATCTTTAAAGCGATATTAAACCCAAAACCTAGAATACCATATTGCAGCCTACCAATCATTCGATCGTGGTGGCTGCATTCGTTTTAGGCTCCCCCCCCCCTTTCATGTTCACCTGGTGATCTGGCCAGTAACACCTCCTGTATTAGAGAGCCCCCACTCCGGATGAAGGAGTAACGACACCTTTGAACAGCAGCATTGTGAGTCTGGGAGGAGAGGAGTGAGATGTACTAGAAGATTTAAATACACTAACAGATAAAAGCCAAGCTCCATCTAACAATTTTTAAGCAGTTACAGCAACAGTTTTGTTCCTTTTGGGATAAAAGGTTTTCCATAAATATATAAAAGCTGATCATTGTAAGCACCCCTGTCCGTAAGAGTTTCTCAATCCTCCAGCTATTACATCTGCAGGATAGATTGTTCTATTGAAAAACAGACTTACTGGCAGGATCACCTGGCTAAAATACAATTTGCTTTTGGGTTTAATACAAATTTAAATACTTTAATCAGTATCCTTAAAGGGGAACTGTAGTCTTCTTAATGTTTTGCTATACATGTAAAAGTCACTGCGTGTTTGTCTTTAAATACAATGTTTCGGTGTATGGCTTTCATTTTATCTGTATATACAGTATATGGCACAGCCAGGTTTACCAACTACACATACAAGCTGTGCTTCCTTTGTACCTTGCTGGTTATATAACTGCAAATCAACTGGCAGGTCTGTCTGAAAACAAACTATCCTGCTTAATGATTGGTAACTTAGTACCACGTTTCCCCGAAAACACTGGATCTTATATTAATTTTGGCTACAAAAAAAAAAAAAAAAAAAAAAAAAAAAAAAAACACACTAGGGCTTATTTTCAGGGAATGTCTCATTTTTTTTTATGGTATGTACAAAAAAGTTCCTCCCCTGTCAGTTCAGGAGTCAGCACTGACATTCTGTAATCCCCAAAATAAATCCTAGTTAAAGACCTTGTAAAATCATGTAATCCATTCTGTAAAAAATATATAATGTGCAGTGTGTCTCCTTGTGTAACTTTATTGTGGAAAAATAGGATTTTTGACTTATCATAAAAATTGACAGACACAGCCTTCTTTATTCAGAACCATAGGGTTATATCGCCCCCTACAGGAGTAGGACACTAGGCTGAAAAAGAGACTTGGCTATGCCCACAGGCAGCCCTAGGTGATATACAGCCACCTTTCTGCTATAGGCCTTCAGTTATGTAAGCAGTATCAGAAGTATGAAAACTCCATAGAGGGGCAGGTGCTGTGTCTTTCAATGAACTCAGAAACTGATTTTACCGTAAGTCAAAAATCCTATTTTCTCATTCGTTCATTGATACAGCCTTTATTAAAAACAATAGGAATGTCTCAAAGCAGTGCCAAACATGAGGGGTGGGGCAGCCAACAAAAAAACCAGGCCAACCAGACAACCTGGAGCTCAGCGAGAACAACCTGGAGCCCACCTGACCAGCAAAAAAAAAAAAAAAAAAAAAAAAAAAACCCCTTCAGGAGGGAAAAAACCCTAGACCGCAGCCTGCAGAACCTTGAAGCCAAAAGAAGCATCTGCAGATGCCAATACATCCAGCTTGTAAAATTTTGTGAAAGTGTGCACTGAGAACCAGGTGGCCGCCTTGCAAACTTGCGTTCCTGATGCCCGATGGAAGGCCCAGGAGGCACTCAGCGCCCGAGTCGAGTGCGCCTTCACCAGGAAGGGAGGAACCCGACCCTTGAGTCACCGTCTGCCTGATACATCTAGAAATGGTCGCAGAGGAAGCAGATAGCTCCTTCTTTGGTCCGTCCGTGATTATGAACAGGGAGTGACTTTCGAAAAGACTCAGTGGCCGCCAAATACACCCCGAGAGCCGTACCACATCTAAGGTGTGCAAGGCAAATTCCCTCGGATGTTGCGGCCTGGGACACAGAGAAGGCAACACAATGTCTTTATTTAAATGGAAATTGGAGACAACCTTTGGAAGGAAAGAAGGACAAGGACGAAGCACCACCTTGTCCCTATGATTTACCAAGTAGGGCGTGCGAAAGGATAGCACTGCCAACTCCGACACCCTGCGAGCGGAAGTAATGGCCACCAAGAAGGCCACCTTCTGTGATAGCGTGAGCAGGGGAATTTCTGGAATATTTTCAAATGAAGGCTTCTGTAGAACCGAAAGTACAAGATTCAAGTCCCACGGTGGCAAGGGAGATCGCACCGGTGGAACCACATGTCGCACTCCCTGAATGAAGGTACGCACCAGGGGATGCAAAGCCAGGAAGCGTTGAAAGAAAATCGCCAAGGCCGACACCTGGCCCTTGACAGTACTCAAGGCCAAATTCTTTTAAACGCCCCTCTGAAGAAAACTCAAAATCCAAGTCATCGAAAAGGAACGTGGATGAAACCCCACTGACTCACACCATGAAATGTACACTTTCTACGTCCAATAATATACCTTACTGGAAGTAGACTTTCTAGCTTTGAGCAGCGTCGGAATCAGCGATGCAGATAAGCCCCTATCCTTCAACACCTGGCTTTTAATAGCCAGGCCGTTAAAGCCAGCGATGGTAAAGCAGGGTGGAAGATCGGCCCTTGGGATAGCAGATCCTCCCTGAGAGGCAGTCGCCAGGGGGGCGTCTGCGACCAGGCATACCAGGGCCAACGAGGCCAGACTGGGGCCGCTAGAATGACCGGAATTCCTTTGGCCTCGACCCTGCGCGGCAGAAGCTTGAGCGGAGGAAAGGCGTAGATCAGCCGATACTGGCCCCACGGAGCGACCAGAGCGTCTGAGGCATCTGCCAGAGGGTCCCGAGACCTGGCCACAAAGCTCTGCACCTTCCTGTTAATTCGAGATGTGATCAGAACCACCTCTGGAGATCCCCAGCGTAGACAGATCTGTTGAAATACCTCCTGATGGAGCGACCACTCCCCTTGATCCAATACTTGACGACTGAGGCAATCTGCCTGCCAGTTGTCCACCCCTGGAATGTGAACAGCTGAGATGGCCGGAACGAAACGCTATGCCCACTGTAGAATGCCGGCTACTTCCAGGCCGGCTAACACATTTCTTGTTCCTCTCTGGTGGTTGACATAGGCCACCGCCGTGGCATTGTCTGACTGGATCCGTATCAGGAGCCCCTAAAGTCGATCGGTCAATGATCCAGACAGAGTCGGATCGCCCGGAGTTCCAAGATGTTGATAGGTAGCCTGAATTCCTCCAGCGTCCAGTGACCTTGAGCCAAGCTCAGGCCCAGGCCCAGGGACTCCTCCCCACCTGGACAGCCTGGCATCGGTGGTGACCACCGTCCAGTACAGCGGGAGAAAGGATTTTCCGTGCTGAAAAGCCGGGGAACAAAGCCACCAGATCAAGGACCCTTTGGTTTCTTGACTCAGCCGAATCGAACTGTCTAGAGACAGAGAACATTTGTCCCATTTTAACAAGATCTCCCTTTGCAGGGGTCTCGTATGGAACTAAGCAAACAGGACCGCCTCAAAACGTAGACACCATCAGGCCCAGTACCCGCATGCAAGTCCACAGGGGGATCCACTTGCTGGACAGCAGCAAGCAGGCTGCCGCCTGTAATTTCTGGAGTTTTTTTCTGCGGAAGGACCACTCTGGCCCACGCGGAATCCAGAGTCAGACCCAGATACACCAATTTCCATACTGGAATCAAGGCAGACTTTTGGTAATTTATCAACCACCCAAAATCTGCCAGAGTCTGAACAGTGATCTCTATGTTGCCCCTCAGGGCTGCTGGGGACTCTGCTCACAGCAGAATGTCGTACAGGTAGCCTAGAACAGCAATTACCCGCTGCCACAGCAGCGCCAGAACCCGGGGCCAACACTTTGGTCTGAAGAGCAGAGGCGAGATTAAAGGGTAACGCCGCAAACTGATAATGCTCCTCTCCCACAGCAAAGCAGAGGAACTGCTGGTGCTGTGCACAAATCGGAATATGCAGGTAGGCATCCTTGATGTCGATGGAGGCAAGAAAGTCACCCTGATGAAGAGATGCCACCATGGAGCAAATGGACTCCATTCTGAACTTCTGCACATAGCGGTTCAGGGCCTTGAGGTCCAGAATAGGATGTACCGTACCCTCTTTTTTTTGGCGATCGGAAATTGGTTTGAATAAAAGCCCTGGAAACGTTCCGACACCGGAACAATCACCCCTTGGAGCAACAGGCCTTGCACCGCGCCCCGGAGGGCTAACAAGCGGTCCGGAGACAGATGCAGATTGGACGGAAAAAATCTGTTTGGGGGACAAGTCTGGAACTCGATCATGTAACCAGACAGAATCACTTTGTGGACCCACTTGTCGTTTATCAGGGAGGTCCACTGGCCCGAAAACCAGCGAAGACGTCCCCCCACCCGGACTGCGGGTGAGGGCGCCCATTCATGCCGAAGCCCGCTCTCGGTTTGCCCGACCAGGACAGCTTGGGACCTCCTGAGGGGGGCTTGAAAGACTTCATGCCTTTGTCAGTGGACCCCATTTTTAAAGTTTACCACACAGAAGCAGAATCATTTTCACTGTCCGAAAGATCTAGGAGCGTGGCTGCAGACCCCGCAGGTTGGGCCCCGTCTACGGCAACCGAATCAGACTCAGGATCTGACGAAACAGATGAAGCAGGGGAAGCTAGGGGACGCTTCTTGCTAGTCCGCTGCCCAAGAGCCACTCCACCCGGGACACAAAGGACTCCAGGGCCACCATCAGTGAATCAACGGATGACTGGGACCCAGAGGAACCTGCAGCCTCCGACAGGGGGTTAGGTGGAGAAACATGCTCCTGAGACTCTATAGGAGAGAAGAAAAAAAAAGAGCCCCACACAGAGTGACCACTACAATGGGACACCCCCCACCGGTAGTGGTACCGGTCCGTCAGGACACCCCACCTGCAGCAGAGAGAGGAGGGCGTAGCTCTTGCTGCCTAAGATGTAGACCTGCACGCACGTGGCATCCACAGGAGAAGAAAACACATGAGTCAGCGCCGGGTTAAAAGGAGGAGCTTCCACCTGCCAAAAACACCATCCTGAGCCAAACAGTAATGGCCGTCGTTGCCTGAGCCAAAATCCACCATATCTTGGCCGCCGAGCTACACAAACATAGGAAGTCAGGCACTAGGGAAAAGGACACCGGCTACGGCAAAATGGCCGTCGGCCGTGCTACACGAGACTACCACAGATGCAGGAGAACCCTGTAGCCTCCCAGGATGAAAACGAGAGAGAGAGCGAGAGAGGGGAGCCGGGCACCAAACCCAGTTCCTCCCAGCCCCCAATAAGCACAGCACCGAGGCGGTTTAACCAAGGGAACTCCAGGGCCAGGAAAGGAGGGTGTAGGGACAGAGGGGACCCCGCAGGACCAACCGACCCGTGGAGGGGCCCGCGTCCGCCACAAAAACCCCCTAAGGGGACAGGGGGGCATTTGCTCACCATACCAGGACCAAGTGGGTACCGCTCCAGACAGAACCTCCTCGTCACCGAAGTGGGGGGGCTGTCGGCTATGAGGGGCGCTGCGACTTGAGCCAAGACCCGGTAGTATTCCACCTCGTGAGACGTTTAATGCGCAGGGCCAGCCCCCGTACAGTGGGGCTATGTCGCGGCCGACCTAGCGCATAGCACGTGCTCGCTGGCCAGAATGGGGTGACCACTGGATCGAATGTCCAGCCCATCAGTTGATTGCAGATCTCACCAGAAAAAAAAAACTACAATTTTTTTTTTTTTTTTTTAAATTGCCAGGACAAGAGATCCCAGCAGGGAACTAGGTCCTTACTCCTGACTAGGCAGGAAAAAACCTGAAGGCCTATAGAGAGGGGAGGTGTATATCACCTAGGACTGCCCATGGGCGTAGCCAAGTCTTTTTTATGCCTAGGGTCCTACTCCTGTAGGGGATGATATAACCCTATGGCTCAGAATAAAGAAGGCTGTGTGTCAATGAATGAATGAGAAATACCTTATTTACAGAGCCGCTGGGCGCTCATGTGACCCGCCAGAGCTCTTCTTTCCTTTTCCGAGCACTACAGAGGGAGGGGCTGCTAACGTCAGCTGGGAGGAGAGGAGAAGATCTCCAGCAGGTCACGTGAGGGCCCAACGGCGCTGTGAATAAGGTACTTTCCACAAGGAGAGACACTGCACACTATATAATCTTTTTACAGAACGGATTACATGATTTAACAAGGACACTATTGTGTTTTTTTTTATATTAAAGTGTATTTTATCCCTGAATATTTGCACGTGCAAAACTGCTGTGCGAATACCGAGTGAAAAACTGCAACGATCGCCATTTTATGCCCTAGTGTCTGCTAGGAAAAAAGAAAAAAAAAACTAAAATGTATAATGTTTGGGTATTAGAAGTAATTTTCTAGCAAAAAAAATACAGATTTAAACTTGTAAAACGTATTAGAAAAAGCCTGGTCGGCAAGTGAGAAGAAAAAAACTAAAAAACCTGTCAGTAATAAGCAGCAAATCTAGGTTAACAATTATACACATCTATTTGTGAATCTAGTAAATCTCCCTGGACAGTAATCACTTCAGGTCTGAACTAGAAAAGAACTCAACTTACCTGAATAGAATCAAACCCGCAATACTCCCTAGCGAGCTCTAACAGGGGAACCAGTGCTTGCAGTAAGAGGGTGGTACCACATGTCTTCAAAATGAAACGTCTCTTGGAGACAAACATGCTACTCTCACTGTAGATATATATAAAAAAAAAAAAAAAAAAAAAAAAAGTTAAGACTTTTTGCAGTTGAGAGCAATAAGAAAATACACATTTACTAAATGCTTGCAAGTGGTAAGAGCCAAGGTACACTGGACAGACTAGGGTCCCCTTATATGCTGACTTGGGCATAAAATTCAAAGTGCAGGGCAAACAGGATCACCTGATGCAGACCACCGCAATCCTACTTTCCTTTTCGCTCTTCTGCTGCTCCACTCAGCTATCAGAGAAAGAAAAGCAAAGACTTATGTGAGCTACAAGTCATCCAAGATTTAGCTCACATAGGGCTATAAACTACTGTGCTCCTCTATACCCAGAGTTAAAATTCTAAACATAACTTCCCAGCTCCTCAAACATTACAGAAAAAAAAGGAAGCCAAGCAGGATTTTCCAGTCCTGGAGTTTTCAGAAAAGTGCATTTAAAAAAGGTAAGCAGCAAATTTAAATATATTTTTTAAAGTTATACTATGTGAATGGGAACATGTAACAAATATAAAGTAGAGGGTTAACCCAAATTGGCTATAAAGTGGAAATACACCAAGTATGAGCCTAGTGACAAGGCAATTTCCTACACAGAGCCATCTGTCTTGGCAAAAGGTTGCAGGTGAAAGTCAACTCAAATCATGGACTTTATACTGGGGTATTGAGGCAACACAAGATACATCAGGGATTCCCCCAATTCCTCAAACACAAAAACTTTAAGGCCTCATGCACACTGGACATTAAACGTTATAAAAACGACAGTAGCTTTGCAGTGAGTTTTTCAACGTTTTCAAAATGGCGTTTACGTTTTTTCTTCAATGGTTTAAACAACGTTAACGCTGGTGGGCCAAGTTTGAGCATTTATCAGTGTTTTTTTGTGGTCAGAAAAACAGCTCCTGAGCGTGATTTTAGGACGTTCAGACAACAGCCCATAAACGCCACTGCTGATAAACGTCCAAAAACGTCCATTTGTGCATAGACACATAGGATAACAGAGGGGCGTTTACGGGATGTTAAAAAAAAAAAGCCCAAGCTCCCAAAAACAGCCGTTTATGAGCTTCAGTGTGCATGGAGCCTTAGGGTCGGTTCACACTAGGACGACTTGTCAGGCGACCTAGCCGCCTGACAAGTAGCGTCCCGTTCCGTACAATGGAACCGTTGTAATCGGAGCGACTTGCGACTTAGAAAAAGGTTCCTGTACTACTTTGGGGGCGACTTGCATAGACTTCTATATAGAAGTCGTTTTGCAAGTCGCCGCCCCTGTCGTGCCCAGGTCGCCTGAGGCAGTCGCGCTGCCTCAGGCTCGGTTCACACAGGGACGACTTGTCAGGCGACCTAGTCGCCTGACAAGTCGCCTCCCGTTCTGTGCTATGGAACCGTTCTAAGGGGAGCGACGCAAGTCGCTCCGACTTAGAAAAAGGTTCCTGTACGACTTTGGGGGCGACTTGCATAGACTTCTATATAGAAGTCGTTTTGCAAGTCGCCGCCCCTGTCGTGCCCAGGTCGCCTGAGGCAGTCGCGCTGCCTCAGGCTCGGTTCACACAGGGACGACTTGTCAGGCGACCTAGTCGCCTGACAAGTCGCCTCCCGTTCTGTGCTATGGAACCGTTCTAAGGGGAGCGACGCAAGTCGCTCCGACTTAGAAAAAGGTTCCTGTACGACTTTGGGGGCGACTTGCATAGACTTCTATACAGAAGTCGTTTTGCAAGTCGCCCGGGCGGTCGTGTGCAGGTCGCCTCACCGAGTCGTGCCGCCTCTGGTGTGAACCGAGGCTCAGTGTGAACCGGGGCTAAATGTTTTTACGTAAATTATGTAAAGTGAATTTCTGTCACACTGGTCATTTTAGAAGTTAACTACCAAGCTAATCAAAATAAACTTTTGTAACATAATTACCTGAGTACATAAGCTTCCTGCTTGTCAGTTTTTGTCACACTTATGATCAGACAATGAACATTCTCCAAAAGTTTGTCCCACTCAAACCTGAAACAGAAAACATAGCAAATATATTACATAGGGGAAACCAGTATTCAAACCACAACATAACTTTAAATCAAGATGTATTTGATTTAAATCATAATTTTTAAAGAGCAACTGTCATCTGTCCCTCAGCTGCTCCTCCTCTGATCCGCTGTTGACCAACTGACAGTCCTATTCACTTTAATGGGACGACTGGTGATGCGGCAGTGTTGGTGAGGGACGTGACAGCAACAGGTGAGGGGATGCCTGCTAACGGGCGCGGCCATGATGGATCTGAAATGGCAGGTGCTCTTTAAATGTAAGGACTTATTCTTGCTGGTAGTTAGAATCTTTAATATTTGCAAACAAAATGAAGGTTTCCCCATTTAGAATAAGCTGTCAGCTTAGTAAAACAGCGATATCCGAACAGATTTTAGGTTATTAGGTAATCACACATAGTTGGATAATTACTCAAATTCTTTAACCCTTTCATGACTAAGCCTATTTTTGAAATTTGGTGTTTACAAGTTAAAATCCATATTTTTTGCTAGAAAATTACTTAGAACCCCCAAACATTATATATATTTTTTTATCAGAGAATCTAGAGAATAAAATGGAGATTGTTGCAATATTTTATATTACACGGTATTTGTGCAGCGGTGTTTTAAGCGCAAATTTTTGGAAAAGGGACACTTCCATGAATTTTAAAAAATCCAAACAGTAAAGTTACCCCAATTTTTTTGTATAATGTGAAAAATGTTACGCCGAATAAATAGATACCAAACATGTCACGCTTTATAATTGCACGCACTCGTGGAATGGCGACAAACTATGGTAGCTATGAATTTCCATAGGCAACGCTTTAAATTTTTTTTACGTTACCAGGTTAGAGTTACAGAGGAGGTCTAGGGCTAGAATTATTGCACTCGCTCTGACGATCGCGGCGATACCTCACATGTGTGATTTGAACACCGTTTACATATGCGGGCGCGACTTCCGTATGAGTTTTCTTCGCTGCGCGAGCTCGCAGGGACAGGGGAGCTTTATTTAAAAAAATTTTATTTATTTTTATACTTATAAATTGTGTTTAAAAAATGTTTTTTTTTTTTACTTTTATTGCTGTCACAAGGAATGTAAACATCCCTTGTGACAGTAATAGGTGGTGACAGGTACTCTTTATGGAGGGATCGGGGGTCTAAAAGACCCCCGATCCCTCCTCTGCACTTCAAAGTATTCAGATCGCCGAAAACGGCGATTCTGAATACTAGGAGTGGCGGGAGGCGGCGGGAGGGGGGTGTCCCCTCCCACTCCTCCGGTATAACAGCCGAGCAGCTTTTAGCCGCATCGGTTGTTGTATATGGATAGCCTATCGCCTGCTCGAAACAACGGTACCGGGATGATGCCTGCAGCTGCAGCCATCATCCCAGTATAACACCCAAAAGCCGAGTACGCAGATGTGCGTACGGTCGGCGGGAAGGGGTTGATTTAATTAAAACTACAACATTGTCAGTGCATGTTATCTCAGCTTGCAGAGCTTGGATCCATAGAGTTTACCAAAAATGTAAGTATTACAGAATATACAGCCTCATGCTACATGACAAAGCTCCATTTCATGCTGAATAAACTAAATTAGTAATTTATCTTAAATAGAAAACCCATCTTTAGATAGATACTTCAAAAGCATTTTATTTAAAAAAAAATTGATAAAAAAATTAAAAAATCTGATTTAAATTAAAAAAATCCGACTTTGATTTGTTTAAAAAATTGTTTTATATCCACCCTGCTTTAAATGCACAAAACTTCATTCAGTAACTGCAACACACAGCATGGGAAACTAGGATCCTCATAAGGAATTTACAGAGTTCTGCATAATTTAGTTGATAAACCAAAAGTGAGAAATTAGTTAAAGCAGACCTTGCCCCTCCCCATCAACTGTCCCCCATTGCCTTCTTATACTCTCATACAGTTGGACATTTATGACTTTGAGGGAAAAAAAAAGGCATGACAAACTATAGGACCCTTATCCTAATATTTTGATGTACAACCTTTAGGCTAGCCATACATGGATCGAAATTTGGCCAGTTCAGCAGAGACCAGATGAATTTCAATACACGTTTGGGTAGGCTGGTGGTACAGAAAGTTTATTGATTGACTTCTGTACAACCTGTCTGTTGGAAACTTTCCGCACGATCAGAGCTGCCGGCTATATATAGCCAGCAGTGCTGAGCAATGTATTCTGATGGCAGAGAAGTCTCCCCACAGTCAGAATATAATAGCTCAGTGGAAGTAATTCAATAATACTGGATGGGGCAATCGAGGCATTTTATTTTTTTATTGAACCCGCTGAACAGAAAAAAAAAAAAGACTAATATGGGGCTGCATTAAGCAGGCCATATATTATGCAATTCTCTTTCCTTCAACCACAAGTTGAAGGAAAGAAAATTGCTCTATTCTAGGGATGAGACAATAACCCCCCGGTTTGGTTCGCACCAGAACCTGCGAACGGACCAAAAGTTTGTGCGAACTTTAGAACCCCATCAAAGTCTATGGGATTTGAACATTCAAAATCAAAAGTGCTAATTTTAAAGGCTAATATGCATGGTATTGTCCTAAAAAGGGTTTGGGGGTTTTAAATATGGCCGTTTTTTCGGGAGCAGTGATTTTAATGAAGCTTAAATTGAAAAAAAAGTGAAATATTCCTTTAAATATCGTACCTGGGAGGTGTCTATAGTATGCCTGTAAAGTGGCCCGTGTTTCCCGTGCTTAGAACAGTCCCTGCACAAAATGACATTTTTAAAGGAATAAAAGTCATTTAAAACTGCTTGCGGCTTTAATGTAATGTCGGGTCCTGGCAATATGTATGAAAATCAGTGAGACAAACAGCATGGGTACCCCCCCCCCCCAGGCCCTTTGGGTCTTGTATGGATATTAAGGGGAACCCCGCACCCAAATTAAAAAAAGGAAAGGCGTGGGGCCCCCAGGCCCTATATACTCTGAACAGCAGTACACAGGCGGTGCAAACAAGACAGGGACTGTATGTTTGTTGTTAAGTAGAATCTTTAAGCTTTTTGGAAAACATAGGGAAGGGTTATCACCCCTGTAACATTTGTTTTGCTGTCTGTGCACCTCTTCAGAAGATTTCACCTCACTTTCTGTCCCAATGACAAATTTTTTTTGAAAATTTGGGTTTTTTATAGTGAAATAAGGATTGGTGATAAAGCATCAGTTGAGAGGAGACACGTTTTTCCCATATTAACTCTTACAGGAGAGAATTTCCCTTCCTAGGAGTAGATTTCATCTCACTTCCTGTTGTCTCCTTCCATTTGCAAGTAGAAGTCGTATGTAAGTTGGTAAGTTTGTAAGTTGGATGTTTGAAAGTAGGAGCCTTTTCTGTCCTGGTTGAATAGAGGCAGAAAAATTGGACCTTAGGCACTGGTGCCACAACACAGATGCTATAGTTGGAGCGCAGGAATGAGCCCTGCTGCAAAGTATTGCATCAAAAATTGTAATTACACGCCCCTGTTAAACAGGGGCTGAAAAATTGGGCCTTAGCCACTGGTGGCGGCGCCCAGAACCAAAAATGTAAGCTATCAGCATGATCATTGAGGAATGGGATAATCACTCAGCATAACAGGATAGTCACTCAGCATCAGCATAGGCAGTCTTGAAGGGATCTGACATTTCCAAAAAAATTATTCGGTTACATCAGCATCAGGTGCTTGGTAGCTGGTGGTGATCCAAGACTGATTTTTATTAAGGTCAGACGATCGGAGGAAAGGCGGTGGAAAGGCGAATCCTGTGATCCGTTACAAAGCCTCCAGCAGCACTGAATGTGCGTTCCAAAAGAATGATTTTCGGTGGGAAGGGTGTCCATGTCAGATTTTGCCCCTAGGTATTCCTGCACCATGTAAAACAGACACTGGCGATGGTTTCTGTAACCGACCCTACCTTGGGGCTGTGGTCTAAAAAATTGTCTGAATGCATCGGTCAGACGGCCACCTTCTCCATCGCTCCTTCTTTGACTGACCGAAGCCTCAGCAACACGTTGTCCAGGAACAGGAGTTAGTAACCTCCCAGTCTCTGGGAACGCGTTGCACAGACCTTTCTGCAAGGCCTCCCGAAGATGTTATATCCTCTGCGACAGCTAGATAATGTCTGCAACCTTACCCTTGTAATGTGGATCAAGGAGGGTTGCCAGACAGTATTGATCCCTCGCCTTGATACCACGAATACGAGGATCCTTCCGCAGGCTTTGCAGGATCAGGGAGGTCATGCAGAGTAGGTTTGCTGAGGCATTCGGTCCAGAGTCCCCTGGGTCACTAAGGACGACATGATCCGCAGCCACGTACAAGTCCATGGGTTTCTTGGGACTGTAAATGATCCCTTGAAGACTGCTGCTGATGTTGAGTGCCAGGCTCCACCTTCATGCTGACACAATCCTCCTCCTCTTCCTGTGTGATCAGCGGGCACGCAGGAACACTGTCTGGATAAAGGGGGCCTTGAGAGCTAACAAAGTCCTCTTCCTGCCTCTGTTCTGCCTCAAGTGCCCTGTCCATTATTCCATGCAGCGTGTGCTCCAACAAATGGACAAGAGGGACAGCGTCACTGATGCATGCACTGTCACTGCTCACCATCCTCGTGGCCTCCTCAAATGGCGACAGGGCAGTGCATGCATCCCTGATCAGGGCCCACTGGCGTGAGGAAAAAAAAACAAGCTCCCCTGACCCTGTCCTGGTGCCATAGTCGCACAGGTACTCATTGATGGCCCTCTGCTGCATGTGCAGCCTCCGCAGCATGGTCAACGTTGAGTTCCACCTGGTGGGCATGTCACAGATTATGCGGTTCTTGGGCAGGTTAAATTCCTTTTGGAGATCAGCGAGCCGAGCACTGACATTATATGACCGGAGGAAATGCACATAGACTTTCCTGGCCTGCCTCAGGACATCCTGTAAGCCCGGGTACCTGCCCAAGAACCGCTGCACCAAGTTAAGGACGTGAGCCAAACGGCACATGGGTCAGTTGTCCCTGTCGGAGGGCTGAGATGAGGTTGGTTCCATTGTCGCAAACCACCATTCTTGCCTTAAGCTGGCGTGGCGTCAACCACCTCTAAGCCTGCCCCTGCAGAACTGACAAAATCTCTGCCCCAGTGTGGCTCCTGTCCCCCAAGCACACCAGCTCAAGCACCGCATGGCATCTTTTGGCCTGCGTACTTGCGCAGGCCAAACGCCTATTGGTTTCAAGAACAAAGCACAGGAAGAGGCCATGGAGGAAGAAGAGGAGGGGATGGAGGAGAGAGGTGTGTCAGAATCACCAGTAGTAGCATTTTGGAGGTGCTGTGGCGGAACAACCTCCAACACTACTGGACCTTGTCCTGTATCCTTCCCAGCTGCCAGCAGAGTCACCCAATGCGTCGTGAAAGATAGGCAACGCCCCTGTCCATGCCTGCTAGACCATGAGTCAGCAGTAATATGCACCTTACCGCTGACCGCCCTATCCAGCCAGGCAAAGACATTGCCTTCCACATGCCGGTAGAGCCGGAATCGCCTTCCGTGAGAAAAAGTGGCGTTTGGGAACCTGCCACTGAGGAACCGCACATTCCACAAACTCACGGAAGGGGGCAGAGTCTGCTAACTGAAAAGGCAGCAGTTCTAGCAATTTAGCCAAGCTAGCCAATGGGACAGGTGATTTGTCTATCAAAGTGCCCGGACAAGGGGGAGGGGCTGTATGACGGCGCGCAGCGGGGAACCCACAGCTGTTGGAATGAAAGCTGTGATGTTCCCGGCGCTGTAATCAAACAGGTGGCGGCTCTCCTCTCTTCTACAATATAGGAAGCCCCCCCTGATAGGCGGCACCAGGGGCGGGAGCCCCGCCCCTTTCGTTATCGGCAAAAATTCTTTCGGCTTTTTGCCGAAAGGGCCATTTTCGGCTATACGTTTCGGTGGCCGAAATTTCGGTGCATCCCTACTTTTATAGTATAGCGTGCCCCTATAGCAAAGTAAAAATCTTCTGCCTTTAGAACCACTTACTTCCTGCCCAAGACTACATGTTTGATGAGGTTTTGCTACTCACACATTCACAAGTTCTCAGGCACTTGACATGTATGTATGGTGTACCGAGCTGTATGTGTGCTGCGCTGTGTTTTCTGACAAGTATGGACGGTGTACTGAGCTGTGTGCTGCACTGCATTTCCTGATATGTAAACAAATAATGTATTCTGCATGCAGGCCAACTAATTACTATTAATTACTACTAAAACTATTTTCATAACCGATTAGTTGTTGATCAATGAGTTGTTTCAGCCCTAGTCTGATGTTTTGTTCTTAGCCATTCTTGGTTGCTTTTATCTGTGCCATTCTGTTGGATGAACTGCACCTGAGAGACCTTTCAGACACTGGGCAGAAGTTTCACTCCAGAATTAACTTTATAGTCTTTAAATTTCATTCTACAGACTCAAGGCACCCAAGCTATGCACAGCAAAGCAGCTCCAAAACAAACAAGCCTCCTCTATGTTTCACATCCCTTGCATAGAAATCCATGAACATTTGTTTTGTTAAGTAATTTGGTGTCAGTGAATATCAGATACCAGTGGAAACTGAAAAGATCAACGACAGACAGACAACCTTTTGACGAGGTAAACAGAAGACACGGTGGCTGCATACAATGGAGAATCCTGCATTATCACATCCTGCACACTCAGTACAAGACCCACTACAGGGATTTGCTTTTAGCCCACATTCACATTGGGCCAATTTGGCATGTCAGACCACATGCCAAATTGGCAGCTATTGCCGGCAATGGCACCATCCGAAATCGGTGCGGCAATACTTTTGACAACATCTGTGCATGAACCCGCACACAGATGTCTGTTAAACTGCCCCCGAAGTCGGACTGCATTGCTGGTTTGAAATCAGCTGAACTCGCACGATTTCTAACCTGCAGCAGTGTAAACCTGGGCTTATAGTGGTGAGATACTGCCAGTCTCTCTAATCAAACTAAAGTCAATACCCACGCTTTTAGTACTGAAGACTGATAAGCGGCCATACATTATACAATTTTCCTTTAGATTTCCCAAAACCATATATTATGGAGGTCAAACCCAAACTTTCAATTTGTATGCAATCAGGTAGGCCTTTCTACTACATAGTTTAAGGTAAATCTTAAAGAAATTGAAGAAAATTGTATCATGTACATGGCCAGCTTTCCCTATATGAAACATCTGAAACACTTGCTTTGATCATAGAAAACTGAATCGGTGCTCAATATGCACTGAAGCTTTCCTGTTGTCACACGACCCTGTCCAATTACACATCCAGAAGCAAAAAAGTCTTCCTAAAAGGGCAAAAACGTCTTCCAACCGTCAGAAATGCTCATATCTACACACCAACTCCCCCAACTTGCCATAGACCAGGCAGGAAGAAGTCAACAGTACAAGGGGTGCTATAATGTGTCAGGAATGTCACAATTTATTTTGGGGAGGGGTGCATTTCTGGATAAAAGCACAAGCAGGCTCATTTTTCACCTATTTAACCCAAGAAACCATGGTGACAAGAATGGCAATGAACCATTTTGTAGGGTATCTTATCCAGGAAAAAAAACAAAAAACGAACCATTAGGCAGATCTGGAATCCATACAACATGAATGAATTGCACAAGATTTATTCGTTTTTCAACGAAGGGCAGAGCGCATAAGGTGCACTTAGATCTGCTCTGTTTTAACATGAACGGCAGACTACAGGTATATAGTTTTATAGAACAGATCCATGGGGATAGCAGCTTAAATGTCCTTTGATGTGGTGGCTGCATTTATTCCTTTACAGGTCTTTCCTTACCAATTGTACAGTATTAACCACTTAAGGACCGAGCCTCTTTTTGACACTTGCTAGAAAATTACTTAGAACCCCCAAACATGGATATATTTTTTTCTAACACCCTAGAGAATAAAATGGCAGTTGTTGCAATACTTTGTCACACCGTATTTGCACAGCGGTCTTACAAGCGCACTTTTTTTTTTAGGGGAAAAAAAAATACACTTTTTTGAATTTAAAAAAAAAAAAAAAAGTTAGCCCAATTTTTTTTTGATATTGTGAAACATAGTTACGCCGAGTAAATTGATACCAAACATGTCACGCTTCAAAATTGCGCCTGCTCGTGGAATGGTGACAAACTTTTACCCTTAAAAATCTCCATAAGAGATGTTTAAAAATTTCTACAGGTTACCAGTTTTGCGTTACAGAGGAGGTCTAGGGCTAGAATTATTGCTCTCGCTCTAATGATCAGGGCAATACCTCACGTGTGGTTTGAACACAGTACACATATTGTGGGCGCCACTCACGTGTGCGTTCGCTTCTGTGCGCGAGCTCGTCTGGACGGGGCACTTTTTTTTTTTTAAATTCTTATTTTACTTATTTAGACCCTGCCTTTTTTTAAAAAAAATAAAAATTTTGGGTCATTTGTATTCCTATTACGAGGAATGTAAACATCCCTTTTAATAGAAAAAAAAGCATGACAGGACCTTTTAAATATGAGATCTGGGGTCAAAAAGACCTCAGATCTCATATTTACACTAAACTGCAATAAGAAATAAAAAATAAATTCTCGTTTCAGAGCTATGAGCGGAAGTGACGTTTGGACGTCCCTTACGCCCTCCCATGCTACGGAGCCGAGCGGAGGCCATCTTCCCCTCACTCGGCAGCCAGGCATCCACGGGAAAGGCTGCGATAGTTTTCGCCGCTACCGGCGAGTCCGTTAAGCGGCAGAGACAACCAAAGCGCGGTAGGAGGGGGGTGGGCACCTCTCGCCACTGATGAAAGTGATTTTGCGGCAAATCCGTCATGGAGACCACTTTGATCTGAAAGAGAAAATGCAATGTGTTCCCGAAAATACCAAAGTTATGGCAGCTAGCTGCTGCCATAACCTCGGTATTTAGCGTCAAAGTACCGACGTATGGGTACGTCGTTTTGTGTGAAGTGGTTAAAGTGGTTGTAAACCTTTACATATAACAAAGTGAAGAGGCTGGTTCCCGAGCCCCGCTGCCTGTGTTTATAGACAGACAGCTGTTGGCGTCAACAGTTCCTCCACCTTGCTGAAGTCAAACTCATGGAGACCACGGTGTACGAGAAGTTCACCTCATAGTTGGTGAGGTTGAAAAAAGAAAAAAAAAAAAAAAAAACAGACAAGTCCAACCTGTGTTTGTGTGTTTTTATGTCAATATTACATTGTATATCCCTGTATGTCATGGTCGTTTAGGTGCCTAATAGTTTTTTGAAATTAATCGATGCTCCCCGCTGAAACCACTGCTTGTGGAAGAGAATTCTACATCCTTACTGCTCTTACAGTAAAGAAACCTCTACGCAGTTTAAAGGTTAAACCGTTTCTCTTCTAATATTAGTGAATGTCTGCGTGTCTTTAAATTCCTTTTCGTGGAAAGTTTTATCCCTATTGTGGGGTCATCAGTATGGTATTTGTACATTGAAATCATATCCCCTCTCAAGCGTCTTTTCTCCAGAGAGAATAAGTTCAGTGCTCGTAATCGTTCCTAATAACCAAGATCCTCCAGTCCCTTTATTAGCTGTTGCCCCTCTCTGGACTCTCTCCAGTTCATCCCAAGGACCGGTGTCCATAACTGGTGGGCATTCTCCAGGTGTGGCCAGACCAGAGTATTGTAGAGAGGGAGAATTGTTTTATCTCTGGAGTTCATCCCCTTTTTAATGCATGCCAGTATTTTGTTGGCTTTGCTTGCAGCAGCTTAGCATTGCATGCCATTGCTGAGCCTGTCATCTACTAGGACCCCAGGTCTTTTTCTATCCTAGATTCCCCCGGGGGTTCTCCCCCTAGTGAGTAGATTGCATTCATATTTTTGCCACCCAAATGCATTTTACATTTTTCTACATTAAACCTCATTTGCCATGTAGTTGCCCACCCCATTAATTTCTTCAGATCTTCTCGCAAGGTTTCCACATCCTGCAGAGAAATTGCCCTGCTAGGTATCATCCCCAAATACTGAGATTGAGCTGTTTATCCCATCCTCCAGGTCGTTTATAAATAAATTAAATAGGACCTCCATCCTGAACGAAATTTATGAAAGTGTGGAAACCATGGGCCACTCATAATGCTGTTGTGCAACTGGACCGCTTTTTACTTTCAACCAGAGGTGATTTATGATATGCAAGTTGCGGCTATGTGATGCTCTGCCATAGCACCCCTCCTTACCCTCTCCCCCTACCCCCTCACTTTCCTCTGCTTTTAATTTTTTTGGGGCCTTCATTTGTTAGTTTGTTCAGGGGGCGAATACTGCCTTCTCCATAATTGTGTCGGGCAGCCCCAATCAGCTGAGATGCAGACCCTGCAAGTTCATAAAGTAGTATCCGTAGCTAAATATCTGAAGCTCGGTCATGTGGCCTTTTTGGCTGTTATAGTATAAATAGCCATCTTTTCTTGCACTGCTCTCATTATTGACCCACTGGCCCATTTTATTTTTTTATTATTATTTTTTATTTAGGCATTACCTGTTGTATTGAGATCTTGTGCTGTACATTTTTTCTAAAAATCTCAATAAATACATTTTAAAAGACACAGACAGCTTGGCTCAGCCCCGACCTCCACGCTACTGGCTTTGATTGACACTGGGGCATTGTATTCTGACATTGACAGGGTACACTGATCAGTGGTTGTAGCAGCTGACTGACAAGAGATTTCCAGCACATCCCTTGAACAGAAGTCAATCACACGATTGACTTCTGCTGAAGCAGGCGAATTGCGATCAGTCTATGGCCAGCTTTATCCAGTGTTTCAGAATACTATTCTGCCTACCATAACTAAAGACTGGGGGCAGGGGGGCGTGGCCTGGCTCGGGATGTGAGCGGACGTGTTCCTGTGTAGCTCCGGTCTCTCCCTATACAATCCTGCTCCATCCTGATCATCCATCGTCGGCACCTGACTCCTTTCCTGCCTAATCTCTTCAGGTGTGTCTTGTGCATTACTGAGGGGCATTTTGGTTGATGGGAAAGCGGCGTACGAGGAAACAGCCTCCGGTAAAGATGAGCATCGCTACACGCTCCTGCCAAGATGGCCGCCGCCATACTGTACACGGGCCTAGCTCATCCCCAGCCTCCACTCCGGATCTCTTCGGTGAAGGCCTGGACGGATCCCCACCACCCTCCCCAGAGATTCCGGACCCTGCAGCCACCCCTCCAATACCGACCCCGGGCTCGGCGGTCGCGGATGGCGCTAAAGAACCTACCCTGGCAGATGTCCTGGCCACTATCAAGGTAAACCATGCAGATCTGGTGGGGAAGGTGGATGGGCTCAAGATAGACTTAACTATTATGCGGCAAGATGTACACAAGCTGCGTGGCCGGGTTACCGAGACTGAACAACGTATCAGTGATTTGGAAGATACTATTACCCCCATTCTACCTAGACTCAATACATATGGGGGAAAGATTTCAACTTTGGAGGATAAGGTCGACGACCTTGAAAAACGCCTACGCAGGAACAACCTGCGCCTGGTTGGACTTCCGGAGCGGGTGGAGGGATCTGACCCTGTGGCCTTCCTGGAGAGCTGGCTTGAGCAAGAGTTTGGTCGAGAACAGTTATCCCCCTGTTTTGTGATTGAGAGGGCCCACCGAGTCCCTGGGCGCCCCCTACCAGAGGGACACCCCCCACGTACGATGGTGATTCGTCTCCTTAATTACAGGGACCGCGACTCCATCTTGGGGGCCGCCAGGCGGAAGGGAAGTCTCCGCATTAATAATGCAGTGGTGTCACTCTTTCCAGATTACTCAGCGACAGTCCGCAACCGCAGAGCCAGCTATCAACGGATCAAGCAGAAGCTTCGGGAACAAGATATTCAGTATTCCATGCTTTTTCCTGCCACCCTTCGGGTCACTTACCAAGGGAAAGCTCATTTTTTCCAGTCCCCACAAGATGCCATGTCTTGGTGGGAAGCATTACCCCACCCTCCCAAGCCTCCTGCCTGAAGCGGATCTCCACTTTATGATGGCCCCACAGTTTACACACAAGTTTCCTCTCCTCTCTGGGATCCCCTTGCCTGCATTATAATTTTCTCTTTCCCCCTGTCCCCCCCATATTGGTCATGATGGACAATCTTTCCCTGTTTCAGTACGGTCGTGTGCTGACCTTGGCGGATCCTATTTGTCTCCGGAGGGAGAGTACCTAGTTCCGGTTTATAACTGGACCCGAGCTGCTCTGGGACTTAGTCCCCTTATTCTATTTTGATATTATAATTGACTAATGACTTTTTTTGTTGCCTTTGAACTTATAATTTTTTCCTGCCTTCTGTTCCGGGCCATGTGCCCCAGGCACGATACAAGTTTTGGGTATAGGCCCACTCCTCTTTTTTGGAGCTGGGCAGGGGAATTGATACCCCTGTTGGGTATTGAACATGACAATGTCTGTTGTTGTATGGTTGTATGTATGTTGTATGTATGGTTGAATGAAAGTCTGGCACTGCGACCCTTAACTGTATATGTAGCCGTGGCCGGGGGAGGGGTTCTGTTTCAGACCCCTTCTGTTCCGTATGCACCTATGCCATCAACCCCATGTCTAACGTAACTGTTTGCTCGTGGAATGTCCGCGGGCTAAATTCCAAATTTAAAAGAGCGTCCATCTTTGCGGCCCTGAAACTTAGTAAACCCCATATCCTGTGTCTTCAGGAGACTCATTTAATGGGGGCCAAGGTGATGGCGCTCAAAAAACACTGGGTAGCCAGCCATTACCACTCTACCTACTCAAATTATGCCCGGGGCGTAGCCATATTAATTCGTAAGGGATTACCCTTCGTGTGTCACCAAGTTATCCTAGACCCCAAGGGGCAGTATGTTATTCTACATGTGTCGATACATGGCACACCCTTCATTCTAGTGGCGGTGTATTTCCCCCCTCCGGTCACGGCTGCAATGTTTTCTGATCTTGATATTCAATTTGCAAATTTGCCTAGCTGTCCTATGCTTATCCTTGGGGATTTCAACTCGGTCCTACAACCTGACCTAGATAGATTAAAACCTTTGAAGTCCGAGTCCGGGTTGCTCCGCGCGTGGTGTAATACCTACGGATATGTGGATCTGTGGCGCTGGAAGTTTCCAGAGGCCAAAGTGTACTCCTGCCAGTCTAGGTCCTATGCAACCCTCTCCAGAATTGACTTTGCTCTCGCCACGAAAGATTTCTTACCGGTTGTTCAATCCATAGCGTATCTTCCCCAGACGGAATCTGACCATTCTATGATACGGGTGGATTTGACTTTGGGTCATAGGCCGGGGTTTCGAACTTGGAGACTCAGCCCTCTTTGGATCTCTACTCCGGAGATAGCTGAGGGCATTCCGATTGACATGACTATTTATTGGTCCCTTAACGCTGACTCTGCTCCTGTGGGTCCTGTTTGGGATGCCTTCAAGGCTGTGGTGAGGGGTTCCTATATCTCTAGAATCAAGAGCTACAGGTCTGCCGGAAGGAGGACACAGGATGAACTTCGGAAGGTTCTGGAGGAGGCTCGGGCCCGCCATGCGGGCGCCCCCTCCTCTGAAACCAGAGGCGTGCTGACTGGGGCCCACCGGGCGCTGCAGTTGCACTTGGTGGACTTGACTAGAAAGCAACAGCTGTACCTCTCAGCTCGTATACATGAACATGGTGGGAAGAATGGTAGGCTCCTGGCATATCTTGCTCACGCGGACTGTCAGGGAACCACGATTGCTGAAATTCACTTACCTGACGGATCGATTACATCCAACGCACTGACTATTAATAAAACCTTTGCGGACTTCTATGCCACATTATATAAGGGCACGGAAACCCCCCCAGAGACAGACTTTGTGGGCTTCTTTGAATCCCTTGACCTCCCGGTACTTGACACCTCCCAGCAGTCCCTCCTAGACAAGCCCATCACGCTGGAAGAGGTCACCAAGGCCATAAGCCTCCTTCCCTCTAATAAAACTCCGGGCCTGGATGGGCTTCCCTCGGAGTGGTACCAGGCGCATGCTGAGGTACTGGCTCCTAGGCTCCTCAAATTGTTTCAAGACTCCCTTAAGTTAGGGAAGCTCCCTGAGTCCTTAAATGAAGCACTTATTGTGGTTATACCCAAACCCGGTAAAGATAGCAAACACTGCGGATCCTATAGGCCTATTTCACTTCTAAATGGTGATGTAAAGATCTTAGCAAAAATTCTCGCCCTTAGACTCCAATCTGTCATCCTCGCCCTTATACCACCAGATCAGTCTGGTTTCATGCCTGGCAGGAGTACATTTGATAATATCCGAAGGTTGTACCTACATGTCCATGAGGCGGCACGTGCGGGGCGATCCGGCTTAGTTCTGTCCCTAGATATACTAAAAGCTTTTGATACTGTGAGTTGGCCTTTTTTATGGGAGGCTATGGCACGGATGGGTATTGGCCCAACCTTTATTCATTGGGTCCGCTTACTGTACGCAGACCCAAGAGCTAGGGTGCGTACAAACATGGATATTTCTGCATCATTTTCCTTGGGTCGGGGTACCCGACAGGGGTGCCCTCTCTCTCCCCTGCTGTTCGCAATAGCCATTGAGCCACTGGCTCTGGCTGTGCGGCAGACGGCTGGGATTGGGGGCATCCGTTCGGGCCCGCTTGAGGAAAAAATCTCCTTATACGCAGATGATGCCCTGATATATTTAGATGGACGGGAAAGCTCTTTTGCAAAATTAATGCAGGTGGTGGAGGAGTTTGGTGTGGTCTCGGGACTCAAGGTGGGCTGGGAAAAATCGCAGGCCTTGGCTATCGGTCCCCCCTCCCCCTACAACTATTTACAGAGGTCATGCATCCAATTGACGCCCTCCCTTAAATACCTTGGTATCCAGATACATACTGATCTCTCTAGGTACGAGGAACTTAATGTCACCCCTATAGTCCAACAGATGACGGAGAAATTCCGTACCTGGTCGTCCTTACCTCTCAATTTAATTGGTCGCATAAACATATTTAAAATGATCTTTCTGCCAAAATTTCTCTATAGTTTTAGGGCCTCCCCCGTTTTCCTTACCAAAAAATTATTTGCAAAACTTGACTCTGCCCTGTTTACTTTCATTTGGAACGGTAGCCAACCTCGTATAGCCAAATCATCATTACAAGCGGCCAAACCTGTAGGTGGATTGGCTTGCCCAAATTTGAGGAACTATTTTCTCGCTTCCCAGCTCACTTATATCCACGATTGGTTGCACTCTGACCCCCAAACTCCATCCACGGCTTTTCTATTGTCTCTATTTGCATCCCCTACCTCCTTGAAGGACGAACTACATAGGTCCAAAAAAACGGGTGGTTCCAGATTTTCTCCCGCTGAGGTTTGCTTTATGGCCTGGAGGGAGGGGGGAAAGATACTGGCACAATCCCAAGTCGATATCTCGCCACAGACTCCTCTGTGGCGGAACCCAAACATTCCTGAGCTCTGTGGTCATCCAGATTCGATGTGGTGGGCCCGTTATGGGATCACGCACCTCTCTCATATTTTTGAAAACAATATACTAATGTCTTTTGAATCCATTCGACTTAAATATGACATTGCAAACAAATTTTTCTTCAAATACCTTTTATTGCGACATGCCCTCAGGACACAGTTTGGTTCATTGACCATAGAGCTCAGGGAATCCTCCATGGAGGACCTTCTATCCTTTCCAGAGATAGACAAACTTGTGACGACCTTCTATGGGCGCCTTCAGGTGATGGGTGCGGATCCTTTTCAGAACTCTCAACGTAAATGGCAAAGGATTATGCCTGAGCTTTCTGAAGAGGACTGGGAGGAGGCAGTGGAAGTGTGCTTTCAGGATATCATCAGTACGGCTGATGTCCTGATACAATTTAAGTTTATACATCACTTACACTATACACCTGCTAGGTTGGTTACAATGGGACTGGGTCAGGATATTGCATGCGCTAGATGTAAGAGTATCGCTGCTGATTTCTTTCATATGTTTTGGGCATGTCCCGGACTTGCAGCCTTCTGGAAAGATGTTTTTTCCTTTTTCAGCCGTAAGTTACATATACCGCTGCCGCAAACTCCAGAGGTCGGCCTCCTGGGAGTACTAAATGATAGTGTTCCAAGTGCTCATGCTAGGATGTTAATACGTATTTTATTGTTTTATGCACGTAAAACCATTTTATTGCATTGGAAAGATACTGAACCCCCTTCAGCCCAAGCCTTCTTCCGTATTGTACATGGGACCCTCCCCAAATTTAAGTTGATTTACAAGAGCAGAGCATGCCCTAGGAAGTTCACCAAGATCTGGCAGCCTTGGCTGGATGTTTCAAAGGACTTCTGGGGGGAGGTCCTCTCCTCACAGTTGTCTCAGTGAGGAGGCGAGGAGATGTGTTCTTAGTAAACATTACTTGACATATATCTTAATGTGGATGGAACTCTGTATGCGTTCTGATGAGGGGTTGCTCCACAAGAAGCGCCATAATTATACTGTAATATTGGTGGTCGCGGGTGACAGATGTGTGTATGAGTGTGTGTATGAATGGTGTGAATTGTTTCTAGTTGGGATGTTACTGTCCTGTACAGCTGTACTACTTCCTGATTTTTGCTATATTCTCAATGATCAAAATACCTATGACATACATGTATGTAGGACAGTTTATATTATTGGTCTTCTTATTATTTCATCGTTTTTCTTGTATTATTTTTATTGCAAAAATCCAAAAATAAACACCTTTAAAAAAAAAAAAAAGACTGGGGGCAGGGAGACAAGGTAAAAAACACAAAATGAAGCTGTCAAAACAGTAACAGGCATTTTTTTTAAAGCAGCTGTTGGCAGTCAGTAAAAACAATCTTAGTAATTGTTCTTTAAAGCAGCCATGTCAGGTAAGCACTAAAAAAAAAAAAAAACAGCAATTCCACAAAGGAGTAGGGGCAATTTACACCTTTCAAGTGTAGTTCGTTGTGTGCATTACCACATTGCAGGTCACATGCATTATAGCATTTTGCAGTGCCATTTATTCTTCGAAGAATCCGAACACAGCTCATGCTGTCCAATCACAGCTGATCACGGTGTAAACAGGAAAAGCCGTGTATCAGCTTTTCCTCTACTTGCACCGACAGGCATGAGTAGAGGAGAGCCGATCCGCTGTTCTCCTGATGGGGGGGGTTCTGCGCATTGATTTAGTAGCGCAGACCCATTGGCGGGTGCCCACCCAGGACCACCAGGGATGCCAATCAATGCCCAATAGGGCCTACCTCCTGATCAGTGCTGCATATAAGTGCCTCATCAGTACTGCCTCATCAGTGCCAGTCAGTGCAACCTCATCAGTGATGGAAAAAACGTACTTCTTTACATTTTTTTTGTAACACTTTTTTTTTTTCAAAATTTTCGGTCTCTCATTTGCAGCACAAAAAAAAACCCAGTGGTGATCAGATACCACCAAAAGAAAGCTCTATTTGTGGGAAGAAAATGATAAAAAAAAATTTGGGTACAGCGTTGCATGACCGCGTAATTGTCATTCAATATGCAACAAAGCTGAAAATTGGCCTGGGCAGGAAGGGGGGGGGGGGGGGGAGTGCCCTGTATTGAAGTGGTTAAAGTGGTAATAAACTGTTACACTACTTGTACCTACATGGTGTCTGTTTTTTCAGCAGACTTCACAGGAAAATGTAGAGTCTTCAGCTGAGCAGTGTTCAGTAGAAGAGCCAGCAGGAGAGATAAGTATTTAGGACCTATTCGCACTAGACTTTGTCTATTGCATTAATGAGTGAACACTAACATGAAAAAAAACCTTTCAAAATTCTTTCTGATGCAGCATGAGCTGTGTCAGTCATTCCAGCACAGCCCAAGTGTGCGGAGAATGCACGCATTTGCATGCGCTGCTCAGTGTTCAGTCAGTAGAAAACTAAGTTTGTAGGTAGGTTTGTGTCATTGCAGAAGAGATAAGCATGTCTCTCCTGCAGTAAAACCCCCCCAAAAAACAATGGATTCCTTCATCCACACAAGTGAAGTGGATAGAGGAATCCTCCTGGCTGGGACATTGTATTCTGACATTGGAAGTGCTCCGCTGTCAAAATACAATTAGCAGCCATAGATGGCTGATCAAGAAACGTTTTTCAACAAGCCCGAATGACAGAAGTCAAGTAGATCAAATGCTGTTAAGTGGGAGTTGCCACACATGCATCAAAATTTGACCGGTTCCTGCTGAACCAGCAACTTTCATTCCATCTATCCAATCCAGCTTGACAGGATTTTATCCTGCATAAACACCCACTGTGAGCAGGCGATTTTTTACTGCAGGAGAGACATGCTCATCTCTTCTGCAATGACACAAACCTACCTACAAACTTACAGTTTTCTACTGAATGAACACGGAGCAGCGCATGCAAATGCGTGCATTCTCCGCACACTTGGACTGTGCTGGAATGACTGACTCCCACACACATGCAAGAGATGATGTCATCTGCCACCAGCCAACCAAGAGGCCAAAAACCACCAGGGAAGTTAACAGAGGCCAGCAAGAGATGTAACTGCTGCATCACTGGAAGGTGGAGACGAGTATACTAGGGGGATAGTGCCACATTAAATTGATCAGCAGATGTTTGTGGAAAGTAAACTTGTTTGTTCACAGAGGTTCTTTTCTAAACAAAGAATTTCCATGGAGATAAATATTTGTGAAAACCTTCCCGTGCATTTGCCTGCATTTTTAAAAAAACCTTGAATATCTATTGACAACTCTATTCAATTGTCCTCAAGCAAAATATACTATGCATACAAAGAAACGTGATTAGCCTGACATCAAAACCCGATTCGCATTCAGCAGCTTCTACCAGGTGTTCATTTACATGGTGCAATGCCCTGAAATAGAGAAGTCTTTATATGAAAGCTGAACTTTAGTCAAGCCTATTCATATACAGCTGACATATTTGCAAACTGTTTAAAGAGACACAAACTTTCATTTTTTTTTTTTAAAACCAAAGGGAATCTGTACTTTCTACAACCCCAATTCCAAGAAAGTTAGGACGTTGTGTAAAATCTACATAAAACAGAATGCAATGATTTGCAAATCTCCTAAACCATATTTTATTCACAAGAGAAAATATAAAACATCAAATGTTCAACCACTTCCAGACCGGAAGGGTATGGAGTGGGAGGGGGTTGAGATGGCCCCCACCCATCTCCATACCATTGCTGGGCAGAAGCAACGTCAAAATGTCCCTTTCACCCAAACACAAATCTTTCACTTGCGCAAACAAGCCAGGTGCTATGTTATAGCCAGAAAACTTAACGCGACGGGTCGTGTCCACAAGCCTATACGCCTCTGTTCTTTTGGAGGAAATATTACCGGCAACCCAACCAAAGTTTGTGGCCTTTGCCGACTTAACTACTTTATATAGTAAGCCTTCTCCGTTTCCTCTTGACCTGGCAGACTCCTTTCGCAACCTTCATCTCCCCCCCCCCCTTTTTCCTCTGCGGCACACAACCCTCAACGCAGACATTTTCAAAGCTGAAGTAGCCCAGGCCATCAAGGGCATCTGGCTCTCAAAGGCCCCAGGCCCAGACGGCTTCTCTGGCCCGTACTACCGTAAGTTCTCTTCTCTCTTGCTCCCCCACTTGGCGGCCTACTTCAATAACATGAAACAGGGAGCACAGCCTGCTCCTGACTCCTTGCAAGCTCATATTTCTAGGGTTCCTAAGACCGAAGAGAATGTCCGCGAACCTCAGGCCTTTCGCTCCATTTCTTTGTTAAATGAAGACGTGAAACTCCTGGGCAAGATCTTGAGCTCACGCATTAATATGTACGCTCCCTGATCCACAGGGACCAGGTTGGCTTTGTTCCAGGTTGCCAGGCGGGGGACAATGTCCGGAAGGTGGTCCATTTGATCACCTTGTTGCACCAATGCAAAATTCCGGGGGTTTCTCCTTTCGCTTGACATATATAAAACTTTTGACTCCCTCTCGTGGTATTATTTATATGTACTTCAGCAGTGGGGTTTTGAAGGCTCGATCCTTTCCTGGCTGGTTAGGCTCTACTCCTCTCCCTTGGCTGCTGTCCGATATGCAGGCTGCATCACCCTCCTTTCCTATATTTACAGAAACACGGCAGGGTTGCCCCCTTTCTCCTGTCTTTTGTATCCTAGCCCTTGAACCGTTGGCTATGGCCATTAGAGCCAACCCCAACATTACGGGAATCCCAAACGCGGGTGGGAGTTACAAAGTCAGTACGTTTGCAGACGATGCTCTCTTGACCCTTACTAATCCGATAGTAGCAAAGCGGTTTAAGAGAGATTGTAGGTTGGGTAGGGAAACTATCTCGGGGTTCCAGATGAATTCAAGCAAAACCACCGCGCTGAATATCTCTTCCGGATTCCTTGGTTTCGCACCTCCAATCTACCTTCCCATAAATCGCTGGGCCAGCTCGACTCTAGACTACCTGGGTTTTAAGTCGACTCCCTCCTTTTCCGCTAATTTCTATCCTTTATTGCGCTCTATCACGGCGCTTATGACATCCTGGCGTTTCCCCACCCTTTCTTGGATTGGCCGTATTCATGCTGTGAAGATGACCATCCTTCCGAAGCTTTTATATTTTTCCAAACTCTGTCGGTTCGGGTCCCTGCGTTTTATTTGCGTCTTCTCCAGAATAGGCTTCTCTCCATTATTTAGGCCTACAAGCGCCCCAGGGTTTCCCGTCTCACCTTATATATCCATAGGTTGAGAGGTGGGCTTGGATTCCCAAATATCACAATATACTACCAAGCAGCGCAAATCTTCCCCTACTTGCTATGCTCCAGTCAACCTCTGACATTCCACTCTGGGTTCTTTTGGAGTATTCGTTATTCCAGTGGGCTGATCTCTCCCTTCCTTCCGCACCTCCCTCTCGAACAATTCCATGTTCCCTCTTGGCTTAGAACCACACCTCTTTTCATGGTGGCCTGCCCATGGGTTCTCCCAGGTTCGACACTTTCTCAGATATCGCCCCTTCCCCTCATGGGCTTCGCTTCAAGAGACCCACGAGGCCACCTTGGCGGAATTTTTCCGATCTCTTCAATTGCAACACTGGGTAACCTCTCCATCGTGCCATGACACCTTTCCATACCAGAAGACAGCCTTTGAGCACTCCTGTCTACATTCCCCTGAATCCCTTGGTACTATATCCTTAGTTTATCCTTCTGTCAACTCTAGTACAACTAGAGCCTCCTTATCCTATGCCCGTAAGTGGGAAAAAGACCTGTCCCCATTGATCTTGCAGATTGGAGCAAAGCCTGGTCCAATATTGCCAATTTCTCTGTTAATACGATTACTCTGGAAGCAGCCTACAAGGTGTTATTACGCTGGTATTGGGTCCCAGCCCGTATCACAAGATCCAACCCAACTCAGTGATAATGTTTCCGAGGTTGTGGCCAACGAGGAGACAAACTTCATATATGGTGGTCTTGCCCTCGCCTGGTGGGATTTTGGTAGAGGGCATTTGGCCTTGTGTTCACGCTTTTTCATGTGCCCACTCTCAAAGATGCCAAATTGGAGTTGCTCCACTGTCCAATCCCAGGCCTTTTCGCTTATCAACAGAAACTGGCCAATTATTTATTCATTACAGCCAAACGGACAATTGCTAGGGCATGGAGGAAGCCGAGGGGATCTTGTTCATGGAAGTGAAGAGCTTTCTAACGACTCATGATCAATGAGAAGAGGACTAGAATTCTCCATGACTCCCATGCTAAATTTATTAAGGTATGGGGCCCGTGGTGGTTCTACGCTCTTCCGACCTTGCATCGACCAGCCTAGGCCTCCCAACTTTATCTTATCTCTTATGCCTCCTGGCCTGGGGGAATTCTCTCCCATGCGCTTCCTTTCTCTCCTTTGCTCTGTGATCTTCTCTCATTTCCTACTTCCTCTGTTTTCTAATACTTCGTCCCCCCAATAATTTTCCCTTTTGTTTTGTTTTTAGGTTTGTTTTTTGTCATTGGTTTACAAGTTGGACTTCCAATGTTTTTATCCCAATTTTACGGACTGGCCACACCCGAATCCTTGAGCAAGCTTGCTCAAACACCTTGTGTCGACCCCTGGCTTTGACTAGAGGGTTGTTACTGTTTGATAGTTTCTCTTGCGGAAAACTTGCATATATAAATCTTAGGTGGCACTAGGTTGTGCTCATGTTTTACATCCCCTGCAAAGGATTATTATTATTGCCTTATTTTTTAATTTCTTTCAATAAATATATTGTACAAGAAAGCCTTAGGCTTGGGTATTGCTTAAATTTTTTATATATCCCTATGTTTCTCCATATAGCTGTAGGGTTTCCAATATGGCATAATTTATTCTAGGGCAGATCGGAAGTATCTATATTGGTGTGGATTCCAAGGGGACCCTGGGGGATGGCCTCCAATCCGCCCCCCTTAGAATTAAGTATGTAGGGTAATCCTTGCCCTCTTATATGTGCAGGGTCTGTTAAATCTAATGGGGTTGACTCCTTTTTGTGGGGTGCATCATCTCATTCGATCTTTAGATCCTTTCCTCTCTCCTACCAGGATACTCCCCTTGTGAATGCAATAGGTATAACAATGGTTATGCGGTGTTTACATGATGTTTTTGTCTAACTGTTGTGATATTTTACATGTTCTAACCATTCTGGGTCAGGTTGTCTTTCTTCCTTCATTATATATTATTCATTAGTGCTTCTTATATGGCAGCATGGGACACTGCCTTGACACAGATTCAATTATTCTCCCTCCCCTCGTAGGATTCAGAGTTTCTGCTTGGTTTTGACTTTTCAAGACAGGTAGAAACCTGTTGGCTTTCATAGCCATCCCTAATTAGGGTACCAAAGTGGTGCTAGACTCTTTACTAGCATCTTTGTTTTTGTTGCTTTTTTAACATATATTTTTATTGCAGTTTTACAATATACAGACATAAAATAAAAAGGTAAACAAAAACTACAACACCGATAACAGAACGCTCCTAATCCAGCATATCATGAAAATCTGGGCAGTGTGCAATAATAAACTAGATATAACATCTACCAGTGGATATAAAAAGAGGAGTAAGCGATACGGTTTTTAAACATCCTGGGCATAATAGAAGTTCCTGTTTAATACTCACAAAGTGAACCCCTGTCATGGTAGTACAGGGGAGAGAGTCAATGGGCTAGCCAGCCATCTGCCCCATATTTTGTGGAATGCTTTGGTCCTCTTACAGATGTGAAAAGTTTATATAGAGGCAGGGAATCATTGACAAGTTTCAGCCACATATTCCGTGTTGGGGTCTCTGACCCTTCCCACGTCATCAGGAGGGATGTCCTTGCATAGAAATAGAGCATGCAAAGTAGTCACTTAGCCTGAGGATGGACAGCGAGGTCACCAAATATGCCCAGCAGACAGTTTTTAGGGTGCACTATATTTGGCAAAAACACAGTGCAGAAGATATGAATTAGACTTGGTCAACCCAGAAGTCGTGTACAAGTCCAAAAGCAGCAGAAAAAAAATCAGCAGTTTGTCCGCAACCATGGAAGCAGTCAGCAGAGGGGGAAAGTCCCATTTTATACAGTCTAGCAGGGTCATGTGTGAATGATGGAAAATTTTTAGTTGACTCACCCTGTCCCTCAAGGAGATAAGAGGTTTTGAAAGTATCACAGACCAATCCTCTTCTGTGATAGAGATATCAAAGGAGGCCCACCTCTCGAGCCCTCCGAAACTTAGGGTTAGTGCCTGTCATGAGCGTGGAGGAATACGTGGATATAAGTTTCTCTCAGAAGTTTTTGCAGGTCAGGTGTCTTATCAGGACTGAGCAGAGAACCAAACTGAGTACGTAAAGCATGTCCGAGTTGATAATAGTAAAATAGGTATGTCGATGGGATGTCAAAGTCTGTCTGTAGTTGAGAAAAGGATTTAAAACCCTGGGGGGTATATAGATGACATCGGTATTTCACTCCCTTTGACGTCCATCTGATGGGGTCAGGTACAGAACATAACTCCTTGAGTTTAGAGATGAACCAAAAGGGACTGTTGGGGGAGGTCTGCCATGAATCAGTGGACATATTCGTTACTACAGTTTGGAATAGGGAGGTTTGGATCAACATGCCTAGTCCAGGCAGTGTGAATCCCCTATAGACAATGTTGTGGAGTGTGTAAAATGAGTAAACTATGGCTCCCTCAGTAGTGGTGCAGGCATTATCAGAGTTAAGGTGGAGCCACGCATGGGTAGTAAAGGTAGAAGTTAGGGAATGCCAGACCTGCCATATGTAAGGGGAGGCGCAGAGTTTCTAGCGCAACTCTAGGGGACTGCCCGTTCCAAAGGAACGCAATATAAATGGAGTCAATGCTTTTAAAAATGGATTTGGGTATTTTGCAAGGTGAATTAGCCATAACATACAGTAGTTTAGGTAAGTAAATCATGTTAAGGCTCTCCCCATGAGATCCAGGGGCAGATCTTTGCACCGTTTGGTCTGTGTCTGTAGTTGTAGCAGTAGGGGGCATAGATTGGCAATATAAAAGGATAATGGTAACTGAACTATAACCCCTAGATATCTAAAAGAGTTAGCGACTTGCAGTTTAGAACTCAAGTGAATCAGCGGGAGTACAGTTTGATCTAGTGGAAATAGGATAGATTTATCCCAGTTCACCCGGAATATAGGTCACCAAACGTGTTAACTTCAGACAAGAGATGTATGAGGAGTCGCTAGATAGACTAGAGTATCGTCAGCATAGAGAGATATACGCTCTCCAATGTCATTAATAGGAAGACCCTTAATAATCGGAGAGCTACGGATCCTTACAAGGGGCTGCATAGCCAAAGCAGACAGGAGGGGCGATAAGGGACACCCCTGCCTGGTGCCTCTAGTAATCGGAAAGAGCTCAGTGACATGAGAGTTAATTCTCAGTTGGGCAAGCGGTGATTTGTAGAGTAGCCATATACACGCTATGGGTCGAGGGCCAAACCCATACAGCTGCAATACCCGAAAAGGCCACTCTACACTAAGGCTTTACAAGTGTCTAGTGAAAATCACACAGGTAGAGGTACAGTCATGGGGATAGGTAAAATTGTGGAACAATCTACGAGTATTCATTCTGGTTGAACGGCCTGGTATAAATCCCCCTTGATCACTCCCAACCAATTTCGCAACAACCCCATTCAGACGATTGGCCAGGATCTTGGCCAGAATTTTAACATCCATATTAGAGAGAGAGGGGTCTATAAGAGTCACATTTGAGTGGCTCTTTCAGTGGTTTGAGCATCAAAATATTTAAAGCCTCTCTCATAGGTGGAAGCACTCCATCTTTCAGGGCCTCATATGTATTAATATGAGTAACTCATATGAGTAAGACGGGACTCAAGGTGTCGAAATTGTGCATACCATTCAGCTGGAAAGCCATCCAAGCCTGGCGTCTTGAGTCGGGAGCTGTGAAATTGCCAGGGAGCGCTCAGAGAAAGGTTGGTCCAATTCAGTTCGGTGTTGGTCAGAAAGTCAGGGAAGCACCGTCTGGGTCAAGTAGTTGTCTAGTTGGGCATCGAAGTAGTGGGCCCTAGTAGTGTTTAAAGAGGAGGTTCACACAAAAATTGAACCTCCGTTTTTCGGAACCCTCCCCCGCTCATGCCCGCTCATGTGTCACATTTGGCACCTTTCTGGGGGGAGGGGGGGTGCAGATACTTGTCTAAGACAGGTATTTGCACCCACTTCCAGCATAGACTCCCACGGGAGTCTATGCCTCTTCCCGTCCCACCGCGCTGTCTGCTGGGACACACACAGGTCCCAGGAGATAGCGACAACCAGTTAGGATGCGCAGCATGACTAGCGCATGCGCAGTAGGGAAACGGGAAGTGAAGCCGCACCACTTTACTTCCCGATTCCCACACAGAGAATGGCGGTGGCAGCTGCCGAGGACCGAGGGACGGTTCGGCCTCTGGTGCCGACACCGCTGGATTCGGAGACAGGTGAGTGTCCTTATTTTAAAAGTCAGCAGCTGCAGTATTTGTAGCTGCTGACTTTAAAAAAAAAATCGCGAGACTCCCTCTGTAAATAACGATAGAAGGCGAGGAAGGAGTCTGTCATCTCCTGAGGGAAATCGCCAACTATCCTGAGAAGTTAGAATCCTAGGAATAGAGATGGGAGTACGGTCCGGCCTAGTTAGATATGTAAGTAGCCGACCTGCCTTATTGCTGTGCTCGAACAACTTCTGAGTGACAGCATACGTTTTTTGGCGAGGTGTAGCGTGGTATTGTGTAGCCAGCCAAGGGCGTTTAAGGGACCACAGTTTAGCATTGGTGAGGTGAGTCTCTTGAAGGCAGACAATATGCGGCTTACGTTTAAGGAAAAAAAATACCACGGACTGCTTAAGAGGAGAGTTCAAACCCCTGACATTCCAAGAGATTAGTTTTAGCACATTAGCCATATTCAGTCATATACAGCATAACATAGGGAGGATCGTAGGGAGATGCAATACAACATAAAACATTGCTGCACAAGAGAGACACTGGAATAAATGCACTGTAGCAACAGAAATGAATCTGCAATAGGAGCATAAAAAACAGCAGCACAAAAAACCCTTGATGTCCAGTCAGTTCCAACAACTAAAACGTGAGAGGGGCCAAAAAAAGAAAAGAAGAGAAAAAAAAAAAATTATGAAATCCCCTTTCCCTCCTACCCTGCTCAGCTATCCCAAACATAGTGAGCTTTGGTTCCCTAAACAAGACAACAAAAACCTGTGGCCTCACCACCTACTGGAGTGGGGGGGGGGGGGGTAGTGGGTCCAGAGAGGCTCTCTGTAAGAGCAACGGTTCCATCAGGCAGGATATAACAGTAACTTGTAAAAGAAGGCACAAACAGTGGTAGTCATAAGGCAAGTCAGGGGTTACCCGCCGATTAAGACAGGTGTTATAGCCTACAATGGCATCTGACAGTTCCGTCACTAAGGTAACATAGCAGCAAAGAAGGAAAGAAGGGGTGGGTGCAGTCCTCAGGTCATCTGTAGCAACGGAGTATAGGAGGCAAAAAGTAAAGGACCCAAGGGTGCTCAAACTGGCTTCAGGAGAGATGAGTATTGAGGCAGAGAGGAAGAAAAACTACAGTACAGCATCAGTTGCGGCGTTGTCTAGGTTGTTTACCCAAAACGAGCATCTATCCAGGCCATAGCATCCTTTGGACAAGTGCAGACGTGAGCTTTACCCTCATGGATGATTCGCAGCTTAGCAGGGAAGAGCTTTGCATATGGCAGGCCCTCAGCGCGGAGGCGGTCTTTCGCAGCAAAGGATATGCGCTGGCGTTGAACTTCAGCCGAGAAATCTAGATATATGGAGATATTACCATTAAACTTGAGTGGGCCCTTTTCTCTAGTAAGGCGCAGGATGGTGACTGTATTGAGAATTGAGGAGGTTTGCAATCAGAGATCTTGGGAGGGCCCCCGAGGGAGGACGTGGGAGGGGGTGCGATGTGCACGCTCAATGAACACCTTCATCCCAAAAACATCTCGCAGCCAGGGGTGAAGGAACCTTTCAGGGCGGGCCCCCTCTGAACGCTTAGGGAACCCCGCAAAGCGGAGATTGTTCCTGCGAGAACCATTTTCTAAATCCTCCATTTTGGCTCTAAAGGACACCAGCTCATCAGTAGCCGTACGCACAGTGTCAGCTAAGGGGTGTACGGTGTTCTCCAGGGAGCTGATGCGCGTCTCCCCCCCCCCCCCCCATGTTCGCTTCCTCAAGTTTTGCACATCTTGCTTCAATAGGGAAAAATCAATATGGATGCTTTCCATCTGAACTGTAAGGGAGGCCTTGCAGTCTTTTATAGCTAGCATGATTTCAGCCAGGGTAGGCTCATCTGAAGGAGGGCCTGAAGAATTACAGTCTTCAGAGCATGTAGGGCAGTCTAATGAAGTTAGGTTAGCCCAAGTGTGGAACACAGCAGGCAGTGAGTCACTCACCCCTGATGTAGAGAGCTGAGATGGGAGAGAGCTGCAGCGTGGCTTCAAGCTTGGCTGAGGGATCGGCACCATCTTGCCTGCGATACTTTGCCAGTTGTTCCACCGCTGACTGGGGCGCGAGTGGCCCGTATTTTTTCACCACCATTGCCTGCCTCCAGATCCCATCGTCTTTAGGAAGGATTCGGTGCCTTTTGGGAAAGGATCGGACGCAGGATGTCCGTGTAGAACCAGAGCTACAGATATAAGCAGCCACACTCTGACTCCAAGCCACGCCCTGTTCTTGTTGCTTACTTCTCATTTCCTTATCCCTCCCCCCCCCCCCTTTTTTTCCCTCCTCTTCCACCCCATGGGAGGTCCTCAGAAGTATGCTACCACATACTTGTGCTCGTTCAATGCCCGTGGCTTGAATAAACCTGCTAAGAAATCTGCTAAGAAATCTCAGATATTATACGATTTTCACAAGTCCGAGATCGTTGTCTTTTTTTTTTTCAAGAGACCTATTTTCGCTCAAACCATATTCCCTTGTTGCGGAATAAATACTACCAGACGTGGCTCCATAGTACTTATACCTAATCGAAATAGAGGGGTGGCAATTGCCTTCCACAAATCAGTAATCTATTCCTACTCGTGGGAGATATTAGTTTTTGAAAATTTCTCTTAGTGGCAAAAACCTTACTACACTGGCTAACATATACACCCCTAACCAGGACCAAATAACTTAACATTCAATATCTCCAGAAATTAATGGACTTTCCAGTGAGAAGGATCACTCCTTCAGCAGACCTTAATAGCGTACTCATTCCTGCACTGGATACTTCATCAGGCAGAAGCTCCATTTCATTCACCCAAATAGGTTAAAAGATTTTTTTTCCAACATAACTTGATGGATGTTTGGCGCATCCTCCACCCAAGGACAGGGATTATTCCTGCTACTCTGCAGCTCATAAATCATACTCCTGCATTGATTTTTTTCTTGTAAGTCATTACACCTTGACATACCAACCTCAAAGTAGGACAGGCAACATTGTGGTCCGACCATGCGCCAGTGTATCTGTCCCTTTCCCTACCTGATTTGCCTGGTCACGACTGGAATTATCTGATGCTAGACTTAAATTACTGCACCTATTCGAACAGAAGACCTTGTCCATAAGGGACAAAACACACAAGCTGTTTTATGTTGAGGCTAACAAGCCAGGCAAATAGTATTACCTCTATTCCCAAGCTTAAACGCCCAGATGGCCAGATTATTCATCATCCTAATGAAATAGAGCTTTTCTGCTAATTTTGTGCCACATTATATAGCCTACCTACTTGCCCTCCTAATATGTCCTCAGAGACCTGTCAATCCAAAATAGACAAGTATATCGCCACCACAGTGCTTTTGACTCTCCCTACGACTGTAGTGCAAGAGCTAGAGCGACCATTTATAGAGGACGATCTTGTGATGGCGATTATCCTCTCTTAAGCTTAATAAAAGTCTAGGACCGGACAGCTGTTCTGTTCACCTTTATAAATCCTTTCAGGACTCTCTCCTACCGCTTCTCACAAAAACATACAGCACTATCTCCCCGATTCTCCCTTCTCGATACAAGCCTTAGAAGCTCATATAGTAGTTTTACCCAAGCCCGGGAAAGATCCTACATTATGTGGTAGCTATTGCCTTATTTCACCAATATCGATATTTGCTTATACGCTAAATTGGCCAATTGTCTTGCCACCGATATCTAACTTGAACCATCTTGACCAGGTGGGGTTTACCCATGAGAGGGAGATCAGGGATAACATTCTAAAAACCTTTACCCCGATAGACTACGCCCAAAAATGCCAAATCCCTGCCTGCTTGATCTCGGTCGATGCCGAAAAGGCTTTTGACCGTGTTCATTGGAGATTCCTTGAGAAGCAAGTGGGCCCTGGGTCTAACATGATACGCAAGATCCTAGCCCTCTATGGAAATCCCACGGCAAGGATTTGCTCTAATGACCTACTAGCAGATCCGATCTGGATACATAATGGAACCAGCCAGGGGTGCCCTCTCTCACCATTATACACATTATGGAACATCTTGCCATCAAACAAAATCCCAATATTCAGGGTCTATTTGGCCAACGTCATAAGTTTTTTCTGTGTGCAGATGACCTCTTATTATAAGTTTGTAATCCACATCTCTATGCCCGTCATTGTCGAAATATTCACAGAGTTTGGCTTAGTAACTTCAAAGAAAACTGAGAAAACTGAGGCCCCTCAACATATCTCTGCCCAAAACTACTTTATCCCAACTTCAGGCTACATACGTGTTTAAATGGCAGCAAAAGGCTAATACCTTAGAATCCAGGTTCCTACCTCCTTGTTTACCCTGTCGAATCTCAAATTTTATGCCCCTAGTGTGGACCATTCATACATGTCTTAAAACATACGATAAACCGAACATCTCTTGGTTGGCCGTATAACTGTCAAGATAAACATTCTGCCTAAATTTCTATACATCTTCCAGATAATCACTGTCCCCCCTCCACAAGGCTTCTTTCCGATGGTCAATAGGACTATTCATAATTTTGTCTGGCAACATAAGAGGCCTAGGATTGGCCCTTCCACTTTAGCGTTACCCAAGATTAGAGGTGTTGCTCTTCTTAACCTCTTGTTCCATTTCCATGCAGTGTCGCTGATCTGGATAGTTGATTGGTACCATGGTAAATCCACTAAAGTTGTGGACGTCATTAGAAAATGACCCGATATCTTCCGACCTCACGTCGTTACCATGGACAGAACCCCTACTAACCTACTGCCGTTACGCTACAAATCTGGGACAGTTACCTTACCAAAGTTTTACTGTCTAAGACCTAGCCCCTTGACCCCACTCTTTGGACTCCATTCTCTCTCTCTGACTTGTCTTAACCGTAAATTTATTTCATGGCATTACTGGATGTTCCTCTTTTTAGCCATACACTCTGAGATAATAAACCAATTCCCTTATCTTGCATGCTTCCTGCCATAACCCATCTGGTGCCTGGCTTGAACATGCTCAATTGACACGTTCTGGACAAAATGCCTGGCTTGAACATGCTCAATTGACCCTTTCTGGACAAAAAGCCGAACACCGCCGACTTGAATAGGTCACGAACAGCCTTTGATTCATTTGTTGTCCCAATCTAGCAGACCGGACCACGCACTATCCCAGATATATCAGATCTCTTTCCCAGATCCACCACCATTCCTTTTAAAATGGGAGTGGGAACTTAATGCATCTCCTGATGATATGGAATGGGGCAAAACACTGGCGCTTTCCTTTAAATTGTCTATCATGCTCAAGAGCGAAATTACCGAATTGTGTCTAGGTGGCATTGCTGCCCTACTATTCTACATAAAATCGATCCTAACGTACCAGATACGTGCTGGAGATTCTTACGGGCCCACTTGTGAGGGAAAAAAAATTCCCAAGTGAACCTCGCATAACTATACTGTATGTTGCTGGGCTCCTATAAGCAAATCAAAAAGATTAATTCGTAGTTTGACAGCTGCTCGCTAAGTTATCTCTAGATCTTAGCGCCAAACAGCGATCCCTTCGCTAGCCGATTGGTCTTGTGAAATGGACAGGAACACCTAGAACGCACGATTGCGTGGGATGCTGAGAAGAGCGAATTCCACACCATTACGTGGACTGTATGATTGCACTTCCAGTTCTCCTCCAATTTTGATGATTTTGTAGAAGATACAGTTCATGCTGCTTCTCCTGGGCCCTCATGTGTAAATGGCTACACCCCCTCCCCCCCCCAATCGTCCTGTTATTTACCTTTATCCCATTATCCCTTTCACTTTTATGTAAATAAGGTTATGGTTTTTTTCATGGTAGCGCCACCATATTTTTCATGCCATATCTGTTGAGCTTGGTTTTCTACAACCTTGTTATTGGTGGACTATGGGTTAATCAATAACAGTTATGCTCATTTTACCATGCCTTAAACTATATTTTATCGTACCTATGCAATATTTGTTCTGTTCTTATGATGATATCAATGTATACCTGTACATCCGTTGGAGTCAGGTTGACACTCCCATGCTTTCATTCTGTATTGTTTAATTTTGTTGAAAACTTAAAAACAGATTCAACATAAAAGGTTGAATATAATACAGTATATATTTTTAAATAAACCTGCATTTTCGGTTTTGACACTGGAATTTGCACCACTAACATGCAGTGACCTAAAATGATTTTTTCTACTACAAAAAAAAACTCCTCCAGACCAAACTAAAGCTTCCCTAATTCCCCTAATGCCATTTAAAGGATTCCACTTTTGTGGCAAAAAAAATGGTAAAGAAAAAAATAAAGCGTATACAATTGCGACACAAGTTATATTATAATTTAATGTTATTAAAAACTACCTTTCCTTTTGAATCTGCAGCTCTGTAATTTTCAGAAAATGCAATATGGCTACCTGGAGGTGTTCTGTACACAGAATCTGTACAGAAACCCCCCTGAAACATCATTTCCTGCTTGTGTGATTGGCTCACAGATTTTCCCAGAAGTCTGCACTAAGATACAAATTAGACTTCAAGCATCCCCTGCAACAAAAATGTAATTTTGGTGAGATACTTCCAATTGGAAATGGGACGTCTAAAGGGATGCAGGCCCAGCAGCTTTCCTCAGAGTCATGCAGGTGCATAGCTCACTGATAATTGTGAAACCACTTCCATTAGATTCACTTTCCCACATGGATACAGAAGCACACAGGGATTTCTTCAAAATAAAAAAAAGATAGGAATCTGAAACAAAGTTTGTTAAAAAATCTTGTAATTTACATAGATCACCCAGAGGGGAATGTTTTTTCTTAACAAAAGTGGAGTTACGCTTTAAGCCTGTGAGGTCTGAATCACCAGTCCATTTACCTGATCACTTTATGCACCAATTTCCAGGGTGTATCAACATCCTAGGAATCTTAAAGCATTACACAGGACCCAGACTAGAAAGTTAGGCCTTTCACAGTTTAGGTGGAAGTGATCAGACCATCCATTACCCTCCATGGAGTGGCGGAAGGGGGACCAGATCAGATGACAGTCGGATTGACAAATCGAGTGACAGCGGATCAGATCAGATGACAGTCAGTCCGTTTCCACCCGACCACCCAAGGAGGAAAGTGGGCTGTGTCCATGGCTGCTCTGCATGAGCAGAGCGGACACGGACCTGTCATCCGCCTGCTCAGTGGGAATTAGCGGACAGATTCCCAGCTGAGCAGGCAGACCCGCTGAAAGGGGCCTTAGTTGGAATTCTGATTCTTGGCATTTTTTTTGTAAATAGACAGGCTAGCTGAATTGCTCCTGTTTAGTTAAAAAGTCTGGCAATGTGCTGTAGGTCTGTTAATCTAGTGGTCGGTATGCAGCACTATTATATCCAGCAACAGAGGTCATCAATCACTCAGCTTATGAGAACTTTGGCAGTATGTACCAGAGCTGGCGCCAGGATACCTACATTATCGAGTGCCATTGTATTACTTAAGTAAAACGGTTTCCTCCATGGGGTTTATTACGTTTTAAACCTCAAGTGCATAATGAGGGAGGTTAATATCTAAAAATGCTTTTCTCTTTGGTCACTGAGCTTAGGGTTAATCTAACCAAGTCCGGGGTGGGCAACCTGCAGCCCTCCAGATTTTGAAAAACTACAAATCCCATCATGCCTCTGGGAGTCACGATTGCAACCAGTCTTGCAATACTTCATATGACATGTAGTTCAACAGCTGGAGGGCAGCAGCCCCCCCCCCCCCAACCTACTTCGTAATTGCCTGCGTGATTTTTTGTGGTGGTTATTTTTAGGGCAAACTGTCCAATTTGGACAAAATTCAAAGGATGTGTTACTGAAACCACTATGTGAAAAGTAGTACCATTTGCCGATCATTCTATAGGACAAATGATTTTAGGGCAGTTCTGCATTTTGAACAGAAATCAGATATCTCACACGAACTGCACTGTACACAATGACAATAACATATTTGCGGAAAATTAGCTGCACATGTGTCTCAAAATGAATATCTTCGCTATAGTATAAGCTCAAGCGCTCTTGATTTAAAGTAGGTTGCTTACAGAGAACAGCCAAAATCAACTGTGCAGTAATAAAAAAATGCTTAATATGCAACACTAAAATCAGCAAAATAAATAACTCAAGCCTCTCCCCCCCCTCCCCTTAGGAGTGGTAGGAGTTAAAAGGATCTGCTGTGGCAGCTGACAAATTCCTCATATCACCACTGTCATCCTATTGGATGCTAAAGACTTCAGTGTGGTAAGGGGCTGGCCTAATCTAACTCACGTGTAACTGCAGCAGGCACATGCTAGCCAGAATGAAGGTTTTACAGCGCTCTCTAACCCAGCAGGATTTTAAATGGCTTTGGAAACAATACTAGCTGTGTTTACAGTTACCAATATTCTGTATACACTCAACTGCAAAAATTATTAAAATGGTTTTATGGCAGTGTTAGATGCTACCAGTCAGTAGGTTATATTCCTGTTTCATTTAGGTATTACAGAACCAGTATAAATAATTACTATAGCTCCATTCACGCTTGTACAATTTCAGATGCGACATGAGTCACAAAGAATCACACAATAAAAAAAAATCATTGTTTTCAATGGTGCACGTTCACATCAATGCGACTCAGCATGGAGCGATTTTGGAAAAGGTTCCTCTACTACTTTGGTGCTATTCCAGCACAATTTTGCCCCCCAAAGAATATGCAAACCACTTTCAAGTTGCACTACAAAAAAAAAATCAGATCAGCGTAAACCTAATCTAATTATATACAAATTTCAATTTTCATTGTGCTAAATCTCCACTGCAACATGCATAAACCTGAACTGTTTCTCTGTCAAAACTTTTGTAAGTGTTTCAAGGTTGGCCAATAAAATCCAGCGTACAAGTGCTTTTTAATGTCAGAACTGTTATCGAAACGGAATAGCAATCTCACTTACAATCATTTCATTTCCATGGAGAAAAAGACCAAGCTGCACACACGCCACTAACACCTGTCTGCCAAAATCGAAAGATGAACATAGAACTGATCTAAGGAGCAGGGCCCTCCGATTCCTCCTGTATTGACTTGTTTTAAAGCGCTACGCAAAATGTTGGTGCTATATAAATCCCGTATAATAATAAATATGGCCTAGAATCATTTTTTATTGGTGGGAAATCTGCTCATGTATGCTATGCCCTTTACAGTATCACCAGCCTGACATCACTATCACGTCTTTTGTGTTCAGGGCAAATCTTTGCTTGCTTAGGTTCTAAATATAAAAAATAAAAGCACTGTTGTGTCCAAATAGCGCCATCAGTTTTTTTTCCGCTGTATGAGGTTACAGGGGTGGATGGTAAAAAAAAAAAAAAAAATCAATGAGGACAGGTCCCTTTTTCTGCAGAGGTGATATATCTTCACAACTGCCGCCAGGAGCACTGCGACACAAAGTTTCCTTCAACCTCGTTGGTAACCACAGTAAATTATGCTACACTGTCTCCATATAATCTAAGGGAGATAAAATAAGCTCTCCATAGATTAATGTGTATTGTAATTTTGCAATCTCCAGAACACTAGGGTAAACAGAATCTGGATGTGTCTAGGCATACGTATATACACCTTTCATGCAGATACATTCATAATCTCATTGATTGTCTCCCCTTATAAGGGCAAGCAGCAAGAGAAGGCATTCGGAAACGTGTGCAAAGCAAGCACGGGCTCCGACCCGGGAAATCTCAGTGGTGAGCTCAGGAGCTGCACAGCCCCACCCTCTTCATACATTAGGACACATCATGCCTTATACCTGATCCACTCCTGAACCACATATGCCATGGAGCTTTTCATGCTTCTAAGGCTGGCCATGCATTATACAATTTTCTCGCACAAATTGTTTTTAGATTTACCAAAATCATATAATATGAAGTCAAACCTAAACACTTTCAATTTGCAATCAGGCAGGCCCCTTGGACTACATAGTTGAAGGAAAATCTAAAGGAAATTGAATATGAAAAGTGTATAATGTCTGGCTAGCCTAACACCAATTTTACTACTTCACGTCTGGAATTAGACTGGTCTCTTAACCTTTCTTCCCCAGGGGAAAAACCCTTATAATATATAAACACCCCCCCCTCCCCTAGATATGAAGATCATTGGTGGCCTGCTGGTGGCGCCACTGAGTGGTATTGGACCCAGAATACGCAGGCACCATCACATGCAAAGCCATTGATCTCAGAGAGCCTCTTTGGCAGTGGAAATATCCCTGACATTAGTGCAAGTTAAAAGAATACCCCTCCCCCACCTTATAAACCGCTATAAAGGTCATTGGGGACCTGCTGGTGGATCCACTGGGTGGTATTGGACCCAGAATTACGCAGGCACCGTCATATGCAAAGCCCTTCATATCAGGGAGCCCCTTTGGTGGTGAGAATACACCTGACACTTGTGGTCAGTTAAAATACACCCCGCCACACCTTATAAACAGCTATAAAGGTCATTAGAGTCCTGCTGGTGGATTCACCGAGTAGTAATCAGACCCAGAATTACGCAGGTACCATCACATGCAAGGATGGTCAACCCGGAGCGCAGTGAACCCCCACAAGCCTGTAGAGGAATCCTTGTGTTGCATAGACCGCAGGTTGAGAATAGCTAAGGAATGGTTGCCAAAAGCCATCACCCCAAAAATAAACCACTAGCTCCTCTCACGCCAAAACGGCCAACAAGCACGTGACAGGACAGGTGGTCTGAATGGCAGCAGGGTGGCCTGGTAGCTTTCTTTATGACTAAGCACCAAATGAATGAACACCACCAAAATGGAACGAACACGTCAGGGATTCCCACCAAGCAGACGCGAGAACTAAGCTGGTGGTGGCCACTAAAGGGACGAATTTTGGAGGCTCCCAAAAATTTAAACTATGACCTACGTAAAAACATATTTATAGTATGACGACAGCTGGAAATAAGTCAGTCATGTCCACAATAAGAGCAGGCCCAAAAAAAAAACAAAACAAATGGGTTCCTTAGACCAAAAGGACCCTCGTGGGTGCTGCACATGGTACCCCCCATGGGCTGTGACTGTCAACCTCCCTCCCACCCAGCATCTATTTCTATGAGATAACAGGCGCCCCCCATATATGTGACAAATAGAGGACTACTGTGCCCTCCTGGTGACCTCACCTCCCTCCCCCATCTGGTGTCACCATAGAAGCAGGCAGGGCCTCCCTGCATCCATAGGTGGCCATCTCCAACATTGACAGGAGAGGCTGAGCAGAAATCAAAATGGAAGGTCTGTGCGCCTTTTGCTGCCCCTCCCCCCACACCCCCCCGAGAAAGCACATGGGCAGCCCCGGATCACCAAGCATGGCCGCTCCTCTCACCGGGAGGACACGTGACCCCGGTAATAGAAGGCGGGGAGAGCTCTCCTCACCTTGGGATGTCTCGAAGGTCTCCGGTTCCCTTGCTCTCGTCCTGCTGGCTGAACCAAAGCTCCAGCAGCTTCTCGGTGCCTTCGAAGAAGTGCGCGCCGTTCTCCTCCATCTTCTCCCCTCCTCCTTCACCGCCTCACGGCAGCCGGAAACCCACCGACAACGCAGAAAAAAAATAACGAGAAACGGAAAAATAGAGATTCACGTCTAATCCTCTCCTCTTCTTGTGTTTTTTTTTTTATTCTTGTTCACAATTTAAATAGTAGTGTTGGCGTAGAGCTTTTTCTTTTAATTTCTTGGTGTGAGGGAAGGTGACGTTCAGTGTTGTTTCCTGTATATGATGGATAAGAGTGTGAGTTTCTCCGCTACAGTCTCTTATTTCCCGTTGATTCCCCTGTTACAGAGAACGCAGCAAAGCAAGCGCTAGCTAATATCGCCGGCCATACTGTGTAAAGCGACGAGTGCGCGGCTCCGGGGGACTTTTATAGTAGGCCCGTCCTACCTCAGTCTGATGTCACGAGGTACTACCTTTTCCGCCAATCGCAGAGGGTGTCGCATGCGGAAGCTCCGCCCCCCATACGCTATCAGTGGCGCTACTGGTGTCTGGTTGCAGATTCTAGGAAGGGCGGAATGTAACGGCCAGCAGCAGGAGGGGGAGGGAGGTGGGCGGTTCTTAGTCATGCTGGCACCGCACATTGCGGATTCCTCGCTGAGGCTTTCCCATCATTAGTCTTCATTCATTTTGGCTGCTTGGATTTCATGGGATTATTGGTCTAGACCGGCTGCACCTTTTGCTTTTTTTTATACATGCTTGGTGTCGTGCTGCATCTTTTCAGCAGTGTGTAATGTGTTGTGTCTTTTTACTAGATTTTTTTTTTTTTAGCTCAGTGAGGCTGGAGTTGACCACATGCCTCTCATTCAATAATGGTAAAATTGTGTTAAAGCCGCACGCCGCGCAAAAAATATTTTTTAACCCTAAGAGTAGTGCTGGGACAAATTCATCTAGAGTCCAGGGCGAATATGCCAAACTGCACCCTCTTCCCCCATAAGATATGAGCATTATGTGTCAGCAAACATCTCCCCACGAAAACATAAGCATAAATTCACCCTCCTCACAGTAAAAACCCACTCCCTTGCTGAACCCCCCCCTTTTAGGACAAACACCACCCCCCCCCCCCCAAACACACACACAAAAAAAAAAAAATTCACCCCACCTAACAAATCTACCCCTAAAATTTCCCCTACTAGTACACATCTGCTCCCCACCACTCCAAACCCCCCTTCCCAGCACAAATTTCCCCCAAATCACCCTACCTAGCACAAATATTCTTCCCCCTCCCAAAACAAATCCCCTAAATCACCACGCTTAGCATCCCAACCCTCCCACAAAAAAAAAAAATTCCCCTCCTAGAACAATACTTACCCCCAAAGTCCCTCTTCCAACACAAATCCCCTCCCCCCAAATCACCTTGTGGTACCCCCCCATCTCACATGATACCACAGTGCCCAGGGCAGCGTCCCTTCTGCCCACCCCTTGTATCATAATTGTATCATAATCAACTTTTTAGTTAACCACTTGACCTCCGGAAGGTTTACTCCCGTTCAAAAGCAGCAAACAAACAAACACTCTTGCCAGCTCTAGGTCAGTCGGTCGGTTGGTCCCCCCCCCCCTCAGTCGCTCATCCAGCCCCGCACTTACCCCATCTAGGTTGTGGGCGAGCAGCGCTCCTATGGACGGCGGGCAGCGGCTCCTGTGTCCTCTCCTCCTCTTCTGCATCATGGTTGCTTTAGCCGTGCATCTCCTCCCTCCCCCTCCTAGGCTTCCAATAGGATCGCCTGTCCTTTCAGCCCATTTGGGTGACAGGCCTCAAGACCCGCTTCCTAATTGGCCTGGGAGGAGGATCAGTATGGCAATAACACATAACCATTCACTATTGTCACACAACTGGATGGGCTCGGAGCACAGTGCTCTGCGCCCCAAGCACACCATTTTTTGAAGCCTATTAGAGCCTCTGGCTCTAATCATGTGTATAAAAAAAAAAACACCCCTTCCCCCCCTATTGGAATCCATGATCCGGCACCCTGCATGTAGATCAGAGATGCAATGGCTAATGGACGGGCTGCCACTGACTCTTGCGCATTAGTGTGACGTCCAGGTGGTCTACTGTACAAGGGATGGTGTCTCAGGCCTTGCTGCCCTCCAAAGAGGGGATGCCCTAATAGTCACAAGAAAAATACAGAAAAGAGGGCACACCAGCCTAGTGCATTATCCCAAGTATATTTAATAATACTAATAACAAATTCAAAACTACTCACAAACATATGGAAAAATAAAGCTTTGTAAAAGCCACCTTGTCGTGACAATCAGTCCTGGAACCGACAGTCTCCAGATAACCAGATAAGTCATCGAGGGTCTCTGCTAGCTGACGTGTTCAGAAGGAATACCTTCTTCCTCAGAGCCTCTTTTCGAAGGAATGCCTTCATCCTCAGAGCCTCTGAGGAAGAAGGTATTCTTTTGAAACACAACAGCCAGCAAAGACCCCAAAGCAGTGGTGGCTGGTGGGTTTTTTGTTCAGGGGGTGAAAAACAAACACCCCCCCCTCCAGGCTAGCAGGTGTGGGGTCCGGGCACCAGCTCCAGGCTAGTTGGGTTCGGGCACCAGCTCCAGGCTAGTGGGGTCTGGGCACCAGCTCCAGGCTAGCGGGTCTGGGCAGTGGGGTCTGGGCAGTGGCTCCAGGCTAACGGGGTCCGGGCAGCAGCTCCAGGGTGGCATGCTTCCTCTCTGGCTCCAGCGGCTTCCTCCCTGGCTCCAGGGATCCTATTGGATGCCTGATGTTTTGGCCAATCGGGAAACAGGTCTCACACCTGCTTCCTGATTGGCGGGAGAAGATTTAATGTTAAAATAATGAAAATTAATCACAGCCTCTGGCTCTAATCATGTGCTTCAAAAAACATGCCCCCCCCCCCATCCCCGCCATAGGAATTCATGCACTCGGCATCCTGAAAGGGTCTGGGCGCATGGATAGGGAGGGCGGCGGAAGTGTGCCCACAATACATGGGCCGCCACTGCCGATGTCTTCTGTTATCCGGAGACTGTCGGTTTCAGGACTGATTGCCACAACAAGGTGGCTTTTACAAAGCTTAATTTTTCCGTACGTTTGTGAGTAGTTTTTAATTTGTTATTAGTATTAATAAATATACTTGGGATAATTCACTAGGCTGGTGCACCCTCTTTTCTGTATTTTTCTTGTTACTCCCCTTTATGACAGGCCATTTTTTGCAATACGGCAATGCATTACTTTAACCGACACTGTACCCAAATAAAATTTATGACCCTTTTCCCCAGAAATAGAGCTTTTTTTTGATGATATTTGATCACCACCTGTGTTTTTTATTTTTTCGTGCTATAAACAAAACAAAAAAACAATTTTTTAAAAAGAAACTCAATATTTTTTACTTTCTGCTATACATAATATACATCATATCCAATAAAAAAATGTTAGAAATCAAATTTCTTCATCAGTTTAGGCCAATTTGTATTCTGCTACATATTTAAGTTGAAAAAATTCCAACAAGCGTATATTGATTGGTTTGCGCAAAAGTTATAGCGTCTACAAACCATGGGATATTTTTATTTATTTGAATTATTTTATACTAGTAATGGTGGTAATCAGCAACTTATAGCGGGACTGCGATTTTGCGGCGGACAGTCGGATCGAAGGATCCACAGGAGCTGGCGGATATATATATATACAGTGGGGACGGAAAGTATTCAGACCCCCTTACATTTTTCACTCTTTGTTATATTGCAGCCATTTGCTAAAATCATTTAAGTTCATTTTTTTTCCTCATTAATGTACACACAGCACCCCATATTGACAGAAAAACACAGAATTGTTGACATTTTTGCAGGTTTATTAAAAAAGAAAAAATGAAATATCACATGGTCCTAAGTATTCAGACCTTTTGCTGTGCCACTCATATATTTAACTCAGGTGCTGTCCATTTCTTCTGATTATCCTTGAGATGGTTCTACACTTTCATTTGAGTCCAGCTGTGTTTAATTATACTGATTGGACTTGATTAGGAAATCCACACACCTGTCTATATAAGACCTTATAACTCACAGTGCATGTCAGAGCAAATGAGAATCATGAGGTCAAAGGAACTGCCTGGAGAGCTCAGAGACAGAATTGTGGCAAGGCACAGGTCTGGCCAAGGTTACAAAAAAATTTCTGCTGCACTTAAGGTTCCTAAGAGCACAGTGGCCTCCATAATCCTTAAATGGAAGACGTTTGGGACGACCAGAACCCTTCCTAGAGCTTAGTGGCGTCACTAGGGTTGGTGTCACCCGGTGCGGTAAAAAATGGTGTCACCCCCCTCCAGCATTAAGCCAGGCTAGTGCATTGATGTGGCTCTCCCCTCTTAACCTGCCACAGTGGTTGGAACCGGGATGTGAGGGATCAGGGGATAATTGGAGCCGGGATGGGATCGGAGGGGAATGAATGGAGCCGGGATGGGATCTGAGGGGATGGATGGAGCCGGGATAGATGGAGCCGGGATGGGATCGGAGGGGGTCGATGGAGCTGGGATGGATGGAGCCGGGATGGAATCAGAGGGGGTGGATGGAGCCGGAATGGGATCGGAGGGGTTGATGGAGCCAGGATAGGATCAGAGGGGATGGATGGAGTCAGGATGGGATTAGAGGGGAATGGATGGAGCCGGGAGGGGGTGAATAGAGCTGGGATGGGATCGGAGGGGTGGATGGAGCCAGGATAGGATCGGAGGGGATGGATGGAGCTGGGATGGGATCGGAGGGGAATGGATGGAGCTGGGATAGGATCAGAGGGGATGGATGGAGCTGGGTTGGGATCGGAGGGGATAGATGGAGCCGGGATGGGATTGGAGGGGATGGATGGAGCCGGGATAGGATCGGAGGGGATGGATGGAGCCAGGATGGATGGAGCCAGGATGGGATCAGTGGGGTGGATGGAGCTGGGATAGGATTGGAGGGGTGGATGGAGCCAGGATAGGATCGGAGGAGATGGATGGAGCCAGGATAGGAATCGGAGGAGATGGATGGAGCCAGGATGGGATTGGAGGGGATGGATGGAGCCGGGATGAGAACGGAGGAGGTGGATGGAGCCGGGATGGGATCGGAAGGGGTGGATGGAGCCAGAATAGGATCGGAGGGGATGGATGGAGCCAGGATGGGATCAGAGGGGATGGATGGAGCCGGGATGGGATCAGAGGGGATGGATGGAGCCGGGATGGGATCAGAGGAGGTGGAAGGAGCTGGGATGGGATTAGAGGATATGTACTAGGGGGTGCTTTGGGAAGGAAGAGGAATTGTGCTGGGGGGTCAAACTTCAAATCTGCCCCCTCCTTCTACTTCTAGCACGAGTTCTAACCCAAATCAAAGCCTCCTAGCACATATCCTCTAACCCCCACCTCCTCCCTAAAATCACTCCTAGCAGCATAGATGTTACCTGTCAATTCCCCACCTCCCAATCGTCATGTTCCCCTTCCCTGCAATATTCCTGTTACTTTACTTACAGTACCTTAGCGCCCGGCAGATGCTGTAGAGCAGTGTCCCTCCTCCTCCCGGTCTGTGTACTTGTAAGGAGGAGGAGGAGGAGGCGGCGGCTATAGTCCAGTCTGCAGTGAATGTTATGAAGCCAGCGGGGAGAGATGACTGTAGCGTGCGGGACGGTGGGATCCCGGGCACCTTGTCTCTCTGCCTCACTCCCTCCTCCCCCACTCTAACTGCACATCCCGATCAGCTGAAGAGGTTCCAGAGGAGAGGGAGGGAGCCGCGCGGTACCGGTACTTGCCTGAGCCTGGTGTCACCCTCTGCAGGGTGGCCCCCGGGTGCGGACCGCACCCCCCGCACCCCCCTAGCAACGCCTCTGCTAGAGCTGTCCGTCCGGCCAAACTGAGCTATCGTGGGAGAAGAGCCTGTGTAGGAGAGGTAAAGAAGAACCCAAAGATCACTGTGGCTGAGCTCCAGAGATGCAGTCGGGAGATGGGAGAAAGTTGTAGAAAGTCAACCATAACTGCAGCCCTCCACCAGTCAGGGCTTTATGGCAAAGTGGCCCGACGGAAACCTCTCCTCAGTGCAAGACACATGAAAGGGAAGGTATACACTGCGCTAAAGACAAACAATGGTGCAGAGCAGCTACATACAGGGTGACAAAAACCATAAAAACATATGAAAAGAGAAAATGTAGCGCATAAAATGTACAAACAATGTTAAGGTCAAGGAAATGACTGACAAACGAATGTCCATATATGATTTGAACACTGGTATAGAAACTAATAGGTCTCTAAATGATGGTAGATGAAGTCCAATGAGTGAAATGGAACAGCAGAGGAGCATGGGATATCGCCCTAGGTAGATGTAGAGATGTAAAACGATGAATATTCCAACTGGATGTATCATCGGATCTTCCCCAAACATATATCTCGCAACTGCATGTAACTCAGTGAAGGTGGTGTGTGAGAAACTCTTACCAGAAATGGTGGACTCTCTAGTCAGCGACTGAGAGTCATACGGGCAGGTTGCCTCTCAGGGCCTGAAACACGAACATCACAGCTCTGCGAACCTTCTGGGTCAAACTCTGTGTGGATCTCCCGGGGTCGCCAGGTGGGTCCTCCCAAAGGATGGCCGAGGTGCAAATCAGAGGGAATGGTGCTTCACGTGGAAGGTTGAGGTGAAGACGGATAGGATCTCTCAAAAGGTATGTGGAGAAAAAACAAACAGGCTCCACATGGCGTAGATAAAACAAAATGGGATTTTTATTGCTAAAAAAGCCAGGCAATAATAAAATGTGATCACAGGGTATAAAAACAAAGAGTGGGCAACAAGAAGGATGCTGAAAGCGCCCGACGCGTTTCGATCGATAGATCGTCTACTGGGGCATGCAGCATCCCCTCCAAGTTGCCTATATTTATGAGAAAACATTCAAAAAAGGAATTGTATGTGTTGGCAAACAGCTTTCCCCATTGGATGAATGGGGTCACCTGATCGCACCTGACTAGACATAACAGGTGTATAACATCATTAATTTACATTGATGGTATATATTTAACCTATTAGATAACACAAAGCAGACTTCTCATATAACAACAATTAAATTGTGCAACCTCCGTTGCTTTATTGTTAGTGAGGAAACGAAAAAACCGAAAAAGTGAACCCTCTGGCTAAATACTAACATTGCTGACACTTTAATGCTTGTTTATAATTGCAGAAGGGTCAGTGCCAATCAGAAACTAAATAACTGGGGACGGGCGGGGCCGGCAGCCAATCGCTGTGGAGCCAGGAAACCTCGGTCGGCGCCGCCCAACCCCTAAGTGACAGACACAGGGAAATGACGTCAGGGCGCAGAGCCCGCCCTACGTCCGTCCGCTGTCACATGACCATTGTCTCCGACGGTCTGGGAGGCGGAGAGAGGAGGAGAGTGCGTGGAACCAGACGTTCCCAGCGTAAGCTCCCATATTCTTCCTCCATATCCCCGGAAGTGACAGAGAAATGACGTCAGGGCGCAAGGGCCGCCCGACGTACATCCGTTGTCACATGACCATGGTGTCTGGTAATCGGAGAGGAGGAGGGAGGAGGGAGGAGGGGGGGGGCGTGCATAGAGACAGGCGTTCTCAGCGTCGACACGCACGCTCCTCCCCGGTGTCCCCGGAAGTGACATTCCATACGGGCAATGACCCAGAACCCCTTCCAAAAAGATGGGAAACTGGTAATAATTGTCTGAGGGATGGAAATTTGCAATAATGACATACGGAAAGGGACAGTGCATGTGAGGGGGAGCTGAGCAATGAGGGAAATGGCCTCCAAACTAAACAATGCACAGCTCCCTCTCAGAAATAAAAATAATAATGAAAAATAATAATAATAAAAATGAAATTAAAAAACCACAAGAACATAATACAGCCAATAAATATCATGTCTAAGGTGGCAAAAAACCTCTAAGTGGAATGAGGAAATTCAGGATTGGAACTAAACATAGTGAAGTGAATGAGAAAACTAAAGAAAAATGCAATATAGTGAATGTAAAGCGATTAACCCTACCCGGCATGCAATCTGAGCAGTGCTCCTGCGGGTAAAAAAGCCAGAAATAGGGAGGGTATGGCTCACCCCACACTCCTGGTGTGAGCGTACCCCCCAAAAAAGTGTCGGTGAAATAATGTTTGAAGGGGACATCGTGGAAAAACATGTGCTGATGTGGTTAAGGGACCAGGTGAGTGCAAAGTGGATAAGGCTAAGATGAGTTGATGAACGAGTTGAGGTCCCACTCAACGTTCAACCCAAACGGAAAGAAGGACCTCAGCTCATGGATCCAGTACGTCTCGAGGCGTGAGACTCCTCGCAGGCGTGACTCACCTCTCCAGTGTGGAGTAAACCTGTCAATAACTTGGAATAAGGTTCCCATGGGGTCCCTATCGTGGTGTTCCAAGTAATGACGTGGTACCGTGTGCTTGTCTCTGCCCTTTTTGATTGCCGTCACGTGTTCGTTGACACGGACAGAAAAAGTTCTGATCGTGCGACCCACATACTGCTTGTGACAGGGGCAGGTTATCAGATAGACAATGTATTGTGAAGAACACGTAGTGAAGTGCTTCATGTGATAAATACGGGAGGTAACCGTGGACTTGAATGTAACGCTCTTGCGTCTTCCCCCGATGTTATGAAGGCAAACCCGGCATTTACGACAGGGGTAGTAACCTTTGCATTCCTGAAAAAAGGACACCTTCTTAGGGGGGTCTATTATGTTTGGAGCGATCTGTCCCTGAATGGACCTTGCTCCTCTGAAGACCACCGAGGCCCGGTTGGGTAAAACGGGCCCTAGTAGTCTATCGTTCTGTAGTATTCCCCAATGTTTTTGGATAATACCTTTAATTTGGTTGGATTGAGTAGAGTGAGTGGTGAAGAAAGATAGTTTTGCATTAAATGTAGTATTATCTCTGGGACGTTCCATGAGCGTTGTCTGTCTTTCAGTAAGCAAAGCTCTATTGATTTCGCTGTCTAGAAGGTGTGGATCGTACCCCTTATCGAGGAATCTACCCCTGAGAACTTTAGATTGCGATATGAAGTCGGAAGCTTGGGTACAGTTGCGCCTCAGTCTCAAAAACTGGCTGCGGGGCACCGACCGAAGCCACTGTTCCCGATGGCAACTGTCGATCGGAATGTACCCATTCCGATCCGTGGGTTTGAAGTAGGTACGGAACTCTAGATGTTGGTGCACCACTGAAATTTCCAAGTCCAGGAAATGTACTTTCGCTGTACTGGCTTCAAAAGTCAACGAAATCCCCCTATCGTTGGCATTAAGAATATTCATGAAGCCCTCAAGAGATGCCAGGTCTCCCTCCCACAGGAGGAGGATGTCGTCTATGTACCTAGCCCAAAGAACCGACTCGGGTCTCCGGGCTGCATAGACGACTTCCTCCTCCCACTGGGCCATAAAAAGGTTGGCGAGACTGGGGGCAAATTTGGCCCCCATAGCCACACCCCTCTGTTGCAAAAAGAAACGGTCTTGAAACCAGAAGTAGTTATGTCTGGTTGCGAATTTTAGCAGCTGCATGATGAAATTGCGCTGCAATGTAGGTAGTCTTCCATCTCTGGAGAGATGGTTTTCCACAGCCTCGAAACCCAGATGGTGTGGTATGCAGGTATATAATGCTGCTACATCAGCTGTTACTAAAAGAGTACCTTTTTTAATTGAAACCGATTCCAATAATTTAATTGTATCCCTGGTATCCTTCAGGTAAGAGGGGGTGGTTTGGACCAGAGGTTGTAAATAGAAGTCCACGTATTTGCCAATCCTCGCCGTGACCGAATCGATCCCGCTGACAATAGGTCTGCCGGGAGGATTGGTGGGGTTCTTGTGAACTTTAGGGAGGTAGTATATGGCAGGGATACGTGGCACTTGGGGGACTAGAAAACATTTTTCTTTTTTGTTAAGAATTCCCAGAGAGAAACCTTCCTCGATCAATTCCAAGAGGGCCTTTTTAAAGGGAACTGTGGGGTCCCTCGGGATGCACTGATAAGTGTCGGAATCGCTTAAAATCCTATTCATCTCTTTAAGATAATCTACTTTGTCAAGAATAACAATGCCCCCGCCCTTATCAGCCGGGCGGATGACAAGGTTCTTGTTTTCACATAATGATTTTAGACCGGTCTTGATGACAGGTTTAACATAAAGACGTTTCTGACGTTTAGCTAATCTATCCAGGTCCTCAAGGACCAAACTTTTGAAGACCTGGATGGAGGGAGCCGTGGTGCCCGGGGGATTGAATAGGGATGGATTAGACAATCCCGAATGAACAACTTGGGGATGTGGAGATGTTACCTCTGTGGAGGGTGCCATTCCACTATGGGAAGATGTCAATACTTGAGTAGTGGTTGAAACAATGGTCTGTTGGGTAGGGGGAGTAATTTTGGTGAGAAAGTGCCTCTGTACACTAAGTTTTCGGGTAAACTTGAGCACATCAATGAATGTTGCAAAATGATTGAGTGGTTTAGGTGGTACAAACTTGAGTCCTCTGTCCAAAACCGACTTTTCAGCTTCTGTTAGTACAGCTGAACTCAAATTAAAAATACCCGTACCTCTTACACTCTTTTCCTTTTGGCGTTGGACCCTCCTCCCCCCTCTGGTCCCTCTTTTCTGTCTGAATTTCCTGGGTGGTAATCTGTACCTCTCTGAAAATCCTGGGATTGGTTAGGGCCTGGCCTACCTTGATTGTAACTGTAAGGGGAACGATGGTAGTAATCATCCTCTCTTTCATAGTGAGAGTATGTACCTCCATACCTTTCATAAGGGACCTTGTCCCTAAGGGGACTATATCTATTGTTAACATGAATGGGGGAATGGTAATTATAGTCCAGACTCCGCCGTTGAGGAGTGTGGTAATTACGGGGATCTCCATAATTGGAAGGGGGTACCCATGCATTACTCTTGTAGTGAGGATCAAAAGGGTGTCCTCTGGACCGCCCCCTAATCCTTGGGGCGCCCCTCCCAGCCCGGTTTCCCGGTGGGGGAGGACCCCCAGAAGATCTGGGGGGTCCTTGCACTGCCCCTTTTTTAGGAGGGGGGGGTTCTCTGGACTCTGATTTATGTGGAGGTTGGTAAACCAGTGTTCGGTCTGAATTGGCTGTTGTTGCCATAGCCGTTTCTACGGATGGAGGGTCTCCGTTGGCAACCGGAGGAGTGTTAAGTTTTTTCTGCCAATTGAAGACCGAACGTGTGGTGTAGTCAGTGAAGTCTCTATTGTACTTCTTTTGTTTTTTATTTCTCTGTTCACTCTCTTCTTTTTCCAAAGTATTCTTTAGAGAAGTGGATAGTGAAATATATTCTGCCGAGGCCATTTCCCTCATTGCTCAGCTCCCCCTCACATGCACTGTCCCTTTCCGTATGTCATTATTGCAAATTTCCATCCCTCAGACAATTATTACCAGTTTCCCATCTTTTTGGAAGGGGTTCTGGGTCATTGCCCGTATGGAATGTCACTTCCGGGGACACCGGGGAGGAGCGTGCGTGTCGACGCTGAGAACGCCTGTCTCTATGCACGCCCCCCCCCTCCTCCCTCCTCCCTCCTCCTCTCCGATTACCAGACACCATGGTCATGTGACAACGGATGTACGTCGGGCGGCCCTTGCGCCCTGACGTCATTTCTCTGTCACTTCCGGGGATATGGAGGAAGAATATGGGAGCTTACGCTGGGAACGTCTGGTTCCACGCACTCTCCTCCTCTCTCCGCCTCCCAGACCGTCGGAGACAATGGTCATGTGACAGCGGACGGACGTAGGGCGGGCTCTGCGCCCTGACGTCATTTCCCTGTGTCTGTCACTTAGGGGTTGGGCGGCGCCGACCGAGGTTTCCTGGCTCCACAGCGATTGGCTGCCGGCCCCGCCCGTCCCCAGTTATTTAGTTTCTGATTGGCACTGACCCTTCTGCAATTATAAACAAGCATTAAAGTGTCAGCAATGTTAGTATTTAGCCAGAGGGTTCACTTTTTCGGTTTTTTCGTTTCCTCACTAACAATAAAGCAACGGAGGTTGCACAATTTAATTGTTGTTATATGAGAAGTCTGCTTTGTGTTATCTAATAGGTTAAATATATACCATCAATGTAAATTAATGATGTTATACACCTGTTATGTCTAGTCAGGTGCGATCAGGTGACCCCATTCATCCAATGGGGAAAGCTGTTTGCCAACACATACAATTCCTTTTTTGAATGTTTTCTCATAAATATAGGCAACTTGGAGGGGATGCTGCATGCCCCAGTAGACGATCTATCGATCGAAACGCGTCGGGCGCTTTCAGCATCCTTCTTGTTGCCCACTCTTTGTTTTTATACCCTGTGATCACATTTTATTATTGCCTGGCTTTTTTAGCAATAAAAATCCCATTTTGTTTTATCTACGCCATGTGGAGCCTGTTTGTTTTTTCTCCACATACCTTTTGAGAGATCCTATCCGTCTTCACCTCAACCTTCCACGTGAAGCACCATTCCCTCTGATTTGCACCTCGGCCATCCTTTGGGAGGACCCACCTGGCGACCCCGGGAGATCCACACAGAGTTTGACCCAGAAGGTTCGCAGAGCTGTGATGTTCGTGTTTCAGGCCCTGAGAGGCAACCTGCCCGTATGACTCTCAGTCGCTGACTAGAGAGTCCACCATTTCTGGTAAGAGTTTCTCACACACCACCTTCACTGAGTTACATGCAGTTGCGAGATATATGTTTGGGGAAGATCCGATGATACATCCAGTTGGAATATTCATCGTTTTACATCTCTACATCTACCTAGGGCGATATCCCATGCTCCTCTGCTGTTCCATTTCACTCATTGGACTTCATCTACCATCATTTAGAGACCTATTAGTTTCTATACCAGTGTTCAAATCATATATGGACATTCGTTTGTCAGTCATTTCCTTGACCTTAACATTGTTTGTACATTTTATGCGCTACATTTTCTCTTTTCAAGACACATGAAAGCCCGAATGGAGTTTGCTAAAAACACCTGAAGGACTCCAAGATGTTGAGAAATAAGATTCTTTGGTCTGATGAGACCAAGATAGAAATTTTTGGCCTTACTTCTAAGCGGTATGTGTGGAGAAAACCAGGCACTGCTCATCACCTGTCCAATACAGTCCCAACAGTGAAGCATGGTGGTGGCAGCATCATGCTGTGGGGGTGTTTTTCAGATGCAGGGACAGGACGACAGATTACAATCGAGGGAAATATGAATGCAGCCAAGTATAGGGATATCCTGGATGAAAACCTTCTCCAGAGTGCTCAGGACCTCAGACTGGGCCGAAGGTTTACCTTCCAACAAGACAATGACCCTAAGCACACAGCTAAAATAATGAAGGAGTGGCTTCACAACTCCGTGACTGTTCTTGAATGGCCCAGCCAGAGCCCTGACTTAAACCCAATTGAGCATCTCTGGAGAGACCTAAAAACGGCTGTCCACCAACATTTACCATCCAACCTGACAGAACTGGAGAGGATCTGCAAGGAGGAATGGCAGAGGATCCCCAAATCCAGGTGTGAAAAACTTGTTGCATCTTCCCCAAAAACACTCATGGCTGTATTAGATCAAAAGGATGCTTCTACTAAATACTGAGCAAAGGGTCTGAATATCAAAAAGTGTATATTTTGCGCTAACCAAATAAATAAACAGAAATACAGTGCAGCTGCTTGTGCAAGCCCAAAATACAAAAAGACCCAAAACTATCATAAAATATTACAAGGGCGCATCCGCAAGTGGTAATATGATACAAAAAATTATATATGTAACATAATAAGTGTGCAACTGAGTTGCTAAAATTAGATAAAGTATACTAACACAAATCTTAACGTGATGAGTGGTAAGTGAATTTAAATATTTACCAAAATACATGTAACCAATTGTGTTGTGAAAATAAATAGATACAAATCACAAAATCAGCATTCTTATGACTGCAAAAAACTGTGAGCAGGAAAATAAACAATAGTCTCAACGTGTAGTGAGAAGATATAAATCAGCCACAATTCTTCTGTGTTTGAGAGAATATCAGTGTTCTTCCAGCCCAAAATAAGTTTAAGATAGCCGCTTACCAGATATGTTGGACCTCAGATTATAGAGATCAAATAGGCCAGGTGCATTAGCCTGCCGGCATCAAGGGTCTCCACCTCCACTTCAATCGAGAAAGAAGGATATCCTTGTCTGGTTTCAACGACCAGAGGACAGGTATTCAACAGCTCGAATCCACAGGTGAGGAAAACGATAGTACCCTTAATAGGGTTTTTTTTCCAGAGACCGTCCTGAAGTTTAACCTCTCAGTGGAGATAATACAAGGGGAGACTTCATAGTGTAGATGTATTCAAAAGGTTTTATTTAAAAAAGTCACTAATATTCACAGCACTTTGTCACAGAAGACATTCACAGCAAGCAGGAAAAACTTTGAACTGTAAACTCCAATACACACGGCAATCAACAGGAACAAAAAAGCGGATAAAAAGCTAGCTCCAGCTAGCATAAAAGCAGCAGAGGATCAAACCAGCTAACTGCAAAGGAAAAGAACGTGATGGCGCCACAGCCACTTGCTCCACCCGACGCGTTTCCCCTCGACAGGCTTCCACTGGGAACGGAGACATGACCAGACGCCAGCACATCATGTTTATATACTCCAAGGGCAGGAAAGACAACGGACGTAACATATCAGTATCTTCCTCCCGTTGTCATCCAATAGAGCAGTTCATTTTGTCGGCTAAAATACTCCAAAATTAGCCCAAAAAAATCTTCTATCTCCAAATTGAATTGGTGTAGGAGAAAGAGAATAAAAATGTATATTTAAATTCAGGAAATAAGAATAAAAATAAAATATTCTAAAAAAATTATTAATACAAATTGAATATTAATAAAAATTGGCAATTCCTATATATTAAAAACATTATTGATTTATATTTCTCCTATTCAGTATATAAGGTATGCATATAAGGGACACATTTCTAGGTCGTGCAGCAGTCCAACCAGAAATAATATACGCATCCATTCAACGAATAGTTCCCTATAGAAATTAATTAACTCCCATATACAAAGTAAAATAGCAGCAAGAATTGATATACATACAATGTTATATTGATCTCTTCTTCCCTATACAGAGATGATTAATATGAGATAATATTAGCTTTTATATCCTCAGGGTGGGATATCCCAATCCAACATAATATTTTAAAAACTTTTTTTCAAAAATTATAAAAATTATTATTATCTACTGTCAATATAACAATTTATTTCCCATTCTACATTGAGTCCCAGGGGACTGTAATTCTGAAGGTCATATATCCACCTGGTTTCATGGCGAGATATATGTCTCCCTAAATTATTTCCTCTCCAATGGGGGGTATATTTTTCTATTGCTATCACCTTAAGTAAAGCTGTATTCCTATTGTGGTATAGTCTAAAATGTTTGGACACACTATGTCCAACAAAGCCTCTCCCTATATTACCTAGATGTTCTCCTATCCGGATATTAAGAGCCCGGGTTGTTCTTCCAATATATTGTAGCCCACATGGACAAATAAGTAGGTAGACCACTCCCACAGTTCCACAAGTAATGAAATCTTTAATATTATATACTTTAGCTGTAACATTGGAATTGAAAGAAGAGGTTTTAATAGTTTGGGAAGTCCTACACACCTTACATTTTTTACATGGAAAGATTCCTTTAAGGTTGCCAAACACACTCATTTTGGGGGGCAAATCAATAGCACTGGGTGCCAGTTTGTCTTTTAAAGTCTGGTTTCTTCTATATACAATGTCAGGTTTATTAGGAAGGAGAGGGCCCAGAATCCTATCTCCCTTAAGAATGTTCCAATGTTTCTTCATTATCCTATTCACCCACCAGTGCTGTGAAGAAAAGGTAGTAATAAAGGCCCATTCATGGCCTTTCTTTTTATTATCGTCCTGACTTATCTTAGATTTAAGGAATTGTTCCCTTTCTACATTGGCTACCTTCAGAAGGTCTTCTTCCAATGCTTTGGAGTTATACCCCTTATCTTCAAAACGTTTTTTCAGAACATTAGCTTGGGTATAGAAATCCTCAATATGCGAGCAATTCCTTCTCACCCGCTGAAATTGGCCATCATAGTAGAAAAAATTGTGTTCCATTGCAAATTTAAGTAATTTTAAGACAAATTCTCTAGTGGATTGTTTTATGGATTCATCTCTGGTTAAAAAATATCTAGCTGCCTGAAAACCTAAGTCATGGGGGATATTGGTGTATAATGAATAGGATAATGAAGAAACATTGGAACATTCCTAAGGGAGATAAGATTCTGGGCCCTCTCCTTCCTAATAAACCCGACATTGTATATAGAAGAAACCAGACTTTAAAAGACAAACTGGCACCCAGTGCTATGTTTGGCAACCTTAAAGGATTCTTTCCATGTAAAAAATGTAAGGTGTGTAGGACTTCCCAAACTATTCAAACCTCTTCTTTCACTCCCAATGTTACAGCTAAAGTATATAATATTAAAGATTTCATTACTTGTGGAACTGTGGGAGTGATCTACCTACTTATTTGTCCATGTGGGCTACAATATATTGGAAGAACAAAACGAGCTCTTAATATCCGGATAGGAGAACATCTAGCTAATATAAGGAGAGGCTTCGTTGGACATAGTGTGTCCAAATATTTTAGACTATACCACAATAGGAATACAGCTTTACTTAAGGTGATAGCAATAGAAAAATATACCCTCCATTAGAGAGGAAATAATTTAAGGAGACATATCTTGCCGTGAAACCAGGTGGATATATGACCTTCAGAGTTACAGTCCCCTGGGACGCAATGTAGAATGGGATACCAATTGTTATATTGACAGTAGATAATAATAATTTTTGTAATTTTTGAAAAAAAGTTTTTAAAATATTATGTTGGATTGGGATATCCCACCCTGAGGATATAAAAGCTAATATTATCTCATATTAATCTTCTCTGTATAGGGAAGAAGAGATCAATATAACATTGTATGTATATCAATTCTTGCTGCTATTTTACTTTGTATATGGGAGTTAATTAATTTCTATAGGGAACTATTCGTTGAATGGATGCGTATATTATTTCTGGTTGGACTGCTGCACGACCTAGAAATATGTCCCTTATATGCATACCTTATATACTGAATAGGAGAAATATAAATCAATAATGTTTTTAATACATAGGAATTGCCAATTTTTATTAATATTCAATTTGTATTAAAAATTTTTTAGAATATTTTATTTTTATTCTTATTTTTATTTTCTGAATTTAAATATACATTTTTATTCTCTTTCTCCTACTCCAATTTAATTTGGAGATAGAAGATTTTTTTTGGCTAATTTTGGAGTATTTTAGCCGACAAAATGAACTGCTCTATTGGATGACAACGGGAGGAAGATACTGATATGTTGCTTTCGTTGTCTTTCCTGCCCTTGGAGTATATAAACGTGATGTGCTGGCGTCTGGTCATGTCTCCGTTCCCAGTTAAAGCCTGTCGAGGGGAAACGCAACGGGTGGAGCAAGTGGCTGTGACGCCATCACGTTCTTTTCCTTTGCAGTTAGCTGGTTTGATCCTCTGCTGCTTTTATGCTAGCTGGAGCTAGCTTTTTATCCGCTTTTTTGTTCCTGTTGATTGCCGTGTGATTTGGAGTTTACAGTTCAAAGTTTTTCCTGCTTGCTGTGAATGTCTGCCGTGACAAAGTGCTGTGAATATTAGTGACTTTTTAAAATAAAATATTTTGAATACATCTACACTATGAAGTCTTACCTTGTTTTATCTTCACTGAGGGGTTAAACTTCAGGACGGTCTCTGGAAAAAAAACCCTATTAAGGAACATGACTGGCCTGCATAGAGTCCCGACCTCAACCAGATAGAACACCTTTGGGATGAATTAGAGAGGAGACTGCAAGCCAGGCCTTTTTGTCCACATCAGTGCCAGACCTCACAAATGTGCTTCTGGAAGAATGGTCAAACATTCCCATAGACACACTCCTAAACCTTGTGGCAAATGCGGTGCAATTATGCCGCGATTGTCAAGCAACAAAAAGCGCTAAAATTGTGGCAAAAATCGCACCGCCAAATACTCCTGGCTCTGCCAATATTTGGTCCCTGAGCTTCTTTGGAGCGGAGGGAGGCCCATTCAAATGAATAGTGCCACTCCAAAAACACGCTACAAAAAACACACAAAACAGCAAACAAAAATATATACTATATTTTACCCCCTTCATGACCAGGCCATTTTTAGCTTCTCAGCACTGCAATGCTGTAAGCAAACAACATTTATATAATTTTTTTCCCCCACAAATAGAGCTTTCTTTTGGTGGTATTTGATCACTACTGGCTTCTTTTATTTTTTGCGCTATAAACAAACAAAAAAAAAAGAGCATACATTTTGAAAAAAAATATTTTTTACTTTCTGTTATAAAACATATCCAATAAAAAACAATGTAAAAATGGAATTTCTTAATACATTTAGGCCTAAATGTATTCTGCTACAAGTCTTTGGTAAAAAAAATCCCAATAAGTATATATTGATTGGTTTGCATGAATGTTGTAGAATGTTATATCATCTACAAACTATGAGATATATACTGGAATTTTTATTCATTTCCTTTTATAAACTAGTAATGGCAGTGATCAGCGACATATCGTTGACACTGAGGGAACTGGCTAACTGCCACTGGCATCTCCAGTGACACTAATACAGTGATCAGTGCTAATACCATACCATGACACTGGCTGGGAAGGGGTTAACATCTGGGGCAATGAAAGGGTAAATGTGTGCCTAACTATATTTACTGTATTGTGCTTTTACTAAGGGATGTGCTGATTTTTATTCCCCACTTTGCTTTGTGTTGTTTACATACATAAAGCTCTTTCCTGTCACTCTCTCTGACGATTGGTGAGTCCTGGCCATAAATCATTGGACGGGAACCGCTGATCGGCATATGTTGGAGCCAGTGACAGCACAGCCGGGTGGGCAGGCACGCACTCCCCCACCCAAAATGCAGGATCATGTATATAGATGTGATTCTATGCGGCCAACACTATAGGAGTAAAATTACAGTGCGTGGTCGACAAGTGGTTAATGAATGCAACCCATTTGGTCTTATACTTACCTTCATCCTTGATCCAGAAATATTAACTTTGTGGCCCCACTGGGCATAAAGCCTTGCTTCTGAAACATCCTCCCTGGATGACATTCAAACAATATATACAGTATCTCACAAAAGTGAGTACACCCCTCACATTTTTGTAAATATTTTATTCTATCTTTTCATGTGAAAACACTGAAGAAATTACACTTTGCTACAATGTTAAAGTAGTGAGTGTACAGCTTGTATCACAGTGTAAATTTGCTGTCCCCTCAAAATACCTCAACACACAGCCATTGATGTCTAACCCGCTGGCAACAAAAGTGAGTACACCCCTAAATGAAAATATCAAAATTGGGCCCAATTAGCCATTTTCCCTCCCTGGTGTCATGTGACTTGTTAGTGTTACAAGGTCTCAGGTGTGAATGGGGAACAGGTGTGTTAAATTTGGTGTTATCGCTCTCACTCACTTATACTGGTCACTGGAAGTTCAACATGGCACCTCATGGCAAAGAACTCTCTGAGGATCTGAAAAAAGGAGTTGTTGCTCTACATAAAGATGGCCTAGGCTATAAGAAGGTTGCCAAGACCCTGAAACTTAGCTGCAGCACAATGGCCAAGACCATACAGCAGTTTGACAGGACACTAATAGCGCTTATATATTCTGAAAGTCTTTCAAACTTGATACACAGTCCACTTTTGACAAAATAGGCAGCCAAAATGTGAAAAAGATGAAGGAAAATCCGATGAAGTGTTCAGGGTAAATTATAATTAATTACTCCAGACGATTAACCATCACCGCGATGCTTGAATGACAATCCCCCAAAAGAAATTTACTTACCAGATATTACTGGATTTATTGCATATCTTTGGGTATGTTGTTATCAGCAAGCCTCTGTGAATCTTCATACAATATTAGTGGGAAGGTGTGTGGATGTCAGGTGGCTAAAATCAGCAATCACTGCGTCTTTCCATCTGTATATTGCTCGTGGCAAGCAAGAAAATAAGGGTGCACATAGCGTAATCCAATTTTTCAAAAGGTATGTTTACTAAATAAAACCTCATAGATGTACACTTACAATAAAAACATAAGTTAACAGCATAAGTAAAATTATACTTGTGAAGTCGCTCCCCCCTAATGTACCTCTTCACCACTACAGCGGTGATCCTGGGTAAGGTGAACTGGAGAGCCGACAGCTTGATTCAATGGCATGGGGTGCTGCGTGATCAGGCCCTGACTAGTTTCATCCTTGCTTTCGTCAGAGGGCGCATTTTCCTTCATCTTTTTCACATTTTGGCTGCCTATTTTGTCAAAAGAGGACTGTGTATCAAGTTTGAAAGACTTTCAGAATATATAAGCGTATTAGTGTTTAAATATTTGTTTTGGACACAATTTTGTTACATGGTGTTACTTGGTTGATATTGTATCTTCACCGTGAGCACTGAGGGAGAGATATCTATAGTTGTTTGATTATTTCTCAATTTTTTGTCAGTTTAACAGGACAGGTTCCACTCAGAACAGGCCTCGATATGGTCGACCAAAGAAGTTGAATGCACATGCTCAGCGTCATATCTTTGGGAAATAGATGTATGAGTGCTGCCAGCATTGCTACAGAGGTTGAAGGGGTGGGGGGTCAGCCTGTCAGTGCTCAGACCATACGCTGCACACTGCATCAAATTGGTCTGCATGGCCGTCGTCCCAGAAGAAGCCTCTTCTAAAGATGTTGCACAAGAAAGCCTGCAAAAACAGTTTGCTGAAGACAAGCAGGCTAAGGACATGGATTACTGTCTGATGAGACCAAGACAAACTTATTTGATTCAGATGGTGTCAAGTGTGTGTGGTGGCAACCAGGTGAAGAGTACAAAGACAAGTGTGTCTTGCCTACAGTTAAAAATGGTGGTGGGAATGTCATGGTCTGGAGCTGCATGAGTGCTGCCAGCACTGGGGAGCTACAGTTCACTGAGGGAACCATGGATGCCAACATGTACTGTGACATACTGAAGCAGAGCATGATCCCCTCCTTTCGGAGACTGGGCCGCAGGGTAGCATTCCAACATGATAACAACCCCAAACACACCAAGCATGTCTCCAGACCTAAACACTATTGAGCATCTGTGGAGCGCAAGGTCTCTGACATCCACCAGCTCTGTGATGTCGTTATGGAGGAGTGAAGGAGGACTCCAGTGGCTTGTGAAGCTCTGGTGAACTCCATGCCCAAGAGGGTTAAGGCAGTGCTGGAAAATAATGGTGACCACACAAAATATTGATACTTTGGGCCCAATTTGGTCATTTGCACTTAGTGCTGTACTCACTTTTGTTGCCAGCGGTTTAGACATTAATGGCTGTGTGTTGAGTTATTTTGAGGGAACAGCAAATTTACACTGTTATACAAGCTGTACACTCACTACTTTACATTGTAGAAAAGTGTAATTTTCTTCAGTGTTGTCACATGAAAAGATATGATAAAATATTTAAATATTTACAAAAATGTAAGGGGTGTACTCACTTTTGTGAGATACTGTGTATATATATATATATATATATATATATATATATATATATATATATATATATATATATATATATTTGCAAACGTATCACTACATTTTTATATTAAAGTGGATGTAAACCCAATGACATCAATGTCATCCTTTCTAAACTACTGCCATAGGGGTTATCTATAAGGTTATACATGCCTCCTGCATGTATCTTTACCTGTCAAATGTCTCCCCTGTGTCTGTTATGAGACCCGAAAAACTGCTTATTCTGTGGGTGGGTCTGTTGTCTGCAGCTCGGTGGGTGGAGTCGTGATGTCAGTAGACTCCCCGCCCACCTCTACACTCCCCTTGTCAATATGCGTTTTCTCCAGTGTATTTCTTACCCTGAACTTCTGCTATGATCTCTAACATCCAGTGAAAAGACAGGAAAGTAACCACATGACTTCAGCATGCCAAATCATGCTGAGGTGTGGAACAGCCAATCCTTGCAGAGCTGCTGAAGAAAGGAGTGGGGGTGGGAATTAAAAAATAATGCATGACTTAAGCTAGTGCACGACATGTAAATCACCTGTCACTTACAACAAGTTTTTGTCAAGTTTTATCTCACTGAACAATAAAAGAGGATTGCTCAGAGCTGGATTAACTCTTTGTGGCAAGACTGGGCTCAAATGATAGGAAATCTTATACTCTACATTATGACATCAAATGTTTTTTTTCGGGTTTACATCCACTTTAATAATGAATTATAAATGTATCAATGTATAAATATATGAAATGTATCCTAATTATAAAATAACAATATGAAAATAGAACAATTAAAAAAAAACAACACACTGGTCTGGCTGGGATCATTTTCCTAAAAAAGAAACATAGTAACTAAAACAATGACACTATGTTAAAGAACAAGGGACACTACTGAAAAATAACCCCAAATAGCTACATTCCTTATTTCAGTTACTGATTATGTACCAGAAGCTGAAGGCTATATTTTTTTTTTAAATTTGATAATTTTTATTCATAATTAAATACCATACATCACAATATTCAATATACAAATTACCGGATAGTAATAAAACCTTCTAATACCCGATGTAACGTATAGGTTCACACCATTAGTAAAGAAAAGAGAATACAATTTTATTTTTCACCCCCCCCTCCCCTTACACCCTTATATATTCCTTGTACCAAACTCGTTTCCTTATATAGAACATCCGGCATATTACTACTACTCCAATCTCTTAAGAACAATATCCTCTCCATCTTCTTCTTACTCTGCTAACCTATCGGGTTGACTACACTCATCAGCCAGGGGTTCCATATTCTTTTAAATTCTTTTAAATTTCCTGCCCTTGTGAACACTGCCCTTTCTTTTCCTATTGTTTCCGAGACTTCTCTACGCCAGTCAGCAACCGAAGGGGGTTTCTCAGCTTGCCATCTCTTAGTTATTCCCTTTCTTGCCTGATATAGGCATCTCCGCACTGCTTTTATTTTGCCTCTTCCATCGCCCAAGTCCTCACCCACCCCCAAAATACATAGTTTTGGGTCTAGTTTAAGACTCAGCTTGAGAAACCTATTTATATCCTCAACCACTTCTACCCAATAGCGAGCTAGTTTAGGGCACTTCCATACCATGTGTAACAAATCTCCGTTCATTTGGCATCTCGGGCATTGGGGATCTGCTCTTCTCCCCCATTTGAACAATTTTTGGGGGGTATAATATGCCCTATGCAGTAACATTAGGTGTGAGAATTTCTGAGCTGGCGAGATTGAGACCTGTTGGCTCCCCTTCAACACCTCCCTCCATTGGGCATCCGATATTGTCCCCAGATCTCTTTCCCACTTCCCCCTACACTTAAGTTTATTTGGTCCTTCTCTGCTATTTCTGAAGATATGCTGGTAGAGTTCTGCTATTAATCCTCTTGACCCCTCAAAACTCTCTATCATCCGGGGGATAGGTGATTGACTCCATTTCGGACCTTGTTCCCCATACTGGGCCTTCAGCGCATGCCTAATTTGGATATACCCAAAATATGACTGCTTTGGGACAACAAACTCCTCTTCTAGGGAGGCAAAGGATTTCAAAATATTGCCATTATATAATTGTTCTAGTTTGGTTATCCCTCTTGTCTCCCATATCTTAATTTTTCCTATCTTTATTAATTCTTGAAGACGTTTGTTATCCCAAAGAGGCACATCTCTTGCAATTCCCTCCATACCTTTCAGGCTTTTAGTGTCTTTCCAAACTTTTAGCATTAATTTGACTGTGGGGGTCTTATATGCAAACGAATCTGCCTCCAATACCTCCAGCACACGTCTATGTGTTGCACCTGCAGTCATTATATCAAGATTGTTATTGCTCCTAGGTCTGCCGCCTGTCCTTAGGTGTTGCAATTGGGCTGCCAAAAAATAGCAGCGTGGATGTGGGAGCGCCATGCCCCCCTCACCTATTGCAAGCTGTAGGGTCTGTAGACTTATCCTTGAATGCCCCCCCCTCCACACAAGCCCTCTGAACAGCATATCTATTTTTTTAAACCATCTGCCACCTATCCAAACTGGTGAATTCTGTAAGATGTACAAGAGTTGGGGCATCCACAGCATTTTAACCAGGTTGCATCTTCCAGCTGCCGACAAAGAAAGACCTTTCCATATATCAACCTTTTTTTTAAGTTTCTCCAGTAATGGAACCATGTTATTATTTAAAAAATGATCTGGATCCCTTGTTACCTGGATTCCTAAATATTTGGTTTTCTCCACTATTTTTAATGGGGTTTTTTCCAGGAAGGTGCCCTGTTTGATGGGGTCTATTGGCAGCAGGACCGATTTTTCCCAATTTATAGTGAGGCCCGAGACCTCCCCGAAGTCTGCAAAGACACTCATTACCTGTTTTAGTGACCCTTCCGTGTTCCCCAGGAAAATAAGGACATCGTCCGCATATAGCGCGATCTTCTCCTCCCTGGTCCTTCTCTGGAACCCCTCTACCATCCTATTTTGTCTTATAGCAGCGGCCACTGGTTCCATAGCTAGGGCAAAGATCAGGGGTGAGAGGGGACATCCCTGTCTTGTCCCTCTCTCCAGCTGAAACTTATTAGATAATATATTGTTGGTTCTAACCCTAGCCATGGGGTAACTATATAGGATTTTCACCCACCTCCTGAATGAGGGTCCGAAACCGTACACCCTCAGTACCTGCCAGATAAATCCCCATTCCAGGCTATCAAAGGCTTTCCCTACATCCAGCATCATGATAGCTCTAGAGCCCGTATTCTCTGTTGGGATCTGCAAGTTCAAAAATAGTCTCCTTATATTCTCGCTTGTTGACCTTTGGGGGATAAAACCTGTTTGATCCGGTTGAACCAAGCTATGAATTATCCCCTGGAGCCTAGTGGCCAAAATTTTTGCCAGGATTTTTACATCTGAGCACAACAGAGAAATAGGCCTGTATGATCCAGGTTCCAAAGGATCCTTCCCTTCCTTTAGTAACATTACAATTGTGGCCTCCGTCATTGAATCGGGCAGCCTTCCTTCCTGGTACGCCCCCTCAAACACTTTGAGGAGTTCCGGTATCAGTATCTCCCCATATTTTTTGTATATCTCTACCGGAAGGCCATCCGGACCTGGAGATTTCTGGTTGGTCATTTGTTTTACGGCAGCTTTAACCTCTTCTAATGAGATTGGGGCCTCTAGGGCCTCAACCTCAAGCTCAGACAGGGAGGGCATTTCTATTTTCCTAAAGAATCTTTCCATTATCTCTCCTACCACTGGTCCCTGGGATTTATATAGTTCTTCATAGTAATTCTTAAATATTTCATTTATTCTATCTGGTTGATATATAGTTTCACCTTCCCTATTATTAATGGCAGGAATTATTGGGGGGGGGGCATCCACTTTAGCAATATGAGCTAATATCTTCCCTATTCTTTCCCCCTCTCCAAACATTATATGTTTTTGGAATGTTCTTTTATTTTCGGCTTTCCTGGACATTATCTCCTTATATACTGATTGCTTATTTTCCCACCTTTGGTATTTTTCCGAGGATGGATTTTCCACTAGCTCCCTTTCTGCTACCAGGATCTCGTCTCTAGCCTTTTCTTCCACAGCCCTTGATGCTCTCTTTACTCTTGATATCTGCTGGATCAATATTCCCCTCATATATGCCTTCAACGCATCCCACATCACCCCTTTAGCCACTGAGCCCTCATTTAACATTATGAATTCTCTTATTTTTGTCATGGTTTCCTCCGGGTCCTCAAGAATCTCGAGCCACACTGGGCTCAGTTTCCAGGTACCCCACTGTTTCCTTATCCCGATATCCATCATAGCTGTAACCGGTGTGTGGTCCGAGATTCCTCTTGGGTGATAGGTTATATCCCTAACCAGTAGAGCGGCCATATCATTCCCCAATACTAAATCTATTCTCGACAGGGAGGAGTGGGTACTAGAGTGACACGAGAACTGTTGTACTCCAGGATTTCTCACTCTCCACAGGTCCATCAGCCCAGCCTCTTCCAGGAACTGTCCCATTCGGATCCCACATGGGCTCTGTCCCATTTTTCCTGGGGGAAATTTATCTAATTCTTTATTTATCACTACGTTAAAATCCCCTACTACAATAACAGGGGTCCTCGGTTTGTCTATAACAAACTCCAACAGGCTATATAAAATTTCTAATTTAAAAGGTGGTGGATTATAAATATTAGCTATTATGCATTCCTGATTCCCTATCGTGCAGTGTAGAAAAACATATCGGCCCCCTTCATCTATATTGCTCTGCCTACAGGAAAACACAATCCCTTTCCTAATCTGAAGGCTGAAGGCTATATTAGATTTTCTAAGATGGTGTGTATTTTTAGCTTTCATTTAACCTCTTAGGGGCTAGCATAACAAGTGTGAATATCCAATAGGTCTCTCTCTGACACATGTTTTGAAATCTCTCTGCAAAGGATCAGTTTTTACATATTGTTTCCAGTATCCAGACTTTAGACCTTCTGTAGACTTTTTGTGCATTGGCGTACAATGTCTGGGCACTTTGAAATCTACATCACCTTGGTCAATTAGCCTCCAGTGTTCACCAAATCTTTTTCATACGGTCCTAATAGTGTGACCAATGTAAAGAGGGCCACATTGGCATATCAGGCAGTAAATGACGAACTCGGAAAAGCACTTGTAGAATTCCTTTAGATAGTATACCTGTATATACATATGACCTCAGTGGTATGGGTGTGTCATTGCCATCATCCCATGTAAAGTATTAAAATTGTCATGAAATCTCTAAAGGGATTTTTAAGGCAATGAAATATAGATTAAGAGTAAAAAATCAATTGTATTGATATTAATTAAGGTTAAAAGATACAATCGTTACAGTAACGATTGTATCTTTTAACCTTGATTAATATCAATAAAATAGATTTTTTACTCTTTTTTACTCTTAATCTATATTTCATTGCCTTAAAAATCCCTTTAGAGGTTTCATGACAATTTCAGATAGTATACCTTTCCTTTACTATCAAGAAGGATTTCTGCCTATGCTTAACAAAGGTACACAGGGATCAACTTTTTTTCACACATTGAATTCTTTCTATAATATCATAGGAATGTATCAAAGTATTGGCCACACATTTCATTGTGTTAACTTTTGTGATCTTACTGGGATGGGGCTATTTTTTTCTAAATACTAGGGTTCCTTTGATATAAACTTTGTTTTTTCTGGGATAATAGGTCCTAAATTTGGGATCTTCCTGTTTTAATTTTCCTATATTGTTGGTGAGATTGATGTAATAAATCTTAGTTCTTGCTGTGTTTCTTTTTTAGGTAATCTGGTAGAGGTGTGTAATATACCCAAGACAATTGGGTACTCATTAAAAAATTTGTGGACAAGGGATATGATAGTGAAGGTCATTTTACATTGTGGCTCCAATTCCTACTCTACCAGATTACCTAAAAAAGACACACCATCTCTGATAAACCAAAGTTTATATATCAAAGTCTGCCTTTGTTTTTATCCAAAAAAGATGCAGAGCTTTTTATCGGATCCCATTTCCCGTTTATCTTCTGGGTCTTGTTCAGTCTGTTTATGTGCACTGCGGCCCCGTTCAGTCACATGGGGAGCTTTACTGATGACAGCTTCCAGAGGTGCTGCAGTGTAAAGCAGGCCATAGATGATGCGATTTTCTTTCCTGCAACAACAGGTTACTGACTGTGTTGATTGGGAATCCCTCCCGCAAAAGCTATTGTGTTCTCCCAGCAGGCGCATGGAGCCATCCCTGCAAGGAGAACATAGTGATTATTGCTATGATCATATGTACATGGCAATGATTGCATGTAGAAATCCAACCTGCTGGTTGACTTGGGTACAATCAGCCTGCCTATAGATTGTTTGAATCTCGGCCGGTCCGAATGTCTATAGCCAGCTTAAAGCACTACACAGTGAAGATCGCTAATTCAAGGACAAAGATGAATATCTGACCAAGTGGGCTGCACTTAGCAGGGGGACTGCATTCATTAAAGGACAACATGTGCCAACAGTTTTGCTGCAGGACAAATGTTTCCATTTTTTTACAAACATATTAAAATGCATACTTCTCTCCTAAAAACTTACCTGAAACCCTAAAAACAATGTAAATTCTCTGAAAAAAGAAGACCTAAAGAATAAGATCATGATAGCTGCAATCTTTCACAATATTTGTAAAGCAAAAATACAGTAAATTATTTTAGTGTACGCAAACACAATATAACGTGTATATGTGAGGTCCAGTAAGCAGTTTACATATACAGTATTCGGAAGTTGAAAGACTGAGTAGAAGTTGGTGCTATCCAGTGTTAATTTCGTCGACTAAAATGACTAAAACATTTTAGTCGACTAAACGAATACTATTTTAGTCGACTAAAACACGACTAAAACTAAAACAATTGAGATGACTAAAATACGACTAAAATTAAAATGGCATTTTAGTCAAAAGACTAAAATGAGACTAAAACTAAAATGCAATTTTAATCAAAAGACTAAAACTAAAAGTAAATTGAAATTTGACTTTGAAATCAACACTGGTCTGTAGTGCATGTTCATACCTTAATACCATAGATAATAATATATGAGATTTTTCACTCCAGCAGTTTATAATGAGTTTGGAAATTGCAGAGAAATGCTCACTAATGCATTACAATTTATTTACACCCATTAGATTTTAGACGACTAAAGTTAGTTTTAGTCGACTAAAATGTCCTGGAGATTTAGTCGACTAAATACGACTAAAACTAAAACAATTGCAGAGGACTAAAATGGGGCTAAAACTAAAATGCCATTTTAGTCCTAAGACTAAAACTAAATCAAAATTTGCTGCCAAAATGAACACTGGTGCTATCCAAAAGTCAAACATAGCTCCTTACCTTAAAGGCAATAATAAAAGGTGGGGGTGGTTATGAAAGATGTATGTGGAAGGTCAGTGGTGGAGAGCAGTGTTCCTGGTCACCTGGGGTGGATTGGGGAGAAAAAAAAAGGTGAGGGGGGTATAGGGACAAGTATAGGAATGGGTCTCAAGATAAGTCTCCTATTACAAACTCACCGCCTGAGGCTAAAATAGGTTCTGGTGGGTTGTACATTTGCAACATTTGACCCATAAGGGAAGGAGCTAGGGAGTAATTGGTCCTTTGAGCACTATATTCTCCATATATTTCTTGGTCAGGTCTTGTAATGTCAAGGTGAGAACCAGTATTATTTATTCATTGGGCTGTTCTGTTTTATTTTCCCACAGTACAGGTGTACATGCTTAAGCAGCTGCATGGCTTGGCATTCTACTGGATTTGGGAATTAAGTTAAATAAGTGGACGCAGCTCCAGGTTGGTCTGCTACATAATCTCACATGCTATTCTCATTCCATCGGGTGCAATGCCAAGCTCGTTAGTTGAAATCCAGAGTATAAAAAGTTAATTTGGATAGCCACACTCCACAAAAATTCCAATTTATTGAAAAAAACATGTAAAAACTAGGGATGAGCTTCGAGTTCAAGCCGAATCTAAGTTCGACTCGAACATCGGCCGTTTGACCGTTCGTCAAATTACGAACATTATGGGCCGTTCGTGCCAAATTCGAGTGGCGCGGCACGGCCCATAATTCACTGCGGCATCGCTGGCATTGCTGACTGATGATAGGCCAAGCATGCGCTATGACCCGCATGCTTTGGCCAATCACAGCGCGGTAAGAATAGAGAGCCATAATTGGCCAAAGGCAGGGTGGCTTTGGCCAATTATGCCTCAGGGGATTTAGTACACGCCCCATACTATATAAGGCTGCCTGGAAGTCTGCCTTGTGTAGTGTGTTCCGGCGTGCTGAGAGATAGAGAGAGAGAGAGAGAGACAGTGTCATTTCATTTGAGTGAAGCTGTAGTTAGTGTATTTAGTATATATATGCATACCAGGTGTTGAGGGGCAGGCTCAGAGGTGGTTGACGCCATGCCAGCTTAAGCCAGGAATGGTGGTTTGCAACAATGGCACCAACCTCCTCTCCACCGTCTGACAGGGACAACTGACCCATGTGCCCTGTTTGGCTCACGTCCTTAACTTGGTGGTGCAGTGGTTCTTGGGCAGGTACCTGGGCTTACAGGATGTCCTGAGGCAGGCCAGGAAAGTCTGTGTGCATTTCCGCAGGTCATATAATGCCAGTGCTCAGCTGGCTGACCTCCAAAAGAAATTTAACCTGCCCAAGAACCGCCTAATCTGTGACATGCCCACCAGGTGGAACTCAACGTTGGCCATGCTGCAGCGGCAATGCACACGCAGCAAAGGCCCATCAATGAGTACCTGTGCGACTATGGCACCAGGACAGGGTCAGGGGAGCTTGGTTTTTTCCCCACGCCAGTGAGCCATGATCAGGGATGCATGCACTGTCCTGTCACCATTTGATGAGACCACGAGGATGGTGAGCAGTGACAGTGCATGCATCAGTGACACTGTCCCTCTTGTCCACCTGTTGGAGCACACGCTGCGTGGAATAATGGAAAGGGCACTTGAGGCAGAACAGAGGCAGGAAGAGGAGGACTTCCTTACCTCTCAAGGCCCCCTTTATCCAGACAGTGTTCCTGCGTGCCCGCCAATCACACAGGAAGAGGACGAGGAGGAGGATTGTGTCAGCATGAAGGTGGAGCCTAGCACTCAGCATCAGCAGCAGTCTTCAAGGGATCATTTACAGTCCGAAGAAACCCATGGATTTGTGCGTGACTGGGAGGAGGTGGCTGCGGATCATGTCGTCCTTAGTGACCCAGAGTACTCCGGACCGAATGCCTCTGCAAACCTACGCTGCATGGCCTCCCTGATCCTGCAAAGCCTGCGGAAGGATCCTTGTATTCGTGGTATCAAGGAGAGGGATCATTACTGGCTGGCACCCTCCTTGATCCACGTTACAAGGGTAAGGTTGCGGACCTTATCTTGCCGTCGCAGAGGGAACAGAGGAAGAAACATCTTTGGGAGGCCTTGCAGAAAGGTTTGCGCAACGCGTTTCCAGAGTGAATAATATAATAATAGTGTAGCGCTACTAAAAAGTGAAAATAAATCACAAAAAATAGAAAATAAATAACACATCTAAAAAGAAACCAAAAAACAATATAAATTGGCTATGCTGAATATAACCCAGTGGGGGTGTGAGAAAGAATGTCCACAGAAAATCTTAAATGGTATATTCCTCTGGTGAGAGTAATCCCAATCGTGAGATAATCAATGTAAGGCTTGTCTGTAGTCAACAACAGCGGAACACAAGATATAAATGGGTACTCTTACCAGCTGTGATGGACCCCAAATGCCATACGACAGAGGGATCAGACAGGCTTGGGATCTTATATTATGTATATCAGATGTTGCTCAGATACTGGACACAGATGGAAGAACCCGTTCAAGGTGGTATCCTCAGCTCCTGGACCGTAAAGGCTCCAAGTACTCCCCTGTTGAATAGCCGTCTTCAACGATGTTCCGTGAGGGCTCCAGGGAATGATCATGTAAAGCAGAAGGAAGGAGAAGGACTCCAATGGTGCAGGTCAAAAACCAATGAGGTTTATTAAGAATAAAAGTTCAGATGGTAAGCACCAATCAATAAAAGTGATCACAGGAACAGGTAAAAATTAAATAAAAGCAATGTGGGATACAAGAAATGCTAGCCCAAATGCAACGCGTTTCCAGAGCCTGGGAGGTTACAATTTCCTGGTCCTCCTGGACAACGTGTTGCTGAGGCTTTGGTCAGTCACAGAAGGAGCGGTGGAGAAGGTGGCCGTCTGACTGATGCGTTCAGACAATTTTTTAGTCCGCAGCCCCAAGGTATGATCGGTTCCAGCAACCATCGCCAGCGTCTGATTCACATGGTGGATCTGGGTTACTGGGTCTTGAGGATGGATCAATGGCCAGAGCTTGCACAGTATGCAATTAAGGCTACTGGCCTGTCCTGCATCCAGCGTTCTTTCGGAACGCACATTCAGTGCTGCTGGAGGCTTTGTAACCAATCACAGGGTGTGCCTGTCCGCCGAATCGGTCGATTGGCTGACCTTCATAAAATAGATCAGTCTTGGATCACCAGCTACCAAGCACCTGATGCTGATGTAACCAAATATTTTTTTTCCCTTCAAGACTGCCTATGCTGATGCTGAGTGACTATCCTGTTATGCTGAGTGACTATCCTCTTCCTCCCCAATGTTCACTCTGATATCTGATAGCTTGTAAGAACATTTTTGGTTCTGGTGAACCGCCACCAGTGGCTAAGGCCCAATTTTTCAGCCCCTGTTTAACAGGGGCGTGTAATTACAATTTTTGATGCGATAATTTGCAGCAGGGCTCATTCCTGCGCTCCAACTAGAGTATCTGTGAGGGGTTGCAGTGTTGTAGAACCAGCACCAGTGCCTTAGGCCCAATTTTTCAGCCCCTGTTTAACAGGGGCATGTAATTACAACTCTTGATCTAATATTTCACAGCAGGGCCCGTTCCTTCGCCCACCAAGAGTAACTGTGAGGCCTTACAGTATTGTGGCAACACCACCACACCGTCCACCACCAAAGGCCCAATTTTTCAGCCCCTGTTCAACAGGGGCATGTAATTACTATTCTTGATCTAATATTTCACAGCAGGGCCCGTTCCTGCGCCCACCAAGAGTAACTGTGAGGGCTTACAGTGTTGTGGCAACACCAACACCTAAGGCCCAAATTTCTGCAGAGTATATAGGGCAGGCCCCTACTTTCAAACATCCAACTTACAAACGACTCCTACTTGCAAACGGAAGGAGACAACAGGAAGTGAGAGGAAATCTACCCCTAGGAAGGGAAATTCTCTCCTGTAAGAGTTCCTTGTTTCACTAAAAACCCCAAATTTTCAAAATCCAATTGTCATTGGGACAGACAGTGAGGTGAAATTTTCTGAACAGGTGCACAGACAGCAAAACAAATGTTACAGGGGTGATAATCTTTCCCTGTGTTTTCCAAAAAAGCTTAAAAATAGATTTTTTGGCTGGAGCTACACATAAAAAATGTACCAGTTCAAAATTACAAACAGATTCTACTTAAGAACAAACCTACAGTCCCTGTCTTGTTTGCACCGCCTGTATACTGCTGTTCAGAGTATAAAGGGCCTGGGGGCCCCATGCTTTTCTACTTTTTTATTCGGGTGTGGGGTTCCCCTGAATATCCATACAAGACCCGACCCAAAGGGGCTGGTAATGGGCTGGGGGGGGTCTCAATGATTTTCATCCATATTGCCGGGACCAGACATGAAATTCGCAAACACGCACCACTTTACAGGCATACTATAGACACCACCCAGGCACGATATTTAAAGGAATATTTCACTTTTATTTTTTCACTTTAAGCATCATTAAAATCACTGCTCCAGAAAAAACGGACATTTTTTAAAACGTTTTTTTGCATTCATACATGTACCCTGGGGCAGGACCCGGGTCCCCAAACCCTATTAAGGACAATAACTTGCATATTAGCCTTTAAAATTCACACTTTTGATTTCTCACATTTGAGTCCCATAGACTTTAACGGGGTTCGAAAGTTCGCAAGAACTTTCGGTCCGTTCGAATATTCTGATGTGAACCGAACCGGGGAGTGTTCGGCTCATCCCTAGTAAAAAAACACATGTACAAGCAAAGAAGGTACAGGGTGTGCATTTTGCTCTAGTTCAGCCCTTACTCATGACTTAAATTTATGGTGTCATGAGTAAGTGCGAGCTAGTGCGAAACGTGTTGACTCCTCTATGCACCCCCTGTACATTCTTTGCCTGTACATGTGATTTTATAAGACTTTTCAATAAACTGGAATTTTTATGGCATGCAACCCTTTGAAGCTACTTTATATGCCATGGGAATCCAGTTACTTTAGGAAGGGAAAAAATTAATTTGTTGAGCCTAGCCTTTTTCCTGACCCAAACATACAGGATCTTAGGAAGTGTACCCTCAGGTCAGATAGGTTTCCTAAAGGTTAATTAAAGTGTGAGTCTGAAGTAGGTATAGTAGATTTCTAAGACTTTCAATTTCACAATACCGTTATAACGAAACCATGTAGACCAGTGGTTCTCAACTCCAGTCCTCTGGGCCCACCAACAGGACAGGTTTGCGAGATAGCTGAAATACATCACAGGTGATATCACTTGCTGCTCAGTGATTGCAGTATTCTAGTCTGCAACTCCCCAAGGTAATACTTAAAATCTGGCCTGTTGGTGGGTCCCGAGGACTGGAGTTGATAACCACTGATGTAGACTATTCTTTGTCCCAACGTTGTATTTATTATTATTATTATTATTATTATTATTAATAATTATTATTATTATCATACAGGATTTATATAGCGTCAACAGTTTGTGCAGCGCTTTACAAACTGAAGGCAGACATTACAGTCACAATGCAATTTGGTACAAGAGGAATCGTTGGAGCTTACAAAGTTGTAGGTCTGCTTTGATAATCTTACCTAAGGGTTTAGTTTAGAAACAAAATTAGGGATGGTAGTAATGTTGTTTCTTAAATATCTGATATGGGAAGAGGACCATTTGAAAGGAAAATTCCCTCTAATTTGGTCCTGTAGGATAATGGAAGTGGCGATATTCATAGCTTCCAATTTAGAGAAGTTTATTTTGACGTTTGAGATATTGCCATACATTTAGACTTCTTTTAGCAATACTGGGATAGAGTTTACTGGGAAAGTCCCAAAGAAAACTAAGTTGTCAGCATACTCAGTGACCTTGTGCTAAGTGTGTTAGTACGCAATCCCTTGATATGTTGGTGTGCTCTAATGGTTCAATGGAAGGATTTAGGGGTAAGTATAAAAATAGGCGATAGGACCCTGCCTGGTCCCATTGCAGACAGTGAAGGAGTCTGGCATAGTGTCATTAACTTTGACTGCCACTGTTGGCGTTGAATAAAGAGCCTTGATCAAATTTCATTTTTTTAACCCATGATGCTCTGACATGGATGCTGCAGTATTACACATGGGAGAAAAACATGAGCATTGTAAGCACTTCATGCAGTGTTATAGTTTTTCCCAACCCCTGTCATTTTATTCAGCTACAAAGCTTTGACTGCATATAATATGGAGTAAACTATTATGCACCGTTCACACCTGGCAGAATCACTGCAGTTCCAAATCGCACTGCAGTCTTGGCAAAACATGCCATGCATGTTTCGGTGCCATTCATTTTTAATGGCACCTCAAATGCAATGCAGTTTTGCCGCATGATTTGATCCCAAATTGCCAGATGTGAATGGGGCCTAAATAAAGGCAAGTAAAATAAAAAACATTATATGGGTATTAGAATGAAGCATTGCTTGTGAATTTGCACTCGATGCCCGAAAGTTGTGGCAAGTTGTAATAAGTAAGTGGAGGTATTGAGAGAATTCAAAAGAGGTTGCATACACGGCCGCACCGACCAAACACTTACAATGAACCACACAGAGGATATCCAGGTGATGATGACACCCGACAGCATCCATCAAAGGAGGCAGCTGGAAGGCAGTCCTGCAATTGGGCACCTGAGAAAGGGATGGATGAGATATATCGACGGTCCCTAGCATGTCCTGCCTCCTGCCTCGACCTGTCCCTATGCTAGACAATCTGTCCCTAACCAGTGGGGGTTCTATTGCTTACGTGACCACTCACAAAATACGTGCCAACCAGAGGGGGACAGTGCAATGGGACAGCTGCTCCCCTGATGACACATACAAAGGCCTCAAAGGAACATTGTTCTCCGCTCTCTCAGCACGGTGACTGCCTGATAGCGCCACCTTTGCAGGGAGGCCAAACTACACCTGCCTACAAGTTTACTGCAGCAGCTCAAGTTTTTTGTATATTGAACAATATAATTATTTGTATCAACTCCATACAGTTATCTTTTTGTTACAAGATACGTTTAACATGATCCTCTGGCCAGGTCATTCATTTCAACAACAATCTTCCCATAAAATTACACGCGCATTTAATGTATTTTAGTTAGTTACCAAAAGGCCTGAGAATGCTGCTGGATGTCACTATCTTGGATATGATGTCAGCAGCCCCAGCAGAGCTGTCACTCTAATTACATTCTATAGAAGGGGTCGGCAACCCATTGCATGTGGGCAGGTGATGGGTAGATTGCATCCCTATCGTGCCAACCCTCTGTATGAAGTGCTCCTACCCCCATATTCAGAGCATCGCAGGCAAGTAACAAAGCTATGTGTCATGCGCTAATCCTAGACGATCTGCTTCTTGCCTTTATCCAAAGTGCCAGAACTCGGACCAGTCAGGCATGCCAGAACTTAGTCCAGTCTGCCAGGCTAGAACTCAAAACAATCTGCCAGGCCAGAGCTTAAAGTGGTTCTAAAGCCTAAACATTATTTACCCTAATTCATTCGTTGAGGCATCAGTATTGGCCCCTCACCCCCCCCCCCCCTTTTATTTACCTGAGCCTTCATTCGATCCAGTGCTGTGCATATCTGTAGCTGTTCTCTCCCCTTACATCCATGTTTCCCTGGCTTTGCTGGGGCATCGGTAGCCATTGGCTCCCACTGCTGCCAATCAAAGCCAGTGACAAGGGAGTGGGGGTGCGGGCCGAGTCCTGCTGTCTGTGTCAATGGACGCAACAGCGGAGCTCAGGAGTGAGCTTGCACCAGTACCCCCATGGGAAGCGGCACTGGACAGAGAGGAGGGGGACAGGAGTGCTGGCGCAGGACACGAGAAGAGGAGTTTCGGCCACTCAGTGCAATTCCACTGCACAGAGCAGGTAAAAATAGACATGTTTGTTATTTCTTTTGCACCAATACCCCCGAAGGAGCTGCTTTTTTTGTTCAGTCCATTACTTTGCCTCTCAATCCTAATAACAGCCTCAGCTCGCTCTGGCACACCTGGCAATAATGTAAGTGCAATGACCAATGAGAAACACACACGTTATGATAAAACATAGAGATTGTCTTTACTGCAATATTTCTGTGAGAGAATAACAGACAATAACAATATATATTCAAGTAATCAACTAGAGAGCAATAACTGAGATTTAAGAGCAATATAGATCTCAATCCTACGTTCAATGTGCCCTATGCATGTCATGGGAAAGATGAGCCAAAAAACACATCCTCCCACTACTCTAGGTGTGTATGGTGTGTTTACACAAGAATAATGAGGCTCTATTCACACCTCTGTGTTTCCAAACGCATGCCAAACTGCACAAAAATGCATTCTTTTCTCTGCGTTTCAGAAAGACGCTGCAAATTCACCAAACAACATTGTAAAAAGTGCACCACACTCTGCTCTAAAATGGAGCATTTTTTTCTGGAGCTTCTTTGGAGCGATTGTTGCGAATGGGCTGCCCTATGGATAACGAGCAGAAATGCTCCAAAATGCCCCCCAAAAAAACACATGCGGGAATGTGAGTTCCCGTTATATGAAGATGTGAATGGGGCCTGACAGCTGAGTGTTTCCATCAGTGTTAATTTAGTCGACTAAAACATTTTAGTCGACTAAAATGACTAAAACATTTTAGTCGACTAAATGAATACTATTTTAGTCGGCTAAAATACGACTAAAACTAAGACAATTGAGATGACTAAAATACCACTAAAACTAAAAGCCATTTTAGTCAAAAGACTAAAATGAGACTAAAACTAAAATGCCATTTTAGTCCTAAGGCTAAAATTAGACTAAAACTAAAATGAGACTCATCTCCTCCTCCCATACTCGTCTCCAGGATTTCTCCAGAGCCTCTCCCATCCTCTGGAACTCGCTAACTCCATCTATCCGGCTATCCCCTACTCTTGCTACCTTCAGGCGATCCCTGAAAACTCAACTCTTCAGGAAAGCCTATCACGTCTCCAACTAATCTCCTACCACTTCCAACAGCTCATTCCCCACAGTTACAACCTTTTGTACCACCTGCCCCATCCTATTAGATTGTATTTTATTGTATTATAACTGTATTGTCTCCCTTTTATATTGTAAAGCGCTGCGTAAACTGTTGGCGCTATATAAATCCTGTATAATAATAATAATAAAACTAAAATGCCATTTTAGTCAAAAGACTATGACTAAAACTAAATTGCAATTACTGAAATGTATTGGAGATTTTAGTTGACAAAAACGTAGGACATTTTAGTCGACTAAAATGTACTGTAGATTTAGTCCACTAAATACGACTAAAACTAAAACAATTGCAGAAGACTAAAATGGGACTAAAACTAAAATGCCATTTTAGTCCTAAGACTAAAATTAACACTGGTTTCCATCCACTCCCTCCTATGTACTTTTATAAAGATGACCATACACTATGCAATCCCAGTACAATTTCCTTTAGATTTACCAGAACTATGGAACAGGATGACTCACTAGACAGCCCTTGTACCACTTAGCTGATGATAGATCTAAAGGAGATTGTACAATCAGATTGTTATGTGTATGGTCACTTAAAGACCCAGTTCACACAGGGGCGACTTGTCAGGTGACTTACCACCTGACAAATCGCGCTCCATTCTGTACAATGGATCCATTCTAATAGGAGTGACTCAAGTCGCTCCGACTTAGACAAAGGTTCCTGTACTACTTTGGGGCGACTTCAGATCGGCTTGCATTGACTTTTATACAAAAGTCGTTTTACAAGCTGCACTGAAGTCGCGCTGTATGGGGCGGCTTCAGAGTTGGGCAACTTCGAAGCCCAAATGACCCCTTTTTTGAAAGTAGACATTCTAAGGTGTTTAGTAAGATGCATGGTGAGCTTTTTGATGTTGTCATTTTTTCCCACAATTCTTTGCAAAATGAAGATTTTTTTTCCGTCACAAAATTGTCATTGTAATAGGTTATTTCTCTCACATGGCATGTATATACCACAAATAACACCCCAAAATACATTCTGCTACTTCTCCTGAGCATACGATACCACATGTGTGGGACTTTTTCACAGCCTGGCCACATAGAGAGGCCCAACATGCAGGGAGCACCATCAGGTGTTCTAGGAGCATAAATTACATATCTAACTTGTTGACTACCTATTACATTTTTGAAGGCCCTGGAGCACCAGGACAATGACACGTGACACTGCACTGACGTGGCACTGATGACAGATGGCACTGATACATGGCACTGATGACACTGATGTGGCACTGATGACAGACGTCACTGATACGTGGCACTGATGACACTGATGTGGCACTGATGACAGATGGCACTAATACGGGGCACTGATGACAGATGGCACTAATACGTGGCAATGATGACACGTGACACTGATGACAGATGGCACTAATATGTGGCACTGATGACACGTGACACTGATGACAGATGGCACTGATGACAGATGGCACTAATACGTGGTACTGATGACAGATGGCACTAATACATTGCACTGATGACAGATGGCTGTTTACCACGATCTGTGACTGGCTGTGTCCAAGGGACACGGCCAGCAGGAAGTAAACAGGAGGACATCCAGGGATGCCCTCCCGGCAATTGGTGTCTGCGCTGTAGCCGTCTTTTGGCTATAGCGCGGGCGCGAACTGGTTAATTACCACATATGTAATTAATATGTGTTTGGTTTTAAAGGGATGAAGTGGCAACCATTGAGACATTCTCTGTACGTACAGGAAAGCCTTATTATAAGCTTACCTGTAGGTACAAGTAAAAGAAAAAACTTTACTACCACTTTAACTCAACCCAGTCAGCCATGCCAAACTTGAACCAGCCAGTCAGGCCAGAACACAAACCAGTCAAACAGACCAGAATTCAAACCATTCAGTCAGGTCAGAACTCAAATCAGCCGGTCAGACCATATCACAAATCCTCCCTGATGGATTTAGATTTAGGATGACCAATTATAGGGCGTACACACGGTCGGACTTTGTTCGGACATTCCGACAACAAAATCCTAGGATTTTTTCCGACAGATGTTGGCTCAAACTTGTTTTGTCTACACACGGTCGCACAAAGTTGTCGGAATTTCCGATCGCCAACCACGTGGTCACGTACACCACGTACGACGAGACTAGAAAAGGCCGGTTCAGAACCAAGCGCGGCACCCTTTGGGCTCCTTTTGCTAATCTCGTGTTAGTAAAAGTTTGGTGAGAGACGATTCGCGCTTTTTCAGACTCGTGGCTTTCAGATCGTTTTCTGCTGTTCAGTTTGTGCTTGTGGGTTTGTATCTGCTCTTCAGTGCGTGCAAGCAAGTTCCGCGTGACTTTAGTCATTGTATTCTTGTTCGTTCGTTACTGTTTTTCAGGTCGCTCTTCACAGGCCTTGCTGTTCTTCAGTGCGTTCTGTTACTTCGTTCTGAGCAGCCGACCGTTTTCTAGCCATGTTGCGTATGCGTACTCCTCGTAGAGTTCGTGCTGTGCGGGGGCTTGGTGTTGGGGTCCTAACCTTGACACAAGTCCAGTCCATGAACAGGGTGGGGAGGAGTTCATGGACCAAGAATTGGTTGCTTCAGCGTGACCAGTTCTCTCATATGCCTTTGCTCCGTGAGATCCGTGAGAATAATCCTGATGATTTCAGGAACTTTCTCAGGATGACGGACCCCGTGTTTCACCGTCTGTTGGCTTCGCTGACCCCTTATATTAGCAGGCAGGATACCTGCATGAGGCAAGCCATCACTCCGGAGCAGAGGTTGGTCACTACCCTGCGGTATTTGGCCACAGGGAGAAGCCTGCAGGACCTCAAGTTCTCAACAGGCATCTCCCCCCAGGCTCTGGGGATCATTATCCCAGAGACCTGTTCTGCCATCATCCAGGTCCTGCAGAAGGAGTATATGAAGGTAAGAATTTTATCCTTTAATATCACATTTTATTGTATTGAATGTTTGATAATATATTGTATTTCTTTCCTCATTCCCTAATTACCATGATTGGAATATGCTGTGAATGTCCCCTTTGTCCTCATGCATGCTGGATTTTTATGTAATTATTATTTTAGGTCCTTCATACATATTTGCCCTTCAATAACCTCCCCAGCATGGTGTCTCCTGGCCTATATTCACCTCATGTAGTCACTTAACAATGTATTTTTTCTGCTCCATAGTAGTGCTTTACCCCAAACACCCCCTAAAATGTTTTTAAATGTTATTTTTGCTTTAAATTCTGGCAGAGTGCCAGAGGCTTTTTTTTGGTGGTGTCCCCAAATAATTTTTAGTAACTCTCCCTCCCCCAACTGCTAAGTCAGCTGATCCCAATTCTCTATCCTCAATCATCTATCTGCTGACTTTGCCAAACCCATACACACTATACCCATCTCTTTTGTGCTCTGATTTATGAATTCCCCAAAGCATGTAGTGCAAGGGCCTGCCTGTATACTTTCAAATGGTACTGTTTAAAGTTTTTTTATTCTATTATTATCTTGATAGGTAATAGCAGAATGTCCAAATGTCCTCAAATGTGTACAGTGTGTATTTATATCTTTGTATTATGACACTTCTTACCTGTCCAGTGGGCTGCCAATAGTGTAACTAAGGAGGGGCTGTTCCAAGTAATACCCTGTATTTAGGCATTCATCTCTCAATAAAGTGAAGAGGGTTACCTGTCCAAGATTTCCACACACCCCTATAATGTTAGAAATGGCCCATGAGAGGGAGGGGAGGGGGAATATGATAGGCGTACCTTATACTTTGGCGTTGTTAAATTCCCCTTAATAAATGCTATCTGGAGGTTGCCCCATAATGTTTGTGCCTAATCTGCTTGCCATGTTTCTGATCAAAAATAGTAATGTTTATTTTTTTTCCTCAACAGTTTCCTTCCACGCCACAGGAATGGCAGACTGTGGCCTCCCACTTTGCCCAGCGGTGGGACTTTCCTAACTGCGGAGGGGCAATTGATGGGAAACACGTCCACATCGTCCCACCACCCAACTCGGGGTCGTACTATTTCAACTATAAGGGGTTCAATAGTATAGTGATGTTGGCGGTGGTGTCGGCTAATTACGACTTCCTGTATGTGGACGTGGGGAAGAATGGCCGGATGTCCGATGGTGGAGTCATCGCCCAGACGGAGTTTTACAGGCGTCTCCAGAATGGCAGCTTGGACTTGCCAGCTCCAGAGGACAATGTGGAAGGACTCCCATTCGTGTTCGTTGCTGATGAAGCGTTTGCGCTGGAGGACCACCTGATGCGGCCATTCCCGATGAGGACCCTCACCCCGGAACAGAGGGTTTTTAATTACCGGCTGGCCAGAGCCCGAAGAGTGGTGGAGAACACATTTGGAATCCTGGCCAGCCGGTTCCGCCTATTTCTGACACCCATCCATATGGCGGAGTATAAACGGAGTATAAATCTCCATAACTTTTTAAGGAGACATTCGGCCAACTATGCTGGCTCAGTTGGGCCTGAGGCCGGAATGATACATGAAACCACACTGACGGCGCTTGAAAGCGGCCGTCCTGGCTTGCCCTCCCTGAGTGCCCGTGATGTCCGGTTACGCTACCTGGAGTTCTTTGCGGGTAGGGGGGCCATCAATATGCCAGCAAATATGTGAAGCCTTTTTAGAATAAAAAACAAAAAGAAATTCTATGTGGACATTTACTGCTTGTGTTTGTTTTAGCTGACTCTGACAGAAATGTTTTGAGTGCAGAAAATGGCGTGATTGTGTAACCTTATACAAAGCACTGTTGGCTGTTATTTACTAAATGCAAAAACACATTTCACTACAAGTGCACTTGCAACTGCACTGAATCTGCACTTGTAGTGCAAAGAGGATTTGCCCTTAGGAAATAACCCCCATTTTTGCTGAAAACAGCAATTACATCACCCCAAAAGTGTTGTAGTGTTGCGACAATAATCCACACATTCTTGATTAACCAACTTTTTTATACCTGCACAATCACATGTGCATTTACCAAAGGTTTTTAAAACAAACCAACATGTTTGTTGTATAACAATTTTTGGGGTGGCATTATCAAAAATAGAAATGTCCATTTACGATAAAACAGGCCTGTGTAAAACCAACAAGAAAGACAAAAAACTTGAACTTACAAAGTTCACATTAGGTAAAACCTGAAGGCAATATCAGACATCAGTATTTAGGAACTGTGTTTGATATTGCGTTCAGATGGGGGGAAATCACCCCTGGAAAAGCCAAATTTGGAAGATGCACACCAATTTACGAATGGCAACATGTGCTATCTGCCATCACGGGGGATCAAGGGACGTGTTTTGGGGGAGCAAGCCCTTCCTCACCACTACTTTATAATTGAGGAAGGGGTTGCACCCCCAAAACGCGTCCATTGATCTCCCGTGATGGCAGATAGCACATGTTGGCACACTGTGTGCATCCTCCAAATTTGGCTTTTCAAAACATTGCAAAAATATTTAAAAGATTGGACCACAATAAAAAAAGTGATTTTGTGGGGTTTTAAATTCGCCTCAAAACATCAATGATTTTATTATTTTTTGGAATCACATCATTTATTTTTTTCTGGATGTTTTGCAATTCGACATTACACCCCATGATCTCCCCGATCAGGATCTGGGCACTTTTTGATGTGAAAGGATCTGGATCACGATCACCTAAAAAGAGAGAAACCAAACAAAAACAGGTATCAAAAATCTGCCGGCATCCATCTCTTACCTGAGCCTGTGGTCGCAGACACTCACCTGTTGTGGTCCCAATTTCCACCACATCTTCTTCTTCCTCCTGCTCAGCTTGTGTTGGTGGTATTTCACCTTCTTCCATAGGTGGGGGGTCTGTGGTCTCCTCGGATGAGGGGTGTCCTCCGAGTCTTTTCTCCCCTATGTAAAACAAAAATGGTATAATTAGCACACAGATATTTGATGGCAGAACTAGAAATAGGAAACATTGCTTGGAAGTGGGGTACAATTGTCAATTTTAGCCGAGTTCCAAGATGTATTTTTTTTATGGCCTTTGTCAAGCTGCAATACTTTATCTGTTTTGTACAAGCTTCAGAGACGGAGACCTCCCTATAGTATACACTGGAGCACCTGTGTGGCCCCCCTAATAAAAATGGTGTTCTTGTGTCCCACACTAGTGCTCCAGCGTCCAGATGTGAAAACAGCTGCTCAGTGTCCTCTCCTTACACAGAATCTAGTTTGCATTTCATTCTAGTAACAAACTCATCTACACAAACAAATATTTGGCATCCAAGTAGACCCTTAAAAATGTGGGAAAATGCATATGGCCTAAACAATGGTGTTTTAGAGGCCGAAAGAAAAATGTTTAATACGAACGAATAATGGGCCCATGAACATTAAAGTTGCCCTTTTCGTTTAAACTCTCTTTATTGTTGTCCATCACATCTCAACAAATACAGTTCAGTACAAATTCGTTAGTGACAGACTTTCTTATATCAACATTAGCCGTAAACAGCAAGTTTATATTTAACAAGAATAAAATAAAATAAAGAATAAGGAGGAGGGGGAGGATAGTCTAGGGCTGTGTTAAGATTTCCTGTTGAGACCGTGAGGACTGATCTCGTGATTGGTACCAGTATATGCTACATTGAGGTTTACAGGTCCCCGGGGGCGGCGACCGGCAGTAGCCCCCGCCCACCGAAGACCCTCCAACCTGAGCGAAAATGATCTTCCGGACCAGGGAGAGGTAAGCCGCGGACCGCCCGGATCCACCATTGGGCACGTCCTCCGGAGGAGGGGGGCACGGGGCCTCCACCTGTCCTCCCCCGGCGCGCCCTCGGAACCGCGGGCCCGTCCCCGCCCACTCGGCCCCCCCGGCCAGGTGAGCAGCCTTTCTTCAATTTTAACCGGTAGGTTATGTTGGGAGACTATACTCTTATACAATCAACAAGCAGTGCTGTATATAATATCACTTGATAGGGTAAGAGAGGTAGGGGTAAGAAGAGGAAAGAATAGAAAGTGGGGGGGAGGAGTAGTGGGGAAGGTGGGTGGGGTAGGGAGGGGTAGATAGGGTCAAACCTTGTTCGCTCGTGCTTCTCCGATCGCCCACTCCGGACCACGCGCCCCCAGGCAGCCCCTTGGTTCAGGCAAAGGCATCTGAGTCCATGTGCAGTCTACCTTTCAGTCCTAAGGAGAAACCATGGTGGGAGCTGCTCAGGGTGGGCTCAGTGGCCCAATGTGGGATCCGCCAATTTTAGTAGGGAAATGTCCAGGCTAGAGGGTACATAGGAAGTATCATGGAAGTGTTCTTGCCATATTGACCATATGGCTGTGTGCTTAACTGTAGTGTTTTTGCCCACTGCCACCCATTCCTCTGCTTCCCTTATTGCATTAACCCTGCATATCCACTCCTCTTTGCTCGGAATCTGCTCTTTCTTCCAGAAGATTGGCAGTAGGCGCTTAGCTGCGTTGAGCAAATGGGGTAGTGCGCTTTTTTTGTAGCGACTAACTGGTACAGGGGGGACATGCAGGAGGAAATGTTCCGGGTAAAAGGGGATCTCTATCCCGAGGATATCTTTGATCTGGTTCTTAATCATCAGCCAATATGTCGTTATTCGTGGGCACTCCCACCACAAATGCAGGAGGGTACCTCGGCCTCCGCATCCCCGCCAGCACCGATCCGAGCTAGCAGGATAAATCCGCGCCAGGTCGGATGGGACTCTGTACCAACGTGCTAGTAATTTGTAATTTGTCTCTTGCATTTTAGAGTCCAGCGAGCTGGAGTGTGTGAATTGGTACATACATGCTAGTTGAGACTCGGAGAACTCCTTCCCAAGGTCTGTCTCCCATGCTCTTATATAGGTAGGTTTAGAGGCCGAGGCCGAGGACCCCAGTAATTGATAAAGTTCAGAAATCATATGTGGGACCGGTTCTTCCAGTATAAACAGTCCCTCAAAAGGCGAGAGTGTTGAGATGTCTCTAATAGAGTTGCCGTGTACTGCAAAAAAGTGGTGTAGTTGCCTGTACTTCCAGAAATTTAGGTGTGGGCTACCTGGTCTATTTCCCAGAGACTCAAAAGGCAGAAGCTTCCCACCTCTCAGTAGCTTGCCACAGCTGGCGTTCTTGTCGTCTACCCAGGCATCAAAGAAACCTGCGCGTTCCCCCGGTGCAAACCAGAGGAATCCACCCAATGGGGCCAACGGGGACACAGGGGGGGCTAAGTTCAACCTTCTGTTTACTCTGTCCCATGTGTCCAGCGTAGATATCGTTAATGGGGACGTAGAATCTGATAGTCCCCTGTGTTCCCGTGAGAGCCACAGGGCGTAGGACAAGTTTCTGCCCGCCATATATTTTTCCATGGTCACCCAAAGTTTGGAATGTCCATGGAAGTGCCAATTTAGAGTCCTCTGTAGGGCAATAGCCTGGCAGTATCTCTGTAAGTCCGGGACCCCCAGCCCTCCGTATCTTTTCGAACGTCTCAGCACCTTCATAGCAATTCGTGGCTTCTTTGAATTCCAAATGAAGGTGGTGATCAAGTTGGATACTTGCTTAAAAAAGGTTTTGGGGAGGCGTATGGGAAGCATCTGCATGTAAAACAGAATTCTGGGGAGTACGTTCATTTTTATTATATTTGTCCTGCCTATCCATGTGAATGCTGTCTTTGTCCAGTGTGTTAAGTCTTGTTTGATTTCTGTCAAAAGTCTGGGGAAGTTTGTGGAATATAGAGTGTCAAAGCTGTCTGTCAGTTGTATGCCTAGGTAGCGTAGAGAAGATTTAGTCCATGTGAAAGGGAATGCTGCTTTTAAGCTGTTTGTCATGGAGGAAGACAGGTTGACAGGTAGAATTTCCGATTTATTGTAGTTGATTTTAAAATTAGAAAGTGTACCAAAGTTTTTGAGTTCCCGCATCAGGACCGGCAACGAGATCAGGGGATTGGTTAGGTGGAACAGTACGTCATCTGCGTAGGCTGAGAGTTTGTGCTCCACAGTACCCACCGTCAGCCCTGTGATATCTGTATTTGCTCTCACTCTACGAAGCAGTGGTTCTAAGGCCAGGGCGAAGAGGAGGGGGGAGAGCGGGCACCCCTGTCTCGTGCCGTTCCCGATCGGGAACTTGGATGAGAGAATCCCATTAACCTTAACCTGTGCACAAGGTTCCGAGTAAAGGGCCAGTATCCAAGCTAGCATATTTGGGCCCAACCCCATTGAGGTTAAGACCTCTCTGAGATAAGACCAATCTATGTGATCGAACGCCTTTTCGGCGTCGGTGGAGAGTATTAGGTAGGGGGGGGGTACATCTTTAGTTTTAGCCCAATGTATAAGTTGAATCGCACGGATTGAGTTGTCTCGAGCTTCGCGTCCTACAATAAAACCCGTCTGGTCTAAGTGAACTATAAGGGGGATAAGGTGTTTCAGTCGGTTTGCCAGGATTTTCGCTAGGATTTTGACGTCCGTATTTAGTAAGGAAATGGGGCGGTAACTCTGTGGGACAGTTGGGTCTTTACCCTCCTTCGGTATAACCGAGATATGTGCTAAGAGAGCTTCAGATGGGATTTTGCATCCTTTTACTAGGGAATTGAAGTATTTACACATGTGGTTCATCAGGAGCGGGGAGAATTTGGCATAATAAGCTATAGTGAATCCATCAGGACCTGGGCTTTTCCCGTTGGGTAGAGATTTAATGGTGGACTCAAGTTCCGTGGTGGTGATGGGGGATTCTAGGTCTGCTAGTTGGTCCTCAGTCAGGGGGGGCAGTCCGTTGGTGGATAGATAGTCTCGAATTTTGGTCAGTCTGTTCTCTTTGGCTTCATGGGTAGTTTTTGCATCTAGGTTGTAGAGTTCGGCGTAGTAGTCGCGGAAACCTTCTGCTATCTTGGAGGAGTGGAATGTCATATCACCCGTGGGGGATCGAAGTTTGTGTACTTGCGTTTGGGCCCGTTTTGCTCGAAGCGCTCTTGCGAGCATGCGTCCGCACTTGTTACCGTGTTCGTAGTATCGGTGGGATAAGTGTCGCAATTGTTTACGTGCCTGTCGTTCTAACAACCGTGAAAATATGTCTCTGAGTTTCGTTAGTTCTCGTAGGTCATCTGAGGAACCTCCCGCCTTGTGTTTAAGTTCCGCCTGCTGAAGTGCATTCAGAACTCTATTGTAGTCAGCTTGCCTTTCTTTCTTTAATCTTGACCCCTGTGCAATAAGTTCGCCCCGTACAACGGCCTTGTGACATTCCCATCTTGTACCTTCGCTCAGATCTCCTTGATTATTTTCTCGAAAGTAATTTTTTATCGTGTCTGAGACCTGGGCTTCCACTACAGGGTCATCTAATAAGTATTCATTAAGGCGCCAGTTCCAGGTTTTCCGGGAGCCTGATGGAATGATAAAAGAGGCCTGGACCGGGGCATGGTCTGAAATGGTTATGTTTCCTATGGAAGAGCTTTGAAGAAGCTCTAAGGTCGGCCGGTCGAAGTAGACCAGGTCTATACGTGTGTAAACGTTATGTACCGCGGAATAATAACTGTAATCCCTCTCTGTGGGGTGAAGGGCCCTCCAGCAGTCAACTAGGCCCATCGTCTGAAGGGATTTTCGGAAGTGCCGAAGGAATGCGTGCGAGTGGGAGGGCTTGCTGTGTGAAGTGTCCAGGGATGGGTCTGGGCTCACGTTAAAGTCGCCTCCTAAAACTAGGGATCCCTCCCTGAACACCTCTAATTTCTCTATGATTGAATCAAGGAAGGTCAATTGATTTGAATTAGGGGAATAGATATTGGCGAGGGTGAATCTAGTGCCTGCTATGGTCCCTTTTAGAAAGACATATCGTCCCAGGGGGTCAATCTTGATGTCTGAATATTGGAAGGGGCAGTTTTTGTGGATAGCTATGGAAGTGCCTCTAGATTTGTTGACTGGGGAGGTACTATGGTACCACTGATTAAAGATATGTGTCGGTAATTTCGGTATGGCATGGTGTGTGAAGTGTGTTTCCTGTAGGAAAACTATTTGTGCCCTGGACTTTTTTAGTTCCCACCATAGCTTACTCCGTTTACAGGGTGAGCAGAGACCACGGACATTATAAGAGATTACCTTAACCGTTGTCATTGAAGAATGTTGGTGTAGGTCGGCTGCGGTCCCGGGGGCGGAGCCCGGAGCGGGCGACGGCAATCGAAAAGACCCTGTTAGGGAGGAGGAGAGCAAGAGAGAGGCCAGGGAGGGAGAAGAGAATAGAGGAGGACAGTAAAAAAACAAAATTAGAAATACAATTAAAATTAAGACAAACTATAACGTCAGCATAACCATATGCAACATATAAATGTAATGAGAACCTAACAATGGTTCTATATAGGCACAGACTGGGCCCAATGTGCCCCCCTTCTTCAGGGGACACATTTTGTCCAGGTCTGGTATCCCAAATGGGATTAGTGCCCAAGCAAGGGCAGCCTACTGGGGGAGCGTGGGCTGCCATGGAGGGGAGAAGGGAGAGGGGGTCCACCCCACTCCCACCTCTTAAGTGCTGAGTTGTGACCCATAGATTGGGGGGGGTTGTTGGAAAAGGCTCAGTAGGGGGCTAGGGGGGGGGAATTGTACTTGGGGGAGGCCCCGGGAGAGTAGTACTAGTAGCTAAAGGGGTCTGGAAAAGTCCTCCATCTGTGTCTTTTCATGAAGCGGGTGGGAGCCTTGACCAACTCCACGAAGACAGATCATTGTCGGGACCAGGTCAGACCAGTCTCAGCCGCAGTTAGACTGTAAAGGAAGTTCCAGATCTGTAAGTGATCTAATAAGAGGGGGTGCCTCCGAAACAGGGGAGCAAGGATTTAGTCTCTCAGTGCAGCGGGGCCTGGGGAGGCATCAGATTCTTGCTGGTGGCGACTGCGTCTTCGGCCCCGGCGTTGGGGCATCTGCGTCCAGGGCTGGGGGAGTTCAATGTTTGGAAGGTTCATCATCGCATGGTCTCCTCGCCAATCCGGAAAGTCAACTTTGCCAAGTCCCAGGGCTGAGAGAAAGTGAGGGAGATCGTCTCTGGTGCGTAGGGTGGCTGAACGGCCATCTTTAAAGGCTTGTAAGTAAAAGGGAAAGCCCCAGCGGTATGTGAGGCCTGCTTCTTGGAGGGCCAGCAAGACAGGTTTTAGGGCTCGACGTTGCATCAGCGTGCGTCTGGAGATGTCCTGGAAGAAACTGAGGTGTGCGCCATCGAAATCAAAATAAGGCCTGTTGCGCATTTTTTGCATTATTCGCTCTTTGAGAGTGTATTTATGTAACTTGCATATTATATCTCGTGGGTTGTCAGCGTCTTGGGATGGTGGTCGCAGAGCTCGGTGGGCACGATCAATCTCAATGGGTTCAGTATCTGGTAAGTCCAGGATCTCCCTGAATATGCCTTGCAGGGAGGGGATAATGTCCCTAGGGGCTGTTGCTTCTGGCATACCTCGAATACGGATGTTTGCCCTTCTGCTGCGATTTTCAAAATCGTCAAGTTGTGACAATAATAAGTCCAGCTTTTGATCCTGAGCTGCACATCTAAGCTGCAATGCAGACATAGTGGGGAGAGCCTCATCCAGCCTTTGCTCTATAGTTTCCACTCTGTTGCCCAGGTGTGTAGTGTCCTCTTTGAGCTGTGCTATATCTTCTGTGAACGCCTTTTCCACCCTGGCTGTGAATCTTTCCAAGTCCTCTCTAGTGGGGAGGGACCAGATGTGTTTTTTAATGTCCCCCTCTTCTATAATGTCGGCAATATCTGATCCCCCCGTCCTGGACACAGTGGATCCCGGGGACGCCGGGGGTACAGAGTCACTCACCGATCCGGGTGAAAGCTGTGGGGATAGCGCGGCTGGCGTGGTTTGCTTCTGTACCGGCGCGTGCTGTTTCCCTGTCTTATTGACCGGCGCCATCTTGGATTTCTCCAGGGCCTTGCCGCGGGTCCCGGAAAAATAGGAATCCAGCTGCCCCTGTTGGGTGTTTTCTGTCCCGGAGTGGTGGGCTGTGTTCCGCCGCCTTTGTGACATGTCCCGGGCCGTGTCAGGGCCCGGGATCGCGGGTATGCTGCTGGATAAGCTGCGGCGGGAGCGGAGCGCGGACCAGACACGTCCTCACAGCTCCATGGTCAGGACACGCCCCTAAAGTTGCCCTTTTAAACTGTACAATTAAGAAAAGCACATGGAGCAGCACGAACGTAATAAAGACAAAAAGAATAGGAACACAGCACAACTACTTACTTTTTTGCAGCACAATCCGGATCTTTCGGTACTGCTCTGGCTCTCTTAATTTCAGGTCCGACCAATGCTTCCTGAGCTGATCTTTCGATCGTCGTACCCCGAAATTCCTGTGAAGACTTTTGACCACTTTTGCCATGATCTTGGCCTTTCTCATATTGGGGTTGGGGTAAGGCCCATACTTTCCGTCATAGTCGGCCTTCTTCATTATGTCGACCATCTCCAACATCTCCCCAAAGGACATATTTGTGGCCTTAAAACGTCTCCTTCTGGATCGGGACGTGTCCGGATCCGGGCTTTCATCCTCCTCCTCCTCGTTCCTGTAATTATCACGCACCTGCTGTGACTCCGCCATGTGCTCTTCCCCCACTGCGCCGAACAAAAAGGGGCGGGGAATAGAATAGAAAGAACGTCAAGGGCGGGTGGAGTCACACGCATGCGCAGTGTATATAAAGCGTAACACACGTGCGTATTACGTACGATCTGTGAGCGGAGGAAGGAGCATTGGACGCACCAATCGTAACAACGAAGGTAAGAGACAAACTTGTGCCTATACTGCTTCTACATTGAGGCCTATATTGTAACAAGATTAGGAGAGTTTTGTCTGACATTAGGCTTTGTCTTCTGTTGTGTCTTGCAGTGAACATGGATATGCTACTGAAAGATAATGACTTCATGTCAGTATTCCTAGATATGTTAAGGGAGCTGCCATGTCTGTGGGAGATTAAACACCCCCATTTCAAGAACCAAGCAAAGAGGAAGGCAGCACTGGAGCAATTGTGTGAAATTGTGAAGCAGGTGATCCCCACGGCAGACATCACCTATTTAAAGATCTTAATTAGTGGCCTGAGGAGTACATATCTAAGGGAGCGCAAGAAAGTCCTGGATTCGCAGAGATCCGGAGCAGCAGATGACATCTATGTCCCCAGGATGTTGTACTACGACAGGCTGCATTTTCTGGCAGGCCAAACTGAACCCAGGCCATCCCTCTCCAGTCTTCCTTCCACGCTTCCTCCCCCCCCCCGGCTGAGGCTTCTGACGCCCAACCTGGGCCTTCCAGGCCACATGTGGAGGAGCCCAGATTGAGCCAGGTATAGCATTCCTCTAAATATATCTGCTTGTCCAATCAATGATGTTAACTAGATGTTAGTTTGGAGTACTAATTTATGATTGTGATTGATGATGCAAAACATTACAACCATGTCCCTTTTTCATACACAGGGAAGTCTCAGCCAGGAGGTGGCCGGGCCGAGCCGGCTGGCTGATCTGCAGGTCCCTCCACCCCCCCTGAAAAGAGAAAGTGGCAGGAGGAGGAGTGCCCTAGAGGAGGCTGGCAGAGGACTCTTTTGGAGGGCTACAGAGGTCCTGGGAGCACCACACACCGTGGAGGAGGACATTGCTGCCGTCATTGCATATAAAATGCAGAGGATGGAGGAGGGCCAACAAGTCATGTGTGAGGCGCTCATATTGGAGGCTCTTAACAAAGGTATGAGGGGCCAAATTACAGCTCAGACACACCTTTGCGATGGTCCTCCTCCTCCCCCTGCAGGTCCTCCTCCTCCTCCTCCCTCTCCTCCAGGTCCTCCCAGTCCTCCTCCAGGTCCTACTCCTCCTCCTGCCACATCTCCAACAGCACAGCCACAGCCCGGAAGGAAGCGTGGAAGGAAGACTAGAAAGTGAGGACCCTGGATCCAGTCTGGTCGGCCAAAAAATGCAGCCTCTTGTGGTACCACAGCCTGGGGACACAGATGTCATCTGCTGCTATCCGGATCTCTGCGAATTCTGGACCAGACTGCCCTCCCTTACATATGGACTCCTCAGGCCACCAATTTTGATGTTCAAGAATTGATGTCTGCCGTGGGGGTCCCAGGCTTCGCTAATTTCTCATGTTGATCCAGTGTTGCCTTCCTCTTTGTTTGGTTCTGAGCCCTTAATAAAGGATTTTTGTTTTGAATTATACTCTCCTATGTGTTTTACTTCAAAAAGGACAGTTTTTTTGTGGGGATTCAGGTACATTTCAAATATACAATGTGAAATGAATAAGGGACACCAACACCAAACAATCTCCTTGAGATTAAATAATAAAAGATATCAATGGTGTTGGGGTAACTTGACACACAAAACATACACAAAAATAGTCTGGAGTAAAAATAAAAATAACATTGAACAAAGATCAGCCTTGTAAAAAATACAAACATTAAATAAAAAAAAAAAAGGCTTAAAATCCCCCAAAAAATTAAATAAAAAAAAAATTATGTCAGATGTGACAACTAATAACAATATATTGAGGGAATCCCAATAAAAAAACAAAAATAAAACTTTGTGAGAAGTGTGTGTGAATATGAGCAGCAAAACGACTTAATTCTTGTCACATTATAAAGAAGAAGAGAGTGCGCTGTATTAAACCATTTTTGACATTGCAGCGTGACGAAAGTGCAGTATCCATTGCGAACGCTAAGTTTACCAGAACGAGCTGTTCCGTGACGGAATTTCTTCTGAGCATGCGTGGCACTTTGTGCGTCGGAACAGGCCACACACGGTCGGAATTGACGCGATCAGATTTTGTTGTCGGAAAATTTTATCTCCTGCTCTCCAACTTTGTGTGTCGGAAAATCCGAGGGAAAATGTCCGATGAAGCCCACACACGGTCGAAATTTCCGACAACACGCTCCGATCGGACATTTTCCATTGGAAAATCCGACCGTGTGTACGGGGCATTATACTGCAAACACAAAAAATGTAATTTAACCACTTTCCGGACCTCCCACTGTCATTATACGTCGGTACTTTGACGTTGAATACCGTTGTTATGGCAGCAGATAGCTGACATAATCCCGGGAATTTTTAAAAAGGGCGTGCGGTCCGCTTTCAGATGAAAGTGGTCTCTGCGGTAGATTCAACGCGAGATCACTTTTATCGTCAGTGGGAGAGGTGCCCACCCCCCTCCCGCCACGTTCTGGTCGTCTCCACCACTTACCGGAGCCGTCGGTAGTGGCAGAGATGATCCGGTCCTTTCCTGGAAGTCGAGTCAGGGAATGATGGCCCCCACTCGACTCCATAACAATGGATGACGGAAGCGAGGTCAAACGTCACTTCCGTCCAATGGTCTTTAAGGGGAAAACATTTTTTTCTTAAAAAAAATACTTTTCATATAAGTGTAAATGTGAGATCTGGGGTCTTTTTGTTCCCAGATCTCCCATTAAAGAGGTCCCGTCATGCTTTTTTTCTATTACAAGGCATGTTTACAATCCTTGTAATAGGAATAAAAGTGATCCAAACATTTTTTTTAAAGGAACAGTGTAAAAAAAAAAACTAAAAAAAAAAATTTAAAGCGCCCTGTCCCACTATGCTCGCACGCAGAAGTGAACACATACGTAAGTCGCACCTGCATATGTAAACGGTGTAAAGAGGTCCCGTCATGCTTTTTTTCTATTACAAGGCATGTTTACAATCCTTGTAATAGGAATAAAAGTGATCCAAACATTTTTTTTAAAGGAACAGTGTAAAAAAAAAAACTAAAAAAAAAAATTTAAAGCGCCCTGTCCCACTATGCTCGCACGCAGAAGTGAACACATACGTAAGTCGCACCTGCATATGTAAACGGTGTTCAAACCACACATGTGAGGTATCGCCGCAATCATTAGAGGGTGTCTGAAAAAAAAAAAAATGTTTAGGGGTTCTAAGTAATTTCTAGCAAAAAAAAAATATTTTAACTTGTAAACACCAAGTGTAAAAAATAGGTCCGATCCTTAAGTGGTTAAAGTGAATGCCAAGTTTCTATCTCCAGCTAGCTTTTACTAGCAAGTTCAGACTTATTGTAGGTTAATAAAAACTGTTTATGGAAAAGAAAAACACTGCAAGCAACCATTTAATATACATACATTTTCTGTTCTTCTACATGCATACTCCATTTTTTAGAGCTGACAGTCGGCTTTTTTGTAATAACAACCAATGTTGTATTAACAACCATAATAGTCAGCTATTATTAAAAGCAGAGGGAGGGGACGTCCCCCCCCCCCCCCTCCTGCCACCTTTTGCGGATCGCCGGGCTCTCCTGCCCTAACTGGAGGTCCGAGCGACCAGCCGACACGTCCGCTGGCTGGCCAGAGATCCGACAAGGCTGGAATTGGCTTTGATCGGGTCTCGGATCTAGTAACCCAGAAGAGATGTTATGACATGACTTCCGGTTTACTGAAGCCTTAATGGCGCCAGATTTTTAAAAAATGTCAGTATGAAAAACAATCAAATTTGGCATTTTGAATGGTTTTTTGAAGTGCAAAGTAGGGATTATAGACCCCAGATCGTTCCAAAAAATACCTGACACGTGACTTTTACTGTCTCAAGGGATGTTTACATTCCTTGTGACAGCAATAAAAATAATAAAAAATAATAATTTAAAGGGACAGTGTAAAAATAAAGAAAAATAAAATAATTCCATCCCTCCATGCTTGCGCGCAGAAGTAAACGCATACGTAAGTCGCGCCCTCAAATGTAAACAGTGTCCAAACCACACATGTGAGGTATTGCCGCGATCATTAGACTGAGTGCAATAAGTCTGGCACTAGACCTCCTCTGTAACTCTAAACTGGTAAATAAAAAATTGTAAACCGTCACCTATAGAGATTTTTAAGTACCGTTTGTTGCCATTCCACAAGTGTGTGCAATTTTAAAGCATGACATGTTAGGTATCTATTTACTCGGCGTTGCATCATCTTTCACATTATACAAAAGAATTGGGCTAACTTTACTGTTTGCTTTACTTTAATTCATGAAAGTGTATTTTTTCCCAAAAAGTTGCGTTTAAAAGTCCGCTGTGCAAATACAATAAATTTATTAGCCAAGAAAGCTGCTTCCCTTCCTCACACGATTTATTTTCAGCTTGCAAGTGGTTCCTGGTATTCCCTGACTTCATAAGTAGTATCCCCCTGTCCAATGAGAGTGCCCTTATTAGCCACTGATGTAGTCTCATTGAATATAGATGTAATATCAGACGCCTTGCAGCGTGTGCTGCTAGGTAATAGGTTTATTTTTAAACTTTAAGGTGGAATTCAAGTTTAATCTAAATTGATTTAGATTCCAGAAACTATTGGAAGATTCTTAGATCACTTTGTAGAGCTCGGTTAGGAAGCAGTGTGACATTTTTTAATTCTGCAACAGTTGATAGTGATCATGATTCATATCCATGTAATCACTTGACAGAGTAAATATAGCCGTTACAGAGATTAAATATAGAAGTGGCTATGAGATTTTTACAAGCCTTAGCTAACTTTGTTGAATATTACTGCTCTGCAGATTGTGGTTAGTATCAGTATTTAACTAAAGCATTGTCACCACTGCATAATCAAGACCTAATGCAACTGAGAAGTGATCACATCAGACCTGATTTACTTCAGGAGCAACTGCTGTGCTAGATCTGTAACCTTGTACTCACTTCAGGCTGGGTTCACACTAGAACATGCAGAGGGTCACAGCAGGAGTCCGATGTGTCTACATCCACCGTTTTAGGTCCGATTTCAGCCCGAGCTTTGGGCTGAATTTGCACCTGAACTGGACCAAAAGACGCACAGGGCTCCTGTGCAATTCGCACCAAAGCCCCTGCGAAGATGTGTGAACCGCCTCCATAGAGAGCCAATCACAAGCTCCTGCTATGCGAATTGGATGCGGGGAAAACTGCATTCAGTTCGCATAAGTGTGAACCCAGCATCAGGCTTTAATACCTTCTGATTCACCAAACTGGAACAAGTAGGGAATTCTGACTTTAGTCTGACTCAGGATTGCCAGCTCATCCTTCTAATTACTAATATAATTTAGGTTACCCCTATATGGGTGTGCTTGCCCACATTCCTCCTTTAACTTTGACAGCTATCTGTTGTATTTGGTAATTAAAACAAGCTCCAACATTAGAAAAAAAATACAGCTAAGGTATAAACGCTCCTTCACTAAGCTAAGTCGTTAAATCCTTTGCACTGGAAGACAACCGACACTCCAACTGTTACGGAACGGGTGCCTGAAAAGGACACAATCTATGATATAAAAGAGACACTGGCCATGGCCAAGGAATCTACTTCTAAATTTCATAAAACCAGAACAGCCCGGTGCATGTTTATGTATGCTGATGATAAAGTTCAAACCGAATGAATAGGACCATTGATTTTTACATAGAACCCCTCATTGCTCTACCTGGTGATCTTGGATAATTCCACCCTGCTGGTGGAATCCAACTCCCCTCTACCTGCTCTCCTTTTCATTTTATTCTGTCCTATACCTTTTTTTATGTATTTTAAGGTTGCAGTTGGCAACCTTTTCTCATTGGAGATTCCTTTTCCTGTTTTATTTCTCCCTCCTAGAAGAAAAACTGCATAGCAAAACAGGTTACATGTACATATGATCTAGATTGTAGGCTCTAACGAGCAGGGTCCTCTGATTCCTCCTGTATTGAATTGTATTGCAACTGTACTGTTTGCCCTAAAAAACAGTACAGTACTGTTTGCCCTAACTTTGTAAAGTGCTGCACAAACTGTTGGTGCTATATAAACCCTGTATAATAATAATAATAATAATAATGTGATATCATGTTAATTGATGATATAATAGACCTGACTAAATCTATAGATGTTGGTTATACGCTGTTATTTTGAGCATTATGGTTTATATGCACTAAATAATATGTGTCATTCTGGCATGTATGCAATCTTGTTGTTAGCTAACTATATTGAAGTTTGCTTGCTTTTTCATATGCATACTAATCTTCAATAAAATTCTATTTGTAAAAAAATAAAAAAGGTCTTGATTTTACTGTTCTTTCTCAAGCTGGTTTGTACTGTATAAACGATTTAATTTAAATGTAGACAAACTGACTGCTGTGCATTAGTTACTGCATATAAGGCCCCTTTCACATGGTCGGACCGTATGTCCGTTTTTCATCCATCCGTTTTCGGATGAAAAACGGACATACATGTATGAACATCCGCAGACATCCGCTGACATCAGTCTCCGCTATGCTCCGTTTCTGATGAGGGTGGAAAACCCTACTTTTCCATCCGTCTGCGGATCGGGTGAAAACAGACACTACGGTCCGTCTTCATCCAATCCCTCATAGAGGAGAGCGGCGCTTTGATGGGCCGGTCCCTGCACAGTGTGCAGAGACAGACCTGTCACCTGCCTGCTCAGTGGAGATCGACGGAGCAATCCCCCGCTGAGCAAATCGGAACCCATACACGGACACGTCCATGTGAAAGGACCCTTATGCTGAATTACCACCAGTGTTGAATTCATTTCAAAGCTGCTAATAGTCCAGCTAGAATCGCATTACTGAAAACTGTCTCCTATGTCTCTTAACTTTGGTATGCTCTTACTGCTGCAACTCCACCCAAAAACTGAAACACTGCTATCTGCTTTTCTTATGTGTCTCTAATAATGCTGGTATGTTATTTTTACTTAACTGTCTGTAGACCTGTCCACAATGCTTTATTATCTCCCTTGGCTTACCCAAAATTATGGCCCGTTTAACTTTAGTGCCCTCTTGCTAGTCTGTTTCTGAATTAGGAATTTTACCCTGTTAACCAGCCAAGCTTTATTACCTCCTGAGTGATAATTAAAATCCACCCACACCCCACCCCACCCCTATCAGTATAAATATAAGCTTCTCTTGGGGGAAGCATTTGTGGGGGGGCACACATTTGCAATTTGGCTCTTTCTCAAAGTGGAAGCACTTCTGACGCTGCACTTCAATGAATGCACAAAGCGAAGGGACACAAGATAAACACTTTGAAAAAAAAACCCCACAGAGATCAGGTGACCTTGTTTACTCCTTTAGCTCTTTCTCCTTGTAACATGCATTCTCTACCACTCCTTTTGACAACTCTGTCCTCTATCCTGAAACTATCTCTCCTTCACCTCTCTTCTCCCCACCACAGTATATATATATCACCCTCACTTCTGTCCTCTCCTTATTACTGCACCCACCAACTCCTGCTAATTCTAAATCCACACACACTAAAAATCTCCAAGACCCTGGGGCATGTCCCTTCATATAAATCCCACTCCCATATTACCTCCCTCACCCTCTTGCTTCTCCTAACCTCTGGAGATATATCCCCAAACCCTGGGCCTCCATCATTTAACTGTACCCCATGCACCCATCACCCTGCACCCTCTGGCAGCAGCCGCAATCAACACAATTTAGTTCCCATTTCTATTCTTCCCAAGACCAGACTCCCTTTCTCTTGTGCCCTTTGAAACTCCCGCTCTGTCTGCAACACACTCACCTCTCTCCATGACCTCTTTATTGCCAACTCATTTAACCTTCTCGCCATTACCGAAACCTGGCTCCAGGAATCCGACACTGCGTCTTCTGCTGCCCTATCCCATGGTGGTCTTCTCTGGACTCACTTCCCCAGATCCTGTGGGCGTAAGGGAGGAGGTGTCAGAATCCTTCTAGCCCCACATAGCACCTTTCAGGTAATTCAGCCACCTCCCTCTCTGTCATTCTCCTCTTTCGAAGTACACTACATTCGTCTTTTTACTCCAATTTCTCTAAGGATAGCCGTGATCTACATGCTCCCTGGACCAGTATCAACCTTTCTTGATGACTTCTCTGCCTGGCTACCCTACTTTCTTTCCCCACAATCATTCTCAGGGACTTCAACATCCCTATTGATACTAACACTCCTGCCACTTCCAAACTTCTCAGCCTAACATCCTCCTTTGACCTGAAGCAGTGGATACATGCTCCTACTCACTCAGAAGGCAATATCCTTGACCTCGTTTTCTCTCACCTTTGCACTCCATGCAACCTCTCTAACTATCCATTGCCTCTCTCTGATCACCACCTTATTAGTTTCACTCTCTCCCTTTCCTTCACCTCCTCTCCCTCCAACCGCCTTAAAGTTACCCACAGAAACCTACGTCATCTCAACCCTTCTCTTCTCTACTCTGCTATCAACAACCTCTATGACAAAATCTCACCCCTATCCTGCTCCAACCTAGCCACTTCTGTCTACAATGCTTCACTTCTAGCCTCACTGGACTCACTGGCCCCCCTCACTACACACAGAATCAAGCCCCGACCCCTTCAACCTTGGCAAACAGATGATACTAGAAGTCTGAAAAAACGTAGTCGTGCTCTTAAGTGCCTGTGGCGTAAGACTAATGCCCCGTACACACGGTCGGATTTTCCGACAGAAAATGTGTGATAGGACCTTGTTGTCAGAAATTCCGACCATGTGTAGGTTCCATCACACATTTTCCAATGGATTTTCCGACACACAAAGTTTGAGAGCAGGATATAAAATTTTCCGACAACAAAATCCGTTGTCAGAAATTCCGATCGTGTGTACACAAATCCGACGGACAAAGTGCCACGCATGCTCAGAATAAATAAAGAGATGAAAGCTATTGGCCACTGCCCCGTTTATAGTCCCGACGTACGTGTTTTATGTCACCGCGTTCAGAATTATCGGATTTTCCGACAACTTTGTGTGACCGTGTGTATGCAAGACAAGTTTGAGCCAACATCCGTCTGAAAAAATCCTAGAATTTTGTTGTCGGAATGTCCGAACAAAGTCCGACCGTGTGTACGGGGCATTAGTCTCAGAGAGATTTCAACCAATATAAATCTGCCCTCCAAAAATACAATTCCAGCCTCCTCTCTGCCAAGAAGTCCTATTTTACCACTCTCATTAGCAACTTATCATCCCATCCCCGTCAACTCTTCTCCACCTTCAACTCTCTACTTCGTCCTCCACCGCCTCCACCCGCCAACTCACTCACTGCCCAGGAGATCGCCAATAACTTCAAACAGAAGATTGATACAATTCGTAGAGATCTCTACTGTTCCGATACCCTCCACGCTTTACACTTCATGCCCACAGGCACAATCATTACTTCCCTTTTTCAACCCCACCACTACAGACGAAGTTGCTAAACTACTTGCTAATGTCCACCTTACCACCTGCCCTCTGGATCCTGTTCCCTCACAAATGCTACGTTCACCCTCTGGCCCTATGCTACACTCTCTAACCCACATCTTCAATCTCTCCCTCTCTTCTGGCATCTTCCCCAACTCTCTAAAACATGCACTTGTCAGATCCATACTTAAAAAGCCCTCACTGGACCCATCCAATCTTAAAAACCTACACCCCATCTCCTTGCTCCCCTTCTTGCTCCAGACTCCTCAAACGTCTGGTCTACAACCGACTGAGCGTCCACCTCGCTGATAATAACCTTCTTGATCCCCTTCAGTCTGGATTTCGTCCTCAACACTCCACAGAAACTGCTCTCCTAAAAGAACAAACGATCTACTAATGGCCAAAACCAATCGACACTATTCTGTACTCCTACTCCTGGACCTCTCTGCTGCCTTTGATACGGTTGACCACCCCCTCCTCCTCAAAAAACTACACGCCTTTGGTCTCCGTGACTGTACACTTCGCTGGTTCTCTTCCTACTTATCCAACCGCACCTTTAGCGTTTCTTACAACTCTACTTCCTCCTCTCCTCTTCCTTTCTCTGTTGGGGTCCCCCAGGGTTCTGTTCTTGGACCTCTCCTATTTTCAATCTACATCTCCTCCCTGGGTCAACTGATAGCCTCCCATGGCTTCCAATACCACCTCTACGCTGACGACACCAAAATCTATTTCTCTACCCTTCAGCTCACTCCCTCTGTCTTCTCACGTATCACTAATTTACTATAAGATATATCAGTCTGGATGTTACACCACTTCCTCAAACTCAATCTATCCAAAACCGAAATGATTTTTCCTCCCCCATATGCCCCTTCCCCTGATCTTTCTGTCAAAATCGATGGCACAACTATAAGCCCATCCCCACATGCCAAGGTTCTAGGTGTAGTCCTAGACTCTGAACTCTCCTTCAAGCAACACATCCAATCACTGTCCAAATCCTGCCGCCTTAACCTCCGCAACATCTCCAAATTACGCCCCTTTCTAACCAATGACACAACAAAGCTCTTAATTCACTTGCTGGTCATCTCTCGCCTCAACTACTGCAACTCCCTTCTCATTGGTTTACCTCTACATAGTCTATCACCTCCTCAATCCATCATGAATGCCGCTGCCAGACTCATCCACCTTACTGTGTCTGCCACTCCTCTCTGTCAATCCCTCCACTGGCTTCCGCTCGGCCAAAGAATTAAATTCAAAATTCTAACAACTACGTACAGAGCCATCCACAATTTTGCCCCCAGCTACATCATGCAAATATCACGTGACAAGCACAAAGAAACTCTTCTGTGAGGACAAACCGGTACTAAAGGTATAATTCTTTATTGAATAAACTATCCATAGTATAAAAGTAAATCAAATATCAAACAACAACCCTTATTCCCAAAACACATTTAAAAAGACCTAATGTCTGGAGGAATTATTGGTGGCCACCAGTTGACAAATAAATCTCATCGATCTCTCATCCTCACATCCACATACACCATTCAATCAGATTCACTCGTCAGTTCTGTCTGGATGCTAAGTGTTCTCATCAAATGATTATGGGATTGGTCAGTAGAAGTGATGCATATGTTAGATCATCATAGGCAGTCCCGATCATTGATGGTGTATTCACAATTAAAGCAGTCCCATGAAAGATTTGAAGTGCAGGTGTGGTGAGACAATTCCAAAAAGATTCCGTGAAATTGGCTTAAGACAATTGCAGCTTTGAGTACAGCCAAATGTCAGTAATCTAATCACTTCAATATTAGCCAGCAGTAGGGTATCGCAGCACATAAGGAATAGCAGCTATGTGTTATTTGGAGATAAATATGACATTACCGTTGGCTGGAGCAAACCAGGGAATATCACCTCAAATCCGGTGTCCGCGGGATCGGCGTGCAGATGCCGGCTTTTAACGAGGAGATCTTGACGGACTGTGGATCGCTGTCACTGATGCTGGACATAGAGATCCTTTGTGTTGGTCACGACATACTCATCCGCTGTTTGCGATGTCAGTCTCCATCAGCTGTTTGCACGGACATCATCTCCTTAATGCTATAACAGGTGCTATAACCGCTGAAAGGGCCGCAAGTGTCAGGCTCTGCTGCTAATTCACGGTCAGTATGGAGAGAGGTTTAGAGGAAAAAAGTTGAATTGTAAGTGTGTGGCCATCCAAAGATCCTTCTTGTGGATATCACCTTAATGATGCTTACATGTTTCGCTAAATAATAGCTTCCTCAGAGCATGCGCATTAGTGTGTCAGCCAGAGTATATATAGTCATTTCAATTAGGTTTCAATTAATTACTAATGGTCAGCTGTCCACAGCGCATAAATCATTCATGATATCATTCACCCGTGCATAGTCACACCTAGTGCAGCGGAACATTCAGTGTTTAACCCCCTGTGTATCTAAAAACATCTTTGGGTATTAGGTTTTTGTATAGGAACTGTCCTTCCTGTTTAGATTGACCAGAGTAACTAGAAGTTGGCACCACCAGTTTATAAAAGGAACAAATATGCACTATCCCAGATCATTTAAGGGAATTTTTATATAAGTAAATCAACTATTGAAAACTTCTACGTTGCCTAGTAGATACGGGGGTGAATGAATAAATATAGCCCAGAGAAGTTTCCTATGCATGTATATACCTAAAAGCTGATCATTAATTTAGATAAATAATTTTGGAAAATTAGATCAGTACATGCCGCTCTAATATACGAAATAGGGAAACTTCACATGCAATGTTTATAAGAGATAAAGGGCATTGAACGAGGTTTCTTGATAGCGAGTCATCGGTTATCATTTTTAATCATAAGCAGATCATATATAGACAATGGTTTAGTGAATCATTGGTTCAATGCCGTCCTATATCCAGACCAATAAGCACTCTGGGGAAGTGATTCAACCATATGGGTTACCAAATATAGCCATTCCAAAAAATTGCTACACTCCACTGTTTAGTGGTAAAGAGTATATGTAGCAATCCTGTGAAATGTCAAGTAAAGATCTTTGGTAACAAGTCCATGTAGTGCCCACTAGTCAGAATAGAGGAGTCATATATAAACAAATATAAACAAACAGCAATTATGAGGGCTCCCAACTTAGTTCCATCAAATGGGGAATCTCCGTTCATATCCACAGGCCCCTTGTTAGGGGGGCTTGGCGATGGTAGTAACCCTTTATGGTTCTAAGAAAACAGATAGGTTGCATTCATTGTTTAGGCCTCGTGGCTGCATACTTTTTAACATAAATATCCACATTTTTTCTTTTTGATATAACACTTTGTCAAAATCACCTCTCCTTGTGGGCAAATTCAGTTTATAGATACCTTTACATTTAAGGCCACTTGGGTCTCCATTGTGTTTCTCCAGAAAATGCAATGATAAGGGTGCCTCATCATCCTTATTTAATATGCTTTGGATATGTTCACCAACGCGGACTTTAAGCTGTCTTTTGGTCTTGCCCACATAAATAAGACCACACGGGCATGTGAGCACATAAATGACCCTCGTTGACCGACAGTTAATAAAATGATGAATTTTAAATTGTTTTGTGTCGTCCGAGTTGGTAAACGTATCCGTCTTGTCTACATATTTACAGATGTGGCATCTGCCACATCGAAACATACCCCTAAGGGGAGGGAGGCTGGTAAGCCAATTGCGTCTGGTAGGTCTCGTATATTCCGAATGGACCAAGTTGTCTCTCAAGTTTGTGGCCCTTCTTGCCGTCATTAAGGGTCTATTACCTACTATTCTCCCCACTATAGGGCATTCGGCTAGAATATGCCAATGGCGATTGAGTATTTTACGAACTTGCCCCCATTGTGTCCCATATTTTGTGATGATCCTTATTGGGGGAGGGGTGGTTTTGTCTAGTTGTTGAACAGATTTTTTTTAGAAAGTAAGGATGATCGTTCAGTAAGGTAAGCACGTTTTTTCGCTTTTCTGATACATCCATGTGAGTATCCTCGTTCACGGAATCGCCCGTATAGTTCGCGGGATTCCAGGAGGAATGTATTGTCCTCTGAGCAATTGCGTCTGGTACGTAAGAACTGCCCCACTGGGATTCCGTGGATGAGGGACCTCGGATGATGGCTTGTAGCCAAAAGCAGAGTATTAGCTGCTGTATCCTTCCTGAACGTTTTTGTGGAAATTTGTCCATTGTTGATCTGAATCTGAAGGTTAAGAAAGGGCAGAGTACAGGAATCAAAAGAAAATGTCAGTTTGATATTTGAATCATTCAGATTCAGTTCGTCAATGAAGGACTGCAGTTCCCGGGGGGTCCCCCCCCATAGCATAATCACGTCATCTATGTACCTCAGCCACATGAGACAGTGGCTGAGGTACATAGACGAGGGATAAACGTGCTCCCGTTCCCATAGGCCTAAGTGCAGACAAGCGTATGCTGGTGCCCATGGTGCCCCCATGGAGGTACCCCTTATCTGTCTATAATACTGATTCAGGAATTGAAAGCAGTTGTTGTCCAGCATAAACTGTAGCAAGTCTCCAATAAATTCATTCTGAGCGGCTAATTGTGGGAACTTAGAGTCAAGAAAATACTGTACCGCTCTAAGTCCACACTCATGTGGGATCGACGTATATAAGGATTCCACGTCAATCCCCACCAATATGGTGTCTGTTGGTACCCTGAGTCCGTCAATTTTCCCCAAAACATCACGGGTGTCCTGTACATAGGAAGGGAGATCAGTCACAAGTTCCTTTATCATTGCGTCAACGAATTTGCCAACCCTCTCCAGTGGTCCTTTTATCGCTGACACTATGGGCCTTCCTGGAGGGTTTGTTATTGACTTATGCAGTTTGGGTATTATATAAAAGGTTGGCGTATTAAATTCGCTGACACAAAGATATTTCGTTTCCTTATCTGAAAGGAGGTTGCTGTCACACGCCATCCTTAATTTGAAATTTAGAGTATCAATGATTTCAAGAAAAGGATTGTAAGGTAGTTTCTTATATGTAGTTTGATCATTTAAGAGGCGCATAGTTTCCTTCTCATACATATCTGGTGATAGCAATACTGTATTTCCACCTTTATCACTGCTTTTAATGATAATATCCTTAGAATCTTTAAGTTCTCTAAGGGCTTTTCTCTCCTCCGGACTTAAATTGTCTATTCCAGAATAGTCCCAGTTAAGTGTGGACAGATCCCTTTGGACCTGCTCCAAAAATGACTGGATCTGTTTATGTTTCGAGAGAGAAGGCATTTTGAGAGACCTGATGGTTAGATTGGAGGGACGTAGGGTTATGGATGGAGGGCTATTTATTTCCTCATTGAGACTAGTATTGTCATTTTCCTCCAACAGAGATACAAGTATCTCCAAAGCCTCCCTCTCTTCCCTGGTCTTCTCATCATTAAGATTCATTTCCCCTTTATCAGAGTGCCAGAATCTAAAGATGACCTTACGTAGGAATAGGTTTATATCCTTAAACACCTCAAATTCACTCATTGAATTTGTAGGTGAAAAAGAGAGTCCCTTTTGTAAAAGTGATATATGGTGCTGATTTAAAGGAAAATTTGATAAATTAACCACTTTTTTATCTTGTGTACCTGGAACATGTATGTTGTGTGTTTCCTTGAAGCTTTCCTCCTTAATTAGGTCCTCCGCGAGGACGATCTTAGTTCCCTCTGGCTTCCTTTTATGTCTCTTTCTCTTCCTTGACTTCCGTTTTTGCCTTGGGGAGGAATTTTCCCTATCTTGCCCTGGCCCCTTCTGGAATTTGGGCTGTTGGGTGCCCCTCCCTCCGTGTCTAAAAAAGCAACTGTCTTTTCAAGATTTCCTGTTTCGCTATCTGTGGATGAGTATCTTGATTGGGTTACTTTAGACCTTTTTCTATGGTTTCGTCTGCGGGATCTACTTCTACCTCTGGGTATACTGGGGTCGAACACCTCGCCACTTTCCCAGTCCTGTAGGTTTTGTTTAAATTTTTCCTGTTTTGTAGACTTCAGGGTTCTTTGTGTTTTTTCTACCTCTTTCTTTAGGAGTTCATTAGATTTAATGAATAGAGGATCCTCTTTATATGGTTCAAGTAATTGGACACTTGTATCTATGTCCCTTTTAATCTCTTCTAGCTGTAGCTGTTCTTCCTCAACTATCATGTTAAGGATAGCTAGACCACGTTCCAAACAGCTTTGTTTCCAAAGCTGGAGAAATCTTGGGGTATGTAAATGCCCTGCTGGAGTCACTCTTTCTCTCAAACCTCTAGGAATTATTTTGTGTGCGATATGCGATTTTAGTGAGGAGATGTCCCACTTTCTGTTAAGGAATTTAATCGTAAGTTTTTTGTGGTTTTTCAAAAGTCCTTTTAGGGTTTCATCTCCACCACTATGTGTCGCAGTCGCTTCACCTGAAAATGCAGATTGTATTTCAAGGTCAATTTCTTCATCCAATAGATATGCCATCCTCCAACTGGTAATGAAAAGGGTCTATAATTTCCCACTATTTCCCTAATTAATACCCGCATGTGATATGTGTATATATTTAGAGTGCACTCAGAATGTCCCTCAGTGTATTTATTAAAAAATGTCAGAGGAATAAATGGGTGGGTGGATAGGGAGAGGAGTCACTTTAGAAGGGAAGTATGATCCCACTAAATTTTGAATAATCAGTGAAAAAAGGGGGGGGAAAAAAAATGACTCAAATGCTCCTATATACCGAACCGGACCTCCCTCTGAAGAGCTGAGCGGCCTTACATTGGTCCTAACCTCTTACGGGGATTAAGAACCGGTTGTACCGTCTAAATCCTGCTTCTCGGCTAATGGTTATAGATCAGAGACGCAAGGATTTAGTTGTCCTCTGAGTTATAATTAATCATGCAAATATCACGTGACAAGCACAAAGAAACTCTTCTGTGAGGACAAACCGGTACTAAAGGTATAATTCTTTATTGAATAAACTATCCATAGTATAAAAGTAAATCAAATATCAAACAACAACCCTTATTCCCAAAACACATTTAAAAAGACCTAATGTCTGGAGGAATTATTGGTGGCCACCAGTTGACAAATAAATCTCATCGATCTCTCATCCTCACATCCACATACACCATTCAATCAGATTCACTCGTCAGTTCTGTCTGGATGCTAAGTGTTCTCATCAAATGATTATGGGATTGGTCAGTAGAAGTGATGCATATGTTAGATCATCATAGGCAGTCCCGATCATTGATGGTGTATTCACAATTAAAGCAGTCCCATGAAAGATTTGAAGTGCAGGTGTGGTGAGACAATTCCAAAAAGATTCCGTGAAATTGGCTTAAGACAATTGCAGCTTTGAGTACAGCCAAATGTCAGTAATCTAATCACTTCAATATTAGCCAGCAGTAGGGTATCGCAGCACATAAGGAATAGCAGCTATGTGTTATTTGGAGATAAATATGACATTACCGTTGGCTGGAGCAGACCAGGGAATATCACCTCAAATCCGGTGTCCGCGGGATCGGCGTGCAGATGCCGGCTTTTAACGAGGAGATCTTGACGGACTGTGGATCGCTGTCACTGATGCTGGACATAGAGATCCTTTGTGTTGGTCACGACATACTCATCCGCTGTTTGCGATGTCAGTCTCCATCAGCTGTTTGCACGGACATCATCTCCTTAATGCTATAACAGGTGCTATAACCGCTGAAAGGGCCGCAAGTGTCAGGCTCTGCTGCTAATTCACGGTCAGTATGGAGAGAGGTTTAGAGGAAAAAAGTTGAATTGTAAGTGTGTGGCCATCCAAAGATCCTTCTTGTGGATATCACCTTAATGATGCTTACATGTTTCGCTAAATAATAGCTTCCTCAGAGCATGCGCATTAGTGTGTCAGCCAGAGTATATATAGTCATTTCAATTAGGTTTCAATTAATTACTAATGGTCAGCTGTCCACAGCGCATAAATCATTCATGATATCATTCACCCGTGCATAGTCACACCTAGTGCAGCGGAACATTCAGTGTTTAACCCCCTGTGTATCTAAAAACATCTTTGGGTATTAGGTTTTTGTATAGGAACTGTCCTTCCTGTTTAGATTGACCAGAGTAACTAGAAGTTGGCACCACCAGTTTATAAAAGGAACAAATATGCACTATCCCAGATCATTTAAGAGAATTTTTATATAAGTAAATCAACTATTGAAAACTTCTACGTTGCCTAGTAGATACGGGGGTGAATGAATAAATATAGCCCAGAGAAGTTTCCTATGCATGTATATACCTAAAAGCTGATCATTAATTTAGATAAATAATTTTGGAAAATTAGATCAGTACATGCCGCTCTAATATACGAAATAGGGAAACTTCACATGCAATGTTTATAAGAGATAAAGGGCATTGAACGAGGTTTCTTGATAGCGAGTCATCGGTTATCATTTTTAATCATAAGCAGATCATATATAGACAATGGTTTAGTGAATCATTGGTTCAATGCCGTCCTATATCCAGACCAATAAGCACTCTGGGGAAGTGATTCAACCATATGGGTTACCAAATATAGCCATTCCAAAAAATTGCTACACTCCACTGTTTAGTGGTAAAGAGTATATGTAGCAATCCTGTGAAATGTCAAGTAAAGATCTTTGGTAACAAGTCCATGTAGTGCCCACTAGTCAGAATAGAGGAGTCATATATAAACAAATATAAACAAACAGCAATTATGAGGGCTCCCAACTTAGTTCCATCAAATGGGGAATCTCCGTTCATATCCACAGGCCCCTTGTTAGGGGGGCTTGGCGATGGTAGTAACCCTTTATGGTTCTAAGAAAACAGATAGGTTGCATTCATTGTTTAGGCCTCGTGGCTGCATACTTTTTAACATAAATATCCACATTTTTTCTTTTTGATATAACACTTTGTCAAAATCACCTCTCCTTGTGGGCAAATTCAGTTTATAGATACCTTTACATTTAAGGCCACTTGGGTCTCCATTGTGTTTCTCCAGAAAATGCAATGATAAGGGTGCCTCATCATCCTTATTTAATATGCTTTGGATATGTTCACCAACGCGGACTTTAAGCTGTCTTTTGGTCTTGCCCACATAAATAAGACCACACGGGCATGTGAGCACATAAATGACCCTCGTTGACCGACAGTTAATAAAATGATGAATTTTAAATTGTTTTGTGTCGTCCGAGTTGGTAAACGTATCCGTCTTGTCTACATATTTACAGATGTGGCATCTGCCACATCGAAACATACCCCCCAGCTACATCACTAGCTTAATCTCAAAATACCAACCTACTCGTTCTCTTCGTTCCTCTCAAGACCTCCTGCTCTCTAGCTCCCTCGTCACCTCCTCCCACGCTCACCTCCAGGACTTTTCTGAAGCCTCTCCAATCCTATGGAATGCCCTATCCCAATCTGTCTGCTTATCTCCTACTTTATTAGCTTTTAGACGTTACCTGAAGACCCTTCTCTTCAGAGAAGCCTACCAACACCTAACAACTGTATTTTCATTTTTTCCATCAGCCCGTCCCCCACAGTTTTTATCTTTTGTTGCCACTTGACCCTCCCTTCTAGATTGTAAGCTCTAACAAGCAGGGCCCACTGATCCCTCCTGTATTGAATTGTATTGTAAGTGTACTGTCTGCCCTCATGTTGTAAAGCGCTGCGCAAACTGTTGGCGCTATATAAATCCTGTATAATAATAATAATAAAAATATCAGTCAGCTGTAAGGCCTGTTTCACATGGGTTTCAGCTTGTATAATGCCCCGTACACACGGTCGGATTTTCCGATGGACAATGTCCGATCGGAGCGTGTTGTCGGAAATTCCGACCATGTGTGGGCGCCATCGGACATTTTCCATCGGATTTTCCGACACACAAAGTTGGACAGCAGGAGATAAAATTTTCCGACAACAAAATCCGATCGCGTCAATTCCGACCGTGTGTGGCCTGTTCCGACGCTCAAAGTGCCACGCATGCTCAGAAGAAATTCCGACACGGGACAGCTCGTTCTGGTAAACTTAGCGTTCGTAATGGATACAGCACTTTTGTCACGCTGCAATGTTAAAAATGGTTTAATACAGCGCACTCTCTTCTTCTTTATAATGTGACAAGAATTAAGTCATTTTGCTGCTCATATTCACACACACTTCTCACAAACTTATTTCGTTACTATTTATCGGGATTCCCTCAATATATTTTGATTTCTCACATCTGACAACATATTTTTTTTTTTTTGGTGATTTTGATTTGTACTCCCGAAAATGTTTGTGTGTTTTTGGTGACAAGTTCCCACAACACCACTAATATGTTGTTCTATTTAATCTGTAGGAGATTGTTTGGTGTTGTTGTCTCTTGTTAATTTCACATTTTATGTTAGAAATGTACCTGAATCGTCACCAACAAACTGTCCTTTTTGGATGAAAACACACATAGGAGAGTAGAATTTACCTAAAAATATTTTATTAAGGGGTCACAACTATAAACAAAGAGGGAGGCAACGCTGGAGAAACTGCAGAAATTGGCGAAGCCTTGGACCCCCAGGGCAGACATCAATTATTTAAAAGCAAAATTGGTGGCCTGAGGAGTCCATATCTAAGGGAGGGCAGTCTGGTCCACAAGTCCCAGAGATCCGGAAAGCAGCAGATGACATCTGTGTCCCCAGGCTGTGGTCATACGAGAGACTGCATCTTCTGTCAGACCAGACTGAACCCAGGGTCATCACTCTTTGGTCTTCCTTCCACGCTTCCTTACAGGCTTTGGCTGTGGTGGTCTAGTTGTGGCAGCAGGAGGAGGAGGAGGAGGAGGATCGTCCCTCTCAATGACATCCGTCTTGTGTGTCAGTTCCCCACTCTCCCCCTTACGTAGGACTTTATAAATCAGGTCCTCAGAGATCTTGCGTTGGCCCTCCTGCATGCCCAGCAATTTGGTGGCAGCCATGCAGGCAAAGGCCTCTTCAGGACTGGGGAAGGCTCTGAGGGACGCCGAAGCCTCCTGGATCAGCCTGTATGCTGAATCCTGCACAGGACTGGGAGTGGCCTTCCTGGCCCTTTTGTATGGCAGGCGGAGGGGAGGAACCTGAGACTCAGTCAGGCTGCGACTTGTCCCAGGCTTCTCTTGGCTGACACTTAGCCCCGCCTCCTCCTGGCTGCCACTAATCCCCGCCTCCTCCTGGCTGCCACATTCCACAGCCTCCTCCTGGCTGAGGTCTTCCTGTGTATGAAAAAGGGACATAGTTTTAGTATTTTTTACATCAATCACACACAATTTTCACCTCCTGACTGCTGCAAATTGAATGTTAACAAATATAACAGACTATCATTCTGAGCCCAGCATTTTGCATTCTTGTCACAATTTTGGGTGCCCACTACTGTCTATTGATATGTAAAACACTTTTTTTAATCAGCAATTAATGATCAATAATAACATCTAGTAAACATCATTTATTTATTGCCCAGAAATCAGTAGAATAATGCTATACCTGACTCCAGCTGGGCTCCTCCACTTCTTCCTGGCTGGAAGGCCCAGGTTGGACATCGGAAGCCTCAGCTGGTATGGAAGGAAGCGTGGAAGGAAGAGTGGAAAGGGATTCCCTGACTTCAGTGTGGTCTGACAGAAATCGCAGTCTCTCATAGTACCACAGCCTGGGGACATAAATGTCATCTGCTGCAGCTCCGGACCTCTGGGAATCTGTGACCTTCTTGCGCTCCCTAAGATACGTGCTCCTCAGGCCACCAATTTTTGCTTTTAAATAAGGGATGGTTGCTGTGGGGACCACCGGCTTCACCAACTCCAGCAGTTTCTCCAGCGCTGCCTGCCTCTTCTGTTTGTGATTATAGTGGGGGTGTCTGACCTGCCACAGACAGGGCAGCTCCCTGTACTTGTCTATGAACAGGGGCATGAAATTGTGGTCGTTGAACCCATCCATTTTCTCTGCAAGACACAACACAAGACAAACCCTAATGTCAGGCCAAACTCCCCTAATCTTGTTACAATATAGGCTTCAATTTTGAAGCAGTATAGGCCCAAGTTTAGATCCTACCTTCGTTAGCATGATCGGTGTCTCCGATGCTCCTTCCTCCGCTCACAGATCGTACGTAAGACGCGCGCGTTACAATTTATACACACTGCGCATGCGTATAACTCCGCCCGCCCCTGACGTTCTTTCTATTCTATTCCCCGCCCCTTTTCGTTCGGCGCAGTGGAGGAAGAGCACATGGCGGATAGACAGCAGGATCGTGCTAATTACAGCAACGAGGAGGAGGAGGAAAGGCCGGAGCCTGAAACGTCCCGATCCAGAAGGAGATTAAAGGACTCAAATATGCCCTTTGGGGAGATGTTGGAGATGGTGGACATCCTGAAGAAGGCCGACTATGATGGAAAGTATGGGCCTTACCCCAACCACAATGTCCGAAAGGCCCAGATCATGGCGAAAGTGGTCAGGAGTCTGCACCGGGGTACGACGATCGAAAGATTAGCTCAGGAAACGGTGGTCAGACCTGAAATTACGAGAACATGAGCAGTACAGAAAGATCCGGAGAGTGCTGCAAAAAAGTAAGTAGTTGTGCTGTGTTCCTATTGTTCTTGTGTTTATTACGTTCGTGCTGCTCCATGTGCTTTTATTAACTGTTGTACAGTTTAAAATGGCAACTTTCATGTTCATGGGCACATTATTCGTTCGGATCACACATTTTTATTTCGGACTATAAAATACCATTGTTTAGGCCATATGCATTTGGCCACCATTTTGAGGCCCTATACTTGTCTTCAAAGAATTTGGTTGTGTAGATGGCTTTGTTACTAGAATGAAATGCAAACTAGATTCTGTGTAAGGAGAGGACACTGAGCAGCTGTTTTCACATCTGGACACTGGAGCACTAGTGTGGGACCCCAGAACACCATTTTTATTAGGGGGGCCACACAGGTGCTCCAGTGTATACTATAGGGGGGGCTACATCTGTGAAGCTTGTACCAAACAGGTAAAGTATTGCAGCTTGACAAAGGACACTAAAAAAGCTACATCTTGGAACTCGGCTAAAATAGATAATTGTACCCCACTTCCAAGCAATGTTTCATCTTTATAGTTCTGCCATCAAATATCTGTGTGCTAAGTATACCATTTTTGTTTTACATAGGGGAGAAAAGACTCGGAGGACACCCCTCATCTGAGGAGACCAGAGCCCCCCCCCCTCTGGAAGAAGGGGAAATCCCCCCAACACAAGCTGAGCAGGAGGAAGAAGACGTGGTGGAACTAGTCACCACAACAGGTGAGTGTCTGCGACCACAGGCTCAGATAAGAGATGGATGGCGGCATTTTTTGAAACCTAATTTATTTTGGGTTTCCTCTCTTTTTAGGTGATCGTGAGGTTGTGGATCCAGATCCTTTCACATCCGAAAGTGCCCAGATCCTGATCAGGGAGATCATGGGGTGTAATTTACAATTGGAATTCATCAAACAAAACATCAATGATGTTATTCCAAAATATAAAAACTTCATTGATGTTTTGGGGCGAGTTTAAAGCCCCTCCAAATCACTTTCTTCTTTTGTGTGCTACAATGTGCGAAATGTTTTTGTGATTTTTCCCAAAGCCAAATTTGGAGGATGCACACAGTGTGTCAACATGTGCTATCTGCCATCACGGGAGATCAATGGACGCGTTTTGGGGGTGCAACCCCTTCCTCAATTATAAAGTAGCGGTGAGGAAGGGCTTTCTCCCCCAAAACACGTCCCTTGATCCCCCGTGATGGCAGCTAGCACATGTTGACATTGGGAAATTGGTGTGCATCTTCCAAATTTGGCTTTTCCTGGGGTGATTTCCCCCCATCTGAACGCAATATCAAACACAGTTCCTAAATACTCATGTCTGATATTGTCTTCCAGTTCTACCAAATGTGAACTTTGTAAGATCAAGATTTGTGTCTTTTCTTGTTGGTTTTACACAGGCCTGTTTTCTATAAAATGCACATTTGGATTTTGGATAATGACACCACAAAAATTGTTATACAACAAACATGTCGGTTTGTCAGAAAAACCTTTGGTAAATGCACATGTGATTGTGCAGGTATTAAAAAGATTGTTCATCAAGAATGTGTGGATTATTGTCTCAACGCTACAACACTTTTGGGGTGATGTAATTGTTGTTTTATGAGAAAATGGGGGTAATTTCCTAAGGACAAATCCTCTTTGCACTACAAGTGCAGTTTCAGTGCAGTTGCAAGTGCACTTGTAGTGAAAAGTGTCTTTGCATTTAGTAAATAACAGCCAACAGTGCTTTGTATAAGGTTACACAATCACGACATTTTCTGCACTCCACACATTTCTGTCAGGGTCAGCTCAAACAAACACAAGCAGTAAATGTCCACAAAGAAGAGCCTGGGGGGAGATGCCTGTCGAGAACTTGAGGTCCTGCAGACTTCTCCCTGTGGCCAAATACCGCAAGGTAGCGACCAACCTCTGCTCCGCAGTGATGGCTTGCCTCATGCAGGTATCCTGCCTGCTAATATAGGGGGTCAGCGAAGCCAACAAACGGTGAAATACGGGGTCCGTCATCCTGAGAAAGTTCCTGAAATCATCAGGATTATTCTCACAGATCTCACGGAGCAAAGGCATATGACAGAACTGGTCACGCTGAAGCAACCAATTCTTGGTCCATGAACTCCTCCCCACCCTGTTCATGGACTGGACTTGTGTCAAGGTCAGGACCCCAACACCAAGCCCCCGCACAGCACGAACTCTACGAGGAGTACGCATACGAAACATGGCTAGAAAACGGTCGGCTGCTCAGAACGAAGTAACAGAACGCACTGAAGAACAGCAAGGGCTGTGAAGAGCGACCTGAAAAACAGCAATGAGCAGGCAAGATCACACAGAAAACTCCGATACGAACTGACTGCACGCACTGAAGAGCAGATACAAACCCACAAGCACAAACTGAACGGCAGAAAACGATCTGAAAGCCACGAGTCTGGAAAAGCGCGAATCGTCTCTCACCAAACTTTTACTAACACGAGATTAGCAAAAGGAGCCCAAAGGGTGCCGCGCTTGGTTCTGAACCGGCCTTTTCTAGTCTCGTCGTACGTGGTGTACGTGACCGCGTGGTTGTTGATTGGAAATTCCGACAACTTTGTGCGACCGTGTGTAGGCAAAACAAGTTTGAGCCAACATCCGTCGGAAAAAATCCTAGGATTTTGTTGTCGGAATGTCCGAACAAAGTCCGACCGTGTGTACTGGGCATAAGAGCAGTGTGTGAACAGCAAGCTTTTTTCAAACTTACAGCGAGCATTTGGCAATCTTCGAAAAGCTTTCTCTAAGTCTTTAACACACCCTTCACCCTGCACCCTTAAAGTGGATGTAAACCCAATGTCATCCTTTCTAAACTACTGCCCTAGGGGTTATCTATAAGGATATACATGCCTCCTGCATGTATCTTTACCTGTCAAATGTCTCCCCTCTGTCTGTTATGAGAGCCGAAAAACTGTAGATTCTGTGGGTGGGTCTGTTGTCTGGACCTCGGTGGGTGGAGTCGTGATGTCAGTAGACTCCCCGCCCACCTCTACACTCCCCTTGTCAATATGCATTTCTCCTGTCTATTTCTTACACTGAACTTCTGCTATGATCTCTAACATCCAGTGAAAAGACAGGAAAGTAACCACATGATTTCAGCATGCCAAATCATGCTGAGGTGTGGAACAGCCAATCCTTGCAGAGCTGCTGAAGAAAGGAGTGGGGTGGGAATTAAAAAATAATGCATGTCTTAGGCTAGTGCACGAGATATGTAAATCACCTGTCACTCACAGCAAGGGGGAGGATTTGACAAAGTTTTTCTCTGTTTGTCAAGATTTATCTCAAAGAACAATAAAAGAGGATTGCTCAGAGATGGATTAACTCTGTGTGGCAAGACTGGGCTCAAATGATAGGAAATCGTATACTTTACATAATGACCAAAAAAAATTTTCGGGTTTACATCCACTTTAATGTTTTACACAGATCTTAATGGGAGTGCTGATTGTCACTTTAAACAAGCTGCTAGCAGGCTTTGGCAGGCCTTTAGCAAGCTTTGAGTAGTTCTGAAGCCTGCTAGCAGCTTGTTTAAAGTGGCAATCAGTACTTCCAATAGGATCTGTGTTCAACATTTACAAACTGGTGCTGAATGGTACTTTAAGGGCTCATTCACATTAAAAAACTGCATGTGTACTGTGTGTTTTTGCATGCATAGTAACATGCATTAGACACGCATTTTTAGGCATATTTGCATGCTTTTGCTGTTCATTTTTCTGTGTTCACTGAACTGCATTGTGATACATTTATTGTGCATTTGCACAAAAATGGCTGCAAAAGTGGACAAACATAAAATTGATGAAACTTAGACCCCGCACTTCAGGTGAACTCGTGTCATCAGCCAGGGTGACCTGCATGTATACCTGTCCTGTTTGTTGGTGGGTGCTGCTCCACAGCTAGGGCTAATTGGCCTCCGAGCCTGACTCTAGACCGTGACAGCTAAACTTGCTCAAAAAACCTTATCAAAGTACACAGAGAGCATATGACATCCAGTCTTTCTGCCACTGATCAACATGCTCACAGTTCATTCAGACTACAAACTTGTCTGTGGATGGATCGATTTTGAATGACATGGCTGTGTGGGTCGCAGTAGGGGATCAGGGAGTGAACGCGGGGGGGGGGGTGCCTAGTAACATGTTACACCCTAAATTTGAGTGTAACATGTAACTAAAGGAGAACTTATCCTTTAAATTGAAAATAACATGGAATATGCTAAGCCATATTTTTATTCTTTAGGCCTCAAATTCATATTTTTCCTTTAGTAAATACCTATTATTTGTTCAACTAGTTGAGGACACTGGGTGTGCTACACCCACCCCAAAAAAGTAATGAAAATACACAGGGCATGTGTTGCATGTCCAGTCTGTCTGCCCTACTGCCACACCCATCCCCCTCTCCTGGAAAATCTTGACATTAATCGCTGTGTAAATACAGCAGCTCTAGTAGCTGCTGCTGTTAAAAAAAATGCCATTTGACTCAGTGTTTATCAACACTGTTCAGATGCGAAATTGAGAAAAACAACGCAACATCTCTGTTCAACTATCATTTTCCTGCTGATGTTACTATTTTATTAACTATTAATATTTAAACTTTTTTTTAACATTTTTAAAATATTGCTTTATCTTATTTGTAAATTGCTTTGTGATAATTTTAGCATCATTTTAAACAAGACAAATTATAGAATAAAATGTATACTTTTTATCTACAGTAGCAATTTTTTATTTTAAACTAAAATTGATCAAAAGAGAAAATGTGTGTTTTTTAGTTGTTACTTTGTCTATTGATTGCACAAAAAAATGTTTGGAAGACAATATCACAAATAGAAAGACTTGTTTGTCCTTAAAAAAAAGGAAAACAATATATGTATTACTTTGTCTTAAGTAATTACAACGTTATTGCTGAAAAAACGGATCCATAGCAGAAATGTAAAAACTGTGCTTGTGTGTTCATAAGGGGTGTACAGGCGTGACAGGTGAAGTGGTTCAGTAGGCAATTCTACTTAGTAAGGCTAAGTTTACACTTGCAGTTGGGGGTCAGTAAAAAGTTGAGCCGCAAAGGCAGCCTTACGAGGGTGTACAAATGCCATGGCCAAGATGCTTTACATCATGGCAAGGTAAAAATGATCCCCTGTCCCATTCAGTGGGCAGTACAATTCCCAAATGCATCATATTCATGTGAATGGGGCAGTGCTACAACTATGACATTAGGCTCATGGTTATGGCACAATAATGCCATTCAAACAACCTGCTCGACTGTCAAAAGAAAAGAAAAACAGGAAGACACACATGTAAACAAGCCCATGGTGCTTCTCAACAGATTCAGTGGATTGGGATATATTGGCAGGACATAACATGTCATCAATAGGAGACATACAAGTAATAAGAAATTGTGGTTGTGAAATCCACTGCTTATCAGTACATATTCTGGCTTTCATTACAGTTTAGATATGCTTCAAGACATGAGAAAAACATGAGGGAAACCAATTAACAGCATGAATAATTCATACTACTAAAATTTATTCCACAATATAAACCATTCATTTTTCTCACTGAAGTACATTTTGGCATACTGTCAGTGCATATTATATACAGGTTACACACCCAGTAAAAAAAATTGGTGACTTAAAGCAGTATGAAACCGAAAAACAAACCACTTGTCTGCTGTCACTAACATTGTGTCAAATACCTTACGAAACAAGGGAAGTAGAGGGAGGGGATGTATTTCAACAATAAATGACATATTAACCAAGCCAAACTACAAACCGCCATCCATGTTACAATGGTAATAAGAACTAAATATAACTTTGGACCTCCCTGGCCAGCAAGAATTAGCTAATGACTAGTCAAAAATCTCTATTAATATAACCCTGGTATAATAATTTACAAAACACTAGTATGATTTTATATGGTGCCTATCAGGATAACCAAGATGTGCCCACAAGCATAGTCTAAATGCTACAAAAGCTGTGGTTAAGTGGGCATCATGCTTCATATTTGATGGCAATGCCTTAACATAAACATATTCTGGATTAGAATCTTAAACCACTTCAATATCAGGCACTTTCCCCCCTTCCCACCCAAGCCAATTTTCAGCTTTCAGTGCTGTCACTTTTTAAATGACAATTGCGCGGTCATGCTACACTGTACCCAAACAAAATAATTTTGTTCCCACAAATAGAGCTTTCTTTTGGTGGTATTTGATCACCTCTGCGGTTTATATTTTTTGCTAAACAAATAAAAAAAGACCAAATTTTTTTTTTTTTTAAGTTTCTTTGTTTCTGTTATAAAATGTTGTGAATAAGTAAGTTTTCTCCTTCACTGATGGGCACTGATGAGGCTGCACTGACGGGCACTGATAAGGCGGCACCGATGAGGTGGCACTGATGGGCACTGAAAGGCTGCACTGATGGGTACTTATGAGTGGCACTGATAGGCGGCACTGATGGGCACTGATGGGTGGCACTGATAGATGGCACTGGCAGGCATTGCTGATGGGCACTGATTGGCATCTGCCTGGGCACTGATCCAGGGTGGCATAACTGGTGGGCGTCCTTTGTGGGCTTTCCTGGTGGTCCTCGCGGTATCCCTGGTGGTCCTGGGTGGACATCAGCGGGGGGGCTGCGATGATAAACAATCAGCACAGACCCCCCTGTCAGGAGAGCAGCCGATCGGCTCTCCTCTACTCGCGTCTGTCAGACGTGAGTGAGGAAAAGCCGATAAATGGCTTTTCCTGTTTACACTGTGATCAGCCGTGATTGGACACATCTGATCATGTGGTAAAGAGCCCCCGTCAGAGGCTCTTTACCGAGATCGATGTTGCGGTGTATCAGACTGACACACCACGACTGCGATCGCTGCACTGCTCGCCCCCTAGAGCACGCGATCGCGGCTTATCCTGCTGGACGTCATATGATGCCCAGTCAGGATAACTGAACCACTTCCCGGCCGTCATTTTGCTATAGGCCGGGCAGGAAGTGGTTAAAGGGTAACTCCACTTTTGTGGGGAAAAAAATGGCAAATAAAGAAAAAATAATATAGCACATATAATTGCGATACTAATCATATTGTAATTGAATATTATTAAAAATGACCTTTCCTGTTCAATCTGCAGTCAATGTAATTTTCTGAGAATACATTGTAATATGGCTACCTGGAGCTGTTCTGTACACAGAGTGTGTACTGGCCACTCCCCAGAAACATCATTTCCTGCTTGTGTGATTGGCTCACCAATTTTCCCGGAAGTTTGCCTAAGATACAAATCAGAATTCAGGCATCCCTTGCAACAAAAAAGTCATTTTTTGGGAGATATTTTTAATAGGAACACGTCTAAAGGGATGTAGGCCCAGCATATTTCCTTATTAGTCCCCTTCAGCTCCACACTTGATAGTTAATTATGAAACCACTCCCATTAGACCCACTCAGAACAGAGGCACAGACAAACACACAGGGATTTCTTCAGAATAACAAAAGGTAGGAATCTGCAACAAAGTTTGTTATAATCCTTGTAATGTACATAGATCACCCAGAGAGGAATGTTTTTTTCTCAACAAAAGTGGAGTTATGCTTTAAAGCTGAATTTCAGGCTGTTGCTAACTACCTTTTCCCACCCCATTCTACTGTAAATCCTATTCTAGTTATCCTATAGAACAGGCATGTCCAAAGTCCAGCCCACCGGCCAATCACGGCCCGCATTCTGGTTTCGGTAGGGCCGCCTGGTAATTTTGACATGTATATCTTTTGTGGCCCCCAACAAATCCCCGAGCACCGGGGGCCACAAAAGATATATATGTTCTGGCTGCCTTGGAGGGGAAGGGGAAGGGGCGGGACGAGTGCAGTACATACAGGAGAATTTCCCGTTTACACGGCGGCCTCTGTAAAAGGAAGTCCCATCTTCTGCGCTGCCATTGGACGACTGTTCTGTCCATCATAGGAGACAAGACTTTCTATTAAAGAGGCCGCCGAGGAAACAGGAGCTTCTCCTGTATGTCTGTTGGTGCTCGTTCCGCCCCCTCCCTGTCTCCTCCAAGGCTGCAGATGGGCATGAATCAGGCTGCACTGATGGCAATGGTGAATCATGGCAAAGGTGTTTGCTGCATTCATGACAATGGGGTTTGCTGCATTCATGGCAAAGTGGGTGCTGCATTCATGGCAATGTCGGTGCTGCATTCATGGCAAGGGGGGTGCTGCATTCATGGCAAGAGGGTGCTGCATTCATAGGAACGGGGGTGCTGCATTCATGGCAATGGGGGTGCTGCATTCATGGCAATGTGGGTGCTGTATTCATGGCAATGTGGGTGCTGCATTCATGGCAATGGGGGTGCTGCATTCATGGCAATGTGGGTGCTGCATTCATGGCAATGGTGGGGCTGCATTCATGGCACTTGTGAGGCTGCAGATGGGCACTGATTAGGCTACATTGATGGGCACTGACCCTTATTTTGGTTCACATTACTTTATTTAAAATGTAAGATTTTTTCCTGAAACTTCCTTTTTAAAGTGAAGGTGCGTGTTATAAGGCGATAAATGCAGTATATCCAAATAACACTCCCAAGCTCATTTCTTCACCACACACAGCCACAAAGGCAAGAGAATTCTTGTTGGGCAGTGTTTTAGTGCGCGGACGAACACACTTAGACCGAATTTTAATGGTTTCATCACTTCAGCCCCGGACCATTTGGCTGGCCAAAGACCAGAGCACTTTTTGCAATTCGGCACTGCGTTGCTTTAACTGACAATTGTGCGGTCGTGCAAAGTGGCTCCCAAACAAAATTGACGTCCTTTTTCCCCACAAATAGAGCTTTCTTTTGGTGGTATTTGATCGCCTCTGCGGTTTTTATTTTTTGCGCTATAGACAAAAAAAGAGCGACAATTTTGAAAAAAACGCAATATTTTTTACTTTTTGCTATAATAAATATCCACCAAAAATATATTAAAAAAATGTTCTTCCTCAGTTTAGGCCAATATGTATTCTTCTACATTGGTTTGTGCAAAAGTTATAGCTTCTACAAAATAGGGGATAGTTTATGGCTTTTTTATTATTAATTTTTTCTCAAGTCATCTTCCAGGACGGCACACCTGAGAGATGAGAGGCTCCTCCCGACAGGAAACACAATCAATCAACAGCTGTTTTAAGTCCACACCCTTCCCCTTGATCCTCAGTTTTTGATTGTGTTTCTCCCTACACGGCGAAACTGTTTGTTTTTTTCCAAATGACCGAAGCCTGGGGCTGGTGGTCTCCCCCTGGGAGCTGGACCAAATGCCTGGGAAGCCTCTGGGTCTGGCAGGATATATTTATCCTTCCCGGGGGGTTCCCCTATCCTTTCCTCAGGGGGGGCAGCAGAAACTGGGAAAGCCCCCCTGAGAGCTGAAGGCCCCTGGGTACAGTGGTGTCCCCAGAACTTCAGGGGCCTTTATCCTGTCTCCCCCCCCTTACCTGTCCGGGCGTCCGTTCAGACGGGGGTGCTGGCCGTCGGTTCTTTCCAGGGGGATCGTATCCCCTGACTCCTGGGTCCCTGGTAGCTCGCGTGGGCTGCTGGGGAGGGTACCGCCTGAACGACCCGCGTTCTTACCCAGAAGGGAAGGCTGAGAGTCAGCAGGAGCAGGCCCCCACATCCTCCTTTCGAGGAGGCACCAGTTTACTATGGTGAATGTCTGCCTAAACCACCTCATGGGAATGAGGAACGTACGGCATTGCCCCCCCCCCCCCATGTGTATATACTGACTGGACAGTGCAGGACACAGCCTAACCTTGCAGCTCCCTAAAGGGACAGCAGTTGTGGGGGGGGGGGGCACTTTGGCGGCTATCCTCCTTGCGTGTGGACCATAAGGATGGAAAAGCAAGCCCGGTGGCTGTGGAAAAAGGGGAAGACGACAACGGTGAGTCAAAAATCCCCAATCCCAGCCAGATGGTTTCTGGGCATTTGAGATAATCTCCCCTGGGATCTGGATTCAAATAGCCCAGAAGCTTTTGCTAAAGACACCAGCCACAGCTCCCTCCTACATCAGAGATGCTGTATGGTGGACAAGTGGTGTAGAGGAGCGAATGTGCCTAAACCACCTCAGATGGGAAAGAGGTAGGTAAGGCATTTTTTCCCCTTCCACCTGTATTTACTGAGTGGTGCAGTGCAGGACCTGGGGTCTCCATAACAAAATAGCCCAGAAGCTACTGCTAAAAGCCACCAGCCACAGCTTCCTCTTATAGCAGAGACACTGTGGTTATCACAACAGTAGGTTGCCAGCCTCTCCCTACATACCCGGTTGTGGTACATTAGTAGGGGTGAATACAGCAAAGAGGGTGACCTGGTAGAACAAAGAGTTCCTTACTGGCCAGGTATTCCACTGAACAAGTTATTAATGGTGCAATGGTTGAAGGATTCAGGAGTAAGCTCCCTTGCTCAGCAGGTGCACTAGGTTATCTGGCCCTATTTGCCCAGCTGCCAGGAATCTGCTTAAAGTTGCTCCAAGATGCTTAAAAGCTGACCTAACTTTTAACAATGTGGAGGGACCAAGCTTCTGTGTGGCACAGTAGGGGTTCCCTTGTGACAGATCCTCCTTTTGGGGGTTGCTTGCTATGGGTAACTTTTCATAAGCTCCAACCTCCCACTCCACTCTTACATTGTGGTTATATTAAGGTGACCAGACGTCCCCGTTTTCCGGGGACAGTCCCCGTTTTCCAACTATGATCCCCGGACCCCGTTTGTCCCCGCTTTTGTCCCCGGTTTTGCAGGTCGGCATTTAGGCAGCGGCAGTTTCCCGATGTATGGGGGCGTTTCCCGATGGACGGGGGCGTTTCCCAGTGGACGGGGGCGTTTCCCAGTGGACGGGGGCGTTGCCCCAAGAGATAGCACATGTAGAGTGACTGTAGAGGAGGAGCTGAAGCGTCTCCAGCCTACCTATGCTGTGCTAGTGTAGTTAGTAGCTGCCACTCCTCCTCAGCTGAAAAATCCATCAGGTGACTCTTCCAGCATCCCGCCCCTCTCCTCCTACCTCTGCTCCCTCCTCCAATCGCGCTCCTGGCAGCATAGGGGAGAGGACGGAGTACAGCGTTCCTCCCCTTCCCTCTGGTCCTGCAAGGCACTATGGGAATTGTAGGCAAGAAGTAGTACAGAGTGAATGGCCACAAGCAGGTGAGTTTTTATGCTAGCAGCTAACATGATAAAAAATTTTCTCCTTCACTGGTGGGCACTGACAGGCAGCACTCATGTGGCACTATATATATATATATATATAGATCTATCTATCTATCTATCTATCTATCTATCTATCTATCTATCTATCTATCTATCTATCTATCTATCTATCTATCTATCTATCTATCTTATAAAAAAAAAAATCAAATATATGTGATAGTTTTCTTTAACTAGCATTGCAGGAAATGTCATTCTTGAATGTGTGTGCTGTAATATGTTTCTCCACTAATTCAGGGTACTTTGTCGCAGTAAGACCCCTTTCACACCGAGCCGCCTATAGCGTCGGCGGTAAAACGCCACTATTTTTAGCGGAGTTTTACAGTCGGATTCGCCGCAATAGCGGGGTTTTGCCGGCGGTATCCCAGCACTGCCCCATTGATTTCAATGGGGAGCAGCGGTGAAGGAGTGGTAAACACACCGCTCCTTCACCGCTCCAAAGAAGCTGCTGACAGGACTTTTCCTGATGTCCTGCCAGCACACCGCTCCGGTGCGAAAGCCCTCGGGCTTTCACACTGGAAACAATAGAGCAGCTGTTTGAGGGCGGATTGCAGGCGCTATTTTTAACGCTATAGCGCCTGCAAAACGCCCTTGGTGTGAAAGGGGTCTTAGTGGGCTTAGCACTATATGACCATATAGTGTGACCAAACCCCCGTATTTTTTTGAATATGTTCAGGTGTTTTTAACTAGCCTTGCAGGAAATGTCATTCTTGAATGTGTGCGCTGTAATCTGTTTTGTACTGTTTGTAGGTCTTATAGCAGCACCATCTTGAATTTAAATGCATTGTAGGGTGTGCCCCCAAATATGTTTTTGTATATGTGATAGTCAATCGTGCAAAAACCATACAATTGTAGTCCAATTAGAGCTGTGTATATCAAAACAGTCCAAAAAAAAAACTGTATTTGTGAATCCAATGAAACATACAGGAGCTCAGTCCACAAATGACATCTGCTGTAAGGCTGCTTTGACGCTGGGGCGGGGTCGGCGGTAAAGCGCCGCTAACGGCACTTTACCGTACATTTGTAGTCTTATAACAGTTAGCTATTAATATTTTATTATTTATGTTCGAAGATATCCTACATGTTGTTACCATGTATTCTTTTACTGTTCTGAATTGTTAATTTATTGTTCATTGTTATTGTTGAACCAAAATTCTTTGGCAAGAATAAAATACAAAATATGCATTGAAAAGTTTTATCTCCATCTTATCTTCTTAACATTTGGTAGTCGTATCCCAAAAAATTCTAAGAATTTTTTTTTTTAATCTCATGGATGAAATGTGAGAAATAACGTATATATCGTATAATCCTTCCATAAACATATACCACATACACTGCATATATAATTTGAGGAATATATGCTTATAAAATCGTTTACCATTTGCCAAAAAAAAAATGTCCCCGGATTTCATTTTGAAAATCTGGTCACCTTAGGTTATATTTTAATGCAGGGGGTAAGAAAAACCTTTTTGGTTTGGACTACAGTCCACTCAGTGACAGATCTAAAGGCGATTTACCATAAATCGTTTTCCTATATCCTTTGATTAAGGATTTTCTGTGCAAACATATGCAAGAGCTAGATGGCTATATGATTGCTTCTTTAAGGGCTGCAGGTGGCTATTTACCTCCAGGCTAAATTGGTAACCACCCTTTTTAGAGGTCTTATATTGGTCTCTAGGGCTGGGCTCATTGAGACTTTAGTTACTGATCAGCCCCACCCGTGTATGAGCTGGCTAGCGTTTGCTCAATCTACGGAGGTAAGGTAGGACAACAGCTACTATAGTAAGGTGTCCAACCATTTTAGGATTGGTTCCTTCACTGGTGGTGAAGGATTAGTATCTACAGCCCAGGCTAGGCCTATGAAATAAATTGCTCCTGTTTGGTTATTTCATAAAGGGATACACCAGGACTCCTTCTTGACTGCTCACCAGTAGACCTCAGTAGTGAAGGTTTGTCCTTGCTGGGGTGTTTGGCACAACTAAAGTACACATTGAGATTTGTAACCTCTCTGCTGAAGCTTGTTGGGTGTCCTTTATATCCTAAAGGTACTGCTTTGTTTGGCTACAGATCAGAAAATACAACAGGGAAGGTGGTCTGTACTTTCTGGTTTTTGTGCCGCACGCCAGAAACGCACATCATTGAGTCTGGTGATGACATTTCTGCTCATAATTGTTATATTGCTGCACATCAGACCTACACAGGATTGGAGTCTGTCTGTGGGGTTTTTGTGTCCTGTATTACTGCCTTATTGGTTGCTTATCAGAAAGGCAGCAGGAAAGATTGATGGCAGGGGTAGTACATATACTGCCTTTGGTAATCGGTACAGCACCACAAGGTGGCGTCGTGCTGATTCAGACAGTGCTATTAACGGCAATAGCTGCCGATTTTAGGCATGCGATTTGACATGTGAGTCGCATGCAAAATCGCTTCAATATGGATGTGCTATATCTATTCAGAATTGTTAGATTGTTGCACATTAGAGATATACACGATTGAAGTTTGTCTGTGGGTCCTGTATTACTGCCTTATTGGTGGCTTATCAGAAAGGTAGCAGTGAAGATGGATGGTCCTGATTTTGTTGGAAAATACAAATTGAACCTGGGCCATGGGTAGTACACATACTGCCATTGGTAATCGGTACAGCACCACAAAGTGACGTGCTGATTCAGACAGCGCTATTAACAGCAATGGCTGCCGATTTTAGGCATGCGACTTTGACATGTTGAGTTGCATGCCAAATCACTTCAATATGGATGTGCTATTTCTATTCAGAACTGTTATATTATTGCACATCAGACATATACAAGATTGAGGTCTGTCTGTGGGCCCTGTATTACTGCCTTATTGGTTGCTTATCAGAAAGGCAGCAGTGATGACGGATGGTCCTGATTTTGTTGCAAAATACAAAATTGAACCTGTGCCAGGCGTAGTACACATACTGCCATTGGTAGTCAGTGCAGCACCACAAAGTGGCCCGGGCTGATTCAGACAGTGCGATTAACGGCAATGGCTGCCAATTTTAGGCATGCGATTTGACATGTTGAGTCACATGCCAAATCACTTGAATATGGATGTGCTATCTCTATTCAAGATTGTTGTTGCACATCAGACACATACAAAATTGAAGGTTTACTGCCTTATTGGCTGCATATCAGAAAGGACACAACAGTGAAGGTTGTTTGTCTTTTTCTGATTTGTTTTTGCTGCTCAGCAGGGAGACACATTGAGGGTAATGACATCTCTGCTCAGTATTGGTATATGCTACACATCAGACATACACAAAGATTGAACATTGTTTGTGTCCTGTATGTCCTATATTTACTGACTTATCGTCCGTATATCAGAAAGGCACAGCAGTAAGTGGTGTTTCTCATTGATCTTCCTTGCTGTTTCTTAGGTATACACAGTAGGGGGTTGTTGGCTGCACTCCTCCAGGGAGCCACAGCATGGGGACCCCTTGTTCGACCCAAAAACTGCTTTTCCTGCGACCTGTGTAATCTTGAGGTCTGTGGTTCCGTAAGCAGGGACTGCTGGATACGCTGCGACCTGGAGTCGCACAGTCACGAATGATACCCTTTGGAAGCCATAGTAGGACTTCTCATGCGTCTTGCAGTCCCAAGTGGCAGGTTGGGTCACACGGGTGTGGGAACCCTAAGCTTATCTGTCCCTTCTGGTTCAGGTTTTTCAATGCTGCAGGAATACTCATTGTGGAGTTATTGCCTTATTTTGCAGTAGACCAGAAAGATCGCAGCTGTAAAGGCTGTCTGTTGTTTCTTTGTTTTTATGTTGCTGCACAGCAGAAATACTCAACATTGAAGCTTGTTGGTGCTTTCTGTTTCATATTGCCTTACCTTATGGTACTTCAGAAAAACACAGTGCTGTAGGTTGCTTGTGTTCTTTCTCTGTTGGTTCTATGTAACTGCACTACAGAACTGCATAACAGGAAGTGTCTTATAACTGTACTTGGTGGTTCGTCATAAATACGCAACATAGAAGTTTGGGTCTTTCTGTCTTCTCTTTATAGCCTTGTTTTGCTGTACATCAGTAAAACACCACTGTAAAAGGGGGTTCCCGGCCTTTCTGTATTTACCAGTTATGACCTAGCTAGCTGCACTTCAGAAATGCGCAGCATTTAAGGTGTGTTTGTGTCTTAATGCTTACATATTGGCCGCACATCAGAAAACCAGACTGTGAGGTTCAGATTTGGGTCTCTTCCCATATTTGATATTTTGGTTTAGCTAGTCACACTCAGATACACAACATTGATGTCTATGCTTGTGTCCTTTCTGTCTAAATCTATTGTGCTATGTCCACAATCTATGATTTTTTTTTATTTGTGATATTAATAATACATGTATCACCTTTTTGTATTTCAGCCTTCTCTTCCGTGAAAGGGCCTGGAGTCCAGGTGCAGATGTCACATGTCAAAAAGCCTCGACCCCTTACATTCAGGGATGCCAGAGCCATTTCCTAGGGTTGAAGCCCAGTAGAGTTATGGGTCACTGGAGGAAGGCGATAATGAATCGCCCTGTTTAATAAGAACTTAGGAAGTTCGGTTCAGAGGAGTTTTATGGCCTGAAGATGAAGTATAAACATGTATACCCGACCAAATAGGTTACAGCTCGGTGCATGGCCTTCATTTTGCCCTTCTAGCAAAACTAGATGTAGCAGTATGAGTGTTCTCCTCCTGCTACGGATGTTAATCTCCTGAGTAGGCTCTCAGGCATAAGTAAAACTATAGATTGGGCATGCCTTAAACCCAGGGGTTAAGTTTTTGTTAATCTATTTCCCTTAAGTAGGTTTCCCTTCAGTCTTTGCTGACGTAAAGATAAAAATTAACAAAAAAGGTTGTCTGTCAGGGGCCCCCCTTTTGGCAGTTTTATTTCCCTGGACAGGGTTGTGTTAAGACAGGCTCCCTTATTGATCAATGTAGTGTCCTTGTCTTACAACACAGCTCTCCGATTAATCTTTTTAGTGGTTCTAAGCAGCACCTATAGGCAGAATAGGCCATTGTTGTTAGATGTGTGACAGGCAACATTGATAACCTACAAGTTTAACATGTTTTCTGATTCCATCTTTAAGAGCCCACTCCACCTAGATCCTGCATCCGAAGCAGAGAAGGCAGGGACACCGGTGGAGTAGACCGGCAGATCAGCCGCATGATCCAGCTAAGATACCTTCATCAAGCATATGGAGTTAAGGTAAAGCTCACTGCAGAACCGAGGTTCGCCAAGAGGGTCTTGCAGTGGTCCCACCCTAAAGGTAGGCCTGAGCTACTTGATTATCCTCTCAGGTGTGCCGTCCTGGAAGATGACTTGAGAAAAGTACTAGTTACTTACCGGTAACTGTCTTTCTGGGAAATCTTCCAGGACGGCAGGCCTACTTCCCACCCGTTGGAGGAGGGAAAATTTTAGAACACTAGAAGGTGAGTACCTATGAGGAATGATTTCCCTTGTGAAACAGGTTCAGGAGTTACTTCTCTACAAACTGAGGATCAAGGGGAAGGGTGTGGACTTAAAACAGCTGTTGATTGATTGTGTTTCCTGTCGGGAGGAGCCTCTCATCTCTCAGGTGTGCCGTCCTGGAAGATTTCCCAGAAAGACAGTTACCGGTAAGTAACTAGTACTTTTTTTTACTAGTAATGGCGGCAATCTGCGTTTTTTATCTGGACTGCGACATTATGGCGGGCACGTCGGACAATTTTTACACATTTTTGGGACCATTGGCATTTTTTACAGCGATCAATGCTATAAAATTGCATTAATTACTGTAAAAATGTCACTGGCAGTGAAGGGGTTAACCACTAGGGGGCAGTGAAGGGGTTAAGTGTGTCCTAGTGCGTGTTCTAACTGAAGGGGGGATGGGACTGTGCAGGGGAGATGACAGATCGCTGTTCATACTCTGTATGAACAGACCATCTGTCTGTTCTCCCCTCAGAGAACCAGGAACGTGTTTTTTCACACACAGATCCCGGTTCTTGGTGTGCCCCGAGCGATCACAGGAGCCTGGCAGTGATCAAAACCACCGGGCACTCGCATCGGCTCTGTGGGCGAGCAGGTGACGACGTAACACGACAGCGATTTGCACAGCCGAGTCCCCAGCGATCCACATATACCAGTACACTAGGTGTTAAACAGGATATGTTCCCAACATTTGTATTAAAAAAGAATAAGAAAAATATATTTTTTAACAACTGCCTATTTAAATTCCCGGAGGTTACCCGATATGATAGGCTGATGAATGAGGCGTGGCTTGCCACCAAAACCCGTTCCTATTGACTACCGATCCATAGGCTGACAGGTCGTTCAAACAGGCTTTAAGGTCCCCAGCTTCTCAGGCCTTGGCTTGTTCTTGTCTGGTCCCTCAGACTGTCGGCTCTCCCCGAACTGCCGGTCCCCTTGGCGTTTTGACAGCTGCTCCCCCTGGATCATTCCAGACTTATCATCCTCCATTGTCTTTCACCTGTCGCCCTTAGAATCTTGTGGGTGCATTTTTGTTTTATCATTTTACTTTATTAACATTAAATTGTGCTACACGAAAGCCCGCTTAGCACCTCTCTTTCCTTCCATTTATATATAATCCTAGCTGCTGGAATTACATTAGCAAGGAGCTGGAAACAGTCAACTTTGTCCATTGAATACGTCAAATGTAAACTGAATTGGATCATGATTAACATCAAACTCGCATGTACGCTAAATAACACACAAACCTAATTTGAAAAGACATAGGATGCCTGGATACAATACTTGTTGCTAGACTTTTGAGACCCTGGAGGAACCAACCCTTTTCTTTACTTCTAATCCCCTGTTTCACTCCCTCTTTCTCTTCTTTTTCTTCTTTCTTTCTCTACAAATGAGTCTTACCCTTTGCAAATTTGCAGTCTTCTGCTATACTTTCACTTTACAATTGTTTTATGATATTGTACAGTAATAACAACTATTATCAGAAAACAATCTATACTTATGTTTTTGTTGTTATTGACGAAACAATGTTTATTTATCCATAACTACATGTATTATAATTATTTTTATACAGGATTTATATAGTGCCAACAGGTCGCGCAGCACTTTACAACATGGGGCAGATAGTACAGTAACAATACAATTCAATACAGGAGAAATCAGAGGGTCTAAGGAGTATAACATTGGAAATGTGACCAAACGACACAGTAATGATCTCTAATGGTGACTCTTTACAAAAAAATCTTACAGATTAAAATATAAACTCAAAACCAAAAATGTAATATACTATATTGGAACTTTCCAATATTTAAATGTTGTGGCATTTTTTTAAGGATTTTTCTCCTTTTTTTTACCTGGTGAACCAGCCAGTAACACACTTTGCTACGCCCCGGTTGTCTACTCTCTGAATAGAGGAGCGATGGAGACACCTTTGGACAGCAGCATTTGCAATTTGGGAGAGGATAATATTAGAAGCACTAGCAGATTTAGATGAACTAACAAATTAAAGCTGAACTCCAGCTAACACTTTTCTATGTTACACCAACAGTTTTTCCTTTTGAAATTAATAAAAATATTGCGCTAAGTGTAACAAAGGAAGCAAAAAGTGAGTCTATGGGGGTTATTTACTATAGGCAAATCCACTTTGCACTAAAAGTGCAAACTACAAGTGCAAAGTGCAGTCGCTGTAGATCTGAGGGGGACATGCAAGGAAAATAAAAAACAGCATTTTAGCTTGCACATGATTGGATAATAAAATCAGCAGAGCTTCCCCTCATTTCAGATCTACCCCTCAGATTTACAGCGACTGCACTTCCAAGTGCACTTTCAGTGCAATTTCAAGTGCACTTTGCGCTTGTAGTTTGCACTTGTAGTGCAAAGTGGATTTGCCTTTTGTAAATAACCCCCTATGAGCCACACAGGTGACACAGATGTAAATGAGTGTCTTGATAGTTGATACACCAACTGAAATCTTCCACCATGTGGTAAACCTCCACCAATAAAGGATGTGCTCTTTCCAGAGAGCATTGACCACCTATTACAGGGGGGGTCAAAGAAAGCTTAGTATCTCAAATGCTCCATCGCTATTGGTAGGTCAACATACGGAAGACGGGGAAGATCATTCCAGGCAGCCAAGGAGAGAATAACGGGTCCTCTTGCTCCAAGTGGACGCAGCAAATAGCATATCCCAGCAAGAGATAGCCACAATAGTGTAAAATCTCAATAACTTTTTATTAAAAGAAATGCACTTACATGCTAGCAGACAAAAAACTGTGTGTATGTATGAGCACAGAAACGTCCGTGTGCTTTCTGGGCGTGATGACAGGAAGGGATACCTCAGCCCAGTTTTTCCTTTTGGTTTGATACAATGCAAGCACCTCTGTCAGTGTTAAATGGTTGTCCCATTGCCACTGTTACTGGACAGCTTGGTCTGTCAAAGGAAATTGAAAAATAACAGACCTACTTGCCAGATCAGCAAGTCAAAAAAAGGGGGAAATAAACTAAAAAAAAGAAAACTAATGCAGCCGCCACAACTAAGAATTAGAAAAGCTACAATATGTTACATTTTTGGTTTTGTGTTTAATACAGCTTTATGTATAAATGTTTATTTCTAACCTCAAATGTCAACAATTTCTATGTCTGATGAAGATATGAAAAAGTATCCAATTCTTCCTGTGCTAAGGAGTAAGTATCTGCATAGCTTTGTTTGAAAATGTGAGGAATTTCGGTTGTGCAATAGTCATTGCACTAGCAGTGGGAAAAATGCTCCCACTGAATTTCTGAATTTATTTAAAATGGTCCTGTTTCCCTGCTAAAACTAAATTATATTGTTTTTTTTTTCTATCTCTTTTATAGTGTATTGGCGATGGTCAGGCCCGGACTGGCCATAGGACATACCGGGCATATGCCCGGTGGGCCGGGGGCCACTGGGCCGCATGTCACGTCTCCCCACTCTGCAGCTGCTTGGCCGGCCCTGCTCGTTCCTCTCTGCGACAAGCTCCATGGCCCAATCCGTGGCCAACTCTGTGGAGACGGCCGCATTTCTTTCTGGCAGAGTCCCTGCCGTGTCCCCACTATCAAGGCAGCGGGCTGGGCTACTCCTTGTGCCAGCGCCACTCACCACGGCCGGCTCCACGGCCACAGTAAGTGCCAGCCTGCCAATATATTTTTTTTTTTTTGTATCTTGGCCGATAATGTGTTTTTTTTATCATGCCTGCCAGTGTCTTTTTTTTTATCATGCCTGCCAGTGTCTTTTTTTATCATGCCTGCCAGTGTCTTTTTTTATCATGCCTGCCAGTTTTTTTTTTTCTTTTTTGTATCTTAGCTGATAATGTTTCTTTTTTTTTTCATGCCTGCCACTGCCAATGTTTTAAACTGATCTTAATAAAAAATAAAAGTGGTCAGTCTCTCTTAGAGACCCCTTTCACACTGGGGCGGTGCGGGCATTTACTGCTGTTATAGCGGCCCTTTGGCACCGCTAGCAGGTGCTTTTAACCCCCCAGGAGGGGTTAAAAGCGCCCGCTTAGCGTTGCTTTCAAAGCGCTTTTAAGTCGCTTTGAAAGCGGTACACATTAATTTTAATGGGCAGGGGCGGTGGAGGAGCGATGTATACACTACTCCCGCACCGCCCCAAAGATGCTGCTTGCAGGACTTTTTTTCCCTGCAAGCGCACCACTCCAGCATGAAAGCACAGAAGAGGCGGTTTACAAGTGCTTTTTGTAGCGCAAAAATACCTGTAAAGCGCCTCAGTATGAAAGGGGTCTTACACAATGTGAGTGATGCTAAACAAAGGTTGAAGGACCCCTTTCCCACCTAGACCGCCCTGTGGTAGCGTTAAAGCACCGCTCGTTTTAGCGGCACTTTGTCCTAGCCCCCTAGTGCACTATACAATAGATTAGCAGTACACATCCCCCGCCCAGTATAGGCGGGGTATTCTCTACTCAGCTGTTTTTAAACCTCCAGTTGCAGACACACTTTTGGGCTGCACACCTAGACTGCACATCTAGGAGGAGGTTGATGTCCCTTCTAACAGTCTGACAACTTTAAGTAAGTACTAGATTTTACCATATTAATATGGCGATTTCCTCAGATATTACTGACATCCTTACTATCTGTCATGCAAATATATATATATATATATATATATATACATACATACATACATACATACATACATACTGGGGTAAAAGCCATTGATCCACTGTGCAAACACACTTGTTTAAATGGATTGTACATATCATAGAGTGAACCCCATACAGGTTAACCCACTGCTACCTCCCCATACCTTACTTACTATACCATTTTATATATATATCTGTTGGTTATATTTCTTCTCCACGATTTCATTCTGGCACGATAGGAGGGCCCAGGTAGACGCTCATATACTGATAGATGCATGTAGACGCATATATACTTATTCGCACATTGACTATTGTATGTGTTGATGTACTCTGTCCATCAATTTACCTTCTGATACTTGTATCATATTATATTTAGGGCTGTACATTCCCCCCTTCCTCTCCTTGCTGTTCCTTGTGGACGCTGGTGAATTCCCGTGTTTGACGCATCCGGGAGGCTCTAAGATCCCCCTGTAATATCAATACAGAAATTCCATCCAACCTTTGGCCCTTGGCTTTCACTATATAAGCCTATATGTGGCTATATATATTTAAACACAATGCATAACTGATGCTGTGGTGACTAGGATTTGGAGCACCATCTGTTAAGCTTCCAAGTTACAGTCCGGCCTGGGATATGCACACATTTCTGTGAACGAGTAAGTCCTTTCTCTTCCTTATGATATATACAAATATACATATATTTCTCGTTTTCCCAAGTTCTTATCATTGATTGTTTGCCCTTATCAGCTCCTATGACCTACCATTTATAGCTATATGTGTACTAATGTTTGGTATATTCTACCTATGTACCCCCCCAGATTATACAATATCCTTACAGGAAACCCCTGAAGAAGGAATTGCATTTTTTTATCCGAAACATGTTGGGTTCTCAAGTACCACGTATATGCATGTTTTCCTTGATTAAAACACTCTTGTATATGGTCTAGATATTTTGTATGAACTGTTCACTGTTTTAAATATTTCCTTTGTATATTTCTAATAAAGTGTGTGTGTGTGTGTGTGTGTGTGTGTGTGTGTGTGTGTGTGTATATATATATATATATATATATATATATATATATATATATATATATATATATATATATATATATATATATATATTACTCCTGGGTACCTGTATTATCAATCATAATATCCCTTTAAAAAAAAAAACCCTCTTCCCTCCTTACTTCTTAGGTAATTTACTTCCACTCCCCCCCCTCACCCGTACAATCCCAAGGTCTCTTTTGTTTATCTCTCCAAAAATCATTGTTGGGATGTGGTGAAAGGGGTATCCACTTACCTGTATACCTCATGTTTAGTGTATCAAAATTTTTTAAAAATTAAACTTACCAGTGCTGCAGCGCCACTTTGCGGGCGGTAGCGTCCTGCAAGCGCACCGCCCCCAGTGTGAAAGCCCTCGGGCTTTCACACTGGGGAGGCTTGAGAGGCACTTTTCAGGCACTATTTTTGGCGCTAAAACGCCTGAAAAGCACTTCAGTGTGAAAGGGGTCAAAGTGATGGCCTGGCACCAGTCAAACATTGTGTGAGAGAGGAACAGTTCTTGTGCCCAAAAGGTCTCCTGCATTGAGCCCACGTTCACATTGGGCCGATATGGCATGCGATTTGACATGCCAAATCGGCGGGTATTTCCGGCAATAGTACCGACCGAACCAGTGCGACGCCACACCGATCCCCAAAAGTAGTTCCTGTACTACTTTTGCCGACTCTGGGGGCAATTTGAATAGATATCTGTGCATGAACCCGCATAGATGTCTGTCAAATCACCCCCCAAAGTCGGACTGCATTGCCGATTTAAAATCGTGCGAGTTCAACCGAACTCTGGACCAATGGTTAATTTGTTGGGACAGGGGCGGGACTTCTATTTAAGGCCTGGTCACATGTTTCCCGGGGGTTCTTGGTTCTGCATGGGAAGTTGAGAGGAGCCTGGTGGAGGATGTAGAAACCAGGAGGCTTCCGCATGTGCTCTTCCCCCTGGGGGGGAGAGGGATCTGTGGCCTGGTGTGGATATGGATGGGTGGAGAAGAGACCCAGGAGCCAGGATACAGACACTGATATAGCACTGACGTTCTTTCCGGTGACAGGAGAGGAAAAGCAAAGCTATGCAGATGGAGAGGAACTAAAATACTTTCTTCGAAGTCGCTGCCAATACTGACAACCAGGAATGGGCCTTAGAGAACTGATACCCTTGGGGAATCCAGAAGTCACCTTCTGAATGTTATTCGAGGAATCATTCAAGAAGTTATAATCATAGGTGCTGCTAAAGTCAGGAAGTGGTGGTAAAGAGGAAGAAGGAAACAGGCATCGCACAAGGGAATATTATGCAACAGGAGGTCTACTACTCGGGGCTTATGTAATCCGAGCATAGTATTGTATTGCATATCATCCAACCCTGCTGAGAGTTATTCAGAGTGACTTTTCAGTACAGTGCTGCATTGTTCAAAATGACTTTTCAACATGATGCTGCATTTCATATGTAAACCACAATAAACTTGTATATAGTTCACTTTCATTGACTGTCTGCGTGTTCTATTTGGTTGAGGAGGAAGGGGGGGGGGGGTGATGGCAAAGCTCCAGGGTAGAACGAACTTTTAGCTGCTCCTACGGGAGTAGGGCGCTTCATATATACAAAAATTTTTTTTAAATGGTTACTTAGTTTATCACCTCCTGTACTCTGGTCTCTGGTCATCTCCTGCACTAGATCCGCAGTCTCTGGTCATCTCCTGTACTAGGTCCGCAGTCTCTGGTCATCTCCTGTACTAGGTCCGCAGTCTCTGGTCATCTCCTGTACTAGATCCGCAGTCTCTGGTCATCTCCTGTACTAGATCCGCAGTCTCTGGTCATCTCCTGTACTAGATCCGCAGTCTCTGGTCATCTCCTGTACTAGATCCGCAGTCTCTGGTCATCTCCTGTACTAGATCCGCAGTCTCTGGTCATCTCCTGTACTAGATCCGCAGTCTCTGGTCATCTCCTGTACTAGATCCGCAGTCTCTGGTCATCTCCTGTATTAGATTTACAGTCTCTGGTCATCCCCTGCACTTTGCAGTCTCTGGTCATCTCCTGTATTAGATTTGCAGTCTCTGGTCATCTCCTGCACTAGATCCACAGTCTCTTGTCATCTCCTGTATTTTGCAGTCTCTGGTCATCTCCTGTATTAGATCTGCAGTCTCTGGTCATCTCCTGTATTAGATTTACAGTCTCTGGTCATCCCCTGCACTTTGCAGTCTCTGGTCATCTCCTGTACTAGATCTGCAGTCTCTGGTCATCTCCTGTATTAGATTTGCAGTCTCTGGTCATCTCCTACACTAGATCCGCAGTCTCTTGTCATCTCCCAAGAAAATGTTTGCCCAGGGCCCAATCAATATTAAAGACAGCCCTGAATGTGACAGAGCTCCAGAGGGTGAGAACCGCAGCATAAAATATGCAATTAGATTGTATACATCATGCACCTGGCTCTCACCCGCGGGTCTGTCTGCTGAAACCAAGTGGGGATCTAGGAAGTGACACCGACCTCCCGGACTGGTTCTCCCTTCGGCCTCACCACAGAACACGATGACACCGCTTAGTGATAGCTGCCTGTAAAAACCCGGTGGTGGAATACAGAAAACAGAATCTGTTACGCGATGTGCGTAGCCAGGTTCTGTTTTATACTTCTATAGTGAGTCTGGTGCGGGCCTCCAGGGAGGGACTATGGCATGGGCAGGAACTTACTCTGCATGAGTAATGCTCCGCTGCAGTGAGTCACCTCTCGTGGCGCTCAATAGAGATGCCAGCATTCAGAGAGGGGCAGTAGGCTGCTAGCCCAGTCAACCCTTTGGAGGAGGAATAAAGATGTATCAGGTAGGATATGCAATGTGCTTAGAATACACTATGGGTGCCACCAGATACTGTCTTTATTCTTATTCTCTGGTGCTGTGCTGGTCTGCTGCCCTCCAATACGCTGGCAAGGGGCTTGGTCCTCCTCTCACATTAAGTTTGTGAGAATTATCTTTCCTGCCGACTGCCCAGAATAAGTGACACTTTTTTTTTTTTTTTTTTTTTCTTTGTGATTTTATATTTTACTTAGATGTCTCCAAAAAAGCAAAAAGGAGGAGCAGAAAAATCAGAGAGAAACATAAGAAGTCTTTGGAACTTGATGCTCAGAAATGTGCTAAAATTTCGGATATGTTCAGTCCTCATGCACAGAGTTCCAGTGATCCCATGGCAGGGCCCAGTAGAGAGGCAACAAACATAGAACAAAAAACAATAGAAGGTGATTTAGTGGAATCTGTTGTTGAAACATCAGAATTATCCACTGAAGATGGAGAACATAGAACATAGAGAATTGGGGCACACTGAATTACCAAGTAAACAAATTATTATGGATGTTTGAGTGTCAAACTGAAGACATGGATATATCATTTAATTATTTTGCTTGTCCAAATAAAAATGAGCTGGCTGTCTTTTTCAAATATCATCCACTGCAGAATATTCCAGATCCAGTGTTAAAAAAGGCTACAAAACGTAAAGATGGAACAAGTTGCAAATGGCTCACCTACTGCAATGAAAAAAAATTGATGTTTTGCTCTGTTTGTCTGACTTTTTCAAAATCAAGGAAACTAATTCTTTTATTGAAGGAATGACAGACAAGCGTCATGTTCATCCAAGAATCGAAGAGCATGAGAAGAGTGTAATGCACAACTTGTGTGCCGAAGCCTTTTTTGTGAAATCCAGCCTGTGAAAGAAGTTTCTCCACATTGAAGTTTATTAAAACCCGTCTAAGGTTCTGTATCTCAAGAGCATTTGAGCTCTTTGATGCTGATGGCAATCGAAAAGGATATACTAATGAACCTTGATTCTGATGTCATTGACAGAGTTGCAGAAACCAGTGAACTTCTACGAAACTTGCTGAATCCTTAGTGCAGTTATTTTGTTCTGTGATTTTGAATATAAAAAAAATATATGCCAAAAAATGTAATATATTTTGCTATTTGTTATTGTATTGAATCGTTCGTTAAAGATGTTTCACCTTATATATTGCATTCATTCTATCATTTATTATCATATATTTACATAATTCCAAATGATTGACAGGTTACAGTGACTGAAGCAGGCTTAGCAGGCTAAATATAACTAAAATACATTGAGAAACTGGTTGCCATTATTTGTAATTCGTTTTTTTAAAAAATGGGCTGCTCAGCTTAGAATGCCTGGGCCTATTTTTTTGTCCCAGTCCGGGCCTGGCGATGGTCTCTCTCCTGAGGTCCTTACTGTTAATTAGCCAGAGGTCAAACAGCTGCCAAATACAGTATACAAATAATTAGTCAACATTTCCCTTAGCCCTGGATACTCAATACAACATTGGTATACCTATGGGCATTACAGATTATGGATGAAAATCACCAGGTGCATCTGAGTAAAAATGTCATGTCTATGGGTACTTTTGATCTTTGGCCTAAGTATTTCACAAGTCCTTCTCTCTAAGTGTAAATTAAGCACTTTCTCCTTACAGTTAGGAATTGATTTATTAAAAAAGAAGTGCATCTTTTTTCCCACAAAAATCATACTTACCTAGGTGGATGCAGCATTTGTCCCAGCTACATTGTCCCGGCTTTAAGACTGAGAACCGATCAATCAAAGACAGATGATCACTTTTTTCTCAGAGTAGAAAGCTGGTGACTGTGAGCCCGGGTTCACACATGTGCGGTGCGAATTAAAGCTCAGGTTTCACTGGGAAGATAAAAATCAGTTGTTCAAAGGCTTCTCTGCGTTCTAGCTGCGGATCAGTGAGCAGGGAGAGGGGGAGGGAGGGGGGGGGGGGGGAGAGGGGGAAGTGTAGTGAGGAGAAGTAGAAAATCCTTGTTCAGAACGCAATGCATCTACGAATCAGATGCGTTCCCATAGGAGATAATGGGCTTGTAATTCGCACCGCAATGCCCAAAAAATGCACACTTTTTTTTGTGTGAATGCAACGCACATATGTGAACCAGCCTCATTCAAATGAACCTAGTTTAAAATGTCCTGCGAATTGGATGCGTTGTAAGCTGCATCTAATTCGCATAGGTGTGAACCCGGGCTCAATCACCAGCTCTCTGATCTGCCCCCCCCCCCACTCTCACTGCAGTGCTGGGCTGTGGAGGGGATGGGAGCGGCTGGCTCAGCCTCTCAGTGGCTCTTCCAGGGTGTCTGTCCAGGGTTGTGGGCAGATCCCAACTTTATTGTTGCAATCTTGCCCCATCCTGGACCAGCTCTGTGACGTCAGCCGACAGCCCGCTTCAGCCCCCTGTCTGCTAAAAACAGGTCACAGGAGTGCAGAATGAACTACACTCCTGTGATCCACGGGAGAAGCACACCCAAACAAGGCAAACAAACTGTTCACTTTGCAAGGAAAATTCTACTTTGCAAGGGAATATTTTCTAGAGCTTAGTTAATGAAGTGAAGCTCTGCTGACTTCCATTATCCAATCATGTGCAAGCAAAAATGCTGTTTTATATTTTCCTTGGACATGACTGGGTACTCTTTGCGAACAAAATTTTCACAAATTCACTAAGCTCTGGGGAAAATTCCCTTGCAAAGTGAACAGCCTATTTGCCTTTAAAATATAAACCCCTGTCAATATTACTAACACAGAAGTTGATGTTTTGTTTTATCTGAGTACCCCCTGTAGCATAGCTTAAAGCGTTTGTTAACCCAAAAAAAAGTAGATTCTGGTCCCTTAAAGCAGATTACACAGCACAGTGCTTGTGCTATGTAATCTGCCCCCCTCTAAACTGTAAAAAAAAAACCTAAACCTAGTACTTCCTGGATGCCCTTCTCTAAACAGACCACGATAACCAGGGCAAATCCGCCCTGATCAGCCTCCCTCTGTGATAGACTGCCTGCTCTCTGCTCTCCTCTCTCGCCCCTCACCTCCCTCCTTCCTCCCTGTCAGCGATCTCTCTGTCTGTCTCCCCCCCCCCCCCCTTGTCGATGTTACAGTGCCTTGCAAATGTATTCACCCCCCCTTGGCTTTTTACCTATTTTGTTACATTACAGCCTGTAGTTCAATTGTTTTTTAATCTGAATTATATGTGATAGATCAGGACACAATAGCCTAAGTTGGTGAAGTAAAATTAGAAAAATATATACATAGAACTATTTTTCAGAAATAAAAAAATGATAATTGGCATGTGCATATGTATTTACCCCCTTAAAAAGCTTTGGTGCAACCAATTACCTTCAGGAGTCACATAATTAGTGAAATGATGTCCACCTGTGTGCAATCTAAGTGTCACATGATCTGTCATTACATATACACATCTTTTTGAAAGGCCCCAGAGGCTGCAACATTTAAGCAAGAGGCACCACTAACCAAACACTGCCATGAAGACCAAGGAACTCTCCAAACAAGTAAGGCCTCTTTCACACGAGGGATCCGTATGTCCGTTTTTCATCCTTCCGTTTTCGGATGAAAAACGGACATACATGTATCCCTATGGAGCGTCGGATGTCAGCGGTGACATCCGACCCGCTCCGATCCGAAAAGTGTAACGGAGGAAAAACCTACTTTTCCCTCCGTTTTCAGATCGGATGACGACGGACACTATGGACCGTCATCATCCGATCCCCCCATAGGGGAGAGCGGCGCTCTGACAGGTCCGTCGCTGCACAGTGTGCAGCGATGCACCTGTCATCTTCCTGCTCAGCGGGGATCGGCGGAGCTATCCCCGCTGAGCAAGCGGATATTCACGGGGCGGATCATGACTGATCTGCCCCGTGTGAAAGAGCCCTAAGGGACAATGTTGTTGAGAAGTACAAGTCAGGTTTGGGTTATAAAGAAATATCCAAATCTTTGATGATCTAGGAGCACCATCAAATCTATCATAACCAAATGGAAAGAACATGGCACAACAGCAAACCTGCCAAGAGATGGCCACACACCAAAACTCACAGACCGCGCAAGGAGGACATTATTCAGAGAGGCAGCACAGAGACCTAAGGTAACCCTGGAGGAGCTGCAGAGTTCCACAGCAGAGACTGGAGTATCTGTACATAGGACAACAATAAGCCGTACGCTCCATAGAGTTGAGCTTTATGACAGAGTGGCCAGAAGAAAGCCATTACTTTCAGCAAAAAACAAAATGGCATGTTTTGAGTTTGTGAAAAGGCATGTGGGAGACTCCCAAAATGTATGGAGGAAGGTACTCTGGTCTGATGAGACTAAAATTAAACTTTTTGGCCATCAAAGAAAACGCTATGTCTGGTGCAAACCCAATACATCACATCACCCAAAGAATACCATCATCATGCTGTGGGGATGCATGCAGCATCATGCTGTGGGGATGTTTTTCAGCAGTCGGGACTGGGAAACTGGTCAGAGTTGAGGGAAAGAGGGATGGTGCTAAATACAGGGATATTCTTGAGCAAAACCTGTACCTGTCAAAAACCATGAAATCAGACAGACAGAAGTACAGTTAAATCACACTTGTTTAAAAATAAAAGTAAATAGAACAAACATAGTCAAAACATAGCCAGAGTTCAGGAACCGGAACAGATAGTCGGACAAGCCAAACGTCAGGGAGCCGGAGATGAGCATAGTAAAACAGCAAGCAGGATCTGGAGCCAGAAGGGATGTCAGCCAAGCAAGTCTTTTAACAGGAATGTAGGAAAGTGTCTCTGTGATGTTGACTAAGGCGAAGGCAGAGCTCCTCTGGACTGGAAATTTGCCTGCTAAAATCAGATGGTGGTGTACTGCTAGCAGATTGGTTGCAAGTACTTGGGATACCTATTGCTATACCTTCATTCCTCTCAGTGCAGGTTTTCGAGAGGGCTGGAAGTATAGTAGGGTTGGAGATCCCATATGAGGAGCAAGGAGAAATCCACGTTTTTCTTTGATGTGGGTCTTTCAAGTGCTGTTGCCAACTGACTGCATGGTAGGTCATCATATGTCTGGTCAAGCATGTGGTGCCCAAGCGGCTTCTGTTCTTGCCACGCTTGATCTGCTTCAGACATAGGTTGCAAACAGCAACGGTGCGATCTGCTGCATACATGTCGAAAAAGGCCCACACCAAGAAACTTTTAAAAGTCAGCGGGCAGTCAGCAGTGCCCTGGACCTGCGGAGCTCTGCGGTGTGATGCAATAGGGTGGCTGCCCTTAAGCTTCCCCCTAGAGGACATCTTGCCTCGTTTGAGTTGTGCCTCCTCCTCCTCTCTTCTCTCAGACACCCAAGTACAGTCAGTGATTTTATCATCCCCTCCCTCCTTGTCACTGGAGCAAACTTGGCAGTATACTGCAGCTGGGTGAACATGACTGCCAGTTTCTTGTCCTTCTTGGGCACCCCCTATTTCTAAGCTCTCGTTACTCCCTTCCTCAACCTGGGAACCAACATCAGAGCCTTCAAATCGCTGCGCATCCTCCAGCAGCATGTACCCGACACTGTGGTCGAATAATTCTGGGGGCTTCTCCGTACATGATGGTGGGGCTACGGAAGGAGTGACTGTGGACAAGGAGCCAGTGGAATAGGCCGCTTTGGCAGCTGCATTGGAAGGCAAACTACTCTGAGCCTGGGTGACAGAGGATGAGGAGGACAAGGATGGCTTTGTTATCCACTCCACCAACTCTTCTGCATGTTCTGGCTCAATAACACGGCCAGGAGCAGAAAAAAAAAAAGCGTGCCCCACGGCCACCTGCAGAGGATGCACCATGTCCACGACCACCACCGTTGACTGTAGACATAGAGGCTGCTTGCCCTCTTTTAGTGGCCTGTGAGCATCTGCCTCTCCTTGGTTGCCTTCCGGACATGATGTATTTTTGTTTTACAACACCACACTACACTGTATTAGATACTGTGTACACCGCCTACACTGTATTAGCAACTGTACAATGGCTGCACTGTATTGTGTACACCAACAGAAGTGTAGTAGAAACTGTACACACTGTATTAGATACTGTGTACACCGCCTGCACTGTATTAAAAACTGTACTACAGCTGCACTGTATTAGCAACTGTACAACAGCTGCACTGTATTGTATACTGTGTACACCACCAGAAATGTAGTAGAAACTGAACACACTTTATTAGATACTGTGTACACCGCCTGCACTGTATTAGAAACTGTACTACAGCTGCACTGTATTGTGTACTGTGCACACCACCAGAAGTGTAGCAGAAACTGTATACACTGTATTAGATACTGTGTACACCACCTGCACTTTATTAGAAACTGTACTACGGCTGCACTGTATTGTGTACACCACCAGAAGTGTAGTAGAAACTGTACAGACTGTATTAGATACTGGTGTACACCACCAGAAAAGTAGTAGAAACTGTACTACGACTGCAGTGTACTGTGTACACCACCAGAAGTGTAGTAGAAACTGTACACACTGAATTAGATACTGTGTACACCGCCTGCACTTTATTAGAAACTGTTCTACAGCTGCACTGTATTGTGTACTGTGTACACCACCAGAAGTGTAGTAGAAACTGTACACACTGCATTAGATACTGTGTACACCGCCTGCACTGTATTAGGAACTGTGCCACGGCTGGACTGTATTGTGTACTATGTACACCACCAGAAGTGTAGTAGAAACTGTACACACTTTGTTAAATACTGTGTACTACAGCTGCACTGTATTGTGTACACCACCAGAAGTGTAGTAGAAACTGTACACACTTGTCAGAAACCATGAATCAGACCAAGACAGAAGTACAGTTAAATCACACTTGTTAATAATAAAAGTAAATAGAACAAATGTAGTCAAGACATAGCCAAAGTTTGGTAACCGGATCGGATAGTCAGACAAGCCAGAAAGTCAGGAGGCCAGGAATCAGCGTAGTGAAACAGCAAGCAGGATCTGGAGCCAGACCAAATGTCAGCCAAGCAAGCCTTTAAAAGGAGCGCAGGAGAAAGTCTCTGTGTTGTTGCATTAGCATGTCGCAAAGCCTCCTGGACTTGTGCCCAAGTGGAACGAAGACCACAGAGATGCTCCTCTAATGCAGAAATACTCTGCGGAACAAATGAATCAGGCAACATGGAAGGTTGGAAACCATAGTTCGCCATAAATGGGGACAATCGGGAAGCAGAATTCAAGGCACTAATGTGAGCAGACTCCGCCCATGGTAAAAGGTCTGACCAGTTGTTATGGTGGTCAGAAATATAGCAACGTAGGAACTGCTCCAAGGACTGATTGGCTCGTTCATGCGGCCCCATTAGACTGTGGGTGATACGCAGAGGAGAAAGCAAGCTGAATTCCCAACTATGCACAAATGGCTCGCCAGAACCGGGACACAAACTGACTACCCCTATCTGAGAGGATCACCTTGGGTAGTTCATGTAAGCGAAAGATCTCTCGAGCAAAAATGGAAGGCAGTTCCTTTAGAAGTGGGCAACTTCTTAAGTGGAATACAATTTTCGAGAACCACCATAAGGATAACTGTGTTGCCCTGGGAGTTGGGTAACTCCACAATGAAATCCATAGACAGGTGGGTCCAGGGCCTCTCTCTTAATTGGGTATGGGTTGTAGGAGGCCCACTGGAAGGTGTTGTGGAGTCTTACTCTGAGCACACATGGAACAGGCAGCTACGAAGGCGTCTACATCAGCACGTAGACTAGGCCACCAGAATTGTTGGGAAATGGCCCAAAAGAGTTAATTCTTCCCAGGGTGGCCAGCAGCCTTGGGAGAATGGTAAGTCTGGAGCACAGCAGTACGGAGACTCTCTGGGAGAAAGCAGCGGTCACAAGGTTTCTCAGGAGGAGCATGGACCTGAGCGGCAAGAATTTTGTCACCCAAAGGAAAAGTGAGACTGGTGTGAAGGATAGCCAGAATACGATCAGGAGGAATCACAGGAACTGGAACCGACTCCATCTTGGAAATGGAGGAAAATTGTTGCTTCAAAGCGTAAGCCCTTACATTCTTAGTACCGGGTAAGAATGAGACAATGTAATTGAAACTTGACAAGAAAAGAGTCCATTGCGCTTTTCTGGGAGAAAAGCGTTTAGCCTCAGACAAAATGTGAGATTCTTATGGTCAGTAAGAATGAGAACTGGCGCAGTGGTACCTTCGAGGAGATGTCTCTTCTTTCAGGGCTAAAATGATTGCTAACAGCTCTCTGTCCACAATCTCGTAATTGCACTCCTCAGGTGACAATTTCTTAGAAAAGTAGCCACAAGGATGCATAGCGCTCTCAGAGGTAGGAGGTTGAGACAGAAGGGCGCCAACTCCAGTCTCATAAGCATAAACCTCAAGGATAAAAGGTAACGCAGGATCAGGATGTGCCAACACAGGAGCAGAACCCTATACAGCCTTGAGACTCTCAAAGGCCTTAATGGACTCTGAAGACCAACTCTGTGGGTTACCGTCCTTTCTGGTCATATCAGTCAGGGGCTTGACCAGAGAGGAGAAGTTATGAATAAACTTCCGATATCAGTTGGCAAAGCCAAGAAAACGCTGCAGAGGACGTAAACCCATGGGTCGGGGCCACTGTAGGACTGCTGAAAGTTTCTCTGGGTCCATCGAAAACCAGCAGTGGAAATGACATAACCCAGGAATTTAACCTGTTCACGATGGAATTTGCACTTCTCCAATTAACAATAGAGTTTGTTCTCTCTTAGTTTCTAAAGCACACGACAGACATCTGTGTGGTGGCTCTCCATGGACTTGGAAAATATGAGGATATCATTGAGATAAACCACCACACATAACTGCAACAAATCTCAGGGGACATCATTAATTAATTCCTGGCAAACTGCCGGGGCGTTACAAAGGCCAAAAGGCATTATGAGATACTCATGGCCTGTTCTGGTATTAAACGCAGTTTTCCACTCGTCGCCCTCCTTAATCCTCACGAGATTGTATGCCCCTCTCAAATCAACATCAAAAAACATACTTTATTACAGAGACAACAAAGGACACTGTTATTATACTGTGTGTTTTGCTATGTCTATTAAAATGAATATTACCTCAATGCACATATTTTTAGTTATATTTTCAACTGCATTTGATTGGTATTGCTGTGTGTAACTGTAAGATCATAATATATAATCCAGTTCTTTTGAAATATTTTACTATGTTTTTAGAACCTACCTTGCACATATATCAATGAAATTCTGTTTGTACACTGGTCCTTATGCAAAGTGTTCATATTGCCATAGCAACCAGTTTCCAAATGCCTTAACCTTATTAGAAGTCAGAGAATACAATTTAAAGAAAAATATATTATGAAGTCATGGCTACGGACATACAGCACTGAGTTTTCTTTCAATGCAAAGAAAAAAAAAATATAACAGTATTTTGATGTCTTTCAACACTATGTAATAATAAAGGCTTCAATATTCCCAAATTCATCTATCTTCTCTGGAATCCTTTTTGCAAAAAAAAAAACTAATAAAGTAAGTCAGATATTTGCACTCATGTGAATCCACTTGTTTTTTTTTTTATACTGTACAAGTTTAACACTAGATGGTAAACAATGGCACATCTCAAGGCGCTGATAATGGATAACACATAAAAAGTCACTATATGCAAAAATCTCAACATTAAGTTTTGAGCAAACCTGTGCTTTGCCCTTGCAGGGTGCCCGAGCCAATTATTACCCTGGAAAAGTGGTTTTAGAACAGATATTGGCAGTCTGACTGCAGTTTGCCAAAGTACAACTTCGCTCCCCAACCTTTACTGTATCCACTGAAACAGAAAAATGTAGCTGAATGATGACACAGCTATTCATAGATATGTTGACTTTGACTGTTCTCATTGTTGTTGTCTGCACAATACAAAAAGTGTTAAATAACCAGAATGTTACAGATTTCCATTTATATAAAGAAGTCTTTTTAAGGCCATCCTGTCCAAGTTTGATCCTTATCAGGCTGAGCGACCCAGTCTTTTGCTTGTACAACTAACTTTACACAGTCTCATAGCAGAATTGAGTATCAATTAGCTTGCTTCCATTAAAAGGTATTCCCAATTTCACATACTTTTTTCCTCAATCAGTTCTAATTTAGAACTTTTTTATCCTGTAGTAGCTGGAAAGTAGAACCACAACATACAGCTGTTGACCATGCATCTGACAATCCTGAGAGTACTGTATGTTGGAAGCTAAGGCTCGGTTCACGCTGGAGCGACTTGTCAGGCGACTTAATCACCTGACAAGTTGCGCTCCATTCAGTGCAATGGAATCCTTATAATCGGAGCGACTTAAGTCGCTCCGACTTAGAAAAAGTTCCTGCAGGTCTTGGGCGCAACTTCAGAGTGGCTTGCATTGACTTCTAAGTTGTTTGCAAGCTGCGCTGAAGTCGCGCTGTGCGGGGCGGCTTCAAAGTTGGCCCAGTGTGAACCAAGCCTTAAGGTCCTTCAGCTGCTGTAGCTTTGCAAAACAGCAGAGGTCAGAGGTATGGTTGACGAGACAGGTAACAGCCAGCTGCAACCTCCCTAGGCTGCTGCCTAGCTTGCCTAGCGGGCGCGCCAGCCCTGCAGCTACAGTTTATTTATTTTAAACAGGCAAGCACCTTCTTGTTGCAGCTCTTGCTTCTCCAGTACCTTTAGAACCACCCAGTCTCCTCTCACTGCCCGCCTACAGTGATTTGGTAACCTCTAGCCACCTGCAACCACTTGTGACCCTAGTGACATGGGTTTGCAAGTATGCAAGTTCTTGCCTCATCTTGGGTCTAGTTGTTTTTTGCTACATGGTGCAACAACTTTTCAAAGATTTACAGGGGACGGTCCCTCTGCTATGGGTATCTTCATTCCATATTCTTCTATTGTTGATAGGGGCTATTATTCAGTTTTCCCAAAAGAAACCGCATAAAAAGACACTGCTAAAAAAAAAAATTCCTGGGACCCCTATTAGATTTAGTATAGGGTTGTTGCTTCTGGAGTTTTATACAGTTCTGCAGTGTAAGCATGTGAGCCTATATACTTCCAAAAGACCTTTATCCACTTCCTGTCCAGCGACGTACCAGTACTGGGGTATCAAAGGTACAGGTACCGAGGGGTATCTGTGTTTGCAGTCGATGATTGCAAAGCTGGTAAAAGTAATCTGAGCGGCTAAAGAGCCGCTGGATTACTTTAACAGGTGGCCTGCCACCATCTTTACGGGGCTCTCTTATGCAATTGGGGAGCCCAGTAAGGATGACTTAATGTTCCTTAGACATAGTGAAAGGAGCAAATGTCATTCCTCTTACTCTGTGTCGTCAAAAACCAGAATCAACGAGCATTCCGTCATGTTCAGTTTCTGTCTGTTGTTTACTGGCGATTGCTGGTTTAGGAAAGCTTTGGATCGAACTGATCCAAGTTTGATCCAAAGCTTTCAAGGGCAAATGAGACATCTGGGGTCTGTCACTGCTTGTTGTTATGACAAGAGATTTTTGCATTTCTTGTGATAGCAATAAAAGTAATTAAATTCATTTTAAAGAAACAGTGTAAAAAAATAAAATAAAAAAATGTTTTTAAAGTGCCCCATCCACCCTTTCTCAAGCAATTCGGACCTGCACACATATGTAAACTGCAATTGCACCATACATGTGAGGTATTGCCATGAACGTCGGAGTGAGAGCAATAATTCTAGCTCCAGACCTTCTGCGTAACTTTTTTTTTTTTTCTTTTTACCACTTCAGCAAACACTGTCAAGAGGCTTATTAAACTTAGCGTTCATTAACTGTCTCCTTCTCGGTTTCACATCATTGTGGTAAATACTTTCCTTTTTTCCTTTTTGTTTTTTCACAACATGAAACTTTATTAAATTTTCTTTCTTACATATCTTTTTTTTTTTTCCCCTTTAAAACTTTAGTCAAACAAAGTAAGAAGACAAATAAGCGTTGTCTAAGCTAAATACAGTAAATAAATAGGAATAAAATAGGAGTTCAATATGCCAGCCCAAAAAACAAAAAAGAGTCTGGAGGGCTCCCCACACCCAACTCCTACTACCAGATCCAGTGTTATACAAATTAATATAAGTAACGTGATTCCTCCCTTCCCTCCCCCCCCCTACCAGCACCCCCCTCCCCTGCCAAAATACTCATAATTTAATTACGTACCCAAAAAATTTTTACATACTAAACTACTATTAGCTATAATTTATCTTATTAACACAACCACCCTATAACACCCGTTACATCTGGTAATTAATTTCCCTAACGGACTGGCTATATTCATACTGTAGCCGCTCCAATATTTTCTACACTTCCTATTAAGGGCGGCCCGCCTTTTCCAACCATGGCCTCCACATTCTGTCAAATTCCTGGAGATTACCTCTCTTAATCTACTCTATTCTTTTCCTGCAGATGGTTTCATTTAGTGTGGCGATCCAATCTTTTACTGTCTGGGGTTCCTTTGATTACCATCTTAATGCTATCATTTTCCTGGCTTGGAACAAACATCTCAAAATTGCCAGTGTGGTACTCTTCCTCTCCCCCTGTACCCATCTATATCCCAAGATACATACTATGGCCTCCTTCTACAATAAAATACCAAAAATGTCTCTCAAACTATTAATCACACCCTCCCAGTATTGGAACAGCTTGGGGCATCTCCACAGCATGTGAATGAGGTCCCCAGTCCCCCAATATCTAGGGCATCTATCGTTGGGTCTTCTTCCAAACTTAAAGAGACGTTTAGATGTATAATAGGCTCTATTTAACAACATCAAATGCGAAATCTTCTGTGGAGGGGAGACCGATAGCAGGGGTCCCATCTCTAAGATTCTCTCCCACTGTGCCTGGGTCAATACTCCTACATCCTCTTCCCATTTAGCTCTTACAGTATGGAGTAACCCCCCACTGTTAACTACATTACCTAATAGTCCATAGATCTTAGATATTAACCCCTTAGTGGGGACTACCTGAAGTATACTTTGAAATAGAGGCATATCTTTCCACACTAAAGTCTGGTCCTTAAATTGAACTTTAAGAGCATGATCTAGCTGAAAGTACGTAAAGAAGGAACTCTTTGGCAGATTAAATTCACATTCCAACTCAGGGAATTTCTTTAGTATATTACCTGTATAAAGTTGTCTTAGCAAAGCCCCCCTCCCGCACCGGGAGCTGAAGTACCCGTAGACGTATCCTGGCTTGTCTCCCTTTCCATGACAATTCCCTGAAGAGGCTCTCGATCTTATTGAACCAACTCTTGCAAATCCACACTGGAGAATTGTGCAGAACATACAACAATTGTGGCATCCATATCATTTTTATTAAACTACATCTTCCTGCCACTGATAAGGGAAAACGTTTCCATATACCTATCTTTTGTTTGAATTTCGTCAAAAGTGGGATAAGGTTTTTGTTAATATATTGGTTAGGGTCCTTCGTCATGACGATTCCCAAGTATTTCAGTGCATCCACTGTTACCAACTGGGGCATTACATGTACTATTGGCTCACTTATGGGATCTATAGGTAACAACTCAGACTTTTCCCAATTTATCTCCAAACCTGTAAAACTGCCAAATGACTCCACTATTCTCATTGCCTTGAACAATGAGTTACTCGTGTCTCCCAGAAAGAGCAGGATATAAATTTTGGCATCGGTACATAAGAGAGAAATTGGCCTATAAGCAGCCACATCAAGGGGAACCTTTCCATCTTTCTGTAACAATATAATAGATGCCTCCAGCATTGAAGCAGGCAGATGTCCCCCCTTAAAAGCCCCTCCTAATGCTTTCAGCAGCTCTGGAATTAGTACCTCACCATAATATTTATAAGCCTCAATTGGAAGACCGTCTGGGCCAGGAGATTACAGGTTTGCCATACTGGCTATCGCTTGTTGAAGCTCTGCAAGTGTTATTGGAGTTTCTAATAGATCACTTTCCTCTTGCGATATGGCCGGTATTACCAGATCCCCCCCAGGAACTCCTCCATCACCCTTTCCATTCCTTTTTTCTGAGAGGTATAAAGATTTTATAATGGTCCCTAAATATTTGCACTATCTTTGAGGTATTTGATAATCTATCTCGTCCCATAGATCTAATGGCAAGGATAGTGGATGGAGCAGTGTTGGATTTCACCAACTGCGCCAACACTTTTCCCACTCTTTCACCCTCTACCAAGGAGACCTGATGCTGGAGGAGATGCTTAGTCTCTGCCTTCTGCATAATAACTACTATATACTCTTGTTGTTTATCTAACCAAGCTGTTTCCCGCTCAGGGGTTGGGCCTATGATATAATTATTTTCGGCCTCAATCACCTCTCTTAGAGTTTTTTTTTCCCCACACCTAGCCTGTTTGTTGAATTTGGCCATCTGCTGTATTAGTACCCCCCTTAGAAAAGCCTTAAGGGAGTCCCACAGCACAGCGGGCGGCACCGTTCCTTCGTTATTTTCTATGAACTCTCTCATTTTAGGGAGAACCCCATCCGAATTTTTATGCAGATTTATTTTCCACTCTTTCCAAGGTTTATACCCTCCTAGATTTAATGTAACCACAACAGGGGAATAGTCTGAAATACCTCTTTGCCAGTATAAAATTTTTTTCGGTAATCTGTAATGCTCTATCATTCCCCAAAACCAAATCTATCCTTGAGAGCGTAGCGTATGAAGCTGAGTAACATGAATATTGCAAAACTCCCGGATACCTTCTGTGTAACTCTAAACTGGTAACTTGTAAAGGCTTTTAAAGTGTCGTCTATGGGGATTTTTAGGTACCGTAGTTTAGTGACGTTTCACGGGAGGACGCAATTTTGACATGTATATATTTACTCAGTGTAACATCATCATTTACGTTTTTTTTTTACAAAAAATGGGTATTATATTGTGTTTTTGTGCATTAAAATTCATTAAAGTGTGTTTTTTCGCAACAAAATTGCAATTGAAAAAGCGCTGCGCAAATAAAGTGTGACATAAAAATATGCAACACCCACGATTTTATTCTTTAGGGCCTCTGCTTAAAAAATATATAATCTTTGGGGGTTCTAAGTAATTTTCTAGCAAAACATGATGTTTTATACATGTAGGGGAGAAGTGTCAGCTAATGCCCGGACTGAAAGTGGTTAAAGTACTAAGGACAAAACATTTTTTTTTTAATTTTAGATAGAGTGGAGATGGATTAGAACAACTGTCCGATTTTATTGCTGTCTGTGCCCCCATTAGGAAGATTCGCCCTCTGTATTTGTCCTGTTTATCATTATAAATGAAAATGAAAGTAAAAGAAAGTCCTAGATTTTGGGTTGTCCTCAGAAAAGTAATAGAGGGGAAATCTTTTGATTTTGATTCTTACCCTAGTAGAAATCTATTTTTGAGTGTGTATCCCACTTATTCACATCTTCACAGTGGGGTTTCATTCCATTAGGTTTCAAAGTAATCCTACTAATACTTGATCCTCTTCAAGCCCTGTTCTTCTCTGTAGAGATTTTGTGACTTTCTAGTTCCATAGGGGCCAGTTTCCACTGCTTGTCTGTCCCTGTGACACCAGGCTCAGAATACTCCAGTAGTTTTTAGTCTCTACCTATGGCATAGTTAATTGGATCTTTTCTAGTGCATCCTATTTTCTTGCTTCCCCATTGTGGAATGACCTGGATAACCATAGTTGCCCTTTTTGTGCTATTACTTGTGATTTATAGATTTTCAAACTATGCACTTATCTTGTACATTCCTCCTGGAAGGCCCTCTAAATTTGTTAAATTTTAGACACAGTATTGACTATCATTTCTCTTCTCTTGGGAGCACCATCACAATGGATGCATCCTTTCATGCACTCCTTAAGTCTGTTTTTACAGACACCTCCTTACTCCTTGCAAGGAAGCAATACAATTTTATAATGTTTCTACCTCCCTGGAGGGTCAGCAGTGAAAACAAATCTTTACCTGGTTCTAGGATAATAGTTGTATTTCATGTTATTTATTGCATTTATTTTTCATACATGCTCGTAGGTAGATTCCTAACCCTAACTTCTCTACGATGAATTCTGCCCTTTCCTGGACCAAATTTTCTGCTTCCTATAATCAAATATATAGTATTTAATCAGGCAGCTTATTGTATAATTCTCACATACCAAAACCACCTTTTAAAGGAGAACTGCAGCCAAAGCTCTTTTGGACATACTTTTCCTGTGGCTCACAGAAGTGCACTTAGTTCTGCACTCCTGTGACCCAGATTCAGCCGACAGTTGGATAAAGCTTGCTGGCACAGAACCGGTCCAGGCTCTGCAGGTATCCCGACAACAATGCTGGGATCTGTGCAGATGCCGTACCCGTGCTGCTTGGAGACCAGCCACTCCCACCTCCTCTCCTGCCCAGTGCTCCAGTGAGCGTTGGAGGAGCAGAGCACAGAGGGGGTGACTAGCAGTCACTGCTCTGTGCTCAGAGCGGACCCACTCTCAGTGTAGGGCCAGCAGGGGACAGTTGCAGCATCGGATCAATGCTGCATACACCTAGGTGAGTATGAATGTTTATTTTTTTAAATCCCACACTTCTTGAACTGAAATCTGAGGGGACTCCTTTTCCTTCTGCTGCTATCATCTTTGTTTGCCTATTGGCAGTACAATGCATCCTCAACCCGCCTACCCTTTATACAGGTGTTGTTGATCACCTTTTCCATTTAGATTTTCTGTTCCAAGTGCTCTAATTCTAATATATATACTTGTCTCTTTTTTAGAGATAACTTTACTTTCATTGACCACCTATTAGCTGTTTGTCTGTTATTCTGCTGTTGTTTCACCTGGTCCTTAAGGTGATGATTGGTTGTCTTCCACTTTCCCTAGTTCTATTTAATGCTCCTTTAGGTTCTTGTCAGAAGTCTGTGGCTGAGATGGCCAGATCTGCGTAGCTACACAAGGAAGTTGGGACCAGACTATATATATATATAATTTTTTACAAATTACGTTCTTTATTGAAAAATTGTTCATAGGTACAGGATAATAAATTCGTGGTACAGGTATCAGGTGAGTACAACATAATACGGATAACAAAAGCGCTGAGGCCTTCCATTTTTTAAGCAGTATGATGGATATGACACGGATATACTCATACACATAATCATGCTTGGTTCGCTTTAGTAAGCACGGTTGTTACAATCTACTAGCAATATTAACTCTTTATCCCCATTTTAGTCAGGTAGAATGTCATCTAGCTCATCACAAGTGGAAGCCTCATTTAACCAAGTATCCCAGATCTTACCATACTTTGTGGGGCATCCTCTATGAGCATAAATTTCTTTTTTATATGGTAGAACAGTATTAACTGATGCAACCCATTCCCTAATGTTGGGCGTCGTCGCTCTAAGCCATTTCCTTGCAATGAGCATTCTGGCAATAAACAATGTTTCCTGTAGGAATATGTGATGAAATTTGTCTGATTTGGGAACACCCCCAATAAACATTGTTTCGGGCATAGTGTTAGAGGGGAGCCCATTTTGTCATGAATAAATGTAACTATTTGGGACCAATAATCCTGTATCACTGGAGCCAAAGGAGATGAAAAAATGTTCCCTGAGTTCTTACACATATAGGGCAGAGTGGGCTGTAATTACTTCTAAATTTGGCTAACCACGGGGGGGTCAGGTAGGACCTGTGCAGAATAAACAGTTGTGTGAGACGGTCTGAAGACTTAGAGACTTTTTTTCAGGCGTCTAGGACTTCTTCCCATTCCTCCTCCTCCATATCGCCCACGTCCCCAACCCAACTATCTTTCAGTTTATAGGCAATTGCCACCGCGGTAGGGCGTAGTAGGCAAGAGTAGAATATGGAAATTAGCTTTTGGTGGTCCGGGCCATTTATCACAGCTAGGATATCCAATTGCTCCAAGTTTGGTGGGGATTCTCGAAATTGGGCTTGGAGAGCGTGGCGGAGCTGGAGGTATCGGAAATGCATAGAATTGGCAAGGCCAAACTGGTCTTTCAGTTGTTGGAATGATTTGAAGATGTCTCCATTATACATGTCTGCTAAGTATACCACCCCATTAGAAATCCATAGATCATAATCCGCTCTATGTGATAGCTCGGATAGGCCTGGATTATTCCACAATGGTGTCTGACTGTGTGTTGGGGGAAGTTTAAGTTTGCGTCTGACTACAGCCCATATCTTGCAATAGTTGGACCATATATATATTTAAAGTGAGATTTATTTAAAGTGAACAAAAGACAACTGCACACTAGCAAACAGTAAACAAAAACAAAATGACAAGATGCCTAACTAGCAACCTAACAGTATAACAAGCCTAACAAACAAACTATATACACTATATACACAAAAGAGGAAACACAGATCAATCAGGTAAACAGAAGATGCAGAAAGTGGGAACCAGGACTGAGACCGGGAGCAAGTGGGGCAGAAAAAGGCAGCAGGGCAGGAGCAAGAGGAAGATTAGGGTCAGGATCAGAATAAATGAATGGCAACAGGGTCTGCCAGCAGCAAAGCAAAACTAGGAATAGGCAGGAGCAGCAAAAACACTGATGCACAGTGTACTAGTGGAAAAAGCATTAAATACGCTCCCGCCAGCTAAGACCAGGTGGAGCTGATTACTAGAACCTGCTGGCTGCTGGGAGATACCTGCTGGTGGTCACTGGAACTACAGCTTACAGCCCAGAGAACCACAGCGCCACCAGCAGGTGAACCAGGTCCTGACAGTTTTAATCTCACTCTCTGGGATTATCTGTCTTGGTCTGGAATATCAGGTTGCTCATTGGTGTCATTTACTTGGTTCTGATCATCTCCATAATAGGTTGGCTCTTTGACTCCAGACTTTTGTTCAATCATTGATTTAATCTATTCTTATAATGAAATACCTCAACTGTAAGATGTTTCAGTGGCATGTATCCTCAGTTGGACTTCTTTTAGACATCCCACATGTCCAATAATAAATACTATTCTGTATCCCTCAATGACTGATAAAGAAAATAAGATTTTTGTACTTACCATAACATTTTTTCTTGAAATCCAATGAGGGACACCATTGCCATCCCTTTGTGTTTATTGGCCCCAAACTGAAGCATGACGGTTAGCGGCAGGGTTTTATAAAGACTGACCTTCAACTTTTCTCTGTTTGCCAATTTCTAACTCTTGTAGGCAGCTGTAAATATGTGGATGTATTATCCACATGTCCAAGAATTACTTCTATCCTGTGTCCCTCAACGGACTTTAAAAAAAAAAAAAAAATCTACTAAACCTTTCTTAGCCTCTTCATATTCATAGGTCAATAACTGTACATTATATTAGTCGTTTAACTTTACAATACTAAGTTGAAGCATATTGGTTTTGTAATGAGAATGTCATGATATTCATAGGTAGCTGTAGAACTGGCCTGGTTGTACTATGTTAAAAAGGGTGAGCTCACTATTACAGGTTGGTAGAATAAAGACTTACTATTTCTGTGATAAATAATTCACAAATGATCTATCCTAATTTTGTGGAAATGTTTGCAGAATTGATGTAATATTTCTCAAACACTGGTTGTACAGCACAAGCTGACAGCTATCATCATACACTACTGTTCTAAAGTACTGTAGTTGCCAGAAGTAAAAGCAGTAAAGATTATTTCACTGCGTTTTTTTTTATGACGTGTTATCACTACTCACTTTATGTAGTATTCTCAGTTATGCACAGTAGCTAATGGCAGCTTTTATCTGAAAAGATAAATGTCAAAAGATATGCTGGCACAGAGTACAGAGCAAGGTTAGATGGAAGTTTGAGTGCCAAACCCTCTTAGATTATGCAATTTTGAAAATTAAAAAAATAAAATAACAGTTTAAAGCTATTTAAAAGAATCTCAATCAGGCCCAGATTTACTCCCTTTGCCGCCCCAAGGCCGGGTCCTTCAATGCCCCCCCCCCCCACACACACACACACACACACACATATACACACACCTCGTCCTTTATCGATGACTTCTACAATAGATCAATTAAAAACATATCTCCATACACGAGAACACTGAAAATAACTGGCTTTAATTGTACAGACTAAAAATACTTCAGGGTAAGCGCGCGAGGGGTAAGGATTTTTCGCAGGCAATTTTTCAAGGCAATGGCTGGTGTTAGTGCTTCAATCATCCCCGGCACCATGGTTGTTATGGTGTCAGGATAATTGAAACACATTATTTCTATCATTACATTGTAATATAAACTGAAATAGTTCAACTCACCATAATGCAGAATCATTGGGAGCCCTGAGCGTGTCACTTGCCACCATGCCTGCCACCAGATGGGGATGTCACTTGCCACCAGATGGGGATGTCACTTGCCACGCTGCCTGCCACCAGATGGGGATGTCACTTGCCACCAGATGGGGATGTCACTTGCCACGCTGCCTGCCACCAGATGGGGATGTCACTTGCCACGCTGCCTGCCACCAGATGGGGATGTCACTTGCCACGCTGCCTGCCACCAGATGGGGATGTCACTTGCCACTATGCCTGCCACCAGATGGGGATGTCACTTGCCACGCTGCCTGCCACCAGATGGGGATGTCACTTGCCACGCTGCCTGCCACCAGATGGGGATGTCACTTGCCACGCTGCCTGCCACCAGATGGGGATGTCACTTGCCACGCTGCCTGCCACCAGATGGGGATGTCACTTGCCACGCTGCCTGCCACCAGATGGGGATGTCACTTGCTACGCTCCCTGCCACCAGATGGGGATGTCACTTGCCACTATGCCTGCCACCAGATGGGGATGTCACTTGCCATGCTCCCTGCCACCAGATGGGGATGTCACTTGCCACCAGATTGGGATGTCCCTTGCCATGCTGCCTGCCATCAGGAGGAGGAGGGCGGAACAGCGGTGCGGGCAATGAGAGATGTCATCTCTCTCCACCGCCGCCGCACCGCTGACATTACTAGATACTCTCGATTTTTTTAAAAATGGCGCCACGCGGTGTAATCACGCTACTGCGCATGCGCCGCCCGGCCGAGCGCTTATGAACTTTCCAGTTGCATGGTCGGCTCGCGGCCATGTTTTCTATGGGCACTGGTGCCCATAATAGACAGCACGAAAGGGGGGGCAGCCGCGAAGTCGCTGCAGGAGCGGCGCCGCCCCTACACCACTGCCGCCCCGAGGCCTGGCCTCGGTGGCCTTGTGGCAAATCCGGCCCTGATCTTAATGTTTCCAAATACTTTAAATTCTGTATTTGCAGACCTATTAGAAAGTAACGAATGCACCAACTCTTGCTTGCACAAACCCAGCTTGGTCTTACCTAATAAACACCTGCGTAAGCTGGATTGTCAAAAAGGAATAAGCTCTCTTAAATTGATTGTAAAGTCTTGTTTTTTTTTTCTTTTTGTTAACAAACATGTTATACTTACCACCTCTGTGCAGTTGGTTTTGCACAGAGCAGCCCAGATCCTCCTCTTCTCGGGTCCCTCTTTGCTGCTCCTGGCCCCTCCCTCCTATCGAGTGCCCCCACAGTTAGCAGGATCCTATGGGGGAAATGGAGCTGAGTCACAGCTTTGTGTGTCCATTCAGTTACGGATCCCGACCTGGCCCCACCCCCTCTCTCCCCTGATTGGCAGACTGACTTTGATTGACAGCCACGGGAGCCAATGGCGCCACTGCTGTGGCTCAGCCAATCAGGAGGAGTGTCCCGGACATCTGTGGACAGGGCTGGAGAGAAATGGGGCTCAGGTAAGTAATTAGGGGGGTGCTGGGGTGGCTGCTACACACAAGGTTTTTTTATCTTAATGCATTTGTATGTGATAGTAGCCTATGTGATTCCAGGATATAATCAGCCTTATCCTGAACCACTATACTACCGCCTTTATCGGCTGGTTTAATAACAATAGACTCATTATGAGTCAACTGTTCAAGTGCCTAATGTTCCAAGGGCTGGAGGTTGGATTTGGGATAAATGTGTAAAGGATCAGATTTGCACATTTTGATTAAGTCAGAATAAACCACCTGGTAAAAGGTCTGAAGATATGGGCCTTTATTGTGTGTTGGATTGAAAATGGATTTAGGACGTAGTGTAGTATGTCAAAAAGGGGGTGAGGTGGGACAATGTTGGGTGAACTCTAAATCTGCATAGCAGTTCTCTGCATATAGCTCCTCTAGATGGGCGAATATGGGAAGGTCTGTGTCACCTAATGAAGTGGCTTCCAAGGAAGAATATATTTGACTGTTAACCTCTAGAGGTGGTGCATTCTTAGAGGATTGAATATTAAAGAACCTCTGAACCGTGAGGTGAGATAAATTTGCTGAGGTCTTTAAATAAGGTGACAGGATTAGATTGTGTGGTAGGTGCAAACGGCCTCTGCTGAGTAGGGAGATATCATATGGGGTCAGTGAGGTGCGGGAAAGATTGTAAATCTGTACAGTTTCTGCATTTTTCCTATTCTTCCTTCCTCTGCCCTACCCCCCGTCCTCTTCCCCGGGTTTTCTTTTTGTGAGGTTTGGTGGGGAGTTTACCACTAAAAAATAATTATCAAGATTCTGGACTGAGCTACTAAAAATGGTGGGAATGCTGTTGGGGGACTCAGATATTTATGACTGAGTAGGAGGTTGTAATTCTATCAAGGGTTTCAAGTGCTGATATTGGGTACTGGCGGATCCAGAGGGATCACGTAATGCATGATTTTGGTAATTAAGTGGATACCGTTCTGGGACAGGAATAGAAGCTGGGGTTGGAGTATTGTTGTTACTAGGGGGTCCCTGGCTAGGAATATGACCTACATGATCCTTTTTAGGTCTATTCCTAGAACATCTAGGGGGAAGTGGTTCTGGCCTACGAGGTAGCTGGGGTGTATGCCACGACGAAAGTGGGTGTATGACAAGGTGGTAAGGTCCTGGATGAGAGGTTGGATCTAAAGTGGGGCCCAAAGTTACAGGACCTGAATGGCCTTCTTTTATTTCAAGTCATTTTTATTGATTTTTCAAGTTGTACAGTATTCGTTTATAAAGATCATACAGTCGTGGACAAGCCATTAATACATATATTATCCCATATCAAAATAGAAAAAAAAGTAAAAATATCAACCCCTTGCTCTACCCCCTTCCCACCCCTCTCTCAATCCCCCCCATATCCCTCCCCCCACCCCCACAGTTGCTTTCCAAAAATATAAAAATATCTTAACTTTAACACAACTTATTACCAACCATATACATACTACTGAATACAATTTCCCTCAGATCTCTATTCCTAGATACTAATGGTCCTACCAGCACTAGAGAATTATATATTCCTACCCTGGCACCACAAACCCCAAATCTTTGAGAATTTCTTATAACTTCCCCTTCTAATGTAGATTGTCCTCTCTGTTCTGACCAGTGAGCTCATTGTGCTAACCCATTCTTCCGGAGTAGGGGGCGTTGCTGATAACCATGCTTTCGCGATCAATTTCCTCGTCTGGTATAGACCCCGCACAATTGCTATACCTATGTGGTCTTCCCCCATGTTCTTGCTAATTAGTCCCAGCACACACGCCTTAGCCTCGTATTCCACTCTTATCCCAAATCTAGCTTCTATAATGCTTAGGATCTCAGTCCAATACCTAGCTAATTTCGGACACCTCCACATCATGTGTACAAGGTCGCCTGTCTCCAAGCATCTGGGGCATTTGTCGTCTGGTCTTCGACCAAATCTATACAGCTTCTTGGGGGTATAATAGGCTCTGTGTACCAGTAGTAGGTGCGATGCCCGTTGCGACGGGGAGAGGGACACCAGTGGACCGAGCTCCAATACTTTCTCCCACTGATCATTACTCAGCTCCCCCACATCGGCCCCCCACCCCTCCCTTGCACGCGAAAGTGGAGCCAAACTAGTTGCCCTTACCGTTAACTGGTCGTAAATCCCTGATATCAGCCCTTTAAGACTAGGTACCCTCACCACCTTACTAAGCAGAGGTGCACTACACCTATCCAGTGCCTTGATCCTAAATTGCTTCTCTAGTGCATGTCTAATCTGGAGGTAGAAATAAAATGTTTCTTTAGGAATTCCAAACTCCTGTCTCAGGTCTGCGAAAGATTTTAGTGAATTGCCATCAAATATTTGCTTCAGTCTATTTATGCCCGCCCTTTCCCAGATCCTATTTACTCCTATAGTATTCAGTTCTTGTAACTGCCTGTTCTGCCAGATAGGTGAAAACTCCGTAGGCCCCCCATAGCCCATTTCAATCTTCACTGACCGCCATACTTTTGTAACCAGCTTATTTGTTGGAAGTACGCTTCCCAGTGTCCCGGCTTCCAGTGCCCCTGTCAGGGATTTATGCGGATTCCCTGATAGCATAATTTTCACGCAGGTATTCAGCTCTCCCCCACACTCACACCCCCCCAGATGTTGCAGCTGGGCTGCCAGGAAATACCTATATGGGTGGGGCACCGCCAATCCCCCCTCCCTATTAGGGCGCTGCAGGGTCTGGAGACTAATCCTGGCCTGACCCTTCTTCCAGATTAACTCACGAAAGATGGAATTTATTTTTATAAACCATTCCCTCCCAATCCAAACCGGTGAGTTATGTAATATATACATTAATTGTGGCATCCAGATCATCTTGATCAAATTTACGCGCCCTGCCATAGATAGAGGGAGCCGGCACCAGATATCTTTTTTCCTTTTAAACTTTTCCAACAACGGCACTAGATTGTCTCTAATATACTGCATTGGGGTATTAGTTATTACTATACCCAAATATTTGAAGTTCTCCACCACCCTAAGATGCGGTATTTCCTGCGGAAGGGAACCAGTAGTCGAGTCAAGCGGGAGAATTGTAGATTTCTCCCAGTTGACTGATAGTCCTGAGATCGTTCCAAACCCCTCCACCAACTGCATTGCCCTAACTAATGATGGCCCCATATCCCCCAAAAACAATAGCACATCATCAGCATAAAGTGCAATTCTTTCCTCACCGTCCTCTCTTTTATACCCCTGTAGGCTTGGGGACTTTCTTATTACCTCTGCGAACGGCTCCATTGCCAGGGCGAACAACAGGGGCGACAAAGGACACCCCTGCCTAGTCCCCCTCTCAAGGGAGATCCGCTCTGAGTATGTATTATTTATTTTTAATCTAGCAATGGGGTGATGATATAATATCTTAAGCCACTTTATAAACCGAGGACCAAACCCAAATTTTTCCAGTACCCACCATAAATAGCCCCACTCCAGGGAGTCAAATGCCCTGGCAATATCCAGGGACAAGACAACCCTGGAGCCTACATTCTTTACCGGCGTCTGGAGATTCAGAAAGGTTCTTCTTATGTTTTTACTGGTGGACCTATTCTGCATAAACCCAGACTGGTCCGGGTGTATCAGACCAGATATACATTTATTGAGCCTGGTAGCCAAGACCTTTGCCAGGATCTTGGCATCCGTGCCCAACAACGTAATCGGTCTATATGACGATGTTTCCAATTGGTTTTTCCCCTCCTTCTGGATCAGTACTATAATAGCCTCAGACATTGATAATGGTAAAATCTCAGCTGCAGCTGACCAATTATATACCTTCAGAAGTTCCGGGGCCAAAACCTCCCCAAATTGTTTATACACCTCAACTGGTAATCCGTCAGGGCCTGGGGACTTTTGGCTCTGCATATTCTTTATTGCTTGCACAATTTCTTCCAGTGTTATCGGAACTTCCAGACTGTTCATATCTGCGTCCGAGAGCACCGGCAAGACAGTTCCTCCCAAGAATTCCTCCATCTCTTCTTGTTCAGGAGAGTGGCGTTTCTTATATAGATCACTATAGAACTCTACAAATGTATCAGAAATTATCCCCGGGTCTGATGAGATGTCCCCTTTCTTTGTTTTAATCATGGGAATTGTTGAAGAGGGAGAGTTGGCTTTGGCCAGCATAGCCAGCGTCCGACCGACTCTTTCCCCCTCATCAAAACTCCTTTGCCTCTGAAAGATCTTCCTGTTCTCTGCTCTTCTAATTTCTTCATTTTTATATTCTTGCTGCTTCAGTACCCATTGGTCTCGGTTTTCCATAGTCGGATCTAGCACATACTTTCTTTCCGATTCCCGAACCTCTTCCCTAATACTCTCTCCCCTTGCCCTTGTTTGCTTCTTTAACTTAGAAATCTGTTGAATCAAAAGCCCTCTGAGGAACGCTTTCAAAGAGTCCCACATCACACCCCCCGATGCAGTACCTGTATTAAAGTCAATAAATTCTCTCAGTCTTGCATTAATTTCGTCCCTATTCCCTATCAATCCCAACCATGTTGGATTTAGTGACCACATTCTCGGGCCACCATTATCCCGCATGGTTATTGTCAATATCAGTGGCGAATGGTCGGACACTCCCCTTGGGCGATATTCAATCCTTTGAATTAGGGGTTGGATTTCATTATTACCTATGGCCATATCAATACGGGAGAGCGTTCGGTGGGTCCCTGAGAAGCAAGAGTATTGCTGACTAGTGGGATTACGAACCCTCCAAATATCGCACCACCCTGCCTCCTCAAAGAACTGTGCCAGCCTTCCCTCTGATCCTCTACTTCGACTAACCCCTGGCGGGAATCTGTCGATCCTACTATCAAGAACGGCATTAAAATCCCCAACTATCACCACTGGGACCTCTCTCTTATCCTCCAGGAACCCCAATAACAAGAACAAGACCTCCATTTTAAAAGGTGGGGGAATGTACACATTTACTATGACAAAAGGCCTTCCCTCAATCAAACAATACAGAAAAATAAAACATCCCAATTTATCAATACTGACATCCCTGCAGGAAAACATCAGGCCCTTCCTAATCAGAATACTCACTCCCCTTGAGTAGGAGGAGTACACTGAGTGATATTGTAATTGAAATTTTTTATTTCTAATTAATAACTTAGTCTCGTCAGTCAGATGGGTTTCCTGCAGGCATATCACCTCAGTAGCGCACGCTTCTAGCTCCTGGAACACAGTGGCTTTTTTCATAGGCTCGCTCATACCTCTAATGTTCCAAGAACTAATTCCAAATGATCTAGGTTGCATTCAAAATATACTTCAACAAAGAGCTATACCAGTTATACAAGTACCGGGATAAATCCATCCTTCTACTAATAAGTTGATACTTCAAAGCCATACAATTATGCTGTTTTAACCTGGCACTTTTTTGAAAAGAATTACAAGGAAGAAATCTCCAGCGTCTAGACTGATCATACCAATTCACCACATGTGCCCTTATTCCCCCTGGCCTATTGGCCTTCTGTTTCAAATCAGTAATACCCCCTCTTACCACTCTCAGTGCTATTATTATGGGGAGGGGACCAGGTGGGTCCAGAGGAATATTACCCCCATACCCCCCACCCCTTCCATACCAACGTGAATTTCTCATTATATTCAATCTCATAACATTCAAATAATTATAAAAAATTTTTTTTAACCACGTGCTATATATTTTAAGCATAATTAAAGCAACTGTGCTATCCCCTAGTTTAACTAATCCCTTCTGCCCCCTCCCTTGCCTCACTCGGCGTGCCCTGGGAGCCTTCCTTGTGACCACTCTATTTCCCTCATCCCACCATACTCCCCCCTCCTCCCTCCTCCCCCCCAATGAATCCATTAACCCAAAGATTACAAAAACACCTATCATCATTCTAAACCATGCTCTCAACCCACACATAATCCACCCATCCCTCCCTCTCCCGGCCCCTGCTGCAAAAAAACAAAAAAACAAAAAAAAAACACCATCAGTCATTTATGTGCGACTTCAACTTTATAAGTTCTTTTTGTTCTCTTCAAACCAGTCCGTGACACCTTTTGACAGTTTCAAAAAAACGGATAGTTCCTAGGGCCTCTATGCGCAGCCGTGCTGGATACAGTAATGCATATGGAATGTTATGGTTCCGTAAATGTGCGCTTGATATCCAGGAAACCTGCTCTTCTTCTTTGTAGGTCTGGGGAGTAGTCTGGGTATATCGCTATTTTAGCTCCATTGAAAAAAAGTCTCCTTTCTCTCTAGACCTTTGCATTAAATTCAGCTTATCTTTATAACAAAAAAATCTCAATATCATTGGTCTCGGGCGGTCTCCTGAGTATACTGATCTAGACGGCACTCTGTGGGCACGCTCAACAGAAAAAAACTGTGAAAACGCCTCAGCCCCAAACACCTCTTTAAGCCACTTTTCCATAAATTCTTCAGGGCGGGAACCCTCACTTTTCTCAGGGAGACCCATCACTCTTACGTTTTGTCTTCGGGACCTGTTCTCCCATTCATCCATTTTAAGGCTGTTGGCGTCTAGCTGTGCTTGCAATTTTTTGAACTCATGCCGCATTGGGGTTACGATATCTTCTACTTGGCTAACCCTTTCTTCCACCGTTTTAACTCTCTCAACTGTTTTCTGGAGCTCCTGTTTAATACTGCCAAACTCCTCACTCAAAGCTTTCAGCTCTTCCCACATCCCACTTATCGAGCTTCTGCATGCATTTATGGCGCATAATACCTCTTTTAAGGTGGGTTCTTGGTCACAGACTACATCTGCGGTGGGACTGCTATCCCCTGCTCTTCCGGGTTGCTCCCTCTCCGGGCTTTTTTTATTTGTTACTCTTGTGCTGGCTGTCTGGCTATCCGGCCCTTTCCCCATACTCCTTCTATCCCCTAGGCCCCCTGCTGAGGACTTTCCCGCGGTCGGCTGATTTTTTTTGGCTGGAGATTGCGTGGCGCTGTGTGCAAATTTTTCCAGCTTCGCCGCAACTGTTAATGCGGATGCATTTTGAGACCCCTTTTCCTTTTCTTTGGCTGCCCGGGTAGCTTGAACAGGCATGTTTTCTTGGGGCTGCTGTAGCTGATCTTCCCCCTTCCTCTTGGTCATAACCAGCTAAGATAGTTTAAGCACCCTATAGACCACCAATCTACCAAATTCACCAATCAGTCCTTCCTCACTTTAGCAGACCGATATTTGTATAACAAAGGACAGGTCCCAGGCCCCCTGCTCTACTACACAGTCTCTGTAATATGTATTTATATAGTCAGAATCTTTACCTCTCATCCATTAGCGTCTGCAGGGCCTCAGCAGGGCTTCAACAGGGCTCTTTGTCTCAGCCTCCCGCTGTGTCAGTAAGATATCACCAGGCAGCCAAACACAGCCAGTCACAGCCACAGGTACAGCGGCGGCGTTCGTTCCTGGCTCTCTGCTCCGCTCAGCTGATCTTCCCAGCCTCCTCGCTTACACCTGATCAGCGTACCAAGCCTCCCGCAGCTACGGCGTGGCGTCGCTAAGCAACCCAGCGACGCCACCGACACAGGTCCCGAACTCCACTTAACTCAGCCGCACAACAGGGAGAAATAGCAGTTAATCTTCCTCAGCCTTCTCGTAACCTTTTCTCTTGGCTCTTGTCTCCCCAGCCAATCAGCCTGCCGTCCCTCAGTATTCAAGCAATGAAAGCCTCTATGAGTCAAAGGCAGGGATCCGGAGCTCACAAGGTTTTCACACGGCCGGGCAGACCCATTTAGACAGAAGCGCTAGTGCAGCATCAGGGCCGGGAGAGAGCACTCACTCACTGCTCACACCTGCATCCGGTCACGCCCCCCTGAATGGCCTTCTTGATACGGATGTCCAATCTGTTTCCAGCTAAAAACTTTGTGGGAGTTGTAATCATGGAGATCCCTTCTAAATTTACCAAGTTTGTTAGAAATAAGGTTAACTTAATTTCTTATAGTATTCTTTTTAAGCGTACTGAACCAGGTGTAAGGTAAGTGGGGATTGGTTTTACCCCCAACACTCACCCAACACTGTCCCACCTCACATAAGGCACTTGAACAGTTGACTCATAATGAGTCTATTGTTATTAAACCAGCCAACAAAGGTGGTAGTATAGTGGTTCAGGATAAGGCTGACTATATTCTGGAATCACCTAGGCTACTATCAGATACAAATACATATCCAATTCTCCCCAGTGACCCCACTTCTCAGTTTTCCTTGGAAGCTAATACACTCATCCAAAAGGCCCTTGATGATGAGATCATTTCTAAAATGGAATCTTCTTTTCTTAAGAAAAGCTTTTATAAAATGCCATACTTCCACCATCTGCCCAAAATTCATAAGGACCTTACCAACCCCCCCCCAGGCTGCCCTATTGTGGCGGTTATGGATAGTGTAACAAGCGGATTTTCAGTTTATATTGATCAATTCCTTCAGCCCCTGGCACAACATCTACCCTCGTACATACGGGATGGACCCCACCTACTAGACATGCTCAAGCCTTATATATGGGAGCATACCTACTGGTGGCTCTCTTTAGATGTGTCATCTCTGTATACATCCCTCATGATGTAGGAATACAGGCTGTTGAACCTTTTTTGGCCAATGACCCCTATACCAATTCCCAGCAAGCCCATTTTATCTTGGAGGCCATACAGTTCTGCCTCAAACATAATTATTTCAAATCAGATGGGACCCATTTTTTGCAGATTAATGGCACAGCTATGGGGGCTAACTTTGCCCCCAGCTATGCCAATCTTACAATGGGTTTTTGGGAACACATGTATCTTACCACCCACCATCCCTTTGCCTCCCATGTGATCTACTATGGATGTTAGATTGATGACATAGTGATCATATGGGAAGGTTCATCTCAGGATATCAATGCCTTTGTGCAATATTGCAACCAAAATTCCTTGGGCTTATTATTTACCCATGTTGCCGACCCTAACACTCTAGCTTTCCTAGACTTGGAATTATATCATGTTTGTACGTGACACTGTTCACCTCCTACAAAATTTGGAGGGCCTTCATATATCGCAGCAATCTCTGTTGGTGGCCATCGACATAGAGGCTCTGTACAGCTCCATTCCCCATCACTTGGGGCTGCCCGTAATTCAGCATGTTATCACACAGACACACAGGGATGATAAAAAATCTTGTGAATTTATCCTCATGGCACTGGAATTCATACTTCATCACAATGTTTTCTCCTTCGATGGCTCCCATTTCCTCCAGGCACAGGGCGTTGCGATGGGTCGTACGCCAATCTGTACCTGGGGGAATGGGAGCAGTCTTTTCTAACTGACGAATCTTTGAAATCTTACACTCAGCATGTGGCGTCCGCTATATTGAGGACATTCTGGTATTATGAGAAGGTTCAGTGGTTGAGCTGGAGGAATGCATACACATGATGCAGCAGAATGCATTCAATTTAAAGTTTACTTTTTCATATAGTGAGACAAGTGTCACGTTTTTGGATATCGTCATAACTAAAAATCAAGATGGTAGTCTTTCCAGTGGACTTTTTCGAAAGTCCACAGCAGGAAACACAATATTACACGCCTCTAGCGCATACCCCCAGCCTCTCATTCGTGCTATCCCATATAGCCAATACTTGAGGCTAAAACGTAATTGTTCAAACCAAGAGTCTTTCTTACAGGAAGCTGCTGTCCTTAAAGATAGGCTCCTATTGAGAGGTTACTCTCACTCAATCCTAAAAAAAGCCTTTAAGCGAGCGAATGGACAAACAAGACGTGAATTACTATTCGGCCATCGAAGGAGAACTGACGACTCTTCAGTGGTTAGAATGATTACAAGATTCAGTAATCAACATCAGTCGGTTAAGTCCATTTTCAATAAATTTTGGCACTTGTTATATGCAGATCCCACATTGCGCCCTCACTTATCAGAACACCCGATGATCACTTATTGACACGCGAGTTCACTGAAGGACCAGTTGGTCCAAAGTGAATTCACGGGAGAGTTTAGAGGTGATCCTTGTAAGAGAAGGGGAACATTCACCTGCGGTGGATGCTCTATATGTTGGTATATGAATACTAGACTAGATACCATTCTTCCCAATGGACGACCATATAGACCTCACCACTTTTTCAATTGCAAAACCGAGGGGGTGGTATACCTCTTTACCTGCCAGTGCCAACAATTTTATGTTGGCAAGACTAAGCTAAAATTTAATCTACGAGCTTCGAGACACATCACGTCTATGAAAAAGGCCAATCCAGATCTCCCCCTCGGGAGGCATGTTGCTAACAAGCATCATGGTCAATTTCCAGGGCTTGAGTTTTTGATCCTAGATAGGATCCATCCTAGTCTGGGTGGTGGGGACTGGAACAAGGTCCTTCTACAGCGGGAGTCCCACTTGATTGCGGACCTTGGTGCGGCCTCATCCCCCGGACTTAATGAGCTGCTCAGCTACAGACCCTTTTTGGAGGGTCCTCTCATAGGGAGGATGTGAAAAGGAGTAGTGGTTTTCTAGCCTTGTTTTATACCTCTCTTCTGCCTTCTTGCTTCTGATATAGGTTGTTCTTACTTGTCATTGTATTCAGGATGATCGTTTTTTATTGTCACCAAATAGTATTTGCTATCCATACCCATATGTATGTTATTTTATATGTAATACTGCCTTGTCACCCCTTGTTGCGTTTTGTCAATCTTTATTTTCCAAGATTGGTATTCCACCCGCTTTCTTTGTTCCCTGGATTGGATTTCCTTCTGCTGTGGTCATGATCGGTGACCGGCGTCTGGTGTGTCATCTATATTGGTCCCTCCTGGTCCCACCCGGCGCAGGTGGGCCCCCCGGGATTTACCATCCCAGGGGGGGCCTTGTTCTTGGCGGCCTTTATCGGGTGGTTACTGTATCGCGCTGCCTTGGTTCAGCGCGGCCGGTGCCCGCTCGCATGGCCGCTTTCCTGCGTCAGTGGCCCCCCCCTGCATGACGCTCCCCACAGAGTTATCCCTTTGCGCTGTGGTGGGCTCAGGGCCCCCCCTTTTTCGTACGTTCAGGTTATATCCCCCTCCTTTAGAGGATACAGTACACGATACTGCTCCCTTCCCCCTACTTTAGGACTTATTAGACATTCTACTGACTTGCTTTCTGTAAGTTAGTCTTTGTTTTTTATTTTTGGTTGTTCATTCTTTTTACAGCCTTTGTCCCCACTAGCTGCCATCACTAACTTCCGGGTTTGGGTTCGAACCTGACGTAATGTCGTCGGTCTGCGCATGTCCGGATGGGATTTCTCCGCTCCTAAGCTGTGCCCTTTGTTTTTCTTGTTTCCCCACGGGATGACGTGAGGACGCCTTGTGTATAGTGGCGCCGCATCACAGCTGTTGTGGGCGCGGTGGGTGATACCTCCTCGCCCCCCGGGTGATGACGCAATGACATCGTACGGCGAGTGGCGCTGCGTCACATGACGCCGCCCCGTAGCCTTTTTAAACCCCGATGGATGTGGGAGTTTGTGACTGTACGGGACGGCGCATAATGGGACGGTTTGTTGATCCACACGGACCCTCTTTGCCAGTAAGTTACATGTAGTTTACCTGCAGGATCACACCAGTCAGCAAGTTTTTTTTGTTTTGATTGACTTTTTTTATTTATTTTATTTTTGTTTTATAGAATTCATTTTCTGTGGAATAACGAGATTGGCAGTGCAGCAGTCAGGACTAGCTTCTGTATATATTCTACATTTGACATCTTGCACCCCTCAGCTGGGTGCCTCTTCCTTTTGTGGCGTCTAACCCCTTTGAGGTAGGAGGTTTTTGAGATGCATCTCTTTGGTGTTATGATTTATATACCCTAAGTTTTCTGGGGTACTAGCTATCTAAATACACAAAGGTTTGGCCCAATTATGTATTATTTTTCTTTTTCTAGATCCCGTTTGGGGGCATAGCTACTACGCGGAGGTTGCCTGTCCGTTGCGGCTTGGGCAGACCAGTGTGGATAAGGGGGGACCAATCATCTACCTCAGTTTCCGTATGGGATGCTGGTTGGGGTGTTTTTCCTGGCATAACGGTCGCCGCAATCCCAGCAGTGGGACTCTAATTTTGATGTGTTTGGGTATGTATTCCCCTTATGTGACCACTATGTCGTTTACTCTGTCACACAATAGCAGCTGTATAATATTGTTTATGTAAAATAATTGATATACTCTTTTGTTTTTTCTAACCTGTTGTTATTATACAGTGTGATTCTTCTCCACAAACTGCCCCTGACGAAGGGACGCCTTATCAAGCCCCGAAACACGTAGGGCTGTGTTGAAGATCTTATAAGCATCATCACCATCTCAGATCATTGTTTTTAATGGTGTAATACTCTGTACAATTTTTTCTTGCCTTCTACATTTATTGTTGTTTTTGTATATTTTTGCTTATATCCATAAACTTGGTTTTATTAAATCTTAGTGTTGCCGTTAAAATCCCATTGACCTTTGGGCGTATTTTTATGTCCCTATGTCATGACAATGGAGCAAAAATGTTATTAAACCTACTGCAGGGAATTACTTTATCCATTTTGACAGATGCCATCATCCTAGATGGGTCAGCAATATTCCACGTAGCCAATTTTGTCGGCTCCGCAAAAATTGCACCAGGGACACAGACTACGACAATTATGGTCAACTCCAGTGGCGGCTGGTGCTCCAAATTTTTTGGGGGGCGCAAACAAACTGAAAAATTCGGAAAAAAAAACCCATCAATTGCAGCCCCACTGTACCATCAAACACAGCCACTGTGCCATCAAACGCAGTCACTGTGCCCATCAATTGCCGCCACTGTGCCATCAAACACAGACACTGTGCCCATCAAAAGCTCCCACTGTGCCATATCAAATGCTGCCACTGTTCCATCAAATGCTGCCACTGTTCCCATCTTATGCAGCCACTGTGCCCCATCAAATGCAGCCACTGTGCCCCATCAAATGCAGCCACTGTTCCCATCAAATGCAGCCTCACTGTGCCCCATCAAATGCAGCCTCACTGTGCCCCATCATATGCAGCCTCACTGTGCCCCATCATATGCAGCCTCACTGTGTCCTATCATATGCAGCCTCACTGTGCCCCATCATATGCAGCCTCACTGTGCACCATCATATGCAGCCTCCCTTACTTACCTTACAGGCAGCTTCCGCTCGGGCCGTGCATTCCACGGAGCTGCCGATGTCACTTCCGGTTTCCCTGTGGAACAGGGAAACTGGAAGTAACCTCTTAACTTGAACAACAAAGGTCCCGCCCGTAGTAATACTATGGGCTGAAGCTGTTCGGCGCTTTGTAATGCGCCGCAAAGCAGGTCAAAAGCCTGCAAATGAAGTGCCTTGTCTGCAATCTCGTGATTGCATTGACATGGCACTTCCCATAGTGCACTGTGTCCGGCGCCCGAACACAGTGCACTTAAAGAACATGTGCCCCCTATGGACGGGCCACCACTGGTCAAATTACACAATTTCACACTAAATACAAAAAAATTGAAAAAAGCCTAGCTGCACATTGATCAATACTACTTGAAGATCCTCATCTAAAGACTGCAGTTGCTACTAAACCCAAAATAGCATATAGGAAAGCTAGAAATATCAAAAGCCAAATTGCCCAGAGTAAAATCAAGCCCACTCAATCTACCTCAGCACCACCGGTTCTCATCCCACTAGTGGGAATGAACCAGTGTAAAAACCTCTTTGCTTGACATGTCAATTCGTTCACCACAGTCAAAAATCTTTTACAGTAAAAGGGAAAAACTACACACTAAAAGAATTTTATAACTGTTCCACAGGCTATGTTGTATATTGTCTTACGTGTCCGTGTGGATTATTTTATGTTGGAAGAACCATTTTGGCCCTTAGAGCACGCTTTGGTGAACACAGGCGCTTCATTGAAAAGGGCCGCGATCATCATAGTGTTCCAAAACACTTTCTAATACATCATAACCAATCCACAGCTGGTCTAAGGGTGTGGGTCATTGAGTCTATCCTGGGGTCGTTTCCTATGGCCGAACGATATAAACGTCTGTGCCAACAGGAAACGTTTTGTATTTATTCTTTAGGTACTTTGACACCAGGGGGGTTGAATGAGGACATTGTGGCACATACTGTATTGTGAGCCTCTCTTGCCCCACGAGACCCTCTTTGTAATCTATAAAGATATATACTTTTTTACACCTATATCTATATGTATACATCCATTCGATTAACATCCCAATGTCTTCTTTTGTAGCAGACCCATCCCATCCACATTACAGCTATGACTAACAACCATAGTAAGTACAGTACTGTTAAGGCCCATATGGCTGTTATAATAGTTATACCCTATATGTTTTTAATCTCCTATTTTTCAATTTGCATGCATCTGCATGCTGGGTGTGCATGTGTATGTATATGTGTTTACGTATGTGTTTACGTATGCATGTGCATGTATGGGTTTCTACGCACACGCACGCATATATACATAGGTGTGTGAGTGTGTGTGTGTGTGCATATGGTCCTGTTTTGTACAAGTATGATCCTTTTTGCAATCTAGGTATATACGTGTGTGTCTTTAAAGTACCCATGGTTCCCACCCATGCAGGGGCATCTGCGATTAATTCCAATGATACACTAACACAAGTACAAGTACAAGTTTCTAGCCCCTCACACAGGAATCTAGTACTCTATTTCTGTAGTTGAGTACCAGCAGTAATACCTGCCAATAAGGCTTTTTTTTTTTTTTTTTTTTTTACAAGTGAGTTTTAATAAGTTGTATTCATGTCGTGTTATTATTGTTGAGCTATTTGAACATGTTCCTATGAATTTTCCTCTATTTTGAATTATTAATTTTGAATTCTTGTTAGATGATTATTAATTTTTAATTGTTGATTTTTAATTATCAATTTATATTTGATTTATTTGTAACTTATGCCGCAATTTTTGCCAGTTGTTTAATTTGATCCTGATACACTAGCACCATTGCAACCATTCATAATTATTTGCTTTCCCAGTTGTCAGAAACCATGAATCAGACTGAGACAGCAGTACAGTTTAATCACACTTGTTTAATAATAATAATAAAAAAAGGTAAACAGAGTAACCGTAGTAAAAACATAGCCAGAGTTCAGGAACCGGAACGAATAGTCAGACAAGCCAAAACTTCAGGGAGTCAGAAGAAATGTCAGCCAAGCAAGTCTTTAATAGGAACACAGGAGAGCGTCTCTAGAGATGCGAACAAAGCGAAGGCTGAGATCATCTGGACTGGACGGCTTAAGTAGGCATGACCGACGAGCAGGATCATCAACAGGTGAGTCACTGTGGAGAGATAGGAGCTGGCAATTAGCCGACAGCTGAGCGGCCAGCACAGAGAAGGAAGGGCTGGGACCAGTCCTGACAGTACCCCCTCCTCAACGACCCCTTCCCCTCAGAGGACCACCAGACTTGAGGGAAAAACATCTATTGAAATCAGGGAGGAGGACAGGGGCATATACGTCCGAGGATGGGACCCAAGAGCGTTCCTCCGGACCAAACCCTTTTCAATGTACTAGGTACTATATGCGCCCACGGAACCTACAGGAGTCAACAATGGACTGTACTTCATGCTCCTCATGGTTCTCAAAATGTACAGGGTGAGGACGTGGCATCGAGGTGGTAAAGCGGTTGCAGACCAAAGGTTTTAATAAGGAGACATGAAATACATTTGAGATACGCATATTAGAAGGAAGGTCTAATGCTTAAGCCACTGGGTTAATCCTGCGAAGAATACAGAAAGGCCCAATAAACCAAGATGTGAATTTCAGAGAGGGAACACGAAGGTTGAGGTTGTGAGATGACAGCCAGAGCCTGTCCCCAACCTGGTAGGAAGGCTCAGGCAGGCGTCTGCGGTCAGCATGGAGTCTGTACCTATCATTAGTATGTCGCAAAGCCTCCTGGACTTGTGCCCAAGTGGAACGAAGACCACGGAGATGCTCCACTAATGCAGGAATACTCTGCGGAACAAAAGAGTCAGGCAACATGGAAGGTTGGAAACCATAGTTTGCCATAAATGGGGACAATTGGGAAGCAGAATTCAAGGCACTGTTGTGAGCAAACTCTGCCCACGGTAAGAGGTCTGACCAGTTGTTATGATGGTCAGAAATATAGCAACGTAGGGGACGCAAAAACCTGTTTTTGCGTCTCCCATAGAGGGTTTGCCCAGGCCAAGGCTCTCTCAGAAAGCAAAGGTATCATGAAAACTACTTTGCTTCTGTCCGTGGGAAATGCCTGGGGCAACATCTCAAAGTATATCTCAACCTGGTTGAGAAACCCTCTGCATTGGACTGGATAGCCCCCAAATCACTGGGGAAGCAGAGCGGAACCAGACATACCTTTTTATAGAGGTAATAATCAAGGCGGGTGCCTGCACAGAGACTGGAGCAGCAGCAGGGACGGCCTGCAACACAGGTTGTACCAGAGCAGCCACAGTGGGAGATTCCAGGAGAGCCGTGTGACTCAGGAGCGTTTGTAACGCCATGGCAAACTGATCCATGCAGTGATCCTGCTCGTCCAATCTGGAAAAAATATTACCAACAAGTGGACTGACTGCATCATCTGAATTCATGGCCTGCGCCTACTGTCAGAAACCATGAATCAGACTGAGACAGAAGTACAGTTAAATCACACTTGTTTAATATTAATAAAAAAAGGTAAACAGAGTAACTGTAGTCAAAACATAGCCAGAGTTCGGGAACCAGAACGGATAGTCAGACAAGTAAAAATTTCAGGGAGCCAGAAGGAATGTCAGCAGAGCAAGTCTTTAACAGGAACACAGAGCGTCTCTAGAGACAGTGGTGGCCCGTGCATTGAGGGCGGGAACAGGGGCGCCACCCCCTCTCTCCTGCCACCCCTCTATCACCAATAGATAGATTCATGCATAGCATAAATCTAGCTATTACCGCCGCTGCCACCCCCTATTCGGGTGCCCGGACCTATTTCGGGCACAGGGTGCCTGAATTACAGCGGCAGGGGGTGTTTTTGAAGCACCTGATTAGAACCATAGGCTCTAATAGGCGTAAAGAAAGGTGACCTGCGAGCGCCCAGCATGGCGCTCGCAGGTCACCTTTCTTTTTGCCTATTAGAGACTCAGCTGTGTTAGAAAAGTGAATGACTATTCGCTTTCCTAACACTAAACTGCCTCTCCACCAATCAGGTGCTCGGGTCTGTTACCTGTCACTTGATTGGCTATAACGACAGGCGCCGCTATTGGACGCCTATCAGGAGGAGAGAATGGGAGATGAGGATGGCAGGAGACGCATGGAGGACCCCGCTCGTCACCATCACCCGCTGCCCCACCAAGACAAGGTAAGTGCCGGGCAGACGGCGAGCGGGCGGGGTCAAACTGGGGGCATTGAAGGGCACACTGGCAGCATTTAATGGGCACACTATCAGCATATGATGGTCACACTGCCAGCATTTGATGGGCACGCTGGCAGCGTTTGATGGCACAGTGGCAGTGTTTGATGGGCCCAATGGTAGCCTTTGATGGCACAGTGGCTGCAATTGATGGCACAGTGGCAGCATTTGAGGGCACAGTGGCAGCATTTGAGGGCACAGTGGCAGCATTTGATGGCACAGTGGCTGCAAATGATTTTTTTTCAAAAATTTTTTGCGCCCCCCCCTAAAAATTTTGAGCACCAGCTGCCACTGTCTAGAGATGTGACCAAGGCGAAGGCAGAGATCATCTGGATGGGACAGCTTAAGCAGGCAGGACCGACGAGCAAGATCATCAACAGGTGAGTCACTGTTAGGTACCTGGTAGTAGAGCCTGACTTGTAGGAGAAGACCTCTCATACAACGCTGGTTCAGGAGCCACTGGAGGGGGACAGTGGTCTCGTGAGCACAGTGGGGTAGGAGTGCCTGTTGAAGTAGAAGTCTCTGATGCTGGAGCCAAGTGGAGATCCCTCCAGGGATGGCTGGACTGCAGGTAAGGTGGTAGCAGAGAGCAGCAGGCAGCAGCACTGAAGAAGCAGAGATCACTGGAGCTGAAGCTGAAGGTGCAACAGCACAGAAGCAAACGGCAAGCACAAGCGAGGTCAGACAGTCCGGATCAGCAGGTAAACAAGACAGGTACAAACGGCAGGCAGAAGCAGAGTCGGTAGGCAGGCAGAGGTCGGCAACGGTATTAGTAGAAGCAGCAGCAGGGTCAGGCAGGCCGGGTCGGATTGGAGAAGGAGGGATGGTCAGACAAGCCGGGTCAAATAAGGTAAATGATCAATCAGGTGCAGGTTAACAGATTCAGAGAGCTGAGACGAAACAGCAGCGCACCCCTGCAACAGGAGGACTCTTATGCGCTCCTTGGCGCCAAAACGGCGCTAACGTGCACGCGCGCGTTAACACACGTGCCGCGCACCCACGCGCCCGAGCGCTGCGCTGATGCACAGTAACAGCTGAAGATTGCTGCATAGTCTGAACAGGGGCGCGCGGGTGCATAAGTGCATGCAAATGCCTCGGTCTGGTGCTGACAGATCCCTGACAGTCACTGTGGAGAGATAGGAGCTGGCAATTAGCCGACTGCTGAGCGTCCAGCTCAGAGAAGGAAGGGCTAGGCCCAGCCCTAACTCCAGTGTGGCTGTTTACAGATATGTCTGCGCTGGGATCTGTTGTTCCACGGTGTGGACACATACTGCTGGGACACTGTCACCCCAGGCCAATAGAAGGAGCTGATGCTCCGAGCGCGTAGCGTGCAAGCCCATGCTCTCTCCTTGTGACAGCTTTCCTGGATGTGATCCCGCAGTCCGTGACGTCACTTCCATGCGTTCCATGCTGGTTCCAGCCCCCTTCCTGGTGGCCACACGACGTGCTGCGGACCAACAATCAACACAGCCATGAACTGGAATCTTTTCCAGATACGAGGAGCCCCCGGGACCACCGATACAGATGAGCTTATGTCCTTCTTGCTTCTTGTAAGTGTGTATGTGTACCTTGCCATTAAAACCCTGATTTTAATACTTCACTTAGGTGGCGCTTCCGGTGTTCTCCCCTTTTTATCTTTCTGTGTACAGAGTCAGCTCTCTGAGGACAGCCATCCCATCATTGTACATTTAACCCTTGGACTAATGATTTGTTTATGGATTGATGATTCCCTTATAAATTGATATAGACTCAGTAACAGTGATCTTTATTACTATTATCCCCTTTAATTACATTGTATCTTGCGCTTACAGTTATTGTTACCATGAGCATAGTGTTCTGACAGGGGAACTGCCCCCCCGCCAGAACACACTGGTCAGTGCCTGCAGCCATTGGCTGCCAGCGCTGATTGGATGTTGATCAGCTGCTGATTTTGCAGCATGCTCGTTCAACAGAAGCCAGCCTATCGGACCGGCTGATGTACACATGAACCGAATGTTGTCCAGTTTCTGTTGAACCAGCTGATATTCTGCCCATGTGTACGAGGTTTTAAACTAAAAACTGAGCTTTGACTTTGAGCCATACCACTTTGCCATGTTACATCATTTGAAATCCATGTATTAAGATGAATTTTCAAATATATTTTGGGATAAATTTGTACGGCAGTGCTAATTATGGAAAAGTAGTGCATGATTACTTAAATACATATTTAAAGCTGCTTCCAAATTAATTTCCCATGCCTCACTACGTGTCCTTTCCCACTAGCAGCAGTGTTTACCGTCCTGAAAAGTAAACTGCAGTGGATGGGACACAGACTGAACCACAACTTGTGTCTTTGGGTGGGCAGATGTAAATGGACCCTTTACATCTGCTGACATCTAAGTCTGTTTCTATCCAAAGAAAAAAATGGAAATAGTCTGCATTTTTTTCTGTTTTTGTGGACATAAACAGATGTAACCACATGTAAACAGATGAAAAGCATTTATGTCCATTTGCATCAGTTTTTTAGGCAAGAAACATATTTTTTGTGAAAAGAAAAAAAAAAAACTGCAAAAATGGATGTAAACTGAACTAAACTGAAGATGGATATGCAAACCGATGTAAACGAATGTAACCTTAATCAGTATTCATCTGTTTTTTCCTTAGCACGCATGTGACTGAACTGATGAGGCCTATGTGAAAGGACGCTTGGAAAAGTAAAGATTTAGGCACTATTCACATAGGGCCATCTGCTGCAGGCAGCCTGTCAAAGTCTATGGTGGGCTGAGGCTGGACGGGGCTGAACGATGTATCAGGTGGTACCAGCATTTAAAGCGCTGAGTGTTCAGGTGAACTGCCAATATATTGCATTCTGTCTTAAGTTGCACTGTTTTTTGCACTAACAGTACACACGACCAGACTTTCTGGCAGAAAAGGTCAGACGGAATCATTTCATCGAATATTCTGATCGTGTGTGGGCTTCAGCTGACTTTTTTTCTGACGGACCTAGAAATAGAACATGTTTTAAATCTTTCCGACAGAATCAATTCCTATCGGGAAAACCGTTCGTCTGTATGCTATTCCGACGGACCAAAAACACAAGGGCAGCTACTGGCTATTGAACTTCCTTTTCTAGTCCTGTCGTACGTCATCGCATTCTAAACAAACAGACTTTGATGTGATCGTGTTTAGGCAAGTCCGTTTCAGCGGAACTCTGTCGGAAAGACCGTCAGAGTTTATTCTGGCGGAAAGTCTGGTCGTGTGTATGCGGCATTATTGATACCATTTGTTAACATATGACTACTACCCACCTATGGGGTGTTTCTTAAATGGCTTAATTTACAAAAGGATTAGCGACTCCTCACTTTACAAAGTGACTGATCACTGAGCTTAGTAAATACCGTGAAGCTGTATTCACACTAATTATTTGCAAACAAAAATAATGTTTTTTTTGTTTGTTTCCCTTGCACATGATTGGACATTCATAGTGACGCAGCTGCACATACTTTAACATACAACTAAATTTTTGGATGGTGTGGAGAGGGATTAGAACACCTGTCAGTTTTTTATTGCTCTCTGTTCCCCCAGGGAGATTCATCCTCTCTATTTGACCTGTTTACCATTATCATTGAAAGTGAAAGTAAAAGAAAATCCCAAATTTTGGGTTGTCCCCAGAACAGTAATAAAGTGGAAGTCTTTCAATTGAGACACTAGTTATGGTAACCTAGGGTTCCCCAAGGGATTCCCTTAATTAAAATTGATTTCTTCTCATTTCATTTCGGCTATGGGACAGGAAGTGAAGGTAAATCTCCACAATGGGACACAGATGGCAAAAAATAAACTGACAGGGGTTATGACCCTTCCTTACGCTATCCAAAATGAAAAAAAACGTTTTGCTTATAGTTCTACTTTCAGCTCAGTGAATATTTACTCTGCTCATAGAATAGTCTATATTTGTTTAGTAAATCAACCCCTATTGAAACCCATGACAACTATAGTTAATAAGAAAAAGAAATACACTTAGGATGATTTAGGATGATTTACTACAGATGAGTCTGTTTAATTAGTAAATAAGGAGAGGATGTACTGACTCTGAATGCCCAATCATGAGCAAGGGAATTTAAAAAACATATTTTTTGGCATATGATTGAATGATTGATGTGAACTCAGTATTAGTACCATCAGTGAGCATTCACTTTCAAGTAATTCAAAAGTTCCTATTTCTAGAAAAGTGGCGACAGTGCTACGTGTGTGTGTGTGTGTGTGTGTGTGTGTGTGTGTATAAAAGAGCAGCACTGTCACACTTAAAAGTGCGCTCTTGTTAGGATTACAGGCTAATGTGCTGACGCCTCAGCACATTTGCCTGAAATTGTGTAAATTGAGTGTGCTTTCAAAAATAATGCAGTGACCATAGACCCATTGCTTTCTTAAAAACTCACTTTTTTCAAAGGTACTCGCAAACTCTTTCATACCATATATGCAACAACTCATTCATGTTAACTAAGTGGAGTCGAAACTTTCACAAGAACAGTGAGATAGCATCATGAGTCTCATGTGTTATACATGCTGCCAAATGTCAATCCAAATTCCTGCTACTGCTGATGCCAAATAGATCAGTGACAGGGTTGACCACCAATTAATCATTGGTAATAGAAAACGCACTAGCAGGTGCAAAAAAGCCATTCAGTTACTGGTCATGGCCCACGTGGTGAACATAGAAGTCTTTTGATACTTTTCATTACACAGTGGTGTATGCATCCTCTAATTGGGACTGTTGTTCTCAGTCTACATATTCAAAGTGGACTTGCACTATGACTGCCTAATAATGCACTTAACCCTAAAAAATATAGGCCTAGATGAGCACATGAGGACAGATCTCTACTCATCACCAACTGCTGCAGTGAAAGTAAATGAAACCAGGTCCATCTACTTCAAAATATCCAGTGGCACCCAACAAGGGTGACTACTGGCCACGCTAATATTTGTGCTAACATTAGAAACATTCCTATGATACATAACATATGAGCTGATGATAATATAACTGAACCAATATACTGCAAGCCATAAAAAAAGAATATGGAGCACTTTTAAATATTAAAATAAATGTAACAAAATTACGGTAAATGTATCTGTCCCCCCAAACTATAAAAACGACATTTCCCTTTTCGATGGGCACAAGATCGTATCAAATATCTACACGACAGTCAGGAAAACTTATGGTCTTTATAGGCACCAATGTACATCACTGTTTTATTAAAAATATATATATTACAATATTATTAAAAGGTTTCAATACATTTAGAATCATACAATGCGCATTGCTACCCAATAGTAGCTAATGTCAACTACAACACCATAACATAACAATTCCCTGTTTTAATCCATATAGTATGCGCCACTAGACGTGGGCTAACAGTATCCAGGCAGGCTTGGTGTGTGTCGATATAGCTTATTCAAGCTCAAGCTAGACATGTTTCACACATCTGCGCTTCCTCAGGAGCTTTTAAACACAAACTCTTGGTAATATAAACATAAGTTAAGTCTCCTATAACAATGTATCTGGTTATGTGTATCACAATGGATTTTCCTAAACTATATGAAGCCAATTTTCTCTTGATGATGCCAAAAACTGAAAAAGGAATACACAAATGGAGATAATGAATTTTCTAGTTGAGTTTGCTGTAGAGTAATATTCATTGTGCCTATTTCAGCTGTGGTAGAATTCCTAAGTTTCAGATAGCTGAAAAAGTGATCTACCAAATACCTCCTAAGATTTTTAGACACTTTTATTTATTTTATAGTTGTACCATTAAGTGGAGAGCATGCAGGTCTGGGCACTGGACCAGCTAAAAAGATGGAGGCAAGTCTGTGGCTGTATCACCTTGCACTGTAGGTAGCAGCAAAAAAGGAGATGGATGACCTGGCACAGCAGGTAGCAGGTCTATAACTGAATCAACTGGCGCTGATGGAGGCAGGTCTATAGATGGTTTTGCTTCTAAATTGTAAGCTTCCTCTTGTATTGCATTGTATTTTAACTGTACTGTCTGCCCTCATGTTGTAAAGCGCTGCGCAAACTTTTGGCGCTATATAAATCCTGTACAATAATAATACAGGTGAAGGAAAATCTGTAGCTAGATTAGCTGGCACAAGTGGAGGCAAGTCAGGGCCTGGATCAGCTGGTACAGGTAAAGGCAAAACTGTAGCTTTATTAGCTGAAGGAGAAATTAGAAGGAGGTGGAATGTTTGCAGTTGGAGAAGATGGGACATGTGGAAGCAGGTCTGGAACAAGAAGCAATAGGTTGGGGATGCGACGGCACCAAATCAGCTGGCAGTTTGCAAGTCTAAAGTCAGATCAGCAGGCACATGAGTCTGCAAGTGTTAAGCTGGATCATCTGGCATGAACAGCTGGTATGGGTGACAGGAGGTCAAGATCTAAAACAAGCTGTACATAGGTACCCAAAGCTAGCTGCAGTACAAAAGGAGTACCCTCTATAAATAAGATATCAAACTGTAGTGTCAAGTTTGGCTTTAGCAGGGGAACAAAATCTCAGGAATTCCCCCAGGCAATCAGGGGCCTAATGGATATTCACAAATTGTGCAAATATCTACGTGAATCCTGTGTGACTTCAAGATACACACTGGCACAAGTGAAAAACTGATTGTACCAAAGCAGAGGGACCTGTGCAGCAGGATCATTCAAGTGTGCAATAAGCAGTGCACATGTGAGCAATTAAAGTAGATGTAAACACAATTACTAAAATCACATATAAGCTTGCAAATGTTGATGTCATTTCAATAGCCATTTCAATTATTTTAAATACAATAAAACCTTGGATTGCGAGCATAATTTGTTCCAGAAACATGCTTGTAATCCAAAGCACTTGTATATCAAAGCAAATTTCCCCATAAGAAAAAATGGAAACTCAAATGATTTGTTCCACAACCATTTATTCATAGGTCCTTCAGTTTATAGTCCAAATTAAAAGATTATAGCAATGTGACCAGGTTGTGTAACCATAAAATGTCCATCCACAAATGGAAGCCTCCGCAAGGGGATTAGAAGCAAAATCCAGTAGGAGCTACAGAGTATTAAAGAGAAGAGAGGTGCCTCTAAGTGTAGCAATATGTTGCTAAATGTTGTACCTTCATTGAATGTAACCATATTGCTACACTTAGAGGAGCCTCTCTTCTCTTTTATACTAAGTTGTGACATGATGCTACTTGTATATGAAGACATCGCTTGTATATCAAGTCAAAATTTATTAACAAGTTTTGCTTGTCTAGCAAAACGCTCTCAAACCAAGTTACACTCAAACCAAAGTTTTACTGTGTATAGTGTAACCTGGGGGACAGGTAGCAGGTACAAAAGCTCCCTGGGATAAGCAGGCTTTCAGGAACAGTTACCAGAACAAGTAGTGACAAACAGTGAAGTGTTTAATGGTGATATTTACAAGTCTATAGAGGTGCTGTACAGTGTTAAAAAAAAAAACAAACAGAACAAAATAGCCAAACAAAAACCTAGCTGTGTTTCGGCTCTAACTATAAACTATGCAGGCTCTAACTACCAGGCTGAGCAAGCCTACCGCTCGCCAGTTTCCACATAAACTGCTTAACAGCTTTTTACCAACCTTTTTGCTCTCACAGACCAGCGTTGTCTGTGTTTCCCAGGCAGAGAGCAAAGGCTGTCTGCTCAGGTGAGCTTAAATTAGCCTGGGGAAGAGGACCAAGACCCGAACTGGATCATGGATCAGAGATTCCTGAATGTGTACGAGAAGAGCCTGGGAAACGTATAAACCCCCAAACAGGACTTTTCCTGGCTCTCTCTGGGACACTCTGCTACATATCCCGCCCCCTTGTTTCAACCCCAGGGTTGGAACACCTGTGGCCCAGCAGGAGTGAACACGGGACAGGGCATCTACATTCCCCATCTCAACACCTGGCCTATGTTTTACAGTGAAGGAATAATCCTGTAGAGCCAAAAACCACTGGTTCACCCGTCTATTAGTCTCCTTCTTTTGGGCCATCCATTTCTGGGGAGCATGGTCAGTTATTAACTCAAACTGGCGTCCTAACAAATAGTACCTGAGCGCGTCCACGGCCCACTTTATGGCTAAACATTCCTTTTCAGTGACTGCATACTTTTTCTCTTGGTCATTGAGCTTTCTGCTTAGGTACACCACAGGGTGTTCTTCCCCATTGTGTACCTGTGATAGTACTGCCCCGACACCAACATCAGACGCATCCGTCTGAACCAAAAAATCTTTGTAGAAATCGGGGGAGTACAGTACTGGCTGTGCACAAAGAGCCTTCTTCAGGACTTGGAAAGATTCCTCTGCTACTGAGGACCATTTCACCATTACAGAGTCTTTCCCTTTCATAAAGTCTCTCAGTGGGGCAGCTATAGTTGCAAAATTTGGGATAAATCTTTTATAATACCCCACAATGCCAAGAAAGGCCATGTCCTGCTTCGTGTTTGCAGGATGTGGCCACTACTGGATGGATTCTATTTTACTCACTTGAGGTTTTATGACACCACGGCCAATAGTGTAGCCCAAATACTTGGCTTCCTCTAGACCAATGGCACATATTTTTGGATTTGCCGTAAAACCTTCTTTGAAGAGGGAATCAAGGACAGCCTGGACACGGGGCAAGTGAGACTCCCAGTCAGTGCTATGTACCACTATGTCATCTAGATGCAAGGACTGCTGTACTGGTAAACGCCTTTTAGGCTTTTTTAATAAAAGGAACCATTAATTTACTACACCATTGGAGCATTTCTCCCCTTTTTTTCGGATACTCACGCTATTGAGATTGCTACTGAGATTGGCGCTCCTTCACGGCTGACAGATTTGGGATCAACCATCCGGTGCCTCACAGCAGGATCCAGCCAGGAGAGGGACAGTATCCATGGTGGCGATTGATTCATGCCTTTTAAAAAAGGCGGTCTGGTAAGCCTTTAATTCTTCTGGTGACGGGCCTCACAGCGGTGGAAGTTAGACATCCAGATTGGTTCTTTGTGCTTCACGGACATTTAATCACTTATATTTTTGCATTTCTATGGACATTATTTGAAGATTAATATGCACAGTTTTTATTTGAACAAATAATTTTGCTGTTTTATTTTTCACTGTATATTTAAATCCAGCGCTGCGCTCTTTGTATACATTCTTAGTGGTGCCCCCTATCAGGGTTATAGCGCATAGCCGCAGGATATTTCCGCACAGGTTCACTATTATTAATAATTTTGCACACTTGAATACAAAAATTAAGTTTTATTGACTCACATCCCTCACTTTATACCTAGCGCAAATTTTCTCTTTTAGAAAATTTTTGTTTTTTGATACGTATTATTTGCTGCTGGTGCGTCCATAATGGACATTTTTGAATATAGATCTCAGATGGTCACTAATACTGAAGGTGTTTTTGATGGCAATGAGGATCCAAGGGATGATCTGGGAGGTTGTTTCCTAAGATTAAAAAACCTAACCATTGCTGAGATTCATACTAGATGGGACATAGCGTATTTGGAGGAATATGTTAGGTTAAATATGGTCCCTCGGAGTCTCCGATGGGATGTTAACCCTCAAAAGGAGGATAGTGAACTACCTGAATGGTTCAAATATTTTAATGAAGCTGGAGTTAATTTTTTGCAATTTTTAATAGCAAAAAAGAAACGTAAACTAACTACATTAGATTTAGAGATTAATAACATTAAGAGTAAGCTAATGCCATTTAAAGGTGAAGCAGAGTACATACAAAAATCAGAGGCCTTAAAAAGCATTTTAATAAAAGAGGAATCTGAACAGAGAACAAAGAAAAAAAGAAAGTACAATAGGGATGTAAAAGACTATAGAGACAACGTGGTTTTTAAGTGGCAGGTCATTCCTCCCCCTGAATTACCACCTGTAACCACCCCAGCAAACCCCAATGCCATTCCTGTAATAAACAGCGAGCATGGGACATACCGTGCCTCACCAAAACCCCCTAGAGAGAGATCAGGCAGGCAGCCACATCGGGGGCATTCTGCAACAAGAGGAGGGGGTGGAGGGTCTTTTTCCCGTCCCTCTCATCAATCACCATCACCCTGGGGACATAGGGAGGGACAGTATGTCCATCCCGATCGGGTAATGACACATGAATCCAGGAGAAATAATGACCCGCACAACCAATATGGGGTGGTCACGAAAAATAGGTTTATCCCATTATCTAACAATAACAATAATGGAAACTTTGACTCAACAACTAGGGGGAGTGGAAATGGACCTCATTCATCCCAAGGGCAATGGGATTTTCAAAGGGCCAACAGGGGACCCCAAAAAAGAAATGGGGACGGAAGAGAGGGAGCAGAGGGGGGAGGAAACTTCATTCCAAAGAGAAGAAGATTTTAGATACTAGTGGCATCATTAACCTTAGCAATAAGGAATTATCCAAGGATGAACTTTTGACTCTAAGCAAGGGATTAAAATATGCTCCTGCACGGAACCTTAATAAGTTCCAAACATTCATAGATATACATAAGTATACGCGAAAATTAAATATTAAAAGGTATATCATGAGTAATCCCGCCAGACAGGAAATGAGGGAAACCTCCACTATAGTACATTCCAACTTGGCCAATGCCTCGCTCTTCAACCCGCCGGGGAATTTGGCCCCTAATGTCAGTATCTTTCGGGACTTGGTCATCAAAGATCTGGCTAGTCTAAATACAAGAAAGGCCAAATCTAAGCGGGATATTGACATGGGAATAGAATCACTTTGTAAGAGAAAAGATGTAGTGGTTCGACCTGCGGACAAGGGGGGTGCCATTGTCGTCCTCGACAAGGAGGCATACTCCAATGAATTGTCGAGGATTCTCGCCGATTCTGACACTTACTCTCCTCTGCCGGCAGACCCTACATCTAGGTTCAAACAGAATTTAAAAACACTTGTACAAAAGGGTTTTGATATGGGTATCCTCAATAGGAAGGAAAAGGAATTTCTGGTACCCCTGGCGCCGAGGTTGCCGGTCATATACATATTACCAAAGATACATAAAACTTTGGTTAATCCACCAGGGAGACCCATCATCAGTGGGATTGACTCTGTCACATCCAGAGTCGGGAAATACATTGATAGGTATTTACAACCACTGGTGATGGGAACCCCCTCCTTCTTAAAAGATACGAAGCACGTCATCAACTTGCTTGGGGAGATAGAGTGGAAACCAACTTATCTATTGGTAACTGCGGACGTAGCTTCACTTTATACGGCCATCTCTCATGAGTTAGGCCATGAAGCGGTCCAATCTTTTTTACATCGTGACTCCAACATCTCGATCACGCAAAAGAAATTCGTGGTCGAGCTGTTGGATTTTTCGATGAAACATAACTACTTCTGGCACAATGGAACCTATTTTCTACAAAAAAAGGGAGTAGCCATGGGAGCAAAATTTGCTCCCAGCATGGCTAACTTATTCATGGCCAAATGGGAGGAGGACGTGGTATTACACAATAGACGCGATGAACTAATTTTTTGGAAAAGATTCATCGACGATGTCCTTTTCATATGGGATGGTGAATCTGTCACAACCTTCTTGTCCTTTTTGAACAACAATGACAGAGGGATCGTCCTCTCATGAGGTCAACCCCATCCAAATCCATTTTTTGGATCTGAAAATAACTATAGAAAATGGGGTGATCACCACATCCACATACTTTAAAACGACAGACAGGAACGGCTACATCCCTCTAGATTCATGTCATCACCGTTCCTGGCTGTCGGCAGTTCCGAAAGGACAGTTTCTACGGCTCAGGAGAAATTGTTCCAAGTTGGAAAATTTCAAAGAGGAGGCACAGGTACTTAGAGCTAGATTCTTGAACAAAGGCTATGATGGCCAAGTTCTTGATACACTAATAACAGAAGTGGGAAATAGGGATCGTCAGACCCTCCTGATCGATAAACCACCACAAGCGGAACAAAGGGATGATTTTGGTCTGGCGTTCCTAACTACCTACTCTAGCCAGCATTGGGCTATAAAACGCATAATAAAAAGACACTGGCCCATCATTAAGAATGATAGGATCTTAGGACCATTGTTGACAGAAAAACCCTGTGTGCTCTTCAGGGGAGCCTCCAACCTTAGGCACTTCATAGCACCTAATGTTCCAGACCCACCAGTTAGACCTTCTTTTTTTGGTGATCTAAAGGGCTTTTTTCCCTGCAAAAAGTGCCAAATTTGCAGCATAAATACCTTTAAGGGCAGAAGGTTAACGGAATTTACATCCACAGGAACAGGCAATACATATCCAATAAAATCCTTTATCACCTGCTCTACAAAGTGCGTAGTATATCTCTTGAGATGCCCTTGTGGGTTAGAATATGTAGGACGCACTACTAGAAAGCTACAGGTAAGATTAGGGGAGCATGTTGCCAATATTCGAAGGGGCTTTGACAAACATAATGTTTCAAAACATTATGACCTGAAACATAGAAGGGACCCTACGGGGACCACGTTTCTAGCCCTTGAAAAATACATACCTCATTGGCGAGGGAGTAACGGTAAACGCAGTATTTCCAGAAGTGAGACCAACTGGATATATAGATTGGGTTGTCATGTCCCTACAGGCTTGAATGTGGAGTGGGACATTAATTGCTTTGTTAACAATAGTTAATAAGCTCTTAACTCCTCCCCCTCCCCGCCCACTCGGGGTTTAGATTGTCCCCTCCATATTCTTTGGCCAACATCATTTTCTGTACATAGCAAATGACCTTATATATAATAAATCCTTGTTATTGGGTCATTTAGTTTGTATTAAGTTCTCCTATGTAGGGGCTATCGTCCTATGTTTGGATGTTTTTCCTCATTTAAAACGTTTCAGCCTCTAGTAAAATAATGTGTGTGTTATGACCATAATTTTGGTTTGTAACATTATTCTTTGATGGTTTTAATTTGAATTTTAAATGTAATTTTTGAAATTTTATTTTAATTTCAACGATAGAAAATATCATAAGAAATGTTTCCCACTCGAAGGGGGATGCGAATTGTCTTTCAGCCTCTATTTTTATATATACTTTTTCTAATTTTTCTATTTCAATAGGTTTAAATACCAGACCTAATTTAAATTTAGAGTATTATCTAAATTGTCCACAAGATGGCACCAGATAGGATCCAAGGAAGCATATCAGTACTAACATTAGTGATGATGCTTCAGCTGTCTCCAAACTTTACTAATTATACAACCAATGGCTGAGTATCTTCGCCTCGCCGCTCGGGTACTTAAAGCGCATGCGCGGACGTGTAGGCGTGCCCCTGATGATGTCATTTCTGACGAAACGGCCGTAGGGTAGACACGTACGCACGGACTGCGCATGCGCGTACTTTCATTATCTATCGGATTTGTTTTTATTACTCCTTGCAAGGACTGCTGTACTGGTAAACGCCTTTTAGGCTTTTTTAATAAAAGGAACCATTAATTTACTACACCATTGGAGCATTTCTCCCCTTTTTTTCGGATACTCACGCTATTGAGATTGCTACTGAGATTGGCGCTCCTTCACGGCTGACAGATTTGGGATCAACCATCCGGTGCCTCACAGCAGGATCCAGCCAGGAGAGGGACAGTATCCATGGTGGCGATTGATTCATGCCTTTTAAAAAAGGCGGTCTGGTAAGCCTTTAATTCTTCTGGTGACGGGCCTCACAGCGGTGGAAGTTAGACATCCAGATTGGTTCTTTGTGCTTCACGGACATTTAATCACTTATATTTTTGCATTTCTATGGACATTATTTGAAGATTAATATGCACAGTTTTTATTTGAACAAATAATTTTGCTGTTTTATTTTTCACTGTATATTTAAATCCAGCGCTGCGCTCTTTGTATACATATGTCATCTAGATAGGCTGCTGCATATATCTTTGGTGGGGTCTTAGGATCCTGTCCATGGCCCTCTGAAATGTCGCGGGGGCATTTTGCAACCCAAAAGGCATTTTTTTTATATTAAAAGGATCCCTCCGGGGTCACAAATGCAGTCTTCTCTTTGGCGCTACCAGTCAGGGGTATTTGCCAATAACCTTTTGTCAAGTCCGAAATGGTCAGATAGCGAGCCTTGCCAAGTAGGTCTATAAGTTTGTCTACTCTGGGCATTGGGTACGTGTCAAACTTTGTCACTGCATTAAGCTTCCTGAAGTCGTTACAGAACCTCCAAATGCCATCCGGTTTTGGGACTAACATGATGGGGCTAGACCAGTCACTATTGGATTCCTCAGTGACAACTAGCTCCAACATTCTTGTAACTTCATCGCTGATGTCCTTTCTCCCCGCTTCAGGAATTCAGTATGGTTTGAGCTTGACAGGTTCAGTAACAATATCTTGGTGAACTTCTGAAGTCGTGCCAGGTAACTCTGAAAATTTCTCTCTATTCCTTATCAGGAACTCTCTAGCTTCCTATTTTTTGGAATATGACAGGGTGTCTGGAATCGTGACCTCAGGGATCAGAGGGGACTCAGTACTCTTAAGCGTTACCGGGAGGCACCTCGCAGTTATCGCCAGTCTATCCTTCCAGGGCTTTAACAGGTTTATGTGGTAAGTCTGTTCGGGCTTCCTTTTTCCTGGCTGATATACCTTGTAATTGACCTCTCCAACTCTTTCAATTACCTCAAAGGGACCCTGCCACTTAGCCAGGAACGTGCTCTTAACAGTGGGAACTAACACCAGGCCCCTGTCACCAGGTGAGAAAACATGGAGTTGGGCCCCCCTGTTGTATATCCTCTGTTGGGCTGCTTGGACCTGCAGTAAGTGTTCTTTTACCATCGGCATGATTGCTGCAATCCTCTCCTGCATTTGAGCGATATGCTCAATGACACTTTTATGGGATGTCTGCTCCCCCTCCCAAGTTTCTTTGGCTATGTCTAAGAGTCCCCGAGGGTGTCTCCCATAAGGCAACTCAAATGGAGAGTACCCTGTAAAGGACGGGGGAAGCTCCCTGAAGGCAAACATCAAGTATGGTTTTAGGAAGTCACAGTTTTTTGCCATCCTTGTCAACAACCTTTTTTAACATGCTCTTTAATGTCTTATTGAAGTGTTCCACCAAGCCATCCGTTTGAGGATGGTACACCGAGGTTCACAACTGGGTCACCTTAAATAACTTGCACAGCTCCCTAGTTATTCGTGACATAAATGGGGTGCCCTGGTCTTTAACCACTTGACGACCGCCTCACGCCGATGTACGTCGGCAAAGTGGCACGGACAGGCAAAATCACGTACAGGGTACGTGATTTGCCTTCCGCGGGTGGGGGGTCCGATCGGACCCCCCCCCGGTGCCCGAGGCGGTCGTCGTTTGTCCAGCGGCGATCGGTGATGAGGGGGAGACCATCCGTTCGTGGCCCCCCCCTCGCGATCGCCGCCGGCCAATGAGAACACTCCTTTGCTGCTGTATGCTAAACAGCAGCAAAGGAAGTGATGTCATCTCCCCTCGGGTCGGTATTTTCCGTTCCGGCCCGAGGAGAGACGACAAGTATGTGAGTGCACAAACACTACACACACAGTAGAACATGCCAGGCACACAAATCACCCCGATCCCCCCCCCGATCGCCCCCCGATCCCCCCCCCCCCCCCCCCGTCACAAACTGACACCAGCAGTTTTTTTTTTTTTTTTTTTGTTTTTTTTTCTGATTACTGCATAGTGTCAGTTTGTGACAGTGACAGTGTTGGGACAGTGTATATTACCCCCCTTTAGGTCTAGGGTACCCCCCTAACCCCCCCTAATAAAGTTTTAACCCCTTGATCACCCCCTGTCACCAGTGTCGCTAAGCGATCATTTTTCTGATCGCTGTATTAGTGTCGCTGGTGACGCTAGTTAGTGAGGTAAATATTTAGGTTCGCCGTCAGCGTTTTATAGCGTCAGGGACCCCCATATACTACCTAATAAATGTTTTAACCCCTTGATTGCCCCCTAGTTAACCCTTTCACCACTGATCACCGTATAACCGTTACGGTTGACGCTGGTTAGTTCGTTTATTTTTTATAGTGTCAGGGCACCCGCCGTTTATTACCGAATAAAGGTTTAGCCCCCCGATCGCCCGGCGGTGATATGCGTCGCCCCAGGCAGCGTCAAATTAGCGCCAGTACCGCTAACACCCACGCACGCAGCATGCGCCTCCCTTAGTGGTATAGTATCTGAACGGATCAATATCTGATCCGATCAGATCTATACTAGCGTCCCCAGCAGTTTAGGGTTCCCAAAAACGCAGTGTTAGCGGGATCAGCCCAGATACCCGCTAGCACCTGCGTTTTGTCCCTCCGCCCGGCCCACCCAAGTGCAGTATCGATCGATCACTGTCACTTACAAGGCACTAAACGCATAACTGCAGCGTTCGCAGAGTCAGGCCTGATCCCTGCGATCGCTAACAGTTTTTTTGGTAGCATTTTGGTGAACTGGCAAGCACCAGCCCCAGGCAGCGTCAGGTTAGCGCCAGTACCGCTAACACCCACGCACGCAGCATACGCCTCCCTTAGTGGTATAGTATCTGAACGGATCAATATCTGATCCGATCAGATCTATACTAGCGTCCCCAGCAGTTTAGGGTTCCCAAAAACGCAGTGTTAGCGGAATCAGCCCAGATACCTGCTAGCACCTGCGTTTTGCCCCTCCGCCCGGCCCAGCCCAGCCCACCCAAGTGCAGTATCGATCGATCACTGACACTTACAAAACACTAAACGCATAACTGCAGCGTTCGCAGAGTCAGGCCTGATCCCTGCGATCGCTAACAGTTTTTTTTGTAGCGTTTTGGTGAACTGGCAAGCACCAGCCCCAGGCAGCGTCAGATTAGCGCCAGTACCGCTAACACCCACGCACGCACTGTACACCTCCCTTAGTGGTATAGTATCTGATCGCATCAATATCTGATCCGATCAGATCTATACTAGCGTCACCAGCAGTTTAGGGTTCCCAAAAACGCAGTGTTAGCGGGATCAGCCCAGATACCTGCTAGCACCTGCGTTTTGCCCCTCCGCCCGGCCCAGCCCAGCCCACCCAAGTGCGGTATCGATCGATCACTGTCACTTACAAAACACTAAACGCATAACTGCAGCGTTCGCAGAGTCAGGCCTGATCCCTGCGATCGCTAACAGTTTTTTGGTAGTGTTTTGGTGAACTGGCAAGCACCAGCGGCCTAGTACACCCCGGTCGTAGTCAAACCAGCACTGCAGTAACACTTGGTGACGTGGCGAGTCCCATAAGTGCAGTTCAAGCTGGTGAGGTGGCAAGCACAAGTAGTGTCCCGCTGCCACCAAGAAGACAAACACAGGCCCGTCGTGCCCATAATGCCCTTCCTGCTGCATTCGCCAATCCTAATTGGGAACCCACCGCTTCTGCAGCGCCCGTACTTCCCCCATTCACATCCCCAACCAAATGCAGGCGGCTGCATGAGAGGCATTTTTATGTCCTCCCGAGTACCCCTACCCAACGAACCCCCCCAAAAAAGATGTTGTGTCTGCAGCAAGCGCGGATATAGGCGTGACACCCGCTATTATTGTCCCTCCTGTCCTGACAATCCTGGTCTTTGCATTGGTGAATGTTTTGAACGCTACCATACACTAGTTGAGTATTAGCGTAGGGTACAGCATTGCACAGACTAGGCACACTTTCACAGGGTCTCCCAAGATGCCATCGCATTTTGAGAGACCCGAACCTGGAACCGGTTACCGTTATAAAAGTTAGTTACAAAAAAAGTGTAAAAAAAAAAAAAATATGAAATAAAAAAAAATAGTTGTTGTTTTATTGTTCTCTCTCTCTCTATTCTCTCTCTCTATTGTTCTGCTCTTTTTTACTGTATTCTATTCTGCAATGTTTTATTGTTATTGTTATTGTTATTGATTGTTATTGTTATTGTTATTGTTATTATGTTTTATCATGTTTGTTTTTCAGGTGTGTAATTATTTACACTTTACTGTGCTTTATTGTTAACCATTGTTAACCATTTTTTTGTCTTCAGGTACGCCATTCACGACTTTGAGTGGTTATACCAGAATGATGCCTGCAGGTTTAGGTATCATCTTGGTATCATTCTTTTCAGCCAGCGGTCGGCTTTCATGTAAAAGCAATCCTAGCGGCTAATTAGCCTCTAGACTGCTTTTACAAGCCGTGGGAGGGAATGCCCCCCCCCCCACCGTCTTCCGTGTTTTTCTCTGGCTCTCCTGTCTCAACAGGGAACCTGAGAATGCAGCCGGTGATTCAGCCAGCTGACCATAGAGCTGATCAGAGACCAGAGTGGCTCCAAACATCTCTATGGCCTAAGAAACCGGAAGCTACGAGTATTTCATGACTTAGATTTCGCCGGATGTAAATAGCGCCATTGGGAAATTGGGGAAGCATTTTATCACACCGATCTTGGTGTGGTCATTTGCTTTGAGGGCAGAGGAGAGATCTAGGGTCTAATAGACCACAATTTTTTCAAAAAAGAGTACCTGTCACTACCTATTGCTATCATAGGGGATATTTACATTCCCCGAGATAACAATAAAAATGATTAAAAAAAAAAATATGAAAGGAACAGTTTAAAAGTAAGATTAAAAAAGCAAAAAAATAATAAAGAAAAAAAAACAAAAAAAAAAAACACCCCTGTCGCCCCCTGCTCTCGCGCTAAGGCGAACGCAAGCGGCGGTCTGTCGTCAAACGTAAACAGCAATTGCACCATGCATGTGAGGTATCACCGCGAAGGCCAGATCGAGTGCAGTAATTTTGCCAGTAGACCTCCTCTGTAAATCTAAAGTGGTAACCTGTAAAGGCTTTTGAAGGCTTTTAAACATGTATTTATTTTGTTGCCACTGCACGTTTGTGCGCAATTTTAAAGCATGTCATGTTTGGTATCCATGTACTCGGCCTGAGATCATCTTTTTTATTTCATCAAACATTTGGGCAATATAGCGTGTTTTAGTGCATTAAAATTAAAAAAAGTGTGTTTTTTCCCCAAAAAATGCGTTTGAAAAATCGCTGCGCAATTACTGTGTGAAAAAAAAAAATGAAACACCCACCATTTTAATCTGTAGGGCATTTGCTTTAAAAAAATATATAATGTTTGGGGGTTCAAAGTAATTTTTTTGCAAAAAAAAAAAACTTTTTCATGTAAACAATAAGTGTCAGAAAGGGCTTTGTCTTCAAGTGGTTAGAAGAGTGGGTGATGTGTGACATAAGCTTCTAAATGTTGTGCATAAAATGCCAGGACAGTTCAAAACCCCCCCAAATGACCCCATTTTGGAAAGTAGACACCCCAAGCTATTTGCTGAGAGGCATGTCGAGTCCATGGAATATTTTATATTGCGACACAAGTTGCGGGAAAGAGACAAATTTTTTTTTTTTTTTTTTTTTTTTGCACAAAGTTGTCACTAAATGATATATTGCTCAAACATGCCATGGGAATATGTGAAATTACACCCCAAAATACATTCTGCTGCTTCTCCTGAGTACGGGGATACCACATGTGTGAGACTTTTTGGGAGCCTAGCCGCGTACGGGACCCCGAAAACCAAGCACCGCCTTCAGGCTTTCTAAGGGCGTGAATTTTTGATTTCACTCTTCACTGCCTATCACAGTTTCGGAGGCCATGGAATGCCCAGGTGGCACAAAACCCCCCCAAATGACCCCATTTTGGAAAGTAGACACCCCAAGCTATTTGCTGAGAGGTATAGTGAGTATTTTGCAGACCTCACTTTTTGTCACAAAGTTTTGAAAATTGAAAAAAGAAAAAAAAAAATGTTTTTTTCTTGTCTTTCTTCATTTTCAAAAACAAATGAGAGCTGCAAAATACTCACCATGCCTTTCAGCAAATAGCTTGGGGTGTCTACTTTCCAAAATGGGGTCATTTGGGGGGGTTTTGTGCCACCTGGGCATTCTATGGCCTCCGAAACTGTGATAGGCAGTAAAGAGTGAAATCAAAAATTTTCACCCTTAGAAATCCTGAAGGCAGTGATTGGTTTTTGGGGTCCAGTACGCGGCTAGGCTCCCAAAAAGTCCCACACATGTGGTATCCCCATACTCAGGAGAAGCAGCTAAATGTATTTTGGGGTGCAATTCCACATATGCCCATGGCCTGTGTGAGCAATATATCATTTAGTGACAACTTTATGAAAAAAAAAAAAAAAAAAAAAGTGTCACTTTCCCGCAACTTGTGTCAAAATATAAAATATTCCATGGACTCAATATGCCTCTCAGCAAATAGCTTGGGGTGTCTACTTTCCAAAATGGGGTCATTTTGGGGGGTTTTGTGCCACCTGGGCATTCCATGGCCTCCGAAACTGTGATAGGCAGTGAAGAGTGAAAGCAAAAATTTACACCCTTAGAAATCCTGAAGGCGGTGATTGGTTTTCGGGGCCCCGTACGCGGCTAGGCTCCCAAAAAGTCCCACACATGTGGTATCCCCATACTCAGGAGAAGCAGCTAAATGTATTTTGGGGTGCAATTCCACATAGGCCCATGGCCTGTGTGAGCAATATATCATTTAGTGACGACTTTTTGTAAATATTTTTTTTTTTTTGTCATTTTTCAATCACTTGGGACAAAAAAAATAAATATTCAATGGGTTCAACATGCCTCTCAGCAATTTCCTTGGGGTGTCTACTTTCCAAAATGGGGTCATTTGGGGGGGTTTTGTACTGCCCTGCCATTTTAGCACCTCAAGAAATGACATGGGCAGTCATAAACTAAAAGCTGTGTAAATTCCAGAAAATGTACCCTAGTTTGTAGACGCTATAACTTTTGCGCAAACCAATAAATATACACTTATTGACATTTTTTTTACCAAAGACATGTGGCCGAATACATTTTGGCCTAAATGTATGACTAAAATTTAGTTTATTGGATTTTTTTTATAACAAAAAGTAGAAAATATCATTTTTTTTCAAAATTTTCGGTCTTTTTCCGTTTATAGCGCAAAAAATAAAAACCGCAGAGGTGATCAAATACAATCAAAAGAAAGCTCTATTTGTGGGAAGAAAAGGACGCAAATTTCGTTTGGGTACAGCATTGCATGACCGCGCAATTAGCAGTTAAAGCGACGCAGTGCCAAATTGGAAAAAGACCTCTGGTCCTTAGGCAGCATAATGGTCCGGGGCTCAAGTGGTTAAGGACCTCTTTAGGGATGCCAACACGACTGAACACCATAAACAGCTCTTTGGCAATGTTTATAGCAGACGCAGTGTGTAAGGGAACTGCCTCGGGGTAACGGGCAGCATAATCCATGATTACAAGGATATGCTGATGACCCTGGGCAGACTTGGGGAGTGGACCCACAAGGTCCATGGCAATCCTCTCAAAGGGCACTTCAATAATGGGCAAGGGCACTAAAGGACTTCGGAAGTGGGGTAGTGGGCTGACATCTGACACACAGGACAGGATTGACACTAAGGGGTTGATTTAGTAAAGGCAAAAAGACTGTGCACTTTGGAAAGTGCAGTTGCACACTGCAAGAGCAGTTGTTCCAGAGCTTAGTAAATGAGCAGAAGCTCTGCCGACTTTCATCAGCCAATCATGTGCAAGCAAAAATGCTGTTTTTTTTTATTTTCCTTATATGTGATTGGGTATTCTTTGCAAAGTGAAGCTTTACCTCATTTACTAAGCTCTGGAGCAGTTGCACTTGCAGAGTGCAATTGCACTTTCCAAGGTGCACAGTCTATTGGCCTTTAATAAATCGACTCCTAATTCTCAATATCTTTCTGTATCCCGGGCCAGTAAAACCTGCGCAACACCCTTTTAGTAGTTTTCTCAACCCCTAAATGGCCTCCTAGCAAGTGCCCATGGGCAAGTTCCAACCCCACCCGTCTGTATGGTTTTCAACCACTTCATCATTCTTTTTACATACACGATACAGTAAATCCTCATTGCTGCTGAAATAAGGAAAACAGGGCCTGTCCCCTGGTTCGACAGGTACATCATTAATCACCAGTACATTTTCCCAGGCCCTGGCAAGGGTTGGATCTTTTCTCTGCTCGGTACCAAAATTTTCCTTGTGCACGTTAAGGTCAGCAAACTCCAACGTAGGCTCAGAATAAGCAGACGGCTGTCCAGCTCCACTGGTTGTGGGGACTTCCTCAGGCTCCTCCAGCTCTCCTGCCATAACGGAGAGAGGAAAACCCAGGGAGCCCTGAGAGGAGTCTCCTGAACCCACATTGTCAGTAATGACCAGTAGTTCTGGCTCTGCCACTGAGTCAGCTATTGCGACCGGGTCGGAACAATCCCACAGTTCCCAAAACTTAGGGAAGTCCCTACCAACGATGACCTCGTGCAAAAAGTGGGGCACAAGTCTGACCGGATAGGTCACCGTACCTAAGCCAGTTTTAAACTGAACAGTGGCTATAGGATACTCGTGGGTATCCCCATGTACACAGATCACAGCAACTTTTTTAGCATGAAAATTCACAGTTTCAACCATCTCAGCTGTTATCAAAGTCACTAGACTTCCAGAGTCCAGCAAGGCCGTAATAGGCTTATTATATTTCCCATATTTGGTGCTGCAGTGCAGGAAACAGCAGCAAACATAGACTGCCTTCTAATAGATACAGTCAGGTCCATAAATATTGGGACATTGACACAATTCTAATCTTTTTGGCTCTATACACCACCACAATGGATTTGAAATGAAACGAACAAGATGTGCTTTAAATGCAGACTTTCAGCTTTAATTTAAGGGTTTTTACATCCAAAACAGGTGAATGGTGTAGGAATTACAACAGTTTGTATATTTGCCTCCCACTTTTTAAGGGACCAAAAGTAATGGGACAATTGGCTGCTCAGCTGTTCCATGGCCAGGTGTGTGTTATTCCCTCATTATCCCATTTACAGAGAGCAGATAAAAGTTCAAGAGTTCATTTCAAGTGTGCTATTTGCATTTGGAATCTGTTGCTGTCAACTCTCAATATGAGATCCAAAGAGCTGTCACTATCAGTGAAGCAAGCCATCATTAGGCTGAAAAAACAAAACAAACCCATCAGAGAGATAGCAAAAACATTAGGTGTGGCCAACTGTTTGGAACATCCTTAAAAAGAAAGAATGCACCGGTGAGCTCAGCAACACCAAAAGACCCGGAAGTGTCATGGCGTGGGCATGTATGGCTGTTGTGGTAATGTGACAATTTTTTTTTTTTGCACAAAGTTGTCACTAAATGATATATTGCTCACACAGGCCATGGGCATATGTGGAATTGTACGCCAAAATACATTTAGCTGCTTCTCCTGAGTATGGGGATACCACATGTGTGGAACTTTTTGGGAGCCTAGCCGCGTACGGGGCCCCGAAAACCAATCACTGCCTTTAGGATTTCTAAGGGCATAAATTTTTGATTTCACTCCTCACTACCTATCACAGTTTTGAAGGCCATAAAATGCCAAGATGGCACAAAACCCCCCCAAATGACCCCATTTTGGAAAGTAGACACCCCAAGCTATTTGCTGAGAGGCATGGTGAGTATTTTGCAGCTCTCATTTGTTTTTGAAAATGAAGAAAGACAAGAAAAACATATTTTTTTTTTCTTTTTTCAATTTTCAAAAGTTTGTGACAAAAAGTGAGGTCTGCAAAATACTCACTATACCTCTCAGCAAATAGCTTTGGGTGTCTATTTCCCAAAATGGGGTCATTTGGGGGGGGGGGTTTGTGCCATCTGGGCATTCCATGGCCTCCGAAACTGTGATAGGCAGTGAAGAGTGAAATCAAAAATTTACGCCCTTAGAAAGCCTGAAGGCGGGGTTTGGTTTTCGGGGTCCCGTACGCGGCTAGGCTCCCACTAAAACTAACTATTTTGTCAAAATGTTTGATGAAATAAAAAAGATGATCTTAGGCCGAGTACATGGATACCAAACATGACATGCTTTAAAATTGCGCACAAACGTGCAGTGGCGACAAACTAAATACATTTTTAAAAGCCTTTAACAGCCTTTACAGGTTACCACTTTAGATTTACAGAGGAGGTCTACTGCTAAACTTACTGCCCTCGATCTGACCTTCGCGGTGATACCTCACATGCATGGTGCAATTGCTGTTTACATTTGACGCCAGACCGACACTTGCGTTCGCCTTTGTGCGAGAGCAGGGGGGGGGCAGGGGTGCTTTTTTTTTTTTTTTTTATTATTATTATTTTTTTTTTTATCTTATTTTTAAACTGTTCCTTTCATTTTTATTTATTTTTTTAATCATTTTTATTGTTATCTCAGGGAATGTAAATATCCCCTATGATAGCAATAGGTAGTGACAGGTACTCTTTTTAGAAAAAATTGGGGTCTATTAGACCCTAGATCTCTCCTCTGCCCTCAAAGCATCTGACCACACCAAGATCGGTGTGATAAAATGCTTTCCCAATTTCCCAATGGCGCTGTTTACATCCGGCGAAATCTAAGTCATGAAATGCTCGTAGCTTCCGGTTTCTTAGGCCATAGAGATGTTTGGAGCCATTCTGGTCTCTGATCAGCTCTATGGTCAGCTGGCTGAATCACCGGCTGCATTCTCAAGTTCCCTGTTGGGACAGGAGAGCCAGAGAAAAACATGGAAGACGGTGGGGGGGGGACATTCCCTCCCACTGCTTGTAAAAGCAGTCTAGAGGCTAATTAGCTGCTAGGATTGCTTTTACAAGAAAGCCGACCACTGGCTTAAAAGAATGATACCAAGATCATACCTAAACCTGCAGGCATCATTCTGGTATAACCACTTAAAGTCCAGCAACATACCAGTACGTTGCTGGTCCTTGTTGGGCATACATTGTAAACTTTTTTTTCATGCAGCCTGTGGGCTGAACGAAAAAAAGATATTGATCGGTGGGTATGCCCACCTTTAGAATACCTCCCTTCATCCACCCACTTCTAATGATGGGCATACATGCACCGTATATATATATATGCCGAAGCATGGGGGCATCCTCCCGCAAAAGGCAGGAGCAAATCGCTCCTCCACCCACTGCTGCCCCCACGCTTCGGCATATATGCTGAAGTATGTAACTGTGGTGGTGAAATCACCTCCGACAGCGCAGGAGTCACGGCTTTATGTATCGTGGGAGCAAACGCTGTTGCTGTCAAGATAAATAAATCCGTGCTGCAACTGAATGGCGTACCTGCTAAGCAAATGATGGTTAACAAAAAAAACAAAGTAACATTACAGTATAACAGTAATACTTACCATACCTATAAAGCAAAATACAAAAAAAAACATAGTAAAAAACAAAACATTTAACGCAACCTGTGCCTACCTAAAATATATATATGCCGAAGCATGGGGGCATCCTCCCGCAAAAGGCAGGAGCAAATCGCTCCTCCACCCACTGCTGCCCCCACGCTTCGGCATATATGCTGAAGTATGTAACTGTGGTGGTGAAATCACCTCCGACAGCGATGGAGTCACGGCTTTATGTATCGTGGGAGCAAACGCTGTTGCTGTCAAGATAAATAAATCCACTCTGCAGCTGAATGGCGTACCTGAAAACAAAAAAGTGGTTAACAATAAAAAAAAACAAAGTATAAAAAAATTGCATACCTATAAAGCAAACATGATAAAAACCTAACAATAAAACATTGCAGTATAGAATGCAGAACAATAGAGAGAGAATAGAGAGAGAACAATAAAACAACAACTATTTTTGGTTTTTTTATTTTATATATTTTTTTGTGTTTTTTTCTTTTTTTTTTTACTTTTTTTTGTAACTTTAACTTTTTTAACTGGTACCAGGTTTGGGTCTCTCAAAATGCGACAGCATCTTGGGAGACCCTGTGGAAGTGTGTCCTAGTCTGTGCAGTGCTGTACCCTACGCTAATACTCCACTAGTGTATGGTAGCGTTCAAAACATTCAAAAATGCAAAGACCAGGATTGCCAGGACAGAGGGGACAATAATACCGGGTGTCACGCCTAAATCCGCGCTTGCTGCAGACACAACATCTTTTTTGGGGGGTTCGTTGGGTAGGGGTACTCGGGAGGGCATAAAGAAAATGCCTCTCATGCAGCCGGCTTACTGCATTTGGTTGGGGATGGTGAGGTGGAGCACCGTCTGGATACAGAAGGGCTCTGACGATCTCTTCCTGGAATTTAAGGAAGGATCCAGTCCATCCTGAAGCTCTGTATAGCACATAAGCATTCAGCAAAGCCAATTGAAATAAATAAACAGACACTTTTTTGTACCAGCGTCTGGCCTTATGGGCAATTAGGTACGGCGCCAACAACTGGTCGTTGAGGTCCACCCCTCCCATATTAAGGTTATATTCCACAACACCAGTCGCCGTAGGAATTTGGACCATCGTGTCTGCATGAAGGGAGGTGAGAACGAAAACATTCTTCTTATCCCTCCACTTCATAGCGAGCAAATTATTATACTTCAAGCAGGCTCTCTCCCCAGCCTAAGATGAGAATCTACAAGCCGCTGGGGAAAGCCCCGGCGATTAGGTCGCACGGTGCCACATGCTCCAATCTGATGATCAAAAAGGTGGCTAAAAAGTGGCACGCTCGTATAATTGTCCACGTACAAGTGGTACCCCTTTCCGAATAAGGGTGACACCAAATCCCCCACTATCTTGCCAGCACTTCCTATGTAGTCAGGGCAGTTTGTCGGCTCTACGTGACTATCTTTGCCCTCGTAAACCATAAAACTATATGTATAGCCTGTGGCCCTGTCACAGAGCTTATACATCTTGACCCCGTACCTGGCACGCTTGCTGGGAAGGTACTGTTTGAATGACAAGCGGCCAGAAAATTTAACCAGGGACTCATCAACGCAGACAACTTGATGGGGAGTAAACAAGTCTGCAAAACGTTGGTTGAAGTGGTTTACGAGGGGCCGAATTTTGTAGAGCCGATCGTATGCAGGGTCTCCACGAGGACGACAGAGTTCATTGTCGTTGAAGTGCATGAACCGCAAAATCTGCTCGTATCGTGCCCTGGCCATGGAGGCAGAGAACAAGAGCGAATGGTAAATTGGGTCAGTGGACCAATATGACCGCAACTCACTCTTTTTATTCAACCCCATGGGGAGGGAAAGGCCCAGAAAGATCTTAAATTCGGAGACCGTAATTGGTCTCCAATCTCTGGCAAGGGAGGACTGGGGATTAGCGGCGATGTGTTGACCAGCGTATAAATTTCTTTGGTGAAAAAAAGCGAATAAAAATCCAGTGGCGTAAAGTCAACTGTTTCCACCTGAATTCCGGGTTGGCCAGTGAAAGGGGGAAGTACGGGTGCTGCAGAAGTGGTGGGTACCCAATTCGGATTGGCGAATGCAGCAGGAAGGGCACTATGGGCACGACGGGCCTGTGTTGGTCTTCTTGGTGGCAGCGGGACACTACTTGTGCTTGCCACCTCACCAGCTTGAACTGCACTTATGGGACTCGCCACGTCACCAAGTGTTACTGCAGTGCTGGATGTACGACCAGGGTGTACTAGGCCGCTGGTGCTTGCCAGTTCACCAGAAGGAATAGCGGCACTAGTACTTCTCTGCTCCATACGAGAGCCCTGCGGTTCTTGCACTTCAAGGACAGAAGAAGAAGATTGGGGTCTGGTACGCCTGACCTTAGCAGGGACCACAACTCCGTCGTCAGAGCTATCTGTCATGGAGCCGCTGTCCTCTACAGGATCGTATTCTGAGCCTGAATCTGACAGATGAGTGACTTCCTCTTCACTATCTGTCATGCTCAGAAACCTGTAGGCCTCTTCACTAGTGTACCTTCGATTTGCCATTTTGGCCTCTAAATTTAGGGGTACACTAGTGAGACTCACAGGCAAAAAAGCTCCTGACTGTCAGCGACTGATTCAAAATGCTACCAAAAAACTGTTAGCGATCGCAGGGATCAGGCCTGACTCTGCGAACGCTGCAGTTATGTGTGCTTAGTGTTTTGTAAGTGTCAGTTATCGATCGATACTGCACTTGGGTGGGCTGGGCTGGGCTGGGCCGAGGAGCAAAACGCAGGTGCTAGCAGGTATCTGGGCTGATCCCGCTAACACTGCGTTTCAGGGAACCCTAAACTGCTGGGGAGTATAGATCTGATCGGATCAGATATCGATCCGTTCAGATACTATAGCACTAAGGGAGGTGTATGCTGCGTGCGTGGGTTTTAGCGGTACTGGCGCTAACCTGACGCTGCCTGGGGCGACGCAGACCTTATCTGATCCTAAAAACTTAACTTCTATCACCGCCGGGCAATTAGGGGGTTAAACCTTTATAAGGTAATAAACGGCGGGTGCCCTAAAACTATAATAAACTATAATAAACTGTAATAAACTACAAAAAACAAACTATCTAACCAGCGTCACCCGTAACACTTATACGGTGATCGCTGGTGAAAGGGTTAACTAGGGGGCAATCAGGGGGTTAAAACCTTTAGCAGGTAGTATATGGGGGTCCTTGTCGCTATAAAACACTGACAGCGAACCTATACCTTACCTCCCTAAACTAGCGTCACCTGTGTCACTAATACAGCGATCAGAAAAACGATCGCTTAGTGACACTGGTGACGGGGGGTGATCACGGGGTTAACGTTTATTAGGGGGGGTTAGGGGGGTACCCTGGACCTAAAGGGGGTACCCTGGACCTAAAGGGGGCTAACCTAACTGCTCTAACACTTGTAACTGACACAAACTGACACCAATGCAAAAAAAAAAACCACTGCTATTGGTGTCAGAGTGACAGGGGGTACAGGGGGGTGATCGGGGGGTGACAGGGGGGTGAAAAGTGTGCCTGCGTGTTCTACTGGAAGTGTAGTGTTGGTGCACTTACTTGGATGTCTTCTCTCCTCGGCGCCGGATCAAAAAGACCGGCTCCAGGAGGGATGACATCACTTCCTCTCCCTCTGTTTACATTACAGAGGGAGAGGAAGCATTTGATTCGCTGGGAGCGATCGGGAGGGGGTGGCCATCAATGGATGGCCTCTCCCTGACCTCTCATCGCCCGCGAACAAGAGCCGACCGCCTACGGCACCGGGGGGGTGTCCGATCGGACCCCCGGCCCGCGGGAAGGCATTACGTATCAGGTACGTGATTTTGCCTGCCCGTGCCGCTCTGATCACGTATATAGGCGTGAGGCGGTCGGCAAGTGGTTAAAGAATCTTCCATTTTCCCCATCTCTTTTTACTGTGTACATTTGTCCATTCCACCAACCGTGCTATTATAACCGCTTTATAGTATCTTTTTACATCTGGTGCTGCTAAACCCCCATGTTTTTTTTTACTACTGAGAAGTAAAAAAATTGACTCTAGATTTTTTTTTGCCATATATATTTTAACATCATTGTTTTTATAGCTCTAAAAAAGTGTTGTGGTATTGCTATCGGCAGCATTTGGAACTTATATATTATTTTTGGTAGGATCACCATTTTTAACATGTTTATAAAACCAACCCAGGACAAGGGTCTTATCGAAATGTTCTTGATCTCTGTTTTAATTTAGTTAAGTAGTGTGATATACTGTAATTCGCCAGATATAGCTTCACTAGGGTGGGTGTCAATTTCTAGGTATGTTAATTCTTTATTCGTCCAAGTAAATGGGAATTCCCTTTTGTAATGCTTGTTCTTCTTTTTTATCTATTTCTAGATTTAATATTTCTGTTTTTATTGGGTTAATTTTAAAGTTTGTAAGTTCCCCGTATTTTTTTATTAGTTCTCTAATTACGTTGGGCAATGTCAGCCTTGGTTTGGTTATATATAATAAGATGTCATGGGCGTATGCCGCCACCTTATGTTCTTCTTCACCCACTCTCGCCCCTTCTATGTCCACATCGTTCCGCAACGTCGCCAATAGTGGTTCCAGTGATAGTACATACAGGAGTGGCGAGAGCGGACACCCTGACTCCATTAAACATTTCAAAAGGCAGCAACATACTTCCATTTACCTTTACCATAGCCATGGGCTGATTATATAGATTTCCAATCCAACACAAGAGTCTTGGACCCATACCCAGGTATTGAAGTGTATCCATCGTGAATCCCCAGTCTACCCTGTCGAAAGCTTTCTCCGCGTCTATCGTCAGAAGTAGCGCTAGGGATTCCCTATCTTTTCCCTTTTGCAATGTTAGCGTCGTCTGCCTCGGTCCAATCTCACCTATGCAATCTACTTATCTATCAACATGTTACATAGGTTGAGACATAGGGGGTTATTTATTAAAGGAAAATCCACTTTGCACTGCAAGTGCACTTGAAAGTGCACTGAAAGTGCACTTGGAAGTAAAGTCGCTGTAGATCCAAGGGAAAATAAAAAACAGCATTTGAGCTTGCACATGATTGGATGATAAAATCAGCAGAGCTTCCACTCATTTCAGAACTACCCCTCAGATTTACAGCGACTGCACTTCCAAGTGCACTTTCAGTGCACTTTCAAGTGCACTTGCAGTGCAAAGTGGATTTGCCTTTCGTAAATAACCCCCATTATCTCCGCATATGCGGTAGTGTATTTGAAGGTAAACCAGCAGGACCATATCTTCTTTGTTAGGTCAAATTTGTTTCTAAGGTAGAGAATCATATCTTCCATGTAGTAAATATTGTCTACTTACCATTGATGTAGTGTCGGGATGGTCGTTTTTTTCCAATATTGAGGGATGAGTGCCTTTGCAGCATTGAGAAGGTGTGGTGTTATTGATTTTTTGTAGGGTCCCACTGGTGTACCTGTACAGTGAAATAAAACAAACCCTGGGAATTCCCCTGATCCAGTGTAGGATAGTTATCCAGAACGGGCGTATCAGTGGACAAAGCCACTAGCATAGGCGTGCCCACGGGGTGTGCCGGGTGTGCCCAGGCACACCCTAATCATCCCTGTGCTCTCATTGCCTAGTTGTGACTGCTGCGAGTAGTTGTGGCTACTGCTCATGTCACAGTTGTCACCAATGGCCTGGGTTGGTCCCGGTGGAGCGATCCAGCCGCATTTGCCGATGGGTCTTCTATAGTTCCGGCAGCGCAGGTCCCGCAGGCGGCGGAGTGATATACATCTGCACTCCGCCCCCCCGCCCTCCGGCCTCCTCTCTCTCCCTTCCCTTGGAAGAAGCAGCGGACTCAGCGGAGCCTGGAATCGGATAGCGGCATGTGGGGGGCTCAGTGAGGTGAGCAGTGGCAGTGAGACAGCACTGAGCACTGCAGGAAAGGGCAGCCACACGATGGACCAAAAATAGAAAAGCCAACTCGATATGAACCCTGTCCCTGCCAGCAAAAAAGTAAGTGTGCATTTTTAATATATATATATATATATATATATATATATATATATATATATATATATATATATATATATATATATATATATATATATATATATATATATATATATATATATATATATATATATATATATATATATATATATATATATATATATATATATATATATTCATTCACACACTTACTTTTTTGCTGACAAGCCAGGCAGGGTTCATATTGATTTGAATTGTATATGTAATGTATATAATATATACACATACGTGTGTGTGTAAATATATATATATATTTATATTGCACACACATGTATGTTTTTATATATATATATATATATATATAAATATGTGAGAAGTTGCGCCACTAGTGACACAAAAAAATTACTAGAAAATAGCAGCTAGCATCAACAATATGACAAATTGTTTATAGAATAAATAATAAAAAATGCAGCGCTAAGGGAATACAAACACCCCCACGGATCACCTTAGGGGTGAGTATTCAACTGGTGGATAATAAGTGATGAGGAATATTACAAATGTACAAAAATGCATTAAAAGTGTCAAGTGCATAAATGATGATGGGTGAACTCGTGTACATGACACAGGCAAGTACCTATTGTACATAAAGTCATATGACACAGGCTGATCCAGATGATAAAAGGCCAGTGATAAACAAGAAAACAAATCCCCAAACTCCTCTATGTAGAGATATATAGTCTGTTGGAGGAGGCAGTGCATAATATTCTTTCTGGTGATGAAAGATATATAATATGGGAAACGACTTCCACACACGGCATCTGGCATGTGCATCAAAAACAACAGAGGGAATGAATACTCTTACCCCAAAGCGTGGACACACACACGCCAGGCGCAAATAATCGTTTCCAACACGCTCTCCAACCGGGGCTATTGCAGTTAGGTGATGTATACCTGCATCTGTCTCCAAAAGGATAGAGGATGACATGTTTCGAACAAACAGATATATATATATATATATATACCCCAGTAGAAGAACATTTGTTTGAAACCTGTCGGGTACATGGCCTGCTGTGCTTTTTATACCACACTGTTCTTACTATTTTTTGTTATCACTCCATGTACACATCTTGATTGATGATCTGTACGTTTTTTATTTTGTTTTTATCGAATAAATATTTTTTTATCTTGGATTCATCTGCACTATGTGGAGGCCCTTTTTTTCTTTCTTTCCATGACTTGCACTGCAGATTGGATGTCGGTCGGATGACTACAAACACCCGTCAGCTGGAGCCCCTACAGTGAACATCTACCATCGATCCTCTTGCAATAGCCCTGGTTGGAGAGCCTGCTGGAAACGATTATTTCATGCTTGATTGACCCACCGCCGTCTGGCGTGTGTGTCCATGCTTTGGGGTAAGAGTATTCATTCCCCCTGTTTTTGATGCATATCCCAGATCCCATATTATATATCTTTCATCACCAGAAAGAATATTATGCACTGCCTCCTCCAACAGACTATATATCTCTCTATATAGAGGAGTTTGGGGATTTGTTTCTTGTTTACCACAGGCCTATTATCATCTGGATCAGCCTGTGTGTATGTGTGTGTATATATATATATATATATATATATATATATATATATATATATATATATATATATATATATATATATATATATATATATATATATATACACATATACACACACACACACACACACACACACGGACACAGTGTTTGAGCTTTGGTTTGAGGTGCACACCCTAATGCAATAGGCTGCGCACGCCTATGGCCACTAGATGTGAGCATATGTTACTCTTTCACCACAACCTCTCCCACACAAAGGTGACGTTTGTGGGAAGAACCTATGTAACACCGCAGGTGTGTAGTGCCACCTTGTCAATAATTTGTAGTTTACTTCCGCCATTCTAGAGGCCCCAGATGATGTGTGAGCCAATGTGAGAATGGCGGATCTTTGAATTGTTGACAGTTCTTTTTGTAAGTTCTGTTCCCAGTTGCGGATGAAAGTGAGGGCTCTTGTAGAAGCCAGCGTTAGCAAAATGTGGTAGAAGTGGGAGATGGGTTTCTCTACTGGTTGATCTTCTGAAAGTGCAGCGTCCAAGGGAGTCAGATCCAAAAAGGATCTCAGGGGTTTCGGGAGGGAGTGTGCAAAGGCTTCTAGTTGTTGGTGTCTAAACTGATCCATAGTAGAAATGGTGGAATTGTGTAGTAGCGTAGACAGAGGTATTATACCTAAGGAGCTGGTAACTTGGTGTAGTAGGATCTTGGTCCCAAGATTCCAAGCATGGTCCCAGGATCGATATTCCCTGGGGGGAAACAGTTATGTCCGGTCAGAGGTAGTATTGGGGAATTATATGGCCATTTATGTGCCTTACACAGTGAGTCCCAAGACATGAGGGAGGAACGGGTTAACGGTGGTGTTTTAGAGGAAAAATTTCTGTATTTTCTTGGTATCCATATTTGTGTAAAAAGATCTGTACCACTGAGCTCCATTTCCAAGGTTACCCAAAGTTTGGAATCTCTGTGGTACTTCTTAAAGTCAGGTAGGGCTAAGCCTCCTTCCCTCTTGGGTCTAGTGAGAAGGGACCTAGGAAGTCTAGGTCTTCTTCTATTCCAGACATATTTACCAATTATAGAGCTTAATATTGTAAAAAAGCCTATCGGTATTCCAAATGGTATGATTTGAAACAGAAACAACACCCTGGGCAGTATATTCATCTTTACAACTCCAATTCTCCCCAACCATAAATGAGCAATCTGGGACCATTTCTGAAGGTCAGATCTAATTGTGTTTAAAAGAGGCATATAATTCATGCGGAATAATGCAGTCGGATTTGGTGTCAGAAAAATACCTAAATATTTCATTTTTCTCGCCTGCCAACCAAAAGGAAAGGCTTGTTTTAAATGGGTCACCGTGGAAGTAGGAAGAGATAGGTTTAGGATTTCTGATTTCGTCATGTTCATTTTGAAATTAGAGATGGCGCTGTACGTTGAGAATTCTGACATGTTAGGGAGGGTAATCAGGGGTTGTTATATATAAAACAAAATATCATCTGCGTACGCAGCGTACTTGTGTTCTGATTTACCTGTGACTATTCCGTGAATATCTGGATTCTGTCTTACTATAGAAAGGAAGGGTTCCAATGATAGGGCAAATAAAATTGGCGAAAGAGGGCAGCCTTGGCGTGTACCGTTGTGTAGGGTGAAGGGGTCACTTAATGTGCCATTTATGCGTAATTGTGCTGTAGGGTGGTTGTATAGTGCGGAGATTTGGGATATAAGAGATGTACCAATGCCCAGATGGGTCAATGTTGCCATTAGAAACTCCCAGTCCACCCTATCAAACGTCTTCTCAGCATTGGTTGAAAGCAGAAGGGTAAGCTGGGAGGATCTGCGAACATGTGCCATCAGTGAGAGGGTGCGAAGGGAGTTGTCCCTTGCTTCCCTAGCCGGGATAAAACCTGTTTGGTCTTTTTAAATCCATTGGGGATCAGAGGAAGTAGTCTATTTGCAATAGCTATGGCATATAATTTAGCATCAATATTCAGTAACGAGATGGGTCGGTAGCTTCCACAGTTACTGGGATCTTTACCGGGTTTGGGGATGACGGTAATATGTACATGGATAGTCTCAGGTTGGAGGTTACCACCCTTAGAGGTCGCGTTGGCGTAGTCGGTCAAACGAGGTAATAATATGTCTGCAAAGGATTGATAATAAGCTATCGTGAATCCATCTGGTCCCAGTGCTTTGCCATTAGCCATGGCCTTTAGGGCAATGCGTAGCTCCAAGGTGGTAAGCTCCCCCTCTAGCGAGGCTTGAGTATCGGGTGAGAGTGTAGGTAGGTTCGCACGTGCTAAGTATTCCCTAATGAGTCTCGTCTTATCTTCTCGATCTGTAATCGAATGTTGGACATGGTACAGGTGTTGATAAAACTCTCGGAATTCCTTAGCTATATTAGGCATGCGGTGTACCATAGTGGCTGAAGAATTTTTAATTTTTGCTATGTAAGAAGCAGTTTTCGTTTGCTGCAGGGAATGGGCTAGCAGTCTGCTTGGCTTATTTCCCCATTCTTAAAAACTTTGAGCTACTATACGAGTCTGTTGCTTTTGGTCTATATGGAAGAGAGATTCAGTTCTTCTCTCTTCGCAGTCAGTGTGTGAAATATCTCCTGCGACTGTCTAGCTTTATGCTGTTGTTCAAGTAGCTTAATTTCGCTAAGTAATTTAGATTTGTGAAAGGTGCGCTCCCTTTTTTTTCTGGCTCCTAATTCTATTAATTTGCCCCGAATATGGGCCTTGTGAGCTTCCCATAGCGTCCCTGATGAAATGTCAGGGTGAGAGTTCTCCTTAAAATAAAGAGATAATTCTTCTCCTATGGATTTTTTGTCAATTTCATCAGTTAAAGTTCCTCATTCAGTTTCCAATTAGTGGATTTAAGGGGTAAAGATGGGATTTTAACAGTGAGCATGATCGGGACATGGTCAGATATGGGAGAGGTTTCGATTACGGATTTCACTAGTAAGGGTAGATGACGATGGTCAATAAGAAACAGATAAATTCTGGAGTAGGTCTGGTGAATCTGAGAATAATGAGTGAAATCTCATTCCCTTCGGTGCAAGATCCTCCAGGTGTCTATTAACTGGGATTCATGCAAATGTTTACGAATGTATCTTAAGCGTTTATATGACATGCTAGAACTCCCTCTGGAGGTGTCTAAGACAGGTTCCAGGGGTGTGTTGAAATCCCCAGCAAGAAGAATGCACCCACGGGAAAAGTCTCTCAGTTTCTTAAGTGTAGAGGCTATAAAACTTGCCTGGTCACGGTTAGGAGAATATTGAGTCGCCAAGGTACAAGGCATACTGCACAGGATGCCCCTCAGAAACAAAAATCGTCCTGATGGATCACTTAACCACTTCCCGACTGGTGCACGCTGATGTACGTCGGCAGAATGGCACGGCTGGGCAAATGGGCGTACCTGTAAGTCCCATTGAATTCCCCAGCGTGCTATTGCGTGCGCACGCGCGCCGGCCGGGAGCTCCGTGAGTCGGGTCGCGGGTCCCGCGGACTCGATCGCCGCGGAATACCCGCGATTGCCTCATGGAGAGGACGAACGGGGAGATGCTGATGTAAACAAGCATCTCCCTCTTCTGCCTAGTGACAGTGTTACTGATCTCTGCTCCCTGTCATCGAGAGCAGAGATCAGTGATGTGTCACAGCTAGCCCATCCCCCCTACAGTTAGAAAACACTCCCTAGTACTGACTTCGCCCCCCTCCCCGCCCCCTAGTGGCAGGCCCGGATTTACTCCCTTTGCCGCCCCAAGGCCGGGTCCCTCAATGCCGCCCCCCCCCCCCCCCCCACACACACACACACCACCATCATTCTCGTCCTTTATCGATGACTGCTACAATAGATCAATTAAGAACATATCTCCACTATATACTCCCCCCTCTATCATCTCTATATACTCCCCTCTATCATCTCTATATACACCCCCCTCTATATACAGGTATACAGACAGGCTAGGACAGTATATAGGCAGGCTAGGACAGTATATAGGCAGGCTAGGACGGTATACAGGCAGGCTAGGACGGTATACAGGCAGGCTAGGACGGTATACAGGCAGGCTAGGACGGTATACAGGCGGGCTAGGACGGTATACAGGCGGGCTAGGACGATATACAGGCGGGCTAGGACGATATACAGGCGGGCTAGGACGATATACAGGCGGGCTAGGACGATATACAGGCGGGCTAGGACGATATACAGGCGGGCTAGGACGATATACAGGCGGGCTAGGACGATATACAGGCGGGCTAGGACGATATACAGGCAGGCTAGGACGATATACAGGCGGGCTAGGCTCTAGCCTAGGGGAGAGAGAGAGAGAAGGTGATGATCATGAGGAAGAGAGGGGGGGGAGAAGGTGCATAGCACAAAGGGGTGGGAGCAGAGAGGGGGGTTATTCTGGGGGTCTCACTCACCAATTATGATCTCCCATTAAGGCTGGTCTCCCCCAGGGCTGTGGCAGCTATTGTTTGATAACAGAACTCCTCTCACAGCACAGTACAGTGCATTGCATGCATGTGGCTGGAGTGTGGGTGGGCACAAATGGGAGGCGGAGTATTGGATTGGACAAGCAGTGCAGTGAGGGAGGGGTTAGGAAGACAGTGGAGACCGAACACAGCCCGACTCCTGCACAAGCTAGCTGGCTTTCCACTCTCTCACTATATCACTGTGACAGGATGCCAGAGGCTGTGGAGCGCCGGAGTTAGAGGGGAATAGTTATCCTTAATCTCCACTCCATACAAGTCTTGCTGTCTGGGGGGGAAGACGCTCCTCCTGCAGCTGCCCACAGACTCCGCCCCCTGCTCTCCTTTCTAGTCAGAACAGCTTGTTTGTCCTCATCCCCGCCCTGCTCATACAGAGCTCCGAATGAGGTTAGTGCAGCGGCGCCGCCCCTGCATTACTGCCGCCCCGAGGCCTGGCCTCGTTGGCCTTGTGGGAAATCCGGCCCTGCCTAGTGGTTAACCCCTTCACTGCCAGTGTCATTTACACAGGAATCAGTGCATTTTTATAGCACTGATTGCTTTATAAATGACAATGGTCCCAAATATGTGTCAAAAATATCCGATGTGTCCGCCATAATGTCGCAGTCACAATAAAAATCGCTGATCGCCGCCAATAATAGTAAAAAAAGAAATTATTAATAAAAATGCCATAAAACTATCCCCTATTTTGTAAACGTTATAACTTTTGCGCAAACCAATCAATAAACGCTTATTGCAATTTTTTTTTTACCAAAAATATGTAGAAGAATACGTATCGGCCTAAACTGAGGTAAAAAAATATTTTTTTAATTATTTTTGGGGGTTATTTATTATAGCAAAAAGTAAAAAATAATGCGTTTTTTTCAAAATTCTTGCTTTTTTTTGTTTATAGCGCAAAAAATAAAAAACGCAGAGGTGATCAAATACCACCAAAATAAAGCTCTATTTGTGGGAAAAAAAGGCCATTAACTTTGTTTGGGAGTCACGTTGCACTACCGCGTAATTGTCAGTTAAAGTGATGCAGTGCCGAATCGCAAAAAGTGCTCTGGTCAGGAAGGGGGTTAATTCTTCCGGGGCTGAATTGGTTATTAACATGGATTCCAGTGTAAACACAGTTCCCATGCGGAACCCAATGGCCACGCCTTTTGCCTTATGTATGTCAGAGAGACTATAATACCACATGGGGTATTGTTGTGAGTAGAGTAAGGTGGGTCTCCTGCAGAAAAATCACATCTCCCCGCAGGTGACCCAGCTCTCTATATAGACTATGTCTCTTTCCAGGGGCATGTAGGCCCCTTACATTAAATGAAAGTAGGTTTACCGTAGCCATGGGGAACAAAAGAAGGGTTCCACACACAATGCAATCTCGAGGGGTTGGACCTGAGTTATGGAGAGAAGGGTTAGAGAGAGGAGAGGGATGGGGAAGGGGAGTAAAAGGGAGAGAAGAAAGGAAATAATGAAAAGAAAAGAGAAGAAATTAGTACCACACAATGAAAAAGATACAGACCACCATGGGGGGGTAACTGCAAGTGCACGCATAAAACTGCGGTGCAAAAACAGGATGCACATGAGGTCCAGCATCTCCACATCCACAGCCCACAAAAGGGTAGGAACATGAAGACGCGAGGCCACACAGCCCCTATTAAAGGGGAGGCGGTGGCTCCTGGGCATCCAGGCATGGGCTCCAAAGGGAGTACAAGCAGTGTCCCGGTGCCCTGGCGCCAACACAATATATTGAAACAAAAATTAACCGTAATAAAAGAACTCTAAGCATATTACACAAGATCGTTACTGAACAACCACCTATATGGAACTTAGAACAAAGAGCAGGGGACCCAGGACATAGTCCACTGACTTAACCTAGATCGGCACACAGCTAAATTAGGTATATATAAATAGGAACTGTCAAATACAAGCGTCCATCTGATAGACCTAACTCTGGACTATGACGGGTCTGGTATACTTGCTAATAGAGGGTTTCCATCACCGTCCGGCGATGGGAAGATGATTCTTAGGGCAGCAGGTCCGAGGTTCAGTTTGTATGGGGGGATGTGCCAGGTGCGGAGGTTCGATGTTTGCGATCCACCCTCTGCCATTTTGGTTCAGAGTTGCCAAGTAAAGCCGGTATGATGACATCTTGCCAGCCAGGAAGCTCCGGTAGAGATATGTTTATGTCCAAGCAGAACTTTTCCAGGTCCTCTGGAAACCGAAGGACAGCCGTTTTGCCATCTCTGCTTTCTATAAGAGCGGCCGGGAAGCCCCATCTGTAATTGACAGAAGCAACCCGAAGCTTTTCCGTGAGGGGACGTAAGGCCCTACGTCTCTCCAGGGTCTCCCTTGCCAAATCTGGGAAGAAGGAGAGAGTTGCACCGTCAAAGTCCAGTGATGTGACCTCCCTGCTTTTTTCATGCTAAGTTCCTTTTCAGGGTAGTGGTGCACTCTGCAAGTAACATCCCGCAGGGTGTCGAAAGAAAGATTACGGGGACGGAGAGCGCTGTAAACTCGATCAATTTTCAGAGGGTTGTCTGCCGCTAGGCCCAGGAGGCTATTCAAAATACAGCGGATGGAGGGGAGAAGGTCGTCGTCTCTTGTTGCCTCTAGAAGGCCTCTAATCCTGATTTTATTGCGCCTGTTGCGATTTTCTTGGTCCTCTATTTTGTAGAGGGCCATCCTGTGAGCTATGGCAAGTTGGCGGGTAGATGTCTGGAGGGTCCTAATTGCGGCTGCGTAGCGATCCAGGCGTTGTACAGATTCCTCTACTCTCTCTACTACTTGAGAAAGGTCAGAGCGCACCACGGAGACCTCTTTCTTGATAACTCGCTCTAGGCTCAGCAACATAGAGGCAAGGTCTGTCTTGGTAGATAGGTCGCTTACCAAGGCCGTGACCCCCGAGCGTGTATGCATGCTCTCCTCACCTTCCGATGCGGCCGAAGAAGCAGGAGAACAGCGTCTGAATTCAGGCCTGTTGCGGGAGGCGGAGCCTGCGCCAGAGCTCGCTCCATGAGGCGAGTGGCCTAGGCCGTCCATGTCCTCCATGGACTGCTTAATCGAGTCAGCTGAGGTGCCTTTTTTAGGCAGGGGCTTGCCTGATCTCTTCCTCATTGTTACTCGGGCATTAGCGATGATGATGTGTCGGTAAAAGCTATTCATTCTGTGTCGGCGCTGGAGCTCAGGGGAGATGCGTCCGCTCTACAGCAAGGCGAAACCACGCCCCCTCCTTTCAATCGTTTATAATATTTGATCGTAAAACCATCTGGGCCTGGACTTTTCCCAGATGGTATTTCCTTTAGGGCTTTTCTCATTTCCAATCTGTGTGATTGTTTCGTCTAGGGCAGTGGTCCTCAACCTTCCTAGTGCCGTGACCCCTTGATAAAATTTCCCAAGTTGTGGGGACCCCTAAGAGTAAAATTATTTTTGCTGGCACAGTGGCGGCGTTTGCTGGCACAGTGGCAACAATTGATGGGCACAGTGGCTGCACAGTGGGACGTTTGCTGGCACAGTGGCTGCGTTTGGCACAGTGGTAACAATTAAAGGGCACAGTGGCTGCGTTTGATGGCACAGGTGGCAACGTTTGCTGGCACAGTGGCGACAATTTATGGGCACAGTGGCTGTGTTTGGCACAGTGGCAACAATTAAAGGGAACAGTGGCTGCATTTGATGGCACAGTGGCTGCGTTTGATGGCACAGTGGCAACGTTTGCTGGCACAGTGGCGACAATTGATGGGCACAGTGGCTGCCCTTGGCACAGTGGCAACAATTAAAGGGCACAGTGGCTGCGTTTGATGGCACAGTGGCGACGTTTGCTGGCACAGTGGCGACAATTAATGGGCACAGTGGCTGCGTTTGGCACAGTGGCAACAATTAAAGGGCGCAGTTCCTGCGTTTGCTGGCACAGTGGCAGCGTTTGCTGGCACAGTGGCGACAATTGATGGGCACAGTGGCTGCATTTGATGGCACAGTGGCGGCGTTTGCTGGCACAGTGGCGACAATTGATGGGCACAGTGGCTGCATTTGATGGCACAGTGGCGGCATTTGATGGCACAGTGGCGACAATTGATGGGCACAGTGGCTGCACAGTGGCGACGTTTGCTGGCACAATGGCGACAATTGATGGGCACAGTGGCTGCGTTTGGTACAGTGGCAACAATTAAAGGGCACAGTGGCTGCGTCTGATGGCACAGTGGCTGCGTTTGATGGCACAGTGGCGACGTTTGCTGGCACAGTGGCGACAATTGATGGGCACAGTGGCTGCGTTTGGTACAGTGGCAACAATTAAAGGGCACAGTTCCTGCGTTTGATGGCACAGTGGTAGTGTTTGCTGGCACAGTGGCGACATTTGATGGCACAGTTGCAGCGTTTTAATGGGGGTTTTTTTCTGATTGTTTCAGTTTGTTTGCGCCCCCACCACTGATTTATATATAAACGTTGCGGTTTATTCCTCAAAAGTGGTTATTCCGTGCCAGTGCTAGATACACAAAGTGTATAGCTTCCAAACATGTATCTAGCACTGGCACGGAATAACTACTTTTGAGGAACCAACTGGGACGTTTATATATATATATATATATATATATGACCATAATAAAAAAAATGTTGTCTTGTCAGCTATTCCTGTGTGTCTGACTTACCAGAAGTCACAGGTGTTCTTCTTCAGCAAGTCGTGTTTCGTTGCCTCCCTCTTGGTACACTCGTCCGCAGCAAGCAGATTTCGGTGGGTGTACAAAGATGTCCGCTTGCCGACTTCTAAGTCTAAGCCTTACTGCGGACGAGAGTACCAAGATGGCGGCGACGGAACGTCACTTCCGTGCAGTCCCTCCTCTCCAGGAAGTGACATCTCGCTGGCCGAGACGGATGGACTCAGGCAGTAACTTCGGGTCCATCTCGGCCAGCATTCGCGACCCCCTGGAGAATGGGCAATCGACCCCCCAGGGGGTCGCGACCCCCAGGTTGAGAACCGCTGGTCTAGGGCTTCTGAGTTTTCTGCTATAATCTTTGGCAGGTTAGCCTCTGCCAGATATTCCTGTATTTTTACTTTTCTAATTTCTTCTTCCTTTTGTGTCTCTTTTTTTCTAACCACGTATAATGCACTGTAGTATGTTTGAAAAGCCTTTGCAATTTCTGTTGTTGTATATATCATCTCACCTTTCTCATTCTTTATCTTTTCTATATAATTTAGAGTTTTTTTATTTCTAGAGATTTTTGCAAGATATTTCCCAGGCTTGTTTCCCCATTTGTATTTTTCCTTTGCTACATTATTAAATACCTTTCTTGTTTCCTGTTCCATTAGGCCCTTTAGTTGGTCTCTTTTTATGATTAATGCATTATGGGTTTCCATATCTAATTGTGTTTTGTGCCTTTGTTCTAATTCGTATAATTCTTGTATTGTAATTTTCATGTTATTTGCTCTTTCCTTCTTTTTTCCTGCCCCGATAGAGATCAATTTCCCCCTGATGCATACCCAGTGGGCCTCCCAAATTGTTGCCTTTGTTAGTTCTGGTGTCTCATTAATAGTAAAGTATTGATTTATTTTGTTTATTATTATTTTTCCAACCTCAATATCTTCTATGAGATCTTCATTTAACCTCCATATACCTATGATCTGTTTCATTGAACCTCATCTTCATCATTACCGGTGCATGATCCGAGATCGATGTTATTACAATTTAGGTTTCGACTACGTACTCCAGTACTCCATGGTCCACTAATGTATAATCCAACCTGGAGTACGTGTCGTGCACTGATGAATGATATGTATAATCTTTTGTACTTGGATCTTGTATTCTCCAAGCATCAACCAACTGGTGATTATATATTTTTTTCTTAACCAATTTTTCTGTTTCAATGTTTTTCTTGAAATTTTTGCAATGAAAATGTAATATGAACAAAACATACAACATAATACTCCTCAATGACCAAGGCAGCCAAAAGAAGTACATGGAAGGAACAACATAGCACTTACACAGATGATGTATAAAAGGTAGAGCAAAGTTCCTGGCATGTTTACTGTCTTAGTAATGAATTGTTAACTTCCGCTAGGAGAACGGACAACCTGAGAAGAATTACAAACTGGGACCCCCCCCCAGGAAGGCCCCTGAGATCATCACTTCACCCCAATGGGAACACACTGTGAAGTGCGAGAGCTTCAGGGTTCCCACCAAAGGAGGTGCCTCCCAATCTCCTGTCAGCTCTTTTTATGGACTTTGATTAACTGTTTTTTGCCGAACGGAGCATTAAACCTGATAATACTCTGCACGCATGATTTGCATGCATATAAATGAACTTTTTAGCACCTAGCCACCTAGCCACATCTAATTTTCACTTATGCACTTTAAGCACCTTTTTACTTTGTTTATACATGCACTTGAGAACGTGTTGATTTATACCGGATATATATTAAGCCAGCCGACAACTGGCGATGGTTTAGGCCAGTTGCTATACATTCTTTCTTTTTTTTATTAATTTATATATATTCATGTTTTGTAACCATGTTGTTCAAGCACTGATCACTTTGCATGCTTTATATATTAGCACCAGTTGAGTATCTGTATTATTACTATTTGATCATACATACCACCAGTACACAATTACACAACTGTCACATTAGGTTATTTTTTCCACTGCTCCTTTACAGTTGCAAATATTAATTTAGGTGTACTGAAAGATACCCACCATTACAGAGCCACTATACGCCTATCTCATTAGGATTAGAGTAGTGTGTGTAGTCTCTAGTTTGGGGGTTCATTTCCCTCCAGATATTAATCAGGCCAAAAGATTGTACTATTTGCGCCACCCGAAAGCTACGTTTAGGGGGCCGTTTTGATTTGGGCCGCAGGGGGTTTGATTTGTCAGAGGAGTAGTCAAATGGGGTATTGGAGTCTCCCCCCAATATTACTGTGCCAACGAAATGCGGCTTAAGTACCTTGAGTGTGGTGTCAAAAAAGAGGTCCTGGTGTGTGTTAGGGGTATAATATGAGACAAACGTGTAGGCCTCACCATTAATCATACCTGACACTAGTATGTAACGTCCCTCTGGATCTTTGATGGTGTTCGCGTGCACGAATTGAGTTCTGTTGGAGAAGCAGACTGCCACTCCTCTCGTTTTGTTGTCAGCATTAGCTAGGTGGAAGTTCATGAAGCTTTTGTGAAGGAATTTGGGCTGATAGGAGGCGGGGAAATGAGTTTCCTGGAGCAGTACTACATCAGCCTTCAGAGTGTGAAGCTGTTGCAGTATTTTGCGTCTCTTCACAGGGGAATTAAGGCCCTGTACATTGTGGGAGAGAATCTTAAGTGTCCCATTCAGTGGCGTGGAGTGAGTCATGGGGAAGCAATGAGTGTGGTTCTAAGTATTTGTAATTCTCACCTGATGTCCTAATTGTCCCTGGCAGATAGGAGACATCCCCAGCAACATGACGGGCTCGATCTGTGTTACGGCAAACGGGAGATCCATCGAGAACCTGTAGCTGAAGAGGAGGAGGGGGGAGGGGGGAGGAAAGGAGAAAGGAAAGAAGAGCAGAGAAAAGAGGTAGAGAGGAGTGAAAAAACGAACCATTAGATATTGCATCAGAAAATTTTTACCCAAATCCCCACAGGCCAGCGAGGGACCCCCCCCTGCCTGGACCGGAACCCAAAACAAAGCAAAAATTCTGCGACCCAAGGGTCGAGAGAGTCTGGGTCCGATAGGTGAGTGAACAAGGGTTCAGCTATCGGAGCCAGAGAAAGGCGCACTGCGACCACTCCGGTCAACGCTGCCTCTGATTGAAATCGTGGCAGTACATAAACAATGCAATGCAAGCCCTGCTATCACATAGTAGTAGTGATCAAAAAGCTTCGAATATTTGCGAGAGAAAAAAAAAAACAAACACATTATTAAAAACGGAACAGTACAACATTTTCCCCGGAAAATCTGGACCCGTAGGGATCCGAAAGGAAGTCCTGGGGAGAACTCAGAAGAGGAAAGTCACCAAAAAACTGACATCAGGTCGGTCGTCGACACAGACCCAGGGGAGGATCAAAAACAGAGACTGATGATGCTGCAGGCCCAATCATGGGGGAAAGGACTCTTTCGATCGCTTGGAAAGCTGTTTCTGCCACACTGGCGACACTGGGCGGGTGGGGGATGTTCTCTTGACAGACGATGCTCCTCGAGAGGCAGAAGACTGTGGGACGTCCTGAGTAATCAGACCCAGATGAAAGAGAAGTCGTTCCCGTCTTGGAACGTTGAAAAATTGTATGGTTTGTTGCGGTATGAGAAGTTAAATCTCAGCGGGAAGGCCCATCTGTAGGTGATCTCTTTGCTTGCCAGGACTTGTAGTAGCGGTTTCAGGGCTCTTCTTTTTTGTACGGTATATGGGGATATATCAGCGAAGATTTGGACCTGATGGCCTTGGAACATCAGTTTCTCTGCTGACCTGGAGAGCTTCATCACTTCTTCCTTGACTGCATAGAAATGCGGTTTCACGATGATGTCTCGTGGCAGACCATCGGAACGAGGTGGTTGTAGCGCTCTGTTGAGCTCTAAGCGGTGAGCCGGAATGTTGGGGATTAAACTCTTGATGAAGTCCTGGACTGCCATGTGGGTGTCTTTAACGGATTCGGGGAGCCCCCTGAGACGAAAGTTGTAACGTCTCGACCTGTTCTCGAGGTCATCTATTTTAGAGGTGGCGGATTCCAGTTGGTCCTGAAGATCCTGGATTCTGGAAGTATTTTGGTTAATTCTCAGGATGGCCTGATCAGATTTTTGTTCGATCACTTCAATTCTGGCACCAATCTGCTGCAAATCTGCATGTATGGAAGCAGTGATCTGTGTAGCTGTGTGGAATAGGCCTTTTGATAGCATCTGGGAAAAAGCAGCTATCATGGAGGGGAAATCAGTAGGGGAGCGAGGGAGATCCCTGGCCTGTATGTCCCAGGAGTCCGGACTGTGAGGCAGATCCTGCTGAGGGGTGAGAGCTGCCCCTCTAAATGTCCTCCTTAATAGAGAGTCAGTGGATGCTGGAGAGGGGAACCCCGGGAGAGTACTCACTGTGGCATCCGATGCTTGTGAGGACGGGAGGGCCCCTTGATCCTGATCTGCGATGGATTCTGACGGGCAGGCCTTGTGAGGAGACGGCCGCCATTTTGGGATGGCTGGGCCGCTCCTGGGATCCGTTCAGGGCGTCAATGAGGTTCCGCCTGGGGGCAGAAAAGGACATCCAGGTGTGGCTGGAGGTGTCCCCAAGCTGCAGGGACAAGAGCCGGGCTGAAACGAGGGCTTACAACGCAGCTATGGACGGCGTTAGATCGGGGTGGCGCGGAGCTCCCGGGCTAAGCGGCCACCTTGGACGCTTCCGCGCATGCGCCTTTCTTAACCAATTTTAATTGTTTATTTTCCCTGGTCAGTGCACCAGACGTACTATCCAGTTTGTGGTCCATTGAGAAATTAAAATCCCCAGGCAGAATTAAGTAACCTTGTTTAAAATCCATTAAGGCGTTTAGGATCCCCTTTAGATACTTTTTTGGATGTTTATTGGGGCAATGTATGTTTGCCAACATATATTTCTTCCCCTGTAGGGTCCCCTTCAGAAAAAGAAAACAGCCCTCTGGATATTAATATTTGTGTCCTGTGCTATATGTGTCTCTTGCAGGAATACTATCTCCGCGGCGTACTTTCCAGTTCCCTTAATGCCATATGTCTTTTTCCTGGGGAATTCAGGCCTCTTACATTATATGTTAAAAAATTTGAACCCATCATTGTTGCTCTCTCCTCCTGTCCTTCCCCAACCTCCTCCCCGCCCCCGTTGGGGAGCCCTCAATGGACGGTAGTGGGGACCCCCTCCAAAAAACCTCCAAGAAAGGAGTAAAATATATGCAAATCTACAGATTGTTACCCCTCCCTTTCCCTACCCCTCCCCCCTCTCCCCACCTCCGCTTCCTCATCTGTTGGTATTTTGACCTCATGGTCTTTGAGCAGCGTTTTCTCCCTAATCCCTCTGCTCTTTCAGGCCCAAGGTAGAGTTCTGTCTGGCACTGTCGGATCAACCTCTCCTACTGTCGGTGAGGTGATTTCATGATTCCAGAACACGCCAGGTACCCAGGTCTCTATCCCCTTTCTGAAAATAATTTCATACTTTCATCTACTTTCCGTCTCCCGCCCCCCCTCCAAGTCTACTCCCCAGCATATTTGTTTACGTATTAAACTTCAGTTCATTGTTCTTGCTCTGGGATTATGTTTTTCCCTGTGATTGACTGCCACTGCTCTTTTCCTTCTCTCTTAAACTGTCTGGTATTGGAATCTCCAGTTTTGCACAGAATTCGGCAGTTTCTTCAATAAAACAAAACGTCAGTTTTTCCTGCTGATCAGACATGAGGGGAAGCCCTAGTTATATTGGATATGTTCCTGTAGTACCATCAATAGGAGTTTTAAAGTTCTTCTTCTTCTTAAAGTTTTTTGGGAAAGATCTTGAAAAATTTGTATAATATTTTCTTCAAATTTAATTGGGAACTTACCCCTCATGTTTCTCCATAGTCGTTTTTTTCCTCCCAGTTTTCAAATCTAACTATAATGTTTCTTCGGAATTTCCGTAGAAATTTCCTTCGGTCTTCTTAGTCTATGGGCTCACTCATTTCATATTGAAGTTGTTACCTCTTTGTCCAAAAATGGATTAAATATCTTCCTTATTATTTCTGTTAAATCTTCTGTCTGGGAGGATTCGGGGATAGCGCATATTCTTAGATCCTTCCTTCTATCTCTGTTCTCTTGGTCTTCTAATATATAAGCCTGTTCCTGTTGTTCTCTTTTTAGAGATTTTATTTCTCCTTTTAATTCTTTTATTGTGATTGTATGGCAGTCCTTTTTTTTTTTTTTCTACTTCCTCGACTCTTTCAAGCGTATGTCCCAGGTCTTTGTGAATTATCTCCATTTCTGATTTTAAAGATTTTTCCAGGGCCGCAAACATGGTTTCCATGTCTGTTTTTGTTGGTAGTTGGGTTTTCCTCAACTGGTCCTCACCTACCCCAGCTTCTAACTCTATCTCAGGGTCTTGTTCTATTTTAGACTCTGAAAGAGTGCTTGTCTCTATGAGTGGTTTATTCTGACCCTTTTTCTCCTTTTTTTTCCTTGGTCTCTGCTTGGCAGCTTTTAGTACTTTGTTGTTTCTCTACACCGTTTCCTCCATGGGTTACAAAGTTATTCATTGGACCTGAGCTGGGGCTTAGGCTAGGACAGGGTGATTTGGGGACCGCTCCGCCTCTCGCCACCTTCTCCCTCATGCTTTTCCCTGAGAAAGGTGGTGGGGTGGTGAGCATTTCAATCTCTAGGTATGTGTATATATTTTTCCTTTCCTTTTCTTCCTCTTTCCTTCCCTCCCCTTTCTTAGTTATATTACCCAGGGAGTTACCATAGACCTTTGGTCTCTAGGGTCTCCGCCCCAACCCCCTCCCGGGTTTCAGATTACTTCGGCTTCTTTGCCCACAAAGCACGTTACCTTTTCAAGAATCATCAGCCACGCGGAGGGAAGTAGAAACTAAAAACAAAGAAGATCTTCCTTTCCTGATCCACACAAAAATATTTCAAGCAGTACCGTTCTTCAAAACTCACCACGTGAGACCTTATGTGCTGTATGTGTAGGCCCAACAGTCTGTTCAGGGTTTTACCTGTGTATGTCACTACATATCACATGTGCTTATGTAACATGTTAGCTCTATGTGTAAAAAAAGTACATTTTGTCGATTGGACTCACCACTCCCACTTTCTTCTGGTTAATCTCTATTCCTGCTGTAGTTCATAACTAAGTTGTCTCTCATATGTAGTGGATATGCAGGGGATAGCCAACAAATGGGGGGGTGAAACGCTCCGCGGGGTCCCCAAGCAGTGTTCCCCACACTCTCTTCAGATAGTAACTCGGCTCTTCTTGTCTCCCGACAGCCGGGTGTCTCGTGTCTCCACTAACACTCGTCCCCTTTTATCACCTCCAAGCACCTCCGGTATTCGTTGCTCCTCTGCTCTGACACCTCTCACAATCTTCCACTAGAAAGGGGGAGAGAGTGCCCCCACACCACCTCTCCTTCGTCTCCAATCCCGCACTGCACCCTGTCTCCCGTCTTCGCCGGCAGGGGATATACCGTCCCCACAGGGCAGACGGAAAGGTGAGGTGGGTCGCCTCCTCGTCTCACTTACAGTCCGCACTCCACTCTGCAACGTCCACCCAGCTCAGGTCCTCAGAGGGGCGTGAGGTGGACACACCAGTTCCACGAGCATATCCGGGGTAAGATGTACTAGGAAGGGGGGATGGGACAGGGCTTGGGCGATCTCCGGCTATTCCATTCAGTGGGGACAGCAAACCAGACGCTCCTACCTTGTGCTCTGGGCCAGCGCAGGCGCCATTACTAGACTCCACCTGTGTGTAATTTAATCCCACTATAAATACAGCTGTTCTGTGCAACTCAGAGGTTTGTTAGAGAACCTTAGAGAACAATCAGCATCATAAAGGCCAGGGAACACACCAGACAGGTCAGGGATAAAGTTGTGGAGAAGTTTAAAGCAGGGTTAGCTTATAAAAAAATTTCCCAAGCTTTGAACATTTCACAGAGCACCGTTCAATCCATCGTTGGAAAATGGAAAGAGTATGGCACAACTGCAAACCTACCAAGATATGGCCGTCCACCTAAACTGACAGGCCGGGCAAGGAGAGCATTATTTAGAGAAGCAGCCAAGAGGCCCATGGTAACTCTGGATGCACTGCAGAGATACACTGCTCAGGTGGGAGAATCTGTCCACAGGACAACTATAAGTCGTGCACTCCACAAATTTGACCTTTATGGAAGAGTGGCAAGAAGAAAGCCATTGTTGAAATAAAGCCATAAGAGGGGCATGGTCTCGGGATGGTGGTGTGAAGAAGCACTTCTACAGAGCTCCCGGCTGGCGGCTCCCCTGCAGCTAATTACGGTTACCATACCCCACAGTACTGGTGCCCAGCAGGTCTCCTGGATGTCCAGGAAGCCTGACCGACATCCCGCAGCCTCGTCCGGCACCCTGGATCGATTTCTGCGGCCACAACAGCTGGCGGTCTCTACGCCAGTGGCTTCCAAGATGGCGCCGACCTGTTCTGCAGCCTCAGACACAGCAGGGGACTCCACAGTGTCTGGTCCCTCACGGCAGCAGTCAGACGATTACACTATGCCGCCATTCTCACCCCCCAGTGATGTCTCTCCCTGCCTTCCCAGATCGCTGGCAGTCTCCACAGATTTGGAAGAAGAACTGCTCAGCTTGGAGAACACTGCCTCCTCACCAGCTCCTACCCCATCCAGCGCTCTGTGTCTCAGCCCAGAGCCCACCTAGGAGGACAAACTGATGCCTCCACACCTGCCCACAGTGAGTACCTTTGATAGCCCACATCAGTCTCCTAGTCTCCCTCTTAATGCCAATGCTGAGCTTAGGCTATGGGCATTTTTACAGCAGCTCCCCACTAGAGCAGATCTAGAGTCACTTGTTCAGAGAATGGAGACTGCTCTGAAGGGTAAATTGCAGGCCCTCAGGCAGGAAGTGTCTGAACTGAACACTCGTGTCACTGTAGTGGAGCAAGAACAGAGCACAATGTCTCAGTCTGTACAAACCCTAAAATCTTCTAACCCTGAACTCACTGACCAAGTTGTCCAACTGCATTTACTGCTTGATGACATGAAGAATCGCAGCCGCCGGCAGAATATACAGTCAAGGGGGGTCCCAGAATCTGTCCCACAATCGGAATTGCGTTAGACAGTGGCCAATATCTTTAACCGTTATCTGGATCGCTTGCCAGACTCTGAGATACTCATTGGCAAAGTTCCCAGAACCCTGGGCCCAAGATCGGACTCCACTGACAGACCCAGAGACGTCCTCTGCTGCTTACATTCTTTTACCCTCAAGGAGAACATAATACAGCCGGCCTGGAGGGTGGGAGTCCTGGAGTTTGATGGCGCAGCTGTCCTCCTTTTGCCAGATGTTTCCAGAAAGACTCTTCTCATGCGGCGGACGCTCAAGCCACTCTTGGATGTCCTGAGCGAGAAAGGTTTTACCTACAAATGGGGTCATCCTTTCCATCTCATCGTCTGAAAGGGCACAGATACCTTCTCTCACGTCATCCTTTGGAGCTGCAAAACCTGTTTGTCTTTGCTGAGATTCCAATCAGAGGACTCCCTTATGTTATAAAAAGTTAATATAGTCCCTTTTTTTTTTTTTTTGCCCTCTACTTTGTTATATTGCACCGTATGTACGTGAATGTTGCATTTTACTTTTCAATTCCTTCATATCTGTGCACCCTGGCTGTTCTGGGTTGGGCTGTAAATTTTATGGCCACACTCGGGAGTCATGGCTCTACCTTGAGACGGGACTAGTAGCTGTATACCCCTATAATTTTGGGGCTGTCTTGTTGACCTGTCCCAAGCTCAGAGCATTAAACCAGTGCCAATTTCAATTTATACTTTGAGGGTTTTTTCAATTTCCAATGGTATGATCTCTAGCACACCCTGGTCCACTGTAAAGCGGAGACCTTCTTTATGCTATACAGAGTTAATATAGACCCCCCCCCCCTTTTTTTTTGCCTTCTAAGTTGCTTGATACATTGCATTTCATGTCCATTAATATTACATTTCACTTACCAATGCTTTTCTAATTGTGCACTCGAAGTGTTCTGTGTGAGGGTGTGAATTTTGCAGCCACACTCAGGAGTCATGGCTCTGCATCGAGACCAGTCCAGCAGCGGTATACCCCCATAATTTTTGGGGCTGGCCTGTTGAACTGTCCCGAGCTTAGGGCATTAGGCCAGTGCTGATTTCAACTTTTTTTTTGTGGGTTTTTCAATTTTCAGCTTATTACTAATGTGTTTGATCTGTGGCGCTCTTAAAAGATCCTGAAATCACGGCAGATATTGTCAAGGAAATTTCCTTATACTTCTCTACTAATGTAGGCTCTGTGGACAATCCAATTTCTGTGTGGTCTTCACACAAATGCTACATTAGGGGAATCCTACTTAAACATGGTCATGCGGCCAAACAATGTCGCAACAAAACCTTGTCCGACCTTCTGGCTTGACTCCATTCCCTAGAACGTCAATGTAAGTCTGGACCAGACCGTATCATAAGGGATCACTCTCTATACGAAGCAAAACATCTTTTGTTGAAGGCCTGTCATTCTTTTTACGAATACAAAGATAAGTGCGGTCGCCTACTGGCCAATGCCTTATGCAAATTTATAGACAAACTCCTGTACCACTGTATATATAGTACAGTAGTGTCGTAGATTGCTAGTACAATACTTGAACTACTGACCGAAAATATGGCAAGAATGGAGAATGTGAGGTGAAATGCGCAGCATGGCACTGATAACGGATAAAACGGATAAAACGGCCACGGCGGGAGCAGGTTTAGATCCAGGACCAAGGGAGGGGTGAGATTCAACCTTATGCCTGCACACCTTTGGTCCGCCGTGGTTGTTTTATCCGCTGCTCTGGAGGCTTTGAAAGGCTTACCTTAGTCACTTTTGCTGTCTTTTAACTTGTACCATGTGAGTTTAAATCTTGGAGGCTGTTTAGTGTTTTCATTAAAGCTTTGTTTATGGTATTACACTATTGGTACACTTTTTTATGCACATGTGGAGATTGTATGAGACGCACAGCTCGTGTTCGGATGCTTGCTCTAAAACCCTATCCATGTGGTTTAAATGTGCTTTAGCCTAACATGAGAATGTAGGCATTGGAATTCGGTGAGTGCGTTTCTTTAGGGGAGTGGAATCACAGACACATTGGTGTGGTGAATGGATTAAGAGATCTTCACATCGACTATAGATCCTCTTCAATATTTTATGGACTTTATTTTTTATATTTTGGATAAAAAAAATGTTTTTGTTCTTTTTCAGCTTAACTAGCTACATCATATCACTTCACTTGAAAGGACAACCTTAAAGGGGGTCCTCTGCTCGCTGAGCAAGTGGTCAGTACGTTTGATGTGGAGGGTGGAGGGGCAAGTCAGGATTATCAGATAGGAAGGTGGGTTAATGTAGTTAGAGGGAGTGGAAGGGGCTTGCAGAATAGGAAGGCCAGTCGTGTGTTTGTGCATCAAAACAAATTTGCAAAGTTGGGTGAAGATGTGGAGGTGGCAAACACAGAAGTGGCAGCCCTAGATGTCACTGCTACCCCTAACAGCCGGGAGAGCAGCTCATCTAGTAGAGGTGGTGAGGGGAGTGCAGGTAGGCCTAGACAGTTGGTTATAGGGGATTCTAGCGATCCTCTCTTTACTCTGTGAAATGCCTGCATGCAGCTATTGATCTCATGTAATGAACCTGGGCTAATTTATCTAAGCTCCCTCGGTCTTCAGTATTAGTATTATCGTTATTTCACCTCGAGTGCAGTGAGTGCCTGCTGCCCATTTCTCCCTGCTTCCTTCCCCTGTGTGGGGGGTAATACATATACATATTATCTAATTGAGATCTAATTGAGATATTAGATCCCCCAGAGGAAGGCACGTGATCCCTGTGCCGAATACGCGTCGGGGAGGGGTAGGACGCAGCTGTCAGCAACAGAGGTAGATGAGGAACGACACACCGCACGCCATACAAACGCTTGTTTTATACAAACACTCTCTGGAAAGATTGGTGCACTCACGCACCTACATATTGTGAGTACCCTTCTGGAGGGAAGTTTTAATATATTTTAAATAAATCCCTACTGTATCACACTATGGAGCTTTTTCTTTCATGTATGTGAGACTATCTGATGACATCTGAGAGTGGTGGAGTTTATACCAGCATACCCTGTATGAGCCCAAGGGGTGGCACCAATGGGTGTTTAGACACCGTTTAATTACCGTGTCACACGCTCAGAGGTGAGCGCAAGCACAAGTGGGGGGTCACAGGAGAGCACTGAAGCATGCTGGATTGTGAACACCATTAAGGAGGAGCATGAGGAACACTGTTTTTTGTGGACACCACTTACTTGCACTTTATGTGTTGATATCAATGAATTGAACTTTTTAAATGCGGACACTTGATTTTGCACTTTGATCTTATATTTATAACCACATATATATATTGTTTTTTTGCATGTTGCACTTTATGGGATACTTTTATATAAGGATTGTATTCATTCTATAATTTATATATTACTAGCATTTTTTTTTTTTTGAAATTTTGTAGTATAGTTTTACACATATATGCACCTCCCAACTATTGGGATATATCTGTTTTTTCAGCGCAGGCACGTTTATTTATATTTTTTGGTTTATGCATGCAATGAAACGTGGTTAGTGTTTGCAGCTTATCTATATTTGTTTCACCTCACAAAGGCATCAGTCCATCTTTGGCTCACAAGACCCCCACATAATTACTAATTTATTAAATACTTTCTTCAGCTCTGTGTATACAAAAGAGCATGGGGGAGCTCATGTCCATAATGGGGGTGGTATTAACACAGCCCCCAATGATCCACAATGGCTCAAAAGGGATATGGTCCAGAAATATTTAGACAGAATAAAGGTGGATAAAGCACCTGGACCTGATGGCATCCACCCACGGATCCTAAAAGAATTGAGCTCTGTAATTTCAAAGCCATTGTATCTAATTTTTAGGGACTCATTAATGACGGGAATAGTACCACTGGATTGGCGCAGGGCGAACGTGGTGCCTATATTTAAAAAGGGATCAAAGTCTTTAACAAGTAACTATAGACCTGTTAGTTTAACTTCTATAGTCGGGAAGATACTGGAGCATTTAATAAAAGACCAAATAGACGAGTTCTTGCTGGAAAAAAACATTTTAAGCAACAGACAGCATGGGTTCATGAAAGACAGAAGTTGTCAGACAAACCTGATTTCTTTTTATGAAGAGGTAAGTAAAACCTTGGACAGAGGGGTGGCGGTGGAAGTGGTATACTTGGATTTTGCAAAAGCGTTCGATACAGTTCCGCACACACGGCTCATGTGTAAGTTAAAGTCTACAGGCTTGGAAATATCAGTTTGTAAATGGATAGAAAACTGGCTAATACAAATTCAGAGAGTAGTGGTTAATGATTCTTACTCTGAATGGTCTAAGGTTATCAGTGGTGTACCCAAAGGTTCAGTGCTGGGACCCTTACTCTTTAATATCTTTATAAATGATATTGGGTCTGGGATCAAAAGTAACATTTCTGTCTTTGCAGATGACACCAAGCTATGCAGTAGAATAACCTCCTTACAAGATGTCTCCAATTTACAGGATGACCTCAATGCTCTGTCTAATTGGGCGTCTATGTGGCAGATGAGGTTTAATGTTGAGAAATGTAAAGTTATGCACTTGGGGGCTAAGAATATGCATGCATCTTACATGCTAGGGGGAGTACAACTGGGGGAATCCGTAGTGGAGAAGGATCTGGGGGTTTTGGTAGATCATAAGCTCAATAATAGCATGCAATGCCAAGCTCCGGTTTCCAAAGCGAGCAAAGTCCTTTCTTGTATTAAGAGAGGTATGGACTCCAGAGAGAGAGATATATCATTTTGCCCCTGTTCAAATCATTAGTAAGACCCCATCTGGAATATGCAGTTCAGTTTTGGGCACCAGTTCTCAAAAAGGATATTGGGGAACTGGAGAAAGTGCAGAGAAGGGCAACCAAACTGATAAGAGGCATGGGGGAGCTCAGCTATGAGGAAAGATTAGAGGAACTGAATTTATTCACTCTTGAGAAGAGGAGAATAAGGTAGGATATGATCACCATGTTCAAATATATAAGGGGTCCATATAATGAATTGGGTGTTGAGTTATTCACTTTATGGTCAACACAGAGGACAAGGGGGCACTCTTTACGACTGGGGGAAAAGAGATTTCATCTCCAAATATGGAAAGGTTTCTTCACAGTAAGAGCTGTGAAAATGTGGAATAGACTCCCTCCAGAGGTGGTTCTGGCCAGCTCAGTCGATTGCTTTAAGAAAGGCCTGGATACTTTCCTAAATGTACATAATATAACTGGGTACTAACATCTATAGGTAAAGTTGATCCAGGGAACATCCGATTGCCTCTTGGGGGATCAGGAAGGAATTTTTTCCCCTGCTGTAGCAAATTGGATCATGCTCTGCTGGGGTTTTTTGCCTTCCTCTGGATCAACTGTGGGTATAGTATTGGGTATATTGGATTGTACGATTTTTTTTATTTTTTTTTATGGTTGAACTGGATGGACTTGTGTCTTTTTTCAACCTGACTAACTATGTAACATGTCACAGGGTGTTTAGTGCTATTTGTCAATGTAGTGCTTTAGCATTTATTATATTTTAGTACATGTCAATTATATTCTCATTTGTAAATTGTGAGTCACATGTCACTTTAGGGGATTTAATACTCCTTGTGCACAATCTTTTAGCGCCGCTATTTTGACTTTGTGTCATTATCCCAGATTGACCAGTAGTTAAAATTCAGCTTTTATATTTGATCCTTTTAAGTGGCAGCTTCCACATACTCTGTATCTATCCAGAGGCGCAGTGGCAGTATTTTGAGTAGTGGCGCCTTTTTCTAAATTATACCCACAGGATTACACTTGTAAAACTAGCATTCGTGACGCGGCAAATTATGAAATCTCTCAATGCAGCGCATTCTCTTCTTCTTTAATGCTATAATAATGAAGTTGCTTTGCTGCTGACAAACATATTTTTTATTATTTCTAGTGATCTCCAGAATAATATTTTTTTTGTTTTTTTTTCTTGTGAGCTCCAGAATAATCTTTTTTTTTCTAGTGATCTCCATAATAATTTGTTTTTTCGTTTTGTGTGTCAAGTTACCACAACACCATTATTATCTTGTATTTTTAACCTCAAAGATACAACTATGTTGTGACATTGTATTTTTGAAATGTACCTGCCTACTCACAAACAAATTGTCCTTACACATAGCCAAGTATTTGTCAAAACAAAAATGTAAAATTTAATAGGGAGCACAAGTGCATAACATAATAAAGAGGAAGGCAACGCTGGAGAAACAGTTGGAATTAGTGAAGCCTTTGTACCCCAGGGCAGACATCAATTATTTGCCTGTCAAAATTGTAACCTGAGGAGTCCATTTAACAGGGAGCACAATACAGTCCAGGACTCAGAGAGATCGGGAGCAGCAGCAGTAGACTCCAGCTACTCACAGAAGTAGCTGGAGTCTCAGATTCAGATCTACCATGGTTCGCATCCTTCCTACAAAATCGGTGAAAGACTGTGAAACTAGGAGCCTTCACCTCTGAAACTCGGGCAATTTTTTGTGGAGTTCCTTAAGGTTCACCCTTATCACCAGTGCTCTTCAACATCTACATCCGTCCACTCCTCAGGACCAGGAGCTTCCTCAAACTCAATGGATCCAAAACAGAGCTTCTTCTCCTCCATGCAAACCGTAGTACAAAAACTAAGAACCCTTGGACAGCACCCACCATCCTTGGACAGACCATCTCCCCAAGCACCAAAGCCAAAAGTCTGAGTCATCCTTGACTCAGAAATGTCAATGGATGCACAAATAGGATCGGTAGTCAGTGGATCTCACTATCTCCTTTGCCTACTACGTAGACTCATCCCCTTCATTCCAGAAGAAGACAAAGCAGCAGTAGTTGTAACAATCATCAATTCCTCGACTACGCAAACTTTCTCTACATAGGACTACCTAAATACCAGATTGCACACCTACAAGTCATCCAAAACACTGCAGCAAGACTGGTAACAGGAAAAAAAACCTGGGAATCCATCTCCCCATCCCTGAGGAGCCTACATTGGCTAACCGTAAAGGACCGGATCCTGTTCAAGACCCTCTGCCATAAATGCACTCAAGGAAACGCTCCACAATACCTATGCGAGAAAATAAAATACTACACACCTAAGCGCAGTCTTTATTCAACTAACCAAAACCTCCTCCTCATTACCAAGTCCTGCTACAAATCAAAGGGAAAACGAAGATTCGCAGTCCAAGGACCACGGTTATGGAACGGTCTATCCGCCAACATCCGCATGGAAGAAAATCATCGGGCCTTCAGAAGAAAACTCGAGACCCATCTCTTTTAAGAAACAGGACTAACAGCACCAATCAAGCGCCTTGAGGCGATTCAGTTCGCATTTGCAGCGCTATACAAATCTTTCATTCATTCATGACATATATGTCCCGAGGCTGTGGTCTTACAACAGCCTGCGTTTTTTGCCAGACCACACCAAACCCAGGCCATCACTCTCCACACTTCCTTCCACGCTTCACCGTGGCTGTGGTGTTGGTGGAGGAGGGTGGTCCAACTCACAGAGGTGTGTTTTGAGGTGTGAGTTTGCCCTTCGTCCTCTTGTTTAGGGCCTTGAGAATAATCTCTTCGCATATAGTGCGTTGGGCCTCCTCTATCTTTTACAATTGGCTGCCAGTGATGCATCCAAATGCCTTGTGTACACCAGGGGTCATGGTAATTGCAAAAGTAGCCTTTAGGAAAGCAGCTGTGGACTTCTCCAGGTTCCTTGCCTTCCTGGTCCTTTTGGTTAGAGGGTGGTGGGGAGGAACCTGAGATTCGGTCAGGATGCTTGCCACGGCCTCCTCCTGGCTGAGACTTTCCTGTGTATGAAAATGGTACATAGTTTTAGGTTTTTGGTCATCAATCACACTCAATTTTTAGCTCATAACTGTTGCACATTGAATGTTACAGATAGAAAAGACTATCATTCTGACCCCAGCATTTTTCATTCTTGTGCCAATCATTTTTGGCTACTACTTGATATGTAAACCACTTTGTTAAATCTGCAATTTGTGATCAATAACATCTAGTTAACATCATTCAATTTTTGAAAAGAAATATCTTCAACAATGCAATACCTGGGTCAAGCTGTGCTCCTCCACATCTTCTTCCTGGGTGGAAGGCCCAGGTTGGACCACAGGAGCCTCAGCTGATGTGGAAGTGTTGATAGTGATGCCTGGGTTCCGTCTGGTTGGACAAAAAAACGCAGGCTGTCGTAGTACCACAGCCTGGGGACATATACGTCACCTGCTGCTGCTCCAGATCTCAGGGAATCCTGGACCTTCTTACGCTCCCTATTATATGTGCTCCTCAGGCTACCAATTTTGGCCTTCAAATAGTTGATGTCTGCCGTGGGATAGACAGGCTTCACCAATTCCAACAGTTTATCCAGCGCTGCCTTTCTCTTTTGCTTGTTCGAATAGTCCCTGCATTGGACTTGCCAGAGACATGGCAGCTCCCTGTATTTCTCTATAAAGTTGGGCAGGAAATCAGGGGCTGTGAATTTGTCAACCATTTTATCTGCAAGGCACAACACAAGACAAACCCTAATGTCAGGCTAAACGCTCCTAATCTTGTCCCAATATAGGCCTCAATCTATAAGCAGTATAGGCCTCTAACCACTGATGCCCCAAGTTACAATTGTACCTTCGTTTGAATGATCGCGCTAACGATCCTCCGTCCTTCACTCACAGATCGTACGTACGTCACCCGCATGTTATCCTTTATATACACTGTGCATGCGTGAAACTCCGCCCCGTCCTTCTTTCTAGTGTATTCCCTGCCTCTTCTCTTTCGGGGCAGTGGGAGAGCACATGGCGGAGCCACAGCAGGTGTATGCTGAGAGCAGCAACGATGAGGAAAGCCCGGAGCAAGGCAGTTTCACATGCAGGAGGAGATATAAGGCCTCAAATATGTCCTTTGAAGAGATGGTGGACATTTTGAAGAGGACAGACTATGATGGGAAGCATGGACCATACAGAAACCCTAATGTGAAAAAGACCAAGATCATGACTAAAGTTGTCAGAAGTCTGCACAGGACTTTTGGGGTACGACGATCCAAGAAGCAATTGAGGAAACACTGGTCAGACCTGAAATTGAGGGAGCAAGATCAGTATAGAAAGATCAGGAAAGTGCTGCAAAAAAGTATTTGTCGCGTGTTCCTATTTGAGGTTCGTGGACACAGGAATCGTTTGTATTAAACATTGTTTGTTCGACCACTAATACAACGTTTTTGACAGATGCAGGTTAACTACATTTGTTCATGCCTATTTTGATTAAAATAAGTTTATTACATTGTTGTCTAGATGTGTTTGAAACTATAATAAAAAGACAACTTGATTCAGTTTAAGGAGAGGACACTCAGCAGCTGTTTACACATTTGGAACATTCCAAGCAATGTTTCATATTACTCTTTCTAGCCTAAAATATCTGTCTGCTAAGTATACCTTTTTTGTATTCACATAGGGGAGAAAAGAATTGGGACATCTGAGGACACCAGTAACTCCACACCTACTGAAGAAAGGGAACTCACCACACAACATGAGGATGTGGATGCATAGGTTCAGGAAGTGCTGGGTGAAGTGGTCGAAATGGTGTCGTCAACAAGTCAGTGTCTGAGACCACAGCTTCAGGTACTAGATGGATGCCTGCATATTTATAATACATGGTGCGTTTTTTTATTTTTAGGTGTTGTGGAAGAAGAAACTCACTTCAGCAGTGCAAGTGCACAAGTATTCATCAATGAGATCATGGTGTGCAATCATGATTTAGAAAAGATGAAGCAAAATATCCATGATGCTCAAAAAAGACTGAGCAACATCTTTGATATTTTAGGCAAAATCTAAACAAAAAAAATGTTTAAGTTGTCGTTATTGCTGTACGTGTTTTAAAAAGTTTTAAATGAATTTCAAAGCCAAATTTTGAAGATGGGGGCAAAGCCGAGCGAAGGATAAACACCAGATACTGTGTGACAGAAGGAAGCAAAGCTCTGTGGTTCGCTTGTCAGGGGAGACGGAGGGTCCATTGGAAGAGCGGGCGAGGAGAGGGTGAGAGACTCCTTACACGCCATCAGTGGCAAGGTCCGCCGTGACTGCATACCCCTTAGGAAAGCCTACCCAGGTTGCTGTGTTGAGATTGCAGTGTACAGATTGCCGTGGATTTTTTGATGTGCTTTTATAGAGTTGATACAATGTGAGTGGATCTTTTGAAGTGTATCTTGAAGTGTGCATTATTAAAAGTTTTTACGTTATCACACTATTGGGAGTTCTTTTTCATTTGCATATGGAACGAGTCCCTGAATGGAATACATTTAACCCCTTCTGATAGCCTGGAAACTCTTATACTTGTTAGCCTCATACGAAAGTGGAGGCATAGAGAGCTGGAAAGAGACTGTCTATTGGGAGAGGGAGCACTGAACACAGAGGTGTGGTGGAAAGTTCAAGTTAACTTCAGGAACTACAAGGATTTGCTGTGGCACAATTGTTTTGTATTATTATCACTGACTTTTTTTTCACACATATGTGCACCTATTTTGGACTTTAATTTTTATTTATTAAGTCACGAAGTATGTTTAAATATGTACATCGAATTTTGGGTGTAATGCTACACACTTGTTTATAGGAGTGACACATATGTGGTTTTCCAGTAATATCAGCACTGAGTCATTTTAGGTATTGTATTGATTTTGGTGTTTTTGTCTTCATTGGAATTATTATTTATTTTTTACAATATTTTTTATTCACACACCCTTAAAAAGTGTTCATTAGATTAGGATATTCACTGTTAATAGTGACACCACAGAGAGGGTGTTTGGGATAGCGCTACATTTTTAATTCTTCACGTGGGTTGTAATACACCATCGTCACGTCACAAGATTTGAAAATATTACTTATACATTGATATTCACTAAGTGGCAGCTATAGATAGGCTATACCAACTGATGACTATCATCATCTAGACTGTTTTTCCGAGGCGCAGTGGTGGTTAACCTTGTGTATGCAGGACATTATACCTAGAAGGACCGCTTATTAATAAATTTTGAAGATGCACACAGTGTGTCAACATGTGCTATCTGCCATCATGGGATATCAATGTACGCGTTTTGTGGGTGCAACCCCTTCCTCCAAACTAAAGTAGGTGAGAGGAAGGGGTTGCACCCCCGAAACATGTCCATTGATCCCCCATGATGGGATCTAGCACATGTTGACGCACTGTGGCTTATTTAAAAAAAGCTAAATTACTTTGCACTACAAGTGCAATGAAACTGTACTTGAAAATGCACTTGAAAGTGCACTTGTAGAGCAAAGTGGATTGTCCTTTCTGAAATAAGGCCCAGTGTGTCAACATGTGCTAGCTCTCATCATGGGGGATCAATGGACGTGTTTCGAGGGTGCAACCCCTTCCTCTCACCTACTTTAGTTTGGAGGAAGGTGTTGCACCCACAAAACGCGTACATTGATATCCCATGATGGCAGATAGCACATGTTGGCATACTGTGTGTTTTGTGGCTTTAGCAAAATAGATGTAAGGAAAACACACTTTTTAGGCATGGGATCATGAGGAAAATCCAAATTTTGAGTCCCAGTTTGTGTGCATCTTCAAAATTTGGCTTTTACAGGAGTGAGATCACCCCATCTGATGAAGGCAAAATCAACACAGTTTTGACATACTAATGTCTCATATGGCCTTCACTTTAGCAAAGTTGAACTTTGTAAGTTCCTAAGTTGGGGATGTGTATGTTATGTTTTTAAACATTCCTGTTTAGCCCTGATAAAAGGCAAATTTATGTCAAACATACATGTTATACACCAAGATGTTGGTTTGTTCCAAAACCGTTTATAACGCACATCTGAATGTGCTTGGAGTAAAATGTTTTATACTCAACAATGTGTGGCTTCTTCTTTCAATGCTCCAATACCAGTTTATTTTTTTAAGTTGGTGTAGTTACAGTGACAATGGGGGTTATTTACTAAAGGCAAATCCACTTTGCACTACAAGTGCACTGTCAGTGCACTTTCAAGTGCACTGGCAGTGCACTTGTAGTGCAAAGTGGATTTGCCTTTAGTAAATAACCTCCACTGTGCTGTAAAATTTGCCCAAATCAGGCCATTTTAGGGACTCCAAGCAATTAATTCATGGAGTTAAAAAGGATGATTATTTTTATCATTAATGCATTACATACATTACCAATAGGGATGAGCTTCGAGTTCGAGTCAAACCCATGTTCGACTTGAACATCACCTGTTCGACCGTTCGTCGAATTACGAACCTGGTGCGTCACGGCCCATAATTCACTGCGGAATCGCAGTGCATTGCTGGCTGATGATTGGCCAAGCATGCACTATGACCCGCATGCTTGGCCAATCACAGCGCCGTCTGTAGAGAGAGCTGTAATTGGCCAAAGCCAGGGTGGCTTTGGCCAATTATGGCTCAGGGGGTTTAGTACACGCCCCACACTATATAAGGCCGCCTGCACGGCGGCCCTGTGTAGTGTGTTCCGACATTGAGAGACAGAGACAGAGAGACAGTGTCATTTGATTTAAGTTAGATGGATTAGGCAGGACAGTCAGTCAGTTAGCTGCACTTACAGTGTATTGTGTGTGTGTGTGTGTGTATATATGTATGTATATATGTATATGTGTATATGTATGTATGTATATGTATATATATATATATATATATATATATATATATAATATGTGTGTGTGTGTATATGTGTATATATATATATATATATATATATATATATATACACTGTATTCAGTTTAGCTAGATCCGTTCCTGTTATTATCTTCCTACTGACAGGCAGGCTTGTGTTGTTACAGTATTTACAGCTACCTGAAGAAAATTGCTGGTGTTCTTCTGATCCTATTAGTGCACAGTGTTCAGCTAAAGCTACAAGTTAGTGTAGTGCGTCCTCCTCACAGTGTTCAGCTAAAGCTACAAGTTAGTGTAGTGCGACCTCTGCACAGTGTTCAGCTAAAGCTACAAGTTAGTGTAGTGCATCCTCTGAACAGTGTTCAGCTAATGCTACAAGTTAGTGTAGTGCGACCTCTGCACAGTGTTCAGCTAAAGCTACAAGTTAGTGTAGTGCATCCTCTGAACAGTGTTCAGCTAATGCTACAAGTTAGTGTAGTGCGACCTCTGCACAGTGTTCAGCTAAAGCTACAAGTTAGTGTAGTGCGTCCCCCTTACAGTGTTCAGCTAAAGCTACAAGTTAGTGTAGTGCGTCCTCCTCACAGTGTTCAGCTAAAGCTACAAGTTAGTGTAGTGCGATCTCTGCACAGTGTTCAACTTAGGCTACAATTTAGTGTAGTGCGTCCTCTGAACAGTGTTCAACTAAAGCTACAAGTTAGTGTAGTGCACAGTGTTCAGCTAAAGCTACAAGTTAGTGTAGTGCGTCCTCCTCACAGTGTTCAGCTAAAGCTACAAGTTAGTGTAGTGCACAGTGTTCAGCTAAAGCTACAAGTTAGTGTAGTGCACAATGTTCAGCTAAAGCTACAAGTTAGTGTAGTGCGACCTCTGCACAGTGTTCAGCTAAAGCTACAAGTTAGTGTAGTGCGTCCCCCTTACAGTGTTCAGCTAAAGCTACAAGTTAGTGTAGTGCGTCCTCCTCACAGTGTTCAGCTAAAGCTACAAGTTAGTGTAGTGCGATCTCTGCACAGTGTTCAACTTAGGCTACAATTTAGTGTAGTGCGTCCTCTGAACAGTGTTCAACTAAAGCTACAAGTTAGTGTAGTGCACAGTGTTCAGCTAAAGCTACAAGTTAGTGTAGTGCGTCCTCCTCACAGTGTTCAGCTAAAGCTACAAGTTAGTGTAGTGCACAGTGTTCAGCTAAAGCTACAAGTTAGTGTAGTGCACAATGTTCAGCTAAAGCTACAAGTTAGTGTAGTGCGACCTCTGCACAGTGTTCAGCTAAAGCTACAAGTTAGTGTAGTGCGTCCCCCTTACAGTGTTCAGCTAAAGCTACAAGTTAGTGTAGTGCGTCCTCCTCACAGTGTTCAGCTAAAGCTACAAGTTAGTGTAGTGCGATCTCTGCACAGTGTTCAACTTAGGCTACAATTTAGTGTAGTGCGTCCTCTGAACAGTGTTCAACTAAAGCTACAAGTTAGTGTAGTGCACAGTGTTCAGCTAAAGCTACAAGTTAGTGTAGTGCGTCCTCCTCACAGTGTTCAGCTAAAGCTACAAGTTAGTGTAGTGCACAGTGTTCAGCTAAAGCTCCAAGTTAGTGTAGTGCGTCCTCCTCACAGTGTTAAGCTAAAGCTCCAAGTTAGTGTAGTGCGACCTCTGCACAGTGTTCAGCTAAAGCTGCAAGGTAGTGTAGTGCGACCTCTGCACAGTGTTCAGCTAAAGCTACAAGTTAGTGTAGTGCGTCCTCTGAACAATGTTCAGCTAAAGCTACAAGTTAGTGTAGTGCAACCTCTGCACAGTGTTCAGCTAAAGCTACCTGTAGAAGTTGGTGGTGTTTTCCTGATCCTATCACTACCGCAGGCAGCTACATTATTTACACGTTAGTGTAGTGCGTCCTCTGCACAGTTTTCAGCTAAAGCTACCTGTAGAAGGTTGGTGGTGTTTTCCTGATCCTATCACTACCGCAGGCAGCTACATTATTTTAATGTATATGTGTATAGAACAGCGCTCGCAAAAAAAATTATTTCAATATTTAAATAAATAATAGTGTTGCAGCTGCTGGATACAAGTGCTGTGACTTAGAGTGATAATACAAATAAAATCTGCGCTGGCAACCTCTATAAAGAAATTATTTTAAAAATAAGATTATTGGTTGATAGAGGTGAAGTTACTCATAAAAATGCGACTATATAAAAAAAGGTCGCTATTCATATACAATAAATCAATTAGAAAAAGGGGTTGATGTCGCTATTCATATGCAATAAATCAATTGTGACATATTAATCATACCATTAACATAAATAAAAATGCATATATGCATTTATGTGATCATGCATATATGTGATCATGTGCAAAATATTAATATTAGTACCACCACTAAATAAGTATCAGAATTAGTCCTTCAACAAAAATGACAGCAGACTTCAATCCTCCAAACCACAAAGTCGATACCAATCAGACATAATCCTAAGTGGAAAATAGGGATGAAGTGAGGCTTGTACTGCTGACACTGTATTGGGACCTTGGGAGCCGCAAACCTCGCGTTCCACCATAAGGTAAAAGAAAAATAGATATAGTGTAATCCTGTGAGACATAAGATCAATTGCGCATAGCAGCGCTACTCACGGAACAGATAAGCAGAGCAGGCATTCAGATTGTGTCAATGTTCGCCGCTGATCGGCGTGCGTTCCACTGACTGCAGGAAGTGATGTCACTGGTTCTCAGGCGTAAGCCGGATGTTGCGTCGACGCGTTTCGCCCCTCCCCCAGTCTTTGATGACGCCCTGGTGGTGCAGCGGTTCTTGGGCAGGTACCTGGGCTTACAGGATGTCCTGAGGCAGGCCAGGAAAGTCTGTGTGCATTTCTGCCGGTCATATAATGCCAGTGCTCGGCTGGCAGACCTCCAAAAGGAATTTAACCTGCCCAAGAACCGCCTAATCTGTGACATGAGTGGAACTCAACGTTGGCCATGCTGCAGTGGCTGCACACGCAGCAGAGGGCCATCAATGAGTACCTGTGCGACTATATGCCTCACCAAACCTACGCTGCATGGCCTCCCTGATCCTGCAAAGCCTGCGGAAGGATCCTTGTATTCGTGGTATCAAGGAGAAGGAACAATACTGGCTGGCAACCCTCCTTGATCCACCTTACAAGGGTAAGGTTGCAGACATTATCATGCCGTCGCAGAGGGAGCAGAGGATGAAACATCTTCAGGAGTACTTGCAAAAAGGTCTGTGCAACGCGTTCCCAGAGACTGGGAGGTTACAAACTCCTGTTTCTGGACAACGTATTGCTGAGGCTTCGGTCAGTCAAAGAAGGAGCGGTGGAGAAGGTGGCCGTCTGACCGATGCGTTCAGACAATTATTTAGTCCGCAGCCCCAAGGTATGATCGGTTCCAGCAACCATTGCCAGCGTCTGTTTTACATGGTGCAGGAATACCTAGGGGCAAGATCTGACACCTTTCCCACCGAAAATCCTCTGGGTTACTGGGTCTTGAGGATGGATCACTGGCCAGAGCTTGCACAGTATGCAATTGAGCTACTGGCCTGTCCTGCATCCAGCGTTCTTTTGGAACGCACATTCAGTGCTGCTGGAGGCTTTGTAACCGAACACAGGGTGCGTCTATCCACCGACTCAGTCGATCGACTAACCTTCATAAAAATGAATCAGTCTTGGATCACCACCAGCTACCAAGCACCTGATACTGATGTACCGAATAAATTTTTTTGAAATGTCAGATCCCTTCAAAGACTGCCTATGCTGATGCTGAGTGACTATCCTGTTATACTGAGTAATTATCCTCTTCCTTATCAATGATCATGATGATAGCTTATAAGAACATTTTTGGTTTTGGGCGGTTTTGGTCCAGCCACCAGTGTCTAAGGCCCAATTTTTCAGCCCCTGTTTAACAGGGGCATGTAATTACAATTTTTCAGGCAATTCTTTGCAGCAGGGCTAGTTCCTGCACTCCAACTAGAGTATCTGTGAGGGGTTGCAGTGTTGTGGCACCAGTGCCTAAGGCCCAATTTTTCAGCCCTTGTTTAACAGGGGCGTGTAATTACAATTTTTGATGCAATTCTTTGCAGCAGGGCTAGTTCTTGCGCTCCAACTAGAGTATCTGTGAGGGGTTGCAGTGTTGTGGCACCAGCACCAGTGCCTAAGGCCCAATATTTCAGCCCCTGTTCAACAGGGAAATGTAATTAGAATTCTTGATCTAATATTTCACAGCAGGGCCCGTTTCTGCACCCACCAAGAGTATTTGTGAGGACTTACAGTGTTGTGGCACCAGCACCACCACCAAAGGCCCAATTTTTCTGCCCCTGTTCAACAGGGGCATGTAATTACATTCTTGATCTAATATTTCACAGCAGAGCCCTATGAGGGCTTACAGTGTTGTGGCCACAACAACACCTAAGGCCCAAATTTCTGCTGAGTATATAGGGCAGGCCCCTACTTTCAAACATCCAACTTACAAACGACTCCTACTTGCAAATGGAAGGAGACAACAGGAAGTGACATGAACTCTACCCCTAGGAAGGGAAATTCTCTCCTGTAAGAGTTAATATGGGAAAAACTTTTCTCCTTTCCACTGATGCTTTATCACCAATCCTTGTTTCACAAAAAAACCCACATTTTCAAAAAACATTTGTCATTGGGACAAAAAGTGAGGTGAAATCTTCTGAAGAGGAGCACAGACAGCAAAACAAATGTCACAGGGGTGATTACCCTTCCCTAGGTTTTCCAAAAAGCCTAAAATAGATTTTTTGGCTGGAGCTAAACACGTTAAAAATGTACCAGTTCAAAATTGCAAACAGACTTGGTCAAGTGGATGACCAAGCCGTCCTCATCCTCATCCTCTCTCACCCATTCGCAGGGTACTTTGTCTGGCAAAGCAGCTGCCAGCGTGGCCTCTCTCTCGGCTCAATGGCATCAGTGACTCCTTCCCTAGCCCCACCATGTCCTCCTGAGGTGTCCCTCGAACTGTTTGACCACAGTGTTCGGTACATGCTCCAGGAGGATGCCCGGCATTTTGAAGGCTCTGATGATGGTACCCAGCTAGAGGAAGGCAGTAACGTGAGCCCAAAGAGAGGGGGTGCCCAAGAAGGACCGCAATCTGGCAGTCATGTTCCCCCAGCTGCAGCATACTGCCAGGTTTGCTCCAGTGATGAGGAGGGAGGGGATGAGGAAGTCACTGACTCCACGTAGGTGCCTGATAGGAGAGAGGAGACACATCTCATTAGCACTTTTGATTTCGAACGTTCGAGTCCCATAGACTTTAACGGGGTTCTAAAGTTTGCGCAAACTTTCGGTCCGTTTGCAGGTTCTGGTGTGAACTGAACCGGGGGTGTTCGGCTCATCCCTAATTACCAACAATAACATTGTGTGTGTGTAGCAGACCCACAGCACAACATAATATTTAGCTGAAGAAGAGATTGTCACCTCATGTATCATATAAGTTGCACTATTGAAGAAAATGTCCAAAAATAAAAGGCCATTTGAGAACTTAGGAGACAGATAAGAAACACGAACAGAAATTCAAATGAAATATGAGTTTAGTTTTAAAAAAAAAATGTATTAACCACTTACCGACCAGCCGCCGCACTGCGGTAGAATGGCGCGCGCCCCCTGCTTGCCCATGGAGCCGATGCGAGTGCCCGGCAGTCGTGATCACCGCCGGCCTCCTGCGACCGCTCGGGGCACACAGTTTCCGGTTCCCTGAGGGGAGAAGTGACAGATTGTCTGTTCAGAGTATGAACAGCGATCTATCTCTTCCCCTACACAGTCCACTCCCCTCTTCAGTTAGAACACACACTAGGGAACACAATTAACCCCTTGATCGCCCCTAGTGTTAACCCCTTTCCTGCCAGTAACATTTTTACAGTAAGCAATGCATTTTTATAGCACTGATCGCTGTAAAAATGCCAATGGTCCCAAAAATGTTTCAAAATTGTCTGACATGTCTGCCATAATGTCGCAGTCCCGATAAAAAACGCAGATCGCTGCCATTACTAGTAAAAAAAAATTAATAATAAAAATGCCATAAAACTATCCCCTATTTTGTAGATGCTATAATTTTTGCACAAACCAATCAATATACGCTTATTGCAATTTTTTTTACCAAAAATATGTAGAAGAATAAGCCTAAACTGAGAAAAAAAATATTTATTATAGCAAAAAGTAATAAATATTGCGTTTTTTTTGAAAATTGTCACTATTTTTTTAATTATAGCGCAAAAAATAAAAACCGCAGAGGTGATCAAATACCACCAAAAGAAAGTTCTATTTGTGGGAAAAAAAGGACGTCAATTTTGTTTGGGTGCAACATCGCACGACCGCGCAATTGTCAGTTAAATCGACGCAGTGCCGAATCGCAAAAAGTGCTCTGGTCAGGAAGGGGGTAAAATCTTCCGGGGCTGAAGCTGTTAAACAGATTCCAGATTTCTTGTACATCAATTGCCCCCCTACCCACGAAGTACTCAATATAGTTTTGCCATTCTTTGCGGGTGCTTTGGGGGGGCAAGCCAGGACGGCCACTTTCAAGCGCCGTCATTGTTATTTGATCTGGTGAAAAGTCGGCCTCAGTCACAACTGAGGCTAGATAGTTGGCTGCATTCTTCTGAAGGAAATTGTGAAGAATGCAGCAGCTCAAGATAATGTGATTCAGTTTGTATTCGGCCATGTTGATGGCCGTAAGGTAAAGCCGGTAATAAAAACCCTCTGCTCCGGGGTCAGGGTCCTCATGGGGAAAGGCCTCATCCGCCACAAAAACGAACTTGAGGCCCGCAACGTTATCCATTGGAGGTGGAAACCCCAAGGTGCCATTTTGAAGACGCTGGTAAAACTGCGTCTGGGCGATCACTCCTCCATCAGACATAGAAATCCCCTAGGGGTGGGACTTTGAAGGCACTACCATACCAAAAATTGTGTAATAATGTATAAAGTGTATGTGTGTGTATATATATATATATATATATATATATATATATATATATATATATATATATATATGTATATATAAACAAACAGACACATCATGAATAAAGAATAAACAAATACAAATGGATGAATTATGATGTATAAACGTTTGGCGGAAAAGACATGATACAAAATCCTAAGCCCAATGATGTTTCAGAGATGAACCGTAATCTCCTTCATCAGGGATTTTCAAGGAAGTACATTGTCTATGAAATTTAAATACACAATGATCAATCAATAGGTCCTGATATATAATACATATTAAACAAACGTATATAGCAATACTTACATCATAATAGCAAAACAGTACATAGATGCATCCAAACAAATTTTAAAAGGTGAGGAATAACTGAGGCGGGGGGTCCCCTAGGGACCACATCCACCGGACAATGGTCAGTATGAAATGAGATGAAGAGATTGGCGTAGAGGAAGAGAAAAGAAAAAGGTAAAAATCCCTTCCTTGCATCCAACAGCCCCACTGGAATCCGATTCACAGACCAGCAGCAAGCTGACACATGCACTGGGGCCCAAAATATGAGGAGGATCTGGAAAAAGAGCATTGCATAATGGGATTGCCCCAGGTTTGCATCCCTTTTTTTCTACACTTTGTCATTATTTTATTTTTTTTATATTTTTTACATTTTTCATCCTTTTACACAAGCACCCGGTGCGGCTGGACAGCCTCCCTGGAGGTTCTAGGGAGGTGGGACCTGTTACTTCTTTGCGGACATCCCTCCTTCCTTGTCCATGGTGATCTCTGATGAGATCATCTTGCCGCGGCGGTGGGACGCTGCTGCGTCGTGCCCCTCCGCAGCTCGCGTGCATAACATTGGCGTGCGTACGGCATTCGGCCTGCTCTCTGTACTGTCCGTGCGGCGCATGCGCCCGGCGTCCTCCGCGCCTGCGCCGAGTGGAGGTGCGGCGCAGTGACAGCTCAGGGGGCCCGCCCAGGGAGGCGAATTACACCCAGCTGTTCCTTATCATACAAAGCAGCTGGGTCGTTGGTGGGAGGGGCGGAACAGCACGATATATCACCTCCATTCATTGCAGATCAGGTAGGGCTAGGGGTATGATGCTTTCTGGGAGTTCTTTCTGTGACTGAGAGTCCTGCTGTGCTGGTAAGACACAGCCCTTATTATATTTGTAATTTTTTTTTTTTTCTCTATGTTACTCCATCTACAGAGCCCCTTTTTTGCTCTATGTTTCACATATTTTTGCTTTGCACTTCTCAGCTGTTTATATTTCTATTGCCCCACAGTGTCTACCTGCAGCGTGAGACTTCTCAGACCTCCTCACAGCTTTCCCCCATCTCCATCGGTCTGTATACCTTTACAAATTTAGGTAGGTCTTCATACCCTTTTGGATGTTACCTCTTCTCTTTTTTTGTCATCCTATAGGGGGATTTGATACATATATGCTTCCCCCTTGTACACATAGATAGGTTATTATTATACCAATCCTTTTTACCTTCCTCTCCCTACTCTCTTTCCAGATCCTCCTCCTATTTTGGGCCCCAGTGCATGTGTCAGCTTGCTGCTGGTCTGTGAATCGGATTCCAGTGGGGCTGTTGGATGCGAGGAAGGGATTTTTACCTTTTTTCTTTTCCCTTCCTCTACGCCAATCTCTTCATCTCATTTCATACTGACCGTTGTCCGGTGGATGTGGTCCGTGGGGGACCCCTCGCCTCAGATACTCCTCACCTTTTAAAATTTGTTTGCATGCATCTATGTACTGTTTTGCTATTATGATGATAGCATACATCATTGCAGACAATGTTCCTTGAAAATCCCTGATGAAGGAGACTAGGGTTCATCTTTGAAACGTTGTTGGGTTTAGGATTTTGTATCATGTCTTTTCCGCCAAACGTTTGTACATCATAATGCATCCATTTGTATTTGTTTATTCTTTATTCATTATGTGTCTGTTTGTTTATATATAGTAAACTTTATACATTTTTACACAATTTTTGTTATGGTAGTGCCTTCAAAGTCCCACCCCTAGGGGGTTTCTCTATTTCCATGTTTATGTGGGATGTGGCACACCTTTATTGTTAGCAGCCTGGTTTGGATATTCCGGTTTCATTCCTCCATCAGACATACAGCCATTCTTCCCTACGTCCAGATATAAGAATTTATAAGTCGCCGTCACCACCGCCAACATCACAATACTACTGAACCCCTTATAATTGAAGTAGTATGACCCCGAGTTGGGTGGTGGGACGATCCGGACGTGTTTCCCATCAATCGCACCACCGCAATTGGGAAAGTCCCACTGCTGGTGGAATTGGGAGGCCACAGTCTGCCATTCCTGTGGGTTGGAAGGAAACTGTGGATTCAAACAAAAAAAAAAAAAGTACTTTTGCAGATAACATTGCAGGCAGATTAGACAGAAACATTCTTGGCCAACATAAGTATAATATTTATTGAAATGAGTATGTAAAGACAAAAGTATAAGGTCCACTTATCAGATTCCTCACCCCCTCTGATGGCCCATTGTAAAAATTTTAGGGTGGGGGGGGAGATGTTTTGGACAGGTAACCCTCGCCACTTCATTGACAGCTGAATGCATAAATAATGTGTGTTACTTTGGCCACCCCCTCCTTACTTACACTATTGGCAGCCCCCACCCCCCTTTTAACTCCTATTCTAACTACCGTGTAAAAGAAAGATGCATATACTTACCTATTCTGAGAGGGCTCTGATCCAGTCATGTGATCTCCCCAGCAGCCAGCTTCAGGTGAGAGGAGAGATTGCTGTTTATGTCACCCATAGGCTTACTATGGGACATGCATTGTTGGCTGTCCATCCTCTGCAGCAATAAAAACATAGCACAACCCCCCAAATATTCCCTTTAGCTGCAAAAGCAGTGGGCGGGGATGTACACATGCAGCGGCCACAATTATATCCCCTATCGCTTTTGGTGGGCGTAGCATTCACTTAATGCTACCTATTTTAGTTTCACACTGGGGCGGGGGGGCGTTAACAGTAAAGTGCCGCTAATTTTAGCGGCGCTTTACCGCTGTAATAGCGGCGATATTCGGGCGCTAGTGTGGCGCTTTTAACCCCCGCTAGCGGCCCAATAAAGGGTTAATAGTGCCTGCAAAGCAATTCGACAGCGGCGCCCATTGATTCCAATGGCAGGGGCGGTGGAGGAGGGGTGTATTCACTGCTCCCGCCTTGACCGAAAGATGCTGCTTGCAGGACTTTTTCTGAAGTCCTGCAAGCGCACTGCTCCAGTGTGAAAGCACTCAGGCTCTCACACTGGGGCTGCAGGGGAGGCGTTTTTCAGGCGCTTTACAGGCGCTATTTTTAGCCCTTTATTGCCTGAAAAACCCCTCAGTGTGAAAGTAGCCTTAAAGTGAATGGGGCTGCTCTGCATGCACATGCAAGGCATGAGGTTGTGGCATGCTAGTACAGGGTTTAATGGGTTAAAGAAGGCGGTGAGGAGGCGATACAATACCTCCTCACCACTAGAGTTGCCACCTGTCCGGGATTCACTTGGACAGTTCGGGTTTGGAATCATGCGTCCGGGTTTAAGACTGTCTGAAATCCGGGTACATTATTCACACTGAACTATGGCTTCCCAGCAGGGTTGCTGGCTGCAGTTGTCTAAGCCGGAAGTGTCTGTTACATGTTCTTTTGCTCTTCCCAAAGCCAGCACTAACATCCCCCCCCCCCCCACATACAGATGGGAGAGGAGAGAGGGCTTGATCTGCTCCTCCTCCTCCCACTCCTACCCCTCTTTGTCAGCACACACTCCAATCGCCGGCACTGGGCCTAAGAAAAAGAAAGTGGGGGCTGGAAATTTGAAGCCCAGCAGCCAGAGATATATCTGGATGAGAGGTGCTGACTGCAAAGGGATGAGTGACCTCACCATCCTTTCCAATCTGTGACTGAAGTCTCTCCCCCCCCCTTCTCTCTCCTCCCTCCTCCCTCTGAGTGAGTACACTATCAGGGTTTTCAGAGCACCCCTTACATCAGAGGCTGAAGTGTTCTCCCTTACGTAAGAGTCCTCTGAATACATCAGAGTTCTCAGTGTTCCCTTAAATCAGGGTTTCCAGTACATCCCTTATGTCAGAGTCCCCAGAGTTCTCCCTTACATCAGAATCTACAGTGTAAGGGAAATCTGCAAGTTCAGATGTAAAAGGGGTACTCTGTGGATTCAGATGTAAAAGGGGGACTCTGTGGATTCAGATGTAAAAAGGGGACTCTGTGGATTCAGATGTAAAAGGGTGACTCTGTGGATTTAGATGTAAAAGGGGGACTCTGGGGATTCAGATGTAAAAGGGTGACTCTGTGGATTCAGATGTAAAAAGGGGACTCTGTGGATTCAGATGTAAAAGGGTGACTCTGTGGATTTAGATGTAAAAGGGGGACTCTGGGGATTCAGATGTAAAAGGGTGACTCTGTGGATTCAGATGTGAGGCTGGATTCACACCTATGCAATTTTTGTGCTTTTTGCATTTTTCAGATTTGCACTACAGATCGTGTTCCATAGGAAACAATGTTAAATGGACTGTATTGCAAATCTGCAAAATGCAAAAAGCACTAAAACTGCGTAGGTGTGAATCCAGCCTCAAAGGGGGACTCTGTGAATTCAGATGTAAAGGGGGACTCTGTGGATTCAGATGTAAAGGGGGACTTTGTGGATTCAGATGCAAAAGGGGAACTCTGAGTTCAGATGCAAAGTGGGACTCTGTGGACTCTGATGTAAAGGGGAAACTCTGTGGACTCTGCTGTAAAGGGGGGACTCTGTGGATTAAGATGTAAAGGGGGGACTCTGTGGATTAAGATGTAAAGGAGGGACTCTGTTGATTAAGACATAAAGGGGGGGACTCTGTGGATTAAGATGTAAAAGGGGGACTCTGTGGATTAAGATGTAAAGGGGGACTCTGTGGATTCAGATGTAAAGGGGGACTCTTGTGATTAACTTCATATGATAAGAAATGTTATTTAACCACTTCTGCCCCGGAAGAATTTACCCCCTTCCTGACCAGGCCCTTTTTTGCGATACGACACTGCGTCGCTCTTACTGACAATTGCGCAGTCGTGCGACCCTGTACCGAAACAAAATTTATGTCCTTTTTTCCCACAAATAGAGCTTTCTTTTGGTGGTATTTGATCAGCTCTGCGGTTTTTATTTTTTGCGCTATAAACAAAAAAAGACCAACAATTTTGAAAAAAAACAATATTTTTTACTTTTTGCTATAATAAATATCCCAAATTAAAAAAAAAAAAAGAGTTTTTCCTCAGTTTAGGTCGATATGTATTCTTCTACATGTTTTTGGGGAAAAAAATTGCAATAAGCGTATGTTGATTGGTATGGTATCTATAAAATAGGGGAAAGATTTATGCCATTTTTTTTTTTTTTATTAAGTTTTATACAATACATGTTATAACAAGCCACACATTGTGGGCAACAACCGGCCACAAACTTACCGGTACAGAAAACAGTACAACATGAAAGGTATTACATAAACTTGTGATGTATCCCCCCTAACTTTACCCAGATATTTATGCCATTTTTATTATTATTTATTTTTTACTAGTAATGGTGGCGATCAGCAATATTTATCGGGACTGCGATATTGCGGTGGACAAATCGGACACTTGACACATTTTTGGAACCAGTGACATTTATACAGCGATCAGTGCTATAAAAATGCACTGATTACTGTATAAATGTCACTGGCAGGGAAGGGGTTAACACTAGGGGGCGATCAAGGGGTTAACTGTGTTCCCTAGGTGTGTTCTAACTGTGGGGGGAATAGGACTGACTAGGGGAGGAGAGAGATCATTGTTCCTACTTAGTAGGACCGTTGTAAAAGGTTAATGAAAAACCTTGTCAGGAGGAACCTACCGAGGACTTGTCGGAGCTTCCTCATGCTCTATGTTTTGCAGTGGACGCATATGCGCAGGGCTTTGTGGCTAAAGAACTGGTCTGCTGAGACACCATGCAAGAGGCTACTTGCAGCTTTTCCTTTCCATGGAGAACGCTTGTTTGGTGAAGATCTGGATAAATATATCCAAAAGATCTCTGGAGGAAAAAGTGCCCTTCTCCCTACTAAAAAGAGAGGTAAGCAACCCTCTTATAAAATTCCCAATGCTCCAGGACCTAGTGCTTCTTCCCCCAAGCGGTATCGACAGCCTCAGCCATCTGGTTTTAAAAAGCCTCAGGGCCAGAGGAAGCCCTGGAATCAAAAGCCAGCCAAGTCCAACTCCAAGTCAACCTTGTGAAGGGACGCCCCCGCTCTCACGGGTGGGGGGCAGGCTTTGGCTGTTTTTGGATGCATGGGAAGATCTGGTCCAAGACAGATGGGTCATTTCCACTATAACACAGGGTTACAGAATAGAGTTTCAGGAAATTCCTCCAAACCGTTTTCTATACTCAAGGGTCCCGTCGGATCCAGAGAAAAGGAAATGCCTATTCCTAGCTCTGCAGCCTCTTCTGAAGCAAGGGGTAAAAGTTCCACACGAAGAAAGATTCGAGGGGTTTTACTCAAACCTTTTTACCGTGCTGAAACCGAATGGGGAAGTAAGGCCCATTTTAGACCTCAAAGCTCTCAACCTCTTTGTAAACGTCCGGTCCTTCCGTATGGAGTCGGTTCTTTCAATAATAAAATCTCTGAGAAAGGGAGATTATTTAGCGTCCATAGATATCAAGGACGCATATCTTCATGTGCCGATCTTCGGACCACATCAAAGGTTTCTGAGTTTCGCAGTAGAAGGCCGTCATTTTTAATTAGTGTCACTGCCATTCGGTCTAGCCACGGGTCCCCAGGGTTTTCACAAAGATTCTGGCCCCGGTGTTGGCATCCCTAAGGTCCCAGAAGATCTCCGTGGTAGGATATCTGGACGATCTTCTCCAGAGGGATTGCTCTTGCCCCACCCTGATCCAAAACGTCTCAATAACAGTGCGGGTTTTACAACGCCTAGGGTGGATTCTAAATGTGGACAAGTCAGCCCTTTGTCCGACCCAAGCCTTGGTGTATCTGGGTCTGGTCTTAAACACCGCCCAAGAAAGGGTGTTTTTACCCCCCTTAAAGACCATTTCCATAGTGGAACTTGTCCAGAAGGTGAAAAAAGAACCAAGACCTTCTATTCGGCTGTGCATGAGGTTGCTGGGCAAAATAGTGTCATCCTTCAACGCAATTCTATATGCACAGTTCCACTCCAGGGTGTTCCAGAACAGTATTCTGGAAGCCTGGGACAGGTCTGCTCGAACCTTAGACCATCCTATGGTTCTGTCCCCACAGGTATAATGGAACCTCTCTTGGTGGTTAAAAACCAGCAATTTGAGAAAAGGAAAATCCTTTCCTCCAACAGCTTGGAGAGTGGTAAATACAGACGCCAGTCGTCTAGGCTGGGGAGCAGTCCTGGAGGAGGCCTCTGTCCAGGGAATATGGTCCCAGGCAGAAAGGTCCCTGCCCATCAATCTATTGGAGATTCGGGCAGCTCGTCTGGCTCTGCGCTTCTGGACGTCCAGGTTACGGGGTCCAGTCCGACAACTCCATGGTAGTGGCATATATCAACCACGAGGGAGGTACCAGGAGTTGGGCAGCCCAAAGAGAAGTAAATTACATATTGACTTGGGCAGAGAAGCATATGCCGTTTCTTTCAGCAGTGTTTATACCGGGGGTGGACAATTGGCAGGCAGACTTCCTAAGTCGCCAAAAATTGTTGCCAGGGGAATGGTCCCTGCATCCCGAGGTTTTTCTACAGATCTGCCAACACTGGGGGACCCAAGATGTGGATCTGCTGGCATCCAGATTCAATGCCAAGCTGGACAGGTTTGTATCCAGGACCAAGGATCCGCTTGCTTTCGGAATAGACGCATTGGAAGTTCCTTGGGATCAGTATTCTCTGATATATGCCTTCCCTCCGATCCAAATTCTGCCGCACTTACTACGCAGAATACAGGAGGAACAGAAGCCAGTGATCCTAGTGGCCCCAGCGTGGCCTCGGAGATCCTGGTACTCAGAGATTGTGAAGTTGGCAGTGTGGGACCCATTAGTCCTTCCGTGCCGTCCAAACCTGTTGTGTGAAGGACCCATATTCCATCCTTCTTTACGGTTGCTGAATTTGATGGCATGGCTATTGAGACCAGAATATTGAAAGACCGTGGTATTATGGGTTCAGTCTTGTCTACTCTGATAAACGCTAGAAAGTCAGTTTCTAGAGCTATCTATTATAGAGTCTGGAAGTCATACATTTCTTGGTGTGAGAGAAGGAAGTGGAACCCTCATAGGTATATGATTGGAAGAGTTCTGGCCTTTCTTCAAGCAGGAGTAGACTTGAAGATTGCTTTGGGACAATTAAAGGACAGATTTCAGCCTTATCTGTATTTTTCCAAAGACCAAATGCATCCCATTCTTTGGTACAAACCTTTGTCAAGGGAGTGACGCACCTGAGGCCGCCGCCTTTATGTCCCTGGGACCTAAATTTGGTCCTGTCAGCCTTACAGAGTCAACCGTTTGAACCTATTGGACATATTCCGTTTGTCCTATTAACCAGGAAATCGTTTTTTTTGGTGGCTATAACGTCGGCTAGAAGGGTGTTAGAATTGGCCGCCCTTTCTTGCAAGGAACCTTTTTTGATTCTTCATCAGGACAGAGTGGTCATGCGCCCTCGTCCGGATTTTTTACCAAAGGTAGTTTCCAAATTTCATTTGAATCAGGATATCATTCTACCTTCCTTTTTTCCAAACCCTAAAACTAGGGAGGAAAGGTCATTCCACTCGCTTGATGTGGTGAGGGCGACCAAGGTTTACTTGAAGATGTCAGCTTCTTTTCGGAAGACTGACTGTCTTTTTGTCCTGCAGGAAGGTCCTAGAAAAGGACAGCCGGCAACAAGTTCAACTATATCTAGGTGGATTTGCCAGACTATTATCCAGGCGTATGGATTAAGGCGCAAGGTTCCACCTTGGGATTTAAAAGCACACTCCCCTAGAGGGATTAGTGCATCATGGGCAGTACGCCAACAGGTGTCTATGGCTTAGGTTTGCAAAGCGGCCGCTTGGTCTTCAGTTCATACATTCACCAGGCTTTAACAGGTGGATGTTAGATCTCACAAAGAAACTGTTTTTGGCCACAGCGTGTTGCAGGCAGCTTTATAGTCTTGGGCCCGTTGGGCTTAGGGATATTGTGTTCCCCCCCTCAGGTGCATTGCTTTAGGACATCCCAATTAGTTATTATTATGGTACTCTATGTCCCGTGATGTACGATAAAGAAAAATGGATTTTTAATACAGCTTACCTGTAAAATCCTTTTCTTGAAGTACATCACGGGACACAGAGGTCCCTCCCCTCTTTTCTGGGATCGTCATTGCTTGCTACAAAACTGAGGTATTTCCTGTATAGGAGGGGTTATATGGGAGGAACCATCTTTCTATTGGTTGCCAGTGTCCAATCACCTAAAGGTAGCGTATAACCCAATTAGTCATTATTATGGTGCTCTGTGTCCCGTGATGTACTTCAAGAAAAGGATTTTACAGGTAAGCTGTATTAAAAATCAATTTTTTTGTTTAAAAAAAAAATGATAAAAATGTCATATGGGTACATTGCTGCATGACTGAGTAATTGTCATTTAAAGTGCGACAGTGCTGCAAGTGCCTAAAGTGGAGCTCCAGGTTCCTTCAAAATAAAATTAAAAGCCAGCAGCTACAAATACTGCACAGCCGGTTCCCTACTGCACAGTTTGCTGAACTTTGTAAAAGGCCTGGCGGCAGGGGAAGGAGGATGATGATAAAAATTTCATATGGGTACAGTGCTACGTGACTGAGTAATTGTCATTCAAAGTGTGATAATGCTGAAAGCTGAAAATTGGCGTGGGCAGGAAGGGGGGGTGAAAGTGCCCTGTAGGCAAGTGCTTAAAGTGGAGCTCCAAGTTCCTTTAAAATAAAATTAAAAGTCAGCAGCTACAAATACTGTAGCGGCTGACTTTTAATATTAGGACACTTACCTGTCCAGGGAGCCATGATGTTGACACCCCTAACCGATTTTTTTAATCGGCTGTTGCTGCTTCCTAGTCTGCGCATGTGTGAAACGCGCTGCATTTTGTGAATGGCCCAGTGGCAGGGGAAGGAGGAGAGCTGAACTTCCGGGAGACCTCTCTGCCCCCCTCCCACCCCGAAAGGTGCCAAATGTGGCAGCGATGGGGGGAGCAAAGAAAACTTCCCCTTTTGAGTGGAGCTCTGCTTTAAGAGGGGAAAAAAGGCTTTTTATTTTGTCCCTTACTAGGACCCATAGCAAGTTAACTGCTTGCGGACCAGCCACCGCAGTTATATTGTGGCAGGTTGGCTCCGCTGCGCAAAATCACGTAGCTCTCTGTGATCTTGCAAAGTCCGGATAGCGGGCGCGCGTGCCCGCCGCAAGCTTCGTGAGTCTGACCGCGGGTCCTGCAGATTCGATGTCCATGGGCATACCTGCGATCGTCTCACGGAGAGGAAGAACGGGGAAATGCTGATGTAAACAAGCATTTCCTCATTCTGCCTAGTGACAGGACACTAATCACAGCTCCCTGTAATCGGGAGTGGTGATCAGTGGCGTGTCACACATAGCCCACCCCCCCACAGTTAGAATCACTCCCTAGGACACACTTAACCACCTCCTGGTTAACCGCTTCACTGCCAGTCACATTTACACAGTAATCAGTGCATTTTTAATCGCACTGATCGCTATGTGAATGGTCCCAAAATAGTGCCAAAAGTGTCCGCTCTGTCCGCCATAATGTCGCAGTCACAATAAAAATCACTGATCACCGCCATTACTAGTAAAAAAAAAAAAATTATTAATAAAAATGCCAAAAAACTATCCCCTATTTTGTAGACGCTATAACTTTTGCGTAAACCAATCAATAAAGGCTTATTGCGATTTTTATAACAAAAATATGTAGAAGAATACATATCGGCCTAAACTAAGGAAAAAAATGTTTTTTTATATATTTTTTGGAGATAGTTATTATAGCAAAAGTAAAAAATATTGCTTTTTTTCAAAATTGTCACTCTTTTTTTGTTTATAGCGCAAAAAAAAAAAAAAACCACAGGGGTGATCAAATACCACCAAAACAAAGCTCTATTTGTGAGGAAAAAAAGACGCCAATTTTGTTTGTTTTGTTTTGCCACGTCGCACGACCGCGTAATTGTCAGTTAAAGCGACGCAATGCCGAATCGCAAAAAGTGCTCTGGTCAGGAAGGGGACAAATCCTTCCGGGGCTGAAGTGGTTAAAGTGGTTGTAAACCCAGTCATCTGCAAATGCGCACGTACGTGCCCTTGCTTCAGTTAGCCTCTGCTGACTCCCATGCGCATGTGCAGGAGTGACATCATCGCAGCTCCGGCCAATCACAGCGCCGAAGCCGCGATACCCGGAAGTAACTCCGGGAGCAATGTACAAGGACCGCTGCTGGGGCTTCGATCTCAGGTAAGTTGTGGAGGAATGTAATGTACATAATGATAATCATAAAAATGCCTATTTTCTTATGTGTATACATGTTTCTATGCAACTCCTTACCTATTATATAGTATACAGATTAGCTCTGCTTTGAAACTTAAGATGGCGCCTATCCCCTGCTACCCGCACATCGCAAGAATGGGGAAGTGAAGACAGAGCCAGCAACAACCAAGCCTCAGCATTAAGTCTCTCCATTTCTCTTGTATTTCAACCAATGAGATGTACCTACTAGACTGACATAGCAATGACGTATAATCTATTATTCTATTTGTATAAAACATTAGCACCGCCCTGCAAAAAAACATAAGTGTAGAAGTAACCGAGCTGAACACGTGTCAGAGTGTTTCTAGAGTGCATGCACATTCACTTATCCATTACACTTGGCGCCCAACGTGGGGCTCAAGGCTTCAATCGGAGGGAGATCACGAGAGGGGTCGAGTGGTTGACAAAGACAGAGCAAGGGGGTTTGCGCAGCCCTAACAGTACGGTAAGCATATTTATTCTTACCACTGTATGACTTGTCTCTGTCTGGGCTGGCTGGTTGGTCTTGTTGGCTCTCTGAGACTGTTCAGAGGCAGGCAATTTATTCCTTGCCTGGGGCTGTTTTAATGAACCTGCTATTGGGTCTCTGCTGACTGTGTATTATTTGTTTAGTGTCTGCCATCCTGAAGGATTGCGACTCAGCAGTCTGAAAGTTCAGTTGCATTTGTGTGTCGTGACTCAGATGAGCTGTCTGCCTCTGGGAAGACTGGAACCTTGCGTCTACGGACGGTGAGTCAGTGTGGGAGACCCCCCTGAGGGTTTAGCTCAGCTGCTGAGGCTTCATGGTGCAAAGGGTGGTAGGTGTAATGTCCTGTCCTGAGTGTATTTGTGGTTTACTGTTTGCCATACACGAGAGGGGTTGGGGACTGGTGAAGGTGATAGAAGGTGGCTAAGGTAAGGATCAGTTGGGCCACAAGCCATTGCTCCCCACCACCCCTGACGTGCTTGATCTGAGATTAAATGTACATTACCCGGTGAAAGGGGGGTTTGGGCAGACCCTCGAAGAGATAGAACAGAGAGCAGCAAGGGTGGGTTATCAATCTATCAGTTGTCCTCACTCCCCCCTCAAGCCGTCAGCCGAGACTGCGGCAGACGAACAGAACAGAGTGAGAGACCTTGGATACCAGCTGGGAGGCCCAGAGAGAGGAGGGGAAGATGGGTCAGAAAGTAACGAAGCCAGAGAAAGGAATGCTAGCTTGTGACATTGTGAAAAGGAGGGAGGGCAGTGAAGCAGTTAAAAAATTGTCCAAAGTTGCGAAGGTTTGTGATTTGAAAGATTGTGTTGCTAGACTGCAAGCAGAGGAATGGCGTGTACTGATAAGAGAACAAAGGGGAACTATTTGTGATAATGACAGAAGACAGAACTAGTGCGCAAAAACCACACTCTCTAATAAACGAGGAGCCGCCAACATAAAACAGTGTACTCACATAACTCGAGAATAATTAAAATAAATATGTGGCGCTACCTCACCCTAAGTGCAACAACTAATACACCAATATTAAAAATAGAAATATTGCATTGAATGCAAAAATGGATGATCAATAAATGACATGTGCAATGATCAATGAGTATAAAACACTGACAATGATAACATGCAATAGAGTAATGAAATAACCTTCAATCAAGAAAGTGCAATGTGCATGAAAAATTAAATAAATTAATATGCAAAGAATATATATTTATAAATATACATATAAATGTGCAAAAAATGTGTGAGCTAATAACACATAATACCATATAGTGAATGTCCAAACCGGATGTTGATGAGTAAAAAAAGCAAAAAGTACAATTCAAAGAAGCATACAGTGCGACTCCCAACCTCAATCAAGAAAGTGCAATGTGAATGAAAAATTAGATAAATAAATATGCAAAAAATATATAAATATAAATAATATGTATAAATGTGCAAAAATGTGTGAGCTAATAACACATAATACCATATAATGAATGTCCAAACCGGATATAGATGAGTAAAAATGCAAAAAGTGCAATTCAAAGAAGCATACAGTGCGACTCCCAATATCAGCACAATGCAAAAAAAAATTTCAAGTGCAGTGAGCAAACACTGTGGCAGCAAGTGTCTAATGTTCAATGTGCAACCGTTTCCCCCAGCCTCTCACCTGTAGTAGCGGCCCCAATGGGCCGAATCGAGCATGAAACAACAAGTGATAGAACTATATGCAAGGGATCAGCTTCCGGTGGTTGTCACAGCCCCCGGGGGACACACGTAGACGAGCCCAAGTTATCACTCTCCCACACTTAATGGATGTGCTCAGATGAATGATGAAAAGAGAAGAAGTGGCTCCATAGTGTAGTGTATTAAGATGTTTATTCAAAAAAATGTAGCAACTTACATAAATGATGAAAAGAGAAGAAGTGGCTCCATAGTGTAGTATATTAAGATGTTTATTCAAAAAAATGTAGCAACTTACATAAAAGATTGATGCGATCCACAGTAAAAGCAAAGGCTCCCTTTGATAAAGTCACGTGTGTTGTGACGCAAAGCATCAGGGAGGAGCCAGGTGCCGCTGCTTCCAGGTACGGCCGAACCCGGAAGCCTTTGCTTTTACTGTGGATCTCATCGATCTTTTATGTAAGTTGCTACATTTTTTTGAATAAACATCTTAATATACTACACTATGGAGCCACTTCTTCTCTTTTCATCATTCATCTGAGGACATCCGTTGAGTCCGGGAGAGTGATAACTTGGGCTCGTCTATGTGTGTCCTCCGGGGGTTGTGACAACCACCAGAAGCTGATCCCTACCACTTGTTGGTTCACACTCGATTCAGCCCATTGGGGCCGCTACTACAGGGGAGAGGCTGGGGGAAACAGTTGCCGCACTCCGAAACAGGATTGGATGAACACATTGAACATTAGACACTTGCTGCCACGGTGTTTGCTCACTGCACTTGAAATTTTTTTTTGCATTGTGCTGATATTGGGAGTCGCACTGTATGCTTCTTTGAATTGCACTTTTTGCTTTTTTACTCATCTATATCCGATTTGGACATTCATTATATGGTATTATGTGTTATTAGCTCACACATTTATACATATTATTTATATTTATATATTTCTTGCATATTTATTTATCTAATTTTTCATGCACATTGCACTTTCTTGATTGAGGTTGGGAGTCGCACTGTATGCTTCTTTGAATTGTACTTTTTGCTTTTTTTACTCATCGACATCCGGTTTGGACATTCACTATATGGTATTATGTGTTATTAGCTCACACATTTTTTGCACATTTATATGTATATTTATATATATATTCTTTGCATATTAATTTATTTCATTTTTCATGCACATTGCACTTTCTTGATTGAGGTTATTTCATTACTCTATTGCACGTTATCATTGTCCGTGTTTTATACTCATTGATCATTGTACATGTCATTTATTGATCATCCATTTTTGCATTTATTGCAGTTTTTCTATTTTTAATATTGGTGTATTAGTTGTATCACTTAGGGTGAGGTAGCGCCACATATTTATTTGAATTATTTTCGAGCTTTGTGATAACAGCTTATTGGATGTGGCAGAAGCTTGGTACAGAACGGCAAAAGCATTGCACAAAGCAAATTGGATAGAGGAAGTTAAGAAAGCTGGCAATTGTATTATGTATGTGTATCACAAAGTTGATAATGTGCCTGTACCGCCCCCCTATGAAAAAACCTGGAACAAGGGAGGGGAGGGACAACCCTGCCCTCCGCCTAACGCCCACTCCCTTCACACCACCCCAGCTCAAACACAACCCAATGTGACAACTCCCTGTGGCAGCAATCTTAGTGCACCCAGGCCTTCACTTCCTGCCCAGCCCAGTGCACTTCCTGTAGGCGGCCATCTTGTTACATCCAGTAGGCCCAACCATGGCCTATACCCAGTCCTCCCTGTTTTAAACCAGGATGGTTCCTACCACACACCTGTCTTCCCCAATACGGAAGCACTACCTTCACAGGCCAGATATTTTAATGATGAAGAAGCGTCTGAGTGGGAAGACCAACAACAGGCAGCAAGGCCACCCGCTGATTTAACCCCCAATCCGGCTCCGGACTCACAGTTCCGAGAGGATCTCAAACATATGCTGGCAACCGTAAGGAACAGTGCCCCTTCCCAGCATCAGTCTCGGTTACCAGAAGGGGCACCGGTGATGTATGTCGCTTTTACCCCATCACAAGCAGCGGTCTTAGTGACAAGTCTGCCTGACCCAGAGAAGCAGCCAATGCCCTTCTACCGCAGGATAGTGCAGATACAAGAAACCTTCTCAGCTGCCTGAAGAGACTTGATCAGCCTATGCCAAATCAAAGCAGGACATGTCTTTTGGCTGGTCATGCAGGCGGCCTTCATTGATGCCTGCCTGACAAGTGCCACCTTCTACACCTCAGGCGTGGAGTTCTGTGCCCAACTCCGCGACTGGGCAAAGGAGAAATTGGCAGATCAGACCATCACAATCCAAGATATTGCCCAAGATAAAGGGGAGTCTGTGGAGAAGTATCATGCTAGACTCATACAGGCCTTTGATGATCTGGGCTTCTCCCACTATGAAAAGGCACATACACACATGTTATCAACTGCTTTTGTCTCAGGGCTCAGAGAGGATATCAGAAAAAGCCTGATGGCGGCCCGCCCTGAATAACGCTAAATGAAAACGTCCGATTTACTGTTGGTGGCCAGAGGAATAGAAAACCAAAAAGGAAAAAACCAACGTCCCTCATGGTAACCCATGACGAAGATCCCATCTACACTCGTCCACCACCACTGCCCTATACCAGGGAAAGGATCACCTGTTACAATTGTGAGAGACGGGGACACTTCAGAAGAGAATGCAGAGCCCCAAGACAGGCCAGACGGGACAGGGATCCCCGTGAAGGGCAACGTGGACATCAACCACCACCACGCCCCAACTCTCGCTAGGAAATGGGCAAACCCGTGTCACCCCTTATGGCAGTGTCCTCAAATGGGACTGGGGGACCCCTAGCAAAGGTCACGTTACCTATACAAGAAAAACCTACCACCTTTCTCATTGACACGGGTACAGCCAGAAGCGTGTTGAGGGCTGAGGACCTGCCTGATAATTCTTTCCTTTTCACTATTAATGTTTCCTGGGTGGGAGTGGATGGGGTGCCCCATTCCAGTCCACTTACTGAGCCACTCCAAGTGGGGACATTTCCTGATTTGCTTGCCAGATTTGTGGTGTCCTCTACATGTCCCTTGAATCTGCTAGGAGCTGATGTGCTGTACAGACTACAGGCTTCAATCATCTTCACGCCTGAAGGGGGGGTGAAGTTACATACTCCCCTATCCTTAGAAGACTCATCTGCTTTGTGTTCTCTGCCTCTCATGATGACACTTCATAAAGCAATAACTCCAAGTTCAATACCACAGGAAGTACTTGACAGAAGGAAGACATCGGTCACTTAAAAGTGCCACCAGTTTCAGTCAAGCTCAAAGAGGGCGCATCATTGCCCCGGAAACCACAATACCCACTTAAGTTGGCTCAATTAGCAGTGATCTCAAAACATGTAGCTGCTTTGGTCCAGAATGGGGCCTTGATCCCCTGTACCTCACCGTGTAATACACCTCTTTTTCCTGTCAAGAAGAAAACACCTAAGGGAGAACCTGACAGATACAGGATGGTGCAGGATCTGCGAGCAATTAACGAAGTCACAGTGTTGGACACCCCAACTATGCCTAATCCACATACCTTATTATCAGGTGTACCTCCAACGGCTGAGTACTTCACTGTAGTGGACCTGGCAAATGCATTCTACAGTGTACCCCTGCATCCTTCCTGTAGGTACCTCTTTGCTTTCTCCCACGAAGGACAACAGTATACCTGGGCAGTTATGCCACAAGGGGCGCAAAATTCTCTGTGTCAGTTTGCCAAAGCCATAGCCTCCATACTTGATACATGGCAAAAAGAACACCCTGCAGTGGCTCTCCTTATATACGTGGACGATCTTCTTCTCTGCGCAGATGACCAATACGCTGCAGAAGAAAATTCAGAATACTATGCTACCTTGCAGAACAAGGTTGTAAAGCCTCCAAAGACAAAATGCAGTGGTGTTCCAAGACAGTCACCTTTTTGGGCCACTGCATTTCCAAGGGTGCAAGACATATCACATCGGTCCGAGTAGCTGCAATCCAGAATATTCCCCAACCAAAAGCAGCTAAACAACTGCCTTCCTTTCTTGGACTCATATCTTACTGTAGGGCTTGGATCCCGGATGCATCAATCCTTATGCAACCACTCTATGATGCCCTCAAGTCTGTGCCATTTACCCTGTCAAGCGAGGCTCTGGACAATTTTATTCTGTTGAAGCAAGCAATATCCACCACTCCTGCTTTGGGCCTTCCAGATTATGGGAAACCCTTCAAACTGTTTGTGTCGGAAAAGAAAGGCCACGGCATAGGGGTCCTAGCCCAAGAACAGGGAGGACGGACTAGACCCATTGGGTACTATTCTTGCCACTTCGACCCAGTGGCAAGGGGTGGCCCTTCCTGTTTTAGAGCTGTCTTTGCTGCCCAAGCTCTGCTGGCCAAAACTTCAGATCTCGTTTTAGCACATCCCCTGCTTCTTCTGGCACCGCATGATATTGCTGCCATCCTGAATCAGGTGCAACCCAGACACCTGTCCACGGCCAGACATCTACGGTTACACATCTCCCTCCTCCTTCCTGACAATGTGACCCTCTAAAAGGTGTCACACTCTCAACCCGGCCACCCTTCTGCCATTTTTTGAGGGGGGACAAGAAGAAGAAGGTGAAAAAGGAGACCCCTGTACTACTCCACATGACTGCCTTGAAATGATGCGCATGGAAACCACACATTTTCCTACAGTGAGTGAAACTCCTCTGGAAAAACCTGACTACATACTTTTTGCGGACGGCTCCAGATATGCAGATGAAGGAGGCAAGTACCACACAGGTTATGCTGTGACCTCTGAATCTGAAATCCTACAAGCAGGAGCATTGCCACCAACTGTATCTGCTCAAGAAGCAAAGCTCCAAGCCCTCACTACAGCGTGTAAGAGAGCGGAAGGTAAAAGAGCCAACATCTACACAGACTCAAGGTACGCCCTTGGAGTAGCTCATGACTTCGGTATCATCTGGGGGGCCAGAGGGTTTCTGACAGTGGCCGGAACACCGGTGAAACACGGCCCAGTCATCAAGGATTTAATGGATGCACTACTCCTGCCTGACCAGGTGGCTGTCTTGAAGGTTAAAGCACATGCAAACTGAATCTCAAGAAGCCAGAGGGAACCACTTGGCAGATATAACTGGTAAACAAGCAGTAACAAAACAGCAAAAAACGGCCGAAGTGGAGAGTGAATCCTCTGCGCAAATGCTTTTGGCAGTGCATGTGCCATCTGACCAGCAATACCTAGCCTCTATGCAAGGGGCTGCTCACACAGAAGAAAAGTTGGAATGGATGGATAAAGGAGCGGACCACGATGGAGATCTGTATTTGATGAGAGGGAAAACTTGTTTACCAAGATATATGTATCCAGCAGTTGTCCAATGGGCGGAAGGAAGTGCGCATCTCTCTAAGAACTTAATGAATTCACTGATCAGCAATAGGGATGAGCTTCGAGTTCGAGTCGAACTCATGTTCTACTCGAACATTGGCTGTTCGCAAGTTCGCCGAACAGCGAACAATTTGGGGTGTTCGCGGCAAATTCGAATGTCGCGGAACACCCTTTAAAAGTCTATGGGAGAAATCAAAAGTGCTAATTTTAAAGGCTTATATGCAAGTTATTGTCATAAAAAGTGTTTGGGGACCCGGGTCCTGCCCCAGGGGACATGGATCAATGCAAAAAAAAGTTTTAAAAACGGACGTTTTTTCAGGAGCAGTGATTTTTATTAATGCTTAAAGTCAAACAATAAAAGTGTAATATCCCTTTAAATTTCGTACCTGGGAGGTGTCTATAGTATGCCTGTAAAGGGGCGCATGTTTCCTGTGTTTAGAACAGTCTGACAGCAAAATGACATTTGGAAGGAAAAAACTCATTTAAAACTACCCGCGGCTATTGCATTGCCGACAATACACATAGAAGGTCATTGATAAAAACGGCATGGGAATTCCCCACAGGGCAACCCCGAACCAAAAAAAAAAAAAAAAATGATGTGGGGGTCCCCCTAAATTCCATACAAGGCCCTTCAGGTCTGGTATGGATATTAAGGGGAACCCCAGCCAAAATTTAAAAAAAAAATTGACGTGGGGTTCCCCCTAAATTCCATACCAGACCCTTATCCGAGCACGCAACCTGGCAGGCCGCAGGAAAAGAGGGGGGGACGAGAGTGCGGCCCCCCCCCTCCTGAACCGTACCAGGCCACATGCCCTCAACATTGGGAGGGTGCTTTGGGGTAGCCCCCCAAAACACCTTGTCCCCATGTTGATGAAGACAAGGGCCTCATCCCCACAACCCTGGCCGGTGGTTGTGGGGGTCTGCGGGCGGGGGGCTTATCGGAATCTGGAAGCCCCCTTTAACAAGGGGATCCCCAGATCCCGCCCCCCCCCTGTGTGAAATGGTAAGGGGGTACTTACCCCTACCATTTCACTAAAAAACTGTCAAAAATGTTAAAAAGGACAAGAGACAGTTTTTGACAATTCCTTTATTTAAATGCTTCTTCTTTCTCCTTCATCTTCTTCTGGTTCTTCTGGCTCTTCTGGTTCTTCCTCCGGCGTTCTCGTCCAGCATCTTCTCCGCGGCGTCTTCTATCTTCTTCTCCTCGGGCCGCTCCGCACCCATGGCATGGGGGGGGAGGCTCCCGCTCTTCTCTTCATCTTCTTCTCTTCTTCATCTTCTTCTTCATCTTCTTCTTCTTTTTCTCTTCTTCCTTCTTCTCTTCTTCATTTCTTCTCCGGGCCGCTCCGCAGCCATGCTGTGGCATGGAGGGAGGCTCCCGCTGTGTGACGGCGTCTCTTCGTCTGACGGTTCTTAAATAACGGGGGGCGGGGCCATCCGGTGACCCCGCCCCCCTCTGACGCACGGTGACTTGACGGGACTTCCCTGTGACGTCAAGGGGAATGCCACAGGGAAGTCCCGTCATGTCACCGTGCGTCAGAGGGGGGCGGGGTCACCGGGTGGCCCCGCCCCCCGTTATTTAAGAACCGTCAGACGAAGAGACGCCGTCACACAGCGGGAGCCTCCCTCCATGCCACAGCATGGCTGCGGAGCGGCCCGGAGAAAAAATGAAGAAGAAGATGAAGAAGAGAAGAAGATGAAGAGAAGAGCGGGAGCCTCCCCCCTCATGCCATGGGTGCGGAGCGGCCCGAGGAGAAGAAGATAGAAGACGCCGCGGAGAAGATGCTGGACGAGAACGCCGGAGGAAGAACCAGAAGAGCCAGAAGAACCAGAAGAAGAAGATGAAGGAAGAAAGAAGAAGCATTTAAATAAAGGAATTGTCAAAAACTGTCTCTTGTCATTTTTAACATTTTTGACAGTTTTTTAGTGAAATGGTAGGGGTAAGTACCCCCTTACCATTTCACACAGGGGGGGGGCCGGGATCTGGGGGTCCCCTTGTTAAAGGGGGCTTCCAGATTCCGATAAGCCCCCCGCCCGCAGACCCCCACAACCACCGGCCAGGGTTGTGGGGATGAGGCCCTTGTCTTCATCAACATGGGGACAAGGTGTTTTGGGGGGCTACCCCAAAGCACCCTCCCAATGTTGAGGGCATGTGGCCTGGTACGGTTCAGGAGGGGGGGGGGCGCACTCTCGTCCCCCCCTCTTTTCCTGCGGCCTGCCAGGTTGCGTGCTCGGATAAGGGTCTGGTATGGATTTTTGGGGGGACCCCACGCCGTTTTTTTTTTTTTTTTTTGGCGCGGGGTTCCCCTTAAAATCCATACCAGACCTGAAGGGTCTGGTATGGAATTTAGGGGGAACCCCACGTCAATTTTTTTTTTAAATTTTGGCTGGGGTTCCCCTTAATATCCATACCAGACCTGAAGGGCCTTGTATGGAATTTAGGGGGACTCCCACATCATTTTTTTTTTTTAATTTTGGTTCGCGGTTGCCCTGTGGGGAATTCCCATGCCGTTTTTATCAATGAACTTCTATGTGTATTGTCGGCAATGCAATAGCCGCGGTAGTTTTAAATGTGTTTTTTCCTTCAAAATGTCATTTTGCTGTCAGACTGTTCTAAACACGGGAAACATGCGCCCCTTTACAGGCATACTATAGACACCCCCCAGGTATGAAATTTAAAGGGATATTACACTTTTATTGTTTGACTTTAAGCATTAGTAAAATCACTGCTCCTGAAAAAACGTCCGTTTTTAAAACTTTTTTTTTGCATTGATTCATGTCCCCTGGGGCAGGACCCGGGTCCCCAAACACTTTTATTGACAATAACTTGCATATTAGCCTTTAAAATTAGCACTTTTGATTATTCATGTTCGTGTCCCATAGACTTTAACGGCGTTCGCGTGTTCGAACGAATTTATTTCCTGTTCGCATGTTCTGGTGCGAACCGAACAGGGGGGTGTTCGGCTCATCCCTAATCAGCAAATACTACTGGACCCCAGGGATAACCACCTTAACCAGAAATTACTGCGCATCGTGTGCAGTATGTGCAAAATGAAATCCGGGGAGAACAGAAAAGACACCACAGAAGTATTTGGCGAAACCCCTCTATCCGTTCCAGAGGATATAGATTGATCATATACAGATGCCAAGTAGTGGCCGATATGAATACACCCCAGTAGTGGTGGACGTGTTCTCCTGCTGGCCAGAAGTGTATGCCATTACAAACATGACAGCCAAGACCATGGCTAAGAAACTACTGAGTGAGATAGTATGTAGATTTGGGGTCCCAGAGGTGATAGAGAGCGATCAGGGCCCAGCCTTCACAGCAACCCTTACAAAAGAGATTTGGGCAGCACTGGTGGGTTCTGTTGGTTCTACACACCCCATACCACCCTCAAAGTAGCGGGAAGGTAGAAAGGATGAATGGGACACTAAAAACAGGTTGATAAAGATGGCCCAAAAGACTAACATGATTTGGCCAGACAGTTTGCCCATTGCCCTGTTCAGTGTCAGACACCCCCCCGGGGGAAACATGCCCTATCCCCTTACGAAATTTTGTTTGGCTCAGCCCCCAGACTTGGTTATTACTTTCCACAACAGTTACAGTTGCAATCTGATGTGTTAACTAGTTATGTCACACGTTTGTCTAGGGAATTAACCAATATCCATTCTCAAGTGTTTTCCTCCATTCCAGATCCAGCCAGGGGACTGGGTGTTAGTGAAGAAATTCACGAGGAAAAATTCCCTTGATCCAAGATATGATGGACCATTCCAGGTGCTGCTGACCACAGCTACATCAGTCAAGCTATAAGGGAAAAGCACCTGGATACACGCCTCCTACTGCACGAAAGGCCAATCTTCTGAAGACATGATTCTACCTGCACCACAATGATCGTGTTGTATATCCTTTTTCTAATAAGTTTGATAAAAGCTCAGCAAATAGTTATCACCAAAACAGGTACTCAACAGGTAACCATCACTAAGATAGATGGCATCACCACATTTTGGTACAATTCATCCAACACACAAGTGGTTGCGTTTACCTTTAATTTCTGTAGTATAATACCCAGATATTGCAACAGGTATAGACCAGGTTGGGCAAAGCAGGCTTGCATGACGATTCACCCGGATCAGATATACATATGTATAACGGATGATTATCGGGGACAAAACTGTGAGCATTGGGGATCAGTGGGATGGAGTACCGGAGCAGGATGGGGGTATCAACCACAGAGCACCTTAAAAAGGAAAGATCACATGGGGAAGCCCCTCATTAAGCGTATGTCCATCTGGAAGTCATGGTGTAGTGATGACGGAGACAGACGTGTCTTAAACATTGAGAATCCCACCCCTGGTGATGCGGGACTTTACCGGTTAGGCAGGTACCCATCGTATGGTGTTCCGATAGCAAGATTTTACCTAGAAGACATGTATAACGTATCAAAACCAATAGCAAATCCCCTTAAACCTTCCACCACTGCTATAAAAGACATGATAGCAATTGCAAACCCAACCTTTGAAGAGACGATGGCAGCTGAAACCGGGTTCTCTGACACTAATCTGTGGCTTGAGTGGATGAGATTCAGTGCAAACCAACATAACAGAAGTAACTGTTATGTTTGTGGTAGTGCCAGGCCACACTTAGGGACAGTCCCTCTCCAGATCCCACAAGACAGTGAGGAATGTTTCCTCAGCCTGTTCACTAATACATCCACCAATCACATTGCGTGTGAAATGTGGAAAAAGGAGTATCCTATAGTTACAAAAATCCCAAAGCCTGGAGAGGGCATCACCATATATCCCAGAAACTACACCTGTTACTATAATTACCAGGGTAAGGGAAGGTTCCTGGGTAATTTCACCGAAGGATACTGCTCTACCTACAGTGAGGTCTCGGGGAAGTTAACACAGAACCAAATCCAGTCACTTGGTGATGTGTATTGGATTTGCGGGGACCTATAAATCAGGACCAGATTGAAGGGAACCTGGACAGGTGAACATGCCCTTGCAAAGGTCATTATGCCCCTCCATATCCTAACTGAAGATACCCCTGATACATACACTGACCCAGCACACAGAGGAGGAAGTGAGCAGTTCTCTCAGGAAGCTTTGACCCTCATGTGTACATAGATGCCATAGGGGTTCCAAGGGGGATCCCTGATGAATTTTCTGGTTTTGAGTCTTTGATCCCCATAATAACTGCCAAGAATGTAGATTGGATCAACTTCATATACTATAACCAACAAAGATTTGTGAATTACACTAAAGATGCCCTCCAGGGAATTGCTGACCAGTTAGCCCCCACTTCCTACTTGACATTCCAGAACCGCCTTAGACATGGTGTTAGCTGAGAAAGGAGGTGTCTGCAAAATGATAGAAAAAACGGGAACCTGTTGCACGTACATTCCTGATAATACTGGCCCAAATGGTAAGGTTACTCTAGCTATAAAGAAATTAGAAGATCTGTCACTGGAGTTGAAGAAGAACTCAGGTATTACAGACCCATGGGATCAATATTTTAGCTGGATGAGTGGGTGGCAGAAGGTGCTCGCCCAGAAAGGGGTAACGGTATTAATAATCCTGGTTCTTTTAGCCCTGATTGTATGCTGTATTCTACCTTTCGTAAAGAAGTTAATGAGCAAGGCTGTAGACAACAGCACACCTACATTTCTCCACCAAGAAGAGGAGGACCCCCTTATGATGGAAGATGACAAACCCTTCACTCCTCTACAGTCACTCCCTGTGCAAAATCTCACAATCCTTTAGGGTTATAGGGATAGATAGTGCCTGATTGCACTTCTCCAGCTGTATCTAGGGGGGTAGTGAACTAGTTGCTGCCCAACTCTATATACAGTCTAAAAGAGTTGCTAAGGAGAATGGGCCAGGTGAGTAGGACCTTTTTAGATGAGCGACAGAAGAAAATAGCCATTTTAGGGGGGACTGTGGAGGAATGTAATGTACATAATGATAATCATAAAAATCCCATTTTCTTATGTGTATACATGTTGCTATGCAACTCCTTACTTATTATATAGTATACAGATTAGCTCTGCTTTGTGATATGGAGATCTTTATACCTACCTCACTTACCCGCTTATTGATACATCAAATAAGTGAATACAACCTTGTCTATATAAGAACCGACCCATGCGGTTGCAGCCATAACCAATGGAATTAAGAACGAGTAATAACTGTGTGAAAGGATAACAATCTAATTTATTCAAACTTACTATTGTACAGAAAAGAAACTTGTAATATTGTTATAAAGGACATTCAAGTGCTATCAGTACATCAGGACAAATTGTAGGATAGGAAAAGTTACAGAAAAGATGAAGTCACACACTAGAAAAGTGTAAGAGGTACATTTACAGAGAAAAAAACCTTACGTGCCCTCATGCTTCTTAGATCGCTAACCAAATAGACTGAGCCAATGATCTGAGTTCCAATATATACACACTTGTAAAACCCCACCTCTCCTCACCCCTCTTCCATATGCTAAGACATTGCCACATTCCCTCAAGGGTGGGGGGGTTGAAGAGTCCCATTCCCTCACATAAGCAAGATGGGGGTGAGAGGCTCACTTAAGCTAGGACACCAGCTACTATTTTCTGAGCAGGTTATTCCTGTTCCCTTCCCACCTCCTTTGAAGTGACATTATTGTGCTACCAAATGGTCAGATTGCTACTCCAGATAACATTCCACAGCAGGGTAAGATGTCTCTGTTGATTCTAAACATGTTCTGAAACTATAGCATCAATGAAAGATCACTGTAAGTCACATTAATAATAAAGTCCATCACCTTCAAGGCCCAAATCTCCACCACAGTCCCCCCTGAAGTTCATTCTTGAATTTATGCCCTCCCTCAATGATCCTGTACCCACCCACAACAGTCCAGAAGCCCCGACCCTTGCCCACCACCATTGAGGCCTCCTCTTGCTTTCGAGAACACGCCGAAACCCATTGAGGTAGACTTGAGACAACAAAGCAATCCTGGTGCCTTTGAGACTTCACATGCGAACCGTGAGTGCCCTGTACTGCAATGTTTCATTGCCCCCCTGCCTTGGAAGAGCGAAACTCCAACACTGCTGGCGGGATCCTGGCATATCTAGTCCTGTAACTTGGGGATATGGTGTAATGATTGTAACCACTGGATCGGACCGCCAGACAGCACTTTTCAGCATGGTGAAGGAAAGTTCAGGAGAGTCTTATTCATGGCACATTTGTCTCAAGAAATGACTTGTGAAAAAAATACCCCCAAATAAGGTTGTGGGACTTTAACGGCAACAGCGTAATGTAAAAACAACTTTATTCCATAGAAAAATTTATACATGTATACAAAACATTAGCATAGTTAATAAACATAACACAGTGAACACAATAAAAACCTGAAACACAGCTGTACTGATGTGCATTGGATAAAGATGCTTGTAATGTCTTCCACGAAGGCCTACGCATTTCGGGACTGAAACTGATTGTCCCTCGTCAAGGGCGACTCGTGGGACAAGCTCTTACTGTATGGTGAAATACAAGATTGGAAAAAATATAAATAAATACAACATTTTCTACCGCATAATATTGTCGTAGCATTGCATAGAGAACATGAAGTCTATGAAACCAAAACAAGAGAAACAGCCTACCCAAACATGACAGTGTTGGAGCACCCATTGCCCAAATCACGGTGGCGGATATGTCAAAAACACCCATGGATCCAAAATCCGGAGCCTGGGTGTGTGTGGCTGGCCCCACTCTGCCCACACTTATCCACCCCCAAAAAAGAGACACCGAATCACGGAGCCCGTCCAAGAGGGTACTGTGTCAGGAACGCACAGACCCAAGTGGATGTCTGAAAAGGATAATAAAAAATATGGTATCCAATTAAAGATTATCCAAGTGAAAAATGTCAGTCCAAGGGGTCATAGTCGGCTCAGTAAATAGTATCGTACCTGAGTGCTAGAAAATATACAGTGGTGAATCTAGGGCGAGTAGAAAAAAGGGCTGCTATATGAAGGGAGTGTGGGGTACCAATTGAATGGTCATTGATTAGCTCTAGCTTTCTAGTCACAAGAAATTACTTTGTTTTCTGCCGGTGGTGGTTGGGCGGGCCTCCAGGCAGTTGTGCATGAATACAAAAAAGAGATAGGAGAACGTCAGTGTACAGTTATTGGAGGAATGCCAGACAGGAGCAGCGGTGTGGCCATTAAGGCTAAATACTTATAAGGGGTGTAATGTGGATAAGTAAAGTGGGATCCCCACAGGGTACAGAGTCCGAGCAACAGCCAGTATCCTCCATGGCCCTTGATGGTAGGGATAGTCAATACTGCCTGCTATTACCAGGTCCCTGGGTTCACCACACCTGCTCACGGGGCTCAGGTTAAAGCAGTAGACAGACTAGGGGAGGGAGAATTACATTAAGACATAAGACTTGGATGTCCAGGGATACTTTGTGAAATATGGTACTTGTATGTTTCAGGAAACCATTCTATTGGACCCACTGGACTTTTAAAAACAGAGTCCAGCAGAAATGGTAAACAAATCACAGCTCATCTCTGATATTCAAACAAAAGTTCCAAACGACTAATATATTTACTTTTAAAGATATAGAAGTTAGAACATTATCAGCTAATGGACTGGTACCTTCACTTAAAGTAATTAAAGTTAAAAATATGAAACAAAGAATGTAGGAAGGAGAAAGAATAGAAAAAAATAAAATAAGCAAAAAAAACAAACATACAGGTTTAATGCTGCTTCAACCCAGCACGTTATGTCAAAAAGCATTGAATCTGCATTTATAAAAACAAACAATATATAACTGTCCTGAAAAATTATTATAAAGTGCCTTGAAAAATAATACATTGCAGCTGTTGCAGCAGCAACTTTAGCAAAAAAAATAAAGAGGAACAAAAAAATAAAAATAGATAACTCCTCTCCCATATTAGTGATCAATAGGTGACCAGGATCACTGTCACTAAAAATTTACAAGTCGGGTACAAAAAAAAAATATATAAAAAAAAAAAGGAGAGAACAAAACAATGGTTGCCAAAAACTTTTATAATTTAGTCAAACCCGACTACACTTTTTTGTTAAAAAATTTTTTAGAGGCTTTTTCCCAAAACAACAAAAAGAAAAATATAGTTCTAGGGTCCTCTTTTAAATGCGCACAACACTCTACATCGGTCTCTTAATAGCTACCCACATCAGGACAGCAACAGGGTGGAGTTTACTAAAGCTGTGGCCCTACGACGGTAAACCTTAGTTTGAGATATTTGGATTGACCTCTTTTGATCTTGAGATCACCCAAAAATTGTCTACTTCACTCCTAATAGGACATCCTGATTTCCAGCTCCCTTGTTACCTCCTCCCATGCTCAACATCAGGACCTCTCCAGAACCTCTGGAACTCCCCACCCCAATATGTCCAGCCAGGCCCTACCCTTTTCACACCTAGGTGATCCCTACAAAAACTTTTATTCCGGGAAGCCTACCCCGCCTCTGTAACGATATCAAGTACGGGACATGAAAAGCTGTAGCTAGCTGCCATCTTGTGTGGAAGTAGCCATGACAGTTTGGCTAACCATGTAACCTCACAGAGAACTCTGAACTCTCTCCGTCCCCATCTTAGGAATTCAAGGCTTTTTAAGTTCAACAGAAAAGGTTATCTCAACAGAGAAAACAGAACCAGGTTAGGTCAGTAGAAACATTTGTTGTAAGGGCAGTGTTCAGGCCTGTCGTAAAACTGTCACCCTCCCCATTCAGAGACCTAACAGGCCTCGGTCGTAAAATGTCTGAATACACCTCAATAGAATAAGTATGAAATTTCAGCATGTTTCATAACTTCTGACTTAGTAATAGCACAGCCATAATCTGGACATATTTAGTTTCCTCAGATAATATGGAACATTTCAAGTCCAGACACCCCTATATCAGGTCATATGGGAAACCCCTGGGACCACTTATTCCTCCAAGGCAGGCTATACGTTATAGAGATGGCATGTTTAGACTTGTTTTGAAGGAAATCTCAAGTTGAATAATAATATGGATATTTGGAGTCTGTAAACACTATAGATGCAGATATATGAATATGTATTAAAAAATCTACCTGGGACGTGGTCATGAGTGTAGACACCTCCCAGCAACCAACCCCTAAAACAGGATGACCAGATGATTGGTTACTGGTCGCTGTCAACACCCCCTTTGATTTGACAGAAAAGAGGAGATGCCAAGACAATGGGCAGTTCTCCTTTTACCATCCAAGAAGAAACATCTGCCAAGTCTAGAACCGATTACCAAGCTCATTGATCGAACTCTGATCAACCCTCGGACATTAATTGCAAGTATTCTCTCTTCCCAATTCTACCTTATTGCTTTGTGGCTGTATATTGTCTTTATCTTTTGAAACATCTTTTTTCTGTAAATATTTTATTTGCATCAACTTTGACCTTTTCATAATAAACCCTTATGTTGAAAAGTGTTAACCTTGTCTCTAAAGCTCTTAATGCAAGCTATAAACGAACCTGCCTCTTGAAGGGCGCTACTGTTGTAGAGTAAGACTCTGAGCAGACCTGTCTGTGGTGGCAGTGTGTGTGGCAGACGCTTATTCTAAAATTATAATTGGTATTGCAAAATTACGAGTCTCCCTCGGGGGTGGTGGCAGTTAAAAGGGTTAATTGTGTAATTAGCCCAGTGACAATCACTCTCAGGCTGCTCGCACCTAGATTGTGGTCCCGCAAGCTGGAGAATCTTTGTGCTGGGCACAGCTGAGAGTGGCATTGTTACGTAAGTGACAGCGTGGTGTGAGGTTGGCCGGTCCTTTGTCGCGAGTTAGCGAGGAGGGCAGGGATCTGACACCCGCGTTCGTCACAGCCTCCACCTAAAATGTTACCTCAGCCAGCTCCATATTCCCAGCCGCTATTATTTTTGTACCATCCTCCTCTCCTTAGATCATAAACCTCTTGAGCAGGGCCCTTCTGTTCACACCCTGCACAGACTGTTGGCACTATCTTAATTCTGTTGCCCAAGCTACCCAACTTTTAACTACTCCCCGAATCCCAACGGAAGTTTCAGTAGGTGTAAAGGGATGTCAGGTTTGCTATAAAACCTTTCTTCAGGGGTGATCGGGGAACAACCCGGTGTTCCTGCTATATCCATGCCATGGGCCAGAGGAGATGTACAATAGACTCCCCCAGGTAGTGTACCCTGCTGAGTACCATTTAACCTGATGCTGAATACAGTGCATGATACCAGCACCCTGGTCTCAAGTATTTTTAACTTTGTTTAGGACCAATTGTGGCACTACCTCGGAATCCATTAGACGCGACCCCCTCCTGTGCCAGTATTGTTGCCTTTTCCCATAGCACAACACCTTCCTTTCTCCAGCACTCATCAGTACCAGTCATCTGAGGCTGTCCAGACTCAAACCATCAGAACAAGATGGACTCCAGGGTGTAACACAGTAGGGTCTGATAGGATAGTACCCAGATTGACCGTGATATCTGCATAATGTTAAATCCTTGCCATTAGGGATGAGAACAGTGCAAGTTAGATTTTGACGATCCTAGAACTGAGTCATCCACCAATCTATTACGACTCATAGGCAACCTGGATACTATCCCCACCTGCCTGTCCTTGCAAAGTGATGCTGGACATAGCAAGTTGGCTTTCCTAGCCCTGATATGTAGCACAAGACCTCCCAATGTGGCCCTGAGTATCTCCAGCTCCATAGTGTTTTCAGGTACCGAGTGCCCCACCTCCAGCTCCAAAGACAGTCTCTATTAAGCCTCTCTTTTTCCTAAGGATGGGAAATAGTCTGAATGACCGGACTGAAAACCACCTGCCAACAGGTACACTCAATTCTTTAGAGGCTGCACACCTTCTCCCACCTTTATCAACTCGGTAATCAGACCAGGTTATCCTTAACTCCTACAAAATAAACTGCCTACACTATTCAGACAGGACTCACATGAATGACAGGGGCATAGTGCAACACTGGGGCACTGGTCTTAATGGCATGCAGGACACAGACAACTAGTTAATGTACACAAGTCTAGGACAGGAAGGACACCTATAGGTATTAACTGAGGAGAATACGGCATCGGAAGTGAGGGCCCTTGGAACAGCCAAGAGCTGGGAACACCCCATACAATCTTCCTGCACAACTTTTCTCCAGACTCAACCAAAACTATACAATACGAGGCCAGACCTATACACTTTTAACTTGTATGCCATCTGGCAGGCCCTCGTACTACACATCTGCAGGTAAATCTAAAGGAAATTGGAAAACAAAAATTGCATAATGTATATCCAGCTCGAGGAACTGCTGCTACCACACACAACTGGCCAAAAGGCAAAGAAAATCCCTTGCAGCACTGAGGCACCGGGATCACTGAACAGTAGCGGGTACACGAGCCGACCGATGTTCCATTTTAAAGCCATGAAACCCAAGTATCGAATCTGAGGAATAAAACACCAATAAACTTTAGTAATAAACTTTCCATTTTTTTTCCCTGGAAACAAAAAAAAACTTAAGATGGCGCCTATCCCCTGCTACCCATGCATCGCAAGAATGGGGAAGTAAAGACAGAGCCAGCAACAACCAAGCCTCAGCATCAAGTCTCTCCATTTCTCTTGTATTTCAACCAATGTGATGTACCTATTAGACTGACATAGCAACGACGTATAATCTATTATTCTATCTGTATAAAACAGAAGTGTAGAAGTAACTGAGCTGAACACATGTCAGAGTGTTTGCTTCTAGAGTGCATGCACATTCACACTTTCTAATTAGGAACAGCAGCAGATAACCTTGAACTAGATTGTAGTTCTTATCCATTACAAAGTGTGTCATAATGAGCTAGTATGCATTATGCCTTTTGTCTTGCAGGTTTTTATTTTATTTTATTTAGGGTTTACAACCACTTTAACGCACATAAAAATGTACGTCAACTCACATAAACATGCTTGCCAACGAAACATCCATTTTTTAAAGCACGTTTATGTGTGAACATGCCCTATTCAATGCCTTTGGAAACTTTGAGGCCAGCCAGTCTCTCCTGTCAAAAAAATGCAGGCCGTCACTTGTTTTTCAATAAAAAACCAACACTTTACGTCCTCTTATCTTCTCAGGCCAGCTTCCTTCAGCAGCCCCTGAGAAGAAAGTTCCCGCTTTCACACACAGCCCCCCGACCCCCCCCGAGGCGTGACGCGCCAGCTGTGGGCAGACAAGCAAACCGTTGTTGTATCCGGCCACTGAATTGTGTGAAATAGAAAGTAAAGACAGGGGGCGCTGTGCAGGCCAAGTACATGGCATGCGTGTGTGTGTGTGCACAGGAGAAGAAAAACAAGGAAATGGTGGAGGGAGAGCTTGCTAGTTTTCCCATGTAAGCGCCGGCAGCCCGCTCGGGGGGGCGCGCATTGATGGGTTAAACAGCGGCCGGCCGTGGAGGATGGATTACGAGTTCAAGAGCAAGCTATCTGCCGAGCGAGAGCGGGTGGAGGACCTCTTTGAGTATGAAGGCTGCAAAGTGGGTCGTGGAACGTACGGGCATGTTTACAAAGCGAAGAGGAAAGACGGGTGAGTGTCACGGAGGGGGCGTGTCCTGGGCGGGGCGCCGCACCTTATCCATGCATCTGTCACAGCGCTCCTTTGTGTGTAATGCAATGTCCGAGGTGGCTGCACACTGCTACTCCTGTCAGCTTATTGATGGCAAGCTTGTGCTAGTTATGTGTTTGTAGCGCCCTCCTCCTCCTCTGCACAAGTTGTGTTGGGGGGAGGGGAGAGACTGAGCTACAAATGTTTATGTTGGGGTGGTCCCACCTCCTCCATCCCTCCTCCTTCCCATGTGTGAATGTTATTCACCAGCTTTCTCACATCAGTTCTAACAGTCGCACTCTTCTTCTGATGGAGTGCTGGCTTCTGTACTTGTCACATTCCAAGGAGCACACTTCTATGGGGAATGCTCAAAGGGTTTGCAGCCCCCTTAATAGAAACTGTAACCAAGCCACCTGAAATAGAAAAGGTTTATTATAGTATTATTATACTGTATCTATAGTGAGACAGCTTCAAACGTGCCTGGGACAAACAGATCTATACTATAAAAAATAAAATGGGAAGACTTGATGGACTACTCAGTCACTTTTCTATGTTTCTATTATACAAAAGACAAAACAGCTTGGAAAATATTAAAGTGATTGTAAAGTCTTTTATTTATTTTTTTAAATAACAAACATGTCATACTTACCTGCATTGTGAAGTGGTTTTGCACAGAGCAGCCCAGATCCTCCTCTTCTCGGGTCCCTCTTCTGTGCTCCTGGACACTCCCTCCTGTCGAGTGCCCCATAGCAAGTATGCTATGGGGGGCACCTGAGCCGAGCGGCAGCTCCATGTGTCCATTCATACACAGAGCCGCAGTTTGGCCCCACCCCCTCTGTCTCCTGATTGGCTAACTGACTTTGACAGCAGCAGGAGCCAATGGCACCGCTGCTGTGTCTTAGCCAATCAGGAGGGAGAGTCCCGGACAGGCCGAGGGACTCGTGGGCATCGTTGGACAGAGATGGACCTCAGGTAAGTATTAGGGGGTACTGGGGGCTGCTGCACACAGAAGGCTTTTTATCTTAATGCATTTAAAGGGGAGTTCCACCCATTTAAAAGTGAGCAGCTATAAAAAGTGTAGCTGCTGACTTTTAATAATCAGATGCTCACTTGTCCCACGGTCCAGCGATGCGGGTGCACGAAGCCCCGCACCGGCATTCTAACTGTGGGCGCCTGGCTGTGGCTTCAGGCAATCTTCTGGGACCTGTGACGTGTCCCAGAAGATTGCAGGGAGGGAGGGGGGGAGAGGGGATCTTCCTTCCGGCGCCGCGGTGCCAGGGAGAAAATGGGAGCAGGGTGCCTGTAAAGACAGGGTACCTGCTCCTCTCCAAAAAAAAATTACATGCCAAATGTGGCATGTCAGGGGGTCACCAACACTTAAAGCGGAAGTTCCATTTTTGGGTGGAACTCCGCTTTAGGATTTAAAAGCTTCTGCCTTTACAACCCCTTTAAGCTGTGGCCCTTTTTTTTTAAACAATTAAAATCAATAAACTTACTTAAAGCACTTCAATACCGGGCGCATTCACCCCCTCCCTGCCCAGGCCAATTTACAGCTTTTATGCTGTCACAGTTTGAATGACGATCAATGACAGTGACGGTCATGCAACAGTGTACCCTTATAAAATGTTGTCATATTTGAGACAGATGGAGCTTTTTTTTTGGTGGTATTTAGTCACCACTGGATTTTATTTCTCACCTTGTCTTTCAGGACAGCACCTGGAGAGAGCGCAGCTCCACCCACTTCCCAGGAAACACTGCAGTCATTGCTTTAAAGCCTGGACACTTCCACCATTGCCTCAGTTGTGTTTTCTCCTCCTGGTGGAAGTGCTGCAGGGGACCAGGGGTGTGCTGCGCTCTCTCCAGGTGGAGTAGGGTTAGGGCATACCTTGGTGGTGTTTTATTTTTTTCTGTCTGGTCAGCCTAACACCCCCCCTGACGGGTGGGGGGTGTTCAGTGCCTTTTTTTCTTCCCAAGCCCTGCAAGGGCAGAGGCCGGCGGAGGTCCCGTGTCGACAGACCATAGGGCAAGGGCTGAGACTGCACTGTGAATCAGTGTGGCGTCTCTGGTAAGCCTGCTGTTGTTCCGGGTACCAAGTGGCGGGTGACCTCACTGCCGGATGGGGCGGGTCTTCTGGTAGTGCTTCCGGTTCCAGCTGCTGGAACGCATGAGGGGGAGGCGGCCTCTACGGGTGCAATTTCCGGTCCTCGCATCGGCGAAAGGACCGTGAAAGTATATTTTTTCTGCTTGGTGTGTTTTCGGGCTAAAGCCAAAGAAAAGACTAAGCAGGTTTCCCCTCCCCCCTGCATGAGGTGTTCCCGGTGCTCAAAGTTTTGACAGAGGCTATTGGAAGGACCCAGAGAGAGTCCCCTTTTTTCCAGGTCGCTTAAAAGGAGATTCCCTTTTGATGAGGATAGCACGCAAGTTTGGAATAAGAGGCCTGGGATTCTACACTAGCCAATCTCAAACTGAAATGGCATTGACCATAGTAGCCAGAAATTTAAAAATTTAGAACAGTTAAAGAGCCATATTGAGGCAGGGCCCTCTCGCAAAGATTTGCTGGAGGCTCTGCCAGTCCTACAGAATGCTGTAGGTTACATGGCAGATGCCTCAGCAGAATCAGTAAAGATGACCACAAGTTCCTCAGCATTAGTGAATTCTGCAAGAAGAGCTTTGTGGGTGAAGACCTGGTCAGGCGATTCAGCCTCTAAAACAAAGCTGTGTGGTCTACCCTTTGAGCGGGATCTGGTGTTACACCCTGATCTTAATGCTGTTTTGAACAGAACCACAGATAAAAAGAAAGCCTTTCCAGTCAAAAAGAAGGTTGCATCACAAGCTAAGAAAATTTTATGTCCTTTTCACCAGACCCGGGACTCAAAAGAAACAGGACAGAAGAGACCTTGGCAGTCCCAGAGGGGTCGAGGAAGGACTGGGGTGTTGTTTTGTCCCCCCCCAGCCAACTCACTAAGACCCAGTGACAGTCTCCCGACTGTGGGAGGAAGGCTGCAGTCCCTTTTCCCACAGTGGGAGGGAGTGACATACAGTGCTTTCGTCCTCAAAGTGATCTCGGAGGGCTACGCACTGGAATTCTCGGAAAACCTGCCATCTCGGTTTTATGTCACGCAGATTCCCAAGGATCAGGAAAAATCTCTGGCAATGACATCACTTTTGCAGGAATTCCTTCAACAGAATGTAATCATCCTAGTGCCCCATGAAGAGGAAGGACTAGGGTGTTATTCACTTGTATAAAACTTGAAGAAAATTACGGATGGACACAATATATTCAGTGAGATCAGAGCGGGGGGGGGGGGGGGGGGGGGCGGTAGTGTCGCACTTTCAGTTCAGGGCCCTCCCGTTCGGTCTTTCCTCTTCCCAAAGATCTTCACGAAGATTATGGCAGAAGCATTGGCACCGCTCAGGCTGGAGGGTGTCTCAGTAGTACCTTATCTGGACAACCTCCTGTTATTTGCCAGCTCAAAAGACCTGTTGTGCAGGGATTTAAGAAAGGCGCAGATCCATTTACAAAACTTGGGCTGGCTTCTGAACAAGGAAAAATCAAACCTAATTCCTTCTCAGATGATCATTTTCCTGGGGTATGGCATCGACTCGGTACAGGAAAAGATTTTCCTCCCAGAGGAGAAAATAATAAAGGTGCAGGCCGCAGTGAAGAAAGTACAGACAAATTTATCTGTTACAGTTTGGGCAACCATGTCCACGCTGGGGCTTCTCACAGCCTCAATCCCAGCTGTTCAGTGTGCCTGCCTCCATTCGGGAGACCTCCAGCAGGCGATTCTGCATAATTGGACCTACGGAGAGTCTTTGGAGAAACAGATAAAGATCCCCTCTCCAGTCAAGAGGAAGTTATGGTGGTGGAGGAGGCGAACGAATTTGAGCAAGGGTCTGTTCTGGACTTTTCCCGCAGCAAAAACTTTAACAACAGATGCGAGCTCCTGGGGGTGGGGTGCACATCTGGAAAGCAGGATGGCGGAGGGGTCCTGGACAGTAGTTCGACATCCACCTGAGGGTTTGGATGCCAGCATCTCCACGCGACTGCTCTTGGTTTACTAGTATATACCAGCTGTGCAGTTTCATACTATTCTTGCATCAGTAACCCGCTCCCACCTGGAACAGGGCAACACCCTTTTCTTGGCTTCAGTGTCTTTAGCTATCCAGCACCCCCTGTGGGAGCCCGGCATTATTCAAAGTCTATCAATTTTGGGCAACGTCAGTGAATGCTGTCAAGACCAGCTACTTCAAACAGGCAAATCTCGGAGACACAGTTCCGCATATGTTCTTTGTTTTTAAATATGTCTATCAAATTCTATCAATTTTGGGCAACGTCAGTGAATGCTGTCAAGACCAGCTACTTCAAACAGGCAAATCTCGGAGACACAGTTCCGCTTATGTTCTTTGTTTTTAAATATGTCTATTGGAAAGTTTCATTTGTAATACCACTACAATATACATTTATTTTTGACCTCCTTATAACACCCCTGAAGAAAGAGACATTGAGACTTCGAAACGTGTCAGTTGGAATACGAGATTTTCAGTGGCAATCTTTGTGGTGACTTTGTATTTTGTACATAGCAACTGTTAATCATTCCAATGTATTCTGTTTTTATTTTTGACTCTGTTTATCAGTTGTAATAAATTTATACTTTTTCAAATCAATTGTGCCAGTGCCTTTAAAGTCCACTTAGGGGATATCCCTGTTTTGTTTAGATAGTCTGGATGTGGCACCCCATTGGGACACGATCACCGATATAAATCACTGGACAGTAGAGGAATCCAGAAGGTCCCCCAATTGGAGGGAACTAAGAGCCCATTTCCTGGGGCTGTGGGCTTTCAAAGAGTTTATCAGGGGCCAACACATCCAGGTGTTATCAGACAACTCCACGGCGGTGGCCTATATCTCGAGGCAAGGGGGCACAAGAAGCAGGTGTCTTCTAACCTTGGCCTTACAGATTCTGACTTGGGCAGAAGACAACTTGGCATCCTTAACAGCAGTACATCTGAAGGGCAGCCTAAACCAGATAGCGGAAGGTCCTGCAGGTGGTTGTCCCCTCCCTAGAGTAAATGCTCGCTCATCATCTCCAGGTGCTGTCCTGAAAGACGAGGCGGGAAGACCTTAGTTAGACTTACCGGTAACGGTATTTCTACGAGTCTTTCAGGACAGCGGCAATGACCCTCCCCTGTTTATAAATGTTAATATGATGTTATTGCTATATTTTGCTTATATAATTTCAGCATGGCTGGAGGTGCTCAATGACAACTGAGGCCATGGTGGAAGAGTCAAGGCTTTAAAGCAATGACTGCAGTGTTTCCTGGGAAGTGGGTGGAGCTGCGCTCTCTCCAGGTGCTGTCCTGAAAGACTCGTAGAAATAACGTTACCGGTAAGTCTAAGGTTTTTTTTAGCTAAATAAACAAAAAAAGCCGATAAACAAAACAAAACGATTTTCTTAGTTTCTGTGATAAAATTTTGCAAATAAGTAATTTTTCTTCTTCACAGATCAAGCACTGATGAGGAGGCACTGATCATCGGAGAACTGATGATCAGTGCTCTGATTATCAATGTAAACAATGTGCTGACAGGTTTGCCGGTTAATGGCAATCCTTTCCTTGCACAGACACAGCGTGTGAGGAAAGGACTGCCGATAACCGGCAAGTCTGTTTACACGTGGTCAGTTGTGATTGGACACAGCTGATCACAGGGTAAAGGGCCCCTGCGATTGGCTCTTTACCACGTTCTGTGATCAGATGTGTCTGAAGGATACAACAGTCAAAGAAGGCGTTGGATGCGTGCTCCAAGGTGCGCACAGGAGGCAGAGTACTGGGTGAATGTCCATGGACGCCCTCCCAGAACGGGACAACCCCACTGTAGCAGTCTTTTGGCTATAGTACAGTCGAGAAATAGTTAAGGGTCATGGGACAACCCTCCTATCATTTTCAGCCATGGAAGCTGCCATCTTGGCCCCTGTATAATCTTTAACTGCCATGATGCTGCACATGTGATCAGTTATGACACCAGCCATTGGTTCATACCAGAACGCATTGCGGGAAACCTATAGTTCTGTGCATGTTTCCCACACCGCTTCAAAACGCACTGCATTTGCGATCTACAGCAGGTGTCAGTGTTCATTTAAAGGAGCTGTAAACTATCAAGGTTTTTCACCTTAATGCATTCTATGCATTAAGGTGAAAAACCTTCTGCACTGTAGCTGCCCCCCAAAGCCCTTCTTTTTCTTACCTGAACCCAATCGTTCCAGCAGCTCCAGCCGCCGTCTCAGGTCCTCATTGGATAGATTGATAGCAGCAGGAGCCATTGGTTCCCGCTGCTCTCAGTCAAATCCAGTGACACGGGAGCCGGGGGGCGGGGCCGAGTCCCGCCGCCTGCATCTATTGACACAGACAGCAGGACTTGGGGGCGTGCCCCCATAAAAGCGGCTCTCAGTGGGAGCACCCGATGAAGAGGAGGAGCAAGGAGCGCCGCCGGGACACCCCAGAAAAGGAGGATTGGGGCTGTTCTGTGCAAAACCCTTGTACAGAGCAGGTAAGTATAACATGTTTGTTATTTTTACAAAAAAACAAAAACAAACCTTTACAATCACTTTATCAACACACCAAAAGCAGGTCGTGTGGTATGGCTGTTGTTTTTGTAAAGTAGTGCATGCACTACTTTCGGTGTGGTCTGGCGCGCTTTCAGCCCATTCAAATGAATGGGCTGAAATTGCACTGCACATGGATTGCATGTAAGTCATACAGGAATTTGCTGTGCATTCCTGTGTGATTCATGGTGTGAACTGGCCCTTAGAGTGCCCCCTCTCTGGATGAATGAACACAGGGGGCACCTTTTGGACAGCAGCATTTTTAGTCTGGGGGAGGGGAGTGTTAGATGGACTAGCAGATTTAAATGCACTACAAATTGAAACCAAGCTCCACCTCACATTTTATAATCAGTTACAGCAAACATTTTTTTTTCCTTTTGGAATAAAGGTTTTACATGAATAAATAAAACTAATAATTTTAATCACCCCTGTCAGTGTTTAATGGTTTGTCTCATCCTTGTAATGGATACAATCTGCAAGAGAGCTTGTTCTGTTGAAAAATAACAGATTTGCGGGCCAGCAATAATAATTTTGTGTATAAAAATATTTTCATCATAGTTTTTGTCAGCTGCATGTTTTCACTGACGAAAACTAAACAAAAATAAAATTCATTTTCAATTCAGATGACTAAAATACAACTAATAAATGGTATTTTAGTCAAAAGACTATGACTAAAACTAAATTGAAATTTGATGTCAAAATTAACTCTGGTCAAAAAACAATATTGTTGTTTGTTTACAAAACTTGGTTTTATTTATAAGGCTTCATGTACACGGGACATTGTTTAACCTCTCCTGAACGATTTAACTTGACAGCTAGAAACTGGCATCTAAAAACATCAGTTTAGCCGCGCTTGCGCCTAGAAGCGTTTGTAAACTGTTTTTTTTTTTTTGTTAAAATGAGGAACGTCTGTAAACTAAACGTGAGTCAGGCCTCATGTACACTGCTGCTGATAAATGGATGTTTAGGAGCAGTTGGGCATTTTTTTCAACTGCTCCTGAACCCTCCTCTATGCTATCTTATCAGTACATGTACACAGGTTCGTTTATAGTGGTTTCTAGGCAGTTGTGTTTAGAGGTTTTTTTTTTAAACCAAAAAAAAGCGTTCAGAAGCTGTTTAGAGGCATTTCAAATGGCAAATACGGGTAAATGCGTTTAGTTTACAGGCCTTTTTCATTTTTGGATATTTTGAAAAAAAAAATAATTTTTTTCCCCAAATGCTTCTAGACGCAAACGCAACTAAACACGGCACGTAAACGCGGCTAAATGGCTGTTTTTAGACGCCGGTTTCTAGCTGTCAAGTTAAATCGTTCAGGACAGGTTGAACAACCTCCCGTGTACATGAAGCCTTACCACGTTTACAAGCTGTTACAGGCATTTGGCGTTTCAAATGCCTCTGAACATCCGTCAAAACCCATTTTTTTGCATTCAAAAAAATGTTTCTAAACTCAACTGCCTAGAAACGACTATAAAAGCTCGGTAGCACACACGGGTGGAGGCACTCGATGAAGAGGAGGGGCCTAGAGTGCCATCAGGGGACCCCAGAAGAGGAGGATCAGGGCTGCTCTGTGCAAAATCATTGCACAGAGCAGGTATGTAAAACATGTTTGTTATTTTAATAAAAAAAAGGTTTAATATCACTTTTTTGACTAGAGTTCCACTGTAAAGAGGTGTTCCAGCCTGGGAAAAAAAAAGTCAGCGGCTATTCATACTGTAGCTGCCTACCTTTAATATATGGACACTTACCTTACCTTACGACTTCAGTTGATCTTTGGATCGGCTGTTGGGTGCTGCCGCCACTATCTCCACCAAGGGAAACCGGCAGTGAAGCCTTTCGGCTTCACAGACGGTTCCCTACTACGCATGCACGAAGCGCACTGCATTTTGTTATTGGCCCAGCGGCAGAGGAAGGAGAAGGGGGACCTGTCATAAACAGGTCCCCGTTCCCCCCTCTCCCCTGAAAGGTGCCAAATGTGGCACTGGAGGGGAGGAGGAAGAAGACAAAGAAGCGGAACTCTGCTTTAAGGATCTATCTGCTGACAGAAACCTCAGAGAGAAGATATTTAAAAGTGAATGACAATTCTGGTTGGATGACAATCAAATATTGTCAGGCAACCAGGCAATGTGCCTGGTGAAGCTGGGATCCTGCTTGGAAACAGCAAAGGGGTACCTAAAATACAAAAGGAGAGCCAAGAAACTGCCCAATATAATAGACCCTAGCAACAACTTTAAATAGGCTTGAATTAAAGTGGTTGTAAAGCCTAAACATGTTTTACCTTAATGCATTCCTTGCATTAGGCTAAAAAATGTTTAGGTGTCAGCATCCCCCCTCACCCCCCCATACTTACCTGAGCCTTCATTCGATCCAGCGCTGTGTACGTCTACAGCTCTTCTCTCCCCTCACTTATGGGTCTCGCTGGCTCTGCCGGGGCACTGGGAGCCATTGGCTCCCAGTGCTGTCAATCAAAGCCAGTGACGAGGGAGCGGGGGGCAGGGCCGAGTCCCGCTGTCTGTGTCAATAGATGCAGCAGCAGAGCTCAGGTGCGAGCACGCACGAATGCCCCCACGAGAAGTGACATGTATTCCAGTATACCGTGGTAAAATACTACATCTCTGTGTTTTACCCCCTCCCCTGATTGAGTAATACTCTAAATGGGGCTCATGGAAAACAACTATTTTCTGCATTGATCCAGAGCAGAAAAATGCAGGTCACTGCACTGTGTGTGAATGAGTCCTAATGTGTATCTAAACCCCAAATGAATAATTTTAGGCAGGACTGCAGGAATTATATTTTTGAAAACTTCCATTGGGCTAGCTTGGCTTGGTGTTAGTATCCATCTTTGATATCTGGAGGGATTCTAAAAATCACGGTAGCAGTCTGCGTTACATACAGTGATAGTCTCCCCTTTTCACTCTGAACACAGCGAGGTGCTCACTGCTGTTCAGAGAACACCTTGGATTTTTTTGAATGAATACAAGGTGTTCTCTGAGTGGACGAAGTGGAGATTTGGACAACATGACCTTTTATCTCAGCACATCCATTCAGAAAATTCTCTGATTAATAAGGTGAGCAAGTTCCTAAACTTGAGTTTAGGAGCTTTTTGGCATTTTTTGCCAAAGCTTCTAAACTCCACTCCATAAAAGCCTATGTGTTAATGTTCACATAGGCTTTTAGGATCATTTAGGAGCTACTGCGGTTAGGGAACCTCCCTCAACCTCCGTCTCCTGAACGTGGAAGAATCACTTTCAGGATAGGAACATTGTGACCGATTTTGCCATGATTTTACAGCATTTTTGAGGTTTCCTGCGGCAGGCGGTCATATGTGTACATGAAGCTTAAAAGAGGTCCCAGAAGCACTGAACAGAGAAGAGGGAGAGGAACAGGGATTTCAAATCCATAGACTGCTACATGGACTGCATGGACAGTGACAGCTCAGCACCCACAGAAGTAAGTACAGCAGGGACCCAGGGTGTGGGCAGGGTGTACGGGAACAAGCAAGAGAGGATAGCTACCTTCCTACATACAGTGGGATCATGAAGAACAAATGTAGCCACCTTCTAACAGGACGTCAGATCACAGCAGCAAAAACAAAAGGAAGTTAGAGATATGGAGGAGGCATATAAGGTAGAGCTGCACAATTAATCGTTTAAAAATCATGATCTCGATTCACCTCCCCTGAAGATCTCTCCTGCTGAGTTTGCTGATTCTTTCATATAAACAAGTGGAGAGATTATCTGCTCACTCAGCTGTCAAAAGAAAACATCCAGGCAGTCTGCCAAGTTTAGAACTTGAAACATTGTATCTAACTTCCTTCTTAGATCAAAGGGATAAACTTCTCTGTGTAAACAAATAACCTGGGCAATCTGCCAAGCTTTAAACAATGATGTAAATGCAGGAAGTTTAACCACTTAAAGTCTAAGTGCCGGTTCACACTGGTGCGATGCCAAACATCGCACAGACATTGCATGTAATTCACAGCCCACTGCCGTTCACATTACATGCGATGTCTGTGTGGTGCGATATCAGCCATAGAGATAATATGGCTGATATCGCACCGCATTCGGTGCAAACACGCACAGGACCCTTTTTTCTGTTCGGTCTAGAATCGGATCGCATGTGTGTTCACACATATGCGATCCGATTCATGTCCGAACTGTCAGTTCGCAGTGCGATATGCAAGCTGAACTGGGGGTGTCGTTAACAATTTATTGACACTCCCCAGCGATTCGCATATGGCAGTGTGAACTGACATGCAATGCGGGAACATGCAGTGGATTCGCAGTGTTCTCGCATCGCACCAGTGTGAACCGGCACTAAATCTTTTTCTGACACTTCTTTCTTAAGTTAAAATCAATATTTTTTGCTAAAAAAAATTACTTGGAACCCCCAAACATTAGAGATATTATTTATATATATATATATATATATATAATATTTTTTTTTTTTTTTTAGCAGAGACCATAGGGAATAAAATGGCAATTGCTACAATATTTTATGTCACACTGTATTTGCCCAGCGGTCTTTCAAATGCAATTTTTTGGGAAAAAATACACTTCAATAAATAAAAAAAAACGAAACAGTAAAGTTAGCACAATTTTTTTGTTTTAATGTGAAAGATGATGTTACGCCGCGAGAATCGTGAGAGAATCGTGATCTATCCTCTAAGCAAAAAAATCGTGATTCTCATTTTAGCCAGAATCATGCAGCTCTAATGTAAGGTACTTTTATGAGTTAAGAATACATAATGGAATAGAATTTTTTTAAACCATAGTTCAGTGCCACTTTCAGTGTGTAGAGGGAAAGCTGCTGGAGCAGAATCCTGAAGATCACAGCCTTCACTGTTCACTGTATGTAGTGCGGTTACTACAATGATTTACATCATCCCCAAAGACCCTCACCCCCTAGAGTTAAAAAGCATTTATAGTGCAGGGAGGCCCACTGCAAGGGTAGTTATTTTGTAATTCCCAGAGTTAGGCTTGTGCACTGATGCCTGTAGCTAGATAAAATAATGCTTTGCTTCATATATAAAATGTCACTACCAGAAACCTTTTTTTTTTTTTTTGCACCCATAATCTGATTTTGTCCTGCCCTGGTAAATGATATTGGAAATCTAAAGGCCCATTCACATAAGGAAACACTATGCCACAACAGGCTATAAGGTCCCTTGCACACTGGGCCGCTGCCTGCCATTGCAGGCAGTGGCTTTACAGGTCTGAACGCTTTACAGAGTGGTACAGTCATTTAGGGCCCTGTCTTTTCAGGGATGAGATTTTCAGAACACAGTTCTTCTGTGTTATAATAATATTTTTTTTTCTAATTTAAACATCTGGCTGGCCGTAGAGGAGAGCGAGCTGTGTCTGTGTCCACTCTGCATAAGCGAAGCAGATATGGATCAACCATCCCCATGCTCAGTGGGAATTGGCAGACAGAAAGGTGTGAAAGGGGTCTTAAAGTGTCACTAAACCCACATCATAAAAAACTGTGAATAAATGTTGTTACACGCTGTTTATACTTACTCAGTCACTATGGGATTTAATTTCTGTAGTCTGCAAAAAAAAACGGTTTATTCTGCTATTCTCTTTCTCCACCTTTTTGTTCATGTCCCCAATGCAGTTGGGGATTTTGCAGAGCAGTGTTGGCAGCTCTGCACATGCTCAGTTTTCAGTGTATATCTATCCTCTCTATTATATCTGAGCAGCCCATGTGACTATAGAGTGGTAAATGACAGCCTACTCCCTCCCTCCTCCATGCCCACTAACCAGCTGAACACAATGGGGTCAGATATTACACCTTGATTGATGGAGGCTTAACGTCCCTGTTTTTCTAAGACACAGGCTGGAGGGGCATGACACAACCTGTGACTGGCAGAAATCCGCCCTCACCGTGTTATTGCCAAAATATAACACGGATTTGATTTCATATATACTGTATATTTGTATGAAATATAAGACAGTTTATTGATAATAATAATTTTTATGCTGTATCCCAAAGGCTGTTTTTTTTTTTTTTAACCACTTACGGACCACCCACCGTCGTTATACATCGGCTGTTTGAAGAGGGATATCATTGTTATGTCAGCAGCTAGCTGCCATAACCCCGGTATCCTCTTCTTCAGTGGGCGGTCCCCTTTCAGATAAAAGTGGTCTCTGAGGTGGGGGAGGGCGAGATCACTTTTATCGGTGGCGGGAGAGGGCCCCCCCCCCGCTGCTTACTGGAGCCGTCGGCAGCAGCGGAGGCGATCTTGTCATTCTTCCTGGATAAATAATTTTTTTAACGCACCCCGTCCCCGCCGAGCTCGCGAGCAGAAGCGAACGCATATGTGAGTAGAAAAACAACAAAAAGTGTGGCGCTGAACAATGTCATATATAAATGTAAACAAATCAATAGACAAAAAGGAGGATCATTTATATCTGTTTTAAACATATAGTCCTCATATGAACCTCAAAGATGCAAAGTCTATATGGCAATATGTTTAAGGCAAAATATTGAAGAATTATATAAACATCTTGACTGAAAATCCGCTCACTACCACCAAGAGTTGAGGAGGCTTACCAGATGAGGTGGACCCAATGGGGCATACGCCGGATTGGGTCGGACAAGGCTTAGGTGGTGAGTGGCTGTATGTACTCCAGGAAGGATGCGGTCTCACGAGTTTGTTGTATTCATCCGGATAGTACCAGGAACTTGAGAGGTGTGGGCAATCTCCCGGATGTGGGAGGTCATGTAGATCTCAAGGAAGTGGTGGGGTGTTCCGTAAGCAAACCCCTCCAAAACAACATTCAGCGGACCAGGAGTTGATGCGGAAGGATAGGAAAAGAAAAAGAGGGCCACATAGTTTAAACCCGAAAAAAACTAAAAGTATTTATTTAGGATAAAATAGATGTACACTCACATGTAGATCCAAAACTTAAAACAGCGCTGTTTGAGAAAAAGTGGCGACAATGGGGTCCTGCCCATGGGCAGGACCCCATTGTCGCCACTTTTTCTCAAACATGGGCAGGACCCCATGGGCAGGACCCCATTGTCGCCACTTTTTCTCAAACAGCGCTGTTTTAAGTTTTGGATCTACATGTGAGTGTACATCTATTTTATCCTAAATAAATACTTTTAGTTTTTTTCGGATTTACACTATGTGGCCCTCTTTTTCTTTTCCTATCCTTCCGCATCAACTCCTGGTCCGCTGAATGTTGTTTTGGAGGGGTTTGCTTACGGAACACCCCACCACTTCCTTGAGATCTACATGACCTCCCACATCTGGGAGATTGCCCACACCTCTCAAGTTCCTGGTACTATCCGGATGAATACAACAAACTCATGAGGCCGCATCCTTCCTGGAGTACATACAGCCACTCACCACCTAAGCCTTGTCCGACCCAATCCGGCGTATGCCCCATTGGGTCCACCTCATCTGGTAAGCCTCCTCAACTCTTGGTGGTAGTGAGCGGATTTTCAGTCAAGATGTTTATATAATTCTTCAATATTTTTCCCTTAAACATATTGCCATATAGACTTTGCATCTTTGAGGTTCATATGAGGACTATATGTTTAAAACAGATATAAATGATCCTCCTTTTTGTCTATTGATTTGTTTACATTTATATATGACATTGTTCAGCGCCACACTTTTTGTTGTTTTTCCATTTTACACTTTGTTGGTCGTGTTGGCTGCTTCTTTGTCTTTCGTTTTGGGGTAGCGCAGAATTATTTTATATCTAGCATATGTGAGTAGAGCCTGCATATGAAAACGGTGTTCAAACCACACATGTGAGGTATCTCCACGATCGCTAGAGCAAGAGCAACAATTCTAGCCCTAGATCTCGCCTGTAACTCAAACATGCAAACTGTAGAATTTCTTAAACGTCGCATATGGAGAATTTTAAGGGTAAAAGTTTGTCGCCATTGCACGAGTGGGCTCAACTTTGAAGTGTAACATGTTGGGTATCAATTTACTCGGCATAACATCTTCTTTCACAATATAAAAAAAATGGGCTAACTTCACTGTTGTCTTATTTTTTAATTCAAAAAAGTGAATTTTTTCCATAAAAAGTGCGCTTGTAAGACCGCTGCGCAAATACGGTGTGACAAAAAGTATTGCAATGACTGCCATTTTATTCTCTAGGGTGTTAGAAAAAAAATATATAATGTTATGGGGTTCTAAGTAATTTTATAGCCAAAAAAAATGATTTTAACTTGTAAACAACAAGTTTGAAAAATAGGCCTGATATTAAAGTGATTAATTTTGATAATGTGATAAGTAGCAAAGCACTAGAAGCTCCTCCTGCTTATGTTTCCTGGCAGACAAGCTGGGAAAGATCTGGGCCATGTGACGGCTGTACAGTAAATTGATTACAAAAAAAAGGTACTTAGGCCCCTTTCACACAATCGGACCGTTCAGGTCCGCCTGTCAGTTTTGACAGCGGACCTGAACGGGCGATCCATGTTAGCCTATGGAGCGTCGGATGTCAGCGGAGACATGTCCGCTGACATCCGACCCCGTCCGATCTGCTAAAAGCAGACGGATGGCTCTACGTCCAGATCCGTCGCTGGCGGATCGGATCGGGTGAGATCTGACGAAAACGGACACGCTGTCCGTTTTCGTCCAATCCCTCCATAGGCGGCAGCGGCGCCTGACAAGCCCCTCCCCGCTCAGTGAGCAGAGAGGGACCTGTCATCCGCCGGCTCAGCGGAGATAAACGGACAGATCTCCCGCTGAGCCGGCGGACCGAGGCGGGCTCCGTAGAAATGGAGCCCGCCTCGTGTGAAAGGGGCCTTAGATGTTGTTGTTTTTTTTAATTAAAATAATTAAAGTGCAAAGAGAAGAGAGAATGTAAATTAAACAATGTGTGTTTAGTATCACTTCAAGAAATATTACAGCGAGTATCATTGAAACCAAATTTGTTACATTTGGCATATCCAGGACTTCCTTCATCAAGTACAAATTATTCCTTGCTAAAAATTGTTACATCACATAGAAAGTTGATGGAGTTAAAGAAAGTAACCGTGTACAGTATTTAATATAAAAAAAAAGAATATATATATATTGTTTTTAATTTTATTTTTTTCTGTAATTGAGTGACTTCTATTGCATAAGTTTTAAATACCAGTGTTAAAATATCGACTTTATAGCTTATGACACCATTAGACTTTTAATAACAAAAAACACTCATTTATTTGGTACTAGCGTTTAGGTGCATTTTGCTTTTATTTTGCTAGAAAACTGCTCTCAAAAACGCAAAACAGAAGGGCAAAACAACACCGCCTTAGTTCTTCTTCTTTTACAAGCTGGAACAATATATGAAAGAACAAATCCCTGACATCCCTTTAGACAGGCATGCTCCTTCCTGCTGGCCACTGGGTGTTGCAATCTGCTAAACAGTTTCTTGATTTGTAATTCCTTAATTTCTTGTCTGAATGACATGATTTACTGGATTTGAAATCAAGCAATTTATCTTATTTTATGCACACAGCATGCACACCTAAAGTAAATCCTGCATGTGTTCTTTCATATCATGCAACAAAATGATTGATGGCATAGAGAGCTAATAATAGCTGTTAGAGGCAGGAAACAACAGTATGGATCAGGGGGACAGGTGATTGATGATGATTAAAGTTTTTGAAACAGGAAATGAAGACAGGCTCCAGATAGCTACATCAGCTTTAATGGGTTAAATTGTGGAGATGCAAGTTTTCAAGCAATTGAGAGTAATCTGTTTCAACAGAAGGAAGAGCACACAAAAAGACTTGCTATAAGTGTGTTGGAAAAAAGTATGGCTGGAATTCAGCTATAAATCGACAAAGATAGCACGTTTTAGTAAAATGCACAACTATAGTTGTTATTTTAGTTTTGTGATCAAGAACTTAGTTTAATTTATACAATTTTTCTTAGAAATCTGTAAGTATTTCATTTTTTTTTTTTCTGTATCTTTTTTTTTTTTTTTTGTATCAGAAAGCTACCTACAGTAGACATAGCATAAAGTGCATCTTACGGCAATAAAACTCCTCTTACAATCCTCTCCACTACCATTGAGTAAGGGCCAAGTTCACCTTTAGAACCTGTTATATGGCACACCTGTATTTAGGATGTAACCTGTTCCAGCTTATGCCCCGCTCACCCCTTCCCCTGTGACAGTGGGTGGGAGATCCTTTCCAAGCACCCGATGTCACATTTTAAAAATGGCGCACAGCCCCACACAGTCACGTTATTTATTCACAGCAATTTGTGAATGAAGAAACTACAAGTCCTGTCTTCCACGATGGCAGTTGTATGTGGTGAGCGCCGATGAGCGCTCTCCCAGTCCATTTACGATTCCTCCAGCTTTGTGACTGAAAGCCCATATGGAAGTATGGGCACAAAGCTGGAGGCAGAATTTGCAGGAGCCTCACATTGCACCCGCTATCCACTGATATGAATTAAAAATCTATAGTGCAGCTAGTCTTAAAATGATTGTAAACAATCACCTTGTAAAACAACCCATTCAGTCTTAAATAGAAATGAAAGGCAAAACATTTTTGTATAGATATAAAATACATTATAAATTATTATTATTATTATTATTATTATTAATATTATTATACAAGATTTATATAACAGTTTGCGCAGTGCTTTACAACATGAGGGCAGACAGTACAGTTGCAATACAATTTATTACAGGAGGAAGCAGAGGGCCCTGCTCATTAGAGCTTACAATCTAAAGGGGAGGGTCAAGTGAAACAAAAGGTAATTAGTATGGGGGATGAACTGATGGAGAAAATGAAAAAACAGTTGTTAGGTGTGGGTAGGGTAGGCTTCTCTAAAGAGAAGGGTTTTCAGGGATCGTCTAAAAGCTAATAGAGTAGGAGATAATCGGACAGATTGGAGTAAGGAGTTCCATAGGATTGGAGGTGAGCATGGGAGGAGGTGACGAGGGAGCTAGAGAGCAGGAGGTCTTGAGAAGAACAAAGAGAACGATTAGGTTGGCATTTTGAGACTAGGTTAGTGATGTAGCTGGGGGCTAAGTTGTGGATGGCTTTGTAAGTAGTTGTTAGTATTTTGATTTGAAATCGTTGGGTGAACGGAAATCCAGCGGAGGGATTGACAGAGAGGAGTAGCAGATATTGAGTGATTGGTAAGGAGGATGAGTCTGGTGGCAGGATTCATGATGGATTGAATGGGGGATAGACTATGTAGAGGTAATCCAATGAGAAGGGAATTGCAGTAGTCGAGGTGAGAGATGACTAGGGAGTTAATTAAGAGCTTTGTTGTGTCATTGGTTAGAAAAGGGCGTATTTTGGAGATGTTGCAGAGGTTGAGGCTGCAAGATTTGGACAGTGATTGGACGTGAGGCTTAAAGTGGAGTTCAGAGTCCAGCACTACACCTATGACCTTGGCATGTGGGGATGGGCTTATAGTTGTGCCATCGATCAATCGGGGGAAGGGGTGCATGGGGAAGGAAAAATTATACGTTCGGTTTTGAATAGATTGAGCTTGAGGAAGTGGTGTGACAACCAGACTTTTTTTCCCTTTTTTATAAGTGATCACATTCTCTCTGTTCTCAGTTGCATAAGAGCTGGGGAAGAGAAACCGTAGCACAATGAGCTTCCCAGTGAAGGGCTGTGTAGCAGGGGCACATCAAGACAAGTCTAAACATTGGAGGAGAGCAGGCTGAGTTTCCAACATAGCTATAGAACTGACCAAAGTGTGTTCTCCTGCTTAGTGTGGTCAGTTTTTAATAGGAGAGCAAAGGGACTGGCAGGAACACCAGGGATTTCACACAAAGGAAACAATACAAAGAGAACAGGATACTTTCTCATACAAGTACATGGCACAACAGGCACATATCAAGAATATGAAGTGTTGGGGTAACAAACACTTTTTAAACAGAACTCCAGCCAAACCAGTTGATTAAAATATAAAAAAACAAACTAGCTCCAATAGCCATCTTCACTCAAGCCGTGAATAACTACTCCTACTGCTGCATGCTGTATATCCTCTCGACAGCTCATATGACACTACAGGATGTATGACCTGGCGGAAGGAACCACTGCAAGCAGTGGGAGGAGCAGGTATTTGGCTTATCTGAAGGGTGGTGGGGGTGGCATTTACAGGAACCGATCACCCTTTTTTCCCACTGAAGCAGCTAAATTCTGGCAGAAGGGAGAGGATGAAAAGCCAGCTTTTATCTGCTGCTAGGGAAAATACAGGGGATCAGTTCCTGTAAAATTCTACCCCACTCCTGTCCAGGTTCAGGGATTTGGCAAGGAAGGGACATGATCTACCTGTTACTTGCCTGCGGTGGATGGGTAGATCACAATCGATGGGTTGCCAAACCCTGCTCTAGAGGCAGTAAGGGTAATATAAAACACGAAAACAAGCTAATTTTTCACTGTGTGCAAAACAGTTGGCTCCCCAACTATTAAAACAGAAGGTTATGGTAGCATGGCATGCAGATTTATGAAGCATAGCACAGTTAGCATAGTATTTACGGATAGTGTTTCTTTATTGAGACATAATTCAAGGACCTTTAGTCCCATACTCCATTAACATTTTTTTTTTGCATGGTCAAATGTAAAAGAATTGCACCGATTGATTTTTCTATTTGCTATTGCTTTTTATGGTGACATTGAGTTCTGGAAATACATTGATTTGGTTTACATGGAAAATCCCTTCTGGCTAGGTTTTACGCATTCTTACCATTATTGTTTGTGTTGAGTGGACATGTGAAATACCAGGAGTAAACCAAGTTTATAAACTGTATGGCATAATGCAGTTTTTCTTTATAAGAACCTTTATTACACACATATGTATTCATGTGTTTAGATATACAACTTTTTAAATGCATTCTGGCCATGGCTGGTTTATATTACCTTTGTTCTAGAATATGAACGTGCAGTCTTCAAACAAAACTATTTTTACATTTACCCGTTCTGAGCCTGGGGTTATTTAGCAGAAGTGACAGTGCTATGTTCAGGAGTGGGCAGATATCACTCAAATTGTTTAAATCAGGTTGATGTCTCAAGATACAAAGTAGCTAACAGTAATTCCAAATAAACTAACATGTGCAATAAAGCAGTGTAATGAGCAGAAATGATGTGCGATGTTAGTTCATGGAAAAATGGTTGGTATGCACTATTAAAGCTACTCTAAATCATAAATTTGAAAGCTGAACTAAAGGCAAACAGCTAATTACACAGATGAAATGCATACACAAAAACTATTTTGCATGCCAAAGGTTTTTACTTTCTGTCTTTCCAGTCCTGAGGTATACACAGTCCTGTCTAGAACAGGAGGGGACCTGATCTTTCTCAGCTTCAGTTCCACTTTTACTTTCAAGTCACCATCCACCCTGTGTGTGGACAGTGAAAAGAGAAGCAGCACATTGATCAGCCGATCTCTCAGTCACTCTGCTGTGTATAAGGAATGAAAGCTAATCCCAAGTCAAATTCAAGTACTTGCACTACTTGAATTTAAAAAAATACATTTGACGATGTATTTTTTTTTTTTTTTTAATTTTTTATTTAGTCAAAGGACATGGTTCAAGGACATACAATGCAATATGAACAGTTTTGGTATACTATACCTCATTACAAGTGTGCATAACATAAAATAAAACATTGTAGACTCAGGATGACATTATGTCCATTGGCTACCCGAGGTGTCTTGTATATGCCAGGCTAGGCCAGACTGAGCGTTGGCCTATGTGGGGGTGGGGACAAACACAACCGGGAAGGGAGCTCTGGTTGTCCCCACCCACCCAGACCTTGAAAATGAATGAAAACAGTTGAGCCGAAAATCTGATGTGTATAAATCAACATGCACAAACAGTATGTAACAGTATTACGAAGAGCAGCAAGTGCGGTAAATAATATGTCTGGTAACTTAAACTGTAACTTTAACCATAACAGACGGTATGGTCAACCTTGACATGTAACCCAATGTACATAGGGATTCAATGCAAACCACACCTCAAGAGTCTGCTTGTATGCATGAGCGTTCCCCCGTCCCCAAAGGGAGAAGGAAATCTCCAGACATCCATGGATACTGATGTCCAGCTCACTTCAATCACAGCAGAGGTAGAACAGTGTCCCAGAGGTGTTTACAAGGGCCCATCATAAGTTTGAGGCCTCCATGGGGATGGGAGGAAAGGTATGGGGGGGGGAGTGGGGGTAAGGGGGGGGGGGGAGGGTTGGGGGATGGGAAAGATAGTAGGATTAGGATTAGGAGGAGAAGGATGGGTATGGGGGGGAAGAGGCTCGGGGAAGGTAGGGCCATAGCCACCAGAACCTGTATCTCATACCAAGGAAGGGGTTACATGTCAGTCACCAGGCACAAGGATGGTGAGATGTATACCTCAATGGACAGCAGAGAGAACATGCCACGTAAGACTACTGGGTAACACTGATGACTGACACATAGCCCACCCCACTAGAAGGGCTGTACGCGTCTTCACTGAAATTACACAATATTTGCAAATCTACCATTGTTGAAGAGCTCCAGCCCCCAATCAGCAGACCCATGGAAGAAGTTTGACATGGCAATATCAGGCATGAAAATGTTAAATATTAAGGCAGACAAATCTAGATATGAACATGCAATGACCCCCTTGCCTTAGTGCAGCTTATAGTAAACAATACATATTCCTGATTGAGCCAGATTAACCACGGTGCAATAGTAAACATTAGGCAGAGGCAGGGGGAAGACTGGAGGGCATCACAGCTACAGTCAGGTCCATAAATATTGGGACATCAACACAATTCTAATCTTTTTGGCTCTATACACCACTACAATGGATTTGAAATGAAATGAACAAGGCACCAAAAGTAATGGGACAGATTAACAATCATCCATCAAACTTTCACTTTTTAATACTTGGTTGCAAATCCTTTGCAGTCAATTACAGCCTGAAGTCTGGAACGCATAGACAGAACCAGACACTGGGTTTCATCCCTGGTGATGCTCTGTCAGGCCTCTACCTCAACTGTCTTCAGTTCCTGCTTGTTCTTGGGGCATTTTCCCTTCAGTTTTGTCTTCAGCAAGTGAAATGCATGCTCAATCGGATTCAGGTCAGGTGATTGCCTTGGCCATTGCATAACATTCCACTTCTTTCCCTTAAAAAAATCTTTGGTTGCTTTCGCAGTATGGTTCGGGTATTGTCCATCTGCACTGTGAAGCGCCGTTCAATAACTTCTGAAGAATTTTGCTGAATATGAGCAGATAATTTTGCCCGAAACACTTCAGAATTCATCCTGCTGCTTTTGTCAGCAGTCACATCATCAATAAATACAAGAGAACCAGTTCCATTGGCAGACATACATGCCCACACCATGACACTACCACCACCATGCTTCACTGATGAGGTGGTGTGCTTTGGATCATGAGCAGTTCCTTTCCTTCTTCATACTCTTCTCATACCATCACTCTGGTACAAGTTTATCTTGGTCTCATCTATCCATAGAATGTTGTTCCAGAACTGTGAAGGCTTTTTTAGATGTTGTTTGTCAAACTCTAATCTGGCCTTCCTGTTTTTGAGGCTCACCAATGATTTACATCTTGTGGTGAACCCTCTGTATTCACTCTGGTGAAGTCTTCTCTTGATTGTTGACTTTGACACACGTACACCTACCTCCTGGAGAGTGTTCTTGATCTGGCCAACTGTTGTGAACAGTGTTTTCTTCACCAGAGAAAGAATTCTTCTGTCATCCACCACAGTTTTTTTCCGTGGTCTTCCGGGTCTTTTGGTGTTGCTGAGCTCACCGGTGCATTCTTTCTTTTTAAGGATGTTCCAAACAGTTGATTTGGCCACACCTAATGTTTTTGCTATCTCTCTGATGGGTTTGTTTTGTTTTTTCAGCCTAATGATGGCTTGCTTCACTGATAGTGACAGCTCTTTGGATTTCATATTGAGAGTTGACAGCAACAGATTCCAAATGCAAATAGCACACTTGAAATGAACTCTGGACCTTTTATCTGCTCCTTGTAAATGGGATAATGAGGAAATAACACACACCTGGCCATGGAACAGCTGAGCAGCCAATTGTCCCATTACTTTTGGTCCCTTAAAAAGTGCAGGGCACATATACAAACTGTTGTAATTCCTTCACCGTTCACCTGATTTGGATGTAAATACCCTCAAATTAAAGCTGAAAGTCTGCAGTTAAAGCACATCTTGTTCGTTTCATTTCAAATTCATTGTGGTGGTGTATAAAGCCAAAATGATTAGAATTGTGTCGATGTCCCAATATTTATGGACCTGACTGTATGTAAAAAAAGAGAAAAAACACAGTATAATTCTTTAACAGGAAAATATTTAGGCTCTAAGACCTTGTTGAAGAATCTGGTATGAAGTCACTGAGTGTACTGCTAGACGGGAGTCATGTAACAGAGGAAAAAATTGAGACACAAAGTCCTCGCAGCCATATCGGGTCAGGTGTCACAGCCTGTGAGCGGTATACAAGTACGCACCTGTAGAGCTGCAAGGAGGGCCGGAGGACCTCTAAAGTGCAGTTAAGGGAGAGAGCCAGCCACCCCGGCTGTATGTTAGTGGCGGGGACTGCTAGGCAGTGTTAATTTAGTCGACTAAAATACGACTAAAACTAAAACAATTTTAGCGATGGGGGGAGGGTCCAGAGACAGTGATAGCCAGCGCGGAAGATATTCCAGAGGGTAGTATTGGGGGCATTAATGGTAGGTTAACCAAAGCACAAAAACACAAGGTGAGTATAGTAGCAAGTCCTAGTTGCAATCTTGAAACACCCAATACGAGGACAATATGCGACCGGTCTAAACTATGTGGCATGTTCACCAATGCCAGGAGCCTGGCGGACAAGATGGGTGAACTAGAGATACTGTTGTACAAGGAGGATTTGGATTTTGTGGGAATTTCAGAGACCTGGTTTAACAGCTCTCATGATTGGCTGGCAAACATTCAAGGGTATACCCTATACCGCAAGGATAGAGAGGGTAAAAAAGGGGGAGGGGTATGCCTATATATCAAGAATAATGTACAAGTGAATGTGAGAGATGACATCACTGAGGGGGCTAGGGAGGAGGTGGAATCTTTATGGGTAGAGCTCCAAAGGGATGAAGCTAAGGGGAAAATAATACTGGGAGTATGCTATAGGCCCCCTAACCTGAGGGAGGAAGTGGAGACGGATCTCCTATCACAAATTGGATTAGCAGTAAGGATGGGAAGTGTTATCATAATGGGGGATTTTAATTATCCAGACATAGACTGGGCGGAGGGAACCGCGCATTCATTTAAGGCTCGCCAGTTGCTTAGTGTCTTGCAGGACAATTTTATGGGTCAGATGGTAGACGCACCAACTAGAAATAAAACATTACTAGATCTACTGATTACCAACAATACAGACCTGATAACAGATGTGGAAATACGGGGAAATTTAGGTAACAGCGATCACAGGTCAATTAGTTTCAGTATAAATCACACAAATAGGAGACATGAAGGGAACACAAAGACACTGAATTTCAAAAGAGCCAACTTCCCTAAACTACAAACCTTGCTAAAAGGCATAAATTGGGATAAAATATTAGGAACAAAGAATACGGAGGAGAGATGGGTTTGCTTTAAGAGCATATTAAATAAGGGCATTAGCCAATGTATCCCATTGGGTAATAAATTTAAAATTTATTTAAAAAATACAAGGTTGAGGGATCATCCACAGCATTCAGAATTTATAAAGAATGCAATAAGAAATGTAAGGGTGCAATTAGGATGGCTAAGATAGAACATGAAAGACACATAGCGGAGGAGAGCAAAAAAAATCCCAAGAAATTCTTTAAGTATGTAAACAGTAAAAAAGGAGGACAGACCATATTGGCCCCATAAAGAATGAGGAAGGACATCTGGTTACAAAGGATGGGGAGATGGCAAAGGTATTGAATTTATTCTTCTCCTCAGTCTTCACGAGTGAATCGGGGGGCTTCAATAACCAAAACTGCAGTGTTTATCCTCATGACACAACACAGGAGCACCTACATGGTTAACAGAGGACGGAATTAAAATTAGACTTGAGAAACTTAACATTAATAAATCACCGGGACCAGATGGCTTGCATCCGAGGGTACTTAGGGAACTCAGTCAGGTGATTGCCAGACCGTTGTTCCTAATTTTTACAGACAGTCTATTGACTGGAATGGTACCAGCTGATTGGAGAAAAGCCAATGTAGCACCAATATTTAAAAAGGGCCCAAAAAACATCCCTGGGAATTACAGACCAGTTAGCCTAACATCAATAGTATGTAAACTCTTGGAGGGGATGATAAGGGACTATATACAAGATTTTAGTAATAAGAATGATATCATTAGCAGTAATCAGCATGGATTCATGAAGAATCGTTCTTGCCAAACCAATCTATTAACCTTCTATGAGGAGGTGAGTTGCCATCTAGATAAAGGAAGGCCCGTAGACGTGGTGTATCTGGATTTTGCAAAAGCATTTGACACAGTTCCCCATAAACGTTTACTGTACAAAATAAGGTGCGTTGGCATGGACCATAGGGTGAGTACATGGATTGAAAACTGGCTACAAGGGCGTGTTCAGAGGGTGGTGATAAATGGGGAGTACTCAGAATGGTCAGGGGTGGGTAGTGGGGTTCCCCAGGGTTCTGTGCTGGGACCAATCCTATTTAATTTGTTCATAAACGACCTGGAGGATGGGATAAACAGTTCAATCTCTGTATTTGCAGACGATACTAAGCTAAGCAGGGCAATAACTTCTCCGCAGGATGTGGAAATCTTGCAAAAAGACCTGAACAAATTAATGGGGTGGGCGACTACATGGCAAATGAGGTTCAATGTAGAAAAATGTAAAATAATGCATTTGGGTGGCAAAAATATGAATGCAATCTATACACTGGGGGGAGAACCTCTGGGGGAATCTAGGATGGAAAAGGACCTGGGGGTCCTAGTGGATGATAGGCTCAGCAATGGCATGCAATGCCAAGCTGCTGCTAATAAAGCAAACAGAATATTGGCATGCATTAAAAGGGGGATCAACTGCAGAGATAAAACGATAATTCTCCCGCTCTACAAGACTCTGGTCCGCCCGCACCTGGAGTATGCTGTCCAGTTCTGGGCACCAGTCCTCAGGAGGGACGTACTGGAAATGGAGCGAGTACAAAGAAGGGCAACAAAGCTAATAAAGGGTCTGGAGGATCTTAGTTATGAGGAAAGGTTGCGAGCACTGAACTTATTCTCTCTGGAGAAGAGACGCTTGAGAGGGGATATGATTTCAATGAACAAATACTGTACTGGTGACCCCACAATAGGGATAAAACTTTTTCGCAGAAGAGAGTTTAATAAGACTCGTGGCCACTCATTACAATTAGAAGAAAAGAGGTTTAACCTTAAACTACGTAGAGGGTTCTTTACTGTAAGAGCGGCAAGGATGTGGAATTCCCTTCCACAGGCGGTGGTCTCAGCGGGGAGCATTGATAGCTTCAAGAAACTATTAGATAATCACCTGAATGACCGCAATATACAGGGATATGTAATGTAATACTGACACATAATCACACACATAGGTTGGACTTGATGGACTTGTGTCTTTTTTCAACCTCACCTACTATGTAACTATGTAACTATGTAATTTGAGATGACTAGGGCGGCACAGTGGTGCAGTGGTTAGCACTCTCGCCTAGCAGTAAAAAAGGGTCGCTGGTTCGAATCCCAACCACGACACTACCTGCCTGGAGTTTGCATGTTCTCCCTGTGCCTGCGTGGGTTTCTTCCGGGTACCCCGGTTTCCTCCCACACTCCAAAGACATGCTGGTAGGTTAATTGGCTTCTGTCCAAAAAATTGGCCCTAGTATATGAATGGGGACCTTGGATTGAGGGTAGGGATTGATGTGAGTGTGCGATGTTCAGGGTTAGGGACAAGGGTCAGGGTTGGAGACCCACACTCACTCAGGTTGAACTGGATGGACTGGTGTCTTTATTCAACCTTACTAACTATGTAACTATGTAACTAAAAATGAGACTAAAACTAAAAGCCATTTTAGTCAAAAGACTAAAATGAGACCAAAACTAAAATGCCATTTTAGTCAAAAGACTATGACTAAAACTAAATTGCAATTACTGAAATGTACTGGAGATTATAGTCGACTAAAATGTAGGATATTTTAGTCGACTAAAATGTACTGGAGATTTAGTCGACTAAATACGACTAAAACTCAAACAAGCAGAAGACTAAAATGGGACTAAAACTAAAATGCCATTTTAGTCCTAAGACTAAAATTAACACTGCTGCTAGGAACATCCTCCTTTAGTCCTGTAGTCATGTACCTCACAGCAGCTGGAGTAGAATAAGCATCATCTAGGATTCACAAGACTGTTCTCCGGAGGGGGCACGGGATTTCCTCCGAGGTCTCTGCTGGCATGCTTGAGGGAAACTCCGGGACCTGGAAGGCTGGGGCGACCCCCCGTGTGTGGTATAATCTGGAGCCAATTCAGGATCAGGATAGGTTCCACATCTAGGAAGGCAAATAATTCCGGTAGGTCAGCAGGAGCACAGAGGGTAAAAGATGAGGAGGCTGTCCGAAAGGTGACTGCCAGCGGGTAGCGCCATCTGTAGGTGCAGCCCGGTCTCTAGCTAGGTCAAACAGGGTGCAAATGGGCTCTGCACTGGAGTGTTGCCCTAGACAGGTCTGGGAGAATTTTGATGGGGGCACCGTCAAATTCGGTCTCACTGGATTCATAGGCCGAGTGGAGGATCAGTTCCTTTTGTGGGTAGCGATCTTTCTGGATCGTTAGACCTAGGGCCCAGGGCCTTATGGACCCTGTCTAACTCCACAGTGAGCTGAAGGGACTTGAGGACTTTCTGAAAGATGGCACTTACAGTGGCAGGAAGGTCTTCGGTGACTGTAGCTTCTGGTAGACCCCGCAACCGCAAGTTATTTTTTGCGGCTTCTATCCTCCAGGTCTTCCAGGTGGAGTTGAAGGTCGACCGCCGTGTCTGCCTGGGAAATGCAGGAGCGTCCTAGGGCCGCCACACGATGCTCCAGTGAGGATATCGACGCCTCCCCTGTGTCCACCCTCTCCGAGGAGTGAGTGGACGTTCGCTCTCACCACCTGGATGTCTCGGCGGTGCGTCTCATCCACTCAGAACATCAAGGCCTCAATGTCCTGTTTTGTGGGCAGGGCCTGTAAGAGTGCCCGGATATCTCTGTCTAGGCGGCTTGTGTCTCCCCTCGGTGAGGAGTTAGCCAACTCCGATGGATCCAGACAGAAGAGTGCAGGGGTCTCTGGTAAAGAGTCCGAGACGGAGAAGGTAGGAGATGCAGCCGGGTCTGGCATGGTCTGGGTGCTCCGGCCTGAGCCACGTGGTGCCGCCACTATGGCGCCCGGAGAGATGCGGTGTGCGTGCTGGAAATAATGTTGTTTATCCCCCTGGGAGTTGCGGGAACAGGCTGCATGGGCTGACAATCTTGTCCTGTACTTTCTCGCCATTAGCATGCCAGTGTAACAGGTGGTGGATGTCGGCACTGTGTCAGGATAGGCAGGGGAGGCCCAGAGCTCACAGAATACACGTCTTTACACCGCCATGTCCAGGCCACGCCCCCCCTCAACGATGTATTTATGATTAACACAAAAAAGGTTGATATTTACCTTTCCGCTGAACTGATGTTCGTTCTGCAGAGGCACAGTGGCATAAGAATCTTCAACGACCAAACATGCTTTCATATGTGGCTGTTGCTTGATACCCCTCTGCATTTTGCTTTCTGTGTTCAAACTGCTCCTAAACATAGCACTGCTTCTGAGTTGATTTTAATATCCATTGTGAAAAGCCATTAAATACATAGCACTTTGATAGAACATAGATTTATTTCTCTATCCACTTCCTTTGAATTGGGGAAGTTAATTCCAGGTTCATATGAGACTTTCTTTGCACATGGTGCTGCAAATCAAACAAGTACATGAAACCGCAAATACACCCATCCTAAATATTTTGCAAATATATTTGTTATATACTGTATATAGCCTTTCAAACCCTGTTAAGTGATGACTGTGTGGGTTGTTAATACTAGTCATTTTTCCCTGTGTGTTTCAAAGAGAGAATCTGAATGACTACTGTGGAGACAATTCTGGTTTTCATTCTCACGGATACAAAGACTATTGTGTATATTTGGCCCCATAGAAGCTTTCATGTTCATGTTCTAACTATGTTCTTTGTAAGGCTCCATACACACTGGGCTTAAACATCTGTTCTCTTGGCAGTAAAAAACGCTCATATAGAGTATTTTTTGTACAAAGTTTAGATGAGTTTAGGAGAGTTTTATGTTTTTTCTGTAAGTGAGCTCCAATCAGAAATGTGAACCAGAAGGGTTTTTTTTTCCTGCCTCTAAGGCCTCATGTACACTGCTGCTGGTAAACGGACGAAGCAGTTGGGCGTTTTTTTTTCAGCTGCCCCTGAACTCTCCTCTATGTTATCTTATCAGTACATGTACACAGGGTCGTTTATAGTTGTTTCTAGGCAGTAGAGTTTAGATGCTTTTTTTGGAAAGCAAAAAAATGCGTTCAGGACGGATGTTCAAGGGCATTTGAAACGCCAAATGCCTGTAACAGCTTGTTAAAGTGTGTAAGCATTTTTAATGGAGATATATTTTTGACTATTTAAAAAAAAAAAAACGCTTCTAAACGCGGCATATAAACGTGGCAAAACGGACGTTTTTTAACTTCGGTTACTATCTGTCAAGTTAAATCGTTCAGGAGAGGTTTTAGAACATCCTGTGTACATTGAGCCTAAGCGTTGAGCTCAAAATATGCCTGTTATCATCCTAATGTGCATGGACACATAAGATAACATTAAACTGCTTCTACAGGCAGTACACAAAACTCCTGTAGAAGCAATGTTTTTTTTAAGCCAGTGTGCATGGAGCCTTAAAGAGGAGTTCTGCCCACCCCTTTAAAAATTTAAAGTCATCTAAGCGAGCTGCGCTCTCTCACTGGCCCGGCAGAAGGGGTGGGAGGAGGGCCGAGCTGTAACGTACTTCGCCGCGGCCCGGTCTCCCGGAAGTAGGGAAGGGAACCTATCAAAAACAGGTCCCCGTTCCCGCCTCCCCCCCTGAAAGATGCCAAATGTGGCACCGAAGCGGGGGGGAAGAAGACGAATAAGCAGAATTTCCACTTTTGGGCAGAACTCCGCTTTAAGAGTTTTGTAGGCATAGCCCAAGGTTACCATTTATAAAGCTCATCTCCAGCCAAAACTTTGTTGCTGTTTCTTGCTTTACCATAACTTCTATGCCCATGACACCCTGTCATCAGGGCATGAAGTGAGAAGAAATGGCTTACAAGAAGAGGGAGGGTCTCGCTTAAGCAAGACGCTCATTCATAGTCCTCTTTACAGGCTAGAAGATGACACAAAAGGCTGCAGAGTTGTTTAAAGGAATGGTAGTGTCCACCCCCTGGCTTGGCCTGGCCTATAAAGTGGCAGAGGTGGCGGAACAGTATAAAACTTTTTTTTTGTCTGGTAAAATAATTCACATAAACTAATATAAGATATGCAGGTAAAAAGATAATATCATTAGTTATGTGGATTTTGATCTAATGGGTGAAGTGTTAGAAGGCTATGTCAGACTACTAGGTTACCAGTGTGCCGCAGAACAACTATCATGTTTCTTGGGACCCATTCGAAACAATTTCAATAGGTGCATACATATAGTTGCCCATAGGACATTAACTCTGCTATAGCATAACAAATTCACCATTATCACAAAATAATGTCCTGGCAAAATACACCTTAAAACAGAGTTCCACCCAAAAGTGGAACTTCCGCTCATTGTACTCCTTCCCCCCTCTGGTGCCACATTTGCCACCTTTCGGGGGGAGGGGGAAAGGATACCTGTCTTTCACAGGTATCCTGTCCCCATTTCCGGGAGCCTCAGCCACAGGTATTTGCGTCATCGCTAGGGCTCCCTCCTCCTCTCTCCTCCTTCCCTTGCCGCCGGGCCAGTAGGAGAGAGGAGTGAAGCCTCGCGCATGCGCAGTAGGGTTCCTGGCGTGAAGCCGTAAGGCTACATTGCCGGGTTCCCTTACTTGCAATGGAGGCTGCATGCACGCGACAGCTGATGGAAACATCAGCTACGGACTCCAGGACAGGTAAGTGTCCGATTATTAAAAGTCAGCAGCTGCAGTATGTGCAGCTGCTGGCTTTTAATTTTTCAGTGGTGGGTGGACCTCTGCTTTAAACCCTTTAGACTACTTATGCCTGAAGTTGGCTGAGATTGGAGATTCTCAATATTAAAGTGGTACAAAAGAGGTTTTTTTATACCAAATGTTCTGTTACATGAACATGGAGATAAAAATAGCACACATCTGTGCATTTTATGGAAAGGGCCAGGGATTTGTTTCTGTTTTTTTGTTCCATAGACTTTACTTTAATGACTCAAACATGTATATTGAAAAATGCAAAATGCACCTGGAATATGCAAACTGCAACCTGCATAGGTGTGAATCAGGCCTTACACTTGCACCCTCTCCTCTTTTTGGACTGAATTGCAAAATATTTTACACATTGCCAGTCTTCACCCAGCTGCCCCTAGAACAACATGATTTACTTGCAATTCCTATCATTCTACAAGAGATTACCCCAGCTTTTCATAGATTTCCAATTTATACAATTTCATATCCTGATGGCCTCCCTCTGGAGTGGAATAAAGCCAATAGTGATCTTATTCCCCCCCCCCCCATTTCCTTCTTTTGAGAAATTGGACATTAAGTCCCAGTTCACTTTATTGCGATGCAGGAAACCGCATGTGATTCAGAGAGGAATCGTACTGCATTCATATTGAAATCACATGTGATTCTTTGCAATTCGATTTGAGCCATTCATTTTGTATGGCTCGAATTGTACCGCGCCCGCAAGAAAGGTGCCAGCACCTTTTTTGTTCTGTGCTGGAATTGATTTGCACGGGTGTTCACACCCATGTGATCCGATTCAGCTAGTCACACTGCAAACCGTATTTGGGGCATGGTTAACATAACATAGACACCCACAACGGTTCACGTGAATAGAGTGCGATTGTGATGCAGTGTGGGAAACGCACAGGAATTGCTAAGAAAGGAATCCCGCACCACATCAGTGTGAACCAGCACTTAAAGAATGTGTGATGCTATGATGACTTTATTTCCCAAAACAGGGAGGAATAAAGAATATTGTGAATTGTATAGGCCAATTTTTTTTTTTTTAAATGGCGATGTAAAGATCCTAGCAAAAGTTGTCTCCTTGTGACTGGCAAAAGTCTTGCTTTCGCTTATTCATCCAGATCCATCTGGCTTCATGCTGGGGAAAAGCACTCTGCTAATATTTGAGGCCTATACCCCAATATCTTCAACATTTGTCAGTGGCAACAAACTGACTTGGTGGGGAATGTGGCAAGATCCAGCTGCCACTTTGTTTCATTGACTGTTGGTTTAGATTACTTTTTCCGACTGTGTTGGTGCAAGAGACAGGGAGAGAAGTTCCCTGGCCAGATTTACACTATGTTGTCAAGTGTGTTTATGTGTGTATATGTCCTTAAAGTGGTTCTAAAGGCAGACGTTTTTTTTTTATCTTAATGCATTCTATGCATTAAGATAAAAAAAAACCTTCTTTGTTCAGTAGCCCCCCTCAGCCCCTCTAATTCTTACCTGAGCCCCATCTCGATCCAGCGATGTTGCACTAGAGCCTCAGCTGTCTGGGACTCTCCTTCCTGATTGCCCGAGACACAGCCATTGGCTCCTGCTGCTGTCAATCAAAGTCCGTCAACCAATGAGGAGAGAGAGGGGGTTGGGCCGAGCCACATCTCCGTGTCTAAATGGACAGGCAAAGCAGCTGCTTGACTCGGGTGCCCCCATAGCAAGCTGCTTGCTGTGGGGGCACTCGGCAAGAAGGAGGGGCCAGGAGCGCTAGCGGAGAACCCGAGAAGAGGAGGATCTGGGCTGCTCTGTGCAAAACCACTGCACAGAGCAGGTAAGTATAACATGCTTGTTATTTTTAAACCCCAAAAAAACACAAGACTTTAATTGCTGTATAGCAGTTTTTTGACATTGTAAAATGAAAAGAAACACACAGAAACAAAATGTGATGGAATCAGCAATTTTTCCACTTGCAGTCCATTTTACATTTTAACTGGCTGTGAATAAAAATAGATTTACTAATGGTTTATTCTTGGATTTGGATGTATATGAGAAAGATACATGCAACTTGCCTGTTTGGTTTATACAGTTATGAAAAATGTAGCCATTCACACCTGGCTTGTAAATAGGCCATGCTAGTGTGGCAGTTCTAGGTTTTTGGCGCTGTTGAGCCATAATTGACACAGTTACTAAATCCCAGATCTTGTTCTGAGATGTTCTAGTAGTTAATCTCTGTGCTGATGAGACAGTGGCATGCACAACCTTTGGCACAATAAATATAATTTTGAGTATGGGCTCTGTCTCTTTCCTCATACCTCACCCACATTCATTATTGCTGCATGCCCAGTCTTTTCTGAAAAAGACGATGCTATTCTTTGTAGACACACCTGTAATTTAATTGAGTCACTTGCTATGATACACAATTTACTAACTACAGTATTTTATTGCACAATTCAGCTTTCCTTTGTAAACCAACATAAGCACAGTTGATTATTAACCATTTTTATTTCCAAATGAGTTAAAGAAGTAGGGTATTTCTATAATAAACATTGCTGAGATTTTTTTTTAGTTGAAAACGAATCTGTGTGCATGAGAAGAGGCTAAAACGTATCATTGGATGTTTGTGTTCTTCAGGGCCTCATATAGCACTGCATTGAAACCAGGCATGATTCTGTGATAGACATCTCTGCATGGGCTCAGGAATACTTTGGATAGTAGCCGTGCCATCCAGAAATGCAAGGTAAAGCTTTATCATGCAAAGATGAAGCCATATCGTGCAAAGAAAAAGGCACCATCAATGCTAAAAGATGTATATCTAGGTTTTAGAGCAGCATATGCCCACATCCAGAGGCCTCACATTTTTCAACAGGACAATGCTAAACCGCATACTAGAACACAAAAGAAGGTGCTTCTAAGTGCAGTAAAACCAAGACTTTAATTGCCAAAAAAAGGTTAAAAATACTTACAAGAGGGGATGTGTATACAGGCTCATAAAATAATAATAGACGACCAGCAGGAGGTTCTCTCTGGATTATCCAATCTGCGTGTCTCCTAGCCAGCTGCGTGTCAGACGACCTGAAAGATCCGCCATGCTGCTGTAACCAGTGTGGAACGCAGTACCTGGATGTGATGTCAGCAGGGTACTGCGTTCCACTCTCGTTACGGCAGCTGGTGATTTAACTGGGTGACCCTGCCCCTTCTGACATCACGTGACATCAGAGGGGGATGGGTCACCAGTTTACGTCACCTGGTGGCCCCGCCCTTGCCTATATAACAGCTGTCACAGCCAAGAGACAGCAGTCGGCGGGATGCCTTCCATAGAGGTGGAGCTTTTTTTTATCTATTTTCCAGATCCATCGGGCGCCGTGATTAAAGATGGATGGACATCGTGGGACACTTTTTTTTTTAATAAAAGAATTGTCAAAAATTGTCTCCTGTCGTTTTTACTTTTTTAAAACTTTTTTTGGCAAATGGGTAGGGGTACAATATTCACATGGGGGGGCGGGATCTGGGGGCCCCCTTGTTAAAGGAGGCTTCCAGATTCCGATAAGCCCCCCACATCCTTCTTTTTTTTTTTTTTTTTATACATTTTGGTGCGGGGTTCCACTTAAAATCCATACCAGACCTGAAGGGAACCCCAACGCCATTTTTTTTTTTTATTTTGTCATGGAGTTCCCCTTAATATCCATAGCAGACCTGAAGGGCCTGGTATGGATTGGGGCGGGGGGGGGGGGCGCACGCTGTTTTTTTCAATGGTTTTTCATCTATATTACCTGGAGCCGACAATACATTACAGCCCCGAGCAATTTTAAATGACATTTTTTCCTTCAGAAATGTCATTTTGCTGCAGTACTGTAATAAACATCGGAAAGATGCGCTACTTTACAGGCAGACTAAGGCCCCCCAGGCACGATATTTAAAGGAATATTTCATTTTTATTGTTTTACTTTAAGCATTATTAAAATCACTGCTCCTGAAAAAACGGTCGTTTTTAAATCTTTTTTGGGGCAGTACACAGGTCCCCATACACTTTTCATGGTAATAACTTGCATATAAGCTTTTAAAGTGATCACTTTTGATTTTTCATGTTCGTGTCCCATAGACTTTAACAGTGTTCGCATGTTTGCACACATTTTTTGTCTGTTCGCATGTTCTGGTGCGAACCGAACCGGGGTGTTCGGCTCATCCCTAATTTTAATGAAGCAATCATATCTTTCAAAAATCAGTTGCCCTAAATGGGAGTTCATTCAAAAGACAATTGTTTTCATCTAAAATAAAAGGAAAAATCAGTCCTTATGTTAAATCCAATAAACATTTTTCAGATAATTTTTGTGTTGAATTCAAGCAAAAGATAACAATAAAAAATTAAAATCGACGATTGATCATTTGTCTATCATTGTGTCATGTGAGACATGTATTTATCGCAATAGCTTGTCCTCGTTTCAGCTGAGAACAAATGAGAATGACAGAAAACGACAAATGGGCGTCCGCAACTCTGCGGTAAAGTCAGATGCCGCGGGGATGGAGGGGGTATTTAGGGACTCTCAGGGCAGCGGTGAATTTGCTGCGGCCGCTCGCCCTAATGGACATTTGCATAAGACAGTCATGTAGGCTTCAGGTAGGTGAATCCTCTATGGTAGTGAGATGCTAATTGAATCTGGATGCATCGCTTGTCAGATTAATATCCAATTATGTTGTTGGTTGTAGGGGATTATCCTTGTATGAAGGTATTACCTGCATGCCGACTCTGCTTTGTCTTATCTGGACTACATTGGTGTATGGAAAAGGGGAATCCTTGTCTTCCCATTGAGGGATTGTCAACTTTGGAGTGAGATGGCTATAAGATGAGCCTATATTGATTTTATTGTGCATGATTAGTTGAGACACCTATTCGCATAGCTGTTTTTATATAATTTTTTTAGAATAAACAGCTTTTTCTTCTATTAAGTTGCACACTGGATTTGAAGTATTGATCTCCCTATTAGTGACAAGAATGTTTATTGGAATTCTATTGGAATGTGTTCAATTTATTTCCATAACCATATGCTAGGATATGGTAGGCATAATAGATTAGATAGACAATAAGTGTATGTTTAAACTTCAGCAAACCAAACAAACTATAATATATGAACGTTAAACAGTATTGGACTTCGTTTTCTTTGTCCAATTGTAATTGGTTTCATATCCCTGCAGATTCCACCAAGGGGCTTATCCTCTCTATGACACACTGATATTTTGCTGAGCTATCTACTTGTGGTTTTTTGCTAGTTCTCTGAATTCGTGTTCACATTTGGGGTGAGATTCTTTTCATCAGATGACCTATATATAGTATTGTATTCTGTCTATGTATATACGCAAATTAGTTGCTTTGAGATTTGTAGACCATGTATGGTCTTTATTTGTATTATAAATTTATAATATTTTTTGTTTATTTATAGTGATATTGTACATAAAGTCTTACAAATTGTCCTGAAGAAGCCATAGCCCCCGCGAAACATGTAGAGTCGAAAACTTTTGTACAAGGACCGTATGAAATTGTTCATGTTGGTGTTAATATATGACTTTTAATGATGTTTACCAAAATAAAATTTGTTTTCTTATATAATTGTCTCTAATTTGAATAATATACACCTTAAAATTCCATTTCCTACTTCTCTATTTGAAATTTTTCTAATTTGGAGAGGTTGTGCATCTAGGTAAGACCTGGTATCCTTGGGGAACCTATTTACATATTGATTAATTGTCTATCATTATGGGTATGGCCAGCATAAGGTTAGGTGAAAAAAAGTTCTAGCTATTCTGTATTGCAGGAATAGCCATAAAAATGGTGCGCTGTCTAGTTTAATAAAGAAAAAAATAATAAACAATACATCAAAAACAATGACTAATAATGCGATGTCTGTTTAAATAAAGTGTTATTTGTGCTATGAAACATTGTACTATGGTCTGTTACCCTGAAGACATGGCTTACTACGAAACGTGTTTGGTGGAGCCTATTTCGTGAAGTCACTGCGTACGCTACCAATCGGCAGGTGTCGCCATTTACATGCTTTTAACTTGATATGCTTGTGAGTATTGTTTTATTAATAAATAATAGATATTGAAGATATTGGGCCATGGTATGGTATTTTTCTTCATTTGAGTGACACTGGCATATTTCCCAGAGCAGGAGAACGGTGTCTGAAGTATGGTCCAGTGGTGTTCCTCTCAATGTTGAATTGATGACTGGGGGATTTTGATCAATCACATTTGCCTAACCTCCTGTAACGTGGAGGTTAGCCTTTGCTAAGCAGCTCCTCTTTTTCTGGTGGTGGTTTTACACTCCCAGGTGGTGTCTTATCATTATGGCATCGGTGGTGAGAGCAGTGGATGGACTTTTACATGTTAACTGCATGGACATTTATAATATGAATTCTGGACTTTATGCACTTTATTGAGTCTTTGTTGCATGAGACACTTTGGTGGATCATTGGGATCTTGTTTCATAGCACATACAGCACTTTACTTAAAATGGTTGTAAAGGCAGATTGTTTTTTTATCTTAATGCTTTCTATGCATTAAGATAAAAACCCTTCTGTGTGCAGCCGCCCCCCTCAGCCCCCCTAATACCTACCTGAGCCACATCTAGCTCCAGCGATGCTGCAGGAGTGTCTCGGATGCCTGGGAGTCCCCTCCTCATTGGATGAGACAGGAGCACGACATCATTGGCTCCCGCTGCTGTCAATCAAAGTCAGTCGGCCAGTGAGAGAAAGGGGGCGAGGTTGGGCTGTGGCTCCATGTCTGAGTGGACTCGGGGAGCTGATACTCGGCTCGGATGCCCCCATAGCAAGCTGCCTGCAGTGGGGGCACTCAACAGGAGGAAGGGGCCAGGGGCACTGAAGAGGGACCTGAGAAGAGAAGGATTCAGGCTGCTCTGTGCAAAGCCACTACACAGGACAGATAAGTATAACATTTGTTATTTTTAACTAAAAAAAAACAAGATTTTACAATAACATTAAAGAGAGAACACAATATCAGTTATTGTCATTTATTGTTTTTGATGTTTCATAGCGCATAGCATATTATTAGTTCTTGTCTATGATGTTTCATAGCACAAATAGCACTTTTTTTTAAAGAGATAGCACATTATTGTTGTTGATGCATTGTTTATTATTTTTTCTTTATTCAATTAGACAGCACACCTTTTTTTTATAAGTTTTATGGTTATCCAGTACTCAGATATAGTGGTTGCAGCAGTCTGGACCTGTGATAGATGGCAAGTGCAGTTTGCTTTTTTGTTTTAATATTGCAAGGATACTGGCAAACTTCACTGCAGACTTAAAACCTGATCAGCCATAACATTATGAGATTTTCGAGAGAAAATAGAACACTACACACCCAATCGCAGTCTTCGATCATCTAACCAAAACCTCCTCCTCATTCCCAAATACCGCTACAAATCAAAGGGAGAATGAAGATTTGCAGTCCAAGGACCACGGCTATGGAACGCTCTTCCGACTTACATTCGCATGGAAGAAAACCATCAGGCCATCAGGAAAAAACTAAAGACCTACCCCTTCTAGGAAGCTGACAACACAGAACGGCTCTAGCGCCTTGAGGCGATTCAGTTCGCATTTGCAGCTGTTTACAAATCATTCATTCATTCACCCACCATAACCCTTTGAGGCATGAACTCCACAAGACCTGTATATAAATGCTTTGGTATGTAGCAGCAAGCTGCCAATAGTAAATCATTTTTGTCTTGTAAGTTGCAATATGGGGCCTTAAATGATTGCAACGGTTTTTCCAGTGCTTCCCACAGATGCTTGATTAGATTGAGATCTGGAGAATTTGGAGGCCAAGTCTAAATCTCAAACTTGTTGTTAAGTTTGTCAAAACATTCTTGAATTCATCAGACCAGGCCACTCGCTGCCATGGGTCCATGGTCCAGTTTTGATGTGCCCATTGTAGGTGCTTTTGGTTGTGTTCACAGGTCAGCATGGGCACCTGCTGCGGTTACGCAGCCCCATATGCAACAAACTGCAATGCATTTTGTGTTCTGACACCGTTCTACCGGCACCTACGTGACCTTTTTCAGTAATTTGCGCTACAGTACCTATTCTATTGTATCAGACTACATGGATCAGCCTTCGCATTTCTAGATGCCCTATGACTATTACATTGCAACTCCTCATTCTGGCAGCGTGAGACAAGTAGGCCTTGTCTCTGGACTATAACATAGGTCTGACCCACAAAACTAGGATTTCCATGGCCTGGTGGAGTGAGTCAGGAAAATCTTTCCTCCCATTGGGTTGGAAGGTTCTCATGATGGATGCCTAGATACTCATAATGCCAATGACTTGGTCGCTGGAAGAAGCTTGTCTCCTGATTAAACATCCTGGAGCTGAGTGGTTATCTTTTTAACGCTGGACTTCTCAGTTGTGAGAACATTTAATCAGGATTCAGTTGGACAACCCCACAACCTTTGGCTTATGTCAACCATCAGGGAGGAACCAGAAGATTTGCAGTTGAAAGAGAAGTGAATCAGATGCCAGATTTGGATCTGCAGGCTTTCAGGTTCAACGGCAAACTAGCAGGTTTTTCTCCAGGTGCACGGTTCCACTTGCCTTCACGGTGGATGCTCTGATGACTCAGTGGGCTCAGCTCAACCTGATCAATGCCTTTCCTCTTCCATCCTGCTTCTTGGTAAATGGCTTGGATGGCCTGGTTGGTAACTTACCGTAATATACTTTTCCTTTGAGTGCATTAAGATCCATGTATGATCCACTCCTACTATGGCTTGCTACAAAAACTGAAGCATGTTGGGAGTAGGAGGGATTATACTAGGTTGTCTTTACAGCTTTGATTGCTAGTGTCTAATCTCCTGAAGGCAGCAGTATGGTCAAGTGTGCCCAGATTACTTCATCATGTGTCCTCAATGTACTCCAAGAAAGGGATTTTATGGAAATACTGATGTTCTCCAAATTAGCCATAAACCCTGGAGCGCCTTATTATGTGTATGTGTGAAATGTAGGTGACATATACACCTCATTCACAATCCTGCCAGCCAGAGCCTCACTATATGTAATATATACAGCAGCCAACCAGTCAGCTAGGTGATACCCCCCTCTACCTCCACTTCTGTTTTTGACACCCTTCACGCTACTTATCCTGTTTTTGTGCACCATGTTTAATGATGCAAAGTTTGTATGTGCCTGGCCACATATCCCTGAAAAAAGCGGTTTCAACTTACATCTGAAATGGCTGTACTAACTATCAAACAACAAATATAGAACGTAAAAAATTAGTCAGAGCAATCCAATAATGAATGATTCACTAAGATGAGCCATCGAGCTGTGCAAGCAGGCTTCTTAAAAGGTGCCTAAAGCTCCACCTACTGGCTCAGAAGCATAAGGCATATTGGTAAAAAAAAAATATTGAGTAAAAATGCTTTTTTTTTTTTAAATCTTGACCTTAGTAATGATTTAATGTGCACAAATACTATCAGTTCCCTTTAAATGTAATTTTCCAAATATTATGCTCCGTACACACGGTCGGACATCGATCGGACATTCCGACAACAAAATCCATGGATTTTTTCCGACAGATGGCTCAAACTTGTCTTGCATACACACGGTCACACAAAGTTGACGGAAAATCCGATCGTTCTGAACGCGGTGACGTAAAACACGTACGTCGAGATTATAAACAGAGCCGTAGCCAATAGCTTTCGTCTCTTAATTCACTCTGAGCATGCGTGGCACTTTGTGCGTCGGATTTGTGTACATACGATCAGAATTTCTGACAACGGATTTTGTTGTCCGAAAATTTTATAGCCTGCTCTCAAACTTTGTGTGTCGGAAATTTCGATGGAAAATGTGTGATGGAGCCTACACACGGTCGGAATTTCCGACAACAAGGTCCTATCACACATTTTCCTTCGGAAAATCCGACCGTGTGTACGGGGCATTAGAGTGTGCAAGTGGGTGCTTCTGTATCCACAATTTCCCCTCAATTCGGCCCTGCTCCTCTAACCAGTAAATATGTAACATGGGCTTTGCTTCTGTGTTAAATATTAGTTCTGTAACTATACTTTGCTAATAATTGTCATCCACAACCAAACCTACTGGATGTTGATTTTGCCTCCTTTTTTCTGGCTAATTAGCATGCTTATCTAAAATACTGGTTGTTAACTATAGTAAATCAAGCCCCACAGCTGGCCATACATTATACATTTTTCTCATGCAATTTCCTTTAGATTCACCTTCAACTATGTAGTGCAAGGGCCTGCCTGATTGTATACAAATTGAAAAAGTCTAGGTTTGACATCATATTATTTGGTTTTGGTAAATCTAAAGAAAAATTGTACAAGAAAATTGTATAATGTATGGCCAGCCTTAGAGAGTTAGTGGTATAGTCATATTTGTGTGGTTTAGACAGAAACATGTTGTAGTTTCCTTGCTATTCAAGTATTAAAGTCAGTCTAAAGCCTAGGTATTTTTTCTTACCTTAATGCATTCCCTGTATTAAGGTAAAAATATATTTAGGTGGTAATATTGCCTTCCATTATCCAGTGCAGTGCACAGCTGTAGTGTCTCTCCCACAGGCTTTGCTGAGGCATTGGGCTGTTGGCCACGCTGCTGTCAGTCAAATCCTGAGAGAAGGAAGCAGGGTGTGGGGCCAAGCTGCACTGTCTGTGTCTATGGATGCAAGCAGTGTGGCTTGGAATTGAGCCCACAGGTGTAATACAAAAGGAAGTGGCTTCCTGTGGTGGCACACTAAGAAGGGGAAGAGCCAAGAGCGCTGGCAAGGGATCAAAGAAGAGGAGGATTTGGGCCGCTCTGTGCAATTCCAGTGCACAGAGCAGTTAAGTATATCATGCTTTTTAGTAAAAAACAAAACTAAAAACTTTACAGTAACTTTAACCATAAGAAAAACTGACAGTTGCATAAGGTCAGTGTCAGATTATTCTTGCTGCCTCACCTTTTGAAGCATTGCATGTTACACCTGTATTTAGGGTGGACTATGTAACATGTTACAGCTCCTGCCGTCTCTTTCCCCTGATCTCCCCCTTTGTGACAGCGGATAGGGGATCTTCTCCCTGCACCAGTTGTCATTTAAAAGACATTGCGTCTTTACGGGGCTCCGCCCACATGGCCACATCATTCATTCACAGTTTCCTGTGAATGAATGATATACTAGTACCATCATCCACCACAGCAGACAACTTGTAGTTCTGAATAAACTGGGAGGGTGCTGATGGGCGCCCTTTTTGTTCATTCACAAACCCTGCAGCTTTTAAACAGGTAGCCTGTATGAAGGTACTTGAAAAGTACTTGAAGTACTTGGAGGTACTTGGAAGGCAGGGTTTATTTGCAGAAACCTGACTATGCAGCCTTGATCCACTGATCACGGGTGCAATGCTTTCCAGGCTCCTGCAGTAAAAAAATAAGAGTGCACTTTTTTTTCTGCAAAAATATGTGCATTTATTATTTTCCTAAAAAGGTGAACTTATCCTTTAAAAGAATAACTTTACAATGAGCCTCTAAGTCTATTTCCTACCTGGGAATTCACTTGACCCCTTCTTTAGAGAATTGTCTGCCTCTCTTTAAGCAACTGTACCGAGATTTAAGCCCCGTACACACGATCAGAAAATTGTACGGAAAATACTGCTTTCGAAACAATTGTACGATAATCGGATCGTTGGTACAGAGCTTTCGAGATCCAATCAAGACAGTTCATCCGATATTATTCTAGCGGACATGCACACAAATGTTTTTCGTACGATGCCAGATCGTACAATTTACGTTTAATCAGTACAGCTATCGTTTGAAAATGCAATACAAATGCATTACAACACATGACATCACTTCCAAATTTTTTCTGTGTCATGCGGGAATTTTCATGACTTTAGTAAAGTCATCAGATTCGATCTGAGATTAGCATGCAATTAAAAAATGTCCAATCATTCGTCTGATAATATCATCATGTGTATGGGGCATTAGAAAGGTTAAAATGAACATTTTTCCTAGAATATATTTATTAAAAGAAAAGTATGGGTTTTATTTGTTTTTTTTTTGTTTGTTTTTTTTGCTAATCATACTTACCTCGGTGGATGGAGCATCAGACCGATGCTGCAGCTGTCCCCCGACGTCTATGCACAGAGAACCGAGCCACTGAACATCGCCGATGGCTCGGTTCTCACTCCTCCCCGAATGGAGAGATGCTGCCTGACAGTCAGCCTCTCTCCTGCTTTGATCCTCCACGCTCATTGGAGTGATGAGCTGTGAAGGGACGGGGAGAGGTCTTCTCAGCGGCTCTCTGAGACTGCCATCAATCAAGGCAGCTGGCGGATCCAGACTTGGGAAGTTGGGATGATGCGGTGCCTTGACTGATGGCAGTGACGTCAGCGGAGAGTGGAATTCAGACCACTCTCCGCTGAAAATGGGTCACAGGAGTGCAAAACGAATTGCACTCCTGTGACCCTTAGGAGAAGCCCAGCCTAAAACGCTTAGGCTTGACTTCTCCTTTAAAATCTTTCCCCATTACGGTCCCAATGCTGTTTTGGGATCAAACTTTATGTTGGGAAACAAATAACCAGAATTAATAGATTAATGTTATATATACCCAAGCTTAAAGGAAGTTTTGGTATTTCAACCTTATGGCATATTATCAAGCCTGCCCTGATAGCTCAACCACCACAAACTACAGTATTGGGGCCCGCTCCTCAGTGTATCTCTATTGATGCTTTAGGTTCCATGCACACTAAAAGCTAAAAAAAAATGCCAGAAAAACCCTGGTTGAAAAATGCTGATAATAGCATTTTTGTGCCAGCTTCTAGTAGCATTTTAGTAGCTTTTAGGAGCATTAGCATGAACAAAAAGCTAAAAAAAGCTGTTGGTAGCATTTCAGTAGCAGTTAGGAGCAGCTAGGAACAGTTAGGAGTATTCAGCATATTTTTCTGCTGGAAAAACGCTCTAATGCTGCGTACACACGATCGGAAATTCTGCCAGCAAAAGTCCGATGAGAGCTTTTGGTCGGAAAATGCGACCGTGTGCTTAATCGGACTTTTGCTGGCGGAATTCCAGCCAGCAAAAGATTGAGAGCAGGTTCTCAATTTTTTGGTCAGAAATTCCGATCGTCTGTACCAATTCCAATGCACAAAATTCTTACGCATGCTCGGGAACAATTCGACGCATGCTCGAAAGCATTGAACTTCATTTTCTCGGCTCGTCGTGGTGTTGTACGTCACCGTGTTCTTGACGGTCGAAAGCTCAGCGAACTTTTGTGTGACCGTGTTTATGCAAGCCAAGCTTGAGCGGAGTTCCGTCGTAAAACCATCCAAAATTTTTCCGACGGAAAATCCGCTTGTGTGTTCGCGGCATAAGAAACCCTACAAAAACATTTTATTTTCTGCTCCTAGAAGCTGAAGCTCAAAAAATGCTAATAGCTTAAAGTAGTGTGTATGGACACATAGGATAACTCTATTTAGCTTCTAGGAGCAGAAAAAAATATGCTAATAACAGCTCCTAGGAGCTTAAAAAAATGCTAGTGTTCATGGAGCCTAATGTGGATCTCTAGTAAGTTATGTCACCCTATAAAATGTTCTACTTTATCATACTCGCTAGCCGTCTCTGACAGACAGAGTGATATCCCTGAATTTCCCCAAGGACTATCCTTGCATTTTTTCAATGGTGGGAAAATAAAGGATTATTACTAATAGAGATCTTTTTATCTGGAAATCATTTTGGCTGGAATATTATAAAAAGGGCTTTTTTTCAGCGGGAACGCGGGGGAACGCAGTTCCGGCACCTCCAGCACTGAATATACTGTATGTAATAGCATGGGGTGTGGGATGTGCTGGAGGGTCTATTGATATTGGCTGCTGGGGGATCTGTTGTCACTGGTGGGGATCTGATTTTGTGTGAGGGTCTATTGTTGCTGATGGGGAATCTATTGTTGCTGGGGGGTCTTATGTTGCTGGAAGGGATCTATTGTTGAGGGAGAGGTCTATTTTTACTGGCTGCTGGAGGATCCATTGATGCTGGTTGCTGAGAGATCTGTTGTTGCTGCTGGGGGGGGGGGGTGTCTAATGTTGCTTGGGTGTGATATTTTGCTGTGGGTGGTTCACTGTTGCTGCAGGGAATCTATTGTTGTTGGGGTGGAGTCCATTGTTGCTGGAGGAGTCTCTTGTTGTGTGGGGATCTATTGCTGGGATTCTATTCCTGGCTGCAGGGGATCTATTTTACTGCTTTTCTTTTTATCATTAACATGTTCCATAAAAATGATTTAGCACCACAAAATGATACTTGGTTCTGTATTCTCTAAAAGGGGCAGTACTGGTAGGTGGGTAGGGGGTGGAATCAAGGGAGGGTGGTCAGAGGTGGGTAGGGGCAGAGACAAGTGGTGACTCAGACGGGGAGAGGTCCTGTACCTATTCTCCGAGAAAAAAAGCCCTGATTATAAATACAAATTTAAAATTGCCCCAACTGAACTGCTCCGACACAGCTAAGGCTAATTTAAAACAGGACATTTGTCCATTATCATTTCTGATGATGTTTGATCCTTCTTGCAAAACCAGGAATTCCGCAAGGGGCTGTTACTCAATAATATATAACCTTTAACCACTTCAATACCAGGCACTTTCACCCCTTCCTGCCCAGGACCATTTTCAGCTTTCAGCGCTGTCATACTTTGAATGATAAGTGTGCGGTCATGTAACACTGTACCCAAACAAAATTTTTATCATTTTCTTCCCACAAATGGAGCTTTCTTTTGGTGGTATTTGATCACCTCTGGGGTTTTAATTTTCTGATAAACAAACTAAAAACGACCAAAATTTTTGAAAAAAAAAAAGTTTTTCTTAGTTTTTGTCATAAAATTTTGTTTTCCCCTTCACTGACGGGCACTGATGAGGTGGCACTGATGAGTTGGCACTGATGAGTTGGCACTGATGAGAAGGCACTGATATGTAGAATTTATGGGCACTGATAAGCGGCACTGATATGCAGTACTAATGGACACTGATGGGTGGCACTGATGGGCACTGACAGGCAGCACTGGGCACTGACAGGCGGCACTGATGGGCACTGACAGGTGGCACTGATGGGCACTGACAGGCAGCTGTGATGGGCACTGACAGTGGGGTGTGATGGGCACTGACAGGCAGCACTGGCACTGACAGGTGGTACTGATTGGCACTGACAGGTGGCACTGACGTGGCACTGATGGGCAGCACTGATGATGAGGTACTGATGTGTTACTGACAGGTGTTACTGCTGGGTACTGATTGGCACTGTGGTGGGCACTGATTGGCACTTGGTGGGCACTGATTGGCACTGTGGTGGGCACTGATTGGCACTGGTGGGCACTGATTGGCACTGTGGGGGGCTCTGATTGGCACTGTGGTGGGCACTGATCGGCACAGTGGTGGGCACTTGAAGGCTTTTTTATTGGGGGAATGGTGGGCACTGATTGGTAGCTTATTTGTATGTTTGAGGGGGCTGTGCTGATAATCAATGTGCTGATTATCAGAACAGACCCCCCCCCCTCTGACAGGGAGAGCCGCCGATCGGCTCTCCCTGTCAGCGCGAACCGAGGAATGCTGTTTACCTGCACTTCCTGGTTCATGCTGTGATTGGACGCCCAGTTGGAAAAAGAGAACCACTTCCCGGCTGTCATTCTGCATACGGCAGGCGGGAAGTGGTTAAATGCACCCAAATTGAAAAACTTCCATATATGGTAAAATGGAAGCAAGATCTCAACATCACACTAGATCTACTGGAATGATGTCAGGTGCATTCAGTGCTCCTGCTCCTCATTCCAGCATTTGGGGTTTTGGCTATGGCACTCTCATTGTCTTTCTGTCCACCTGCAAGGTTATTAAAGTGGTTGTAAACCCGCCAAAAAAAAAAAACCTGCAAGACAATGGCATAATGAGCTAGTATGCATAGCAAACTAGCTCATTATGAAATACTCACCTTAGATCGAAGCCCCAGCAGTATTCCCAGTACACAGCTCCGGCCGACATCGCTCCAGGAATTACCTCCGGGTTCGTGGGCTCCGGCGCTGTGATTGGCCGGAGCTGCGATGGCATCACTCCCGTGCATGACAGGGGATATCTCCTAAACCGTGCAGGTTTAGGAGATATCCAGGGTAGCTACAAGTAAACCTTATTATAGGCTTACCTGTAGTCAAAAGTGGATTGTAAGGGTTTACAACCACTTGTGATCAGGTGGAAACCAAACCTGTTATAAGCCAGCCAAACCCTCACTCGCATGCTTGTAATAGAGAGTGATACGTGTGTCCCTGAACTCAGCCTGCCTTTTTACCTGGACTGTTATAGAACCATGCTACCAGTTCAACCCTGATATAATCAAGTTATAAAACTCTGTTGAGATGGTACATGATCCCTGTTTGGGAAGCCAATATGTGCCCACAAACATCTCCTTATTGTGCCAGATGATGCGTTCAGGTGGGCACCATATTTCACACTTGGCGGTAACGCCCTAGGATAACTAGATTTTGGATCAGACTTTTAACCCAATTCAGTCTCTGATGGGAATGAACGTTCCTGGATCCCCAGAAAAAGCTAATTTTTCAGAAATTGGATAAGGAAATTCCTAAAAGGTTAAAAGGTTAGTTTCATATATGATTTTAGTGGCTAGACTTGTGCTGGAACCAGTCGGTGATATCCTTTGAATATATTAAGCAAAAATTTAATTGGATTATAAATATTGATAAAATCTGGTAAGACATGGGACCCTTGCAAAAAAAAATATCTGTAGGTGGATGAGTGAGGCCTCTGGGAGTCCATCTCTTTCTGCTGCCCTTTAGGTTAAACTAAAGGCATTTTCTTTCCTTCAATAAAAAATACTAACCTGCTTTGTGCAACAGTATTGCACAGAGTGGTCTTTTACCTCCTCTTCTGAAGTTCCCTGCTGATGCTGTCCGCTCCTTCTCTCTGGGTGCACCTTCAGCATGCACAGCGCTCACAGTACAGGCCCGATCCCGATCCGGGCATCCATAGACACACACAGTGCCGGTATGCCCCACAGCCTCCCCCTCCTCACAGGAATTCAACAGCAGCAGGAGCTCCTCTCACTGCTCTCAGAGTCTTCAATGAATCCAGGAAGTGCAGAAAGCAGTTCTACTGCTGGGGACAGCACTGCTTTAAAGACTCTGTCCCAGGAGAAAAAAACGGTTGTTGTTGCAATTGTTTGTTTATGTCAAAAAAAAAAAAATGAACCAATGTTTCAATCATTAAATAAATAAATAAAACAGTCATAAACAAAGTAAAAATTCCTTCAAAATTTGTGTTCACTAGCTCTGTACATGCTGTTCTGGTTCTGTGAATGATACAAAGAGAGTGCTGGCTTGCTATTTTGTGTTCAGTTTGTTGCACGGACACAATTTTAATTGTTATGTCTATTTTTTTTATGTTGTACAATATTTGCACATTGGTTTATCAAGTGCAGATTTTCAGGAAAAAATACACTTTAATGAATTTTAGTGCATACAATCACAATATAGTGCCCAATTTTGGGTAAAATATAAAAGATGATGTTATGCCGAGTAACTAGATAAGTAACATGTCACGCTTTAAAATTGTGCACACCGGTGGCATGGCTACAAACTATGGTACATTACATTATTAATAGGCAGAACTTTAAAAGCCTTTACAAGTTACCTTTTTTAGAGTTACACAGTGATAATAGGATTTTTATAACAGCTTACCTGTAAAATCCTTTTCTTGGAGTACATCACGGGACGCAGAGCCATAGTAGTTAGTATCTGGGTTATATAGGCCACCTTTAGGTGATGGACACTGGCACACCCTAAGACAGGAAGTTTACTCCCTATATAACCCCTCCCATTACTGGGAGTACATTTGTTTTTGTAGCAAAGCAATATACGTGTATCAAAAGAGGGGAGAGACCTTTGTGTCCCGTGATGTACTCCAAGAAAAGGATTTTACAGGTAAGCTGTTATAAAAATCCCATTTTCTTTATCGTACATCACAGGACACAGAGCCATAATAGTTACTATGTGGGATGTCCCAGAGCAATGATATCTGAGGGGAGGGAGAGACACAAACAAAAGTCACCACTTACATGCCCCCATCTGCTCTTGTGTCCCTCCGTCAGCCTGCAGTCTGCAAATGGAGCTTTTTATTATGCAGTCCCGCGCTGTGGACGTTGACGCACACCAACGCTGCGCTAAGCCACGCCCCCTCCATCTTCCTACTGTGCCCCCTTCCCTCTTTTCAAAAAAGACTGTTTCCCGCGCGTGAGCGGGCCTCCGATCCGACGGGATCAGCGCGTGTGTGTGCGTGTGTGTGGGGGGGGTGGAGAGAAAGAGAGGAGATGGAGAACCGCCATGCTGAGACGGTGGAAGAGTGGAGCGGCATCCGCCGATCGTTCTGGGCTCCCCCTGCCTATTTCGGGAGAGGGGAAGAGCTTCTGCCCAGGTGGGGGGTGTTTTTAGAAAAAAAACCCCCCTCCAACATCTTACCGAAAGCCTGGGACTGCTTAGCCGGAGGAAGCCTGCAGCTTTTGCTGACACAGAGCGAGATATGGAAAGCATGAACAGGGTACATGCTCTATACAGCCCCCAATGGTGACTTTACGCATGACAACATTTACTTTTAAAGGAGAAAATCCATAAAAAAAATTTAAATTCCTTAGGAATCTCCACTTACCTTATCCCGCTGCAGGGATTCTGTGGTTAAGCCAACAGACCCAATCTTCACCCCTCACGGCCGGCTCCGTTAAAAAACCTTCAAGGACCGGGGCCCCTTTTTATTGGGGGTTGCACTCCCTTGGACCTGTATAGCACTCAGCCAGGAAGCTTTATGGCTGAAAAAAACAAAGCACTGGATCCCGGGGTCCAGCTCTCAAAAAAGAGAAGTGTTACGGGCTAAACCTTGTTTCTTCCGCCACGAGGCCCGGGTACCATCCAAATCGGCCTGAAAAGTCACTTTGAATGGATCTGGCTGCATAGCTCACCCCAGTTAAGGATTACTCCAGTGGGGCTCAGCATAGCACATCTTTACTCGTGACCAACACCTAAGACACTGGCGAAGAAACTGAGGTACTCCCAGTAATGGGAGGGGTTATATAGGGAGTGAACTTCCTGTCTTAGGGTTTGCCAGTGTCCTTCACCTAAAGGTGGCCTATATAACCCACATAGTAACTACTATGGATCTGTGTCCCGTGATATACGATAAAGAAAGAGTTATTGCTCTCACTCTGACATCCGCAGCGATACCTCGCATGTGTGGTGAGATCCCTGTTTACATTTGCTTGTGGGACCTATGTGCACGTTCGCATTTGCGCGTAAGCATGGGGGGACTTATTAAAATGTATTTTTGTATTTTGTGATACTGTACCTTTTTTTAAAATTTTTTTTAATTCAAAGAGGAACTGCGGTCTGCTCACATAATTTGTAATAAAAACATTTTTGCCATTCTGAAGCTTCCCTCCAACCACTTTTGCATATTATTTTATATATACTGTGATTCTGTGCTTGCCGAATATGCTCCACTAAGTCTGGCTGCAGCCATTTTAACTGGGCAGCTGAAGCTGCTGCCTGTTCACTTCCTGGATTTACACAGACACACAGAGGCACACCTCCAGCTCTGCAGCCCTACAGCTTTCATTGGCCCTCTTATGACTCATCCCCCCTCCCTTCCTGGCAAACTCTCAGGAGAGAGAGAGAGAGCTGTGCATGATATCATAAGCCTAGGCTTTTTACCAGACAAGAAATTGGAAGTGGGCTGTATAAGGCATTTACCGGCAGAAAAAAAATGTTTTACTATCCAAAGTTAAAACAATAAGGTCAGATGATTTAATAGATGAAAAGTTGAAAAAATGACTGACGTCCGTTTTTACTTTATCGCTATCACAAGGGATAAACAGCATCCCTTTTGATAGCATGGGCAATGACAGGTCCTCTTTATGAAGGTCTAATAGACCCTAGGTCTCTCCTCTGCTCTCCAAAGCATCTGCTCAAACCAAGATCAATTTAATCAGATGCTTTACAAGCCGGAAACATCTTGTAAAATAACTGGAAGTGACGAAATCCTTGTCACTTACAGTTTCTGACATCACAGAGGGGGGGGAACAACAGAAGCTCTTCTCATTCCGTTCTTGGGCAGTAGAGCCCGCTAGAGGCGGAAGGAGCGGGGAAGACCCTCTTCCACCGCCTGCAAAAGTGATCAGACGCTTTTACATGATAGGGAATTGCCAGCGGAACAAAACGATATCTGGATCATGGCTGCAGCTCCAGAAATCACCGCCCCCAACAGGATCTACAGGTATGTTCTAAGGATGGGAAGTAGTTAAGGTAAAAACAGATTGAGTTTATAACCACTTGTCCTCTTGACTGCTCTGCCTATTTCATTGGTGTTCATACTTTTATTTCTTTTCTTTTACTGTTCCACTTTTTATGCAGTGACTATGTACAATACATCCTATGTTCCATGACATTCATACTTTACCCCTTTGGGGGTTAAGTTAGACAAATGAATGCATTCCTTGCATTAAGGTAGAAAAAATGTCCCTGTTCTCACCTCTAGAAGAGGTGGGCGGTGTGTGCGGTGGTTTCTTACTTTGATGTTCACCTCTCACTGGATGAGTCACTTTTCACGCCGGCATCCATTTTTATAAAGGTGAGCAGGAGAGCATTTAAAAAGTGGATAGCATCCTTGAAGCTCTGCCTTTTGGTGGGTAAACTTTCACAGGATGTTTTCAGTCTTCTGTGTGCAGCATTTTCTTAGCATATGTAAGCCTGACATTGCTCGCAGAGTGCTTGTAAAGTGCTCATTACAACTGTTTAAAAGAGTGGAATAAATCTAAAGCAGTTTAGAAGAGCTACATATTAAAGTTTAAAGGAGAAGTTCACCTTTAAAAAAATATATAATAAATGAGCATCTTTTTACAGGTATAAAAATGTGCATTTATTTTTTTTTTATTAGGAGCCTGTAAAGCTTTGCACCCGTGATCATTAGATAACATGTGCAATCTCAGGTTCTTGCAGACTGTCAGGGTAGCTCTCTGCCCTTACCTCATATGGGCAGGCAGTTACTGAATGACCGGAAGATTAATTGAACTACCAAAAGCGCTCATTAGCGCCTTGGTAGTTCATTGAGAACTACAAGCTGTGAGCCTCAATGGCTGAGCCCCAATGGCTGGCGATAGTTGTAGTGAACCAGCACACCTCGGATCTTCAGATTAGGTCCAAATGTATTTTTGTATTGGAAAATGACAACAGCAAAAGTGTGTGGTGAAGGAGGGGGGCGTGGCGATCTGAGCCGGAAGCGGGAGTGGGTACCTGCCAAAACAAGGAACCCACTCTCCCCCCCTCCAAAAAGTGCGACTAGCAGTGGAGGGGAAGGGGTGCAAACAAGCGGAAGTTCTCCTTTTGGGTAAAGTGCTGCTTTAACTGTAAAAAAATAATAGCTTATTAGATGTATAATTTAATTGTTGGTTTTAGACATGACTTTTTTCCTTTCCTATCCTTACACATGCATGTTAATTTTTTTACTGTTGTGACCCAAACACAATACTTTTATCCAACTTCTGGTAGAGTAGTAGTAAAAAAGTTCCAGTCGATCAGTTTGTCTGTCAATTTAATCTAATCAAACTGAATTAAAATGAATCTAAATCAGTATATAAATACAAAATGTTTAGATAAACTGTGTTTATTTTTCAATCCCTTAAATGTTCAGTAACAATTAAAAATTATACTGCGCCAACACTAAAATAATAATATTGAGCTGCTCTGACACTGCAATAGAACTGATTGTGTAAGTAATGTGGTATAAAGTGTAGCACTGGGATGTATACACAAATAACAAAGATACAAAAATGTGAAAATAACTAAAAACAATAATGAATGTAAATCCATACAAACAAAGCACCATAAGATTATAAACATAAATAAATCATAATGTCCATGAAAATACACGTGATAAATCATGAAAGAATTCCAAAAAAAGGAATAAGTAACTGATGTGAAAAAGTTCAATAGGTGTTCAAACTGCTACTTCTGTGGAGAGGGCCACCGCGAGTGGAATTTGACATCAAATGTGCAGCCACCACCAGACACAATGATCGGGTACTCTTACCAGATCCAATGGGCTACTAATAGGGAGCCAAATGCGCAGAGAACCAAAGAGGATAGGACTCCACAGGGACCAGCATACATGGAAACAGCACATACGAATCCAGCACGGATGGAATACAGATACTCCAACTCAGCGTCCAAAAAATCCAAGGTTTAACCAGGCAAATATAAATTGAGGAGGAAAAAACGCCAACATGGCATAAAATCCTTAACAAGTAGTTTTATTAAAAAAAGTAATGCACTTACATCAATATGGATGGATACAGGCACTGTATATATGTGATCACAGAAGAAAAGATAATGAGGAGCGTGACCCAGGGACGTATTGTGCTGGCTCCATGTTATCGCGCTTCTCATTATCTTTTTTCTTCTCAGTCACTTATTCCTTTTTTTGGAATTCTTTCATGATTTATCACGTGCATTTTCATGGACATTATGATTTATTTATGTTTATGATCTTATGGTATTTTGTTTGTATGATTTACATTCATTATTGTTTTTAGTTATTTTCAAATTTTTTGTATCTTTGCACTTTTATTTGTGTATATAAACATCCCAGTGCTACACTTTATACCACTTTTCTGTAAATGTAGTTGCCACTGAACAGTTTCAGATACTAAACGTTGAATACGCTTTAATGCTATCTTCAGGCATCAGTTATATGGAGCATAAATGTCACCTTCTTGTATAAGGGGTGACTTGCAGTAAGTGCACTTTTGGCTCTAGGCAATTTTCGCAAATGTTTATTTTAGAAAAGAAGTACTGTAAATAATGTATTCTGTGCAATTTACCTTGGTTTTGCACTTAAGATTTACAGTTACGATCAGTGTATGAAAACTCATCATCCATTTTGGGTATGTTGGCATCATGCCTCACTGTATTAAAACATTTTTTTGTAAATTTGTTCCAATGTTACTTGCCTGGATATCCAACCAGTAACAGCACCTCCTGTTGCAGGCTGATCCACTGTGTCAGTTAACAGCAGTGCTGTCAGACTCCTTATCCACTTCTTTGGTTGGCTGAGGCAGTAAACATGGCAGGTATAGATATTTTTATACCTAGCTACATTGGTCGAGGAATTCCAGGTATGGAAATTTTATACATAGTTACATTGGTCCAGAACATCTGTTTTGTTTTGCTCCGATTTAGCTGGGGCTCTAATCTGAACATGTGAAATGGGCCTTATGCCCCGTACACACGGTCGGACATTGATCAGACATTCCGATAACAAAATCCATTGGATTTTTTCAGACGGATTTTGGGCCAATCTTGTCTTGCATACACACGGTCGCACAAAGTTGTTGGAAAATCCGATCGTTTTGAACGCGGTGACGTAAAACACATACGTCGGGACTATAAATGGGGCAGTAGCAAAAAACGTTCCTCTCTTAATTTATTCTGAGGATGCGTGGCACTTTGTGCATCGGGTTTGTGTACACACGATCGGAATTTAAACGATCGGATTTTGTTGTCGGAAAATTTTATATCCTGCTTTCAAACTTTGTGTTTCGGAAATTCAGACGGAAAAAGTCCGATGGAGCCCACACACAACCAGAATTTCTGACAACACAATCCGATCGCACTTTTTCCATCGGAAAATCCGACCGAGTGTACAGGGCATTAGTGTTGTCAGCTTGCAACAGGACGTTGTGTTACTGGCAGGATCTCCAGGTAAAAAACTTTGCATCAGGTTCACAAAAATGTATACAGTGAGGCATGATTCCAAATATACTGAAAAACTGTAGGGTTTACATGCAGTTTAACCATTTTCCCGCCGCAAGTGTAAAGCCCCGTACACAAGGGCCGAATATCGGGCATTGTATGCATTAAGGTGAAAAACCTTCTGTAGCTTACCCGAGCCTGATCCAATCCAGCGATGTGCACGTGAGCAGCGGCTCTCACCACTGTCTCTCTCCTCTCTCCTCATTGAGCAGATTGATAGCAGCAGGAGCCATCGGCTTCCACTGCTGTCAATCAAATGCTGTGGCACGGGAGTGGGGGTGGCGGCAGGGCCGAGCCGCCTGCTCTGTGTCAATAGACACAGACAGGCAGCCGGGAGCGAGCACGCACGGATGCCCCATGGAAAGCCGAAGAGGAGGGGCCTGGAGTGCCGGTGGGAGACCACAGAAGGAGAGGATCGGGGCTGCTCTGTGCAAAAGCTTGTTGTTTTAATTTAAAAAAAAAAAGCTTTTACCATTTTAAAGTGGTTGTATAGCCCACTCGGTCATGTTTACCTTCAGGTAAGTCTATAATAAGGCTTACCTGTAGGTAAAATGAATATCTCCTAAACCTGCACAGTTTAAGAGATATTCACCCTTTATGCAGCCGCTGACGTCAGTGGCGCATGAGCGCTGAAGGTCCAGCGGCTCATGCCAGATCTTGCCAGAATGGATGACTTCTGCGTGCATTTGTGGGGACTGACGTCATTGCGGCTCCGGCCACTCACAGCGCTGGAGCCCGCGAACCCGGAAAAAAACGCAGAGGGAACATGTCAGCCCCGTCGGCGGTGATCAGGCGAACTGCGGGAGCTTCGTTCTAAGGTAAGTATTTCATAATGTGCTAGTTTTTTTTGGGGGGGGGGGGGTTCGGAGGTTTACTACCGCTTTAATGCAGAGAATGCATTAAGGTAAAAAGCTTAAGCCTTTAGAGCGATTTTAATTCTACCCAGATAACCGGATGAGAAAATTGGAACATTTATTTAAATCAGAGAATCATCTCCTTGTATAGCACTTTACAGTTTTATTGGTTGTGATCATACTGATTTGTTTAAAAAAAAAACAAGGTTTTTTTTTTTATTTTCGACATGTGACGAAGGAGTCCTGCATGGCTCGAAACCTTGCACCTTTACTGCTGTGATAATAAATGTTTGGGCGCTACTTCAAAGATCCATGGTTTGGGGGCAACATATGCTTTGTTCTTTTGCGCTCTACCTCCTCCAAATCTCCAAATCCTTTTTTTTTTTTCTGCCATGATCTGACTTGTTAGAGGACAGCTATGTTAGTTTTTCATAGGTTCACTGTAGGAAGTTAATCACCCTCTCTTATTTGCTCTCAAGATGGACTATGGGATTTTTAGTGTGCATAGAGCTGGGCACATGTCTTTAAAGCGGTTGTAAACCGCTGGACGTTTTTTTTTTTTTTCCTTTTGCTTACCTGCAAGGTACTAGCACATTATGTGAAACAATGCTTTCATCGCTGGAGGCCGCTTCCATCTTCACCCGTCTTGCTTCCGAGTTTGCGGATTCCGGCTCTGTGCCTGTTCACAGCAAAGGGATCAGAAGGAACGCTCCTTCAGAGCGCATGTGCCAGTGATGTCATTGGCTGCATGTACACTAAATATATCCTAAACGGTGCACATTTAGAAGATATTTACACTACCTATAGGTAGGTAAGCCTTAGTTTATAGGGTTACCTATAGGTAAAATGTAATGTTGGAAGTTTACTTCCACTTTAACCAACGCACGCTGCTCATTCAAAACAAATGGAAAAGAGAGGGGTAAAAGGCGAGGCTGAGGAGCACATGGAGGATGTTAAAACATAGTAAGAAAGAGTTTCATGAAAAATAGATTACAGGGTCATTAATTAGTAACTGTGTATGGATGATGTTTGGAGAATAAGGATATTGTTTGGTGTCACTTCAAGTACTTGTTACATATACTGGTCTCTTTAAAGAATTGCTAATAAATATTTTATTTCTGGCTTTTGCAGAAAAGATGACAAAGAATATGCACTGAAGCAAATTGAAGGTACAGGAATATCCATGTCAGCGTGTAGAGAGATTGCAGTAAGTGTGAACTAGTGAAAAACTATGGTTCATTATATGCAGTTAAACATTTTACATTGTCATTGTTAGACATTTACGATGAATATGCATACGTCACCGAAGGCTAAAGCTGCCATACACTTTCAGTTCGGGTTGCGTGAGAAGTCTTTGTTGCAATTGAACTAATCTGATTTATATTTGGCCCTCCATGACAGTGGCTAAATGTGATCGGTATGGGCATTTCAGGCCAGTCCGACTACCCATATTGTTTGGCGGACAGTAGAAATGACTGTTCTTAAAGAGGAACGTGCAGTCTGCTCATATCATTTGTAATAAAAACATCTTTGCCATTCTGAAGCTTCCATCCAACCACTTTGCATATTATTTTATATATACTGTGATTCTGTACTTGCCAAATATGCTGCAGAAAACTTCCTCCACTAAGTCTGGCTGCAACCATTTTAAGTGGGCAGCTGAAGCTGCTGCCTGTTCACTTCCTGGATTTACACAGACACACAGAGGCACACCTCCAGCTCTGCAGCTCTGCAGCTCTCATTGGCCCTCTTATGACTCATCCCCCCCTCCCTTCCTGGCAAACTCTCACGAGAGTGAGAGAGAGAGCTGTGCATGATGTCATAAGCCTAGGCTATTTACCAGACAAGAAACAGGAAGTGGGCTGTATAAGGTGTTTACTGGCAGAAAAAAATGTTTTACTATCCAAAGTTAAAACAACAAGGGCAGAAAATTGAATAGATGGAAAGTTGAAAAACTGACTGAAGGTCTGCTTTAGAATTGTAATTATATACAGTATGTGCCATTTTTTTTTAAAGAAAAAATGAGTGAGAGGGCAAAACATCTTTTATTTCGTATGGGATTCATATTCAACTGTAGGCCATAACAGAATGGTACAATCATAAAACAAAACGTGGAAACAAGTAAACAAATGAAGTGACCCCTGTTCAAAAGTCTGCATACCCTTAGTTCTTAATACTGTGTATTGCCCCCTTTAGCATCAATGACAGCGTGCAGTCTTTTTTAATAGTTGTCTATGAGGCCTCGAATTCTTGCAGGTAGTATAGCAGCTCATTCGTTTTGGCAAAACTCTTGGTCGTCTTGCATGAACCGCATGCTTGCGATCTCCCCAGAGTGACTCAATGATATTAAGGTCAAGAGACTGTGATGGCCACTCCAAAACCTTGACCTTTTTCTGCTTTAACCACTGGAGTGTCAACTTGGCCCTGCTTAGGGTCATTGTCAAAAGGTTAAGAGTGCCCCATGTGCAGCTTTCATGCAGAAAAATGCAAATTGTCTGCCAGTATTTTCTGATAACGTGCTGCATTCATCTTGCCATCATTTTTCACAAGATTTCCTTTAGAGCTCACCCCCCCAAAACATCAGTAAGCCACCACCATGCTTCACAGTGGGGATGGTATTTTGTTGCTACAGGCCCTGTTGACCACTCTCCAAACATACCACTTAAGGTTTTGACCATACAGCCCTATTTTGGTCGTCATTCCAGAGTACAGTATGCCAGAAGCTATGAGACGTGTCAAGGTGTTGTCAGGCATATTGTAACCACGCTTTTTTTGTGACATTGGCACACTAAAGGCTTCTTTTTGGCAACTTGACCATGCAGCTCTTTTTTGTTCAAGTATCTTCATATTGTGCTCCTTGAAACAACCATGCCATTTTCCAGAGCAGCCTGTATTTCTCCTGAGGTTACCTGTGGGTTTTTCATTGTATCTCGAACAATTCTTCTGGCAGTTGTGGCTGCAATCTTTCTTGGTCTACCTGACCTTGGCTTGGTATCAAGAGATCCCCGTATTTTAACTTCTTAATAGGCGATTAAACAGTGCTTGCTGGCATATTCAAGGCTTTGGATATCTTTTTATATCCTTTTCCATCTTTATAAAGTTTCATTACCTTGTTATGCAGGTCTTTTGACAGTTCTTTTCTGCTCCCCATGGCTCAGTATCTAGCCTGCTCAGTACATTCACGTGAGAGCTAACAAACTCATTATTTATACACAGAAACTAATGGTAATTTAAGAAGCCACAGATGTGGGAAATAACCTTTAATTGCCATTTTTAACCTGTGTGTGTCACCTTGTGTGTCTGTACCAAGGCCAAACTTTCCAGGGTATGTAAACTTTTGATCAGGGCCATTTGGGCGATTTCTTTTATCCTTAGGATTTAAATAGGAGCCAAGCAACTATGTGATAATAAATTGCTTCATGTGATCACTATCCTAAAATAACAGTTTTTGGCATGATCTGTCTTTTTTTTTTTTAATACCCATACCAAAATTTCACAATTTCTACCAGGGTATATAAACTTTTGAGCACAACTGTATATATATTTTGTGTGTGTATGTATACAGTATATAAATATAAATTTAAGTACCTGAATTTGTCTTGAAGCCAGCCTCTGCATTCCTTAAACAGCAGCATATGCTATTGTGTTGACAGGGAACATGCAGACGGATGGAGAGAGTGTGGTGCTCCTCCATTATTCAGTTAGCAGGCTGTGAGCAGGGTGGACAAACTACTTTATGCCTGAGCCCTAATAGAGGAAGTGGTATCACCGACTGTATGAGTATTTAGCAGTTTACTTGTGGATCAGCTCTAATAGCAGCTATTACAAATTAGCTGTTTATTTCTAAGCAATCATGAGTAGAGGAATTAGTGTTGATTCACATAATTAGACCTTACAGCAGGATCTCTGTCTTATGCCTTTTTATAACTTTTTAGTGAGGTGCAGTGGTAATATGCATAAAACAGGCTAGACGTGTTTTGGGGAGGAATACAATGACAAAATAAGAATTTTGTATTTTGTCTGAAATTCCTCTTAAAACCACTTCTGGACCGCCCATCATGGATTTACATCGCTACTTTGACGTTAAATACTGTTGTTATGGCAGCAGATATCTGCCATAACCCTGGTATTTTCCTCAACGCCGGGCGGTTCGCTTTAGGCTAAAACTGGCCTCCGCAGCAGATTTTCTTCAAGATCACTTTTATCGGCGGTGGGAGAGGTGCTCACCCCCCTCCCACCGATTCCCGGTCCTCTCCCTACAAGGAGTGCTTAGTCAAAGATATGACTAAGCACTCCTTGTATTGCGAAACGCGTAAGCTTTGTTCCACTTTGCTGTGACCTGTATTTTGGATGACACCTTATTGAATAAAGGCAAATATCTTTGGAGTGCGGCTGTCCAGGAATTTCTTTATGTCTAACTGCAATAGCATTGCCAGCGCCTGGACTTCTAGACTGAAGGAGATGCCTTTTACCTTGATCTGACCCACCTGGAGCAGTGATACTCTCTCTCTCCCAGTCCTCTCCGCCGCTTACCGGATCCGTCGGTAGCGGCGGAGACGATTCAATGTATTCCTTTGAGAGGCAGGAAGTCGAGTGAAGGAATGATGGCCCTCACTTGACTCAATGCCATTGGATGACGGAAGCGACGTCAATAGTCACTTCCGCCCAACACGCTTAAAGGGACAAGAGACTTTTTGTTATTGCATTTAAGTGTAAATGTGAGATCTGAGATATTTTTGACCCCAGATCTCTTATTTAAGAGGTCCTGTCATGTTTTTTTCTATTACAAGGGATGCTTACATTCCTTGTAATAGGAATAAAAGTGTTCCAAAAATTTTTTATTAAAGGGATAGTGTAAAGCACCCCATCCCTCCGTGCTGTCATGCTTTTTTTCTATTACAAGGGATGTTTACATTCCTTGTAATAGGTATAAAAGTGACCAAAAAAATGTTTTTCAAAGGGATATTGTAAAGCACCCCATCCCTCCATGCTCGCGTTCAGAAGCAAACGCATACGTAAATCAAGCCCGCATATGTAAACTGTGTTCAAACCACACATATGAGGTGTCGGCGTGATTGTTAGAGCGAAAGCAATGATTCTAGCAAATGACCTCCTCTGTAACTCAAAACTGCCAACCTGTAGAAATTTTTAAATGTCACCTATGGAGATTTTTAAGTGTCAAAATTTGTCGGCATTCCTCGAGCGGGCGCAATTTTGAAGCGTAACTTTACTGTTTTCTTATTTTTTAAATAAAAAAAGTGTATTTTTTTCCCAAAAAAATTGCGTTTGTAAGACGGCTGCACAAATACGGTGTGACATAAACATGTAACATGTGAAGGAAGGAAGATTTAAAAGCTGCAGGCAGCCCGCTCCTGAGCCTCATCCTGGGTATTACACTATGGTCAGTTTCTTTTCATTCACATGCCTGTGAGACGAGAGTTTGGGGTCCTTGCTATATCCTCTTAGCCACGCTGTATGCAGTCAAGTCACACCAGCTGGATTTCCCATACCAGGACGGAACACAGGCTGTTTTTTGCTTGCCTTGTGGTAAGCGCAATATTTGTGTGGTGGCGGATCACTGAGTGTGGTGTCTCTCTCATCTTTACCACCAAGTCTGGTTATGTCCATTCATGGGTTTCTCTCTGAGACTGATTCTGGTCAATTATTATATATAAGGATTCCCATCTACCACATATGGACATCACCTTTTGATTCACAGTTATATGCATGGACTTATATATATTTTTCTGATTATCGCAATGTTTCACACACATACATGAATTTTCCAACAGAGGCTTTTGGGACATGGTTATAAGAATTTTTCACATATCTTATTTATATATATTTTAGCGTGGTTATTTCTTTTTCTTTTGTTATTTTGGTGCACATCTCACTGTTTAACTGCTGCTTTTTGGGCGGGTTTATTAATTTAGTGGTAGCGCAGTATTTTTTCTTGTTTTTTATAATTTAAAAAGTGTTAGCTGGAATTTGGCTCCAATTTGTTAGATAAACTAGCAGATTTAGATATAATAACACTCCCCTCCCTCCAGGATTAACAATGCTGCTGTCTAAAGGTGTCTCTGTTTCTCCATATCCAAAGTGTAGGCACGTTAAGGCAGGAAGTGTGTTACTGGTGTGATCACCAGGTAAAAAAAGAAAAGAGGTGAAAAAAGCCTAAAAAAAGAAAACGAATGCACCCACCATATCTAAGCGTTGGTAAGCAGCAATAAATCACATTTCTAGTTTTGGGTTCAATACCACTTTAAAGTGTTAGTTCACCTTTACAGAAAATCTGTAAATCTGTGAGCCCTTTCCACCTCACCCCCCCAGTCCCTGCTGTACTTACCTCCTGTGAACCTAAGCTGACCAGGCTCACACAAGCCACTCCACCAGTCCGGGGGGTTTAAAATCCCTGCTGCTTTGTCTCCTCTCCTTTTATGACCATAGGCAGCAGATTATTATTATTTTACAGGGTTTATATAGCGCCAACAGTTTGCCCAGCACTTTACAATATCGAGGCAGACAGTACAGTTACAATACAATTTAATACAGGAGGGATCAGAGGGCCCTGCTCATTGGAGCTTACAATCTAGAAGGGAGGGTCAAGTGGAACAAAAGGTAATAGCTGTGGGGGGTGATCAGATGGACAAATAGAAAGTAAAGTTGTTAGGTGTGGGTAGGGTAGGCTTCTCTGAAAAGGAGGCTTTTCAGGGATTGTCTAAAAGCTAATAGAGTAGGAAATCAGACAGATTGGGATAAAGAGTTCCATAGCATTGGAGAGGCTCTGGAAAAGTCCTGGAGGTGAGCATGAGAGGTGGCGACAAGGGAGCTAGAGAGCAGGAGGTCTAGAGAGGAACGAAGAGAACAATTAGGTTGGTATTTTGAGACTAGGTTAGTGATGTAGCTGGGGGCAGAGTTGTGGATGGCTTTGTATGTAGTTGTTAGTATTTTGAATTGAATTTGTTGGGTGAGCAGAAGCCAGTGGAGGGATTGACAGAGACAAGTAGCAGACACAGAGCGATTAGTAAGGTGGACGAGTCTGGCAGCAGCATTCATGATGGATTAAAGGGGGGATAGATATATGCCTTAATCAGTGGGGAGTTCCTGCAAAAGGCTGTATTAACAGTCTGAGTTCTCTGAATTATTCTGAGAACCAACCAGAACGAGTTTAACTGACAGAGCTCTCTGGCCAGAGACATAATGTGAAAAGGCTGTGCACTAAACACATCTTTTTCTCTATTTCCTATTTCTGCCTGCCTATGCTAATACTTTTGTAGTTGGAATTCATTTTGGGATGTTTCTAGTGTTTTGGCACTTGAAGGTCTCTCGGAATACAGTAGGCAACTCAAGCCATAGAACGAATTCTTAAAAAACAAATTAAATCCATAATGTTTGAACCTTCTCAGATGTACTGTAAATGAATAACATGCACATAATGGAATAGTTTTATGATGTTCTAGGCAATTGCATTCAGAAAATAAAATCACTTAAAAACGACTGTTATTGAAAAAAGTTTTTATTTTAGAATATATATACATTAACAAATGAGTAAAAGTTGGTACATAAGTGTAAATTTTTCATAAATGAATATGTTTTAAGTGTCCATTACTGTAGATGGAATGCATTTACCAGAACTATGGTCATTTTCCAGGCCGGAAAATGAAAATTCACTATGCAAAGTATATATAGTGCATGCTTCTTTGCAGACCAAGTAATAGACATAAAATATGCATATCATACATATCTATGTTAACAGAACAAACCAGGAGATATAATTTCAGAGTTGTTTCTGGGAAACAACACTGGCTGAAAGAAAAACTGTTTTATATTCAAATTTTGTTTGAAAAACTTAACATTTTATTGTTTTTAAATGTACGCTACCAAAATAAATTATGACTGTTCTTAGAAGATAGCATTATATGTGTGTCAATACACAAAACAGCTATAAAAGTATTAGCAGTTGACTATACACACTGCAAAATGGCGTGCTTTGCTCTCGTCACAAAGGTGTGACATAAGCAAAGTCGTGAAAGGGTTAAAGGAAAACTATCTTTACTGGCTTTTAATACCCACTTTCTGAATTTAAGAAAATTTTAATTTAACTGCCCGGAAATGCTGTTCATAGAGAAACACCAGCAAGGGTGCGCTAAACCCACGTACCAAACCCACCGTGACCGTAAAATTAGCTTTTCTTCATAACTATCTAAAACCCATGATATAGGAAATGGAAGGAAGTCATCAAAAATGCCAGGTGTATAACCTTATAGAGCAATGTGGATGAATCCAAAATGGGGGCACTAATATACAACTCCCGTTGGTCAGTCTTTCTGTCTGAGTAGAGATGTGTATAAGGTAGGGTCAGTATCCTGGCCACATAGCACACCCCAATAGCATGGATTGATACTGAGGGTTACTGTGGTTACTCAAAGGCTCAGCTGCCCATCAAAATTATATATATCACAGTGCCCTTCCACCCTGGTAAAAAATATACTTCTATCAATCCACTATCTCCACCAGTCCACAAGAATCTCCTGTATTTTCCTGCAGCTGAATCCACATTGCCCCAATAAACTAGGTGCCCATAGAATGAAAAAATATAGAAAAAGAATTAAAAAAACACAAAAATCCCTTAACCCAGCATGTTTTGCCTTAAAGCAAAGCTTTATCGGGGTATACAGTTAATAAAGTGTATTTGAAGAAAGTACACGACAAATGGCGGCTGTTGCAGTACAGATCTGTTTATAATATGGGGTAGGGGCGTATCTAAGGGTTATGATTAAGCAAAGAAATTTGTGAAACGCGTCAACTATGCTCCCCTCCATGCATGCCCTGATGCTGTTGCTGTAAATATTTTTTGATGTTGGATGCTTTTTATACAATAAAGCTTTTTTCCTTATTGTTGGAGTGCGGTCATTCGCTTTGCCTTTTGAATCACTTGCCCAGACCACAGACTGGACCAGCACCTGATCATTAAGGAGGATATCATTATCACCTGGAGCAGTATTATCTGTTTGTTCAGGGGCCTATTTATGTCATCTTACGTCTGCCGGTGACGCGCTCCCACATCCTACTTCCGCTTGTGACAGAAATGCTGTTATCTTAATTGTACAGTACAGGACACAGGCATATTATTCATACACCATGGGTTATAAGCTCATACCTTCAGTTGAGTGGATACTGGCAAGCTTTTTACCCATAACCAAAGTTTGGCAAAGAACAGGTAAAAGGGAAACAGTTCAAACAGCAGGTAAACATTCACTCTGCTGAAAGCCTGCACAACACTCAACCTTAGAGTGACAATTCATCCCTTGCACCAGAGCAGAACCAGGCTTTAACAATGGTCTCTGCATTCGATTCTAGCTGTATTTCAGGCTTGCAACAAGCAGCCTGCTTGTCAGAAGCAGCATTTTCTACATCTGTGTCGCAATTCCCTGGACAGATTACACCCTTAATGCGGCTATCTTTGTCCAGGGCTCAGAAATGTCTCTTTTCCTGTTCCAATTACTCAACCAGAATCGGGTCCTATAATGTCAGTCCCAGAGGACACAGAATCAGAAGGATGTTGGGAAGTGTTGTAGGAAGCTATGGAAGATTTCTCTCCCCCATCTTGCCACTATTTTGAAGAGGGAGATTCACTTAACATGCTTTCTAACATTGCTAGGCTCATTGTCTCTTTCCGCAAAAGCCTTAGCATCTTGCTATGCCCCTTTGGGCACAAAGAGACCTATGAAAAATTTGCAAAACTGTTCATGATGGAATGTATAGTCTATAACGATTAGGTCACTCCTGAAAGGCATTTCAGTCCCTGAAAAATATTTGCTGAAACTAGTGGAAAAAGTGTTTTCAAAAAAGTGGGCTGTTCCTAGAGTTGTCACCTGTCAGGGATTCCCCCGGGCAGTCTGGGTTTTGAATCATGTGTTCGGGTTTCAGTCCACCTGAAGCCCAGACATATTGTTCAGACAGGAATGTGGCTCGGAACAGGGCTTGACTGGAGGGTGGGGGGGCACTATGTGCCCGCATTACTATTCTCTTTGGAGTGCCCAACGGTGTCCCAGGTCTGTTACAATCCTATAGTGTATACTAAAACACAAAATATTTACTGTGTACCGCTAAAGTGTTTGGGTTTGGCTTAGAGCTGCACGATTAATTGTTAAAAAATTGCGATCTTAATACAGCATTTCATTGATTCAGTGCAGAGAGTTCTCTGCTGTCAAAAAAAAAAAAACAGGCAGCCTGCCAAGTTTATCACAATATTGTCAGTTGGGAGATAACTATAAACAATGTATCCTTTAGTTCTTTTAGATCAAAGGAATGAACTTCGGTCTGTAAATGAGGTCAGTTTAACCACTTAAAGACCAGGCCTTTTTCTGACACTTGTTGCTTACAAGTTAAAATCAGTATTTTTTGCTAGAACCTCCAAACATTATATATATTTTTTTTAAGCAGAGACCCTAGAGAATAAAATGGCAGTTGCAATATTTTATGTCACACTTTATTTGAGCAGCAGTCTTTCAAACGCAATTTTTTTTGGAAAAAATACACTTTAATGAAATTTAAAAAAAACAGTAAAGTTAGCCCAATTTTTTGGTATAATGTGAAAGATGATGTTACGCCGCGAGAATCGTGATTCTCATTTTAGCCAGAATCGTGCAACTCCAGGTTGGCTTGAAGAAAAAGTGGCAAACCAAGCTGTTCCTGTGGTTGATCTTGCTGTCTTTGTCCTAAACAAACATCTCACTGGACCTACTGAAGATGTTCCTTCTTTCAACAATTCTACGAATAGAAAATTTGGGACACTTAAATTCTCTCTTTAACCTGCCAGACCCAGCCCTTCAAGCAGCTGTTGCTGCTATTTCTTCAGATTCAGAATATTTTATTAATCCCAAAGGGAAATGACTAAGGCTGGGTTCACACTGGTGCGACACGACAGCCGTCCTACTTTGGATCCGACTTTGCCCTGCGACATGAAGCCGGCATGTGTCCGACTTTCAATGAACGGGGATCCGACTTGGATCCCCGCCAATGCCCGGCATTGTTTGGTATGAATCTTTAGGGGGAACTCCGCGCCAAATTTTAAATAAAAATCCGGCATGGGTTCCCCCTCCAAGAGCATACCAGGCCCTTGGGTCTGGTATGGACCTTGAAGGGAACCCCCTACGCCGAAAAAACGGCGTGGGGGGTCGCCCCCAATCCATACCAGACCCTTATCCGAGCACGCAGCCCGGCCGGACAGGAATGGGGGTGGGGACGAGCGAGCGCCCCCCCCCCCCTCCTGAACCGTACCAGGCCGCATGCCCTCAACATGGGGGGTGGTGCCTTGGGGGAGGGGGCGCGCTGCGGCCCCCCCACCCCAAAGCACCTTGTCCCCATGTTGATGAGGACAAGGGCCTCTTCCCGACAACCCTGGCCGTTGGTTGTCGGGGTCTGCGGGCGGGGACTTATCGGAATCCGGGAGCCCCCTTTAATAAGGGGGCCCCCAGATCCCGGCCCCCCACCCTATGTGAATGAGTATGGGGTACAGCGTACCCCTACCCATTCACCTAGGAAAAAAGTGTCAATTTAAAAAAAAACACTACACAGATTTTTAAAGCATTTTATTAGACAGCTCCGGGGGTCTTCTTCCGACTTCGGGGGTCTCTCCGGTTCTTCTCCACGCTCTCCGGATCTTCTGCCGGGCTCCTCCGCTCTCTTCTGCTCTTTTGCCGCTCTTTTGCTAAAGCGGAGGAGCCTGGTCTTCAATCTTCTGCCTTCTGCCTTCTGACCTCTTCTCCTGATGTTGACACGACGCTCTCTGGGGCTAGAATGCTCTCTGTGCGCTCTGCTCTGATTTATATAGGCGGTGACCCCGCCCCCTTAAGCCGTCACAGTCCCTGGGCATGCTGGGACTATGACGGCATAAGGGGGCGTGGTCACCGGTTGATAACCACGCCCCCTAAAACGTCACAGTCCCAGCATGCCCAGGGACTGTGACGGCTTAAGGGGGCGGGGTCACCGCCTATATAAATCAGAGCAGAGCGCACAGAGAGCATTCTAGCCCCAGAGAGCGTCGTGTCAACATCAGGAGAAGAGGTCAGAAGGCAGAAGATTGAAGACCAGGCTCCTCCGCTTTAGCAAAAGAGCGGCAAAAGAGCAGAAGAGAGCGGAGGAGCCCGGCAGAAGATCCGGAGAGCGTGGAGAAGAACCGGAGAGACCCCCGAAGTCGGAAGAAGACCCCCGGAGCTGTCTAATAAAATGCTTTAAAAATCTGTGTAGTGTTTTTTTTTAAATTGACACTTTTTTCCTAGGTGAATGGGTAGGGGTACGCTGTACCCCATACTCATTCACATAGAGTGGGGGGCCGGGATCTGGGGGCCCCCTTATTAAAGGGGGCTCCCGGATTCCGATAAGTCCCCGCCCGCAGACCCCGACAACCAACGGCCAGGGTTGTCGGGAAGAGGCCCTTGTCCTCATCAACATGGGGACAAGGTGCTTTGGGGTGGGGGGGCCACAGCGCGCCCCCTCCCCCAAGGCACCACCCCCCATGTTGAGGGCATGCGGCCTGGTACGGTTCAGGGGGGGGGGGGCGCTCGCTCGTCCCCACCCCCATTCCTGTCCGGCCGGGCTGCGTGCTCGGATAAGGGTCTGGTATGGATTGGGGGCGACCCCCCACGCCGTTTTTTCGGCGTAGGGGGTTCCCTTCAAGGTCCATACCAGACCCGAGGGCCTGGTATGCTCTTGGAGGGGGAACCCATGCCGGATTTTTATTTAAAATTTGGCGCGGAGTTCCCCCTTAAGATCATCTGAGCACAAGTCGCGTGCCGAAGTCGGATCATGCAAGACGGCGATCCGACTTTGATCCGACTTCAATGATAGTCAATAGGCTGAAGTAGGATCAAAGTCGGACCAAAGTAGTACAGGGAGCATTTCTAAAGTCGGAACGACTTGTGTCGGACCAGTTAGGACGGCTCCCATAGGGAAACATTACATTTCACACGTCATGCGACATGAGCTCCCAATGTCGGAGCGTTTGTCGGACCAGTGTGAACCCAGCCTTAATCTACAATCTACCATTCGACTTCTGTACAACCAGCCTGTCCAGATCCATCGGTGCCACCCTCTTTAGCCAGCAGCACTGATCATTGCATTCTGATGGCAGGGAAGGTTCCCTGCTGTCAGAACACAAAAGCACATAGGCCCTCATCCACAACGAATGTGTGGACGGAGCAATCGTAACCTTTTTTTTTCTTTCATCCTGTTGGTTGAACAAAAAAAAAAATGATGAATGTATGGGCTGCCTTACTGTATAAGTGCTTTACATTTAACATTGAAACTAGCTATGCACATGTATCCTGTTTTATTCAATAGTATTTCTTCTGACCTTTTGTAATCCGCGGATTTGTAAACTGCGTGATATAGCAGTGATTTTAATAGTGCTGCTTACCAGATAAAGCTGCATTGTGATTCCAGGAAATCCTAATCTTGGCAAATGCATGTGGTATGCACAGAAAATACTCAGCACTGCTTTCCTATTTAGATATATTTGATAACGTTATTTAAAAGACACACATGGTTTCATTTATAGAGGAATTAAAGCTGTCCAGACACCTTAAAGGAGGGCATTGATGTGCAAGAAGTGAGAGGGGGAGATTTACTAGAGCTGGTTTCACACAGAATCTGGTGGCGCTGTGCATAGTAACTAATCAGCTTCTAACTTCAGCTTGTTCAAATTAAGCTTTGACAATAAAATCTGGAAGCTGATTGGTTACTATGCACAGCTGCACCAGACTCTGTGTGCACCAGTTTTAGGCCCCTTTCACACACGCAGTCTGATCAGGCCCGTCTGTCACTTTTTCAGGTGGACCTGATTGGACCCTGCATTGTCCTCTATAGAGTGGTGGATGTCGGCGGACACATGTCTGCCTTCCTGTTTGCCAAAAACAGATGGACGGTGGTCCTATTTTCCATCCGTCCGGCAGCTCAGATCGTTCGGCATCGGATGGAAAGGGACAGGCAGTCCGTTTCCATCCGATTGCCCCATAGAGGATAGTGGGACTGTGTCTGTGTCCGCATAGCGGAGCCGACACGGACCTGTCATCCGCCTGCTCAGTGGGGATCAGCAGAGAGATCCCCCGCTGAGCAAGCGGATTCCGCATAGCGGAGGCACCCGTGTGAAAGGGACCTTAGTAAATCTCCCCCAAAGGGATGTGTATATGTAGTCTATCCAATTATCCAAGTTGATTTGTTTATTTTTGCTCCCTTTTCTGTCTTCATGGGCATAGATTTGCCCAGCCTCACCCTGTTCCCCTGAGTGAAATCAATTGCAACTGGACAAAATTGTCTATAGCTAATACACAACAGAAAATGCTACTGTCAGATGTTTAGGAGGTACAGTTCTTTTTTGACAAACGCTGTTTACAATGGGGCCAATGTACTGCAACCAAATGCTTGGCTTGTAGTTACGGCACAGTCCCATTGATTTGGATGGCTGTGTGAAACAGGTATATTGCAGCATTATTTTTAAAAGGCATAGACACAGGGCACATTGCATTAATACATAGAGAGGATTGTGTAATTTTAACCTATTGGGTTAACAAACCCTTTAAATTTGCCGTGCCTGTGACGCAAAGCATTCCAGCCGCGCATGTGAACAGCCTCCTCCAGTTGTACTTTACACCTTAGCAGGGCAGCCTGTAGGTGGTAAAACAACTGCTAGCCTGCCTGTTTTTGCCCCCTTCGGCTGCCTGTGTGAAAACGGCGTAACACAGATAGTGACTGGTTGTCTGGTTAGTTATGTTATTGTCTGTAGTTATAGGATCATAACCTGATGACAGCACCAGCATACTCCTATTGATGGTGTCTACCATTGCTCACATGCAACGCTGTATCCTGGCCTAGGCCAACAAGGCCCAGGCCTAGGGCAGCACTTTGCAGGGGGGCAGCACAGAAAGAGTCCCCCCGGCTTGCGCTCGACTGTTCCTATGGGGCGGACTGGGTTGAGAGACAAAGTCTAGCGCCCCCATAAAGCGACCTCACTGCTTCCGGTATGAGGGTGGCTGGCATCCCGCAACTGTGTGTGTGTGTGGGGGGGGGGGTGCCGCTTATAATTTTGGCTTTCCTCTCATCCTGGACCACAAACCTTCCTCACTGTGCTATATGTTTTCTGCTGCACCATTGGCATGGTTTTATCTTCTTAGTCCTCTCCATAAAATTATCAGAAATGTGTGCTTAAAGTAGAACTATAGGCAACACTTTTTTTTCATTTTGGATAGAGTAAGAGAGGGTTATAACCCCTGTCAGTTTATTTTTTACCATCCCTGTCCCATTGCAGAGATTTCCCTTCACTTCCTGCTCCATAACCAAACAGGAAGTGAGAGGAAATCTATGCAAATTAAGGGAATCCATTGACCCCCCCCCCCCCCCAGCCCTCAGAACTAGTGTCCCCACTCGAAAATTTCAGGGCATGTCTTAAACAGCAAGGGGTGTGGCCTTGACAGGAAGGGGTGGGTCATATTTAAATTAGTGGGTGCACGAGTTTAGTCAGGCCTAGGGCACCACAAAACCTAAATACACTACTGCTCACATGCATAAGGCCGAGTTCACACATATGCGAATTGGATGCAGGTTTCCCCTTATCCATTTCTCATGACAGGAGAGTGTGACCGGCTCTCAATGGAGCTGGTTCACACAGCTCCGAGGCGTCCACAGTCTGCATTTTAAAAGGGTCCTATGCGTCTTTGGTTCTGATTCAGGTGTGAATTCAGGCAAAAATTCGTACCTGATTTGCACCTGAATCGGTGAACAGGGACGCACCGGACTCCATGCTGTGAGCTGCGGCGGCAGCATGTGTGAACCCAGCCTCATCTGGTCTGAAACTAGCTTGCTCGAGTAGTGTTCATCTAATTTCTGTGGCTAGTTTTATAGTATGTCTTTTTTTCTGAATGCAGTGGAGAGTACAAAATTCTTGCTTTTAGAACAATCTAATATCCATGTTTTGGTACAGGCTTTGCTTTTTCTTTTTCTTTTTTAAGCTAGAATGATCAGAATTTGCACCTGTATGAAGCATTGGTTCTTCCTGTGTCTATTGTCCTCCAACACTCTCGTCAACACTTGGAGATATACTGTAGTCATAACACCCTAAAGCCAAAGTCCAGATTTCCTGTCACATTAAATCATTTGTATGGGCCAATACACTTTTCACACATTTATATCAATTTTTTTACTCTAAAAAAATATTTGTATTTCTGCTTGTGATCTACATACTTCTTTCCGTGTAGCTGTGCCAACATCAATATTCAACATGATTGCTTTGCAACTTCTAATTTAACCTGCATACTTATTTGGATTAGTGTTATCACATTGCTGAAGTCTCTATGTCCTTGCCTCCTGTAGGATTTCTAAACATCTCCTGCTCCAGTGCTTAGTAGCTTAAAACATAATATTTGCTGCCATATTTAAAATTCCAAACCAGCCATGATGTTTGTGTAGCTGTATCTGTGACCTCCTTGGGGAGATTTTTCCTCGCTTTCTGTCTGGGAGGAAGTGATAGGAAATCTCTCGAATGGGGACACAGACTAGAGAAGTAGTAGAACAATTGTTATTATCACTGTCTTTGTCTTTAAGTCCCAGTGACAACAGCTCCCTTCATTTCTTATCTTGCTGTCACAAGTCTATGAAGTTGGGGGGAGAGTTGCAAAAATATCTGACAGCGGTAAAAGTAGTTTATCCAAAATGGGGAAAAAAAAAAAGTTTGGAATAGAATTCTGTTTTATTGTAACAGAACTTGTTTACAGTGCATAATGCCTGCCTTCACCCCCTTTCCTCCATCTTCTCATTTTGGTATCTGGCGTTTAGATAAATGCAGGTACTAATATGAAATTGCAGGCAGATTTACAAGTAGTATATGCTTGATCGTATTGTTTTTTATTAGCAAGTAGACTGAAAGGTGGTTTGTACTGTATGCCGTTAAGTAGTAGCAGATGGCCTAAACGTTGCTGACAAGACACCCGTACTTGGATGGCAAGCAGCTGATTTTTACAAACAACTGAGGTGTAGTAACCGATCGAATGCAGTTTGCTGAGCAGGCCAAAGGAAACAAGGAGTTCTGTGTTCAATGAATTCAAGTGAATACTGGTTTTATCTGGAGCTCCTGCTCATGAAATGGCACCACCTCAATAAAATTATGAGTTCTGGCAGCTGTTTCACCTAAGTGCTTCCATATGTCCTCCATCATGGTGCTCACAGATTGGATACAACTGTTTGCACTGGGACTCTCTACTGATAACCAGAGTGATTAACAATGACTTTTATGTGATATCCTGGGTTAATTGCACCCTCTGGAACCAAATGGACAGTTACGTTGTTTAAAACAAGTGCACCATTTCAAGTTAAATTGTCTTGAATGCATGTGCAGATTAAAAAAAATGATTCTCCTACAATATCCTATACCAGTGATGGCGAACCTATGGCACGCATGCCACAGCTGGCACGCAGAGCCCTCTCAGTGGGCACATCAGCTATACTGGGAAGCTACCGCTGCCACCACTGCCGGCGCTCTCTAATCCTCCCTCCCCCTGCCTGGTGAAACTGCGGGAGTGAGAAGTGCAGTGGTGCTGTGACAAGGGGAGAAGCGAGCGCGGGCTGTCAGTATATTTCCTCCGCTCACCCACTTCTTCTGTCAAGCAGGGCTGGACAGGGACAGAGTGGCGCTTGCAGAGATCGTTGCCCGCTCTGATTCCTCCTGCCCCCCAATTGGCTACAGCAAGGGACCAATGAGGAGCCAGGACAAGTGCATCATGGGACATGTAGTCCCACAAGACTATGGGTCCATTTTAATGTCCAGCCCAGCATCACCACCCAGAGAGAGAGAGGAGTCATTGCTGCCACAAGCAACCGAGCGTGAGTGGACATCTGTTTGGAGGAAGCATTGTTGCTGTGTCACTGGGATTGGTGAGAGGCCCTTGCGGCCATTATCTGTGGCTGTCACTAATTGCTGTGTTGGCACTGTAGAGAAAATTTGTTGGTTTTGTGTCGCAGTTTGGGCACTTGGGCTCAAAAAGGTTCACCATCGCTGTCCTATACACTATTACCTAGAGCACGTGTGTCAAACACAAGGCCCCCGGCCTGAATCCAGGTCGCCAAACCATTTCACGTGACTCTTGCACCCAGGGCTTTTTTTCCAGACAGAACGTGGTATATTTCTGTTCCATCACCTCCTGCTCTCACCCTCTGCTCGCCACTTACCACTTTCAATTGTAAATAGACATGCCTTCATGGATTCCTGCTGTCCTGCACTCACAACAAGGACAAGGGAGATGTGCAATGTGGGATGGGACATCACATGGTAATCTGCACTGTGATCCCAATCTGTGCCCGGGCGCACAGAAGCTGACCAATGATCTTCCTGATGAGAGTAAGCACACCCCTGAACCCTGTACTCGGTACATAGGGCCCCCCCTGAAACTGCACTCTGTATATAGCATATCCCTGAACTCTGCACATAACGCACTCCTAGTATTTATTGCCCTTTTAAAATCCATCCACCGTTCAATGCGGTCTGGCAGGGAGGGGCATGGTTGAGTTCCTGCACCTATTCTCTAAGAAAAAAAAGCCCTGTATAAATGTATGTAGTCTTACAGACACACCTACCCCTTTGAGGGCAACCATAATGCTGAAGCGGCCCACAATGAAATTGAGTTCTACACCACTGACCTAGAATGAGAGAGGAGGTCAATCTCTCGAAGTCAGTTAGGGTCGGGTATACATAATAGGAAGCACATTGACATTAGAGAGCAGAGGAATTAGGGGTGGATATACCGCTTTTGCACACTGTGCAGTAATACATGGACCTCAAAGCTGGGGACCAGTTATGTATAAACAGTATTGCACAATGTACATTGGTCCCTGTACTAGTGAAGTTTATATTCTCATATCAAACATTTTTTAATAATGACTTAAATACCTTTAGCTTTGAACACTTTCTGGGTAATTTTTTGAACCCCCTGGTTAGTGTCTGTTACTGAGACAACTACAATTATGTGCTTCCTTTTTCTTTAGGCCCCTTTCACACTGGGGCGGTGGGGGCATCGGCGGTACAACAGCGCTATTTTTAGCGCTGCTGTACCGTCGTTCTTGCAGCGGTATTCGGCCGCTAGCGGTGCGGTTTTACCCCCCGCTGGCGGCCGAAAAAGGGTTAAAATCCCTCGTACAGCGCGGCTATAGCCGCGGTATTGCCGCGGTATAGCCGCGCGGTCCCATTGATTTCAATGGGCAGGAGCGGGGAAGGAGCGGTGAATACACCGCTCCTTCCCCGCTCCAAAAAAGCGGTTTGCAGGACTTTTCTCACCGCCCTGCCTGCGCACCGCTTCAGTGTGAAAGCCCTCGGGCTTTCACACTGAACAAACAGCGGAGGCTGTTTAGGGGCGGTTTTCAGGCGGTATTTTTAGCGCAATACTGCCTGAAAACCGCTCCAGTGTGAAAGGGGCCTTATTGTTCATTGAGCAAGGTGGGATATTTTTAACTAGTGTTAGGGCTGTTTCACATGGGCTTCAGCTTGTAGTACAAGAGCAGTATGAACAGCAAGTTTTGACAAAGCATTTACAGAGCTTCCGACGTTGACGCGTTTAGGGATCTTAATGGAAGTGCTAATTGCCACTTTAAACAAGCTGCTAGCAGGCTTCACCAATTGTTGAAGCTTGTTAAAAGCGTGCTGAAACCTGCTAGCAGTTTGCTTAAATTGGCAATCAACACTCCCATTAGGATTTGTGTTTAACATTTACTAATTGGAGTTGAATGGTACTTTAAGCGCATTCAACAAAGCTTTCTGAAAGCTCTGCAAATGCTTTGTCAATGCTTGCTGTTCATGCTACTCTTATACAGTACAAGCTGAAGAACATGTGAAACAGGCCATATTGATCATTGAGTGTTACTGCTGCAGTTGAGGTTGAGAATTTGGCTGTGCAATCTGGCAGACAAGACTGGCCGCACAAAATTAAAAACCTTTGGCAAGTCAGCTACAGCAATTAAGGTGTATTTCCACCTTTGCAGTCAAATATGTTTGTTATGCGTTTGCATTCACAAATACCTAAAAATGAAAAAATATTTCTTACCTTTTCTAGTTCCATCTTGGACCAATGTATGTATGTTCCATACCTGAGTGACCACTGTGGAAGCTGGAAATAGCTGGAAGTGATCCTCCCTAGCAGCTGCCCTGCTGCATTGTGAACACAGGAGGTTGCAAAAAAGGGGGAAAAATGGGGAAAAAAAAACATATATTCCCCTGCTATCACCAAAAATTACCGTGATTAGTAAAAATAAAAATAATAAAAATAATAAATCCAGATAAATAACAGAAATAATGAATCCAAGTGATAAGTGTCCAACTCAGCAATATAAAAAACAGCAATGTGGAAAACCAAGCAAAATGATTTTATAAGTGACAGTTTGAAAAATAAAAATAAAAATGAAGCTCCAAAATGGCAAAATGTTCATAAAGGAATGTGACTCTTGTGATTCATCAAAATCCCATGACTTCTGTGATCCCCCTTAAGGGTCCCCACTCACCAGCTCTTGATACCCCTGCAGGGGTGGTAGGCATGTTTCAATAAAGGTGGATGGCCTCCTGTAACCGGTCAGAGCGTCAACATGGATCCTCTATTCAGTACAGCCTTCAACACCATATCCAGGAGATGTTACACCGGCTTCTTATGGTCACATCCTCATAGGAAAAGACAGGGCTCCCATAGTGTAGTAGTTTAAAAGGCTTTATTTTAAAACTAATTAAAAGCAAATAATTCCCACCAAAGGGACAGCCTATAAACCACACACTACAGCATATGGTAGATAGCGGTGTACAGGGAGCAATCAGCGCAAATGGCTCTCGGCGTGCGTCTCAGCTGCGCTCCAAGCTCCCTGTTACTACTGGGTATGATGTAAGTGCGTGGCTCCGCCTTACGCGTTACGTCATCGACGTTGTCAAAGGCGCCTTTGTAGATTGTAATCCCAGCTCACGTTCCCACTTGGCTATATAGGAAGGTCTAAAGCCCGGAGGTCAGGATATCAATAGACTTGAATTTTTAATTCCTCTAAGACCCCTGAAAAGGATATATTTTCTGAAAGTGGGAGACGTATAGAATAAAATGACGTCACTGATTTTGTTTATTTCACAATATTTATGTTCTAAAGGTTGACTTTTTTTTAACCTTCATGCATTCCATGCATGAAGGTAAAAAACCTTCAGTATACAGCGCCCCCCCCTTAAAACCATGCCTGATCACGATCCAGTGATATGTGGCTGCTCTCCCAGGTCTCTTCCTCCTCATTGGCTGAGGGACAGCAGTGGAAGCAAATGGCTCAATCACAGCCAGTGAGAAGGGAGCATGGGCAAGGCAGAGCAAACACCGTTCTTATGGACACAGAGCGTGGCTCGAGAGCAAATACGCATGAGTGCGTTGTAGCAAACGGCTTACTATGGGGGCACTCGGAGAAGAGGTGGAGCCAGGTACGTTGGTGGGGGACCAAGGAAGTGGAAGCTGGGGCTGCTCTGTGCAAAACCATTGCACAGAGCAGGTACTGTAAGTATAAGACAATTGTTTGTTCTTTGTTTTTGTTTTTTTTATTTAACATCACTTTAAATTTCTTTTTTGGTTTGTGGTTCTCAGAGGCAGTGTAGTTCTGTTTTTTTAAACCCATGAAAAGTGTTTTTGAATATTCGCATCTTCCCAAAATTGCTCTTTTCTGAACCCTGAGCAAAAAAATGTACTCCCTCTTCTCTAGCAGTCAAGCAGATTTGAACCTTTTTTCAGTGTAATATTTACTGGTCATCATCCTCTAATTTTGTTTTTCAGTTTTCGGTGGACTGAGCCTATAAAAAAACATGCATTATTGCTAGTAATATTCATTCTCTGCATGCAAATTAAACAGAATCTAATAAAGAAATTTACTGAGCATAGCTACACAATACATTTGTAGATAAGTCAAAATATTTAATAGGATGTTCTTGTTTTTGTATTTTGTATTCCGTGTTGGTGACGGAAGTTTTAATTGTGTATGTACAGCATGTGGGTTTTCTTCTTATGCAGAAAGCACTTTTACCTTTTTGCTACATATTCCCTAGACAAAGAATCAAGGAAAGATTAATAGCCTAACAGAAGATGGGTAGAAGCAAAGCAATAAAATCTAAAAATAGCACTGAGGATTGTTATTCTCTGCAGTACAATGACACCACCAGTGCGGCAACTTAAGCAGCTGTATAGTTCACTCACAAGGGTGAATATTGAGTACAAACATTCTGGGCAGTGTACTGGTGTAAAGATATCTAAAGCCGTTAGTGAATGGTCCAATATACCGGCACAATCTGACTATCCTTTAAATGTTTTGACCACTCTTTTCCTTTGAAACGCATATGCTTGCAATGTCTGATTTATGCATGTCAGCTGAATTGGTGGAAGGAGGAGGGAGTGCAGATACACTGCGCCGCCACCTTTCATCTTGTAGAAAACATTTGTGATTGGACAAGGCTTTGTAATCTGTCCAGTAACTATTTACCTCAATATGTGTTGCTCTTTATAGATATGAGATTGTAACTCAGTGTGACTGAATATTGCTAATATAGGTGATGATTTCCCCTTTCCTGAGTCAATTAATGAACAGCTATCCCCCCTAGATTGTAAGCTCTAATGAGCAGGGCCCTCTGTATAATCCTGTATTGAATTGCATTGTTACTGTACTGTTTGCCCTCATGTTGTAAAGCACTGCGCAAACTGTTGGTGCTATATAAATCATGTATAATAATAATAATATTTGTGACCAGCTACAGTAAATATACACAAAGGTGAAACAAAGTTAAAGTTCAAAAAGGCTCCTGTGTGACAGGATGGGCACACAGCCCTATAAAATAAACAAAAAACTTCCTTTACCTTCCCTGACTGAGCCAAATCCCCCTTCATTTGTTCCTCAAGTGCTCCCCTCCCAAGTTGTCTCCTCCCAAGAGCTCTCCTCCCAAGAGCTCCCCTCCCAAGCGGTCCCCTCCCAAGAGCTCTCCTCCCAAGAGCTCCCCTCCCAAGCGGTCCCCTCCCAAGAGCTCTCCTCCCAAGAGCTCCCCTCCCAGACACTGCAGCTCACAGTGAGAGTGTTTAAGCAACAAAAGCTGTGGCCAATCCAGAAAGCGGGGGTGGTAGGTGGGACTAGGTGTGGCCAGATGCTACAGGTGTGTGAATCAGCGGAGACAGTGCTGATAGCCACGCCCCCTGCAACATCTCATCTCTCTAAAGTGCAAACAAGCAAAGCCTGCATGAGAGTGGCAGCTCTTCTCTGAATTCAGGAGCTGTATGGCATAATTGCCTCCTCATCACAGGTGGTCTTGGGGACTAAGCCTAGGTTCACACATATGCAGTGCAATCCCACTGTGTTTGCAATCCACTGCGGATGCCAATACAAAGTTAACAACGCCGCACCATATCACATGGTAGAAAAGGACCACGCGTTGCAAGTGAGGTGCAGCTCCAGAAAATAAGCCTGTACTTTTATGGTGCAATGCGGTGCAATTTGAGCCCATTCAAAATGAATAGGCTCAAATCGCACTGCACTGAATGGCTTGTGAATTGCACAGGAATGTGGTGTGGTTCCTGTGTGATTCACTTGCGAGTCATAGCATAAACAGGGACTAGAAAAACTGTAAGTAAACATTCAGTTATAACTAAAGTGATTGTAAAGGTTTATTTTTCTAAAATAACAAACATGTTTTGCTTACCAGGCACAATCATTACTTCCCTCTTTCAACCCCCCCACTATAGACGAGGTTGCTAAACTACTTGCTAATGTCCACCTTACCATCTGCCCTCTGGATCCTGTTCCCTCACAAATACTACGTTCATCTTCTGGCTCTATGCTACACTCTCTAACCCACATCTTCAATCTCTCCCTCTCTTCTGGCATCTTCCCCAACAATTTAAAACATGCACTTGTCAGACCCATGCTTAAAAATCCCTCACTGGACCCATCCAATCTTAACAACCTACACCCCATCTCCTTGCTCCCCTTCTTATCCAAACTCCTCGAACGTCTGGTCTACAATCGACTGAGCATCCACCTCGCTGATAATAGCCTTCTTGATCCCCTTCAGTCTGGATTTTGTTCTCAACACTCCACAGAAACTGTTCTCCTAAAACTAACAAACAATCTACTAACGGCCAAAACTAATCGACACTATTCTGTACTCCTACTCCTGGACCTTTCTGCTGCCTTTGATACGGTTGAACACCCCCTCCTCCTCAAAAAACTCCACACCTTTGGTCTCTGGGACTGTACTCTTCGCTGGTTCTCTTCCTACTTATCCAACCGCATCTTTAGCGTTTCCTACTTCCTCTTCTCCTCTCCCTTTCTCAGTTGGGGTCCCCCAAGGTTCTGTTCTTGGACCTATATTCAATCTACACCTCCTCCCTGGGTCAGCTGATAGCCTCCCATGGCTTCCAATACCACCTCTACGCTGACCCAAATCTATTTCTCTACCCCTAAGCTCACTCCCTCTGTCTCCTCACGTATCACTAATTCACTGTCAGATTTATCAGTCTGGATGTCACACCACTTCCTCAAACTCAATCTATCCAAAACCGAACTTATAATCCCCCCCCCCCCCATATGCCCCTTCCCCTGATCTCTCTGTCAAAATCGATGGCACAACTATGAGCCCATCCCCACATGCCAAGGTTTTAGGTGTAGTCCTGGACTCCGAACACTCCTTTAAGCACCACGTCCAATCACTGTCCAAATCCTGCTGCCTCAACCTCCGCAACATCTCCAAAATACGCCCTTTTCTAACCAATGACACAACAAAGCTCTTAATTCACTCGCTGGTCCTCTCTCGCCTTGACTACTGCAACTCCCTTCTCATTGGCTTACCTCTACATAGTCTATCACCTCTTGAATCCATCATGAATGCTGCTGCTTATCCACCTTACCAATCGCTCTGTCTCTGCTACCCCTCTCTGTCAATCCCTCCACTGGCTTCCGGTCGGCCAAAGAATTACATTCAAAATACTAACAACTACGTACAAAGCCATCCACAATTTATCCCCCAGCTACATCACTTGCCTAGTCTCTAAATACCAACCTACTCGTTCTCTTCGTTCCTCTCAAGACCTCCTGCTCTCTAGCTCTCTCATCACCTCCTCCCATGCTTGCCTCCAGGTTTTTCAAACCCTCTCAAATCCTATGGAATGCCCTACCCCAATCTGTCCGCTTATCTCCTACTCTATTAGCTTTTAGACAATCCCTGAAAACCCTTCTCTTCAGAGAATCCTACCCTACCCACACCTAACAACAACTGTTTTTTTATTTTCTCCATCAGCTCACCCCCAGGTAACAGTGATTACCTTTTGTTTGCACTTGACCCTCCCTTATAGATTGTAAGCTCTAACGAGCAGGGGCCTCTGATCCCTCCTGTATTGATTTGTATTGTAAGTGTACTAAAAGTGTAAGTGTACTGTCTGCCCTCATTTTGTAAAGGGCTGCGTAAACTGTTGGTGCTATATAAATTTTGTATAATAATATTAATAATAATAATACCTGCACTGCGCAATAGTATGGCACAAAGTGGGCCCAAATCTCCTTTTCTGGGGTTTCTCACCAGTGGTCTAAGCTCCCTCTCTTCTCCGTGTGCCACCACAGGAGGCCGCTTCTTATGCTGGCACACATCACTCCCAAGCCAGGCTGTGTGCATCCATAGGCACACATGGCATGGCTTGGCCCCACCCCCTCTTTTCTCACAGTATTTGATTGACAACAGCAGGAGCTAATCGTTCCCACTGCTCTCGCTGAGTCCTGTGTGGAGAGGAAGAAAGAGCAGTGGTTAAGGGTGGCCGATACAACCACTGGGACATGTTTTACCTTAATGCATTAAAGTAAAAATATGTCTTTACAACCACGTTAAGTTCTGCAGCAGTTTTATTTATTTTTTTCACACTTTTTTTTTATTACTTGCAAGTCCAATCCAAAAAGTTTGATATTTCTTTGTTAGTTTTTGCATTTTTTTCCATTAGTATAGGTTTTGCATTATGTTTGCCTTGTTGTATTTTTTTGCCCAAATACAGTTTAAAGTCTCGTGTTATTTAATTTTGCAGTCAATTTTCATTTTACATATTCTAACTTTAGAAAAGAATGATACATTTTTTAATTTCATTTAAAACCCGCTATATGCTGCCTGATATCTGTGTGGTTGTGTGTATGGTATGCTTCCCACAGCGATCCAATAAAGGAGATTTGTTTAAGGAATTGTGTGTCTGTGGTTTTAGAAAATGTATGAATATGAGGTGATGAGCCCTGAAAAACCTATTGCTATTGATGGACAGCATACTGGAATCCTTCAATATTCACTGAGAGTTTATTGGCTGAAACAGTTGTAGGCAGAAATGCCTGTGATTAGATTGGAAAGACAGGCTAGCAACAGTGAGCTGCAGCCAATAATCAGTCCTGTGCCTTGTAGAAAGCTTCACGTAGATTACTTCCCACATAAACACACTTGCTTGTAATGTGCTCTGCATCCGTAATTATAGCACAAAGGATCAGCAAGAAGAACCTTTACCGTCAAAGCCATGGCTTTGATTCCGCGTATTTGTAAATCAGTGATATACATCTTTAAATGAGAAAATTTGTTATTTGAATTCAGAGGACCACATGTTTAATGTTTAACTATCCTGTTCTATAATTTTGTGTGCTCTAAGATGTACAGTATAACCTTATATGAATTTCATATTACCTTAAAATAAGCAGTCTGTAATATTTAGCGATTCTCCACTGTTCGATGTGGGTGTATAAGTCTAAATAGGTGTATAGGATTTTTCTGAATCCTAATTAGGAATGTACCAAGTTTATTAAACTGTTAGTCAGAGATCAATTTAGACTACTCCTCTGACAGTGGCACTAATATGCAGCACTGATAAGGCGTGGACTGTCAGTAGTTTTTTATTTTTTTACAATTGTATTTTTTACAATTTTTTTGTTAATTGTTTTTTACAATTTTTTAATATATATTTTACAATACTTTTTTATGGGGGGGGGGGGGGGGGGGGGGGGGTAGTGGACAATCAATGTTAGTGTAATTTCAGTTTTTATTATTTTTACAATTTTACATTAAAATATTTATTTATTACAATGTTTCATTCCCCCCCCCCCTTTGGGACATGAAAAGGGACTGAGGATAGAGATTCCCCAGTCCCTTTCTCAGCAGCCTCAGCTGCACTGGAGATGAATGGACGGGAGACAGCGGCTCCTCTCTTCATTTATAAACGGAAGCATCGTAAACACAGTTTACGATGCTCAGTTATGAATGGACAGAGTCAGTGATCACTAACGCTGTGCATTCAGAAGAAGAGGGAGCCGGTAAATGACATATTTACCAGCTCCTTTCTCCGCTCTCCATCCTGAAATATCAGGGACAGGGGGAGCGGAGGACAGGGCGGGGCCGGAGGAGCTCACGTAGGGGGGGCTAGAGAAGGACGGGGGGGAACCGGAGGAGAACACAGAGGGGGGCCAGAGGAGGCCAGGAGGGGACCAGTGGAGCCTACGGAGGAGCACAAAGGGGGACACAGAGGGGAGCCGGAGGAGGATACAGGGGACACTCAGGGATGATCGGTGCGGCAGCGGGGAAGTTATAATGACCGATCTCCCTGTGTGGCTTTAAATAAAGCAGCTGAAAGCCATGGAGGGGAGAGGAGGAGAAGCGACTGTCAGCTGCTTTATTGAAAGCCACACAGGGAGATCAGTAATTATAACTTCCCCCGCCGCCGCACCGATCATCCCTGAGTGTCCATGTATCCGACTAGGCATCGGGAGCATTTGCACAAGTACAAGTACTCCTGCAAATTCTCAATATCACCACCGATACTAGTATCGCTATCGGTGCAACCCTAGTGATTTTTGAAATCAGAATGTTGTAGATTTCACAGCTTTTTCTATTTTTTTAGTACACTTGAACAAACTTGCAGATAATGAAAGCCAGGGTGAACTCAGTACTCCAACCGTTGTGAGATAGTGACTTGCAGTGCATCCAGAAAGTATTCACAGCGCTTCATTTTTTTCACATTTTGTTTTGTTACAGCCTTATTCCAAAATGGAACGTGAACAAAGTTTGTTTGAAATCTTTGCAAATTTATTAAAAATAAAAAACGAAAAAAATAATCACATGTACATTAGCATTCACAGCCTTTGCTCAATACTTGTTGAAGCCCCTTTGGCAGCAATTACAGCCTTGAGTCTTTTTGAGTATGATGCTACAAGCTTGGCACACATATTTTTGGGAAGTTTTCTCCCATGGATCTTTGCAGGACCTCTCAAGCTCCATCAGGTGCACAGTCATTTTCAGATCTCTCCAGAAATGTTCAATCTGGTTCAAGTAAAAAAATTGTGAAAAAAAACTAATTTTAGTTAATTTCTCAATTTTCCAAAAAATTGTGACCAAAAAATTACCTCTTCCAAAAACTCCACATGCCTCTTACTAAATACCTAAGACTGTCTACTTTCCAAAAAAAGGGGGGGGGGGGGTATTTGTACGGTCCTGGCAATTCAAGGGCCGCAGAAATGAGATAGGCTGTCAGTACATCAGGATTGATCAATTTAAAAATAAAATTTTATTGAAATATATAAGAAACAAAAATAGCTCAGATGATCCCACACAGGGGATATGAGCCATAGGCATATCATGACACAACATAAGAATACACATTGAAAACATGTTTTAGATATGGAACTGTTGAACAACAATAACCCTCTGGCCATGGCCTAGGGTCAACCTCGGGTGGCTGAGCTTTAATTGCTCAGGGGTTGGGTTATGGAGCAGTCCAGACGTTTTGGAAAACAAATCGTGGACTGAACTCATACAAACAAACAAGAGAAAAAACAAACGGGGGGGCAAGACAAAACACAAAAAACACAAAAAGGGGTGGGGGGCCAAGGAGGGAACTAATTCCTTCTTTCATATGCCACTGACGTCATCATGCCCCTTCGAACAATGTGTGCTTCTATGCATTGGGAGAAGGGCTCTTTGTCTTCACCCACATCACATCTGTGCAGGTAAACAACACTATATTTCCCATTAGGCAATGGGAAATGCAGAAAGTGATGGCCCAGGTGTGTGGGCAGAGCATGTTGACACCAAGATGAGGACGTGAAGTAGGCTGAGCCATGATTAAAGCTGGGAGCAGAGCTGTGAGTGATATATGAGTAATGGGCAGATCAGATATGGAGTCTGAGACTCCCAGGTCCGCCCGCTATGCAGTGACTGCATGGCTCTGAGGAAGAGGGGACATTCCCCTCGAAACGCATTAGCGGATTGCAGCGTCTGTGCGTTCCTCCACGACCCCTGGAAGGTCCCGCTCATTCCAAATCGCAGACTGTATACCGGTGCGATTTTATGTTGTGCCTCCTCCACCAATCGCCTGTGAGTTATTTCCTTTACTATTTTTTATCAAATAAATGTTTTAAAAGTTAATGCACTAGGCTGGTGCGCTTTTGTCTTTTTTATATTTCGGTTTTCACTAGGATCCCCATCCTTGAAGGCAGCAAGGCCAGTGCTCAGCAAACTACATATGGTGATCCACCTGTGCGCAGGAGTTGCTTTTTTTCTCTTCTGCTAGCTTATTCATACACCCTGTGTTTAAAGACCTCTTCTCCTTTTCAGAGAAACCATCTTCATTACTTTTTTTTTCTTTTATTATTTTCTCTTCAGTCAACCTCTACGCTGGGGTGATGCCTGCCTGTATGGACAGAAACTCACCGCCCAGCAATTTCTGAAATCCACATCCCAAGAGTAGACAATTGACAGGTGGATTATTTTAGCCCCCACCACCTGGACCAAGGGAAAAGGTCTCCTTATCCACATGTATTCAGTCTAGCCTCCAGATAGAGCAAGCTACTCCTGTTTGTATCCAAAACCAGGAATTCTCTAGCTCTGGCCTCGGATAGTAGATAGTAGCTCCTTAACTTTTTTTGGGCGACATGCTTGCCGCGATTGCAGCGCGATTTATCACGGCAGACCCACACAGCGATTTGAGGTGTCATTCAAATAAATAGCATCTCAAAATCGAGTCCAATGATTTGTCATTCACATGCAAATCTGCCTGAGATTCAAAACGCTGGAGTGAGAATGCAGCCTCAGTGTGCAGCAGCCCCCCTAATACTTACCTGAGCTCCATCTCCATCCAGCGATGTTGCACGAGAACCTTGGCTGTCCGGGACTCTCCCTCTTGATTGGCTAAAAGACAGCAGCAGGCGCAAATGTTGCCTTGCAGCCTTCTAGCAGTGATTTCTATACTGGCCCTGCCTCCTAAAACTCCTCCTCTTAGCACCTGTAGTTTGGAAGGCTGGCTCTGGGAATTCTGTGACACACAGTGGCTACTCATAGGGCATAGTGAATATGTGTCAGATCATTAAGGCTACTTTCACACTAAGGTGCTTTCAGGTGTTTTATATCTAAAAACAGCGCCTGTAAAGCACCTGAAAAGCGCCTCTCAAGCCACCCCAGTGTGAAAGCCCGAGTGCTTTCACACTGGGGCGGTGCTCTTGCAAGACCGAAAAAAAAGTATTTGCAGCAGCGTCTTTGGGGCAGTGCGGGAGTGCTGTATACACCACTCCTAAACCGCCCCTGCCATTGAAATCAATGGGCAGTGGTGCTTTGTGGGCAGTTTTAACCCTTTCCTCGGCTGCTAGCGGGGGTTAAAAGTGTCTGTCTGCTCCAGTTGTAGTAATTTTCCCGTTTGACTGGAGTGAGTCACTTGAGTGGTGGTGTCTTTTGGTTCTCTCTTTCAACAGCAAAGACGTGCACTGTCATAATTAGAGGACTTTCTTGAATGAGTGATAAATGTGTTTACAGTTTACGTCTTGTTATCATGGCAGTGCGTTTTATATTTAGTCACTTAGCTCTTACATGAGTCATTGTTCTCTCCTTGCATGCCATTTACAGGTACCATACAAATTGTATATGTATGCTATCTGTCAGGTATGTAATTCATGTTCTCACTGGAGCATGCTTTTAGTGTTGGCCCATCCATTAAATAGTAAGCACTGTTGCTACTGGCTTTAAGGGCAATAATGTGTTGAACTATGTGTTGTCAGTAGTGACTGATTATTATGCCTTGCTAAACAGAAGTACAGACGTATGTATCTAAATGCCTTCTCTAGGCAGCAGAATTCTTGTTTTCAATACAATTTTTTTTACACCAACAAACCATATATTGTTAAAGCAGAACTCCGGCCAATTTTTTTTTCCATGACCTTGTTGCTAACCCCCTACCTTCACCAACTTTGCCTTCCATGTTCTTCTGAGCTCTGTAGTTCCTCTGTAATAGGCTCCTGAACTTGCTGAAAAATTGTTATTGCCTGCTGACACCCTGTTTGTAAGACAGGAAGCTCCGCCAGCGGTCTGACACAGCCTGTTGTAGTCCTCTGAAAATGAGCAGGGAGGAAGCAGACATGTTGTGGGCGGAAGGGGGTCTCACAGCCCCCGGTCTGTGCCACCCATGGAGGAGGTGTCCTCCTCGTCCTCCCTCCTCCTTCTCTGCTCCTGCCAGTCACCGCCCCTCCATCTCCACCGCGCTGTCCCCGCCCCCGCCTGCTATCGCCGTGCAGAGCAGGGATTATCATCAGTAATTACTTGTGTGACACAGCTGGGACCTCACACTGTGTCAGGTATTGTTATATGAGAACACAGATCGCTGATCTCCCCCCCCCCCCCACAGTTATAGGAACAGTACACTGTCAATCATAATAACGGCGGGGGGCGGGGCATCAGCAATCGGTGTTCTCACATACAATACCTGACACAGCGGGAGATCCCTGCTGTGTCATACAAGTGATTTATGATAATAATCCCAGCTTTACACTGGTGGTCCCTGACAAGTGGCACTGGTGGTTTCTGACATTTGGCACTGGTGGTCCCTGACATGGTGGTCCCAGACATGGTGGTCCCTGACAAGTGTCACTGGTGGTCCCTGACATGGTGGTCCCTGACAAGTGTCACTGGTGGTCCCTGACATGGTGGTCCCTGACAAGCGGCACTGGTGGTCCCTGACATTTGGCACTGGTGGTCCCTGACATGGTGGTCCCAGACATGGTGGTCCCTGACGTGGTGGTTTCTGAGAAGTGTCACTGGTGGTCCCTGACATGGTGGTCCCTGACAAGCGGCACTGGTGGTCCCTGACATGGTGGTCCCTGCAAGTGTCACTGGTGGTCCCTGACATGGTGGTCCCTGACAAGCGGCACTGGTGGTCCCTGACATTGTGGTCCCTGACAAGCGGCATTGGTGGTCCCTGACATGGTGGTCCCTGACAAGCAGCACTGGTGGTCCCTGACATGGTGGTAACTGACAATTGCGCGGTCGTGCGACGTTGCACCTAAACAAAATTGACGTCCTTTTTTTCCCACAAATAGAGCTTTCTTTTGGTGGTATTTGATCACCTCTGAGGTTTTGCGCTATAAACAAAAAAAGAGCGACAATTTTGAAAAAAAGTATTATTTTGTACTTTTTGCTATAATAAATATCCCCATTTTTTTTTTAAAAAAGCCATTTTTTTCTCAGTTTAGGCCGATATGTATTCTTCTACATATTTTTGGTAAAAAAAAAAACCACAATAAGCGTATATTGATTGGTTTGCACAAAAGTTATAGCGTCTACAAAATAGGGGATAGATTTATAGCATTTTTATTATTATTTTATTTTTTTTTACTAGTAATGACAGCGATCTGCGATTTTTATCTTGACTGCGACATTATGGTGGACACATCGGACAATTTTGACACATTTTTGGGATCATTGGCATTAATACAGCGATCAATGCTATAAAAATGCATTGATTACTGTAAAAATGTCACTGGCAGTGAATGGGGTTAACACTAGGGGGCGATCTAAGGGTTAACTGTGTTCCCTGGGAGGTGATTCTAACTGAAGGGGGGGGGACTGACTAGAGGAAGTGACGGATCATGGTTGCTACCCTGTTTCCCCGAAAATAAGACCTAGCTTGATTGTCAGTGATGGCTGCAATATAAGCCCTACCCCCCAAATAAGCCCTACCCTGTTTCCCCGAAAATAAGCCCTACCCTTAAAATAAGACCTACAAGGATTTTGACTAGGGCTTATTTGGGGGGTAGGGCTTATATTGCAGCCATCACCGACAATCACGCTAGGTCTTATTTTCGGGGAAACAGGGTAGCTAATAGGAACACACGATCTGTCACTCCTGTCAGAACAGAACAGGGAAGTGTGTGTTTACACACACTCGTCCCTGTTCTGTGTCTTCTACTTGCGATCGCTCAGAGCCGGCGGTCATCGGGACCGTCGGCCACGAGCATCGGCACCCCCGTTGTGCAGCGGGCACCTGCTATCCCGACCCCATGAGCCGACATATAGCTACGACAGCTCGCGCAGGGGAGCCAACCTGCCGCAGTGAAACTGCAGCTGTGGGTCGGGAAGCGGTTAAATGCAATAAATTAATATTATATTAATATGCATTTATATTAAAATGCTTTGCATTTATAAGGCTGTAACCTATATATACCGTGTGTTATGTATGGCTTGCTGGCTGCAGAATGAGGGGTGTGTGTTATCTTGAAGTGGGCGAGTTCACATTTACATGTACAAGCCTAGTGTACCTCCCACATTCACTCCCATCCCAAGGATTCATGGGAAATGTAGTCTGATTACAGTTAGAGAGAAGAGGATATGATGCAATCACTTGTCTAAGAGATCCTCCCTGCCAGAAAAGATGATGCATTTTTTGAATCACAGAGCCGACTTCCTGAAAATTCAATCAGTCATATCTCCAAAATGGTAAGAAATTTCACAAATATAATAACTGTTTAGTGTTTTGTGTGGGGGGTGTACTAATGGGGTATTTTTTGAAAATCTCGGAGTTCTGCTTTAAAGCGGGGTTCCACCCAAATTTTGAACAATATCTGTATGTATTCTCTTCCTTGCCTAGATGCTGACATGCTGTTTAAAAAAATTTAAATCGCCGCAATTACCTTTTTATTTTTCTAATCTTCTTTGCACTTCCTGGTTCTCCTCCCGTGGGAGTAGGCGTGTTTCTAGCCTCTCCCAGACTGCTGGGAGCTAGTCTCAGGCTTCCCAGGATGCCACTGAGCATGTGCGGGAACGAGCGGTGAATGCTGGGAGCACAGCATTCACCACATCCAGGAAATAAATGCTTGTGGGCTTCAAATGCCCACAATGAAGATGGAAACCGCCTGCAGTGAATAATATAAGTTATTCTTTCCGACGAAATCTGACACAGGTGGACATATTACACACAATATGTGAGTATGTAATGCTGAGAAGAAAAGTTTGTGAATGAACTCAAAAAAAATAAAAACGATAGATAGGTGGACCCCCACTTTAAAGACAGAGGTCTTGGTGAATTAAAAAAAAATATGGTAATATAGATTTTTTTATGCCCATTGATAATTGTGCAAATATTAAATGACATATTAAAAACATAACAACAAAAGTCTTTATCAGTGCACAAAAATTTAAGATGAACATCAAAACACTAAACTGCAAGTAAGCAACTTTGGGGGTCTATTTACAACTTTTTCAATGCAAGATTCACACTTTTTTAAACCAGGATTCATACATTTTCTAATGAAAGGGTTTTTTTTTTTTTATATAATTCCAATACCATCAATTTGGTTGTAATCTAGTTGTAACCTACTTTCCTTACATTTTATCAACTTAATGTCGTTAGTCTGGTGCAGGCAGGAGGGAAAAAGTATACCCTCAGTTTGCAAAACTATAATTTATTAGTAAGGGGTATTTGAACCTGTTTTATACTTCTTAGTCAAACAGTGCAGGAAAGAGGATCTTTAAACTTTAAACAACATCCCTCATATGACACCATTTGTATTATGATTTCTAAACTGGGGCATATAGAGCACTTGTGTTAAGGGTACCATAAAACAAGATTGTTTCCTGGAATAGATTGACTTCTGTTGATTAAATTTTTGCATTTCTTTATTACAAAGTAAGGTTTTAAATATGTTCTATTTTAATGGTGCCCCTGGGTGTTGCTTTTTTTGAAGTGTGTCTTATGATGAGACTGCAACATCATGAACACTCAAGTGAGAGAAATCTAAAATAAAAATTCGAGGAAATACCATCCTGTCCTTAGATCTTGTGCAAGATGTCCCAAAGGCAAGGGGGGGGGGGGTGTTAAACAAATAATCTGTTCTTCCTTTTTTAAATAGATTTAGCTAGGTTTTGTAGGATGTTTTTAGCAAAGCATAAAATATAAATGCTTTCCTTGTCTTGTTTAGCCAACATTCATTAAATCTGTTCATTGGGAAATATGGTTGGTGGCAGCAAGGATATGGATGTAGTTACTTGAAAACCAGCTTGCATAGGTCATATTTCTTTTATCCAACAAATAGCCATACACTTTTGCTGCCTTCTCTTTAAAATACTTTACCATTAGTGCTATAGTAGTAAGATCTGGACATTAGATGTTTGGATGTGGTCTAGAAGGAACTTACAAAAGACGTATCGGTTACAAACACTGCTTCCATATTATTCAGCAGCCTGAAACCAGCTTGTGACTGTCAGGCATCGGGCTATACTTGTGGTGTTCTCTAGACACCTAGGGGGGATTTATTAAACTAAAAAAAACTAAAACTAAAAAATTTACCTAAATTAAAACACAAAATCTGGTGCAGCTGTACATAGTAACCAGCATTTAGGTTTTATTGTCAAAGCATAATTGAACAAGCTGAAGCTGATTAGTTACTATGAACAGCTGCACTAACCCCCCCCCCCCCCAGTATACGGATTTGTAAGCCTCAGAATGCTCCACAGGCTATGACTAAGCCTCGGTGGGTGGGGTGAAATGTGCCAAAGGGCATGGCCAGTGGAGTGGCGCTAGCTGAGGCCATTACCTATGCTTTTATACACCAGGCTGGGTGAACGGTGTCCCTCACTTTTACATACTGGTCCAGAGCCATGCCACAGCCTCTGACATGAACCAGTCTCTGGAGACTCACTTTCTAAGTAAGACCTAATAAAGAGGCAAAGAGATATTGAAATTGGACCTTTGGCTGCTGGGCTCTACATTGGGGCACTTTCTATGCCTGTGGGTACTGTGCCAGTTACAGGCAGAATGCTCCCCAGTTTTTGGAGCTGTGGTACAAGTGGTACTGTGCTACAAGCCTTCCAGAGCTGTGTGTACTGTGTTAGCCACAGAGCATTATCTGTTTTTAGAGCAGTGGTGTATGACACAGCTATCTTGGTAATAGGTATCCCTGTTACACGCTCTGTAAATGGTGTTTTCTAGGCAGCAAAGCACTAACCAAATTTTAGAGCAGTGGTACAACATTCAGTGTAACCCAGCCTATGATATTTTTCATGTGAAAGTCAACCTCAAGAAATAATAAAGACACCCTAGAATGTTACTTTCAGATACTAACATCCTTTAGCCAAAGCGTATTCTCATTATTTAAAGCAGAGTTACTACCTCCAGTATACTCCGTCTCTGGTAATAACATTCCACTCTGCCATAGCATATTCCAGTCCTTGTACTGTGCTTGTTAATGAGCAAAGCACTGTAATACATCTGTGCTAATGCCAACCGCAGCATAAAGCACTATGTGTGCATGCTCCTTACCTCCTTTCTCATCACTCTAGTCCAGTGTTTCTCAACTCCAGTCCTCAAGGCGCCCCAACAGGTAATGTTTTCAGGATTTCCATTATTTTGCACAGGTGATTTGATCAGTTTCACTTCCTTAGTAATTACCACAGCCATTTCATCTGAGGGAAAGCCTGAAAACATGACCTGTTGGGGCGCCTTGAGGACTGGAGTTGAGAAACACTGCTCTAGTCGAGGTAAAAAGACATGTTCTACTACTACTCCTGTTAGGAAGCACCACAATGGATTCTCCACTCTCTGATCTGATCCACTGCCTTCCTTCAGTGAGTTTGTCACCTTGGGTCGCCTATGCCTCATCCCACCTTAGTCCACTTTGGTTTGTGAGTGAGGGCTTGCCTCTATTTGAACCTAGTTGTTTATTGCAACAACCTACAAGTGCATTATGTCTTAAAAGACATTTAGGGAACACTTCAGTTACATCAGATGTTGTCCCATGTTTCCCTACTATTTGTAGGAACGATTCACTGGTTTTCCTTTTAGGACAGATGTCTCCAGTCAAAATCTTGGTTGCCTGTTTATTTAGTTTCATCCTCATTACCAGCTACTTTGGTCTCACTAACTGAGCTTTCTACCTCTGCTAGAGTTACCAGACCTCTAATCTCCACATCCTATCAGATTTTATGTAATTATTGAATCTATCTGCTTGCAAACAACCAGAACTTTCAATGGCAACACCTACCTCTAAAGTTGTTGTTCTCAACCTGGGGGTCGGGACCCCCTCGGGGGTCGAATGATGATTTGCCAGGGGTCACTGAATCCTGGGCTGTTCCTGAAGCGTGCACCGTTCTCCCAGCCTTTTTGCGGCCGCCCAGTGGGGCTATCCCTGGAGGCTGTGGCCGCCAAGCTGGGCTGTTCCTGGAGCATGCGGCCACCCACTCAGCCTCTTCGCAGGCACCCATTCAGTTCATGGCATGGCTGGGGGGCAGAGACTAGAGGTCAGCTGACTGGTGAGGAATGTGAAGTAGGGGCTGGAGGAGACCCTATCTCCTAATTTCGGCATAGGTGTCACTACTACAAGACACCACAAATTCGGAGACTCAGTGAAGCCGGAGACACAGTGAGTAACACTACCTGGAATTATAGTTGCCATTAAAAGGACTGAGGGAGCGCTAATTGTCTGTGGGTTAGGGGCGCAAATTAATTGTCTTGCCTTGGGTGCTGACAACCCACGCTACGAAAATAATTTTACTGTTAGGGGTCCCCACAACTTGGGAAATTTTATCAAGGGGCCACGGCACTAGAGGGTTGAGAACCACTGCTCTAAAGCCTAGTACACACGGGCTAAATGTCAGGCGGCATCGGCCCGTTCAATAGAAACCGGCCAATATTCAGCCTGTGTGTACTGCAGCCGGTTTAGCCTGCTTCTGTCAAAGGTGCATGACCAAAAAAAGTCTGCCGAGCGGCTAATGATCAGTGCTGTCAGCCAATGAGCAACCCACTATTTTTTTTACTTTGAGAAATAAACTTGTTGGATCCTGTGGATGGCAAGCAGGAGCTGTCAGTGAGCACCATGTCTGCACAGTCTTTTGGAGATGCTGGGGGTTTGTTTGTTTGCACCTATCCTGTAAGATCTATTCATGAGATCTCAGAGTCGCTGTTGCCCACCCCACAGTTGCTTCACTTTTAGACTAGTATTTTTGTGCACAGCTCCCACCCCTTTATGTCCGGGTTCTCTCTGTGGCATACTCACAAAACAGGTGTGGCTGTTCAAGGCAGGGTTATAGTAGGCTGGCCTTTAACTTTTTTCCTGTTCTCCATTGTCCACCACTTAAATGAAACCACATATAACCCACTTATCTATGCTTTCTTTACTTCCCTGTGTCCCTCAATCGTCTCCAAGAAAATAATTTTACAGTAAATACAAAAATATTTTTTTCTTTTCCTCCTGATGCCAAGCATTTCAGCTCCCACTGATGCTGAGCATTTTTTTTTGTACCACTGACTCTAGGCATTTTATTCTACTACTGATGCCTGGCACTGGGCATATTTCCTCCCACTAACACCTGTTTTTTATCTCCCACTGTTGCTGGGCTTTTATTTCCTTGCACTGACCACAGGTGCTAGGTATTTTTTTCTCCACTAATGCCCCGTACACACGGTCGGACTTTGTTCGGACATTCCGACAACAAAATCCTAGGATTTTTTCCGACGGATGTTAGCTCAAACTTGTCTTGCAAACACATGGTCACACAAAGTTGTCGGAATATCCGATCGTTCTGAACGCGGTGACGTAAAACACGTACGTCGGGACTATAAACGGGACAGTGGCCAATAGCTTTCATCTCTTTATTTATTCTGAGCATGCGTGGCACTTTGTCCGTCGGATTTGTGTACACACAATCGGAATTTCCGACAACGAATTTTGTTGTCGGAAAATTTTATATCCTGCTCTCAAACTTTGTGTGTCGGAAAATCCGATGGAAAATGTCCGATGGAGCCCACACACGGTCGGAATTTCCGACAACACGCTCCGATCGGACATTTTCCATCGGAAAATCTGACCGTGTGTACAGGGCATAACTCTGGGGCATAATTTCTTCCCACAAAACAGCAGAGGTGTTCTACTGCTGCAGATTTTTCCACCCACCAATAAGAAATGTAGAGGGCCCTATAATACATAATCCTGACTGCTGCACTCTTTGCACTGTGTTGTGTGTTAAATAATTCTGACTGTTTATTTTCTCAGCAGTTGCTCATTTATGTGTAGTTTGCAACAATTTTAATGAAGTTCTTTTAAAGTAGTTGAAAACCTTACCCAGTGAAGTGGCTAGCATTAGGTGGTACATAGTGAAGAAACAAATCCTCTAATGTAAGTTGTACCTTTGTACCTGTGTATCTGTAGTAATTTCTGCTGTAGATCGTTCAAACAGATCCACAGAGATAATGATATATAATGGAGTAAAATTACACATCAATTTGACCGATGATGTGGGATATCCCTACATGATGCAATAATATTAGTAGTATCAAAGAGACCTATGTATACATACAAATGACATGAATAATTCACAAACAGGCTGGGTTTCTTGTCCACAAACCAAAAATGCTGTTTAATTTTTAATATTCAAAGCAAACTCACCCATCCATCCTTATAAGGATAAAAATAGTCAATATTGATTGAGAGAGTGAAGTTCCATTTTAAGGTGCACTCAAACAAAGTGTTATCACTGTCTGTTTTTGGTTTTATTCTCTTTTAACCACTTCAGCCCCAGAAGGATTAACCCCCTTCCTGACCAGAGCATTTTTTGCGATTCGGCACTGCGTCAATTCAGCTGACAATTGCGCTGTGGTGTGACGTTGTACCCAAACAAAATTAACGCCTGTTTTTTCCCACAAATAGAGCTTTCTTTTGGTGATATTTGATCACCTCTGCGTTTTTTATTTTTTTGGCTATAAACAAAAAAAGACCGCCAATTTTTGTTAAAAATGCAATTTTTTTTACTTTTTTCTATAATAAATATCCCCAAAAAATATATTAAAAAAAAATTTCTTCCACAGTTTAGGCCGATATGTATTCTTCTACATATTTTTGGCAAAAAAAAAATCGCAATAAGTGTATATTGATTGGTTTGCGCAAAAGTTATAGCGTCTACAAAATAGGGGATAGATTTTTGGCATTTTTATTGTAATTTTCTTTTTTACTAGTAATAGCTGAGATTTTTATCGGGACTGCACTTTTGACACTATTTTGGGACCATTGACATTTGTACAGCGATCAGAGCTGAAAATAGCCACTGATTACTGTATAAATGACACTGGCAGGGAAGGGGTTAAACACTAGGGGGCAATCAAGGGGTTAAGTGTGTTCCCTGGATGTGTTCTAACTGTAGGAGGGATGGGCTCACTATAACATGACAGAGATCACTGCTCCCGATGACAGGGAGCAGTAGATCCCTGTCATGTTGCTAGGTAGAACAGGGAAATGCCTTGTTTACATAGGCATCTCCCTGTTCTGCCTCTCCTCGCCGCAACCGCGGGCCGCCGGCCGGCAAACATTGAGTTTGCGGGACCCACAGGCACACTCCCGCGGCAGGCATGTGCACCCGCTAGGCGACAAATTCCAAGAGACGTACGGGTATGCCCTTTTGCCTGCCCGTGCCATTCTGCCGATGTAAAACGGCGTGCGGCGGTCGGCAAGTGGTTAAAGTGCGTTTTATGTATATGTGTGCCTGTGAGACTCTCACTCATAGCACAGTAATTAAGGGGTTTAATTATGCAGGACATGATGAGTATTCGTAGACACAGGGTTATACAGTAAGCTCATAGCTTCAGGTGATTGGACACTGGAAAAGCTTTTGAAGACAAGCCCCTTGGGCATCTCCACTAACCTACCATAGTCTGTGAATCCTCAGTTTTTCTGCTAGTGTCCTATGGTGATAGACCACTTCCACCTTATGGAAGAATCACTGGACACCCTATGGAGCCATTATATGATTGATGGGGTATTTGTTTGCCGCCAGCATGAAGGTATCAGAGCTTTGGCAGCACTGCGTAAGTAGGGCTTAATAGATCTTTTATAGCTGCCTATTGGTTCATCCATACAATTGAACAATATGTATTAAGGATCCCAGGGAACTGATAAGCCCTGAATCTTTTTGAAAATGGGAAGAATCCTATCCCAGTAAGCTGGAATAAGTGGGCAGTGCCACCACATGTGAGCATGAATGGCAATTCCTCCACATTCCCTCCAGTAAGTGAAATTTTGGAGAACATTCTGTGTAATTTAGCTGGAGTGTGATGCCAGCTTGCGCCAAGCTTATAATTGCCTTATAATTTAAAGGAGATTGAGGAGACGTGCAACATTTGTAATATCATTGTTTTTTGATCATCAGTAATAGTCTTACAGAGCTATTTTTTCCACTGTAGCAGGTAACCCGTAGATGAGTACTGTGTTAGCGATGTTAAGCTTTATACATTTGCGAGAGGCAAGGTTGATCTTCTGAGGCAAAGACACATTCAGCTGAATTCAAATCACTAGATGAGCGGATGGGTTTTGGAAATGAGCTAATAAATTGAGCAAGTTGAGAGTGTCTTCATTTATTCAGAAGTTCATGATTTCCTCCAAGGGAATTATCATGGAGTTCTTAGTAACTGTCAGGGCTGGGCTCAGCCCTTCCTTCTCTGAGCTGGCCGCTCAGCTGTCGGCTAATTGCCAGCTCCTTTCTCTCCACAGTGACTCAGCTGTTGATGATCTGCTCGTCAGTCCTGGCTACTTAAAGCCATCCAGCTCACTTCATCTCTGCCTTCGCCTTTGGTCACATCTCAGAGACTTTTTCCTGCGTTCCTGTTGAAGACTTGCTCGGCTGAGGTCCCTTCTGGCTCCTGATCCTGCTTGCTGTACTTCTACATTGATCTCTGGCTCTCTGACATTGGCATTGACTGACTACCCGATCTGGTTACTGAACTCTGGCTATGTATTGACTACGCTTACTCTGCTTACCTTTTTATTATTATTAAACAAGTGTACAACTGTACTTCTGTCTCGGTCTGATTCATGGTTTCTGACAGTAACATGTTGTAATAACAGAGGGCAGCACACCAAGAAAAAATGGGTATGAGTAAAGGCATAATTGCGTAATTTTTGTCTTCAATCAGTGGTTTCAAAGTGATACAAAATAGATTTCAAAACTTTACCCCCTCACTACTTTCTTCTCTTAAATCAACCAAAATCCACCCTCCAGAACTGTCAAATTTGCAAAACGCCCTGTGTGAAGAGGGTGGACAGGGCAGAAAACTGAATTGTGGTATGATGTTTGAAAAAGTGTCTTTTAGTTAAAGCAGAGTTCCGCTTCAAAAAAATAAAAAATAAAAGTCAGCAGCTACAAATACTGCAGCTGCTGACTTCTAATTACCAGACACTTGCCTGTCCCAGGGTCCAGCGATGCGGGGGGTCGAATCTCTGCTTGTCTCCCCCTCCTCTCTGCGCGCTGGCATTGTAACTGTGGACACCTGGCTGTGGCTTCACAGCCGGGCACCCACTGCGCATGTGCGCGCCAGGCTGCGCGCCGTGACTGGCCGCGCAATCATCTGGGATCTGTGACGTGTCCCAGATGATTTCCTAGAGGGAGGGGGGAGAGGTGATCTTCCTTCCGGCACCGAGGGAAGTGTCGTAAGGAGCCGAGGTGAGTAAGGAGGCAGATTACAAGGGACCCCCTAGCAACAGGCATTAAGAGGTGAGTAAACGATTTTTTTTTTCCCAAATGTTATTTATCGTTTTTAATGCAGCTGTAAAATGATAAAATAATTTTAGGAGTGGAACTCCACTTTAACATTTAATAGATTGGGGGTAATTCTGTCAGATTTATGTTATTTTAAAATAACCTAGCATTTAGTGGAATTCTTCTATATTTTAAGTGGTGAAAAAGTCATGAGCTGCACATTTATTGAAGTGACAATTCATCAAATGTTTTTTTTTAAACCTTTCTCACGCTAAACTCAAATGTTCCCACCCTTATCCTTCTGGCTGTATTATTGGTCTTCATGTGATTTGTATTCCTCTAACATATGAGCAATCACATGAGATTATTGCTGCAAAATAACCTTACATTTCAGTGGCAAAAAAGTATGTGAGCCCATTGGTATTACCTGGTTTTCTGCAGTACTTTGCCATAAAATGTGATCTGATCCTCAACAGAGGTCACAACAATAGACAAACACAGGGGGTTATTTACTAAAGGCAAATCCACTTTGCACTAAAAGTGCACTTGAAATTGCACTGAAAGTGCACTTGGAAGTGCAGTCGCTGTAGATCCGAGGGGGATATGCAAGGAAAATAAAAAACAGCATTTTAGCTTGCACATGATTGGATAATAAAATCAGCAGAGCTTCCCCTCATTTCAGATCTTCCCCTCAGATTTACAGCGACTGCATCTCCAAGTGCACTTTCAGTGCAATTTCAAGTGCACTCTGCCTTCGTGGATTTGCCTTTCGTAAATAACCCCCACAGTGTGCTTAAGTTGATAACACAATGAACCCTTCTTGTTAATAGCTGATCAAACATCCTTTGGCAGCAATGGCTTAAAACAAGTGCTTTCAGTAGCTCTGGATCAGATATACACAACGTTCAGGAGGAATTTTTTACCTTTCCTCTTTACAAAACTGTTTTAGCTCAGACACATTTGTAGGATGTCTGGTGTGAACAGCTCTCTTGAGGTCATTCCACTGTATCTCAATGGGGTTAGGGTCTGGGCTTTGATTGTGCCACCACAAAAGGCCAGTCTGTGGTGCTTTTACATCGATGCTTAGGGTCATTGTCCTGCTGCATCACCCAGCTTCTAAGATTCAGCTGGAGGACAGCCACCCAGACCTCCTGTAAGATATTTTGGTAAACTTGGGAATTAATTTTTCCCTCAATGATGGCAAGTGGTCCAGGGCCGGAGGCAGAGAAGCAAGCCCAAATCATGATGTTTCTTCCACCATACTTCACTATTAGGATGATGTTCTAATTTTGGAAACCTGTGCCCTTTTTGCACCATGCGTAGTGCTGAGTATTCTTTCTGAACAATTCAACTTTTGTTTCATCAGTCCACCAAACATTTAACTGGTATTGTTGCAGTTTGCCAAGATGCTCTCAAACTTCAGGCACAGAAATGATTTTTTTTTTTTTGGAGAGCAGCAACTTCCTCCATAGTGTTCTGCCATGGACACCCTGCCTATTTAAAGACTTACACTATATTAGCAAAAATATTGGAACACCTGCCTTTACACGCACATGAACTTTAATGGCAACTCAGCCTTAATCTGCAGCTATAACAGCTTCAACTCTTTTGGGAAGGACTCTGTGCAGGCCAGTCAAGTTCCTCCACCCCAAATTTGCGCATCCATGTCTTTATGGACCTTGCTTTGTGCACTGGTCCAAATAATTTGGTGGAGGGGAGATTATGGTATGTTTTTTTTTTCAGGGGTTGGGCTTGGCCCCTTAGTTCCAGTGAAGGGAACTCTTAAGGCGTACCAGCATACCAAGATATTTTGGACAGTTTCATGCTCCCAACTTTTGTGGGAACAGTTTGGGGATGGCCCCTTCCTGTTCCAACATGACTGTGCACCAGTGCACAAAGCAAGGCCCATAGAGATATTTATGAGCGCGTTTGGGGTGGAGGAACTTGACTGGTCTGTACAGAGTCCTGACCTCAACCCGATAGAACACCTTTGGGATTAGTTAGAAGGGAGACTGAAAGCCAGGCCTTCTCGTCCACATCAGTGCCTGACCTCACAAACGTTCTTCTGGAAGAATGGTCAAACATTCCCATAGACACACTCCTATACCTTGTGGGCAGCCTTCCCAGAAGAATTGAAGCTGTTATAGCTGCAAAGGGTGGGCCAACTCAATATTGAACTTTATGGACTAAAACTGAGATGCCATTAAAGTTACTTTTGACAATATAGTGGATGTATGGTAGACTCATGAACAGGGATATTTGCCAGTTTCGGTGATGTATTCAAGCCTTTAACTGTCACACTGTCTAAATTTATAGACATTTTGTCACACTGCCCAATTATGGATGCCAAAACACTTTGATATTGCTTTGTATCCCTTTCTAGCCGTCTGCAGACCAACTACTTTTGATTGTGTGTCTTCAAAGAGCTCCTTTCTTGTGAGGCATGTTTCATATCAGCTGATGCTTCCCTATGAACAGCAATCTTAAAATGTTTGAGTGTTTTACCAAAGTAGTTCTAAACCACACCTCCAAACTCATTTAATTAGTTGTACTTCAGGTGTGCAAACTACTGACTTCAATTAGCTTTCGTAGAAGTAATTAGTCTATGAGTTTGCTTACTTTTTTTTCCAGAACTGTGAATATTTCATGGGTGTGTTCAATAAAGACATGAGAAATTAGAATTATTTGTGTGTTATTAGCCTAAGCACGTTGTATTTGTCAATTGTTGTGACTTAAGCCCCGTACACACGATCCAAAAATCGCACGAAAAATTCTGCATTCGAATCGATCGTGCGATAATCGGATCGTTAGTACAGAGCTTTCGAGAGCTGATCAGGACAGTTCATCCGATATTATTCTATCGGACATGCACGGAAATTTTTTTCCTACGATGCCAGATTGTACGATTTTCATTTAAGCAGTACAGCTGTTGTTCGAAAATGCAATACAAATGCATTACAACACATGACATCACTTCCAAATTTTTATTCTGTCGTACGGGATCTTTCGTGACTTTAGTAAACTCATCAGATTCGACGTGAGATTAGCATGCAAAAAAAAACAGACGATCATTTGTCCGATAATCGGATCGTGTGTACGGGACATTAGATGAGGATCAGATCACATTTTATGGCAAATTACTGCAGAAAATCAGATAATGCCAAGGGGTTCACATACTTTTTTTTTTTTTTTTTAGTAATAAAGTAAAAAAAAAAAAAGCGCAGAGATGATCAAATACCACCAAAAGAAAGCACTATTTGTGGGGAAAAAAAAGGACGTCAATTTTGTTTGGGTACAGCGTCGCACGACCGTGCAATTGTCAGTTAAAGCACCTTGTGCCGTATCGCAAAAAGTGCTCTGGTCATTGAGCAGCCAAATCTTCTGTGGCTGAAGTGATTAATAATGCTTTAAAGAGGTTGTAAACCCTTGTTTTTTTTAAATAAAAATAACAAACATGCCTATCCTTACCTGCTCCTGCTCTTCATTGAGTGCCCCGAAGGAAAGCCACTTTCCCTGGGGGGGGGCGCCCGGGCAGGCTCGCCCCCGTGTCCCGCTGCTGCATCCATTGACATAGACAGCGGGACTCGGCCCTGCCCCTGCTCCTGTGTCCCTGGATTTGATTGACAGCTTGATTGAGATTGAGCTGCAGCTTGGCTTGGGTGCCCCCATAGCAAGCTGCTTGCTGTGGTGGCACTCACCAGGAGGGAGGGCCAACAGCTCCAGCCAGGGACCCGAGAAGAGGAGGATCCGGGTTGTAGCGTGCAAAACCACTGTACAGAGCAGAAAAGTATAATGTGTGTTATTTTAATGGAAAAAATTTTACAATCACTTTAATGCATAGAATGTATTAAGGTGAAAAACCTTAAGGCTTTACAACCACTTTAAGACTGACTTAAAGCAATCTGTGCATGTGGCTAATTGATGATACCTGTGCAGTGTCCTAGTAGGGTACCTATCTGCTTGTTATTTACAGTTTCAGGGAGAATCTACAAATCTTTACATAATGGACTAACATACTTAAAATGTGGAGCAGCAAGCATACAAGTGCCAGAAAGCATATGAAAAATTACTTTCAGTTAAGTGTTAACTCAAAATGTGTACTAACTGAAACTATCCTTTAGCATCCCTAGGAAATAAGGAGGGCAGAACCTAAAGCATATCTAAGCCCAATAAAAACTGTAAAAGCAGTTTTTCAAGCTCAGTGTGCACGAGTCCCTATAGTTTTGACAGGTACCCTCCCCCACTTCCGGGTGACTTTGCCGCAGCGAAGTAATCCGGAAGTTCGGCCCCCTCCTCCTTACCCCACTGCCGGGCCATTCACAAAGTGCAGTGCGCTCTGCCCATGCGCAATAGGGAATCGGCTGTGAGGTTGAAATGGCTTCCCTGCCGGTTTCCCTTAGGTCCCTTTCACGGGATAAGCCCGCTTGGATCGGCCTGTCCATTTTTCAGGCAGATCCAAACGGGCCACCTATTGACTCCTATGGGCAGGCAGATATCAGCGGAGATGTGTCCGATGACACCTATCTGCCATCCGATCCACTAAAAATTGACATATGGCGATACATTCAGCCATCCGATTGAAAATGTACATGCTGTCCGTTTTGGTCCGATCTCCCCATAGAAATCAGCGGGGCTCTATCAGGTCCCTCCCTGCTCAGTGAGCAAAGACGAACCTGTCATGCGCCGGCTCAGTGGAGATCAACGGAGCGATCCCTGGCTGAGCTGGCAGACTCTGCTGAGTGGATCCGCCCTGTGTGAAAGGGGCCTAACCTAAAATAGCAGTGGCAGCACCCGAGAGCCGATTAAAAGATTGCCTCTGGTAAAGACACCGCTGGATTTGTGGACAGGTAAGTGTCCTAATATTAAAAGCCAGAATTTTTAGCTGATTTTTTCTGACGGAGCCTGCAGCTCCTTTTTTAAAGTGATTGTAAACCCTCACCTTGTAAATCAACCCATTCCGTTTAAAATAGAAACAAAAGGCAAAACGTGTCTATAAATATAAAAAACATTATAAATACTTTTTTTCCCCTTTTTTTAAGTGATCTCATTCCCTCTGTCCAAAGCTGCATAAGAGCTGGGGGAGGAGAAGCAGCACCGCACTGGTCTTCCCAGTGAAAGGCTTTGCTGGGGGGGTGTCATTAATCATTGGAGGAGAGCACACTGAGTTCCCTGCACAGCTAGAGAACTGACCATGGTGTGTAGTGTAGTCAGTTTTTAATAGGAAAGCAGAGGGTTTGGCAGGACCACCAGGGATTTTACACAAAGGAAGCAATACAAGGAGAACAGGATACTTTTTCATAGTACAAGTAGTTCAAGTACATGGTACTTATCAGGAATATGAACTGTTGCGGTAACAAACACTTTGAAGCTGACCATAGATATGTAGTTTATTTCTTTAGAACTAACAGATTCCTCCATCCACCTTGTTTGTGTGGATGGAGGAATATGTTAGTTAGAATCCCCCCCTGACGGGACATTGTATTCTGACCCTGCTGAGACGGCCGATTTTTGATCCATCTAGGGCAGCGATGGTGAACCTTTTTGAGCCCAAGTGCCCAAGCTGCGACACAAAACCAACACATTTTTTCTAAAGTGCCAACACAGCAATTAGTGACAGCCACAGATAATGGCCGCAAGGGCCTCTCACCAATCCCAGTGACACAGCAACAATGCTTCCTCCAAACAGTTGTCCTCTCACGCTCGGTTACCTGTGGCAGCATTGACTCTCTCTCTCTCTGGGTGGTGATGCTGGGCTGGACATTAAAATGGACCCATAGTCTTGTGGGACTACATGTCCCATGATGCACTTGTCCTGGCTCCTCATTGGTCCCTGGCTGTAGCCAATTGGGGGGCAGGAGGAATCAGAGCGGGCAAAGATCTCTGCAAGTGCCACTTTGTCCCTGTCCAGCCTTGCTTGACAGAAGAAGTGGTCGAGCGGAGGAAATATACTGACAGCCCGCGCTCGCTTCTCCCTTTGTCACAGCGCCACTGCACTTCTCACTCCCGCAGTTTCGCCAGGCAGGGGGAGGGAGGATTAGAGAGCGCTGGCAGTGGCGGCAGCGGTAGCTTCCCAGTATAGCTGATGTGCCCACAGAGAGGGCTCTGCGTGCCAGCTGTGGCATGCGTGCCATAGGTTCGCCATCACTGGTCTAGGGCCAGCTTTAGCATTCTGTGTCCTCAATCTCTTTCTCCAAATAAAAAGTGAAACACCGTGGATATGTTTAGACCCCTGATATTTTCCCAAAGCTCCCTGGTGACAGTAGAGTAAAAATAAAAAAAAAAGCACAAAAAACTAAAACAAAAACATAAATACTCACTACACAAGTACACTGCGCTACATTATGGTACACATAACATGGCCAGTCTGGTGTGTGCTGTGCACATGTGCTGCATTGTTGCACTGCATAGCAGTACTTGATTTTTTTAAAAACCTTTCTTTTTTAAATAACATATATTGTTTGGCAGCTCCTTGCAGTGTGTTGTAGTCTACTGCAATAAAATATGTACCTGCATCATTTTATTGCAGTGCACACGAAAGAAGCACACACACTGCACTGCCGATTAGGCATTAGCACAATGCATAAATGTGAAACCAACCTCCAGATTTTTAGTATTATTACCTTATTTACAGTTATGTGTACCCTTAATTTTCACTGTTTCGCAAAAAAGGCATAATTTAAAGTGTACAAACCTTTTTTTATCTCTCATTGCTTTACCATACTCACCATAACTGAAACCTGGCTTCAATATTTTGACTTGGTTTGTCCTGCTGCCCTCTCCCATGGTGGCCTCCACTGGACTTGCTCCCCCAGACCCAATGGACAGAAAGGAGGTGGAGTTGGATTCCTTCTATCCCTGCAAAGCACCTTCCAAGTCCTTCCTACCACTCCCTCTTTATCCCTCTCTTATTTCGAGACGCACTGTATTTGTCTGTTTTCTCCCATTTCTCTGAGGATGGCACAATTAATTGGCCTCCTAGACCAGTATCATGCTTATTTGATGACTTCACTCCCTGGCTACCCTACTTCCTCTCCTCTGAAATACCCACTATCATTCTTGGTGACTTCAACATCCGTGGTAATGTTAACAGCCCAGCTACAGCTCACCTTCTCAACTTAACCTCATCTTTTGACCTAACACAGTGGACACACACTTCCACTCACTCACAATGGTAATACCCTCAACCTTGTATTCTCCCATCTCTGCACTCCTGGCAACCTCACAAATACCCCCTTTCCTTTCTCTGATCACAACCTCATCAGTTTCACATTATACTTGTCTCCAACACCTATCCCTCCAAGCAGCAAACAATTGCTTGCAGAAACCTTTGCCACTTTAACCCTTCTCTTCTCTATTCTGTTACTTACCACCTTTATGACAAAATCTCTCCCCTGTCCTGTCCTGACCTGGCCACATCTGTCTCCAACAGTTCACTCTCATCCTCACTGGATGCACTTGCTCCTCTAGTTACGCGCAGAATCAGGCACCGACTGTTACAACTTTGGCAAACCGACAACACCAGAAATCTCAAGAGACATTACCGTACTCTTAAACTGCTATGGCATAAAACCAAATCCCTGCAGGACATCACCCTATATAAATATGCCCTTCTAAAATTCAATTCCTGCCTTGATGCTGCCAAACAAACCTACTTTGTCTCTCCTTATTATTATTAATATTAATAATAATTATTAATACCTGGTAATCTAGGTTACCAGGGATCCCCTAACTAGCAGTGGCAGATCACAAGTACAAAGTAGCTGGGACAAGAGGGGCCTATAAGCATGTGGTCTTCACATGGCCTACAGGAAGCACACAACACTGCTAAGGGTGATAGCTGTTTCCCTGTGTTAGAGCAATGTCCTATTCTGACACTACTCCCCTCATCTGGCTCCATCTCAGACACACATCATGTGCCCTGTCTGACAAAAGGAGATTTCTCTGTCATTACCCTTTTGAGGGAGGGGCTTGGATCACGTGAACTCATCTACTTGACCACAGCCATTTTAAAAACCATTTACCTACAGTCCAGATCCAGCTCTGAGGAAGAGGGGCCACCCTCAAAACGTGTCAGTTTACCCTGGACATTTTTCATCCCACCTATGTCTACTGACCAGCAGATCCTGCTGGATGAGGTCAATAATGGACTTTGTATTATCTGCCTGATTTTATCATTTGTTTGTGAGTACATTATCTTATTTTTATTAAATTTCAGTGTTGCACAGGTAATGCGCAAGGCTGGTGCACCCTGTGACCTTGTTTCCTTTTAGATTTTTTTCCTGGGTTCCCCCTAACCCATTGAGAGTGGCAGCATAGCCAACGCAGTGGCGTGAGTTGTGAAGATTTCCTTCCTTCCTTTTACAGTTTACTCAACGGCAATCTTTTGATTGCAGGAGCATTTGTTTCTTTTTACACATCATGTGCCCTGTCTGACAAAAGGAGATTTCTCTGCCACTGTGTGTGAATTCTTTGAAAAACATTTTGGACCTCTAGAACCTTCGGTTTTCAGAACACAAAAACGCTGTGTCTCCTTCCCCCTCCCCCTGTTCAGGAATTAGAATAAAAACCTCCTTTACTTGAAGATGTTGTGAGGGAAACTATTAAGAACATTTATTTTGTAACAGAGGCAGCAGGGGATTTTCCCTCCCCTGAAGTGTATGGTACGGTAGTTTACTGGGGGTAACGTAATTCTACCCCAGAAGAAAAAGATTAAATCCCCTTCTCCTACAACTTCTATCTCTACTCAAAGAACAGGATCTTTGCAATCTCCCCAGGTGCCAACCTCAAAATCAAGGACTGACATCTGCTTTCATCAATCAACAGGTTCACCAAGCTATCCTAGCAGCTCTCTATAAAATAGAGCAGCAACCCCACTCATCGGAGTTGGGGCATGTCTGTTGCTTTTCTTGCCAGTCTAGATCTGAGAAGTCCCGGACCTCTGGGTTTATCCTGTCATTTCAAAGAAGTACAAAACAGAGTTTCAAACTCTGCCCCCTTCTCATTTTTTAACCTTCAATTCTGGAACATAAGCTTAAGAACAAAAGAAAGCAGAAATGTGAGTTACTTATAATGTAATTGACTAATTGCTTTTCCTAGACAAATTTTCCCCTAAAGCAGAACTAAAACCATTAGTTTAAGGGCTAGTTTACACTTGCTTCAAAATATGACTTTGGACAGGCTTTGTTAAAGCTCTCTGAACGCCAGTCAAAGCTCCTGTCACTAAATAAAATGGTTAGCTTACAGTCCTGTTTACACCTTGCATTTGCTTTGCTTTGCTACGGCCTTCAGAAGTTATACCCCATGCCACTTTAGTGGTGCTTCAAAGCGTCTTCAAAGCCTCCATAGAACTCTGTGACAAAGCTTGCTTGGAGCTCACTTGAAGCACCTGCAGCTTTTGAGAGGCTTTAATTCAGCTTTAGATTCGCTTTGTTTTGGAGAAATTGCAGGTATGACACATACATGCGGGGCATCTTTCAAGCTTCAAAAAAGCATTACAGAAACAAGCCCCATCAAAGCCTCATCAAAGCACCAAGCAAAGGTGTAAACAGGACTGTAAGCTAACCATTTTATTTGGTGACAGGGGATTTGACTGGTGTTCTGAGAGCTTTAACGAAGTGTATCCGAAACCATGTTTTGAAGCAAGTTTAAACTAGCCCTAAAAGCATGTTGAAGCGGTAGGCACTTTAATGTGTGTTGAAACCAAAGCAAGTGTAAATGAGCCCTAACAGTTTAAAAAACAGTTACATTCCTGGCATGTGCAGGGAATGTAATTGTCATATTGGTTGTGCTCTTAACCAAATTGTCAAACCATCAAATGGCTGGTGTCAATGACTGATCACGTGCAGCATTATGGCAGTTGAGGATCAAACAGAGGCTAAGATGACAGCTTCCTTGGCTGAAAATGATAGGAGGGTTTAGCTCCGCTTTTTGATAATAACACTGGTTATTTGGATCATGTGATTATAGCAGATTGACATTCATACTAAGCACACAAGTGAATTAAATGCATCAACAGAGCATCAGCATGTAAAGCTCCATGGTAAAGTTATTGCAGTATATGGAACTAGCCTTATTAAAAGTGGAGTTACTGTATATGTTGGACAACTGTATACAGGCAGTCCCCGAGTTACGAACACCCGAGTTACGGACGACTCCTACTTACGAACGGCCTCAAATGCTGGCCACTTGTGCTCCACGCTGGTCCTGGATACCTCCGGACACATCCCATACCAGTACTACATGTACTGCATGGCCAGAAGAGCCCCATCTAACATAACAAGCGCCCGGAACATCCCACATCCATGCACAGGCGGACGTTACGCTTACGAATGCAGTGTTCCGACCGGAAGTTAGACTTACAAATGCAGTGTTGCGACTTACGAACAACTTCGACTTACGAACAAACCTAGAGTCCCTATTGTGTTCGTAACTCTGGGACTTCCTGTAATAAGTTGCTGTAAGATACAAAGCATCATTCTTTTTAAACACTTGTCTGTCTTTTTTTTTTAGATATCACAAAAATGTACACTGTTTTCCAATAACAATGCATTCTCTTTCTTTTAGCTGTTACGTGAATTGAAGCACCCAAATGTAATTGCATTACAGAAAGTATTCCTGTCTCACAGTGACAGAAAAGTTTGGCTACTCTTTGATTATGCAGAACATGACTTGTGGGTAAGTCTGCTGTTCATTACATTAAAAAAAACCCCAAAAAAACCCAATTTGATCATTTATCAAAACACAAAAAATTATTTCTTCGAAATAGGGTATATCAGTGGGTGACATTTCGGCTGTTGTAGAAAAGTTAAAGTAATACTAAACACACACTGTTTAATTTACATTGTCCCCTTCTGTTTCTGTATGTGAATGATGGCACTGTAATTATTTTAATAAAAAAAAAAAATCTAAGTGGCTTTTTCATAATCGATATACAGCTGTCATATGACCCAGATCTTTCCCAGCCTGTCTGCAGGGAAACATAAGCAGGAGGAGCTTCTAGTTCTCTGCTACTGGTTGCATGTTCAAACTAAATAAAAACACCCTTTGGAATACAGAGTAAAAATAAATAATTAACCGGTTCCCGACCGGCTCCTGTACTCTTACGTCGGTAGAATGTTACGGCTGCGCAAAGTAACGTACCCGTACGTTACTTTGAATTTGCCGCCGTGTGCGCGCGCGCCGCGATCTCCGTGAGTCGGGTCGCGGGTCCCGCGGACTCGATCGCCGCGGGTATACCCGCGATCGCCTCACAGAGAGGACGAAGTTCTGCCTAGTGACAAGTGTCACTCGATCTCTGCTCCCTGTCATCGGAGCAGAGATCAGTGACGTCACATACCAGCCCATCCCCCTGACAGTTAGAAATCACTCCCCTAGGACATACTTAACCCCTCCCCGCCCCCTAGTGGTTAACCCCTTCACTGCCAGTGTCATTTATACAGGAATCAATGCATTTTTATAGCACTGATTGCTGTATAAATGACAATGGTCCCAAAAATGTGTAAAAAATGTCCGACATGTCTGCCATAACGTCACAGTCACAATAAAAATCGCTGATCGCCGCCATTACTAGTAAAAAAAAAAATCATTAATAAAAATGCCATAAAACTATCCCCTATTTTGTAAACGCTATAACTTTTGCACAAACAAATCAATAAACGCTTATTGCAATTTTTTTTTTACCCAAAAATATGTAGAAGAATATGTATCGGCCTAAACTGAGGAAAAATGTTTTTTTATATAGTTTTTGGGGATAATTATTATAGCAAAATGTAAAAAATAATGCGTTTTTTTTTCAAAATTGTCGCTCTTATTTTGTTTATGGCGCAAAAAATAAAAATCACAGAGATGATCAAATACCACCAAAAGAAAGCTCTATTTGTGGGAAAAAAAGGACGTCAATTTTGTTTCGGAGCCACAACGCACGACCGCGCAGTTGTCAATTAAAGCGACGCAGTGCCGAATCGCAAAAAACGCTCTGGTCAGGAAGGGGGTAAATCCTTCTGGGGCTGAAGTGGTTAAAATCAATAATCTGTTTTAAATTGTCATACAAATATATATTTGAAATAAAATCTTTATTGTTTTTTGGCAATAACATGGGCAGATTTCTGTCACGCCCCTCCAGTCTGTGTCTTAAATGTAATATCTCACCCCCATTGTGTTTAGCTGGTTAGTTTGCACCTTATTTGTATTGCAAATAGTTGTCAACTATGCACTATATTTAAATGAATGATAAAAAAAAATACTTATGCCACGTATACACAACCGGACTTTACGGCATACTTTGCCCGGCGGACTTTACGACGGACTTTCCGAATGAACGGACTTGCCTACACACGATCAACCAAAGTCCGACGGATTCGTACGTGATGACGTACGACCGGACTAAAACAAGGAAATTCATAGCCAGTAGTCAATAGCTGCCCTAGCGTCGGTTTTTGTCCGTCGGACTAGCATACAGACGAGCGGACTTTTCGACCGGACTCGAGTCCGTCGGATAGATTTGAAACATGTTTCAAATCTAAGTCCGTCAAACTTTTGAGAAAACAAAGTCCGCTGGAGCCCACACACAATCGAATTGTCCAACGAAATCCGGTACGCCTGACCAAGTGTGCCGTAAAGTCCGATCGTGTGTACGCGGCATTAAAGTGAACCTGTGCACACTTAAATGTTTACATATTGTGAACAAATAGTAAAAGCACTTTAAAGCAGTATTAAAAGCAAAAGTATCATTTATATGGCAACTTACCAATTCCAATGCTGCGTACACATGAGCGGAATTTCCGTCTGAAAAATCTTGGATGGTTTTTCGGACGGAATTCTGCTCAAGGTTGTCTTGCATACACACGGTCACACCAAATTCCGACCATCAAGAACGCGGTGACTTTTGGGCTCTTTCTGCTAATCTCATGTTTATCTCGTGTTAGTAGAAGTTTGGTGAGAGACGATTCGCGCTTTTCAGCCTCATGCTTTTTCAGTCCGTTACTGCTCTTCAGTTTGTGCTTTTGGGTTTGTATCTGGTTTTCAGTGCGTGTAGTCAGTTCGTGTCTGTTTTTCAGTGCGTTCTTGTCCGCTCGTTTCTGATTTTCAGCTCGCTCTTCACAGGCCTTTCTGTTTTTCAGTGCGTTCTGTTCTATCCAGCCGACCGTTTTTGAAGCCATGTTGTGGGTAGGTGCTTGTTGTAGAGTTCGTGCTATGCGGGGGCTTGGTGTTGGGGTTCTTGCTTTGACCCAAGCCCAGTCCATGAACAGGGTGGGGAGGAGTTCATGGACCAAGAATTGGTTGCTCCAGCTTGATCAATTCTCTCATATGCCTTTTCTGCGTGAGATCCAGGAGAATAACCCTGATGATTTCAGGAAGTTTCTCCGGATGACAGACCCCGTTTTTCACCATCTGTTGGCTTTGCTGTCCCCTTATATTACGAAGCAGGACACCTGCATGCGGCGAGCCATCACTCCAGAGCAGAGGCTAGTCTCCACGTTTCGGTACTTGGCGACGGGGAGAAGTCTACAGGACCTCAAGTTCTCTACAGGCATCTCCCCCCAGGCTCTGGGGATCATTATTCTAGAGACCTGTTCTGCCATCATACAGGTCCTGCAGAAGGACTATATTAGGATAAGTTTTCTCCTTTAACATCACATTCTATGTATTTAATCTTTGCTAATGTATTGTATATCTTTCATCATTTCCTAATTACCATGATTGTAATATGCTGTGAAATGTCCCCTTTGTGCCCATGCATGCTGTAAGCTTTTAATGTTCCTTTTTTGGCCTACATGCATATTTGCCTTCACTAACCTCCCCAGCATGCTATCCTGGGCCCATATACATCTAGCCTAGTCACTTAACAATGTATTTTGTCAGCTCCACTGTAGTGCTTTACCCCAAACACCCTCTAAAATGTGTCCAAATGTTATTGTCCTTAAATTCAGGCAGAGTGCCAGAGGCTTTTTTTGGGGGTCCAAAACTCATTTATAACCCTCCCCCCCTAAAATGTTTCCAATGAGCCATCAGAGGGGGTGAGGAATCTGATAAGTGCACCTTATATTTTTGTCTTTAAATACTCCTAAAAATAAATGTTATACTGATGTTGGTCAAGAATGTTTGTGTCTAATCTGCTTGCAATGTTATGTGCAAAAGTACTAATATTTTTGTTTCTTTTTTGACTCCGTGGTTTCCTTCAGCGCCACAGGAATGGCAGACTGTGGCTTCCCAATTTGCTCATCGTTGGGACTTTCCCAACTGCAGAGGGGCAATCGATGGGAAGCACATCCACATCATCCCACCACCCCACTCGGGGTCATACTATTTTAACTATAAGGGGTTCCATAGTATTGTGATGATGGCGGTGGTGTCAGCGACATACGAGTTTCTCTATGTGGACGTGGGGAAGAATGGCCGGATGTCGGATGGTGGAGTCTTTGCCTAGATGGAGTTCTACACACATTTCCAGAGTGGTGGCTTGGGATTGCCACCTGCGGAAGAGAATGTGGAAGGACTTCCATTTGTTTTTATCGCTGATGAAGCATTTGGTCTGGGTGATCACTGATGAGGTCATTCCCCCAGAGGACCTTCACCCCAGAGAAGAGGGTTTTTAATTACCGGCTGGCCAGAGCCAGAAGAGTCGTGGAGAATGCCTTTGGGATAATGGCCAGCCAGTTCCGCCTATTTCTTATGGCAATAAATATGGCGGAGTACAAACTGAACCACATAGTTTTAGCATGCTGCATACTTCACAACTTTTTAAAGAGAAATGCTCCGAATTACGTTGCCTCAGTTGGGCCTGAGGTCGGACTTGACGGCCCTGGAAGTTGGCCGTCCTGGCTTGCCCCCCCAAAGCGCCCGTGAAGTGCGTAAAAAATATGTTGATTATTTTACGGGTAGGGGGGCCATTGCTATGCTAGCAAATTTGGAATTATTTTAGATTAGATTAAAAAAAATTTGATCTGATAAAATCTTGATTTTGATTTACTGCTTGTGTTTCTTTTAGCTGTCTCGTAGGTTCTCCTAGTGCACTTGTAGTGCCAAGTGGTTTTTCCATTATTAAATAACATTCATTGTCACTGTAAACACCAACTTAATACAAAAACTGGTATTGAGCATTGAAAGAAGAAGCCACACATTGTTGAGTATAAAACCTTTTACTCATGCACATTCACATGTGCGTTGTAAAACATTTTTGGGTAAAAAAACAATTTCTTGGTTTTATAAAGTTTTACCTTGAATATTTTTTTTTTAGTACATAAACAGGCATGTTTCAAAACATAACATACACAGCTCAAGAATATACAAAGTCCATCATTGAAAAACTGAAGGCAATATCAGACATTATAGTGTCAAAAATGTGTTGATATTGCCTTCATCAGATGGGGTGATGTCACCCCTGTAAAAGCCAAGTTTTGAAGATGCACACAAATTGGGAATCAAACTGGGAATTTCCCTCCTGATTCCATGCCTAATGTCAACATGTGTTATCTCCCATCATGGGGGATCAATGGACGTGTTTTGGGGGTGCAACCACTTCCTCTCACCTACTTAAGTTACGAGGAAGGGGTTGCACCCACAAACTGCATACATTGATATCCCCTGATGGCAAATAGCACATGTTGACACACTGTGTGCATCTTCAAAATTTGGCTTTTAAAATGCGTCAAAAAATGTATAACAATTGGTCCCAAAAAAAAATGGTGTCATTTTGTTGTTATTTAGCTTCTTCCTAGTACATCAATCATGTTCTTCAGTTTGTTCAATGTCATTTGTTTTATGATGTCTAAATCCTGACTTCAAAACATTATGTCCTGGATTAGCCTTTGTGCACTGTCACTGGTGAAATGAGGAGCTTGTTCTTCCACAACATGCACATCACCTAAAAGAAAAATACACACCATATATTATAAATATGCAGGCATACATCTATTACCTGAATCTGTTGTCTCAGACACTCACCTGTTGTGACAATTTCAACCACCTCTCCATCCTCCACATCGTCGGGTTGTGGTGTCCTCTGTTCCCCTTCTTCTTGAGGTGGGGGGTTCCTGGTGTCCTCAGACGTCCGGAGTCTTTTCTCCCCTATGAGAACTAAACAAAAGGTATACTTCGCACACTGATATTTGAGGCCAGAAATAGGAATATGAAACATTGCTTGGAATTGGGGTACAATTGTCTGTTTTGGCAGAGTTCCAAGCTGAATACATGATTTGTTCCCTTACCAAAGCTGGAATACTTACCTTTTTTGGACACGTTTCACACAATGGAGACATCCCAAGTATCCACTGGAGTACCTGTGTGGGACACCCTAAAAAGTTTGTTCTTGTGTCTCACACTAGTGCTCCTGAGTCCAGATGTGTAAACAGCTGCTGAGTGTCCTCTCCTTACATTACACTGAATCAAGTTTGAAATTCTTTCTAGTTTCAAACACATCTAGACAACAATGTCCTAAACTTCTTTAAATACAAATTAGCATGACCAAATGTAGTTAACCCTGTATTTGCCAAAAACATTGTATTTAGTTGGCAAACGAACAATGTTTACTGCGACCGATTATTGTGCCCACGAATATGAAAGTAGCCATTTTAAACTGTACAACAGTAAAGAAAAGCACATGGAGCAGCATGCAAGGAATAATAATAATAATAGGAACACACGACAAGTACTTACTTTTTAGAAGCACTTTCTTGATCTGTCTGTACTGATTCTGCTCCCTCAATTTCAGGTCTGATCAGCGTTTCCTCAATTGCCCCTTGGATCGTCGTATCCCAAAATTCCTGTGCAGACTCTTCACAACTTTAGACATGATCTTGGCCTTTCTCACATTTGGGTTTAGGTAAGGTCCATACTTCCCGTCAAAGTCGGCCCTCTTCAAGATGTCCACCATCTCCACCATCTCTACAAAAGCCATTTTGAGGCCTTAAATCTCCTGCGGGATCGGGACCTTTCTGGCACCGGGCTTTCCTCCTTGTTACTGCTATTACACACCTGCTGTGTCTCCGCCATGTTCCTCTCCCACTGCGATGAAAGAGAAGGGGCGGGGAATATTCTAGAAAGAATGTCAGGGGCGGGGGACATGGGTGGAGATTCACGCATGCGCAGTGTATATAAAGCTAACATGCGTGTGTCGTACATACGTTCTGTGTGCGTAGGAAGGAGGACCGGAGGCACCGAATGTTTTAACAAAGGTAACATTTTAGCTTGGGACATCAGTGCCCTATACTGATTCGAGATTGAGGCCTATATTGGGATAAGATTAGGAGAGTTTAGCCTGATATTAGTGTTTTTGTCTTGTGTTTTGTCTTGCAGCAAAAATGAAACAATTCAAAGAGCCTGAATTCATGGGCCAGTTCATAGACTGATACAGGGATAAGAGAAATTTGTGGGAGGTTAAAAAACCCTTATATAGAAATAAACCAGCTAGGAAGGCATCTCTGGAGAAACTGCTGCAATTTGTGAAGATGCAGGTCCCCGACGCAAACATCGAGTTTGTGGATAAGAAAATTGGTAGCTTGAGAAGCACGTATAGGAAGGAGCTTAATAAGGTCCAGGCTTCCATGAAGTCAGGAGCAGCAGCAAAGGATGTGTGTACCCAGTCTGTGGTACTACAACAGGAAGCGGTTTCTGGAAGACCAGATTGAAGCCAGGGAATCACTTTCTACACTTCCATCCAGCCTTCCCTCAACCCTTCCCTCAACCCCAGCTGAAACTTTTGAGTACCAACCTGGGCCTTCCATCCTGGAAGAAGTGGAGGAGTCCAGCTGGAGCCAGGTATAGTATTTTTTAACATATTTATTGTCCGAAAATTAGTGTTGTCAACTAGATGTTGTTATTGATAACAAATGAATGATTTAACAAAAAGTGTTTTACATATCAATAGACCACAGGGGCCAAAAATGATTGTGACAAAAATGAAAAATGCTGGGCTCAGAATGATAGTCTTTTCTATTTATTAACATTCAATTTGCAACAGTCATGAGCTGAAAATTGTGTGTGATTGATGAACCAAAAACTAAAACTATATCCCTTTTTCATACACAGGAAGACCTCAGCCAGGCCGCAGCTCTGGAATGTGACACACAGGAGGAGGCGGGGGTAAGTGTCAGCCAGGAGGAGGCGGGGGTAAGTGTCAGCCAGGAGGTAGCCGGGCCCAGTAGGAGCCTCATAGGGAAAAGAACCAGGGAGAAGCACAAGAGAGTGATCTCCCTTGGTCCAAAAAAGTGGTTACTATGGATATGGTGGGCAATAAGGGAGAGAATGATGTATATAAAAATATAAAAAAGTTTATTAGAGAAATCTAAAAAATACAAAGGCTATACCATTGACAATAAGTCACATGTATGGAGCTGATGAAAGCTGGGACCTCCCTCTCCTCCTCCTTGGCTCTGACATGACATCACTGGTTGCTACACGCCAGGCGGGCAGACGTTAGCAACCAGTGAGAGTCCAGACGGGGATTTGCTTTCAGTGGAAGCCTGAAACCTTAAACCGCTACACAGACCGGGAAATAATCCACCGCACAAGTACAACTGCAGTCCGCATCCGTGAAGGAGAGGATCATCACTTGTCAAATGCTTGGAGGATGCAGCATACCACGGCCGGCACTGCTAACATAGAAGTCACGGAGTAGTGGAGCAACCATAGGATGTGAGACACAGCTGTGATTCTCGTACAACAGAGAGGTGGTAATGTAACCCCTTCAGCTCCTATAAGCAGTGATTATCAAAAATCTTTGACAATTGAAGTGGCATGACCTTGTTAAATGTGGTCAGCAATTTACAACACAGTGTTATTTAGCCTTCTATAGGCCTCTAATATACCTCCTACACACCTACAGTTCCGGAAGATATTTGGCCATTCTGAGATGCCCTGTGATCTGTTCCAGGCACCAATAGCATATATCTTACTGTGCGGTTTTCATATTCCCCTTAACTCTACAAGAGACTCTCTGCTATATACATCCATCTTACTATCTACAGGAATGGACTCTTGGTAAAATTTACACATTATGCATGCACATGCTACATACATTATGAGTCCCCCTGACCTATTCATTTAGCTGCAACTTCCATACAGCTATCCAGATGGTAATTAGCGAGGCTTTTTGAGGCAGTTAACTACTTGGTTGAATCCACTCCACTTTCCCCATCTCCCCGGGGGACCACGCATGCATAAGGTTCTTTTGTTATTTTCAAAACATTATTTCCTTTTTTGACTGGGCGATTTGCCACAGGGACCTTATGCATCGGTGGGATTTTAGGCGCCTGCACTTTATATGTCTTTTTCTATATGTTTAATGTGTGTTAGTGTTTCATGTTTGTGTGTTGTTGGTTGATGGGCGTGCCCTGTGCTGGTTGTACTGGACAGGCCCATTTTTTGTGTCAGGTGGATCAGCTCCATACATGTGACTTATTGTCAATGGTATAGCCTTTGTATTTTTTAGATTTCTCTAATAAACTTTTTTATATTTTTATATACATCATTCTCTCCCTTATTGCCCACCATATCCATAGTAACCACTTTTTTGGACCAAGGGAGATCACTCTCTTGTGCTTCTCCCTGGTTCTTTTCCCTATTAATATGCTTGTTTCAGGTTACGGATAAGGCCTCAAATTTTGAGGAGAGGCACTGGGTGAAAAAATTATGACTTTGTGATCTATCAAAAGGCAGGTATATATAGGGTGGTCCCCTTCTTTTTCTTTCTAACCAGTAGGAGCCTCACCCAATCCCAGGTGCCTCCCTTCCGCCTTACAACAAAAAGGGCCAGGAAGGGGAGTAACATGGAGGAGGCAGCACTGGGCCTCATTAAGGGCGCTAATGCGGCCCTGAAAACACCCCCCGACGCTGAAGAGGCCTATGACTGCTATGTAGCTGCAAAATTGCAGCAAATGGAAGAGGGCCAACGCCTCATGTGTGAGAATATAATTTTTCAGGCCCTTCAGAAGGGGTTGAGGGGCCAAATGAGTGATAACATACACTTATGTGCGCTCGCCCATCCTCCTCCTCCTCCTGCCACAAGTCCACCTCCAGAGTCACAGCCTCCAAGGAAGACTGCATGGAAGCGTGGAGGGAAGGTTGCAGGGAAGACATGAAAGTGATTTCCTGGGTTCAGTCTGGTCAGACAGAAGACGCAGGCTGTTGTATTACCACAGCCTAGGGACATATATGTCATCTGCTGCTGTTCCTGATCTCTGGGAGTCCTGGACCGATTGTGCTCCCTATTATCTGGACTTCTCAGGCTACCAATTTTTGTTAATGTTGTTATGGAAACTTGACACACACAAAAAAATATGGAGATCACTAGAAAATAATTTAAAAATGATCAAAAAAACAGGAGATCTTGATTAAAAAAAAAGATGACTATAAAAAATAATTCTAAACATTATTATGGAGATCTGGCTTTAAAAACAAAAAATATTATGAAGGAGATCACAAGAAATAATAAAGAAAGAAGTTTGTCAGAACCCTGTGTGAATATCAGCAGCAAAACAAATTCATTATTTTAGCATTATAAAGAACAAAAGAATGCGCTGCATTAAAAGATCCAAAAATTTACAGCGTGACGAATGTGCTATCTCCATTACGAACGCTAGTTTTACCAGACCAAGCGCTTCCGTCTCATACTTGATTCTGAGCATGCGTGATTTTTTGCGCCTCCGAATTGCATACAGATGAATGCTTTTTTCGGATAGGAACTTTTTCCGACCGAAAAATAGAGATCCTGCTCTCAGTCTTTTGCTGGCTGGAATTCCACCAGCAAAAGTCCGATGGAGCATACACACGGTCGCATTTTCCGACCAAGAGCTCTCATTGGAGTTTTGCTGGCGGCATTTCCGATCGTGTGTACGCAGCATTAGATGTGATGACTGCATTAGTTTCCTTTTTTAGGCTTTCTTTCTACTATTTTCATCTGGTGATCCAGCCAGTAAGTCTGTTGTATTTCAACAGAACAGCATTCTTGCAGTGTTGTCCTCCTTCCAGCCAAATGTTCATCCTTGTTGCTGTGCTCTGGCGCCGCTCTTTTGGGGGTTTTAAATGATGCTGCACATACACAGACGTGCCGCAGAGCTCTGCCAGGTCCTTTGGATCCTGCAGCATGTCTGCTCCTGCTTTTTGTTGTGCCCTCTATTTCCTTGCTTTCCTATCATGGAATGCCTTGGACACCTTAACCACTTCCGGACCGCCACACGCTGATGTACGTCCAAACTTTGCCGGTGGATATCGTTGTTATGGCAGCAGCTAGCTGCCATAACCCCAGTATCCCCGTTTTCGTGCGGCGGTCGGCTTTCTGATAAAAGTGGTCCCTGCGGCGGATTCGCCGCGAGATCGCTTTTATCGGTGGCGGGAGTGGCCCCCCCTCCCGCCGCAATCCGGTGCCCTCCGCCGCTTACCGGAGCCGTCGGTAGTGGTGGAGGCGATCGCGTCCGTCTCCCTTCTGTGCCTGGAGAAGAGTGAGGCTAAGATGGCGCCCACTCGTCTCCATGACACTGCTGGGCGGAAGCGACGTCAAAACGTCACTTCCGCCTACGCCTCTTAAAGGCATATTTTTTTCAATGTCATTTTTTTAAATGACTTTTTTTTTTTTTTTTTTATTGCATTTTAGTGTAAATATGAGATCTGATGTCTTTTTGACCCCAGATCTCATATTTAAGAGGTCCTGTCATGCTTTTTTTATTACAAGGGATGTTTACATTCCTTGTAATGGGAATAAAAGTGACACAATTTTATTATTTTTTTTAAACCGTGTAAAAATAAATAAAATAATGTAAAATAAATAATAAAAATAAAAAAAAATTCTTTTAAATCCCCCCGTCCCGACGAGCTTGCATGCAGAAGGGAACGCATACGCGAGTAGCGCCCGCATATGAAAACGGTGGTCAAACCACACATGTGAGGTATCGCCACGACCGGTAGAGCGAGAGCAATAATTCTAGCCCTAGACCTCCTCTGTAACGTAAAACTTGCAACCTGTAGAATTTTTAAAGCGTCGCCTATGGAGATTTTTGAGGGTAAAAGTTTGACGCCATTCCACGAGCGGGCGCAATTTTTGAATCATAGATTTTTATTGATTTTTACAAATAACATATATCAATACAATGTGCACATTGTAAAGTTGATACAGAACAGTCGTTTAGGTGTATACAAATAAACAGGTTAGCTGGTTAGCGCTATATCATAAATCCGAGAACTGTCGTATTATCAATTTCAATAACGAAAGTTAATTGTTGCATGAGTAGCACCACCCCAGGTACCCTAATGGGAACACTTTTTCACCTGGGGGGTGGCACTCTATGTGGACAGTCTCTGACTGAAAGAGATCAAAAGTAAAATAGAGCCAGTAGGCTAAAGCAGTAGCAGTATTCAAAAGAAAAGATTTATCAAGAAAGAACGTTAACGATATGTTACTTGTCAAGAAAATAAGAAAGGGTTTCTAGATCGTCAGGTGTTCGGTTATGAGAGGAATGATGCAGCTCCAGACCACAACTCCCACGGTTTCCACTTATATTTCACAGTATGTGTGAGGCCTGTACTAGAGGCCATCATCATTTCAAAGCTGTAGTGAAGGTTCACCGTATCAAGAGTATGTTCAACGGAGGGGGTAGTATGCGTTTTCCATAGTCTTGCTATACATAGTCTTGCAGCTAATAAAATATGGGTCACTATGTATCTGTATGGTGTTGGTACTGTGTCAATAGTGAGGTTCAGCACAGCTAGATCAGGTGTTGGGTGTAAAGTTTGGTGTGTGACGTCTGAGAGTATTTGGAAGATCGTGTTCCAGTAGTTATGCAGTCGTGGGCACGTCCAAAAGATGTGGAGTAGGTCACCTCTGATTGAACAGCCGCGCCAGCATTGATCACTTGTAGAAGGGTTAAATTTAGCAATTCTAAATGCAATGCACCTGAGATGCAATTTTTGGGTATTTTCCCAAAGCGTGGCACATTTCGTGGATTTATAAATTGACTGGATCGCTTTTTGCCATTGGTGTTCTGTGTATGTCTGACCTAAGTCATGTTCCTAGTGAATATGGGGGGGTTTCTTGGTAAACTGCAGTTTGTAGTGTAAGATATTATAGAATAGGGATATTCCCTTGCGTTTGGGGATTGAGGACGTTAGATATTCCCAAGCTTTAGGATGTATAGTGTACATCTGAAGGTCTCTAAGGCAGTGTGTGACTCGCATGTGGGTGAAGAGTTCCGTTTGAGGTAAGTTATATTCTTGTTTCAGGAGGGTGAAAGATTTGGGTTTGTCTAGGAGTAGAATATTTTGGATGGTTCGGATGCCTTTCTTGGCCCATTGGTTTAAGTTCAAGTCTGGAGAGAGGTGGTGAAGAGATTCAATAGGGATAGGAATGGGAGGAGTGTCGGGTGTGTCTTTGCTGTTGTGTATTAGTTTTTTCCATGCTGAGATTGACGCCACCATGGTGGGAGGTGTTGCCGCCAATAGTTTTGGACCCCAGGGTGAGCTCATTAACCAAGATTGTAGGTTTGGACGAAGCAGGTGTGAATGTTCTATTGAGCTCCAAGGCTTATTAGGATTTGTGCGGAACCACTCATTAAGCTGGTCCAGTATCGCTGCTGTGTGATAGTCTTCGAAGTCTATTGTCCCTGAGCCCCCCGCCGATCTGTGATTTCTGAGTGTCGAGTGTGCGCATCTAGGTTTGGTTTCATTCCATATGGTTTTGTTAAGCATGGATTGCAGTGATTTAAAGTAGTATTTAGGCAGGGGTATGGGAAGAGTTCTGAATAGATAGAGGATTTGGGGTAGGTGTAGCATTGAATGCTGCCAGTCTGCCTGACCAAGAAAGATTGTGTTTGGTTATGGCTTGTGCTTCTATCTTTAAATTGGCGAGGAGAGGTTTGAAATTGGCTGCAAATAGGAGTTCAACTGACTTTGTAAGGTGGACTCCTAAGTATGGGATGGTGTTTGGATTGGTGAGTACTAGTATGACATCATCGGCAAAGAGACTGATTTTATGTGATACTTTTCCTATCGTCAGTCCTGTGATTAGGGGGTTTGATCGAACATGTTCCGCGAGTGGTTCTATGAGCATGTTGAAAATCAGCGGGGACAGTGGACAACCCTGGCGAGTGCCATTCATGATGTAAAATGTTTGTGAAAGCATATCTGCAGAGTACACCTTGAGCGGGCGCAATTTTGAAGCATGACATGTTGGGTATCAATTTACTTGGCGTAACAGTATATTTCACAATATAAAAAAAAATTGGGCTAACACGGTGCAAACAAAAGTATTGCAACGACCGCCATTTTATTCTCTAGGGTGTTAGAAAAAAAAACCATATATAATGTTTGGGGGTTCTAAGTCATTTTCTAGCAAAAAAACCTGTTTTAAACATGTAAACACCTAAAATCCAAAACAAGGCTGGTCCTTAAGTGGTTAAGACCCCTTTTACACTGATGTGCTTTTCAGGAGCTTTCACACTAAAAAAAGCGCCTGAAAAGCTCACGAAAACCTATTTCCATTAATATCAATGAATGCTTTCACACTGGGGCAGTGCACTGGCAGGGTGGTGAAAAAACGCCCCTCTCCATTGAAATGACTGGAAAGCTCTTCAAAAGCGCCTGGAAAAACTCTTTAAAAGTACCTGAAAAGCTCTTCAAAAGCGCTCAGTGTTTTACTGGCTGTTTAGAAGCGCCTCGGTGTGAAAGGGGCCTAACTAAAAAAAAGTAATTGTCCTCACTTCCTGCAGTAAAAAAATGCATCTATTGTCTACTCTTTCTGAGTGTATTATCCTTCCCATTCACTTCTTCATGGAATCTCTGGGACAATCTGGGAACTCCTCTCCCTGTAGTTTGCCCATCTTGTGTTATCTCTCTATTCCTTGCAATTCTCCTATGATAGAGAATCTGCAAGTTGGTTTATGTACCTATGGTACCTTCCTCCTTTAACCCTTTCATGACTAAGCCTATTTTTGAAATTTGGTGTTTACAAGTTAAAATCCGTATTTTTTGCTAGAAAATTACTTAGAACCCCCAAACATTATGTATATTTTTTATCAGAGAATCTAGAGAATAAAATGGAGATCGTTGCAATATTTTATATCACACGGTTTTTGTGCAGCGGTGTTTTAAACACAAATTTTTGGAAAAGGGACACTTTCATGAATTTTAAAAAATCCAAACAGTAAAGTTACCCCAATTTTTTTATATAATGTGAAAGATGATGTTGCGCCGAGTAAATAGATACCAAACATGTCACACTTTATAATTGCACGCACTCGTGGAATGGCGACAAACTACGGTAGCTAAGAATTTCCATAGGCGAAGCTTTAAATTTTTTTTACGGTTACCAGGTTAGAGTTACAGAGGAGGTCTAGTGCTAGAATTATTGCTCTCACTCTAACGATCGCGGCGATACCTAACATGTGTGATTTGAACACCGTTTACATATGCGTGCGCGACTTCCGTATGCGTTTTCTTTGCTGCGCGAGCTCGCGGGGACGGAGGCGCTTTCCCGGTATAACCCCCCGAAAGCCGAGTACGCATATCTGCGTACGGTCCTTACTTAGTAACTGACAGATAAGCCATTTAAAGTGAAGCTAGTTTCAACCCGTCGTTTCACTGTGGACCTCTGGTTAACCACTAGTGGAACGCAAACGGTTGATTCACATAACCAATTCCGTGTTTGCGCTGTGACGTTACAGCGCCACATCGCGCGATAAGCTGAGATCCGGGACCTTCCGGCCAACCACCAGTGGAACGCAAGCGAAGTGTTCCTGTGAGTACTTCCGTCTTAGCGGCATGACGCCATAGCGTCACATCGCGAGATGCGCCGAGATCTCGCTGGTGCTCGATGTGGGATAAGAAACTATGCTAACTAGCTTTAGTAATCAGCAAATACTGCAATCTAAGATGAATTCTAATGCCTCATCACAATAAGATAATAGTTTTTAATCTTAGACACATGGGGAACATCTGACTTCCGTTTTGGAGGGTGGAACGCATGAACACACCCACCAAAACGAGGTCTGGAACGCACGCGGGTCCGCCATCTTGGACAACCCGGAAGTGCTGCTTTTGGAATCGAAAGGGCTGGATTCACATCAGGATGATTACAGTTCCTATATTAGGGAGTTGGGCTGCAGTGGAGGGTACCCCAGGACGAAGTCTACTCAGACGAAACGCGTCGGTAGGACTCCACTGCCGCCCCCTTTTTATGTACAAGCGCTTTTTTACTACATCATGTAAGTGTAATTTTTTAACTTTAATAAATACGGTGTCTACGGTATCACACTATGTAGTTCCTTTTGTGCCTTTTATGAACCCTGCGTGGAGAGATCCAACATTACGTGTGGAGAAGATATACCTTTAGAAAAGCCCCTCTCATAATCCTCAGGCGGCCAAGATCTTCTCACCATTGCCAGGGTGCAATAAAAGCTGGTTTGACCCTCACAGCATATACTGTTTTGGGTTCAAACCCTCCGGTAAGCCCCCATCTGTAACATCTAAGTGCACTGCATGTTTTTGAAGACACAGTGGTGTGATATAAGAGTTTGGTTTATGAATTGATCATCCAATTTATTGATGAGACTTTTAAGTGACTGCAGAACATCATCTTCTGAGACTCTTCTGCTGCATGTTGGTGAAGGCGCTTCTCACCTCACGTTTTGGGTAGCGACCCATTCAGTTCCAACTCATTGACTGTCCATTTGATACACCTTTTATTTTCAGTCTGATTTTGTATGTACCTTTATATGTGTATATTACACTTTGGGTATAGGCCTTTTTAACTTATTAGTTTTAAGGTATCTTGTTATTTTAGCGCTACACATTTTTGTATATTATCTATTTGTTGGGCAACGATTCTAGTTGGGGTGTTAGCTGCTTACAATTTCTTTACTTTTTAGAGTAAGCGCAAATCTATTATTGGTGTGAATTTTAGAGTTACAGAGGAGGTCTAGTGCTAGAATTATTGCTCTCACTCTAACGATCGCGGCGATACCTCACATGTGTGATTTGAACACCGTTTACATATGCGTGCGCGACTTCCGTATGCGTTTTCTTTGCTGCGCGAGCTCGCGGGGACGGAGGCGCTTTCCCGGTATAACCCCCGAAAGTCGAGTACGCATATCTGCGTACGGTCGGCGGGAAGGGGATAAGCACTGCTACCTTGCTGGATTTTAGTAACAGTGGTGACTATCACTTCATGCAGCAAGGGAGCATTCGATCACTAGATGCATGTTCTCTCACACTTCTATATTCTAGTTTGACAAAGTGGGTATGAGGGGGGTTTTGGGACTTTAAATGAGGCCGATGACATTATGTAGTCATACGCCTGCATCGCTGAATCTGAAATTTACAAGAAAAAGGTTTGGGACTTTAAATGAAGCACGTGACACATAGCTGGTAAAGTGGTCCAATGCATGATGGCACATTTGTTCTTACATATACATACAGATATCATGATGGCATATTATCATTATAATTCATATACAGTATCTTACAAAAGATCACATTTTTGTAAATATTTTATTATATCTTTTCATGTGACAACACCGAAGAAATGACACTTTGCTACAATGTAAAGTAGTAAGTGTACAGCTTGTATAACAGGGTAAATTTTCTGTCCCCTCAAAATAACTCAAGACACAGCCATTAATGTCTAAACCGCTGGCAACAAAAGTAAGTCCATCCTTAAGTGAAAATGTCCAAATTGGGCCCAATTAGCCATTTTCCCTCCCCGGTGTCATGTGACTCATGCTCTCATACTGGTCACTGGAAGTTCAACATGGCACCTCCTGGCAAAGAACTCTCTGAGGATCTGAAAAAAATAATTGTTGCCCTACATAAAGTTGGCCTAGGCTATAAGAATATTGCCAAGACACTGAAACTGAGCTGCAGCACGGTGGCCAGGACCATACAGCGGTTTAACAGGACAGGTTCCACTCAGAACAGGCCTTGCCATGGTCGAACAAAGAACTTGCGTGCACGTGCTCAGCGTCATATCCAGAGGTTGTCTTTGGGAAATAGACGTATGAGTGCTGCCGAAGACAAGTGTGTCTACAGTCAAGCATGGTGGTGAGAGTGTCATAGTCTGGGGCTGCATGAGTGCTGCCGACACTGGGGAGCTACAGTTCATTGAGGGAATTATGAATGCCAACATGTACTGTGACATACTGAAGCAGAGCATGATCTCCTCCCTTCGAAGACTGGGCCGCAGGGCAGTATTCCAAAATGATAACGACCCCAAACACTCCGAAACCCAAGAGTGTTAAGCCATTGCTGGAAAATAATGGTGGCTACACAAAATATTGACACTTTTGGCCCAATTTGGACATTTTCACTTAGGGGTGTACTCACTTTTGTTGATAGCGGTTTAGACAATAATGTCTGCGTGTTGAGTTATTTTGAGGGGACAGTAAATTTACACTGTTATACAAGCTGTACACTCACTACTTTACATTGTAGCAAAGTGTCATTTCTTCAGTGTTGTCACATGAAAAGAGATAATAATATATTTACAAAAATGTGAGCGGTGTACTCACTTTTGTGAAATACTGTATATACACAGATGTCATGAATAACACATTGCAGTATAAAGTATGATTGTTGTGGCTTGTAATCCATATCATAAAATTTATATAAAAATCATTAATGATTGCAGAAGGTTCATAATAATCTAAGCTGTATACACATGATTATAATGCATCTAAAATTGAATCTTGAATTATAATGATAATATGCCATCATGATATCTGTATGTGTATTTAAGAACAAATGTGCCATCATGCATTTTACCACTTTACCAGCTGTGTCACGTGCTTCATTTAAAGGTCCCAAACCTTTTCCTTGTATGTTCTAGTTTGACAGACAGTTTTTAGATTTCTGCATCTGAGGTTCCCCTCTAAGGCTTGGTTCACATATATGCAAATTGGATGCGTTTTGAACCGCATCCGATTCACATGACACATGAACAAAGCCGGCTCTTTGTGGCGCTTGTTCACATATCTGTGGTGCAGCGGCAGGGCGATTTCAGTGAAAATTTAAAAAGAATCTTGTGCGTTTTCTGAGCACTGCGGTGCGGTTCAGATGCAAATTCCAGGCTCATTGCCATCTATGAGAATGCTTCTAAATCGCACATGTCATCAGTTTTGAACACAATTCGAGAAAGAAAAACAGCATGGGGGCCCCCCCCAATCCATACCAGGCCTTAAGGGTCTGATATGAATTTTAAGGGAAACTTCATGCCAGGTTGTGGGGGTCTGTGGGCAGGGGGCTTATTGGATTCTGAAAGCCCCCTTTAACAAGTGGGCCCCCAGCTCCCACCCCCCATGTGAATGAGTAGGGGTACATTGTACCCCTACTCATTCACCAAAAAAAAGTGTCAAGAATAAATAAAAACAAAGAGACAGTTTTTGATAATTCCTTTATTAAAAAAACGAAAACAATGCCCCCCCCCAGCATGAATGACGACAAAGGAACCTCTGTCTTAGCCTCAAATCACACACAGAGGGGTACAGGTTTTGCTAAAAAATATCCCTATATTTAGCACCATCCATCTTTCCCTCAACTCTGACCAGTTTCCCAGTCCCGACTGCTGAAAAACATCCCCACAGCATGATGCTGCCACCACCATGTTTCACTGTGGGGATGGTGTTCTTTGGGCGATGTGATGTGTTGGGTTTGCGCCAGACATAGCGTTTTCTTTGATGGCCAAAAAGTTCAATTCTAGTCTCATCACACCAGAGCACCTTTCTCCATACATTTTGGGAGTCTCCCACATGCCTTTTCGCAAACTCAAAATGTGCCATTTTGTTTTTTGCTGAAAGTAATGGCTTTCTTCTGGCTACTCTGCCATAAAGCCCAACTCTATGGAGCATACAGCTTATTGTCATCCTATGTACAGATACTCCAGTCTCTGCTGTGGAACTCTGCAGCTCCTCCAGGGTTACCTTAGGTCTCTGTGCTGCCTTTCTGATTAATGCCCTCCTTTCCCAGTCCGTGAGTTTTGGTGTGTGGCCGTCTCTTGGCAGGTTTGCTGTTGTGCCATGTTCTTTCCATTTGGTTATGATAGATTTGATGGTGCTCTTAGGGATCATCAAAGATTTGGATATTTTTTATAACCTAACCCTGACTTGTACTTTTCAACAACATTGTCCCTTACTTGTTTAGAGAGTTCCTTGGTCTTCATGGCAGTGTTTGGTTAGTGGTGCCTCTTGCTTAGGTGTTGCAGCCTCTGGGGCCTTTCAAAAAGGTGTGTATATGTAATGACAGATCATGTGACACTTAGATTGCACACAGGTGGACATCATTTCACTAATTATGTGACTTCTGAAGGTAATTGGTTGCAACAGAGCTTTTTATGAGCCTCATAACAAAGGGGGTGAATACATAGGCACGTGCCAATTATCAGTTTTTTATTTCTGAAAAATAGTTTTGTGCATATATTTTTCTAATTTGACTTCACCAACTTAGACTATTGTGTTCTGATCCATCACATATAATTCAGATTAAAAAAAACATTGAACTAAAAAGGCTGTAATGTAACAAAATAGGTAAAAAGGGGAGTGAATGCTTTTGCAAGGCACTGTAGATGATGGATTTTGGAATTGGGCAAACTTTCCAAACTGCATAGAAGCCCTTGATTAAAACCATATACAACCGTATACAAACTCCTCTTGGTTCCGGATCAATATTTTATAATTTCAAGAAAATATTTTTCATTGGTCCTCATGGCTATCTGTGATAGCAATTATGAATTTATACCTGTGGATATTAGGGCATAAGGCAGCAGTTCTGATTCCAGTGTGTTCCAGGAGTCTCTAATGGGTAGAAGACTACAAGAGGGGCGATTCAACATACCGTCTAATCTGGAACAGGTGCAGTTGAGCTACTACCTAATGTGTAATGCCTGGTCAGCCTCAAGAACACAGCACTCAGCCTGGGAAGTCTCTGCAAACCTCCATATGTTATCCGTGCAAAAAAGGGAGAAAGGCTTGTGGCCATGGAAGTCGGTTAATCGACCTCTGCCTGGAACAGAAGGACCAGAACTGCCTTTTGTGCTTGTTTCAGACGAGGCCTTCACACGTTCTCGATACCTGCTTAGGCCTTATGCAAAAAGTAATCTGGACGATAAGAAGAGGATCTTTAACTACCAGCTGAGCCACACAAGGCGCCTCATTGACTGTTCTTTGGGCATATTGCCAAGTAAATGGCATGTTTTCCAAACAACCTTGCAACTTAGCCTTGAGAATGCTGAGTTAGTAATTTAGGCCTGTTGCATTCTGCATAATATTGTCTGGTATAAGGAGAGCATAAACCTTGAGGAAAAGAAAAAGAGTTCCACCTGCCCCCTTTAGAGTACAGCAGAGTGTGAGCAAGAAGCTCTTACGATATGTCTGATGCAGTGCAAATTTGTTATTTGTAGAATGATTTCCCCAAAAATGTCCTCTAAAGCCATATGTGAAATTAGGTTCTGTTAACCACTTGCCGCCCGCCCACCGTCAAAATACGGAAGGGCGGTGCGGCTCTCGTCATACGACGTCGTCCCAGAACGGCCGCTCTTGCGTGCCTGCGGGGGTGCGCAGTGGGGTGATAGCAGGCGATCTTTAACCATGTGATCGGCTGTGTCCAATCACAGCTGGTCACATGTAAACAAGGAGATGCCGATAATCTGCACTCCTTGCCTCACAGGGACAGAGTGTGTGGTGAAGAGAGCGGATCAGCAGCATCTCCTCGCAGGGTGACATCTTTACATGTAATTAGGGCACTGATCATCAGTGCCCTGATTACAATATAGCACCAGAAATGCCAGCAATCCGTGCCCACCAGTACCCACCAGTGTCAGCAATCAGTGCCCACCAGTGCCAGCAATCAGTGCCCACAAGTGCCACCAATCAGTGTCCATTAGTGATGCCAGTCAGCGCTGGCTATTGGTGCCGCCTATCAGTGCTGCCCATCAGTGTCGCCCATCAGTGCCACCCACCAATGCCTATCCATGCCGTTTATCAGTGCCCACCAATGCCGCCTATCAGTGCCCATCAGTGCCACCTATTAGTCCCAACCAGTGCCACCTATCAGTGCCACCTATCAGTGCCATCTATCGGTGTTCATCAGTGCCACCTATGAGTGCCCATAAGTGCGCCATATTAGTTCCACCTAATCAGTGCCCATAAGTGCCACCTCATCAGTGCCCATAAGTGCCGCCTCATCAGTGCACATCAGTGAAGGAGAAAAATTACTTATTTACAAAATTTACTGACAAAAACTAAGAAAAACTTATTTTTTTTTTCAAAATTCTTAGTCTTTTTTTTTTTTGTGTAAAAAATAAAAAACCCAGAAGTGATTAAATACCACTTAGTTACAGTGTAGCATGACCGTGCAATTGTCATAGTGTGACAGCACTGAAATGGCCTGGGCAGGAAGGGGGTGTAAGTAATAAGATAGCGTAAAAATACACAAAGTAACATGATATGTTCAAAACAGATTTGTTTTAATCTGGTTTGCATAACCAGTTTATGTAGGAACAATGTCTATACAAAATGCACTAACTTTTTGCTAAATAAATGTTTTTTTGCTTCAAATTTTCTCTCTTTTTATTTTTCAAAGCTTTTTTTTAAGATCGCATAAACTATGCAAAGTTAACAAAAACTTTTTCTGCTGGTCAGTTACAAATCCTGATAAAAATTGATGGGGGGATGGGGAAAATTAAGTAGAAGGTTGAGCAGAAGCCCCAGAGCTGGACTGGCTACTAGAGAACCATCTGAGGAATGTGAGATATGTTCCCTGTGAGGACAGAGCAGGAGAGGAACTTACATAAGGAGGCTTCTGGGTATATTGCATAGAGCTGTATGAATGGAAAGCGGGTTGTGGATAGGGTGGTTGATATGGCTGGCCTGGCATACATGGGGACTCATACGGATTTTGGGCCTCTGAGGGGGATCAATAGGCAATGTACTTCCTGACTCTGCACCTCTAACACATCCCCACACATAATTAAATGTACCCATATCTATCTCCAGCAGCCACTCTACTGAGGCTTTTTCTAGCGTATGATAAATTGTCCTCAAGAAGCATGCATTGGAGTTATTCGGATCACAGAATGGATCCTTTCTCTCCTCTCTTCTAGAGGTGGTCATCCCGTCCATGAAGGACTTCTTGGCTTTGTCCATCTCATTGTTTTCTGTCCTTTTGCCACATCGAGAGTATCTTTATGTTGTTGGCCTGTCATGACTAACCTATAGAGCAGGGGTCTCCAAACTATGGCTCTTCAGTTGTTCAGGAACTACAATTCCCATCATGCCTAGTCGTGCTATATAAGTACCTTAAATAAATAAAACAAATAAATAAATGTCTGTGAATGTCAGAGTTTTTCAGTAACTCATGGTACGTGTAGTTCGCAACAGCTGGAGGGCCATAGTTTGGAGATCCCTGCTATAGAGGATAATATACAAATTGAGCACCGCAATGATACCTTGGTGTACATCTGATTTTGCTTATTATTCAATAGTATACTTTCATGTAAAGATCTTTGCGAAGGGTTCAGAACGTGCTGTCTTCTCCCCAGACTGGTACTGGCCTTCTCCCTCTTAAGTAATGGCTTGCTCACCTCCCTCCACTGCTTCTGCCTCATCAAGGTTTTCTTCAGCGTTTTTCTCACCATCTGGGATGTTTCATAATGTACTAAAAAAAAAGGGAAATTCAGTCACTAAACCTTACCATAGAGAGAGACCAACTTTTTTGCTTTCCAGCTGGAACATCTAAACTTAACTTACGATCTAACGTGCATGACTTTCCTTAGGTAGGCCAACATTTCAAAGTAGACTGATCTTTTTCTTTTTTTTTTAGCTCTGGAACAGCTTAGACTCTCCAATGCCTCCTCCTTCAAATCTCTTCTAAAATGGTCTATAAGAGAACGCCATCTGAACGCAATTTTGTTTCCTGTAAGACACAGTGAGCAAAATTTTGGATAAAAAGGGACAAAGAAAAAACCTTTAGGCCCCTTCAGGTCCGCCTGTCAGTTTTGTCGGCGGACCTGAACGGGCGCTCCAAGATAGTCTATGTAGTCTATGGAGTGACGGATGTCAGCGGTGACATGTCCACTGACATCCGACCCGGTCTGATCCGATAAAATCAGACAGATGCCCCTACGTTCGCATCCGTCCCTGGCGGATCGGGTGAGATCTGATGAAAACGGACATGCTGTCCGTTTTCGTCCGATCTCTCCATAGTAACCAGCGGCGCTAGACAAGCCCCTCCCCGCTAAGTGAGCAGAGAGGGACCTGTCATCCACCAGCTTAGCGGAGATCAACGGAGAGTTCTCCCGCTGAGCGGCGGACAGAGGCGGACTCCGAGGCAGTGGATCCGCCTCGTGAGAATGAAGCCTTACTCAATAGGACTCTCCTCAATTAGTCTGTGGAGGAGTCAACATGTCCTTGGCCTTTCACAAAGATCATGAACATCATGTGCACAGAATGCTGTATAAAAATTTACATATTCAGATGAACACCAAGGCATCATTGCAGTAGTAAGTTGGCATATGTTGAAGATTTTTAGCCTAAGGTCACCACAAACTCTCAGCTTGCAACAAGGGCAGCAATAGACACAGCAATAGTGTCCTTCGTGGACAAGATGCAAACTTCATCAAACAGGCCAGAAAGGATGTACACTGACCTCAAATTCACATGCATTACTACAAAAGTAAAATAACATACAATGCATACTGCTACATGTTTTTTTTCTGCTGCAGTGAGGGAATAAACAGTGCATTACTCACATGTGATATGCATGATAGTCCAACTTTCTTTGATGGTTTAATGTTGGGTGGAATGCAGTTTGTTAATTATAGAATTCCCACACCTCCTTAGACTTAGCAATTGTGTTAGCTGATTATGATTATACAAAGCTGCTTTTTGAATTCTTCTCTCAGTTCTTTATAATATTGAGCTTTGCAACAGAGTTTGGCTTAAAGCTGAATGCAATGGCATTAGCTGTAGAATAAGGATATAATGTCGTAATTATAGTCAGTTGATGGGAGCCATGAAGAAAACATTAAACTAGAACAATAAGCAAAACTTTTTTTTCATTTTGGATAGAGTAACGGAAGGTGATAACCCCTGTTAGTTTTTGTCATCTTTGTCCCATTGGTGAGATTTACCTTCACCTCCCATCCCATAGCCAAACAGGAAATGTCTGGAAATCCCTGCAAATTAAGGGAATCCCTCAGGGCCACCCAGGTCACTAGAACTAGTGTCCCCATTGGAAGATTTCCCCTCTATTACTTTTCTGGGGACAATCAAAAATTTGATATTTTCTTTTACTTGGATTTTATATAATGAACAGGACAAATAGAGAGGGTGAATCCTGTAACAGGGGCTCAGGCAGTACTAAAAACCTAATAAATATTCCAATCCCACCATGTCCAAAAAAAAAAAAAAGGTTTCTTTTTTTTTTAAATACTTTAACTGAAAACAATATGTGGTTTGCCACTTTGGACCTGTCTTAAATGTTCTAGTTCTGTGGCTGTCATGCTAACCTTTTGGCTTCAGTGCTATTACTGACCTGGAATAGGTATACAGATAAGATAATCTGACTATCCTGATAGTGTGTTCAGGATCATTGACATTATTAAATTGCAGGGGGAATAATGCAATTCTGATGAAAACATGTCCCTTTAATCTTTTCTACATCTGCTTACTTGAACACCCCAGTTAAAGAACTGTATAATAACTTACCAGTATTGTACTTTTATTTCTAGCATATCATCAAGTTTCATCGTGCCTCCAAAGCAAATAAGAAGCCCATGCAGCTGCCTCGATCAATGGTCAAGTCTTTGCTGTATCAAATCTTGGATGGAATCCATTATTTGCATGCAAACTGGGTGCTGCATCGAGACTTGGTATGTAAAAAAAAAAAAAAAAACATATGTTAAAGAATATGTGTTAACCTGTTGTGTAAAATAAAATATGCAGAAAGGTTTAGGTACTAGGTGTCCTTTTATGAAACTGAGATCAGCGGCGATCCCGAGTCTCACCGCTGATCTCAGGTCATTACCAGTTTATAAAACTGAGATAATCAGCGGAGAACATGTTCTCCGCTGATTATCTCAGCACAGTGAGAATCTGTAACTGCCTGTCACAGAAATGGCCAGTTTATGAAGGTGCGATCTCAGCACCTCACTGGCGATCTGTGACAGAATTCTCACTTTCTGATTCGCCATTTCAGAAGTGGAGAATCAGAGTGAGAAGCATGAAACTGGCTGAGTAATATGGAGAAAGCAAGAAGTCTTTTGACTTCTTTCTTTCACCAAACAGTCATAGTACATCTTCCCCACCATTACACACCCCAAAACCAGCAGGATAGGAATTTATAGTGTGTGTGCATATACAGTTATATATATATATATATATGTGTATATATATATATGTATATATATATATATATATATATATATATATATATATATATATATATATATATATATATATACATACATAGATAGTTATTGATATATATATATATATATATATATATATATAAAGAGATATATATATCTCTCTCTCTCTCTATATATATATATCTATATATCTATATATCTATATATATATCTATCTATATATATATATATATAGAGATATCTATCTATATATATATATATATATATATATATATCTATCCATATATATATCTATATATCTATATATAGATAGATATATAGCGATCTATGTATATATCTATATATATATAGATATATATAGAGATATATATATATATATATATATATATATATATATTTTTTAATATATTTTTTTTATATATTTATATTTTATATATTTTTTTTTTTAGATGTTCACATCTCTGGCTGGGTTCACACTTGTGCAATGCGTGAACCAGCGTGAGTCCTGTGCGGGTTTTCACATCGCACCTACATTGACATCTGCGCACCACTGCAGGTGTCAATGTAAAGTTAATGACACCCCCAGATCATTTCACAGATCGCAGTGCGAACTATGTAATAGTGCAGGAATCGGATCGCATGGGTGTTCACACCCATGCGATCCGATTCCAGTGCGGACCAAATAAAGGGTCCTTTACCATTTTGGTGCAAATGCAATATGATTTAGGGCCAGTTCCCACTGCTGCGGTGTCCGAGATCGAATGTAATTCGCACCGCACTGCAGTGCAAAATCACATCTGATCTCTGTGCGATGCGATTTCAGCCATACAGATAGTATTGCTGAATTTGCATTGCACTCGGACCAAACTCATACAGGACCCTTTTTTGGGTCCACAGCAGAATTGGATCGCATGGGTGTGAACACCCATGTGATGTCTGTGCAGTGCGATATCAGCCGTACAGATAGTATGGCTGATATCGCACCGCATTCGGTGCAAACACGCACAGGACCCTTTTTTCTGTTCGGACCAGAATCGGATCGCATGTGTGTTCACACATATGCGATCCGATTCATGTCCGAACTGTCAGTTCGCAGTGCGACATGCAAGCTGATCTGGGGGTGTCGTTAACAATGTATTGACACTCCCCAGCGATTCGCATATGGCAGTGTGAACTGACATGCTAGTCGGTGCGATGCGGGAACCCGCAGTGGATTCGCAATGTTCTCGCATTGCACCAGTTTATCAATTTTTATGTTTATCAATTATGAAATATATTTTATTTTAATTTATTAATAAATATTTATACTTGTATACTTTATTAAAATTATTTTTTTAATGATTATAAATGTATTTTGCATTTATATGAATGGTGTATAGCTGCATTACATATGTGCATTACATTCATTTACTATACACCATTCACATTTAAATAGGCACATGTATGATCTTATATTGATAAAAACAATGTTTTTTTATAATTAGGTTAATGTATATTGTGTAGGGGAAATTTAACTTTATTATTTTATTAATATGTTGGGGAATAATGTGTGCTGATTCGTGTTACACTTTTGTATTTTATGGTTCCTCATACTGTATTCCCACTGTATCACGCGAGATTACAGTGAGAGGAGCCATTCTCAGGAGTTCCCGGCGTTTGTAGATCGCTCCTCAACTCAACATGAGAAGCGATCTACACACTTTCATAAACAGGCACTCAGAGGAGAGCGATCTCCTATGAGAATGCCTGAGAACTGAATCGCGGTATTTTACCGCAGTTTCATAAAAGGACACCCTAATCTTTTTGCCACAGGTTCATAGAAAACTATGGCATCACCTCTGGATTTACCCATAGCCTGCTGTATGTGCATTGTACTGTAAGACTGATTTTTAAAATAATGATAAAACAAATGAACCTGCATTGAACTACAACATACTGTAGTTTTCCCATACAAAACTCCCTTTTAATTTACACTACTGGATTCCTATAACAGTACATTTTGTTTGTGAAAATCTGCCTCAAGTCTTCTGCTAGTGCCTGCAGCTTGTCCAGAAAGGAATAAACTGCTGTTGATTCTTGTTTTGCTGTTAGCTCCAATCTACAAACATCAGCCTCTCATCTCACATGTACTATTATTATCTTAATGCGGAGTTCCACCCAAAAATGGAACTTCCACTTATCTGGTCTCCCCCCCTCCGGTGTCACATTTGGCAACTTTCAGGGGGGAGCAGATACCTGTCTAATACAGGTATTTGCTCCCACTTCCAGCGATAGATAGCCACAGAATCTACGGCGATCTACGCCATATCCGGCCCTTCCTCTGTCCCTCCCGCTGTCTTCTGGGAGACACACAGATCCCAGAAGACTGCAGGGACCAGTCAGGATGTGCAGCACGACTTGCACATGTACAGTAGGGAGCCAGGCTGTGAAGCCGCAAGGCTTCACTTTCTGATTCCCTTACTGAAGATGCCGGCGCCTCCACCCGGGAGCTAAGGGAGGGGTCGGCTTTGGGTGAGGACATTGCGGGCGCCCTGGACAGGTAAGCGTCAGCAGCTGCAGTATTTGTAGCTGCTAACTTTTAATTGTTTTTTTTTTTCATCAGGACTCAGCTTTAACGTTAATATTTTACTAAAAATTACTTTTTACTTTACATTTTAAAATGATTTGTTAATAGTCTGCATACTGCCTCCACTCCTTCACTGCCACCACCATTAAAAACACACCTCATACTGAATCCAGAGAGCCCTAAATATGGCGGTCACAAGCGCCCTTTCATAATATTAAGCAGATGCTAGCCAGCATGGGAATCACTCCAATATTCAAACAAAAAGCAAAGAAAATTACCAGCTCAACTTATCAACCAGCCTGCAACCAACTGAATTATCCTGTCTAACAGTATGCATTATAATCAGGGGTTTAGTTTGCACACATTTGCAAATACATGCGTAAGCTGCAGAGCCACTTCATCGCACCCTGTATTTTGTGCAGCCCTAACTAAATTTTGAGAGCCTCCATAGTAGAAGCACATGCAATATAATGGATAGATAGAGGGCAGGTGAGCCTGGAGGGAGCCTACCCCTCCCTAAAGGCGCAGGGGTACACCGAACACCCAGCACACAGCACAATGGCAGCAAAGGTGTCCAGTGCATCCCCCCACCAGTTTTCCAACAGTACAAACAAATGTCAATGGCCCCCACCTATAACTGGCCTTTGCAGCAAGGAGCACATGGAAGGGCGACACATGTCACAAAAAAAAACAAAGAAAATTCCCAGCTCAACCTACCGACCAGCCTGCAACCAACCGAATTAACAGTATGCGTTAAAAACAGAGGTTTACTTAGAAATGCATGCGTAAGCTGTAGAGCCACTTCATGGCACCCCAGTATTATCTGCAGTCCTAATCCCTCGAATAGCCCAGGTTATTCACTTACATAAATGCTCATATTATATGCATCTCATCAAAGACAAGGCCATACATTGCATAACCCCATAAAATTAATCCAAATTTATTGTAAACATAATGTGCTCATCACATTCTCCCATGCGCTGCATATGGGCAGTGAGGTCAGATTGCGTGTCCCTCTCTACACGGAGCCAGTCAACACCAATCACAGTAGTACTCTATGGTTGCAGGAATGGAGTGTCAAAAATGATTGCTTTTACATCCATCATGTAATTCTAAGCATGCCTATAGTGTGTTAGAAACATCTTTATAATTGACAACTTTGTGTGAAAAAAATACATTTTAATTTTCATTACGCATTTTCCAAAAAATTGTGATGAAGAAATGAAGTCTTCAAAAGATTTACCATGACTCGTAGAAAATACTGTAGGGTGTTTTGATTTCCAAAATGTGGTCATTTTGTGGGTATTTTAATTTTTCCTGGTTCCTCAGAGCCTCCAAAAATGTGACGGCTTTTCAGGAAATTAGAAGCATAATTTATTCCCTTGGAATGACTAAAGGTGCTCCTTTGGTTTCGACACCCTGTGTTAGACTGTAAAAAAGTCACATGAATGTGGTATCAATATACTCAGGAGGAGTAGCAAAATATGTTTTGGAGTGTAATTGTAAGTATGCCTATGATGTGTGTTAGAAATATCTTTTTAATTGACAACGTTGTGTATAAAAAAAAATGCATTTTCATTTTCTTTCCTGTATTTTCCAAAAACTTGAGGCAAAAAATAAAATTTTCAAAAGCTACACTTTTCAGAAAATACCTTCTGTTTGTTTTCCAAAATGGGGTATTTTTGTGGTTGTTTACAATGTCCTAGATTTCAAAAATTTGATAGGTAGTCAGGATATTAGGTGTGTAAGTTATGCCCCTGAAACACCTGAAGGTGCTCCTTGGATATTGGGCCCTTCTATGCATCTAGGCTGTGAAAAAGTCTCACACGTGTGTTATCCCCATACTTGGAAGGCATACCAGAATGTGTTTTGGGGTATCACTGTAATGCCCCGTACACACGGTCAGATTTTCCGACGGAGAATGTGTGATAGAACCTTGTTGTCAGAAATTCCAACCGTGTGTATGCTCCATCACATAGTTTGAGAGCAGGCTATAAAATTTTCAGACAACAAAATCCGTTGTCGGAATTTCCGATCGTGTGTACACAAATCCGACGCACAAAGTGCCACGCATGCTCAGAATAAATAAAGAGATGAAAGCTATTGGCTACTGCCCCGTTTATAGTCACCGCGTTCAGAATGATCGGATTTTCCGACAACTTTGTGTGACCGTGTGTATGCAAGACAAGTTTGAGCCAACATCCGTTGGAAAAAATCCTAGGATTTTGTTGTCGGAATGTCCGATCAATGTCCGACCGTGTGTACGGGGCATATGTATACCTATGCTGTGTGTGACTTAACTTGTTAAAATGGCAAGTTTTTGCAAGAAAAAAAAACATTTTTTAATTTTCCAAAACATTTTGTGACACCAAATTACAATTTAAAAAAACTCACTATGCCTCATACTAAATACCATGGACTGTCTACTTTCCAGAAAGGGGTCATTTGGTAGGTATTTGTGCTGGCCTGGCATTTTAGGGCACCAAGAAACAAGTTAGATAGTACATCAGGATCAATCAATTTTCAAATATATATTTGTAGACGCTATAACTTTCACATTGACTAAATAATATACACTGATTTGGGTTATTTTTACCAAACAAATGTAGCAGAATACATTTTGGCCTACATTTATGAGGAAAGATTATTTATTTGCAAAAGACACTAAGAAAAACTTTTTTTAGTTTACGTAGCAACAAATAAACCCAGTGGTGAGTAAATACTACCAAAAAAAAGTTGTATCTGTCTCAAAAAATGATAAAAATGTAATTTGCATTTGTGTGTTGCATGCCTGAGTAATTGTCATTCAACGTGTGACAGCACTGAAATCTGAAAAATAGCCTGAGCAGGAAGGGGATGAAAGTGTCCTGTCTTGAGTTGGTCAAGCTGGCCATACACTATACCAGATTTTGGAATGAATGTGCTGAGTACATTTGAGAACTTGAAGAATGTCATTCAAAAGTACTTCCAAATTTCTTTTACTTTCAAAATCTGATTTTGCCATGAATGGACTTTCCCGAATTAAAACCACATTCATTGTTAGAGATTAGTTTGTTGGAGAAAATTTTTCCATCCTACTCTTTCAAATTTTCTCCTCATTGCGGTTGAACGAGTAACAATTTTAACCCCGCTAATGATTACAAAAACAACTGAACATTCATGACACAAAATATTGCTGATGAAATTCTACTAGTGTATGGCTAGTTGCCTTCTCATCCTTCTCAACATACTTGTGGCACTTCTTCTCTTTCTTCTCTTTCTTTCTGATTGCCCATGGTGACACTGAGCCTTTATTTTTGTTGAGTTTGATGACGAGGCATACCCATGACTCTCTATTTTTTGTAAAAAAAGTTTATCTATGTGGGTCCACCTAATTTGATTTGTCTTGCTTTGCTGGTATCACTTTGGCAATCTCATCTCTGTTTTCTTTTCTGTACCCCTTGTATATGCTTAAAATGGTAAAGAAAGAAAAAAAAAATCCCTGATTTCTCTGCTGTCCTTCTCTGATGTATTGCAAGCAAGTAGTATAGAGGAAACTGGCCGCACACCACACTGTAGAGGTACTTTATCCCATGTAGGAAAACTAAAGAGTATGCTGTGACTGTTGTTAATGCTTTTCACCCTTATGCTAGTGATTATTAAATAACATCATAGTTATAAAAAAGCACTAGCATATTTGTGAAACGCGTTAACAGTCACAGCATACTCTGTCTTTTGTGCTGTTTTCATCCGATGAATAAAGGATAAAGCATCTCTACAGTGTGGTTTGCGGCCAATTTCCTCTATATTGCTGTGACGGTGGCGAGCCAGGGTGAGCACCCACCATAGGGATTGCATGAAGCGAGTGGCAGCCTCACCTGGAGCAGCGTAGCTCTGTTTTAATGTATTATAAGTAGTTAGGAATCAAGGACATTCTGAAACTTAATGTAAATTGCAGTAGTATATACAGTGAGGGAAAAAAGTATTCAATTCCTTGCTGATTTTGTATGTTTGCCCACTGACAAAGAGATCAGTCTATAATTTTGATGGTAGGTTTATTTTAACAGTGAGAGACTAACAACAAATATGTCCAGAAAAACGCATTTAAAAAAAGTTATAAATTGACTTGCATTTTAGTAAGTGAAATAGTTATTTGATCCCCTATCAATCAGCAAGATTTTTGCCCCCCAAGGTGTCTTCTGTACAGCTAATGAGCTGAGATTAGGAGCACTCTCTTAAAGGGAGTGCTCCTAATCTCAGCTTGTTACCTGTATAAAATACATCTGTTCACAGAAGCAATCAATCAATCAGATTCCAATCTCTCCACCATGGCCAAGACCAAAGAGCTGTCCAAGGATGTCAGGGACAAGATTGTAGACCTACACAAGGATGGAATGGGCTACAAGATCATCATCAAGCAACTTGGTGAGAGGATGACAACAGTTGGTGCGATTAATTGCATCTGGAAGAAACACAAAATAACTGTCAATCTCCTTCGGTCTGGGGCTCCATGCAAGATTTCACCTCATGGAGTTTCAATGATCATGAGAATGGTGAGGAATCAGCCCAGAACTACACGGGAGAATCTTGTCAATGATCTCAAGGCAGCTGGGACCATAGTCACCAAGAAAACAAATGGTAACATACTAAGCCATGAAAAAGGTCCTCCTGCTCAGGAAAGCACATGTACAGGCCCGTCTGAAGTTTGCTAATGAACATCTGATTGATTCATAGGAGAACTGGGTGAAAGTGTTGTGGTCAGATAAGACCAAAATCAAGCTCTTTGGCATCAATTCAACTCACCGTGTTTGTAGGAGGAGGAATGCTGCACATGACCCCAAGAACACCATCTCTGCCGTCAAACATGGAGGTGGAAACAATATCATTTGGTGGTGTTTTTCTGCTAAGGGGACAGGACAACTTCACCGCATCAAAGAGACGATGGACGGGGCCATGGACCATCAAATCTTGGGTGAGAACCTCCTTCCCTCAGCCAGGACATTAAAAAAATGGATCGTGGATGGATATTCCAGCATGACAATGACCCAAAATACATGGCCAAGGCAACAAGGGAGTGGCTCAAGAAGAAGCACATTAAGGTCCTGGAGTGACCTAGCCAGTCTCCAGACCTTAATCCCATAGAAAATATGTGGAGGGAGCTGAAGGTTTGAGTTACCAAACATCAGCCTCAAAACCTTAATGACTTGAAGAGGATCTGCAAAGAGGAGTGGGACAAAATCCCTCCTGAGATGTGTGTAAATCTGGTGGCCAACTACAAGAAACGTCTGACCACTGTGACTGCCAACAAGGGTTTTGCCACCAAGTACTAAGTAATTTTTTGCGAAAGGGTCAAATACAGTTGATATAAAAAGTCCACACACCCCTGTTAAAATGTCAGGTTTCCGCGATGTAAAAAAATGTGACCACCTTCAATGTGACATATAAACTGTTCAACTCAGTTGATTAACAAACTGAAATCTTTTAGGTGGAGGGAAATAAAACTAAAAAACTAAAATAATATTCAACTAATACTTTGTTGAAGCACCTTTTGATTTTGTTACAGCACTCAGTCTTTTTGGGTATGAGTCTGTCAGCATGGCACATCTTGACTTGGCAATATTTGCCTGTTTTTCTTTGCAAAAACACTCCAAATCTATCAGATAGCGAGGGCATCTCCTGTTCACAGATTTTTCAATCGGATTCAGGTCTGGGCCATTCCAAAACTTTAATCTTCTTCTGGTGAAGCCATTCCTGTGTTGATTTGGATGTATGCTTTGGGTCGTTGTCATGCTGAAAGATAAAGTTCCTCTTCATGTTCAGCTTTCTAGCAGAAGCTTTAAGGTTTTGTGCCAATATTGACTGGTATTTGGAACTGTTCATAATTCCCTCTACTTTGACTACTAAGGCCCCTGTTCCAGCTTAAGAAAAACAGCCCCAAAGCATGATGCTGCCACCACAATGCTTCACGGTGGGTATGGTGTTGTTTTTGTGCCAAACATATCTTTTGGAATTATGGCCAAAAAGTTCAAGCTTGGTTTCATCAGACCTTTGCACATTTTCCCACATGCTTTCGACTTCAGATGTGATTTTTCAAAATTTAGCTGGGCTTGGATGTTTTTCTTCGTAAGAAAAGGCTTCCGTCTTGCCACTCTACCCCATAGCCCAGACATATGAAGAATACGGGAGATTGTTGTCACATGTACCACACAGCCAGGACTTTCCAGATATTCCTGCAGTCCCTTTACTGTTGTAGTAGGCCTCTTGGCAGCCTCCCTGACCAGTTTTCTTCTCGTCTTTTCATCAATTTTGTAGGGATGTCCAGTTCTTGGTAATGTTGCTGCTGCGCCGTATTTTCTCCACTTGATGATGCCTGTCTTCACTGTGTTCCATGGTATATCTAATGCCTTGGAAATTCTTTTGTACCCTTCTCCTAAATGATACCTTTTAACAATGAGATCCCTCAGATGCTTTGGAAGCTCTCTGTGGACCATGGCTTTTGCTGTAGGATGCAAATAAAAAAATGTCAGGAAAGACCTACTAGAACAGCTGAACTTTATTTCGGGTTAATCAGAGGCACTTTAAATTATGGCAGGCGTGTACTGACTCCTATTTAATATGAGTTTGGATGTGATTGCTTAATTCCAAACACAGCTACATCCCCAGTTATAAGAGGGAGCGCACACTTATGCAACCACATTATTTTATTTTTTTATTTTTACTTCACTCTCCTAAAAGATTTCAGTTTGTTTTTTAATTAAGTTGTACAGTTTATAGGTTTACATTAAAGGTGGAAAAAGTTCTGAAATTATTTATCTTTGTCTCATTTTTTTACATCACAGAAACCTGACATTTTAACAGGGGTGTGTAGACTTTTTATATCCACTGTACTTATTTCACTCATTAAAATGAAAATCAATTTATAACTTTTTTTAAATGCATTTTGTCTGGATTTTTTGTTATTCTGTCTCTAACTGTTAAAATAAACCTACCATTAAAATTATAGACTGGTAATTTCTTTGTCAATGTGCAAACATACAAAATAAGCAGGGGGTCAAATATTTTTTTTCCCTCACTGTGTGTGTGTATATACAGTTGTGCTCATAAGTTTACATACCCTGGCAGAATTTATGATTTCTTGGCCATTTTTCTGAGAATATGAATGATAACACAAAAACTTTTCTTTCACTCATGGTTAGTGTTGTACTCGGGCAAATGCTCCGATGCTTCACCCGATACCTGGACAGTCAGGGTGATCGGTGCGGAGGGGGAGTTACAAGCACCGATTTCAAAAAAGCCTGACAGCCATTTCTCCACTTCTCTCCCCCCCATCAGCTGCTTTAGAGATATCTACACAGCGGTGATCAGTGCTTGTAACTGCCCCCCAAAGCCGCACTGATCACCGCTGACTGTCCCTGTATCCTCCTTCAGTCCCCCTCCGTGCTGCTGTCCCCCTCCCTTCTCCTCCGTGTCCCCCTCCCCCCTCCGTTTGTTGATTGTTTCACTTAAGTTTATTCAATTTTATCCACTGTATATTCATTTTTTGAGATATTTGTTATAGGCCACACAATTGCCTATTCGTTATACACTATACATGCTACATTTGATTTTATCATTTTATATATTGGTATCTCCTTTTTAGTGTATCTGTGGCCCCTTTTGGGCTGTTTTCACCTCTCTGTCACATTCACTTTATACTTAGTCCCTTCCACATTCCACTCCCCTTCCCCTTTTATCACAGCGCAACTACCATTTTCCTTTTGTTTATACTCTTTCTGTTTGGATCAGTCACACAGGTGTTGCAGCAGTGTCCCTGTATGGGTCCTTCGTGACAGCTCGGGAGTCACTCATAACCATTGTAAAAAAAAAAACATAACAAAAAAATTGTAAAAAATAATTAAAAAATTAACTGTAAAAAATAAAATTATAAAAACAAAAAACTGACACACGTGCCACTGTCACATTACATTAAAAAAAAAGTATTGGTAATCAGTATCGGCGAGTACTTGAAAAAAAGTATCTGTACTTGTACACGGTCTTAAAAAAGTGGTATCGGGACAACCCTAATCACAACAGAGACTACCCAAATCACCCTGATCAAAAGTTTACATACCCCAATTCTTAATAACATCAATGACAGCTTGAAGTCTTTTGTGGTATTTGCGGACGAGGCTCTTTATCTTCTCAGATGGTAAAGCTGCCCATTCCTCTTGGCAAAAAGCCTCCAGTTCCTGTAAAGTCTTGGGCTGTCTTGCATAAACTGCATGTTTTGAGATCCCCCCAGAGTGGCTCAATGATATAGAGGTCAGGAGATTGAGATGGCCACTCCAGAACCTTTACTTTATTCTGCTATAAGCACTGACAGGTTGACTTGGCCTTGTGTTTTGGATCATTGTCATGTTGAAATTTCCAAGTACGTCCTATGCGCAACTTCCTGGCTGATGAATGCAAATGTTCCTCCAGTATTTTTTGATAACATACTGCATTCATCTTGCCATCAATTTTGACCAAATTTCTTGTGCCTTTGTAACACATCCCCAAAACATCAGCGTCCGTGTATCACAGTAGGAATGGTGTACCTTTCATTATAGGCCTTGTTGACTCCTCTCCAAATGAAGCGTTTATGGTTGTGGCCAAAAAGCTCAATTTTGGTCTCATCGCTCTAAATAACTTTGTGCCAGAAGGTTTGAGGCTTGTCTCTGTGCTGTTTGGCGTATTGCAAACAGGATACTTTGTGGCATTTGCGTAGAAATGGCTTTCTTCTGGCGACTCGACCATGCAGCCCATCTTTCTTCAAGTGTTTCCTTATTGTGCATCTTGAAACAGCTACAGCACATGTTTTCAGAGAGTCCTGTATTTGACCTGAAGCTATTTGTGGGCTTTTCTTTTCCTCCCGAACAATTTTCATGGCAGATGTGGCTGAAATTTTAGTTGGTCTACCTGACTGTGGTTTGGATTCAACAGAACCCCTCATTTTTGATTAGAGTTTGAACACTGCTGATTGGCATTCTCAATTCCTTGGATATCTTTTTTATCCCTTTCCTATATATATATATATATATATTTTTTTTTTACAGTTTTTCTAATTCAATCCCCAAACGTTGTATAATATATTAATGTGCTACTAAAGAAAAACGACTGTGCATTATGATTATCCATTATAGTTTTCTTTCTAACTCACGTGTACTGGAAACATAGTGGTAATGAGATAGAATATTGAGAAAGATGCACAGTGTATTATTAGCTTGTAGCAATGGGATTACAAAGATTTATGTTCATACAGAAATAGGTTTTCCAACCCCAAACTGTCATATGAAAGAAAACTGAGGCTTGCATTTGTGTTACCTTTGCTTTTTAATGACTGTTGCCAACCAGTTTCCTATGCTATAATCTACGTACCAATATATACTTAAACATGTGAAATATAACTTATAATGAATTCTAAAAAAAAAAAAAAAAAAAAAAAAGATCACAACCATTTGAGAAGATTATCAGAATGGCTCTGTTTAATGTCCAATCAGGCTCTTTTAATTACCGTATTTATCGGCGTATAACACGCACCCCAAGTTTAGGAGGGAATTTTAAGGAAAAACAAAAACTTTTAGGAGAGAAGTTGAAGGGAAAAAAAACTTACATATAAATGCCCATCATTGCAGCCTTCTCAGTGCAGCAATGTCAGTGCAGCCATGTCAGCGCAGCCTTGTCAGTCCAGCCTTGCCCAGTGTCCATTACAGCCTTATCCCAGTGCAGCCTTGCCCCAGTGCAGCCTTGCAGCTCGCAGTTTGAAAATTGCCGACCGCGATTTGAAAATGGCGCCGCCGGCGCCGAAATACACAGAGCCGGTCCTCGGCTCTTCTCGGCGGCTCTCATTCACTTTCGGCTCCACTCGTAGTCCCGCCCGGGATGGGCGTGACTTTGAGCGGAGCTATCCGAACCTAGCCGAGTACACTCGGCTAGGTTCGGGCGGCGCTCGAGTGAAGCCGAAAGTGGCCGAGAAGGGCCGAGGACCGGCTCTGTGTATTTCGGCGCCAGCGGCGCCATTTTCAAATCGCGGTCTGTGATTTTGAAGATCTGTCAGCTCAGGATCGCAGGGGATCGGTGTATAACACGCACCCGCGATTTCCCCCTGATTTTAAGGGGAAAAAAGTGCGTGTTATATGCCGATAAATACGGTAATATCTTTTTAATTATACATGCACTTTCCACAAATGTTACACCCTTGTGGCAAATCTTAGTTAACATCCCTGGCGGTCTTATTATGTCAGTATTTTTGAATGTCAAAGATCCTAGGGCTCAAGAAACAGACAAATTACATTCATTATTGAGCTTGAGGGGCTGCATACTATTTAAATTGAAGATCCACATTTTTTCTTTTTGATAAGGAATTCTGTCAAAGTCATCTCTCCTTGGGGATAAGTTAAGTTTGTATATGCCTTTAAAGGAAAGTCCCCTAGGATCACTGTTATGGATATTAATGAATTGGAGGGCGAGAGGACGTTCATCGTCTTTCTTAAGAATGCTCTGGATGTGTTCACCAACCCTGACCCTCAATTGTCTTTTGGTCTTGCCCACATATATCTTACCACATGGGCTCGTCAGCATGTATACAACGCGTGTGGTAGAACAGTTGATGAAGTTATTGATTTTAAAATTCTTCTTGCCATCAGAGCTGGCGAACGCCCAGGTCATTGATAGAGGAGGATGCCCACCGATAGGGGAAGTGGGATTGTAAGCGTGCAAGTCAGAGGGAAGAGTTATATTGAGTGCTATAGTATTGTCTAAGTTAATGCGCAGACCTGAGATATCTGAAAAGCAAGAGAGGACTTTTTGCAGATTAGGAAGCGTTGTGATGGGATTGGTCATCGTTAAAAGGGCATCATCTGGGGCGTGGCTTAGGCATGGAGGAATGAGGACGTGGACTGCCGGAGTTCCTCACAGACCGCTGCTACACAGCTTAAAAAACGGGGGTTTTAACTCGCCCTCACTGCTATCGGCAATGTCCCAGCGTAGGAGAGCTTCCTCGCACCCATGAGGATCCACCAGCGCTAGCAAGAGAGCCACTGACAGCTTCTTCTCAGGAAGAGAAGAAGCCCGGACCGGATCGTGGGAGAGACACCGCACGTGCAGCCTGGCCATTTCAGCATCCAGAGATCTCTCCTATTGCGTCCCCGAGGCTGGTTAGTGATATAGCCCCTCCATCCTCTCCCTGCTCCTCTGCCTCACATGATCAGGGCTCTGATCTCTCTGAGCTCCTGGGGGACAGAGATCTAAAGCTGCACATATGGTCTCTGCCTACAAGAGAGGATTTGGACAGATTTGCATGCAGAGTGGAAAAAGTTTTAAACAGGACATTGCACAACTTAAAGCTGACACCACGCAACTAGGTAACAGGATGGAGACTTTGAAACAGAGGTTTAAAGAGGCCCTCCCAGCCATGTCCCTGCTCAGGGATAACAGCTCAGCACAGGATCAAAGGATTGAGGTCCTATTATGCCAAATGCATGATTATGAGAATCGCAGCCACCGCTCTAACATCTGCATTTGGGGGTTGCCCGAGGCAACAGCAGCTAAAGATATTATCAAACGCTTCAGAGTATATTTAGGGAGATCCTTGATCTGTCCCCAACTGACCTGGTTGAAATTGATAGGGCACATAGGGCCCTTAGACCTCCTTTACAGGATGCATCCAACCCCAGGAACATTATATGTAAGCTACACAGATACACAGTCAAGGAACAAATCATGCAGCGTATGAGGAAACGGCCCTACTTTGAATTCAACAGTGTTAGACTTTTCTTTTATGAAGACCTTTCTCGCCGCACCTTGATGCAACAGAGGGGTGCTTCGCCCCCTCTTGGAGACTCTCCGGGAAACGGGCATTGCCTACCATTGGGGGTTCCCCTTTAGCCTTCAGGCTGAAAGAGATGGCAGGTCTGCTACTCTTCGCACTAAAGATGACCTCCCTCACTTTCTTTCTCAACTGGGTCTTGAATCTGTGGATTTTCCTGACTGGCGCCATTCCACGGATGTGCAGGTACCATACGCTTCCCAGCCCTGGATGCCAGCACGTTCCAAACGCCGCTCCAGAGAGCGCAAGCGCAACTCATCTGGGCCTTTCCTGGGTACACCTGCCACTGGTGACTGAAGAGTTCAACTGCCTCTGAGATATTTTCCTGGAACTTTCCTGCTACGCTTTTGCCTATGGAAGAGACTGTGGGCGTTTGTGGAACTGCAGCAACTTTTCTGCGGGTGGAGTTTGGCAGCTTTTCCTTTACATGGCCCTACTGGCTTAGAGACTACCCCTCTGTTGTTGTCCCTTTGCCCTTTTTGGGGGGCCAATAAGAAAGAAGAGAAAAGACTTATTTTATCTTTAGAAACTTTTTATCTTTAGAGAAAAATTTTCTTCATTTTTTTTCACTTCTTTTTTTTTTGTGTGTTTTCTCTCTTCCCTTGCTATTGACTACTATGGGGCACCCCTTCCCCTTTTTGCTTTCTGTTTGTTGTTTTCAACTGCATTACCCCTTTCTTGTTATTGCTTGTTATGTTCTGTGAGGAGCAGGAGTTTCCTGAGTCCTGTATGTCTGACTAGGTTCCCCAAGTAGGGTTACCCCATTTGGGTACACGCCCCATAGGGGGCACCATGCCTCACCCAGGTTGCCCTTCTTTTCTGGTTGGGTTCCTGGGGTTAGGCATGCAGTTTTTCACAGGCCCGCTGTCGGCTATTGCTGCTGTCGGCAGCCTTGTTTTTTTTACCTGTGATGTTTGTTTATATTGTTCTATGTTGCTCATTTTTTACTTTTAGTTTTAGGACACAAGGCCGCTACTTCTTACACCTGGTTCGACTGTGTTCTGGTTATGGTTAAGGTAGTATCTTTTAATGTCTTTGGCCTATGCTCCCCTAACAAACGCAATAGGTTATGGCTGGAGTTGAAGCGTTTAGGGGCACTGGTACTATTACTGCAGGAGACACATTTTACTGACACCTCAGCCCCCAAGCTCGCAACTCGCCTATTTCCTTATTGAGTTTCTGAGTAATTCTACTAAAGCAGAGTCATATGGTGTAGCTATTGCTATACACAAGAGCTGCCCGTTTTAACCCACTGCCCACTACACAGACCCTCAGGGCAGTTACGTGTTTCTGAAAGGCTCCATTTTAGGCCAGACGTGAACATTTGCTACACTTTATGCTCCCAATTCCCAACACCTCTGATTTATTGACTCGGTCTTAGACTGTTTAGCTGACTTTCGGAAGTGTAGGTTGATTCTGGGTTTCTGAGTAATTCTACAAAAGCAAAGTCCCGTGGTGTAGCTATTGTTATACACAAGAGCTGCCCGTTTCAACCCACTGCCCACTACACAGACCCTCAGGGCTGTTACGTGTTTCTGAAAGGCTCCATTTTAGGCCAGAGGTACACATTTACTACACTCTATGCTCCCAATTCTCCAACAACTCTCATTTATTGACTCAGTCTTAGACCGTTTAGCTGACTTTTGGGAGGGTAGGCTTATTCTGGGCGGAGACTTCAATGTAAGCCTGGACCCTTCCCTGGATACCTCTACGAGGCGCTCTGTTCACTCATATGCTTTTTTGAAACATTTCTGCAAATCCCTCCTTAATCATAACTTAGTGGACTGTTAGAGAGCCCTGAATGTGTCTGAGAGAGACTATAGTTACTGTTCTAGGGTTCACAATGTTTACACTAGAATCGATTTAATGCTCCTTAAATCGAGCATGTTAACTCCTGAGCTGACAGATCTTCAAAATCACAGACCGCGATTTGAAAATGGTGCCGCTGGCGTGGAAATACACAGAGCCGGTCCTCGGCCCTTCTCGGCCACTTTCGGCTTCACCTCCTCTAAATTATGATTTCACACCTCCTCTAAGTCTTGAGAAGACTATGGCAGGCCGTAATCTATCCTATGCACCGTGGGTCCCTTCGAGCGATAGGGGTTTATCAGATTGGGTATCCCCACTAACAACACATGTCCTCAAAGTTTGGGACAGGCTAAATAGGTCCCTAGCCCTAGCCCCCCTCCAACATCACCACTAGCACCTGTCGGTGGCATTCCGTGGTTTCCTCCTGGGAGAAATTGTCTTTTTTTGGTCCCTGGATAACTGATGGGGGTATTAGGCTGTTCCGCTTCCTGGAGGGCCACAGCCTAATTTCGCTGGCCACCCTCAGGGAGCTGTATGGTAGTTTCCCCTGCTCTTTTGCCGCTCTTTTGCTAGCGGTGGCCCGGTCTTCTCCGTCGTCTTGTTCCCTCTTCACTTCTTCCGATGTTGACACGACGCTCTCTCCCGCTGTAATGCTGTGTGAGCGGTGTGCAATTACTTATATAGGCATGGGGCGTGGTCACTGGGTGATGTCACCCGGTGACCACACCCCTTATGATGTCACAGTCCTGGGGCATGCTGGGACTGTGCCATCATAAGGGGCGGGGTCATCACCCGGTGACCACGCCCCATGCCTATATAAGTCATTGCGCACTGCTCACACAGCATTACAGCGGGAGAGAGCGTCGTGTCAACATCGGAAGAAGTGAAGAGGGAACAAGACGACGGAGAAGACCGGGCCACCGCTAGCAAAAGAGCGGCAAAAGAGCAGAAGAACCGGAGAGCGGGAGAAGAAACGGACACCAGGAGAAGAGGCCGGAGAGGGGGAGAAGAACTGGAAACCGGGAGAAGTCGGCAGAGACCCCCCCCCCGAAGTCGGAAGAAGACCCCCGGAGCTGCCTAATAAACTACTTTAAAAACCTGTGTAGTGTGTTTTTATTGACACTTTTTCCCCCAGGTGAATGGGTAGGGGTATGATGTACCCCATACTCATTCACATAGGGCGGGGGGCCGGGATCTGGGGGCCCCCTTATTAAAGGGGGCTCCCGTATTCCGATAAGCCCCCCACCCGCAGACCCCGACAACCAACAGCCAGGGTTGTCGGGAAGAGGCCCTTGTCCTCATCAACATGGGGACAAGGTGCTTTGGGGTTGGGGGCCGAAGGGCGCCCCCATTCATCAAAGCACCTACCCCATGTTGAGTGCATGCGGCCTGGTACGGTTCAGGAGGGGGGCGCTCGCTCGTCCCCACCCCCTTTCCTGACCGGCCGGGCTGCATGCTCGCATGCTCAGATAATGGGTCTGGTATGGATTTTGGGTGGACCCCCATGCCGTTTTTTTCGGCGTAGGGGGTTCCCCTTAAAATCCATACCAGACCAAAGGGCCTGGTATGCTCTGCGACTGGGGCTCGCAAGGTGTCAATCTCGCCGATAAAAGCGGCAAGATTGACTTCCTTTTCTAGTCCCGTCGTACTTCATCATGTTCAAAATGAACGAACTTTAGTCTGTGTGTGGGCAAGCCCCCCTCACTATAAACGCAGTGATCTCCCTCACCTCCTCAATGCCGCAAAGCGCCTTATACCAATTCACTGGAAGAGCCCGCAAGTCCCAAGTAAGTTGGACTGGCTTGGGAAGGTGACGGAGATCATGGAAGCAGAGAATTGGGTGGCCACGTGCAAGGGAACTCGTGAGCGCTTCTACTCAATCTGGTCCTCATGGCAGAGCCATACTTCTGGACAGGCCCCAGTCTCCTCGAGTCTAGATGTTGCCTTGTTAACTTTGGCGGATCCTGCCTTCGAGCAACTTGTCCAGGCGGACCGGACCCTGAATCAGGTTCAGAACCAGATACAGAATTAGCATTGATGTTCCTAGTGTAGATATACCCCATCATCCGATGAACCAGGTGACAGGTGTGATTTATAAAGGCCTTAGTGGTACTTGTATATAATTTTCTTTTCCTTTTATATATATTTTTTCATGTCTTCTATGTTCCTACTTTACTTTATGTGAGCCTAAGATGCTGTAAGGTATCTGCTTTGATTTATTGAGCGAGCCCTCTCTCCTTCACCCAAAGTGTGAGGGGAATGTCCACTTAGATCGAAAATCAAGGACAGGGATTGGCTCGTACTAACAATAATTATACTCATGGTGTAATGTATTATGGCGCTACCGATATCAATATTTGCCCTGGAGGTGCATTTTCCCCTCCCTTTTCCCTTACTCTTTTGTCTGTACACGGTTTTGTATGGTTTAAAATGTAAAATAAAATAAAGATTATTGTAACAAAAAAAAAGTGCATCATCTGCGAAATGGTTTAACTTATATTTGTGGCCCACATATGGGACTCTAGTTATGTTCTGGTCATGACGAAGTTCGAGGGCTAAGATGAAAAGGACTGGCGAGAGAGGGCAGCCCTGTCTAGTACCCCTGTGAATCGAGAAGGGGGCAGAAAAATAACTAGCATTGTTGACTGAGGATGACGGGACTGAATACAGGGCTTTGGTCCAAGTCAAAAAGGCTTCTTTGAACCCCCAGCGGCTCACCATGAATTGCAAGTATGCCCACGACAGGGAGTCAAACGCCTTATAAATATCTAGGGAGAGAAGAAAACCAGGGCTTTTACGGTGGTTGAGAAGATGAATAAGATGGGCCAGTTTACGCACGTCGTCGTCCGCCTGCCTGCCCGGGACAAAACTCTCTTGGTCCTTATGGACCAGGAGGCTTAGATATTGATTGAAAAGATTGCCCAGGATTTTCCCCAAGATTTTTAAGTCCTTATTGAGGAGAGAGATAGGCCTAAAGGCCTTTTGTTTAAAAAGCGTCACCCGCTGATTTGGGGAGCATGGTTATATGAGCTCTGAGGGCATCTGCGAAGGGAAAGGAACTCTGTTTCAATGCATTGAAATAATTGGTCAAATAGGATACCAGGAGGGGGTGCAAATTTCTTGTAGTACAGGCCGGAAAATCTGTCAGGACCCAGAGCGGTTAAGGATTTCAAAGACTTTATTGCCTGGAAGTCACAGGCGTTAGCACATAAAGCGGAGAGGTTAAGGTCTTGAAAGAAAATCTCCAATATGTCTACTGGGAATGGACCTGGTTTGGCGTATAAAGAAGAGAGGAATTCCGCAAAGTCCGCGCTGGATTAGAAGTGAGTGAACGTGTCCGAAGCCGTACAGGCCGATAAGGTTTGCCAGCAGAATTAGGTTTCCTGGCCAATATGGGTCCAGGCTTGTTAGCACATGTATAGAATTTATGTCTGGGCCACCAAAGGGCCTTCCCGGCCTGGGAAGTAGACAGGAGGTTCAATTCCGTGGCCAGAGGGTCACAGGCTTTTTTAAGTGCTGCGACAGGGTGTGCCTTCCAGCGGGAGTCCAATCAGGCTTATTTTAACTTCAAATTGAAACGTGTAATATAAGGAATAATGGAAATCAATAATTATATTAGATTCACCTTTTGTCGATCTTATGTCCTCTCTGGGCCCAAGTCGGCCTGGACCCACTGCAGCCTGTGACTGGGCAGTTAAAGAAAAACAAGCACAGTGATGAGCTTATCCCTCTTTCACTTTGCTTTTTCTTGCCATCTACAGTTGAACTGATTGGCTTCTTGTGCTGCTGCTTCTTCCTCTCACACTGCAGCCTTGCTGTACAGGGACTGTGAGAATCTGAAAGCAGGTCATATTCAGGTACTTACACTGTTTACATTTAAACCTTTAACTGTGATGGATGTAAGACTTATGTCAGAACAAGACTGCCTCCAGCTGGCCTGGCACACCTTACATCCATGGCATTCCCCCTTCTGCTGTGCCCCCAATGCAATATACCTTCAAATGGGGCATACGTCCCTGAACATATATGGCCCTAATTGCAAGTACTATTTATTACACCATCCAGCTGCCATGTATTTTAGGCTTACGTAGCTTTTGACAGGCTTTTAACATCGGGGCTGGATGATGCACCTGTGCCTCCTGAGCACACCAAAAACAGTCATTTCTAAATGTGAATGTATCTTTTCATATTTTATTTTAAAGTGTTACTAAACCCACAACAGTAAAATCAGTCTGTATATGCAGTAAAGCATGCTTGTTATACTCGCTGTGGAACCTAAGGGGTTAAAGCAAATTGTGTAAAAAGACTGTTTGATCCTGTCTTCTCTGATCCTACTGATAGTACAGAGCCTTTGGGGTCACTCTGCACATGCTCAGTTTGGTGTGTATTGCTAGAGAGTTTTCTTTTTATTGGGAGGGTGCATGTGATCAGCACAGGGCCAATCAGCACATCTAGACAGAGGGTCAGGGGTCCTGCAGCCACATAGGACAGTCAAAGTAGAATGAAAACTGCTCCTACAAACTTAACCCAGACACTAATAGAAGTCACAAGACTAATATATACTGCTGATGGGAAAAGGTATTTAGCAATTTATATTTACTAAAATAACTGTATTTCCATGTTCTGTGTACTGTGGGAGACCAGATATAGTGAATGCAGGGTCATGGGTTTAGTAACACTTTAAATAGAATGCTAAATATCTTGCCTTGAGCTGGCTACAGTGCCTTGAAAAAGTATTCATACCCCTTGACATTTTCCACATTTTGTCATGTTACAACCAAAAATGTAAATGTATTTTATTGGGATTTTATGTAATAGACCAACACAAAGTGGCACATAATTGTGAAGTGGAAGAAAAATGATAAATGGATTTCAAAATTTTTTACAAATAAATATGTGAAAAGTGTGGCGTGCATTTGTATTCAGCCCTCATGAGTCAATACTTTGTAGAACCATCTTTTGCTGCAATTACAGCTACAAGTCTTTTTGGGGATGTCTCTACCAGCTTTGCACATCTAGAGAGTGACATTTTTGCCCATTCTTCTTTGCAAAATAGCTCAAACTGTTAGATTGGATGGAGAGCGTTTGTGAACAGCAATTTCAAGTCTTGCCACGGGTTCTCAATTGGATTTAAGTCTGGACTTTGACTGAGCCATTCTCACAAATGAATATACTTTGATCTAAACCATTTTATTGTAGCTCTGGCTGTATGTTTAGGGTTGTTGTCTTGCTGAAAGGTGAACCTCCGCCCCAGTCTCAAGTCTTTTGCAGACTCTAATGCCCTGTACACACGGTCGGATTTCCTGATGGAAAATATGTGATAGGACCTTGTTGTCGGAAATTCCGACCGTGTGTGGGCTCCATCACACATTTTCCATCAGAATTTCCCACACACAAAGTTTGAGAGCAGGCTATAAAATTTTCCGCAAACAAAATCCGTTGTCGGAAATTCCGATCGTGTGTACACAAATCTGACGCACAAATGCTAAGAATAAATTAAGAGATGAAAGCTATTGGCTACTGCCCCGTTTATAGTCCCGATGTACGTGTTTTACGTCATCGTGTTGAGAACGATCGGATTTTCCGACAACTTTGTGTGACCGTGTGTATGCAAGACAAGTTTGAGCCAACATCTGTTGGAAAAAATCCATGGATTTTGTTGTCAGAATGTCCGACCAATGTCCGACTGTGTGTACGGGGCATAACAGGTTTTCTTCTAAGATCGCCCTGTATTTGGCTCCATCCATCTTCCCATCAACTCTGACCAGCTTCCCTGTGCCTCCAGAAGAAAAGCATCCCCACAACATGATGCTGCCACCACCATGTTTCACGGTGGGGATGGTGTGTTCAGGGTGATGTGCAGTGTTAGTTTTCTGCCAAACATATCATTTTGCTTTTAGGCCAAAAAGTTCAATTTTGTTCTCATCTGACCAGAGCATCTTCTTCCACATGCTTGCTGTGTCCCCCACATGGCTTCTCGCAAACTGCAGACAGGACTTCTTATGGCTTTCTTTCAACAATGGATTTCTTCTTGCCAATCTTGCATAAAGGCCAGATTTGTGGAGTGCACGATTAATAGTTGTCCTGTGGACAGATTCTCCCACCTGAGCAGTGAATCTCTGCAGTTCCTCCAGAGTTACCATGGGCCTCTTGGCTGCTTCTCTGATTAATGCTCTCCTTGCCCGGCCTGCCAGTTTAGGTGGATGGCCATGTATTGGTATGTTTGCAGTTGTGCCATACTCTTTCCATTTTCCGATGATGGCTTGAACAATGCTCCATGAGATGTTCAAAGCCTGGGATTTTGTTTTATAACCTAACCCTGCTTTAAACTTCTCCACAACTTTATCCCTGCCCTGTCTGGTGTGTTCCTTGGCCTTCGTGATGCTGTTTGTTCACTAATGTTCTCTAACAAACCTTTGAGGGCTTTACAGAACAGCTGTATTTATACTGAGATTAAATTACACACGGATGGACTCTATTTACTAATTAGGTGACTTCTGAAGGCAATTGGTTCCACTAGATTTTGGTTAGGGGTATCAGAGTAAAGGGGGCTGAATACAAATGCACGCCACACTTTTCAGATATTTATTTGTAAAACATTTTGAAAGTCATTTATCATTTTCCTTCCACTTCACAATTATATGCCACTTTGTTTTGGTCTATCACATAAAATTCCAATAAAATACATTTACGTTTTTGGTTGTAATATGACAAAATGTGGAAAATTTCAAGGGGTAGGAATAGTTTTTCAAGGCACTGTATGTGAATGATTGTTTGATTTAACCATTAGCTTAATAGGTTGCATCTAAATCGCATTCATCACTGTAGTGTAAAACAGGGTGGACAAATGAATGCAGAATTCAGGAATTAGTCTGTCCAGTGTTAGAGCTAGCAGGCACTATTGAGAAGCCAAAGAACATATGGTTCTATTGAAAAACAAAAAAGATCCAAACAAAGTGAGGCGCCAACTGGCTCCGGGGATTAGTCTAGCCCTGGTATACAACAGTTATTACAGTTATCTAGCAAAGATAAAAAAAAATATTTAGCATGCCCTTTTAAAAATAACACTTGCTGTTTATTCTTTCAATAACAAACTTTGCCAATTATTCTTGTATAGAAAATAGAGTGGAAACGTGATGTTAGTTCATTCCTTATTGTCTTGTTTTCAATTTCGCACTGGTTATTGTTTTTTTAATGTAATTTTTTTGAATACTCTGATTTTCAGAAAGGTTTTTTTTCATTGTTTGCACGAAGAATATAAAAAGCTTATTTTAGGCCTTATGTGGTATGCTATCAGCATGTAGTCATCTGTCTGTAAGGTAAAACAATGAAGAATGGACTAAGGAAAGCAACAAGTCCCTTGGTAAATATTCCCACGGGAACCCAATTTCATGTCTGCTCTCCAAAACATAGCTCCCAAGTTGTTTAAATTACATATTCACACATTGTGTAATGTTATATTTCTGTAGGGCCATTAATTTCTTATCAGATCTCTAAAAATGTCATATTCTTATGTTAGCCTTTTCTGTTAGGAATTTGGCTGCAAATAAGATTTTTTTGTCTTCCTTGTTAGACACCACTGTGAGGTGGATACAGCCTGTATCTTGGACACCATACGCACTATTGGATTTTCTGCAGATTTTTGTCTTCAGATTTACCAAAACCATGTAGTGCAAAGGGCCTGCCTGATTGCATACAAATTGAAAGGTTTGACCTCATATTATATGGTTTTGGTAAATCTGAAAACAAAAATCTGCAGAAAATCTAATAATGTGTATGGGGCTTTATCTTCTTTTCCTGCAGTCTGGTAGACTGCATATGTCCCCCATTCTGTGTCCCTAATCATCTAGTTTGAGTAATCTCTATGGACATATAAAGCCTCTACTTTTCAGGAATTGTTGGTACATTGGGTGGATAGTATTCACTTCAGGACAGTCTGCCTGACTTTCATACCCTTCATTCCACTTACAAAGACCTTCTGCCTTTGTAACATAGCTACTTGAATTCTTCCTGTTCCTAACTTTTATCTGTGTTATGACTCTGCTTGAACATCTTCTGCCCTGACCTTAGCCTGTCTACAGAATGCATTCTTGCCTGATAATTTGGTACACTGCTATAGTGGTCTAGCCCCACAACAAGTTTCAACAGTATGACATATTTGGGGGTTTCAGCTGAAGTTATCACATAGCAGAAACGATACCACCTTGCAAAGAACAGGTTTTTACATTTTCGGGTATCCAAACCCATGACTGTTGACACAGAAGATCTTTTTCATGTCATTTGCTCAGGCCCTAGTAACCTATGATCTTTTGGGCCACCACTGACAGTTCTTTGCCAGTGATGGCAGTTTTTTAAAGGTTTTCAGAAAGCTGTGCATTCATGAAGTCTTTACTGGGCTTCGAATAAGCAATCGAATTAGATGAAAAGTAGTGGGTTAATTGGCTCCTGTCTAGATTGGCCTCAATTTGTGTATGTATGAATGTAAGGACCTTAGATTGTAAGCTCCTTGAGGGCAGGGACTGATGTGAATGTACAATATACAGTATATGTAAAGCACTGCCTAAACGGTTGGCGTTATATAAGTGCCAATAATACATAAAACTACTTTTGGTAGCAGTACACATCTTTTCCATGCCTCAGTACTGCTCCCCTTACAGACTGGAAGATTTTCCCCCTTAATGACCAGCCCATTTTTTGTGATACGCCACTGCGTCATTTTAACTGACAATTGCGAGGTCCTACGACCTTGTACCCAAACAAAATGTACGTCCTTTTTTTCCCATAAATAGAGCTTTCTTTTGGTGGTGTTTGATCACCTCTGCGGTTTTTATTTTTTGCGCTATAAACAAAAATAGATCGACAATTTTGAAAAAAAAAAAAAAAAAAAAATTTTTTTTACTTTTTGCTATAATAAATATCCCCCCCCCCCCCAAAAAAAAACAAAACAAAAAAAAAACATGTCTTCATCAGTTTAGGCAAATATGTATTCTTCTACATATTTTTAGTAAAAAAATCCCAATAAGCGTATATAGATTGATTTGAGCAAAAGTTATAGCATCTACAAAATAGGGGATAGATTTATGGCATTTTAAATTTTTTTTTTACTAGTAATGGCGGTGATCTGCGATTTTTAGCAGGACTGCAACACTGCAGTGGACAGATCGGACACTTTTGACACTTTCTTGGGACCATTACCATTTATACAGCAATCAGTGCTCTAAAAATGCACTGATTACTGTGTAAATGTCACTGGCAGGCAAGGGGTTAACACTAGGGGGTAATCAAGAGGTTAAATATGTTCCCTGGGAGGTGTTTCTAACTGTAGGGGGGATGGGACTGATTGGAGGAGGAGAGATTGCTGTTCCTAATCACTAGGAACAGCAGATCTCTCTCTCTCCTCCCCTGTCAGAACGGGCCGACGTACAGCTACAGCAATTCGCGGGAACGAGCTGTCCTGCCGCCGTATAATGATGGCGGCTGGTCGGCAAGTGGTTAAACTTTTTTGATGTGCATACAGTCTCTGGCTTAGAAAGCATTCAGACCCACGTGTCAGCAATACAGCCAGGTAAAGAGCAATTTTAGAAGATTAGCAATGATATCTCCTGCAAATCTATAATAATTAATTTAAGAACTTGACCGCAATTATACAATTAATGCTGTTAGATGAGCTCCAGAACATGGACACAGGCTACTTCACCTAGGCAGGTACTGGTGCAGGTGGACAGCTCACACTAAGCTCTTCAGGCGTGCTCCCTTCCTTCCCTCAGGCTCTGAGCCGCGCTGCCTGGAGAAGATGGAGGAGGTGGGTGGAGCCAAAATTGACCAGGCACGAAGGAGGAAGAAGTTCATCCTCCGCACTGAATGCTGGGGCCTCGCCTCATGACGTGATGTCAACAGTTGCTAGATGCTAGGTGGTAGGTGAGTCTAACAACCAGTGCAGCAGGCAGCCGAGAGGCCAGCGGGCAGTGCAATAAGAGAGTTTAGGGAGTCGGGGCAGCTCAGCTGCTGCTGAATGTAACAGTAAGTGACTGCCACAGCTTCAGCGCCCCTCCTTTTCGGCAGTTGCGGCACCTGGGCGCTGTGCACCCTGGGCATCTGCCCAGGATCGGCCCTGAGTGTCCGTGTGCGGACACCTTGCTCGGGGGGGGGGGCAGAGGGGGCACCCCCCCCCCCCCATGCGGCTGCTCATGTCCTTGAATACAGTACAGGACACAGGACACCTTCCCTTCTATTGCTTGATTACTCTTCATTGCTTGCTACCAAACTGAGGATTCACAGAAAGGTAGGCTTATGGGAGTGGCACACAGGCCTGTCCTCAAAAGCTTTGCCAGTGTCCAATCACATGAAGATATGATCTTATAACCCAGCATCTGTGAATACTTTGTCTGTGTCCTGTACTCTATTCCAAGATATGGAATTTATAGGTAAGTCAAAATTCCTCTCAATACAAAGTTATTAAGATGGTAATGATTTATCTTGCAGTAACATTGTTTATTGGGCTCTGTGCTTTTACCCACTATAGAAGATCTTCCTTTCAAGGTTTACAGTAAATTAGAAAAAAAAATCTGCAGGGATTTTGCAGTCTAATATTTTGACAATAGTAAGTTATACATGAGAACTCTGTGTAGCTGCTTTTGTTCCCATGGAGACCCATGCTTTTTAGCCGAGGCTGTGTTCTCGGTTACCACTGGGATTTTACAGTAAAGGAAACTATTTTGGAAAAAAAAAAATTGTGAAATGGCTAATGTTGACTTGCTTGTTACAAAAACCAATACAGTAAAACCTTGGTTTGAGAGTAACTTGGTTTGAGAGCGTTTTGCAAGACAAGCAACATCTTTTAGTAAATTTTGACTTGATATACAAGCGATGTCTTGATATACAAGTACTGTCGAGTCACAACTGAGTATAAGGCTGGGTTCACACTGGTCCGACAAACGCTCCGACATTGGGAGCTCATGTCGCATGACGTGTGAAATTTAATATTTCCCTATGGGAGCCGTCCTAACTTGTCCGACACAAGTCGTTCCGACTTTAGAAATGCTCCCTGTACTACTTTGGTCCGACTTTGATCCTACTTCAGCCTATTGACTATCATTGAAGTCGGATCAAAGTCAGATCGCCGTCTCGCATGATCCGACTTCGGCACGCGACTTGTGCTCAGATGATCTTGAGAGGGAACTCCGCGCCAAATTTTTTTTTAAAAAAGGGCCTGGGTTCCCCCTCCAAGAGCATACCCGGCCCTTGGGTCTGGTATGGACCCCGACCCCGAAAAAATGGCGTGGGGGTCCCCCCCAAATCCATACCAGACACTTATCCGAGCACGCAGCCCGGTCGGACAGGAATGGGGGTATGGACGAGCGAGCGCCCCCCCCCTCCTGAACCGTACCAGGCCGCATGCCCTCAACATGGGGGGGTGGGTGCCTTGGGGGAGGGGACGCGCTGCGGGCCCCCCCTTCCCAAAGCACCTTGTCCCCATGTTGATGAGGACAAGGGCCTCTTCCCGACAACCCTGGCCGTTGGTTGTCGGGGTCTGCGGGCGGAGGGCTTATCGGAATCCGGGAGCCCCCTTTAATAAGGGGGCCCCCAGATACCGGCCCCCCACCCTATGTGAATGAGTATGGGGTACATGGTACCCTTACCATTCACCTAGGGAAAAGTGTCAATAAAAAAAAACCACAGTACACAGGTTTTAAGATTAATTTATTATGCAGCTCCGGGATCTTCTTCCGACTTCGGGGGGGGGGGGGGTCTTCTTCCGACTTCTCCCGGTGTTCCGCCTCTTCTCCCGGGCCCCTCCGCTATATTCTTCCAGCTCTTTTGCCAGCGGGGGGCCCGGTCTGCTGCCGCTGTCTTGTCGCCGCTGTCTCGCCGCTTCTTCTCTTCATCTCTTCTTCCGATGTTGACACGAAGCTCTCTCCGGCTGGAATGCTGTGTGCGAGCTGCGGAGCCATTTATATAGGCGGTGACCCCGCCCCCTTGTGACGTCATGGTCCCGGCATGCGCAGGGACTCTGGCGTCGTAAGGGGGCATGACCCCAGAGTCCCTGCGCATACTGGGACCGTGACGCAATGGGACAAATATGGCAAAAATAAACCTTACAGGTGATATAACGCTCCCTTTCTCTATCCAAAATGAAAAAAAGTTTTGCCTATAGTTCTACTTTACGTAGACACTTGCCTTGTCCTTTCATAGTGGGCCCAGGAGACATTAACCACATACCGACCAGCCGCTGCAGTTGTACTGCGGCAGAATGGCACGGCCGGACGAAACGACATTATATAACGTCGCTTCGCCCTGTGGCCACTAGGGGGTGCGTGCACGCCGCCGGAGGCGCGCGCACCCCCCGCTCGCCCCTTTGAGCCGATGCGAGTGCCCAGCGGTCTCGATCACCGCCGGGCTCCCACGATCGCTCGGTGCACACAGAGAACCGGGATCTGTGTGTAAACACACAGTTTCTGGTTCTCTGAGGGGAGAACTGACAGATCCTCTGTTTATACAGAGTATGAACAGAGGATCTATTAGTTTCCCTGTACAGCCCACATCCCCCTTCAGTTAGAACACTCCCTCGGACACACAATAACATTTTTACAGTAATCAATGCATTTTTAATCGCACTGATCGCTGTATTAATGCCAGTGGTCACAAAAATGTGTCAGAATTGTCCGACGTGTCCACCATAATGTCACAGTCACGATAAAAATCGTTGATCGCCGCCATTACTAGTAAAAAAAAATTATTAATAAACATGCCATAAAACTATCCCCTATTTTGTAGACGCTATAACTTTTGCGCAAACAAATCAATATATGCTTATTGCGATTTTTAAAAAAAATTTTTTACCAAAAATATGTAGAAGAATAGGATTCGGCCTAAACTGAGGAAAAAAATGTTTTTTTATATATTTTTTGGGGATATTTATTATAGCAAAAAGTAAAAAATAATGCTTTTTTTTTCTAAATTGTCACTCTTTTTTTGTTTATAGCGCAAAAAATAAAAAACGCAGAGGTGATCAAATACTACCAAAAGAAAGTTCTATTTGTGGGGAAAAAAGGACGTCGATTTTGTTTGGGAGCCACGTCGCACGACTGCGCAACTGTCAGTTAAAGCGACGCAGTGCCGAATCGCAAAAAAGTGCTCTGGTCTTTGGCCAGCCAAATGGTCCGGGGCTGAAGCGGTTAAAATACTTTGCAGCTTTGATAAAATGTCATTCATTTTATTGTCATACCTGTAGGCCATTTGGGCCCTCCCTGGAAACCTGGCCCAAAAACTCCTTAGTAACCTTTAGATCCTGCCTTGTTGCTAGGACATGAAAGCCATTGGCTGCTCACACCTAGCACTACAGGATTTCGTGTCTTAACAACAAGGCAGGATGTGATGTTTCTAACTGGGAGGTTTTCAGCCTGGTGTCTTGGGGCGCCCAAACAGTCTACAGTTATGACAATAAAATTAATGAAGGCCTTAAAAAGCTGTATGGTGTTTTAATATTTACTAGTGCTAAGTGACTGCATAGGCTATTTTCTGGAAAAGGTGAACTTAGGCTTTAGGTCCAATGAGGTGTATGCTACCTCATGAGCTTATTTTATATATTTTCAATTTACAGTTCTACTGACAGATGCGGCTGCTGTGTGACTGTCTGCCCTGACTCCCCCCTCACCGATGTCTATTCACAGAAGACCTTGTTTTTTTGTGAATGGGGTCATATAGTCATATGGAAAGTCTTCTGTGATTGGACAAGAGTTAAGCAGGGGCGGGCAGAGTAGCTTCATATTTCGGCTGCTTTGAAACTTTCCCACCCACCAATACTCTTCACATACACAGTGCATGGACGGGCTGCACAGAGGGAGGGGCGGGCACAGGGAGGGAGAACAGATCGAGGGGAATGTGCTGTCCAGACACTTGTAGCCCAGGCTCAGTGAGAACGGAAAGCAGACACTCATGTGGTGTGAGAGAAACCAGAAGTTCACAAGGGTAAACGTCTCTCCTTCACATTTTCGTTTTGTTTTCATTCGTTAATGAAAACGGAATAGATTTTCCTCATAGTTTATGTCAGTGGACCAAAATGTGCTGTACTTTTCATTTCGTTTTTGGCACTATAAAAACGCCGCTGATGAAAACTTTGACGAAAACGTTTTAGTTGATGAAATTACCCTGGTGGCATACATGACATTTTGATAGGAGCCTGCAGATTGCTGCGCTGTCTAGAGCTCTCTGCCCATACCTTTGTACTGTCAGACAGTTCCTAATCTGTAGGCAATGTGAATGAACTATGGGCCTCACAGTTTATGGATACAAGTCCATCTCTGCTTCATGGTGGATAGGACTTGTAGGTTATTCATTCAGAGATTCCTGTGAACAAATGATGTGGGCGTTTACAGAATGTTGCTACAGTTGATTTACTAAAACCGTAGAGTGCAAAAGCTGTGCCTGGTCACCAATCAGCTTCTAGCTTCTAATTTCAGCTTGTTCAATTAAGCTTTGACAAAAAAAACAGGAAGCTGATTGGGGTGTGCACTTTCCAGTTTTAGTAAATAAATACCTATGTATTTAGTTGCAGAAAGCTCAACATTCTTAGTTGTGTGAGATAGATATTTTTAGATATAGACATGTATAAAACAAAGAGATACAGACATGTACAGATTTCCCTTGGTTTGTCCTAACTGGGAAGTGCTTCCATGTAGGTTGGATTACTGGTCAGACACTAGGGATGAGCCGAACACCCCCCGGTTCGCACCGGAACCTGCGAACGGACCGAAAATTTGCACGAACATTAGAACCCCATTGACGTCTATGGGACTCGAACGTTCGAAATCAAAAGTGCTAATTTTAAAGGCTAATTTGCATGGTATTGTCCTAAAAAGGGTTTGGGGACCCGGGTCCTGCCCCAGGGGACATGTTTCAATGCAAAAAAAAACTTTTAAAAACGGCCGTTTTTTAGGGAGCAGTGATTTTAATGATGCTTAAAGTAAAAAAAAAAAAAAAAAAAAAGTATATTCCTTTAAATTTCGTACCTGGGGGGGTGTCTATAGTATGCCTGTAAAGTAGGGTGTGTTTCCCATGCTTAGAACAGTCCCTGCACAAAATGTCATTTTTAAAGGAAAAAAAGTCATTCAAAACTGCTTGCGGCTTTAATGTAATGTCGGGCCTGGCAATATGGATGAAAATCAGTGAGACAAACAGCATGGGTACCCCCCAGTCCATTACCAGGCCCTTTGGGTCTTGTATGGATATTAAGGAGAACCCCGCACCCAAATTAAAAAAGGAAAGGTGTGGGGCCCCCAGGCCCTATATACTCTGAACAGCAGTATACAGGCGGTGCAAACAAGACAGGGACTGTAGGTTTGTTGTTAAGTAGAATCTGTTTGTAATTTTGAACTGGTACATTTTTAACGTGTTTAGCTCCAGCCAAAAAATCTATTTTATGCTTTTTGGAAAACCTATGGAAGGGTTATCACCCCTGTGACATTTTTTTGCTGTCTGTGCTCCTCTTCAGAAGATTTCACCTCACTTTTTGTCCCAATGACAAAAGTTTTTGAAAATTTTTTTTTTTTTTTGTGAAACAAGGATTGGTGATAAAGCATCAGTGGAAAGGATAAAAGTTTTTCCCATATTAACTCTTACAGGAGAGAATTTCCCTTCCTAGGGGTAGATTTCATCTCACTTCTTGTTATCTCCTTCCGTTTGCAAGTAGGAGTTGTTTGTAAGTTGGATGTTTGAAAGTAGGGGCCTGCCTTATATACTTAGCAGAAATTTGGGCCTTAGGTGTTGTTGTGGCCACAACACTGTAAGCCCTCACAGGGCCCTGCTGTGAAATATTAGATCAAGAATTGTAATTACATGCCCCTGTTGAACAGGGGCAGAAAAATTGGGCCTTTGGTGGTGCTGGTGCCACAACACTGTAAGTCCTCACAGATACTCTAGGTGGGCGCAGAAACGGGCCCTGCTGTGAAATATTAGATCAAGAATTCTATTTACATGTCCCTGTTGAACAGGGGCTGAAAAATTGGGCCTTAGGCACTGGTGCTGGTGCCACAACACTGGAACCCCTCACAGATACTCTAGTTGGAGCGCAGGAACTAGCCCTGCTGCAAAGAATTGCATCAAAAATTGTAATTACACGCCCCTGTTAAATGGGCTGAAAAATTGAGCCTTAGGCACTGGTGCTGGTGCCACAACACTGCAACCCCTCACAGACACTCTAGTTGGAGCGCAGGAACTAGCCCTGCTGCAAAGAATTGCATCAAAAATTATAATTACACGCCCCTGTTAAACAGGGGGTGAAAAATTGGGCCTTAGGCACTGATGTTGGTGCCACAACACTGCAACCTCTCACAGATACTCTAGTTGGAGCGCAGGAACTAGCCCTGCTGCAAAGAATTCCATGAAAAATTGCAATTACATGCCCCTGTTAAACAGGGGCTGAAAAATTGGGCCTTAGGCACTGGTGCTGGTGCCACAACACTGGAACCCCTCACAGATACTCTAGTTGGAGCGCAGGAACTAGCCCTGCTGCAAAGAATTGCATCAAAAGTTGTAATTACACGCCCATGTTAAATGGGCTGAAAAATTGGGCCTTAGGCACTGGTGCTGGTGCCACAACACTGCAACCCCTCACAGATACTCTAGTTGGAGCGCAGGAACTAGCCCTGCTGCAAAGAATTGCATCAAAAATTGTAATTACACGCCCCTGTTAAATGGGCTGAAAAATTGGGCCTTAGGCACTGGTGCTGGTGCCACAACACTGCAACCCCTCACAGACACTCTAGTTGGAGCGCAGGAACTAGCCCTGCTGCAAAGAATTGCATCAAAATTGTAATTACATGCCCCTGTTAAACAGGGGCTGAAAAATTGGGCCTTAGGCACTGATGCTGGTGCCACAACACTGCAACCTCTCACAGATACTCTAGTTGGAGCGCAGGAACTAGCCCTGCTGCAAAGAATTCCATGAAAAATTGCAATTACATGCCCCTGTTAAACAGGGGCTGAAAAATTGGGCCTTAGGCACTGGTGCTGGTGCCACAACACTAGAACCCCTCACAGATACTCTAGTTGGAGCGCAGGAACTAGCCCTGCTGCAAAGAATTGCATCAAAAATTGTAATTACACGCCCCTGTTAAATGGGCTGAAAAATTGGGCCTTAGGCACTGGTGCTGGTGCCACAACACTGCAACCCCTCACAGACACTCTAGTTGGAGCGCAGGAACTAGCCCTGCTGCAAAGAATTGCATCAAAATTGTAATTACACGCCCCTGTTAAACAGGGGCTGAAAAATTGGGCCTTAGGCACTGGTGGCGGGACTGGCGGCGCCCAGAACCAAAAATGTTCTTACAAGCTATCATCACGATCATTGAGAAGAAAGAGGATAATTACTCAGTATAACAGGGTAGTCACTCAGCATCAGCATAGGCAGTCTTTGAAGGGATATGACATTTCAAAAAAATTTATTCGGTTACATCAGCATCAGGTGGTTGGTAGCTGGTGGTGATCCAAGACTGATTCATTTTTATGAAGGTCAGTCGATCGACCGAGTCGGTGGACAGACGCACCCTGTGATCGGTTACAAAGCCTCCAGCAGCACTGAATGTGCGTTCCGAAAGAACGCTGGATGCAGGACAGGCCAGTAGCTCCATTGCATACTGTGCAAGCTCTGGCCAGTGATCCATCCTCAAGTCCCAGTAACCCAGAGGTTTTTCGCTGGGAACGGTGTCCAAGTCAGATCTTGCCCCTAGGTATTCCTGTACCATGTAAAACAGACGCTGGCGATGGTTGCTGGAACCGATCATACCTTGGGGCTGCGGACTAAAAAATTGTCTGAACGCATCGGTCAGACGGCCACCTTCTCCACCGCTACTTCTTTGACTGACCGAAGCCTCAGCAACACGTTGCCCAGAAACAGGAGTTTGTAACCTCCCAGTCTCTGGGAACGCGTTGCACAGACCTTTCTGCAAGGCCTCCCGAAGATGTTTCATCCTCTGCTCCCTCTGCGACGGCAAGATAAGGTCCGCAACCTTACCCTTGTAACGTGGATCAAGGAGGGTTGCCAGCCAGTATTGTTCCTTCTCCTTGATACCACAAATACGAGGATCCTTCCGCAGGCTTTGCAGGATCAGGGAGGCCATGCAGTGTAGGTTTGCTGAGGCATTTGGTGCGGAGTCCTCTGAGTCACTAAGGACGTAATGATCCGCAGCCACCTCCTCCCAGCCACGTACAAGTCCATGTGTTTCTTGGGACTGTAAATGATCCCTTAAAGACTGCTGCTGATGCTGAGTGTCAGGCTCCACCTCCATACTGACACAATCCTCCTCCTCCTCCTCCTCTTCCTGTGTGATCGGCGGGCACGCAGGAACACTGTCTGGATAAAGGGGGCCTTGAGAGCTAAGGAAGTCCTCTTCTTCCTGCCTCTGTTCTGCCTCAAGTGCCCTGTCCATTATTCCATGCAGCGTGTGCTCCAACAGGTGGACAAGGGGGACAATGTCACTGATGCATGCACTGTCACTGCTCACCATCCTCGTGGCCTCCTCAAATGGTGACAGGACAGTGCATGCATCCCTGATCATGGCCCACTGGCGTGGAAAAAAAAAACTCCCCTGACCCTGTCCTGGTGCCATAGTCGCAGAGGTACTCATTGATGGCCCTCTGCTGCGTGTGCAGCCGCTGCAGCATGGCCAACGTTGAGTTCCACCTGGTGGGCATGTCACAGATTGGGCGGTTCTTGGGCAGGTTAAATTCCTTTTGGAGGTGTGCCAGCCGAGCACTAGCATTATGTGACCGGCGGAAATGCACACATTCCTGGCCTGCCTCAGGACATCCTGTAAGCCTGGGTACCTGCCCAAGAACTGCTGCACCACCAAGTTAAGGACGTGAGCCAAACAGGGCACATGGGTCATTTGTCCCTGTCGGAGGGCGGAGAGGAGGTTGATGCCATTGTCGCAAACCACCATTCCTGCCTTAAGTTGGCGTGGCGTCAACCACCTCTGAACCTGCCCCTGCAGAGCTGACAGAACCTCTGCCCCAGTGTGGCTCCTGTCCCCCAAGCACACCAGCTCAAGCACCGCATGGCATCTTTTGGCCTGCATACTTGAGTAGCCCCTTGAACGCCTACAGAGCACCGCTGGTTCCGAGGACAAAGCACAGGAAGAGACCATGGAGGAAGAAGAAGAGGAGGGGGTGGAGGAGAGAGGTGTGTCAGAATCATTAGTAGTGGCATTTTGGAGGCGTGGTGGCGGAACAACCTCCAACACTACTGCACCTTGTCCTGCATCCTTCCCAGCTGCCAGCAGAGTCACCCAATCTGCCGTGAAACTTAGGTAACGTCCCTGTCCATGCCTGCTGGACCATGAGTCAGCGGTAATATGCACCTTACCACTGACCGCCCTGTCAAGCGAGGCGTGGACATTGCCTTCAACATGCCGGTAGAGAGCCGGAATCGCCTTCCGAGAGAAAAAGTGGCGTTTGGGTACCTGCCACTGAGGACCTGCACATTCCACAAACTCACGGAAGGGGGCAGAGTCTACTAACTGAAAAGGTAGCAGTTGAAGTGCTAGCAATTTTGCCAAGCTAGCATTTAACCGCTGGGCATGTGGATGGCTGGGAGCGAACTTCTTTCTGCGGTGCAGCAGCTGGGGCAGGGAAATATGCCTGGTACAATTTGACGTCGGTGTACCGAAAGCAGATTGCCCATAAGTACTTGGCTGTGACACACCTAATTCTACACCTTCATTCCTCTCAGTGCAGGTCTCAGAGAGGACTGAAGGTATAGTGGGGTTGGAGATCTCAGCTGATGAGGAGCAAGGAGAGGTCCTCCTTGTTCTTTGGTGTGTGTCTTTTAGATACGCTTGCCAACGAACTGCATGGCAGGTCAACATATGTCTGTTCAAGCATGTGGTGCCCAAGCGGGAGATGTTTTGGCCGCGCGAGATACGCTTGAGATACATGTTGCAAATAGCAGCGGTGTGATCTGATGCACTCGTCTCAAAAAAGGCCCACACCAAAGAACTTTTGGAATAACGCGCAGAGACACATGCAGGGCTCTGAGGTGTGATGCAGTCAGTGTGCTGCCCTTAGGCTGGCCCCTGGAGGGCATCCTGCCTCGTTGGTGATGTGCCTCCTCCTCCTCCTCTCTCCTATCAGGCACCCACGTTGAGTCAGTGACCTCATCATCCCCTACCTCCTCATCACTGGAGCAAACCTGGCAGTATGCTGCAGGGAGAGCATGACTGCCAGATTACTGTCCTTCTTAGGCACCCCCTCTGTCCGTGCTCACGTTACTGCCTTCATCTAGCTCAGTATCATCATCAGAGCCTTCTAAACGCTGGGCATCCTCCTGGAGCATGTACCCAACACTGTGGTCAAACATTTCAAGGGACTCCTCAGGAAGACATGGTGTAGCTAGGGAAGGAGTCACTGATGCCATTGAGCCGAGGTAAGAGGCCGCGTTGGCAACTGCTTTGCCAGACAAAGTACCCTGAGCATGGGTGAGAGAGGATGAGGAGGATGAGGATGGCTTGGTTATCCACTCGACCAAGTCTTCTGCATGTTGCGGCTCAGCACGGCCATCTGCCGAAAAAAAGGCCAAACGTGTCCCACGGCCATGTGCTGATGAGGATGCACCGTGTCCACGACCAGCACTGTTGCCTCTAGACACAGCCTGCTTGCTCTCTTTTATTGGCTTGTGACTGTCTGCCTCTCCTTGTTGGCCTTCCAGACATACTAATAGCCTGCAGTGAGATGTAGCTGCACTAAGCTGGGATATATATATATATATATATATATATATATATATATATATATATATATATACACACACTGATACTGCAGCTAGCAAAATCAACTGCCTGCCTGTAGTATGAGAACACCACCAATCTTCTACAGGTAGCTTTAGATGAACACTGTTCAGAGGTCGCACTACACTAACTTGTAGCTTTAGCTGAACACTGTGCAGAGGACGCACTACTAAAATAATGTAGCTGCCTGCGGTAATGATAGGATCAGGAAAACACCACCAACCTTCTACAGGTAGCTTTAGCTGAACACTGTGCAGAGGTTGCACTAGACTAACATGTAAATAATGTAGCTGCCTGTGGTAGTGATAGGATCAGGAAAACACCACCAACCTTCTACAGGTAACTTTAGCTGAACACTGTGCAGAGGACGCACTACACTAACATGTAAATAATGTAGCTGCCTGCGGTAGTGATAGGATCAGGAAAACACCACCAACCTTCTACAGGTAGCTTTAGCTGAACACTGTGCAGAGGACGCACTACACTAACATGTAAATAATGTAGCTGCCTGCGGTAGCGATAGGATCAGAAAAACACCACCAACCTTCTACAGGTAGATTTAGCTGAACACTGTGCAGAGGACGCACTACACTAACTTGTAGCTTTAGCTGAACACTGTGAGGAGGACGTACTACACTAACTTGTAGCTTTAGCTGAACACTGTGAGGAGGACACAGTACACTAACTTGTAACTTTAGCTGAACACTGTGCACTAAACTAACTTGTAGCTTTAGCTGAACACTGTTCAGAGGACTCACTACACTAACTTGTAGCTTTAGCTGAACACTGTGAGGAGGACGCACTACACTAACTTGGAGCTTTAGCTGAACACTGTGCACTACACTAACTTGTAGCTTTAGCTGAACACTGTTCAGAGGATGTACTACATTAACTTGTAGCTTTAGCTGAACACTGTGCAGAGGTCGCACTACACTAATTTGTAGCTTTAGCTGAACACTGTGAGGAGGACGCACTACACTAACTTGTAGCTTTAGCTGAATACTGTGCAGAGGTCACACTAAACTAACTTGTAGCTTTAGCTGAACATTGTGAGGAGGACGCACTACACTAACTGTAAATAGTCTAGCTGCCTGACTGTGATACTAATAGGATCAGAAGAAAACCAGCAATTTTCTTCAGGTAGCTGTAAATACTGTAACAACAAAAGCCTGCATGTCAGTAGGAAGATAATAACAGGAACGGATCTAGCTAAACTGAATACAGTGTATATATATATATATACAACACCTGGGATGCATATATATACACAATACACTGTAAGTGCAGCTAACTGACTGACTGTCCTGCCTAATCTATCTAACTTAAATCAAATGACACTGTCTCTCTGTCTCTCAACGCGGGAACACACTACACGGGGCCACCATGCAGGCGGCCGTATATATATATATATATATATATATATATATATATTTATTTATTTACACAACACTTTGTAGAGTATTTTAATAATAAAACAAAAAGCTGACATTTGTTGGTTGCATACAGTGAGGGAAAAAAGTGTTTGATCCCCTGCTGATTTTGTACGTTTGCCCACTGACAAAGAAATGATCAGTCTATAATTTTAATGATAGGTCTATTGAAGAATGAGAAACAGAATAACAACAAAAAAGTCCAGAAAAACTAATTTCAAAAAAGTTATAAATTGATTTGCATTTTAATGAGTGAAATAAGTATTTGACCCCTTTGCAAAACATGACTTAATACTTGGTGACAAAACCCTTGTTGGCAATCACAGAGGTCAGACGTTTATTGTAGTTGGCCTCCAGGTTTGCACACTCCTCAGGAGGGATTTTGTCCCACTCCTCTTTGCCGATCCTCTCTAAGTCATTAAGGTTTCGAGGCTGACATTTGGTAACTCGAACCTTCAACTCCCTCCACATATTTTCTATGGTATTAAAGTCTGGAGACTGGCTAGGTAACTCCAGGACCTTAATGTTCTTCTTCTTGAGCCACTCTCTTGTTGCCTTGGCTGTGTGTTTTGGGTCATTTTCATGCTGGAATACCCATCCATGACCCATTTTCAATGCCCTGGCTGAGGGAAGGAGGTTCTCACCCAAGATTTTACGTTCCATGGCCCCGTCCATCGTCTCTTTGATGCGGTGAAGTTGTCCTGTCCCCTTAGCAGAAAAACACACCAAAGCATTATGTTTCCACCTCCATGTTTGATGGTGGACATGGTGTTCTTGGGGTCATAAGCAGCATTCCTCCTCCTCCAAACACAGTGAGTTAAGTTGATGCCACAGAGCTTGATTTTGGTCTCTTCTGACCACAACACTTTCACCCAGTTCTCCTCTGAATCATTAAGATGTTTATTAGCAAACTTCAGACGGGCCTGTACATGTGCTTTCTTGAGCAGGGGGACCTTGCAGGTGCTGCAGGATTTCAGTCGTTTATGGCGTAGTGCGTTACCAATAATTTTCTTGGTGACTCTGGTCCCTGCTGCCTTGAAATCATTGACAAGATTATTTCATGTAGTTCTGGGCTGATTCCTCACCATTCTCATGATCATTGGAACTCCATGAGGTGAAATCATGTATGGAGCCCCAGACCGAGGGAGATTGACAGTTATTTTGTGTTTCTTCCATTTGCGAATAATCGCACCAACTGTTATCACCCTTTCACCAAGCTGCTTGAGGCCATTTACCCAGCCCGCGGAGAGGGGGGGGGACTGAACATGAGCCATGGCGGACAGTAACAGGAGCCTCGACCATCCTCCTGCACCATCCGTGCTTCTGATCGCGGTAGGTCTCCCTTCTAAGCCTGCCTTCCTCCATCCATCCATCCCCTGCTTTAGTCCCTCAATCTCTGTCATCTCTCACTTGTTGATCTGCCGCTGGCTGCATTGCTCGCCGCCATCTCCTGGCCTGAGCTGCTTAATCCCCAGGATCCTTGTGTGCTGCAATCATCCCTCTGCTGGCTGGGTGACCTCTGCTGCATTATTGGTCACTGCTTAGGCTGCATTAATGTGGACTGGTGAGGCTGCATTAATGGGCACTTGTCAGGCTGCATTTATGTGGACTGGTGAGGATGCATTGATGAGCATATGTCAGGCTGCATTTATGTGGACTGGTGAGGATGCATTGATGAGCATATGTCAGGCTGCATTGATGTGGACTGGTGAGGCTGCATTGATGAGCACTTGTCAAGCTGCATTGATGAGCACTTGTCAAGCTGCATTGATGAGCACTTGTCAGGCTGCATTGATGTGGACTGTTGAGGCTGCATTATTGGTCACTGATCAGGCTGCATTGATGTGGACTGGTGAGGCTGCATTGACGAGCACTTTTTTTTTTTTTGTAATTCTTTTATTTCTTTCAAAGACATCACATGTTAATTATCAAAGAGAAATAGAACAAATGACAGCATATACAGAGGTGGTTGAATCAAAAACATGTCACGTAAAGGGTTAAATACCATATCAAAAGTGACAAACAAACATGCCCCTCAATTATATGTTCAGCAAAGTGCATGTAGGGATTAAACCATGCGGTGGAGCAGTCTATGGACTCAACCGGAAAAGCTTCCTAAGTGTCATCTTAATAACCCATTTGGATCCGTATAGCTACCAAGACTAACCAGTGAGATTAAAATTTCCCAGCTGGCTGGGAGGAAAGCCCCCCAAGAAACCAGCTGAGTCCAGTCGTGGGATGCACAGACAAGTAATATATATCAGGATATTCTCAGTATCTGACTAAACTTTCCCCACAACTGGAGGGGATTTGAGGGGGGACAGAGGAAGGGGAGTGAGGACGGGGGGAAAGGTCTAGAGCCCCCCACAGTTAGGAAAAAAAGGGGGGGTGAGCGGAGGGTGGTGAGCAGTAGAGGCGGAGAGAGAAGGAGTAAGGAGAAGAAAGAGAAAAAAAGGAAGGAGGAGCAGCAATGGTGCCCCCCAGCAAGGCAAACAACCCGGGCCCCGGAATCATTCAGCCTGTGCCACCTCTTGGAGGTACGATTCAGAATAGATATAGTGTTGCCATGGTCGCCAAGTCTCCCGAAAGGCCTCCTCCCTGCCGTACAGTGTGGCGGTGAGATCTTCCATGTTTTGAATTTCGTTCACCTTGGCATACCACTGTGTTTTCGTTGGTGGGGACTCCGATCTCCAACACAAGGGTATACATGCCTTGGCGGCATTCAGTAATTGGATGGTAAGAGAGGCTTTGTATTTCTTGATTGGTCGTCTAGAGAGATGCAGCAAGCAGGCCCCGGGGTCCCCCTCCAAAGCAACACCGGTCGGGTGCCCAATTGTGCGTGCCACCCCCAGCCAGTAGGGTTTGATTTTGGGGCAGTCCCAAAAAATATGGAGCATAGTTCCCTCTCCCACCCCAGACCGCCAACATAGACTAGGAACTTGTGGGAAAAAACGGTGTAGCGTGGAAGGCACTCTGTACCAACGAGCCCCATTTTTTTAGCATGTCTCTTGAACTCTGGTGGCCAGGGATGATTTCTGGGCAAAATGTAGAATCTTTTCCTTTTGTGGTTCAGTGAATTGTACACCTAGTTCCTCTTCCCACTTAGAGAGGAAGGGGGTCATGAACCCTTCTGTTGGTGATAACAGGGAGGAGTATATCAGCGATAAACAATGGCGGGTTGGTTCTTTGCGATGGCAGATTTGTTCCAGCTCTGTAAGCTGGCGCGATATACCCGGAGTCCGTGCACATCGGCGTAGAAAGTTGCGAAGTTGGAGGCCACTCAAAAAATCCAATGGTGGATCGGAACCTGCCATCCTTTCTCCACCGTGAGCTGGCCAGTCGGGCCTAGGAAGTCATGGAGATGTGTCTACCTGCCCACCGCCGTCAGATAACGGAATACAGGACCCCGACAACTGGGTAGAAAATCAGGGTTGCCCGGGATTGCCACCATAGGTGAAGGTATCGGAGATACCAAAGCGTGTCGGAAGGCATCTCTCGCCACCTGAATTGTGCTTCCTAGTGTTGGATGAGCGACGATGGCCTTCGGTATGGGAGTGGTAAACCATGGCCAGCTCTTGACCGTGCCATCAGAGTCCTCCAACTCCATTGCCACCCACTGTTTTGCCTCCGCATGGCAGTGCCAGTCGACTACTCTGGTGAGGTGTGTTGCCCTATAGTAAGCTTTCACATCAGGGAGGCCAACCCCACCTTTGTGTTTTGCCATGTGGAGGAGTTGCAATTTAATACTTGGTTTTCGGTGCGACCAGACAAAATCGCGGAACATCGAATGAATTCGCTTAAAGAAAGGAGGGAGGAGGCGAATGGGAAGGGCCTGTAGCAGATAAAGCACCCTAGGCAAGGCGGTCATCTTGATGGCATTACATCTACCAAACCATGTTAAGGTTAGGGAGTGCCAGTGATGCAGATCCGTTTTGAGACGAAGAAGTAGAGGAGCGAAATTCGCCTGGTATAGATTGGCAGGGTCAGGGGTAATGTCAACTCCTAGATAAGGGATAGTATCGGTTGCCCAATGTAGCTGGTATTCCGCGCGCAGACGGCGTACTATGTCCGTGCCCACTGTAATGTTGAGTAAAGAGGATTTTGTTAAATTAATTTGGAACAGGGAGAGAGCCCCATAGACTCGGAGGGAGTGGAGTAAGATAGGAAGTGAGGCAAGTGGGTCTGCCAAGAAAAAGATGAGGTCGTCCGCAAAAGCGGCTACTTTATGGGCCCCGGATGATTTGTGGTAACCGATAATGCCCGAGTTCGCCCTTATCCTGCAAAGGAAGGGTTCCAACGTGAGTATAAAGATTAGCGGAGACAGAGGACATCCCTGTCGGGTACCATTGCGAATGGTAAAGTAGCTCGACCTTGTCTCATTGACCTTAACTGCAGCCGTAGGATGGGAGTAGAGGGATAATATCCAACTAAGCTTTGATGAGCGAAGACCGATGTGCTCCAGGATGGCCTGTATAAAGGACCAGTCTACACGGTCGAAAGCCTTCTTCGCGTCTGTAGACAGCAGGAGAAGGGGTCGCCGTGATGTCCTGGCTGCATGAATTAAATTTATTACCCTAATGGTGTTATCACGGGGTTCTCGTTGCGGTACAAAACCCGCTTGGTCCTTATGAATCAGGCTCGGTATATGCAGAATTATTCTATTGGCCAGTATCTTGGCAAACAGTTTCAGATCAGTGTTCAGAAAATCTATCCGCCGATAACTTCCACACCGCAATGGATCCCTCCCCTCTTTGGGGATAAGGGATATGTATGCTCTTAAAGTGTCAATGGGAAAAGAATTGCCTTCTGTGATCGAGTTAAGTGCAGATATCAAGGGTTCAGAGAGCGTCTCAAAGAAGGTCTTATAGTACGCCGGTGTGAAACCATCCGGGCCTGGGGCTTTCCTTGGCTTCGAGTTTGCCAGTGCCACACCCAGCTCCGCCAAGGTGATGGGTTCCTCTAATTGTTCCTGAACAGCAGTCGGAAGTGAGGGCCTACCCAACGTGGCCAGATAGGATCGGGGGGTAAATCCCCCAGCAGAATTTGGGTCTTCAGGTGGTGGCCTGTCTAGGTTGTAGAGGCCTTCATAAAATGATCGGAACTCTGCTGCGATATCAGACTATGCGGTCATCTTCCGACCGGAGGATGACAAGATGTGGGAAATGTAGGTTTTGGTACGGGGACCACGCAGTGCTCTGGCTAGTAGCGAACCGTGTTTATTGGAGTACTCGTACATTGTTCGGCGTGCCCATGCCAGTTTTTGTTTCGTTTTATGAAACAGAAGTGCGCGAAGCTCCTTGCGAGCTTTAAGGAGTTCATGGTGGGTGGAACGGGCAAGACTAGCCTTATGAGCGCACTCTAGGGTACGGATCTGAGTGAAGAGTTCGTCTATGCGGCGTGTTCTTTCCCGCTTAAGGCGGGCACCTATGCTAATTAAAATGCCCCTTACAACTGTCTTGTTGGCCTCCCAGACCATTAAGGGGTTAGGAACTGAGGCTTCGTTGACAGAGAAATACTCCCGCAACTTGGCCTGTATTTCTGAGCGGATCTCCTCTGACTACAGCATGGCTTCATTAAGCCTCCAGGAGGGTGGAGTCCGAGTCACCGGCCCCAGCCGAAGTGTCAGGTGTGTGAACAAGATATCGTGAAAAATACTCCTGCGCTAGTGAGATCGTTTGCTGTAAAACAAAGGTAGTATTGTAGTCAGAGATAGGACTGGGGGAGATGATGGAGCGTGTCCCGCTGCCTTAGCTGACCAGGGGTGGTCTGGAAAGGACTGTTTAGTAGGAAGTGGATGGAAGGCGCGTGATCAGACGCTTACATCAAGAAATGTATGGTTTATTTATGTAAAAGAATACAGACATATAGTCATATAGATATAAAATCATACAAATACTACATAATATTAAAAAAAAGGAAAAACAGGTAACAAAATAAGTACTAGGAAGTTAAAATTGGGGTGTGCCCATATTGAGGCAGGTATTTAAGAAAGGCTGACGCGTTTCGAGGAAAACCTCTTCATCAGAGCCAGGAGAACTGGAGCACAGTCTGTATGGGCCGGTAGGCCGACATGTGTACATGGGGAGAGGTGGTGTTGCTAGTAGGAGGATGTGTCCTGTGATGGACAATTGATTATTCCAAGTTCCATACCCAGGTTTTCTATGGATGTAAATAGATTGTATTTTCTTTTTGCGTCTTGCTGCCTAGGAATAGGAAAGGTCAGGTGTATCGGTGCATGGTCCGAAAAGGAAATGACATCTATGGAGGCATTCACCACCCTAGCTAGGTCTTTATGTGATCGCAACAAGTAGTACAATCTCGAGTAGGTGTGGTGAACTGGAGAAAAATACGTATAGTCCCTATCCTGAGGGCGTGACAGACACCAAGGATCTATCAAGCGCAGAGCATGGAGGTCCGCTTTCATTCGCTTGAGGCGGGCGTAGGAAAGATGAGATGAGCCGCGTGAGGCATCTAACAGGGGATCCATCGTAAAGTTAAGATCCCCCCAAAGATGAGCACACCCTCCGAAAACTCCAGTAACTGAGGTAACAGCTTCCGCAGGAATTGTGGGTGGTCCACATTGGGGAAGTAAACATTGGCGAAGGTGACCTGCACATCAGACACCCTCCCCTTCAAAAGAAGAAAATGACCCTGTGGATCTACCCGCTGCGCCTCAAACATCCACGGTACCGATTTTGCTACAAGGATGCTGCCCCCCTTGGATTTGGAGATGGGCGATATGCTGTGGTATGCCGTCGGGAACGCTCCATTAGTCAATTTAGGAATACGGTCACCATGGAAGTGCGTTTCCTGTAAAAAGGCAATTTGAGTTTTGCCTTTGCGCAGATCAGTTAGATTGACGAGCACTTGTCATGCTGCATTGATGTGGACTGGTGAGGCTGCATTATTGGTCACTGATCAGGCTGCATTGATGTGGACTGGGGAGTCTGCATTATTGGTCACTGATCAGGCTGCATTGATGTGGACTGGTGATGCTGCATTGGTGGGCATTTGTCAGGCTGCATTGATGTGGGCTGGTGAGGCCGCATTGATGAGGACTGGTAAGGCTGCATTATTGGTCACTGATCAGGCTGCATTGATGTGGACTGGTGAGGTTGCATTGATGGGCACTTGTCAGGCTGTATTGATGTGGACTTGTGAGGCTGCATTATTGGTCACTGATCAGGCTGCATTGATGTGGACTGGGGAGTCTGCATTATTGGTCACTGATCAGGCTGCATTGATGTGGACTGGTGATGCTGCATTGGTGGGCATTTGTCAGGCTGCATTGATGTGGACTGGTGAGGCCGCATTGATGAGGACTGGTAAGGCTGCATTATTGGTCACTGATCAGGCTGCATTGATGTGGACTGGTGAGGTTGCATTGATGGGCACTTGTCAGGCTGTATTGATGTGGACTTGTGAGGCTGCATTATTGGTCACTGATCAGGCTGCATTGATGAGGCTGCATTATTGGTCACTGATCAAGCTGCATTGATGTGGACTGGTGAGGCTGCATTGATGAGCACTTGTCAGGCTGCATTGATGGGGACTGGTGAGGCTGCATTGATGAGGACTGGTAAGGCTGCATTGTTGGTCACTGATCAAGCTGCATTGATGTGGACTGGTGAGGCTGCATTGATGGGCACTTGTCAGGCTGTATTGATGTGGACTGTTGAGTCTGCATTGATGTGGACTTGTGAGGCTGCATTATTGGTCACTGCTCAGGCTGCATTGATGTGGACTGGTGAGGCTGCATTATTGGTTACTGATCAGGCTGCATTGATGTGAACTGGGTAGGCTGCATTGATGGGCACTTGTCAGGCTGCATTGATGTGGACTGGTGAGGCTGCATTGATGTGGACTGTTTGTTGATTAAAATTGTTCTTCATTTTAAATATTGTATTTTTTACTGTTTTTTTTGCACTACAAATAAGATATGTTCAGTGTGTATAGGAATTTGTTCATAGTTTTTTTTTTCAAACTATAGTCCGGCCCCCCCAACAGTCTGAGGGACAGTGAACTGGCCCCCTGTTTAAAAAGTTTGTGAACCCCTGGTCTAGAGTCTTGTCCCTGACATTCTTGGACAGCTCTTTGGTCTTGGCCATGATAAAAAGATTGGAATATGGTTGATTGATTGCTTCTGTGGACAGGCATCTTTTATACAGGTATCAAGCTGAGATTAGGAGTACTCCCTTTAAGAGAGTGCTCCTAATCTCAGCTTGTTACCTGTAAAGAAGACACATGGGAGCCAGAAAGCATCTCTCACTGTTAAAATAATTCTGGGACTTTGTTTGCACTATTAGCACTTTTTTTAAGGAGGAAGATTGATATTCATCTTTGTACGTTTTTGGGATTTTTTTTTGCACTGTTAGCATTTTTTTAGAAGGAAGATTGATATGCATCTTTGCATTTGTTTGCACTATCAGCACTTTTTAAGGATGGTTGCGACCTAGTGGTGATTATCCCTCATTACATGAATTGTTTATTTGTTAATTTTTCTTGGTTTAATTTGATGATTATAAATTCCAGCATTTCATTTATACACTTTATTATATGTATGTAGAATTTCTGAGCGCTGCACTGTCACTTTTTATATCTGCATATAAGGTTGGCTGATTACCTTACATTTTGCGAGCTCTTTTTTTTGCCTGTTTGAAGCGCTCACTCATATTATTACACACCTGTTTGATCATGTTAAATGGTCTGTAGTGCATTTCTGGAAAACTGAAAATGCACTGCAAAACTGTTAACCTTAAGGCTGGGTTCACACTTATACGAAACAGTTGTGTTTTTTTTTTTTTTTTAAGATCATGAGACATTTTAGTTGCGCACAAGTGCCCTCTGATCAACTAATGTTCTAACTCCTGAAGGTAATTCCTGCGCCTCAGCTTATTTACAACATTATGTGCTATTTTGTGTACATGAGTGAACAAAACATTTGAGGTTGTCATATTACAAAATGTGAAAATGTACTTGTTGGGTCAGGGGGATACTTATGTTCTTTTACCTCATTCAGAGTGGTGAAGCAAGGATACTTCACCCAGAAATTAGGAGACCGCTTATTAGTGGTTATATGAGTGGTAATGTGCATCAGGAAAGTATTGAGCTTGCCATGTAAATCCCTCATAGATTCTAACACTGGTAGTGGACTTTGTTTCTTACTAATTGCGGGACACAGGATTCAGCGACATTTGATGTAGGCCTCTTGCACACTGCTATCTAAAAATGCTCCGTTTTTTTAAAAGATCTAAATGCAGCCACACTGGCACGTAAACATGCTCTGCATATTGATCAGTAAAATCGAATCGGTCATTGTTTTTTTCTGTATACTTGCAAATTTGTGCAAATTTGTGCAAATACGTGCAAATGCCACTCTTCCTGCTTGTGTGCGTATACTCGCAAGTCGCAAACACAGCCCAGAAGTGATATACAGCCCATCCCCACATTTTTTCTGCCAGGAATGTCTGATGCTCCTACATCAGTACAGTGTGCAAGAGGCCTTATACTGCTACTTACAAGAAGTTTTGGACACTAGCAAACAAGAAAACCTTGACTAGTCTGGTATAACTCCTCCTACTGCCAGCATGCCTCATTTTTTTGCTTGTGTCCTAGGAGGATGGATGCTTTTTCTCTACTGAGAGAAATGTACCTGCTTTACTAGCTATCACCTCTTCAAGGCATGTGTTTGAACTAACAGCCTGGTCTTACGCAAGGACAAGGTGGTATTAAGACCTTTCTTTCTAAATTGGTATTTGCCTTTCATCTTAGCCAGAACATGGCACATTCATCTCTTTGACAGAACCTAGTACATCAGAAGATTTCCCCATGTTGTCTTGATGTTGTGCAAGCTATGTGTGTCTTTCTCACAGCCACTGCCTCCTTTAGAAAGATTGACTCTTTCTTAGTCATCTGTGATGGTCTCCGCAAAGAAATCAGCTTCCTGTTTCACGATTTCTCTGACTCAAACCTTCTTCTGTCAAGGCACACACTTCTATATCTCTCAGTGCTTATGGGGCCTTTTGGCATTAGGCAACTGTTTTTCCAGATTTGCTAGACTGCCACCTGGTCTTCTGTTCACACCTTCAACCAGATGGATGTTTTGACCTCTTCTGTCACCAGCTTTGTCTGTAAGGACCTTCAGGCAGCTCTTTGAGCTGCAAGCAGTCCCCAGGTTATTTATAGTTGTACAAAGTAAAAACAGATCAGTACAGCGCACAAGTTCCAGCCCTCAATGGCCTCAATCAAGATGTCTACGGGATGAAGTTGTAGACCAATGGCCATGCAATGGGGATCCTGCAGTTCGCAGCAAAAGATCTGGAAGATCCATAGAGCTCAAACAACAAAAAGGAACAGCAGAGGGATCCTCGTTACCAAGTTAAAAGTAATTTATTGCACAAATAAAAATAGCACTGTTACATATTAGGTTCTTGACAATCTGCATGGGATAGGTGGAACACCATAGGAAGGCTTGCGAATGTCAGCAGCTGTGATATCTGAGCCGGCATGAAGGAAGCATGGTTTGACAGCTGTCAAAGACTGCCAGTGTCCAGCGTTCTTCACTACTATTCCCTGCCTCCCTGCCCTGTGGCAAACCCTAAGTGCTGTAGGAGAACCTGGGGTGGGGCGGTAACACATTTGAAAGGTTCACACCTTCTGTGTCATAACCGCAAGCCTTCCTATGGTGTTTCCACCTATCCCATGCTGATTGCCAAGAACCTAATGAAAGTGTGATATTTTTATTTGTGCAATAAATTGCTTTTACCTTGCTAACGAGGATCCTGCACTGCTGTTCCTTTTTATTTGAGGTTATTTATAGTTGGGCTTTTGACAGTTTTTTTGCCATGTTGCCCACCGTTCTATTGGACTGCTTTTGAACAACCCAAAAGCCTAAATCCTGTGTCTCTCAAAGAAAAAGAAAGAAAACAACATGTACTCTCCATAAAATCATTTTATTGGCATTTATTGAGGGAGAGGTCGCACCCCTTTAAGTTTATTTTGTTTTTGGCACTGCTTTGTTATAAAACATGCTGGGACTAGGGCGGGTTATTTAGCAGGTCAATTTTTTTTCTGGTTTGTCGGTGTCCCAATCCTCTTGTAGATGGCATTGTAACCTAAATGCCTCTGGATCATGTGCCCCTCAATGTACTCCAAGAAAGGATTCTATAGTAGAGTACAAAAATCCTTTTTTTTCAAAGAAGTAGTATGCTTTCATATGTATGCTCACTTCCAGCACCTGGTTTGAATCAGCCATGGTAATCATAGGAAGTGTTGTGAAAAAAAATCCACTGCCTCCTGTTCTATTGCCCTTGTCTTCCTACAGAGCATTTTAAGATATGGAGGGGGGCAACTTTGTATTCTACTTTGTAATATTATATAACAAAATGTTTGTTGTTTAAATAATGTATAGAAGATTTTTTTTTTTTTTTTTTTTTTAACAAATGTCTCCAGTCTAGAACCCCTATAGAAGAATTAGGTTAAGTTGTGGCATGATTTATTAAATAACTAATGTAATTAATTATAAATGATGTGCTTAGTGTTATATTTAATTATGTAAATGTTTATAGCCATTACACGGCAAGAGGAAAAAGATAGAGATTTAAAAACTGAACTGCACACTTGTTTCTCAACCAGTTTACCAGTGTAATACATCATAAAGCTATTAAAATATATGTATACGTTAATGCATGTTTTCACGTTCTTAAATGTATAATGAAAATATGCATGCCATTTTAGTAGTAAATATCAAATTAAAACCTTATATATCCTGTTAAAACTTTTTAAAACAGCTAAAGGTATAATGCTAAGTAAACAGACACATACAAACATTTCAAAAATGGATCTGGTCATATAAACTTAAAAGGGTTAACCTTGCTAGGACTGAATTAATTTTCTATGCAATCATAAATGTAAGTTTAAAAAGGGACAATAAAGAGATTTATTAGCTTAATTAAATCGATTTTATGTTTTGCAGAAGCCAGCAAACATCCTTGTAATGGGGGAAGGTCCTGAGAGAGGAAGAGTCAAAATAGGTAAAAAAAAAAAAAAAGGAGTAAATGCTTTACTAAATGTTTTTTTAATACATGAATATGTATGGTCAGAAGTAAACAGCTGCTTATTTTAAAGATACATTTTAAAGGACCAGTAAAGCTAAAAGAAAATATTTCATGCTAAAGAGCAATTAAAGCATTCCTAAATTTGTGCATAAAAGTACTTATCCCTACACAGTAATGAGGTCTTTAAAGTGGTTTTAAAGTCTAGGTGTTTTTAGCTTAATGCATTTCTTGAATTGAGGTAAAACACACCCCACTACTTCCTTACCCTTAAACACTTACCTGACACCTTTCACAATCTAGCACTATCCCTGCTGGCAGCCCTGCTCTCCTCTCTTTCTGGATTCACTGAGTGCAGCGGGAGCCATAGGCTCCTGCTGCTGTTGATAAAGTCCTATGAGAAGGGAACTGGGGACGCACACAGCCCGGCTTGGGAGCCAGGTGTCCCTATAGCACACAGCTTTTTATGGGAGCAGGAAGAAGGCGCAGAGAGTACAGGCAAGGGACCACCAAATAAGAGGCAAGGGACCGCTCTGTGTAATATCGTTGCACAGAGCAGGTAAGTATATCATGTTTTTTATTTTAAAAAAACTTTGTCTTCATTATCACTTTAAGATTTGTTGCCTGGCTGTACATTTTGCTGTTCTGTGTTAAAGGAAAACTCCACCTTCACCCAAAAATTTGTGTAACTATTTTATTGCTACACAAACCATATTGTAATTTAATGTCATTAAACATTATCATACCATTTTAATCTGCAGATGCTGCAATTTTCCAAAGTCGTCAAACTAAAAAACTTTACTACAGAATTACCAGAAATCTTAGTTTTTGGTTGTGTAATGGCTCACTGCTTTTGACAGCAGTGTGTATTGAAATACTGGCATCGATTTAAAGTGGTTGTAAAGGCTCAAGGTTTTTTACCTTCTGTGTGCAGTAGACCCCTAGCCCACCTAATACTTACCTGAGCCCCATCATGATCTAGAGATGTGCATGAAAGCCTCAGCTCTCCGGGGACTCTCCCTCCCCATTGGCTGGTTCTCGCTGCTGTCAGTCACAGCCAATGAGCCATTGAGGGGGCAAGGCCAAGCAAAGACTCTTTATGTGAATGGATACACACAGCAATGGCTCGGGAGTGAGCCTGCTTGGGTGCCCACATAGCAAGCTGTTTGCTCTGGAGGCACTTGGCAGAAGGAAGGGGCCCGACGGGGGACCCAAGAAGAGGAGGATCAGGGTGCTCTGTGCAAAACCACTGCAAAGAGCAGATAAGTATGACATGTTTTTTTTTGTTTTTTTTAAAAGCTTGCCTTTAATATCACTTTAATATAAGAAAAAGAGGCTTTTTTATCTATGTTCACTTTGCAAAGTAAATGTTAGTGCATAATTTCCCTTCTCATATGATTGAGCTTTCAAAGTGAACATGGCTTAACCTTTTATAATAACAGACTCTTTGCAAGATAAACAGTCTCTGTTCATTTAGGAAATCAACCCTTCTGAATTACATTTTAGGCATCCCTTAAAATGCAATTTTAATTCTTGCTGAGATACTCTCGCCTTCTATTCTGAAGAAATAGTGACACTGCAGCTGCTCAGTCCACAGCACTGTGATTTTTCGAGTGGTTATAATGCAGCCTGACCCTCCCATTCAAAATTTGAGAAAGGACATAAACAGAAATTTCTTCAGAACATAAAGAAACCTATATTTAACTATTTTTCAATCTAAATATTTGTGTGTGTTTAATTTTCCCTATTTTCAAAAAAGCTAAAGATATTTCAAACAATAATTCTTTTCATTTTAATTCACTGTACTCGATGTACAGTAGCAAGAAAAAGTATGTGAACCCTGTGGAATTTACTGCTTTTCTGCATTAATTTGCCATAAAGTGTGATCTGATCCTCATCTAAGGCCAGTCATGCACAGTTTAAATCTCGGCTGGTTCAGTAGGGACCGGCTGAGATTCAAACCATTAATGGGCAGGCTGAATGTACCGATCGATTGATCAACTTGGGTATAACCAGCCTGCCGGATTAACTGCCAATTATCACAAGCAGCTGCTATAGCCGCTAGCGATAACCACTGTCTTCTCCCGTCGGAGAGAGCTACCCACTCAAAATTCACACCGTCTATGGCCTGTCTAAGTCACAATAGACAAACACAATGGGGTTGATTTACTGAAACTGGAAAGTGCAAAATGTAATGCAGCTGTGCATGGTAGCCAATCAGCCTCTAGCTTCAGATTGTTCAACTAAACTTTGACAAAAAAAAAATAGAAGCTGATTGTTTGCATGCAGAGCTGCACCAGATGTTGCACTCTCCCGTTTTAGTAAATCAACCCCAGGCTGATAACAAACAGACAATAATAATACACCCAATTTCTTATAAGCTTAAACATGCAATATTAATATTTTCAATTCTGCAGTTTTTATTGAAATAATATCTGGTGATCAGACCATGAAGGTACATGTTCAGGAACTTCCTGTGGTTGGGTGACAAGGCTCTGTCCCTGTCTCCATATTGTGCTCCTATGTTGTCAGTCTGTCACATGTCTGTTCCAGTCTAGACTACAAGGAGCAGTTTTAATAACCATTATGTAGGTATAGCCCACTGTTGTCACCATCAGGAAACCCACACTAAGAATTGTCCTTAGCCATCCTTGAAGTATATGAATGTAGAGAAGTGGCTGCAAAGAGGCATATGGATAGTAGAAGCATTGAGATGGGACAAATGATGAACAAAAAAATAACAAAATAAAAACAAGTATTTTATTTAAAAGAATGTACAACTATTTATGATAAATAGCGCTTTAGCAAATTACATATATGATGCAATCTGTAGATAGCACTAACCCATCAGTTTTTGTTTTTGTTTTATTATATTTTGCTCTTGAAAGTATATCCATTATTTTTCCACTGCCTTTAACAGACCAAGCTGCCTAACACAGGGTTTGAGCCAAGCCATAATACAATGATGTTGCTTACAATAGTCAACAGTCCGATCGGACCCTATAGCCTCCTCTATGGAGCGGCGGTGTCAACAGACACGTTGACACCTGCCGACATCCGATCCTAACCACTAAAAACAGACGGATGGGGATCCATTTCCCATATGTCTGGAGGATGGAATGGCAGTCAGGTGTAAATGGACAGGCGGTCCATTTACCTCTGACTGCCTATAGAGGAGAGCAGGCTATGTCAGTGTTCCCTCTGCATAAGCGGAACGGACACCCACCAGCAAACCGCCTGCTCAGCGGGGATCAGCGGACAGATTCCCCTTCTCAGCAGGCAGACTCCACGGAGCCTGCCCCGTGTGGAAGGGGGCTAAGGTTACTTAAATAAATAAAAACAAGTGCTACTACTTTAGTGAGATGTGAGTGACCCTTGTGCTGTGGTGTCTTAATTTTAGCAGAAATCTTGATCCTCTTATGCCCCCCCGCTGCAATAATCTTCTGGTATAGCAGGGATTAATAGAACTAAGGGAGCTGTCACAGGCACTCATTCCGCCAGCTACTGCATTCAAAGAAGCCAGTACTACATCTTCTGTGAATGAAGCAGGATCTATGAATGGAGAAGGTGGACCTTTCAATCATCCGCCCATTCTCCATTCATAGATGCCTTTTCATTCATAGAAGCTGAAGTACTGTATGGAGGAGCTGGCATAAAGGCTGGAAAATGCCTGTGACAGCTCTCTTAGCTCTATTAACCCCCAATGCACAGGAAGATTACAGAAGCAAGGGTGTGGGCATCAGAGAAGATTTCTGCTAAACTAGGACACAGCAGCACAAGGGACACATCTCACTGAAGTAATATTCCTTGTGCTGTTTTTTTTAATGAATTAATTAATGTATATATTTATTTAACCAAACTTAGGCTTTAATCACACAGTATAGGACACAGGGTCCATAGTCTTAACCATTGGTTATTTATAGTTTCCTTCAGGTGATTGGACACTGGCATAAAAAACAAAAAAAAGAAAAAAAAGCTGCAGGAGCATTTATCATATAACCCCTCCAAATCCCAGCAAGCTTCTTGAGAAGCTTACCTCTTTTCTTTAAGATTTCTGCTTCATTCTAACTGTGGATTTCCTTCTGCAATTTCCTCCTTGGTTGAGTCTTGGAGGATTAAACCTGGACTTTGGCTGGAAGAAAATGCTAGGTTGGTCTGTAACATTAATTGAAAAATAGAGTTGCGTTAAACACCAACTAAAATTGTGAAAAGCAATAAGTGAAACCAAAATGATAATAATTAAGTCCCAAAATGAAACATAAAAAGTATGATATTAATAATGTCCTTAATAGGTAACATAAATGAATGAATGTCATATCCAGGGGCTTCAGACTAGAGAGTTTCAGACTCTACTCCCCCTTTATACTCTTGAATTTGCTATCTTCCCCACAAAGGCCAGACAGCAGATCTACACATTGTTATCATTAATTTCACTCAGAGAGGGTTGTTACCCTCATACCGGACAAGGATCGATTCCAGGTTTTCCACTTGAGCCTATATTTATTGTTTCAAGGCAAATGGAGGCACTTGTCCCATTCTGGAAGATTCTCATCTGGTTCCTAGCAGGTCCAGACATTTTGCATGGAATATGCCAGGTCAGTCATTGCCTCCCTTTTACTAGTGTTCTTACTTGCACATCCCTATCACCATCTTTCCACCTCATCAACACTTTTGTTTTGCTGTGGGCACACAGCATTATCAATTTGTTGCCCTTCTCTTTGGCCTGTCCGTGGCACACCAGGTCTTCATCAAATTGGTCCTAGCTCTTCCTCACTCTTTGTAAAGTTGTGGGATACCTGAATGATCTCCTATTAAAAGGACCAGTCCACCCAAACCCCATCAGCCAATGACAGTTCAGACTCTGCAGAGATTTGGATGAATTCTTGACCTACAAAAGTCTTGTCTGGACCCAACTCCCTACATTAAGAACTTGGTCCTGATTTTGCATATGGTCCTGTCCAGGATTCTACTGCTTCAGTACAAACTTCTGTCCCTCCGCTCACTTGCTCAGACCCTTTGATCCAAAGGCAGTGTTCAATTTGTGCCTGCATGAAGGTTCAGGGTCTGATGGTAGCCTCCTTCAAGGCAATACCATTCATAAAGTTTCATTCCAGATCATTGCAACTCAACATTCTAGATGCATGGGACAAACTGACTTGGTCTATAGACTGCCACATGCATCTAACTTGCAAGGCCAGACTCTCCCTAATGTGGTAGATTTCTAATCTGACACTGGAGTCACAAAAACACATTCTCACAAACCTGTGGAAAATTCTCACGATGACTGCCAGCCTCTTGGGCTTGGGAGAAGTCCTGGATGCCCCCCTGGTGCAGGGGACATGGTTGTCAGAGGAAGATTGACTTCCCATCCACTACCTGGAACTCAGGGCAATTTGGTTTTCCTTTCAACATTGGACTTCTCAGCTTCGAGGTCACACAAACTAAATCCAGTGAGACAATGAAATGGTAGTGGCCTGCATCAGCCATCAGGGTGGTGTCAAAAGTTGTGCTGCTCAATGAGAAGTGGATGTGATTCTGACTTGGGCGGAACTGCATGTTCCGGTCCTGTCTGCTGTCCACATCCCAAGCATGGAAAATTTTCAGGCAGACTTCCTTCATGGTCATCAGCTGGATTCTGGGAATGGTCTCTCCACCCTGAGGTGTTTAAAATCCTTTGCCACAAGGAGGTGACACTGGATGTGGATCTTCTGACACCCAGGTTTAACAATAAACTGGACAGATTTGTCACCAGGTCCAGGGACCCTTGGGCCTTCTTCACGATGGATGCTCTGGTGACTCCATGGGATCAGTTCAACCTGATCTATGAACCTCCTCCCTTGCCTGCTTCTCAGGATCAAGATGGATAGCATTCAAGTGATCCTCATTGCACCCAACTGGCCCAGGAGGATCAGATTCTTGGCAGACTCTCCATGGGCCAGTCCACCATCCTGCTTTTTTGATCTCTGGTTTAATGGCATGGTTCTTGAAGCCCAGGTTCTGAGGGACAGGGGCCTATCGGATTTGGTCATCCTAGGAAGGCTAGGAAGTCAACTTCTCACAAATCTACCATCGCACATGGAAGGCCTTGGAAATTCCATCCTATGATGTAGTTTGTGGGATGCTTCCTGTCTTTCCTTCCTTTCTTAGTTAAGACATTTGGTGCTTTAAGCTGCTCTGAGTTCTGTTGAGCCTTTTCTGGACCTGTTGTTACATGAGCCTTTTAGCATTTGTTTGCTGTATTGCCTACCCCTCAGTTGAACAGTTTTTGGGTGCCTCATGGTTAAGACTACAGACCCTGTGTGCTGTAATGTAAGTTTAAGTGGGAGCCTAAAGCAGCACGTTCTTCTGGAAAGGTATTTCACCCCTTCATTTATCAACCCCAACAAGACAAAGTCTCTGTCAGATGTTTTCCTGATATAAGTGTAGCAGAAGCAGTCATAAACCCTTTCTGTTATCAGGTCTGAAGTAAGTAAAATGTTTTATTTTTGTTGTAGCTGACATGGGCTTTGCTCGATTATTCAATTCTCCATTGAAACCACTAGCCGATCTGGATCCAGTTGTGGTTACATTTTGGTACAGAGCTCCAGAGTTGTTGCTTGGTGCAAGACATTATACTAAGGCTATAGGTAAGAAATGAAGTTAAAACAGAATATTTTGTGATTGTTGCTATAATCTCTCCAACAAAAATCACAAATCTTTGTACTTTCATCCTATCAGAAATGTATACATTGTTTAATGATTAAACTGTACAAGACCAAATAAATAAAAGTTGTTACAAAAAAAAAAATGTATTATTTTATGGTCAAGAAATATAATGTGTTGATGGAATATTACCCAACACACATTTCTTTTGTTTCTATACTTTTTTGTATGCCTACGGAAACACACTAACTGTACTTTTAGATACATCAGTCAGTATCTGAAGGTGCAATGCAGGCACCAAAATGGGACTTTCTATAAATGTATACAAAGCAAGAATTTACACTTCCGGTAGTATGGATTTTTGTCTCCCTTTTTGCCCACTATTTTACAGGCGCCCTTACTGTCAAATTAGAACATGCAGGAGATGGGTATGTTGACACTGTCAGGAAGCCTTGAACGTCTTAGATTTCAGGAGCCTAGAATTCAGGGCTTCCATGCTGCATTAGAGAGCAACTAAATGTATGTGCAGGCATTGCTTGACTCTTTGCTACTAGCAGGTGTAATTTGAAATAACTCTATTTTAGAAAAAAGTAATCAATGTTTGTCACATCAGGTAGCATTGCCTGCTATATCTACAGCGTATCTGCTACTGGTACACTCACATAAATCTGGTACTTCCAGAAATGGAGCAAAAGTGTATTCCCTTAGCTGCCTCCCACCATGCAGTGCTTAGGGCTTGAGTAGCCAGTCACTAGGTCCAAGCACTGTCACATAGTCGCATGCTAATACCTACTGTTTCAGAAAGTTGGTAATTGCTTAGGAATTTTAGGGGAACTTAACCAGTGGATTGGGGCAGAAAGTACCTTAAAAAATTCAACAGGCACCTTGTGGTGCCTACTGTATACCCTCTGTGTTACTGTGTTACCTTGTATAGGTTTTTTGTCAGTTTTGAGCCACTCTAATTAGGAAAACAGTTTAAGCCGTCCTCTTGGAATACATCAACCATGTTAAAATAGGAAACATGTACAACTTGTGTAACAAAAATATGTTCATACACATAAGACAGGTTCTCAACCTGGTGTCAGGTCACCTTGAGGCTAGGTGACAGATGCACACCGTTGGGATCAGGAGTGCACCGCAAGGCAGTGGACCCTACGGCTGACTGCTGCAGATGGGAGTCCGGGTGTAAGGAAGGCAGGGCCGCTGGAACACCAACATGGATCCCACCGGGGTTAGAGCGTAGGATTCCCTAGGGCGCGGAGTCTAAGAGCCAGAAGGTGTTCACCAGAGCCTCTAGTGGTGAGGATGGACTGGGCTGCAACTGGCTCCAGGTGGCGACCCCCAGGGTCCCCCAGCTCACACCCACAGTAGGCAACAGGAGGATAGGGATGGTAAGGAATAAGCCAAGGTCAGGGCCACAAGCAGACAAGGACAACAGAATACACGCCAAGGTTCAAGGTCACAGGCAAACAAGGATAGTCGGGGGCACGCCAAAAGTCAGGGTCACGACCAGACAGGAATAGTAGAAAACACGCCAAGGTCGGTAACAGAAACAAACGTGGAGCACACGGCAGGCAGGAACAGGAAGCCAAACACACAAAGGTTGATCAGCAGGGCTGGCCTGCAGTGCAGAGGGTAATATAGAGTTCTCTGATAGGAGCTGGGGTGGAGCGTTAATAAAAGCAGTCAGGTGAGAGACAGCTGGTCTTTAGAGATGAAGATGAACACATGGAGACAGGTAAGCTGACAAACAAACTCTATTGCATAACCATGACACCTGGCTGTTTTCAGCTGGTTTGGGTGACGGTCTCTTTTATGTAAGGAGATGCCGACACCAACCAATCTTAAACTGGCCATACATTAAACAACTAACTTTCTTCCTTTAGATTTGCCTTCAACTATGTAGTGCAAGGGCCTGCCTGATTGCACAAGAAAATGGTATAATGTATGGCCAGCCTTACTTACCTAGGATGGGGGGGGGTTTGAGGGGGTATATATATACATACAACAGCCCTCAAATGTGGGCTGGCGAGAGCGGGGTTCCTGGGAGCGGGGGGGGGCAAGCACTGCCGGCAGGCGGGGTTGAATGGGAGCTCTTCTCCCAGTGATCGCCCAGAGGAAGAGAGTGCCGCCTGGATCATCATCAGAGTGCGGAACATCGCTGTAGCAGTAGTTCCTCAGCGCTATGATGATCCGGCCCTCAATCCTCTTACTCTCCTCTCTTCCTCTGCACAGGTAGGCTGCATTGATGGACACCGGTAGGCTGCATTGATAGACACAGGTAGGCTGCATTGATGGACACAGGTAGGCTGCATTGATGGACACGGGTAGGCTGCATTGATGGACACGGGTAGGCTGCATTGTTGGACACGGGTAGGCTGCATTGTTGGACACAGGTAGGCTGCATTGTTGGACACAGGTAGGCTGCATTGTTGGACACAGGTAGGCTGCATTGTTGGACACAGGTAGGCTGCATTGTTGGACACAGGTAGGCTGCATTGTTGGACACAGGTAGGCTGCATTGTTGGACACAGTTAGGCTGCATTGATGGACACAGGCTGCATTGATGGACACAGGTTGGCTGCATTGATGAACACAGGTGAAGCTGCATTGATGGACACAGGTGGGCAGCATTATTGGGCACAGGTGAGGCTGCTTGATGGACACAGGTGAAGCAGCATTGATGCATACAAGTAGGCTGCATTGTTGGGCAACAGTGAGGCAGCATTAATATACACAGGTAGGCTGCATTGTTGGGCACAGGTAGGCTGCATTGATGTACACAGGTAGGCTGTATTGATGTACATAGGTAGGCTGCATTGATGGACACAGGTAGGCTGCATTGATGAACACAGGAAGGCTGCATTGATGAACACAGGTGAAGCAACATTGATGGACACAGGTAGGCTGCATTGTTGGGCACAGGTGAAGCGACATTGATGGATACAGGTAGGCTGCAATGTATACAAAAAGGCTGTGCTGCTGCTGCTAGTATATGAGTGCAAAAAGTGAATCTCTTGAATTACCACAACTAGTGCACCCATATGTGATAAATGAACAGTGAAGGAAAATAAATATTGACAAAAATTCAAAAATTAATATTGACAAAAATTCAAACATAACTCCCACAAATTAGACAAAAAAAATTGAGCATAAGAAATTAGATTCAAAGCTAGATGCAGTGAGCAAAGTCCATAAGTGAGTTCCTTGTTGGAAAAGTCTTTTCAGAAAAGGAACTCTCTTATGGACTTTGCTCACTGCATTTGGGCTTCGAATCTAATTTCTTATGCTCAATTTTTTTTGTCTAATTTGTGGGAGTTATGTTTGAATTTTTGTCAATATTAATTTTTGAACTTTTGTCAATATTTATTTTTCCTTCACTGTTCATTTATCACATATGGGTGCACTAGTTGTGGTTATTTAAGTGATTCACTCATATATTAGCAGCAGCGCAGCCTTTTTGTATACAGTATTAATAAGTGGAGGTTGTCTCACATTTATGGTTGCAGCATATTTTTATCGACTTTTTGTTCACATTATACACATTTATCTTTATTGATCTAATTTAGGGATAGCGCAGTATTTTTTTCTGTTTGAAGGTAGGCTGCAATGTTGGGCACAGGTGAGGCTGCACTGATGGGCACTGATAAAGTTGTTAATATTTATTTTTATACCTTAATTCTGCATAAAACATTTAAGTATTATTTCATGAGATAATTTATGAGGGCGTGTTTAGGGGTGGAATTAGGGACGGGGTAGGGTAGGGGTTGGGTGGGGCAACTGGTGGCGAGTAACCCTTAAGGCCTGGCTCAGGACTTGAAATTTTGAGCCCTGCATACAGTATCTCACAAAAGTGAGTACACCCCTCACATTTTTGTAAATATTTTATTATATCTTTTCATGTGACAACACTGAAGAACTATACTTTGCTACAATGTAAAGTAGTAAATGTACAGCTTGTATAACCGTGTAAATAAACTGTCCCCTAAAAAAAATTGAACACACAGCTATTAATGTCTAAACCACTGGCAACAAATGTGAGTACACCCCTAAGTGAAAATGTCCAAATTGGGCCCAATTAGCCATTTTCCCTACCCGGTATCATGTGACTTGTTAGTGTTACAAGGTCCCAGGTGTGAATGGGGAGCAGGTGTGGTAAATTTGGTGTTATCGCTCTCACTCTTTCATACTGGTCACTGGAAATTCAACATGGCACCTCATGGCAAAGAACACTCTGAGGATCTAAAAAAAGAATTGTTGCTCTACATAAAGATGGCCTAGGCTATAAGAAGATTGCCAAGACCATGAAACTGAGCTGCAACACGGTGGCCAAGACCATACAGCAGTTTAACAGGACAGGTTCCACTCAGAACAGGCCTTGCCATGGTCAACCAAAGAAGTTGAGTGCACATGCTCAGCGTCATATCCAGAGGTTGTCTTTGGGTGATAGACATATGAGTGCTGCCAGCATTGCTGCAGGGGTTGCAGGGCTGTCATCCCAGAAGGAAGCTACTTCTAAAGATGATGCACAAGAAAGCCTGCAAACAGTTTGCTGAAGACAAGCAGACTAAGGACATGGATTACTGGAACCATGTCCTGTGCTCTGATGAGTCCAAAATAAATGTATTTTGTTCAGATGGTGTCCAGCGTGTGTGGCGGCAACCAGGTGAGGAATACACAGACAAGTGTGTCATGCCTACAGTCAAGCATGGTGGTGGGTGTGTCATGATCTGGGCCTGCATGAGTGCTGCGGCCACTGGGGAGCTACAGTTCATTGAGGGAACCTTGAATGCCTACCTGTACTGTGACATACTGAAGCAGAGCATGATCCCCTCCCTTTGGAGATTGGGCCTCAGGCAGTATTCCAACATGATAACGACCCCAAACACACCTCCAAGATGACCACTGCCTTGCTAAAGAAGCTGTGGGTAAAGGTAATGGACTGGTCAAGCATGTCTCCAGACCTAAACCCTATTGACCATCCTCAAACAGAAGGTGAAGGAGCGCAAGGTCTCTAACATCCACCAGCTCTGTGATGTCTTCATGGAGGAGTGGAAGATTACTCCAGTGGCAATCTGTGAAGCTCTGGTGAACTCCATGCCCAAGAGGGTTAAGGTAGTGCTGGAAAATAATGGTGGCCACACAAAATATTGACACTTTGGGCCCAATTTGGACATTTTCACTTAGGGGTGTACTCACTTTTTTTGCCAGCGGTTTAGACATTAATGGGGCTGTGTGTTGAGTTAGGGGACAGCAAATCTACACTGTTATACAAGCTGTACACTCACTACTTTACATTGTAGCAAAGTGTCATTTCTTCAGTGTTATCACATAAAAATATAGTATAAAATGTATACAAAAATATGAGGGATGTACGCACTTCTGTGAGATACTGTGTGTGTGTGTGTGTATATATATATATATATATATATATATATATATATATATATATATATTTATATATATATGCTATTCCTACTAGTCTTCTTTCTTTTTGTAATTTCTGTTAATACATTTAAATCACCTAATAGTACTGGAACCTCTGTCTTTTTGCTGCTTGAACTAATAATTATTTAATCTAATTTTATATATTATAATAGGATTTGAAAATAAGAACTGCTGTTCTATTTTTGCAGTTCATGAACAAGATGATTTGCCTAGCTCAGATGCCTTTGTATTAGTGAAATGTTTGCAGTGTATATATATATATATATATACACACACACACACATACATACATCTATGACTTTAGAATTAACAAAGCTTCTTACAGTTGACATACTGTATATGACAATACAACAATACAAAACATAAAAAAAGGATAAAAACAACAACAGGAAACAATTCAATGGAATAATAGGATAAGGATTCCGGCTTTAAACATCCAAAATCCCTATTTATTGCCAGGAATTCTAGAATGTGTTTGTCATATGACCAGGTGGAAATTAACCAAATGTGGCGTTGATTAGTTTAAGGATTTTTACACCAAGAGTCCAGGAATCAGAAACGTTATGAACTCAGTACCCAGGTGTTTCCTTTCTGAAAGCACTGTGATATTTTTTCCCATTCATTACATTCTATTCTTTTCCTGTTTTAAAATGACAGAGTAAAGAAATGTGTCACTCTTGAGAGAATATATGAATTGTGTTTCTGATATAGAAACACAATGCTTACAATCTCAGGGGCACAGGCAGTAGCTGTGCCTTCATGTCCACACTCATTACATGCATTGCATTGGTATGCTGGCCCAAATGTGTGGGAAGAAATTATTTTGTCCATGTTCCATTGTTTGGTCTCATTGTCAGTTGTCAGCCATCACCTTCCAGTGGCTGCATTAGGTGTCAGTCACTTAGAAGTTTGTTGGGAATATCTAGTAATATTCCTAGATTTTTAATTTTTTTAAGTTTCTTATTGCTTGGGACACTAGTAGCTGGGACTTGGTTACTTAAAACCTTCTGTTTGGCTTCCATTACATTTTCATATTTTTAGTGAAACTGAAACCCCTATACTGACTTCACAAGAGATGGCACCAGATGCGTTTCTGAAAGCCCTTGTTCAAACACTTCCTGTTATCAAGGGACAATGCTCTGCATCTGGCTTGTGTTCCTGCGCTATCAGTGTGTCACATGAGCTTCCAATGGAGTGTATGTATGTAATCAGGAAGTGGCTACAAAAAGCCATTGGGATGCAACAAAGAATAAAAAAAGGCAAAAGCGAGTATTTTAAAGCTGACGTTTAGTGATTTCTTTATTTTTAAATTGGCACCAGGGGTGGTACATGAATGATGAGTGTCCTGTGTGTTTTCTTCTGTCCTCAGCCCCTCAAATACCACCAGAGCTGTGGTCTTACAGTGCTGCGGGGGTAATACGAGTGGCTCTACTTTTGTCAAAAGTGCTGGCTATGCCATCCCTTTCTGCTCCCTGCTCCATCTATAGAATCTGTACTATCATATCGCACAATGAAAAACATTTTCTGAATGAAAGTACTGTGCAGTTCAAGTGAAGCCACTTGTATCCAGGGGGCAGAGAATTGATGGGAGCAGCAACCAGCTCATGGGACACTCATCATTCATGTAGTACCCTCCTTGGTGCTGATTTAAAAAAACAAAATCACTAATCTTCAGCTTTAGAAAAATTATGATACATTGTTTTAGCAAGCATAATTTTTGTTCAATTTGGGTGTAAATTTACTATATAGTGTGTGCAGCAGAGCTGATCATGTTGTACCTGTTGCAAATGCTGTCTGTGGTGGTCAGCTCTCTCATGTGTAAAAAAAAGGAAAATCGCCAAAGCCTAACTGATAATAGGCATTATATAAACCATTGAGTAGCTGCTGTTAAGTCAAGTGTAAAATAGTGCATTTTTAACACTGCCCATACTTCCTTTTGCTGTTATTTGGACCTTTGAAAGTTTTCAGCGAACATTATCCAAATAAATAGCCTGTCCAAGGATAACAGCATGTTGGCAAAACATCAGGTGGCAGCTGGGTCCCTTACTAGTGTGCAAATTCTTAGATGTGACAGCTCCAGGTGTTGGATGTATTGTGAGATAAAGTTGCTGGCCAGCCAAGCTCATTCTTAAATAACTATGTGCTTAATGGTATTAGTGGAATGTGAAGTTTAAACAGGTGCAGACATTTATGTCATGTTTTATTATAAATGCCAACCCACACGTACCCTAGTGAATAATTCAGAAGAACATCCTATCCAAAAAAAATATTTTGTCAATGTAGTGTTAGCACTTTAGACTGTTGACCAGAGCAAGTGATTCTTGTTTAATCTCTTTAAAACCATTGTCTTGTCAGAAGGCTTTTTTTAATACTTAGTTCAAGATGTGTACCACAAAGTATTTGGGCACAGTTACAAAAGTCTGCATCTCTTTTCTTCATCACTAGGCTTTGCTTAGACGTATGTTTTGTCAAAAAAGGTTTAAAAAAAAAAAAAAATCAGAAAAAGTGACATTACTTACAGTCAGCTTAATGTGTCCCTTATACTGCTGGCTGCAGATTTAGTTGAAATTTTCTGTCTCTGATCCACCCCACCCCAGTCACCAAAATGTTCCAGTGCTGCAGAGGTAAATAGAACTGTAGAACCTATCATATGCACTTCAAGAGTGCCAACTATGCCCGATCTTTCCAACCCCCTTCTCCATTCATAGAAACTGTTCTATAGCTTCCATAAAAATGCAATCTGTGAATGGAGGATGGGCAGATGCATGAAAGTTCCACCACCTATTCATAGGGTACTTGGATAACCCTCTGCTAAAAAAAACTCCTCAGCCACAGATCTGTTTGCCAACATCCAAAGGATGATCCTGCTCCTTCAAACCTTTGGCTGAGTAATCATCTTTCAAAAAATCTGCCCTCTCCTCACACCATCTGAAGTACTTAGGTCTAATCTTGCACACAGCTGAAACCTAAATATCTTAATCATACTGTATCAGACGTAGGCTGAGCATTCATAGACCCTGGTTTATTGAATGGTACCTTCAAGTGATTGGGCATTGGCAAACTTTTGAGGACTTGGCATCCCTCCTATAAGTCTACCCCACTCTGTGAGTCCTCAAGTTTTTGCTAGTGTCTTAGGGGGATGGATCTCTTCTACCTTATGGAGAAATCACTCTAAAGCCTCGTACACACGGTACGAAAATCAGAAGGGGATTGTCGTTTGATAGTCTGTTGTCCGAAGATCTTACCATTAGTACGCTCCTTTCAACAATTGTTTTCCAATTTTCAGGCAACAAATGTTGGATGACAGGCTAGTAAATTTTTGTCAAACGACAGCTCCACGTCAGATTTTCGGATGGAATTTTCGACAACAAGGTCCTATCACACATTTTCCATCGGAAAATCCTATCGTGTGTACAGGGCATTAGTCTTAACTAAAATGGCATTTTAGTTTTAGTCCCATTTTAGCCTTCTGCAATTGTTTTAGTTTTAGTCATATTTAGTCGACTAAATCTCCAGTACATTTTAGTCGACTAAAATGTCCTACGTTTTAGTCGACTAAAATCTCCAGTACATTTTAGTTGACTAAAACTCATTTTAGTTGTCTAAAATCGGTGTAAGTAAATTGAAATGCATTAGTTATCATTTCTCTACAATTTCCAAACTTATTATATACTGCTGGAGTGAAAAATCGAATATGTTATTATTTATGGTATTGAGGTATAAACATGCACTACAGACCAGTGTTAATTTTGAAGTCAAATTTCAATTAGTCTAATGCTGCATACACACGGGTGGACTTTTCGACCGGACTGGTCCGACGGACCGAATCCGGCGGACAATCCGACCGTGTGTGGGCTCCATCAGACCTGCAGCGGACTTTTTCGGTCAAAAATCTGACGGACTTTAGATTTGAAACATGTTTCAAATCCTCCCGACGGACTCGAGTCCGGTCGAAAAGTCCGCTCATCTGTATGCTAGTCCGACGGACAAAAAACGACGCTAGGGCAGCTATTGGCTACTGGCTATGAACTTCCTTATTTTAGTCCGGTCGTACGTCATCACGTACGAATCCGTCGGACTTTGGTGTGATCGTGTGTAGGCAAGTCCGTTCGTTGGGAAAGTACATCGGAAAGACCATCCTGCTGCAAAACTCTTGAGTCCTTTATAATGGCTAAAGGCATCAGTGCCGGTTCCGTGTGACCTGTGGTGTTATGCAACACCTGGTCATCCACCTGAGCTCTCAGTTGTTGAACTTTAGCTCCAAGCTTGAAAAAGGTTACACTGTAAAAGTAAATAGATTTCAAACAGTCTTTTTTTTTTACAGAAATGATAGAGATGCAGGGTATCCCTGTCCAACTTATCTATGATGCTGGATGGGTAGTACATACATAGGGTCCAGACTTCGCCCAACATAGCCGAAAGTCCGTCGGATAGAGTGTCGGACCAGTCAGGTCGAAAAGTCTGCCCATGTGTACGCTGCATTAGTCTTTTGACTAAAATGGCATTTTAGTTTTAGTCCCATTTTAGTTTTTTGATTAAAATGCCATTTTAGTTTTAGTTGTATTTTAGTCATCTCAATTGTTTTAGTTTTAGTCGTATTTTAGTCGACTAAAATAGTATTCATTTAGTCAACTAAAATGTTTTAGTCGACAAAATTAACACTGTACGTCACTATGTTCATGTTTGTGGAACGACAATTTCTGTACGTTAGTATGCAAGACAAGATCCTGGCACACACCCTTTTGACAAAAATCAGACGCTCTGTTGTCCAAAAATTATACTGTGTTTACGAGGCTTTAGCCTAATTACTTGTTTATTTTCTTTTTGGATTCCTCAAACAACTATTCACTATCTTTTAAAACAACGATAGAAGCAGTGCATCCAAATCAGTACAACTTTGGTAAAACCTTGGGAACTATACCCAGAGCCCACACTGTGCTTCATGATCCTGGATCCTGCATGAATACTCACCTCGGTGGAGTATGCCTACTATGTTGGGCGAAGTCTGGACCGTATGTATGTACTACCCGTCCAGCATCTTAGATAAGTTGGACAGGGATACCCTGCATCTCTATCATTTCTGTAAAAAAAAAAGACTGTTTGAAATCTATTTACTTTTACAGTGTAACCTTTTTCAAGCTTGGAGCTAAAGTTCAACAACTGAGAGCTCAGGTGGATGACCAGGTGTTGCATAACACCACAGGTCACACGTAACCGGCACTGATGCCTTTAGCCATTATAAAGGACTCAAGAGTTTTGCAGCAGGATGGTCTGCACCCAGATCACTGCGAACCCATTCCCGGACACACTATTCTGCAGCCTACACTGTGAATACCCCACTTGGAAATATCCTCACCCATAGCTGTAATGGAAACCAGACAAAAGGGAGCCATGGCAAAACTGCAGGCCCATATTCGATCTGCTGAAGGCCCACACAACACTCGTAGTGTTGATGCATCACATGCATCGGAGTAGATGTCAGCTCTAGCACTGGTCTCTGCATCCGATTCTAGCTCTGTTTCACTATTTTAGACATGCACCAAGTGACCTACCTGACAAAAGCAGAATTTTCTGCATCTACGTCACCGTTCATCAGACAAATAATGGCTTTAATACAGCAATCTTTGCCCAGGGCTCAAAAACACCACACCTCTTCTCCTACTCCTACTAATTCTTTACCTGAGTCAGATACTGATATGCTTTCTCTAGATGAGTTAGAAACAGAAGGGAATGAAGAGGCAGTATTGGAGGAATCTGCAGAAGATTTTTCTTCCCAAATTGCCACTATATTGAAGAGAATCTTCAGGCAACGTGCTTGCTAACATGGAAAAGCTCACTACTGCTGTCTGAAAAAAGCCTTGGCATTGATTCTCCTCTGTCTCACTATGACCCTTTGGATACAAAGATATGTGCAAAATCTTTTGAAACATTCTCTGTTCATGAACGGATAGAAGGTGCAATCTATGACAACTGGATCACTCTAGGCAGGATATTCACTCCAAAATCATAAATTATAAAATAGTGCAGCGCTAAATTCTTTGAGCAAAAAATATATTAATTAGGTGAAAACAAACTAAACCAGAAAACTAAAGCAGACAAATTTGAAATATGCTATTGTGAAAATTGAATCACCTAGTGATATAAAAATACATCAGATATACAAAATTGATATGCACATAAACAAAATAACAATGATGATCCTCAGATGTGGATCAATACATTCCACAATTGCAATATTAGAGTGGCATAGGTTGTGAGCCTGTTGATCATAAGTGAAATATAATAACACGCGTGATAAATATTAAAATAAGTCCCAATAAACTTGCAAAAGGAAGAGAAAGAATGGCCAGTGAATACTACGATCAACACTGTGATGAGAAGAAGTCCCTTATCCAATGAGGCAGAACACCTAAGGTGAGTAAGTTGTCTCCTTACCAGCTAAAAAGACCAATATGTTGGTCTCGCCAAGCACTGGGAATTGGGTCTCCCAAAAACCTTATAGATACTTCAGGGCTGTTGCATCTGTATCGCCAGAGAGGATAAAAGGGACCAAGGGCTGCTCCGTCTTTGGTTGGCGGTATCACTTTTAAAGACAGATTTCTCTACATATCCTGCTTCTACTGTAGGTTGTCTTTGGTCTGGTCCAGCGACATCCTTCTCACCCTGGTTATACTCCCGCAGTCGGCGGATCCTGAATACTGCAGTATTTTATTGTGTGTTTAGGGCAGGGTGTAGGTCCTTAATGCCCTGGGCTTGCAGGAAAAGGGTTGAATGGCGATGGCCATCTTGTAACGGTTAGTAGATGCCAAAGACAGGAACCAGGTGGGAGAAAGGGCAATCCTAAACGATCCAAGTCAGCGGACCAAGGCAGAAGTACACGGGGGTCTACCAGAAGGCAGCGTTAGGAACAGGCATGGTCGGCAACAAAATCAGCGTTAATCTAAGAAGCGGAGTCAGGAACAAGCAAAGTCAGCAACCAGAAACACAATAACATACACCAACAAACAGGAACCTATATAGGTGACTTGTTCCTGACCGCACCGCCGTCTGTACCTTCATTGGATCCCAATATGCCTGGCCTGGAAGAGAGGTGGACATAGAAGGGAATGAAGAGGACCCAGAGGCAATGTTAGAGGAAGATTTCTCACCTCCAGACTCCTATACACCTGATGTTGTGGTTTCACGCAATATATTTGCCAGTGTAGATATGCTCACTTTATGCTGTGTGTAAAAGCCTCAGCACTGTCACACTTGATTCTCCCCATCTCACCATGGGTACAAAGAGACATACTAAATCTAAACAGACATTCTTTATTTATCAACAAATAGAATGGGCAATTTATGATGGCTGGGTCGATCCAGAAAAAAGATTTTCACCCCTCTGAAAATCATTACCAAGCTCTATCCAGTGGAAAAATTGTTCACAAAGAAATGGTCTGCAGATAGTAGATCCTGCCGTCTCAGTCTTAAATATCTCACTGTACCAACTAAAGATGTCTGCACAGTAGCAGTGAATTTTCACACCTCGGCTCCAAAATGTTTTCGCCCTGCTGATGGTTTTCTAGCATATTGCAATGGACACTAAAATTGGAGTACAAAACCCCCAGAATTGGTGTCAGTGAGTGCAGTAATAACTCCCAGCATCGGTGTCAGTGGATGCAATAATAACCCCCAACATTGGTGTTAGTGGATGCAATAAGAAACATCAGCATTGGTGTCAGTGAGTGCAATAATAACCCCAACATTGGTGTCACTGGACTTAATAATAAGCCCCATCATTGGTGTCAGTGGGTGGGTAATAAACCTCAGCATTGGTTTCAGTGAGTGCAATAATAACCCCCAGCATTGGTGTCACTGGACTTAATAATAACCCCCAACATTGGTGTCAGTGGACGAATAATAAAATCCTGTATTGGTATCAGTGGACCCAGTAATAACCCCCAGCATCCGTGTTAGTGGACGCAATAACAACCCTCAATATTGGTGTCAGTATATGCAATATTAGCCACCAATATCATTGTCAGTGAGCCAAATAATAACCCCCAACATTGGTGTCAGTGGATGGAAAAATAATTCCCAACATTGATGTCATTAGAAGCAATAACCCCCAGCATCAGTGTCAGTGGATGCTTTAATACCCCAAGCATTGGTGTCAATGGACGCAATAATAACCAACAACATTGGTTTCAGTGAACTCAATAATAACCATTAACATAGGTGTCCATGAATTAATTAAAAACCCCCAGCATTGGTGTCAGTGCAAGCAGTAACAGCCCCCAGCACTGGTGTCAGTACTATTAATCAACCCCCCCCCCCCCACACACACACACACACACACACTCACTCACTCACACACACACACACACACACACACACATTGAATGTCACTGGCAGTGAAATTTAACCCCTCTACCCCCACCTGCATTGGTGGTCACCGGCAGTGAAATGTAATCCTCCATACGTTGGTGGTCAGTGGCAGTTAAAGTGTCCCCCCCCCCGCTTTGGTGGTCATAGCAGTGAAAGTTAATCCCTCTACCCCCCACTGACACCAGTCCGGAGGCTTATGGCAGTGAGGGAAAGTTAATGCCCACCCCCTTCTATTGGTGATCACTTACCTATCACATGCTCCCAGGTCACTCTCTCTCTGCCCCTGGGCTGGAATTTTACTTTGACTCTGCCCACACTACAGCTTTCTCTTTACAGCCATACTCCACACTCCATACTGCTGTCACTCTGTCATTCATGTGGTGCCCAAGGGTCGGATTGTCACAGATTGGGCACCAGGGCCCTTGAATAAGTAACTACAAATTAAAAAGTAACACAAATTTCCAGAATTTCTTTAATTCCCATTACAATGCGCATAATTTTATTGCTCAAAGTTTGGTCAGTTGAAGCTGCCTGTAAAATACGCCGATCACATATGCCCTTTGAAGGAGGACATCTCTTTGGTGAGGAACTTGACAAACTCATAAAGATGTCACAGGAGAGATGGTTCTTTCACAGTGGAAAATTTAAAAAAAAACCCTGCCCAGGTGCCTCTACCACTTCAAAATTCAGAGCACCTCAACGTTCTATCTAGGCTTCAAATTCAGAACCTACGTTCAGCCTTTCCTTTTGAGTGTATGATTTGGACCACCAAGTCTTCACCAAAGCTCTCTCTCTAGGAGCCTAACTCTTGTTACAGTTTGCTTCTTGCTGAATCAGAGACATCCCAGACTGGTGGTTTCAAAGAGGCACAAAATAAACCTCAAAACTATACCCCCCCACACTTTTCTTCTTTCAAATCAACCAAAATCTGCCCAAGGATGGTCAGATTTGCAGATTGCCGTGAACCATTAAACCTTTTCACAGTACCAATCTCAACAGAGTATACATTCTATCCTAGACCTTGATAATATCCTTCAATAAGTACCTTCAAATTCCAAATTCCAAATTCTTTGAATCCGCAAGGTCAGTTATTGCCTTTTTGAAGCAAGTAGAATACTTGGCATCCATAGATATCCAAGTTGGCTATCGACATATTCCCATTTATCTACCTCGTCAGCGCTTTCTACTCTTTGCAGGTGCAGTAGGAGGCAATAACTTATAGTTAGTCACACTACCATTTGGCTTATCCTCTCCTTCCAGAGTATTCACAAAGGTCCATGCACCTTCCCTTGCCCTTCTAAAAGCTTAGGACCTCCAGGTCACAGATTATCTAGATGAAGGGCTCATCTCCCTTCCATCTTCAGATGTCCACAGGACAGTTGAGATGCTTCAGGTTTTGGGTTGGGTGATCAACTTTCAAAAATCCTCTCCCCAACCTTCTCTTCGCCAGGAATGCTTGGGTCTGATCCTAGACAGATCTGAAGCAAAGGTATTCCCTCCAGAGAAGAAACTGCTTTCTCTCATAGCTCAAGCTTGTAACTTGAGGTCAAAGAGATTCTGCATGAACGTTCAGGTTCTCATGGTAGCCTCCTTTGAGGCAGCTTTTTTATGTATTTTGTCTTACAATGGTAACTGCTTACATCCATCTACCTGAGGCTATCTATGGTCCCTACTGCCATCCAGCATTATCTACTACTAAGGCTTTTATTTATGCCATTTGAGGTAAGGGCACTGTGAGCACATTCTTATACAGATACCATCCACTTCTGCCCACATCACTTACTCCACCTATTGAGAAGATTATTGAACAACATTCACCATTGGTGTGGACCTATTGATGCATTAATTGATTTATCCCATCACTTTTCTTTACATGAACTTTCATTGTCATTTTCACGTTTGTGTTTTACTTCACACGTCATCATTATTTTTGAATATTGATATGGTCTCTTATTATCATCACCTCCTCGGAATCACTTGGATCCTCCACGGAGAATTTCACATGTAGCAACTTAGTACTCTATACACTTGTTTTTACATGTTATGTATTTCTGTTATTTTATACTGTGACGTGTTATTGTCCTTAGTGTTATTTTGTTATTTACTTTGTGGTTGAGTTGTGTACACCATTAGATTTTGCAGCATTACACGTATTTACACTTTTTAGTAGCGCAGAGGTCTTCACATTTTTGTATCATGGTGGTACCGTTTTTAATTTTAATATAACACAGTTACATAGCTGTATGCTTTTTATTATCTGCTGCAGTTTTGTACCAGCACCAGCAACCTTTGTAATTTGCTGGATAACTGTCTTCAGTGCAATAAACTAAGTTTGAAGCCAGTCCATGGTTCATATATATATATATATATATATATATATATATATATATATATATATATATATATATATATATATATATATATATATACATATTGACTTGGTTAAATTGATGATAGGCAACTCCTATCCTCATCTTGATTAGTGGTTCCAAATTAATAACTACTGTAGTAGGGAACAGACACAAAAGATACACTCCGCATCTTTCCAAATAACTGTTCTGTTTTATTATGATGCAATTCAAGGTTTTTATACACATGATTACGTAGGTATCACATTAATATTACAATTGTACGTTTATGGTAACAAGGGGCTTTAGATAGGCAGGCTAATTCTTATCAGGACTCGAAAGAATGTAAACATGTACTGAAAACATTATTAATGCCGTGTGCACAGTGAGGGCAGTGTGCAATACATATAAAATAGAATACAATTATATACAGAACTTACAAAATTCCACTACAATATATATCATTTTGGCTCCTACCCATAGAGCGCTGCTTTTTTGTCTTTTGATTCCTGCTCCCCATTTCTCCAGTGGTTGGCAGCTGCACTGGGTATCAGTTTTATCCACATATATCCACATATGACTGACAGTTTCTAGTGCTTCAGGAACTTGTTGTTTTTCCTTTGAGGCTGTTCCATTTGTCCAATTTCAATAAATACCTCTCCAACGCAACATCGCATTGGCATGGAACAGGTAGGCTCTTAACCTACCCATGCTTCTATTCAACCAGGCAAGGAATTTCCTAGCTTGGTGGATCTCCAGCCCAGCGTTAACCATAGGGAAGTCTTTCCTTACATATCACTGGAAAGTAATACCGACCGATGCCAGTCTTTCTGGCTAGGGAGGATTGTTCCAGTACCTCACAGTTCAGGATACATGGTGGAAGCCAAGCTCCTCATCAACATCCTGGTTTAAAGCAGTTAGAATAACTCAACACTGGACCACCCTTCTGCAAGGACACTCAATCAGGGTGCAATTAAACTGCATATATGGCCTATATCAGTCACCAAGGGGGCACCAGAAGTCATACAGCCTAATATCAATTACGACAGATCATCTCATGGATGGAGAAACACTGTCTAAAGATTTCTGTTGTCCACATCCCAGAAATTGACAACTGTCAGGTGGATTACCCTAAACGTCACTGCCTGGATCATAGGGAATGGGCCCTTCACCCCAACATATTTAACCTGAATTGTCAGAGATGGTGATCCCAGATATGGATATCCTGATCTCCAGATTCAACCAACAACAAGCTACTTCTGTGGCCAGGACCAAAGATAATGCATCAGCACCATCTGGTGCAAACTCTGCCTCGCCTGCTCCACAAAATAGAGCAAGAAACTGTTTTTTGTCAGAATAACCTGGTACACAGACTTATTCCGACTACTTGGAGATGACCCTTGGCCTCTTGTCAGCAGACCTGCAGCCTCAGAGCTGTCTTCTCCACCCTGCTTTGTTGTCACTGGTTTAACAGCATGGCTGTTGAAGCCTAGGTCTTAAAGGACAGAAAGGTCCCTGGGTCTGTCATTCCTACTTTGCTAAAAGCAAAAAAAGCCACTTCTTTAAAGATCTGCCATTGTATCTGGAAATTGTTCTTTGCATGGTGTGAACATGGGCACTTAAATCTGAGAGATTATTCTATGCCTTGCATTCTAGCCTTCTTAAAATAAGGACTTGGCCAGAAATTGGCCTTAAAGTGATTATAAAGCCCTAAGGTTTTTTTGACCCTAATACATTCTCTGCATTAAGGTAAATAACCTTCCGTGTGCAGGATACCCCCCAACCCCTCCTTATACTTACTTGAGCCCGATCTCGATCCAGAAACAAACACAAGAGCAGTGGCTCTCTCCCTCCACAAATTGCTCAGAGACAGACGTGGGAGCAATTTGACACCCACTGCTGTCCCTCATAGCCAGTGGGGAGGGAGCAGGAGGCTCTGTTTGTATATGGACACGCAGAGGTGGCTTGGGAGCTAGCCTGCACAAGCACCCTCATAGCAAGCAGCTTGCTATGGTGGGAACTCAGCGGGGTGTGGGGGGAGGAGCCAAGAGCGCTGGCAGGAGACCCCAGAAAAGGAGGATCAGGGTATATAAAACATGTTATTAAAAAAATAAAAATGAACAGTGACTTTCAGCACTCTGAAAGAACAGAATTCTGCCTTGTCCATTTATTCAAAACCCTCTGACCTCGCTCTTCCTTGTCAAAGCCTTTATTCAAGGTGTATCTCAGACCAACCAGCCCTTTCAGCACCTTGTGCTTCCTTAGAACCTCAATCATCTTCTTTCTGCTTTTCAGAAACCACTTTTTGAACCCATCATGGAAATCCCCTTAGATGATCCCTCCTGCACAGTGGCCTTCTTGGTTGCTATACTGTCTGAAAAGGTAGATAAGGTAGTTTTACACTCAAGATAAATAATAGGCAGCACTTCAGACAGCTAACTTTTCAAATGACATACAGTATCTCACAAAAGTTGGTACACCCCTCACATTTTATTTTATCCTTTCATGTGACAACACTGAAGAAATTACACTTTGCTACAATGTAAAGTAGTGAGTGTACAGCTTGTATAACACATTTGCTGTCCCCTGTAATTTACTCAACATACAGCCATTAATGTTAAAACCGCTGGCAACAGATCCCTTGGCGCTGGGTTGGCTCTCGGACCAGGAGCGTGAGGCATTAGTTTGGCCATTTACGACACCAGAAGTTCTGAATGCCATTCAATCTTTTCCCACTGGAAAGGCACCGGGGCCAGATTGCCTTCCAATTGATTTTTATAAAGCGCATGGAGATCTTTTGGCACCCTTATTGGCCCAGCTATACAACACCTGTTTTAAGGCTGGAAAGCTGCCTGAATCAATGTATCATGCATATTTAACCTTAATATACAAACCCTCTAAGGACCCAACATCTTGCGCCTCATACCAACCCATTGCATTATTAAATAACGACTTTAAAATTTTGACCAAGTTACTCGCATTACGTTTATATCCCCTACTACCATCAGTGATCGATTCAGATCAAACTGGCTTTATGCCCCGTAGATCCACTGATGTTAACCTCAGAAGATTATATACAAATATACATACCCAACATCACAATACGGGTTCCAGGACTATAACCTCACTCGACATAGAAAAGGCTTTTGATACCGTAGAGTGGCCTTTTCTTTGGGAAACATTACGCAGAATGGGATTTCCTCTGCTGTTTATTGAATGGCTTCAGGTACTATATAAATGTCCCACTTCATCGGTGAGATTGGGGAGTGGATTATCGGCTCCCTTAAGACTTACAAGAGGAACAAGGCAGGGCTGTCCTCTCTCTCCGGCGTTATTTGCCTTAGCTATTGAAACTGTGGCGGAAGCACTACGCTCATCCCCGCATATAAGAGGTCTTCGTATTGGCTTGCTGGAGGAGAGGCTGGCCCTGTATGCGGATGACATGTTGCTGTTTCTTAATGATGCAGGCCCATCCTTGCAGGGTGTTCTAGATTAGACACGTTTGCAGGTGTTACAGGGTTAAGGGTTAATTGGTCAATGTCCATACTCTTTCCAATAGACCAGGCTGCCAAAACTACATCCCCCCCAGATTGTTCCCTACAATGGGTGGAAACTTTTAAATACTTAGGGGTCCATATTTCCACACAAGCATCAGACTTTATCTCACTTAATCTAGCCCCAGTGCTTTTAGAAACAAAGAAGAAATTTAAAACGTGGAGTAACTTGCCTCTCTCAGTTTGGGGATGAGTAAATCTCCTAAAAATGAAAATAATCCCTAAATTTACATATTTGTTCCGCCACTCCCCCCAGTGGATACCCAAATCCTTTTTTTAAAAACTGAATCAATTATTTTCATCCTTTATATGGGGCCCCTCACCACCCAGATATCGACTAGCAACTTTGATGCGGCCTACAACGCAGGGTGGTTGGTATTTCCTGATTGCTACAAATATTTCCTAGCGACTCAACTGGTGAAGGCGACCTGGTGGTTGCACCCTGACAAAACTAATTTGTCCACAGTACTAGAAGCGACGATATTGTGCTCATTAGAAGCTTTGCAACTCCTTTTATTCAGAGGCCTTCGGGCCCCGTATCCTCTGACTCCCTCAATGTGTACCACCCTGCGGGCTTGGCAGGCAGGTCTGGCCATAGAGAAGTACAAAGCAAATGAGTTCTCTCTTAATACTCTGATATGGCTGAACCCCACCTTAACTCATATGTACAAACTTCCTGACCCTTATGCATGGACCAAATATGGTATAAAAATCCTTTCCAATATAGTGTCACAAATGTCATTATTTTCCTTTTCACACCTCTCTTCTATGTACAATATACCATATCATTATCAATTTCGCTACCACCAACTGTTCCATGCATTTGCTGCGCAATTCCCTCACGCTTCCAGTGTCATGGTCCAATCGGGATTGGAGAAAACACTAAGAACGTAATGTGCAGAAAAACCTACTTAGCAGCTATATGCGCATTTGGTGTATGTGTCTCTCCCACGGCTTGACAAGATTTGGTCTAACTGGCAGCGTGATATCCCCGCGCTGGATAATGATGATTGGGACAATGTCTGGGATTTTCCCTTTAAATCACTAGTTTCAATGCAAGATCGGCTTATCCAATTTAAAATAGTTCATAGAGCTTATTTTACCCCATATAGACTTTCCAAAATGAACCCTTCATGTTCGGCGGAGTGTTGGAGATGTGGCATCTCCCCAGGTGATTTTTCACAGATTTTTTGGCATTGTCCACAAATCCAGCAATACTGGAGCGAAGTGCTTGACGTGGTAAATAGGGTTGCATCCACTATACTGCCCCTTGCAATGGAAATCTGTCTTTTGGGATTGATCGAAACACACATACCAACAATAGTGAAACGTACACTGGTCGGGTTACTACTCTTTTATGCCCGGAAATCCATTGCCCTGCAATGGAAAAAAACAGCCCCCCCCCTTCGTTGACACAGTGGAAAAGCCTGGTAAATAACAGTCTTCCCCTATATAAAGACGCTTACTCTAATAGAGGATGCCCGGCAAAGTACGATAGAGTCTGGCGTGCTTGGCTAGATGAAGCAGACACAGCTGGTTGATGTCTAATGTACCATGTTAGGGGTGACTATTGCCGAATATTTTGAGTCCGTTAGTTGTACTCTGAGGAATAAACATGAAGTCTTTTTGAAACATGTGAATGTAAATTGGTAACGGCACACTGTGAGTCAGCTTGTAAATAAGACACTTTGCACAACATAATAGCATGCCATGTGTTGTATATGTCATACTGGATATACACCTTAGTTTGTTTGTTTTTTTTTGTTTTTCTTTTGTTTTTTTTAGGTTGTATATGTATTGTTTGTCTTGAAAATTCAATAAAAATGATTTTAAAAAAAAAACAAAAAACGCTGGCAACAAAAGTGAGTACACCCCTAAGTGAAAAAGTCCAAATTGAGCCCAATTAGCCATTTTCCCTCCCCGGTGTCATGTGACTTGTTAGTGTTACAATGTCTCAGGTGTGAGTGGGGAGCAGGTGTGTTAAATTTGGTGTTATCGCTCTCACTGTCTCATACTGATCATTGGAAGTTCAACATGGCACCTCATGGCAAAGAGCTCTCTGAGAATCTGAAAAAAAGAATTGTTGCTCTACATAAAGATGGCCTAGGCTATAGGAAGATTGCCAAATACCTTGAAACTGAGCTTCAGCATGGTGGCCAAGACCATACAGAAGTTTAACAGGACAGGTTGCCCTCAGAACAGGGCAACCTGCAGAGGTTGAAGGGGTGGGGGGGTCAGCCTGTCAGTGCTCAGACCACACTGCATCAAATTGGTCTGCGTTGCTGTCGTCCCAGAAGGATGCCTCCTCTATAGATGATGCACTAGAAAGCCTGCAAACAGTCTGCTGAAGACAAGCAGACTAAGGACATGGATTACTGGAACCATGTCCTGTGGTCTGATGAGACCAAGATACACTTATTTTGTTCAGATGGTGTCAAGCGTGTTGTTTGACGGCAACCAGGTGAGGAGTACAAAGACAAGTGTGTCTTGCCTGCAGTCAAGCATTGTGGTGGGAGTGTCATGGTCTGAGGCTGCATGAGTGCTGCCGGCACTGGGGAGCTACAGTACACTGAGGGTACCATGAATGCCAACATGTACTGTGACATACTGAAGCAGAGCATGATCCCCTCCCTTCAGAGACTGGACCGCAGGGCAGTATTCCAACATGATAACAGCCCCAAAAACACCTCCGAGATGACCACTGCCTTACTAAAGAAGTTGAAGGTAAAAGTGAAGCACTGGCCAAGCATGTCTCCAGACCTAAACCTTATTGAGCATCTGTGGGGCATCCTCAAGGTGGAGGAACGCACAGTCTCTAACTTCCGGTTAAAATGTTTAATAAAAAACTGAGTATGTGTTCACTGATAAGTGTCTTCAGTGTGAATAAACCCTTGAATTTGAATGTGGGTAAGCTGGTGGTCCGTGAACCTAACCCAATATTAAATGCAACGTGTCATAACCAACAAACAAAATTTAAATGCTATGATGTGCAAACAATAAATAGTGCCTCTAACGTGCTATAAATACCAAATTAATAACCATAGTATGAAACAAAAATATAATGTTCATATAAAAGTCCTGGTATATACAAACAACTACTGTATGACAAAATGAAGTTCTAAAGTGCTCTTGTGCCAGTGAAGGACTCCTTTAGATACTCTGGTGTGCTTTTCGGTAAAACAATACTCTGTGCTTGCCTTATTCGTGCTCTTATTATGATTGCACTCACCAGATCCTTCACCCCCTCCTGGGGTCATACACTTCCACAGTATATGCCACTGTGTAGCAATGTGGGAAAAACACCGTCCTTAATGTTGACTATGAGGAGATTCCATTATGAAAGAGAGAGAGGGAGCCCCAATAGCGTAATACTGTATAAAAAAAGTTTATTGTGCAAACGCATAGAAAGGTACTCACATGAAATAGGGATAATAAAAGCATATGTTGCTGACACAAGCCTTAAGGACGGTGTTTTTCCCACATTGCTACACAGTGGCATATACTGTGGAAGTGTATGACCCCAGGAGGGGGTGAAGGATCTGGTGAGTGCAATCATAATAAGAGCACGAATAAGGCACGCAGAGAGTGTTGTTTCACCGAAAAGCACACCAGAGTATCTAAAGGAGTCCTTCACTGGGACAAGAGCACTTTAGAACTTAATTTTGTCATACAGTAGTTGTTTGTATACACCAGGACTTTTATATGAACATTATATTTTTGTTTCATACTATGGTTAATAATTTGGTATTTATAGCACGTTAGAGGTACTATTTATTGTTTGCACATCATAGCATTTAAATTTTGTTTGTTGGTTATGACACGTTGCATTTAATATTGGGTTAGGTTCACAGACCACCAGCTTACCCACATTCAAATTCAAGGGTTTATTCACACTGAAGACACTTATCAGTGAACACATACTCAGTTTTTTATTAAACATTTTAATCAACTGTGTACATACATTTGCGTTAGACTCATCTAATTATCACTCACCGGGGTCACCTAATATTACATATTATCCCCTCTCCTACCTCAATTTCTTCCCCTATCAAAAGGAGCAGCGTATACATTTTAATTCCAAACCAATTATAACAACCGAACAACGCCATATCTACTTGGTTTTCCTTTTAATTCACTTACTCCACCTAGTGGTAGTAATCGGTAGAGGCAGCAGTTCCATTAATTATTTCCTACCTTAAGCAGTACTTATTTCCTTTTCGCGGAGACTTCTTTTTCTTTTCCAGTCTCTAACATCCACCAGCTCCATGATATCGTCATGGAGGAGTGGAAGAGGACTCCAGTGGCAACCTGTGGAGCTCTGGTGAACTCCATGACCAAGAGGGTTAAGGCAGTGCTGGAGAATAATAGTGGCCACACAAAATATTGTCAATTTGGGCCCAATTTGGACAGTTTCACTTAGGGGTGTACTCACTTTTGTTGTCAGCAATTTAGACATTATTGGCTGTGTGTTGAGTTATTTTGAGGGGACAACAAATTTACACTGATATACAAGCACTACTTTACATTGTAGAAAAGTAATATTTCTTCAGTGTTGTCACATGAAAAGATATAATAAAATATTTACAAAAATGTGAGAGGTGTACTCACTTTTGTGAGATACCGTATATTTATGAAATGAAGCATCATTTAGAAACTTAACAATAAAATAAAATAAATGCTCAAGATCTCCCCACAGTTCCTCTATCAAGACAAAAGCAGACTCTAAGCCACAAGTGTCAACTACATTTTCATTAGAGGAGGGAAGGGATCCAGGTTAAAAGAACAGCAATTAATGAGCATCAGTACACATCCCAGAAAAATCCTTCAGCTAGCATGTGGATACTCAGGATCAGGTGGAGGTGGGAATCACTGTGTTGCAGAGTAAAGACCCCTTTCTCAAGCTAGTGAACTTGGGAACCACTTGAGAAAGTGGTCTTTACTTTGAAATGTTGTGATTCCCACCTCCACATGATCCTGAGTGTCTACATGCCAGCTAAAAAATGTTTTTCTTGTATCTATGACTGTGTATTGATGCTTTTCAATTGCTGTAGTTTTAGCTTGGATGTCCTTCCTGTTCTATTAAAAGTATATACAGTATGATGCTTGTAGCTAAAAGTTTTCTTTTGTCTAGATAAAGAAACTGTGGGGAGATCTGGTGCGTGTACTATAAATTGTTATCTACAGTGCCTTGCAAAAGTATTCACCCCCTTAGCTTTTTACCTATTTTGTTACGTTACAGCCTTTAGCTCAATGTTTTTTTAACCTGTATTATATGTGATGGATCAGAACACAATAGTCTAAGTTGGTGAAGTAAAATAAGAAAAATATATACATAAAACTATTTTTCAGAAATAAAAAATGATAATTGACGTGTGTATGTATTCACCCCCTTTGTTATGAAGCCCATAAAAATCTCTGGTACAACCAATTTTCTTCAGAAGTCACAGATTGGTGAAATGATGTCCACCTGTGTGCAATCTAAGTGTCACATGATTGACATATACATATACACATCTTTTTGAAAGGCCCCAGAGGCTGCAACACCTAAGTAAGAGGCACCACTAACCAAACACTGCCATGAAGAACAAGTAACTCTCCAAACAAGTAATGGACAATGTTGTTGAGAAGTACAAGTCAGGGTTAGGTTATAAAAAAATATCCATATCTTTGATGATCCCTAGGGGCACCATCAAATCTATCATAACCAAATGGAAAGAACATGGCACAACAGCAAACCTGCCAAGAGATGGGCGCACACCAAAACTCACGGACCGGGCAAGGAGGGCATTAATCAGAGAGGCAGCACAAAGACCTAAGGTAACTCTGGAGGAGCTGCAGAGTTCCACAGCAGAGACTGGAGTATCTGTACAAAGGACAACAATAAGCTGTATGCTCCATAGAGTTGAGCTTTATGGCAGAGTGACCAGAAGAAAGCCATTACTTTCAGCAAAAAACAAAATGTGCCATTTTGAGTTTGCAAAAAGGCAAGTGGGAGACTCCCAAAATGTATGAAGGAAGGTATTCTGGTCTGATGAGACTAAAATTGAACTTTTTGGCCATCAAAGAAAAGGCTATGTCTGGCGTAAACCCAACACATCACATCACCCAAAGAACATCCCCACAGTGAAACATGGTGGGGGTAGCATCATGCTGTGGGGATGTTTTTCAGCAGTCGGGACTGGGAAACTGGTCAGAGTTGAGGGAAAGATGGATGGTGCTAAATACAGGGATATTCCTGAGCAAAACCTGTACCACTCTGTGTGTCATTTGAGGCTAGGATGGAGGTTCACCTTCCAACAAGACAATGACCCCAAACACACTGCTAAAGCAACACTTGAGTGGTTTAATGGGAAACATGTAAATGTGTTGGAATTGCCTAGTCAAAGCCCAGACCTCAATCCAATAGAAAATCTGTGGTCAGACTTAAAGATTGCTGTTCACAAGCGCAAACCATCCAACCTGAAGGAGCTGGAGCCGTTTTGCAAGGAGGAATGGGCAAAAATCCCAGTGGTAAGATATGGCAAGCTCATAGAGACTTATCCAAAGCTACTTAGAGCTGTGATAGCCGCAAAAGGTGGCTCTACAATTATTGACTTTAGGGGCTGACAAGTTATGCACATTGACTTTTTCTGTTATTTTGTCCTATTTGTTGTTTGCTTCACAGTAAAATAAAAACATCTTCAAAGTTGTGGGCATGTTCTGTAAATTAAATGATGCATATCCGCAAACAATCCATGTTTAATAATTCCAGGCTGTGAGGCAACAAAACACGAAAAATACCAAGGGGGGTGGATACTTTTGCAAGGCACTGTATCTACTGTATATAATGCTTCCTTTCATGAATATATGTAATTTGAAAAGGTAGCTGACTATAATGGTGTCTAATATTTATTTACATTGTATTATTCTCTGGGATACCCAATCTATGGTTCTAGAACCCTCAATTATGTTATTTAATTCATCAGGTACTGATGTTGTTATTTGGCTGTACATTGTCCTATATTTTGTTTTACAATGTCTTACACCCAAGACCATCTTTTTTTCCTAAGGTGACAACAGTCTTTCACCTTAATGAAGACATAGGGGGTTATTTACTAAAGGCAAATCCACTTTGCACTAAAAGTGCACTAAAAGTGCACTTGGAAGTGTAGTCGCTGTAGATCTGAGGGGGGACATGCAAGGAAAATAAAAAAATTCCATTTTAGCTTGCTCATGATTGGATGATCAGCAAAAAATCAATAGAGCTTCCCCTCATTTCAGATCTTCCCCTCAGATCTACAGCGACTGCACTCCAAATCACCCAAAGGAAGTTGTACTTCACTGCCTGGATGCAGTCGGAGCCATCAGAGTCTACCTCAAAGCAACAGCTTCTGTCAGGAAGATGGACTCCCTATTTGTCTTACTCTCAGGACCTCTCAAGGTACATCCTGCTTCCAAGTCCGCCAAAGCTGAGTGGAAAAGACACCTCATTGCTGAAACGTATGCGCTAAAGGACAGAAGGTCAGAACTTACTTGACCACTCCACCAGGTTGGTGGGTATTTCCTAGACAGTCTGGCACCATGCCTCTGTGGCCAAACTTTAAAAGACCACCACCTGGTTCTCTGTTCATTCTTTTTAAATATGTACCAGGTGGATGTCCAGATGCAGCTTCCGGCCTCAAGGTTCTGAAGTTGGGTCTGTTAACCCTTGTTGTTATTGGGCTAGTTGGCACTATACTGTTTCCCACACTTCTTATTTATTGCTTGGAGATGAATTAGGGTCTATGAACTGTGTCCTGTACTGTACGATTAACAAAAAATACATTTTTAATTACCTGTAAATACCATGTCTTGTAGTATAGTACAGGACACAGGCCACCCTGCCTTTTTATCCCTGGGCACTCTGAATTGCTTGCTACAAATCTGAGGACTCAGAGTGGAGTAGGATTAAAGGGATGATGCTCAGGGGGACATGTCTTCAAAAGCTTGCCAGTGTCCAATCCCTTGAAAGCACCAGCCTATAAGCCATGGTTTATGAAAACTGTTCCTGTATCCTGTATGGTACAATTAAGATTTTCTGGCTTCTGCTGTGTCTAAGAATAGACCCAGGTACTCCAGATGGTGTGAGGGCAGAAGGGCAGACTTTGGAAATATAATTAACCAGCCAGTGGTTTGAAGGAACTAAATTATCCTTTGTATATTCCAAGATTTAGAGTTTACAGGTAACTCAAAATACTTTTTTTTTTAGTCTGCAGTGCTGACACTGAAGGCAAATGAGCTGCCCTGCCCTTTTCGTACCACCAGCAAGGAGTACGTTATGTATAATTGGCATGCATACTCGCACAAATTGACCAACAGAGTCTGTAACTGCATATATTTTTCTATACACTAGTAAGGCCTCATTCACACAGGCATAACATTTTTCACTTTTATAGATGTTCAGAATTTGTGTTTTTTGTTTTTAATGCCTTTAAACCTAGTTTGGTAGTTTTGATAGTTAACCTATGTGGCCATGCAAATTTAGAGTTTATATCTATATTTTAGGAGCCATAAAAAACGCCCCAAAGTTGCATGTAAAGAGGAACTTATGAGCATAATTTAAGCTTAAATGCATACATTTATTTCAGTGGCTAGAATAAAATATTATTGTTTGCGCTCATACGCTTATAAACGCCATACACCTGTAAAGCATATATGCTCGTAGTTGTGCGCCAAAATGAGCATTTTTTATTTTTCTGCCATCTTCTGGCAGAAAGCTCCAGCGTAGATAGGAGTATTGTAATACATCATGTACATAAACATTCTACACCAGGCTAGAGTGGCAAACTGGGTATATAGAAAAATATCTGCAGTTGCAGACACCAGCAACCATTATAAGTGTGTGCTTCCTTATAGGAAGCAACTTTCTCACTGGGGTGCTTTGTGCCAATGACGCGGAAATCTTTACTTTAGCTGAATGTTGACATTGTTATGTTGCTCGCGATATATTGCCACTCTAGCCTGGTGTAGAATCCTTAGAATTAAAAAGGAGCTAAACGTAGAGTATAAGAGGGGAAATCATACCACACTATTTGTGTTTGCAGAAGGTGCCTTGTTATCTAAGCAGATACTTCTGAAAAGTTTACATTTTTATTATATCATAATATGGTGTTGAATTGTGATGAGTTGCTGTATACTATGACTGTAAACTAAAGACATATTATTTCTATTTTGAACAGATATTTGGGCTATTGGTTGTATTTTTGCTGAGTTGTTAACATCGGAGCCTATTTTTCATTGTCGGCAAGAAGATATAAAAACAAGTAACCCATTCCACCATGATCAGCTGGATCGAATATTCAGTGTGATGGGATTCCCTGCAGGTAAATCACCACTTCCTCTAGATGTTAGCTTTAGTTGTGGCTTTATTTCCTCAGAAAGAAACATATATGTAATAATACATTCTTGGAAGGTTTGTTGGACTTTGAACCACTTACTGCATATTCTTTATTTGAAATATATTTTGTATGTTTTTATTATGTATGTTTTCTCTTGACATCTAGTAAAATAATGTTTTGCAAGTGTGCGTGTTGTGCAACACACATACTGTATAAGCCAAAAGAACTAGTGCTTTAACTTTTATTTAAATACACTGATGTCATCTATCCATTAGCTATATGAAACTGAGGAGATGCCATGGTGTCTGATGGTAGCTGTAAGGAAATGCTTTTTGGGTCATTGCCAAGGACAGAGAGTTCATACAATAAATAGCTGTTATGTGATAAACCTTAGATGGAATTTCAATAGGAAGCCAAATATCAACCATTGTATTCCCATTCTGTAAGGTGTCATGGCAGATAAAGGATAACTTCTCTCAAACAAGAGTAATTAGTAAAATATCAGGGCTTATCTTCTAGACATTTCTTTGTTTTAACTGTGAGCGATAAACTAAAATAAAACTCCAGCACATTCATTTTACAATTGGTAAATACGGTAACTATAATGGCCAAATATTGATTTATGTAGTTCTTGATAAAGCAACAGTGTGCAATGAGGATATTTGCTGGAAATACCACTAAGAATAATCAGCATCTTGTGTATCTTTTAAATACCTTCTACACTTCTCCTCTCACCACATTAGTGACATCGCACCTGGGACATGCAACATTGGGAAGCAGGCATCCAACATACTCTGAAGTGTCTAATGCTGGGGATTTTGAGATGTAGCTCTAACTGTACAAGATAAAATATCAGGTGCACAGTTTGTGTAAAGCCTAAGTTACGTCTAAGTTGCAAACGTACATTTAGCACAAGGGATTCAGCACAGAGGTTTGCAGCCCCCCTATCCATGCGTCCTGACCCCTAATCTACATGCGGGGTGCCGGGCGCATGGACTCCAGTGTCTTTTTTTTTAAGCACATGATTAGAGCCAGTGGCTCTAATAGGCTTCAAAAAAGGGTGGGCGGGTGACCCAGCCGACTGTGTGGGGGGGGGGGGGTGCAGGTGACCCGACCGGGGGAAGGGGAGAGTGGCTGTGGGTGCATTGTTTGCCACCCCCCCCCCAAAAAAAAAATATACCACCAGCCACCACTGCAAGAGACATACAGTTGTGCTCATAAGTTTACATACCATGGCAGAATTGATTTCTTGGCCATTTTTCAGAGAATATGAATGATAACTCAAAAACATTTCTTTCACTCATGGTTAGTGTTTGGCTGAAGCCGTTTATTATCAATCAACTGTATTTACTCTTTTTAAATCATAATTACAGAAAACAGTAAACAGAAACCACCCAAATGACCCTGATCAAAAGTTTACACACCCTGGTGATTTTGGCCTGATAATATGCACACAAGTTGACACAAAGGGGTTTGAATGACTATTAAAGGTAACCATCCTTACCTGTGATCTGTTTGCTTGTAATTAGTGTGTGTATAAAAGGTCAATGAGTTTCTGGACTCCTGACAGACCCTTGCATCTTTCATCCAGTGCTGCACTGACGTTTCTGGATTCTGAGTCACAGGGAAAGCAAAAGAATTGTCAAAGGATCTGCGGGAAAAGGTAGTTGAACTGTATAAAACAGGAAAGGGATATAAAAAGATATCCAAGGAATTGAGAATGCCAATCAGCAGTGTTCAAACTCTAATCAAGAAGTGGAAAATGAGGGGTTCTGTTGAAACCAAACCACAGTTAGGTAGACCAACTAAAATTTCAGCCACAACTGCCAGGAAAATTGTTCAGGATGCAAAGAAAATCCCACAAATAACTTCAGGTGAAATACAGGACTCTCTGAAAACATGTGGTGTGGCTGTTTCAAGATGCACAATAATGAGGCATTTGAAGAAAAATGGGCTGCATGGTCGAGTCGCCAGAAGAAAGCCCTTACTACGCAAATGCCACAAAGTATTCCGCTTACAATATGCCAAACAACACAGAGACAAGCCTCAAACCTTCTGGCACAAAGTCATTTGGAGTGATAAGACCAAAATTTAGCTTTTTGGCCACAACCATAAACGCTACATTTGGAGAGGAGTCAACAAGGATGAAAGGTACAGAGGTGGATCGCTGATGTTTTGGGGATGTGTGAGCCACAAAGGCACAGGAAGTTTGGTCAAAATTATTGGCAAGATGAATGCAATATTTTATCAAAAAATACTGGAGAAACATTTGCATTCATCAGCCAGGAAGCTGCGCATGGGATGTACTTGGACATTCCAACATGGCAATGATCCAAAACACAAGGCCAAGTTGACCTGTCATTGGATACAGCAGAATAAAGTGAAGGTTCTGGAGTGGCTATCTCAGTCTCCTGACCTCAATATCATTGAGCCACTCTGGGGAGATCTTGAACGAGCAGTTCATGCAAGACAGCCCAAGAACTTACAAGAACTGGAGGCTTTTTGCCAAGAGGAATGGGCAGCTTTACCATCTGAGAAGATAGAGAGCCTCATCCACAAATACCACAAAAGACTTAAAGCTGCCATTGATGTTAAAGGGGGATATATACGGTATTAAGAACTGGGGTATGTAAATTTTTGATCAGGGTCATTTGGCTAGTTTCTGTTGCCATTTTGAATTAAAAAGAGGAAATCACAGTTGATAGATAATAAATGGATTCAGCCAAACACTAACCATGAGTGAAAGAAAAGTTTTTGTGTTATCATTCATATTCTCTGAAAAATGGGCAAGAATTCATAAATTCTGCCAGGTTATGTAAACTTATGAGCACAACTGTAACTTATATTTAGAATGATGTGCCCCTTGTGCTGACTCTTCTTGTTTTAGGAGAGATTTTCATCTTTCCTACCCCCAACACCAAAATCTTCTGGTCCAGCAGGGGTTAAGAAAACTGAGGGGCTGTCAGGAGCTTTCATCAAGAGAGTTTGTCTATGCTTATACTTTCATCCCAGCTGTGCCAATCATAGAAGCCGTCCTGCATCTTTTATGAATGTCAGAGCATCTCTGAATGGGGGACGGGCAAGAGAGTGATAGCTATACCCCTTCCAGTCCAACATCCTGTGTCATTCAGTCATTCATAGAAACTGTAGTATGGCTTCTATGAATGGTGGATCTGCCAGGAAATGCCGCATCAGAAAATGGGGGAGAGGGTTAGGAAAGATGAACATTTCTTCTAAATCAAGAAAAAACAGCACAGGGGACAGATCATACTAAATAAGTTCTGTCCCTTGTGCTGATTTTTTATTTGTCATTTAGGCTAAACATAGGCTTAATTTTTTTTTTACGAGTGACACTGTCTTTTTAAGTGGCATGATATATTAAAAGCTTCATAAAGCACTGCAAGAATTATCATACATTTTAATAACTTAAACTAAAAACTAAACTAAAATTCAATAATATTGTACAGGTTAAGTAAAAAAAATACAGTATTTATGGTAATGATAGGTTACTAACTTAAAAAAAACTGACATTAAAACAACTTCAAAACATAGTTAAAAAGATTATATGTAAATCTAATTCTTTATAAATAGGGTAAACAGTGTAAAACTTTACTCTGTAACTGCTTCAGAAACTGTGTATTTGAAAACAGCTAAACTCATCAATACACACATTTCCATAGTTTAAATGGTCAGAAAAGGTACACCAAACTTGTCATTTCCGAATCATACATTCAGGGACAAAGGGTGAACTATTCCGATACGCTGAGATATGCTGCTGAATTTAGGAGATTGGACACTGGCAAACAAAGCTGAAACGCAGCCCAGTGTATCTCCTCCTACTCCCACCATGTTCCATTTTCTTGCTAGCATCCTTAGAGAGAAGCAAAGCATTTCTTTGAATTCCATACTTATTACCAAGATAATTTTTCTCTAAACAAGCTTCTTCTGTTGTTGCAGAGCTAGAAGGGGCTCATATTGCAGCGTTCTAGATTGCTTATCCTTGGCATAGCTACGGAGACCATACACAGACTCCACCTTGTGGAAGAAGCCGGATGGGCTCTGCTAAGGCAATCTTTTAGACATTTTGTATAGTGTGTGAGTTGCCGCAGAGTGCATTACATGTCCAGGAACTTATTGCATCTGTCTTGTGAAACTCTGTCCCTAAAGGCTCCCTAGGGAATATGCCCAGTGGGAGGTCGATGGCTGTCTGGGTGAAGCATGTTCCTCTTTTCTGCTTTTCTGCATTGTGGGGTGACAGAGCATCTTCTTGACCACTGCTGCTGTAAGTTTAGAGCTTTGCCCTTTGAAGAAAGCCTGGGCTGTGCTTACTACTGTGTGTCACTTGTCCCCACAGGGGTTAATGTCGAAGCTCCAAGCCATGACACTTTCAGTCGCACTTTCATTAGTGGGAACGGAGCACTGTACCATTAAATTTGGCGCCTTCCTTATCTTTACCCTTTCCTAGTGCATGCATGTACCCTCTCAGCCTTCCACTAACTTCTCTGCTGCATACCACTCACGGAGGATGTTCCCTGAAAACCGAAGAATACCATACAATCGTTATTAAAATGGTTCATGCAGGCTTGGGCCTGGAACAACCTCCATCAGCTGTCCTAAAAGTTACCAGCCTGGGATTTTTTTAGAAGCCCCCAGCCTGTTAAAACTTTTCCAGTACACTCACCACTGCAGCCTGTTTGGTAAAGTTTTTGGGCCAAGTCAGGAAAAGTATATACCCCCCCCCCCCCCAGACATTTTGCTCAGCAATACCTCATTGAGAAAGGGTTTCCTAAAAAGTGAGCCATCCCTGTAGATGATTCAGCCATTTTCTTGGTTTAACAAAACTCTAACTGTCCCAGCAAAGGACATTTTGTTGTTTGAAGGCCCTGGATAGAAGGCTAGAGTCCCTGTCCAAAGCCTTATTCTCTCTCACAGGCCCTGCCCTGCAACCTGCCATTACAGTCATGGTCCCTCTGTCAGACTCTGGGTGCCTGGTCCATGAATATATCCTAGGATTCTGGATTCCTGGGTCTACCCTAACAGGTCCTTCTGCCCTCCATCAACTAGAGCTTATGCCTGTGGCCGTACACTACTATTTTTGGGCTAGTGAATTTAATATGCCTAATATCCAGGATGGGTTTCTGTTAACTACACATGTGGAGGACCCTTTGGATCAAATCCGTGCAATAGACATTTATTATGTGTGTCCTTTAATGAGGAATATTATTTTGTTGAACCCCTGGTCAATTTGATCAAGGACATTGCTGGAGAAAAAACACCCTTTTGCCCCTGCAGAGTAAGACTAAGCCCTCGTTTGGGAAAGCCCCCTACTTTTGAGGTTAAAGCTAGCCATAGATGGATCAAAATTTAACCGGTATAGCATGGAGCGGCCGGATTTTCATCCATCTGCATCCATTCTTGTTTTAAAGCAGTTGATCTACTGATTGAACACTCCTGATTGGCCTTGCTGGAAAACGTTAGTTTGATCAGAGCTACAGCGCTGATCAGTGTATTCTAACTGCAAAGGAGTCCAGCGGACTCCTGTACTGTCAGAATACAATTACACAGTGGGAAGGATTCATCTTCGAATGTGTGGATGAGACTGGCTTAACAAAAAAAACTGAGCCATGTATGGCCAGTTTAAGAAGAGTTCCTTTTGTCTCTCCAAGGCGTCCAAGTCCAGGGTCAAGCCTGGGAGTCAGTTAGGCTGAAGTTCTGGCCTGCCAAATCTTCAAAACCCACAAACAAGTCATCTTTATTATGAGGGGCTATCCCAACTTCTCACAATGAAGGGGGGGGGGCGCAATTTGTTGGTCTTTGCGACCACCTGGTTGGAGGACATTTTAGACTTTAGGGTTTATTTCTGCAGACATTTGGGTTTATTCCTGCAAACGTTTGGGTACATTCCAACATTCCTGCAAAGATTACCGCACCTCCACACTGCTGTGAGGCAGCTCCTTTCTCTTGTGGTTATAGCAATTATTGGAGAAGACAAAAGATTCTAGGGTTTCTACTCAATCCTTTTTCATAGTTTCGAAGGTGAAAGGTGGCATTCTTTACATACTGGATCTGAAGGTTCTCAACACTTTTTGGATACAAAAATTCTGTATGGAATCTTTAAAGCAGAACTGAATTTCTGCTGTCACAAATTGCGAACAGGCATTCTCTTTATTGCAGGAGAGACATGCAATGTCCCTTTTGCAATAAAATACACATGCCTGCTTGCTATCGTCTCTGGCATGTAAACTGAGATGCACATGCACATGCTCAGCTTAGTTTACTTTACCAACACAGTCCCTGTGTGGTAGGATGACTGACTCCTGTGCATGCAGGGCCCGAAGGCCAACACCCAGCAAAAGAGGCCAGCGCTGGCCAGGAATGAGTATTATTGAAGCGAAAGGTAAGTTTAGTTCCACAGAAACTTTCTGGCCCCTGTGGACATCAACGATGCCTACTTGCATGTCCCCATATTTCTGCGTTTTGCAGTAGGAACACAGCATTACCAGTTTGTTGCCTTTCCCTTTGGTATATTCACTTTACCTCAGGCCTTCCCCATTGTGCCTAAGCTCTGTGCTTGCTCTACTTCGCTCTCAAGGCATTCTGATTGTGGGATACATAGATGACCTCCTACTGAGGGAACTATGGACACTGACTCTGTCAGTCACTCTTCAACAAACTGATCAAACTCTGCAGAGGTTCAGATGGATCCTGAACCTCTTGGAGTTGACGTTGGAACCGACTTATTGCTTGGAGGATCTAGACCTTCTTTTGGATGCTTCATTTTTAAGGTTTTCCTGTAACCTGTAACCTGTAAAAAAAAAAAAAAACCTTTTCTGGGTTTCAAGGTTGTCTTGAGGTTAAGGGTCTCTTTTTTCAAAGGTGTTTTTTTACTTTCACCTTAACTAGGACTTTGTGCTCCCATCTCTCAGCCCTGCTCCATGACATTGCACTGTTTGAATCAAGCTCTCAGCTACAGCTTTCTTTAGCCAGTCTGACTTTTTTGTCATTCTCAAAGGTCCATGTAGGGGACAGTAATCTTCTTGTTTTACTTTCTACAGGTGGATTTGGCAGCTCATCTTATAGTCTTTATATTCTCTGTCAAGTGCCGTTGACTAGTTCAGTTTCTTCATGGGCTTTTCAGCATCAGGCATCTGTTTCCCAGATTTGCTAGGTTACCAGTTAGTCTCCTGTTCGCACATTTGTTTAGATTTACCCAGTGGATGCTCAAGCCTCTGGCTTTGGTTGTATAAATCTTCAAGCAGCAGGCATGTACTAGCCATCAGGACCACCGGGAGTTTCCCGGTGGGCCGGTTTGTGACAGACAGCTTATGAAAGTAATGTCTGCACGGCTCACGCAGACATTAATTTGAGCACCGCTGTACTGACCAGAGCCATCCCAGGTGGCAATTTAAGAGGGGCGGCAATTCAGGGGTGAACTGGGCTGGGATGGTGGGAGCGTGCTGGGAGCTTCAGTGTTTAAGGCAGCTTCTCTGCTGCTACCGTAGCTGCAGGCTTCTTATTGTTGCTGGCCCACCAACCACCTGTAGCACAGAGCCGACAGGCTTTTGGAACACTTCCTTTGGCTTTGCCGCTGTGATAGGTGACTGATAGGTCACGCTGGTGGGCGGGGTGACAGCCAGCTTGGTGCAGCTGCCCTAGAAGAGGGGATCCGCACAATGCTCCACCCAGCATGCCTGGGCGAGCTTGTGACACACACTACTTCTCCCACCCCTTTCTCCCTGCTCGTGTGCTGCATCTATGAGAGGAGGAGGGGGCGGGACAGTTACATTAAAGCTGCTGACTGTGAGCCCCCCCCCCGGACCATTCAAGTGAGTGGGCTGAGCACTGTCACTGACCAGACCCTGACCCCTCTCTCTGCCCTCCCGTCACCTCCTTTCTCTGCCCCCTCTGTCTCTCTCCCTGCCCCCTCCCCCTCTCTCTCTCTCTCTGCTTTCTCTCTGGCAGCAGGTGACAAGTGACACACTTCATCTGGGTTGCAGGTGATGGTGGCAAGTGACATACTGCATATGGTTGCAGGTGAAGGTGGTAAGTGACATGCAGCATCTGGTGGCAGGTGACGGTGGCAAGTGACACGCAGCATCTGGTGGCAGGCGACAGTGGCAAATGACATGCTGCATCTGAGTGGCAGGTGTTGTTGGCAAGTGACACGCTGCTTCTGGTGGCAGGTGACGGTAGCAAGTGAAACGCTGCATCTGGTGGCAGGTGACGGTGGCAAGTGACACGCATCTGGTGGCAGGTGACAGTGGCAAGTGACATGCTGCATCTGGTGGCAGGCGATGGTGGAAAGTGACACGCATCTGTGGCAGGTGACGGTGGCAAGTGACGCCCTGCATCTGTTGGCAGGTGATGGTGGCAAATGACACGCTGCATCTGGTGGCAGGTGACGGTTGAAATTGACACGCTGCATCTGGTGGCAGGCGATGGTGGAATGTGACATGCTGCATTTCATTATATATTACAATGTAGTAATAATAGAAATAATGTGATTTGATCATCCTGACATCATATTAAGCATGGTGTTGGGATGATTTCAGTGCTAGCACCAGCCATTCACCCGACAAGCCACCCCCACCACTGAATTTGCCATCAACCCTGAGACTACATTCACCCCCCCTGGTCCTTGGCAAAATTGTCCCTGAATGGCAGTTTGGAAATGTGGTCACCCTATTGGGGGGGCAGGGTGGCAATTTTCCCCCGGCCCGCTCTGATACAAAGGACGCACCGCTTTCCTCAGATCCATCCCAAACGCAATCCGTATCCATGTCCATATCCGTATCTATATCTATATCGGGTAATTACGTATAGCTTATATGCGTGTTTGCAAAATTAAAGTGAGCCGGGCTGAATGAAGTCCAGGGCCAAATTTTTGTCCCAGTCCAGCCCTGTCAAGCAGCCCTGTACACGCTATTGAACATCCTCTGTTAACCTGTTGTTACTCGCGGGCCTGTTAGCGTTTTGTTTGCTGTTTTTGCTCACCTCAAAGCTTGAACGTCCCAATGTTACTTCATGCTGTGTCACTTGTATGATTAGGAAAACAGTATTTTTTGTACATTATGAGAAATGGGTTAATCCCCTCTATTCTTATACTCCACTCCTACTTTTGCTTTACCACCAAACTGTAGCACAATGGTAGTGATAGGGATTAGTCTGGGCTGTCTTACAGCTTTGTTTGCAAGTGTCCAATCTCCTGAAGGCAGCAGTATAATTAAAATACGAGGAATACAGAATGTACTCCAAGAAGAGGTTTTTATGGTAAGTCAAAAATCCTGTTATATAGCATTTGCATATTTATAAATGGTCTGCTTGATCTGATGCTATAATATTTCATAAATATATACTTTCATTCTAGGAGCTTTATTTTTAAAAATATGTTTTTTGTTTAGATAAAGACTGGGAAGATATCAGAAAGATGCCAGAATATCCTACTCTTCAGAAAGATTTCAGGAGAACAACGTAAGACCAGCAACCAGCAACCGAGCCCCCCACAGCCACGCCGATTTAAAATGTGACAGCACCACAACCACCACAGTCCCCTCAAAAAAGGAATCAGTCACACTGCCCATGTAAAACATATGTTTTATTAAATACAATGTGAGAAAACATATAAAACCCTAACCCCCCTAAATGCAATTGAAAATTCTGTGTAACTCAGAAAGAAGCCCTCTGAAATGTAAATACTAAGTAAAATTGGTGTATAAACCAACAAGCACATGCAAATAAGTATATTTCTATCACAGATGTAATAACACATATACATTGATTGCACTTGTAAACCCCAAAAGCTGTTCTGCAGGGTGACCTATCTTGGAAGAACATGGGTTGTACAAATTTTACACAAATATATGTAAAAGCAGTACCAATATTGTTCAAAGGATAAACAAGCCCAAATAATGATAACGTGTTCACTAACCACCAACTATATATAAGAGATACAACTATGAGCATCCTAACCAATATTCAGCAACAGTTCCAATAAACTATATACCAGACATAATTGGGAACCAATATATTGTATGTCTATACAGTAATACTAAAATAAAGGCTAAAAAAAAAAGTGAGAAAAAATAGTGGCGCTCAACTAAAATCATATGTGATACATAAACTCACTCACTGAGAATAATAAATGTGCCTCAGTTATTGTTAACACCATATATCAAGTGAAAAAACAATATAACTTATAAACACAACAGCTACTATACTACATATATCGCCCTTGTGACAAGTGAAAAAATGTATATATATTTTCTTTTTAAGTATATCCACTTTGTGAAAAAATCCATACAAAAAGAAAAAGAAAAAAGGAGAAAAATCCAAAAAAATATATATCAGTAAGTGTAAAAATAAAAATAAAACAGTTCCAATAGTGATTCCAGTGAAATGCTCTTCTAATCATTCACCACACCTCTGTGCTTGTGATTCTGCTCCCCTCAGACACCGTACTTACCGATAAAATATGCCTCACACTCTTGTGCTTGGCGAAAACGCCTCAGACCACAGATAGGGTTAAACACAATCTCCAACCTCCAACCGTGTATGTAAGGGATCTCTCCACATGTTAATGATAAAAAGTGCTCTAATAGTGTAATAATGTAAAAACAATTTAATACACTCTTAGTGATCTTCCACCATTACACTCACATTAATAAAATCAAAGGCAAGCAAAAAAATGTCACAGTAGTAAACTTCCACAGCAGAGAATTTCCATGCAGTTCTATAACGATGTGTTACGGTCACAGCGGACCCAAAGTGTGCGGTAGTTAACAGAATCTCACCCACTCCTCAGACCTGAGCCTCGCTTCCTGGTACAGCGTATCACGTCACACGTTGGTGATTGCCGTATAGCCACGACATGTTTCATCACACAGACTTAATCATGGGATTTGCTGTATGGCACGACAATCGATCCTTTTATACCCTTCACACCAAGTTATGGGCGGAAGTGAAAATCCCGCACATGCGCACTCCCTATGTCCCCATGACCGCAACACATCGACATTACATCGCTATGCGGCAGCACTGGACACAATATATATGAAGTCACACTAGTGCAAGATTCTCTATATGGCTTTCTATGTTCTATACTCGCTATGACAACCCAGCAGTCTAAAAAAAAAAAGTTAAAAAATCACCTTATTACAGGTGCAGATTTTTTTTTTTTTTTTTAGGAAATCGCAGAGTGTAATGAATAAACTACATCTTCTAAAATTAGATACATGGTTGGGCTCAAACAAAAACATTAATAACAATCATATAGAGTAATTATCCTAAGTGTATATAATCAGTTTATAAATGAAATTCATAATGCATAATAAATATATACAATATGAATAAAAAGAATACATATAACTTTATGGAGTGAATGGAATTAGAAATCTACTTATGAGTGTCCACTAGTAGGCACCAACAGCGGTGGACTTCATCTCTCTCTTCACTCCATCTATGCATCTCAATACTAGGAAAGAGAGAAGAGGGAAGGTAAATGGGATTTTTTAGGGGAAATTGCTATGTCCATCAATAGTAGGTGAAGATCAAACCAGTTAATAAAAATACAAATTTTATTTTGACATGATTAAAAAGTTATGGGTTGAACATGGGCTGTTACATGGGTAACAAAAAGTGACATATATAAGAGCATATGACCATCCAGTAGTGAATTTCAGAATTCATACGTGACTATCAGCCAACATGTTTCGCAAAGAACTTTTCGCTTCATCAGGGCTAGACACGATATCACTGATTCATTATAACTGCATAAATAACAGACAATCTTGAGTTACATAATGGTCATACATGGAATGAGATCATAACAATAATTTCAAGAATACAGTATTTGTTACAAAGAGTTTTTCTCACCTACTAATAAGATTTCAGAAGAATAGAGCAATCACCACCATTTACCGAGCACCAACCGCTAAACCAACTGGTGCGGATTGTCCCTGGGTGCCAGATCCCAGATTCCATTATCGATCGAGCACATTCCCAGGGCCTGATCGATGGTGATACCCGTGAGTTTCTTGAGGTGAAGTACCCGGTGATGCCGACCTTCTACTCACTACCCAAAGTCCATAAGAACATCTCCAAACCCCCGGGGCGTCCAATCGTTTCAGGAATAGGAAGCCATACCCAGACTGCAAGTCTGTATGTGGATGGCTACCTACGCCCGCATGTTACAAGCTTACCATCATATCTGAAGGATACGTTAGAATTACTCAAAATCCTCAAAGGACTCACTGTACCCCCGGGAACGATCTTGGCGGCAATCGACATAGAGGCCCTGTATTCGAGTATACCACATGTGCAAGGTGTAGCAACAATTGCAGAATTTTTAAAAGAGAGAGATACCGACAGCTGGGAATTAGGCCAATTTATTACAACATTATTGGAACACATTCTCACCAATAATATGTTTCTCTTCAATGGCGTTACCTACCTCCAGGTACAGGGGGTAGCGATGGGGACATCTTGTGCCCCATCGAATGCCAACCTGTACCTGGGGGGATGGGAACGCACTCTCTTCTCGAGTGAGGGGGCCGCGATGTACCTCTGCCATATTCTTCTCTGGCGGAGGTACATCGATGATGTCCTCCTCATTTGGACGGGTTCGGCTGAACTACTCAACAACTTCATGGAACTTCTTTCCCATAACAACTTTAATCTCAAGTTTACCATTCAATTCGATACAACTACCATCCCCTTCTTGGATTTACGACTTGTTCTCAGAGAGGACGGTTCCATCTTCAGTACACTCTATAGGAAGGAGACGGCTTGGAATACTATTCTGCACTTTTCCAGCTCCCATCCTCGCACATTGATATATAGTATACCCTACAGCCAATATCTCCGGCTACGACGGAATTGTGCTAGAAATGAGGATTTCGAAAGGGAAGCAAAAGCACTTTATGATAGGCTGCTCAACAGAGGCTACAGCAAGAAAGTCTTAAAGAGGGCCTACCAACGAGCCAAACAGAATGCACGTGACACCCTTATTTTCAAACATAAAGTACGTGACTCACATCCCACCACAAAACTAATTACGACGTTCACAGCCCACCAACAGAGGGTTCGAAATCTCATCAGTAACAATTGGCAATTTCAGTCTGAGGATCCAGTCATCTCAAAGTATGTAGCCAATGTGCCACAAATCACCTACAGAAAATCACGTTCCCTTAAGGACGCTTTAGTTCATAGTCACTTGCAACCCCCGACACCCTCATTGGGGGCGGAGGGGTGGAATGGCACCTTCAAATGCGGACATTGTGAATTCTGTCCGTGGATCAAAGAAGGTAGTGGATGCCCTCTCCCAAGAGGAGGCTTCCACAAGCTTATAGGCTATGCCGACTGCTCCACAACAGGCATTGTTTATTTGGCTATGTGCCGTTGTGGCGCATTTTATATAGGCAAAACTAAACATCCATTTGCTAAAAGAATTCAGGACCACCTAAATTATTTAGACGCAGGGCTACTCTATACCCCTATCTATAAGCACATTGGTCTGCGACATAGCTTTGATCCCAGTTTTGTCTCCTTCTTCGCCCTAGAGGTCATACCTAATCTGGAAAGAGGTGGTAATGTGGACAAAATGATACTGCAAAGTGAGGCCAGGTGGATATTTAACCAACGAGCGACTTATCCACCTGGTCTCAATACAGCACTCTCATTTAAACCGTTTTTGTGATGGGGTAAGGTGGGATGAAATTAGTAAGGTACAATTTATTAATTGAAACAACACTGAATGCTTTGTCACATGCTTCTATATCCGTATGTCTCATATATGATACATACAGGACTTTTCTGATAAGCCTTCCTGTATTCTCAGCTTACTAGTCCGACAGGTGGTATCTCTCAAACATCCACTAGATGGGGCTACTCCCCATATGTGGTGATAAGGATACAGGGCATTACTATTGGCCTCGGGCCTCTCTACCTCCCATTGCTCCACCTTAACTGTGATCAATTTAATTGCAATGTACATTGTTAAAATTGCACTGAGCCCATGCATATATGTTCTATGTTTAGGGATTGATCTCTGCATGGGCGTTTTTATATAAATGCATGTATTAAATATTTTAACTATTTAGTCCTTATTGGACCACTCTTTATGCTTTCCCCCCATTTCCGGGACCATCTCCGCTGTCTATTGGTGGCGGGTGCCTTAGGTGGGGGGACTCGGACGTCCCTGCTCAGGGGGCGGAGCTGTCTTTTTTCCACCCCTACCTGCCCTTCACGCCAATGAGCGGAGTTTGAGCAATGCGCGCGCACCCTGGGGGATGAATGCGCACGCGTCCGCCCCCTGGGTGCGCGCGCATTCTGTGCAGGGACGTCCGGACCGGAAGCAATGCCGGAGGTCAACTGTAACCTTATTGCTTCCGGTGGGACCACACAATTCAAAAGATGGAGGCGCCGGTGCTGTCTGATAGATGCATCCTGCTGCCATCCATCGTGACGGGCGGACGCACACTCACCCGACCAGGAGCTACCTCAGGCCTCTCCCTTCTACCTCCCCACTTAGGGGTAAGTCTACATTTATTTGAATATTTATGCCTCTGTTTGCGGCTATATATCTTGGGGGAAGACTGCTATGTGCTAAGGGTGAATTCAGTAACAGCGTCCTCTTATCACTGAAGAGCTTTGATGCATGGCTCTGTGTAACTACTCTATCAAAATATTAGCATTGGGACGCAAGGGATCTAGATCTGACTGATCACATGCATTGTATCCAATATTCATTATTTTTCAAATGTGAGGATATTTGTCTTCCCCCTAATGCAATGGGGAAGTGTCCCTAGCATTTTTTGCCCCCTTGACCATGGATAGGCTGCCCCTTATCTCTATGAAAATGCTTCTAATAGATTCAAGTGAGTGTGTGGTCAGTATTTGTTAATAAATGAGAAAATATCACTGCTAGTTAGCAGTACTGTTTATAAATCTTTAAATTTTAGGAACTTATTGGTTTCCTGTTTCTTGTTTCAGTACGGGTTACCAGTTTGTTCTGCCCTTTGTTCTTGCTCTGTGGTCCAGTCCTCCTACTGGTATTGTCCATCTGGGATCTGGCACCCAGGGACAATCCGCACCAGTTGGTTTAGCGGTTGATGCTCGGTAAATGGTGGTGATTGCTCTATTCTTCTGAAATCTTATTAGTAGGTGAGAAAAACTCTTTGTAACAAATACCGTATTCTTGAAATTATTGTTATGATCTCATTCCATGTATGACCATTATGTAACTCAAGATTGTCTGTTATTTATGCAGTTATAATGAATCAGTGATATCGTGTCTAGCCCTGATGAAGCGAAAAGTTCTTTGCGAAACATGTTGGCTGATAGTCACGTATGAATTCTGAACTTCACTACTGGATGGTCATATGCTCTTATATATGTCACTTTTTGTTATACTGTTTAATCATGTCAAAATAAAATTTGTATTTTTATTAACTGGTTTGATCTTCACCTACTATTGATGGACATAGCAATTTCCCCTAAAAAATCCCATTTACCTTGAGGAAGGGGGCTTCCCTCTTCTCTCTTTCCTTTTATGATGTCTATTAGGGATTGGGAAATCTGTCCGAATTATCCCCTGGTTTAGTCCAACCATCTTTTTTCAATAAGCATCTCAATACTAAAAATCATTTACATTTAACTGCTTTCATATGACTCCAACTAAGAGCCACAGCATACATATATGTATAAATATTAGAGTAAAATACAGATCTCCAATAATCATAACTGTCAAGGTAAATTGGATCTGATACATAATGTTAAAAATCAATTCCATACAGTCAAAAATTATTAATAAAGCAATTAAGGTCTACTTCAATATTTAACCCTCTAGGGAAAAGACATTTAAGCAAAAAGATCCACCGGGTCTCACTTTGGGACAAATCCCTCACTCGGATCGACCCCCTCCATGATGAATACACAATCTATTCCACAGAACTGTAATAAACTTGGATCCCGATCATGTTTTTCTTTGAAGTGTAGAGACACACTATGGTATTTAAAACCTTTTTTAATATTAGCTAGATGTTCTGCAATCCATACCTTTAAAAGTGTTTTGGTGCGCCCCACATGGGCACCATAACAGGTACACTACAGTTCCCTAGTGCGTGCAGGATTCTGGTAATTTATACGTTGCCGAATATCCATAAGGATGCACTACTTCCACCAGCACGTCCAATTGTTAATGGTATAGGGTCAGTAACAGCGAGATTGGGAGAGTTTTTAGATAAGTTTCTCCAACCTAGTGTGAAAGTCACCAAGGCATATTTGAAGGATACATCTGATTTATTACAACTACTAGAAGGAGTGAAGTTAAATCCCTCTTCTGAGGCTTATTTGGTGACTGCTGATGTGGCTTCCTTATACACAATCATTCAGCATGAATATGCTGCATTGGCATTGAATTGGGCGTTGAGTAGAAGGGATGATATCCCACACACACAGAAGTGTTTCCTGGGACAGGCATTGGATTTTTGCATGTCACATAATTATTTTTGGTTTAGTGGCCATTTCTTTCCACAGCAGGTTGGCGTAGCTATGGGAGCGAAATATGCTCCCAGCCTAGCCAACCTGTTTATGGCTGAATGGGAGGACAGACATGTGTTTAGCAGACAGATACCCCAATTAAGGTTCTACCGCAGGTTCATAGACGACCTCTTGTTCATCTGGGAGGGGTCTGAGGAATCTGTGGTGGAAATTTTGGAGGGTCTGAACAATAACACAAATAACATTAGACTGGAGTACCAAATCAATGAGAAATGTGTTAACTTTTTAGATGTGACCATTGAAAAATGTAGGAATGTATTAAGCACCAAAGTGTATTTCTAACCGACAGATCGGAACAGTTATTTGTCCATTAAGAGTGGACATCATCCAGCTTGGATTAGAAATATTCCAAAGGGACAAATGCTTAGGGATCACCGGAACTGTGCACAACAGGAAGATTTATACAGGCAAATACATTTAAAGAGAAATTTGTACAAAAGGGGTATAAAGAAAACACTCTGGAGGAAATAATTCAGAAGGTAGCTAACATTCCAAGGGAACAATGCTTAAGAAAAAAAGAAGATCTAATACCAAATGACCAACATCAGTAGGGGTTTATATCAAGTTTCCATTGTCAATACAAGGAAATTGAAACTATTTTCAAAAAATATTGGCATATTTTATGTAGAGATAGACATTTGGGGGAGGTTTTACCAAATCAACTGAAGTTCATTTATAGAAGGGCACCGAATTTTAAGGGACCGGGTGGTGAGGAAGATTTTGGACCCACCGGGCCAGCAAATGATAAAAATTGATTTAAAAGGTTTTTACTCGTGTAAGAATCATGTAGGAAATGCATATGTTGCAGAACGGTAAAGATCAGCAACAGAGGCATGACCAAAATCATGAATATTGATCAAGAAACCTTTTAAATAAATGAATTTATCACATGTAATTCATCTCATGTAGTGTACCTGTTATGGTGCCCATGTGTTTTTTTTTATATGGGGCGCACCAAAAGACTTTTAAAGGTACGGATTGCAGAACATCTAGATAATATTAAAAAAGGTTTTAAATACCATAGTGTGTCTCTACACTACAAAGAAAAACATGATCAGGATCCAAGTTTATTACAGTTCTGTGGAATAGACTGTGTGTATTCATCGTGGAGGGGGTCAAACCGGGTGAGGGATTTGTCCCAAAGAGAGACCCGGTGGATCTTTTTGCTTAAATGTCTTTTCCCTAGAGGTTTAAATATTGAAGTACACCTTAATTGCTTCATTAATAATTTTTGACTGTATGGGATTGATTTTTAACATTATGTATCAGATTTACCTTGACAGTTATGTTTATTGGAGATCTGTATTTTACTCTAATATCTATACATATATGTATGCTGTGGTTCTTGGTTGGAGTCATACGAGAGCAGTTATATGTATATGATTTTTAGCATTGAGATGCAGAGATGGAGTGAAGAGAGATGATGTTGTCCGCTGTTGGTGCCTACAAGTGGACACTCATAAGTGGATTTCTAATTCCATTCACTCCATAGAGTTATATGTATTCTTTTTATTTATATTGTATATATTTATTATGCATTATGAATTTCATTTTAAAAGTGATGATATACACTTTAATTAATGTTTTTGTTCAAGCCCAACTATTTATCTAATTTTAGGAGATGTAGTTTATTCATTACACTCTGCGATTTCCTAAAAAAAAAAGTGCACCTGTAATGTGATTTTCTAACTTTTTTTGGGGGGCTGCTGGGTTGTCATAGCGAGTATAGAACATAGAAAGCCATATAGAGCATCTTGCACTAGTGTGACTTCATATATATTGTGTCTAGTGCTGCCATATAGCGCTGTAATGTCGATGTGTTGCGGTGATGGGGACACGGGGAGTGTGCATGTGCGGGATTTTCATTTCCGCCACTAACTTGGTGTGAAGGGTATAAAAGGATTGATTGTCGTGCCGTACAGTCAATCCCATAATTAAGACGCGATATGCTGTACCAGGAAGCGAGGTTCAGGTCTGAGGTGTGGGTGAGATTCTGTTAACTACCGCACACCTCTGGTCTGCTGTGACCGTAACACATCGATATAGAACTGCATTTTTTTGCTTGCCTTGGATTTTATTAATGTGAGTGTAATGGTGGAAGATCACTTATGCCACGTACACACGGCCGTACTTCCCGACAGAAAATGGGAGCTTTCGGTCGGACATTCCGACTGTATGTATGCCCCATCTGACTTTTTCTGTCGGCATTTCTGATGGACTCAGATATAGAACATGTTCTAAATCTTTTCAACGGAGTTTAGCCCGTTAGCAAGTCCAGCCGTGTGTAGAGTGTATTAAATTGTTTTTACGTTATTACGCTATTGGAGCACCTTTTATCATTTACATGTGGAGAGATCCCTTACATACACAGTTGGAGGTTGGAGATTGTGTTTAACCCCATCTGTGGGGTCCAAGCACGAGAGTGTGAGGCATATTTTATCGGTAAGTGCGGTGTCTGAGGGGAGCAGAATCACAAACACAGAGGTGTGGTGGATGATTAGAAGAGCATTTCACTGAAATCACCATTGGAACTGTTTTATTTTTATTTTTACACTTATTGATATATATTTTTTTGGCTTTTTCTCCTTTTTTTCTTTTTTTTTTTTTGTATGGACTTTTTCACAAAATGGATATACTTAAAAAGAAAATATATATACATTTTTTCACTTGTCACAAGGGTGATATATGTAGTATATTAGTTGTTGTGTTTATAAGTTATATTGTTTTTTCACTTGATACATGGTGTTAACAATAACTGAGGCGCATTTATTATTCTCAGCGAGTGAGTTTATGTATCGCATATAATTTTAGTTGAGCGCCACTATTTTTTCTCACTATTTTAAGTGTCAGTAGAGGGTTAAAATACCATTCACATATTTTATTACATCAAGTGGCAGCTGTACACACCAGGGTCAGTTTGTCCAGGAGCGCAGTGGTGGGGCTTCAAGTGTGGGCGGTTTTGATCTTGGGGACCATCAGTATAAAAAAAAAAAAAAGTGTAAAAATAAACTAATAAGATGTGGAGTCCATACACTTGCATTGCTAAAATGTGGTATTAAGGGCAGCCACACCAAAATCGCAAATATATAGAAAGAGAGGTAGCACTCCCAACAGGTCAGAAATATATTGCAAGTAAATAACATTTTTTTAGACTTTCTAAGTTCCAAATGTGATTCTATTTTAACATCCCAACAAATCAGAATCTTTGACAGATAAATAATATTAATGATGTTAAGGGCTCATTTACACATGCTCTTCAGAGGGTGTTTCACAGGCAGTGAGGAGGCAATTTACCCCTAAAAACACACACCATTGTGCTGCAACCGCGTGCAATGCAGTAGTAGCACGGCCCCGTTCAGGTGAACGAGAGGCACAAAAGCAAATACAATCTTTGCCCACCAGCAATGCAAACCATCGTGACCGCACATGTGAACACTCCCATCTGCTGCCTTTGCAGCTCAAGAGGGATTGATTGGGCATTGGTAAAAACGTAGCTCAGCCATGTATTTTTACCTTGCCCCAACCCCTAGTGTAAACACGGCCTAAAAATCCCAAAGGTGATCCTATTTTGGAGCCCTGTACAGGCTGCAGATGAGAAACAACAATTTAAACACTGCAGGTCAGAAAGATGAATACTGTATAAGGGTAAAGATGTCAGTCTTGATTTTTAGATTCTCAAAAGAAAAGGTATCCAAGGTGATATCCATATGACAACATGGTTAAAATCCAGATATCCAGTGAATATGTACTGAAATGTCAGAGAAATAAATAAATATATATCCAAAAGTACTAATAGTAAAAATATGAAATTACCTATCTATATGCATCTATAATACAATAATATTAAGTACTAAAGCATTTAATATTGACTTCATTATTAACATCATATTTTCTGCTTATTTCAGGCCACTGTTTCATTCAAGTTTGACGTGCCTGAGCAATCCCCGCTTTTATGTAGCGCAGTGTTTACATGCATAAGCCTGCTAATAAAAGCAACACTATTGAATAGTGGACTGGCGCCCCACCAGTCAGAAAGCCTCTTACACCATTATGCAGTACAAATTAGTCATCCAAACAGGCAGATCAATACTACTGCAGTCAATTTGCTTTGTAGTAACTGCAAAATATGCAGAGTTGAAAATGATGTTATCACTATACTTCTGACAATATTCTTATAAAAATAGTGCTATGTTTTGGCTGTTTTCTGTGGCTGAACTATTATATCCATAGTCAAAAAGTATTCTGAATGTAATATGCACAACAGAACTGCAGATCAATTATGTTTTCATATCTTAAGGGCAAATGCTATGTGTAGACTACTTATAGCAAAAGGTACACCACTTTGTTTCTGCCTATAATGTTTTACAGATATGCTAACAGCAGCCTGATAAAGTATATGGAAAAGCACAAGGTCAAACCTGACAGTAAGGTTTTTCTTTTGGTAAGTGAATGATGCAAAAAAAAAAACTCAAATGTTTTGGTATAAAATTGTACCCCATTTAACATCATTTGGTAAAGCAGTTGAAAGAGGTATGATTTTCAATGCTCCGTGAACTGTGTCACCATTCAGATTTTCAGTGAAAAGTAAATCTGAATTGGCTGTTATTGAAGGTTATTTATTTATATTTTGGATTGAAACTTCTGTTTTGAGTCTTTTGGAAGAGACAGACTTGTACTTTGAAGTTTGACTAGTGGTATAGTTTAGACCCAAAAATATTTTCTTGGAAACAGTGCACAAATAGAATAGCAATTATAAAAAAAATCAGTTGTAACCTTAATCCAAAACTATGGCAACAAATTCAATGGTTTAGGAGCCATTGTCTTAAGCCAAACCTATGGTCCCCAATCCAGTGATTTAGGAGCCATTACCTTAATGTAAAACTATGGTCCCCAATCCAGTGGTTTAGGAGCCATTACCTTAATGTAATACTATGGTCCCCAATCCAGTGGTTTAGGAGCTATTGCCCTAATCCAATACTATGGTTCCTAATCCAGTGGTTTAGGAGCCATTATCTTAATTTAATACTGTGGTCCCCAATCCAGTGGTTTAGGAGCCATTGCCTTAATTTAATACTGTGGTCCCCAATCCAGTTGTTTAGGAGCCATTACCTTAATTTAATACTGTGGTCCCCAATCCAGTGGTTAAGGAGCCATTGCCTTAATTTAATACTGTGGTCCCCAATCCAGTTGTTTAGGAGCCATTACCTTAATTTAATACTGTGGTCCCCAATCCAGTGGTTAAGGAGCCATTGCCTTAATTTAATACTGTGGTCCCCAATCCAGTGGTTAAGGAGCCATTGCCTTAATTTAATACTGTGGTCCCCAATCCAGTGGTTAATGAGCCATTGCCTAATTTAATACTGTGGTCCCCAATCCAGTGGTTAATGAGCCATTGCCTAATTTAATACTGTGGTCCCCAATCCAGTGGTTTAGGAGCCATTAAATTAGGAGTCCCTCTTCTCTGTTTTCTGTTTGTTGTTGCAACACCCTTAGCACTTACAATATAAACAATTTAATTGACAGAATATCATATGTATTTATAAAATATTTAAAAGTATTAGTGTTTAATAATATCTTATATTTGTTTGTTTTGTTACATTCTTTGACTCACTATCATGTTATCCTTGAGTTTGGCACACTTATGCCGTGTACACACGGTCGGACTTTTCGTCTACAAAAGTCCGACAGCCTGTCCTACAGACTTTCGACTGACTTTTGGCGGACTTTTGGCGGACTTGCGGCAGACTTTCTTACGAACGAACTTGCCTACATACGATCACACAAAAGTCCTACGGATTCGTATGTGATGACGTACACCGGACTAAAATAAGAAAGTTGATAGCCAGTAGCCAATAGCTGCCCTAGCGTGGGTTTTTGCCCGTCGGACTAGCACACAGAGGAGCGGATTTCTGGGTCCGGCGTAGTTACGACGTAAAGATTTGAAGCATGTTTCAAATCTAAAGTCCATCAGATTTGCGGCTGGAAAAGTCCGCTGAAAGTCTGGGGAAGCCCACACACGATCGGATTGTCAGCCAGCTTTAGTCCGTCGGCGTCCGTCGGACTTTTGTAGACGAAAAGTCCGACCGTGTGTATGCGGCATAACTCTAGATCTCTAATCCAGATTTATTTGTCCTGAAAGATGATATAGCTATGTAACTATATATTAATTTAACAAATAACTTACTCTCACAAACACTTGTGCATTTCGCAACATACCTAGTCAAACAAATTTTTCACAAACTTTGAAACATTTTATAGATTCCGATTTCTGTAGAAATATTTGCTGTTTTGTTGTGTTGAGATAACAACGGTTGTTCTGTGCATATTTAGCTTGACAGGTAACAGTATATTCACTGAGAGCAGCTCTGTGCTTCAGTTTCATTAGACTGCTGTGTCAGAACCATTAAGTCTCGGCATGGTTTACATTGTCATGCAGAATGTGCTTACATACACATGTTCTAAAACTAAGTGCACTAATGTCTAAGATTCTTTATCCATTTACTCTACGTTTCCCAGAAATCATACACTTTTCCAATAATCACATAGTAAGTAATGCTAAAGAGGAAATTAGAAGTATTTTTTATACCTTAATTAATTATTCAGATCCACATTTGGAGCTTTGAATATGACTAATAAATCATTGATCCACAAAAGATTTGCAGATTTGAATATCTCAGATTTTATTTTGAAAAAGTAAAGCTAAGCATGCTTCATATTTATGCATGACTTGTGATGTCTGTCCTCAGGGCTGCACCAAGGTAGGATGTGTGTAAATCACAAAAACATGCACCAAAAAGTACACTAAAGTATTTGCAGATTCTGAACAAATTGTAACAGCACTTTAATGCAAGCCCTCATTCACCTTTGTATCAATTAGGAAGCATCATTAGAAAAACCTTTAGAGAATAATGATGCCTGTCTAGTGCAGAACCTGTGTAGCTTCAAAGTGGTATTAAACCCAAAAGTAAAAAGTTATTATATTGCAGCTTATCATTTCTTAGATGTGATGACTGCATTAGTTTTCTTTTATAGGCTTGCTTTCTTCTATTTTCATCTGGTGATTCAGCCAGTGAGTCTGTTGTTTTTCAAAATAACAAGCTCTCCAGCAGAATGTGTCAGTCACAGAGATGAGACAAACCATTTAACGCTAGCAGGGGAGCTTACAATGATCAACCTGTATTTACGTAAAACCTTTATCCCAAAATGAAAAAAACTGTTTGCTGTAACTGATTATAGCGTATTAGCTGGAGTTTGCCTTCAACTTGTTAGTGTATTTGAATCTGCTAGTCCAACATTGTCCTCTCCCCAGACTGACAATGCTGCTCTCCAAACGTACCCCCTGTGCTCATTCATCCAGGGTGGGGGCATTCTAATACAGAGATGTGTTACTGGCCAGATCATCAGGTGAAAACAGAGGAAAAAGGTGTAAGAAAAAGAAAACGGATCCAGCCATCACATCTGATGATTGGTAAGCTGCAATGTATTACATTTTTGATTTTGAGTTTAATACCGGGCGCCCTATTCCCCCTGTAGCCAGAACAACAACATAGCTGGGAAGAAGAAGGCTACTTGTTTTAGCCACAAGCATATTCCCAAGATATGCAGTGGCAAGAGAAATGCAGAGGGAAAGAGGGCGCCCCCCCCCCCCACCACCACCACTTGTCTCGAGAACGTGCTTGAAGCCAAGACAAGCAGTCATTATGAAGCGGCCATCTCCTTCCTAGCTATTATGTTGGACTGGCCAATGGGGAGTTGTGCTTAGTTCGAACTTATAGCTGCATTTAGGAACCACCCAGTGTGAATCGTGCCTAAATAGAGAAATAATACAATTACAGATAACAAGACATTTGTGAGCAAACAACACTTTTAGGGCTAGTTTACACTTGCTTCAAAACAAGGCTTCATACACACTTTGTTAAAGCTCTCTGAATGCCAATCAAATAACCCCCGTCACTAAATAAAATAGTTAGCTTACAGCCCTGTTTACACCTTGCCGTTGCTAGATGCTTCGGTGGGGCTTCGATGAGGCTTTTTTGGGGCTTCGATGAGCCTTTGGTGGGGCTTCAATGAGGCTTTAGTGAGGCTTCGTGGGGCTTCGATGAGGCTTCGGTGGGGCTTTAGTGGGGCTTCAAGCGAGCTTTGCCATAAACTTCTATGGAGGCTTTGAAGACGCTTTGAAGCAAAACTAAAGTGACATGGGGTATAATTTTTCAAGCGAAGCGAAGCAAAAGCAAGGTGTACACAGGACTGTAAGCTAACCATTTTTTCTTTATCGTACATCACGGGACACAGAGCAGCCATAATAACAAACTGGGTTATACGCCACCAATAGGTGAATGGACACTGGCAAACCAAAAAGACAGGAAGTCCTCCCCTATATAACCCCTCCTACACAGGAAGTACCTCAGTTTTTTCACCAGTTTTTTGTAAGGTGATGGTCATGGTTAGAGAAGCTCTCCATGATGTAGCTAAGAGAATGGCCTTGGAACAGATCCTAAAGGATTTAAAGGGCTATATAATCGGATCCATCCGGACGGTGATACACTAAAATGGATGGTACCCGAATCTCGTTTACACAAGAAGATTACAAGGTATTGCCTGTAATGTGAGCCTTTGGGCATTGGACCCTGGGATCCGGACCCTTGGTAAGAAAAAACCCCAAAGGAGATCCGGCAGAGTGCTTTACAGGTCCAAGGGAGTGGCCCCATATTCAAGGGGACCCGGTCCTTGAAGGTGCATAAGACAGAACCCGCCGTGATGGGGGAAGATTGGAATCTAGCTTTTTAGCAGAATCCTGCGGGGGGACTGGTAAGTGTTTAAAAACAACAACAAAAAAACTCTTTTTGCACTTGTTTAAACCGGAAAATATATTTGCAGTCTCTTACTTTTTATAGGACCAGCTGTCATATTTCTTCTGTCCACTGGGGGCAGTGGTGTTGCGGTGCGGCGGTGCTTCTCTGTGGAGGCTTCCAGCCGGGATGATCTTCACAGGAGGTGGGCGGCTCTTCAGATTCCCCTGCCCCTGTACACCTAGTTCCTACTCTGGCGCCTTCGATGGCCCTTTTCCGCCGCTATTTATGCGGCCATAGAGGGCGTGCACGGGAATGGCACGACGAGTGTGCACGATGGACATGCATGTAGGAGGGACGCGATAGGTGGACAGGACGCTGCGAGCGTGCACATGGCAAGCATGCACGCCGAACATGGGCAGAAGCGGCCATATTAGGAGCTGTTCCAGTCCAGGCTTCTGTAAGCAGGCTGGAAGGGACACAGAGCGGCGTCAGCTGGGCACGTGAGTCACTGTGGGTGGATGGACCAGGAAACTGCAGGTCCTGTAAGAGCTGTGTACTGCAAGGGCTAAGTGTAGTATTTTGCAGGACGGTTGAAGAGCTTAAAGTGGGGTTTTATTATCTCAGGTTTTGTCTCGGGCATGTCTTCCCAGAAAAGGAGTGGGGGAGGCACAGCAGGAAGGGGTGCAAATGCACCACCATCGGTATTGGAGGATGCTAGCCTTACATCTGCTGTGTTTAACTCTCCTGAAAGACCTGAGGCAACTGGCCAGTCTGAGCCATTACGGTTGGCAGGCATTGTAGCAACAGCTAATGCTTCTGCCTCAACTTACAACACAATGGACAACTTAGCATCAGCTTTAGCTGGGCTGGAGGGAAAAATAGCAGGTATGATTGCTCAGCTGAGCCCCCACCTGCATTGGAACAGGATTGGGCATAAGAGGTGGAAGAAGTGGCAGTAAATGACCGGGAAGAAGGTCAGGCCACAGACTCCACTTCTGAGGAGTCAGGTTCTGAAGAACCATTTTCAGCCTCTCAATCCCAGAGACTGCTAATCCAGTCCCTCACGAAGATGGTCTGATCAGGATTTAAATTGCCGCCTGTAGAGGTCCCTGAGGTTTCCTTTTCTTCTTTAGGATCTCTGCGGCCTCCACAGAGTGCGCAGGCATTTCCCTTGCATGCGTTGCTAGAGCAGATTGTGTATGCTGACTGGGATCACCCTGATAAACTTTTTATTTCTCCTAAAAGGTTTGCACTTTTGCATCCTATGGAGGAAAAGTTTATGAAGAAATGGAGTATGCCATCAGGTGAAGCGGGTAACCAAGACTGTTCCCGATCAGGGGGTATCTGCTGAGGATTTGGCACAGTTACGCTCTTAAGGATTCCACACAACAGGTGTCCCGGTTGGCCCCGCTATCAGTACATATGCGCAGGATTCTTTGGTTAGCTGGTTTCCCCTTTAACGGGGAGCAGCTATTTGGAGAAGATCTGGATAAATATATTCAGAAGATTTCAGGGGGTAAAAGTGCGCTTTTACCAGTTAAGAAGAGGAGCAGACGACCTTCCTTTAAGGTGTCTAGTGCTTCTACCCAGCACTTCTAATTTCAGGCAGTTTTGACGGCCTCAGCTGTCCGGGTCTAGGGGAAAGCCTCAAGGCCAGAGGCAGAAAAATCCCTGGGCCCAGAGACCCCCTAAAGTCAGTCCCAAGCCCTCCTTATGAAGGGGCGCCCCCACTCACGTGGGTGGAGGGTGGGCTATTAGAGTTCTCAGTTGCCTGGGAAGAAGTGATCCGAGACAGGTGGGTTATTTCTGCGGTGTCTCAGGGGTACAAAATAGAATTCCGGAGGCTTCCCCCCCTCTCAGTTCTTGAGGTCCAACATCCCCATAAATCTGGTAAAGAAAAAGTATTTTCTTCAAGCAATAGATCATCTAAGGTCACAAGCAGTGATTTCAGAGGTTCCAGCCAACGAGAGATTCGGAGGCTTTTGCTCAAATCTTTTCATAGTCCCAAACCTGAATGGAGATGTAAGGCCTATTTTGAACCTCAAGGCCCTAAATCAGTTTCTAAACTCTTTCTGGATGGAGTCAATTTGTTCAGTTGTGGCCTCCTTGCACGGAAAGGAATATATGGCGTTCATAGATAGACATCAAGGATGTGTACCTACATATGCCACCTGCAGATCCCATCAAAGGTTTCTGCGATTCGCAGTAGGGAACCAACATTTTCAGTTTGTGGCGCTGCCCTTCGGGATAGCCACGGCACCTTGTGTATTCACAAAGGTACTGGCTCCGATATTAGCAGTTATAAGATCTCAGGGAATGTCGGTTGCAGGATACCTGGATGATCTATTACTGATAGATCAAATGGTTCCAGACCTGAAGCAGAGTGTAGCCCGGGCGGTTCAATTTTTGGAACGTCTGGGCTGCGTTTTGAACTAGTCAAAATCGGCCCTGCAGAATATTAGACACGATAAAGGCAAAGGTTTTTTTGGCACCATGGAAGGTCAGAGCCATGAAAGACCTCGCCCAGGTCATAAAAGGTAAAAAATATCCTACCATTCGCCTGTGTATGAGGCTACTGAGGAAAATGGTGTCCTCATGCAAAGCAGTCCACTCCAGACCACTACAGAACAACATTCTGTCTGTCTGGAACAAGACTGTCCAGGCTCTGGACTGGCACATGTCTCTTCGGCTGAAAGTGCGTCAGAGTCTCAGTTGGTGGATGATAACCAAGAATCTGGTAAAAGGAAAGTCCTTTTTGCCTGTGGTCTGGAGGGTGGTGACGACAGATGCCAGTCTCTCTGGATGGGGGGCAGTCCTAGAGTAAGCCACCATCCAGGGATGGTGGTCCTGGAGAGAGAGGGACTTGCCTATCAACATTTTGGAGATTCGGGCAGCTCGCTTGGCCTTAAGCTTCTGGACTTCCAGACTACAGGGATGTCCTGTGAGGGTCCAGTTGGACATTGCCACGGTTGTGGCATACCTCAGTCACCAGGGAGGCACCAGGAGTCAGACAGCCCAGAAGGTAGTGGATTGCATACTGACCTGGGCAGAAAGATTTTTTCCATCCCTATCAGCAGTGTTTTTTCTGGGAGTAGAGAATTGGCAGGCAGACTTTCTGAGTCTCCAGCAAATGTTTCCAGGGGAGTGGTCCCTAAATCCCGAGATATTTGCATTGATCTGCCGCTGATGGAGGTTCCGGATGTAGACCTGCTGGTGTCCAGGTTCAACAGGAAACTAGATAGTTTTGTGTCCAGAACCAGGGACCCACTTTCATTAGGGGCAGATGCCTTGGTAATTCCATGGGATCAGTTTTCCCTGATATATGCCTTTCCTCTAATCCAGCTGTTGCCAAGGCTATTATGCAGGATCCGGGAAGAGAGAAAGCCAGTGATCCTAGTAGCTCCAGCCTGGCCCAGAAGGACTGGATCTCCCACCGCACAGATTGTAAGACTGGCAGTGGGAGACCCATGGGTTCTTCCACTCTGTCCGGATCTGCTCTCGCAGGGTCCAATATTCCACCCTGCTTTACAGTCTCTAAAATTAACAGTTTGGCTGATGTAACCAGGATCTTAAAAGACTGGGGCATTTCTGGGTCAGTATTGTCTACCATGTTGAATGCTAGGAAGCCAGTCTCTAGGAGTATTTACTATAGAGTCTGGAAATCCTATATTGTCTGGTGTGAGGCCAGAGTGTGGCACCCCCGTAGATATGTCATCGGGAGAGTTCTGGCTTTTCTGCAAAAAGGAGTGGATATGAATCTGGCCTTAAGTACAATTAAGGGTCAAATTTCGGGCTTAGGCATATTTTTTCAGAGGCCTATTGCTTCTGCCTCCTTAATTCGAACATTTGTACAGGGGATAATTCATGTACTTCCACCGGTCAGGCCGCCTCTGTACCCTTGGGATTTAAATTTAGTCCTGGGAGTTTTACAGACGCAGCCTTTTGGGCCTATCCGGCAGATTCCTCTGGGCCTATTGACAAGAAAATTAGTTTTCTTGGTGGCAGTAACGTCGGCCAGGAGGGTGTCAGAGTTGGCGGCTCTGTCTTGTAAAGAACCCTGTTTGATCTTGCACAAGGATAGGGTGGTTTTACGGCCACAACCAGAATTTTTACCCAAGATAGTGTCCAATTTTCATGTAAATCAGGATATCATTCTAGCTTCCTTTTTCCTGAATCCACAGTCTGCAGAGGATAAATGATTTCATTCTCTTGATGTAGTACGGGCTATCAGGGTCTATCTGAGAATGTCGGCTCAGATGCGAAAGACGGATGTTCTGTTTGTATTGCCAGAAGGTCCCAAGATGGGACAGACAGCATCTAATGCCGCGTAAACCTAGTCGGACTTTTTTCGGCTACAAAAGTCCGACAGCCCGTCCGACAGACTTTCGACGGACTTTTGGCGGACTTGCGGCGGACTTTCTAATGAACGGACTTAACTACATACAATCACACAAAAGTCCGATGGATTCGTACGTGATGACGTACACCGGACTAAATTAAGGAAGTTGATAGCCAGTAGCCAATAGCTGCCCTAGCGTCAGTTTTTGTCCGTTGGACTAGCATACAGACGAGCGGAATTCTGGGTCTAGCAGAGTTACGTCCGTCAGATTTGCGACTGGAAAAGTCCGCTAAAGGTCCGGTGGAGCCCACACACGATCGGATTGATCTTCCGGATTTGGTCCGTCGGCGTCCGTCGGACCAGTCCGGTCGAAAAGTCCGACCGTGTGTACGCGGCATAAGTCAACTTTTTCCCAATGGATCCGCCAAGTGATTGTTTAGGCGTATGGATTAAGGGGTAAGGCCCTGCCTTTTCCAGTAAGGGCACACTCTACCAGAACAGTGAGTGCTTCATGGGCAGTTCATCATCAAGCATCGATGGCTCAAATTTGCAAGGCTGCTACTTCCCTCCCCTCAAAAGCATTGCTTGGGGACATCCCAGTTAGTTATTATGGCTGCTCTGTGTCCCGTGATGTTCGATAAAAAAATTAAGATTTTTTCTACAGCTTACCTGTAAAATCCTTTTCTTGGAGTACATCTCGGGACACAGAGATCCCTCCCCTCTTGTCTGGGAAGTTTATTGCTTGCTACAAAACTGAGGTACTTCCTGTGTAGGAGTGGTTATATAGGGGAGGACTTCCTGTCTTTTTGGTTTGCCAGTGTCCATTCACCTATAGGTGGCGTATAACCCAGTTAGTTATTATGGCTGTTCTGTGTCCTGTGATGTACTCCAAGAAAAGGATTTTACAGATAAGCTGTAGAAAAAATCCTAATATTTAGTGACAGGAGCTATACTAGCCCTTAGGGCTAATTTACACTTGCTTTGGCTTCAACACACATTAACGGCCAGTTTACACTTGCTTTAAAACAAGGCGTCGGACAGGCTTTGTTAAAGCTTTCTGAAAGCTAGTCCACTAAATAAAATGGTTAGTTTACAGTCCTGTTTACACCTTGCTTTTGCTTTGCTTTGGCTGCGCTCCAAAAATTATACCCCATGTCGCTTTAGTGGTGCTTTAAAGGATCTTCAAAGCCTCCATAGAAGTCTATGGCAAAGCTCGCTTGAAGCCCCCCGAAGCCTCATCGAAGCCCCACCAAAGGCCCATGGAAGCCCCATTGAAGCTCCACCAAAGCCTCATCGAAGCCCCACCGAAGCTTCATTGAAGCACCAAGCAAAAGCAAGGTGTAAACAGGACTGTAAGCTAACCAGGAGCTTTGACTGGCGTTCAGAGAGCTTTAACAAAGCGTGTCCGAAGCCATGTTTTGAAGCAAGTGTAAACTAGCCCTAAAGCTTATCCTTTGTAAAAGGTAATTTTATTGCTGTGAGCTTCATTAATGGGGCTAATAATTTGAATAATTCTATGACCTTTGATCCATGCAGCTTCAAAAACTTCTTACCATGGACCCAACAAAAAGGATAACTTCAGAACAGTCTCTACAAGATCTCTACTTTCAGGAGGATCCTCTGCCTACATCTGAGTATGTTTCTTTATTTGCTGTATCATGCACTTTCACAAGCATTTCTGTATTTTTTTTAATTTCACATATATTGTAAAGCCTTCACTTTTGCATTGTTATCTCTTCATGAGTGTTCTGAATCTTGTGAGCTTTGCTGCCTGCTTTACTCTTACGTAATTTGGCTTGCAAAATGCAGCATAGTGTTATTGACATTGAGGATGACATTGAAACGCTCTCCTTGTAAAAGCAATCATGTCAGAAAACCTGGTACAGCATAAGATAAGAGCCCACCATTACATTGCATATTACTGAAAATAACATTTCTGTCCTGAAAGAAAAAAAATCCTTATATATGCCTGTATCTTATATGTGAAAACATGTACCCAGAACTGCTAGGAAATACACATATGTAGATTTTTACATAAAATTTTTGTAACTTGTAATACTACTTGGTACATACTTCAATAAAAACAGAAAATAGAATAGAGATGCTTACTGAAAGCATAACTTACCAGCTGGTAGATATTACCATAGGAAAGTAATAAAATTCCTGCAAGCCTTAATCAACCCAAAGCCTAATAGATACCACTAATCAACTGCAAGAGTTACACACATCTCATAAGCTCGTGCACATAGACAAAAATAGTAAATAATACGCTGCACTTTAGAATATTACACAATAAATGCGTGCTGAAAATTAAAACAAACACATGTAGTGTTAACGTGACGTAAGTGACATATGTGATATGACAAAAGTAAAATAGAAAACAATAAATATGTCAATTAAAACATTAATATTAAAGTGCTCATGTGCATCCAGGTGCTTTTGTAACACAGATTTAAGTGTCCAGTGGTATATAGGGAACAACACTAGTCCTACTTACTGTAAATAGCAAAAAGTGCTATTGTGCAAAAATCAAGTCTTTTTATAAAACAATGCTGTGACAGTCCTGTTGAAAAAAGTGCATATGTGTGGTATCCAGTAGTAGTACTGCTGTTTTCTTTTTTATATTTTACTATTAAAAGGAAAAAAGACCAATATATTTTGATTTTTTCCCCTTACTTTGTGTTACAATCAATATGTCAGAATAGTATGAACTCCCCCTAAAATGACCCTTTTTTGGAAAGCAGTGGGAGGCTGGAGATGAAGGGGTCAATGTTCACATGGGCAGGGTAATGGAGGTGAGGGGTTATTATACAAGTCACCTGGAGACAGCATTGGATCTAACATGAAATGTGTGTGTCACTGGCGCAAAACTTGTCTTATCAATTAATATAAAAGTGATATCTGTGGCTGCTGCATCCAAAAAATTCTCGAAGGAAAAAATTGAAAGTGCTATGTGTGTGGATGCGCTGCTTACATTTGTACTCTCTATCTTATCTATGTGTATCCTATCTTTTAGACATAATCTTATTCACCATCCACCTATAAAAATTCATCACATTAAGCAACAACCATATGCAAATTATATAAATCATATAAAAATCCGGTGACATATATCACATGGTAATAAAGTCCCTTCATATATGCTTGCAAATCTTCCGTTAGATTGCCGTGATCGGCGTGCTCTTGTGTTTGATCAATTTAAAGTGACTTAGTGCTTCACCACCACCTGTGAGATTGGCCACCTTCCTGATGACGCACATTGGAATGCGAAACGCGTAGAGGCTGCTGGGAGATATTTGCACCCACGTGACCGGGAACGAGCGTGGTTGGTGAGGACGCGAACGGACACAAGGGGGGAACGCAAGCGGCACACGGAGGTTGCACAGCACACATCAGGCGAACCGGGCTGCAGCGCCCACCCGTCCCTAACTGCTGGAAAAGCTCTGTGCCGGCTCAATGGCACTTGGATATGTGAGTGCAAAGTTTTTTTATGTTTTATAAAATAAAAGTTTTAAACGTTATTGTGCGATGATCGTTTTTCATCCATTTCTATGAGGAACATTAAGGCCCTAGTATAGCTATTGGAGAAGTTCCCTTTGAGTGGAGTGGTTATCCCTATGAATGAACCAAAGGTGCAGTTTTAAAGAAATATCTGGTGAGTGGCCAATCTCACAGGTGGTGGTGAAGCACTAAGTCACTTTAAATTGATCAAACACAAGAGCACGCCGATCACGGCAATCTAACGGAAGATTTGCAAGCATATATGAAGGGACTTTATTACCATGTGATATATGTCACCGGATTTTTATATGATTTATATAATTTGCATATGGTTGTTGCTTATTGTGATGAATTTTTATAGGTGGATGGTGAATAAGATTATGTCTAAAAGATAGGATACACATAGATAAGATAGAGAGTACAAATGTAAGCAGCGCATCCACACACATAGCACTTTCAATTGGATCTAACATGTGTAGGAGAGGGAGAGGGTCTAAAAGGGTTATACACAAGACCCATTTCAAAATTTTTGAATTAAGATCGATGGGAATAGGTAAATTATGTTTGCATTTGAAGCCATTGTGTGATTTTTTGTTACCAATTTACTTCTCTTGCTATATAGGGTACTGCTGAGGGTACGGAGTTATCCAATAAAAACAATAATTCCAGCTATTAATTATTACAGGCAGCAGTTTAAGTGATAAATGGGAAAAGAAAAACACAGTGGCGTACCAAGTGGGGGGTGCGGGGGCGGGCCGCCCTGGGTGCCACACACTGGGGGGGTGTCAGGGGGCACGTTTGTGTGTTCCTATGCTTGGGCTCTTGCCCTTTCCTGTGCCGTTGTCTGTGTTTTTCAGGCCTTCCGTCTGGCTGGCTGGTGGAGCTGTCTGTCTCCCTGGATGTGGGGGTGGTCAGGGCATATAACGTTTTCCTATGCCGGATTGTGCGGGATTGGCGGGCAGCAGAGTGGGAGGTGCTGTGCCTCTGTGGTGCACTGATTGGCCATATGGGATATGATGTAGGGACCGCAATGCGGCCCTTTGCCCATGATACGGTGCTCGCACATGTGCATTGCTCTGTTTACAGCGCTTTGGCGCCAAGTTTGGTTTTCTCCATCTGGAGCATCCGGAGCAGGGTAAGAAAAAAGAAACTCTCTCCTCCTGTACCGCAGGGGAGAGACAGACAGTGAGCAGCACTGAGTAGAGAACTGCTGGAGTTAACTTTTTAAGTAAACCAGCAGATAATTGGTTGCTAGGTGATCCTAGCAACCAATTAATAGCTTGTTAATATGAAAAACTAACTTCAGCAGTTCCCACGCTCTGTTCAGCGCTGCTCACTGTCTCTCCATCTGCATGATTAAGGTAGGAAGGGACAGAGCTCAGGGGGTGTCTGTGTAATGTAAAGGGGTCCAGAGGTGCAAGGTGCTGTGTAATGTAAAGGGGTCCAGAAGAGCAGGGTGCTGTGTAATGTAAAGGGGTCCAGAGGTGCAGGGTGCTGTGTAAAGTAAAGGGGTCCAGAGGTGCAGGGTGCTGTGTAATGTAAAGTGGTCCAGAGGTGCAGGGTGATGTGTAATGTAAAGGGGTCCAGAATGCTGTGTAATGTAAAGGGGTACAGGGGGCTGTGTAATGTAAAGGGGCCCAGAGGTGCGGTGCTGTGTAATGTAAAGGGGCTCAGAGCTGCAGGGGGGTCTGTGTAATGGAGAGGGGGTACACAGTAGTGATAAAGAGATATTGAAGGATGCAGAGGTATGCAGGGGGCACAGTGGGGTGTTTTTACATTTTAACCTGAGGGGTGCCAGATATAGGATCCGCCCCGGGTGCCAAATACTCTAGGTACGCCCCTGGAAAAAGATGACAAGAAAGTGATTAATTTCAGATTAAAAATGAAGTGTTTCTAAACCCACAAGCAAACATTTATTATATTGCAATTTACCAATCCTTCAGTGTGGTGGCCGCATTCACTTTTTTTTTTTACGTTTTCCTTCATTTTTACCGGTGCCCCAAGTGTGTGTTTTGTTTTTCCAGATACCTTTATTACAAACCATTTAACACTGAGAGGAGTCCCCTCAATGGTTAGCTTTTATTCATTCCTATAAAATTAAAAGGAAAACTGTTACTGAAACTGCTTAAAAGGTTTGTTTTTATTTTGTTAGGTTGAACGTAAACTGCATCACCTTCTCTTGCATCCCTTTCTCCCTGTACTTAGTCACCTACGGACATCTTCAAGTAGTGCATGAAGGTTTGTTTAGATCTAGGGTAACAAGGGTGCAGGCAGGTGACTTCAAGTTTGGGAAATAAGAGGTTTGTGAATTTATATTGGAGAGGAAGGTACAGGAGGGTAGTTTTTAGACTGCAGGTTGGTGACTTTAGGTCAAGGAAAGAGGGGTTATGGGTGGGTGACTCCAGGTTTAGGGACTTTCAAAATACACATTATGTCAAATAGATAGTTTCCATTAATGCTGATCTGACAACACTTTCAGGAGTTCATGTTAGAAATTCAATTTTTTATTAATTGTTTATTAAACTGCTTGGTGTTTTATCAGTGTATTTGCAGGGTGCCAGATACCATACCCAAAACGTGAATTTTTAAATGAAGATGAGCCAGAAGAAAAGGCTGAAAAGGTATAGACTATATACTATAAGACATTGACATATTTGCTACATTTTATACTGTCTTTTTTTTTAGAATTAAATACTGTTTGCCAAAGTCTTAGATAGTTTGTATATCAAAAACATCCTTAGAAATTTAAAGGATAAGTTCACTTTAAAATAAATAAATGCACATTTTTTGGAGGTAAAAAAAAAAACATGAACCTATTATTTATTTTTTTGGAGCCTGAAAAGCATCGCACCAGCAATCAGCAGATTTCTGGTGTCATACAGGTCTCCTGCAGACCTGTCAGTGTATCTGTGTGCCCTTACATCCCATATGGGCAAGCAGATACGCTGACAGGAAGAATCGATGAACTACCACGGCACTCCAGAGCATCGTGGTAGCTCATTGAGAACTACAAGCCAACATCCACAAAGGATGTCGGGACTTGTAGCTCATTCATACACAGAGCTGTGTGAATGAATGATGCGGCCATGTGGGCGAATCCCCGCAGGGCCCTGGTGATTTCAATAAGTAACAGGAACTTTACCTCGTACTGTTGTCACACGGAGTGGGGAGGGTCGGGTAGTGGCTGCAGCATTGGGAACATACTAAATGTTCCACCCTAAAAACGGGTGGAACATGTAACATATTCCCAAAGGTGAACTTATCCTTTAAGCTTGTAAACTGTCAGGTTACTTAGAAAAAAAAGAACTTTGCTGAAAAGAAAACTTAATCAGACAGATATCTTGTAAAAGCCAACACGTATCAATAGAGTTGCACCCACTTCATCATGACTTAATAGAATACAATGCATTGGTTACACTCATTCTAATGCATTGGTTTTAAATGTATGGTGTATTCTACAACTTATGTGTAGGAACACTGAGCTTAGCATTTTGACAATACTATTGTATTCCAGCCAGCGAGGGCAGCTTTCATATTTCTGTCCTGACATGTTCCTAGTAAATTTGTCAGATGGCAGTGTAGTAACAAATGGACAAACAATTGCAGGCTACCCCTGTGGGGTAAAAATCTTCAAGGTAATACAGCTGCTGAAAGACTGGCTGCAGGGAAATTCAAATGATTTTTCAGGTAGGCATTGACAGTTACCACTAATTAAAGAGATGGTTTCCCTAATCATACATCGCAAGACAGAGAACTTAGTCTTACTATACTGGGTTATACTGTCACCTGCAGGTGAATTGGACACTTGCAAGCAAAGCTGTAAGGACAGTCCAGTACAACCCCTCCCACTGCCAGCATGTCTTTAGTTCTTTTGCTAGCGTCTTTGGAAGAACACACGTCTTCTCTCTGCTCTGAGAGGAACAACCATTTCCTTGTATTATTATTATTAAGATTATTATTTAGCTGTTCCATATCCACAGTGGCTTTCTTTTGCAGCTTTCTGGGTTAGGTGACTCATTAGTTTAGCCCTGGGGGACTGTATCTGGATCTCAACAGACAGGATATGCAGGGCCAGCCTGTAATGTTGCTTTGGGCAGTGGATCATATGTGAGACACTTACCTTACCACATGCTGCAACGTGTTGAGTTAGCTATAGGATGCTATACAGGTCAAGGACTGTGGCCCATCTGCCCGTGGCATTCTGTCCCCGAAGACCCCTTGGGGGTATGCCTATCAGAAGGGCAAAGACTGGGATGCCCCATGGGGGCTGCTGTTGCACACCCAGCCCACCATTTGTGACTACCTAAAGACTTGTTCATGTTCCCCCGTTAACCCATGCGTTTCCTATTTTTTCTGGAGGTTATGGTTTCTAGAGGTGGAGGTTAACATATGAAGCTACAACACTTTTAACAGCTGTCGGATAACCATGGCACCTCATTTTGTCGCACGCTCCATATGTGCATTGATTTTGGCACTGCAACACTTTTTGTACAACTCTGTACTGATTAAAAGAAAATTGTACGTTCTGGTATTGTATCAGAAAAAAATTTCTTGTCACTTTGGATAATTTCACATGAACTGTCGTGATTGGTTCTTGGAAGCTGTGTACCAATGATCAGATTATCGTACGATCACTACAAAAACTCTGCATTAATGTGTTGCATGCGTCTTACATGGGCTGTGTGGGTGGTCGTCCCCCTCCTTCCCGCTTAGGGCTACGGCATTGTCTGGCACATGTTCCCCTCTGCAGTTCTGGCTATATAGAGCTATTGCTGGCTTCCTGTGGGACCTACTCAGTGACATAATCTCAGTCAGTGATTTATAATAATAAACCAGTAAACCCTGCGCTCAGACCATAATACCATAAAACCCCAGCTGCTGGTGACTTAACACTCCCTAGTGTAGTGTATAAATATCAAAAACACAAATAAACCAGTGCTGGTTTATTTTTGTTTTTCACAATTAATCCTTACCTCTCTGTAGTGGTCTGCGAGGAACCCCTTGTTGGTAATATTTCATTGTGTACTTTTAGTACAGCAGTCTATGGCAGTGTTTCTCAACTCCAGTCCTCAAGGCGCCCCAACATGTCATGTTTTCAGGATTTCCATTATTGTGCACAGGTGATTTGATCAGCTTCACTGCCTTAGTAATTACCACAGCCGTTTCGTCTAAGGGAAATCCTGAAAACCTGACCTGTTGGGGCGCCTTGAGGACTGGAGTTGAGAAACACTGGTCTATGGTGACCCAGTCATGGACAGCCGTTAACCCCTCCTTTTTAATAGTTACATAGTAAGTCAGGAGAAGGCAAAAAACCCCCAGCAAAGCATGATCCAATTTTCTACAGCAGGGGAGAAAAATACTTCCTGATCCCCCAAGAGGCAATCAGATATTACCTGGATCAACTTTACCTGTAAATGTTAGTACCTGGTTATATTATGTACATTTAGGAAAGAATCCAGGCCTTTCACTAGCCCTTTTTGGTAATTTCTCACTAGTGCTGTTGTACTGTTGGCCTATGGTGTCCTATTCACGGATGGCTATTAACCCCTCCTGCTCTATATTGGGTCCCTGTGTACCCTTTGTTGGTAATGTCTCACTGTCTGTTTGTTCAGCTACCTAGGGTGACCTAGTTGCGCATCACCGTTAAACCCTGTTGCTCTTTAGTGGTTTGTGAGTAACATTTGTAAGTGATGTCCCATTGAATACTATTTGAACAGTGGCCTTGGTGACCTGTTCATGCATGGCCATTACTCTGCTGCTCTGCAATTGCTTCTGAGTATCCTTAATTGGTACTGTCTAACTCAGGGCTTCAAAATCTTTTTACCTTGGAGGAATCCTTGGCAAAAAAGTTTTAAATGTAAGAAAATTGATTATTTTCAGATCTACAACTCATAAAACATTGGTGTGATCAGAGAGCTGTGGATTTAACAACATTTTTTTTTAGAAATAGCACAGATGATTAATTATTGATTGAATTTCAGATAAGCACACATGAATGTCACCGGGGAAGATCAAAGGTTGGTCACCAGGGCACAGCACAGTGTGGGGGAGGGGGGTCACCAAGGCACAGCACAGGGATGCCACCAGGTCAGAGCACAGGGAGGTCACCAGAGCACAGCCCAGGGAGTCTGTAGTAGTGTTTAGTTAACTCCACATGCAGAGCGGTGCAGGAAAGCTGCTGTTACATTTCTGTTCTGGCATGCTAATCCCCGCCAATCCTCCTTTCTTTTTATCCCAGGGGATGTCACATACAAGCTCCTGGGATGGATAGAAGAAGAGAGTTAGTGAGAACCAGAGCAGTACAGTTCAGTATGCTTCCCTGCGCCACTCTGCAGGACGACTAAACAACAGATTGACTTAAAAAATGTGCTCACTTCGCTGCAACATCAGCTGGCATCACACAATGTTTCTGGCAGGCTGCACACACTGCTCTAATCCCACTCTGCCCTCTGCAGTTATGTCACAGGAGCCAGGACTATAGGGGAGGCATCAGGTATCAGTGCACCCTGGCAGTACTTGCTGTCAGTGTGCACTTAAACCATCATTGGTACATGCATCTTCCACAATATTTAAATGTGGCGGAACCCTGGTTGAGAAACTGTGGTCTAATTTTATACCATTTGTATAGCAGTTTAATGACCTGGTCATGCATGATTGTTGACCCCTGCAGCTCTGGAGTTGGTTTCTACAATGACAGCCTATTTTGCCTTAGTCAGTAGTCTTCAACCCTTCCCACTTTGTGGTCGATCTGTATTTTACAAAAAGACAAGAGAAACTACTATTGCTGGACCATTACCGACAGCTATAAAACAAAGAAAAAATACAATAACAGAAAGTATGATTATAACACCAGCCATGTATCTTTAATAAGCATTTATTGTACAAATAATAAAAATCATACAGGTATACCTATCCCAATTAAAACTCCCCATACCTCCCCCACCCTTAGGGAGGTCTCAGTGTTAAAAATTCCTGACAATGGCACCATTGTGCCCAATAGGGCTAATATCCGCAATTAAAAAAAAAATATATAAATATTTTTTTTAATTGATATGATATATATAAAAATAATAAAACAGGGATTGGCAATGTGTGTACCAAACCTGGTCCGTCTAATCCAATATAGCATACAAGAGAAGACCTAGTGCTCAAGGCACGGTGTGACCGTCTGGATTTTAAAAGGCGGACCAGGTATTCATGTACAAAAAATTATATTTATTGAAATCACACAGAAAAATTGCATTAACAAGAAGGGACAGATAATAAAGGATATATATATGTTATACAATGTTAATAGCAAAAAGATTGGATACAAACATTGGCATGGAGCTCAGCTACATTATGTGCGTTGATGGGCTAGCGAGAGTGCATGCTCTGTCAGGCGTCATGCTAAATGACACCTGACATGTTTTGGACCGTGTAGTCCATCCTCAGAGGCTTAATGTCATTTGGAGAATCGAAAAGTATTCTAGAATATCGATATAAGGAATATTAGTACAATTTAAAAATATTTTCTTATAATTTTGCTATTAGCAAAAAGCTGCATGCTTGCACATATATATTGATGTTATAGCATCAGAAATTGTACTTACATGGGGGAGCTACTTGCTGATTAAACCAGGGAAAGATGAATATTGGCTGGATTCTCCCGTGCCAGTGAGTGCAATCAAGGGAGGGGTCTGGATGTTATGCAACCCACGAGTGGCGACAGAAATACAGGAGAGCAGGAAAACCACTGCAAGAACTCTGCTGGCTGGAGTGTACACTCCTATCAATGAAAACTGGCCATTAAATAATGCAGTATGGGATTCGTGGCAGAAATAGCCAATTGTAGTGTCTCTAAAAGTGAAAAAAGAGACAACAAAAGATGATGAGGGTGCTAAGGGAAACATATTCTAAGTCAATAAGAAGTCAATAAGAAGCCAATCTGTATTGACTGCACACTATATTGAGCAAAGTTTGTCCACAAAGATAGTGGACTGAGTAAATCTATACAAAGCGTATGAGTAAAGCAGAATAGAAATAAATAACAGTTACTGCTTCCAAAGTACCTCTCTCACTCAAGCTGAGGTTGATTACTGTAAAGCAAACAGGATTCAGCTGTGGCCTGAATGGCAGAACGTTGTACCAGGTCAGTGGCTGCAACGCTCTGTCAGAGAGTTCTCTGATGGGACGGGCCCGCCCACTAGGGGCGGAGCGACATCGTGCGTCACCGGTGTGCATCCTGCCTACCTGTCCGCGCCTCACAGTGGAGCGCAAACAATAAGGAATCCATCCTGTGATGGACGGACCCCTACAGGCAAAGGAGTCCTGAGCCCCGGGCACAGTGGTGACCAGGATCTGGGGACCCCCACACACCGGGCAGCAGGATATAATGCCGCAAACCCGCAAGTCATCCACAGGCGGGACCGGGGCCGTACCGAGCCCATCCGCCCAGGGAAACCCAGCCAGATGGCCAAACAATGGCCCGGGGGGGGGGGGGGAAGCACAACTCGGTGATCAGCAAGACCGGGGCCGTACCGAGCACATCCGCCCAGGGAAACCCAGCCAGATGGCCAAACAATGGCCCGGGGGGGGAGCACAATTTGGTGGTCAGCAAGAAAAGTTCACCCATCAGCACCACGTTCGAATGATGACACAGACATCGCATTCTTAAGCATAATGGAAAATCTATACACAAGTACAAAGGAGAGTAACAATAAATGTTAGTTGACAAAAAATATATAAATATATATTTATATATAACATCTATGAAAATACATTCTAGACAAAACAAGTGTAAATATCTAGAAATTAACAATATGCTAAAACATCAGATATACTATACACTGAACTCATTCTGCTGCATATAGGGCTTTTCTTGATCTGTCAGAGTGAGCATCCATGCTGTAGTCAGTACAGTATCCCACAAGTGTAAAGTCTCTGCTCACTGAATAAAGAACGGTGGCATAGAGTGGCAGTCCCTTTCTTCAGAAAGAAGGAATGGGGGTTTGTGCAAGAAACCTGACCAGTTTTGCCAATGAAGGATTGTTGGTGCCCTATTTGAACTTAGTATCCCCATTTAGGCAGGTGTGAATAGGTACACAGAGTTGTTTAAAGCCGTGGCTAATGTGGGTATGCACACAGGGTTGTTTAAGGCCATGGCTGATGTGCATATGCACACATGAAGTTAAAGAGGCTTATGCTGGTGATGGGCACTGGACTCGGCAAGATCCTTCCTCCTGATGGTTTGGTTGTCGGAGAACACTTGTTTCCTGATCAACATTCCGGAACTCAGCATGGCGTGCTTAGCTCTTAAAACCTTCTCATCTGCATCTTCTCATCTGCATGGTCATCTGACTTGGATTCAGTGTGACTGTTCCATGGCAGTGGCCTGTCTTGACCATCAGGGAGAAATCTCATGTCTCACAAATTGCAGGAAAGCAGATCAACTTTCACTTTCAGTGGGAATTTCCATGCCAGCCTTGACTACTTTGCTCGTTTCAGGCATGGAAACTTGGCAGGTGGACTTCCTCCATTGTCAGTGTCTGGACTCGGGAGAATAGCCTTCACTTTGAGGTATTCTGAAATTCTGTTTCAGGTGAGCGATGGTGGATGTGTACCTTCTAGCTTCCAGGATTAGTTATGAAATAAACAGGTTTGCCTTCAGTTCCAGGGATCCTCTAGCCTTCACAGTGCATTCTCTGGTGCTTCCGTGGGATCAATTCTACCTGATATAAGCATTTCTCCTCTGATTCTCCTTCTTCAACTGCTCTGCAGGATCAATTTAGAGGGTATTCCAGTGATACTCCTTCCATTAAACTAGCCAAGGAGGATTTGGTACTGGGACCTTGTTCAGGTTTCTGAGGGATTGTCTGTGGGCTTTCCTGGATTATCTGGATTTTCTGCCTTTGGGCTGGTTTCTCATCTTGGTTTTGGGCTCATTTACAAACGTGTATTTGTATATCCAGGCAATCACATTTAAGTCTACTGGAATGCAGCATGGACACAGGCATTTTTGTGGGGCCCTTCATACCGGGTATTGTTCACATTGTTTTTCCTGCATTTTTCCCAAAGGGTGTGCAGGATCTTGCCTTGTTTTCTGTCAGTTCTTCTTGACCACCCATTGAATTTTTCAAGGATAATGTTCTGTCTATCCTTACTCGCAAGGGTGCCTACCTTGTCGATTTTGGGAGGCAAGTTCTAAGTTGGCGCCCTTCACCATACATGTCCTTCAGATGGACAAGGTTGTTTGGAGGTTTGTTTGTTTTTTTTTGTAATTTCAAGGCTGTCACCTGGACTTTTGCTCATTCTTTTTACCGGGTGCTTGTTAAGTCCCAGCTGACACTCAGGCAGATCAGTTGAGCCATTTCTTTTGGCTTTGCTTGTACCCACCTCTCATCTGGATTGCTTTTGGATGTCCGAGTAGTATAAGTCTAAGTTCCTGTGCCCTGTGATGCACCATTAAGAAAATGTGATTTATTTTTTTTTACTTGCCTGTAAAATCTATTTGTGTACAACACAGGACACAAGTCTCCCCCCCCCATTTCAATATGCCACTCACCCTATGGACTCGATCACTTGATCTAAGCAGCTTCACTGGGCATGTGCTACAGCCTACATTGCCTGGCACAGAAGGCTTAAAGTGGTAGTAGATTTGTAGGAAAAAAAAACTTTCTCCCTGCAAGGTAAAGGCATAATGTGCTAGTATGCATTAACACTAGTAACACTATGCATATTAACACATTATGAAAGACTTACCTTAAAACGAAGCCCTCCAACGGCCTGCTGTCACTGCTGCAGAGGCTTTCATCTTCTCCCAGATTCGTGGGCTGCAGCCGCTTGAATGGCCAAGCCGCAATGACGTCACTCCCGGCCGTAGCACATAGCTCTGAAGGAACGGCACGGGTATAACATCACCGGCTGTTAACCAGGCGAATATCTCCTCAAACGGTGCAGGTTTAGGAGATATTCCTTTAACCTACAGGTAATCTTTATTATAAGCTTACCTGTAAGTAAAAATCGGAATCCTGGGTTTACAACCACTTTAAAGCAGTATTAAACCAAAAATAAAACTGTTTGCAACTCTTTTTAAAGTGTTAGCTGGAGTATGGTTTAGTTATTGCGTCTAAATATGCTAGTACATCTAATACCCCTCCCCCAGATTAACAATGCTGCTGTCCAAAAGTGCCCCTGTGCTCTTTCATCCAGATTTGAGGCACTCTAATACAGAAAGTATGTTACTAGCCAGATCATCAGATGAAAACAGAGTTTAAAAAGCTTCCCAATAAAGAAAACTAATACAGCCACCACATCTAATGATTGGTAAACTGCAATATAATACATTTTTGTTTTTGGGCTTAATACCACTTTAACCCTTCCCTCTCCAGCAGCAGAGGTCGAAAGTACACCTTGGGGGACATAACACATGGCAGGTGACAAATGCAAAGGTAAGGGGACAGATGACCTTGCTAACTCTGACTCAACACATGGTTCTGGGGAAGTGAGGGCCCTAGTACCAGCAACTGCTCCTCTGAAAAATCTTCTGATTCAATCCCGACAATCCTTCACTGCAGGTTATCCTCCGAGTATCTTATACAGCAGCTGATTCGGGAAGAGCTCGCATGACGAAATGCGTAGGAGGGGCAAGGACGCTGATGTCACCGTACAAGCTAGGATCATGCTCGCGGTATTGAGTAGCAGCCGGAGACATTCATCAACAATACTTGGCACTGATTCCCTAGTGTCGGGCTGGACACTTGAACCATGTGAGTGTTTTTATCCCATTGTTTTAATAAAGACTTTTATCACACAATGGGAGCCTTCCTCCTTGCTTTTTACACCTATGTGGGACCTGTATAAGATACTCGGAGAGGATAACCTGCAGTGAAGGATTGTCTGGGATTGACACAGTTGCTGGTTTATAATATTACCGGCTATTAACTCTGGTGAGTTAATTTAGTGTGATTAGTGGAGGATTACACTGGGTGGCATGTTCCTTAAAGTGTTTGTTACCCTAAGAAAAAAAATCCTGTTCATTTAAAACATGTTAAACAGCACAGTGCTTGTGCTGTGTAATTTGGCCCTCTCTATCAAGTGAAATACCTGGCTGATCCTGCTTGGTTCTTCCTTCCCCCCTGTAAACTGACCACAGTTTATCATGGCTGTTGACAATAGGAAAAAACACTCACATGGTTGAAGTGTCCAGCCCGACACTAGGGAATGATCGCTTAGTATTGTTGCTGATTGTCTCCGGCTGCTACTGAATACCGCAAGCCGCGAGTACGATCCTAGCTTGCCCTGTGACATCAGCGTCCTTGCCCCTCCTACGTGTTTCATCATGCGAGGTCTTCCCGAAGCGTCCGTTTGGACACCGTGGTCAGTTTATCATCCGCAGCTCTCTTGTCCTCCTCTGTCCTCTCCTCCCTCCATGCCTGTCTGCTTTGTGTCAAGTGCCCGCCCCCTCCCCTCCTGCTGCTGAAATTACTTTTAATATCTTATATAATCCTCTTTGTTTCCTAATGATATGCGCTCCTGTCTCTGTGTTTTTTTTTTTTTAAATACCGGCTATACCTGATTTGAGAGTGCCGCTCGGTGCTCACGTGACTGGCTAGCTCTCTCCTCCTCTTCTCCCAACTGATGATAATGGGGGAATCTCGGCCCTGCTGTCAGAAGGGGAGAGGAGGGAGCCGGCCGGTCATGTGAGTGCCGAGCAGCACTCTGAAATCAGGTGTAGCAGGCATTTTTTGTATAAAACACAGAGACAGGAGCACATATCATTAGGATACAAAGTGGATTATATGAAGTTCTTACAGTGGGTTAACAACCACTTTAAGCACAGAATTACCTTCAACAAGGATGTCGTCTATGTTCAGTGCATATCTATAAAATGTTCTGATGACTTGAATCTCCTATTCGTTGTTGCATAGCTTTTAGCCACTTCAAACACAGTAGAGTCATAGAAAAGTTTGGAGGGCCACATGTTGTCCCAGTACTATTAATTCAGTACTAGAATATCACAGCCAAAAGTAGGTTTACCAAATTAAAGTGATAGTAAATGCAGTATTATTGTTTTTACATACAGGTAAGTTTATAATAAGGCTTACCTGTAGGTTAAACATGCACCGTTTAGGAGATATTCTAGGGAGCAGCAGCCAGTGAGGTCACTGGTGCATGCACTCTGAAGGAACAGCATACTGTGCCGTTTCTTCAGAGCTCTGTGCAAAGGCTGTCACTCCTGCTCTCGGCCATTCAAGCAGGCGCAGCCCACGAACCCGGAAGGGAGACCAGGTGAAGTTGGAAGCCTCTGCAGCAGTGACAGCGCACCGCTGTAGGGCTTAATTTCAAGGTAAGTGTTTCATAATGTGCTAGTATGCAATGCATACTAGCACATTATGCTTTTGCCTTGCAGGATTTGTTTTTCTTTTTTATGTATTGTATTGCAAACCATTTATGTATTGCAAACCATGACCTCACATTTAAAAACAAATGTGGTGCAGGGGGAGTTTTCCTTTCTCTCCCTGCAAAGTCTCAAAAATACTTGTTTGATCCTGCCAGTGAAGTCCACCTAATGCAACTTTCTGTGATGGTGTGGCAATGATGCCACACTGCTCCTTAACACAGTTATAAAAGGTTTTGAAATTTATGCCCTAGAAATATTTTGCAGACATACTTCCGTTATACAATCATCACACAACATAGAGGACTTTATTAGTAATAAAAGGCTTGTAGGTATTTGTGCAAGATCTGTGATCATCTGCCTGACTTATTCAGGTTCACAATGATTGTATCTTTTATTTATGAGCAACATTAAAGGAAGCTGCTTGCTGTAAAACAAGCAGATTTTATATTTGTTGATTGAGGAATGGTGCTGACAGTGCCGTACCTAACCTATTTGTCACCCATGGAGGATTTCTTCCTAATTTCCTTTTTCTTGTACATCAGAATTATTTTCACAAAAATTTATGAAATTAAATGAATAATATTAAAAGAGAAGTATGGGTTTTTATTTATTTTTTTCAGATTCATATTTACCTAGGTGGATGCAGCATTGGTCCAATGTTGCATCTGTCCCCGGTGCCTCTTCATTGAGAACCGAGCGATCGAACATCACCGATGGCTCTGTTCTCTCCGCTCCCCGAGCAGAGAGCTGCAGCCTGTCAATCAGAGGCTCAACTGCTCTGCTCCTCCGCGGTCACTGGAGCGCTGAGCTGTGGAGGGGCGAGGAGCGGCCAGCTCAGTCTCTCAGCGGCTCGCTGAGATGGCTATCAGTCCAGGCACCTGTAACCCATAGGAGAAGCCCAGCCAAACGAGCTCAGGCTGGACTTCTCCTTTAATGACCAACCGAGAAACTGAATATTTTATACATAATTATGCCAGTAAAAAAAAAGGTCGATTTGAAACTGGGTGATTTAATAGAGGTGCAGGTAGTCTGCCAATGTGAAACACTGAGTTAATAGTGGGATGGTTTTATACCGACAGGTCAACGGGGGGTTTAATTATAGTAATATTGTCCTCCAAACAGCAATGAATTGACAATATGTTGGTAAAAGTGGCAGTCGTGACAGTAGTTGGGCTACTGATCAATCCTCTACAATACTCAGTCGGCAAACTGTTAATTGTTACAGTTATTGGGCATCCATTGTAGTAGATGGGCAACTGTTACAATATGCATGTAGCAAACAGGCAGTTGATACAATATGTGTACCACTTTACTAGTGAGTAGGAGCCTGGGAGAGATTTCCTTCCTCTGCATCGTTCTTTATTAGGAGTCTGCACCCGGTAGGCATACTACCTATATTTGTGTGCTTTTGCAACATGACCTGCAGCTTTGCAGGGACCACCTCCAACAACCCCCACATCTGTCTCCTTCTGGTTGTGGATCTTCGGTTCCACCAGAAGTATGGGTTTCCCCAAAGTGCCATTCTTGTGTTTGCACCACAAACAAAAGCTGGAAGCAAAGTACCAAATCATCATTTAACAGCATGTTTCTTGATGTGCAATTAGCAAGTATATACAGTATCTCACAAAAGTGAGTACACCCCTCACATGTTTGTAAATATTTTATTATATCTTTTCATGTGACAACACTGAAGACATGACACTTTACTACAATGTAAAGTAGTGAGTGTACAGCATGTCTAATGCCCCGTACACACGGCCTGATTTTCCGACGGAAAATGTGTGATAGGACCCTGTTGTCGGAAATTCCGACCGTGTGTAGGCTCTCACACGTTTTCCATCGGATTTTTCGACACACAAAGTTTGAGAGCAGGATATAAAATTTTCCGACAACAAAATCCGTTGTCGGAAATTCCGATCGTGTGAACACAAATCTGACGCACAAAGTGCCACGCATGCTCAGAATAAATAAAGAGATGAAAGCTATTGGCCACTGCCCCATTTATAGTCCCGACGTACGTGTTTTACGTCACTGCGTTCAGAACGATCGGATTTTCCGACAACTTTGTGTGACCGTGTGTATGCAAGGCAAGTTTGAGCCAACATCCGTCGGAAAAAATCCTAGGATTTTGTTGTCGGAATGTCCGAACAAAGTCTGACCGTGTGTACGGGGCATTACAGTGTAAATTTGCTTTCCCCTCAAAATAACTCAACACACAGCCATTAATGTCTAAACCGCTGGCAACAAAAGTGAGTACACCCCTAAGGGAAAATGTCCAAATTGGGTCCAAAGTGTCAATATTTTGTGTGTTAACCATTATTATACAGCACTACCTTGACCCTCTTGGGCGTGGAGTTTACCAGAGCTTCACAGGTTGCCACTGGAGTCCTCTTCCACTCCTCTATGACGACATCACGGAGCTGGTGGATGTTGGAAACCTTGCGCTCCTCCACCTTCCTTTTGAGGATGCCCCACAGATGCTCAATAGGGTTTAGGTCTGGAGACATGCTTGGCCAGTCTATCACCTTTACCCTCAGCTTCTTTAGCAAGGCAGTGGTCGTCTTGGAGGTGTGTTTGGGGTTGTCATGTTGCAATACTGCCTTGCGGCCCAGTCTCCGAAGGGAGTGGATCATGTTCTGCTTCAGTATGTCACAATACATGTTGGTATTCATGGTTCCCTCAATGAACTGTAGCTTCCCCGTGGCGGCAGCACTCATGCAGCCCCAGATCTCTGCACTCCCACCACCATGCTTGACTGTAGGCAAGACACACTTGTCTTTGTACTCCTCACCTGGTTGTCGCCACACACGCTTGACAACATCTGAACCAAATAAATTTATCTTGCTCTCATCAGACCACAGGACATGGTTCTAGTAATCCATGTCCTTAGTCTGCTTGTCTTCAGCAAACTGCGGGATTTCTTGTGCATCATCTTTAGAAGAGGCTTCCTTCTGGGATGACAGCCATGCAGACTAATTTGATGCAGTGTGCGGTGTATGGTCTGAGCACTGACAGGCTGACCCCCCACCCCTTCAACCTCTGCAGCAATGCTGGCAGCACTCATACCTCTATTTCCCAAAGACAACCTCTGGATATGACGCTCAGCATGTGCACTCAACTTCTTTGGTCGACCATGTCGAGGCCTGTTCTGAGTGGAACCTGTCCTGTTAAACTGCTGTATGGTCTTGGCCACCATGCTGCGGCTCAGTTTCAGGGTCTTGGCAATCTTCTTATAGCCTAGGACATCTTTATGTACAGCAGCAATTTTTTTTTTCAGATCCTCAGAGAGTTCTTTGCCATGAGATGCCAAGTTGAACTTCCAGTGACCAGTATGAGAGAGTGAGAACGATAACACCAAATTTAACACAACTGCTCCCCAATCACACCTGAGACCTTGTAACACTAACGAGTCACGTGACACCATGGAGGGAAAATGGCTAATTGGGCCCTATTTGGACATTTTCATTTGGGGTGTACTCACTTTAGTTGCCAGCGGTTTAGACATATATGGCTCCTGTGTTGCTACTTTGAGGGGACAGCAAATTTACTTTACATTGTGACAAAGTGTAATTTCTTCAGTGTTGTCACATAAAAAGATATAATAAAATATTTACAGAAATGTGAGGGGTGTACTCACTTTTGTGAGATACTATAAGTGCCTACCTTTATGTATGGGCATGGTAATAGAATCCTGTAGTGTATTACTCATCATTAGAAGCTGGAAAGATCAAAGCTGACATAATACATTTAAATGGAGAATTTAATATACTGAAGCTCCAAGTTTTCAGGACATTTTTTTTATCAAGTTATATTAAAGGCTTGCAGTTTTTCATCTACTTAGCAAATAAGCAGTAATTATTCAACTGTATTCTTTTCTACTAAATTACTATAACAGATAAAGAACATTGTGTTGTTGAATATACTGTTAGTACTGGGGGCAGTTGACACTTGAACGCAGTGTGCATTCCTGTGTGACTCATTTGAATGGGCTGAAATCGCATTGGATTAAACTAAAAAGAGTGCACTATTTTTCAAAAACATACCTCGCTATGCGATCCGGTGCAGGCAAACACACTACGTTTGTAATCTGTGTTTGGAGTGTCGTTTGGTATATTTTGACACCCGCATCAGATCGCACACTTAGTGTGTATTGAACGGAGTGTTGGAAACACGCACGGAACGTGGGTTTCCGGCGCCACGTTCTGGTGTGAACGAACATGGTGTTGTTGAATTTTTTTTTACATTTTGTCATATACAGCTTTAGCCCTCTTTTTAATAAACTTTATTAACCCTTTTTAGAATCCACAGGCACAGAATCAGCACCAGCAACAAACAGCAAATCAACAGCAGACAACTGTTCAGCAGCAGCAGGTGCAGCAACAGAACAGCAGTCAGACCAATGGTACAGCAGGAGGAGCGGCAACAGGGGCAACACTTCAGCATAGCCAGGACACCAGTCTTAACACAGGACCTGCAAACAAGAAACCACGCATTGGGCCTTCAGCGGCTAACTCTGGTGGACCCTCTATGATGCCTTCTGACTATCAGGTACAGTTTTATTCTCATGACTTATCAGTAGTCCAATATGTCATTGAGGTTAATCAGTGGTATGTATGTTGCCCTGCCATGTTTATATAAAAAGGCTGAGTTGGCTCAACCAATAAGAAATCAGTAGGAAGTCTACCTGTTGAATACATTGACATATGACCACAAGTTGTAGAATAAAGTCCCACATCAAAAGTATATTATATTGCAGCTTACCAATCCATAGATGTGGTGTCGGCCTTAGTTTTATATTTTTCAGGTTTTTTTCAGGTAGCAAAATCCTATAAGTAACACACTTTCTAGAGTGGCAACATACACTCACTGCACTGTCTGTGAAGGAGCAACATTGTAATTAAACTCTGTTCTCCTGATTTGGACTACAAGTCCCTCCTCTTTTCCCCATTTCCATTACATAGGGAGGGGGCTTTTTGTAGTTCACAGAAGATGGCTTTGGAAAGCTGATAACATTGTATGAGCTATTAGTTCAGTGCACAGGGAGTTAGATGGCAAAATCAACAGGTATTTTTCTGTTCCTGAAGCACATGTACTAAGGCTGAAAAAAAAAATAAAAGTAACCCCTTCATAACAATGTTAAAACAAATCCTAACATGCACCCAATGATGCCCCTGCCTCCTTTTTTAAAATGTTTTTTGATAAATTAGCCTCCTTGGAATCTCCCCATATGATTATAGGAGGGGATTTGAACCTAGTAGCTAACCCCACATTGGATAGATCCTCTTCCACTACTGCTACCAAAGCCTTCCCCAGGTCTTTAACCCAGGGTCTTTTGATCCACCAACTTGTGGATACCTGGAGAACACACAATATGGGCATTAAAGAGTTCATCTTTTATTCACACCCACATAAAAGTTATGCCAGGTTAGATTATGTCTATACTACCCCCATCATTTTAGCCAATTCCACTAGTGCCAAGATCCACCCCTGTGTTTGGTCAGACCATCACGCAACCTCCTTTACCACAGATTTCATAAGACTTGCCCCCACCCCGTATACCTGGAGACTTAATGAAGCTTTGCTTTTTGGACTTGGTTGTAGAATCAGAGGCAGCCAAGTCCATTGACGAATATTTCTCACTTAATGCCCTCCCCGAAACCCCACCCTCTATTGTCTGGACAGCCCATAAGGCAGTTCTGAGGGGCAAATTAATCAGCCTCGCTTCCGCTCATAACAGACTCCACAGACAAAGAATTGTTGACCTCACAAAAGACCTCGACAGGCTATACAAGGACACTGGTTCTCTGGCTTTGGAGTCCACTAGAAAGCTGATCGATCAAAAAAGCCTGGAACTAGACTCCCTTCTCTCTTCTAAGACTGAGAAAGCACTTAGATGGTCGAAAGCGAAATTCCTACTTCATAATAACACCGCCTCAACCTTATTTGCCAGACGCCTCAATCAGTCCTCTCGCCCTCCACATGTCTATAAATTAACACAGAGCTCAGGGTTACCCACCTCCCATCCCAAAGAAGTACTCCAACTTTTCAAACAATTTTACTCAACCCTTCTGGCTCCTACCTAAAAGCCGCCCACCCAAGCCGAAGTTGACTGGCTCCGAGATCTACCCATGCCCTCCCTCACCCCATCACAAACTGAGAAACTCAATGCCCCCATCACTACCTCAGAGGTATTTAAGGTTATTAAATCTCTAAAGATAGGCTCTGCTCCGGGCCCAGATGGCTTTTCAGCCATTTACTACAAGAAATTTGCCAATCTTCTAGCCCCTAACTTAGTACAATTATTTAATTGGGTCCTACAAGGAGGAAGCTTCCCTGAGGAGATGCTACTGGCAAATATGTCCATGATTCCCAAACCAAGCAAAAACCACTTACTCCCTCAGAATTATAGACCAATCTCGGTAATAAACAACGACCTAAAAATTTTTAGTAGAATCCTAGCAGACAGACTGGCACCCATTATCTCTTCACTTATTTCCCCCTACCAATCAGGATTTATACCCCATAGATTCATTACAGACAACATACGCTTAGCCACTAATATTATCCAAGACGCCAACCTATCCTCCCGGAAACTGTTTATGCTTAGCCTGGATATACACAAGGCATTTGATAGCGTATCCTGGAGCTACCTTTCTACCATCCTACAACGAACGGGATTTAGAGACAAATTTTTCCATGCATTTCAAACCCTCTACTTAAACCCCAAAACCCGCATTAAGATCCCAGGTTGTAGCTCAGACTTCTTCTCCATAGGTCGGGGCACGAGGCAGGGATGCCCACTTTCCCCCTTAATTTTTGCCCTTGCCCTAGAACCACTCGCTATAGCAATACTTCAAAACCCAAATATCTCAGGCTACACCAAAGGCCCCTCCTCTTACAAATTTTGCATGTACGCTGACGACGTCCACATGTTCTTGACCAACCCCCTCATATCTCTACCCAATCTCTTACGGACCCTCTCGGACTTTGCAGGAGTCTCTGGCCTCAAGATTAATGTCTCGAAATCTGTTGCCCTCCCAGTAGGATTTTCACAGTTGGAAATCCAACAACTGAAGAACGCTTTTCATTTTGTGTGGGCCACTACTCACCTACAATATTTGGGCATCGAGCTGGCTGGAGACTTCTGCAGACTCTTTGAGGCTAATTATCCTCCCCTGATTACAAAACTGAAAAAAACTCTTAAACTCTGGAATCATCTCCATATTTCCTTTCTAGGAAGAATCACGGCCCTCAAAATGACAATACTTCCCAGGCTACTTTACCTGTTTCGTTCCCTCCCTATTAGAGTGTCCAAGTCTTACTTACTTACCCTTCAAGCACATCTTAATAAATTTATATGGCAAGACAAATCCCCAAGATTCGCTAGAGAGACCCTTTACCGTTCCTCCAAACGGGGTGGGCTGGGAGTCCCAAATATTTGGCTGTACTACATAGCCAGCAGATTTGCACAGCAAGCACAATGGAACATTAGAGACTCCAAAGTCCCATGGGTTAGGTTCGAACAAGACTCCATTACCCCCCTCTACCTACCTGGCCTACTTTGGTCCTCAAACCCTTCCATCCCAGACCTTTCCACCCGAAACCTAGTAGTGACAGCCGGTTTGAAACTTTGGAAAATGTATAAGACCAAATACTGTCTCTCCTCTCCAATACCCACTGGAGCTTCATATCTCGGTGACCCTAGATTCCCCCCTGCATATGACCACCCGGAGTCCTTCCTAGAGTGGACCCAAAATAATCTGATTACCCTTGGGGACTTTCTAGTCAACTCCATATTTACCACATTCTCAGCACTTCAAACTAGACACCAACTACCTAATAGAGAATTTTACCGTTATCTCCAAATAAGACATTTTTTTCAGCTACACTACCCCATCCCTAATACAGACACCTCGACACTCTATGAGGACTTGTGCCACACATCCCCTCGTCAAAAAGGCCTTATCTCATTGATCCATAGTGTGCTAGAATCTTCTAATGATCCATCTACCTTAAAATACAGATCACAATGGGAACAAGAGCTAGCTCTTGACCAGGAGGAATTAGATTGGGAAAAAAGCTGGCAGAACATACGCAAATGCACAAAGTCATTAACTATCAGAGAGACAGCCATCAAACTTATAACAAGATGGTATTACACCCCCACCCGTCTCCACAGGTTTTATCCACAGGTGTCTCCCAGGTGCTTCCGTGGTTGCACCAACTTAGGCTCATACCCACATATATTCTGGGAGTGCGATAAACTACAACCCTCTTGGAAAGAGGTTTTTAAACTGATTGATAGATTGGCGGAGAAACCTATTAATCTCACATTCCACCACTGCATTCTTTTCCAAGACATCCCTGAAGTGACTAAACCTATGATGAGATTAATACACTCCATCTGTATTGCTACACTTTGGGTCATTGCACTACACTGGAAATCCTCTACGTTCCCCTTTGCACAAATTATCTCACGTATAGACAGTATGATGGTTACTGAGTAAATATTCCATACCCTACATGAATCCATTCCGGCATACGATGCCAAATGGAATCCGTGGTTTCTATTCAGGCTCCAAGACTGACCCTTCATTGATTATATAGACTGACTCTTAATCATCTACTATTTGTTCCAACTGTTTGGACAAATTTTTTCTTTCCTCTTTTTTTTTTTAATTATTACTTTACCAGAATAGATACCCTTCAGGGTGATAATTTAATGTGAGTCATGAACAAAATGCAAATGGCCACTGTGAATTCATAGCCTAACATGCCTACACCTCATTATGTTGTTTTAAAGGATGTCCCTATGACTCTGAAGGATGTATATTTATATCTATTTTGTGTACTGACTTTGTTACTCTCAATAAAACTATTTGAAAACAAAAAAACAAATCCTAACACCTGAACAGTTTTACAACTATGACATGTGTTAGTAAAACTGTACAAATCATCACAACTACATCGAGATTGTACCTTGTTTTTCTTAGGACAAATCAGGCTTCTATTAGGTGGTAAATTGTAATAAATAGCTCCTTTTTAAAATATTGTTGTGTATTTCTTGCTATTACCATAACCTACCAGCAAAGAAAAACCTAAAATAAATTCTCGCAGTCCCCTTGATAGTCCAGCGATACCACGTATATGTATGTTTGTTGTTCGTACCCATAGTAGGGCTCAGAAACAATAGTGTGCATTCTGTTTTTTTTTTTTATCCTACCTTAAACATACTGACAACTGATACTAAATCAAATACTAGATTTAAAAAAAAATCTTTTTTTAATTCTGCCTAAAATACACTGACCCTGACCTTTGACCACAACCCTTAAATAAGTTGTAAAGGCAGAAGGTTTTTTTATCTTAATGCATTAAGATAAAAAACATTTTGTGTGTAGCAGCCACTCCAGGACCCCCCCTAATTACTTACCTCCCTCTCTCCAGCGATGTCCACGTATGTCTAAGCCATCACCTCCTGATTGGCTGAGACACAGCAGCGACGCCATTGGCTCCCAGGGCTGTCAATCAAAGTCAGTCAGCCAATCAGGGAGGGAGGGGCGGGGCTAGGTCAGGGCTTCGTGTCTGAATAGAAGCTGCTGACTGTGGGGGCACTCGATAGGAGGGAGGGGCCAGGAGCAGCAAAGAGGGACCTGAGAAGAGGAGGATCAGGGCTGCGCTCTGCACAGAGGAGGTAAGTATAACATGTTTGTTATTTTTATTTTATTTTTAAAACAAGACTTTACAATCACTTTAACATTGACTTTGGCCTTTGACCCTGATCTTTACCCTAACTCTAACCTGCCACTGCCCCAAACCAAATTTTGATCTACTTATTTTTTATGTATTTTTTTTACACTCAATTGTTTGTGTTTAAGCACAATAAATAGATACACTGTATCTTTCTCACTATTCAAGAGAAGAAAAAACACAAGGGCGGGCTGCACAGTAACTGATCACCGTGATAGCCAATCAGAGGCTATCACTGCAATAAACATCCAGAAAGCTTAGACATACATATTTTAAAGCGGGGTTCCACCCAAATTTTGAACATTATCTCTATGCATTCTCTTCCTTGCCTAGATGCTGACATGCTGTGTAAAAAAATTTAAATCGCCGTAATTACCTTTTTTTTTCTAATCTTCTTAGCACTTCCTGGTTTTCCTCCCATGGGAGTAGGTGTGTTTCTAGCCCAGACCTCCCACAGTCCCCTGGGAGCTAGTCTCAGGCTTCCCAGCATGCATTGTGCAACAGCGTCATCACAACATCTCGATGAATGCTGGGAGCACAGCATTCACTGCATCCAGGAAATACATGCTTGTGGGCTTCAAATGCCCACAATGAAGATGGAAACCGCCTTCAGTGAATTTTATAAGTTATTCTTTACAACGAAGTTGGACACAGGCGGACTTATTACACAGAACATGTGAGTAGATAATCATGAGAAGAAAAGTTTGTGAATGAACTCCAAAAAAAAAACGATAGATAGGTGGACCCCCGCTTTAACTATTTTTAGGTATGTTGTGTGAATAGGAACACATACGAAATATATATTGGTGTTTTCTCAAATTTGACTGCAAAAGTGGAAATATACTTTAAATGACCTATTTTCATTTAAAGCAGTTGTAAATTTCTGAAATGAAAAATGAACAAAGCATATCCTTCTATAGTTTGTACTTGCTTCAGTTCAAAGTACCTAGTGTGGTTCCTATCGGCTCTGTCCTCCCTCTGCTATCTGCATGAGTCACTTCTGACCTTCTAACAGGTTTTGCTGCCACCAAAGAAACTCAGGGGACAGTGCCGAACCCCACTTCCCTACATCTTCCCCACAGCACACAGAAGATGATTGACAGCCTCAGCTGTGCATTTTTCCCTGAGTCTGTGTAAAGGGGGTGTGTCCATTCCCTTCACTCAGGTCTCAGATTACACTGAGCTCCATGCTGCATGTTGTGAGCTGAGAAATGCTGGGTAAAATCTGTGCTTTAGGATGCTGCAGAAAAGAGAGGGTTGCAGGTAAAGGCATAGCCTTTGGTGTGACTCAGTCTCTGGAGACTCGCGCAGTGTGTAAGTCGCTGTCTATGATAAATCTAACTTGGATTATGACATTTGGGCAATGAGTTCTGCAAGTAGTGCTTTCCAGATTTTTGTGTAGTATTTTAGCACTAAAGCTCTCACCAGGTTTCAGCTGTGCAGCTGTGGCAGTCTCTGGTTTGATATAATTAACAATTAAAAAATGTGGGCAGTGCTCACCGCCTCTTTACATAAAAAAATATATCTGTGAACACTGTGAATTGTAAGTCACTATCTCCTAACATATACAAATATTCAAAATAAAGCAAGTTGCTAATAGCTACAGTCATTAAATAGTGTTCGATTTTGATTGAATTATCAAATTTCATCATTAACAAAACACAATAAAAAGAATTTTGGCAAATTTCACCATCACCTTCATGTTAACAGTCCACCAAAATTTCCAAAATGAAACAATCAGTGAAACAACCATTATCTTCTAGTGAAAAAATTCAGTCAAACCAAAAATCATTTACCTCTTCACCTTGCAATTGTGTTATCTCACTGGAAATATGGACCTTCAAACTATAGACGGTCCCCAACGCTTAAAAACCAGCAAGAACCCAAGGAAGAGGAATGGCTAAAGTATGCACTGGCCAGCTTTTCAACTTCACATATTTCCCAGAAGACTGGACTCCCAGGTCAGCAGATTCCCCAACCCTCCCCCCCAACTGTAGCACTTTTTCCCCTTAGTTGAACATAGAGAAAGACTGCTAAAGCACAGTGAGCTACCTCAGAGTTGATTCCACAGGGTGCTTTTTTTATAAAATCACCACCATGCTATACTGGTGATGGTGAAGGCTAAGTTGCATGCTCCACATGCTTGCTTTCACCATTCAGCCTAGAGCAAGAATCATCCCACTGCTGCTCTTGCCTTGAAGCACTTTACAGGTTATCAGTTTAGAGGTAACCCTGAATAATGGCCCTAGAAAATGTGTGGCCTTCAACAACTTAGTCACCAGTTGTCTACTACCCTCTTTGCGTTGTGAGTACACAAGGCCTTGCCTTATTTTGAGCCCAGGTATTTGTCTGCTAAGCAGTGCAAAATGTCTTTTAAAGCAGAAGTAAAGTTCCACTGTTGCTCACTGTGAGTAGGCAGGCTCTTTATTGCAGAAGAGACGTGTAATGTCACTACAATATAATACACCTACTTGCTTGCCCTCAGCGCTGGCCCGCATTCTGTGTGCCGGGATAAATAACTCTTGCACTTGTGCAGGAGTGATGTCATCCCATGCCAACTAATGAAGTCAGTGGAAGACCAGCACACAGAAAAAGATGCTGGCACTGGCAAGGGACTGGAACTATTGGAGGAAAGGTAAGTAAAGATCCCATTAGTTCTGCTTTAAAAGACACACAGAGGACAGACCTATTGCAACAGATGACCTCAGTCTACGCCTCCATCCTTGCTAGGTTTATTGGTAGCCCGAGAAGGAAGGTCTGGGGTACAACATTTGTATCTGCACTGTTTCCCACTACATTGTAAAGTATTGTTTACAGATCCCTTCATTGGATGTTCTCCACTTGAATAGTGTAGGTCCTGCGCACAAATGCACCTCTTTTCTTCCTCTAAAGAAGTATCCATCTTCTCCTCCAGCAGGAGGGGCTGAGATCCCCCTCTGATGTCAGCCGGGAGGTCACGTGACCGCTGTGCTGGCCGCTCAGCCCCTCCCGCTGTAGCCCTTAGATGGGGAGGAGAGCACTAGGAGTCATGTGACTGCCCTGAAGATCTCTAAAAAATGTAGGGGCTTTGTTTTCCACAAATATGTACACTGGGTGTTAATGCTGCATAAAAGAGTGGGTGGCAGTGAAATTTTTTAAGATCTACTTTAGAACTAATAGCGGCGGGGTGGGGGGTTGGGGCGGTTGACAGCTCACAGGCACAGAACTAACAGACAGGTAGGGAGGGGGGAGAGGACAGAGGAGAGCTGTGGATGACGGAGGCAGGTAAACTGACAACGGTGTCAGGGCTCAGCAGCCATGATAGACCATGGTCACTTTAAGGGGGGGGGGGCAGAACCAGGCAGGAGGATCAGCCAGGTAATTCCGGTCTTACAGGGGGCCAAATTACACAGCACAAGCACTGTGCTGTGCTGTATAACATGCTTTAACCACTTTTTTTTTGGAGGGGGGGTTGCACACACTTTAATTAGTCATGTCCTGCCCTGGTAGGTCAGCAAGTAGGACACTCTGTTCTCCGGCAGGAGAATTCCCTAGGGCAGTGTAATTGAGTAGGTTGTGGTGTAGCTACCACAATCCCTGAAACACCTTTGGGTGTGAGTTAGGACTCCTTCTCATCCTTCATATTATGAATCACCTTCTCTCTGCAAAAAGGTTTAGGTTGTTCTACTAAAATCTTTGTCTCTTTACTGCTTGGTCTTTTTGGTTTGGACATTTCTTATTTTTCCAACCTTCCTTTTCCTGAGGTCAAAGGCTAGGTATGCTACGCTTCGGCTTTTCCCATAGTAAACACTCTTTTTTTTAATGACTACTATTTTATAATAGTGAAGGAAATTAAAATTGTGAGCTTTCTGTTATTTTGATAAAGATGGCGATAAATCTGTGTGTGTGATACCATAGTACATGTGAACATTTCATTCCCGCTACTTGCCAAAGGACTTGGACAAAGCAAATAACATATAAAAGGCAGTGTGTTTTTCATAGCTGACACCTTGTTATCAGCCTTTCTGTGATCTTGCCTGAATGCCTTTCCATTCTTTACTGTCAGATAGGTAGACTTGGCAGAACTGTGACACATTTTTTCCATGTAATACAAAGCCACTCCTGCTCACCTGCAACAAAAATAGATATTACCGAAACGTTATCACGTTTCAAGTTGTACGGTGGTTGTTTGAATTAGTACTGTATTGCTACATGAGAAGTCTCCATAAACTGCTGTAAATAAGATGTATTTATATGTTTCTTTTAATGATATGTTTACTTATAATAGTTACAACAAAATTAATGTTACACATGAATGTCTGCCTTTCAAAATTAGAAAATTTGGAAATTCTTACACCTTATGCAGTTTTAAAGTGACACGTACTGTAGCTGCTGATGTAAAAAAAAAAAAAAAAAGAAACTTACCTGTCCAGAGATTCAGCTCTGTCCTCCTCTGGTCGGTTCTTTGCTGGTCTTTGGGTCTCGGGTGCCAGCATGTTTACTGTGGAAAGGCAGCTGTGACTCCTTGTGGCTTCACAACTGGCTCCCCTCTGCACATGCGCGAGCCACACTGCACTCTTTGAATGGTCTCACAGCTTTCTGGACCTGTGACGTGTCCCAGGAGGTTGCAGGCAGGGAGAAGGAGGGTGAACTTCCACTGGGATCACCTAGGTGATTCCAGCAGAAGTGAGAGTGGGTAGCTACCAGAATTAGGTATCCACTCCCAAACATTGATTATTGGCAGAGGAGGGAGGGAGGAGGAGGAAGAGCAGAACGTCCGTTTCTCAATGACGTTCTGCTTTAAATTGTGTTTTTTTTTTTTCATTTGATGAAAGTTGATTTAATTATGTGACATCTTAGAATAGCGTATATCAGCCGAAATACAGCACCATATCCCGGATTGAATAAAATAAAAAGAAATAGAGTAATGGGACTTTTATATGCTGAAACCTCCTAATGGAATAATATATGACACAGTTATGTATAAAAATAACAAAATTTTATTAAATACATAAAAATGTCTAACCGGTTCCCGACGATGTCACACGGATATACTGCGGCACAATGGCTCTCCTGGGCGAAATCCCATACGGGTACGTCCTACCCTTTTTCGGCCACTGGAGGCTTGCGTACGCGCCCACTGCACAGCGGGGGACCCGATGTACGTGACCAGCGGACACGATCGCCGCTGACCACGCGAGATCACGTACACAAGCGCTAGCACAGGGATATGTGTGTGTAAACAAACAAATCCCTGTTCTGTCAGGGGAGAGGAGACATATCGTTGTTCCTACCTAGGAATATGTCTCCTCTCCTAGTCAATCATATCTCCATACAGTTAGAACACACTGAGGGAACACACAGTTAACCCCTTGATCGCCCCCTAGTGTTAGCCCCTTCCCTGCCAGTGACATTTACACAGTAATCAGTGCATATTTATAGCACTGATCGCTGTATAAATGCCAGTGGTCCCAAAAAAGTGTCAAGTCTCCGATCTGTCCGTCGCAATGTCGCAGTACCGCTAAAAATCGCAGATCCCCGCCATTACTAGTGAAAAAAAAAAATGCCATAAATCTTTCCCATAGTTTGCAGACGCTATAACTTTTGCGCAAACCAATCAATGTACACTTATTGCGTTTTTTAGAAGAATACATATTGGCCTAAACTGATGAAGAAATTTGTTTTCTAAAAAAAAATTTGGGGATATTTATTATAGCAAAAAAGTAAAAAAATATTGTTTTTTTTTTCAAAATCCTGGCATAGGAATTATGGGGTGCTGAGAAATAAGTATAGTCTTTTACATGGGGGTTTGCCTCTCTCTATATGTCCACCAGCCCTGCAGAGTGTAGCCTGAGTGCAATTTTCGTACTCTGTTTTGAGGGACGTTTGGTTTCCCTCCGGCTGTTTTGTCCAGAGAGTAGTCAAAGGCTATGTTTGAGTCTCCACCGAAGAAGACCGTCCTCTTGAAGTGGTTTTGTAGTTTACTCAATGTTGATTCAAAGAATTTCCCCTGACCCTTATTGGGAGTATAATAAGAGACAAATATGTATGTCTCCCCGTCGATGGTGCCAGACACCAGTATGTAACAACCTAAAGGGTCTGAGATAATTTCGGGTTGGGAGAGATTGATATGTCTGGAGAAGCATATGGCCACTCCTTTCGTTTTGTTTTCGGCGGATGCGATGTAAAATTGTGGGTATCTCTGATGTAGAAAAAGGGGGTTTATAGGAAGCAGGGAAGTGGATTTCTTGTAATAGAAGAATGTTGGCGTACATGGAATGGTACAATTGAAATAATTTCCGGCATTTAATAAGGGAGTAGAGACCCTGTTATTTGAGATGAGTTTGAAATTGGGGGTGGTTGGTTTTGTGTTAGCCATGGATCAGAGGGGAAGAGAGCGCTGTAATGGCACCCGACCTACCTTCTCCCGGTGGGAAGCCTGGGCAAAGGCGCCAGTCCATCCGTGAAGTCGAAGCATGGCACCCTGAGTGGAGATGCCAGACGTTCCTGGAGAACCTGGAAGAGGATAGGAAATACAAAGAGAAGCAGGAGGGGAGGGGAAGAAAAGGAGAGGAAGAGTACGAGAAACAGATTAGACATGTAAATGCAAATACCATGCATTCATAATACAGCAAATGTCAGGAGACCCCCTGGTCCCCTCCCACCCCGGGGTAGGAATAGGCCTGCCATTACCCACCCCATAAACCTAAAGTTTGGAGAACCCTGAATCAGGGACTCCTAGTCGTCTCCTGGGGGCACACTAGGTGCTTAGGGAGACTGGGTGACGTGCACTGAGTCCACTATGGCCCCACCACTAGAATACAGGAAAAAATAAACTATAATATCTTAAAATGAACAGAGCACCCCTTGGACATAGAAAAGTAGGGTCATGAACACACCCTAGGCTCCGTCCCCTGGGCCCGGCGCCCACCCAAACCTCCCCGCCCCAAACGCAGGGGGGAGCTCGGGCGAGACCGGGCCCAGGGAAAGGAGCAAAATCGCTCCCCATTTCACTTTTTGGGCCAATACCCTCTCAGAGGAGAGGACAGTTAAACTAATGTTAAGGGAGCAACGGTATAGTAAAAGACTTTCTATACTTTGGGATGGGTGAACCAATCCCAGGAACATCAACAAACATTAAAGATGTTGTGGAGAGGAATAATTAGCTCATCTGGGAGGAAGCATATGACAAAAAGGAGCATAGAAAACAATTACCAACATGGTCGAACATAGAGGCTACGTGCCCAGTCTCTTCCAACCCTGGTTTGAGTCCCGAGAGTGGATCCCCACTTCCCGTAAAAACCCCCTAACTACTCCATATGAGGAGATAGTAAGTCATAGGGCGAACAAACCGAGAGGGAAAGTCCTGTGGTGAAAATCAAACATCAGTAGAAGAGACCTGGGGGTGTACCCCCATAACAAGAGTATAAGAAGTCACAAACCAGATCCCTGGTTTAAAAGGATAGGTGGGCCCTTCATGTCGGCAAAGTCTCTTTGGACCTCTTGGAGTGTTTTCAGCCAAGTGGGCTGCAGGGGGCTTGCCAGCAGTGGTCTCTTTGATGTTGAGGATGGGCCTTTGTTTGAAAGTGTGGGAAGATGCTCCTGTGAGATCAGGCCTAGATAGAGTAGCAGATGTTCTCCTTCCACCAAAGAAGGAAATCCATGGCCTTTGTTGCGACATGAGAAATTCAGTTGAAGTGGGAAGGACCATCTATAAGGGATCTCTTTCTGCATCAAGATCTGGAGTAGTGGTCTCAGCGATCGTTTTAGCACTGTGTATGGGGAGAGGTCAGCAGATATCTGGACAGCATGACTAGAGGTCGACCGATATGGGTTTTTCTCTGGCCGATGCCAAAGCCGATATTTAGAAATCGCGGTGGCCGATGGCCGATATATGATGCCGATTTTTTTGGGCCGATATATTAGGCCGATTTTTTTTCTTTTTTCCCTTCATCTCATAAAATCTAACAGTTAGACCATTTTCACAATGGGGCGTTTTTCAGGCGCTTTTGGGCCAAAAATAGCGCCTGTAAAACGGCTCCCCTGCAGTCTGTGTGAAAGCTCGAGTGCTTTCACACTGAGGCGATGCGCTGGCAGGATGTTAAAAAAAAAAGTCCTGCAAGCAGCATCTTTGGAGCGGTGTATACCGCTCCTCCACCACTCCTGACCATTGAAATGAATGCGCACCGCTGCCGAAGCGCCTGCAAAGCGTTTTGGCAGCAGCGCTTCAGGGGCGCATTTAACCCCTTCTTCGGCCGCTAGCTGGGTTATAAGCGCCCCGCTAGCAGCCGAATAGCGCCGCTAAAATGACGGTAAAGCGCTGCTAAAATTAACAGCATTTTACCGTCAACGCATGCCCGCTCCAGTGTGAAAGCAGCCTTAAGTAATAAGTGATACAGAAATTTTTTTATATTTAAACATTTATTAAACAAAACAAACCTCCAATCAGTTCACTTGTATGTAAAATTTAGATAAAAAAAAAATAACTATATCTTAAATATTAAATACACAAAAACAGGTAAATAAAACTTTTGGACGAAAAAAAATGGGCTAACTTTACTGCTTTTTTTTTTTTTTTTTTTTTTATTTCATTAGTGTATTTTTTTTTTTTAAATTGCATTTGAAAGACCACTGCGCAAATACCATGTGACATAAAATATTGCAACAACCACTATTTTATTCCCTAGGGTCTCTGCTAAAAAAAATATATATAATGTTTGGGGGTTCTAAGTGATTTTATAGCAGAAAATACAGGATTTTTACTTGTAAGCAACAAGTGTCAGAAAAGATTTAGTCTTTAAATGGTTAAACTGAAAACTTCTCCACGGAGTTCAGTCTATTGATAAAAGAACCTGAAAGAGATACAATGTATCTTCTTATCAGACTTGGCAGGCTGCCCAGAGGAGGAGAGAAGAAAACTTCAGACAACTTGCAATTGACTTCAATTACAGAAGTCATTTGCAAGTCCCACTGAATCGGCTTTTTTTATCAGCACAATCGGCTGATGCCGATTAAGTAAAAAAAGCCAAATATCGGCCGATATATCGGTCGACCTCTAAGCATGACCATGTATGTTAAGGACTTCTGCCCTTCTAGCCTTTCTCATGACCTCCTCCTTCACGGCGTAAAAATGTGGCTTCACAATAATGTCCATAGGGAGACCATCAGCGCGAAGGGGCTGTAAAGCTCTATGCGCTCTGTCAAGTTCCAGATGGTGTTCAGCTATGTCAGGAATTAGCCCTTTGATAAGTGACTTTACTGCTGGGTGTACATCTTTCACCTATTCGGGGAGCCCCCTCATCCTGAAATTGTATCTATGTGACCTATTCTCGAGGTCATCAATCTTTGAGAGAGCTGTTTCTAGCTGGTTCTGAAGTCTGGCTGAGTTTTGATTGATCCTGGGCACAGACTGGGCCGCTTTCTTTTCTATTACTTCAATTCTCATTCCCAATTGTTGTAGGTCAGTATGAATGGATGAAGTGATTTGGGCTGCATTAAGAGCAAGGCCCATGGAAAGCATTTGGGAGAAAGCCTGCATCTTTGAGGTGAAGTCAGTGGGAGCAGGGTTAATGTCATAGGCTTCTCCCTCACAGAGGTGCATGCCTGTGTGTGGATCAGTCATAGGTGTAGTGGGGAGACCTATCCCCATTCTTCCCAGCAAGGATTCGGTGGATGTTGTGGAGGGTGCCATACACAGTGGGGAGTTTGCAGTACCTGGGGGAGATGAAGGAGCGGTGTCCTGATCAGTAATGGATGCTTCCTCGTCTGTGTCTGTGTATCCCCCTCGTGGCACGGCCACCATCTTGGCATAGCTGAGGGGGCTGGCCGCGGCAGTCATCAGGCTGGCTAGGCTTCTTCTGGCCGGTGTCGTTGTCATTAATTGATTCCCGGGGGTTTCCCCACACTTTCATCCTGGTGGGGCGTGTGGGCGGGCGCCCTGAGCGCCGCAGTGGCGGGTTAAGGGGCCGTGGTGGCACAGAGCTCTAGAGGGACGCAGTCAGCTTGAAAACACCTGCTTTTACAACCACTTTAAACTACCAGCCAGTTGGCCTGACTTTCATCCTCTTGTCTGCACCTTGGTTTTTTACCAAAGTGTTAGCTTTACTATTATCCCTGCTATGCTTCATTGTTCGGAAGTTGCAGCAGTTTGGGTGAATCCCAAACCTTCAGACACTGTGTGTGCTGTGCTGAAACCATTTGAAGCTTCACTCTAGACCTCTACTTTGATGTTCATTCTTTTATCTTGAGACAAGTCAATTCCCATATTCTAAAAGATCTTCCTGTTGGACACCAGCCTTTCTACCCAAAAGGAGGAATCCTGGCACCCTGGTGAGCATCCTGGAACTTTGAGTGATTGGGCTGTCTCTGCTGCATTGTAACATCCTGTTGGTCCAAATTCAGTTGCCCAAAGCTACAGCAGTGGCATACATCAACCACCAGAGTGAACCAAAACTCTCACCATGACAAACAGATGTTTGGTTCCTGTCCTGGGCAAAATTTCCAAGTCCTTCTTTTTCCACCTAGACATAGACATTTGGCAGATGGCTTCCTCAGCTGGTAGCGCCTAGTCTGGTGGAGTGGTCCCTACACCTGAAGGTGTTCCAGGTCCTGTGTCGCAGGTGGGGGATACCAAATGTGGACCTTTTGTCCTCCCAGGATTAAGGACAAACTGAACAGGTTTGTTTCAAGTTACTTGAGTGGGTGATTTGGTTGGAATCCGTACACCCTACATTGTTACATAGTTAGTAAGGTTGAATAAAGACACCAGTCCATCCAGTTCAACCTGAGTGAGTGTGGGTGGTATCTACAATCATCCCTATTTATTTAAGGTACCCATATAGCGCTGCCAATTCACGCAGCACTCCACACATACATCGTACACCCACAATCCAAGGTCCCCAACTCGCATTCATATACTAGGGCCAATTTTTGAACAGAAGCCAATTAACCTACCAGCATGTCTTTGGAGTGTGGGAGGAAACCGGAGTACCCGGAGGAAACCCACGCAGGCACAGGGAGAACATGCAAACTCCAGGCAGGTAGTGTCGTGGTTGGGATTTGAACCAGCGACCCTTTTTACTGCTAGGCGAGAATGCTACCCACTACACCACTGTGCTGCCTGATTTTCCTCTGAAGGGCATTCTGATCACCCTCTTTGCTGTGAACTGTCCCAGGTGGATGTGGTATGCTGTTCCTGGCAGATGCCTCACTAGCTCTGTCAGATTGTTAGTATATTCTGTCTCAAAGACTGTTTTGACATCTTACTTTACAGTTGCTGGCTTTTATGGCATGGCTGTTGAAGCCTTGTTTTTTTTTGTTAGGGGAATCTTTGAATTTGTGTTTCCTATGATGGTAACAGCTAGAAAGGCTGCTTCCTGTAACATTTATTATCAGACATGAAAGGTATCCCTGCTAGGAATTTCTCTGTGAGACAAAACCTCTTTTTTCCTGCAGCTGATTCTGTTTTTTTTTCATGATCTCAGTACTACTTTGCTACAAAACTGAGGCTTGATGGTTGTGGGCAGGGTTATTCAGTGCTAGCCAATGGCTATTTTGTTGCCAGTGTCCATTGCTCCTGGAGGTGTCAATATATGCCAACAGTCTAAGAATTCTTGTGACCCTAAGGGTCGGTTCACACTAGGACGACTTGTCAGGCGACCTAGCCGCCTGACAAGTAGCGTCCCGTTCTGTACAATGGAACCGTTCTAATCGTCGCTCCGACTTAGAAAAAGGTTCCTGTACTACTTTGGGGGCGACTTGAAGCGACTTGCATAGACTTCTATATAGAAGTTGTTTTGCAAGTCGCCGCCCCTGTCGTGTCCAGGTCGCCTGTAAATGGACTCCAAGCAAAGAATTTTTCTGTGACTACGAAAATCCTTATCTATAAGGATTAATAAGATTAATAAGGTTGATAAGGGGGCATAAAAAATTGAATCCTAAGTTAAAATACAGCCATGAGAATTCTGCCATTAACTGCTCACTGTCGATGAGTATTTATAGTAGCGAATAAACTGTGCAGACCATCAAGTGTTTCACTGATTTTACACTAAATGCAATTGATCATTTGAACTGCATACTGAGCAATAAGGTGATTGGGAAAAGGGAGTGCAAAACATTCATCACTGTAAAAGAGAGAGGGAGGGAGGCGCACCTAAGTGCAATATTTAAAGTTATTTTAATAGCGCAAACATAAATGCACTTACAGAAATGAAGGTATCATAGGCATATCTGTCATAGGGATATGATACTTTCATTTCTGTAAGTGTATTTATGTTTGCGCTATTAAAATAACTTTATACTATATACTGTATATATTGCACTTAGGTGCGCCTCCCTCCCTCTCTCTTTTACCTTGCTCACAGAGTACCTTGGATACGCTCTGGGGATGGCCTGCACCTGAATTTTTCCTAAAGCATATATGGACAAATTCCAATCAAAACAAAACAGACAATATCAAACTGAACTATATCACAGGCGTTCTCATTGTCGTGCGCTGGGTAAACCCTTTTTTTCAAACATTCATCACAACAGTGAAGTAACCCTGTAATTATTAATGTTCATTGCCATTTCATCTCCCAATTTAAAGTCTCTGCAAATGTATAAAAGTAACACAACATCATTGTCATTTTGGTAACACTACAACCTTTAGGCCTCTCAGGGCCACTAACTCCCCTCGGTACATTACTGGTGATCAGAAATAAATGCAAATCTGTCAATGCTATGGAAGTTTTCCTTGCTGCGCTGTTAATCAGCATGATGTAATGAAGTGAGTAGGCAGAGACAGTTTGTGAGGACGTAATGTGTTTGCTTACTAATTGCTCTCCCTTTTCAAAGAAGCTTAAAATTAAAAGTCTTAATTGATTTTTGAAATTTTTACTGCTCTAATTTCACATAATTTCCTGTTTTATGTGAGCCTGGTGTAAAATTTACACTGTTTGCAACTGTAGTACTAAAACAGATTTTTTTTTTTCTTGTTTTCTTTCTTTAAGCACTCCACATCTCGTCTGGGTTACCAAAGCAATGTTCAGGGAACCTCTCAGCCCGCCAATACCTTGGGCTACTCCACAACATCTCAGCAAAGTTCACAATACCATCAGTCTCACAGGTACTAGGAAGGTCGGCTGTTAAACAAATACAGCACATTGCACAGGCTCCAGTTTAATGAAGCAAAGATCCTCACCTACAATTATCTAGGATGTTGAAAGAATACTATAGGGTCTTCAGAACTTCAACTGTGTTCAATGTCAAATGACATCATCAAGAGTTTGGAGAACCTCCATTAGTGATCTCCTTATACCTTCCTGTGTTTCTTGCAGTCACGTTTCAGAAAATGTGATCTGATGCCAGCACTTGTTTGTCCTTTTACTTTTTTTAAAATATTTTTTTAAACAAAATATTCTTTGTGCAGCTTTTCCATGCCGTAGCATTGACAGTGAGCTATCAGGCTGCTGAATGGAACTTCATGTTGTATAAAATAATGCAAGATTTTGAGATGTGTATAGTTTTGTATTTGCAAAACCAAGACAAAGCAAAACGCAAATGCACCTTTTAAGCACTGTGTTCTGTTCACAGAACATTGCAGTTTTGCGTATGGATGTCAAGAAAAGGAACGTTTGCTGTTCCAAATTTACTATCTTACTTTTATGTTTTTTAATTAACAGAAATATAAGAAAAATATCAATGAGCCTGCATCAGGAATGGTGATATGAATGCAGGACCCAACTCAGGAGTGGCTGAAGTAAATTAAACGGTAGTACAATTTATCTGTACAATTCAACCATTAACTTATTCATAAAAAAATTTACATCTAATCTGCAGCTTAATGCATCGCTGGCTCTTTATTAACTTTAGCAAAAGGTAAACCTTGCAGTTGCTTCACCAGTGCATTTCTCAGTGAATTAAGAAGTAGTCGCCAAAATTGTGCAATATGTAAACTTCACTGAAAAAAAGGACAAAAAGGTACCAGCAGATTACTCCACTTCAGTTTATCTAAGCAGTATAGAGGTAGGGCCTGATAAGGAATCTAAATAAACAGTCCATTTAATCTCTCTATCTCCTAATATGCATGACTAGAGTGGACAGGACTTTTGACACAAACAATATAATTAGGGAGTGACTAGGGGTTTAATAACTTATTTTACGCAGAGCAGTGTTAGGGTTTCAGGAATCACAAGACATTACAAAGAACAGAAAAAAAGCCATCTGCAGTTATGTTCCTGTGTCAGTGCACAGTTTTGGTGACCATTTCTACTCTTATTATAGTAAGAAAAAAACTTCACTTTTTTTGCTAAATAAACACTACCTAGTCTGCTTCATTAAAAAATATTTTGCTTTGTGACATGTTGAAAATGGTTAGTCGCCAATCAGAAAGCAGCCAGAATAGAACTTGTACCCCAATTTGCATCAATGACTTTAGTGACCCTCAAGCCCAAGAAGGGGTAACTGGAGTCTGGGATCCCACTGGTAGGTCTTCAAGTCAAATTACCAATATTGGTTTTATAATGTACTTAAATGCCAAGAGAAAGACATATTCGCTGTGAGTTATGCACTTTGCATGACCTTCATGTAATGTGTAGTTCAGAATAGTCATTTGTTAGCAGTTTACTCCTTTATGTATTATAGGTCTCCTGTGTTACAATGAAATGCATGATTATAAGGGTGTACTAGCTACTTTTATTGGTTGAAGTGGTTTTCTAGGCTGAGCCAATATTAACACTGCAGCAAGCAGGTCTCTAGAAAATGCTGCATCCTTTGGTCTGAGGCACTACAGGTCCCTCATGCATAAATGTTTCTGAGGTAAGACTTCTTCTGAGTACAAGTAAGTAACCAACAAGGTTCTCTTTTTTTAAAGCTAATCACTTTGGCCAGACAAAGGGAGTAATTACTGCAGTGTGATACTGGCAGAGAGATTCTGTGCAAATCCTAACTGCACACGATCCAGTGCTGTGGTTGAGAGGCAGGCGGGGTGGGGCTGGTGAGGAGACAAAAACCCTATCTTTTCACAATGGTGGTCTTCAGCTTCTGCCTGCATTGCACTACACAGGGACGATGAAGCCCCCAGGAAAAAAGCAGTGGTGATGCTTGAATTGACAGGAAGTATATACCTTGTCATTCAGAAAAGGACAACTATTCTGTAGTCCTGTGGAACAAAAAAAAGACCTACAGACAAAATCTACTGTGACCTGTAACCAGTAGTATGGAACACTCTTACTTTGTTTCACAGATTTCTTGTGAGTTTAGTGCAGAGGGGTAAAAAAAGAGGAAAATCATGTTTATTGCTGTAAGCAAAAAGGACAGGTCTTACATCAGATACTTTGGCAGAAGGATCCTGTTTGCCTTATACCTGAAAGATAAAACAGGTTCAAAATGTATCCACAACCTACAAACCTCAGCAGTGCTTCCTATAGACTGATATGCTGCTGTAAAATATAGAGATAGGATATTGTGCATCTAGTATACACATTTAACATAGGGATAGAGTACTCAGTTATGTAATATATTCTGCCAGGATGGACACCCACACTATTCATTGTTTACATACACGTATTCATTATTTCCTTCTAATTATCTGAAACAAGATTATGCTTGCTTGCCAAGGCATTGATTAGAAGATTGAAAGAATGATTCTGTTGTCTTGTGATCTTTTACAACCTTTGGTTGTAATTTTTACACATATTTATTCCTCAATATTTATTGTGTATTACATTTTTTTTTTTAACTAATGAAACATTTACATTTATTTTAAAACTACTCCTGCATTGTGTGAAAGACAAAGTATATGTAAATATATTCTGGACAAACGTGTCTCTTAGTAACTTTATATATGGCATTTTACAACAGAGGGCTTTACCATTAAAATGTGTATGGAGGAACGGTGTGTAATCTGTAACAAGCAATCTTCATTGTCTAAATGTTGAGATCAAGGAAACATAGGACACCTGCAGTCTTCTGAAACACAAATCATTGGGACAGAAGGCTACAAATGTAAAGTTGACAGAACAGGCCTGGCCACCTTCTGCTTCACATGTAAAACATGCTTGGCAGTGATTTCTGCACATATGAAATTGATGACTATCGAGCCCGTTCAGTGTTCTTGAATTTTTTTTATTTGTAGGCTTTACACAATAGGTGCCCCTAATTCTTAGATCTTATTAGTAGGACTATTTGTCTATCTGTTACAGCAATGTCCATTAAAATACATCAGCTTTAGGAAACTAAATTTATGTCTATTCCAAGACAATCCTGTTAAGTCTGGTGGAGGCTATGTCTCCTGATCTACCCATTTAAGCTGTGTGCCCATACACTCCTTGCTTTTACATTTTAGACTTGTATTGGAGAGCTTGATTAGCTTCTATGGGCAAAAACAACCTGTGGACGCCAGCTGTAAATTGCCAGACAAGCAGCAGCAGACAAGACAGCAAACAAGAGGCACTGAACACAGAAACCTGTCATTGGCTGCATTGTAGAGTAATATAATTTCACAGGCGTACATGAGTGCGCTATGTCAGTCATCAAAGCTGACAATCCCAACACCTGGAAGTGCCAGCAGCTTAAGGTTAGAGGTGACTTACATTTTCTTCTTTGGGGCCAAAGTTTGATCAGAAATAGTTTGGAGAGTTAGATATTTGAATTAAAGCTGAACAGCTTTATGGTGCAGTTGCATTAAGAGATGCAGAGTATAAAGATAATTGTCAGTAAGAAAAAAAAGCTCACATATTCCACCCCTCTATTTAACAAAGTTAAGGGGAATCTCCTTTAAGGTGTAGCATGAAGCTGGTTCTTATGCAGTTATGAAAGAGCATTTGTAATTTAATGCTAATTATCTGGTTCATTGAGGCTGGGTTCACACTTGTTACAGACATTGCATGTGATTCGCATTGCTGTGCAGATCACATGCAATGTCTGTGTGATGCAAATTTAGCCAAACTGCATGGGTGAAATCACATCAAAATGACACCAAAATGGCGCAGGACCATTATTTTTGGTCCGCACTGGAATCGGATCGCATGCGATCCGATTCCTGCACCATTTGACAGTTCACACTGCGATCTGCGAATCGATTTGGGGGTGTCATTTACTTTACGTTAACACTCCAGCGGTTCGCAGATGTCAGTGTGAACCAGTGTGTAATTCAGGTGCAATGCGGGAACCGGCGTTGAATCGCAGGGTTTACCGCATCGCACCAGTGTGAACCGGAACTGATGTTGTGCTACATGTAAAGTGTGTCATTCAGGGAATGGTTTTCTCCATTAAATTCTTGACAATCCCCTGTAAGGATCATTTTGATACATAACAGTTCTTTATCACTGTTTAGCTGAATTTAGTTTAATTTTGGAGGTAAGGAACTTCAAGGTGTTTCACCTTTTGTTATAAGAATAGCAGTGATTTCCATTTTACTTAACACTTTAAAGCAGCACAATACATCTCCATGACATATTCTGCAAATACATCATTATAGCAAGTACATCGGTGTAAAGGTTTGTTTCATTTCTATGCTCCATATTTTAAATGTGTGTTCATTTTTTTTAATTGGCCAAACGTCAGGCAGATAAAACACCATTTAATGCAATTATGTAATCGTTTAACATATTTTCAAATACAGCTTGTATCAATTCCTGCATTTTCTTTGCCATTTTGCCATTTTTTGATCACCTGCATGACATCACTAACAGATAAAGGGAGGGCCAGCTGTGTCATTCAGTTAGGCTCTATTGCATTGAGCAGTGATGTCTGTCTGACATAGGGAACATGCTCACAGTCAGGAAAAAAAAACACATAGGTGATCTTATTACATGTACAGCTGCTCTGTCATTTTTGAATCAGTGCAGGAAGATGACATCACTGTCTTTCTTTACTGTAATATAGAAAGTGTCATTTTCCGGAGTATGCAGTTTGGCAGGAGTGTGTGGGTCATAATAGTATTTAACCACTTACCCACTGGGCACTTAAACCCCCTTCCTAACCAGACCAATTTTCAGCTTTCGGTGCTCTCACATTTTGAATGACAATTACTCAGTCATGCAACACTGTACCTATATGAAATTTTTGTCCTTTTTTTCACACAAATAGAGCTTTCTTTTGGTGGTATTTAATCACCGCTGTTTTTTTAAATTTTTTTGCGCTATAAAAGAAAAACGACCAAAAATTCTGTAAAAAAAATGAATTTTTCTTCGTTTTCGTTATAAAATTTAGCAAATTAGTAATTTTTCTTCATATATTTTGTCCAATATTTATACTTCTACATATCTTTGGTAAAAATAACCCAAATCAGTGTATATTCTTTGGTCTTTGTGAAAGTTATAGAGTCCACAAGCTATGGTGCCAATCTCTGAAAATTAATCACACCTGAAGTACTGACGGCTCATTTGTTGAGACCCTAACAAGCCAGGAAAGTACAAATACCCCCCAAATGACCCCTTTTTGGAAAGTAGACATTCCAAGGTATTTAGTAAGAGGCATGGTGAGTTTTTTTGAAGTTGTAATTTTTTGCCACAATTATTTGCAAAATCAAGATTTTTTTTTCCACAAAATTGTTATAATAGCAATTTATTTCTCACACACAGCATATGCATAGCACAAATTTTCCCCAAAACATATTCTGCTATTCCTCATGAGTATGGCAATACCACATGTGTGAAACTTTTACACAGCGTGGCCACATACTGAGGCCCAACATGCAGGGAGCGCCATCAGGTGTTCTTGGAGCATAAATTACACTTATAATTTCTTGACTACCTTTTATGCCCTGTACACACGGTCGGATTTTCTGACGGAAAATGTGTGATAGGACCTTGTTGTCGGAAATTCCGGCCGTGTGTGGGCTCCATCACACATTTTCCATTGGAATTTCCGACACACAAAGTTTGAGAGCTTGCTGTAAAATTTTCCGACAACAAAATCCGTTGTCGGAAATTCCGATCGTGTGTACACAAATCCGACGCACAAAGTGCCACGCATGCTCAGAATAAATTAAGAGACGAAAGCTACTGGCCACTGCCCCGTTTATAGTCCAGACGTACGTGTTTTACATCACAGCGTTTAGAACGATCGGATTTTCCAACAACTTTGTGTGACCGTGTGTATGCAAGACAAGTTTGAGCCAACATCCGCCAGAAAAAAATCCATGGATTTTGTTGTCGGAATGTCCGATCAATGTCCGACCGTGTGTACAGGGCATTACACTTTTGAAGGCCCTGGAGAACCAGGACAATGGAAACGCCCAAAAAATGACCCCATTTTGGAAAGAAAACAACCCAATGTATAATCTATGAGGCATATCGAGTCTTTTGAACATGTCATTTTTTTCTACAAGTTTTTGGAAAATGTGTAAAGAAAATGAATACGCATTTTTTACACAATGTTTCTAAAACATAGCATGTACATAGCAAAAATTACACCTCAAAATAGATTCTCCTACTCCTCCTGAGTACGGCAATACCACATGTGTGAGACTTTTCCACAGCGTGGCCACATACAGAGGACCAACATGCAGGGAGCACCATCAGGTGTTCTAGGGACATAAGTTTCAAATCTAATTTGACTACCTGTTACACTTTTGTGAGGCACAGTAGTGGCATGGATGAGAACTGATGTGGCATGGATGAGCATGAATGGGGATGGATGAGCCGTGGATGGGGATGGCTGAACATAAATGAGTATGGCTGAGTATTTTCTGGTACGGCTGAGTACGGATGGGTACGGCTGAGTATGGCTGGGTATAGATGGGATGGCTGGGTACGGCTGAGTTTGTCTAGGTACAGCTGCGTATGGCTGGGTATGGCTGAGTATGGATGGGTATGGCTAATTATGGATGGGGGTGGATGGGATGGCTGAGCATGGATGGATAGATGAGTATTGCTGAGGATGGATGGCTGAGCATGGATGGATGGATGGATGAGTATTGCGAGTATGGATGGCTGAGCATGGATGGATGGATGAGTATGCTGAGCATGGATGGATGGATGAGTATGCTAAGTATGGATGGCTGAGCATGGATGGATGGATGAGTATGCTGAGTATGGATGGCTGAGCATGGATGGATGGATGAGTATGCTGAGTATGGATGGCTCAGCATGGATGGATGGATGAGTATGCTGAGGATGGATGAGTATGGATGCGTATGGCTAATTATGAATGGGGGTGGATGGGATGGCTGAGCATGGATGGATAGATGAGTATTTCTGAGGATGGATGGCTGAGCATGGATGGATGGATGAGTATTGCGAGTATGGATGGCTGAGCATGGATGGATGAGTATGCTGAGCATGGATGGATGGATGAGTATGCTAAGTATGGATGGCTGAGCATGGATGGATGGATGAGTATGCTGAGTATGGATGGCTCAGCATGGATGGATGGATGAGTATGGATGGATGAGTATGCTGAGGATGGATGAATATGGATGGGTGAGCATGGATGAATGGATAAGTATGGATGGATGGATGAGGATGGATGGATGAGTATGCTGCGTATGAATGGGTATGCTGAGCATGGATGGCTGAGTATGCTGAGTACGGATGGGTGAGCATAGATGGATGGATGGATGAATATGCTGAGGATGGATGGATGAGTATGCTGAGGATGGATGAATATGGATGGGTGAGCATGGATGGATGGATGGGTATGCTGAGTATCGATGGGTATGCTGAGCATTGATGGGTATGGATGGCTGGAATGGGCACATATCAGCGCTGTGGGCACTACACATCCAGCCCACAGCGCTGCTGCCACCGATCTCTACCCTCGCACTGTAATAATAGGTACGGGGAGGGGAGAGCGGTACCGGACGTGACGCCAGTTTGTTTACAAGTGACGGAGCGATCACGTGGTAAACGGCCGTTATCATCGGCCGTTTACCGTGATCCGTGATGCCTGGCAGTCACAGATATTCTCGGGTGCGCGCCCGAGCGGGATTCTGGGATTCGTTATTCGGCTATAGTGAGGCCGGGAAGTGGTTAAAGTCTAATACATTGGCAGGTAAAATAGTTCTCATATATGTGTTTAAACGCTTGCCGACCGCCTCACGCAGATATACTGCGGCAGAAGGGCTCGTACAGGCAAAACCACGTACCTGTACGTTCCCCTTTAAGAGGCGGCAGCGGGCGCGCCAGCGGCAAGCTTCATGTGTCGGGTCACGGGTCCCGCGGACTCGATAGCCGTGGGGATACCCGCGATCGCCTCAAGGGGAGGAAGAACGGGAGATGCTAATGTAAACAGCATCTCCCCGTTCTGCCTAGTGACAGTGTCACTGGATCTCTGCTCCCTGTCATCGGAGCAGAGATCAGTCACATGTCACACAGCCACGCCCCCCACAGTTAGAAACACGCCCCTAGGACACACTTAACCCCTACACTGCCACCTAGTGGTTAACCCCTTCACTGCCAGTGTCATTTACACAGGAATCAGCGCATTTGTATAGCACTGATTGCTGTATAAATGACAATGGTCCCAAAAATGTCCGATGTGTCCGCCATAATGTCGCAGTCACAATAAAAATCGATGATCACCGCCGTTTAAAAAAAAAAAAATATTATTAAAAATGCCATAAAACTATCCCCTATTTTGTAAACGCTATAACTTTTGCGCGAACCGATCAATAATCGCTTATTGCGATTTTTTTTTTACCAAAAATATGTAGAAGAATACGTATCAGCCTAAACTGAGGGAAAAAATTGCTTTTTTATATATTTTTGGGGGATATTTATTATAGCAAAAAGTAAAAAATAATGCGTTTTTCTCAAAATTGTCGCTATTTTTTTGTTTATAGCGCAAAAAATAAAAAGCGCAGGGGTGATCAAATACCACCAAAAGAAAGCTCTATTTGTGGGAAAAAAAGGATGTCAATTTTGTTTGGGAGCCATGTCGCACGACCGCGCAATTGTCAGTTAAAATGGCGCAGTGCTGAATCGCAAAAAGTGCTCTGGTCAGGAAGGGGATAAATTGTTCTGGGGCTGAAGTGGTTAACTATGTATTTAGCTATATGGATGGAATTTAAATTAAAGTATAGTGGATTTTCAGTTAATATATACTTTGTGATTGAGTTACTAAAGACAAATAGGCTGTTCACTTTGCTAGGGAATTGTCCTTTAGCTTAGCCAATGAGCTAAAGTTCTGCTGACTTCTATCATCCAATCATATGCAAGCAAAAATTGTTTTTTTTTAATTTTCTTTGCACACGGTTGGGTTTTGTTTGCAAAGTGAATTCTCACCACATTCACTAAGCGAAGAGAAAATTCTCATAGAGATCACATCACTACCCCTGATAAATCATTAAATTGCCTCTCTGGAAAGCCAGCTCCGTCTTTGCTTATGCATTAGTAGCGCCATCTTTGTTCAGGCATTGTCCTGTGCATTTATCTCACATAGCTCAGCTGTCTACTGCCTCTGTAAACAGCAGCTGTAAAAATCCATCACACACAGCTCAGTCTATGCTGCCTCTCACCCTCACTTGGAAACTGCAAGTGTAAACTCCATCACAGTCTCCCTCAGACAGTCACCCCTTTTACCCTCTGAGTGACAGTAGCTGATCCCATATGGGGATGGAATACTAAGGAAATGTTTGGAGAGCAATGGCATTTTTCTCTCAGAAAGAGCCTCTAAGTCAGACATTGAGTGAAAGCACCTAAACACAATCTGTTGTGCCTATTTTTAATAGTTATACAACTGTTACGCAATTGTTATAGTCCATAATTCATTTAAACAGAGTTTTACTTAAAGGGGTTGATTTACTTAAAGTGGTTGGAAAGGCACAAGGGTTTTTACCTTCATGCATTCTATGCATGATGGTAAAAAAAAAACCTTCTGTATGCAGCAACGCCCCTAATACTGTCAATCACAGCCAGTGAGCCAATCAAGAGATGGAGGGGGTGGGGCCAAGCCGCTGAATGGACACACAGAACCAAGGCTCAGGAGTGCAGCCGCTTGGGTGTCCCCAGAGCAAGCTGCTTGCTCTGGGGGCACCCGGCAGGAGGGAGGGGCCAGGAGCATTGACGTGGGACCCGAGAAGAAGAGGATCCTGGCTGCTCTGTGCAAGACTATTACACACAACAGGTAAGTATAAATTGTTTATTATTTTAATGTAAAAAAGAGGGTTTAGAAACACTAGGGTGAACAGACTGTTCACTTTACATGTGAAGTTGCACTTTACAAAAGTTTTTCTCAGACTTAGTGTATAAGGTAAAGTTCTGTTGACTTCCACCATCCAGTCATGTGTAAACAAAAACGCTGTGCTTTTTTTATTCTCCTTGCATGATTGGGTAGTCTTTGCAAAGTGAAACTTCACCACATTCACTAAGCTCAGGGGAACATTCCCTTGTACAGTGAAACTTAACTTGCAAAGTGAGCAGTGAATTTGCATTTGGTAAATCGACCACACCGCTCCATATCAAGATTGCACAATAATAACTGATTTCACCAACAGGTAGAACTGCAGAGAGGACCTTTAACTATCACTTACCCATTAAATGTGCTTTCTTCTATATAAGAAAGAATTGATTGCTGTCCCCTGGGGTGGCAATCAAACACCCCGAATACACATGTGCCACATCCTAACAAATTGAGAAAATTGAATAATAGGAAAAGCGGACTTTAACGGCCATATAGAAAAATATAACACATTTTTAATGATTCACATAAATTACAAACATATACAGTACACATTTAATAAAGCACATAGTTTGTACATATAAAAGGACCCATTGATTAGCCCAAGGAGAATACTATTCGTATACTTCCTGTAGGGCTATACTATTTGTATCCGAAAAAGACCACAGTGAGATACGGAATTGACTGTTGGGTATTCAAAGGTCCTTGAAGAATTTAAAAATGCTCTACATGTTTCACGGCTGTAGTTGTCGCTTCTTCAGGAGATTCTGTATTTCTACTTAGAGAAATAAACTTCAATTAGAGTGAGATATAGACAATAGGATGTACAGTTATTATGGTGCATACACACATGCATAACCATATACATAAAATATATGAACTCACCACGAATGGTGCTAAAGAGGATTTCAACGCTCACCCATTTTCTCTTTCTTCTATATAAAACATCACAAAAGCATGGGTCTCACCTCACTCGTTGTGGTGGGAAGTAGTCACACCAAAAAGTAGTATCAATCTCTAACCCTATCTATGTGAAGAAAATACTACTGCTTATTGCTGGTAGCATTCCAACCAATATTTATCTTCTTTGTATGAATGTCTGACAAAATATAAAGAATTATTACTTTTTGCAGTATTTAGTTCCCAATGGAACAAAGTACATATAGTACTTTGTCTCATCTTCCTAGGTGTGCCCTGTAATGCTAACTGTGGCGTACAACCACCGGACACAACAGCTAGCAAGGAGACAGCTGCTTTGCCAGTGCATGCCCGACTCCAGCTCCCAGCACTTGCTTGGGGCAAGCACTGGTAAGAGGAATGCAGAGGTAGGCAAGGGGTGTCCTGTCAAACATTGCAACTAATGTTACAGGGCATCTAGGAAGATGGGACAAACTACTACATGTATATTAACCCACGAGAACTGAATACTGTTTAGAAAAAGTCATACTTCTATATAAAACTATAAATCTATGTATAAAATCTTGATGCGTCTTCAGTGGCTATTAGGAGTTTCAGCATTAAGCAAATCATGGTGTATATATATATATGGTATATATCACAACACATTTTCCCAAATAGGTCTTATGATATTACTGCTCTCCAAATAATTTATATTTAACAAAGGTGATATCAAAAGCCTCCTAATAAAAACAATGACACCACTACTCTGCAAATATAGGTATTTTCTTTATGAACAATGCCTGATAAAAGTGTGGGATCTGTCAGTGTGGAAATGAGAACCCAAACCAGGCAGGGGTTCCAATATTTAAATTGGACTGTTGTCCAATTAGGTCTTCTAAGACCTCCCAGAATCCTATGCTTGAAGAGTTTTTTTACAAAACTATGTAGCAGGTACGAGGGGGGGTGCTTGCCATACAGAAATTTCACGGATATACCAAGTGGATGTAGTGTTTCCCAAAAATAATAAAAGTATGCATCAAATATTCTCATTCAGATGAGATTTTGTGGGTTTCTTTATTTCTTGTGTAGCAAATGTAGCAAGCCAAAAACTTACACTTATCTAAATAACATCAAATTTTCTCTCAGCATTGACTAAGATGAAAATTAAATTTTTAAATAATTGATATAAAAATCACTTTCACTTTAATATACCTTACAATAATTCTATGTTGCATCTTCCAGCCCACAAAATGAATGCATGACAATTTCTCTATTTGGGCTTCAATACAGCAGTCCCTTATCCTACAAAGCAGGACGCTCTAGTAAATCTAAGTAGTCCTAGTATTTCAAAAATGGACTGGAGATACATTGCTGAAATATGCCACCCCTCACAATTAGCCCCTCCCCTTTTTTCTAGAAATATTGTAGTGGGAGCAGCAAGCTGCATCTTCATGACACACATAGAAGGAAAATGGCTAAAATAATATTTTCTGCTGACAGATTCATTTATTCGATTTGAAAGGAATTTTAATGTTCTATATTAATAGAGGATGCTTAATTTTAAATAAATAAATATATATATTCCACATTCCACATATCTAATTTGTTCACCAAATAACCATGAAACAAAGTTTGTTTTTGGTTATTACAAATTTATTGCTGAAAAATAGGGTATAACATAAAAGTATTGCCCATAATTGGCTATTTGGATATTAATTTTATATTTTTTAACCTGGAAATCATTTTTACCGGAAATAATTTAGCAGCTTGGGATAGTTGATATGGGCAACGTTTTTTCAGCATTGATTAGGCGCAATAATGTTCATTTATAACCATTTTACAGTTTAACATACATTAAGAAGATCTGAAGTTTCATTGCATTGAGCATTAGAAGAAATATCAATAAAAAGGTATCCACATTGGATAACAGAATTGCATCTCAGGTATCTTATGATGTTTTTAGATCTGCATGAAGCATGCGTTGTACTAATTGTGCTGTACTGCTATACTATACCGTTTTTAAAGTACCTTTCCACTTCCCTTGCTTAAATTTTTGCAATGCGTGTGTAAATGCCTGATGCCTGTTGCTGTGGGGTTCACAGGAATTGGACCCATTGTACCATTCAATCTTTTATGAATAAATAGCTTGGTGTATATAAATAGTTTCTATATTAGTGGCCAAGGGATCCAGTGTAATTTCTTGGAAGACGTGAAGGGATTTAACGCGATTAAAGCTTTAATAGGAAGTAGTGTATATATGTAATTCATGTACTGTACTTATTAATGGATTTTTTTCAATTCCCCATTTTGAATAGAGGAAATCCAGTACCTTTTCCATAACTGACTGAATCAGAGACAAGTAAAATCTTTCTAACATTATTGCACTTTTGATCTTTTTGATTTTGAAGAGTTTGAACCTATAGTGCTACAGTTTATATAAAAAATAATTGATGTATTTAGTGTATGGGGGCAGGGGTGGAGTGCTATTCCCTCCTGGCTCTGAAATGGATGAGGATGAGTATGGATCCTTGAATTCAATGCTTTAAAGTACACAGTGAAAGACCATAACAAAAATCAAGAAGTCCTCCTCTATTTCCAACTGATACCATTAGGATGATTTACTAAAATAGCTTAGCAAGTTCACTTCAATTAACTAATCATTTAAAAGCAAATAAATGTTCACTTTGAATACCCAATCAGATGCTTTTTACATGGTTGGATAATTGAAGTAAATGTTCACATTTTTTTTGAGTAAAGATTCTTAACTCCTTTAGTAAACCAGGCCAGGTATTTTGAACATATCAAACTTCCACAATATAGACCAGTAATGGCGAACCTTGGCACCCCAGATGTTTTGGAACTACAAAATGTAGTTCCAAAACATCTGGGGTGCCAAGGTTCACCATCACCATGATGGTGATGATATAGACCAAGGGTCTTCAAACTATGGCCCTCCAGTTGTTCAAGAACTACAATTCCCATCATGCCTAGTCATGTCTGTGAATGTCAGAGTTTTACAATGCCTCATGGGATGTGTAGTTTCGCAACAGCTGGAGGGCCGTAGTTTGAGGATCCCTGATATAGACCATGTGTGAAATAAACATATTTAATCATTCACAGTGAAAATTGAAAGAGAGTTAGACTTGAGAATATAAATTAAGTCATTGGCCGTCTTTTTTCTTGTCTTATCTTAATTTATTTCCCTTCATATTGAGCAGCAACATTATAGCGGGCTAATGCCCTGTACACACGATAGGATTTTCCGACTACAAAATCCATGTTTTTTTTTTCCGACGGATGTTGGCTCAAACTTGTCTTGCATACACACGGTCACACAAAGTTGGTCGGAAATTCCGAACTTCAAGAATGCGGTGACGTACAACACGTACGACGAGCTGAGAAAATTAAGTTCAATAGCCAGTGCGGCTCTGCTTGATTCCGAGCATGCGTGGCACTTTGTGCGTCGGAATTGTGTACACACAATCATAATTTACAACAACGGATTTTGTTGTCGGAAAATTTAAGAACCGGCTCTCAAATTTTGTGTGACAGAAATTCCGATGGAAAATGTCCGATGGAGCCTACAGACGGTCGGAATTTCCGACAACAAGCTCCTATCAAACATTTTCTGTCTGAAAATCCTATCGTGTGTACGGGGCATATATGACCATGTTTTTAAAATAAACATTAAAAAAGATTTCATGCAGTTTTTAAAATAATCGTAGAAAAAAGGTTTCATGCAGTTTTTAAAAGCTCATTTAAAATGAAATGAAACCATATTTTGCCCAGATCCACCACTGACAAAGTCCTTATAAATATTTAATAGGACATTTCCAGTAAAGACATTAAACATTTTTTTTTTGTAAGCGTAGATGAATAGGTTTCATGTTTCATCCTTGTTGCATAATTCAGTTGCTTCACAAAACATTCCTGCTTAGAATCTTTGCAGATGTGTATGAAGCTTGACAAACAAGAGCAGCAATCTGTGTTGAATTAAAATGTCCCTATTACTTTGGTTTTAGGAAGGACATTGATACAAAAGACACCTAGGAATAACAATACCTAAGCGGAAACCTTTTTACGTTAAACTGTTTTTTTGTTTTTTGTTTGCTTCAAGCTATGGATAATTTGGAGTTTCTTCTATAAATGTGAAAATATTTAAATAAAAAATGTGTATGAACACTAGAGGCAATGTTGATACCAAGTGCTGTGTTCATTGTATGATGACCATAGTATTACCAAATTCACAACTCAGTGGGGTTTATTTACTAAAGCTGGAGAGTGCAAAATCAGGCTAACTTCTGCATAGAAACCAATCAGCTTCCAGGTTTTATTACCAAAGCTTAATTGAACAAGCTGAGGTTAGAAGCTGATTGGTTTCTCTGCAAAAAGTGAGACTGATTTTGCACTCCAGCTTTAGTAAATAAACCCCAGTGTTTTTCACATGTTGTGTCTTAGACGCATTTAACACATTTTACATGCATTACCAGTCATACCTATGGCGCTTCAGCCCCAGAGGATTTTACCCCCTTCCTGACCAGAGCACTTTTTGGGATTCGGCACTGCGTCGCTTTAACTGACAATTGCGCAGTCGTGCGACGTTGCACCCCAAACAAAATTGATGTAATTTTTTTCCCCACAAATAGAGCTTTCTTTTGGTGCTATTTGATCACCTCTGCAGTTTTTATTTTGTACGCTATAAACAAAAAAAGAGCAACAATTTTGAAAAAAATGCATTACTTTTTGCTATAATAAATACCCCCCAAGAACATGTAAAAAACTATTTTTTTCCTCAGTTTAGGCCGATATGTATTCTTCTACATATTTTTGTGAAAAAAAAATCGCAATAAGCGTATATTGATTGGTTTGTGCAAAAGTTATAGCGTCTTCAAAATAGGGGATAGTTTTATGGCCTTTTTATTATTATTATTTTTTTTTTTTACTGGTAATGGCGGCAACCTGCGATTTTTATCGGGACTGCGACATTATGGCGGACACTTTGGACAATTTTGACACATTTTTGGGACCACTGGCATTTATACAGCGATCAGTGCTATAAAAATGCATTGATTACTGTAAAAATGTCACTGGCAGGGAAGGGGTTAACACTAGGGGGCGATCAAGGGGTTAATGTGTTCCCTAGTGTGTGTTCTAACTGAAGGGGGGAATGTACTGTGTAGGGGAAGAGATAGATCGCTGTTCATACTCTGTATGAACAGATGATCTGTCACTTCTCCCCTTAGAGAATCGGAAAATGTGTGTTTACACACACAGATCCCGGTTCTATGTGTGCCCTGAGCGATTGCGGAAGCCCAGCGGTGATAGCGACCGCCGGGCACTCGCATTAGCAAAATGGGCGAGCAGGGGGTGCGCGCCCCTAGTGGACAAAAAGGAAACCGACGTAACATGATGGCGGTTCGCGCAGCCAAGCCATGTTGCCGCAGTATAACTGCGGCGGCTGGTCGGCAAAAGGTTAATGGACACAAGTTTGTTTACATCCCCCTGTCCATAAAGCTGCATAGAACTTTTGCTCAGGTCCACATGGAAAACTGACAGGTGGACATGTCCAGAAAAGCCCATGTGAAAGGGGAACTAGATGGCTGGAGTCACAGGACACCAATGCTAGCATGGCATTAAAGCAAAACTGGACTAGCAAAGTTAAATAACGTTTCCATAAAACACTCTCATCAAAACCCTCTCATCCAAACCTCGTCAACTCTTTTCTACCCTCAATTCCTTACTTCACCCCCCACTGCCCCACCCACCAACTTACTTACCGGTCAACAGATTGCTAACCATTTCAAAAGCAAAATCAACACCATTCACAAGGAGATATCCAGCATTCAACTTCCTCCCCTACCCAACACATCAGGTCCAACACCACACTCAATACTCTCCTCCTTCTGCCCAGTTACCACCGATGAAGTTGATAAACTCCTCTCCATGGCCCACCTCACCACCTGTCCCCTGGACCCTGTCCCCTCACAATTACTGCGTCCACCTTCCCACTCTATCCTAAACTCCCTAACCCACATCTTCAACCTCTCCCTCTCCTCTAGCACATTTCTTTCCCTGCTCAAACATGCACTGGTTACACCCATACTTAAAAAACCCTCACTAGACCCCACCTGTTTGAATAACTTAGGACCCATCTCCCTGCTCCCATTTGCCTCCAAGCTCATCGAAAGCCTTGTCCATGACCGAATGAGTCGCTACCTCATGGACAACAACCTTCTCGACCTCCAACAGTCTGGCTTCCATCCACAACATTCTACTGAAACTGCCCTACTAAAACTCGCCAAAAAACCTACTAATTGCTAAAACCAATGGCCATTACTCGATACTCTTAGACCTCTCTGCTGCCTTCGACACAGTTGACCACCTGCTCCTCCTCAGCAAACTACGCTCCCTTGGCCTCTGTGATTCTGCTTTATCCTGGTTCTCCTCTTACCTATCTCAGGGCACTTTCAGTGTCTCTTACAACTCCATCTCCTCTACACCTCTTCCTCTCTCTGTTGCGTCACCCCAAGGCTCTGTCCTTGGGCCCCTTCTATTCTCACTCTATACCTCTTACCTGGGCCAGTTGATAACCTCCCATGGCTTCCAATACCACCTCTATGCCGATGACACCCAGATCTATCTCTCCACTCCTCAACTCACCCCCTCAATCTCCTCACGGATCTCAAACTTACTGAATGACATCTCGGTATGGATAACATACCACTTTCTCAAACTCAATCTTTCTAAAACTGAGCTTGTAATATTTCCTCCTTCGCGGGCCCCCCATGACTTTACCATTAAGATCAATAGCACAACCATTGGTCCCTCCACACATGCCAGGGTGCTGGGTGTAATCCTTGACTCTGACCTCTCTTTCAGCCCCCACATCCAGTCACTGGTTAAATCCTGCCTCCTTAATATCCGCAACATCTCCAGAATTCGACCCTTCCTGACTAAGCAACTTATTCACTCCTTAATTATTTCCCGCCTTGACTACTGCAACTCTCTCCTTAACGGCCTACCCTTACGCAGGCTATCCCCCTTCAGTCTATTATAAATGCTGCTGCTAGACTAATACACTTCACTAACCGATCAGTGACTGCTGCTCCTCTCTGCCAATCCCTTCACTGGCTTCCCCTACCCCACCGTATAAAATTCAAAATGCTAACCACAACATACAATGCCATCCACAACATCGCCCCCAGCTACATCACCAACCCCATCTGCAGATATCGCCCAAATCGTCCCCTCCGCTCCTCCCAGGACCTCCTGCTCTCTAGCTCCCTTGTTACCTCCTCTCATGCTCGTCTTCAGGTCTTCTCCAGAGCCTCTTCCATCTTCTAGAATTCCCTGCCTCGGTATATCTGATCAGCCCCTAACCTGTCCACATTTAGGAGATCCCTGAAAACTCACTTATTCAGGGAAGCCTATCCCACACCCACCTAACAACCCCATCAAATCATTCCCCGCATCTATTACCTTTTGTACCACCACCCCCTCCCTTTAGAGCAGGGCCCTCCTGTATTGTACTGTAATTGTGCTGTCCCCCCTCTACACTGTAAAGTGCTGCGTAAACTGTTGGCGCTATATAAATCGTGAATAATAATAATAATAAAAGTATGTCTAGCAAAATTTGTGTGACTAAAGGCTTGTAAATATGGGCCTGCAAAAAATAACCAGTTATATTTTACCCAAATTCTGAATGCTTTTGTTTTGGCATTAGCAGATTAATTTAACATCTTAAGTTAACATCCAAAGATGTGCGATTTTCAGTGCAGCTTTGGAGTCTGACTTTGATACGACTTTTAAAATCTTTGGCATTGAAGTTGTGTCAAAGTCGGATCAAAGTCAGATAAAAGTAGTGCAGGAACCTTTTCTGAAGTCGCGGCAACTTCATTAGTGTTAATTGTTAACTGCCTCCACACTGCCAAACAGACCTACTTTATCACTCTCATTAACACCCTCTCACGCAGTCCCCGTCAACTCTTTTCTACCTTTACCACTCTACTTCGTCCTCCACTACCGCCACAAACTAACTTACTCACTGCCCAGGAGATTGTTAATCATTTCAAAAATAAGATTGAGAAAATTCGTCTCGAGATCTCTGCTCTACAGATATCTCCCTCACTTTACACTCCATGTCCTCCTGCACAATCAATACTTCCCTCTTTTAACCCAGCTACTATAGAGGAAGTCACTAAACTTTATTCTATTGCCCACCTAACCTCCTGCCCCCTGGACCCTGTTCCTTCTCAAATACTACGGTCACCATCTGACTCAATCCTACACTCCTTAACTCATATCTTCAACCTCTCACTCTCTACTGGCATCTTCCCCAACCCTCTAAAACATGCGCTAGTCACTCCCATACCAAAAAAGGACTCGCTAGACCCCACCAATCTTAACAATCTAAGACCCATCTCTTTACTCCCTTTTGCCTTCAAGCTCCTTGAACGTTTAGTCTACAACCGACTGAGCGACCACCTCATTGAGAATAGCCTTCTTGATCCCCTTCAGTCTGTGTTTCGCCCACAGCACTCCACAGAAACTGCCCTCCTAAAACTCACAAACGACTTACCAACAGCCAAAACCAACGGTCATTATTCCGTACTCCTACTCTTGGACTTTTCCGCTGCCTTTGATACAGTTGACCACCCCCTCCTCCATAAAAACTCAATTTGCTTGGTCTCCATGGCTACACTCTCCGTTGGTTTGAATCTCATCGCACCTTCAGTGTCACTTACAACTCCACTTCCTCTTCTCCAACTCTTCTTACCATTGGGGTCCTCCAAGGTTCTGTCCTTGGACCTCTACTATTCTCGATCTACACGTCCTCCCTGGGTCAGCTGATGGCCTCCCTTGGCTTTCACTACCATTTATATGCTGATGACAAATAGGAAAAAGTTGGCGCATAACATCAAAAAGGATGAGATCAACCTGGCTAATAGCACACCTTGATGTAGAGGGAAAAGGAACAACATTATGATATTGTAACAATACAGTCCATGGAGTTTGTGAATGAGGACTTGAAGGCAGCTTCAGTGGAGTAATGTGTGATGGGAGAGAGAGTACAAAAAGCACCACTCTAAGTGCAGTATAAAACACAATTTATTAGGGCACAGGATGTGTATGTAACAGGTAAGCATTCAGGCCTGAAGAAGGAGTCGCCTGCATTGACCTACTCGTCCGACCAGAAGTGAGTCATCGATCGGCATCCCAGGCTTCTGAGGATCAGGAAACGCCGGCATCCACGGGCGGAACCCGCTCCATGGATCCCACATCCTTGCCCCTAATGGACTCTTGGCCGGACACCCTGTTGGACTCCTTGATGGATTCCCCCTGGACAGGTTACACCGCTGCAATGCTTACCTGTAACATACCTTTGTGAGTACAACACATCCTGTGCCCTAATAAATTGTGTTTTATACTGCACTTAGAGTGGCGCTTTTTGTGCGTTCTCTCCCTATATGCTGATGACACCCAAATCTATCTTTCTACCCCTCAGCTCACCCCATCAATCTCCTCACTCATCACTGATTTACTAACAGACATATCAGCCTGGATGTCAAACCACTTCCTCAAACTGAATCTATCGAAAACTGAGCTCTTAATATTCCCCCCACACCCACATGCTCCCTCCCTTGACTTCTCTGTCAAGATCAATGGCACATCTATCAGTCCGTCTCCACATGCCAGGGTGCTAGGAGTAACCTAAGACTCTGAACTGTCCTTTCAGGCCCACATACTTTCCCTGTCCAAATCATGCCGCCTTAGCCTCCGCAACATTTCCAGAATACGCCCCTTTTTAACTAATGACACCACCAAGCTTCTAATTCACTCCCTGGTTATCTCTCGCCTTGACTACTGCAACTCCCTCCTCATTGGATTACCTTTACATAGACTAGCTCCCCTTCAGTCCAAAATGAATGCCACTGCAAGACTCATCCACCTTACCAACCATTCAGTGTCCTCCACCCCTCTCTGCCAATCCCGCCACTGGCTTCCACTCACCCAACGAATAAAATTCAAAGTACTAACAATAATTCACAAAGCCATCCATAACTCTGCCCTCAGCTACATCACTAACCTAGTCCCAATATACCAACCAAGCCGCTCTCTTCGGTCATCCCAAGACCTCCTGCTCTCTAGCTCCCTTGTCACCTCCTTCCATGCTCGCCTCCAGGATTTCTCCAGAGCTTCTCCCATCCTTTGGAACTCCCTACCCCAATCTGTCAGACTGTCCCCTAATCTAGCCTATTCTGCTTCTAACTAACACTGTTTTACTTCCTCCATCAGCTCATCCCCCCACAGCTATTACCTTTTGTATCAATTGACCCTTCCTTTTTAGTTTGTAAGCTCTAACGAGCAGGGCCCTCTGATTCCTCTTGTACCTAATTGTAATGCAACTGTAATGTCTGCCCTCATGTTGTAAAGCGCTGCGCAAACTGTTGGCGCTATATAAAACCCGTATAATAATAATAAATAATAATAATTGGGACGGCTCTTATAGAAACAAATGGCATTTCACATGTCCTGCGACTTTGGGTCTTACAAGTCACACAAGTTTGAAAGGAGTGAAGATGGATTAGAATACTAGTCAGGTTTTTAGTATTGTCTGTGTTCATTAGAGACATTCCCCCCCCCCCCCTTTTTTTTTTGCCCTGCATATCATTATCACTGAGAGTGAATGTGAAAGAAAATCCCTAATTTTGGGTTTTCACCAAAGCAAGAATAGAAGTCTTCCAGTGATGACACTAGTTCTAGTGACAACCTGAGTTTTACACTCATATGAAGGGATTTCCTCTCACTTCCTTTTTAGGTTATGAGACAAGAAGCAAAGGGAAATCATGGGACACAGATGGCAAAAAAAAAACTGACTGGGGTTATAATCCTCCTTTACTCTGTGCAAAATGGAATAAAAAGTTTTACCTTTTAGTTTCACTTTAAACATTGCTGACTTTCATGGCAATTATTAAAGCCCAATTCACCCCAAGAAAAAATTCCTCCAGTAGTTTCCTTGTGCATTACAATGGTAAGTAAGCATAGTCTTATCAATTATTGTGTTAGGCATCCCATAGCTATGCGTAAAAGTCTGTTCGCTGCCATCATGCAGCAGAGCCGGACTGCTGTATTTTGGGTTTAAGCAGAGTTCCTCTCTGTTGTGGTCCAGCACATCCTCTTGTGACTCAAAGCTTCCACTCTGCTGGGAGCATGGACTCTGCTGAGTAGAGGGCTTTAGCCCTGGCTTACAGGGGGTATGTCAGAACAATGCAGAGAGGGCTGATGCATACTGTGGCTGTGGGGTACTTTACAACTGAAATAAATCGTAAGATTCTCAACTTTGTTGTTGGTAGTTCTTTTTTTTTCTAGGGTTCAGTTAGGCTAGTTTTATTTATTTTTTTATCTAACTGCTTTAAACTAACTGTGGTTGAAACCTATCATATAAGGTGTACAGTACTAGCTTACAATTTATAAATAATCTAATTAGGTTATGAACTGTGTGTGAAACATTACAGCTTGTTGCAGCAAATCAGATATTCTATTTTGTATTTCAAACTGCACTGAAGAAATGACAGCTGGTTACTAGTTATCTGCCATTTTAGCAACTAATTTAAAGGCCATGGTACCACCTTTAGTTCTAGATATCCATATTTCAATATACTTCAAGTCTGTAATGTCACATCATAAACTTCACTAAATGCCATGATTCTGAGAGGTGCGCACTGAGAATGTTATAAATTATTATGTTTAATGGTCTCCTATTTTATTGTATATAAGGCCATGTGTAATCTAAAAGAATTGATATGTATTACAATGTAAAAACAAATGTTAATGCACTGTTATCTCTGGAATATTTAGTAATAAATTAATGCTATTTAATTTTTTTTTTTTACAATAAATTGTCTTGTTTAGACACTAAAAAAGTATTAAAATGTCATTGTAAAACATTTAAAAACAATTTTTCTATGAGTCACGTGGTAGATCTTTTAAATGTAGTTTTGTTTTCATGTTATTCTGGCTTGGAAAAGTCTCTTAAACACCCGTGTTTCAGTTTGACTGGTTTACACAATGGTCAGAGTTTTGTGCCTGTCCAGAGCACTTTTTTTTTTTTTTGTGGGCTTCCACAAAGAAATAATTAGTGTAGTTGCAACAAGCTTAAGAGAACTTTGTGGGGCTTGTGATAATGTGACTTGTCTTAGCTAAATTGTTTAATCTTTAAATGCATGCCCCTAGTTGCCTAGTAAGGAATGTTTATTAAAAAAATAACACCCTAAAACATACCAGTCAAACAGAAAAGTTTGTCTATTGTTAATTAGTTTAGATGATCTGTGTAGAAGAAGTACATTTGAATTTGGTATTTCAGCTGTTGTTTATCTAACCAACTTCCAGTAAACTTTGGTGATCCCAGTGTCTTCTTTCTTTGTATGATAGGAGCATCATCACCCAAGGTTAAGAAAAGGGTTCTGTATAGCCAAGAACCTGCATGAAAAAAAAATTGGTTTATACGTACACAGTTAAAGTAATCAAACCTCTGTGTAAATTACCATACTTTAGATGACCCGATGTTTTTCTTTTCCACAATAATGAATTTGAAGATTTTATATTTAAAAAAAAATGGGATAAACCTTTCCTTTCATAATTTCCTAATGTAAATGTAAACATTCTCCAGCCTCCACTGTCCAGAAGACTGTTATAGATAGCATTATTTTGTGTTTATTTTGTATTTTTGTTTGAAATAAAATGTATTTGATTTTATACACATTCCTTTTGTCTATTTTAATGTTTCTAATTAAATTCCGATATTCTTTATCATTGTAATTATCCATGTTACTTTCTCAAAACACTAACAAGCACATCTTTTGCAGATTTCTTGTTTTAATTGGATTGAAATTAGAAGTATGCCACAGGGATGGGTGTAAACTATATGGACACTTACCTGCATTCCAATAAAAACTAAGGGGTGTGAGCCACCTGACTATACTCTGTAATTAGATATTTGCTGACAGCCCACAGTATTGTTGTCAGGGATGGGCTCAGCCCTTCCTTCTCAAAGCTGGCCGCTCAGCTGTCGGCTAATTGCCAGCTCCTTTCTCTCCACAGTGACTCACCTGTTGATGATATCCTGCTTGTCAGTCCTGCCTACTTAAGCCGTCCAGCCCAGCCCAGATGATCTCTGACTTCGCCTTGGTCGCATCTCTAGAGATGCTCTCCTGTGTTCCTGTTAAAGACTTGCTTGGCTCAATAAAAAACAATTAAAAAAAAAAAAGACTTGCTTGGCTGACATTCCTTCTGGCTCCAGATCCTGCCTGCTGTTCTACTATGCTCATCTCTGGCTCCCTGATGTTTTGGCTTGCCTGACTATCCGTTCCGGTTCCTGAACGCTATGTTGTGACTACATTTACTCTGTTTACCTTTTTATTATTATTATTAAACAAGTGTGATTTAACTGTACTTCTTTCTCAGTCTGATTCATAGTTTCTGACAGTAGGCAAAGGCCATGAATTCAGAAGATGCAGTCAATCCACTTGTTGGTAATATTATTTCCAGATTGGATGAGCAGGATCACCGTAGGGATCAGTTTGTCATGGCATTACAAACGCTCCTGAGTCGCACGGCTCACCTGGAATCTCCCACTGTGGCTGCTCTGGTACAACCTGTGTTGCAGGCCGTCCCTGCTGCTGCTCCAGTCTCTGTGCAGGCACCCACCTCGATTATTACCTCTATAAGAGGTATGTCTGGTTCCGTTCCGCTTCCCCAGCGATTTAGGGACGATCCAGTCCAATGCAGAGGGTTTCTCAACCAAGCTGAGAGATATCATTTGAGATGGATGCTGCCCCAGGTGTTTCCCACGGACAGATGTAAAGTAGGTTTCGTGATATCTTTGCTTTCTGAAAGAGCCTTGGCCTGGGCAAACCCTCTATGGGAGACGCAAAAAGCTGTTTTGAGTTACCCAGAGTTTGTGGCTTCTTTTAAACTGGTATTTGACGTTCCTGCACGCTCCGCTTCTGCTGCCAAGTGCCTTATGTCCATCAGAGCACGAGAACTGTTGATGATTACACCATTGAATTCCATACTCTGGCAGCAAAGGTTGCTTGGAACAATGAGGCCCTCATGGCTGCTTTTTCTCATGGTCTCTCGGATACCATTAAGGGTGAGATAACAGCCCGAGATATACCCACTGAGCTGGAGAAGTTGATCACGTTTGCCATCCTCATTGACTCCAGACTCAGAGAAAGACTTCCTTTTAAGGAGCGCTTGCAGAAACCTCCTGTACATTTGTCTCTGAACTTTGCAGTCCCACCCTTGCCTCCCTCACCTCCCATGCCTCCTGGTACCAAGTCAGTCTATGAAGATGAATCCATGCTCTCGAGCTTCACGCGGTAGAGATTGTGCCTTTATTGTGGCCAGGCAGGTCATTTTTGAAGTCTTTTAGCGATGTCTTTGACAAAGGTCAAGCCGGTAGTTTGCCTCCGCACCAGTCGTATGATTGCGCAATTGACCTTCAACCTGGTGCCATACCCCCTCGTGGCCGGGTTTACCCTTTGTCAGTCTTGGAGGATAGGCCCATGGAGGAGTATGTTGCAGGCGCACTTTCTCAAAGTTTCATCCGAAAAACCACGTCTCCTGCTGGTGCTGGTTTCTTCTTTATGAAGAAGAGTGGTGAACTGAGACCTTGTATTGATTATAGGGGTCTTAATCATTTCGCGATTAAGAATGCCTATTCGATTCCATTGATTACGGAGTTATTTTACTGCCTCAAGGGAGCAACGATTTTCACAAAGCTTGATTTGAGAGGGGAATACAATCTTGTGAGGATTAAGGAGGGTGACAAGTGGAAAACTGCATTTAATACCAGAACAGGCCATTATGAGTACCCCGTAATGCCTTTTGGCCTTTGTAACGCCCCGGCAGTTTTCCAGGAATTTATTAACGATGTCCTCAGGGATTTGTTTCAGTTATGTGTGGTGGTTTATCTCGACGATATCCTCATATTTTCCCTGGAGAGCCACCACACAGATGTCTGTTGTGTGCTTCAGAAACTAAGAGAGAACCATCTCTATTGTAAATTGGAGAAGTGCGAATTCCATCGTAAACAGGTTAAATTCCTGGGTTATGTCATTTCCACTGCTGGGGTTTCGATGGACCCAGAGAAACTTTTAGCAGTCCTACAGTGGCCCCGACCCGTGGGTTTATATCCTCTGCAGCGTTTTCTTGTCTTTGTCAACTATTATCCGAAGTTTATTCGTAACTTCTCTTCTCTGGTCCAGCCCCTGACTGATATGACCAGAAAGGACGGTAACCCACAGATTTGGTCTCCGGAGTCCATTAAAGCCTTTGAGAGTCTCAAGGCTGCCTTTGTTTTTGCTCCTGTGTTGGCACATCCTGATCCTACGTTACATTTTATCCTTGAGGCTGATGCTTCTGAGACTGGAGTTGGCGCCCTTCTGTCTCAACATCTTACCTCTGAGAGTGCTTTGCATCCTTGTGGCTACTTTTTCAAGAAATTGTCACCTGCGGAGTGCAATTACGAGATTGGTGACAGAGAGCTGTTAGCGATCATTTTAGTCCTGAAAGAATGGAGACATCTCCTCGAAGGTACCACTGTGCCGGTTCTCATTCTTACTGACCACAAGAATCTCACATTCTTCTTGCCTGAGGCTAAATGCCTCTCTCCCAGAAGGGCGCAATGGGCTCTTTTCTTGTCTAGTTTTAATTACATTGTCTCATTCTTACCCGCTACTAAGAATGTAAGGGCTGACGCTTTTTCACAACAATTTTCCTTCCAAGATGGAGTCAGTTCCGGTTCCTGTGATTCCTCCCGATCGTATTCTGGCTACAGTTCGCACCAGTCTCACTTCTCCTTTGGGTGACAGCATTCTTGCTGCTCAGGTCCATGCTCCACCTAAGAAACCTTGTGACCGCTGCTTTGTCCCAGAGAGTCTCCGTACTGCCATGCTCCAGACTTGCCATTCTCCCAAGGCTGCTGGCCACCCTGGGAAGAATCAACTCTTTTTAGCCATTTCCCAACAATTCTGGTGGCCTAGTCTACGTGCTGATGTAACCGCCTTTGTAGCTGCCTGTTCCGTGTGTGCTCAGAGTAAGACTCCAGGACACCTTCCAGTGGGCCTCCTACAACCCATACCCAGTGGAGAGAGGCCCTGGACCCACCTGTCTATGGATTTCATTGTGGAGTTACCCAACTCTTAGGGCAACACCATTATTCTTATGGTGTTTGACCGGTTTTCGAAAATGTTCCATTGTATTCCACTTAAGAAGTTGCCCACTTCTAAGGAACTGGCTTCCATTTTTGTTTGGGATATCTTTTGCTTACATGGACTACCCAAGGTGATTGTCTCGGACAGGGGTAGTCAGTTTGTGTCCCGGTTCTGGCGAGCCTTTTGTGCACAGTTGGGAATTCAGCTTGCTTTCTCCTCTGCGTATCACCCGCTGTCTAATGGGGCCACAGAACGAGCCAATCAGTCCTTGGAGCAATTCCTACGTTGTTATAATTCTAACCATCATATCAACTGGTCAGACTTCTTACCGTGGGCGGAGTTTGCTCACAATAGTGTCTTGAATTCTGCTTCCCGATTGTCACCATTTATGGCAAACTATGGTTTCCAACCTTCCATGTTGCCTGACTCGTTTGTTCCGCAGAATATTCCTGCATTAGAGAAGTATCTCCGTGGTCTTCGTTCCACTTGGGCACAAGTCCAGGAGGCTTTGCGACATGCTAATGATAGGTACAGACTCAATGCTGACCGCAGATGCCTGCCTGCGCCTCCCTACCAGGTTGGAGACAGGGTCTGGCTGTCATCTTGCAACCTCCAATTTCGTTTTCCCTCTCTGAAATTCGCACCTCGGTTTATTGGGCCTTCCTGTATTCTTTGCAGGAATAACCCAGTGGCTTACGCATAAGACCTTCCTTCTAATATGCATATCTCAAAATGTATTTCATGGCTCCTTATTAAAACCTTTGGTCTACAACCGCTCTACCACCTCGGTGCCTCGTCCTCACCCTGTACAGGTTGAGAACCATGAGGAGTATGAAGTATAGTCTATTGTTGGCTCCGGTAGGTTCCGTGGGCACATATAGTACCTGGTGCACTCCACTCTCTACCACCTCGGTGCCTCGTCCTCACCCTGTACAGGTTGAGAACCATGAGGAGTATGAAGTATAGTCTATTGTTGGCTCCGGTAGGTTCCGTGGGCGCATATAGTACCTGGTGCATTGGAAAGGGTATAGTCCGGAGGAACGCTCTTGGGTCTCATCCTCGGACGTACATGCCCCTGTCCTCCTCTGTGATTTCCATAGACGTTTTCCCCTCAAGCCTGGTGGTCCTCCGAGAGGGAGGGGTCTTTGAGGAGGGGTACTGTCAGGGTTGGGCTCAGCCCTTCCTTCTCAAAGCTGGCTGCTCAGCTGTCGGCTAATTTCCAGCTCCTTTCTCTCCACATTGACTCACCTGTTGATGATATCCTGCTCGTCAGTCCTGCCTACTTAAGCCGTCCAGCCCAAATGATCTCTGCCTTCGCCTTGGTCACATCTCTAGAGATGCTCTCCTGTGTTCCTGTTAAAGACTTGCTTGGCTGACATTCCTTCTGGCTCCAGATCCTGCTTGCTGTTCTACTATGCTCATCTCTGGCTCCCTGATGTTTTGGCTTGTCTAACTATCCGTTCCGGTTCCTGAACTCTGGCTATGTTGTGACTACGTTTACTCTGTTTACCTTTTTATTATTATTATTATTAAACAAGTGTGATTTAACTGTACTTCTGTCTCAGTCTGATTCATGGTTTCTGACAGTAGGCAATGGCCATGAATTCCGAAGATGCAGTCAATCCACTTGTTGGTAATATTTTTTCCAAATTGGATGAGCAGGATCACCGCGTGGATCAGTTTGCCATGGCGTTACAAACGCTCCTGAGTTGCAGGAGGAACCTGGAATCTCCCACTGTGGCTGCTCTGGTACAGCCTGTGTTGCAGGCCGTCCCTGGTTCTGCTCCAGTCTCTGTGCAGGCAGCCGCCTCGTTTATTACCTCTATGAGAGGTATGTCTGGTTCCGCTCCACTTCCCCAGCGATTTGGGGAGCAATACAGTCAATTTCAGAGGGTTTCTATACCAGGTTGAGATATACTTTGAGATGCTGCCCCAGGCGTTTCCCACAGACTCGTCTGACTATCCGTTCTGGGTCCTGAACTCTGGCTATGTTTTTTACTCTGTTTACCTTTTTATTATTATTATTAAACAGGTGTGATTTAACTGTACTTCTGTCTCAGTCTGATTCATGGTTTCTGACAATTGTGCTATCAGTGCTATGTTCATAAAGACATTACATTCATATCACAAAAATAGAACTTACAAATATTGAAATTCATTAAATACACAGTTCAAATGTGCAATTCTGCTGAGTCAGTCGTGTGCTTTGCATACCTTTACCAGATAATGTTTGCTGGATGAACTTGCTTGTCTAAACTGCAACTTGACACTCTAGCTGGCTTACTAACCTACCCAATGAGGTCGTCACTTTGCATGTTCTGCATATTAGTATGCTAAAAATGCTATAACTGTGGTGTGTTGCTTTGCAACACAGCCCTGATTGACTCCTAATGCTAACCCTCTGGCATCTCTACTTTAGGCATTTGGTTTTATTGCCATGTTTCTGGCCAACACTGGACAAGAGGCTAGCCACTAAATAGTGGAATGCCCCTGCCACCACAGAAAGTTATTATGCATTCAGGTGGGAAAGGGGAGGTGGGGGTTCTAGGTTAGATTAGCTTGGAGGACTTGTTTTTTTTTGTAGTAAAAGTGTAGCTGTACTGTATCTTACTTTGTCCACCCTTCTGAAATGTCATAAACTGAGACCTGTGACCTAATAATAAAGAACGGGACATACTACTCAATATTTAACCCTAAAAATGTCTGGTTTTGCTCCCTGGACTTGGAATCCTTAACACAGTTTCCAATTCTGGGCTGATATTTGTCTTCACCTCCAAAATTCCCACTAAAGACTATTGCTGACGTCATCCTTCTCAGAATGCCATAACGAATAATGTGTTGAAAACCTCCAATCACAAAACCCACCCACCCGCCCATTTTTTGAAAAGTTTTGTTTGTTTTTGGACTTGCTGAACTAGTTGAAAGCATGAAAGAACATCAGCCGCACTTTGCTTGGCTTCTCTTAGGCCCCTTTCACACTTATACGACTTGTCCCACGATTTTGTACTACAAAATCGTATGACAAGTCATTCTCCATGATTTTCAATGACTACCATTCATATTGGCACGATTTTAAGTCGTGCTGACTTCAAAGTAGTCCCTGCACTACTTTGGTCCAACGTCCATACGATTTGTACTCAATAGACCTTAATGTTAAACCCTCAAGTAGCATGCAAATTGTACCTGAATAATATAGATACGATTTCAGCACTACTTTGTAAGCACAAGCTGAGAATGGTTAATGCCAAAGTTGTGGCAAAGTTGTACATAGTAGCATTGCTCCCAAATCGCGGTAAAATCGCGGCCGCAAAATCACGGTAAAATCGCGCAACTTTAAAGACCCATAAGTGTGCAAAGGGCCTTACTGTATTATTTAATAGTCAATAAGTTGCCTGCATACAGCAATGTCTCCACGCAAGAACAAACCCTCCTTAATGCGTTTAAAGTGGTTGTAAACCCTTACAGACCACTTTGTGCTACAGGTAAGCCTATAATAAGGCTTACCTGTAGCTACCGAGGGTTTAGGAGATATCCCTGAATTTGCATGTGCCGACGTCATCGGCACATGTGCACTGACACAAACTGAAGCGATGGCACGTATGTGCCGTTGCTTCAGTAAGTGTGCCGTTACCGCGTGCATGCTGTGATTGGCCGGAGCTGCGAAACCCGGAAGTAGAGTGATGTTGCTGTGTACGGGCACCGCAGCAAGGGCTTTGATCTCAGGTGAGTATTACATGCTATGCTATGCATACTAGCTCATTATGCCTTTGTCTTGCAGGTTAGTTTTTTAATTTTTTTTCAAAGTGGGTTTATAACCACTTTAACCATTCCTGGTTTGCTCACAGGAATAGGGGACTTCTCCTAATTAAATAGAAAAGTAATTTATTTACAAAAAAATCTATTTGAAACACCCCCAATTTTTGTTCTATGTTTTTTATCTATCATATTTCCTCCTAAATTAAGATGTGTACAATGGCCTTCAGCACTGTGAAATTGGCTCTGTTAATATTTAAGTGACACTAAACTATCCTTTTTCTCCAAAAATAATCCATACACATCCACTGCTTTATGGCCCTGTGTTCTATGTATCATGAAACTGGCTTCTTATTGTGTTTGTCTCCTTGTCTGGGGGTTTTGGTAGATAATAAGCTCAATAATAGCACACAATGCCAAGCTGCGGTTTCCAAAGCGAGCAAAGTCCTTTCTTGTATTAAGAGAAGTATGGAGTCCAGAGAGAGAGATATCATTTAACCCCTGTACAAATCATTAGTAAGACCTCATCTGGAATATGCAGTTCAGTTTTGGGCACCAGTTCTCAAAAAGGATATCGGGGAACTGGAGAAAGTGCAGAGAAGGAAAGATGAGGAACTGAATCTATTCCCTCTTGAAAAGAGGAGATTAAGAAGGGGGAAATATGATCAAAATGTACAAATACATAAGTGGTCCATATTGTGAACTTGGTGTTGAGTTATTCACTTTAAGGTCATCACAGAGGACAAGGGGGCACTCTTTACATCTAGAGGAGAAAAGATTTAATCTCCAAACATGGCAAGGTTCTTCACAGTAAGAGCTGTTAAAATGTGGAATAGACTCCCTCCAGAGGTGGTTCTGGCAAGCTCAGTTGACTGCTTTAAAAAAGGCCTGGATTCTTTTCTAAATGTACACAATATAACTGGGTACAAATATTCATAGGTAAAGTTGATCCAGGGAAAATCTGATTGCCTCTCGGGGGTACAGGAAGGAATTTTTTCCCCTGCTGAAGCAAATTGGAGCATGCTTTGCTGGGGTTTTTTGCCTTTCTCTGGATCAACTGTAGGTATAGGTTTGTGTAAATGGGATTTTTTGGGTTGAACTTGATGGACTTGTGTCTTTTTTCAACCTGACTAACTATGTAACTATGAAATGCAGCTCCCCAGCACCAGCACCACTCATGCAGCCCCACAGAAGAACACTGCCACCACCATGTTTCACTGTAGACACCATGCATTTTTCTTTGTACTCCTCACCTTTACGATGCTATACAGTTTTGAAGCCATCAGTTCCAAAAACATTTATCTTGATCTCATCACTCCAGAGTCCCAGTAGTCTTTTTTTTCAGCATGGTCCCTAGCAAATTCTAGGTGGGTTTTTTTGTGCATGGGTTTTAGGAGAGGCTTCCCCTGCATGCCATTCCTCTGCAGTGTAGGGTGTATTGTGTCACGGGAAACAATTGCCACAGTTTGGCTTTCTACTTCTTTAGATAACTGCAGTGAATTTGCATGGTGATTTTCTTCGATCCTTCTCATCAGAAGACGCTCCTGTCGAGGACGTCTCTGTGAGATGGTTGCATCTTTGATACATTTTTGTATCACTTTTGCCACAGTATTGTGACTGATAATTAAAGCTTTGCTGATCTTCTTGTAGCCTTCACCTTTCTTGTGTAAAGAAATGATTTTCTTTCTCAGGCCTTGTGACATTTCTCTTCCATGTGGTGCCACTGCTGACAGTGTGAAATGGAAAGGGGCTTTCTTTGTTAAGTAATGCCCTTTTATAATCAATTGTCTGCTGGACACCTTTTTATTGAATGATTAGACTCACCTGTAGTTGAATTCTTGTTAATTAGGATTTTGTTGTCTAAAATTTAGATTTTCTCCTAAGAATTTCATTGGGGTGTTTTCATTTTTGAAACATGGTCTTGAATTAATTTGTTAGGAAAAATGCTTTATTTGTCTGTGCAAATTAACAAATGTTGGTTGCAATCAATGGCCCTCATTTGTGGGAGTATTTTGTAGTATAGTGTCCCATTCTGAAAGGAAAGTAAAAGTTTTTAGACAATTCGGTTGGGGTGTACTCATTTATGCTGAGAAACTGTATACTGGCTAAAGTCCTGGCAAACAGATTAAACAAAGGTATTAGTTCCCTATATCCACCCTGATCAGTAGGCTTTATGCCTCAAAAATCTACTGCCATTAATCTTCATAGACTTTTATACAGACAATAAAGGATCTAGAGCAAGGGTCGGCAACCTGTAGTTCGCAGTCTACCAGTAGATTGCGGACAGGTGACTGGTAGATCACGGTCTGGGCTATCTGACCCGTTATTCCAGAGCATCAAACATCGCAATGCAGAGGGACTACTTGTAAAGTTAGAGCTGTAGTAGGGAGCAAGAGAAAATCCGATGCCTCCTCTGTAGTGCTGACTCCTGTCCCAAGCGAAGTGATACCAACTACACTTCACCTCTTATCCCGGCTAGTGTTCTCCAGAGTGGTGCCAGCAACAGGAAAGAGATCTTTAGGTCAGTGTGAAGCAATACACTGGGCATAACAGTATAGGACTGCTTTCACACTGATGTGCTGCGGTTTACCCACACAGCGGGTGCAGTGCAGTGTACCTGCAGCTTTCCTGAGTTTGCTGCGCTTAGCCATAGACTTCTATTATATCCTGTGGGTTTGTTGCACTTTCTGAATGCAGGAGTTTTGGTGCACTGAAAGTGCACCACACCTGCAGGATATATTAGAAGTTTATGGCAAAGCACAGCTAACCCAGGAAAGTTGAAGATGCACTGCTCTGCACCCGCAGTGCAGGTGAACCTCAGCACATCAGTGTGAAAGCAGCCTTATAGGGGGCTTAGAACAGTAAGGGTTCATTTACATTTGCAGTTTGGGAGGGTGAATGAGTCCACTCTGCAAGCGTCCTGCAACCTTGTGCAGTACAGCAAACAAGGGGTTTAAGCAGGCAACATTGAGTTGCTTTCTCACCACCTTCTTTAACCCCTTAGACCCTGTGTTGGAAGGCAACATGGTTTAATATCATATTTCTGGAGTTTCACTTCCTGGTTGATGCAGACAGGTGGCCTTTGGAATGTAACAAGTTGCACATCAAAGCTTTGTAGTATATCAGATTATTCATCTGAACAAAAGCTTGGCTCCTGACCGTTTGATGTGATAACGCTATGCAAGAGAGCTTCAAAGAGGGCCATGACTGGCAGGATGATTGATGAAGGTGGGTTACAGAGATCAAAGGCATTGAAGATTGACCCAGGATACATAGACATGATACATAGACAATGCTGCCCCTAGAGGCCAATACAGCAGGACGGACGGTAATATAATATATTGAGGAGGACTGCCCCGTAAATATGTTGATTCGTCAAAGGTCTAGATGGGCCGGCAATAGGGTTGGGTCTGAACGGTGTATGATTGAAGTATAAAAAGGGCTGAACGAGGCAGAGAGCTCTCTCTCCTACAATCGTACCCTTTTCGCTCTTGGCTCGTGTCTGATGGCTCTCTGTGCCTCATGGCTCTCTCTGTTACTACCATCTTGAGCCCAGCTGATGAGACCGTGTCTTGCGATAAGTATCTTTGATGTTCTTTTGTTATATGCTTTGTAATATCTTTCTATAGTATTTTCATGTTAGCATTTTCCTATTTTCTTGGGAAACAAATAAGACGTTGTTTTATTAAGCAGTGTGTTTGTTTTCATTGCTAACCTTTATGTTATTGTGCTACAGTAACAGTAACTATCAGAGTTTTATAGACTAGCTAACTATAGGAATAGACAAATGAATACATATATGGAATAAATAGAGGGAATCCGTAACCACCCTCAGTATTATTTAATTTAGAAGTTATTTCAATTTCAGATTTTATTTCACCCTGCAAAAAAAATTAAGTCAGCAGCTACAAATACTCTAGCTTTTAATATAAGAACACTTACCTGTCCAGGGATCCTGCGATGTTGGCACCTCGAGCGAATTCATCAATCAGCTTCAGGTGCAGGCGTCGACATTGTAATTAAGGGAAACCAGTAGTGAAGTCCTCAGGCTTCTCCGCCAGTTTCCTACCGTGCATGCGCAAGTCGTGCTGCGCTTTCTGAATGGTCCCACTGTCTTCTGGAAATTTTGTGTGTGTGTGTGTCCCGGAAGGCGGAAGGAGGAAGGGCCGGAAATCCTTGTAGATTGCCGCAGCGATCTTACCCAAAAGTGGGAAGGGGGTACCTGTCAAAGCCAGGTACCTCCCGCCCCCCCCCCCCCCCTCAAAAGAAGTGCTAAATGTGGCAGGGGAGGGTGCAATCAAGCAGAGCTTCCCTTTTGTGATGAGCTTCGCTTTAATGAAAAAAAATTCAAAAACAAACACAAAACAAAAAAAATAATAATAAAATGGGCAGGCTCAATGCACTACTCAGTCTTTTTTCTGCCATCACTTTTCTATGTTTCTATTTGCGAATGGTAGTCTTCAACCCTTCCTGTTGCTACACTAGTTTAACCTGCTTCATTCTAAGCACTTCTACTATGCCCAACTCAGTCATGCTGTGCAAGCCCACTAACAGATGTATGAGTCCCACTTCCATTTGAATCTCATGCAAATTACTACATCCACTAAAGGCTTTATATCTAATTGCTCCTAATGGTCTAGCCTTGTAAGGCTATAGACAGGTAGGAGAGAGATGTGGGGCCCATCACCAAAGAACAATGGGAAAGTCTTATGAACTCAGTTACCCTATGCTCACTCAACATGACTTAACTCCTGTCCCAGCACAGTATTCTCCATTGAAATGATATAAAAAAGGGTAAACTTGATGAGCATACACTGTGGTAGGTGTTGGATAGACCATCAAGACTTGATCCATATGCTGTGGAGATTTCCTAAACTACAAAGATACTGTCACTGTCCTTTCCACCCTGAACACTTCCAGTTGACTTTTTAGATTCCTGTAAAAATCTGTAAAATCAGTAAAATCTGTATACTGAGTATTCTGAATGACCTTCAACTTCAGGGTTGCATCACCAAATGTGAGAAATGATGAGGTGGGTGGTTAGAAACCCCAGGTATTTGCTCCCTTGATTTAATAACATATATATTAGTACAGGGCTAGAACATGTTTCCCCTTCCAGAAATAGAGTGTGATATGGTTCAATATGGTATATGGTCATAGTGATGTCCATTTAAGTCTATGTTACGATATGACCTGTACCAGGTTGTAAATGTTAAGATGAGACAAGCTTGAAACCAATTTCAAGATGCAGTATGTAGGAGATGCACCATATTGTTGTTATGGCAAACTGTGATATTTCAGAAGAGAATTGTTCTAGAAAAAAAAGACATGGCAACTGTTTAAAAGAGACTTCCATGATTACGCAGCCTCATACTGGACTCCATATAGACCAGGGGTCTTCAAACTACGGCCCCCCAGTTGTTTTGGAATTACAATTCCCATGTTTGTGAATGTCAGAGTTTTACAATGCCTCATGGGATGTCTAGTTCCGCAACTGCTGGAGGGCCATAATGTGAGGATCCCTGATATAGACCCTAAAAAGAGCAGGATACACAATCTAGGAAATCTGCAGCAACATCTACTGTTAAATTTGAGGTGGTTTGGCATATGATCAAGGTCATTTTAGAGTATTGATCAGTTCAGGTTAAAAAAAAACTCACAGGTGCCCCCCTTCCTCAAACAAGGAACATAAACTATATCAATTCTAAAATGTGATTTCAGTAATTTTACAAAATTAAATAATGTTAAAATCAGACCTCAACACAAATGAACCACTTCATCCCCAGAAAGATTTACCCCCTTAATGACCAGGCCATTTTTTGCAATACAGCAACTGACAATTGCGCCGTCGTGCGACGTTGTACCCAAACAAATCATTATGTCCTTTTTTTCCCACAAATAGAACTTTCTTTTGGTGGTAATTGATCACCTCTGCGGTTTTTATTTTTTGCGCTATAAACAAAAAAAGACCGACAATTTTTTAATATAGAACTATATTTTTTACTTTTTGCTATAATAAATATCCAAAAAAAAAATGTAAAAAAAAACAACAAATTTATTAATCAGTTTAGGCCAATATGTATTCTTCTACATATTTTTTGGTAAAAAAAATAGCAATAAGTGTATATTGATTGGTTTGCGCAAAAGCTAAAGCGTCTACAAAATATGGCATTTTTTACTAGTAATGGTGGTGATCAGCGATTTTTAGCAGGATTGCGGCGGACAGATTGGACACTTTTGACACTTTTTTGGGACCAGTGACATTTATACAGCGATCAGTGTGCTATAAAAAATGCACTGATTACTGTATAAATGACATTGGCGGGGAATGGGTTAACACTAGAGGGCGTATAAGGGGTAAAATTAAGGAAATTCCTTACAAAACAAACACCTGGCACTAGGAATAATAGGTATAAAATAGGTAATGAAATAGGTCTTTTTCAGACGGGCCCGTTCGGGATGGTAAAAATGTAAAAAAAAACAACCAGACGTGGCTATTCACATACTATGGCTGTGGCATTTTTAGCTCGGGGTGCAGAATTTGACAAGCAGCTTCACTTGTCAAAACTTGCTCATTAAGTTTAATGGTACAATGCACACGACTGCAGCATGGTAGTTCAGCAAATGCTCTCTGAAAAGCACTGTGACTGGAAGTAGAGAGCCTGAGATCGGTACAGCTGAGATTTCTGCAGATCCTTATCTGAAGTGAAGAACTGGTGCATTGCTCCTGGGGTTTGAAGCGTGCAACACAAGGAGCACAGGAAAAAATTGGCCAGGCAGATTGGAGAGAGAGTGTCTGGATGTCTCTTAGGCAACGCTCACCCACCAGAACCAAGCGTTCTCTCTATACTGATCAGCTTCTTAGACTCACTCCTAGTTTTTGTAGCTCTCCACATGGACACCTATCAGCATGCCTCTCTGAGCCTGTCAGCTTTCCCAGTGAGGAAGCTGACAGGCTCAGAGAGGCATGCTGACAATGGAGGCAGCAAAGGCCAGATAGGGACAGGCAAAGGCCCCATGTTTGGTCTAGGGGATAGTGTGGATAAGTGGATGGGTCACTGCATTTTAACTTATAGAGCTAGGCATTACAGTAGAAGTGGGGGCTGTAAACATACAGTACACCAATCAGCACTCTAGTGGTATGGCAGGGTCAATTGATATCAGTTTTAACTTGCATAGAAGAACTTTATATAATAATCCCAGGCAAGTAAAAAAAAATCTAAGCTGTTATTAATTATTTGATTTTTTAATTTAATTCCCACTACCCTTTGCACACTTATCGAAATTATAAACCAGACTGAGAAAGTGAGTGTCAGCTGTGGTTGCTGAAATGACAGAATGAGGAGAGTACTTTATAATGTAATGATGACACAAACACACAATGCTGATATTTGGTGTTCACACAACTCAGGCAAACATAGTTCGAAAATACCGCTGAAACTAGGACTAGGATTAGGAAATAGGTCTTTCTTTATCATACATCATGGGACACAGAGCCTAAGTAATAACTTAATGGGTATATAGGCACCTCCAGGTGATGGACACTGGTATACCCAATACAGGAAGTTCACTCCCTATATAACCCCTTCTCCTACCAGGAGTACCTCAGTTTTTTCGCCAGTGTCTAAGGTTTTGGTCACGAGTGAAGATGTGCTCTGAGGAGCTCCAGGAGGGATCCATGCTGGATTTAAATAGCCTCCATAGACCGGATCCATCCAAAGTGCCACTGAGGCCAAAGTAGATGGTACCCGCGCCTCGTATCGAAGTTTTGCCTGTAACGCCTCTCTTTGCAGGGCTGGACCCCGGGACCCAGGGCTTTGGTCATGCTACATTACCTAAAAGCTTTTCCTGGCGGGGTGCTTTTACAGGTCCAAGGGAGTGGAACCCCGATAAAAAGGGACCCGGTCCTTGAAGGTTTGCTAAACGCAGCCTGCCGTGATGGGTGAAGGGTGGATTGACTGTCAAATCAGCAAATCCTGCGGCGGGGATAAGATAAGGGAAGAAACTTAGGAACTAAAAAGTCCACCTATGATTTCTTCAAGGGAAAAAATGTTGTCATGCCTTAAATCTCCACTAGAGGGAGTACATGCACATGCCTTAATCTGTTGTCTTCACTTAGCTCAGTGTCAGTCTGTTTGCGGCCACAGTAGCCTGCGCAGGGGGATTCCTCTCAAGGTAAGAGATCAGCCAGAATGCTTTTCTCCCCCTCTGAAGGGACCAGAAGGGTTAGGGAAACAGCAGTGGTTGTACCCCCCCTTGTAATTCCCCCCCTCCGCAGGGGGTGCGGAGGTCCCATTATTTGTGCTTCAATAGTTGTTTTCCTCTGCCCGCTGTGTCATGGGCTCTGCCTCTCCCCCCCTCTCATGTTGGGTCCCAAAAGCTGCCCGCACGCGAGTACGGGAATAATTTTCAAACAGAAATGGGGGGTGGGTTTACGAAGGGGGTGGGGCCTAGGCGCGGTGCCGTGTAACGTCCATGAGGACGCACGGCACAAGCAGGCTTAAGGATCAGCTGGAGCAGTCTCTCCTTGGCGGATAGCGAGGAGGAAGCAAGTAGGCTGCACTCGGGACACAGGAGCGGTGTGGCACGTAAGGGCTGCAAGTGGCATTCCTAATACGGGAAGGACATTTTTCCCAGCACTAGGCTGAACTTAATAGCGGCTTCATTCTGTCATGACTATGTTCAGCAAGTAGTGCAAATTAATAGTGCCTCTGCTTTTGTATTTAGGACTATGCGTACCAAAAAAGACACCACAAAAAAGAAAAAGGTACCAAAGATTTCACCCCCAGGCATTAGGAACTCCAGTCGTGTCTACACACTGTCATCCTCTCCTGAAATACCAATTATGGCAAGACAGAGTGAGCCATTCAAACAAAATGATGGTGCAGCTGCTTCTCACATCTCAGCCCCTGTATACATGTCACATTCTCACATCTCAGCCCCTGTAGAGTGAAGATGTCTTTTCCTCCACCCTGCAGGGCCTGGGAGGAAAATTAGCGGCTTTAATTGCTTCCTCCATTCAAATGGATAGGAAGCGTGCTAGATCCCCCTCCCCCACCTTAGACCTTTTGCAAGGGGAACAGTGGGCACAGGATGAGGTGTTACCCTCAGGCGATCAGGAGGAAAGACAAACCGACGACTCCTCTGCGGAGGAAACAACGGTAGATGAACCTTTCTCAGCCTCGCTATCTGAGAAATTGCTGATACAATCTCTTACGGAGATGGTTCGTTCTACTTTCATGCTACCCCTAACGAAGTCTCTTGAAAGCTCGGTTTCTTCCTTGGGTTCCTTAAAACCTTCACAGCCTTTGCATGTGTTTCCTGTTCATGCATTACTAGAACAGCTTATTTATGCTGAATGCGATCACCCGGATAAGAATTTTCTCCCTCCAAAGAGATTCTCAGTTCTCTATCCCATGGAGGAGAAATTCACCAAAAAATGGAAGGTACTAGCAGTTGACGCTGCGATTTCCAGTGTGAAAAAAAGTCTAACTTGTCCAGTAGACATTGCACAAATGCTTAAGGATCCAAAAGATAAGAGAATTGGAATTCCTGTTAAAATACGCTTTTTCCTTGGCAGGTGCCATTACTCAGTCTGCAGTCGCTGCAATAGGTCTTTGTCAATCCCTAAAGGACCAATTTAGACAGGCCCTTAAAGAGGTTCCTGCACAACAAGCCCGGGATTTGGCCGAACTACCAAAAGCATTATGCTTTGTCATAGATGCCATCAAAGATTCTATTCACCAGGCGTTCCGCCTTACACTTATGCTAGTACATATGCGTAGAATCCTGTGGTTAAAAAATTGGTCAGCCGAAGCACCATGTAAAAAACTCCTGACTGGGTTCCCTTTTCATGGGGATCGGCTATTTGGGGATGATTTGGACAAATACATCCAAACAATTTCTAGTGGGAAAAGTACTCTTTTGCCAGTCAAAAGAAAGTATAAACGCCCTTCATTTAAACAGGCTCTTTCTCCTGCGCCAGGGGCTTCCGCCTCTAGGCAGTGGCGACAGCCTCTGCCGTCAGAGGGTCAGGCCCGGGCTCAAAAGAAGTCCTGGGGCCGGAAACCTGCAAAGCAGAATCCTAAAGCCTCATCATGAAGAGCCACCCCCCCCCCTCGCCAGGGTGGGGGGAAGACTTCTGCAGTTTTCAGAAGTCTGGCAAGATGAAATTTAGGACAGATGGGTCATCTCCACGGTAACTCTGGGTTACAAGCTGGAATTTCTGGACTTTCCACAGTCTCGTTTCCTGAGGTCAAACATTCCCAAAGATCCAGGGAAAAGGCAATCTCTGTTTCAGGAACTAGACCGATTAATGGCTCAGGGAGTGCTCATACAAATCCTCACAGAAGAGCAAGGTTTGGGGTTTTATTCAAACCTCTTCACAGTACCAAAACCGAATGGAGATGTCAGACCCTTTCTAGATCTAAAGAATCGAAATCAGTTCCTAAAGATCCGCTCCTTTTGCATGGAGTCGATCAGGTCAGTAGTTTCTATCCTACTAGGAGAAGAACTTCTGGCATCTATCGACATCAGGGATGCATATCTGCATGTTCCTATATTTCCCGCTCACCAAAGGTTTCTGCGGTTCGAGGAAGAACAGCAGCATTTCCAGTTTGTAGCCTTGCCCTTCGGGCTAGCTACAGCACCCGGGTGTTTACAAAAGTCCTGGCCCCACCTCTAGCCAGGTTAGGGGCACAGGGCATAACAGTCTTTGCGTACTTATACAATCTATTGCTAATAGACCAGTCGGTGGCTCGTTTAGTGCAAAGCGTGTGCATTACAACCAGTTACCTGGAAAGTTTGTGTTGAATTCGGAACCTAGAGAAATCTTCCTTAAAACCAATAAAAAGGCTGGAATACTTAGGTCTGATCATAGACACAGCCCAGAAAAAGGTGTTCTTGCCTCAGGCAAAGATCAACTTCATAAGAGAGCTGGTGCGGATGGTCAGGTCAAAAGGCGATCCCTCCATTCGCCTTTGCATGAGGTTGCTAGGAAAGATGGTGGCTTCATTCGAAGACGTTCCCTATGCCCAGTTCCATTCAAGATTTTTGCAAAACAGTATCCTGTCTACTTGGTACAAAACAATTCAAGCTTTAGACTTGCCAATACGGCTGTGCCCAAGGGTGCCCCAAAGCCTCAATTGGTGGTTACTAACCTAGAATCTGCTGAAAGGGAAATCCTTCAGACCTGTTATCTGGAAAGTGGTAACGACAGATGCCAGCCTTTTATGTCCCGTACACATGGTCAGACATTGATCGGACATTCCGACAACAAAATCCTAGGATTTTTTCTGACGGATGTTGGCTCAAACTTGTCTTGCATACACACAGTCACACAAAGTTGTCGGAAAATCCGATCATTCTGAACGCGGTGACGTAAAACATGTACGTCGGGACTATAAACGGGGCAGTAGCCAAAAGCTTTCATCTCTTTATTTATTCTGAGCATGCATGGCACTTTGTGCGTCAGATTTGTGTACACACGAACGGAAATTCCGACAACGGATTTTGTTGTCAGAAAATTTTATAGCAAGTTCTCAAACTTTGTGTGTCGGAAAATCCGATAGAAAATGTGTGATGGAGCCCACACACGGTCGGAATTTCCGACAACAAGGTCCTATCACACATTTTCTGTCGGAAAATCCGACTGTGTGTACGGGGCATAAGGCTGGGGAGCAGTACTAGAAAAGACAACTGTTCAGGGACAGTGATCAAGAGCTGAACTTGGGTCAGTTATCTCTACCTTGATTAATGCAAGGAAGCCAGCTTTCAGGATTATATATTATAGAGTCTGGAGGGCTTATGCTTCCTGGTGTGAATCCAAGGGTTGGCACCCTCAGAGGTATATCATAGGCAGAATTCTTGCCTTTCTACAATTAGGGGTAGAGATGAAGTTGGCCTTGAGTACTATTAAAGGCCAAGTCTCAGCTTTATCGGTCTTATGTCAAAGACCGCTTGCTACACATTCTTTAGTCCGGGGTTTATGCAAGGTGTGATGCGGCTTAATCCGCCAGTCAAATCTCTGTTGAACCCTTGGAACTTGAACTTAGTTTTGTCAGTGTTACAAAAACAGCCATTTGAACCGATACAACAAATTTCCCTTAGTCCTTCTGACAAGGAAGTTGGTATTTTTGGTTGCTATATCCTCAGCAAGGAGAGTTTCGGAATTGACTGCTCTTTCTTGTAAAGAGCCATATTTGATTATCCATGAGGACAGAGTGGTGTTGCGCCCTCATCCAGGCTTTTTACCAAACGTGGTCTCAGGTTTCCACCTGAACCAATACATTATCCTGCCATCATTTTAAAAAAAAACATGTTCCAGGGAAGAAAAGTCACTACATTGTCTTGATGTGGTGAGAGTGGTCAAAGTCTATTTAAAGACAACTGCTCAGATTTGGAAGACTGATGTCTTATTTATTCTACCAGAGGGACTTAGGAAAGGACAGGCAGCGTCGAAATCCACTGTCGCTAAGTGGATTCGGCAAGTTATAATTCAGACTTATAATTTAAGGGGTACGATTCCCCCCTTTCAAGTCAAAGCGCACTTTACCAGGTCGGTTAGTGCTTCTTGGGCAGTGCGTCACCAGGCCTCCATGGCTCAGATCTGTAAGGCCGCAACCTGGTCTTCAGTACACACATTCACCAAGTTTTATCAAGTGGATGTAAGGGGGTATGAGGATATCGCCTTTGGGCGCAGTGTGCTGCAGGCCGCTGTATAGGTCCTCAAGTCTGGGGGTAACCTGCGGGTTGTGTCTCCCTCCCCTCAAATAGCATTGCTATGGGACGTCTCATTAAGTTATTACTTAGGCTCAGTGTCCCATGATGTACGATAAAGAAAATAGGATTTTTATAACAGCTTACCTGTAAAATCCTTTTCTTGGAGTACATCATGGGACACAGAGGTCCCTCCCCTCTTTTTGGGGTTTAAGTATACTGCTTTGCTACAAAAACTGAGGTACTCCTGGTAGGAGGAGGGGTTATATAGTGAGTGAACTTTCTATATTGGGTATACCAGTGTCCATCGTCGGAAGGTGCCTATATACCCATTAAGTTATTACTTAGGCTCTGTGTCCCATGATGTACTCCAAGAAAAGGATTTTACAGGTAAGCTATAAAATCCTATTTTCACACCAGGGTAAAGCAGCTGTATTGAATAGAAGATGCCAATAATTGGGATAGCCAGTAATCTATTACTTTTTTTAAAAATATTCCTGTGATGGAACCGTCCAGCACCCAGCTTGGGTGCTTACGTCAAGATACAGCTTCCCCCAATCTGAAACCAGGAATAAGGTATTATAGCAGCATGTTGCACCCAAGATACTAGGCAGCACTAGCTCAGGTACCAACTGGAACTCACTTTATTGAAAACTCACACAGAATTTATATACCACACATAATCAGGTGCGAGTTTTATCATATTACCCTAACAATACAAACTGTAAACAGGGATATAATTAACATAGCTAAGGAACAGCCAACATACACATAATGCTAATCCACATCTAGCAACTGATAGCTGACAGTGATTTAATTAACATGAACAAATTAACAACTAGCCACTCAGACAGTCTGGTGTCCACAACCCTAAATACAAAGTACATTATACATTATTATAAGCATAAAATCATAACATCCCACAATGGTTCCATAACATGGTAAAGTGGACACAATGGGAAAAAGACACCTAACCCATAACACCTTAAACAGGTTATATCAGGAAACCCTAGAATCAGGTCGATTATATTAACATCTGCTCTGAGTCTCGCAGTCTGAAGCAGTCCTTGCTGGTTTGAAGCATAGAGACCCCAAATATGTATATCAATCCTCCAGATTTCAGAGTCTATGTTTTTTTGGGGAAACATGGACTTGAATCTGAAGCAAGACCACTCCAAGTTTCCCCCAGACACATACCTCCCAAAGAGTGGTGTTCTCTTAAATGCCAGGGCCCATAGTCGGTAGGCAAGAGGCCACCCTGCAATCCTCTCCAAAAACCCCTGTCCTGGTTGGATCTGTCACAGTTCCTTTGGAAATAGTGATATCACTGCAGCATGAGAAACTGGCTTTTACCTCATAAATAATTTAAGCCCAGAAACAGGCTTTCTCCATTGTGTGCTGGTGATACTTACAAAACATATTGACAAATAATCACACCTATATTTATTATTCAAAGTACCTGTCCTGCAGTCACCAGGACCCATTCATGTGTGTTGTACTTAAAATGCATTTTCATGCAGTAAAATTCAAGTGTGAATATGCCCTTGATATTTATCACTGTCTGGTATGGTAGATTTCATGAACTCCTTCTCTCAGAATCCCTGATGAGATTTCCAGAAATCCCTTTTTCATAATCCATGCCAGGACTTCAAAAACTCCCTCTCTCAGAATCCGTCTTGACTTCCAGAACTCCTTGAAATGATGCTGGGTGTTTCCTCTGACCAAAGGTATATTAAGGTATTTAAAGTGGAACTTCACCTGACGTTACAGATCCCAGAAGGCTGCAATTCCATTCACAAAGTGCAGCTCCACTCGTGCATGTGCAGTGGGGAGCCAGCTGCGAAGCCGTAATGAGTCACAACCGACTTCCCACGGCAAACAGGACAGCTTTGGGAACCAAAGAATGAGCCCCGATAAAGACAGTGGTTTTCCTGGACATGTAAGTGTCTTTTTATTAAAAGTCAGCAGCTACAGTGTTTGTAGCTGCTGACTTCTATTTTTTTCTTTAAAGAGAGACAGAAGAACCTCTTTAATCGCTTCAGCCCGTAAGATTTTACCCCCTTCCTTACCAGAGCACTTTTTACAATTTGGCACTGCGCCGCTTTAACCGACAATTGCGTAGTCGTGCGATACTGTACCCAAACGAAATTTGCATCCTTTTTCTTTCACAAATAGAGCTTTCTTTTGGTGGTATTTAATCACCTCTGCGGTTTTTATTTTTTGCGCTATAAACAAAAAAAGAGTGACAATTTTGAAAAAAAAATATATATATATATTTTTTACTTTTTGCTATAATAAATATCCACAAAAATAAAAAAAACCGAATTTATTCATCTGTTTAGGCCAATATGTATTCTTCTACATATTTTTGGTTTAAAAAAAAAAATATATCGCATTAAGCGTATATTGATTGGTTTGCGCAAAAGTTATAGCATCTACAAAATAGGGCATAGATTTATAGCATTTTTATTATTTTTTTTAAACTGGTAATGGCGGTGATCTGCGATTTTTATTAGGACTGCAAAATTGCGGTGGACAGATCGAACACTTTTGACACATTTTTGGGACCATTGACATTTATACAGCGATCAGAGCTAGAAAAATGCACTGATTACTGTTTAAATGTCACTGGCAGGGAAGGGGTTAACACTAGGGTGCGATCAAGGGGTTAAATGTGTTCCCTCATTAGTGTTTCTAACTGTATGAGGATAGGACTGACTGGGGAAGGAGACATATCATTATTCCTACTTAGGTGGAACAAACAGTATGTCTCCTCTCCCCTGCCAGAACAGGGATTTGTGTGTTTACATACACAATTACCCATGCTGACGCTCGTGCACACGATCGCAGGTAGCCGGTGGCTAACGCGCCCGCCGGCCATGTGCATCGGGACCCCCGCCATACAGCAGACATGTGCACGCCCCCTAGCGGCTCCTAAAGAGTACGACATGCCCATTCGGGGTTTCGCCCAGCAGTGCCATTCTGCCGCAGTAAATAGACGTGAGCCGATCGGGTTTTTGAAGTGGCTGGTGCTGTGTCCTATCACCAGCTATTCTTTGTGCGTAATATCTATTATGATTGCTTATTGCTTTGCGTGTTGCTGACCCAAACTGACCTGACTTCTCTCTTGCCTGCCACCTGCCCATGACCTTTGCCTGGACCTGACTACTCTTACTTGCTGCCTGCCTACAACCTCTGCTACAACCTGATTATTCCTTTGCTTCACCTCTGCCCAGATCTGACTATTCTTCTGCCTAGTATTCTGTGTACAGTCTCCACACTGCAGCTGTTTTGTTCCAGCTATCCTTTTAGTGGGACAATCCTGGGGGCCACAACCTAGTGACAGCTTGCAATGAAGAAAGCTGGAACCATTAGGGTTTCCAGCCCATCTAAACCATCAAAATTTCTGGCGGAGACCAGCTGTCACTTAGACTCAGTATTTCAGTGTTTCTCAACTCCAGTCCTCAAGGCGCCCCAACAGGTCATGTTTTCAGGATTTCCCTCAGATGAAACGGCTGTGGTAAGTACTAAGGCAGTGAAACTGATCAAATCACCTGTGCATAATAATGGAAAGCCTGAAAATATGACCTGTTGGAGTGCCTTGAGCATTGGAGTTGAGAAACACTGCAGTATTTCACCTGCTTTGAGATAGCTATCTTTTTGCTTTGTAGATGACCTTCATTGCCTTCTCAACTTTTCTAGTTTTTCCAGTTTTCATTGTCACCACCTCATATTAGTTTCTCCTGAACAGTGTACTGTGTGTGACCTAGACATACTGATTATTTTTCCATACCAGCACAAACATCTCATTTGCACTTACGAGATGACTGACATCTAAATGAAGTGGCAGGTGCTTTAAGTGCAATGCTCTATGAAATCACTTTACAGTTATAAATATCTCTGAGCAGCTTGCTTGTGGCAAGATATGTATTTCGGAGATTCAGGATTGAAGAACTACTGACACTACCCTGTATCTAGATGAGCCTACTTTTTTAGTTGAATAGAAAACTCCTAAAATAATACACAACCATTCAAGATTAGTCCACCAAAAGTGGTATTTAAATTTGTGATGGTTGCTAGAGCAGCTTTTCTCAACCTTTTCACCCAGAAGAATGATTAAAGAGATTGTAAACCCTCACTTTGAAAAAACCCTCACTTTGAAAGGCAAAACATTTGCGTATAGATTTAAAAAAACATTATAAATACCCACTGTTCTAAGCTGAATAAGAGCTGGAGGAGGAGAAGCAGCAGCGCACTAATCTTCCCAGTGAAAGGCTGGGCAGGGGGAGCATGTCAGGACAAGTCTCATCATTAGAGGAGAGCAGGCTAAGTTCCCAGCACAGCTAGAGAACTGACCATGGTGTGTTCTTCTGCTTAGTCTGGTCAGTTTTACATAGGAAAGCAGAGTGTCACGTACCTTGTGGACGAGCCCGACTTGCAGGGGATGGCCTCTCTTGCGGCTCCGACTCGAGGGCCCTGGTAGGGTATACAGGAAGCACAAGAGTCAGGAGTGGCATGAGTGCCTGGCAGGCTCAACAGCAGGAAGTGGGTCTGGAACTCTGGAAACACTGTGCAGTGGAACTTAGGCTGAACTGGTAGGTAGACTGGAGCACTGGTGCAGCAGACTGGAACCGACAGCAGACTGGAACTGGATAGCAGGCTGGAACACACAGGACAGCAGACTGGAACACTGGTGCAGCAGACTGGAACCACACAGCAGACTGGAACTGGATAGCAGGCTGGAACACACAGGACAGCAGACTGGAACACTGGTGCAGCAGACTGGAACCACACAGCAGACTGGAACTGGATAGCAGGCTGGAACACACCGGACAGTTGACTGAAACACTGGTGCAGCAGATTGGAACCACACAGCAGACTGGAAGGTCAGACAAGCCAGATCGATAGCCAAGCGGACTGTAGATAAGCCAGAGGGTCAGGCAGAAGAGTGGTCAGACAACCTGGGGTCGGATGCAGGCAGAAGACAGGGATGGTCGGAGACAAGCCGGGATCAGATGCAGGCAGACAGCTAGGATAATCAGGAACAAGCCGGTTCTAGTACGGGAAAACAGGTTCTCAGGAAATACACACGTAACGCTGTAGAGCAGACAGCAAGATTCTCATGTGACAGTTCAGTTTAAATAGCCCGCCTGGTATGCGCGCAACTGCCCGCACAGGGCGCCTGTTACTGACAGGACTTTCCTGACACAGAGGGACTGACAGGAACGCCTAGGATTTCACACAAAGTAAGCAATACAAAGAGAACAGGATACCTTTTTCATTCAAATACATGGTACATATGTGAATATGAAATGTTGGGTTTACATATTCTGTAAAATCATTTTCTGGGACCCTGGGAACCCCTGCTAAAAACTATTATATCTGTAGCTCAAAGTTTTTTAGTGTCCTCAAGATGTTGTAGATCAGGGGTGCTCAACCTTTTGAAAAGCGTGGGCCACTTAAGTGATTTGGTAACCAGTCACGGGCCACAATGAAATTTAATGGCTTATCATTTCAAATTTTTTATTTTAAATAGCATAATGAAGAATTTAAACAACAACCAGGATCATCATGTTCCGTGGGACCAATCCCCGTTGGCTGTTTACACACCATTTAATCACAAAAATCTATTTTTTTTATTAATCAGATCACCATTAATCCCACTCTCATGCTCAAATATGACCAGCCAAAACAGCTCCGATCCAGTGTTGCAGTCTTTACTATATCAGGGTCTTTGCAGCCATCCCTTGAATTACCAAAACAAGGGCTGTGAATTAGCTAAACAAAAAACCCACAGACCATAGAGCACATGTCCCAGTAGTACAATAAACTTTATTAAGCAAAGATAAAATGACACATAATACACCCATGTGCTCCCAGAATGACACCAAGCTCATCACAGAACTGTGAAAATCCAGCTTCAGAACCCCTGTATGGATGCCACTTGATGCTACCAGATGTAGAAGAGTGGAGAGCCGGCCACAATAGGCGGCTAGTGTATGACAGTCGCCGGGATTATTGGGGACCGGCAATCATTCAATAGAGTGACGTGCACCCAAAGGAGGCTGTGCAGGTTGCTATGAGGTTGAGCATCAGAAGGCTCTGTGGGCCACATTTGGCCCGTGGGCCACAGGTTGAGCATGCCTGTTGTAGATGTATTCTTAAAATAATGTTCTATGTAATCATGAAACTAACATAAATAATAATGACCAGAAAATAAAAGAAGACAGTAAAAATTTTAATGCCCCCCTACATTGGTGGTCACTGGAAAAATGCCTCCATTACATTGCTCACATCGGTGGATAGTTTGAGAAAGAATGTCTTTTACATTGGTGATCAGATGAAAAGCCCACCCTTTACATTGGTGGTCTGTGCAAAAGTGCCCCACTTTATTAACAATCAGTTTTAAAGAGCCTCCCTTACTTGTGAGAAGGGACCAGTGTGAGGAAGGACCACCACATTAGTGGATAGTTGGAGGAAGAGTGTCCTTTGTCTCCTTTACAATGGTGATCTCTGGAACCCCCTACCTACCTTATATTGATGGTCTGTGAAAAAGTGCTCCGCTTTATCAATGGTCAACGGTAAAGGGCCTCCCTTACTTTGGTGGTCAGTGTGACAGGGGCTGTCATATTGGTGAACAGTTAGAGGAAGATTGTCCTTAGTTATCAGTGAAAAAGGCCCCCCTTACTTTGGTGTAACAAACGTGTTCCCATAATGATGGTCAGTGTTGACCTGTCATCTGCCTGCTCAGTGGGGATCAGCAGACAGATTCCCAGCTGAACAGGCAGATCCGCTGCCAGACTCTGCCCGTGTGAAAGGACCCTTGAGGTCAGGAAAAATTCCAACAGCAGATGCTGAGGACAGAATGTGTTTCTGTTAAAATACATGGTGGTGGATTCTGCGTGCATGTGTGTAAAGGGTTATCTGCTCAGTTTACCTTCCCCAGTGACGATCACTCTGCTCCGAATCTGCTGGTGTTTTGATTGTTGTACTGCGAGCTGGAAAATCTCTGCACATCCTGGTGGCAGCCATGGGATCTAAAAGCATAATCATTACAGTTAACTCTAACCAGAGAGTCCACCCCAGCTAATGCCTATCACTTTTAGTTATCTCAGTTAAAAAAGGTCAGTTGACAGACATTATTAAATTGAAATGTGCATCTTTACTGTTTATAGCTGCAAGAGTTTTCCATATGCACAGTTATGTAGGTTAAACAATATGCACAGGTCCTTCAAGTTTAACCATAAGACAAAAATAAATGAAATAAAAATAAAAACAAACACTTTGCATTCTCAAAATTCTTAACCCACACTCTACATGGAATCTGCGCATGTTGTTTAATGACTTTCCTCCCACAACCCAAAATAATACTGGCAGGGTAACTTTCTTCTGCCTCAGTCATTCTTTCAGTGCAGGCATCTATTTGACTGTGGGGACATTCAAGAGTGAACTCCTGTCTGGGCCAGTTTGGGAGTTCACCATTTCTATGTGTGCGGTTTATCGTTATCTCCCGGAACTGTAAGTGAAATCCCAAATTTTGCATTGTCACCAGCAATGAATCAGAGGGAAAATCTTATGCCCTGCACACACGACCGGTTATGCCGTCGGAATAAACTCTGAAGGTTTTTCCGACGGAATTCCGCTCAAGCTGTCTTGCATACACACAGTCACACCAAATTCTGACCGTCCAGAACACGGTGACGTACAACATGTACGACGGGACTAGAAAAAGGAAGTTCAATAGCCAGTAGCCAATAGCTTCCATCTCGTACTTGCTTCAGACCATGCATCATTTTTGGTGTGTCAGAACCGCATACAGATGAGCGTTTTTTCCATCGGGAAAATATAGAACATGTTCTCTATCTAAGTCTGTCTGAAATTTTGACAGAAAAAGTCCAATGGTGCATACACACGGTCGGAATATACGATGAGAAGCTCCCATCGGACTATCTCTGTCGGAAATTCCGCTCGTGTGTATGCGGCATTAGAATGGGAACAATAGTTCTGGTGACCCTGATGACAACAAGGAGTCCCTTATTTTCGGTCCCATAGCCAAAACAGGAGGTGGGGGGAATGCTTCCCAAAGGGACACAGATGGAAAAAAAACGATGGGGTTATAACCCTCAGGGTCCATGTACATTGGGCTTAAAAGAATGGCAGTTCCTTTGCAGAAAAAAAACAAACGCTTATATACTGTAGAGCTTAGAAGAGTTTAGGAGCTTTGAGGAGAGAATTTAGGAGCATCCAGCATTTTTTCCACCAGAAAAGGGCTCTCAAAGCAAAACAGAAGGTTTTTTTTTCTGCCTCTAAAGGCTGAGCTTAAAATATTCCTCTAATTGTTCTAATGTGCATGGATAACATTGAGTTTCTGCTAGAGGCAAAACGCAAAATGCAAAACTGTGGAAGCAGCGTTTTTTTTTATGCCAGTGTGCATGGACCCTCAGTAGTTCACACAATACTTTTCAACTAATGCATTTACAGGGCAGCTGAGAACTACATTATTCCTACATACAGGTAATTACATGAGATCCCATGGTTGAGCTGCCCACAGACATTGCATGCTGGATGGTTAGTAAGTAATTAACTTGTCACCAAAAGAACTTTGACCCAAGCCACCTACTGTATATGTTGCATCATGCATTCTATATAGTGTTGTCAGGTATCCAAACCAATTGTAACTGCAGACAGGACAATATCAAATGTTATTCATGTTATATCTATGGGAATTTCTAATTTTAACAACCAGAAATGTAAGCAGTGTAGCTACATAGAGAAGATTAAAAAACACCAGCTTCAATGTTTTACATGCCTTTGAGTAGTTTATGGAAGGCAAAATACTTATTCAAGAAAATATCGGTTATCTAGATTTATAGATTAGATTTGTTTGGTTAGACTAAAAGGGTAAGGGTCAAGAAGAATCATCTCAGATGATTGGTATGTCAGCACTCTGTGCTGTACTATATTGAATTAGCCTGGTAGTGTTAGGTTTGTATAGCGATTTTGAAGCTGGAATGTTACATAAACACACCTTTTTCTCCATACTGTTGGTCATACTGTGAGGATGGATGCCTTTTGCTATGTACTGTATCTGTTTTGTATATCTGGGGTCAGTCTGCCATCTCGTGGAAACACCATGAATTTTTTTTCTTTATCAGGAGACTAGTTAAACATTTAACAGGAAAATGTTCTCATTGACAGAGTTTCTGGAAAAGTACATTACATAAATATTACTCAATGCATAAACCAGGCTGATTAAAACAATTTATTTAACCAGTAGTTCAATGTTAAAGATGCTGGTTAATGATTTTAACTGAATTTCTTCAAAGAATGATTAATGGGTTGTCACTTCCACAGTAAGTGTTGAAAAAACCTTCCACATGTAATCGTTAATGATAAACTCAAAGCCTGTAATACAGTGGAAGTAAAATATGTAAAAGTTATAAAATGTTAACAGAACTTAGGATACTTGACCCCTTTACCACAGCTATACACAAATATGTAACGTCAGGGCAGGTGGGCCTTAACGTCCTAATGCCATAAATATACATCTCTGTCTTGTTCTGGTGTGCACTAATTTGGCACCCTCAGAACTGTGACCGAGCGGTCATGGGCAACCCACGGTCATTTACCAACATTTGGGAGCTGATAGGATGGGCTCCTGATAACATAAGCACTGTGCAGACAATTAAAGTACACCATGATCAGGAGCCCTTCCGACTGGCCCTGGGTGTCACAGTCCATTTTAGGACTCTGTTCCTGCTGGTGTAAGGGGGTTAAAATACATCTATTAATGCTGACTTTCCATGAAACCTGAAAGGTCTACTTTATTGCTAGTCCCCTCTCCCGCAACACAAATGTCTTTAGAAACTTTGGTCCAGGCTTCCGACACTTTTAGAAGGCATAGGTGACATTGCAGTACCTCCTGGCAGAGCTGGGTGCCCGTTTTCTCAGAGTCTTAGGTTATAATCTGGGTCTTAGAGCCCAGATGCTTTGTGGAGCTTTAAGTGGGATAAAGCCTCCTTTCCTAGATTTACATCTCATCTTGTAGCAGTGGCGGTTGGTGCTCCATCGGTCGGGGGGGCGCAGATGGGCTCCAGCCACACTGCACTCACACCCCCCCATTACCGGCTCACTTAGTGTACATGGCTCACCCACCTCTCCTCTGCGGTAGTCTGCTGGCAGGGATCCTCTGCCTCTGGGCACCCAGAGATCAGCACACACATCCCGATCTCCCACCTGGATGGCTGACTCAGATCCAGTCCCAGAGGGGTGACCGCAGGAGCAGGTGTCTGGGTACAGCTTCCGGGATCGTCCCCCTGGAGTGGTGCTGATTTGACGGCTTTAATAGAAAGGAGGAGGAGGCGGTGGGGCTGAGAGCCGCCTGTTCCCGGAGAGCGCCGACTGCATCGCGGAGGCCATGCGTCTCCTCCTTCCTCCTCCTCCTAGGCCAATGTGATCGCTTCTGCTTTTGGCCAATCGGGAAACAGGTCTCAGGACCCGCTTCCTGAGTGGCCAGGAGGAGAATCAATGTGATAATAGTGAATATTCATTCAATATTGTCACACAACTAGGTGGGCTTGGAGCACAAAGCTCTGCGCCCAAGCCCACCCTTTTTTGAAGCCTATCAGAGCCTCTGGATCTAATCATGTGCTTAAAAAAACAAACCATGTGTCCGGCGCCCTGCATGTAGATTAGGATGTAGATGGACGCATGGGTGGGGGGGGGGGCGCCCCTAGTGGACAGTCCGCCACTGTCTGGTAGTCAGATCCTTTAAATTAGTCTCAGATGTCCACAAGGCTATATATACAGTATGTGAGTTGATTGATACTTAGGGCTCTCATTCACTCTCTGCTGTGAGAGCCTGCTTCTGGGTGAAAAGGTTCAGTGCTGAAAGAACACTAAAAAAGGTACATGTGCTGCTTGTTTGTTATGGGGAACCTATTGGGGGGGGGGGGTAACCTGTTATTCAGGAGTTATTGTGTTTATTTAGTGACTCGTATTAGCAGATGCTTTATTTGTTATTTGAGAGCAAGCTTACCTAGATGTTATCCCATTCCACCATAAAATTGTAGCATCATTCAGAGAGAACACAAAAGCACTGCTCTACCCTTGGGCACCATCACTGTAAAGAAAGAAAAAATCAGTATATGAGGGTGTGAAATTCATTCTTCAAATAAAAGAGACGAAAGGATGACTTTCAGGGCATAGATATTTAGGACCAACTCATTCCTCATCAGGTACATCCAACTATATGCGTAAATTCTTGCACAAATGTGCTTTATATATAACAATTTCATTTTTTAAAATATCAGAGTGTGTTCTCAAAATGTACTGGTTATTAAAAGTCCTTTCACACAGGAGGACGATCGGGACCACCTATCAGTTTTTTAGGCGGATCCGATTGGACTCTCCAGCCTCCTCTATGGAGTGGCGGGTGTCAACGGACATGTGTCCATTGACACCCACCAAGATCTAAACTGATCCTGTCCACTAAAAATAGATGGATGGAAATCCATTCCCCATTCGTCTGGCAGATCAGATCGGATGGACAGGCGGAGAGCGTGCGGTGTCCGCTCTGCATAAGTGGAGTGAACACAGGCCAGCCATCAGTCTGGTATATAACGTATATTGATTGGTTTGCGCAAAAGTTATAACGTGTACAAACTATATAAAGTATACAAATTTGTTGCGCTTAGAGTTCAATAGTCAGAAAATAGCCGCTGACACAATATTGCTGGATACAATTGAATGAATGAGTAAAGAGGGGCAGCGCTTCTTTCAATATAGTCCGTCAATAATTAAAAGTTCATGATAAGCCAAGAAATTCTTGAGGTGAATCCTGATATACTGAACAGAACAGCTGTCACCAACACCCAAAAATACTGACTCCTACCCGCAGTGAAAGGGATATGTTCAGTGAATAATCAAATGGCAGCGTCAACGATCATCCTAGATAGACTGATCCACTCCACCAGGGTTACACTGATCACACTCCCCAGGAATAGATATCGATGCTCTTAAATCCACCATCACTCATCCAGGAAACCAATGGGTGAACCACAGCATCAGCAGTGGTAATCTCAGAAATGAAAAGAGGAACGCTCATTGCGCAGACATCCAATATATGAATTTATTAAGCAAATATAAGTTTTTCACTCACATTATCAAAGTTACAAGCAGGCACATGGAAATAACCATAGTATCCAACCAACAAAATGGCCGCCGCCGGCCATTTCTGCCATTCTGTTCAGTATATCAGGATTCACCTCAAGAATTTCTTGGCTTATTATGAACTTTTTATTATTGACGGACTATATTAAAATAAGCGCTGTACGTCTACAAACTATGGGATAGATTTATTTTTTAAAATGTTTTTACTAGTAATGGTGGCGATTTTTAGCGGGACTGTGACATTGCAGCAGACAAATCTGATACTTAATGACATTTTGTGGGTACCAGTGACACCAATACAGTAATCAGTGCTAAAAAAAATGCACTGACACTGTATAAATGACACTGGCAGAGAAGGAGTTAACATCAGGGGCAATCAAAGGGTTAAATGTGTTCCCTATGATGTTTTCTTACTGTGTGTGGGGGGATGGTTGCATTGAGGAATAGACCTGATTAGCAGGAATCACAGATGTCTCTCTTCCTGTCTGACAGAATGACGGTCTGCCTTGCTTATGTAGCCGTACCCCTGTAGGGGCTGCTGAAAGTTGTGGTTCACCTGTCACCCTGCCCAGTCAGGCATTCGCTTCCCAATCACCTTGGAGACAATGAACAGTCCATGTGCCCAGCACTGATGACAGGGGGGTCACCAGTTGAATAAGCCTGACTCTGGGACACAGTAGACAATTATAGCAGGCAAGTGACAATCCGCAATGTGTGGCATGGGACGTGGCATGTGACAATCTGCAACGTGTGGCATGGGATGTGGCAAGTGACAATCTGCAACGTGTGGCATGGGACATGGCAAGTGACAATCTGCAACGTGTGGCATGGGACGTGGGAAGTGACAATCCGCAACGTGTGGCATGGGACGTGGCAAGTGACAATCTGCAACGTGTGGCATGGGACGTGGCAAGTGACAATCTGCAACGTGTGGCATGGGACGTGGCAAGTGACAATCCGCATCTAGTGACAGGTGACGTGGCAAGTGACAATCCGAAACGTGTGGCAGGTGACAATGGCAAGTGACACGCTCGGGGCTCCCACTGATTCTATGGTGAGTTGAACCATTTAATTTTTTATAACCATGTAATAATAGTAATAATGCGCTTCAATCATCCTGACACCATAACAACCATGGTGCTGTGATGATTGAAGCGCTAACACCAGCCATTTCCCTGTTAAATTTACCCCCCAAAAAAGTATTTTCTGGCAGTGCCCCTCCCGAGACTAGGCTCTAGATCCACCCCTGCTCCGGATCCTGCTCAGGCCACCATTATGTAGCAGTGGTGGTGCACACTGGACAGCAATGTGCACTCTCTAGACTCCCTCCATGGCAGGAGGAAGCTGTGTCCTGTACAGCTTAAGAAAATGCAGCTCTTTCCTTTCCTCCTAGCAATCTCCCTCTGAGGAATGCAGTCCAAAAGCTCTTGTTTACAGTAGAGTCTCTTTCCTCTAGACTACAGTTCACACAGTGCAGTGCTCCCCGACTCATTCTATTGAACTCTTCCTGCTTAGCAAGTCAGTCCTTTTGCTGATATAGCTGTTCAGCACCACAGGGCAGCAGCTACAAAGAGCACCTAAAGCCTGTTTCTCTCACTCTCCATTCTTAGACAAGCACATGGCTACACATATGACAAACTTTCTGATCTCTTAACTATTTGTTGTTTTAATTATTTCAAAAATGTGATTCGTTTTTCTTTTAGCTTAGTTTAGGAATTTATTCCATGTAGCATTATTGGTGTATGTATAGATTATATTTACTGTGTTTAAAAGAGAGGAGCTCTTGATAGAAGAGTAAAGGCATGATCATGTAATAATAGTATTGCTGCACAAGAAATTGATGTCACAGCATGGGTTAGATAGCTCAAGTGTTAAGAACATGCTGACAGCTCTAGTGTAACTGTCTAGTGAACAGACATACTATTTATTACAGAGAGTGAAATGCCAAGATGGCCCAAGGAATCTCAGAAACTGGAAGACTGAGATGTGAGTAAGCAGTCTAAAGGCTTTTCCCTAAGGGGGAGCAGGATTGGTCTGTCTACAGAATCCAAGAAAGCTTTGGAAAATTGGATGTGCTCCCAGAATTAGAAAATGCAGGAATGAACTCGATTTATATGTTCAGTTGTGCTGTCATTATTAAATCAAAATAAAACATTTAAACGCATACGTGAGTCTATTTATCATTAGAGCTTTGTATTATCTGTTTGTCATAGGTGTGCACAGCTTATTGCTTTAGGGTGTGCACCCCAAAGCTTTTTTTTCCTCATTAATTTACACACAGCACCCCATATTGACAGAAAAACACAGAATTGTTGACATTTTTGCAGATTACAAAAGAAAAACTGAAATATCACATGGTCCTAAGTATTCAGACCCTTTGCTCAGTATTTAGTAGAAGCACCTTTTTGATCTAATACAGCCATGAGTCTTTTTGGGAAAGATGCAACAAGTTTTTCAAACCTGGATTTGGGGATCCTCTTCCATTCCTCCTTGCAGATCCTCTCCAGTTCTGTCAGGTTGGATAGTAAATGTTGGTGGACAGCCATTTTTAGGTCTCTCCAGAGATACTCAATTGGGTTTAAGTCAGGGATCTGGCTGGGCCATTCAAGAACAGTCACGGAGTTGTTGTGAAGCCACTCCTTCATTATTTTAGCTGTGTGCTTAGGGTCATTGTCTTGTTGGAAGGTAAACCTTCGGCCCAGTCTGAGGACCTAAACACTCAGGAAAAGGTTTTCGTCCAGGATATCCCAGTACTTGGCTGCATTAATCTTTCCCTCTATTGCTACCAGTCGTCCTGTCCCTGCAGCTAAAAAACATCCCCACAGCATGATGCTGCCACCACCATGCTTCACTGTTGGGACTGTATTGAACAGATAATGAGCAGTGCCTGGTTTTCTCCACTCATACCGCTTAGAATTAAGGCCAAAAAGTTCTATCCTGGTCTCATCAGACCAAAGAATCTTATTTCTCACCATCTCGGAGTCCTTCAGGTGTTTTTTTAGCAAACTCCATGCGGGCTTTCATGTGTCTTGCACTGAGGAGAGGCTTCCGTCGGGCCACTCTGCCATAAAGCCCCGGTGGTGTAGGGCTGCAGTGATGGTTGACTTTCTACAACTTTCTCCCATCTCCTGACTGCATCTCTGGAGCTCAGCCACAGTGATCTTTGGGTGCTTCTTTACCTCTCTCACCAAGGCTCTTCTCCCCCGATAGCTCAGTTTGGCCGGATGGCCAGCTCTAGGAAGGGTTCTGTTCCTCCCAAACATCTTCCATTTAAGGATTGTGGAGGCCACTGTGCTCTTAGGAACCTTAAGTGCAGCAGAAATTTTTTTGTAACCTTGGCCAGATCTGTGCCTTGCCACAATTCTGTCTCTGAGCTCTTCAGGCAGTTCCTTTGACCTCATAATTCTCATTTGCTCTGACATGCTGTAGCTGTAAGGTCTTATATAGACAGGTGTGTGGCTTTCCTAATCAAGTCCAATCAGTATAATTAAACACAGCTGGACCCAAATGAAGGTGTAGAACCATCTCAAGGATGATCAGAAGAAATGGACAGCACCTGAGTTCAATATATGAGTGTCACAGCAAAGGGTCTGAATACTTAGAACCATGTGCTATTTCAGTTTTTCTTTTTTAATAAATCTGCAAAAATGTCAACAATTTTTGTGTTTTTCTGTCAATATGGGGTGCTGTGTGTACATTAATGAGGAAAAAAAATGAACTTAAATGATTTTAGCAAATGGCTGCAATATAACAAAGAGTGAAACATTTAGGGGGTTTTGAATACTTTCTGTCCCCACTGTGTATATATATGTATATATATATATATATATATATATATATATATATATATATATATATATATTTTGTGAGGGATTAGCTCAGTGTTGGGGTGTTCAGGACCCCCTGGATGGGTCACAGCACAGTGAAGTAGGCACGGACAGACAGCAGGATTTTTGTGAAAACCAAAGTGGTTTATTTACAAGTCTGTGGTTACAAAGTGCAGGTATCAAAACAGTAAAAATAGGGGCATGGCTACGGCATGCGCGAGTGAGGACATGCTCTTCCTGAGCTCCGTGAGACCCACGCCTTTACCAGCCTGAACGGCGGCTTTCCTGGGGGGACAGACATCTAAAAAGGATGCCACCAAAGCGCAAAACCTCCCCACAGCCTCAGCGGACACCTCAGAACCGCTCAGAATCCCTGGATAAATTATTTGGGGCCCGCAGGGACACGGCAAGTACAGCCAAGATGGCGCCCAGCACCCACGCTGCCAGGGCTGCCTCCCCTATCAGCTCACCACATATGCCTGTGTTGACCCTGCCTCCCCCCTCCTCTCCCTCTGGTTCTGATAGTGTTGATGGGCACACAAACGGAGGCGATCATTGGGGGGATACAGACATCCGATCCCACATCTTATCTCTCCCCACCAAAGCTGATCTGGAGCAGTTTGCTCACAGAGTGGAGAAGGCCCTGAGACAGGACATTGAGGATTTGCAGGCTGACGCAGCACACTTAGGGGGTAGAGTGGGACGAGACTACCCCTACCTTACAGGCTCTAAGAGACCATTGCAAAATGCAGGATCGCAGGATTGAGGCCCTGCTGGATCAAATGGACGATTTTGAAAATCAGAGCCGCAGGGTTAATATTTGCATTAGAGGCCTCACTGAAGCCACAGGCCCGAGAGACATCATACCCACCCTGCAAGGGGTCTTTAAGCTGATACTAGGCCGCCAGGCACCTGAGCACATTGAAATTGATAGGGCCCACAGAGCCCTGCGGCCTCCCTCTGAGGACCCGGACAAGCCAAGAGACATTATCTGCAAGCTACATAATACTCGCTTAAGGAACGCATCCTGAACCAAGTCAGAGGACTCAAACATGTGGATTTTGATGGCGCCAAACTAACTTTCTTCCCGGATTTATCTAGAAGCACGTTGATGCAGCGACATGCGCTTAAGCCATTGCTGGCGGCATTGCAAGATGCTCAACTGCCCTACAGATGGGGCTTTCCGTTTAGCCTCTCTGCGACTAAGGATGGTAAACAATCTACCCTGTGGAGCAAGGCTGAATTGCCCCATTTTCTAGAGTCCCTTGGACTGCCTCAGGTGGATATTCCAGACTGGAGGGCATCACCGGACATACCTGTCCCTGTACGCCCTGAACCGTGGCAATCAAGCTGCTGCAGAGGCCGACGCGGATCCAGGAGAGACCCACCTAGACATACGCCGCCTTCTTATTCTCCACAGGAGGAGGCCTGAATAGTTGTCTTTTTTCCCACAGGCTCCTGCAATGTTTACAGTCGTTCTCTGATTCCCCCCTAGTAGCTGCTGTATCACCTTTCTACTCATGTTTAGGAGTGTATTAAGCACTTAACACTGGCCGCGGGTCCTCTAGTGGATTCGCTCCTGGTGCATTCCACCTGCCCCCAATAGGACAACTCACTGGAGTTATGCTCCCTTTTTTGGGGACTACCTCTGTTCGCTGGCCTCCGCCGTCTCCCCATCATGGGGGGGGGCAGAGTCTCCAGACCAGAGGAGAAGTTGCACCATACTGCGCCCCTTGGGCATCCTGTTCTTCTTTTGTTTTTTTCTCTATGTTTTTGTTTTCCATGTTTTATGTTTTTTGCATCTGCTACAATTATGGTTTGTCTTTCAGGCTCCAGCTCCTGCCTAATGTGCTCCTTGCTGTGGGCTTGGACGTGCTGATGGTTCCCTCTCCCTCCTACCACTGTCGGGTAGCTCCACTGTGTGACCTCCTATCATGGCAGCTTTAAAAGTCGTATCCTATAACGTGCGTGATCTGGGATCCCCGTCGAAAGGCAGTAAGTTGTGGCTTGAGATGAAACGTATAGGGGCACATATCTTTTTGCAAGAAAAACACTTTTGCACTGACTTGGTCCCCCGCCTCCCTACATATTTGTATACATCATGGTACCTCAGCAATTCCCCTCGTCCTAAGTCAAGGGGGGTTGCCATAGCGGTCCACAAACACTGCTCCTTTGTAATGATGGATCAATTGCTTGACCCAGAGGGACGATTTGTGTTTGTTAAGGGCACCATTTACGGTCATAAATTTACTTTTGCAGCTGTGTACGCCCCCCATAGCTTACCTTCCTGGACTCTGCATTGGAATCCCTGTCTACCTTCCGGGAGGGCCGGCTCATCCTTTGGGGGATTTACATGTTTGCTCTGATCCACTAGTGGACACATCCTCGGGCCAACTGGTCAACTGCTGGAGATTAATGCACCCTACGGATAGGGACTACAGTTATTTTTCGGCCACTCACAGTGTCTATACTCGTAAAGACCTTTTGATGATGGACCAATACTCCCTTGACTCCCTAGCCGGCGCCTCCATTGGCTCCATCACCATCTCAGATCATGCTCTGGTCTCCCTCTCCCTGCATCTCCTATCTGTGGAGCTGGCGTTTAAACAATAGCATCTTAGATGATGCAGTGGCTTTAAAACAAGTGTCGGACACCATCTCCTTATATTTTGCAGAGAATAAACCAGGCGAAGTAAGTATGGGTTCTGTATGGGAAGGCCCTAAATCAGTGGTTCGGGGAGAGCTGATATCCCAGGGGGCAAGACTGAAAAAAGCTAGGGAAGGAGAATTACAGACCCTCTTAGCTAAGATACATAAGGCGGAAGTTACTCATAAAAAGCACGTCACTCCCCCAATGGCGTCAGAACTACATTCCCTTCGACAGAAACTAGCTACACTTTTAGACTCCAAAATTAAGACACGTTTATGCCACTTAGCGCATAAGTTTTACGAATTTGGTAATAAATGTGGGAGGCTGCTGATAAGAGCCCTCAAACACCAACGTGCTACAGGACATGTGCATAAACTCACTTCCACAAAGGGTGAATCAGTGGTCCACTCCTCGAAAATAGCTAACATGTTTAGGGAATACTATGCTCAGTTATACGGGTTGACTGTATTCTCCAATATCTTACAGAGGCCCAATTCCCACAGCTGGAAACGCAGTCAGTGAGCAGTTGGATGTTCCCATTTCCGTGTCGGAGATTCAGGCTGTGGTAAAAGACCTCCCTAATGGGAGCCCCCGCCCGGATGGTTACACTAATCCATATTATAAGAAATACTCTGAGGTGCTTTCCAGCCCCATGTGTACCTACTTCACGGCCTTGGCCTCCGGCACGGTAATGCCCTCTGAGGCGCTTATGGCGCACATCACAGTGCTCCCAAAAGAGGGGAAAGACCATACTTTAACTGGAAACTATAGGCCTATATCACTTTAAAATACCGACATTAAGATTTTGGACAAAATATTGGCCAATAGACTTAAGCCGATCCTCCCGACGGTGATTCACCCTGACCAGACAGGTTTCATTATGGGCAGAGAGGCTAGAGACAATTCTAATAGGGCACTCCAGCTGATACATTGGGTTGAATCTGAGGCACCGATGCACCCCTGTCTCTTGCTTTACACTGATGCTGAGAAGGCATTTGACAGAGTGGACTGGACTTACATGCGAACGGTTCTGACCAAGCTTGGATTGGGCCCCAATATGCTGACCTGTATATCCTCCCTGTACAGCTCTCCGACAGCTAGAGTGAAGGTGAATGGACTACTGTCAGACACCTTCCCGATCAGTAATGGGACATGCCAGGGTTGCCCACTGTCCCCTCTCATCTTTGCTCTAACCTTCGAACCACTGCTTAATAGAATTCGCCTTAATAATAATATTAAAGGCTTTAAGGTAGGTCCGACAGAACACAAGCTGCCTGCTTATGCGGACGATGTTTTGTTCTATGTCTTCGATCCCCTGATATCATTGCCTAACATTATGGCAGAGTTGAAAGAATTTAACCTTCTGTCCAATTTTAAAATAAATTACAAGTCAGAGATCCTCTCACTGAATATCACCTCTGGGCTGCGTACACAGCTGCAATCTGCCTTTTCATTCACTTGGTGCCCAACCTCCCTGAAGTATTTAGGGGTACATTTACCCACGAGTTGCTCCCTGCTTACCAGTGTAACTACACACCTTTACTATCCACTATTAGACTGGACTTGAAAAGATGGGATAAGGCTGCATTTTCTTGGATGGGCCAAGTCAGTATTCTTAAAATGAATGTGCTACCTTGTATACTGTTTTCCCTGCAAATGGTTCCAATCTCATAACCCAGGACTTTCTTCTCAACACTCAATAGCGTGTTTATATGGTATATATGGAATGGGAAATGCCCCCGGCTAGCTCTTCGCACGTTACAGCGCCCCAAGATGAGGGGTGGCATGAGGGTCCCTGTAATTTGCAGATACTATGAGGCTATAGCTCTACAGCACATTCTGGATTGGTATCATGGTGTCCCTTACAAACTCTGGGTACCCCTGAACAAATTCTTGGCGGGGCGTAAGCTTTCCCATGCCCCCTGGGTCCCCCGAGTACATAGGGGTCTCTCAGCGCTGGTCTCTCTACTGGCCGCTCACGCTTTAGCGACCTGGGATGCCTTAAACAAAGAGGGGAGGCTCGCACGTCCGACTTCCCCTTTGGCACCCTTAAGTGGCTTCCCATGGTTTATTCCAGGGGAACACCCTTCCTTTTTTCGAACCTGGGCGGCTGATGGAGAGTCCAGATGTGGTAGATTTGTCCAGGACCAGGGCCTACTGCCACTGGCCACATTGAGGGAACAGTATGGCCCCTTCTTAATGGATGAGTGGTGCTATAGACAGCTCCAGCACTTTATTATTAGCTTACCCCAGGGGGCCCGGTCACAAACTCTGGCCTCGCCATTTGAAAGATTATGTATGTCAACGTCAGCTATCCCTCATGCTATTTCAGTATTGTATGACTTGCAAGCCCTGCATACTGAGGGGAAGCCGGGGTTCATTAGGGAGTGGGAGAGGGACCTTCAGCGCGTCTTTACCGAGCCTCAGCTGGACCATATGTACAAACGTACACATTCGAGCACAGTAGATACGAAAATGCAGGAGAATAGTTATAAGGTTATGACCAGGTGGTACAGAGTACCCTCCAAGCTCTCCAAAATATACCCTTCCTTATCAGATGCATGCTGGAGGGAATGTGGCCTCAGAGGCTCATTCCTCCACATTTGGTGGGAATGTCCCAAGCTACGACCCTTTTGGCTAGATATTCATGCTCAGATCAAGATTATTCTAGACTTGGAGCTCCCAGATTCCCCGTTGGAATCTCTACTGCACTTCCCCACTACTCCTCTCGGCCAATACCGCAAATCTATATTGCCCCATCTGCTGAATGCAGCCCGGCGACTAATCCCAATTCACTGGAAGACACCCCGAGTACCTACTCGCAATGAATGGATTACCTTAGTCAACAATATTATGGCCGCAGAGGAGTGGATGGCATGGTATAAAGATAAATATGAAAAGTTTTATACCATGTGGGCCGTTTGGCTGAACTATGCAGGTTCAGATGGGTGGGTTGCCCCAGGGCCCTCACCGACAGCGCCCCCCTCTGTTTGATGGGTCGGGTCGGGGGGAGCCCGAGGCACTAGTGATCTGAGATGCAGGTGAGACCAAGCCTTGGAGAACTACCACAGTTTATGACAGCTCAATATACTAGCAGGTGTTTTTTGTTTTTGTTTGTAATTTATTTCCTTTACTCTATTTCTTTTGTATGTATGGGCATGATACTTAGAAGTGCGGTCTGAGTATTGCCTCTGACTGGAGGTTTACACACTCAGTGGAATTATACCAGACAGGGATGATAGGGGAAACCCATTGCTGTTTGAATTCATATCGTGATTGTAATGTGTCGGTAACTTATCCCCTGGGATGGTCCCCAAACTGTATACCTCCCTGAGAAATTTCCTCGATGACTAATAGCACCTGGAGAGAAGTTCCTAATGCCATACATTGTCTTTTCAATCTATGTGTTTTGTTAAAATGTATATTTGTCTGTTTGAAAAATCTTCAAAATAAAGATTACATAAAAAAAACAGTAAAAATAAAACAAAACAGAAAATAAACCCTTGCCACTTTGGGCGTCTAACTGCAAAACACAGGAACCTGTTTACTTGGTCTGGAACAGCCTACTGCTGCCCAAACACCTGATTGTCACACTGAATAAACAGAGGCTTTTAGTCACACAGACTTAGGCCTCATGCACACTGGACATTATAATAACGTTATAAAAACGCAAGTAGCTTTGCAGTGAGTTTTTCAACTGTTTTCAACGTTTTTGCAATAGCATTTTTAGTGTCTTTCTGCGTTAGCATTTTAGCGTTATTTTTTTTTTTTCAGTGGATCAAAAACTTTAAGGCCTCATGCACACTGGACGTTATAAAAATGTCAGTAGCTTTGCAGTGAGTTTTTGAAGTTTTTTCAACGTTTTTGCAATAGCGTTTTTTAGCGTTTATTAGCATCTATTAGCGTTTTTTAACGTTTTTCCACGTTAGCGTTTTAGCGGGTTTTTAAGAAAAAATTTTTTTCAATGGATCAAAAACGTTAAACACTGGTGAGCAACGTTTTTGAGCGCTTATCGACGTTTATCAGCGTTCAAGCGTTTTTACAGCTGAAAAACGTCTCTCAGAACTCACTAGTTTTGGGGTTTTTTTTACTGTTCAAAAGCGCCACTGCCCAAAACTGCTGATAACCGCCTATGTGTGCATGGACACATAGGATAACATGATGGAGAGTTTACTGACTGTAGAAAAAAACATCTAACTATTTAATCACCCTCCTATTGCTTTCTTTGTTCTGTGCCATCCACTTTAATGGCATGATCTGTTACCAGTTTACATTTTGTACTCAAGAGATGGTACCGGAGAGAATCTAAAGCCCATTTTATCGCTAAACATTCTTTCTCTATGGTGGCATTGTTTTCCTCATGGGTCTTCAATCCCCAGCTGAGGTAAATGACGGGGTGTTCTTCCCCCTTGAAAACTTGAGACAACAAAGCTCCTAACCAAACATTTGATGCATCAGTCTGGACCAAAAAGTCCCTTGAAAAGTCAGGTGAGTACAACACTGGCTGACTACATAAGGCCTGTTTTAAGGCCTCGAAAGCTGCTTCTGCTTCAGTGGTCCATTTGATCATGACAGCCTCCTTCCCTTTTGTCAAATTGGTCAGGGCAGCAGCCAGTGAGGCAAAATGGGGAATAAAGCGAAGATAATAGCCAGTGTTTCCTAAAAATGCTTGAACCTGCTTCTGTTGGTGGGGCATGGGCAACTCTGTATAGTCTCCTCCAGCCCAATGGTACATTTTTTTGGATTCACTGTAAACCCGGCTTTCCAGATGGAATCTAACACAGACTGAACCTTTGTTAAGTGAGTCCCAATCCTCACTATGGATGACCACGTCATCTAGGTATGCAGCAGTATGGGTTCGATTGGGGCCAAAAGGATCTTATTCATTACCAGTTGGAATGTGGCCGGAGCATTCTGTAACTCAAAAGGCATCCTCTGATACTGGAAAGATCCCTCTGGAGTTATAAATGCTTTTCCTTGGCCAATTCTGAGAGAGGAATTTGCCAATACCCTTTGGTCAGGTCTAGGGTCGTCATATACTGGGCTGTCCCTAGGCGATCAGTTTGTCTATGCGGGGCATGGGATATGTGTCAAACTTAGTGATTTTATTCAAGTGGCAAAAGTCATTACAAAACTGCCAACTTCCATCTGGTTTGGGCACTAACACAATAAGACTGGACCAATCACTATTTGACTCTTCTATAACCCCCAGCTCAAGCATTTTTTTACTTTCTGGCAAATTGCCTCTCGCCGGGCTTGGGAATTTTATAAGGTTTCAACTTGACCCTTTCCCCTGGTGTGGTGACAATATCATGTTCAATCCCAGACACCCAACCTGGCAATTCTGAAAACTTCTCTTTATTGCGGAGCACAAACTCTCTAGCTTCCTGTTGCTGAGTTTTGGACAGAGTCTCCACTACCCCAACTTCAGGGATAACCAGGTTAGGCGGAGCGGAAGTGGAGTAATCTCAGGGACCAAGGTTTCCCTATCCTTCCATGGTTTTAGCAAATTCACATAATATATCTGCTCAGCTTTCCATCTTCATGGTTGGCTAATTTTATAATTCACATCACCCATTTTTTCCAACACTTCAATGGGAACCTGCTATTTGGCTAGGAATTTATTTTCCACCCTAGGGACCAACACTCTTTTACCAGGTGCAAAAGAACCGACCTGGGCCTCACGATTGTAAATGGTCTGGGCTTGTGCCAAAATGTTCCTTCACAAAAGGCATCCCTTGCACAATTCTGTCTTGCATTTGTGCCACATGTTCAATCACACTTCTATGAGGGGAACTCCCACGCTCCCGTGTTTCCCTGACAATGTTCAATAGTCCCTGTGGAAGCCACCCATACAGTAGCTTAAAAGGAGAGAGCCCTGTGGACGATTGGGGAACCTCTCTGATAGCAAAGATCAAAAAAGGGAGTAGACAATCCCAATTCTTTCCATCTTTAACAACCACCTTCCTCAGCATTTGTTTTAACGTTTTTTTAAATCTTTCAACCAGCCCATTTGTTTGAAGGTGATACATTGAAGTACGTAAGGGTCATTTTAAGAAGTTTGCAAAGCTCTTTGGTTACTCTAGACATTAACAGGGTGCCATGGTCAGTTAGTACCTCTTTAGGAATGGCCTACAGCTGAAAACCTGAAATAGCTCTTTGGCTCTGCTGAAGCTGTTTCACAATGGCCTCAATTTGCTGCTGGTGTCTCTGTTCCTGCTGTGCCAACAATTGCTTATGTCAGGCCTCCGCCTGTCCCAGGGCTTGCTGCTGGGGCTTTTGTTGGGCTTTAAGGCTGTTGATTTGCATTTGCCAGAGCCAGCTGTCTCAGAATCTCCTCCATGCTGGCTTTACTTCACCTGCCTGCAAAACCTCCACCATATGTAAGGGATTAGCTCAGTAGCAGGGTTAGCAGGACCGATGGGTCAAGGCACAGTGAAATAGGCACAGACAGACAGCATGATCTTTGTGAAAATCAAACTGTGGTTACAAAGTGCAAGTATAAAATAAGAAAATAAACCTTTGCCACTTTGGGCGTCTAACTGCAAAACACAGGAACCTGTTTAGCTGGTCTGGAACAGCCTACTGCTGCCCAAACACCTGACTGTCACACTGAATAAACAGAGGCTTTCAGTCACACAGCCTTACTCTCACCACTCAGAAGATGTTGCTCCCCAGTCCTATACAAGAATCTAGTTCCAGGGTGGAGCATCTTCCCCAAGCAGCCTGGGAGTTTTATAGAGCCCTGAGTACTTAATCTGTTACACCTGAACTTGTTAACCCTCACCATCACTACACAGCACAAACAGAAAAGCAATCAGTGTACAGCATGAACCTGAGACAAATATATCTCCCATCCTGGACACAACCCATAGATTTTCCTGGCTTCCTGTCACTGTATATATATATATATATATATATATATATATATATATATATATATATATATATATATATATATATATATATATATATAATATTTATTTTTTTTTTTTATAAGAAAAAGTTCAGACAAACATTACATGGTGTGTAAGATGTGTAAGTTCATTATGTTTCAGGCTCACAAGCTTACGCCCTTCTTCAGATCAAACACACATCTAAAGTCAAAGTTACACACATGGCTTAAAGTGGTTGTAAAAAAAAAAAAAAAAAAACCTCAATAAAAGAAACCCTGCAAGACCTGTTTTCCTCTACTTTGAAAAATGTATGTATATATTATATACACACACACACACACACACACACACACACACACACACACACACACACACACACAGTATCTCACAAAAGTGATATATCTTTTCATGTGACAACACTAAAGAAATTACACTTTGCTACAATGTAAAGTAGTGCGTGTACAGCTTGTATAGCAGTGTAAATTTGCTGTCCCCTCAAAATAACTGAACACACAGCCATTAATGTCTAAACCACTGGCAACAAACGTGGGTACACCCCTAAGTAAAAATGTCCAAATTGGGCCCAATTGACCATTTTCCTTCCCCGGTGTCATGTAACTCATTAGTGTTACAAGGTCTCAGCTGTGAATGGGGAGCAGGTGTGTTAAATTTGGTGTTATTGCTCTCACTCTGTCATACTGGTCACTGAAAGTTCAACATGACACTTCATGGCATAGAACTCTGAGGATCTTAAAAAAAGAATTGTTGCTCTACATAAAGATGGCCTAGGCTGTAAAAAGATTGCCAGGACCCTAAAACTGAGCTGCAGCATGGTGGCCAAGACCATACAGTGGTTTAACAGGACAGGTTCCACTCAGAACAGGCTTTGTTATGATCGAGTTGAGTGGACGTGCTCAGCATCATATCGAGAGGTTGTCTTTGGGAAATAGACATATGAGTGCTGCCAGCATTGCTGCAGCGGTTGAAGATATGGGGAGTCAGCCTGTCAGTGCTCAGACCATACACCGCACACTGCATCAAATTGGTCTGCATGGCTGTCATCCCAGCCTCTTCTAAAGATGATGCACAAGAAATCCCATAAACAGTTTGCTGAAGACAAGCAGACTAAGGACATGGATTACTGGAACCATGTCCTGTGGTCTGTTGAGACCAAGATAAACTTATTTGGTTCAGATGGTGTCAAGCATGTGTGGCAGCAACCAGGTGAGTTTTACAAAGACAAGTGTGTCTTGCCCACAGTCAAGCATGGCGGTGGGAGTCATGAATGCCAACATGTACTGTGACATACTGGAGCAGAGCATGATCCCCTTACCTTTAAAGAAGCTAAAGGTAAAGGTGGTGGACTGACCAAGCATGTCTCCAGATCTAAACCCTATTGAGCATCCGTGGGGCAACCTCAAACAGAAGGCGGAGGAGCGCAAAGCCTCTAACACCCACCAGCTCCATGATATCGTCATGGAGAAGTGGAAGATGACTCCAGTGGCAACATGTGAAGCTCTGGTGAACTCCATGCCCAAGAAGGTTAAGGCAGTGCTGGAAAATAATGGTGGTCACACAAAATATTGACATTTTGGGCCCAATTTGGACATTTTCACTTAGGGGTGTACTCACTTTTGTTGCCAGCGGTTTAGACACTAATGGTTGTGTGTTGAGTTATTTTGAGGGGACAGCAAATTTACATTGTTATACAAGCTGTTGTTTTGCTTGCGTCTATCTAGCAAGGTTACTCTGTGGTATAAGCAAGGAAGCTGAGATTTCTGCAGTGTGTAAATTGTGCTTTTACTATACAAAGATGCTGTACATACAAAACTATTACAATATTAGGAATACAATACAAGACTGACAGATATCTATAACAAGCAAAATTCCTAGCAAACTGAACAGCCCATGGTCTATAATAGTACAAGTACACTTAGAGGTTACTTATCTTATGTTACTGTATGTTCGTGATCTCCATTGGCAACAATTTTTTGGGAGCATCAGGCACTGTTCTTCTATCATGGGTGGCTTGCTTCTGATGTTACAGCATGATGGCGTGTGTGTGTGTGTCCCTAGCTTATGCCTGAATCCCCCTTTTATGTGCCAGGCTGTTTACCATGGTTACCAAACAACAGAAAACATACCTGTTTGCTGTAGCTGTGTAGACAATGGACTGTTGAAAACTGTATCTACTTACCCATTGTCTAATCAAACCAACACCTGACAGTAATCTAACAGTCATTCTTTCAGTTTGAAAACCTCAAACAACTAAATCTCTTTCTTGTGTACTGTAGCAATAGAGACAATAGCCTGTTAAAAACTGTAACAATACAACAATACCCCCATTGTATAAAACACTTGTCACTAGGCAGAACGGGGAGATGCTGTTTACAACGGCATCTCCCCGTTCATCCGCTCCGTGAGGCGATCGCCGGTCTCCCCGCGGCGATCGAGTCCGCGGGAACCGCGACCCGACTCACGGAGCTCCCGGCCGGCGCGCGTGCGCGCCGCCGGCGGCGCGCACGCACGGGCACGGCGGGAAATTCAAATGGACCTACAGGTACGCCCATTTGCCCAGCCGTGCCGCTCTGCCGACGTACATCGGCGTGCGCCGGTCGGCAAGCGGTTAACTAAAAAAGTTCATTAGAAAGTCCATTCTAAAGTTCTTTAGAAACAAGTCTGTAGTGAATTTATTACAACAAAGTCCAGGCTTGTAATACATCAAAGGCCTTGCTCTCCACAGCTCTTGCGATCTTCCGTCATTCTTTCCATCATGTAACCACTCTCTGGTCTTCCTATGGATCAAATCGGAGACAGCCTGTGGAGTGGAAAACAAAGCGGATTATCTGTTCCTTCTAATAATACATAAACAGTAGATCCAGGCCCTTCAGCTAAAATCTCTCCTCTAAATGACTTCTTGACTGGATATCTGACTAACACTTTGCCCCCTGCCTGTACTCACTTCTGACCCTCCCAAAGAACATCAATAGGGAGGAGAGGAAATATACTGAGATTTCCCAGATGTCATGGGAAGCAGTAACATGGTATCTGTTAAGCCCTGTTCTTTCAGGAACCTTACGTAAATACTGAACTCTGCACTCCAGCTGTGGAATCTGTGCCCCAGCCCCTACCATTCTCTCATATGGTGTGCTTTTGGCTATTGGCGTGGAATTTAACAACATGACTGCCTTTGTGAAGACCCGATCCCACCCCCTTAGTGTATGTGTGGGTGTAAGTTTGCGTATCTGTTCCTTCAATAGCCCGTTGTATCTTTCAATCAAATCAGCTGCCTGTTGATGGTATGGGATTTGGCACAACCAGTACACTCCAGAATCTTTGGCCCACTGCTGTACTGTTGATCCGGTGAAGTGTGAGCCGTTATCACTTTGGACTTGTTTGGGACAACCATGAGCAACAACAAGTTTCTGGAGCAGTTGAAGCGTTGTGACTTGATCTGCACGTTTGCAAGGATGAACAAGCATAAGTCCTGAATAGGTGTCCACTGCAGTGCAACAATATCTCAGTCCATTGTTTCCCCGGGGCAGGGGACCGATGAAGTCAATCTGCCAGATCTCTGCAGGCCTCTCACCCTTCTTAATCGACCCGGTGGAGTACTTTTGCAATGGCCATTGTCGCACTTCTCCACACACTGTACAGTTGCCTATTACAGTCTTTATCATGTCCATGGATATAGGCAATCCTCTCTGCTGTGACCATTCATATGTTGCTTTCTGCCCCAAATGTCCAGATTGCTTGTGGGCCCAGTTGGCCAAGTTCATCAAGACAGGATCAATTGGCACAACTGCCTTCACTTTGGCGATTTCATCTGTAACTCTGTTATAGTTCTCAAAATCTGTGACTAGGGGCACATGTGCATCAACATGCCCCACTTTTATGGTGCGGGAGTGAGCTTCCTTCCAGATGTAGTCCCAGACTTCTATATGTCCCATCATTCTATATGTCCCATCAGGTTTTTTTACTGGGAACACCGGAGACAAGAAAAGACTTACAGCAGGTCTAAGAATCCCTACTCTCAACAGTTCTTGAATAGTCTCCCCAATTTCTTTCTTTGTGGCCTCCAGGAAGTCTGTACTGCTTGAGACAGACTGGCTTCTCTGGTGGAAGAATGTAGACAGGGGTCCATTTCGCATGACCTCTGACCACAGACTTCACCGCCCTAACCAGATACGCTTTATCAGGATACCCGAATGTGAATGTACCTCTTTCAGTCTGAATTGACTGACCTTAAAGTACATCCATCCCAAGAATATTTTCAGGTAACTCTGATACCAAAACATTTGTCATAAATCCTGATCCCTTGCCAATAGCCAATTTCACCCGTATCCTAACTGCTGGTGTGGTTTGCCTTCTCAAACCTTCTACATAAATTAATTCTCCTTTGTGATGGGAAGGATTACCTTGCAAAAGTGTAACTTCAGCTCCGCTATCAACTAAAGCCATTACATGTGTAGGAGAAGATGACTTCCCCCACCATACACTGACAGGTGCATATGGGCGTCGGTCTCCTGCTGTCACTGCCCTCACGGCTATTACAGGAGACCTTCCCTTCATAAAGGATAAGGAACCTCCCAATCCCCTTTTCTGATTTTCTCTAACTCCTCCCCAGGATAAAGGGATTTGGGTTTGGGTTCATGTTCAGTTTTGGGAATTGGTTTGGGGCTAACAGGAGGGGTCTGTTCTGTTTTCTCTAAGTCCAGGCTGATGTTATCTTCACTAGGAGTAGTGTTTCTAACCCTGACAGTTTTCCCTACTAAATGTTTCCACCTCTTCAGCATTTCTGCAGTAGAAATCCCATCTATCTCATCTTTAGGTACTCCTGCCTTTAATAGGTCCACCCACATTTGTTTCCTAGAAATAACTAGCCTGGTTTTCTCTTCACCTCCTGTCTTCTCTACCCCATTCCCTTTCTTCTCTGTTCTTTTCTGCTTGTATTCTTCCTGTTTGGCCTTGACCTTATCTACTGCCCTGACAGTTTTCGTTTTAATCTCCTATAGCTCCCCCAACTGGCTTAAAAGGGGTGTGGCTTCATGAATCTTGCTGTTTAATCCCAGGCCTCCCAACAAGGACAATAATGGAGCCCTGAGATTAACTTCATCAGCTTAGAGCGCAGAGCAGACGTAAAGGGTTCCATATCTGGACCCATCCATTCGGGAAACATATTATATCCGGTTATACAACCCATCTCACGTAACCTGCAAAAACCCTCTCCTATTGCTCTCCATGAGTAGGTATTTTCCAGGTCAGTAGGACTAGCGTATACTCGGACTATTCCATCTCTCACGAGGTCTAACAGTGAAAAATTCACGCTAAACTCTCGGGCTTTTCGCATTGCCTGATGCAATTGTGGATCATGGATTAACACTCCCATAGTCACTGCTTCCTTGCCTGACAAAACAACACTGTCTGCCCCTTCATCCCATAAGCGTAGGAGCCAGGTCAATAGGGGCTCCCCAGACCTTTGTTTGTATTGTTTTGCCAGCTCATGGAGTTTAGTTTGTGTAAACTCCCGTACTTCTTCAAATTCAACATCTCTGGGGTTGCGAAAATGCACTAGCAGATCATCATACGAAATATCAAACTCTATCTCCTCATCCTCACTATCATTTGAGGAGAGCACATCCTCACAATCCCAATTTTGGGATGTGACAATAGCACGTACCCTGGCTTTACTAACAGGTTTACGGCCCTTCCTTTTCCTTAAGGCATTAATTGATTTAGTCATAAGGGCTGTACACCCCTCTTGCAAATCATCAGCCCGACTAGCAGTTGAACGCACACACTCTGAAGCAACTGCTAGCTGGTCTTTTAATACCTTACCTTCTGCCTCTGCCTTCTCCCTCCTCTGTGATTCAGTGTAAATAGCATTAAGGAAATACCACCCACTGTGGACACTGTCCTCTTCTCTTTTTTACATAAATCCAACCCCTTAAGGCTAAAATCTACAAAATGATCTGAGACTTTATCACCCCAAGTCAGCTTCAAGGGAGAAGCATACTTCACAAATTCTTTAGCAAGAGGCTCCCACTCATTGTCTCTGGCCCAGATAGGTAAGCTGCACACTTCCTTCTGGCCACCTGAACCCTCTGCAGCCTTGTTTTTCCTAAACAGCTTATGCAGCATTTTACCTAGCACAAGCTACACAACACACTACAGAACAACAGGTCTGCTTCAGTTGAATTAAAGCATAGATCCCGGACGAGCCCCCAAATGTTTTGCTTGCGTCTATCTAGCAAGGTTACTCTGTGGTATAAGCAAGGAAGCTGAGATTTCTGCAGTGTGTAAATTGTGCTTTTACTATACAAAGATGCTGTACATACAAAACTATTACAATATTAGGAATACAATACAAGACTGACAGATATCTATAACAAGCAAAATTCCTAGCAAACTGAACAGCCTATGGTCTATAATAGTACAAATACACTTAGAGGTTACTTATCTTCTGTTACTGTATGTTCGTGATCTCCATTGGCAATGATTTTTTGGGAGCATCAGGCACTGTTCTTCTATCATGGGTGGCTTGCTTCTGATGTTACAGCATGATGGTGTGTGTGCGTGTCCCTAGCTTATACCTGAATCCCCCTTTTATGTGCCAGCCTGTTTACCATAGTTACCAAACAACAGAAAACAAACCTGTTTGCTGTAGCTGTGTAGACAATGGACTGTTGAAAACTGTATCTACGTACCCATTGTCTAATCAAACCAACACCTGACAGTAATCTAACAGTCATTCTTTCAGTTTGAAAACCTCAAACAACTAAATCTCTTTCTTGTGTACTGTAGCAATAGAGACAATAGCCTGTTAAAAACTGTAACAATACAACAATACCCCCATTGTATAAAACAGCATTTGTTTGAGAAATCTACTCAAGCCAACTGACAATATCTCTATGACCAACCACTATTGTGTAATGTTATGTCCCATGTATCGTAAGTCTGATTAATAAAAAAAAAATCATATTGTAACAAATGCAACACAGCTGTACACTCACTACTTTACATTGTAGCAAAGTGTAACTTCTTCAGTGTTGTCACATGAAAAGATACAATAAAATATTTACAAAAATGTGAGGGGTATGCTCACTTTTGTGAGATACTGTGTGTGTGTATATATATATATATATATATATATATATATATATATATATATATATATATATATATATATATACATACATACACACATAGACACACACACTCTTATAATGATTGTTGAGTATTTTTTTTCCTTTTCTTTTTTTTGTGCAACACAATTTGCAGATTATGATTATAGTCTGAAATTATTCACTAAATAGGAAATTATGAACACAGACCAGGGATTTGCTTTAGGCTCAAACAGCCCAGCAGAAAAAAAACAGATGAACTGGAGGTTTTTTTTTCACAATTCCTCTATATTTTGAAAATACCTTGACCTTAATCATCTGTTCAGTAAATAAATCCCACTTGTGACAATCTAAAGGCTAGCCAGGTAAATAAGGTCAGCTTTTGCAATGACAATACCTGCACTGTATCTGCATGAACTTAAATACAGGTTGGAACTACTTGGAAGAGAAAATGGGGGTAAAAGATATAAGATTCACACCCCATTATCATTTTCTTACCTCTCTTTGCAGAAGTCCAGTGATACTGGCTTTTTTCCAACCAATCAGGGAGCTTGGCGTATGATCATATGAGCTCCTGCCAGGCGTCCTGATTGGTTGTAAAGCCAGTACCACTCTCCCTTGCGATTTGTCTCTTCTGGTCTCCCACCGGCACATTATCCCCTAGCCTGCAGATTCAGACTGAAAGAGAATCTCTTATAAGCAGAGCCGTTCAATGCGAGATCTTTCCTACTGAGGCAGAGCGTTGCCCTGCCAGGGTCTAGAAGGAGGATGTGACCCAGAATTCTCAACCAGACAGGTCGAGGGGCTCCAGGGAGCTTGTAACATGAAGAGGAAACTGGCTTTTCAGTTTCCTCTTTTCTTAGAAAGGTCCATTTTGGGACCTGGAGCCTGGTGATTTCTGAGAGATCTGGGTGGGATTGAAGTCCCCAGTCCTGGGTCCTGATTTTGAGAACAGCCAGCATACTGATTGGTCAGATGTGTGTGAGCTTTTAGTAGTAACCTGGCCATGGTTCTGGGCTCCACCCGGCAGATAGGAAGTGTGAGTACCAGGAGTCAGGAGGGCTCCACGTGGGAGCCATTGCAGAAAGAGGCTGTTAGCTGTGTGCGTTGAAGGGCTTCAAAGCTGTGTGAACCAAGGTGATCGGTGAAACAGTCTGTATGAGACAGACAAGGGCCTGGAGTGTAAGGCCAGGGCTGCGGTGCTACAAGTGAGAGCCAACTAGGCTGAATGTAGTTTTGTTGATGAAAAGGAATGCTGAAACCCCTGCGAGGGAAACCTATCTTTGTTTGTTGAACTTTCTTTTAATAAAAATGGGCAAATAAAGCCCTTAAAAAGAAGAACCAGCGAGTGGCGGTGTCCTTCAAGCTCTACACTTGATGTGAATCCTTTACACGTGGTGGAGAAGTGCTGTGGGGACAATATGAGATCCCTACAATCAAGTAAGTTCATCTGTTATATGAACTGTGTTTTGATGCATGAGACTGCATAATCTGTGTGTGCAGGTGAGGAGAACCTGAAAAAGAAAGGTCACTAGCCTTAAAGAGACAGTGCTCCAATTTATTGCTGAATTGTTCAAAGTTTTCTGGAGTGACTGAGTATGGGGCGATCAAAGCGCCTAAAAGAAGCAAGGATGGCTGAGATGATAGATAGAGCTCTGTGGCTGGAGGGGTTGTTGCCGCCTGAGAGAACACCATACATGCCTGAACTGAGTTTGCCAAGGAGAGAGCTGCCGGATGTCCATACCTGGGAGATGGGTGTTGTTGCCCCTAGCAACGCTGCTGCAGTTAAACCAGCAGCTGTTGCGAAAAGTGTAAAAGTGACACAGCTTGAGACATGGTCCAGCGGAGGGAAGCCTGTGTTATCTGCCAGATGAAAGGCTGATCAAAGGCCGAGACCGAGAGTGGTTGCCCATAGTAATGCAGAGGAAGCCAGTCGGGCTGTCTATGTACCATGGGCTATGTCTAATAATGATCATGGCAACTAGCTTAAGCAGGAGCTGATACAGCATGTTGGAGAGAGCCAGCAAAGTTCTACTGGGAGAGTGCGGTCTCCCATGGCAATGAGAGTGAAAGTGGTGCCGGAAAGGAGGAGCTGCAATGGAGATTTGGCTCAGCGTCCCCACAAAGAGGCCTATGCGTTCCAGCCAGCTGGGAATCACCAGGAGAGAAGCACTTTGGAAAAAAATCGTCCAGTACCACACCTGGAGTGTGGCCAGCTGGGGCATGGCATTTTTTCTTGCCCTAGGTTATGGAATATGGCTGGAGATAATGTTGCTGAGAAAATGGTTTTGTCTGCAGGCCCAGGTTCCTGTGCAAATATGTTTGCATTCACCCCTAGCAACAAGGAGTTTCCTGTTGTGCCTGCAGGGGGTGCTAAACAGTGGGAGATGCCTGCTGTAGTTTCATACCGTGGCCACCAGGGGGAGTTGGCCAGTAAAAGTGCAGCAGAGGACTGGTTCATAAGACAACATATTCAAATGAAGATGGTGACCCCAACTACTGCGGTGAGTAAGACTGTCTTTAATGAAATGATGGCTGGATCTGCTGATTTCATGTATAAAAGGACTGGTTACGAGACTGTCTATGATGATGTGAGAGTGACCCCAGTTAGTGGGGCCACTGAATGTGTGCTTGAGAATGACTTTTCCCTACCCAGTGGGAATACAGGGGTTAAAATCCAAACAGAACCTGTGTTGATGACTAAAAGGGTTATGTCTAATGACTGCCAGTCTCAAGTTGGCAGTGGGCTAGGATAGCCTGCAAGAGCTAAAAATGCTATAAGTGTTACTGTTAATGAAAAGTTTGTTGTTTGTTAATGAAAACCCCAGGTTCTTTCAAAGCAAAAGTTATCACAAATGGGCCGTTGCCTGTAGCAACTGGTGGTAAGACAGCACAGTTGTCCCCAGAAATCTCCAGGGAACTTTATGTATTGGAGTTGGAGGTTGCCCTGGACAACTGCAATGTCACTCTGGTGGGACAGAGTGGAACTGTACCATGTAATGGTAATGTGTTAGTGCAAGCTGCTAGCACTAAAAATGTGCAGGTAAATGGTGGGTTAACACAACCTGTGAAAAATGCAAAGGTGTGTGAGGTTTATGAAGCACCAGCCGAGCAAGGTGGTGAATATGGTGTATTGCAACCTGCTGTGTTAAAACTTGTGTTACCATAGCCTGACATGATTTACAATGAGTGGTGTAATGAGTCTGCAGCTAAGCCAGTCTGTTCTTGTGTGTGTCTCCTTTGGCAGATGGATCGGTGCTGAGGAGTACCGCTGAAGGGAGCACACATACAATAGATTGGGATAGTTGGGGTAAAAATCTTATCTCCCTGATAGATAAGGCTTTTATATGCAAAAATAAGGTGGACAAAGTTTCTGCTGTGCCAGCAGGAGAGACTGCAGAACAGCTTGTACCTGAGGGCGCGGTGGCTGCTGCAGGGGTTAACCCTCGTGAGCAGGATGAACCAAATAAGGGCGAGCGCACAGCAGAGACATTGTCCGTGACCCACAAAACTGAGGTTGACATCAAGTGTCAAAGTGAGGTTGTCCCTGCTAATGTTCTGGAGCAGTTCACTGCTGAGCCTGAGAAGTTGGGTATGAGTCCAGCACCTGGCAGCGCTCTAGTGGAGCACCAGGCTGTGTTTACCTCCAGCTGGGAGGAGGTTCCGTTAACCGTTGCAACTTTTCACGTCTCAGCAAGTGAGTCTTTCTGCATACCCAGTGTCATGAAAGTCCCCAGGAAGGACTTAGGTCTGGAGTCAAGGGCCTGGTTTATAACAGAAGTATTAAAGGAGATGCTTAAGCTTTGGGATGTACAGCCAATCTATCCTGGGGTGTCTCCTCCACAGTCTGACGGTCTGGTACTGCAGAGTACCACTGGGTGGAGCACTGTATGGCAGGCTGTACAGAACAAAGAACAGGACAGGATTGGTTTATTCCTGAATTTGTTACTTTTGTTAAAAATTGCCACTGCGTATGCTGCTGGATTAGGTCCAGAAGATATAATCTATGAGAGAGACTTTGGAGAAATTGAAAATGAGCCTAAAATGTCTGTGGTTTCACTTCCTAACAGCCAGGTGGAAAGCATTTCTGCTGCTATAGTCCAGGGTGGTGCTGGTCCATTGTCAGTGTTGGTGAAGGGCGCATATACAGTACCAGTGGCCAAACCACGCGAGATGGAAGGGCCAAGTGTGGACCCGAAAGCAGCAGAGATCCTGATCGGGGCTCAAACGGAGGTGGTTAAAGAGACTGGGGTCCCCAGTCCAATGTTTGGTTTAGGTGACAAACCTAATAAGGTCCCAGAGACAGGGGAACGGATAAGGAGTGCGGTAAAAATTGCATGTAGATCAGACGAAAGCTTGCCTGTTCAAGTGGCTAAAAATACAGATGGCATCAGAACAGGTAAAGTGGTAGGACAGCTGCCTGCAGAGTGGTTGAACCCAGGGGAGGTGACGTCTTGTGTGGTTCCCGTGGGTGATGGCAGCCCTCCGGTATGTGTGCCCTCTGCAGGCTCTGCCCTAGCAAATGCTGGAAAAAAAGGCATTGGTGACATGTGCAACATTGAGAGGTGTAATGTTGGTTTGAATATGTCTTTCAATGATGAACCAAGTAATGTGTTAATGGTACATGATAATGTGGTGTCCAAAGGTACAGGTAGACCTGATGGTCAAGGTGACATGGTTGCTGTTAATCTTATAAAATACGGGAAGATGAATAATGGTATGACAGACACAGAAGAGGGAATAGGTGCAGTAGAAATAGGCCCCATACAGGTTCAGGAGTCTAATTTTGGGAAAGATTTCCAGAGGTCCAGGAACCTCCCAAGTTGTAAGAGTAAAAGGTCTGAGGACACTGGCTCAAAGCTTAACGAGGCATCATTAAAAGAGTTTAATTTCCAAATAAAGGTGCCCACACTTATGGCTAAAAAGGTGTTTAAAAATGTGACCACTTTAGAAGTAAAGAGAAAAAGGTTGAGAAACAATATCCAAGTCCTTGGTAAGTCCCTTAGTGTTAAAGTGTTTGAAGGTGTGGCCCAAAGGAAAATGGGCAGATAGCATTTTTGGAAGCGCACCCATAAAAAGTCACTGGGGTGTCTTTGTAGTACCCAAGTCAGTGTAGCAGGGGGACATAGGGAAAGTCACATGATAAGACTAGGTTTGGCCCTTGTTGGTGGTAACTGGCACAGAGGTGCCATTTTGAAGAGGTTTGGCTGGGGTGTTAAGCCCCCTCCGGGGTCGAAACAGGGGGGGAGGATATGTGGCAGAGCGTTGCCCTGCCAGGGTCTAAAAGGAGGATGTGACCCAGAATTCTCAACCAGACGGGTTGAGGGGCTCCAGAGAGCTTGTAACATGAAGAGGAAACTGACTTTTCAGTTTCCTCTTTTCTTAGAAAGGTCCACTTTGGGACCTGGAGCCTGGGGGTTTCTGAGAGATCTGGGTGGGATAAAGTCCCCAGTCCTGGGTCCTGATTTTGAGAACAGCCAGCATACTGATTGGTCAGGTGTGTGCTGGGCTTTTAGTAGTAACCTGGCCATGGTTCTTGGCTCCACCTGGCAGATAGGAAGTCTGAGTACCAGGAGTCAGGAGGGCTTCACGTGGGAGCCAGTGCAGCAAGAGGCTGTTAGCTGTGTGCGTCCAGGGAGCCAGAAGCTGTGTGCGTTGAAGGGCTTCAAAGCTGTGTGCACCAAGGTGGTCGGTAAAACAGTCTGTATGAGACAGACAAGGACCTGGAGTGTAAGGGCAGGGCTGCAGTGCTACAAGTGAGAGCCAGCTAGGCTGAATGTAGTTTTGTTGATGAAAAGGAAGCTGAAACCCCTGCGAGGGAAACCTATCTTTGTTTGAACTTTCTTTTAATAAAAATGGGCAAACAAAGCCCTTAAAAAGAAGAACCAGCGAGTGGCGGTGTCCTTCAAGCTCTACATTTGATGTGATTTCTTTGCACTACTTAGCTCTTACCCCCGCAGGAGCTGCTGGCGATAACGGTTCCCCTGTTCTGTCACAACTCTCTTAACGGCTCACTCCCCACTGACACATTTGGCCATAGACTAGGGTGCCCACGTGTCCCGGATTGCCCAGGATTGTCCCTTAATTCAAGTTTGTGTCCCCTGTCCCGGGCACCTTCATTCCGGGACAATACAGTGTCCCGGAATGAAATAAGCACACACATCCACCCCAATAAACATTGCCGAACTGGTTGCTAGGGCTGCCCCGACTCGCGTCTAGCAACCAGTGACTTAGGCTGAGCGTGGCCTTACCCAGAGCTGCCCTGAGCAGCACTCCGAGTCCACCCACCTCCTCTCCTTCTCGCACCGCAGCAGCAGAGAGCAGCCAGACTCAGAGCCCAGGCCTGCCAGAGAGCGTGTTCTGTAGCTCCTCCTCCTGAGTCCTGACTCCAGTCCAGCGGCATTCTGCAGTGCTGGTAAGCCAGGATCCACGGCAGCCAGTGCCCAGTTCCAGTCCCAGGGCTTACTCCCTTCTGTTCGGGCGGCAGGGGTTGGGTCCATCAGTACTGGCAGAGTGGCAGTGCAGAATCCCTGATCCCCGGCTAGCAAAACAGTTGCAGAGGTTTCTTGGCTGACATGAGTGAAGGAGGACGCGGTGTCAGGATTCCTGTCCCAGCACTTTGGCTGATGTGTCATCTGTAGATCGAACCCCCCCCCCCCCACCTCCCTGCACTCCACCAGAAAGACGGAAGACACCTGCTGCTGGAGGTGATGCCGACAACAAGAAGCCACAGTAATCCACAGTTAGAAACATACACCACAAGCTGGAACAAGTGAATGTCGGACCATAGTAGGGTGAAGGTGAGCAGGACGGAACTAGGATGGCTGGCAGGTAGGCAGCGTGCTCTGCTCCTCTTATCACTGACATGATGATAACAGGCTGGTCTGCATGGCATGCATCTATGGCAGCCCTCCTCAGGGATCTCTGCAGGGGGCACTCTGGAAGTACCAACTTAGTCATCTCGGATGTGCCCGCTGTCTGCTCGGATGTGCCCGCATGACCAGGGAAGATGGAAGCCCTGTTAGCGGTGACAGCTCTCCACTGGAGGGATTCATTCTAAGGTAAGTATTTAATATTATGCTAGTGTAGAGCTACCCCCACAGGAGCCGCTTGTGAATATGGCTATCGCCCACCCTGCACAGCCAGGCACATGAATTTTCCATTTACTCTGTAGACAAGAAGCAGTCCTTGCAGCTTTGTTTTGTTTTTTTGTTTTTATTTAGGGGGATTAAACTTGAATGGGAAAGGGTTGTTATGGGATGCCCACTTGATCAGTAAGAAATCGTCAGGGACTTAAATATATACGTTTGGTATATACACACTTATTCTTCTACCTCCAGCACAGACTTGCTTGTAGAACCACAACTCCCAGGAACAGCTAGCACTCACTGTTTGATCCAACAAAATCTCAGTTAGATCCTTGTGAATGCCCTTTGCAGGCAGCGACCACTGGCCCCTTTGGTAGTGCAGCAAAAATAGAGGTCTTTAGTGCTAGCTGTCCTCTCCTGTGGTTACTGCTCCTAGTGTCACCTATTCATGCACTGCCAGCCCGCCTGGTTGCAGCTTCCTCTTTCACTAGACCTCCTGGCTACTTCTCCACAGTCTTCCTAGACTGACTCTGCATCCATCCCAGACTGCTTGTACCCAGTCCCTTCAGCCATCCCTCTCAGTCCTCTGACTGTAACACTCACCAGCCCACATGGCTGTCTTACTCCCTGGAAATTTTCCCGGCAATGTTCTCCTGTTGTCCCCTCCTTGTTCCTGTGCCTCCTGGTCAGGATCCCTCTGTGTGTCATGAAGAGGGGTCCCTTCTGCACCCGAGCCCAGGCTTGAGTTTACCCTCCCCCAGACTGTGAAGCTACTCTCAAATGCCTCTGACAGCCTAACACTTCATCTTCATCTTCCATCCGAACTCCACACTTCCCCAGCTGGGCTGACCCTGATTATTGGAGGGGGCCTACCCCCTGCCAACCTATCTGTTGGGAATTGCTCAGGGCCCTCAGAACACTCCAGCTAGCTCCACCTAGACCCCTCGCAACTGCTTCTGGAATCTTCTTCAAATTTCCAGCTAGCAGGGGGAGTCACCAGAGAAGCTGCTGCTGAGTCATCCAGCCTACCTGAGTCACTTACACGCTAACCCAGAAAACACACAAGCCTGACAATTTAACAAGTGACAAAAATACAGCGCTGATTATAAACAGATACATAGCAATGAAAGGTGGTGACACCATATGCAGGTAATAAAGTGCAGTGTGCAATAAGTTAATATGTGCAATAAATCCAGAAGTAAAATCTTCTACAAGAAGGAGAAAATGTGAATATAAAATAACCACTGTGTGGTGGGACAGTCCAAGCAAAAGTGGAAAACATTGTCCGTTTCAATGGTGTTCAAAGAAAACAATCCGTGTCCACTTAAAGTGGGGTTCCACTCAAATTTTTAACTTAATCTTACCCCCTTCAGTTAGTTGCATAGATGTTCAAATGCCGCACAAATTTTTTTTTATCGCTCTAATTACCTTTATATTGTACTTTATTGTGGCACTTCCTGTCTCTCCTCCCATGGGAGTAGACGTGTTTATTGCCTTTCCTCGGCGCCGCACTGTCTCCTGGGAGCTTAGTGTCAGGCTTCCTAAGATTCAGTGCGGGAAACAATGATCATGCGTGTGAACAAGCTGTGAATGAACAGCATTCACCGCATCCAGGAAACCAATGCTTGTGGGCTTCACATGCCCACAAGCAAGATGGAAACAGCCAGCATCACATTTTTTAAGTTATTCTTCAGTACGAAAACAGACAGAGGCGGAAATATTACACCCAAACTGTGAGTATTATTTTGGGGTTAGCAAAGTGTCTCAATGACCTAAATAAAAAAAAAAAAAAGATTGGTCGCCGGACTCCCGCTTTAAGGAGTCACCGTAACACATGCATCCACCGCCCAGAAAAGAGAATAAACACTCTTACAAGCCTGACTATTTACCCACACTAATACAAAACATCCTACTGTAGCAACGCTAGGGGGTGCTACACTAGTATGCGATGCATACTAGTGCAAATATGCAATTGTCTTACTGTTTTGGTTTTTTTTGCAGCATTTTACAACTGCTTTAAAAAGATCCTGTATTCTCATCTCTGTACAGATATTATACTAAAGGTAAACGTTTAACCACTTGCCGACCGCCTACCGCATATATACTGCGGCAGAGCGGCACGGGCAGGCAAAATCACGTACCCGTACGTGATCTGCCTCCCGCGGGCGGGGGGTCCGATCGGACCCCCCCCCGGTGCCATCGGCGGTCGGCATCTGACTGGGAGCGTCGGGAGGCGAGGGGGAGACCATCCGATCGTGGCCCCCCCCTCGCGATCGCTCCCAGCCAATGGGAATCCTCCTCTGCCTGTGTGTCGTTTCACACAGGCAGAGGATGTGATGTCATCTCTCCCCGGTCTGGCAGTTTCCGTTCCAGCGCCGAGGAGAGATGACAAGTGAGTGCACAACACACACACACACACAGTAGAACATGCCAGGCATACTTTACACCCCCGATCCCCCCCCGATCGCCCCCCGATCCCCCCCCAATCACCCCCCCCCTGTCACAAACTGACATTAGCAGTATTTTTTTTTTTTTTTTTTTCTGATTACTGCATAGTGTCAGTTTGTGACAGTTAGTGTTAGGGCAGATAGTATTACCCCCCTTTAGGTCTAGGATACCCCCCTAACCCCCCCTAATAAAGTTTTAACCCCTTGATCACCCCCTGTCACCAGTGTCGCTAAGCGATCATTTTTCTGATCGCTGTATTAGTGTCGCTGGTGACGCTAGTTAGGAACGTAAATATTTAGGTTCGCCGTCAGCGTTTTATAGCGACAGGGACCCCCATATACTACCTAATAAATGTTTTAACCCCTTGATTGCCCCCTAGTTAACCCTTTCACCACTGATCACCGTATAACCGTTACGGGTGACGCTGGTTAGTTCGTTTATTTTTTATAGTGTCAGGGCACCCGCCGTTTATTACCGAATAAAGGTTTAGCCCCCTGATCGCCCGGCGGTGATATGCGTCGCCCCAGGCAGCGTCAGATTAGCGCCAGTACCGCGAACACCCACGCACGCAGCATATGCCTCCCTTAGTGGTATAGTATCTGATCGGATCAATATCTGATCCGATCAGATCTATACTAGCGTCCCCAGCAGTTTAGGGTTCCCGAAAACGCAGTGTTAGCGGGATCAGCCCAGATACCCGCTAGCACCTGCGTTTTGCCCCTCCGCCCAGCCCAGCCCAGCCCACCCAAGTGCAGTATCGATCGATCACTGTCACTTACAAAACACTAAACGCATAACTGCAGCGTTCGCAGAGTCAGGCCTGATCCCTGCGATCGCTAACAGTTTTTTTGGTAGCGTTTTGGTGAACTGGCAAGCACCAGCCCCAGGCAGCGTCAGGTTAGCGCCAGTACCGCTAACACCCACGCACGCACCGTATACCTCCCTTAATGGTATAGTATCTGATCGGATCAATATCTGATCCGATCAAATCTATACTAGCGTCCCCAGCAGTTTAGGGTTCCCAAAAACGCAGTGTTAGCGGGATCAGCCCAGATACCCGCTAGCACCTGCGTTTTGCCCCTCCGCCCGGCCCAGCCCAGCCCACCCAAGTGCAGTATCGATCGATCACTGTCACTTACAAGGCACTAAACGCATAACTGCAGCGTTCGCAGAGTCAGGCCTGATCCCTGCGATCGCTAACAGTTTTTTTGGTAGCGTTTTGGTGAACTGGCAAGCACCAGCCCCAGGCAGCGTCAGATTAGCGCCAGTACCGCTAACACCCACGCACGCAGCATACGCCTCCCTTAGTGGTATAGTATCTGATCGGATCAATATCTGATCTGATCAGATCTATACTAGCGTCCCCAGCAGTTTAGGGTTCCCAAAAACGCAGTGTTAGCGGGATCAGCCCAGATACCTGCTAGCACCTGCGTTTTGCCCCTCCGCCCGGCCCGGCCCAGCCCACCCAAGTGCAGTATCGATCGATCACTGTCACTTACAAAACACTAAACGCATAACTGCAGCATTCACAGAGTCAGGCCGGATCCCTGTGATCGCTAACAGTTTTTTTTGTAGCGTTTTGGTGAACTGGCAAGCGCCAGCGGCCTAGTACACCCCGGTCGTAGTCAAACCAGCACTGCAGTAACACTTGGTGACGTGGCGAGTCCCATAAGTGCAGTTGAAGCTGGTGAGGTGGCAAGCACAAGTAGTGTCCCGCTGCCACCAAAAAGACAAACACAGGCCCGTCGTGCCCATAATGCCCTTCCTGCTGCATTCGCCAATCCTAATTGGGAACCCACCGCTTCTGCAGCGCCCGTACTTCCCCCATTCACATCCCCAACCAAATGCAGTCGGCTGCATGAGAGGCATTTTCTTTATGTCCTCCCGAGTACCCCTACCCAGCGAACCCCCCAAAAAAGATGTCGTGTCTGCAGCAAGCGCGGATATAGGCGTGACACCCGCTATTATTGTCCCTCCTGTCCTGATAATCCTGGTCTTTGCATTGGTGAATGTTTTGAACGCTACCATGCACTAGTTGAGTATTAGCGTAGGGTACAGCATTGCACAGACTAGGCACACTTTCACAGGGTCTCCCGAGATGCCATCGCATTTTGAGAGACCCGAACCTGGAACCGGTTACAGTTATAAAAGTTAGTTACAAAAAAAAGTGTAAAAAAAAAAAAAAACACAAACAAAAATATAAAATAAAAATAGTTGTCGTTTTATTGTTCTCTCTCTCTCTATTCTCTCTCTATTGTTCTGCTCTTTTTTACTGTATTCTATTCTGCAATGTTTTATTGTTGTTATGTTTTATCACGTTTGCTTTTCAGGTATGTAATTATTTATACTTTACCGTTTACTGTGCTTTATTGTTAACCATTTTTTTGTCTTCAGGTATGCCATTCACGACTTTGAGTGGTTATACCAGAATGATGCCTGCAAGTTTAGGTATCATCTTGGTATCATTCTTTTCAGCCAGCGGTCGGCTTTCATGTAAAAGCAATCCTAGTGGCTAATTAGCCTCTAGACTGCTTTTACAAGCAGTGGGAGGGAATGCCCCCCCCCCCCCAACATCTTCCGTGTTTTTCTCTGGCTCTCCTGTCTCAACAGGGAACCTGAAAATGCAGCCGGTGATTCAGCCAGCTGACCATAGAGCTGATCAGAGACCAGAGTGGCTCCAAACATCTCTATGACCTAAGAAACCGGAAGCTACGAGCATTTTATGACGTAGATTTCGCCGGATGTAAACAGCGCCATTGGGAAATTGGGAAAGCATTTTATCACACCGATCTTGGTGTGATCAGATGCTTTGAGGGCAGAGGAGAAATCTAGGGTCTAATAGACCCCAATTTTTGCAAAAAAGAGTACCTGTCACTACCTATTGCTATCATAGGGGATATTTACATTCCCTGAGATAACAATAAAAATGATTTAAAAAAAAAAAAAAATGAAAGGAACAGTTTAAAAATAAGATAAAAAAATAATAATAATAAAGAGAAAAAAAAAAAAAAAAAAAAAGCACCCCTGTCCCCCCTGCTCTCGCGCTAAGGTGAACGCAAGCGTTGGTCTGGCGTCAAATGTAAACAGCAATTGCACCATGCATGTGAGGTATCGCCGCGAAGGTCAGATCGAGGGCAGTAAGTTTAGCAGTAGACCTCCTCTGTAAATCTAAAGTGGTAACCTGTAAAGGCTTTTAAAGGCTTTTAAAAATGTATTTAGTTTGTCGCCACTGCACGTTTGTGCGCAATTTTAAAGCATGTCATGTTTGGTATCCATGTACTCGGCCTAAGATCATCTTTTTTATTTCATCAAACATTTGGGCAATATAGTGTGTTTTAGTGCATTAAAATGTAAAAAAGTGTGTTTTTTCCCCAAAAAATGCGTTTGAAAAATCGCTGCGCAAATACTGTGTGAAAAAAAAAAATGAAACACCCACCATTTTAATCTGTAGGGCATTTGCTTTAAAAAAAATATATAATGTTTGGGGGTTCAAAGTAATTTTCTTGCAAAAAAAAATTATTTTTTTATGTAAACAATAAGTGTCAGAAAGGGCTATGTCTTCAAGTGCTTAGAAGAGTGGGTGATGTGTGACATAAGCTTCTAGATGTTGTGCATAAAATGCCAGGACAGTTCAAAAACCCCCCAAATGACCCCATTTTGGAAAGTAGACACCCCAAGCTATTTGCTGAGAGTCATGTTGAGTCCATGGAATAATTTATATTGTGACACAAGTTGCGGGAAAGAGACAATTTTTTATTTTTTTTATTTTTTTTTGCGCAAAGTTGTCACTAAATGATATATTGCTCAAACATGCCATGGGAATATGTGAAATTACACCCCAAAATACATTCTGTTGCTTCTCCTGAGTACGGGGATACCACATGTGTGGGACTTTTTGGGAGCCTAGCCGCGTACGGGACCCCGAAAACCAAGCACCGCCTTCAGGCTTTCTAAGGCCGTAAATTTTTGATTTCACTCTTCACTGCCTATCACAGTTTCGGAGGCCATGGAATGCCCAGGTGGCACAAAACCCCCCCAAATGACCCCATTTTGGAAAGTAGACACCCCAAGCTATTTGATGAGAGGTATAGTGAGTATTTTGCAGACCTCACTTTTTGTCACAAAGTTTTGAAAATTGAAAAAAGAAAAAAAAACATTTTTTTTCTCGTCTTTCTTTATTTTCAAAAACAAATGAGAGCTGCAAAATACTCACCATGCCTCTCAGCAAATAGCTTGGGGTGTCTACTTTCCAAAATGGGGTCATTTGGGGGGGGTTTGTGCCACCTGGGCATTCCATGGCCTCCGAAACTGTGATAGGCAGTGAGGAGTAAAATCAAAAATGTACGCCCTTAGAAATCCTGAAGGCAGTGCTTGGTTTTCGGGGTCCCGTACGCGGCTAGGCTCCTAAAAAGTCCCACACATGTGGTATCCCCGTACTCAGGAGAAGCAGCTAAATGTATTTTGGGGTGCAATTCCACATGTGCCCATGGCCTGTGTGAGCAATATATCATTTAGTGACAACTTTGTGCAAAAAAAAAAAAAAAAAAAAAAAATTTGTCACTTTCCCGCAACTTGTGTCAAAATATAAAACATTCCATGGACTCAACATGCCTCAAAGCAAATAGCTTGGGGTGTCTACTTTCCAAAATGGGGTCATTTGGGGGGGTTTTATGTCATCTGGGCATTTTATGGCCTTCAAAACTGTGATAGGTAGTGAGGAGTAAAATCAAAAATGTACGCCCTTAGAAATCCTGAAGGCGTTGCTTGGTTTTCGGGGCCCCGTACGCGGCTAGGCTCCCAAAAAGTCCCACACATGTGGTATCCCCGTACTCAGGAGAAGCAGCTAAATGTATTTTGGGGTGCAATTCCACATATGCCCATGGCCTGTGTGAGCAATATATCATTTAGTGACAACTTTTTGTAATTTTTTTTTTTTTTTTTTTTTTTTGTCATTATTCAATCACTTGGGACAAAAAAAATGAATATTCAATGGGCTCAACATGCCTCTCAGCAAATTCCTTGGGGTGTCTACTTTCCAAAATGGGGTCATTTGTGGGGGTTTTGTACTGCCCTGCCATTTTAGCACCTCAAGAAACGACATAGGCAGTCATAAATTAAAGGCTGTGTAAATTCCAGAAAATGTACCCTAGTTTGTAGACGCTATAACTTTTGCGCAAACCAATAAATATACACTTATTGACATTTTTTTTACCAAAGACATGTGGCCGAATACATTTTGGCCTAAATGTATGACTAAAATTGAGTTTATTGGATTTTTTTTAGAACAAAAAGTAGAAAATATCATTTTTTTTCAAAATTTTCGGTCTTTTTCCGTGTATAGCGCAAAAAATAAAAACGGCAGAGGTGATCAAATACCATCAAAAGAAAGCTCTATTTGTGGGAAGAAAAGGACGCAAATTTCGTTTGGGTACAGCATTGCATGACCGCGCAATTAGCAGTTAAAGCGACGCAGTGCCGAATTGTAAAAAGTGCTCTGGTCAGGAAGGGGGTAAAACCTTCCGGGGCTGAAGTGGTTAACAACTTTGTGATGTTCCCTTAAAGTGGAAATAAAGTATTCTATATTCATCTTCCCTTCAGTGATGGAACATCAGCGAACTCCCCCAGCTCCAACAGCTACACCCCATCTTCTTCACGATTCATCATCTTCGGCCCTCTTGCTTAGCTCAACAGGATGACATAACTCCTGTGCAGCTTGCAAACAGGAAGGTAAGAATCTTTTATTGCAGAAGAGACGCTGGCTCTTATTTAACCCCTTCATGCTGCCTCCTTGTGGCCTTTTAGGTGGACTTTAAAACTGAGTCCCAACCACTTTTGAGAGGTGGACTTAAACTAAAGACCTCCCCTAGTTTTTGGATATCTAAATTTTTTAATTTTTTTTCTAAAGTACCTTTTTGGAAGTACTAAGAGTACTTCCATTCCACCCAGGGCGCGACGCAAGACATAATGTCCTCTTGTGCGGTGAGCCACACCCCTCCCCCCCCCCGCTGTCTTCTGGGACCTGTGTGTTCCAGAAGACAAGCTGGCCATTCACAAAGCGCTGTGCTACTCGCATGGCGCCTGCACCCGATCCGTTGGACGGATCTGCCTGGGGGGGTGACATGGTTTTTTTAAAGAAAAAATGTTTGTGGCCGGAACTCCGTTTTAATGCCTGGAGGCAGCGCAGCTTCTCTATCACGACTGCTGAGATTGGCTCTCACAACAGTCACATGTTCAGGAGCCTGATCAGTCACATTATCAGGTGCACTCCCCACTCAATCAGTGTACTGGAAGCGCATGAAACCTCAGGCTACCATTGATACCATGTAAAGTTGCACTCTAAAGCTGGACTCCAGGCAGATGTGAAATGTTGTTTAATTTAGCTATGTATTAAAGCCTAACTTGGGGCTTAAAAAATTCCCCCTTTCAAAACTGTTTAAAGAAGAAGGTATGGGAAGTGCCACCATTTAATGCAGTATGTTAGTGTTAGGTAATAAAAAGGATAAATATAATGTTGCACTCACATTTTATTGAGGAGTTATTAGCATGTATAAATCCAGATAGAGGAACTGCAGAGCTCGGCGGGGTTGCAGCTGGGTCTGCAGGATCGGGTTGTAGGAGCCGCTAGAAGATGGTGTCAGTCTGGCTGTGGAGGTGCCGTGGAAGGCGGCGGATCGACCACAAGGCAGGCGAGGTGGCGGGAGTATATAGCAGTCAGCTGGCAGGCTGGAGCAAAGGAAGCAGATGTTCCAGATCAACAAGGACCACCCCTTTGTCAAACCATATAGCGCAATGGACTTGAGTGCTTATGAAGGCAGAGGGGAAGAGGCTTTGCAAAAAAAGCAATCTGACAGATTGGAACAGAAAAAGCATTTCCTAAATACAGTGAATATAAAAAGTCTACACACCCCTCCTGTTAAAATGTCAGGTTTCTGTGATGTAAAAGGGGAAAAGGGGGGGGGGTTAAAAATTAAAAAAAATAAAATAATGTGGTTGCACACCCTCTTATAACTGGGGATGTAGCTGTATTCAGTATTAAGCAATTGCATTCAAACTCATGTTAACGAGGAGTCAGTACACACCTGCCATAATTTAAATGCCTCTGATTAACCCCAAAGTTCAGCTGTTCTAATAGGTCTTTTCTGACATTTTCTTAGTCGCAAGCCATGGTTCGCAGAGAGCTTCCAAAGCATCAGAGGGATCTCATTGTTAAAAGGTATCAGTCAGGAGAAGGGTACAAAAGAATTTCCAAGGCATTAGATATATCATGGAACACAGTGAAGACAATCATCATCTGGAGAAAATATGGCACAACAGTGACATTACCAAGAACTGGATGTCCCTCTAAAATTCTTGAAAAGACAAGAAGAAAAACTGGTCAGGGAGGCTGCCAAGAGGCCTACAGCAACATTAAAGGAGCTGCAGGAATATCTGGCAAGTACTGGCTGTGTGATACATGTGACAACAATCTCCCGTATTCTTCATATGTCTAGGCTATGGGTTAGAGTGGCAAGACAGAAGCCTCTTCTTATGAAGAAAAACATCCAAGCCCAGCTAAACTTAGCAAAAACACATCTAAAGTCTCCCTAAAGCATGTGAGAAAATGTGTTATGGTCTGATGAAACCAAGGTCGAACTTTTTGGCCATAATTCCAAAAGATATGTTTGGTGCAAAAACACTGCACATCACCAACAGAACACCATACCTACAGTGAAGCATGTTGGTGGCAACATCATGTTTTTGGGGCTGTTTTTCTTCAGCTGGAACAGGGGCCTTAGTCAAGGTAGAGGGAATTAGGAACAGTTCCAAATACCAGTCAATATTGGCACAAAACTTTCAGGTTTTTGCTAGAAAGCTGAACATGAAGAGGAACTTCATCTTTCGGGATGACCACGACCCAAAGCATACATCCAAATCAACAAAGGAATGGCTTCACCAGAAGAAGATTAAAGTTTTGGAATAGCCCAGCCAGAGACCATTCCTGAAAACGATTGAAAATCTGTGGGGTGATCTGAAGAGGGCTGTGCACAGGAGATGCCCTCGCAATCTGACAGATTTAAAGTGCTTTGCAAAGAAGAGTGGGCAAATATTGCCAAGTCAAGATGTGCCATGCTGATAAACTCATATCCAAAAAGACTGAGTGCTGTAATAAAATCAAAAGGTGCTTCAACAAAGTATTAGTTTAAGGGTGTGCACACTTATGCAACCATATTATTTTGTTTTTACTTCCCTCCGCAGTTTATAGGTCACATTAAAAGGAGGAAAAAGTTCTGAAATGATTTATCTTTGTCTCATCTTTTTTCATCACAGAAACCTGACAAAACATAATGCAGGAAACTTTTTTCGGTGCAGCACTGGAAAGTCAGAGTCACACCGATTTAAACAGTTCTATTGTTGACAATAGGGTGCGACTTGTCATGCGATTTGGACCTGTCAAATTGCATGACAAGTTGCACCGGTGTGAAGGGGAGCTAAAACCCTTATCTGGTATTTTTTGCTGACAGTTTCCTACTGAGGAAATGTCCCTCCATTTTTTGACTTGGAGACCCAACAAAAAAATCTCACCAGAGTGAATTGATCTTCTATCACACCCCTTGCGTTAGTTGCATTTTACTACACTTTACTGAATCACACAAGTATGAATGGGCCCTTATTGCAAGTATGCAGATGTATTAAAACCATACACCACCTTGTGTGGCTGTCTCAATTTTAACCGCTTCAGGCCCGGAAGAGTTTACCCCCTTTCTGACCAGAGCACGTTTTACAATTTGGCACTGCGTTACTTTGACAATTGCTCGGTCAAGCATTGCTGTACCCAAACAAAATTTGCTTGCTTTTTTCCCCACTAATTGAGCTTTCTTTTGGTGGTATTTGATCACCTCTGCGATTTTTTTTATTTTTTGCGCTATAAACAAAAAAAGTGCGACAATTTTGAAAAAAAAGACAACTTTTTTTTTACTTTTTGCTATAATAAATATCCCCAAAAATGTTTTTAAAAAACAAATTTCTTCATCAGTTTGGGCCAATATATATTCTTCTACATATTTTTGGTAAAAAAAAATAAGCGTATATTGATTGGTTTGCGCAAAAGTTATAGCATCTATAAACTATGGGAAAGATTTATGGCATTTTTATTATTATTATTTTTTTTTTACTAGTAATGCTGCGATCTGCGATTTTAGCAGTACTGGGACACTGCGGCGGACAGATCGGACACCTTTGACACATTTTTTGGGCCATTGACACTTATACAGCGATCAGTGTTATAAAATTGCACTGATTACTGTGTAAATGTCACTGGCAGAGAAAGGGTTAACACTAGGGGTTAAATATGTTCCCTAGTTAGTGTTTCTAACTGTATGGGGATAGGACTGACTGGGGGAGGAGACATATCGTTGTTCCTGCTTAGTAGGAACGATTTGTCTCCTCTCCCCTGACAGAACAGGGATTTGTGTGTTTACACACACAAATCTCTGTGCTGTCGCTTATGCCCGCAATCGCGGGTAGCCGACGCCGATCGCGCCCGCCAGCCACGTGCATCGGGTCCCCTGACCCCTGGTGGCTCTTAACTACTTCAGCCCCGGAAGGATTTACCCCCTTCCTGACCAGAGCACTTTTTACAATTTGGCACTGCGTCGCTTTAACTGCTAATTGCGCGGTCATGCAATGCTGTACCCAAACGAAATTGGCGTCCTTTTCTTCCCACAAATAGAGCTTTCTTTTGATGGTATTTGATCACCTCTGTGGTTTTTATTTTTTGCGCCATAAACGGAAAAAGACCGAAAATTTTGAAAAAAAATTATATTTTCTACTTTTTTTTTTTATTAAAAAAAATCCAATAAACTCAATTTTAGTCATACATTTAGGCCAAAATGTATTCGACCACATGTCTTTGGTAAAAGAGAATGTCAATAAGCATATATTTATTGGTTTGCGCAAAAGTTATAGCGTCTACAAACTAGGGTACATTTTCTGGAATTTACACAGCTTTTAGTTTATGTCATTTCTTGAGGTGCTAAAATGACAGGGCAGTACAAAACCCCCCAAATGACCCCATTTTGGAAAGTAGACACCCCAAGGAAATTGCTGAGAGGCATGTTGAGCCCATTGAATATTTATTTTTTTTGTCCCAAGTGATTTAATAATGACAATAAAAAAAAATTTACAAAAAGTTGTCACTAAATGATATGTTGCTCACACAGGCCATGGGTATATGTGGAATTGCACACCAAAATACATTTAGCTGCTTCTCCTGAGTGTGGGGATACCACATGTGTGGGACTTTTTGGGAGCCTAGCCGCGTACGGGGCCCCGAAAACCAAGCACCGCCTTCAGGATTTCTAAGGGCGTAAATTTTTGATTTCACTCCTCACTACCTATCACACTTTTGAAGGCCATAAAATGCCCAGATGGCAAAAAAAAAACCAAATGACCCCATTTTGGAAAGTAGACACCCCAAGCTATTTGCTGAGAGGCATGGTGAGTATTTTGCAGCTCTCATTTGTTTTTGAAAATGAAGAAAGACAAGAAAACATTTTTTTTTCTTTTTTCAATTTTCAAAACTTTGTGACAAAAAGTGAGGTCTGCAAAATACTCACTATAGCTCTCAGCAAATAGCTTGAGGTGTCTACTTTCCAAAATAGGGTCATTTGGGGGGGGGGGTTGTGCCACCTGGGCATTCCATGGCCTCCAAAACTGTGATAGGCAGTGAAGAGTGAAATCAAAAATTTACGCCCTTAGAAAACCTGAAGGCGGTGCTTGGTTTTCGGGGTCCCGTACGTGGCTAGGCTCCCAAAAAGGCTCACACATGCGGTATCCCCGTACTCAGGAGAAGCAACAGAATGTATTTTGGGGTGTAATTTCACATATTCCCATGGCATGTTTGAGTAATATATCATTTAGTGACAACTTTGTTCAAAAAAAAAAAATTTGTCTTTTTCCCGCAACTTGTGTCACAATATAAAATACTCCATGCAGGGCCGGACTGGCCTACCGGGATACCGGGAAATATCCCGGTAGGCTGCCTGCCTTGGGGCTGCTTTGAGCTTCGGCTGCAGCTGCAGCGCTCCGCTCCCTCAATCTCTCCTGTGTATAAGAGCTGGGTATGTGTTCGGCGGCCGCGCTGTTACAAGGCCCCGCCCCCCTAGACCGCCTCGTGTGATAGTAGATTGAACGTTCCACCTATCACATGACCCGGTCTAGGGGGGCGGGGCCTTGTAACAGCGCGGCCGCCGAACACATACCCAGCTCCGTGATACAACATGGGAGATGTCTCTGTGTGTCCTACAATGGTGAACCTGCAATGGTGGGCACAGTGAGGTTGAATGCACGGGCATAGGCTGAAATGGTGGGCACAGTGAGGCTGAATGCATGGGCATAGGCTGAAATGGTGGGCACAGTGAGGATGCAATGCTGGGAAAAGTGAGGCTGAATTCACGGGCACAGGCTGCAATGGTGGGTACAGTGAGGCTGAAGGCACAGGCATAGGCTGCAATGGTGGGCACAGTGAGGATGCAATGGTGGGCACAGTGAGGCTGAATTCCCGGGCACAGGCTGCAATGGTGGGCACAGTGAGGATGCAATGGTGGGCACAGTAAGGCTGAATTCACGGACACAGGCTGCAATGGTGGGCACAGTGAGGCTGAAGGCACGGGCATAGGCTGCAATGGTGGGCACAGTGAGGATGCAATGGTGGGCACAGTGAGGCTGAATTCCAGGGCACAGGCTGCAATGATGGGCACAGTGAGGCTGAATGCAAGGGCACAGGCTGCAATGGTGGGCACAGTGAGGCTGCAATGGTGGGCACAGTGAGGCTGCAATGGTGGGCACAGTGAGGATGAATTCACAGGCACAGGCTGCAATGGTGGGCACAGTGAGGCTGCAATGGTGGGCACAGTGAGGCTGAATGCAGGGGCACAGGCTGCAATGATGGGCACAGTGAGGCTGTATTCACGGGCACAAGCTGAATGCACGGGCACAGTGAGGCTGCAAAGGTGGGCACAGTGATGCTGCATTCATGGACACAGTGAGGATGCAATGGTGGGCACAGTGAGGCTGAATTCACGGGCACAAGCTGAATGCACGGGCACAGTGAGGCTGCAATGGTGGGCACAGTGAGGCTGCAATGCTGGGAAAAGTGAGGCTGAATTCACAGGCACAGGCTGCAATGGTGGGCACAGTGAGGCTGAAGGCATGGGCATAGGCTGCAATGGTGGGCACAGTGAGGATGCAATGCTGGGAAAAGTGAGGCTGAATTCACGGGCACAGGCTGCAATTGTGGGCACAGTGAGGCTGAAGGCACGGGCATAGGCTGCAATGGTGGGCACAGTGAGGATGCAATGGTGGGCACAGTGAGGCTGAATTCCCGGGCACAGGCTGCAATGGTGGGCACATTGAGGCTGAATGCAGGGGCACAGGCTGCAATGGTGGACACAGTGAGACTGCAATGGTGGGCACAGTGATGCTGCATTCATGGACACAGTGAGGATGCAATGGTGGGCACAGTGAGGCTGAATTCACGGGCACAAGCTGAATGCACGGGCACAATGAGGCTGCAATGGTGGGCACAGTGAGGCTGCAATGCTGGGAAAAGTGAGGCTGAATTCACAGGCACAGGCTGCAATGGTGGGCACAGTGAGGCTGAAGGCATGGGCATAGGCTGCAATGGTGGGCACAGTGAGGATGCAATGCTGGGAAAAGTGAGGCTGAATTCACGGGCACAGGCTGCAATTGTGGGCACAGTGAGGCTGAAGGCACAGGCATAGGCTGCAATGGTGGGCACAGTGAGGCTGCAATGGTGGGCACAGTGAGGCTGAATGCACGAGCACAGGCTGCAATGATGGGCACAGTGAGGCTGAATTTACGGGCACAAGCTGAATGCACGGGCACAGTGAGGCTGCAATGGTGGGCACAGTGATGCTGCATTCACGGGCACAGTGAGGATGCAATGGTGAGCACAATGAGGCTAAATTCACAGGCACAAGCTGAATGCACAGGCACAGTGAGGCTGCAATGGTGGGCACAGTGATGCTGCATTCACGGGCACAGTGAGGATGCAATGGTGGGCACAGTGAGGCTGCATTAATGGGCACAGTGAGGATGCAATGGTGGGCACAGTGAGGCTGAATTCATGGGCACAGGCTGCAATGGTGGGCACAGTGATGCTGCATTCACGGGCACAGTGAGGCTGCAATGGTGGGCACAGTAATGCTGCACTGACAGGCACAGTGAGGCTGCAATGGTGGGCACAGTGATGCTGCATTCACGGGCACAGTGAGGATGCAATGGTGGGCACAGTGAGGCTGCATTAATGGGCACAGTGAGGATGCAATGGTGGGCACAGTGAGGCTGAATTCATGGGCACAGGCTGCAATGGTGGGCACAGTGATGCTGCATTCACGGGCACAGTGAGGCTGCAATGGTGGGCACAGTAATGCTGCACTGACAGGCACAGTGAAGCTGCAATGGTGGGCACAGTGAGGCTGAATTTACGGCAAAGTAAGGCTGCAATGGTGGGCACAGTTAGGCTGCGTTCACAGGCACAGTGAGGATGCAATGGTGGGAACAGTGAGGCTGAATTCATGGGCACAGTAAAGCTGCATTTGATGGGCACAGTGATGCTGCATTAATGGGCAGTGAGGCTGCAATGATGGGCACAGTGAGGCTGCATTCATGGGCACAGTGAGGCTGAATTCACAGGCACAGTGAGGCTGCAATTGATGAGCACAGTGAGGCTGCATTGATGGGCACAATAAGGCTGCATTTGATGGGCACAATAAGGCTGCATTTGATGGGCACAGTGAGGCTGCATTTGTTCAGAACTGGTGAGGCTGCGTTATTCTCCTGTCATATTATCATTTCTGCAGTCTCTGACCATCTCTTGTAGCATGTCTGCATTCTCTTACCATCTTTGGTATCATGTCCTCAGTCTCTAACCATCTCCTGTATCATGTCTGCAGTCTCTGAGGGAGTCTGGAGAGAAGTCAAGAATGGGAGCAGGATGGGGGTCGTGGGAGAAGTCAGATGTGTGTGGACTGTGGTGAGGAGACTATAGAATAAAACCAGAGCCACCGAGCTGGAGCGGACTGACTGAGCCCTGCACGGTGCACCTAAGAGGAGGTCAGTGACAGAACCGCCAGGCCAGTCTGAGGGGGGTCACTGATGTAAGGGGGGCGTGAATACGATAATGTAAGGGTGCACTGATCTGATATAAAGGTTTCCCCCTTATACCAGTACCCCCCTCCCCTTAACTTAGTGTATTCTTTCTGCAGAAGGTAGTCTCTGGTCAACAAAGTCCCCGACCACCCCCCCCCCCCCACGTTTTCGAGTTCATGGTGTCCCCCTTGCTGATTGACCACTTTCAACTGGAATTTGCTTTTATATATATATATATATATATATATATATATATATATATATATATATATATATATATATATATATATATAAAGCCCTATGTGCTTTCATATTTCATATCTGCCCTATGTGTTTTAAACTACATGGTTTTCCCTTTCATGGGCAGGTATAATAATGCTATGGGCTGATATGAAATTTTTTCCAGGGCTGGTTTTTATGCCCAGTCCGGCCCTGATTCCATGGACTCGACATGCCTCTCAGCAAATAGCTTGGGGTGTCTACTTTCCAAAATGGGGTCATTTGGGGGGGTTTTGAACTGTCCTGGCATTTTATGCACAACATTTAGAAGCTTATGTCACACATCACCCACTCTTCTAACCACTTGAAGACAAAGCCCTTTCTGACACTTTTTTTACATGAAAAAATATTTTTTTTTTTGCAAGAAAATTACTCTGAACCCCCAAACATTATATATTTGTTTAAAGCAAATGCCCTACAGATTAAAATGGTGGGTGTTTCATTTTTTTTTTCACATAGTATTTGCGCAGCGATTTTTCAAACGCATTTTTTGGGGAAAAAACACACTTTTTAAAAAAAATTTATTGCACTAAAACACACTATATTGCCCAAATGTTTGATGGAATAAAAAAGATGATCTTAGGCCGAGTACATGGATACCAAACATGACATGCTTTAAAATTGCACAAAAACGTGCAGTGGCGACAAACTAAATATATTTTTAAAAGCCTTTAAAAGCCTTTACAGGTTACCACTTTAGATTTACAGAGGAGGTCTACTGCTAAAATTACTGCCCTCGATCTGACCTTCGCGGTGATACCTCACATGCATGGTGCAATTGCTGTTTACATTTGACGCCAGACCGACGCTTGCGTTCGCCTTTGCGTGAGAGCAGGGGGGGGGTTTTATTTATTTATTTTTTCTTTATTTTTTTTTGCTTTTTTATCTTATTTTTAAACTGTTCCGTTCATTTTTTAATTTTTTTAATCATTTTTATTGTTATCTCAGGGAATGTAAATATCCCCTATGATAGCAATAGGTAGTGACAGGTACTCTTTTTTGAAAAAATTGGGGTCTATTAGACCCTAGATCTCTCCTCTGCCCTCAAAGCATCTGATCACACCAAGATCGGTGTGATAAAATGCTTTCCCAATTTCCCAATGGCGCTGTTTACATACGGCGAAGTCTAAGTCATGAAATGCTCATAGCTTCCGGTTTCTTAGGCCATAGAGATGACTGGAGCCATTCTGGTCTCTGATCAGCTCTATGGTCAGCTGGCCGAATCACCGGCTGCATTCTCAGGTTCCCTGTTGGGACAGGAGAGCCAGAGAAAAACATGGAAGACGGTGGGGGGGCATTCCCTCCCACTGCTTGTAAAAGCAGTCTAGAGGCTAATTAGCTGCTAGGATTGCTTTTACATGAAAGTCGACCGCTGGCTGAAAAGAATGATACCAAGATGATACCTAAACCTGCAGGCATCATTCTGGTATAACCACTCAAAGTCCAGCAACATACCAGTACGTTGCTGGTCCTTGTTGGGCATATATTGTAAACTTTTTTCATGCAGCCTGTGGGCTGAACGAAAAAAAGATATTAATCGGTGGGCATGCCCACCATTAGAATACCTCCCTTCATCCACCCACTTCTAATGATTGGCATACATGCACCGTTTATATATGCCGAAGCATGGGGGCACCCTCCCGCAAAAGGCAGGAGCAAATCGCTCCTCCACCCACTGCTGCCCCCACGCTTCGGCATATATGCTGAAGTATGTAACTGTGGTGGTGAAATCACCTCCGACAGCGCTGGAGTCACGGCTTTATGTATCGTGGGAGCAAACGCTGTTGCTGTCAAGATAAATAAATCCACGCTGCAGTTGAATGGCCTACCTGCTAAGCAAATGATGGTTACCAAACATGATAAAAACATAACAACAGTAAAACATTGCAGAATAGAATACAGTAAAAAAGAGCAGAACAATAGAGAGAGAATAGAGAGAGAGAGAACAATAAAACGACAACTATTTTTGGTTTTTATTATTTTATATTTTTTTTTTTTTACTTTTTTTTGTAACTTTAACTTTTGTAACTGGTACCAGGTTTGGGTCTCTCAAAATGAGATGGCATCTTGGGAGACCCTGTGAAAGTGTGTCCTAGTCTGTGCAGTGCTGTACCCTACGCTAATACTCATACTATGTATGGTAGCGTTCAAAACATTCACCAATGCAAAGACCAGGATTGTCAAGACAGAAGGGACAATAATACCGGGTGTCACGCCTAAATCCGCGCTTGCTGCAGACACGACATCTTTTTTGGGGGGCTCGTTGGGTAGGGGTACTCGGGAGGACATAAAGAAAATGTCTCTCATGCAGCCGGCTTACTGCATTTGGTTGGAGATGGTGAGGTAGAGCACCGTCTGGAAACAGAAGGGCTCTGACAATCTCTTCCTGGAATTTAAGAAAGGATCCAGTCCGTCCTGAAGCTCTGTATAGCACATAAGCGTTCAGCAAAGCCAATTGAAATAAATAAACAGACACTTTTTTGTACCAGCGTCTGGCCTTAGGGGCAACTAGGTACGGCGCCAACAACTGGTCGTTGAGGTCCACCCTTCCCATATTTTGGTTATATTCGTGGACACAGAGGGGTTTCTCCACAACACCAGTCGCCGTAGTAATTTGGACCTTCGTGTCTGCATGAAGGGAGGTAAGAACGAAAACATTCTTATTGTCCCTCCACTTCATAGCGAGCCAATTATTACACTGCAAGCAGGCTCTCTCCCCCAGCCTAAGATGGGAATCTACAAGCCGCTGGGAAAAGCCCCGGCGATTAGGTCGCACAGTGCCACATGCTCCAATCTGATGATCAAAAAAAGGTGACTAAAAAGTGGCACGCTCGTGTAATAATTGTCCACGTACAAGTGGTACCCCTTTCCGAATAAGGGTGACACCAAGTCCCACACTATCTTGCCAGCACTTCCTATGTAGTCAGGGCAGTTTGTCGGCTCTACGTGACGATCTTTGCCCTCGTAAACCATAAAACTACATGTATAGCCTGTGGCCCTGTCACAGAGCTTATACATCTTGACCCCGTATCTGGCACGCTTGCTGGGAAGGTACTGTTTGAATGACAAGCAGCCAGAAAATTTAATCAGGGACTCATCAACGCAGACAACTTGATGGGGAGTAAACAATTCTGCAAAACGTTGGTTGAAGTGGTTTATGAGGGGCCGAATTTTGTAGAGCCGATCGTATTTAGTATAACAAAATAGGGAATGGCGCTGTGCATAAAGGATGTATTGGTATATGATGTTTATTTAATGGTGGTGGTAGGTGTACCAATGTGACCTATAGTGAACACCAATAAGTGGTACCCTCAAAATGCACCACTATTTAATCCCACGTATAAATGGGGAAATAAAAAATAAAAATAAAAATAAAAATTAATAAATAGTGATGAAAAAGTGCTAGTTGATAAATAAATTAGTGAGTGACAATAGATATAAAAACAGCTGTGATTTCATATAAAATTAATTAGTATTGGTGACCACTAATAATATGGTGTAAAAAATGTAAATATAAGTGCAAAAGTGTCAGGTGTAGTACAATTGGCAATATGCCAGCCGCTGCTGGGTGATAGAAATGAACTGCAGATGTTAAATTAGAATAAAGGGTGTCCACAATCCTCTATAGTGAAAACCAAAAAATGCAAAGCAATATGTGTAAAGAAATTCCCTATGTATACACATACACAAATGTGAGGTCTATACACAAATATATATAAAAAAAAAAAAATGTGTAAAATAGAGGGTATCCACAGTCCTCTGTAATAAAGTGCTAGGGATGCAAAAGGTAAATACGTGGAAATAATGAGATATAAATATGTTTAAAATTTGCAAATATTAGGACCCAAACTGGTAAACAATTAATATGTATATATAGAGATATGCCTCTCATAGCCTGATAATGAACTAATTGATAACAGTATAGAGTCTCATGTGAAAGTGACCAAAGAGTTCATGTGATGTCTTCCACCGAATTTCCTCCAAATATATAAGACAAACTCCCCCTGATGTGATCCCACTCACCGGAACGCTGTACCCCTGCAGGGGTATAAGCATAGGATGTTTGTACGCCAGATGCCGATCAGATCCAGGTGCCAATCAGATCTTCATGTGTTGGTATCCCCTCAAACCGGATCAGCCACTCGTGAAGGAGAAGGGGGAAAATGACAATCCCCTGTTGTGATCCTATTTCCGGCCGGACATCCGCTCCAGAGTGTTATATGCAATAAAAGAATTGCTCCACATAGCGTAACTCCATAAAGTATCTTTTATTTGTAGATGTTTAAACAATCCAAAAGAAGCATAATGAATCCAAGGAAATAAGCAAGTCTAAAAAGGAGAGGAGGGAGCTTGCAAGCTCTCCACCTCCTCTAGCCGCTCCGGGACGCAGCGTAGTGTACAGCTGCCGCTTGCGTTCCACCGGTCAGCTATCGAAAACCACAGTAGCAGGAAGTGACGTTGTGCGTGCCAAGATAGTCCCGCCTTACGCGTTTCGTCACACGGACGTCATCGGAGGCGCTGCCATCTTGGTCCTCTCAACGTCTTATATCTGGGTGCAGTACATGCCGCGGCCAATCCCGCACCAGATGCTAAATGATAAGCATCTTGTATGTCCAATCGAAAAATTCGCTCAATTATGGAGACAAAGGACAAAAAGTTGTACACACTCAGTATCATTAGACCGAGGGAGATACTGGATAGGGTCTCTTTGAGCGCCATCTAGTGGGATGTTTATAGTACGTTTGGTTTATATGGAATAGCGGCCGTGGAGAAATGTAGTTTGCAAACCAGATACTATCTAGTAAAAGTACATATTAAAAATACATATTAAAAAACAGTCAAATAGCCTAAACCCAAAAAAGGAAAAAATATTATAATTACCTCGGGAGGTATTTAAACAGAAAAAAGTCTTTTACAGAATTCTTTAATGAATTAAAAGTATATATCTAAAAAATATGTATTAAAAATTAAAAATTAAAAATTAATATGTATATGTAGAATGTTGATACTATACACATAAAAAAGACGATGCATTAAAAAACTCTTGTAAAAAGATGTGCAAAGAGGAGTACGTTATATATTCAATACTATTATAAACCAGAGGCAGAAGAGAATGTGTTGGTTAGCCAATAAATATGTTAGTATACCAACCAAGAAGAGGAGAGAATATCTTAGTTACCAATAAATATGTAGGAATGTACTAAAAATAGTGATGAATCATATGTATATCATATAAAAATCTTGAAATCTTCGGGAAATCAGGGAATAGGGTAAGGACACGTATAGATTCCACCTATTTAAAATTGAGTAAGGGGCACTTCAGAACCGATTATGGGAGTGGGTTAGGGGCATGTGTAAAATCCACAATTTAAAAATTGGATAAAAAACAATTCAGATCAATGTCCACATTTAACCCTCTGGGAACAAGGCTCCCTAGGCGATATATCCACTTAGTTTCATTCTGGGACACTTGTATTCTTTTGTTACCGCCTCTCCAGTGGTCTTTGATCAGGTCTATGCCATAAAAGATTAATCCTGTAGGATTTCTATTGTGGACCTCATCAAAATGCCTAGAGAGGTTATGCTTTGGAAAGCCTTTTTTAATATTGTTAATATGCTCTCTAATCCTAACGCGGAGGGGCCTAGTGGTTCTTCCCACATACTGAAGCCGGCAGGGACATTCGATCACATATGTGACGTGGGTACTTTCACAGGTAATCAGTTCCCTGATTTGGTACTCTTTCCCTGTTCTTGACTTAAAGAGTAATCTTTTCCTTGGCTGTCTCTTACTTACACGGCAGGGTAAGCACTTTTGGCATCTGAAGAAACCTTTTAATTCAGGGAACAACTTGACCGGTTTTGGTGGGTCGATCACGTTATGCACCAACTGGTTCCTCAAATTGGGGGCCTTCTTGTAGATAAATCTAGGTTTTTTGGGGAGTATCTTCACCAAAGTTCTATCAGATTTTAAAATAGGCCAGTATTTTCTAAAAATGTGTTCAATTGACCGATATTGATTATTAAAACCAGTAATAAAAGCCATATCCATCTTGCAGTGGTTGTCAATTTTCTCCTTCTTTTTCAGTAGGAGATCACGATCTAAGCCCCCTATTTCCATCTTATATCTCATTAGGGTTTCTTTGTGATATCCTTTATCCATGAATTTTTTAATCAAAATGTCGGCTTGAGTGTAATAATCATCTATCCTATGGCAATTTCTTCGCAACCTCATTAGTTGGCCTTTCGGAATGTTCTGCTTCCACTTAGGATGATGGCAACTAGATGTTGGGATGTAGCCATTGCGATCCGTGGCCTTAAAAAAGGTTCTAGTGTGTAATTCGTTGTTCTCTTTGAAGATCTGTACATCTAGGTAATCTATTTCTTGGGGATCGCATGTCCCACTGAAAGAGATGCCGTATTTATTTTGATTCATTGCTCCTAGAAAATCCTGAAATGACTCTGCCGTGCCCCTCCACACTATAATCACGTCATCGATATAACGGCGGTAAAATTCAATCTCCGGGCGTGGACTTCTATATATATTTTCTTCCTCCCACATGTCCATAAATAAATTTGCCACGCTTGGGGCATATCTGGCTCCCATGGCGACGCCCTTAGTTTGCACATAATAGTCCTTCTGGTACCAAAAGTAATTACTTTCCATTGCTAGTTTTAAAGCTTCTAAAATAAAATTAATTTGTTCTTGTTTAAGATTGGCGTCTTTGTAAAGTGCTTTTTCTACTCCTTTTAAGCCATGTTTTTGTATAATGCTGGTATATAAGGAGTTCACATCTATCGTCGCGAGGAGACAATCTTCAACACCAGTTATATTTTTTATTTCGTTGAAAAAAAAAAAAAAAAAAAAAAAAAATATAACTGGTGTTGAAGATTGTCTCCTCGCGACGATAGATGTGAACTCCTTATATACCAGCATTATACAAAAACATGGCTTAAAAGGAGTAGAAAAAGCACTTTACAAAGACGCCAATCTTAAACAAGAACAAATTAATTTTATTTTAGAAGCTTTAAAACTAGCAATGGAAAGTAATTACTTTTGGTACCAGAAGGACTATTATGTGCAAACTAAGGGCGTCGCCATGGGAGCCAGATATGCCCCAAGCGTGGCAAATTTATTTATGGACATGTGGGAGGAAGAAAATATATATAGAAGTCCACGCCCGGAGATTGAATTTTACCGCCGTTATATCGATGACGTGATTATAGTGTGGAGGGGCACGGCAGAGTCATTTCAGGATTTTCTAGGAGCAATGAATCAAAATAAATACGGCATCTCTTTCAGTGGGACATGCGATCCCCAAGAAATAGATTACCTAGATGTACAGATCTTCAAAGAGAACAACGAATTACACACTAGAACCTTTTTTAAGGCCACGGATCGCAATGGCTACATCCCAACATCTAGTTGCCATCATCCTAAGTGGAAGCAGAACATTCCGAAAGGCCAACTAATGAGGTTGCGAAGAAATTGCCATAGGATAGATGATTATTACACTCAAGCCGACATTTTGATTAAAAAATTCATGGATAAAGGATATCACAAAGAAACCCTAATGAGATATAAGATGGAAATAGGGGGCTTAGATCGTGATCTCCTACTGAAAAAGAAGGAGAAAATTGACAACCACTGCAAGATGGATATGGCTTTTATTACTGGTTTTAATAATCAATATCGGTCAATTGAACACATTTTTAGAAAATACTGGCCTATTTTAAAATCTGATAGAACTTTGGTGAAGATACTCCCCAAAAAACCTAGATTTATCTACAAGAAGGCCCCCAATTTGAGGAACCAGTTGGTGCATAACGTGATCGACCCACCAAAACCGGTCAAGTTGTTCCCTGAATTAAAAGGTTTCTTCAGATGCCAAAAGTGCTTACCCTGCCGTGTAAGTAAGAGACAGCCAAGGAAAAGATTACTCTTTAAGTCAAGAACAGGGAAAGAGTACCAAATCAGGGAACTGATTACCTGTGAAAGTACCCACGTCACATATGTGATCGAATGTCCCTGCCGGCTTCAGTATGTGGGAAGAACCACTAGGCCCCTCCGCGTTAGGATTAGAGAGCATATTAACAATATTAAAAAAGGCTTTCCAAAGCATAACCTCTCTAGGCATTTTGATGAGGTCCACAATAGAAATCCTACAGGATTAATCTTTTATGGCATAGACCTGATCAAAGACCACTGGAGAGGCGGTAACAAAAGAATACAAGTGTCCCAGAATGAAACTAAGTGGATATATCGCCTAGGGAGCCTTGTTCCCAGAGGGTTAAATGTGGACATTGATCTGAATTGTTTTTTATCCAATTTTTAAATTGTGGATTTTACACATGCCCCTAACCCACTCCCATAATCGGTTCTGAAGTGCCCCTTACTCAATTTTAAATAGGTGGAATCTATACGTGTCCTTACCCTATTCCCTGATTTCCCGAAGATTTCAAGATTTTTATATGATATACATATGATTCATCACTATTTTTAGTACATTCCTACATATTTATTGGTAACTAAGATATTCTCTCCTCTTCTTGGTTGGTATACTAACATATTTATTGGCTAACCAACACATTCTCTTCTGCCTCTGGTTTATAATAGTATTGAATATATAACGTACTCCTCTTTGCACATCTTTTTACAAGAGTTTTTTAATGCATCGTCTTTTTTATGTGTATAGTATCAACATTCTACATATACATATTAATTTTTAATTTTTAATTTTTAATACATATTTTTTAGATATATACTTTTAATTCATTAAAGAATTCTGTAAAAGACTTTTTTCTGTTTAAATACCTCCCGAGGTAATTATAATATTTTTTCCTTTTTTGGGTTTAGGCTATTTGACTGTTTTTTAATATGTATTTTTAATATGTACTTTTACTAGATAGTATCTGGTTTGCAAACTACATTTCTCCACGGCCGCTATTCCATATAAACCAAACGTACTATAAACATCCCACTAGATGGCGCTCAAAGAGACCCTATCCAGTATCTCCCTCGGTCTAATGATACTGAGTGTGTACAACTTTTTGTCCTTTGTCTCCATAATTGAGCGAATTTTTCGATTGGACATACAAGATGCTTATCATTTAGCATCTGGTGCGGGATTGGCCGCGGCATGTACTGCACCCAGATATAAGACGTTGAGAGGACCAAGATGGCAGCGCCTCCGATGACGTCCGTGTGACGAAACGCGTAAGGCGGGACTATCTTGGCACGCACAACGTCACTTCCTGCTACTGTGGTTTTCGATAGCTGACCGGTGGAACGCAAGCGGCAGCTGTACACTACGCTGCGTCCCGGAGCGGCTAGAGGAGGTGGAGAGCTTGCAAGCTCCCTCCTCTCCTTTTTAGACTTGCTTATTTCCTTGGATTCATTATGCTTCTTTTGGATTGTTTAAACATCTACAAATAAAAGATACTTTATGGAGTTACGCTATGTGGAGCAATTCTTTTATTGCATATAACACTCTGGAGCGGATGTCCGGCCGGAAATAGGATCACAACAGGGGATTGTCATTTTCCCCCTTCTCCTTCACGAGTGGCTGATCCGGTTTGAGGGGATACCAACACATGAAGATCTGATTGGCACCTGGATCTGATCGGCATCTGGCGTACAAACATCCTATGCTTATACCCCTGCAGGGGTACAGCGTTCCGGTGAGTGGGATCACATCAGGGGGAGTTTGTCTTATATATTTGGAGGAAATTCGGTGGAAGACATCACATGAACTCTTTGGTCACTTTCACATGAGACTCTATACTGTTATCAATTAGTTCATTATCAGGCTATGAGAGGCATATCTCTATATATACATATTAATTGTTTACCAGTTTGGGTCCTAATATTTGCAAATTTTAAACATATTTATATCTCATTATTTCCACGTATTTACCTTTTGCATCCCTAGCACTTTATTACAGAGGACTGTGGATACCCTCTATTTTACACATTTTTTTTTTTTTATTTTTTTTTTTATTTTTTTTTTTTTTTATATATATTTGTGTATAGACCTCACATTTGTGTATGTGTATACATAGGGAATTTCTTTACACATATTGCTTTGCATTTTTTGGTTTTCACTATAGAGGATTGTGGACACCCTTTATTCTAATTTAACATCTGCAGTTCATTTCTATCACCCAGCAGCGGCTGGCATATTGCCAATTGTACTACACCTGACACTTTTGCACTTATATTTACATTTTTTACACCATATTATTAGTGGTCACCAATACTAATTAATTTTATATGAAATCACAGCTGTTTTTATATGTATTGTCACTCACTAATTTATTTATCAACTAGCACTTTTTCATCACTATTTATTAATTTTTATTTTTATTTTTATTTTTTATTTCCCCATTTATACGTGGGATTAAATAGTGGTGCATTTTGAGGGTACCACTTATTGGTGTTCACTATAGGTCACATTGGTACACCTACCACCACCATTAAATAAACATCATATACCAATACATCCTTTATGCACAGCGCCATTCCCTATTTTGTTATACATATCCGGTTTAGGGTACACGTTAGTGTCCCTTGCTTACATAGGGGGGCTGCAGTTGCAACCATACCCTGTAGCGCGGATCCACTGACAAAACTACCCGATCGTATTTAGGGTCTCCACGAGGACGACAGAGTTCATTGTCATTGAAGTGCATGAACCGCAAAATCTGCTCGTATCGTGCCCTGGTCATGGAGGCAGAGAACACGGGCATATGGTAAATTGGGTCAGTGGAGGAGTCTCGTAGTCCCTTCCAGCGGCGTGACGTCACTCACGGCCAGGGGTGAGGTGGGAGGACTTAAAGAAGCTCGGACTCGGCGCGCTGTGACCTAGAGGAGCCGAGGAGCTGCTGCCGCCTGCCTGGCTAGCTGGAAGAAAGCTAAGCAGCTAGAAGATTTAGATTGCAGCCAGCGTGACAGACAGTGTGCTACGGTCCGGCCCATAGGTACTCTTTTTTTTTTTTTAACATGACAAACTTGCTGTTCAGTTCACATATTACGCCTCTCCACTTTATGTGCATCTGTTAATGTCAGCAATTTAGGAACAAAACGTTTAATTTCTGTAAACCCAGATGAAGAATATCATATACAACCTGAGACTGCATTAAAATACCCAAAGTATGAAGTGTTTTGTGCTGATACAGCTATTAATCAGAACAAATCTAAAAGAAGACATTTAGAAAACAAAAGTGCAAAGTGTTCAGGGGCTGTGACGGAATGTACAGTACAGTAAAGGACTAACAAATTTTACACATTTACAGCAGCAGCCACATATACAGCCCTCCCATCAGAAGCCATGATGTTGTCTCCCTACCAGACACAGCAATTATATAGACTATAATAACTAAATAACAGATCAACCAGGATTATATCTGATTAACCACTTCGCGCCCGCACTATAGCCGAAAGACGGCTGCAGCGCGGACGCTATCTGCCGGGCGGCCGTCCCTGGACATCCTGTTGTTTACTTCCGCGATGCGCGCTCCCGCGGGCGCGCATTGGGGAAGTTCTGTGCTGGCCGTGTCCCTCGGACACAGCCAGTCACAGATCGCTGAAAACGGCCAATCATAGCGGCTGTTTTCAGCACAATCGGCGGTGCCAATGAGAGATGATCTCATATGTAAACATATGAGATCATCTCTTATCGGCGGTGTTCTGCGGCTCTCCCTCCTCACACAGAGACAGCGTGTGAGGAGGGAGAGCGAACTGCTGCGGCGGTAAGTAAAAAAAAAAAAAAACGAAAAAAAGTGTCCCCATTGCCATCTGTCCCTGCCATCTGTCCCTGCCATCTGTCCCCACTGTCATGTCCCTGCCATCTGTCCCCAGTGCCATCTGTCCCCACTGTCATGTCCCTGCCATCTGTCCCCAGTGCCATCTGTCCCCACTGCCATCTGTCCCTGCCATCTGTCCCTGCCATCTGTCCCCAGTGCCATCTGTCCCCACTGCCATCTGTCATCAGTGCCACATAGTGCCATCTGTCATCAGTGCCATATGTCATCAGTGCCACATAGTGCCATCTGTCATCAGTGCCACATAGTGCCATCTGTCATCAGTGCCACCTGTCAGTGTCACATGCCATCTGTCATCAGTGCCACGTATCAGTGCCATCTGTCATTAGTGTCATCAGTGCCACGTATTAGTGCCATCTGTCATCAGTGCCATGTATTAGTGCCATCTGTCATCAGTGCCATGTATTAGTGCCATCTGTCATCAGTGCCATCTGTCATCAGTGCCACGTGTCATCAGTGCCACGTGTCATCAGTGCCACGTGTCATCAGTGCCACGTATTAGTGCCATCTGTCATCAGTGCCACGTATTAGTGCCATCTGTCATCAGTGCCACATCAGTGTCAGTGCCACATCAGTGCCATCTGTCATCAGTGCCACGTATTAGTGCTATCTGTCATCAGTGCCACGTCAGTGTCACGTGTCATTGTCCTGGTGCTCCAGGGCCTTCAAAAGTGTAATAGGTAGTCAACAAGTTGGATGTGTAATTTATGCTCCTAGAACACGTGACGGTGCTCCCTGCATGTTGGGCCTCTCTATATGGCCAGGCTGTGAAAAAGTCCCCCACATGTGGTAGCGAAATACTCAGGAGGAATAGCAGAATGTATTTTGGGGTGTCATTTGTGGTATACACATGCCATGTGAGAGAAATAACCTATTACAATGACAATTTTGTGGGAAAAAAAATCTTCATTTTGCAAAGAATTGTGGGGAAAAATGACAACATCAAAAACCTCACCGTGCCTCTTACTAAATACCTTGGAATGTCTACTTTCAAAAAAGGGGTCATTTGGGGGATATTTGTACTTTCCTGGCTTGTTCGGGTCGCAAGAAATGAGATAGGCCACCAGTGCATCAGGTGTGATCAATTTTTTATGATTTGCACCATAACTCTCTAACTTTCACAAAGACCAATAAATATCCACTAATTTGGGTTATTTTTACCAAAGATATGTAGCAGTATAAATTGTGGCCAAAATTTCTGAAGAAAAATTACTAATTTACAAAATTTTATCACAGAAACAAAGAAAAATTAGTTTTTTTTCAAAATTTTCGGTCTTTTTTCATTTATAGCGCAAAAAATAAAAAAACCCAGAGGTGATCAAATACCACCAAAAGAAAGCTCTATTTGTATGAAAAAAAGACAAAAAATTCATTTGGGTACAGTATTGCATGACTGAGTAATTGTCATTCAAAGTGTGACAGCGCTGAAAGCTGAAAATTGGTCTGGGCAGGAGGGGGGTTTAGGTGCCCAGTAGGCAAGTGGTTAAACAAAGTAGTCCATAGTTCAAGAAGATTCTCACATCTTTGCTGTTCCACTTAGCACATGAAGGGAGAAGTGCTTTTTTTTATACTAGAAGACATTTTTTTTGTCATGTAATTTTTTTAATAAATCTTTATTTTTTTATAGTTATATAGTATATATAGTAATATATTTTTTGAAACAACATTGATTCTTTCTTAAAATCGGGCGGGGGGGGGGGGGGGGCGGCGCAGTTTCCATCTTCGCCCTGGGCACCAAATGGCCTTGTCCCAACACTGACGACCAGGGTGTACTAGGCCGCTGGTGCTTGCCAGTTCACCAGAAGGAATAGCAGCGCTAGTACTTCTCTGCTCCATACGAGAGCCCTGCGGTTCTTGCACATCAAGGACAGAAGAAGAAGATTGGGGTCTGGTACACCTGACCATAGCAGGGACCACAACTCCGTCCTCAGAGCTATCTGTCATGGAGCCGCTGTCGTTTACAGGATCGTATTCTGAGCCTGAATCTGACGGATGAGTGACTTCCTCTTCACTATCTGTCATGCTCAGAAACGTGTAGGCCTCTTCACTAGTGTACCTTCGATTTGCCATTTTGGGCTCTAAATTTAGGGGTACACTAGTGAGACTCACAGGCAAAAAAGCTCCTGACTGTTAGCGACTGATTCAAAACGCTACCAAAAAACTGTTAGCGACCGCAGGGATCAGACTCTGCGAATGCTGCAGTTATGTGTGCTTAGTGTTTTGTAAGTGTCAGTGATCGATCGATACTGCACTTGGGTGGGCTGGGCTGGGCTGGGCGGAGCGGCAAAACGCAGGTGCTAGCAGGTATCTGGGCTGATCCCGCTAACACTGCGTTTTTGGGAACCCTAAACCGCTGGGGACGCTAGTATAGATCTGATTGGATCAGATATCGATCCGTTTGGATACTATAGCACTAAGGGAGGTGTATGCTGTGTGCGTGGGTGTTAGTGGTAATGGCGCTAACCTGACGCTGCCTGGGGCGACGCAGACCTTATCTGACCCTAAAAACGTAACTTATATCACCGCCGGGCAATTAGGGGGTTAAACCTTTATAAGGTAATAAACGGCGGGCACCCTAAAACTATAATAAACTATAAAAAACAAACTAACTAACCAGCGTCACCCGTAACACTTATACGGTGATCGCTGGTGAAAGGGTTAACTAGGGGGCAATCAGGGGGTTAAAACCTTTAGTAGGTAGTATATGGGGGTCCCTGTCGCTATAAAACACTGACGGCGAACCTATATACTTACCTCCCTAACTAGCGTCACCTGTGTCACTAATACAGCGATCAGAAAAATGATCGCTTAGTGACACTGGCGACGGGGGGTGATCAAGGGGTTAACCTTTATTAGGGGGGTTAGGGGGGTACCCTAGACCTAAAGGGGGGTACCCCAGACCTAAAGGGGGCTAACCCTAACTGCCCTAACACTTATAACTGTCACAAACTGACACCAATGCAAAAAAAACCCTGCTATTGGTGTCACTGTGACAGGGGGTACAGGGGGGTGATCGGGGGGTGAAAAGTGTGCCTGCGTGTTCTACTGTTAGTGTAGTGTTGTGCAAACTCACATTGATGTCTTTTCTCCTCGGCGCAATCGGACCCCCCGCCCGCGGGAAGGCAATCACGTACCAGGTACGTGATTTTGTCTGCCCGTGCCATTCTGCCACAGTATATCTGCTTGAGGCGGTCGGCAAGTGGTTAAAAGGGTACAACATATCCATACAGGGTTTTGCCCAGCAGAGCCATTCTGCCAATGTATATTGGCGTGAGCCAGTCGGCAAGTGGTTACAGAGATCTGAATTTTTGGCTTTGCACCAGATATAGTTGGGGAAATCCAATATTTAGGGTGCCCATACATGGGAGATCTTATACATTGGATAATGTCAAAGAGTGTACAGTAGTCTATGTATTGTGAATGAATGATTAAATTCAGCTTTGCATTGCAAGTGATCTGATATGTTCTACTTTTTCTGTGGATAAAGCAGAAATTATGTCAGAGAATATAGAGTAGTGCAGTGCTGCCTCATTCGTGGGGGGATGGGGATAACAAACAAAGCAAATATGTTTGTTGGGCAAACAAGCAATTTCGTATGCTTTTTGAATGACATTGGTACGTATGCCCAACTTATTACTAACCTATTATTATTTTATTACTAAGGAGTCTATTTGCAGAGAGATAAATTCAGTGCTCATCTACTGTTTCCCTGTTCTCTCCATGTACAAACATCCCTCTTGGTTATATCATCGATGTTGATTTGGCCTTTTTTTTTTTTTTATAAGATAATCATTTATAATTATAAGAGCTGGAAGGGCCTAGTCAACCTCATGTCCGTAGGACTGTGTTCATAGGCGTGCGCACAGGGTGTGCCAGGTGTGCCTGGGCACACCCTAATCACCCCGTGTGGTACCGATTTCCCCCTGATTCCTGGTGCCCTGTCTCCCCCTGCAGTGCTGCCAGCTTCCCTCCTCTCCCTCCAGCTGCTGCAGGGGTAGTTCCATGATTGAGTGCAGGCGAAGGGGCTGGTGAATATTTAATTTATGGACCCCTTCCTTTTCTGAATGAACACAGTGAATGATCTGTACCGGTCACTTGTGTCTTCATTCTTAGTAAACTATGCTGCTCAGCACAGAGCACTTTCCATTCCTTCACTGTCCAGTGCAGCTGAGGCTGCAGAGAAAGGGACTGGGGAAGCTCTGTCCTCAGTCCCTTTCTCTGTCTCAAAAGTGAAAAATCAGGGGTTTGTTTAGACCTTTGATATTTCACCAAATCTCCCCAATGGGGCTCTAAAAAAAATAGTAAGCAAATGATAAAAAATAATATTGTAAAAAATAATTATAAAAACAAAATTGTAAAAAATAATAATAAAAAACTATTGACACCGTCCACTGCCCTACTGACACTAATCTCTGCTCTACTGACACCATTGTGTGTTTGTGCTCTGGGGTGCACACCCTAATGCAATAGGCTGCGCACACCAATGACTGTGTTGCTCAACACAGCACCAAGACAATCTGAAATTCATTGTTTCCAATAAGCCCAATTCACACCCCCCCCCCCCCAAAACACACACAGTCATGTTGCATTGGTGTGCACTTAGGGAAAATAGAACATGCTGCATTTAAATGCATCACGGTGCACTGTAACGCACTTCAAGGTACAGATATCAACAGATTTTGTGGCTGGAATCACAGGTGGTTGCAGGTGTCCACATACCTAGTGGTTACTTGTGGCTATGGACAGATGACCGGCCCTCGAAACAGAGATGGCATCCAGGACTGATCTTTCGTCCCTAGCTGCAGGTAACTGCTGAATGTGTGGACCCTATAGGATAAGTGAATAAGGTCTTAGTATAGAAGAGCAATGTATTTTCCTTCTACTGTGAAAAAAAAAATCAACTAAACATCAATGCACATGGTTTCAGTTTGGCCCGATTTTTACCAACTGGATACAAATGCTATACAAAATGCCAGAAAGCAAAACTGAGAGTGAATATTCTGGTAAATTTCGATTGTTGAGGGGGACGAGGCAGGGGTGCCCTTTGCCGCCCCTGCTCTTCGCCCTCACAATCGAACCCCTGGCAATAGCCATTAGGGCTTCCCCTGGGGTGAGAGGATTCAGAAGGGGAGCAGTGGAAGAAAAAGTTGCAGACAATCTTTTACTATTCTAATGCCGGCCATACACGGTTCGAATTTCGTAAGTATTTTCTTTCGAAAATCGTATGAAAGAATGTTCGTATGAATTTCGCACCATTAGTGGGCTGCAACAACGGCCGATTTTCGTGCGGCAATCAAATTTTAGGAATCGGACATGTTGGAAATTTTTAGAAAAATGAACAATTTTCTAATCAATGATGGGAGAATTGTGCGATAAATGTAATAAGAAAAGAAAATTTATGGAGAGAAAAGAAGATTCCCAGCCACGAAAATTCTTTTCTGTAGCAACATGCAGTGAAATTGAAGGCTTGGTCGGGCGAATTTCAAAAATCAATGATGGCATCATCGAATCACAAAAAAACAAACATTCTGATTTTCAAAAGAAAATTTGTTCGAAATTCGACCATGTATGGCCTGCATTAGGAGACACTCTCAGGGCTTACCATAAATTGGGAAAAAATCTGCACTGCTACCTGTAGATTCCCTAGAATGTCCCTTGCCTGATGAGGTTGCCAGGATTGAAATAGTGGATAAAATTAAATATTTGGGAATAAACATCACAAGAGACCCCAAACAATATATTATAAACAACATTGTCCCTCTTCTAGTTAAATTTAAGGAAAAAATTAAAATATGGAACCAACATCCATTAACTGCTGTAATTTAATCAAAATGCTATGGATGCCGCAGTTTCTGTATGCATTACACAACTCTCCAGTGTGGGTGTATAAAAAGTGGTTCCAAAAGATAGATGTTATTTTTAGAGAATTTATTTGGAAAGGAGGGCCGGCAAAAATTTGTTTGCGTACGTTACAATTACAAAGAGAGGAAGGAGGGGTAGCACTCCCACACCCCTTGAGCTACTTCCTGGCGGCACAATTACAATACATGGGAGGGAGTAACAGGTTGGAATGGGGATATCTAGGAAGGGAACTGTTGCTACAAAATACCTCGCATAGATCACTGGTGGAAGTTATGAAGGTAGGTTCCTATCCTTCTAGGTTTCCCGCACTAAGTCTGATGATAAGAGTATGGGATACAGTGAAGACATTGCTAGGGTTTAGGGGATTCACAGAGTATGCCCCCTTGTGGGAGAACAGAAATCTGGGAGAAATTCAGAAGATGGGGACAATTAAGGAATGGGAGAGGTGTGGAATAAATTTCATCAGTTATATAAAGATGGCATCCTGAAATCTTTTCAGGAATTGAGAGAACAATACGCTATACTGAATAAGTCCTTCTTTAGGTACCTACAGATCAGGTATGCTCTAGGACAGCGGTTCTCAACTCCTGTCCTCAGGACCCACCAACAGGCCAGGTTTGCAAGATAGCTGAAATACATCACAGGTGATATCACTTGCTGCTCAGTGATTGCAGTATTCTAGTCTGCAACTCCCCAAGGTAATACTTAAAATCTGGCCTGTTGGTGGGTCCCGAGGACTGGAGTTGAGAACCACTGCTCTAGGAGAACAATTTAGAGAGAGTACATTGGAATTGAGCAAGATACCGTTGCTCCAGAAAGTAATCAACGCAAAAACCTTAAAAGGCTTAATCTTTAGACCATACCCACATATATATATAAGGGGATCATGGAAGGGACAGAGGCTCCACAGAGTAGGAGGAGATGGGAACAAGATGTAGGGACTACAACTGAAGACAAGTGGAGTAGAATTCTGGAATTAGGCCTGTTGGTCTCACTCTCCCCTTCACAAAGGATGTCACATCTATTTCTGATATATAGAGCATATTATACCCCTCAAAAGCTTTTCTTGTTTGGCTGTAGATCAGATGCTAGTTGTCCCAGGTGTGGGGATATAGAAGGGGATTTAATCCATATGTTTTGGAGGTGTCCGAAGCTATTGCAGTATTGGAAGGAGGTATCTGGAACCATAAACCTGGTATTCAGGGGGCTTCTGAACCTGGACGTAAGGCTTTGTGTATTGGGTTTAGTAGAGGGGGAGGGAAACCCTGGATGTACCCAGGTCACAATTCTTAGATGTTTTTTCCAGGCAAGGAAATTGAGCACAAAGATGGCAATCGATGCTACCCCCAACTAGTAGAGAGTGGGAAACATAAAGATATTTGGAAACCCTGGTGGAATGTGAAGGGATACCCTCCTTAGAATAAGGTGAAAGATGAAAACGAGTAAGAAACTATCAGTATAAGGAAAGAAAGATAAGGTAGGGAGAGGAGTTGGGAGGGTCAGTGGTACCAATATACCTAAATGCTAGAGAATATGGATAAAGGAGATAGAATGTGATATACTAAAATGGGAGGAAAATGTGACTGAGTGAAAGTTGTGTAGTTCGGTGGAGATGGCGGTTGAGTGAGGTTTAAATGAATGAGAGGTTTGAGTTGAAGTAGAGTAGAACGGGTGGTTGGATTGGGGTGGGGGTGGACATCGAGAATGAAGGACAAAAGGGAGGAAGATGGTTTAAATACAAAATACCGGTAAACACCGAGAATTTTTATTTTATTTTTTTTGAGAATATGTTTTTTATTCTTCTTAGTGTATGCATATGTAAAAGGAGGGGGGGGACCGGGGGAAATGGGTGTTTGTATGTCAAATGAAAAATGTTTCAATAAAGATTATAAAAAGTTTAAAAAAACATCAATGGAAAGCATTAATAAAATGCACATAAATGCAATACAATGAGGGAGATTTACTAAAACTGGTGCACACAGAATCTGGTGCAGCTGTGCTTAGTAACCAACAATCTTCTAGGTTTTATTGTGAAAGCTTAAAGTGATATTAAAGGCAATTTTTTTGTTGTTTACTTAAAAAAAAACAAAAAACATATCATACTTACCTGCTCTGCGTAATGGTTTGGCACAGAGCAGCCCCGATTGTCCTCTTCTCAGGTCCTGGCCCCTTCCTCCTGCCAAGTGCCCCCACAGCAAACATCTTGCTCTCGGGACACCCAAGCAGGCTCACTCCCAAGCCACTTCTCTGTCTGTCCATTCAGACACAGAGATGTGGCTTAGCCCTGCCCCCTCTCCCTTCTCATTGGTTCTCTGGCTGTGAGTATGGAGAGTCCCCAGAGTGCCGAGGCTCTCATGCACATTGCTGGATGGAGATGGGGCTCAGATGAGTATTAGGGAGGCTGGGGGCGCTGCTGCACACAGAAGGTTTTTTATCTTCATTCATAGAATGCATGAAGGTAAAAAAGCTTAAGCCTTTAAAACCACTCTAACCACTTAACCGGTTCAATACAGGGCATTTTCACCCCCTTCCTTCCCAGACCAATTTTTAGTTTTCAGCGCTGTCGCACTTTAAACGACAATTGCGCGGTCGTGCGACGTTGTACCCAAACAAAATTAACTCCCTTTTTCCCCACAAATAGAGCTTTCTTTTGGTGGTATTTGATCACCTTTGCGGTTTTCATTTTTTGCGCTATAAACAAAAGAAGAGCGACAATTTTGAAAAAAACAAAATATTTTTTACTTTTTGCTATAATAAATATCCCATTTTTTTTTTTTAAAAACAAACTTTTTCCTCAGTTTAGGCCGATACGTATTCTTCTACATATTTTTGGTAAAAAAAATTGCAATAAGCGTATATTGATTGGTTTGCGTAAAAGTTATAGCGTCTACAAAATACGGGATAGATTTATGGCATTTTTTAAAAAAATTTATTTATTTTTTTTTTTTACTAGTAATAGCGGCGATCTGCGTTTTGTTTTTTTTTCGTGACTGCGACATTATGGCAGACACATCGGACACTTTTGACACATTTTTGGTACCATTCACATTTATACAGCGATCAATGCTATAAAATTGCATTGATTACTGTATAAATGTGACAGGCAGGGAAGGGGTTAACCACTAGGGGGAGACGAGGGGTTAAATGTCTTTCCTAGGGGAGTGATTCTAACTGTAGGGGGAGGGGACGCACAAGGGGAGGAGACCGATCGGTGTTCCTCTGTACTGGGAACACAGATCGGTCTCCTCTCACCTGACAGGACGTGGATCTGTGTGTTTACACACACAGATCCACGGTCCTGCTCGGTTAACGGGCAATCGCGGGTGCCCGGCGGACATCGCAGCCACCGGGCACACGCACCGGGTCCCAAGCAACGCGGCGCGCGCGCGCGCCCCCTAGACGGCCAACCAGGATGGGAGATCCCATCTGCGGCCGTCATTTGACTATGGGCAGGTACTGAAGTGGTTAAGGACTGGATTTTCCCCCTTAAAGACCAGGCCATTTTTTGCAAAATGGCACTGCTCCGCTTTAACTGACAATTGCGCAGTCGTGCGACGTTGCACCCAAACAAAATTGATGTCCTTTTTTCCCCACAAATAGAGCTTTCTTTTGGTGATGTTTGATCACCTCTGCAGTTTTTATTTTTTGCACTATAAACAAAAAAAGACTGACAATTTTGAAAAAAAAACAATATTTTTTTACTTTTTGCTATAATAAATATCCCCCCAAAAATGTAAAAAAACGAATTTCTTCATCAGTTTAGCCAATATGTATTCTTCTACATATTTTTGGTAAATAAGCGTATATTGATTGGTTTGCGCAAAAGTTATAGCGTCTTCAAAATAGGGAATAGATTTATGGCATTTTTATTTTATTTTTTATTTTTTTACTAGTAATGGCAGTGATCAGTGGTTTTTAGCAGGACTGCGACATTGCGGCAGGCAGATCGGACACTTTTGACACTTTTTTGGGATCACTGGCATTTATACAACAATCAGTGTTATAAAAATGCACTGATTACTGTATAAATGTCACTGGCGGGGAAGGGGTTAACACTAGGGGCGATCAAGGGGTTAAATGTATGCCCTGGGAGGTGTTTCTAAATGAGGGGGGATCGGACTGACTAGAAGAGGAGAGAGATCGCTGTTCCTAATCACTAGGAACAGACAGACGATCACTCTCTACTCCTCTGACAGAACGGGGATCTGTTTGTTCAATTGACAGATCCCCATTCTGCCTCTCTGTGGAGTGATCACACGTGGCCAGCGGATATCGCAGCCGCTGGCCATGCACATCAGTTCCCCCCCGCTGTGCAGCAGGCAAGCGCCTGTTTAAAGGGCTGACATACAGCTACGGCAATTTGTGGGAACAAGCCGATCTACCACAGTATAATGACGGCATCTGGTCTGCGAGTCGTTAAAAAAATTAAAGTTAGAAGCTGATTGATTACTATGCACAGCTGCACCAGATTCTGTGTGCACCAGTTTTAGTGACTCCAATGTGTTAAAAAAAAAAAAAATAGTGGACTAAAACACATACTTCCTTCAGTCAGCTGATAGGGGGAGCTGTGACCACACATCTCCAAACTAGAATATTTCATCTAAAATGTCTAATTTTCATTTTATTACAGAGGTGCAATCGATGCTCAACACAGAAGGCATACCTTTTTGTCCTTTGGCCATTTTAAAAAATGGTTCTCAAAATGTCCTCTACAAATTTATTTATGTTTCATTCTGCAGTTAGCAACATAACACAGGTTTGTTACCTATAGTTAAAAGTGTAAATGTGTTGGTACTGTGTCACACTAACTGACTTAAGTAGATATGGTCATGAAAAAATATACAAAGATTATTGTACATGTATCAAAACTAGTAGCACATTTTGGATTTCCCATACCAGGCAATCAGATTTCTGGCTACTTTGAGGTTAGAACACCTGTCAGGGTTTTGTTAGCTGTCTGTGTCCCCATTAGGGAGATTCACCCTCTCTTCACCCTGTTTACCATTATCACAGAAGGTGAAAGAAAATACCTAATGTTGGGTGTCCCTCACTTTTGGAAACATTTCTTCTCGTTTCATGCTTTGGCTACATGACAAGAACTGAGGGAAAATCTATTTTTTTTGCCATTTGTGGGACACAAATGGCAAAAATAAAATGGACAGGGGTTATAACCCTCATTTACTCTACATCCAAAAGAGGGGAAAAAAAGTATTTTTTTGCCTACTACTTCAAATGTAGTACAACCCTTACTCAAAATTGAACTACGTTATCTAGGTGGAGCGGACTATACCTTTTTTTGCTATTTATAAAAACAGATAAAGTGTAGTCAATGCACAATTTATTGTTCAACACGTTTATGTTCAAATGCAAGCTTTCAAAAAGAAAAAGTAGATTTATTCACAGCCATATTAATGCCACCCCAGAAGATAATTTATACAGAACAAATAATACAGATGATAATATTAGCAGAGCTGTAATGCCGGACAATAAAATGCTTTGAAAAAACGCTATATAGAACAATTGGATTGGTACCAAATCTAATCAAATTACCATTTTGTTCTATTGCCTTATATAATCCAATCAGGTAGAGGACAATATTATAAAGGGAGTAACACTCTGATTTGATGACACCTACAGTGCCTTGAAATAGTATTTATACTCCTTAACATTTTCCACATTTTGTCATGTTACAACCAAAAAGTAAATGTATTTTATTGGTATTTTATGTGATAGGCCAACACAAAGTGGCACATAATTGTGAAAAGAAAGGAAAATGATAAATGATTTTCATTTTTTCTTTACAAATAAATATGTGAAAAGTATGGCGTGCATTTGTATTCAGTCCCCCTGAGTCAATACTTTGTAGAACCACCTTTCACTGCAATTACAGCTGCAAGTCTTTTTGGCGATGTCTCTACCAGCTTTGCACATCTAGAGAGTGCACTTTTTGCCCATTTTTCTTTGCAAAATAGCTCAAGCTCTGTCAGGTTGGATGGAGAGCGTCTGTGAACAGCAATTTTCAACTCTTGCCACAGATTCTCAATTGGATTTAGGCCTGGACTTTGACAGGGCCATTCTAACACATGAATATGCTTTGATCTAAACCATTCCATTGTAACTCTGGCTGTATGTTTAGAGTCCTTGTCTTGCTGGAAGATGAACCTCCGCCCCACTCTCAAGTCTTTTGCAGACTCTAACAGGTTTTCTTCTAAGATTGTTCTGTCCATCCATTTGGCTCCATCCATCTTCCCATCAACTCTGACCAGCTTCCCTGTCCCTGCTGAAGAAGAAAAGCATCCCCACCACATGATGCTGCCGCCACCATGTTTTACGGTGGGGATGGTGTGTTCAGGGTGATGTGCAGTGTTAATTTTCCGCCACAGATAGCGCTTTGCTTTTAGGCCAAAAAGTTCAATTTTGGTCTCACCTGAGCACCTTCTTTCACATGTTTGCTGTGCTTCTCGCAAACTGCAAACGGGAATTCTTATGGCTTTCTTTCAACAATGGTTTTCTTCTGGCCACTCTTCCATAAAGGTCAGGTTTGTGGAGTGCACGACTAATAGTTGTCCTGTGGACATATTCTCCCACCTAAGCTATGGATCTCTGCAGCTCCTCCAGAGTTACCATGGGCCTCTTGGCTGCTTCTCTAATTAATGCTCTCCTTGCCTGGCCTGCTACTTTAGGTGGACGGACATGACTTGGTAGGTTTGCAGTTGCAGTGCCATATACAAATTTTCGGATGATTGATTGAACAGTGCTCATTGAGATGTTCAAAGCTTGGAATATTTTTTATAACCCAACCCTGCTTTAAACTTCTCCACAACTTTGACCTGTCTGGTGTGTCCCTTGGCCTTCATGATGCTGTTTGTTCAGTAAGGTTCTCTAACAAACCTCTGAGGGCTTCAAAGAACAGCTGCATTTTTACAAGATTATACTAAGATTAAATTGCACACAGGTGGACTCTATTTACTAATTAGGTGACTTCTGAAGGCAATTGGTTACACTAGATTTTAGTTAGGGGTATCAGAGTAAAGGGGGCTAAATACAAATGCATGCCACACTTTTAAGATATTTGTAAAAAAACTAATTAAAACCATTTATTATTTTCCTTCCACTTCACAATTATGTGCCACTTTGTGTTTGTCTATCACATAAAATCCCAATAAAATACATTTACGTTTTTGGTTGTAACATGAAAATGTGGAAAATTTAAAGTAGTATTAATATTTTCTCAAGACACTGTATATGATATTTATTCTTCCTAGGAGGTCTAAGGTATCTTACTAGCCTTCTGGACCTTGAAATATAGGTGTACTGTACTTGGTGTCTAAATGAGTTGTATCTTCTTCTACATGAATGTATCCACCTTTTAGGAGGGTTACTCCAAAACTATATGGAATACGTATGAAGGTTGGCTCTGAGAATTCAGCTACAGGTCAGTACCCTAGTCTCACAGATGTGCATGCCTAAACCAGACAATTTACAGCGTGATCATTTGTGACGGAACCACACCAGAAGTCCTTTCAAGACCCTAGGCTGATGCCTCTGAAGTCCTTCTAATGCTGCGTACACACGACCGGACTTTTTGGCATCAAAGGTCCGACAGAACGAATCCGTCGGACAATTCGATCGTGTGTGGGCTTCATCGGACCTTTTCTGTCTCAAAATCTGACCGACTTAAGAAATAGAACATGTTTCAAATCTTTCTGACAGACTCGATTCCTATTGAAAAATCCATTCGTCTATATGCTAGTCCGACGGACCAAAAATGACACAAGGGCAGCTATTGGCTACTGGCTATGAACTTCCTTATTCTAGTCCGGTTGTACGTCATCACGTTCGAAAGGATCGGACTTTGGTGTGATCGTGTGTAGGCAAGTCCGTTTTGTCGGAACTCCGTCGAAAAGTGCTTTGGAGTTCAGTCCGACGAAAAGTCCACTCGTGTGTACACGGCATAAGTTGACTTCTGCTAAATGTGCTGACTTCCATGACTGCTTAACCACTTCAGCTCTGACACCTGTAAACTACCTTGCAAGGCTTTTTTTCAGCAGGAACGCGGGTGAACGCATTTCCAGCACCTCCAGAACTGAAGGGCAAGGGATGCTGGGGCATACTGAGAGTCTATTGATGCTGGCTACTGAGGGATCTATTGTTGCTGGAGGTATCTGTTTTTGCAGAGGAAGGGGGTCTATTGTTGCTGGGGTGGTCTTCTGTTGCTCTTGGGGGATCTATTGTTGCTGAGGGTGTGTGTTATGTTGCAGGGGAGTCAATCTGTGCTGGGACGGATCTACTGTTAAGGGAGGTATCTTTATTGCTGGCTGCTGGAGGGTCTACTGATGCTGGCTGCTGGGGAATCTATTGTTGCTGGATGCGATCAAGTTTTGCAGAGGGGTCTATTGCTGCTGGAGAGTTCTTCTGTTCCTGGTGGGGGGATTTTTTGTTGCTGGGGGGTGGGTCTTATGTTGCAGGGGATCAATCGTTGCTGGGAGGCATCTACTGTTGAGGGAGGGGTCTAATGTTGCTGGCCGCTAAAGGGTCTATTGATGCTGGCTGTTAGGCCCCTTTCACACTGGGGTGGTAGGGGGCGTCGGCGGTAAAACAGCGCTATATTTAGCGCTGTTTTACCGCGGTATTCGGCCGCTAGCGGTGTGGTTTTAACCCCCCGCTGGCGGCCGAAAAAGGGTTAAAACCCCTCGTATAGCGCGGCTGTAGCCGCGGTATCACCGAGGTATAGCCGCACTGTCCCATTGATTTCAATTGGCAGGAGCTTTCAAGGAGCGGTGAATACACTGCTCCTTCACTGCTCCAAAGAAGCGGCTGACAGGAGATTTTTTCTTCTCCTGCCAGCGCACCGCTTCTCACTGAACAAACAGCGGAGGCTGTTTAGGGGCGGTTTGCAGGCGCTATTTTTAGCGCAATAACGCCTGCAAACCGCCTCAGTGTGAAAGGGGTCTTAGGAATCCATTGTTGCTAGATGGGGTCTATTGTCGCTGTTAGTGCCAACTGCCAACTTATCTTGGGAACAACAAGGACAAGGTTTACTATCCATAAACCAGCATACCATTCCTCAGCAAGAAATTGTGATTTGTTAGATATTAAACATGACAAGTATTTGATCTGTAAACCTCCTAGGAGGTCTTGTGTGTCTTACTAGACTTCTGGACCTTGTAATATAGTCATATTTGGTGTCTAACTTAGTTGTATTTTCTCTTGCATTACCTTAATCACCTTTTAGGAAGATAGCTCCATTACAGTAGAAATGATAAAATATAAATAAAGGTTGACTATGGGAGTTCAGCTATATACCAAAATCCCAGTCTCCAAGATGTGTGTTCCTAAACTGCACACTAGACCATGTATAGTGGGACTATTTACAACAGGGTCTCATCAGAAGTCCCTTTAAACCCCTTGGATAGATAAGATGTATGATGCCTCTGCACCCCGTCTAAATTGACTTTTGTTAAATGTGTTGACTTCCATGACTGCTTAAAGCGGGGGTTCACCCACACCACCAAAAAAAAAAAATATTAAAAGCCAGCAGCTACAAATACTGCAGCTGCTGACTTTTAATACATTGCCACTTACCTGTCCCAGGGTCCAGCGATGTCGGCAGGGGAAGCCGAGAACCCGCTCGGTTTTCGGCAGCTGCCGCCGCCATCCTAGGTGAGGGAATCAGGAAGTGAAGCGTTGCGGCTTCACTTCCCGGTTCCCTACTGCACATGCGCGAGTCGCGCTGTGCGTCCCTAGTGGTCCCCGCTCTCTCCTGGGAGCTGTGTGTTCCCAGCAGACAGCGCGAAGGGACGGGAAGAGGCATAGACTCCCATGGGAGTCAATGCCGGAAGTGGGTGCAAATACCTGTCTTAGACAGGTATCTGCACCCCCCTCCCCACTGAAAGGTGCCAAATGTGACACCGGAGGGGGGGAGGGTTCCGAAAAGCAGAAGTTCCATTTTTGTGTGGAACTCCGCTTTAAGCCCAAACAGGAAACTTTATTATTGCCATCTTGTTAATGACTTGTGAATCGGGGGAAAGTAAAGCCGGTACACACGGGCAGAATGCCCGGAGACATTTGTTGGTACAAAAAATACCTGCCAACATTCTGCCCGTGTGTATGTTGGTCTGTCCGACAGAAGCTGGCCGTTCATCCGGCTTCTGTCAGACGTGCATGCTGGAGAACCAGCAGCCAATGGCTAAGAGCGCTGATCGGAGTGTTCTGGTGGAGACGGGACGTCTCCCTGTCAGAACACAGCAGCTCAGTGGGGGAGATTGCTGTACTAACCTCGCATAGTTAGTACAGTGTCTCGGACTGGAGCTGACTTTTTTTTTTTTCATGCAACCGGCAGGGTTGCACAAAAAAACAACGAATAGTGTGTACCCGGCTTTGGAATGACATGGTGTTCAGCACTACTTCCCTATTCTCTCTACAAAGTATGGGGTTCAAAAGACCTCCCTGTCATCTTATTACATATTTACAGTCACTACAGATTCTTTGCAGTTACTTCCAATGTGTTGATTCAATCTTTTTAGTGTGAGTCTGGAGCACATTCAGTAAACTAATAGGGGGAGGAGGAGCTCCTTACTCGACACGACCCTCTCATAACAAACACACATGTCCATCTGCAAATTCTCATATGGAACCCGCTTACAATCACACACTGTAGGGCTACGCTAACTTGTCTCACAACACATTTATCTCTGACTTACAACTGTATTAACAAGCCTAGTTATAATTTACTCAAGTGGCACGATTACAAGAAGAGAAGGCATTCGACAACAGAACTATATCCCTAGTGCGAACTGAGATCACCCCCAGTCAACCCAGTTACAAAACTTGGCTCGAGCATCATGCCAACTGAATAAACAGAATTAACTCACAAGCTGTACGCCACATCACTGCTGCTGCAGCCAGGGCATGGAGGGTCTGTTCGATCATGTGGGCCATTTTGGAAGGTAAGCTGATGTTATTCGTAACATTTTTGGGGGAAGGGGGGGAGATCTGTGCTGGAATTTTAGGAAACTGCAAATACTTTAAAATGGTTTTGATTTAGAACAGGAAAGTTTTATAAGAGTGCTCACTGTAAGATAGAATGGTCTGTAAGAGATGAACGCAGAGCTGTAGCTACACAGTACCAGTTTATATGAGAAGAGAGGGCTATTGTTAGCTCTGGGATTTGGGGCTATTAGCAGACAGTTAACAGAGAGGCAGTGTAAGAAAATAACCTGAAAGCATACTACTATGACGATGCATAATATTAATTCAGGCTCTGTATTTGGAGAGATCTGCTATGTAAAGTGCAAACTAATTTGCTTAGAACCTGTATTATGAGTTAACAATACAATACTATTGACTACTAAATTCCTACATATAATGAAGTATTTTCCGTACAAAACTATTTCATTTTATCTATAACCTTACAGCACCCTGATTACCTTAATTTGTAATTTTTTTACCCTGACATTTCAAAAGGCCATTGATGCACATTAATGTCATTTTCACAGCTGGCCAGATATTTATTAGATGCAGACATATGCCCCGTATACACGGTCAGACATTGATCGGACATTCGGACAACAAAATCCTAGGATTTTTTCCGACGAATGTTGGCTCAAACTTGTCTTGCATACACACGGTCACACAAAGTTGTCAGAAAATCCGATCGTTCTGAACGCGGTGACGTAAAACGTGTACGTCGGGACTATAAACGGGGCAATAGCTTTCATCTCTTTATTCTGAGCATGCGTGGCACTTTGTGCGTCGGATTTGTGTACACGCGATCGGAATTTCCGACAACGGATTTTGTTGTCGGAAAATTTTATATCCTGCTCTCAAACTTTGTGTGTCGGAAAATCCGATGGAAAATGTGTGATGGAGCCTACACACGGTCGGAATTTCCGACAACAAGGTCCTATCACACATTTTCCGTCGGAAAATCCGACCGTGTGTACGGGGCATAAGGCAGGACATACATGATTCAGCAGGTTAAATGAAAAAAAAAGGAATAATTTTCCCCATCCATGCATTTGATGTGGATGAGGGAATAACTCCCACTGAGCTATTGTATTCTGCTAGCGGGAAGCCTTTCCCCGGCGCCATATTACAATGATCAGTGTTGCCTACAGCCGGATGCATTGATCTTTTGGGAAAAATCTGACTTGTGTACAACCAGTAGCCCATACTAGTTGGTTTGGTCTCTAGCCCCTGCCACCGGTTCAGTCCCTGCTGAACTGGCAGAATTTCGATCTATGTACGGTTGGCTTAGGATAGCTCTGCTTACTATAGCTACCAGCATAGCAAAACATTTATAATAGTTTTAAAGTGAACATCTGATCACTATTTTATTAGTTTTATCAAATTACCATGGTATTGGCAATATATGATTTGCTCTGCCCAGAAACACTTTTAAGGACAGATCAATCTTAACAAAGGAAAGAACTAATAAAAGAATACAAAGCATCCTGTGAATGGATAAGGGGAGAAAGGGGTAGACAAACTACACAGCGGCTTTCATATATAAATGTTGCAGCTCTCATAGTCATAGTGCCAGAAGTATAGCGAGAGCTATAATATCCAGTTTTAAAGAAAGTGTGAGAACAACCATGGAATACACCTCTACAAATTTAACTTTTCAAACTGCAGATTTAAGGAGGTGATTACTTTCTACCAAAGGGATAAATTCGACATAAGTGTAACGTCAGGTAAACTAAGACAGAAACCAGAACATATCTACAAACACCAGTTCTCCACTTCAATGGGACTGCAAGTAATCTTGTATTTTCCATCCAGCTCTTTCTTCCGAAGTCGGATTTTTGCTCTCTCCGACCCTGTAATATGCTCTCTCTAACTTTTCTCATCACAAAAGTGACCTCTCTCCCTAAATTCTCTATCATTTACCTCTCTTCTCCATCCCACAGCTTATATACTGTATATCACTCTCACTCCTACCAACCCCCTATTATTGCAGTCACCTTATGCTAATTCTGAACCCACACGCTAACCTAACCTCCAAGACACTAGCGTTTTATATTGTAGGTCTGTAATTCTTAACAATAACACACTTAAATCTGTCCAAACAAGAGTCTAGTAGATATCCCGGGTATGATAAAGTTTGAAACACAAAAACATAAATTTTAATATAATAAATAAAAATAAATAATTAAAAAAATAAAATAAAAAATAATAATAAAATAAATTTCCCCACGATTCACTATTGCTCAATTCTGCAAGTGTTCTAATTTACTATCGCTGTTTTCTAGCTGGTCTAAAGCCACTTTTGACGTAAAGGGACACTTTTTGGTTGCTATGGACAATCTCCAGTTTCCAGGCAGAAAGAACAGTATATGTAATAAAAAAACTGCATGCAGGGCATGGGCCAAAGCACTGGGGACAAAAGGGATGTGAAATCATTTCATACAGTACTGTAATCTGTAAGAATACAGTACTGTATGTGTTATGGTTTTTACATTTTTTGAATTTGCCGCCAGGCTCTGCCCCCGTGCGTCGCGACGCTCGCAGGGAACGGAGCCTGGCACAGAGAGGCTTCGGGAGGAGGACGGAGCCCACGGACACTGCGGGGGACATCGCAGGAACCCGGGGACAAGGTAAGTGTACTGCTCCAGGATCCTGCAATGTAATCCCGAGTGTGGCTCGGGGTTACCGCTAATGGTGCTAAATTTTAACCCCGAGCCACACTCGGGAAAACCGCCAGGGAGGCTACAGTGATATTAAAGCCTTGCTTTTTTTTTTCTCTAAATAACAAACATGTTATACATACCTGCACTGTTTAATGGTTTTGCACAGAGCAGCCTGGATTCTCCTCTTCTCTGGGCCCATGCCGGCGCTCTTGGCTCCTCCCTCCTGCTGGGTGCCCCCACAGCAAGCAGCTTGTGGCTCTGTGTGTCCATTCACACATGGAGCCTTGGCTCAGCCCTGCCCCCTCATCTCCTGATTGGCTTGCTGGCTGTGATTGCTGCCAAAAGCCAATCAGGAGTTCGAGTTCCTGGAGTGGCAAAACTCTTGTGGGCATCGCTGGTTTGAGATCAAGCTTAGGTAAGTATTAGGGGGTCTAAGGGGGGGGGGGGGCTACTGTTTAAAGAAAATAATAGAATGCATGAAGGTAAAAAAAAACCTTCTGCCTTTACAACTACTTTAAAGCTGGACATACAGTAGATAGATCTTTTTTTTTTTTTCAATTAGCCAGTGGATTGATAAAAAAAAAAAAAATTAACAGATACCCCCACCCATACAATTAAGGTGGATGGAGGAATCCTCCCTGCTGAGACATTGTATTCTGACAGCAGGGACTTTCCACACTCAGAATACAATGATCAGCATCTGCAGCCCTTTGGCTGCTGTCGCTGATCAAGAAAAACATTCCAAAAAAAGTTGAATGCTAGATCGACTTCTGTCAAGCGTGAGGGGCCACACATGGATCAAAATCCTTCCTGTTCAGCAGGGCTGCCTATGGCCAGCTTTAGTTACGCACACCATGTGGACGAAAAGAAGGTGGAGTTGGAATCCCTCTATCCCCACAAAGTACTTTTCAGACTTTTCCTTCATTTCCCTCTCTATCCCTCTCCTCTTTTTGAAGTTTATTGTGTATATCATTTTTTCTCCAGTTTCTCTGAGAAATGCTGTGATGTATTGGTGATTTATTGGAATTAGGAATTCGAATTTTTCTGTGCTGATATAAATGCGTCCACTTACATATTATTTATTGAGTGGTCAGGTCCAAACTACCAGTCTAACAGCTGTGGCATTATTTAGAGGACTGCTGTGTCTAAGAACATATGTGGGCTGCTGTGAGTTCCAGTGAAATCAACTCTGACACAATGCAGGAGTATAAAACAGAAAAGTTTATATATACTCTGCATGCAGGCCCTGTTACTAAACTAGAGTTGAAGCAATACCAGCACAGAAACACAATTGCTTCACTGGATTTATGAACCCTGGTCTTTTACACAGATGTGGGTGGGTGCTTATCACATAACAAGGCTGTTCTTTCCATGCATTGCAATCACTTTCAGTCCTGCGAGTGTAAGTAGATCATTGCAGCTGAATTACAAAGCAAAAAGACAGATGGGTTTTAAGAACAGGACAGCTTTTTCTCTCCTATCAAGTATTTCCCCCTGGTGTATTTCTGACTCTCACCAATAAATAATATCTAAGTAATCGTGGCGGGAACGACAACTGACTATTAATATGTAATAATGTATCGTATCTCACTGTATGAAGAACCATCGATGTAAACAGCAATACAAGTATCCAGCTTGTACACAACTTTGAATTAGTTATCATTTATTTCAAGGCAGATGGGGTTTAAGCAGAACTACATTGCATCTGAGCACCACAAACCAAAAAACGCTGATTCATTTTTAATATTCAAAGCAAACTCACCTATCCATCCATGTTTTCATGCTTTATTTTGACAAGTAATCACATAGAAAAACACCCACTAGCATTTCTGGTTGTGGACATCTTGAGTAAGGGCAGATGATTCATGTATCATTTACATCCTGGAATCTATCTGCCCTTAACTCAGGCATGCAGGCAGGAGGGTGTGCTTAGCTGAGAAAATCCCTCCTTCCCTCCTGAAGACTCCTAGGATGTATGACATTATTTGCTTATGCCTGGAAACCAGGAAATAACTGAAGAAATATAAAAAAAAGTTTAAAATAAGTAAATATGATATACCTTGCTATCTATATACAAATGCTAATGGCATAAGGATTAAAAATAATCAATGTTGATTAAGAAAGTGAAGTTCCGCTTTAAATTTGGGGCCTCTTGCAAATGGGAGTAAAAAAAAAAAACAAAAAAAAAAAATCGCACCACATTTTTTACTGATCTGAACACAGGTACATTGTTGTCTATATTTGTATATGTGTATATATCTCAGAACTTTAGCCTATAATGTACTCATTCAGCTCTCCTGAGTGTAAGGTTGCATCACAAGTGCATTTTATGTAAGATTCAGTAACTTAGTCATACAGGGAACAAGAAGAGACATTTCCCATGATGCAGATGTTTTTTGTACAAAAAGGCATTTTCTATTAATTTCAACGGGCCTACTGAAAGCCCAGCTCCAGCCATAACTTTTTTTATGTTATGAAAACAGACGAGTGGGAATGAACTCTGGCAGAAAAACCTGATGTTGGCAGACAGACTTAAAGCGGAGTTCCACCCAAAAGTGGAACTTCTGCTTTCAGCACTCCTCTTTCTTCCCACATTTGGCATGTCATTTTTTTTTGGGGGGGGGGGGAGTGGCTGCCTAGTTTTCAGTGGGACTTCCTGTCCCACTTCCTGCTCCGACTACGGGCTGCCTAGGCGACTCCTCCCCTCCCTCTCGGCAATCTTCTGGGACATGTCACGGGTCCTAGAAGATTGCCTGTCCACTTGGAGAGCGCAGCGCCACTCGCGCATGCACACTGCGCGCCTGGCCGTGAAGCCGCAAACTGTCACGGCCGTGTGCCCACAGTATCAATGGAGGTGCCGCGGAGAGGAGGGGGAGAGGAGCGAGGCTCCGTGAGGACTGTGGGACAGGTGAGTGTCTGTTTATTAAAAGTCATCAGCTATAAGTTTTGTAGCTGCTGACTTTTAATAAATGAAAACAAGCCTGGAACTCCACTTTAATAGAATAACCAGTCCAACCACAATATGAAAGCACAATATGGGATGAATAACCTGCTGGCGTTGTCAGATTTACAGAGTTCATTCGTAAGGTTTGTATAGAGTTGTTTCATTGGGACAGATTTACTAAAGCCAAATAGACTGTTCTCTTTGCAATGGAATTTGCCCCGGTGAATATGGTGAAGTTCCTCTTCGTGAAGAGGACCCAATCATGTGCAAGGAAAATTTAAAAAAAAAATGCATTTTTACTTGCATATGTTTGGATGATGGAAGCCAGCAGAGCTTCACTTCATTCACTAAGCTCTGGTGGGAATTCCCTTGCAAAATGAACAGCGTTTTTTGCTTAAAGCCCTGTAAACGCGATTAGATTTTCGGACGACCGTTCGTCGGTTTTTCGTCTCATGTCGAAAGTGAAGAGGCTACTCACCATACGAAAATTCTCGTACGACAGAATACAACTTCAGAAGTGACATAATGTGTTGAATAGTTTTGTATGTATTCTTTCATTTCTGAGCATGCGTAGTCTAATCATACGAAAATCGGATGTTGTGTTCATATCAGACAAGAATTTTATAGTCTGCATATCGAGCTTTTGTCGGATGGAAAACCGGAATCGGCTGTCGAAAGCACCATACTAACGATCCGCAAATTGGCAGATCGTTCGTCGGATGAAATTTTACTTCAGATTTTTGTATCGTGTGTACGGGCCTTTAGTAAATCAACCCCACTGTCTCCTGAAATGGTACACAGGATGTGCATAAATTACCAATAATACACAATTTAAAATAAATACATAAATAAGATACACGCACACACACAAAATAGGTTATTTAAAAGTGGTTGAAAAGCCAATTTTAAAGGGGTAACACTAACCCAAACATGACATATGAAACTGTAACATTTCACTTTAAGGCCCAATTTGAATCTTCAGTCTAAAAATGGTAAATAAATTTTAGCTGCATCAAAACAAAAGATATTCAACGTCTGAGACTCCTTTCACATCTAAGCATTCAATGCGTTTGCATTCTTTCCAGGAACACGCAAAAAATGCATGTTGTGCATGCAGTGTGATTGTTAATAGCACCCCCAAATGTGGGCAGCAGACATGCGTTGTGCGCCACAAAATGCCCAGTAAACTTGCCAAAATAAAAAATTGGGAAGCTCAACACCTAAAAAGGTGCACCAGCTTCTGTCCCACATAAGGAAAGCTCATTAAAATGAATAGGTTGCCCTATGCATGTATCACAAATACGTGCAATAAAGAAAGCATGAAAGAAAACAATGTCAAAAAACAGATCTTGAATTAAAAACAGATGAACTAGAAGCCATTGGGTGGACACTATGGACACTGATCATACAACAGTGCCACGTCCCGAGATATTCTATACATATAATCAAAAGATGATTGAACTGCAGTTGATGGGCTTTATAGGCACAACCAAAGTAAAATGAAATACAAAAATTTATTGACGCACAATAAGAACCTAAAACTATTCAAGGTAAAAAGCAAAGTAGCATTATTAAATCTGCACCCTAAGTGACTGAGGGTGGAGGCCCAGTTCAAAACAAAAAAAATTTGATTACAGTCTAGAAATTGTAATAGTATAAATAGTAGAGGGCTCCACCATCCCTTCATAAAAGGCTTGGCATGTTTTGTGTGTTCCGCTTCTTCTTGAACAGATGGTGCTAATATAGAAATGCTACAAATAGCGTCGGACGGAGACAGTCTCTCAGATTACATATACCACATGAGGAACCATAAGCAGGAGGCCAGGGTCCATATAGTATCAAACATCCAATAGGTGTATATTATGATCTATAACTAGGTATGGGAAGCAGACCTTAAGAAAAATCATTTTTTTCCAAGGTATGTGACAAAATAACATATAACACATCACAGCTTGCCCCCTGGGAGTCACAGGTTAATGTAAAGCAGATGAGAAAAGAAGAAATAAGGGGACTAAACCATCCTCAAAAGGCTTTGTAAGCACTAATGCTAATATAGGGGACCACTGGAGGCATAACTACGGTCAGGCCATAGGTAGGGCTCAGTAGTAGAAATCTTGATAGATCGTCCTCTCTCTCTGAGAGGATTCGGTGGGGGACCCCACACAGGGGGAACAATTTATCAAGATTTCTACAATTGAGCCTTACCTATGGCCTGTCTTTAGTTATGCCTCCGGCGGTCCCCTCTATTGTCATTAGTGTTATATATATACCCAAAAACAAATGGTAAGCCACATGTGGTGGCTGCATTTGTTTAGATTTTTCAGGGTAAGTACGCTTTCAGCAAGTACAAAAAATACCCGCTGTTCTTGCCAGAAATATAATGTCCAAATTACCTACTGTAACCTAAACTAAAAGCACTAACAGTGGGATTTTCCTTTTGTAAACTACTAACCCCTTGAGTATTGGAGATAAAAATAGGAAGACATGTTTAAACTCCAGCCGTGGCTCTCAGCTGTGGTTTGGGGGGTGGAACTCTCTTCCCAAAGGCAATGGCTTAGAGCAATGGATGCTGGGGGGTGACATTACGACTCTATGGAATTTAGTCCCATAGTTGGCCCTCCACATAACACAGACAAGCCAAAGCTGCACAGATAAAAATTAAAAATTGTATTTATATTGCAAGTTATTAGAAAATGTATGTGGGGGAATGGGAAGCCCTGCAAATGGTAATATTTAAAAGTTGGTCTATAATTTATGCTTTCCTTCAAATAATCGATACGGGAACCAGAATCCTTTTGTGGAGCAGTAAAGTCCTCGTCCACAAAGCCCCTAATAAAGCAACTTATTAACTTATTAAAGCAATAATAAAAATGCAAGAAAATAAGGTCCAAAGCAGACAATAAGACACACAAGATATATGGGGAAATAGCCCAATAATGAAACTCTTAAGCCCGAAGCCCTTGCTTCACCTGTTATATGATGACAGCTAGGAACCCTGTTTAAAGAAAAGGATTTTCCTGCCAGGTACATGTGTACAGATGAAAAACAAAAATGATATTGCAACAGAAGAAAATACAAAAAACAAAGCAATGTAACCTTCAACATGTTAGAAATGATCTATTTTAGACCATGCTACTGCTGAATTACATTGACTAGAAATGTAAGAGGCTTTTGGCCAGATATTTAGTTTTGTACAATGTGGAACTAAATATTACAGTAAAATAATCACAAGTCTAGATTTCAAAGAAAGACAATTTAAAAAAATGACTACTTTATTATTGGCTTGCAACAATATAGTTTATTCATGAAATGAATGATCCCATATGACCAGAACAATTACAACAGAGAATAAATCAAGTAAGACCAGATTTTTATTAACCAGTGCTAACCATGTAACAGAGATAACAACTGTATCGCTCTAAGGTTGGGACACTCTTTTAACCTCATAGTTTCATTAAACAGTGGTATCACTGATTGTAACTCAGTTGCTGTAGGTTGCAGCACTTTATTTAATACTGTGCTAATTGTATCCCTTTTTAGACTGACTAATCTGCAATATTTTACTAGCTGACTTGCTTAAACTTCACTTCTTCTTTAAAGTTGGCCATACACTGTTATGTTTTGTTCCCACTGGCTGAATGAAGCCAGTTTCCCCCTAAGAAACCCCCCTCAGAGCATTGTATTCTGATCAGGCCCGGATTTACTCCCTTTGCCACCCCAAGGCCGGGTCCTTCAATGCCGCCCCCCCCCCCCCCCACACACACACACACACACACACACCACCATTCTCACTCTTTATCGATTACTGCTACAATAGATTGATTAAAAACATATCTCCACACACGAGAACACTGAAAATAACTGGCTTTAATTGTACAGACTGAAAATACTCTGTAATGCAGAAAATGCCTTTTAAAGATTATAGCAGTAAGAAACTCCCTACAATTTTTTAGTTCTAACTTTTTTTTTTTTGGCAAACTCATCGATGATATCTTCGTAGGACAAAGTATTTAAAAGTTCCGACTCAATGGCAAGTAAAGCTAAACTGTTCAGTCTTTCTTGACCCAAAAATGATCGTAAATAGTTCTTTATGCAAATATATTTCATTCATTTTTATGCACCACAGCTCAGTTGCAGTGCATAGAAACAGTATGCATTTTGCACCACACTGCTCAGCACGCAGTGGCACCGTTGCAGTGTGAACAGGACACATAGAAAACAATTGTTTTCTATTGCCCTTGCAGAGACCCATTACAGACTGACCTGACCCATAGCAGATCCCCCATCATAGACTGACCCCCCCCATCACAGGCTGACCCCCCATCACAAACTGGTCCTGACCTATCACAGGCCCCTATTACAGACAGACTGACCCCCAAATCACAGACTGACCCCCCCAATCACAGTCCTCTCTCAATATCAAACTCCTTTACAGCACAGCACTCCCCCCTCCCCAAAGAACCCTACCTTATTCACACAAGACATGGAGCCTGGCCGCTCTGGACAACGGGCGGGACTTTTCACGTTAAAAGTGAGTGATTTGATGCTGGTACCGCCCCGCTGCCTAGCAACCAATCACCCACTTCTTAACTTAAAAAGTCCTGCCCTTTGTCTAGAGTGGCCGCGCACCTGCCATGCTGCTATGTTAGTGCGGGGGGCGGCCGCGAAAGCCGAGAAGTCGCCACAGGAGAGGCGCCGCCCCTGCACCATTGCCGTCCCAAGGCCTGGCCTCGGTGGCCTTTTGGGAAATCCGGCCCTGATTCTGTTAGGGGTACCTTGCACATTCAGTGGCTACAGTGGGTTGCAGTTCAACATGTCCCTTCAACAGAAGCCAATCAAATGATTGACTTCTGTTGAGCTGGGACAACCACACAGTTATCAAACATTTCAGTCATTTGTATAGGGGGCCTGAATTAGGTAGGTGTTCACGCCAAGCTGTCCCAGGTCATGCCCCACTTCTTCTCCAGGTGGGATTGTCACATACCTATATTTAGGGAGGAACTCTGCCATCTTGTGTCACGCACTCTCCTACCCCAATGCCCACCTCCACATATATTCCTGGCCTGGGGCATTTTACTGGGGTCTTTTAAAAACCTTGATCTAGGTATTTTTCTTTATATCTTCTATCGTTTTTTACTATATATCTTTTTTTCACACACATTTTTTTTTTTCTTTCTGCAAGGAGAGGCAAAGATACAATGTATCTTTCCTCTCTATTTACAGAAAGACAGACACAGGCATAGGCTTCACTGTGACTGATCACTGTGGTAGCCAATCAGAGGCTACCACAGCGATCAGATGACCCAGAATCGGGTGTTCCGGGCCCCATTCGTTAGTACAGGGCCTGGAGCTCTCAGTGAGACCCCGGTCTAGGTGCTGGGAATGTGCTGAGTGGCACGCTCACAGCACAAGGGGAGATACACAAATATGCGGCTCCATGGCAAAAAAGCCCTGTGCAATGGGGGCTGCATATTTGTGTTATGTCAGCGTCAAGGGGGTAATGCTTTACTCCATCAAATCAAATTAATTGGCAACACATCCACTTATTAGTACATAGACACAGGGCAGTCCACAGCCATCTTCCCAAATGTTACCAGGCAGTCCCCACAGGTGGTTCCACACACAGGGAGTTCCTCAAATTTAGGCCCAGAGGCCACCCTGACCTAAGCCACAGACCTGCTAAGCGAAGGTCAGGGTTAGCAAGGTTCCTCTACCTTCTCCCTATGTGCCCATTTGTGGTCCTCCTAGCGGTTCAGCATTGTAAAGGGCCCTCTCAGTTTCTCCACACGATACAGACCTACATGTTTTTGGTTAGGGGTATCCCGTTTCCATACCTGAACTCTGCCAGGCCCCACTTATAGCAGGTATAAAAAGGGCACAACTCCACCTACCATATCACTAAATGAGGGGAAACAATTAAAGAGTATTACACCTGCTAATACTTTTCCTGATAACTCGATCCCATTTCGATCAGTGTATGGCCAGCATAATGCATAAATAAAAGTCTTCTTTTTCCATGGAGTATTTGTGTTTTGTAAGGCAGCAAGCAGAGCTCATTGCATATTTCAGTGGAGATAGTGCCAATATGGGGCACATAAGTTGTAGGAGAGCTACAGACTCAGATCTGGTCACTGACCTGCACTGCAATAGAAATAAGATTTGTCTGTCTTCAAATCCAAATAGCTTTACAGACACACACACACACACACACACACACACACACACACACACACACACACACACACACACACACACACACACACATATATATATATATATATATATATATATATATATATATATATATATATATAATATATATATTATATAGCCCATCAGGTGCTAATTCAGTGTGCACAAAAAAAAGCCTAAATCAACCCTCTGCCCACTACTATGCACCCTTACACATTTCTAGCAAACTTTGCATAAAATCAGGAATTATTGGTTCACATTCAGTCATAGGCGTGTGCAGGGGGGGTCGGGTATGCCTGGGCACACCCTAATCACCCTTGCTCTAGCGCCATCCAGTGTATCATTCAGTGTACAGAAGTGTGGAGCACACAGGGACGAGGGAAGGGGGACCAACTGTGCCCTACCACGCACTACACATCCTAAGTAAATACCTTTTATTTACAGTTGTGCTCAGAAGTTTACATACCCTGGCAGAATTTATGATTTCTTGGCCATTTTTCAAAAAATATGAACAATAACACAAAAACTTTTCTTTCACTCATGGTTAGTGTTTGGCTAAAGCCATTTATTATCAATTAGCTGTGTTTATGCTTTTTAAGTCATAATGACAACAGAAACTATCCAAATGACCCTGATCAAAAGTTTACATACATTTAATGCCCCCTTTTACATCAATTACAGCTTGAAGTCTTTTGTGGTATTTGTGGATGAGGCTCTTTATCTTCTCAGATGGTAAAGCTGCCCATTCCTCTTGGCAAAAAGCCTCCAGTTCCTGTAAATTCGTGGGCTGTCTTGCATGAACTGCAAGTTTGAGATCTCCCCAGAGTGGCTCAATGATATTGAGGTCAGGAGACTCAGATGGCCACTCCAGAACCTTAACCTTAACGTTTATTCTGCTGTAGCCAATGACAGGTCGACTTGGCCGTGTGTTTTGGATCATTGTCATGTTGAAATGTCCAAGTACGTCACATGAGCAGCTTCCTGGCTGATGAATGCAAATGTATTTTTTGATAACATACTGCATTCATCTTGCCATCAATTTTAATTCAATCTTATTTTATTCATATAGAGAAGCAAAAGAGACAGAATTTTTTTTTTTAGACATTACAATCAGTGGTAAGGGACACCAACAATAGGTGTCGTGTGGGTCGGAACAAAAACATGTCCAGGTTATATATAAATGAAGTGAATAAGGCCCATCAGGAGACCTTCTGTGATAGCAACCCCTGAAAACATTACAAGTTAACGTAACCTTCATCAACATTTCAGAGAAGGGGATCATAGGTGCCCCGTACATAGTGCATCAGGAAAGGTTATATAGAAAACCTGTCTTTATGAAAAATATGTCGTAGGGGGTCACACATCGAATCAGTAACAATAGATAAGTCAAAGTCATGGTACATTTGCTTGATGGATTCCTATTTAAATATAGAAAAAAAAAAAAAGGAATAGGGGCATAAAAGAGGGGGCAGAAAGAGGGGACAAGAAGCACTCCATCGTACTCCCAAGGGGACGTCCTCTAGGCCACTCTCAGCCCAGAAGAAAAACTCAGAGGAGTATCTGAACATGGACCTTTAAGTCCAAGTGAGAGAAAACTGTTCATCTTTACCATATTCCTCTGCCAACGGACGTTCAAGGTCCCTTATGTGGTCCACTTAAGTAGCCCAGTCCCCCAGGGAAGGCATGTTTGTCGATCTCCAGTGACATGGAATCACTACTCTGGCCGCCGCCAGAAAGTGTCCTAATACATCTTTTTTGATGGATTTGAATTTACCAGGGAGTATAGATAAGAGAGCCACCTCAGGTGAAGGGTGAATAGAAGTCGCCAGCAGTTTGCAGTATAGTTTGAAGATCTGTTGCCAATACCCCTGCACAGGAGAGCATTCCCACCAGATGTGTTGCATAGTACCCCGGGAGCTAAGACGCCACCAACAGGTATCTGGTACTGCCGAGTTGAAATGGTTTATAGTCGATGGGCATCTGTACCATCTCTTTACCAGTTCAAATCCTTTCTCCTGGGTCTTAGTGGCTAGGGATAGTTTGTGCATCAGGATAAAACATTTTTTCCAATCAATATGGGAGATAGAATGACGTAATTCTGCCTCCCAGGCCACCGTAAATGGTGGAAGGTCAGGAGAGGAGATATTGCTCACCTGGGCCGACCCTCCTTGTATATACATCAGGATCTGCCTGCACAGCTCCCACGGCCTCATCCAGATTGGAGCTCATTTCAGGACCATTCCACTTCATGGTGGCTCTCTGACGCCCCCTGTTGGGGAATACCTCCCTGGTCGCTCCGGTGGGACTGGGTACATTAGGCCTGTGTCAGAGACTAATACTCACCGAGGCCGAGATGCCGAGAGCGGCTCGCCCTTACGACCACGTGCACCCAGACCCCCGAAATGGGTACAGGAGGCTGAGGGCACGCGGAGGCATGGGCTTCCGGTAGATAGCAGGTTCCTAGACTGGAAGCGGGTGTCCTGGGATCCGCAGGAGGGACCGGAGATCAAGGCGGAGTAAGGCAGAAGCAGGGCTGAAATGCAAGCAGAGGTTAGGGATCTAGCAGGTGGTTATCAGGGTATCAGGTAGTCCAGCAGAGTAGTGGTTAAACAGGCCAGGGTTCGGTACACAGATCAGGCAGGTATTTAGGATAGTCCAGCAGAGTAGTGGTTAAACAGGCCAAGGGTTTGGTACACAGATCAGGCAGGTATTTTAGGATAGTCCAGCAGAGTAGTGGTTAAACAGGCCAGGGGTTTGGTACACAGATCAGGCAGGTTTTTGGGATAGTCCAGCAGAGTAGTGGTTAACAGTCCAGGGTTCAGTACACAGAGCAGGCAGATAGGTGAAGGGCAATCCGGGAGAGTAGTATTTCAGACAAGCCAAAGGTTCAGTACACAAGTCAGGCAGGTATCAGGGTTTACACAGGCACAGGGAACAGGGAGAGCTGATGACAAACCAGCAACCCGACTGGGCTCTGGAGCCGTCAGATATAGTCTCCCTGCCCGGCGAGCGCGTCAGTGTGACGCCCTACCGGGCACCCGCACGGGCGACGGCGCGCACACGAGGTCCGCAGTGCACCCGCGCGCGCCGCACCATCAGGCCGCGGACGGGTGTGCGGCGAAGCGCCAATTCCGCGCGCATGTGCACCGGAGCCCGGCGAGCGGAGACGCTCCCTGGCTCCTGACAGTGCCCCCCTCCTAAGGGCGGACACTGGACGCCAAGGCTGGCCATCAATTCTGGATGATCTTGATGAAAAGTTTGAATTAACTGTGGGGCGTGCAGATTCCTAGCGGGCTCCCAAGAATTATCTTCAGGTGGATACCCCTTCCATTGAATCAGATACTGTAGCTGCCTGCCCTTCTTCCTACAACTTAGAATGGATTCCACTTCGAATTCATTCTCGCCATCGATTCTGACTGGCGGAGGAGGAGGCTCTCTTCTTCCCGGAAAAGGACTAGGCACCACAGGCTTCAATAGTGACACATGGAAAACAGGATGAATCCGATATGTCTTGGGAAGTGCCAGCTCAACAGCCACAGGGTTGATGATCCTCTTGACTTGAAAAGGCCCAATGAACTTAGGTCCAAGCTTTCGAGATGGCAATGGTAATCTAAGATTAACGGTGGACAGCCAGACCTCGTCTCCTAAGTCAAACTTTGGGTTTGCCTTTCTGCCCCGATCGTACTGTTTCTTGTAGTCCTCCTGTGTTTTGCGTAATATGTCTTGAATCTTCTGAAAGTTAGATTGCAACAAAGTTATCCTATCCAGGACTGCAGGAACTGCCATTTCAGGAATATTGTTAGCAAAGGACGTGGGATGGAACCCGCAATTGGCCCAGAAGGGAGTCTGGTTGGTAGAGGCATGAATTGAATTGTTGTACGCAAATTCAGCGTAGGAGAGGAGGCTCGCCCAATCATCCTGAGAACCCGAGCAGAAGCAGCGGAGGTATTGCTCCAACGTCTGATTGGTCCTCTCCGTCTGGCCATTGCTTTGGGGATGATAGGCCGAAGAGAGACAAATGTTGATACCCAGGGCCTTGCAGAGTTCCCTCCAGAATTTGGACGTGAATTGGACGCCTCTGTCTGACACGATGCTTCTTGGTATCCCATGGAGCCTAACAACCTCTTTTAGAAAGACGCTGGCTGTGTCTACGGCAGAGGGAGTACCCCTCATAGGCAGAAAATGGGCCATCTTGGAAAGGCGGTCGACAACGACAAGGATGGTGGAAAAATTTTCTGAGATGGGTAGGTCAACAATAAAATCCATGGACACATCAGCCCATGGCCGTTCCGGGATGGGCAAAGGTCTGAGCAGACCCCAGGATTTGGTGTTTGGGCCCTTGTTCCGCTGGCACAGAGAACAGGACGCCACATATTCTTTACAGTCCCTTCTCCATCCTGGCCACCAAAAAGAACGAGAAAGAAGTTCAGCCGTTTTCTTATTCCCGAAGTGTCCTGCCACCTTGTGATCATGACACATCTGAAGAGCTAAGGGCCGAGTCACTTGTGGTACAAATATTTTTCCTTTAATCCAGAAGAGATCTTCATATCTTTTCAAGGAATGCACTACTGGTTCTGTACATGCGCCTGATGAGGATTTGATAGATGACATTAAGTCTGCCTGAGTTAATCCGAGGAAATTTTGAGGAGAGAGGATCGTGCTGGGTGTTGATATTTGAGAGTCTGCGGAGAACATCCGCGAAAGAGCATCGGCCTTCCCGTTCTTTGCCCCAGGTCTGTAGGCTATATGAAAATTGAAGCGTGAAAAGAAGAGGGCCCAACGGGCTTGGCGGGGTTTTAATCGTCTTGCTGTTCGGAGGTACTCGAGATTCTTGTGATCCGTAAAGATCATGACCGGGTGTACTGCCCCTTCCAGCAAATACCTCCATTCCTCTAAAGCGAACTTTATAGCCAGCAGCTCCCTGTCACCCACATCGTAGTTGAGTTCCGGTGGACTGAGTTTCCTAGAGGCGAAAGCTACCGGGTGTAGAATGGCCTTCGGTCCCTGTCTCTGGGAGAGAATTGCTCCAGTTGCGATTTTCGATGCGTCCACCTCTAGTACGAAGGGTTGAGTCGGGTCAGGATGGCAGAGAATTGGAGCGGAACTGAACAATTTCTTTAACTTAAGGAAAGCCTCTTGAGCGGCTGCGGACCACTGAAAAGAACTGTGTTGCCGGGTTAATTGGGTAATAGGTGCCACGATGGCCGAGAATCCAACAATAAATTTCCGATAGAAATTGGCGAATCCTATAAACCTCTGTACTCCTTTCTTGTTAGATGGGGCCGGCCATTCTTGAATTGCCTGAATCTTCTGTGGGTCCATTGCGACCCCATTGGTTGAAAGTATGAATCCCAGGAACTGTATGGTTGATTTTTCAAACTCGCACTTTTCAGCTTTCAGGTATAGCTTGTGCTGTTGAAGTATGGCAAGAACCTTTTTAACGTGCCTCTTGTGCATCTCTAGCGTAGGGGAGAAGATAAGAGTATCGTCCAGATATACAACAAGGAAGTCATCTAAATATTGTCGGAATATGTCATTCACCAGGTGTTGAAAGGTGGCTGGAGCGTTGCAGAGTCCGAATGGCATCACTAAATACTCGAAGTGCCCGAATCTGGATCTAAAAGCCGTCTTCCATTCATCTCCAGCCCTGATCCTGACGAGATTGTAGGCCCCTCGGAGATCGAGTTTAGAGAACACCTTAGCTGATCGGAACCTCTGGAATAACTCGGGAATGAGTGGTAACAGATACCGGTTCTTAATTGTGATGTTATTAAGCTGTCGATAATCTACGCAGGGTCTTAAGGTACCGTCTTTCTTTCCAACGAAAAAGATACCCGCTCCGGCGGGTGAAGATGAAGGGCGGATGAAGCCTTTCTCGAGGTTTTCGTCTATGTATTGTTTAAGAGCCTCCAGCTCGGTTTCTGAGAGAGGAAATATCCGGCCGAATGGAATCTCAGGATCCAGGAAGAAGGTCGATTGGACAGTCGTAGGCCCGGTGAGGTGGTAGGCGGTCAGCCATCTGTTTACTGAAGACCTCTTGAAACTCAAGGTACTCGGAGGGAACATGTTGGAGATTGCCTGATGGCGCCACCATTGTGGCGCAAACTTTGGGATCCGGGAGCAGGCAGTGCTGAGAGCAATACTGAGAGGAGACGGATACTGTCTTGGTACTCCATCTAATCTGTGGATCGTGAGCCTGTAACCAGGGTAGGCCAAGTATGATGGGAAAGATTGGTGAATGAATTAAGTCGAGCCGTAAGAACTCCCGGTGGCCGGGAATCTGTGGTTACTGGAATAGGTTGGGTCTCCTGGGTGATGGGACCTGAGCGAGGAAGGGATCCGTCGGCCAAATGTATTCGTAGATCCTGCTCTTTAGTTTGTAGAGGAATATTCAAACTGTGCGCCAAGGCAGAGTCTATGAAACAACTGCATGCTCCGGAATCAATGATGGCCTGCAAGCGAGTCTCCCTTTCCGGAAGCTGTAGGGAAATAAACAACATCACGTAAGCCTTGGGAATGTTATTGTTTGGATAGTTCAATACATTTGGCTGAGGAAACTTACTGGGCCTGATCGGACAGCTGCGTAGGAAATGTCCGGTTCCTCCGCAGTAGAGACATAGGTTAGACTGTCGCCTGCGCTGCTTCTCTTCGGAGGTTAACGGACCTCGGACCAAGCCGAGCTGCATTGGTTCGACCTCAGGGACCGGTGCAGCAGCAGCTGAAGATGAGGTCGGGGTTTGTGCGGAGTGGGGTCTTGGCGACGCCCAGGTGGGGCATGGCACCTGGAACCGTTCTGAGCGTCGCTCCCGAAGTCGCCTATCTAGCTTCGTAGCCGCTTGAATGAGTTCCTCTAGTGAAGCAGGGGTTTCCATCCTAGCTAATTCGTCCTTGAGTAACTCGGACAAGCCTTGGCGGTATTGATAACGTAGGGCTGGCTCGTTCCAGTTTGTATCGGCCGCCCACTTACGGAATTCCACAGTATAGTCCTCAATAGGTCTTCTTCCTTGGGACAGATGGTGCAGGATAGCCTCAGCTGTAGCCATACGCTGCAGGTCATCGTAGAGCTGGGTCATGCTCTCAAAGAAGGCCTCGATAGTGTTCAGGACAGGACTGCTCTGTTCCATCAAGCCGTGGGCCCAAGCCTGGGGTTCTTCGGATAGTAAGGAAATCGCAAATCCCAACTTGACGATTTCTGAGGAGAAAGTTCTCTGTTGTAGAGCGAAGTAGAGGGAACATGCGTTTTTAAAGGCCCTAAACTTCTTGCGGTTCCCCGAGAATCGTTCAGGTGTAGGGACCCTGGGTTCAGGAAGTGCCATGACGACAGTGGGGTTGGCAGGAGCTTGAGGGAGCGGACCCCCACTGCTGGGTGCAGGAGCTGCGGCTGCGGAAGGTAGCGACCCAGTGATCTGCTGAAGACGGTTATCAATTTGTGTATAACCTTCTTGTAATTTCTGTACTGAGTCAGCGAGGGTAGATACTTGTTGGCACAGGATCTCCAGAGGAGAGCGCGCTCTGTCGGCCTCGGACATCTGGCTGGTTTGTACTGTCAGAGACTAATACTCACCGAGGCCGAGATGCCGAGAGCGGCTCGCCCTTACGACCACGTGCACCCAGACCCCCGAAATGGGTACAGGAGGCTGAGGGCACGCGGAGGCACGGGCTTCCGGTAGATAGCAGGTTTCTAGACTGGAAGCGGGTGTCCTGGGATCCGCAGGAGGGACCGGAGATCAAGGCGGAGTAAGGCAGAAGCAGGGCTGAAATGCAAGCAGAGGTTAGGGATCTAGCAGGTGGTTATCAGGGTATCAGGTAGTCCAGCAGAGTAGTGGTTAAACAGGCCAGGGTTCGGTACACAGATCAGGCAGGTATTTAGGATAGTCCAGCAGAGTAGTGGTTAAACAGGCCAAGGGTTTGGTACACAGATCAGGCAGGTATTTTAGGATAGTCCAGCAGAGTAGTGGTTAAACAGGCCAGGGGTTTGGTACACAGATCAGGCAGGTTTTTGGGATAGTTCAGCAGAGTAGTGGTTAACAGTCCAGGGTTCAGTACACAGAGCAGGCAGATAGGTTAAGGGCAATCCGGGAGAGTAGTATTTCAGACAAGCCAAAGGTTCAGTACACAAGTCAGGCAGGTATCAGGGTTTACACAGGCACAGGGAACAGGGAGAGCTGACGACAAACCAGCAACCCGACTGGGCGCTGGAGCCGTCAGATATAGTCTCCCTGCCCGGCGAGCGCATCAGTGTGACGCGCTACCGGGCACGGGCGACGGCGCGCACACGAGGTCCGCCGTGCACCCGCGCGCGCCGCACCATCAGGCCACGGACGGGTGTGCGGCGAAGCGCCAATCCCGTGCGCATGCGCACCGGAGCCCGGCGAGCGGAGACGCTCCCTGGCTCCTGACAGCCTGCCAGACGTGGACCAGGAACGAGCTGTATACCGAAGTCCAGTGGTGTTATATCCCCTCCACACTCCCCCCTTTCAAAGAGTCCAATGGATACAGTACTATAATACATGTCCTCCAAGCAATACTATATGACATATCTTTTTGCTTGCTGATTCCAATCAGACACCCCTGAGGAAGAGTATATCTCGAAACGCGTTGGGTACTCCCCGTATGTGTGTTCCATATGTACTGGAGTTCTATGATTGTGGATCTCTGCATACTGTATTGCTATATTTTTGTGTTTTGCATTCTGTATCCTATGTATATTCACCCTATGTACTTTAAACCTATTCAGATCTATACCCCAATAAATATCTAAATTCATTGCAACAAACTTTTACTACTTATACTCCTTATTACTCATGAGTAGGTGTCCCCTTTAAAGTCCCGCAAGAGGATCAAATTTCCATTTATCTAGATATATTTGGGATGTGGGTCCACCCTACACCTTAGACCAACCTAGCACCACCCCCTGTCTATCCAGGAGAGGAGATATTGAGCAAGAGGGAGTAAAGTTGAAATACCACATGTGTTGGAGGTTCCGCGTGCATGGGCAGTTCCTCAAATCCTGTCAGTTCAGCAAGGATGTCTGGAATGGATGGGAATGTCCGGATGTAAGAAGTAGTCTGTCTCTGAAGCCACTGCATGGGGTGTCAGTAAGTCGGACCGGCAGGGGTATCTGTCCTTAAAGTAGGGCCTGCTCGAAGAACTTGAGCAAGTCTTATATGATCTTCTTTTCGCCATGGTCCGAATCTTGTTACACGCATAGCTGGTGGAAAGGCCGGGGTCCCAAAGAAGGGAGTCATAGGCCCCATGTGGTTCGATAAGCCCCTTCTGGACAGCATGTGATCCCAGATCTGAATCATTTGACGGGCAAGGTCATTGAGGGGGCCTGAACACCCCGGAGCGTGGGCAAGGTCCATGGGAGAACGGAGAGTTCAATTGGGTTCATGTGGTTTTCCAAGTGAACCCAAAGCTTGGTTGAAGAGTGGTGAAACCAATCTAATATGCGAGGGAGCACCGCTTCTTTATGGTATAAGGAGGTGTCCGGGGCTCCAGCCCCCCCGAACCTTTGGAAGAGATAATGTTTAATTTCGTATTCTGGGACGGGGCACCATTCCAAATAAATTTGGAAAACAGCTGGCGTAGTTTCCTGAAGTACGAATTAGGTGTGTGTATAGAAATGGTTTAAAAAAACAACAGGAACTGAGGAAGAACATCCATTTTCAGGGCATTCACTCTACCCAGCCATGAGAGCCGTTTGGATGCATAAGTAAATAAATCCACTTGAGTTCTAAGGAGTAGGGGGGTAAAGTTCTGGGAAAAGAGCTAGGATGCATCCGCTAGTACTTGAATTCCAAGATACCTGATAAAAGTGGAACTGGTTTTGAAGCAGAAAGTAGTCGATAGTCTTTGTATGTCCGACTTTGGCAGGGATATGTTAAGGATTTCCAATTTATTGTAATTCACCTTGAAGTTGCTAACTGCTCCAAATTTCTGGAACTCCTGTAATAATGAGGGCAAGGATGTATGTGGGTGCGTCATGAACAGGATCAGATCATCGGCGAAGAGGGTGAGTTTAGTATGGGTGGGCCCGACTGTTATGCCTTGGATAGAGGAATTGTTACTTAGAGCAATAGCCAAATGTTTCATAGTTAGAACATAAAGGAGGGGGGGCAAGAGGCACCCCTGTCGTGTTCCATTAGAAATAGAAAAGGCTGGAAATAGTGGGCCATTCAATCTAATCCTAGCAGATGGAGAGGAGTAAAGGGACATTATTCTCGCTATCATATTAGTTCCCGAGCCTATTTGTTGCAGGGATAGTGGAAGGAACTGCCAGTCTACTTGGTCGAATGCCTTCTCCGCTTCGACTGTTAATAGGCATAATGGAATATCATGGGTCCGGGCATAGTTAGAAGAAGGGTCTTTAGGGTATTGTCCCTAGCCTCACGGCCACTCACAAAGCCGACCTGATCTAAGTGTATTATCCCAGGTAACAATGGTTGTAACCTATTGGCTAGGATTTTAGCAAATTGACACCAATCAAAGATATCGGCCTATAGTTTGCGCATAGAGTAGTGTCCTTTTCTGGCTTTGGGATGAGGGATATGTGAGCCTCCAGTGTTTGTGGAGGAAACATTGAGCCCTCTGACAAAGAGTTGAACATCTTAGTTAGGAAGGGCTTGAGAAGGAGAGCAAAAAGTTTATAAAACTTAGCGGTGAAGCCGTCGGGGCCTGGGCTCTTTTCACTTGGTGTAATGGCAATGGCTTTGGCAACTTCATCCTCTGTGATAGGGGTTTCCAGATCAACACGGTTTCCGAGACATAGGATAATTGGTCTTCCGCCATGGTAGAAGGGAAACCTGACAATCAAGGCGCAGGGATATTGTACAAGGATTGATAGAAGTCCCTGAATTCCTCAGTCATCTTAGAGGGTGAGGAGATTAATTCTCCCTGCGCCCCCGAATATGAATCACAAAAGTGGAAGATACTTTTGGATGTAGAGAGCGAGCCAATGATCTACCACATTTGTCCCGAAACTTATATTGGTGGAAAGCGAGCTTATCTGCATATGTGCGTGCGGAGGTCTCATATAGTTCTCTAAATTGTGATCGCCTTGGAAACGTCCGCCAGCGTTGTCACTGTCGAGGATCTCTTGTGGTCAGTTTCTAAGTGTTTGAAAGATGAAAGGGTCTGTCAGGAGTCCAGAAACTCATTGACCTTTTATACACACACACTAATTACAAGCAAACAGATCACAGGTGAGGATGGTTACCTTTAATAGCCATTCAAACCGCATTGTGTCAACTTATGTGCATCTTATCAGGCCAAAATAACCAGGGTATGTAAACTTTTGATCAGGGTCATTTGGCTAGTTTCTGTTGTCATTATGATTTAAAAATAGTAAACAGAGTTGATTGATAATAAATGGCTTCAGCCAAACACTATCCATGAGTGAAAGAAATGTTTTTGTGTCATCATTCATATTCTCTCTGAAAAATGGCCAAAAAATCCTAGATTTTGCCAGGGTGTGTAAACTCATGAGCACAACTGTATATGCAGCACTGGATCTGCTGCATCATCCCCCCTGCCGGCCAGTGGCGATCCGATCAGCAGTACCCAGTACAGTGTGTACAAACAGGACGGAGAAGGCTGAATCTGCTCCGCCACCCATCCTATTCCTCCTGAGTCTGCCCTACCCCACACTCCACCCCCTGACTTGCACAAACTGCTATGAAAGAGCTTTTAATGAAGGTGGCAGATTAAAATGTAGAGGACACAGCAGCTGTAGATATGGGCTATTTGAGCCTAGGGGAGACCATCCTGTCGCCATGATTGTGAGTAGCAACCCTCTCTCTCTCACCCTCCTCTCGCTCTCAACCCTCCTCTCCCCTTCTCACCCCACTCTCTCACTCACCCTCCTCTTTCCCTCACCCACTCTCTCTTTCTCTCACCTACCTTCACTCTCTCTCACTCCCCCTCTCACCCCTCTCTCCCACCTTCCTCTCTCTCTCACCCCCTCTCCCTCCACACTTACTCTCTCTCACCCCCTTACTCTCTCACCCCCTCTCTCTCTCTTTGACCCCCCTCTATATCACCCCTTTCTCTCTCACTCCCCTCTCTCTTACCCTACCTCTTTCTCTTACACCTCCTCCTCTCTGTAACCCTCTCTCTCTTTCTCTGACCTCATCTCTCACCCACTCTCTCTCACCCACCCTTTCTCTCACCCCCTCTCTCTCTCCACTCTTTCACCCCTCTCCCCCCTCTCTCTCACCTCCCCCCTCTCTCTCACCCCCCTCTCTCTTACTCCCTCTGACTGGCTCTGCCGTAAGATGTAAAATGTATTAAAACATAAAAAAATGTTTTTATACATGTCAAGAGGTTTGTTTACATTTCTTTAAAAGGGTCTGTTTGTCTATACTGTATATATATATATATATATATATATATATATATATATATATATATATATATATATATATATACACACACACACACGTATACCCACATGTATGGGTGTTTGTGTTTTGGGGTGCACACCCTAATGTAATAGGCTGCGCACACCTATGCATTCAGTACATTACAATACAATAATCAACAATCTAAAAATCTCCTACAGTTGTGTCTTATCTGCCTCATATTGGCGCTATATTCACTAAAACATGCTACAAGCAAATAAGCAATTTGCATATTGCAGAGTGGAGTAGGGAAATGCCAGAGAGGGATTACTTTGAGCAAGCAAGAGCTGTCTCCTTCAGCCAAAAGTCAGCGTTTCAAAGGCACTATTTGTGGCCTTTGTTTCTTACTAAGTATGAAAAGGGCTGAAGTACATTTCCATAAGCCTGGTACACACTGACAGTTTATTTTTTCATTCAACCCAGTGGGCTAAATGAAAAAAAACTGCAGAGTTCACAAGAAGCTCGCTGTGCCAACTATGCATTGTTAGTACAGCGATCTCCCTGCTGAGCTATTGTGTTCTGACAGGGGGACTGCCCAAGAACACACCGGTAAGCACTCACAACCATTGGCTACCGGTGCTGTTTTTTCAGCATGCCCGATCGACAGAAACCGGACATTCAGCCTGCTTCTGTTTGACAGGTTGCTGTGCACACTGACTGATATTTTTCCAGTGTGTACCAGGCTTTATATTCAACCATGCAGCTGGAGTCTGAATTTCATGACTTTGGCCTTCAACCCTGTCTAATAAGATCTATGATCTATGTGTGCATTTTTCCATTCCTACCATGTGATTACCAAGCAAAATTTACAGTATCACAAACTGCACATTCAAGCAGTTCTGTGTCTGGGAATTATACACTTGTTAGCATGTTTTGTTTTGTTTGTTAAAGTGATAGAGTCCCTTTAGCAACTGTTGAGATAAGATATCAGCCACAGAGGGAGTGCATTTGTAACAGACCATAAGTATATAGTTAGCAAATATGGCTGTAGACTTGTAATATAAGTTTTACAATAGGAACAAGATTTTTAGAATATTGAAGACCTTTCACATTGTTCCAAGTGAGTTAATGTATGCATGAACGCTTTTTTTTTTGGTGTGTTGACAAGTATTGTGTAGCATGGGCCCATTTCCTTTTGGTCAAGTCCACAGACCAAAAAGTACCTGATATTTTTGCGATTACAGCGCACTAGAATACATTTCTACTTACATCCATACCCTGTGGTTTGTTGAAGGCTCATGTGCAGGCTTTGCTGCATTGAATTGCATTGCCGGCGTCCTTGCTGGTTGCTGTGGGGGCACTCATGTGTGTTTGCTCCCAAGTCGGCTCTGTGTGTCCATTGACACAGATAAATGACAGGGAAGGAATTAGTGTGGGGAGGTTGCAGGGCTTAACATTGCCTTGAGCAGGGGTAGAGGTTCCATGCACAGCCTGGTGCCAGTTTTTAAAGGAGCCCCACAGGGGCATATGAACCACTTTGCAGACTAAGATATACTTGCAGGCACCATAAATTGCCTTTAATTTAGCACTGTTGTTTTCTTGAAATTTTTAAAGTAGTTAGCTGTAACTTTGTGTCAAACTGATCATTAAAATCTGTTTTTATCTGTCATACAAGGGTCTATCGGACTGGTTATTATATGATTAAATTGTTCAGGCATGCCTTATAGCTTTGGTAAATCTACAGAAGAATGACTACAGGCCCTGTGTGTAAGTGCTAAGAGACCACCTAAAGTTGTTGCTCTGCCAACATCTTGACCTCAAAATAACAACCTGCTGTATCCTCAATATGCAGCACAATATCCCATAGCAGAATCATGTAGTTAGAAGGCATATCAAAATGACATGGTTCTGTTTTGTTTGGAATGGTTGTTTATGAGCTGTACAAAAGGCAGTGTTATTAGCTTAAATTTAGAAAGCTGACAAGGCAGCAACTATCAGACTTCAGAGAACCCTTTACCACTAACAGCTTCAGGAGTCATCTTTAGACAAATTAAATAACGTTGGAAAAAAGGAATAGTACACCTTTCATAAACAAGCCAGCACAATTATAATTATTTCATTCTGAAAGTTCAGATTTTTGCATAACTTTAATTATGTGTGCCATATTTATTTAAAAACGTATTATATATTGAAAATCTTACTCCTGATTGCAGGTGATTTTCAATCCAGATGTTTTGTTGTTTTTTATTAACTTAATGTTTTTTGTTTTTTTATATTGCATTAGTATGTGCTAGTAATCGTTTTAGCACTGTCCTTTTTTTTTTTCTTTTTTTTTATTTGATGAATAATTATGGGGTTAGAGCTAGGAGGAGCACTGTAAGAAAGCAAAATGATGAATACTATGGATCATATTTATAGAAGAGAACAGTATGTGCAAGTACACCACTGGACTTCACTTTAAATATTACACATAGTGCCTGCCTTTATTTAAAAACATATAAGGCACAGCGTGAGCCTCAACTGTCCTTCAGTGCACTCTCCAAATACTGCTGAGAACAATCTGAAATATAAGGAGAGCCCTGCCACATAACCTGGTACATGATAGGTTCCTTCCCCCCATTACTTGTCCCCCTTCACACTCTCACTCATTAGAATACATTAGGCTTTTCTTGCTCTCTCCATTAAGAAAATATTTATATTAAAAGATTTCCTCTGGGTAGCCCAGCCAACTCCTACAATCAGGGCCATCTTTAAGGCAGGGCAAAAGGGACTTGCCAAATATCCTGATTTATCCCCCTTACATTAGTGGTCAGTGTAAATCCCTCCTTACATTGGTGGTTACTGTGAATGCTCCTATTATATTAGTGGTCAGTGTAAATCCCCTTTACATTGGTGGTCATTGTAAATCTTCTCATTACATTGGGGCTTGGTGTACAATCTTTTTATTCACACTAGTGGCCAGTGTGAAGGTCCCCCTTACATTAGTGGTCAGTGTAAATCCCTGCTTACATTGGTGGTTACTGTGAATGCTTATATTTCATTAGTGGTCAGTGTAAACCCCTATTACATTGGTGGCCAATGTTGAAACGACTCTTTATATTGGTAGTCGCTAAAAAAATCAGCATTGCCATTGATCACACCCTCCCTCCCCCAGGCACTGCCACTGATTCCAGGAGTTCTAGGTTCCCTAGGAGTTTTCTGTCTATTCATGGGTCCCCTCACCACCCCAGTCCATGGTGTGCAGGCAGGTGGAGAGCGAAATTGCATGGAGGAGGGACCAAGAAAATGTTTGCCCAGTGCCCAATCAATTTTAAAGATGGCCCTGCCTACAATCCAATTGTTAAGGAGTAATATGATTGCTCTTATAAAAAATAATTGATTTGCTTGATCAATGTTCTTTGAAATATGTCTATGCTACTTAAACCAAAATAAAACAACTATCACCTTATCAAGTTACCACTTTGTAGCATACTCAAATTGTTTTTCCAATCCTCTCTCTTTAAAATAAGTAAAGTGCAATGGTGCTTACATGTATATACATTGCCCTCGTTCAACTTTTTTAATTAGACCCCTCCAATGCATCTTATTAATGAAGTGAGAGATGTGCTATCTTTTTTCTTTGTTTGTTTTAAATGTCAACCATTTACAAGTTCTCATAGGAAAGCTTGAGAGAGGGACATGTTGGTTTTAAATATACTCAAAGGTTAAAGCCTAACTAAAGTCACATAACAAGTAATCAAATAGTATCAATTGCACAATAGAGGACAGTTGTGGTCGAGCAAAAGTTTGGCTCGAACATCGCCTGTTCACCCGTTCAGCCAACACCCGAATTTGCGGGGCACTTGGCGGGATGTTCACGATTTACAGTGCATTCTAGAGCCCTAATTAGGGCACAGAGCACTGTCAGAGCCCTGATTGGACAAAATGATGATGACTTTGTCCAATCACAGCTCAGTGCTTATAGTCCCCACACTATAAAAGGTTCCTTCTCACAGGAAGCTTTTGCAGTGTGTTGTTGGAGTGGAGATAGACAGAGCCAGGGCTGTCTTAATGAGCGGGCAACCCTGGGCACTGCCCAGGGGCCCCAGCTGCATGGGGTGGCCCTGCACTTTCCCTGTCCCCTTGCAGCTTTATAAACATATACTGCTTTCAACATTCACTGCTGTCAAGTCGATCGGGTCAGCAAGAGCATCAGCGGTGTGGGGGAGGCTGCCTGAAACACTCCCCTTTCATTTAATCCTGATAGACTGTCCCTCAGGAATCTTCAAAATATCCTGAGGCAGCCCAAGTTGGTGGGCAGAGCTGGGGGTGTGGCTGCCTCCTCCACTCCTCCCAAACACTTGTTCACACAGGCTGAGGAGGAGAGACCATAGCAGCCCCGGAAGTGTCCGTACCCAGCAATGCTGTAAGTGACTGAGCACATGTCACTGTATACAGCACTAACCTGCCATTATTTCACCTTATACTACCTAATCCTGTCACTATAATTCCCTATACTACCCAATAATGTCACTATACCGCCCTATATAACCCAATCCTGTCACTATACCTCCCTATACTACCCAATCCTGTCACTATACCTCTCTATACTACCCAATCCTGTCACTTTACCTCCCTATACTATCCAATCCTATCACTATACCTCCCTATACTATCCAATCCTGTCACTATACCTCCCTATACTACCCAATCCTGTCACTATACCTCTCTATACTACCCAAACCTGTCACTATACCTCCCTATACTACCCAATCCTGTCACCATACTTCCCTATAGTACCCAATCCTATCACTATACCTCCCTGTACTACCTAATCCTGTCACTATACCTCCTTATACTATCAAACCCTGTCATTATACCTCCCTATACTATCCAATCCTGTCACTATAGCTCCCTATACTACTCAATCCTGTCAATATACCTCCCTATACTATCTAATCCTGTCACTATACCTCCCTATACTACCCAATCCTGTCACTATACCTCCCTATACTACCCAAACATGACACTATACATTACTACACCCGATACTGTACACTTCTGACCTCCCCTCTACTGTGTCCTCCAACCCCCTGTACTGTGCAATCCTGCCCCCCATACTGTGTACAGTATACATAAATACAGGCCGCTGATAGGCTGGGAGAGGCATTTATGACAAGGGGCAGTGTGTACAGGGAGGGGGATAGTTTAAAAAAGGAATGAGAGCAGTGTGTACAGTGAAAAGAGTCAATGTATATGGGGGGGGGAGACAGTTTTTTTTTAGGGGGTGTGTTTAATTTGAGATAATTCCCTAGTTGTCTGTATTTGTTGTTTCTAATTAGACTAAAAAGCCACGCCCATTATGTAGCATTATTTAGCCACACCCACTCCATGCAACTGCGCACATAGCATGTCATAGGTCACCATCTCCCTGGTAGGGGCCCTAGTGCATTACTTTGCCCAGGGGCCCATGATGTTGTTAAGATGGCCCTGGACAGAGCAGAGCTCAGTTTGCTACTAGTGAGTTAGTGTGTTCACTTATTGTGAGTGCAGAGTGTTAGTGTAGTGTTAGTATAGTGTGAGTATAGTATATAAATGTAAGAGTCCAGGGCACTACGCATGCACCAATGACGCGTTGCCGCAAGAGGAAATCTGTGCCAACTGAGCATGCACCACAGACGCCTCAGGGCACCAACCCTGACTTGTGCAGAAGACTTGATGGAAAAAAGCGGGGAAATATCCAGGGGGCGCACAGGAAATGACATCAACCTGATGGAAAAAGGCAGGAAAATCCCCAGGAGGCGCACAGGAAGTGACCTTAAACTTCTCTATATAAGCCCAGCCCAGACACTGCCAAATTGCTGGATTATCTTCAGTCTCCCCTTGTTCCTGTGCTAGTGTGTGATCTGTCTGAACCTGTTGTGACCTGGAAACCTATTTGACTACTCTTGATTGCTGCTTGCCATTGACCTCGAATTTGTACCTTAACCATTCTACTTCTTTGTCCCTTTTGTACTCAGCTGCCAGATTGGAACCGACCCCAGCTTGGATCTCGACCATTCTTCTTCGGATTAACCCTTTTATGCTTCGTTGCCCAACTGGACCTCGGCTTGGGTTTCAGACTAAGGCTTGCATGGTGCTCTGCAACCCTGGCACCCCTGCCACTCGGTGTCCACCAAGACTCTGTCTCCATCTCCAGAGGCTTTAAGGACCCGAGGTGCAAGGGAGGCCTCCCCACTACTCCGGTCTCACATCAGGTACGTGGCCCTCGTGACAGAATAATCCAGCCATGTCTGAGACTGAGAGGAGTGCTTCCTCCTTCGAGGCCCTGTGCCAACAAGTGGCCTCTGTGTCTCAGGCCCTGATGTCCATACAAGAGGAGTACTTGTAACTGGAAGGTCGGCTGACTGCAATGGCCAATCCCTCAGTTCTGAGCCCTGCGGAACCACCTGTTATGGCTATGGAGCAACCCATCTCTACTCCAGCTCCTGAACCACGGGTTCCTATGCCGAAATGCTTTTCAGGGGTTCGCCACAAGTTTCGGGCTTTTAGGAACACCTGTCAGCTATAATTTACCTTACAGCCTAGGACCTTTTCTTCAGAGGATACACAGGTCGAGTTCGTAGTAGCCTTACTTACAGAAGAACCTCAAGCATGGGCTCATCAGCTATTGGAAAGGAAGAGTCCTATACTGCATTCACTGTCTTCTTTCTCCGATGCCATGGCAATCCTCTATGATGACCCACAACGAACCACCATGGCTGCAACAGTGTTGATCTCTCTACAACAGGGAAAACGCCCTGTTGAGGACTACGTAACGGAATTCCACAAGTGGGCTGCAGACACTGCATGGAACGACACTGCCTTGCTCCATCAGTTTCGCTTGGGCCTGTCCATGCCCCGCAAAAACGAATTAGCCACAGAGGGGCTCTATGATACTTTGGAACCTACAATTCAGTTGGCTATCCAACTTGATTGCAGACTCAGAGAACATCGCAGGGAACGATCCGGTATGGCCCGTCCCACATGGATGCTCCCATGAGTACCCATGGCTCCATACCTGAGAACCTCTGAGACCCACACATCAACCTGAATTCATGACGCAGAACCGATGCAACTCAGCTTACTTCGTGCACCCCTCACACCCGAAGAGCGACAACGCCATCGCTTGAACAATCTATGCCTGTATTGTGGTGGAGCTGGTCACTTTCTTCAGGGATGTCCCATTAGGCCGAGTAAGTGGATCGAACCCCCATCTGCTTCACCGTATGCTGTTAAAGCTTCACATTTTACTCTCCGCCTCTGTTTGCAGATACCGGGAAGGATAATCCGAGTAGCAGCCATTATTAATTCTGGGGCTTGCAGCTGCTTTATTGACATCCACTTTTCCAAAAAGTATGGAATCCCACTATGCAAGAAGTCCCAGCCATTTACCGTTCTTCTGGCAGATGGCTCCACACCAACCTCGGGTCCCAAAACCCATGAGACCACCCTCATATTGGCCACCACCAAAGTAGACCATTGGGAATATCTTCAGCTGGACGTGATTTCTTCCCCCATTTTTCTGGTTATTTTGGAGTTACCGTGGCTTCGACAGCACCAGCCACAGATTGATTGGTCCACTGAAGTTGTGTCTTTCAGCTCACCCTGCTTACACCACTGTTTCCCACAACGAGCCTGTTTGATGGTTCAACCCCTTTCCACAGATGACAACACTTTTCTCCCCCAGGTTTACAGAGACTTCTTAGGAAACGGTTCATCCGGCCCTCTACCTCTCCTGCTGGCGCTGAACTCTTCTTTGTGGAAAACAAGGACCATTCTTTAAGACCATGTATCGACTACAGAGAATTAAACAGTATCACAATCAAGAATCGATACCCGTTGCCTCTAGTCCCTAACCCCATTCAGAGGTTCCGCACCGCTAAGGTCTTCTCAAAATTGGACCTACGGGGGCCTACAATTTAATACGGATAAGAAAGGGCGATAAATGGAAAACGGCCTTTTGTACTAGGTTTGGAAATTTTGAGTATTTGGACATGCCATTTGGGCTGTGTAACGCCCCAGCAACTTTCCAACACTTGGTGAACGACATCTTTCGGGATTTTCTTCTTCTTTAGGATAGTGTACTTAGATGACATCCTTGTTTTTTCACCTTCCCTCGAGGCACATCTCATCCACATGCGATAAGTCCTTTTTCGCCTCTGAGCCCATAAACTCTATGCCAAGCTTAAAAAATGTGAGTTTGAGAAAGATACCATACAATTCCTTGGTCTCATTATTTCCACTTCTGGCATCTCCATGGACCCCCAGAAGGTAACTGCAGTTCTTGAATGGCCAGTACCTTCGGAGCGTCCAGAGGTTCGTGGGATTTGCCAATTTTTATAGAAGATTCATCAAAGGCTTCTCATCAATAATTCCACCTATCACACAACTCACCAAGCAAAACAGACGTTTTCTGTGGTCCCCCTCAGCACAAAAGGCTTTTGACAAACTTAAGAAGCAATTCACCTCTGCCCCAGTCCTTCGTCATCACGACCAAGCCCTGCCTTATGTTTTGGAGGTCGATGCTTCAGAGATTGCAGTTGGGGCAGTCCTTTCTCAGCGCCACGAAACCACAGCCATCTTGTATCCTGTTGCCTTCTTTTCCAGGAAGTTGTCCCCAGCCGAAAGGAACTATGATGTAGGGGACCGGGAACTCCTTGCTATTAAAATGGCCCTGGAAGAATGGTGACATCTATTGGAAGGAGCCTCGCACCCTATACTTGTCTACACTGATCATAGGAATTTGAAATACCTCCGTACAGCTAAACGTCTCAGACCTAGACAAGTAAGGTGGGCTCTCTTCTTCACCCGATTTCAAATGCATATCACGTACCGTCTGGGATCCAGGAATTGTAAACCTAATGCTCTATCCCGCATGTATCCCACATCATATAACTCGCGGACAACGGACGCGATACTCCCTGCCTATAAATTCTTTCTACTTACGGATGACCTCTTGTCCAGGATAAAACTGGCCTCCTCTCTAGACCAACTGCCCTCAGGAGAACAAGAAAAGGACAGACTTTTCTTCCATGACCATGCTGTGTTTGTGCCCCTTCAACTGAGAGTTCCTGTGCTAAAAGTCTGCCATGACAACAAGTTAGCAGGGCATTTCGGGGTGACCAAAATCACTGATCTGCTTTTGCAAACCTTTTGGTGGCCTACCCTCAAGGCAGACTGCCACGCTTACGTCAATTCCTGCCCGGTATGCAATTACAGCAAAACCGAAAAGAATAAATCATGGGGTCTCCTACGCCCCCTGCCTGTTCCCTCCAGACCCTGGAAACAGATCAGCATGGATTACATAGTCGAGCTACCACCCTCTGATGGGTTTATATCCATATTTGTTGTAGACCGCCTTAGAAAAATGGCTCATTTTTTTCCTATGATTGGCACTCCTTCCGCCCCAGAAACAGCTCAGGCTTTTATCAAGGAGATCATACACTTCCATGGGGTCCCCAGCAATATTGTTTCAGATCGTGGGGTCCAATTCACCTATAAAATCTGGAAGGAGTTCTGTCTTGCTCTAGACATCGAGAACTACCACTCTTCGGCCTACAACCCTCAGACCAATGAACAAACGAAACGCACGAACCAAACTCTTGAACAGTAGCTTTATTGCTTCTCCACCTTTGTCCAAGGCAATTGGGCGTCCATACTTGTGCAGAATTTGAGTACAACAATGCAATACATTCTATCACTAAGCAATCACCATTGTACGCCAACCTGGGGTACCACCGTTCTTTTTCTCCTGTCCTACCAGCTTCCACTTTGGGCCAGGCTGTCTGGAACAGAGTGGATTTTCTACACAACTTAGAGCTCCTAAAGGATACAATGGCCAAGGCACAGCTGGATTACAAGACCATCTATGATCGAAGGCGGCGGGGGGACCTGGATCTTCAATCAGGAGACAAGGTTTGGCTGTCTACCAGGCATTTAAAGTTGGCCTGTCCCTCCAAGAAATTGGGCCCTAAGTTCATTGGGCCCTTCCCTGTCCTGTCCCGATTCAATCCTGTTGTCTACAAACTCAAACTGCCCTCAACTTACTGGATCCACCCTGTCTTCCATGCCTCCCTCCTGAAGCCCGTGGCCCTGAACCTCTTTGGGGAACGTGGGGCCCGTCCTCCGCCTCCCTCTATGATTAAAGGGATTGAGGAGTACGAGGTGGAGGCCATCCTTGACTGCCGTAGAAGGGACCGCGGACAACAATTTCTGGTACAGTGGAGGGGTTACGGGCCTCAAGAGAATTCCTGGGAACCCGAGTCGCAAATCCACGCTCCAGATCTTCTCCGGCAGTTCTTTCAGCGATCTTTATCCTGGATGGGCGTCCGGAGGCCGCCCCTTCGGGGGGGGCTCTGTAAGAGTCCAGGGCTTACTACGCACGCATCAATGGCGTGTTGCCGCAAGAGGAAATCTGTGCCAACTGAGCATGCGCCAAAGACACCTCAGGGCACCAATCCGCACTTGCCCAGAAGACTTGATAGAAAAGGGCAGGAAAAGGCCCGGGACATGCACAGGAAGTGACCTCAACCTGATGGAAAAAGGCGGGAAAATCCACAGGAGGTGCAGAGGAAGTGACCTCAAACTTCCCTATATAAGCCCAGCCCAGACACTGCCAAATTACTGGATTATCTTCAGTCCTCCCCTTGTTCCTGTGCTAGTGTGTGATCTGTCTGAACCTGTTGTGACCTGGAAACCTATTTAACTACTCTTGATTGCTGCTTGCCATTGACTTTGGATTTGAACCTTAACCATTCTACTTCTTTGCCCCTTTTGTACTCACCTGCCAGATTGGAACCGTCCCTGGCTTGGATCTCGACCATTCTTCTTCAGATTAACCCTTTTATGCTTCATTGCCCAACTGGACTTGACCTCGGCTCAGATCTTGGACTAAGGCTTGCACAGTGCTCTGCACCCCTGCCACTCGGTGTCCACCAAGACTCTGTCTCCATCTCCAGAGGCTTTAAAGACCTGAGGTGCAAGGGAGGCCCCCCCACTACTTCGGTCTCACATCAGGTACGTGGCCCTTGTGACAATAAAGTAATACTAAAGTACCAAAATTAATTTAAATGTCATTTTTTTTCTTTATAAATGTCAGTTTTGCTGTAGCAGGTTCTATACACGGTACAGATGCGCCACTTTACAGGCAGACTAAGGGGACCTCCTAGGCACTATATTTAAAGCAATTTTTCATTCTATTGTTTTAAGCATCATTAAAATCACTGCTCCTTTAAAAACACTTTTTTTTTAAAATGTTGTATTTGTATGGGAGCCCAGGGCAGTGCCCGGGGCACCATACCCTTTTTATGAGCAATAATCTGCAATAACCCTTCAAAATGGGGACTTTTGATTTTTAATGTTTGGGTCCTGTAGACTTTAATGTGGTTTGTGGTTTGAGTCCAAACATTTGCGATGTTCGAGAGTTCTGGTCGAACCGAACTGTGGGGTGTTCAGTCAATCTCTATTGCACAATATGTCTAATTATAACTGTGGAGTTTAATAGGCACCGGAGTTTGGCCACACTACCCAGCGCACTCTAATTGTCCTGGTTTAGATTAGTTGAATTTGAAAAGAATATTTGAAAAAGAGTATTTGAAAATAATTTCAATTTCAGGTTTGACTTGCAGACTATCAATTGCCTTAACATCTACTGTACGTCTAGAGGATTACAAATTTGGACAGTCAGCACAGTGTTGCCCATTAGAAGAAAATTCCTCCATTATTCTGGCACTACAGAAATTAAAGTTTTCATATTGTGTTGCAAACACAGCTGTGAGTCAAGTGTAGAAAACAAATCGCTTAAATTGGAGCTTCAGGCTCCTTAAAAAAAACTAAGTCAGCAGCTACAAATACTGTAGCTGCTGACTTTTAATATTAGGACACTTTCCTGTCCACTAATGATTTTTCAATCAACTGCCAGGTGCTGTCGCACCTGGCAGTTCCCTACTGCGCATGTCCAAAGCGTACTGCGCTTTGTGAATGGCCCGGCAACGGGGAAAGAAGGGGGGCTGAACTTCCTGCTGACTTTGCTGCAGTGAGATCAGCCGGGAGTGGGAGTGAGTACCTGGCAAAACCAGAAACCCATTCCCCCCCGAAAGGTGCCACATGTGGCAGTGGAGGGGGGGGGGGAGGGAACAAGTGGAGCTTCCCCTTTTGGGTGGAAATCCCCTTTACTAGCTCATTTGAATAAAGCCAGAAAAGCCTTATGTCTCAAGCACTGGTCTGCAGACTCAGCATCTAAACAAACTCTGTTCTATTAGTTTTAGGGAAAACTTCTGTTTGGCAAAACATTAGAGGTGGTCAGCAAGATAAGTTGGGGCTGATTTCACTAGAAAGGAAAAATATTCGTAAGTCTTTTCGGTTGAATAGACCAGTATTGGGAATTCAGATCTTACCATCCAGGTCAAGAATACTACAGAAGCTCGGGGAAGAGTTTGCATACTATGTTTCTGAAAGCCAATAACCCCAAGACGGTCCAATCCTCCAAGAACATATAAAAGTCTGTTTGAAGGTTTGCCTGTTTATGTGTTTCTAGTGAATGTAAAATTACTGCACTTCAGAAAGGCTTAGACAAAGGTCATATAGAAAAAATGTTTTTTTTAAAGTATCATCAAGAAAAGCTATCATTCATAGAATTAACCAAAAGACCCATTGAGGCCTTTTTGTACAGACAAGGATAATATCCTCTTCAGCAAAATGTCAAATCTATGGTTTAATGTTGGGACAGTACACTATCAATTTGTGGGCCTACCAGTTGGCCTGTGCACCACACCACACATGTTTTGGATGATACGGTCATTCATTATCGTCCTGCACCTTCGTAGTGTTAATATTGCACTACTTACATGCCATTTTTCTCCTGGCAGATTCAGCTCATACTTGAAAGACCCATACAGATATGGCACAGAAGTCTTTAGCGTGCTCTGCATTGCTTGAAAATTCAGATGAGTCAGCTACTCCAAATTGATTCACTAGAGTACCTTGGCATGTTGTTCAAAACAACTCAAGGAAGCGGTTTTCCTTCTTTAAGGAAAGATCCTAGAGGTTCAGGGCATAGTTTACATAGTAATAAGGAGAACCTCAATGATGGCGAGGGATCGCATGTGGGTCCTAGGCTTGCTTTCAGTCACAATTCCAGCAGACTTGTGGGTGAAATGCCACTGAACAGTATTCCAATACAACTTTCTCCAACAGTGGAATTAAACCTCCTTGCCCCAGAAAATTTCTTGTCAAATGCGATAAGAAGGTCCCCTGGTGGACGGAGCCCCGCAATCTGTCAGACAGCAAGCTGTTAGGTCAGATGTCGGAAATCGTTCTTAACACAGATGCCAATCTGAAAGGCAGGGTTTGCATTTCCTGGAACCCCTTAATGCAGCTGTGGCCCCTAACTTCCAGCCACCCAGAACTGGAGTTGATTCTCAAGGTCCTTTGAGAGCCAGTTGCTGGGCCAACATGTAAAGATCTTGTCAGACAACAAGATGGCAGTGGCCTATCATGGTCAGGAAAGGAGGACCCAAGAATCTTCAGTTGTTAAAGATCTCTGTGAAAATTTTCCCCTGAACAGAGCAACATATATAGTCACTGACTATGTCATACCTGCCCAGGAACCCAGAACATGACAGTGAACAGGATCAGTAAGGTTTTTTGTAATCACAATGAATTGTCCGAAAGAGCTTTTGAACAGCATTACCCAGGGGTAGATTGCGGAGGGGAAAAAGCTGCATTTTCTCAGGCTGTAGAGGACACAGCTTCCAAATGCAATGAGGGAGCCTTGAGAGTGCACATTGCTGTTCAATATGCACCACTACTGCTGCATAACGACGGCCAGAGCAGAATCCGGAAGTCAAGGTATGCCAACTGCCAGAGTCACCTGGGTGCAAAGCAAAGAGTGGATTAATCATTACGTGTGACCAAATGGTGAGCTGCAATATCGCTGGGATTTGTGAACTGCTGCTTTGGGGATTTATCATCTGCTTCTACAGAGACTGAGCACATCTAGTAGCCTTATTGCTGCCTGCAGGCTTGACTGGGACTATTTTCATGTGCACCGACAGTACAATTGAGCCACAATGCTAGCCAGCTGTAGCGTTAAGGCTAAAGAATGTTCCTTTACAGCTGTTACTCAGAGATTTTCACCTCTTGCTTATGATAAGAGGTATTTCTCAGGGGACATTGTACCATATCCTAGCCATTCCCACAGCGTACACTTTACACTAGCTATAGCATTATTATTTACATTGCAGTTAAGTGTTACATGCAGTGTTTATTGCTGACTTTTCTGATTCATGAGTTAATCCCAGTACAGAATTCTATTCTATATCACCTTGGCATAGTAATTATACTGTCTAGCAGAATATGTTTTGACTTACCTTATGTGTGTTCCTTTATGCTCAAACCACCATTTATTGTAACCCATACCAATACATTGAGTTAATTTACCACTAAATGGTCTTGTACCTATTTAATGGTACTAATTAACAATCAAGTTAAAGGTATCTACACTTGTGCTTGCAGTAACTTTCACTCAACCAGGTGTGTCAGAGGGATTGAGGTTGTTCTTGAAGTTGAGGTGCAGAAAAGAGAACCCAAGTTACCAAGCGGCTCTTTCAGGTGTTGTATTCTAAAAAATGCACATGTCTAAGATCCCTCCATTGCTGCTTCGGTAACCAAATGCCTAGCCCTTGGCCATGTCATTCCTGTTGAATGGTAGAAACAGAGGTAAGATTGGCTTATTCTCCATTTTAGGGGAGATTAAGGGATGAAATGTCTAGCTTTTGGTCAGAAGAATAGCAAGAAAAGAGACTGGAGCGAAAATTTCCCAAGAAAAAGGTTACTAAGAACTTATTTGTGTACTCTTTACTCCTCAATCTTTCCAAATGTATTAATACTCCATAAAAAGAGGTAGGTACAGCAGATGTTAACACGTTTCAGCCATGGCGGCCTTATGAACAAAGCCATCATGGCTGAAACGCGTTAACATCTGCTGTACCTACCTCTTTTTATGGAGTATTAATAAATTTGAAAAGATCGAAGAGTGGGTAAGGAGTTGCGGATCAACTTTTACTGGTTATCGTGTTGGCAGCTGAGCGACTGCTTTTTCTGTACCCGGGGTAGTAGCACCTTTTTGTTGGACTCTTTATTCCTCTCTGGAAGTTTGTAAATGTAGCTAAAGTTAACACCGGGTATAGGTCCACTTTAAAACATGCATACACTTCAAATCTGACCCTTAGATTCTAAGTAGCCTGGTCGGACAGGCTCTGCCCCCTCATTCAACAATACTGCTAACGAGGAGACAGAACTGTGATTGACAGGTGTGGTCTCTGGCAGCAGGAGCTGCTCTGGTTATTATCTGCTAAAAAAAACAAATCACATAGCCTTCTGTGCTGTGTGTCTATTATAAGCTGTTTTTATACATACACAGCTCAGGTGATGGATTACACAGCTCTGGAGTGCTGAGTGATCGTTCAGTTTTATGAATGAGCGATCAGCTCTGCTGGTCTGTGATATATACTACACAAGTCCAACATTGATGACTGTTCATGCATAAAAGTGAAAGCTTGGCCAGGTTGTGTATGTGTAAAAGCAGCCGCTTATAGACACACAGAGCTGCAGCTCTGAGTGATCTATCACTATATTATGAGTGAACGATCGGCATTGCTCATTTAGGCTGGGGTCATATTGGTATGACATGACAGTTGTACGACTGTGGATCCGGCTTCACCCTGCGATTTGAAGTCCAACATCCGCCCGACTTCATGAACGGGGATCCGACTTTGATCCCGACAATGCCAGGCACTTTGTGAATCTTTAGGGGAAACTCCACGCCAAATTTAAAAAAAAAAAAGCTGCATGGGTTCCCCCTCCAAGACCATACCAGACCCTTATCCGAGCACGCAGCCTGGCACGTCAGGAAAGGGGGAGATTGAGTGAGCGCCCCCCCTCCTGAACCATACCAGGCCACATGCCCTCAACATGGGGGGTCCTGCACCCCCCCACCCCAAAGCACCTTGTCCCCTTGTTGGTGGGGTAGCAGTACAACATTTCTTGCTACTTGATCCCATGCTTAATACCAGACAGGCCTCCTTTATTCTGGATGCTACTTCATTTTGTTTAACCCATAATTATTTTCTTTTTGAAGGACAATTCTACCTGCAGACCCATGGCACAGCTATGGGAGCCAATTTTGCTCCCTCCTATGCGAATCTGACCATGGGTCTGTGGGAGAACCAGTACATTTGGAACAACAACCCCTTTGCCCAACACATTATATTTTTTGGCCGTTATATCGATAACATCGTCATCATCTGGGATGGCTCCCCATCACTGGTGGATGATTTTGTCATTCACTGTAACAATAATGACCTTGGTCTTTCCTTTACCTCTGTTTGGAGTAAGAACAGCCTACCCTTTCTTGACCTTGAGCTAAGCTATGAAGACAATAGAATATTTTCCCATAATTACACTAAGGCAACTGCAGGGAACTCCTACCTGCATTATGACAGCTGTCATCACCCCTTGTGAGTAAATAATATCCAGAAAGGACAGTTTTGCAGGCTTAGGCAAAATTGCACTAGAGATTGTGATTACATCTCCCAAAGTGCACATCTTAAAGATAAGTTTGCTGAAAAGGGCTACCCCCCAAAACTGATAGAAGAGGCTTTTCATTCCTTCCTTTTGGGAAAGAAACCCAGGGCCAAAAAATTTTCAGAAGGGCAGGTGGCACGTTTCATTACAGGATTCCACAATCAATACAAAAAAATGGAACACATTCTCAGTAAACACTGGAACATCCTGAAGCAGGACCCTCATTTGAGTGACACTTTACCCCGCAAACCTAAGGTCACCTATAAGAGGGCCCCCACTCTCAAAAAAAAAAATAGCTCCCAGCAAGCTAAGACCTATAAAGAAAGATCATCCCCTTTGCCTCATTCCACTTAAAGGGATGTATCGGTGCAACAAACCCCGGTGCAAGACCTGTCATTTTGTCAATCACGGACAAAAGAGCTTTACCCATAAGGGTAGGGTTTTTATGTTTGATAACTTTCATAACTGCTCTAGTGATTATGTGGTCTATTGCCTCATATGCCCTTGCCAGATGTTATATGTCGGTCGCACAATCCTTCTGTTAAGGCGACGGTTTGGGAGGCACCGCCGCCTTGTCGAATTGGGCAGCGACAAACATAGCGTACCACGTCATTTTCTGGAACACCATGCCCGGTCTACAGTGGGCCTTCAGGTTTGGGTCATTGAGTCCATACCTAGGGGCTCCTCCGAAGCAGAACGTTTCTCGCGACTGTGTGAACATGAAAAGTTCTGGATATATACCTTGGACACACTTGCCCCTAATGGCTTAAGCGAGGAACTCGAGATTAACACTATCTTATAATCCCTTGTTGCATATTCTCTTCTGAGCACACTTGACAATTCCCATTTCAGTTCCCTCCTTATCATTATATATAATATATCAATTGCCCTTTTATATTTCTCCTATATGTTGATGTTTCATATATGGTGAATAGGGATGAGCCGAACACCCCCCTGTTCGGTTCGCACCAGAACATGTGAACAGGAAAAAAGTTCGTTGGAACACACGAACACCGTTAAAGTCTATGGAACACGAACATGAATAATAAAAAAGTGCTAATTTTAAAGGCTAATATGCAAGTTATTGTCATAAAAAGTGTTTGGGGACCTGGGTCCTGCCCCAGGGGACATGGATCAATGCAAAAAAAAGTTTTAAAAATGGCCGTTTTTTCAGGATCAGTGATTTTAATAATGTTTAAAGTCAAACAATAAAAGTGTAATATCCCTTTAAATTTCGTACCTGGGGGGTGTCTATAGTATGCCTGTAAAGGGGCGCATGTTTCCCATGTTTAGAACAGTCTGACAGCAAAATGACATTTTGAAGGAAAAAACCCATTTAAAACTACCCGCGTCTATTGCATTGCCGACAATACACATAGAAGTTCATTGATAAAGACGGCATGGGAATTCCCCAAAGGAATTTTTAAAAGGGTCTGGTATGGAATTTAGGGGGAACCTCACGTCATTTTTAAAAAAAATTTTGGGTGGGGTTCCCCTTAATATCTCTACCAGACCTGAAGGGCCTGGTATGGAATTTAGGGGGACTCCCACGTCATTTTTTTTTTTTTAATTTTGGTTCGGGGTTCCCCTTTGGGGAATTTCTATGCCGTTTTTATCAATGAACTTCTATGTGTATTGTCGGCAATGCAATAGCCGCGGGTAGTTTTAAATGGGTTTTTTCCTTCAAAATGTCATTTTGCTGTCAGACTGTTCTAAACACAGGAAACATGCGCCCCTTTACAGCTAAACACAGGAAACATGCGCCCCTTTACAGGCATACTATAGACACCCCCCAGCTACAAAATTTAAAGGGATATTACACTTTTATTGTTTGACTTTAAGCATTATTAAAATCACTGCTCCTGAAAAAACGGCCGTTTTTAAAACTTTTTTTTGCATTGATCCATGTCCCCTGGGGCAGGACCCAGGTCCCCAAACACTTTTTATGACAATAACTTGCATATTAGCCTTTAAAATTAGCACTTTTGATTTCTCCCATAGACTTTTAAAGGGTGTTCCGCGGCATTCGAATTTGCCGCGAACACCCCAAATTGTTCGCTGTTCGGCGAACTTGTGAACAGCCAATGTTCGAGTCGAACATGAGTTCGACTCGAACTCGAAGCTCATCCCTAATGGTGAATGTGGGTATGTGTACACCTACATATCAGAGGCGGGGGACTCGAGTCACACTCGAGTCACCTGTTTGAGGACTTGCGACTTGCTTGACAAAATTAAATAAATGACTCGACTTGACTTTGACTTGTCACTAATGACTTGCGACTTGACTTTGACTTGGGCTATTTGACTTGCAATGACTTGCAATGACTTGGCACCACCAGTTCTGTGTCTTGGCCTAGGCAAAAGCCGCCCCCCCCCCCCCACAAAAGAAAGTTCCCCCGAGCTTCGGGGTAGATCAGTATTTTGACTTAATTTGTGACTTGACCAAAATAAATGACTTGACTTGACTTGCTTGACTTCTAGCAGGGACTCGACTTGACTTGCTTGCTTTTCGCCACAGTAACTTGGGACTTGCTTATGACTTGAAGGTTAAGACTTGAGACTTGCTTGTGACTTGCACATGTGTGACTTACTCCCATCACTGCTACATATATTGAATTTACTCTAAGATTATTACCACTCATAAATTCACGTTGTGCACCCAGGTTCCTGTTGGAGGTTTGGTTTTTATCCAAAATTTCTTCACTGGTCATCTCCGTTATATAGTGTATTATTCAATAATTATTATATGTTGTACTACTATTTTACGTTATTTTCATAATTAATTGTTATTATTTTTTTTTTTTTCACACATATTCTTATTTTTATTATCATTCTCACATATTATCCTTATTACCATTAATCTTGTATTGTTATTATGATTTAGATTTCTCCTTATATTATTGTTTACAACATGTTTATCAATGTTATATGTTTTTTTGGGAAGGTCAGTGAATTTCCATTTATATTTTTATATTTTTACTATTAATTTTATTATTACTGTTATTCTATTTTAATTTCCATTCTCACCGCCATGTTCTTAATCTCGATTGTACATTTATATCCCTTTGTAGATAATTGTTATTATCACATTTTTTAACGCTTAGATTCTTTAATGCCACACATAGAGCTCTCTTGTTTCAGCCACCAGTGCGTTGTCTTGCAGCCGGCGCATGCAAATATAAGCTTCCCCATCTATTTCCTATCACTACACTTGAGAAAGGGGCACGCATGCGCCCCACGGCCGCTGCACATGCTCTGAAACGCGTTGTGTTTCCATCCATCCGGCTGATGTCATACGCTGATTCAGCGAGCTGTCCTCTCCTTCCCTGCATGAGTGGTGGTTCCCATCCCGATTCTCTGCCCTTGTTCGCAGCCACGGAATACCAGCATCTCCCCAGCTTGTGCTCCACCTGCAGCCTGTTTTAAGTCATTGACTCACAGAGAGCATTGTTCCTTGCTGACATGTAAGTGGCTATTATTTCTGTTACCTCACTGAATAAAGCAATCTTAACTAGAGGCGCTACTCTCTCTCTCTTTTTCACACAAGCTCCCAATGTCGGAGCATATGTCGTACAAGTGTGAACCCGGGCTCATTCATGATGGAAAAAAAAAGCACTCAGAGGCTCACTATCTGTGGCTGCTTTTACTTCATACAGGGCACTGGCAGATATTTTACACAAAGCAAAAGCTCTAGGTAATATTTTACTAGTATAAATGAACAAGTGGTGCTGAATATTCATAATAGTGACAGATCACTCAGTTTAGAAAGGGATTGGGGCTCTGTGGTGGCTCTACCTCCTTCCACAGGAATGCATATAATGTGGGCTTCAGAAGAGGGTGGAGCTACAGTTAGTATTAAAAAGTGTGTTTTGGGGACAATAGGGCTACTAATCAAAAAAGTGGCAAGTGCTATATGCACTTAGTCTTCCAGGGGGTTATAAAAAATGTATTTAAAAAAATGGTGATAATAGTTCTGTAAACGATTAAAGGCTTTAATGACAACTGTTTTCTTATTGCTAAATCTTTGGTGTGACTTATGTTTTATGTTCTGTTGCAGATTCCAAGCATACGTATACTTTGCTTCTGCTTTTCAAGCAATCTCATGTGGCATTCACTATCTGGCTTCTGTGTTCATTGCTGTTACACCAAAATTTTTCTGCAGACCTCCAGGAAATGCCAGTCTGATATTATTCCATAATGACTCTTTCTCTGAGTTCCGTGAAGTTTGGGATCTGTGGACATCACCAAATGATTATCTTATTGTCCAACAGGAAGATGGGGACATCTGGGAACTGCAGCATTGTAGCAGATTTAAACGTGAAAATAACGTAGATCTGATGTACAAGTCTGATGGAAATAAGACTCTCTTTTCCTGTAATGATGGATTTCATTATGATCTTACTAATTTGGATAGTAGCATAGTGACTGATTGGGATTTGGTTTGTGACCATGAATGGTTTGCTAAATTAGTTCAACCTACCTTCATGCTTGGAGTGCTCATCGGAGCAGTATTCTTTGGTGACATTGCAGACAGGTACAGTACATGCATGCAAAGAAAACAATTCTTGTAAAAGTCTCATCATCATGTTACCTACTAGAAGCGGCTGTGGGATGGCTAACCTGGCTCTAGCCTATGCCCCTGAGCTAAAACTAGTTGCAGATTCCCAGACTAGAAAGTACAGGGTCAACCAAAATAACCGGAGCTGCATATAAATTCTTTTTCAATAAGCAGGTTCACCTACTAATATACTAGAAGGTTACCACTACTCACATACGGTAGCACAGACCTAGCTATCTGGCACTATGCATGTGAGATAACAATAGGACAGAGATACGTCTGTCACAAAGCTTTAGATGCACAATCAAGAAGCTACGGTTAAACTATTAGAACATAGGGGTACTTGCCTAATAATCTCTACTTCTGGTCTAGGTGAAAATACAGCAGCAGTAGCAGACCCTGTGTATATAAGGTCATGTTGTTCAGTTAACTCCCTCTCCACTTCCTTGTTCTGGACTTTCTGACCCAGACACACAGAGACAGTAAGTGATGTACATAAGTAATTTCTTTGAATTTTAAGCAGCAGAGCTACTTACACACAGTAGAGGGCAGCATATCGCTGCAGCAGGCTAATTCCCACTTGCCACTTTTGTTGTGTGATTTTCACGCGATTTCTCATGTACTTCAGCGAGCTGCCCTATGCACGTTTCTCACCCAAAAATAAATACTACTTGTTTTTGGCCACAAGTTTAGCTCAATTTGTAAGAGCTTGTTTTGATGTGATTGCCGTATTATTCTGACGCATGCCCATGGAGGCAGGGTAGCACTGCATTTGGGGTGTCATAAAGAATATTGGCACTCAAATATTCATTGCACATTTTGCCGTGATTTGAAACCGCAAGAAGAATCATTGTGATTCTGCCCACAATTCCAAATCGCTTAATATGAACAGGGCATTAACTGTAATACCAAACGACACTATATTACCAAAAGTATTGGGACACCTACCTTTACACACACATGAACTTTAATGGCAACCCAGTCTTAGTCAGTAGGGTTCAATATTGAGTTGGCTCACCCTTTACAGCTATAACAGCTTCAACTCTTCTGGGAAGGCTGTCCACAAGGTTTAGGAGTGTGTCTATGGGAATGTGTGACCATTCTTCCAGAAGTGCATTTGTGAGGTCAGGCACTGATGTTGGATGAGAAGGCCTGACTCGCAGTCTCCGCTCTAATTCATCTCAAAGGTATTTTATCGGGTTGAGGACAGGACCAAAATCATTTGGCGGAGGGGGGATTATGGTGTGGGTTTGTTCTTCAGGGGTTGGGCATAGCCCCTTAGTTCCAGTGAAGGGAGCTATTAAGGCATCAGCATACCAAGACATTTTGGGCAATTTCATGCTCCCAACTTTGTGGGAACATTTTGGGGATGGCCCCTTCCTGTTCCAACATGGCTGCGCACCAGTACACAATTCAAATAATGCTGAGGGCAGGATCACCTTGAATTAGCTATTCAAACTCTCAACAGCGCTAAGAATGTAGTCAAAAAGATAACACAGATATGGGAGCATGGTCAAACTCACCCCACAAAATGCCAACTGCAGTGTTTACCAACTATGTAAATGCTCACACTATCTTCTGACCAAGCAACCTGTAGCAGGTCATTGTATTATTACTCTTACAATTGTAGATCTTACAATCATGTTACTTCAAGCTGATCAGAATGTTTAGTTATCCAGAACCATAAACTCAGTAACTGTGGTGTAAAGGTATATCTATTACAGAAGACATTTCAAAGGATTACCATGCACAGGAAACACACTATTTTGCAACCCCAGTGTCATAGGCGAGGATATGAATAAGGCCAGATAGCTTAACTCGCTTTCCTATCAAAGCACAACAAAGTCCTTTAACTTTCTTAACTTGATTTGTGAAATAACAGCAGAGAGTATGTAGATGAGTTTGTAGATGTCGCAGGGTGTTAGGAGAGAGATTCTCTATGTTGAGTGCTTATCCAGGGAAGGAGGTAAAAAACAGAATGCTTATTGCAAGGTTTGCCAGCTTGTACATACAGAGCCTTCCATGAGTGAAAAAGACCAAGGGTCTAGGCCAGGGATATGCTGCATATCCCTTCTAGGCTAAACAGGAAAAGGAACAGGGAGGGACTAACGAATGAATTTAGACAGGGAGAGTGGGCTAATCCATTCTCTCTACCAGAGAATTGAAAGGATACTGTGGCAATCAGACTCTAGTTGACCAGAAAAGTAAATACTGCAAAAAGAGAGACAGGGCAAACAATCTAGGGACTCTTGTTCCATGATACACACACACAGGCTTTAGACATTGAGTAACCACTAGAGTGATCCTAAAGTGGCAGCTTAATGTAATACAAAAATTCAAATAATCATGAAAGTAATAATATTAAAAATGACATTTGTATAACAGTGTAATTTTGAGCCTACAGTGAAATGGAACATGGTGTCTAAACACAAGAGATGACTTCATAAAAGGCTGACATAAATGCGTGTTAGGCACAGTATATGGACCTTATATGCTTGGAAACTCAGGTACTTTATCCTGTAGCCAGCTCTATTATTAAACCAGAGTTCTAAGCAAACATTTAAATACAACTTAAATATGTAACTCAATGTGACTTAATATCAGCCTCCTATAGTCCCTAGCATTGTAATACTTACAGAGGGACCATTGGTACTCCAAACCAATCAGGGCTTTGCTTTGAACATTTCAAGCATTTCAAATTTGGAAAAGAGAAAACTTGAATTGAAGATCTATTGCAGGACATTGTAGTACAAAGTGGGGGTGCCTAATCTGATGTGGTTGTAAACCCACTTTTTGGACTTCTACCTATAGGTAAACCTAGAATAAGGCTTACCTATAGGTAGTGGAAATATCTCCTAAACGTGCGCCGTTTAGGAGATATTTCACTTGTAGTCCGCTGAAAATTCCAACGGCGCATGCGCAGGGAAGAAACAAAACTAAGTGCCGTTTCTTCCCTAGCCTGTGCCATTAATCGCGGCTCCCGTGCGCATGCGCGGGAGTGAAGTCACGTGGCTTCGGCGAATCACAGAGCCAGAGTCCGCGGCCCGGAGGGAAGAGGGGCCAGAAGATGGGCACTGCCTACACAGGGGACATCGTTGGATTCTTTTGAAGGTAAGTGGCACATAACGGGCTAGTATGCGAGGCATACTAGCCCATTATGCTTTTCATTTGCAGACTTTGCAGCGAGCAAAAGAGGAAGTAAAACCCATCAGGGTTTACTTCCTCTTTAAAGGGGAAAGGTTTAAATCATATCAAATACAGAATGTTTGTACATGGCATCACTGCAATAGTAGTGCAGTAATGCCATGCTATAGTGCTTATTCTGTTGTTTCCCATAACCAGTAGCGCCTCCCATAGTTCTTCAGATCTGTTTAGTAGTCTCCTCATTTTCATTAATGCTCACCAAGCTTGGTTTTACCCCACCATAGTGACTCCTCACCCATTATTGCTCCCCTTAATGGCTCAAAACATCAGTAGTACATCATGATTAATACTGCCCTGATTGTCAGCAGTGCCTTGCATAGTGTGGCCATGCTCAGAACTGCCACCCTATAGTGTCTTCACATTAATCACTGCCACCATTCTCAGTATTAGCCTGCCAATTCTCTTGGGTGCACCTTATAGCATTCCCATGCTCAGTAGTGCCCCAGTGTTCCTCAGTCCTGTGCAATGAGGTTCCTATAAAAAGGTCATGTTCAAACTTGAGCATTTTGTAGCTTGCAGCTCAAAAACACTTAACAAGCAAAAACCTATTGTGTTCAATAGTCCTTGTTCATATATGAGCATCCTGTTGCTTGTAGCAAAACACCTGTCAGTGTACATGAGTACATGAGCTACTTTTCAGGCAGAATTGAGCATTTTTGGAAATGCCTAAAAAGCTTTTTTTCAAGTGTTTTGTTGCTCGTTTTCTGCTAAAACAGCAGTTCTTCGCCCCTTTTTCAGCAACACTCCACACCTTTTTTGTTGAAAAATGCCTAAAAAACACTTGACAAAAGCAGCAGAAACATGCAAATCTGCTCTCAAAACACCTGTAAACTAGCCTAAGAAAACACAGGGAGTCACACAAAAATACAGCTGGGTGCAGTATCCACTCTCAGATAAGATCCTCTTGATGCACTCCTGCCTTGGGCCAAAGTGAGTCACTGGGTCTCTTTCTGATTGGCTGAATCAGCTAAAGCCAGGGTTGGCTTCCAAAAACAAAGAAGGCTCTTAAAATAATAATAAAATTATACTAAGCTTACTAAAACGGTGCCAACTAGCACAACAGAAGTTTTGTCCATAGGGTTTTTACAATAGTACTCAATCATGGGACATTTCCTTGGAATCCAAAACAGTTAGGTAGGCCTTAATATGTATTTCCACTTTTGCAGCCACATTGTTATAATACCTACTTTGAGTTTGTTACATATCATAACTTTAACTTATTGTAAACCTTTTTTTTTGTTTAATAATAAACGGGTCATACTTACCTGTTCTGTACAATGGTTTTAAACAGAGCAGCCCTGGTCTTCCTTTTCTGGGGTCCCCCCCCCCCACCGGCATGTCTGACACCACCTCTTTGATGAGTGCCCCCATAGGAAGCGGCTTTCTATGGGGGCACTCGTACGAGCTCAATCCCAAGCTGCGCTGCCTGTGTCTATAGACAAAGACAGTGCAGTTCAGTCCCGCTTCCTCCTGACTGATTGACAGCAGCAAGAGCAATGGCTCCCATTGCTGCCTTTCTGTCCTGTAAGAAGGAAGAGAGAGAGCCTCACACACAGCACAGATCAATAACGGGTTCAGGTGAGTATAAGGGAGTGGGTTTGGCTGAGGGAAATCCTATGCACAGAAGATTTTTTTACCTTAACGCAGAAAATTATTATTATTATTATTATTATTATACAGGATTTATATAGCGCCGACAGTTTACGCAGCGCTTTACAACATTAGGGCAGACAATACAAGTACAATACAATTCAATACAGGAGGAATCAGAGGGCCCTGCTCGTTAGAGCTTACAATCTAGGAGTGAGGGTCAAGTTATACAAAAGGGTAATAGCTGTGGGGGATGAGCTAATGGAGAAAATAGTGCAGTTATTAGATGGAGGCAGGATAGGCTTCTCTGAAGAGGAATGTTTTAAGGGATCGCCTAAAAGTGGATAAATTTGGAGACAGTCTGACAGATTGGGGTAGGGAATTCCAGAGGATGGGCGAGGCTCGGGAGAAGTTCCGGAGGCGGATATGGGAGGAGGTGATGAGGGAGCTAGAGAGCAGGAGGTCTTGGGAGGAACGGAGATGGCGATTAGGTTGGTATTTTGAGACTAGGTTAGTGATGTAGCTGGGGGCAGAGTTGTGGATGGCTTTGTAACTTATTGTTAGTATTTTGAATTTAATTTGTTGGGCGAGTGGTAGCCAATGGAGGGATTGGCAGAGAGGGGTAGCAGACACTGAGCGGTTTGCAAGGTGGATAAGTCTGGCAGCAGCATTCATGATGGACTGCAGGGAGGATAGTCTGTTTAAAGGTAAGCCAATGAGGAGTGAGTTGCAGTAGTCAAGGCGAGAGATAACCAGGGAGTGAATCAGGAGCTTTGTGGTTTCATTGGTTAGAAAGGGACGTAGTTTAGAGATGTTGCGGAGGTTGAGGCGGCAAGCTTTGGAAAGTGATTGGATGTGGGGCTGAAAGGAGAGTTCAGAATTCAGGATAACACCTAGCACCCTAACATGTGGGGACGGGTGGATGGTTGTGCCATTGCTCTTGACAGAGAAGTCAAGGAAAGAGGCACGTTGGGGAGGAAATATTATAAGCTCAGTTTTGGACAAGTTGAGTTTGAGGAAGTGGTGTGACATCCATACAGATATGTCGGTTAGTAAGTTAGTGATGCGTGAAAAGACTGATGGAGTGAGTTGAGGGGTGGAGAGATAGATTTGCGTGTCATCAGCATAGAAATGATATTGAAAGCCATGAGAGGCTATCAGCTGACCCAGGGAAGAGGTGTAGATTGAAAATAAAAGTTGTCCAAGAACGGAACCTTGGGGGACCCCAACAGAGAAGGGAAGAGCAGTGGAGGAAGTAGAATTGTAAGTGACACTGAAGGTGCGTTGGGATAGGTAGGATGAGAGCCACTGAAGAGCGCAGTCACGGAGATCGAGGGAGTAAAGTTTTTTGAGGAGGAGGGGGTGGTCAACCATGTCAAAGGCAGCTGAAAGATCCAGAAGTAGGAGTACAGAATAGTGTCCATTGGTTTTTGCAGTTAGTAGGTCATTTGTGGGTTTTAAAAGAGCAGTTTCTGTGGAGTGTTGAGGGCGGAATCCAGATTGAAGGGGATCAAGAAGGTTGTTTTTAATGAGGTGGTCACTCAGTTGGTTGTAAACCAGGCGTTCAAGGAGTTTAGAGGAAAAGGGGAGCAAGGAGATAGGGCATAGGTTGTTAAGATTGGTAGGGTCCAAGGACGGCTTTTTGAGTATGGGGGTGACCAGTGCATGTTTTAGAGCGTCTGGGAAGATGCCAGAGGTGAGGGAGAGATTGAAGATGTGGGTTAGAGAGAGTAGGATGGGGTCAGAGGGTGACCGTAGCATTTGAGAGGGAATAGGGTCCAGGGGACAGGTGGTTAGGTGGGCGATAGAAAGGAGTTTAGCAACTTCATCTGTAGTAGCAGATTTGAATAGGGGGAGTGTCAGTTGTACCTGTTGACATGGGGTCTTAGCTGGGGGAGATACCTGTAGAATGGAGATTTCATCACGGATTGTATCAATCTTGTTTTTGAAGTGATTAGCAATCTCCTGGGCAGTGAGTGAGTCAGTGGGTGAATGCATTATTGTTAAAAAAAGCCCACCCAGGTGTGTGACAATATTGAATGAAAATTTGCTATTGTCTTCCTGATTCTCCTCCCAGCCAATCAGGAAGCAGGTCCTGAGACCTGTCACCCGATTGCCTATTGGCCTTGATCCAATGATGTGCACAAGAACTGTGGTTTTCTCAGCTCTCCCTCTCCTCATTGGACAAAGATGCTGCAGCGGGAGCCATTGGCTGCTTTCAATCACAGCCAGTAAGCACAGCAGAGCATATTGACACAGCCCCAAATGATCCACAATGGCTCAATATTAATATTGTCCAGTAATATTAAGACAGAATAAAGGTGAGCAAAGCACTTGGATTGGGTGGTATACACCCACAGGTCCTAAAAGCATTGAGCTCTGTCATTTCAAAGCCATTAATTCTAATTTTTTTGTACTCTTTAATGACTTGAAAAGTACCACTCGACTGGCGTAAGGCCAACGTAGTGCCTGTTTTTAAAAAGGGGTCAAAGTCTTTATCAAGTAACTATAGACCTGTTAGTTTAACTTCTATAGTCGGGAAGATACTGGAGAGTTCAATAAAAGACCACATAGATAAGTTCTTGCTGGAAAAAAATATTTTAAGCAACAGGCAGCATGTAAGCCAAATCTGATTTCTTTTTGTAAGGAGGTGAACAAAACCTTGGACAGAAGGATGGTTGTGCATGTAGTATACTTGGATTTTGCAAAAGTGTTTGACACAGTTCCCTGCACACGGCTATTGTTTAACCCCTTGTCGACCGGCTCACGCCGCTATACGTTGGCAGGAGGGCACGTACAGGCATATTAACATAGCTGTATGTTGCCCTTTAAGGAGCTCCGTGAGTGTGATCGTGGGTCCCGCAGACTTGATGTCTGCGGGGATACCCGCGATCGTCTCATGGAGAGGAAGAACGGGGAAATGCTGATGTAAACAAGCATTTCCCCATTCTTCCTAGTGACAGGAAACTGATCACAGCTCCCTGTGATCGGGAGCGGTGATCAGTGTCATGTCACACGTAGCCTATCCCCCCCACAGTTAGAATCACTCCCTAGGACACACTTAACCCCTGCAGCGCCCCCTACTGGTTAACCCCTTTACTGCCAGTCACATTTACACAGTAATCAGTGCATTTTTAATTGCACTGATCGTTGTACAAATGTGAATGATCCCAAAAGTGTCTGATCTGTCCACCATAATGTCGCAGTCACGATAAAAATCGCAGATCGCCACCATTACTAGTAAAAAAAAAAATTATAAAAATGCCATAAAACTATCCCCTATTCTTTAGACGCTATAACTTTTGCGCAAACCAATCAATAAACACTTATTTTTGGTAAAATAAAATCGCAATATGTAGAAGAATATGTATCAGCCTAAACTGAGGAAAAAAATATGTTTTTTGTATATTTTTTGGGGATATTTATTAAAGCAAAAAGTAAAAAATATAGTTTTTTTTTTTTAAATTGTTGTGTTTTTTTGTTTATAGCGTAAAAAATAAAAAAAGCAGAGGTGATCAAATAACACCAAAAGAAAGCTCTATTTGTTGGGAAAAAAGGACGTCAATTTTGTTTGAGAACCACGTTGCACGACCGTGCAATTGTCAGTTAAAGCGACGCAGTGCCGAATCGCAAAAAACGCTCTGGTCTTTGGCCAGCCAAATGGTCCGAGGCTGAAGTGGTTAAGGTAGTCTACAGGCTTGGAAAAATCAGTTTGTAAAAAGATAAAAAACATATTCAGAGGGTAGTGGTTAATTATTCATACGCTGAGTGGTCTAGGATTGTTAGTGGTGTACTCCAAGGTTCAGTGTTGTAACCTTTACTTTTTAATATACGTATAAATGATATAGGGTCTGGGATTACAAGTACCATTTCAGTCTTTGCAGATGACACCAAGCTATGCAGAGGAAAAACATCCTTACAGGATGTCTCCAATTTACCAGCTGACCTCAATACACTGTTTAATTGGGCAACTATAGTGCCTTAAAGAAGTATTCATACCCCTTGAAATTTTCCACATTTTGTCATGTTACAACCAAAAATGTAAATGTATTTTATTGGAATTTTCTGTGATAGACCAACACAAAGTGGCACATAATTGTGAAGTGGAAAGAAAATCATAAATGGTTTTCCATTTTTTTTTACAAATAAATATCTGAAAAGTGTGGCATGCATTAGTATTCAGCCCCCTTTATTCTGATACCCCTAACTAAAATCTAATTGCCTTCAGAAGTCACCTAATTAGTAAACAGAGTCCACCTGTGTGTAAATTAATCTCAGTATGAATACAGCTGTCCTGTGAAGCCCTCAGAGGTTTGTTAGATAACCTTAGTGAACAAGCAGCATCATGAAGGTCAAGGAACACACCAGGCAGGTCAGGGATAAAGTTGTGGAGAAATTTAAAGCAGGGTTATGTTATAAATAAAATATCCCAAGCTTTGAACATCTCATGGAGCACTGCTCAATCTATCATCCAAAAATGGACACTGTGCTGCCCCAAAGAGGCATGGAATTTATATAGATTGTTCCTTAACCATTTTCTATGGACTTTTATATTTAGTTCACATGCTGCCATCCAGTAACCTTTTGTGGTAATGCACTGGTTTTCTTATGTTCTTTTTCCCTTATGTTATGTATGACACACTTCCTTTGTATGTAATGCTCCACCCTTCTTCCTGTTATTGTACTTCCTGTGTCATGGATGCAGCTACAAGCCACATGTAGCAGGGCGCATGTATTCTGCATAGTAAGCTACAGACAATATCATCTTTAGACCGCATAAATACCACAACCTATTCATCTGTTTGTAGCCCATCATCTGCTGTAACCTGATGTTCAGAATAAAAGCACCTTTGTGGATGCAATCAGTATTTGGCGAGTTCAAGCTATCTGATGAGGATTGTCCTCAGTGATTATATCTTATACAGGCCAGGCATAGAAGTCTCACAAGGGATAAATTGCTTCACAACAATCGGAGTCAGAATAGTCAAAAGATGTATAGAATTCCCACAGCCTGCTGTGTATATATGTGCGCCTGATCTGCAATCAAGCTTAGTGCCATCAGCCATCTTGTGAAGCACATGGTTGCACGAGTTTACTGCACCTCATGTGAATGTTAAAAACGGTTTCTCTACATTGAACTGTGTTACCCCACCTGTCTAAGCTGCTGTTCGTCTTCTTAAAGAGATAGTACCATTTCTTGCAAAACATGAAAAATGTCTAGACAAGACTCTGAGCCCCCCTTTGGGGCTGAGCCAATGCAGATTCATCATGCCTCTGAACCCGCAGGGAGCAGATTCTACAGATATTGCCAAACAGAGTGTAAGACCCAAACGTACAATAACACCTACACAGAAACTCAGAGAAAACTATGAAGCCACTAGAGATGAGTTCTCCAGCAATCTGTCAGACTTATGGGACAGAACATTACACTGCATGTCAGGTTTGTCACACTTTAATGATCAACCAGCTGAACTAAGAGACTCTATAGATCGCTTATCTGCCACGTATGAATGCTACCAGCGGCTGATTGCAAAATACACAGCTTTCTTGCAGGACTGTAATATAGAGGACTCTTCTGCAGAACTGACCAGAGCTGATGCATTAAACCAACAAAGAGATCTCTTAGTGCAAAATGCCCAGTGTAAGGCAGAACTCCGCATTGCTCAACTGCAGGAGACCAGAACTCACAGATCCACAACAACCAAGCACACTGCACGTTCTTCTAGATCCTCTCGCTCCAGAAGTTCAACATTAAGCGACAAGCTAACAGAGGCTCATGCAAGTCTGGAAGCAAATAAAGTTCAAAGCTCCTTTACCAGAAAAGAAGCAGAAATAGAAACAAAAAAGGCAAAGATGGAAGCTCAACAAGCAGAGGCAGATTCCCAATTAGAAACACAAAAGGTAAGGATGGAAGCTCAACAAGCAGAGGCAGATTCCCAATTAAAGACACAAAAGACAAGGATGAAAGCTCAACAAGCAGAGGCAGATACCCAATTAAAGATTTTGCAAATGGAAAAGGAGGAAGCAGTTGCCCTAGCAAGGCTGAGAGTCCTTGAACAAGCGATGGGAGAAAGTGCTAATTCAGACTGGTCCATCCCAGCGGAACTGCAAGACGCAGTTAAACGCACCAGTGAATATGTACTAAAGCATAATGTTTGCAATGATACAGAGTTATCTCCTTTATGTCTTACTCAACACTGTTCTGACTCTCAGAGATCACAGAGATCTCTCAGCTCCAAATGCCTGAGCCTCTTCAAGTCCACAACACAAGTGCATCTATGCAGCAAACCACATCACCTCTTGCTGACAAGGTAACTTCCAGTGCTAAGCCGCAGCTCAAGCCACAGCCAGCACAAGCCTTAGGGACTACACCACAGTTAAACGCTCCTGCAACATCATTTCATCCTGGTAGACCTCACCCTACTTCACCAAAGAACTTTCACACCCGAGGAGGTTCCACAAATTACTTTGGCACCGAAGAGTGAGAGATCAGACTTGAATGACTTTGCCAGATATATGGTACGCCATGAGCTCATCAACACTACCCTCTCAAAGTTTGTCGACTGTCCGGAGAGCTACAGGGCCTGGAGATCAACCTTCAAAGCTGCCATTGCTGTTCTCAACCTTACTACAAAGGAGGAACTTGATTTGCTCATAAAGTGGCTGGGGCCAGAATCTGCAGATCGTGTTAAAAGACTGAGAACAGTGCATGTTGACCACCCAGATGTAGGTCTTGTTGCTGCATGGGCAAGACTTGAGCAAGCCTATGGTAGCTCTGAAGCCATAGAAAGCGCTCTATTCAAGAGACTGCAAAACTTCCCAAATATAGGGAACAAAGACTATTGCAAGCTCCAAGATCTGAGTGATCTCCTCATGGAGCTGTACAGGGGGTCCCCGGGTTACGAACAAGATAGGGACTGTAGGTTTGTTCTTAAGTCGAATTTGTTTGTAAGTCGGAACAGTACCTTTTTTTCAGTGCAAATCCAGTCTTTTATTTATTTTTGTATAATTTTCTTATTTTTAATATTATTTTTCTTATTCTTTACTTTTTTGATTACTTTTTTTTATTTTATTAATTTAATTATTACTGTATTTCTTATTTTTTTATTTTTATCAATTTTTTTTCATTTAAACTTTATTGCTATCACACAGGAGAAAACAATTCCCTGTGTGATAGCAATTGGAGGTGACAGGTTCTCTTTATTGACCCTGTCACCTCCAAAACAGGAGTCCCAGCACTGTGCTAGATTTCCACAGCACAGCTCTCCCTTCTGTTTACATGGCAGCAGGGACAGGAGACACCAGAGAGAGGGGAGCTGATGTGTGATGGCACAGCAGGGAGATGGATGGATGGTGACAGCAGCAGTGTCTGTGATCCGAGTCTGGGCAGGCCGGCCGGCTGGCCGGCCGGCCGCAGTGCACCTCTGCGGGGCAGCGGCGCAGGAAAGACCGGGGATCCTGGAGGCTTCACTAGGCCGCACTAGGCCGCGGCCACGACGGGCAGTTTTAGCGGCCTGGCAGGCCACCGGACCGTACCAGGCCTGTGGATGGGCAGGCAGCATGACGAGGGGGGCCCGCAGCCAGGCCAGGAACGGAGGAACGGCTCAGTCAAGCAAGGAGAGGAAGATTCGGCCGGCAGTGACGTCATTCGGGCCCCGTTCGTAAGTAGGAGTTGTTCGCAACTCGGATGTTCATAAGTCGGGGACCCCCTGTAGTTGGCAAAGACAAACCCATGGCTCATGGTGTCAATCCAGTGGTGCCTAAACTGCCATACGACCTGCAAGAAAAATGGGCACAACAGGGCTTAAGGTACAAAAGAGATATAACATATCTTTTCCTCCATTCGCATATTTTTGCAGGTTCATCAGTGATCAAGCCTGGACGAGAAACAATCCCAGCTTCAGTTTCATTGAACCCAACTTGCCTGCTTCATCATCATCATTTTCATCAAGGTATGATAACATAGCACCTAAACGTAGAGACTTTAATGAGCAATATCTGTTAAAAGGACAGACATCTCACCACCCGTATCCTCTCTTGCTCACCAGAGCGTTTTGGGTGAACGAGGTAAAGACCCTAATTGTCAATGCCCTATTCACAAGAAGCCTCACCCCCTAAAGAAATGTTGTGGGCTTAGAGCAAAGACGTTACAAGAGCGTAGGGAGATTCTTCAGAAACTTGGAATATACTACAGGTGCTGTGCTTGTTATGGACATTTTGCTAAAGACTGTAAAGTTGTCATCAAGTGCACAGAATGTAGTTGCGACAGACATGTTACAGCTATGCATCCAGGCCCACCCTCAGACAATTCACAGCAGCCTCCTACCTCCAGCCCTGTCTCAAGTCATGGCAGGGAGCAACAAGGTCATGCTCCAGCTACAGTTAACATTTCTTCTTTATGCACAGAAGTCTGTGGAGAAGACTTAGATCACAAATGCTGTGCTAAGATTTGCCTAGATACCCAAAGGGTCAACCTGAGGAAGCTATTAGGTTGTATGCCATAATAGATGAACAGAGCAACAGATCCCTGGTTAAGCCTAAATTCTTTGAGATCTTTGGTATAGAGGGACACGCATCACTGTATACTCTCAGAACCTGTTCTGGTCATGAAGAGACCTTCTGTAGAAGGTCATGTAGATGGGTTCATGGTCTCTCATATAAATAAGGGAGAGGGCATACCCCTACCAACATTGGTCGAGTGTGACCAGATACCAGACTAAAAGGAAGTAATTTCTACTCCAGAGGCTGCATATCACCATTATCACTTGAGGCACCTTGTTAATGAAATTCCTGCAATGGACATGAATGCTGTAATCTTGATCTTGCTAGGAAGAGACATTCTCAGAGTACACAAAGTACGCAAGCAGTGCAATGGACCTAATGATGCCCCTTGCGCACAAAAACTTGATCTAGGCTGGGTAATCGTGGGCGACGTATGCTTGGATAGAATGCGTATGTCATCCGAGATCCACTCCTTCAAAACTTACATGTTAGGAAACGGACGTGCATCCCACTTCAAACAGTGCCCTCTCCATTATGAAGTAAAAAAGAAGCCTCTTGACATCATTCAAATACCTGATGTCACTCCTATCCTTTGTGATGACAACCTAGGTACCACAGTGTTTTGTACTACAACCGATGACAACAAAATAGCCTTGTCAGTCGAAGACAGAGAGGTCATCAAAATAATGGACATACCACCTGTACAGAGGAGTATGGGCCTACGGTGGGACTTATTAAAAGACACCTTCGGTTTTCAAGTCAGCTCTGCAGACAAGCCATTTATCCAAACGTGGTGTTCTGTCAGTGGTGAACAGCCTATACGATCCATTGGGATTCGTAGCTCCCATTACCATACAAGGTAAATCCTTACTTAGACAGTTCTCAGAGACTATTAAAGATTGGGATGCTCTACTAACAATAGACCAGCTTTCAAAGTGGGAGTCCTGGAAACAATCTCTACATGCCTTAGATGGAATCCATATACCACGCTGCTACACATCTGCCTCCCTTTCTACAAGTCAGAGGAAAGAGCTTCACAGCTTCTCAGATGCATCTACTGAGGAAATAGCAGCTGTCGCTTGCCTCAAGGTAAGAGATTCTTCTAATCAAGCCCACATAGGGTTTCTGTTTGGGAAAGCTAAGTTAGCACCTAAGCCTGAACACGCGATTCCCAGGCTTGAACTTTGTGTGACTGTAATAGCTGTCAAAATAGTTTTTATACTGCGTGAGCTAGACATTCAGATAGATGATGTCAGATTCTACACGGACAGTGAAGTTGTTCTGGGCTACATTTACAACCAGACTAAACGTTTCTATGTCTGTCAGCAACCGTGTAGAGAGAATCAGGAAATCATCTAAACCTGAACAATGGCATTATGTTCCATCTGAAATTTACCCTGCAGATCATGCCACCCGGCCAGTGTCTGCAAGTGTCTCTGCAAATTCTTCTTGGTTAACAGGGCCTGAATTCCCTCTGGATCATCCAGAAGAAACCACAGCTGATGTCTTCAGTCCTCTAGAACCTGACAAGGATCCAGAGATTTGTCCTGAAGTTAAAACCCTCGTCACCAGAACTGAACAAAGAATCGTCTTGGGCTGTCAACGATTTGAACGTTTCTCCAAGTGGAGAAGGCTTGTATGCACCAAGGTTAGTTCATATTGCAGATTGCTTCCACACAAAGCGCACAGATGCTCACTGTCAAGGTTGGCACGTGTGCCGAAAGCTTCTTTCTGCAAAAGACATTGCTGAAGGTGAACTGATCATAATATGCAGTGTACAACAGAGTGTCTTTGGCTCAGAAATTGAATGTATCCGTGACAAGAGGGACATAGCAAAAAATAGCCCAATTGCCAACTTGAATCCATTCATTGACAATGATGGTATGTTAAGGGTTGGTGAACGTTTAAACAATGCTGAGTTGAGTTAGCAAGAACAGAATCCTCTCATTATACCTGCTCGCCATCACATCACCACTTTGCTCATAAGGCAATACCATAAAGGGGTTAAGCACCAAGTTTGACACTTCATAGAGGGTGCCATAAGAGCTGCAGGCCTTTGGATTATAGGAGCAAAAAGACAGATTACAGATACACTGCACAGCTGTGGTCAGTGCCACAAAATGAGAGGGAAACACCAGCAACAGCAAATGTCAAATTTGCCAGCTGACAGGTTAAGTACTGACCCACCTTTCACTCATGGTGGTTTGGATGTCTTTGGGCCATGGATGGTAACAGCCCACAGAACTCGAGGTGGCCAAGCAAATAGCAAACGATGGGCAGTGCTGTTCACTTGCATGAGTGTGCGTGCAGTACACATTGAAGTAATAGAATCTATGGATGCCTCAAGTTTCATCAATGCTCTCAGATGATTTCTAGTCATCAGAGGACCAGTCAAGACACTAAGATCTGACTGTGGAGCTAATTTCATTGGAGCCTGTCGAGATTTGCAGCTCAACTCCAGGACAATACAAGACTTTTTAGCTGAAAAGGGCTGTACATGGTTTTTCAATCCTCCTCATTCTTCACACATGGGTGGCTCATGGGAGAGAATGATAGGCATCACACATAAAATATTGGACTCTATGCTTATGGACTTTAATTCCACAAGACTTACTCACGAGATTCGAACCACCTTCCTGGCAGAGGCATCTGCCATAATCAATTCAAGACCACTTGTTCCAGTGTCCAAAGATCCAGAGACCCCAACTATCCTTACCCCAGCTACTCTTCTTACCCAGAAGCTTGCGTCTGTTCCTGGTCCACCTGGAAACTTTAAAGCAGGAAATTAGTGCTATGACCAGTGGAAACTAGTACAACACCTCGCCAACTGCTTCTGGAATCGTTGAAAGATGGAGTATCTTTCTACTCTGCAAGGACGCAGGAAATGGCAACGGCTGAACCCTAACATACAAGTTGAAGATCTTGTTCTGCTTAAGGACCAGCAAGCTGAAAGAATCGAATGGCCCATGGGACTTATTGTAAAGAGCGTTCCTAGTGATGACAGTAATGTATGTAAAGTGGAGGTGAACGTTTCAAGACAAGGGGCTGTAAAGTCTTTCATCAGAACTATCACGGAACTTATTATGCTCTTACCCTTTGGAGAATGAACTTGTTTGGCTACGCTGCTGGATCCTACCTGTGACTTCAAGAAGAAAGTGTCTTGAACTTTAGTTGACATAACTTGAAGCCTTGAATCAAGAGTTATTGTTATTGCATTATATGCATGTTCTTTTTTTGTCTTTCAGGTCTTTAAGACATCTAGCAAATTACACTGTTTGTTATTTGCAGTTGCATAACTACTGTTCTGATGTATATAGTGACATTTACCTTGCCAGACAGGGAGTGTGCAGCCTCAACGGGGCATAGAATTTATATACATTGTTCCTTAACCATTTTCTATTGACTTTTATATCTAGTTTACATGCTGCCATCTAGTGACCTTTTGTGGTAATGGACTTGTTTTCTTATGTTCTTTTTCCCTTATGTTACACTTCCTTTGTGTGTAATGCTCCACCCTTCTTCCTGTTATTGTACTTCTTATATCATGGATGCAGCTACAAGCCACATGTATTCTGCATAGTAAGCTACAGACAATATTATCTTTTGACCGCATAAATACCACAACCTATTCATCTGTTTGTATCCTGCCACCTGCTGTAACCTGATGTTCAGAATAAAAGCACCTTTGTAGATGTAGATTGGTGAGTTTGAGCTATCTGATGAGGATTGTCCTCAGTGATTATATCTTATACAGGCCAGGCATAGAGGTCTCACAAGGGATAAATCGCTTCACAACAGTCAAAGTCAGAATAGACACAACTGCAAACCTACCAAGGCATGGCTGTCCACTTAAACTGACAGGCTGGGCAAGGAGAGAATTAATCTGAGAAGCAGCCAAGAGACCCATGGTAACTCTGGAGGAGCTGCAAAGATCCACATGTCAGGTGAGATAATTGTTCCACAGGACAACTATTAGTCGTGCACTCCACAAATCTGGCCTTTATGGAAGAGTGGCAAGAAAAAAGACATTGTTGAAAGAAAGCCATAAGAAATCCCATTTGCAGTTTGCGAGAAGCCATGTGGGGGACACAGCAAACATGTGGAAGAAGGTGCTCTGGTCAGAGGAGACCAAAAGTTAACTTTTTGGCCTAAAATGAAAAATGCTATGTGTGATTAAAAACTAACACTGCACATTACCCTGAACACACCATCCCCATTGTGAAGCATGTTGTGGGAATGCTTTTCTTCAGCAGGGACAGGGAAGTTGGTCAGAGTTGATGAGAATATGGATGGAGCCAAATAGAGAGCAATCTTAGAAGAAAACCTGTTAGAGTCTGCAAAAGGCTTGAGACTGGGGAGGAGGTTCACCTTCCAGCAGGGCAACAACCCTAAACATACAGCCAGAGCTACAATGGAATGGTTTAGATAAAAGCATATTTGTGTGTTAGAATGGCCCAGTCAAAGCCCAGACCCAAATCCAATTGAGAATCTGTGGCAAGATTTGAAAATTGCTGTTTACAGATGCTCTCCATTTAACCTGACAGAGCTTGAGCTATTTTGCCAAGAAGAATGAGCAAAAATGTCACTCTCTAGATGTGCAAAGCTGGTAGAGACATCCCCAAAAAAGACTTGCAGCTGTAATTGCAGCAAAAGGTGGTTCTACAAAGTATTGACTCAGGGGGGGGGGGGCTGAATACAAATGCACCCAACACTTTTCACTTGTTTGTAAAAAAAAATTAAAAACCATTTATCATTTTTTTCCCACTTCACAATTATATCCCACTTTGTTTTGGTCTATCAAATAAAATACCAATGAAATACATTTACGTTTTTGGTTGTAACATGACAAAATGTGGAAAATTTCAAGTTGTATAAATACTTTTTCAAGGCACTGTAAATACAAGAAATCCATGCTAATTAATTTGTTGAATGCAGCAAAGGTGTATATACCGCCATTGTGGAAGCAGGAATCTCCCCCTACAGTCTCAATATGGTTAGCCAAAGTGCCTGAGATCTATTCCATGGAAAATATCACTGCCACTTTGAGAGGCAAAAAAGTGAAATTTGTATGAAAGTGATTCCATTGGTCTCTGTATAGGTGCTCCATAGAATATGGTTCTGTCCTAGTAGCAGCTGGCAATAACCACATGTAAAAAATCCAACATGCTGGTTGTACCCAAGTTAAACATCAGCCTGCCCATGAATGGATCAAATCTGGGCTAATCCCTGTTGAACCAGGCCAGATTTGAACCATCTATGGCCGGCTTTAAAGTGGATGTAAACCCAATGTCATCCTTTCTAAACTACTGCCATATCGGTTATCTATAAGGATATACATGCCTCCTGCATGTATCTTTACCTGTCAAATGTATCCCCTATGTTTGTTATGAGACGCGAAAAACTGCATATTCTGTGGGTGGGTCTGTTGTCTGGAGCTCGGTGGGTGGAGCCCACCTCTACACTCCCCTTGTCAACATGCATTTTTCTCCTGTGTATTTCTTACACTGAACTTCTGCTATGATCTCTAACATCCAGTGAAAAGACAGGAAAGTAACCACATGACTTCAGCATGCCCAATTATGCTGAGGTGTGGAACATCCAATCCTGGCAGAGCATCAGAAGAAAGGAGTGGGTGGGAATTAAAAAAATAATGCATGTGTCTTAGGCTGGTGCACGAGATATGTAAATCACCTGTCACTCACAGCAAGGGGGAGGATTTGACAAAGTTTTTCTCTGTCAAGATTATTCTCACTGAACAATAAAAGAGGATTGCTCAGAGTTGGATTAACTCTTTGTGGCAAGACTGGGCTCAAATGATAGGAAATCTTATACTCTCTATATTATGACATAAAAAAAAAATTCGGGTTTACATCCACTTTAAGCTGACCATAGATTGATTGAAATCTGGCCAGTACAGGAGGGACCGAAACGATTGGCTTCTTTCGACTGGAGGAAATATGCTTTAAACAATCAGCCACTGACAAGCCAACAATAAACAAACACACTTACAGAAATGGAGAACACAGGCATGACCTCAGTGGGTTGGTGGGCTGCTGTGATTTGTTGTCTAGACACAGTCAGAGGGAGGAAAAGTGACTGATGAAGCAGAAGAACTCCAGCTGCCATTTTCTCCTGTGGTGTGACTGCCATTACCAAGATGTCAGAAAAGCAATGGTGTTACGTGAGAGGATGCTTTCAGCTATTATAGTAAGATAAGACATACATATGGAATACCATTCAGGCCCTGGAATTTTTTTCCAAAAGTTTCATTTAAACTATTTTATTAAAACAGGCTTTTGAGGCAAACAAATCATTCAAAGGCCACTAAAAATTATTAGAACCCAGACTAGCTCTCTAAAGTTCACTCTGTACGCCACACTGCTAGCAAATGACAGATTTGCTAATTGTTTAGCTGTCAGATTTCCAGCTCTTCAAAGTTCAAACATCTTCTACACACAAACAAAATCACGTTCCACAGGGAGGCTGGGATTATGTGTTCTTATATCTTCGTATGGGATGCAATCTGAATTGCTAACAGGAGGCTCTGGCCAAGATCAGAAGCAGTTACATGAAGTTTAGATTTATTTCCACTATCTGAGATGTCAATTATTTCAACATAAATGTATTTGAGGTACCTTACATAGCCCATTTGCATTACTCAGCCATCAAATTTAACCATAAAATACATACTGTTCTTTAAAAAACATCATTTTAGAAATAATTAAAAAAATATTTATTCTTTCCTTTTTTTCTTGTGGATAAACAAACAACTGATCAGCGCATCCTAATAAATTATAAATGTAAATATTGTATTAGTAGAACAACAAGCAAGACTGTGCTTGTTTTTCTTCATTATAATATACACAATTTAGGCTTAACATGCACGGATCAATATTCGGTTGATTTAGCAGAGACCAGGGATCTTTCAATCGACTTCCGTACAACCATCCTGTCAGCAGTGTAGTGCTGATCAGTATATTCTGACGGCAGATAAGTTTCCCCACTGTCAAGCGGAGAGGATTCCCTCATCCACATTGATTGTGTGAATGGGAGAATCAAGTCACCGGTTGAATGAAAAAAAAAAAAAGACTCCAAGTGCTGCCTTAGTAAACTGTAAAAAGTAAAAGTCAAGATATTATATAATTTCCCTCATTAAAAAAAAATTCCACTTTTCAAAAAGGTCCAGCTTTACAGGAAATCTACTGCACATTAGGCCCTCACATAAACATAAAAGTAAAACAATGAACAAATGTTACAATACTAATTAATGCTAAGGCTCCTTTCCCATGGTCATTCTGATTAGGTCTGCCTCTCAGTTTTTTAGGTGGACCTTATCGGAAGATTCATTCCTCCCTATGGACAGTTGACTGCAAATTGATTTGTGTCTGTTTACACTCACCTATCCAATTGGGTCAGCTAAAAAAAAAAGCTGCCCGTAGAGCAGAACGGGCTCTGTCTATGTCCGCTTTTCAAACACTGAATGGACACGAATGTGTCGTCTACCCGCTGTGCTTCCATCAGCAGGGGATCTGTGAGCTGATCCCCTGCTGATCGGAACAGAATCTGTTCCATGTGAAAGGGGCCTTAAGGGGCTCTAAGATATTATGCTTATATCCCAAACATATAACTTATAAACAATTTTCTAGTATAATATTAAAGCTTGTGATATTTTAAGACACTTATAAATTACCTGTATTTTAAAATCAAGCCCCATGAGCAACCCCAAACTTTGATGATATCCAGTTTAATAGCTCTTTAATCTCTTTAATTTTTAGAGCAATTTTCATTTTTTGCACACATATTAAAAACTGTATTTTGGATATAAAGTTACTTAAAGCCCCCAGAATAATATGTATTTTCTGAAAGCAGAGGCAATTCTGTATAGTAATTGCAATGTTTTATGTTGCATGATGTTTGCGCTCTTTATTAAAGTGGTTGTAAAGACTGAAGGTTTTTCTATGCATGAAGGTAAAAAACCTTCAGTGTGCACCTACCCCCTCAGCCCCCCCCCCCCCCAATACTTACCTAAGCTCGATCTCGATCCAGCGATGTGCACGAGACCAGAGGTCTCTCCCTCTTGATTGGCTGAGATGCAGCAGCAGGAGCCATTGGCTCCCACTGCTGTTAATCACAGACAGTGAGGCAGGAGCAGGGGGGCCGGGCTGAGCCGCACTCTATGTGTCTTATAAACGCAGAGAGCCGTCTCGGGAGAGAACACGAATGATTGCCCCCACAGAAAGCGGCTGTGTATACAAACACAATTCAATCCTCAATTTTTTGTACATAATAAAAGATCAGGTAGTGTAGTGTAAATAGATACCAAATGTGTCAAGCATCAAAACAACGCGCACCCGCAAAATGGCAAAACATTTATGGTACCCAAAATTATCAATAGGCAACACTTTAAATGCCTTTAATTTAAACTGTAAATTAAAAGTAAACTAAAATGAAAGTAAACTGTAAATGATGGCCCCAAAATCATTGCTCTCATTCTGACATTCATGGCTATACTGTATATAACGTGTGCAATTTCTGTTTTTAATATATATGCGCACCCTGTGTGCACATTTGTATTTGCGAGTGTGTGCAGGGCGATGAGGTTAAATGTATTTTTTAATTACATTTTTGTTATAACTGTATTTTTATTTTTTTTTTCATTTAGCCTTATTGCTATCACAATGGGGCTAAAAATTCCACAAAGCGATAACATTGAGCATGTAACAGGTCCTCTTTATGGAGACATCAGGGATCTATATACCCCCATGTCTTCCTAGTTCTCCACCGCAGCTAATCAAGCACAGATCAAACTTGATTAGCTGTTTTCCTAGGCCATCAGAGCTGAGCATGTCCAGCTTTATTGACAGCAAAGAGGATCATGGTTTGGCCCAAGAGCAGGAGAGCCAGGAACCATGGGGTAAGAGTCTGCCTGAGTGAGGGAGCACCACTGTAAGTGACCGGGCAGCTCTGTTGCTGTCCAGATCACTTTTACATGAAATTAAAATGCATGTATGAAATTAACAAATACACGCTCATTGCTGCTACTGTGGCCATGGGCTTGATTAAAGCCCTTCACTACGTATGCCCAGAGCAGCACAATGGTTAATCCATAGTCCATCTCGTGTTGATCAAGCTGTCAAAAGGTCTGTATTATATTTTCAACATTTTGAAATTCAACTTACAGGTTTGTCATGATCCATTTAGGGCAAAGTTAAAGCGGAGCTCTAGTCCTTTTTGTGTTTATTAGGAGTCAGCAGCTAGACTTTTTGTAGCTGCTGACTCCTAATAAACACACACTCTCCAGTCCCAGGATCCAGCGATGTGGTCACCTGAACCGTCGCTTCTCTCCCTCTCCTTTCTTCGGAGCCGGTATTTCAACTGTGGGCACCTGGCTGTGACAGCTTGTGGCTTTACAGCCTGGAGCACACTGCGCATGCACAAGTCGCGCTGAGCCTCTTAAATGGTCTGCCAGTCTTCTGGGACCTGTTACGTGTCCCAGAGGACTGCAGGGAGGGAGGGAGGGGGTGAGATCTTTAAAATTCACATTATTGACATGACACCTTAAAAATAAAACATGGTGTTTGGTCTAAACGACGCTCACACCACCTAACACAACCAACTATTATCACAGTGGAACAGATTGATCAATAATGATTCAAAATGAGATGATGTCAAATGGAAGGAGGAGCTGGTTGGTGGTAGAGACGTAGTGAAGAAAACTATACATGTTACGCGCCCTTAAGCGCTTCTTCAGGAGCTTGCGGTCTAATATATACATGAAAACAATAAAAATAATTAAAAAACAAAGACAGCCGAATAATGTATCAAAACTGAGAATGTAGCAATCATTTAATAATAGTGTAGACAAAAACTAACATGTCAAGGAGTCTGCCCCTCACCCTAAATGTATATGTTATCCTTGGTATCTGATGTACAGTGCCTTGCAAAAGTATTCACCCCCCTTGGCATTTTTCATGTTTTGTTGCCTCACAACCTAGAATTAACATGGATTGTTTGAGGATTTGCATCATTTAACTTACAGAACATGCCCACAATTTTGAAGATTTTTTTTTTTATTGTGAAGCAAACAACAAAAAGGGCAAAATAACAGAAAAAGTCAATGTGCATAACTATTCACCCCCCTAAAGTCAATACTTTGTAGAGCCACCTTTTGCGGCTATCACAGCTCCAAGTCGCTTTAGATAAGTCTCTATGAGCTTGCCATATCTTACCACTGGGATTTTTGCCCATTCCTCCTTGCAAAACTGCTCCAGCTCCTTCAAGTTGGACGGTTTGCACTTGTGAATAGCAATCTTTAAGTAAGACCACAGATTTTCTATTGGATTGAGGTCTGGGCTTTGACTAGGCCATTCCAACACATTTACATGTTTCCCCTTAAACCACTCAAGTGTTGCTTTAGCAGTGTGTTTGGGGTCATTGTCCTGCTGGAAGGTGAACCTCCGTCCAAGCCTCAAATCACACACAGAGTGGTACAGGTTTTGCCTAAGAATATCCCTGTATTTAGCACCATCCACCTTTCCCTCAACTCTGACCAGTTTCCCAGTCCCGACTACTGAAAAACATCCCCACAGCATGATGCTGCCACCAGACATAGCGTTTTCCATAGGTGTGCGCACAGGGTGTGCCAGGTGTGCCTAGGTACACCCTAATCACCACGTGCGGCGCCAAATTTCCCCTACTGCCCGGCCTCCCCTGAGCCCACCCTCTGAAGCACTCCTGCTTCCATCCTCTTCTCTCACGGCTGCTGTGTTTATTTTGCTTCGGTTTGTGAAGAACAGGAAGCTGTTCAGTACAGAGCACTTTCCATTCATGCACTTCCCATTCATTCACTGTCCAGTGCAGCTGAGACTGCAGAGAAAGGGACTAAGGAATCTCTGTCCTCAACCCCTTTCTCTGTCTCAAAAGTGAGACATCAGGGGTCTGTTTAGACCTCTGATATTTTGCCAAAGCCCCCCCCCCCCCCTCCAGCGGGGCTCCTAAAATATTCAAAGATAGATTTTATGGTGATCCTAGGGATCATCAAAGATTTGGATATTTTTTTATAACCTAACCCTGACTTGTACTTCTCAACAACATTGTCACTTACTTGTTTGGAGAGTTCCTTGGTCTTCATGGCAGTGTTTGGTTAGTGGTGCCCCTTGCTTAGGTGTTGCAGCCATTGGGACCTTTCAAAAAGGTGTGTATATGTAATGACAGAGCATGTGACACTTAGATTGCACACAGGTGAACATCATTTCACTAATTATGTGACTTTTGAAGATAATTGTTTGCACCAGAGCTTTTTATGGGCTTCATAACAAAGGGGGTGAATACATACGCACATGCCAATTATCATTTTTTTATTTCTGAAAAATAGTTTTTGTATATATTTTTCTAATTTTACTTCACCAACTTAGACTATTGTGTTCTGATCCATCACATATAATTCAGATTTTAAAAAAAAACCATTGAACCAAAGGCTGTAATGTAACAAAATAGGTAAAAAGCCAAGGGGGGTGAATACTTTTGCAAGGCACTGTATGTTACAGAAATTGCTTTCTGTGCTATTGTGGACAATGGGCAAACAGGGCAAAGATACAAATCCAGCTTTTTTTCCTCACTTTCCCTAGTCCATAGCACAACAGTAATCTTACGCAATGACACAAAGTTGTGCTGCAAAAATTATTAAACAGGGCTTCTTTGTATCTTTCAAGAATCTTTTTCTCTTTCAGTTCATTTTTATAATAAGACAATGTTTCTAATATATGATATGGATATATAGAAAAAAATATATTTACTTATTACAGATTCTTGTATAGCACCATCAATGTACACACTGCTTTACATATACAGTATATTGTACATTCACATCAATCCCTGCCCTCAAGGAGCTTTCAATCTAAGGCCCCTAACTCACATTCATACATACACATACTAGGGCCAATTTAGACAGGAGCCAATTAACCTACCAGCATGTCTTTGGTGTGTGGGAGGAAACCGAATTACCCGTAGAAAACCCATGCAGGCACAGGAAAAACATGCAAACTCCAGGCAGGTTGTCATGGTTGGGATTCTAATCAATGACCCTAATGCATATTAAATTACAAGGTACTGTATGTGCAAATAGCAAAATCCTAATCTGAATGATAGTATTCAGACTTGTTAAATTCATAAGGGAAATTTCCAAAATAAGCCCAATAGGGAAATACAACTGTTTGGGATCATTAAATGTTGCAATAATTTGTAGAAAACGTCATATTAACACACAGCTGTTAAAATTAGTGCCTGGGCCCCATGGCCTCAACTGTTCCTTCTGCACCCCCCGTAGGTATGGCCACAGTTATATAACAATGTTGAAAAACACTGCTCTTATTTTTCTGAAGAACTTCAAATGAATGTTCTGTTTCCAAGATCTCTCTGTTTCCTTGTAACTGAACCGCAAAATGTATTCCTAGTGTGTTTTAGTGTATGCCAGATCCATAGGGGGCAGCAAGCTTCATTAGTTTACCTTGGCAAGCACAGTAAATTCAATTATATATAAACATCTTTTGTTTTAAATTGGGCTTAGCTACAGCGCATTGCATGTTACTTCCCCACTGGAGCCTTCACATTTTCAGTGTGTTTTCCCAAACTTCACCCAAGCTGGTCAGCTCTGCCAAGACATTGTGTACATAGTTTCACCTTAATTAAGCCTTCTCTTCATGACTCTGGCTTTGGCTTGAATCACCAAAGCCAGGCTTCACAGTGGTAGAACCAATTCCTTTGAGTTTTAACCACCGGATGGTTATACCCCCTTCATGACCAGGGCATTTTTTGTTATTCAGCACTGTGCTACTTTAACTGGCAATTGCTCAGTCATGCAACACTGTACACAAATTAAATGTATATCTTTTTTTTCACACAAACAGAGCTTTCTTTTGGTGGTATTTGATCACCACTGGGTTTCTTATTTCTTATTATATAAACGAAAAAAAGACAGAAAAAAAAAAAAAATTAAAAAAAATGTACTTTAATGTTCTGACCACTGGAAGCTGAAGAGGGTAGTTGGTGATGCCCTCACCCCCTCTCCTCAACACATTCTTATCCTCTTCCTCCCTTCCCCCTTTCCCCAAAATGTGCTCCCTCATTTTCACCCCTCCAATTTTTTTTTCTTTGTTTGTCCTATCCTCGGTGAGTAAGGGGACCCACGTAATTTTTTCCTGCCACTGAAGGACACAGACAGGGGCGACTGGAGGAATTGGAGCCACTTGCTAAGCACGGTGTATTAGCATCAGCTCCATGGCATCTCACCCCTGCATTTCCACTTTTAGCCCAATAAGTTCATGGAGAAATATGTTCCTCTATAGCTCAGGATTACTAAGGCTCACTCTTCCATCTTCCCCATTCTTTTTTTGTTTTTGTATTGTTCTTTTTGTTTGTATTATCTAGTTCTTCCCTCCCTCTCCTAGGGTATGATCTAAGCATCATTACCCCAATGGAAAATATGCTTGATACTTAGAGAAGTTTAGAAATGTTATATTTCCGTTCTGTTGTTACCCACCCATGTGACTATATTGGGCTCATACAGGCATGTGTACCTATGTACTATTCAAATATTTACAATAAAACGTTCATGTAAAAAAAAAAAAAAATCAATAATCTTCCGACATTTAGGGCAAAGTGTGCTGGCCATGATCAGGGGCTGATTCTACTAACACTGCGTCTTTGGGGCACTATACTTTTGGGGACACTAGTATAGTTCTGATTGTGATCAAGATACTGATCTGTACCGACATTATCCTAGTAATGGCGGTGATCAGCGACCTATAGTGTGATTGTGATAGTATTGCAGACAATCTGACACTAACACTGGCTGGGAGGGACATTGACTGACACTGACATCACTAGTAACGCTAATACAGTGATCAGTGATAATACTGTACACTAATACTCTACTAATGGTACTGGCTTGGTGACAGGGGTCATCAGGAGGGTAATCAAGGGGTTAGTTGTGTGCCTAACAAGTGTATGCATATGTGTGCTGTTTGTACTCACTGATCTGGCTGGGTTTCTCCCCTTAATTTAATTTCTGAATGCCCAGGAGAAATCCAACCAGAGTCTGCGTTTACAAACACAGAGAACTGTTCTGTGATTGGCAGCAGCCGATCAGCAGATATATAGCCATAATCATTGGCTGTAACCTGCTGACAAACTTGTGCTGTTTCCAATTACAGTACAGGTCAGCAGAGGGTGAAAACCAGGAAGTACACCGTGACTTATGGGTATGTTGAAGTGCCTGGCTGTGCCATCTACCTGTAGTAAATGTACTGTGGGCAGGCAGCAAGTGGTTAAAGAAACGTTGTTCAAGGAATGTGAAGAATAGGGCGCTCTAGATAACAAAGAGACTTTAACAAACAGTACATGACTGGCTCTTGGGATGTGATTAATGCACCACAGCAGCACTTCAGAAGAGGGAAGCACACTCTATAGTAAAAACAAAGCAGAGAAGAAGGTGCTTCTAAGTGCAGTAATAAAACACTTTAATGACAAGGAAGGGTTAAAAACACTAACAAGATGGAAGTGAAAAGCGGGCATATCAATGAATCCATAACATCCAGCGGGATGCCTCCTGGGAGTAAGACAGCTGCAGGTGGAAGTTCCAGCCGACCAGCGGTGGTAAATACTGTCCCTCTGATCCAAGATGGAGGGCTGTGCTGCCAAGACCAGCGTGGAATACAGGCAACCGGAAGTGACATCAGAGTGGGCGGTACATGTTTTGGAGCATGCCCAGTCGCTCCTTCTTCAAACCAAGAAGAAGCTGATTGGTTGCCATGCACAGCTTGCTCTAGTGCAGTAAAAGTGCTGAGGAAATTCCCCTCTCCATATGTTATGTAAAAGGATAATTACAGATCTTAGATATGAAATAATCAACATCACATATGCTTGAATTTAATTATTTTTTTAAGACATTATACTGGAACTTAAAACCTTTGGATGGGCTCTGGCCATACAGTGCAGGTATGCACAGCTATCCTGCACACCATCACATACTTACCAACTAAAGTGCCCTTCTCCAACACTGACAGATTCAGGGTCGTCATAGTCACAACTCCCTTCCCTGCTGCTTCTTTCCTGTGTCAACATCTCCCCTTACCCTTTGTGTGGCCACTGTTGATGATGATGTTTTTTCATTTGATTGCTGAAACAAGCAGAGATATTAATAATATTATATTAATGACATGGTAAAATAAGGATGAGGCTTTATATGCCTAACATTTTGTTTTGAATTCATTCACAAGCCGAATATATAGGGATGTAGCCATAAGTCCTTACACAGATTATGTTTTCTCCAGACATATACCCTACAAAAGTATTGGGACACCTGCTTTTACACGCACATTAGACATGTGCACTGCCGAAAAATGTGTTTGTTTTCTTTCATTTGTTTTTTCGTTTTTCAGGTCATTCATTATGATTGCAATTCGCTTAAATTACCGTATTTATCGGCGTATAACATGCACTTTTTTCCCCTTAAAATCAGGGGAAAATCGTGGGTGCGTGTTATACGCCGATCCCCCGCTGATCTCCGCTGATTGTGAGCGGAGCGGAGCGATCGCGCCGAGGTACACATAGTTGAGTGTACTCGGCTCTTCTCGGCTCCGCTCACAGTCCCGCCATTGGACCTGTGCTATGTCCATTATAGGGCGGGACGTGGCGTGACTGTGAGCGGAGCCGAGAAGAGCCGAGTACACTCAGCTATGTGTATCTCGGCTCCGCCCAGACCCTGCGATCTCGGCGGCGCTCGCTTGGCTCCGCCGAGTCCCTCCGCGGCGCCATATTTAAATCTGTGCAAGGCTGCTCTGGGGCAAGGCTGCAAGGCTGCACTGGGGCAAGGCTGCACTGAGGCAAGGCTGCAAGGCTGCACTGAGGCAAGGCTGCAAGGCTGCACTGGGGCAAGGCTGCAAGGCTGCACTGAGGCAAGGCTGCAAGGCTGCACTGGGGCAAGGCTGCACTGAGGCAAGGCTGCAAGGCTGCACTGAGGCAAGGCTGCAAGGCTGCACTGGGGCAAGGCTGCACTGAGGCAAGGCTGCAAGGCTGCACTGAGGCAAGGCTGCAAGGCTGCACTGGGGCAAGGCTGCACTGAGGCAAGGCTGCACTGAGGCAAGGCTGCACTGGGGCAAGGCTGCACCGGGGCAAGGCTGTAAGGTTGCACTGGGGCAAGGCTGCACTGACAAGGCTGCACTGGGGCAAGGCTGCACTGACAAGGCTGCACTGGGGTAAGGCTGCACTGGGGCAAGGTTGCAAGGCTGCACTGGGGCAAGGCTGCAAGGCTGCACTGAGGCAAGGCTGCAAGGCTGCACTGGGGCAAGGCTGCAAGGCTGCACTGAGGCAAGGCTGCAAGGCTGCACTGGGGCAAGGCTGCACTGAGGCAAGGCTGCAAGGCTGCACTGAGGCAAGGCTGCAAGGCTGCACTGGGGCAAGGCTGCACTGAGGCAAGGCTGCACTGGGGCAAGGCTGCACCGGGGCAAGGCTGCAAGGTTGCACTGGGGCAAGGCTGCACTGACAAGGCTGCACTGGGGCAAGGCTGCACTGACAAGGCTGCACTGGGGCAAGGCTGCACTGGGGCAAGGTTGCAAGGCTGCACTGACAAGGCTGCACTGGGAACAAGGCTGCAATGGACACTGGGGAAGGCTGCACTAACAAGGCTGCACTGGGGCAAGGCTGCACTGACATGGCTGCAAGGCTGCACTGGGGCAAGGCTGCACTGACAAGGCTGCACTGAGAAGGCTGCAATGACACTGACAAGGCTGCAGATGGACACTGCTAAGGCTGCATTGATGGGCATTTAAATGTAAGTTTTTTTTTTCCCTTAAACTTCCCTCCTAAAAGTTTTTTCCTTAAAATTCCCTCCTAAACTTGGGGTGCGTGTTATACGCCGGCGTGTTCCATTCGTTTTGATGCAGTATTCGTTATTTCGATAATTCGGAAAAATACGAAATTAGAAAATTCAGAAATTTGAAAATAAGAAAGAAAATCTGAAATAACTTACTAATCAATGATAGGTATTGGAATTTCCTTTCAAATTTGACCATTGGTGAACGTAACAAATACGAATTTATCCAAAGTTATGAATTATCCGAAATAACGAATGCCGCATCTAAACGAACGTAACAAAGTAATAATAATAAATAATAATAATAAAATGTTTTAATTATTATTATTCTTTACTATTATTAATTTGTTACGATCCATTTATTTAGATGCGGCATTCGTTATTTCGGATAAATTCAAATTCGTTATGTACACTAATAGCCAAATTTGAAAGGAAATTCCAATACCTATAATTTAATAGTTAGTAATAGTTATTATTATTATCATTAGTCAGTTAATATTTCGGATTTTCAAATTTTTGGTTTTTCGAATTTTCGTTCTTATTTTCGGATTTTCTAATTTCCGAATTTTTTAATTTTCGTTTTCGGAAAAATTTGTTAAACGAGTCTTCGTTAATTTGAATATTTTGTCAAAAAAGGAATTCAGAATGAAACAAATTGCACAGGTCTAACGCACATGAACTTTAATGGCCCAGTCTTGGTCCATAGGGTTCAATATTGAGTTGGCCCACCCTTTGCAGCTATAACAGTTTCAACTCTTCTAGGAAGGCTGTCTACAAGGTTTAGGAATGTGTCTATGGGAATTTTTGACCATTCTTCCAGAAGCGCTTTTGTGAGGTCAGGAAGTGATGTTGGACGAGAAGGCCTGGCTCGCAGTCTCAGCTCTAATTATCCAAAAGACGTTCTATTGGGTTGAGGTCATGACTCTGTGCAGGCCAGTCAAGTTTCTCCACCCCAAACTCACTTATCCATGTCTTTATGGACCTTACTTTGTGCACTGATACACAGTCATGTTGGAACAGAAAGGGTCCATCCTCAAACTGTTTTCACAAAGTTGGGAGCATGAAATTGTTGAAAATGTCTTGGTATGCTTACACCCTAAGAGTTCCCTTCACTGGAACTAAGGGGCCAAGCCCAACCCCAAACCATAATCCCTCCTCCACCAAATGATTTGGACCAGTGCACAAAGCAAGATCCATAAAGACATGGATGAGCGAGTTTGGGGTGGAGGAACTTGACTGGCCTGCACAGAGTCCTGACCTCTACCCGACAGAACACCTTTGGGATGAATTAGAGCGGAGACTGTGAGCCAGGCCTTCTCGTCCAAAATCAGTGTTGCCAATCGCCCGTAGATTTACAGGCAGCCCGTAAATGTAACCCCTTTTTCGGGCTGCCCATTAAAGTCTGTTACAGGCACCGGTGCCCCTAAAAAACATGGCTGCGAGCCGACCATGCAGCTGCGTATGCACCGTTCCAAAGCTGGGCGGGCTCGGGAAAGCTTGTTTGCGCTCGGCCGGGCGGCGCATGCGCAGTAACTCAATTGCGCCACCCGGCGCCATTTTTCAATAGACGATAGAGAGAGAACTTGGCGGCCAGTGACTCCTGCAGTGCACTCGTCATAGGCAGAGGAGCCGAGCAGGGATGGCGGTGAGAAGGAGGATAGTGAAACTGTGGGGGGATATCATAGCAAAAAGGGGACAGAGTGAGAGGAGGACATTACTGGGAGCTGGGAGGATGAAGCCGTGCCATGCAGAGGACAGAGACTGATGTGCTCTGTCCACCATCATATTACTTCTCCAGTCCACATCATCATTGTACTGTGTCCTCCTCCTGTGCCCCTTTCACCTCTCCACAGGTCAGGGCAGCACTGTGCTGCCCTGACCTGTGGAAAGGTGAAAGGGGCACAGGAGGAGGACACAGCACACCAATGATTTAGAGAAGTAATATGATGGTGGACAGAGGAGGAGGCTACTGTGAGGGGGGGAGGAGGACACTATCATGTCCACAGCCTCTGTCCACCTCCTGTAGTATGTCCGCAGCCTCTGTTCACCTCCTGTAGTATGTCCGCAGCCTCTGTCCACCTCCTGTATTATGTCCGCAGCCTCTGTCCACCTCCTGTATCATGTCCGCAGCCTCTGACCATCTCTTGTCTTTTATCATGTCCTAGAAAGGAGTCAGGAGTGGGAGCGCCGCCGGGATGTTGATTAGGGGAAGAGACAGACATGTGTGGACTATGGAGAGGAGACTATAGAATAAAACCAGAGCCGCCAAGCTGGAGCCGTCTGACTGAGCCCTGCCCGTGTACCTGAGAGGAGGTCAGTGAGAGCGCCACCAGGCCAGTCTGAGGGGAGTCACTGATGTAAGGGGGAGTGAATAAAATAATGTAAGGGGGCACTAATATAAAGGTTCCCCCCTATATTAGTAATCCCCCTTACCTTAGTGTATTCACTCTGTGGAAGGTGGTCTCTGGTCACCATGCTGCAGACTCTGATGCAGGATGGTAAGGGAGAGTGCTGGCTGGGTTATAGTATCCTGACCTTCATGTAAATTGAGAAATATGTTTTTTGACTTTTGTTTAACCTAAACACATTGCTAATAGCACTAGCTATGTGTTTATAGTTCAAATATTGATATATGTACTGTTTAGCACTAAAAACAATCATTTTAGGTATTTTTTTGCAGTGCCAGTAAGGAATGCCGATCTGTCAGTAAATGTCATGAGTTTTTCCCTGTCAGTAAAAAATTGCTGCCGTTTGTAAATTTTGACATTCTGGCAACACTGTCCAACATCAGTACCTCACAAATGCGCTTCTGGAAGAATGGTCAAACATTCCTATAAACGTATTCTAAAATAAAGGGTTCTTGCCTCAATCTGCAACACCTTGTGTGGATCCTGGCTGCACTCTCCTTCTGCCATCTGCATGGATCACATATGACAGCTTTTGTCAACGCCAGGAAATCCATGGTGACAACCTGCTCCCCCCTGCCTGTAGCACAAAGAAGGTAATTGCCAGCCTCAGATGTGCTACAAGACTGTGTAGAGGAGTGTGTGTCTATTCCCTCCACCCAGGTGTCAGATTACACTCAGCTCTCTGCCCTGTGCTAAGTGTGTGACATCAGATCCCTGCCCTTGCCCCATGGAAGCTAAGAAATAACATCTGATCTGTGTACTTTAGAAGGTTCTGGAGGAAAATTGTCTAGTCACTTCAGTGGGCTTATGTAAAGGTCTATTACAACTTTAAGTGCTCCTGAAAGACTTCTTCCTGACATTTGTGACAGCTATAATGTTCCAGAAATTATACCCAAGTGCTGTTTAGACAGATTATTTCCAAAAATAGATACTGGAAGCCACAAACAAGAACACTTTCAATCTGCACTTTAGATAAAAGCAACATTTTTTTTATTTTAGTTTTGGATATAGTATAGATAAGCAATGTCTTTTTTGATTGTTTCCTGAAAAGAAATCTGAATTATTTATATACATAATATTAGAATGAATGAATTATTTAAATTAACCCCCTTCTGGACCACCCACCATCGTTATACGTCAGCCTTTTGAAGAGGAGTATCGTTGTTATGGCAGCAGCTAGCTGCCATAACCCCGTTATCCTCTTCTTCAGCGGGCGGTCTACTTTAAGATAAAAGTGGTCTCTGCGGCAGATTCGCGGTGAGATCACTTTTATCGGCAGCTGGAGAGGACGGTGCCCTCTGCCGCTTACCGGAGCTGTCGGCAGCGGCGGATGTTTACCCTAGCCTGATATGGAGACGAGTGAGGGGAAGATGCCCTCCACCCATCTCCATATCATTGCAGGGCAGAAGCAACGTCAAAATGTCACTTCCGCCCATAGCTCTTAAAGGGCCATTTTTTATTTTTTTTTGTATTTTTTTAAATGTCAACCTTTATTTATTTATTTTTGTATTGCATTTTAGTGTAAATATGAGATCTGAGGTCTTTTTGACCCCAGAGCTCATATATTTAAGAGGTCTTGTCATGTTTTTTTCTATTACAAAGGATGTTTACATTCCTTGTAATAGGAATAAAAGTGACACAATTTTATTTTTTTTAAAAACAGTGTAAAAATAAGAAATAAAAGGTAAAATAAATAAGAAAAAAAAAATGTAAACGTGCCCTGTCCCGACGAGCTCGTGTACGTGAGTGGCGCCCGCATATGAAAACGGTGTTCAAACCACACATGTGAGGTATTGCCACGATCGGTAGAGCAAGAGCAATAATTCTAGCCCTAGAATTCTAGCCCTAGACCTCCTCTGTAACTCAAAACATGCAACCTGTAGAATTTTTTAAACATCACCTATGGAGATTTTTAAGGGTAAAAGTTTGTCGCCATTCCACGAGCGGGCGCAATTTTGAAGCATCACATGTTGGGTATCAATTTACTCGGGCTAACTTTACTGTTGTCTTATTTTTTAATTCAAAAAAAGTGTATTTTTACCAAAAAAAGTGCGCTTGTAAGACCGTTGCACAAATACAGTGTGACAGAAAGTATTGCAACTACCGCCATTTTATTCTCTAGGGTGTTAGAAAAAGTATAATGTTTTGGAGTTCTAAGTAATTTTCTAGCAAAAAAAACTGTTTTTAACTTGTAAACAACAAATCTCAGAAAGAGGCTCGGTCCTTAGGTGGTTTTAATTAGAAGGTTTGCAATGAATATATTGTTTAAAAATTCTAATACAATTGTTATTTTTCTCCCAATTTCTAGAGTCGGAAGACGACCAATAATGTGGATCACAAGTTCATGCCAGTTTTTATTTGGTGTTGCTGTGGCATTTACTTTCGACTATTACAGCTTTATCATTGTTCGTTTTTTCCTGGCTACGGTGTGTTCATGTTTTATTATATGTTACAATATAACAAGCTCTACAAGTATTAAACTAGGTAATTGAAGCATCCAAATTTCAGATGATATAAGATTTTTATGTTTTTTTCAGAAATAGACACACCTTGTATTCAGTGAATAAGTGTGCACTTCTACAGAAAGTGTACACTTATGGTTGCCAATAATTTGATGATTCATTTTGCATTGATATTGAGCTCCATGATAAACTACATACACATTTATTTATAAATGTATATATAATATACAGCTCTTAAACATAAGACTAAAAACTTTATGCAAAATATAAAGTGCACAGTGTTAAATCTATATATACAATTATGACATGAACATGCACAGTGCCCATAAATAAAATGCCTTGTGTCAACGCTCAGTCTGTGTTCAGTGTTATGCCCTGTACACACGGTCGGATTTTCCGATGGAAAATGTGTGATAGGACCTTGTTGTCGGAAATTCCGACCATGTGTGGGCTCCATCACACATTTTCCATGGGAATTTCCGACACACAAAGTTTGAGAGCTTGCTAAAAAATTTTCCGACAACAAAATCCGGAAATTGTCGGAAATTCCGATCGTGTGTACACAAATCCGACACACAAAGTGCCACGCATGCTCAGAATAAATTTAGAGATGAAAGCTATTGGCTACTGCCCCGTTTATAGTCGCGACGTACGTGTTTTACGTCACCACGTGCAGGACGATCGGATTTTCCGACAACTTTGTGTGACCGTGTGTATGCAAGACAAGTTTGAACCAACATCCGTCAGAAAAAATCCATGGGTTTTGTTGTCGGAATGTCCGATCAATGTCCGACCGTGTGTACAGGGCATCACACTCCACAAAGTGCCAAATAAATTGTGCTCCACAGCCTTCTCAAATCCTTTTCATCCAGTCACCACCTTGTGAATTTACCTCCACCCTCATGAAACCCACACCAGATATGTTGATCCTATATGCCTTGGGTCAAACTGCGCTTTGTTTCCACTCTGGGTTTCCACCACTCCTTTACTGTTCATATATACCAGCTTTTATGCACCATAAACAAAATTGCACCCCGGGAATCACATTGCCACCGCTTCTCCATGCATATCCCATAATGATGTACAGCCCACAAGGAAAAGACAATTAAAGGGCTCAATAGCATTAAACCATATTTGATTTAAAATATATAAAAAAAAACAAATACGCTCTCATCAAGAGTGCTGTCCCCCAACACCCAAGTGTTGTGCCTAAACCTATGCAGTTACCAGCTCCACCATCTAGTCCAGTGCAAGCGCAGTCCATGTGTGAGATGACGTCAATGGCAGGAGCTCCGCCCCGACACATTTTGTCACTTGGAACTCTCCCTCCCTAAAGAGAGAGCCAAAGCTTTTTTGCCTATACTTTTCTTCTGGATCCCAGAAGTGCACTTATTTCTGCACTCACAGTATCTCACAAAAGTGAGTACACCCCTCACATTTTTGTAAATATTTTATTACATCTTTTTATGTGACAGCGTTGAAGAAATTACACTTTGCTACAATCTAAAGTAGTGAGTGTACAGCTTGTATAACAGTGTAAATTTGCTGTCCCCTCAAAATAACTCAACACACAGCCATTAATGGCTAAACCGCTGGCAACAAAAGTGAGTACACCCCTAAGGTGTCCAAATGAAAAAATGTCCAAATTGGGCTCAATTAGCCATTTTCCCTCCCTGGTGTCATGTGACTTGTTAGTGTTACAAGGTCTCTGGTGTTAATTGCGAGCAGGTGTGTTAAATTTGGTGTTATCGCTCTTACTCTCATACTGGTCACTGGAAGTTCAACATGGCATCTCAGGGCAAAGAACTCTGAGGATTTGAAAAAAGAATTGTTGCTCTACATAAAAATGGCCTAGGCCATGTCCCCCTCCCCACTTTTCCAAACTCCCTGGATTGCCCCAAAGCACATCCCCCCGTCCTGCAAAAATCACCCACTAATATTCCCAACTCTAACCTCCTTCTGAGAAACTTGCCGGAAACATAACATCTCCTCGATCCTAGGCCAATGACCCCACTTCGCCACAACCTGGATTTCCCCCCAGGATCCTCCACTTCCTTCCTCTCAGACACCTGGCCATACGCCACCATCCGAGCGGAGCACTTTTATGAGAGAGGTCACCTCCTTACTCAATCCCAGCTGGCCACCCGGATGACTAACCACACATTCCCATTCTGGAGGTACATACAGATCCGGCACTTCATGGAAAGACCTAACCCCCGACCTGATTGGTCCCGGCAAGCCACCCCCTTTGAGTCTCTATGCCTGAAAACCGGAACCCCAGGCCCACCTAATCTCCTTACACATACACGTTACTATTGACAACTATAACCCCAAGTCTAACTTGGCTAGCCGCCAATGGGAACGAGAACTCACCATTGATCTCTCAGACCAGGAATGGAAAACATCCATTCATGTATCCACAAGGGGACAGTAAACGTCTATGCACAGGAGAATGCTTTTAAAATATATACTAGATGGTACAGAACCCCCCTTAGGCTACATAAAATATTCCCATCACTCTCCTCTCAATGCTGGAGATGTGAGGGGGAGCTCCTCCATATCTGGTGGAACTGCCCTAAAATACAACCCTTCTCGAAGGAAGTGCACCGACTCACGAATCAAATTACCAATTATACTCTTGAATTTTCTCCAGTGCAGTTTCTGCTACATCACTCCTCGATACCGAAAAACATGAACATTCATTCACTCGCCATGCACATGGTGAACGCAGCTAACATGTGCATCCCAGCTAACTGGCGCTCCCCAGAGCCACCATCCATAGACGCCACCATATCCACCAAAAAAAACGCAGACATGGAGGATCTTATACATCAAGTAAGAGATACCCCCTCCAAATTTGGAAAAGTATGGTCATGTTGGCGACACTTTGTCACAACAGATGAGTATAGGACACTTAAGACTAAGAACAACCACAAAGCTGTGGCAGGTGAGGGATGAAAGACCGCTGAATCCCGAGACCACCCCCAGCCCAATGCCTACCACCCAAAGATGACTAACTCACTCCTCCCTTCTCAATCCCCCCCCCCATCAACCCTCTAAAATACCCCTCGTCACCTTCCGTAAACCCCTATCCCCGCATTAACAAATATCTTGTTCCAGCTATCAATAACCCAAAGTTACCACTAGGACACTTATAACATCGCACATAAATTACTCTATCAGATAATTGCTAGAAGGTTTAGAAGGAATAGAGACTTAACAGATAATAAACATCACTAATCCAAGGAGAAGGAGATCCAAGGAAAAGCTACATCTAATACCACAAGCTAATAAAACAGAAAGTTAACAGCCTGAGCGACCGAGGGTTCAATATCATATTATGAAAAGGTTGTTATATGCAATATATAGCGCAATTATATTTCTTCATACAGATATATATATACAAGTTCGCTACAGCGGATGCGATCGTTCATGTACATGTAGATGCCATATCTCTGATAACTCAAAAACAAAAGTTGAAAGTGTTGTCTCCTCTCCCCCTTGACACAGCTTGCTCTCAGATGGGGTGTCTGAGGGAGAGGAACAACACCTCCTGCTCTACACCTAATACGCAGTATCGTTAATATGGTTCACCTAGGCTGGCTAACTTACCACATTATATGCCTGTACTTGAATGACTGTCCTCATCATATCTCAATGTATGGTAGGTTCTGCTTAATTGTATTTTCTTTGCTTGTTTTTGTGAAAAACTCCAATAAAAATTTTTTGAAAAAAAATAAAAAATGGCCTAGGCTATAACAAGATTGCCAAGACCCTGAAACTGAGCTGTGGCACGGTGGCTAATACCATGCAGCAGTTTAGTAGGACAGGTTCCACTCAGAACAGGCCTCACCATGGTCAACCAAAGAAGACATGTATTGTGACATACTGAAGCAAAGCATTATCCCATCCCTTTGGAGATTGGGCCGCAGGGGAGCATTCCAACATGATAACAACCCCAAACACACCTCCAAGACGACCACTGCCTTGTTAAAGAAGCTGAGGGTAAAAGTGGTGGACTGGCCAAGCATGTCTCCAGACCTAAACCCTATTGAGCATCTCTGGGCATCCTCAAACAGAAGGTGGAGGAGTGCTAAGTCTCTAACATCCACCGGCTCCGTGATGTCGTCATGGAGGAGTGGAAGAGGACTCCAGTGGCAACCTGTGAAGCTCTGGTGAACTCGATGCCCAAGAGGGTTAAGGCAGTGCTGGAAAATAATGGTGGCCACACAAAATATTGACACTTTGGGCCCAATTTGGACATTTTCACTTAGGGGTGTACTCACTTTTGTTGCCAACGGTTTAGACATTAATGGCTGTGTGTTGAGTTATTTTGATGGGACAGCAAAATTACACTGTTATACAAGCTGTACACTCACTACATTGTAGCAAAGTGTAATTTCTTCAGTGTTTTCACATGAAAAGATATAATAAAATATTTCCAAAAATGTGAGGGGTGTACTCACTTTTGTAAGATACTGTATGTGATCCTGATTCAGCCTGGACATCAGAGAGCCAGTCCAGGCTCAGCAGGGATCCTGACAACATCAGGATCCAGCGAGATGCCTGACTTACAGCTGGCTACAGCTGAGTACACCCCTAAGTGAAAATGTCCAAATTGGGCCCAAAGTGTTAATATTTTTTGAGATCCTGAGCTAGCTGTTCCCACCCCTCCACGGTGCTCCAGTGAGAACTGAAGGGGCAGAGCACCAGTAAATGACAGTGAACACTCTGCTCAGTGAAGACTGAGAGCTGAGCGATCAGCAGTCATGTTATTGCTTAGTTCTTGAGCAGATTATTGCTGCAGCCATCTAGGCGAGTATGAATGTTCATTTTTTTCCCAATACCACCCTATTTTAAATTCTCACATTCTGCAGACTAATCAGTTAACCTGAAGAAGGGGCGTGTCCCCGAAACATGTAGTGTCTCCAGTCAGCGTTGTGTGACTCTCTTTGCTGATTTGGCATAAGCATCTCCTGATCGGCTCCAGCAGCAGGGTTTGCCCATAGTCTTCAGATTCCCTTGGCTGACTTCCGCCAGGCTGTGACGTCATTTCTGGGCATCATACACAGTCCGAGCGGCCGCTGTGCACTGGCCCTAACAGTTCTTGTGCCTGCAAATTGGTTCCCCCTTCATTGGACCCCTGGCCCCACAGTTCTGGACGGGCCCCCCCACCCCCACCAGTGGCACTCCTGTATTCCTTGTTCCATGGCTTTGTGCTGGGTTTCCCTGAGCCCCTGTGTCATCCATGCGGCTCCGGCTTCCAGGTACTGCCAGCTTTTCATTAAAAGTCTCTGTTTGACCATCAACAGACTGCTGTATGCCTTGGTGATTACTTTTATTTTCAACTTAACAATAAAAAGTCTTTGCTTTGCTTCTGAGGATTTCATTTATGTCTGCTGATCAGCGCTGTTCACCCCTTTGATTGTTTTTTCTGACAGGGGGACTTCCCCCCTTCCCAAAATGCACTGATCAGCGCTCACAGCCATTTCTGAAAGCGCTGATCGGATGCTGGTATTCCTGCATGCTCGTTCCATTAAAGCTGGTCATTACACCGACTTCTGTTAGGCAGGCTGCTGTCCCCTAGGGCGAATGTCGTACGGTTTCTGTTAAGCCAATACTGGCCAATATTCGGCCTTAAGGATCCTCCTGATTCTGATTCATTCACTGTGGACCTTGGCTTCCTCTGCTTCTCGACTTTGTTAGTCGTCAAATCACTTGTCATCAGGAGTAGCACCTATCTCACTATATTTCCTAATTGTTGATACCACAGTGCCTTTTTCATGTTTGCTCAATATATTCTGTAATGCTGGACCTGTACTTTATGTAATATATCAATAAATTTTCTTACTGGCAACAAAAAAAATAGTAATAGGAAAGGATAAAATGTAGTTAGCCTATAGGCAATACTGGTAACTGATCCTTAACCCTCTGCTTGCTTTTTTTTTTTTGGCACTGCTTTGACAGTTCAGATCCCATTTAAACTATGTACAGACTTGAAAGGCCAATGAGCCTCTTACAGCAGCTGGGGAAGTGAGGATTTTGCAGAACTTGGCTGCAAATAGCACTGTTGTTATTGCTGAACGGAAGACAGCTATGCTGTGCATTAAGAATATCTCTATTACCGATGTTCACTTCTTATATATTTATTTCTAAAACCTGTCAGATGCTTGTAATATTAACTGTGACCCTAAGGGGTTGCTTTACTAAAACTTCAGAGTGAAAATCTGGTGCAGCTGTGCATAGAAACCAATCAGCTTCCATTTTTTTTGTCAAAACTTAAACAAGCTGAATTTAGAAGGCTACCATGATTGGCTACCATCCACAGCTGCACCAGATCTTGCACTAAATAGTTTTAGTAAATCAACCCCAAATGTGTTGTTTTATAAGACCTTATATGATGGTGTATTGCATATTTCTAGTGAATGTCTCATACATCACTATGCAAAATCTACTAAAGAGTACAGAACAATGGAACCCTCCATCAGATTCTGCATATGTTCTTACACGGTGAAAGTAGAGGTAGTTCTACTGCTAATGTTTTGAAGATCTGTAAAGAACTGATATGGAATAAAATGCTGCCTGAATATTCAAAATAAGATAAATTAAACAGAAAATGAACAATGCTAATAGTATATTAAAATTCTGAATTCTTCCTCCTTCTTTCTAGGTATCCAGTGGCTACCTCGTAGTAGTATTTGTATATGTGACAGAATATATAGGGATCAAAGCTCGCACTTGGGCGTCAATGCACATTCATGCCTTCTTTGCCGTAGGAGTTATGATTGTTGCTTTGATTGGTTACCTTGTGCGCACTTGGTGGATATACCAAATCATTCTTTCTGTCATCACCCTACCCTTTCTCCTATGCTGCTGGATGCTTCCTGAGACTCCTTTCTGGCTGCATTCCCAAGGAAAATACAAAGAGGTTGAAAAAGTAATAGCCACAATGGAAAAGTGGAACAGAGTGAAAAGTCCCTGCAAACTCTCCGAGATCTGTCCTGTAGAGGAAACAAAACGTGATCATGCTGAAGATGTCAAGGTGTCCAAAAATCATAATGTGTTTGACCTGTTTCACAACTGCAGTTTTGCAAGAAGGACCATTTCTGTTTGGCTCATCTGGTTTACCGGTAGTTTGGGATACTACGTATTTGCTCTAAACTCTGTAAATCTGGGAGGAAATGAATACTTGAATCTTTTTCTTACAGGTATGACAATTTCATAATTTATTTATACTAAGAATATATGGCACTCTACAATTTCATCATTACAGTTTTACATTGCTCTCAAGCTCTTCTGTTCATGCTTCCTGTGTTATCGCAAGGAGCCTCCAATTCCCTAGGCAGTATGGATGAGAAGAGGGAAGAAGAGGGGAGGGATTCAATAGTTCAACAAGGGACAACTGTGCAGGGCTGGCACCAAATCTTGCAGTTTCAATTAACAAAATGGCATATGATGCTAATTGAAGAGGAAATTGTAGCGTCTTTAATCACTTGAGTACAACCCTGTAATACCCCTTCACTACCGGGCCATTTTTCAGTGCTATGATAGTTTGAATGACAATAGAACATTTTACCCAAATCAATTTTATATAATTTTTTAGACAAATAGAACTTTCTGTTGGTGGTATTTAACAGCCTGCAATTCCCCTTCAATAATAACCATTTTTGTAGTTTTCGGTGCTGACAATTACTCCATTATGCAACACTGTACCCAATGGAGTTTTATATCATTTTTTTTTTCTCGAGCCAGTCAGTGCTTTCTTTTTGTTGTATTTATTAACCACAAGGTTTTTTATTTTTTACTATAAAAAAAAGACCCACATTTTTTGAAATAAATTAAGTTTCCATTAGCTTCTGTTGAAATAAAAATGCCAGAATACTATGAAAACCACCAAAATTACCTGTTTTCAGAAAGCAGACACCCCAAGGTGGTCTCATTTTTGTCAGAATTTTTGTGACGAAAAAGAAGGATAAAAGAACATGCTGGTACTGAGGAGGTTAAAAAAAGGATCTTGAGAATAGTGCACTAGATAAATCCATGTACAGGTCATACACAGAGGAAAGAGTAAGTGAAGGAGTTAATGTGCTGGTCACATACAAAAGCATTATGGAGATGAAGGGGTTAATGTTCAGATGGGCTTAGGGAGGTGTAAAGAGTTAATATACAGGTCACATGAAACAGAATAGAGATAGCATGTACAGGAGTTCATAAACAGCACTGGGTAAATAAAGGGCCGCCAATCCGCCGTTGAAAAACCATACAATGGTGACAATAATAAATACAGTTTTTTAAAATCTTTTTTTGCTCTATAAAAGAAAAAAAACCTAAAACGGTTTCTTAATTTCTGTTGCAAAACAAATGAAATAAAAATGCCAGAACAGTATGAAAACCCTCAAAATGACCATTTTGGAATGTAGACATCCAAATTTGAATAATTTTTTTTGCCACAATTTGCACAATAAAGGGATAAAACATAGGGAAATGTGCATGTGTTGTAGATATGTACTGCAAATGTCTTTTTTTTTTAATTCTGCCGACAACCACTTTAATATACACAAATTACCAGGCCTAGGTATGCAGTGATTTGAAGGCTGCACATATTTGTGAGGCCAGAAATATTTAAAATCTTAGGAGGTGTTACAAAAGTGTGTACTGGAGGTGCCCAAGGTTAAATTGGATGTAAACAGTATTCATGAAATCTGACCTGGGCACATCTATCTGTAGTGTTTACGTATCTCTCTCCAAAGCTCTAAGTGCTGTTGCTTTCTGCTGCTTCATTCCTCTGTTATCAGCATGAGAACGTCTGACAAGCTCTCCGACACAGGAGATAAAAGCAGCTGAAAATTTGTGTCAGGAAGGGTGATTAAAGGGAGATTAGCAGAGAGCTGGTCTATTTACAGTACAGCTCTGCAAGTTTTTGTTCCTCTGCCTATGTGGAGTGGGGATGTGTGCCATTCCTCCAATCAGCTCACACACGGTGTATGCCCAGACGCCCCTCCCACTGCTGAAACAGGAAGAAAAATTTGTAACACAATGTGCACTTTCTAAAGATTGTAGAAAGGAAAAGACTGCAGATCTACATGTATAACGTATGTAGGGAGATTTGTTTAATCTCTGTGTATCATCTGAGGCTGTTCACTTGACTGGGTATAGTGCCCCCATCCCTGCAATAAACCATTGCACCCTGGACAGCTTCCCCAACTACCCACCCCTTGTCCCGGCCCTGGGTATAGGAGATGGTTTACATCCACTTTAACTTCCACTTACTGTTTTCAGCTTACATTACGTATGCCTTGTTACTTTGTTAAAATAAATAAAAATGTAATTTTAAAAAATTCAGTTAAATGCATGAACCAGTCTTTCAATACAACAATGTAAAATAAGATAAATGTAAATTGATTAATAATGTATTTCTGATTTTACAAATGGTCTTTAACTTATTTTATAACTTTTAAGAACAACCCTTTTTTTGTACCCTTTCACCTGTTATTCTATTTCCTGTCAATTTTTATACATACACACAGCTGCTATTTAGCGATTGCTAAATCTTGTCCAACACATTTTCCAAAGAACACAAGTGCATCAGAGTTCAAAAGGATACTATAATTCATTTTCTTGACTTACAGAAGTTTTCCATTTTCAACCTGAATGCACTCTCTTTTGCAGTTTGTAGAGTGCAGAGGCAGCTTCAAGGCCTATTTGACAACTCAGAGGTTGGGTAAGCCTCAGCCATTTATGACCTGTAGTAATTTTTTTTTTGTATTTTACAGGTGCTGTGGAAATTCCCTCTTATATAGTTTGTTGCCTGGGCATGGACAATCTTGGAAGGAGAAATACATTGGCTCCTTTTCTTTTACTTAGCACTGTCATTTGTGGCGTCATTATGCTCATACCTGAGGTATATCTACAATCATATCTACTTATACATATGGTAATTAAACTAGAAAAGACTGGCGAGCAAATAGGCATAGCATCTGGGGATGGTTGGACTAACTTCAAGCAACATATTAAAATTGGTGTTGAAAATGAAGGTCTTCCTACAAAGAAGACATTTAATACACACCTCACCCGCTACCCACTTCATTGATCTCTGCTGTAATGAAGAGAAAAGGCCAGCTACAGAATCTCCATAAATAAACACTTGAAGGAGTGTTGCATTTAAGCCCCTACATTCTTGCTGTGTCCTGTGGTGATACAAGGACACCACGTGAGACAGGAACCACAGCATGTAGCAAGAGAACAGGAAATTGACAGTGGTGGTTTTGAAAATTCTTCAGTTAGCCTTCTCTTTTCCCTATAGCATAAATTGCTAGTGCAAGCAGCAGTAGAGTTTGGTACTCACTTCAGCCCAATTTGAAAATCATGCCTTGAGATCCAGCCAGGAAGCACAACCTACTTGCTCAGTACTTTGGTGTTTCATCCAGGCATTTCTATAGTGTACCAGTCCACCCCACTCCTAAAATGTGCCAGCGACTGATGATGGAACAACCTCTTGTCTAATGTAAACCCTGATGTAAAAATTGCAATATTAAGATGTTTCTCGCAGCCATCAAACATGTTTAAATCTGCCTTGAAAGTCTTGAAGCAGAGAGGATGTCATACTACAAGCCTATAGAAACTCTGTTGTCAAATTATTTTTGTAGCAAAAGTGTGAACTGATGTGCCACCACACTGTTAAAAGGTCTAGATAAGGCTTTATTTCAATAAGGGTCAGGGGGACATTAAAAGAGTAGCCAATGTGTTTTGGTGGTCCAAAAAACAACACCCCTTTCTTCAGGACTAAAAAAAAAAAATAAGGAACTTCAGGGTTATAGTTAAATCCAAATAACCAATAGCATAGGAATTATAACAATTAATAAATCAGAAAACATTGAATACATAACCAATACAAAATAACCTAAAACAAAACGTGAGAATCCAAACAATAAAGCAAACAATTTCAATTAAACCAAGAGGTTGGAGGACAGTGATTTATTTATAATGGGTACTTATTTAGCGCCAAAAATTTTCACAGTGTGTCACATATGTATTATACATTCCCTGCCCTCAAGGAGCTAACAATCTAAGCTCCCTAACTCATGTTTATACTAGGGCCAATTTAGACAGGAGCCAATTAGGCTACCAGCATGTCTTTGGAGCATGAGAGGAAACTCAAGCAGGCAAAGAGAGTGCCATGGTTGGGATTCAAGCTGACAACCCTAGTGCTGAAAGGTGGAAGGGCTACCCAAATGCTAGCCACTGTGTTGCTCATAATACTACTACTACTAATATTACCACATCCTGATTGAAATATGAACCTAATACAAATAAATATGTAAATAAAAGGGTAATTAAAAATTAATACATATATAAGAACTTGTCAACTATTTGAACTACACACTATTGAAAATACCATTACAGTACATGAAAAAAATATTTATAGAAACAACCTAGGAATATATATATCTATTGGAATTCATTCTGCTGCTTAATTTAACTACATATGTCCAGCCAAGGAACAGAAAAGTACATGTGTAAGTTTTGAGTTCAATAAACTGCTTCCCCTCCACACTCTTTCACCCAAGAACTCCTATTGTAAATACAACCTAACCTGGGATCCTCGTGACTTTTAAAGATCTTAATTCATTCTATTTAGGGACTTTAATCGAAAATATAAATATACAGTTAGAACTTTCCTGTAAGCAGGTTACACAGAACTGGAGAATAGTTGGAAAAATAAAATGTTTGCTTTGAGTTACCCTTTGAGTTGTCTTTGAGCAGCACATTTTGAAAAAAATATGTATAAGATACTAGACTAAATCATGCATTAATATTTTACAGGAAAACAGTACTGTAATTATCATTATGAGTATGGCTGGGAAGTTCTCAATTGGTACTGCCTTTGGCCTTATATACCTGTACACGGCTGAATTATATCCAACAGTTGTAAGGTGAGTTACATAACCATGTATATTTATTTCAAATTAATAAAAATGATATCAAAGCAAAAAACTTAAAGCCCTGGGCTCACAGGAAGCGAGTTGAGTGATGATGGGCATCAATTAGTCTGAAAGAGGAAGGGCAGTGTGGCAAGCCTGCAGGGATCAGGACCAGAGATCATGATGACTATAGCAGCCTTAGCTGTTTTTTGTTTTCAGAGACTGCTGGGTAACCTTTTTTTCCCTTGCTACTCTAGGTCCCTGGCTGTTGGCAGTGGGAGTATGATGTGTCGACTCGGTAGTGTGGTTGCCCCATTCTGTGTGTACCTGAAGGATATTTGGATATTTATGCCACAGGTAATTTACTTTTCCTAGATAATTTCTTACTTAATTCTATACATGTGGGGCCTCTTAAATGCATGATTAGAGTCCTGCTCATAAATTGTAAACATAAATTGAAGGTACAGAAAACCATACAGTAGACTTTCAAAAGACCTCTGGCCCTTTAAGTGGTTTTGTCTAGAGTAGACTGACACTGCAAAATGTGTAAATGGGTAATTGAGGGCAGTTCATTTTGAAAACTTCATGCCAAACAGCTAATATATTGTACATTCAATAACTGCTTTACCCGTGAAAGGACTTGTCATTTTGTTTAATCAATCTTGGAATTCACACTTCAGTAATATGGAGCAGCCTGGCAGGACATACATGTGTTTCCCTGTTAAGCTGTGGAGCGTCCAATATTAGCTCTAGCCTGCTAACTTGATAATGAAGCAACATCTTCCCACTGCTGGCAACGTAATATTACTATTCAAATAAAACTATAAGCAAAACATGTTTCATTTTGGATAGATTAAGGGACAGTTATAACCCCTGTCAGTTTTTTTGCTGTGTCCCACTGGGGAGATTTCCCTTCACTTCCTGTCTCATAGCCAAAATAGAAAGTGAGAGGAAATTCCCCAACATTTGGGATTTTCTTTTACTTTCAACTATACTGGCAAACAATACAAATAGAAAGGGTGAATCTCCCTAACAGGGGCAGTGGTAGCAATAAAAACCTGTCAGATATTCTATTCTACCTATACTCTGTCCTAAACTAAAAAAAAAAAAATGTTTTGCCTTTAGCTTTACTTTAAAGATGAATTTAAACTTTCTTTTTACTAGAACTGAATGATGATCAATCCCAGCATAGATCATACCTCTGTACCATATTGCTCTGTTGCCTGCAGATTCCCTGATGTCCTGGGTTTAGTTGTGACTTTCTATCATTTGACACTCTGTATATCCTGCTGATAGACTCTGCCCCTTCCACAGCCACTTTCTGCAGCAGCATGAGTCTATAACTGTCAGAGAGCTCACCTTGCTGGTCATGGGATTGGCCACCAGAGGGCGCGCCTGTGAGCAAGCCAGCCTATTTAAGTTTGTCAGGCACTCTGTTCAGTGCTGCCTGATCATCAGCTTCCTGTGCCATAGTTCCTGTTTCCTGTCTTGTCTTCCTGTTTACCTGATCTCCTGACGACCCGGATTGCCCTTGGATTCTCCTGTTTGCTGCCTGTACCTGACCTTGGCCTGTTTGACTCCGCTTCTGCCTGCTCCTATTGTACCTTGCTGCCAGTCTGTTGTCGAACCCTGCTTGTGTCCCGATCTGCCTGTCTTGCTCCTGCTCAGCACCTGTTACTAGTGTTATGGACTACTGACCTGTTGTCTGAAGATCATCTCTCATCCTGTACCTGGATCTCTTCAGCAGGCTCTCATACCATTCCGCACTCTCGTGCCTCCTGTCTGCTCTACCAGGGGCCGTGAGTCGGATAAGTAAGGGAGTCTACCCTCTGCCCAAGCGGACTCATCAGTCTGGTAAGTAAAAGTCTGACAGTATCAGGCAGCCATGACTGAGTCTGGGCAGGGGGCCTCCCCCATGGATGAACTATGTAGACACCTGGCAGGACTTACCCAGGCCGTGAAAAGCCTTCAGGAAGGTTACTCAAGATTGGAGGAACAAGTCCAGGCCTTATCTTCCTCTTTCAACCCCCAGGGGGCGTCTTCTGCTGGATTCCAATCTGCACCCTCCGTAGTAATGCTTCCTCCAGAGCCCAGAGTACCCACTCCCGAGAAATTTGCCGGTGAACGCAGCAAGTATCGTGCCTTCCGCAATTCCTGCGAACTCTACTTTGCTTTGCAACCCCGCACGTTTTCACTGGAAGCGACCAAAGTAGGCTTTGTTATTTCCCTGCTGACAGGTGAGCCACAAACCTGGGCTCACCGCCTTCTGGAGCAAAAGTCTATCTCCCTAGATAGCCTAGACGATTTCTTCAGGGCCATGTCCCAATTATATGAAGATCCCCAACTGACAGCGACTGCTGAAGCTGCACTGCACTCTCTGCAACAGGGTCGCAGAGCGGCCGAAGATTATGCAGTCGACTTCAGACGTTGGAGCGCCGATACGGACTGGAACGACGCTGCCCTGCGTCATCAGTTCAGAATGGGGCTATCTGACCCACTCAAGGACGAGTTGGCTCGAGTGGGGGTACCTCAGTCTCTGAAAGACCTCATCGATCTCTCCATCCAGATTGACCGTCGCCTAAGAGAGCGTCGGTCAGAAAGGTCTACCAGCCACCTTCGTCCCACCTGGCTGTTACCCAAGGTTCCCAGTCCGGTCAGTCAGTTTCCTCTGGCTTCATCTGTCTCGACTCCAGAACCCCCTGAACCCATGCAACTCGGTCTGCTCCGGCCTACGCTTACTCCAGAGGAAAAGATGCGCAGACGAACCCACAACCTGTGCCTATACTGCGGTGAATCCGGGCACTACGTGAGAGCCTGCCCCAACAAGATGCGTAAGTGTCGTTCTGCCACTTCAATGTGTGCATCTGTGTTACCTAAACTTGGTTCTCATCTCGCTCTTTCCTTCACTCTGCAGCTTCCAGGAGGGAGTATTCCAGTGTCAGTAATTATTGATTCCGGCGCATGCAGCTGTTTTATCGATTTGACCTTTGCTGCCAACCATCGTATTCCGCTTCAACCTAAGGCTCAGGGGCTTGCTGTCCATCTAGCGGATGGATCCATCCTTAGTTCAGGCCCGGTCACTCAAGAGACCGTCCCCTTGCTGGCCACCATGGTTACCCACCATCAGGAGCTTCTGCGCCTGGATGCCATCTCTTCTCCTCTCTTCCCTATTATCCTAGGGATGCCCTGGCTGCAGGCCCACAATCCCAGTATCAACTGGGCCACAGGAGAAGTCAAATTTCTCTCTGAGTATTGCCAACAGCATTGTTTACAGCAATCTTCTGACATGACCTCCCAACTCCTGTGCTTGGACTCAGATGCTGAACTACGTCAGTCCGTCCCTGAAGCTTATCTGGACTTCCTGGATGTATTTAGTAAAAAAGGAGCAGAAACCTTGCCCCCTCATAGGCCATATGACTGTCCTATAGAACTGTTACCTGGTACTGAAGTTCCATTTGGGAGAATCTTCCCGTTAACTGAGCAGGAGTTAGACACATTAAAGACTTACATAGACGAAAACTTGGCAAAAGGGTTCATTCGTCCTTCTACCTCCCCAGCCGGTGCCGGCATCTTCTTTGTCGAGAAGAAGGACCACTCGTTACGTCCCTGCATCGATTACCGGGAGTTGAATAAGATCACCATTAAGAATCGTTATCCCTTGCCTTTAGTACCTGAACTTTTTCAAAGATTAGGAACCGCAGTCATATTCACGAAACTAGATCTCCGCGGAGCTTATAACTTGATCCGTATCAGAAAAGGGGACGAATGGAAGACGGCCTTCCGTACTCGATTCGGGCACTTCGAGTACCTTGTCATGCCATTTGGATTATGCAACGCTCCCGCAACCTTCCAACATTTCGTCAACGATATTTTCCGTGATTACCTGGATCTGTATGTAATAGTATACCTTGACGACATCTTGATCTTCTCCTCTTCACTAACCGATCACCGTAGACATGTCTGCAATGTCCTAACCCGGCTTAGGCAACACGGCCTCTATGCAAAACTCGAGAAATGCGAGTTTGAACGTCAATGTATTCAGTTCTTGGGCCTAGTCATATCAGTGGAGGGTATCAGGATGGACCCCCAAAAGGTGTCTGCTATTCTGGATTGGCCTGCTCCCATAGATAAAAAAGGGGTACAACGCTTTATTGGCTTTGCCAATTTTTACCGGAAGTTTATTAAAGGTTTTTCTGCAATCATCGCTCCAATCACCGAATTGACCAAACAGGGAACCCGATTCTCTTGGACTGACAAAGCCCAGTTGGCTTTCGAAAGACTCAAAAAGCTATTTACTTCAGCCACCATTTTGAAACACCCTAACCCTGTCCTGCCATTTGTCTTGGAGGTCGACGCTTCGGAGATCGCAGTGGGAGCGGTGCTCTCTCAACGACAGGGCGCCAAGGCCCTCCTCTATCCAGTAGCATTCTTTTCACGCAAACTTTCAACTTCGGAAAGAAATTATGATGTGGGGGATCGAGAACTTCTGGCCATCAAGGCGGCTCTGGAGGAATGGCGTTACCTATTAGAGGGTGCTGCACATCCTATTCTGGTCTACACCGACCACAAGAATCTGGAATACTTGAGAACAGCCAAAAGATTAAGACCTCGTCAGGCCAGATGGGCACTTTTTTTCTCACGATTCCAGTTTCACATAACTTACAGGCCCGGTTCCAAGAATATAAAGTCAGATGCTCTTTCCCGCATGTTTTACGATTCAGAGAGGACCGTATCTCCCGATACGATTCTTCCTTCGGGGAACTTCCTGCTCCTCCAAGGGGACCTTGTTTCACGGATAAGACAGGCCTCGGTGGGAATGCTTCCGTACCCCGAAACAGATTGGAGAGAGGGCCTGTTTTGGCGAAGAGACAAGATCGTGGTTCCCGAGAAGCTAAGGGTGACTGTGATGGAACTATGTCATGATCATAAGTTGGCCGGACATTTTGGTGTCTTGAAAACCACTGAGCTGGTACAGCGCACCTTCTGGTGGCCTCAATTAGCCTGTGACTGTAAAAATTTTGTGGATTCATGCAACACTTGTGCTCGGAGTAAGAACACCAGGAAAAAGGCCTGGGGATTATTAAAACCCTTACCTGTTCCAGAGAGGCCATGGAAGATGATATCAATAGACTTCATCGTGGAATTGCCCCCCTCCGAGGGTTTCTCTACTATTTTTGTTGTGGTAGACAGGCTGTCGAAGATGGCACATTTTCTCCCCATGAAGGGTACACCATCGGCTATAGATACGGCAAAGATTTTTGTCAAAGAAGTGGTTAGGTTACATGGAGTCCCAGCAAGCATTGTGTCCGATCGGGGTGTTCAATTCACTTCAAGGTTCTGGAAGGCCCTCTGTGGTTCCCTCGAAATTGAATTGGCCTTTTCATCCGCCTATCATCCCCAGACGAACGGGCAAACTGAGAGAACCAACCAGACCTTGGAGCAATACCTCAGGTGCTTCTCTGCCTTCTCTCAGGATGACTGGGTTTCCTTATTACCCGTTGCAGAATTCTCCTATAACAACTCCTTGCACTCTGCCATCAATCAAACACCATTTTACGCTAATTACGGGTTCCATCCATCTTTTCTACCAATCTCAGTACCTGAATGCTCCGTTCCGGCCGTCTCAGAGACTATGAATTTCTTTTCCACCAACAATAAGATCCTACAAGAGACTATGGCCAAATCCCAGGATTACAATAAAAAAATGTTTGATAAGAAGAGGCGTGGAGAATTGATCTTGGAGCCCAGCAACCAAGTGTGGTTGTCCACAACTAACCTGAAAATGTCTTGTCCCTCGAGGAAATTAGGCCCTAAGTTTATGGGTCCGTTCCCAGTGAAGAGGAAAATAAATGATGTGACCTATGAACTTGATTTGCCAGACTCTCTAAAAGTACACCCGGTCTTCCATGTGACGCTGCTGAAACCTGCTACCTCTAATCCTTTTGCTGGTCGCACTGTCGGCCCACCCAAACCTGTCATAATTGACAACGAAGAGGAATTCGAGGTAGAGGCAATCCTTGACTGTAGGAAAAGGAGGAATGGAATTCAGTATCTTATTAAATGGAAGGGGTATGGTCCGGAGGACAATTCCTGGGAACCAGAAAACAATTTACATGCCCCGGAACTTTTACAGACTTTCAGAAATGTTCATGCCACCAAGTTGGCCCGGCTGGGCATCCGGAGGCTGCCCTTAGGGAGGGGGCACTGTCAGAGAGCTCACCTTGCTGGTCATGGGATTGGCCACCAGAGGGCGCGCCTGTGAGCAAGCCAGCCTATTTAAGTTTGTCAGGCACTCTGTTCAGTGCTGCCTGATCATCAGCTTCCTGTGCCATAGTTCCTGTTTCCTGTCTTGTCTTCCTGTTTACCTGATCTCCTGACGACCCGGATTGCCCTTGGATTCTCCTGTTTGCTGCCTGTACCTGACCTTGGCCTGTTTGACTCCGCTTCTGCCTGCTCCTATTGTACCTTGCTGCCAGTCTGTTGTCGAACCCTGCTTGTGTCCCGATCTGCCTGTCTTGCTCCTGCTCAGCACCTGTTACTAGTGTTATGGACTACTGACCTGTTGTCTGAAGATCATCTCTCATCCTGTACCTGGATCTCTTCAGCAGGCTCTCATACCATTCCGCACTCTCGTGCCTCCTGTCTGCTCTACCAGGGGCCGTGAGTCGGATAAGTAAGGGAGTCTACCCTCTGCCCAAGCGGACTCATCAGTCTGGTAAGTAAAAGTCTGACAATAACACTCCCCTTTGTAGACTTTCAGCCTCTAAAAATGATGTAACTTTCTGGATCACAATTAGAATTCAATCCTGCCTAGTCAAATATGCTGACCCGTGAGTCCCACCCCTCAGATCCTGCCCACCCAGATCCCTGCTCTCTGTGAAGGGATTCATTTACATATGAAGGAAACCCCTTTATACCCCCTGTAGCCTTTCCTCTGTAGTCTTGTAGTACGCCATTATTCTTTGGCATGCTGCAAGACAGGAATGACACAGGAGGAGGAATGGCACATTTACACCTTTCAATACCCACATGAAGGCCCAGAAACACCCACAGTAACCCTAGGACCCACCCACATCAACTCCCAGAACTGGTACAAGTGACTCCCACAGCACACGCTGAAGCTACAGAGGATCAAAGAATCATTGGACATATAGTATCGGGACTGGAAAAGGAAAGAAAACAGGAAGTCAGAGAACTTTGAAATTCATCCAGGAGGAGGAGTGACATCAGAGACACAGAAACCTGCAGTATACAGCTAAAGGAGGAAAGTTACACACACACCACACAAACTGACAGTTGTGATTCATTTACATGCACAATGCATCTGTTATTTTGGAGAGGAAAAGCTGGAGTTCTTCTTTAAACCTAAATAAAAAAATAGTGTGAGTAATATTTCTGGCTGTGCATTGTGGCAAAGGTGTCTAAGTGGTTAACCCCAATTTTCAAATACTTTCTAAAGTAAAAATGATGGGTGAGGGCAGGCTGTGATGGTGGAGAGACACTAGTAGTAAGTGATCCAACTCTGAAACTCAGGCAAATATCAGATCCTTCCCCATCAATGCAAACAGCCTCACTTTTATCCTGGAGGTGCCCATAACCACCCACAGTAACCACAGGGACAAAAGGACAACAATTAAGCCTCTCTTTCTGTCCCTTGCATTAACAGGCTCAGTGCAGCATTATCTCACTGCAGAGGGCCACGGTACAAGCAGACAGCCCAGTTCTTAGTCCAGGGTAACCCTGGCAAAAGTAGACCAGAGAAAGGAAAGGGGAAAGTGACATACATCCACTGACAGCCTGCACAGAGCACACGCACATATTCCAAGACAGTGGACAGTCGGCTACTTACCTCAATGCAGGAATCTGAATCAGGGTGGATGACAAATAGGCGACAGCAGTCATTTCCATCTGCACGTATCCTTTTTAACCTATTTAAGGGGTTAAAGAAAAATCAGAAGTATTCTCAATGAGAAATGATCTGAAGTACTTAATATCTAGAGTTGAAGACATAGAAACCACTCAAGCCTAGCCTACCCAGGTGCTTAAGAAATTACAACAAAAAATCAACAATCACAGAGCTAAAACAACAGTGGTGAATGTACCCTGGGTTAAACAGATGCTCTGTCCCTTAATATCATGAACAAAGACGTATCTCCCATGGGACTTTGTTGCAGCAATTAAAATTGCAGCAAATAATGATTTTTATAGAAAAATAGAAAGTTTATTTGTACAACAGGATTAAATCATCTGGTCTATACAGTTCAATTTTTAGCCTAATAGTAATAGGATCTCATATATACAGCAAAAATACCATATACATAGATAGTCTATTAATTATGTAGCCACCAAATAGTTCCAACGCATTTTGACTATAATTCTTCAGGGGACAGTAAGGTGTGAGCAATCCTATGTGGATAAAGAAGAGGCATAACAGCGAGTACATAACTTCCACAGAATTGTGAGACAAAATTATAAAGCAAAAACAGAAATTGATAACCATGCCCTGTATTTACAGTTTTAACTTACATAAATAGACTTAATGTAGAGCCAAACATAAGCAACTGTAGCACGTCCTAAGGGCCCCAGTATGGAGGGGGGCTCAAAGATCCACAGGGGATCAGGGGTGGTCAAATGATATGTCCACGTGCAATATAAGGATTTTGAATAAAAGGTAGTGAGACTGCGCACTACGCCATCAGCGGTAGCCGTATACCTCCCGGAAATGACGGCGCCACACAAGCAACTGCCTGAGATGCCGGGGGGATAAAATCAAGGGCATGTCTCATTTCTGATCAATTGTTCCAAAGTAGGCTCTTTGTATACTTTGTTAACTTACATTTTTCAGTGGATAACAATGTCATACCCACTGTATTGTTGATGTCATCTTCTGTCATGCATTTTATTTTGAATAAACTTTATTTAAACCTTAAAAAAAAAAATCAAGGGCATGTCAGCTGTTGGCAATCGCACAGTCCTCCTCCCTTTGCTGTCTAACATAAATAGAGCAAACTAACTACCTTCTTATAGCTGTCTGGGTCGTTTACAGGATTGTCTTTTTTTTCTTTTTATAATTCTAAATCCTTGTATTGCATGTGGACATATCATTGCCTCCCATCTTTATTTCCTCATAGGTCAAAAAAGGTCCCCAAAGGGACCTAAGAAAACATCCAATTAATCTGTTCCCACATTCTTACTTACTGTAAACTAGGTATGTTTCATACAAATTCATACCTCTTACTATTGAGTACTAAAAGATAATGTTCCAACCCCAACTATTTTTGTTTTTGCTCTTATTTTACTACTAGAATACCCTTGCATACAACTATCAACAACTGACTGGGTTTCATGTGAAAATCCTGCTAATCTAATTTAGACCCTGACACACCAGCGATATATATCCCTCTGCTCTTAGATATATCCACACATTGTGGGGCTTGCTGAAATTGCCTCCATTTGATCATCCCTGATCCCCTGTGAGTCTTTGAACCCCTCTCCATACTGGGACCCTTAGCATGTGCTACAGTTGCTTCTTTTTGGCTCTATGTAATGCAATATAATTAGTCGAAACGCATTTGGGACATATTGGTGGCTACATAACTAATAGACTATGTATATGGTATTTTTGCTGTACATATGAGATCCTATTACTATTAGACTAGAAATTGGACTGTATAGACCAGATGATTTTATCCTATTGTACAAATAAACTTTCTATTTTTAGATTTAAAAAAAAACATTGTTTGCTGGAATTTTAATTGCTGCAACAAAGTCCCATGGGAGATGCTTCTTTGTACAGTCACAGAAGTATTCCCAGATCCCTCATGTTCAAAATGAAAAGATCAACCAAACTGGTCTCAACACAATCAATTTGAGGAATACCTCTGATCTCTTGGATCAGAGGAATACCTCTGATCCAAGAGATCAGAGGTATTCCTCAAATTGATGTGGTAAAAAAAAAAAAAACACTTCCTGTCAGGAAACCCCTATTAGACTGTGCAACCAAGGAGCCACCTGCACTTCCTCTTTGCACACAAAGGCAGATCCACAGTATTACCCTACCCAGAGGAACACAAGGTCTTCTGTCTAGTGCTAGACATACAAGCCCTACAACTGGATCAAACACCTGGACCTGCTGGACTTCTCTCTCACAATGTCTTGGTAGGAGGTCATCCACAAAAACCCTAGAATTGGCCTGGGCAGGAAGGGGGTGAAAGTGTCCAGTGGGCAAGTGGTTAAATCCTCTTCTAAAAGGGTAAGCATCACTAAAACTCAGTTTTCTTCCTACAAAAGGAGGTAACAATTGGGTACAATCAGCTATGTTTTGTACTTTATTAAATGAAGACCCCTATGTTGCTTGTTCAAACCAGAAATGTCAATATATTCTTAGTGTAACATAATTTCCTTCTTCTTGAGATTATTTTAAAATAAATAGGGGAGGGCACCACAATGGCCATGTGCAGTATAATGTTTTAACACTCTGCACATTGGGTATTGATGAATTTGATTATGAATTATTGTTTTGCAATGTGCTTTGTATGCACTAGATAGTACATATAAAACTTTACACTGCTGTGAAAGCAAAACATGACAAGTTATACATATTTAATCATTTTGTGAAACCTTACATTTATATTTTCCTTTTCAGCTACTAGTTGGAATCATGGCATTAATAACTGGAATATTAACCCTTATGCTCCCAGAAACACTTGGGAAGCCGCTCATGAACACAATGGAGGAAGCTGGAAAAATGTTAAAGACAGAAAGTAAAAGAAAACCATTAGCAGAAGCAAATGGGGTTGCCATGGAAAAACTAGACTCTGCTACAATAGATGCCCCTGATGTTTAGAAAAGCAATACATCCAGTCATTTTATCTCTTACAGAGAAGCAAAGAAGGCAAAGTCACTGAAAATCATGTTGTTTGACTTTGTTGATATCAGTGCACATCATAAAAATTATGACCATGGGTAACCTGACATCTTGCTGGAGATAATGGCCTAAAAAAAAACATTTTTTTAGCCTGGTTGGCTAAGCAACCTGTTGGCCTCTAATTTTGCTTAGAGACTCCACAGGCAATATCTCCTTGCCATGGCTCTGCACTTGCTTTAGGGTCTAATGTAATTTTCTTCAGTAGGGGTGTCCACATTCATTTTCCTTATGATAAATTAAGTTCAACAAGGAGTGTGGAAGAACCATAATACAGCTACAGCAGTTGTTTTCCATGAGATACAAGAAAGATTTTAGTGATTTAGCATATTCCAAATACTGAACTATCAGTTCTAAGTCGAGAAATTAAAACACAAATTGGCCATGATGCCAATTTATAAAAGTTGCCGCTTTTTGCGTCCAGTTATTGATCACTCCGTTCCCGATATTTAAAAAAAAAACAGGACCCTACATTCACAATATCTGGTCTCCACAATACACAGAACATGGAAACGCAATTATCCTAGTAAATATAAACTGCTAAATACTTTTTATAAGCAGTATATAGCAGTCTTTTGACTTCTATTGGTGTCTGGCCGAGCGCTGGTTAAAACTTGTAGGACGAGTTTTCATTCTGCTATGACTGACCCATGAGGCTGTATGACCCCTGATCCTCTGTCTGGAGAGTGCTGATTGGCCCTGTGTCAATCACATGCACCCCTCCTCCCCCCCAAATAAAACAACTCACTAGCAATACACACCAAACTGAGCATGTGCAGAGTGCCCCCAAGACTCTGTACAATCAGCAGATGGATTGAGGCTTCTGGAAGAAGGGGAGGATCAGAGAAGACAGGATCAAACAGTCTTTTTACACAATTCAAAGGATAAACAGTGACTATAATAAGCATGCTTTGCTGCATATACAGACTGATTTTACTATTGTAGGTTTAGTAACACTTTTAGCTTGAATGTTGTGTATTTTAATAGTACATAGAGGCCTAAACTGCAGTCTTTCCTTTTTGGTACAATCAATCTAATGCCCTGTACACACGGTCGGATTTTCCGACGGAAAATGTGTGATAGGACCTTGTTGTCGGAAATTCCGACCGTGTGTGGGCTCCATCACACATTTTTCTTCGCATTTTCCAACACACAAAATTTGAGAGCAGGCTATAAAATTTTCCCACAACAAAATCCGTTGTCGGAAATTCCGATCGGGTGTACACAAATCCGACGCACAAAGTGCCACGCATGCTCAGAATAAATAAAGAGATGAAAGCTATTGGCTACTGCTCCATCTATAGTCCTGACGTACATGTTTTACGCCACCGCGTTCAGAATGATCGGATTTTCCGACAACTTTGTGTGACCGTGTGCATGCAAGACAAGTTTGAGCCAACTCCGTCGGAAAAAATCCATGTATTTTGTTGTCGGAATGTCCGATCAATGTCCGACCGTGTGTACAGGGCATTACTGTGAAATTCATTCCACAGTGGATACCAAACCGTGTATAAAGGACTTTTATATGTTTCCATTTCAGGAGGTTTAAGGACATTGGACCTGCTGTTGATTGTAAATTTTCAGTATAGGGAAACTGAAGAAGTGGTATAATTGACTTATCAGTCAACTTCACCACTTTTTTTTGCACATTGTATGTCTCATGTATACTGCCATTTGTTACTTTGCAAATTTCATGACATTTTGAGGCATTATAAATGACAAGTTCCTTGAAAAGTGAGATAAGAAACACAGCTCGTCTCTGCTTGTCCATTTCTATTTTTCGACAGGAGTGATTACCATCTGTATAACATGTACTATACAGATATGCCAGCATTCTACTGTCTTGAATTAACAGTTATATAGTGAAGTATGGCATTATGCTTTAAAAGTACATTTTATGTCATATTGACCAGTGTTACCTCTTAACTACTGCATTTGATTATTATTGGATTGATTAATGAATAGAATTATTAGTTAAATTAATATCAGGAAAAGATTTGCTGGAAGGCAGGGGCATTTGCCTCCTAGGGCAGTACTAAGAGTATATGGTTGGGCTGGTGGCCCTGATTTCAGATACCTTACTGTTCAGACATTAAAATGGGTTCCAGAGACAGTGACACATTGGGTATTGTATACCTAACTGCTCCCTCTTCAGGCATGTAAGCACAGCATCTGGCAGAGCAAAGTCTTCCAGCACCAGCTTACTTTGCAGCTCTGAGATTTCATGTTACCAAATTCTGAGAGACAAAATGCAAGCTGATATTTGAAGATGTGAAAATAAACCATGCCCTTCAGGAACTCACAATTTCACAATGCCCACCAATCACTTTGGCATCATGGCACACTTTGTGGTTGATTCACTAAAACTGGAGAGTGCAAAATCTGGGGCAGCTGTACATGGTAGCCAATCGGCTTCTAATTTCAGCTTGTTCAATTAAGCTTTGAGAAAAAAAAAAAAAAAAAACTGGAAGTTGATTGGTTTCTATGCAAAGCTGCACACAATTTTGCACTCTCCATTTTTAGTAAATCAACCCCTTTGTGTGGTACACTTACTTTAGCCTAAAAAAATAAAAAATAAAATCAATAAATCATGGATTAAAATCAAACAACAAAAGTAGCAACCAATAAAATATTTTCTTATTAGGGATTTTAAGTACTGTTGGGTGGAGTTCAATTTCTTATGATTTTTGTTCAGTTTGTTATTTATTAAAAATGATCTAGTCATACCCCGAATTAGCGAAAATTCCTGGTCATTCAATATGGAGGGTGGCTGGAATTAAAGTTCTTTCACAATTGTTTGATGGATCAACCTTGAAAACTTTTGACCAATTGCGACAGGAAATCTCTCGAATACACAATAGCTATTACATGTACTTACAAATGAGATGTGCTGAAAGGAGGGCAGATGTTCAAACTTGAGTTTAGCTGAGTCTGATTTTCTCAGCTCGGTTCTGGCTACTTCAGACAAAAAGGGCATAATCTCCCCTATATATGCCTGTTTGCTGTCTCACATTCAGGCCCCAGATCTATTACCTTGCAGGGAAAAATGGGAATCAGACATTGGCCATATAGATGGGGATAGTTGGATACAAATTCTGGCTGCTGGTCCATTGGTGTCAGTATCGGCAGCACATAAATTATCGCACTTATTTAACCTCCATTGTGTCTACAGAACTCGAATTCAGTTATGAATGGGGTAGGGGAGACCCAGAGACTGAGCCCAGTCACTTGTTTGCTTGGTGGCCTGGAGAAAGAACTTTATTCTCCTAATAAATACATTGCCTTAACTAGACTATTTTATCTAGTTAGGAAACTGATAGCGAAGTACTGGCTATCTCCTCAGGCACCTATGTCACGCCAATGAATTCAACAAGTTAATGGTATTTTAATTAGAGCGAAGCATGCGTACCAGCATAGTAATGTGTATGGCAAATTCACTAAAATCTGGCAGAAGTGGCTAGAAACCCCTTCAGTTAATCCGTGATAGACTGCTCTAGATGTAGGGGTGCGGGTTGTGAAGATTTGAGCTGCAAATCTTATAATTGTAGAATGTTGGTGGCAGATGGACACTGTGGTAGGACAGTCAGCTGTAATACACATTTGCAAAACATATTTGAAAGATAACACACACACACTTTATCAGTTAATTTAGTTTTATTTCTGTTTTATGTTTCGTTTTCTAGAATATGTCAACGCTGAACCCATATTGTAAATGTGGAGTATATACATAGTAATATACAGATATTGTATACTGCCTCGATTTCTGAAATGTATAATTACCAATTTAATGTTTATACTACTGGAAGTTTTATTTTTGCTAATCCGGCTGTTTGTAAGTTTTTTCAATTTTGTACAATAAAATTGATTTTCTGATTTAAAAAAATAAATAGATTATTTAGAAAAACTTTGAGGAAGAATTCAGTAATCTAACACACAGATGCTGAAAACAACCAGCTTTGAAAAATCACTGACACAAAAATCTAAGATTCTTTGTTATTACTTAGGCTTTTTTATTTCCGAAAATGGAAATTCTAATTATGTCCTTAGCTTGTTGTATTGTTAATTAAATATTATCAACAAATGTATATGTGTGTTGTACTCTTGTGCCTATCAATTACATGTATAAAAGATCCTAAAGAAAAAGAATGGTTGGCCATAGCAGGTAACTCACGCACGCACACACACACACACACACACTGGTAGACAGAGCCTACTACATTTGACTCGGTTGTCTTATTAAGAAAACTGTAGCTAGCCCATGATCCGACCAAATTCTTTGTGAGCTTTTCAAACAAATCCTCTTTGTGTAAAATACAGCCTGCTTCTTTGCCATCTTGACAAAATACACAATTAAACCATGATCTATATTACCGTATATACTCGAGTATAAGTCGTTCCGAGTATAAGTCGAGGCCCTAATTTACCACAATAAAATGGGAAAAACTTATTGACCCGAGTATAAGACGAGGGTGAGAAATGCACAGCTACTTTAAGTGGAAAAGAGGGTCAACAATGCCCATTTGCAGCATCACTGTGCCCATTTGCATGCCTCACTGTGCCCATTTGCAGCCATAGGTCCCCTGAACTTCAAACTCGGTAGTTAAGGGTTCCTATATGCCCCCTAGCTGCAGCCAAAATTTGGGGTCTCTGAACCCAAAGGGTCTCGAAATGACATTGCTGCAGATAGACACAGTTGACCGAATTTGGGGCCCCGTATCTCGGGGCCACTTAGTGCTAAGAACCCCAAACCCAGTGGAACTAGCACCATAAAATTTCCAAAGCTGGGGTTTCTAGCACCAAGTGGCCCCGAGATACAGGGCCCCAAAAATCAGTTCAGAAAATGTCAAGCACTTTTCTGCAGCAGAGAATGACATTTTCTGAACCAGTTTTGGGGCCCCGTATCTCAGGGCCACTTGGTGCTAGGAACCCCAGCTTTGGATATGTTATGGTACCAGTTCCACCGGGTTTGCACACCAAATTTGGGGTTCCTAGCACCAAGTGGTCCTGAGATATGGGGCCCCAAAGTCGGTTCAGAAAATGTCAAGCACTTTTCTGCAGTAGAGAATGACATTTTCCAAACCGATTTTGGGGCCCCGTATCTCGGGGCCACTTAGTGCTAGGAACTTCAGCTTTGGATATGTTGTGGTACCAGGTCCACTGGGTTTGCATACCAAATTTGAGGTTTCTAGCACCAAGTGGCCCTGAGATACGGGGCCCTAAAATCGGTTCGGAAAATGAAATTTTTTGCTGCAGAAAAGTGCTTGACTCGAGTATAAGTCGAGGGGGGCACTTTCAGCACAAAAAAAGTGCTGAAAAATTCGACTTATACTCGAGTATATACGGTATGTTGTTTTTTGAACAAAACATATATTAGCCCCTATGTATAAAAGTGATTTTTTTCTACATGGTCTTTGAACTATGGTCAGTAGGCTTAGAAGTCTCAATAAAGAGACTTATGGTTAAGCCAGGCCACTCACTATAAAGTGGGGAGGGGACTAAGCAGCCGCAGTGTTAGTGTATTTCAAGCTATTGCAGGGAAAGCATATGGAAAGAAGACAAACTGCATATGGAGAGATTGGTGCCAGTTAGGAAACAATGGTAATTCTGATTGCTAGCTCTTTGAACAATCAACCCCTTTGCTGTTACTTTTTCTTAATATTATTGGGGGCTTTTTTGTCTTTTGTTTTATTTTGTGGTTGATTTGAGGTCTACAGTCACTTTTACATGCTGTCTCGTCCACAGCAAAGTTATTTCTTTAGCTACAAGGATTCACTTTTTAAGTTTGGGGTGCTCAAAGCAGTACATTCACCTTCCTTTTGTTCACAACATGCACCTGCATTGTTTAAAAGAAAAAAAAAAAAAGATAGATAAAAATGCTAAGTGCAAGAACAGTGGGCATCTAAGCCACCTCACATTATGTCACTTACATTCACGGCTTCCCCTATCTCCAGAGCTTTAATTCAAGTTAGGCATACACCAGTTAGGTATACTATCTCTAGTAAACTAAAAATCGGAAGTAGCTGCGCTAAAAACTTGAGTAATAAACAATTAAATCACCTCTTAATGTGAAAATTGTGCACCCACAATAAAGTGACAAATATTAAAAATTAAAAAAAAATTTTTTGTTATAAACCACACATGGAACAAAATAAATCCAGCATGGAAAAAATCAATACATTGAGTCCATTCAAAAAGGAGTAAACGAAAGAGAAAGTTCACTGTCAGAACACTCCTTCAGAGGTAGATGTGACAAGCATCCATGTGATGTGAGTCCTACGATCATTACACCCAGAGGGATATGGTGATAAAAGGGTTCCTCCACCAATGTAAATGCTGCCCCTTACCAGCTCCTTTGATCCCTTTTTATAGAGATCATACAGGCGTGTGGTTATCTACCCCAGCCTCGGGTTTTGGTAAGGACGGATCCAAATGAGTCTCTCCACCAAAGGTCTCTATGCCGTGGTTGGGCACTCATCCCCCATACATAGATAAACAAATAAGGCTTCCATAGTGTAATAAGTTTAACACACTTTATTAGATGAAAAGGAATTGCACTTACAGTTATCCTGTAAAAACACAGGCTCGTATAAAAACAAATGCCGACCGGCTTCAGTATGCTGCCCTACTATCTACTATCTACCTACTATACTATCTCTAGTGTAAACTGACCTGCTCCTGGACATTTATAGTGTAAGGCATGTGGAAGCAGTAGTTTCTAAAGAGATACAAGAAAGATTTGACTAGTTTAACATACAGTATTTGAAATGCTGAAACATTAATTCTGGGTTGCTAATCAAAATTATGGGCTTTGCGTATGTGGTTATTGATCACCCCCCTTTACAGTTATGCATAAAAAGCCAAAGCAAGTCTTTTTACCCTGCTTTTTGTACCCTCATTAACCACTTAAGGACCGGAGCATTATGCTGCTTAAGGACCAGAGGACTTTTTCCAATTTGGCACTGCGTCGCTTTAACTGCTAATTGTGCGGTCATGCAATGCTGTACCCAAACGAAATTTGTGTCCTTTTCTTCCCACAAATAGAGCTTTCTTTTGATGGTATTTGATCACCTCTGCCGTTTTTATTTTTTGCGCTATACACGGAAAAAGACCGAAAATTTTGAAAAAAAAATGATATTTTCTACCTTTTGTTCTAAAAAAAAATCCAATAAACTCAATTTTAGTCATACATTTAGGCCAAAATGTATTCGGCTACATGTCTTTGGTAAAAAAAATGTCAATAAGTGTATATTTATTGGTTTGCGCAAAAGTTATAGCGCCTACAAACTAGGGTACATTTTCTGGAATTTACACAGCCTTTAATTTATGACTGCCTATGTCGTTTCTTGAGGTGCTAAAATGGCAGGGCAGTACAAAACCCCCACAAAAGACCCCATTTTGGAAAGTAGACACCCCAAGGAAATTGCTGAGAGGCATGTTGAGCCCATTGAATATTAATTTTTTTTGTCCCAAGTGATTGAATAATGACAAAAAAAAAAAAATTACAAAAAGTTGTCACTAAATGATATATTGCTCACACAGGCCATGGGCATATGTGGAATTGCACCCCAAAATACATTTAGCTGCTTCTCCTGAGTATGGGGATACCACATGTACATGTGTGGAACTTTTTGGGAGCCTAGCCGCGTACGGGGCCCCGAAAACCAATCACTGCCTTCAGGATTTCTAAGGGCGTAAATTTTTGATTTTACTCCTCACTACCTATCACAGTTTTGAAGGCCATGGAATGCCCAGGTGGCACAAACCCCCCCAAATGACCCCATTTTGGAAAGTAGACACCCCAAGCTATTTGCTGAGAGGCATGGTGAGTATTTTGCAGCTCTCATTTGTTTTTGAAAATGAAGAAAGACAAGAAAAATTTTTTTTTTCTTTTTTCAATTTTCAAAACTTTGTGACAAAAAGTGAGGTCTGCAAAATACTCACTATACCTCTCAGCAAATAGCTTGGGGTGTCTACTTTCTAAAATGGGGTCATTTGGGTTTTTTTTTTTTGCCACCTGGGTATTCCATGGCCTCCGAAACTGTGATAGGCAGTGAAGAGTGAAATCAAAAATTTACGCTCTTAGAAAGCCTGAAGGCAGTGCTTGGTTTTCGGGGTCCCGTGCGCGGCTAGGCTCCCAAAAAGTCCCACACATGTGGTATCCCCATACTCAGGAGAAGCAACAGAATGTATTTTGGGGTGTAATTTCACATATTCCCATGGCATGTTTGAGCAATATATCATTTAGTGACAACTTTGTGCAAAAAAAAAAAAAAATTGTCTCTTTCCCGCAACTTGTGTCACAATATAAAATATTCCATGGACTCGACATGCCTCTCAGCAAATAGCTTGGGGTATCTACTTTCCAAAATGGGGTCATTTGGGGGGGTTTTGAACTTTTTTGGGGGGGTTCGTTGGGTAGGGGTACTCGGGAGGACATAAAGAAAATGCCTCTCATGCAGCCGACTGCATTTGGTTGGGGATGCGAATGGGGGAAGTACGGGCGCTGCAGAAGCGGTGGTTCCCAATTAGGATTGGTGAATGCAGCAGGAAGGGCATTATGGGCACGACGGGCATGTGTTTGTCTTTTTGGTGGCAGCGGGACACTACTTGTGCTTGCCACTTTACCAGCTTGAACTGCACTTATGGGACTCGCCACGTCACCAAGTGTTACTGCAGTGCTGGTTTGACTACGACCGGGGTGTACTAGGGCGCTGGTGCTTGCCAGTTCACCAAAACGCTACCAAAAAAACTGTTAGCGATCGCAGGGATCAGGCCTAACTGTGCAAACGCTGCAGTTATGCATTTAGTGTTTTGTAAGTGACAGTGATCGATCGATACTGCACTTGGGTGGGCTGGGCTGGGCCAGACGGAGGGGCAAAACACAGGTACTAGCAGGTATCTGGGCTGATCCCGCTAATACTGCGTTTTTGGGAACCCTAAACTGTTGGGGACGCTAGTATAGATCTGATCAGATATTGATCCGATCAGATACTATACCACTAAGGGAGGTGTATGGTGCGTGCGTGGGTGTTAGTGGTACTGGCGCTAACCTGACGCTGCCTGGGGCTGGTGCTTACCAGTTCACCAAAATGCTACCAAAAAAACTGTTAGCGATCGCAGGGATCAGGCCTGACTCTGCGAACGCTGCAGTTATGCGTTTAGTGTTTTGTAAGTGACAGTGATCGATCGATACTGCACTTGGGTGGGCTGGGCTGGGCTGGGCGGAGGGGCAAAACGCAGGTGCTAGCAGGTATCTAAACTGCTGGGGACGCTAGTATAGATCTGATCGGATAAGATATTGATGCGTTCAGATACTATACCACTAAGGGAGGCGTATGCTGCGTGCGTGGGTGTTAGCGGTACTGGCGCTAATCTGACGCTGCCTGGGGCGACGCATATCACCGCCGGGCGATCAGGGGGCTAAACCTATATTCGGTAATAAACGGCGGGTGCCCTGACACTATAAAAAGTAAACGAACTAACCAGCGTCACCCGTAATGGTTATACGGTGATCAGTGGTGAAAAGGTTAACTAGGGGGCAATCAAGGGGTTAAAACATTTATTAGATAGTATATGGGGGTCCCTGTCGCTATAAACCGCTGACGGCGAACCTAAATATTTACGTCCCTAACTAGCGTCACCAGCGACACTAATACAGCGATCAGAAAAATGATCGCTTAGCGACACTGGTGACAGGGGGTGATCAAGGGGTTAAAACTTTATTAGGGGGGTTAGGGGGGTACCCTAGACCTAAAGGGGGCTAACAGTAACTGCCCTAACACAGTTAACTGTCACAAACTGACACCATGCAGTAATCAGAAAAAAAAAAAAAACTGCTTGGTGTCAGTGTGACAGGCAGGGGGGAGGGGTGATTAGGGGGTGATCGGGGGGCGATCGGGGGGGGGGGGATCGGGGGTGTAATGTATGCCTGGCATGTTCTACTGAAGGTGTATGTGTTGTGTAACTCACAGTGAAATCTTCTCTCCTCTGCGCCGGAACGGAAACTGCCGAGCCGAGGAGAGATGACATCACATCCTCTGCCTGTGTGTACTACACACAGGCAGGGGAGGATTCCCATTGGCTGGGAGCGATCGCGAGGGGGGAGCCACGATCGGATGGCCTCCCCCTCATCACTGAACGCTCCCAGACCAACGGCGACCGCCTCAGGCACCGGGGGGGTCCGATCAGACCCCCCGCCCGTGGGAAGGCAATCACGTACCAGGTACGTGATTTTGCCTGCCCGTGCCATTCTGCTGACGTATATCAGCGTGAGGCGGTCGTCAAGTGGTTAACTGCAAAGTCCCGAACCACTCACAATATACCACTCCTATCTACTGCATCCTGTCCCTTATCCATAAATAAAATAAATGTCAGGATTACACCAGTTAGACCCCCTATCTTTAATGATACATGTCCTGCTACTGGCCAATTTGCAGTATCATCATTTTTGTCATAAAGCCCTAGCCTGTGCTTTTTTCCTTTAGTAAATTTAGGCCTAGTCTTACCATTTAATACTGTCCTGCTGCTGGTCAATTTTGCTATGCTGTATCATCTATGGCTTTTTCTCTAGTAATTTTTGACCAATTCTTCTTCATTAAAAATGTTTTGTTATTGGCCAGATTTGGACTGCTGCATCATCTGCTGTCTCTTATGTAAATATGTGTCCAAAAACTTTTAGAGAAAAATGGGACTCTAATTGTGCCTCGGAAGAGTATAAACAAAATGAGATACAATATATTTATACAAGAGTAATCAAATTTTTATTATATAAAGAACAAAGTTTAAAATACATTACAATCTTGGTAATTCAATTTGAGTTCAGGGATGTGCTGGTTCCCAACAAATTATACAAGGAATTCCTTGTATAATTTGTTGGGAACCAGCACATCCCTGAACTCAAATTGAATTACCAAGATTGTAATGTATTTTAAACTTTGTTCTTTAAATTATTTTAGCAAATGGCTGCAATATAACAAAGAGTGAAAAATTTAAGGGGATCGGAATACTTTCTGTCCCCACTGTACATTTACGTTTTGGTTGTAACATGACAAAATATGCAAAAGTATCTAGGGTTATAAATACTTTTTCAAGGCACTGTATATAGATACAATTCGATATGTAATTGTATTGTATTCTATGTTGTATCAACACTTGGATTCAAATACCCATTTATCCTGCAACTGGGTTTTGTCCTTTTGGAATGGCTGAGTTGGGCAGATGATTAAAGACTTACTTTAGTAATACTGTAGATAAAAGGTCAGCCAAAAACAATACAAGTATAAAGTTCAAAACTCTATTTCAGCCTGTCAACATCAGTTATTTAGTAAAACACTCTGTTTTATTGTTAAACAAGGTTGAATATTCACTTGTTCGTTTTGTGATTCTTTCGGGAACATCCAAAACAATCCTTGGCCGTGACCTTGAAATTACAGACTATTCTAATATACTAAAAACTACAGGAACGCTGCTCTTGGAGCAATGATATAAATGAAATGGCGTAAAACTATAAGTAAATAGTTATAGAATTAGAAGAAAAGTAATATACACACTATCAGATTTTCTGCTGATTTTTGTCTTCAGATTTACCAAAACCAAGCCCTTGCACTACATGGTTTTGGTAAATCTGAAGACAAAAATCAGCAGAAAATCTGATAGTGTGTATGGGGCTTAATAGAATTAAATAGTTCAGACAGAAGCACTCAAAATTATCTGAATATAAGATAATAAATTACATTTTTGTTGTGTGGTCAATAGTGAAAATCAAAACATAAGTGACATTAACTAAATCCATAAGTGTAAATAAAATAAATGTGCAAAGATATGAAAAAAGTCCATAAAAATCAGTGACCACAAAGCGCAAATCCAAAAGAATCCATGAACCAGCTTCAGTGTTCTGCCATCAGAAAGGAAACTCACTGCCAATTTACCAGAAATATAGACCTCCAAATGGGAGGTCAAATAGCGCTCAGGTAAAGAGCCCTCCTGCAGCTCACATTCTCAGCAAAAGTCAAACAAATATAGTAACAAGCATAAGGGAAAAGAACAAAGGAGTCGGTATAGAGTAGAATGTAAAAACACCACTTTTTATAATGGAAATGGTACTTACAAACACTGAAGGAAGGATGAGCTATAAATCACAAGCACCACTCAACCGAGCACGTGCGATGACATCAGCGTTAGCACTTCCCTATGCGTTTTATCATAAAGAACATCATCCTGGAAAGCATCAAAAATGTAATTGTAATACTTATTCTCATATACTGTACTGATATAATTTATATAATAATGGCACAAACAATGTTATATGGTCTGTGATATGCACACATCTTGAGTGAACCTTGCTTAGCTTGGAGTCGTCATCAGATGACAACCTGATGAAAAAACACATCAGGGAGTGACCATACGACTATCCAGAGTGACATCAACACGCTGCCTGCTTTGAGCATCACCGCAATCGTGGAGAAGCTGGCGAGGGGTGAGAGATAGCATGCAGACTGAATGTTGTTCACTTAATCTTATCAAGGCTTGTTTTTATATTACATTTGTAAGTGTAATTTTAAAGGGGAAGGATTTTTTAGCAATAAACTGATTACGGGATTATGCTATGGAATTTGTTTTCTTTTTTGGTGTGAACTAACGCTTGGAAAGGGATCCAGTCTAGAGTGTGATTCACCGCAGATAGAGAGTTTAATTGTATAAGGCGTAAAAGATTGGAGATCTGGTGAGTGCAGTATTAATAGGGAGAGGATTCCACGAGGTGTGGTGATAGTGTTATAATCTAGAGAACTCACAGCATGGTTCTGTGGATGTGATCGCCTTGGATACCTTTACCTGTATATTCACTCACAAGGGTGGAATATGTTTGAACTTTCCCGAAAACAACATGGTGTGGTTGGCACTGAATGAGCGCTGCTAATGCTTGACTGATGTTTAAGCATATGATATATATTGACTGACTTATTTTTATAGCTGCAGCCTTTATGTAATGATCTTCTAATTTTAAGTGTATGTTTATCTGTGTTTTACATGTGCGCTAGGAATGGTGTTTAATTCACTATATATTTTTTAAAGGTAAGTATTTTAATTAAAAAAAAGTTTTACAATCACTTTAATGACATCAGGACTTTAGACTGATGGAGCATAGGGGAGAAGATGCTGTGGGCATTGGTCTAGCAGTGAGGATGTGCAGAGGATTCTTAAATCTTCTTTACCATGTCTCCTAGACCTAATCAAGCAGTTAACACTTATGCCCCGTACACACGGTCGGATTTTCCAACGGAAAATGTGTGATAGGACCTTGTTGTCAGAAATTCCGACCGTGTGTAAGCTCCATCACACATTTTCCATCGGATTTTCCGACACACAAAGTTTGAGAGCAGGCTATAAAATTTTCCGACAACAAAATCCGTTGTCGGAATTTCCGATCGTGTGTACACAAATCCGACGCACAAAGTGCCACGCATGCTCAGAATAAATAAAGAGATGAAAGCTATTGGCTACTGCCCCGTTTAGAGTCCCGACATACGTGTTTTACGTCACCGCGTTCAGAACGATTGGATTTTCCGACAACTTTGTGTGACCGTGTGTATGCAAGACAAGTTTGAGCCAACATCCGTCGGAAAAAATCCTAGGATTTTGTTGTCGGAATGTCCGATCAATGTCCGACCGTGTGTACAGGGCATTACAATGCGGGCTTAGCCCCACTACATTGGATAACTTTTAGGTTTCCCTGTGTTGGGCTTTAATATAGCATATTGGCTAAGATCAGTGTAGCTTGCTACCTGGTCTTGGCCATAGGTAACGAACTGTGCCAGTCCCACATAGCCTTGGGGTGTTCCCTTCAGATGCAGCCCATGCTGCTATTTGGAGGGATGCCACTGGGAGTTTATGGGAGCCATCTCCTTTCCCTATCATTCTTTATTGTTGGCGATGGATTAGGCGGGAGGAAGTAATGGTGGCAGGTTCTGTAGATGCACCAAACACACTAAGGTTGGTTGTGGCCGAGCCTAAAACGAAGCAATATCAGCTTTTACTTTATTCAGAAGGAGCTGATTGAGGACTCTCTGGGCATGGTGAGAGAAAGCATTTTCTGCATGCTGTGTTTCCCTAGCACCAGATTGCATGATGTTACTTTCTGGAAGAGGGAGGACCTGCAAACATGTCTGAAGCGGAAGGGCAAAAAGGAAGGTGAGGAGATGCTGGAGGGGAATCACATTCCTGTCTAGTGAGACCAAAATGCAAGCCCCCTTACAATGCAACATGTTTAATCCTTTTGTGTGTGATGAGGAAATTAGAGCTTTTTTGCTATGTTACTGTGAGTCTGTGTCTGCTGGCACAAAGTTGATGAATGTCCGGGGCACGTTAATGGCCATCAGAAATTCTGTGTGGTATATAAGGAAGATTCAGAGGAGATGGGTGGCATGTGACACCCTCCTCAGGCCTTCTCTATTGGAAGTAATCAGGGCTACCTATGGTACCCAGGGCAGCCATTGTCCCGCAGACAATGTTTTTTTTTTGGCTAAACAAAAGACCAGCGTGAAAGTGAACAAGCATGCCATAACTGTTTTAAGACTGGTCATGGAGCTGGTGAGTGTCCGGTGTGTAAAAGGTGCCAGGTGTGCACCTGGCAAGACAATATCCAAAGGTGTCAGAGGTTTCGAGGGAGGCTAAAAGGTAATAAGGACACAGAAAAGAGAATGCTGTCTTATGCCGATGTGACAAAGGAGGTCGCCCCTGTAAGTACAGTGAACTCCAAAGAAAGGAGCACAGCACTAAATCGAGGTAGGTCAGCCTTCTTTGAAGTGCAAAATGGAGGTTGCAGGGCCCATTCCTCCCTCCCAGGATATAGGTGTTTTTTCTGGCAGTATGGGTATGCAGGAGTCAGAGCAGGCTATAGACTCTGACTCCTAACAAGTAATTAGGTACTGTAGGCCTGAGCCCAATAAGAAGGTAAAGAAAATGGAGGAGGCACAGCTCAGAATGACAAAGGGCATAGGATTCAGGCACTAGGGCCAGGAGTAAATCTGCCAAGAAGGAAAAATGTCAGTAATGTGATCCCGATACCTCATCCCTCTTGGATGCAGTTGTGAGTCTCCTCTCTTAACGTAAGAAGTATTAGATCTGCATATAGAAGGGTTTCTATATTTAAGATCTTGTCCAGTTATGCTTCTGATATTTTTGTTTACAGGAATGTAATATGAGGGAGGAGCCAAATACTGCAAGATGGACCTATTTAGAGTCCATATGGTCTTTGCATCAGAACAAGAGCAGCGGTGTGGAGATTCTACTTAACAATAATAGAATAAACATTGCAAGGAGGGTGAAGGTAGAGGTTGGGAGGTGTATTTTAGTGTTTTTTGGAATATGGGGTATTATGTTTAAAATATTTTGTGTATATGCACCTACTTATAAGAAAAGGAGGGTAGAATTGTTTAAAAACTGAAGTGGTTTCTGGGTGATAGGAATTTCACAATTGTTTTGGGTGACTTTAATTGTCTATTGCATGTGGAGAATAGGTGTGGAGGTGGGGGAGGCTTTGGTGGAAATTGTACAGGAATTTGGCTGAAGGCAAGAGTAAGGATGGTAGCTACACATATTTCAGTGATAGGGTATGTATTCAATTCAGGATTGCTTTTTGTATTTTGTAAACAAATTTAGATGTTTAACTCTTTTTAATTTGGTGGGAGCCTTTCACGGTCCATGACTGAGTCGAGTGTACTGGGAGTATAAAATCAGGTAACGTATGGGAAGGGAGTGTGGTAATTTATTATGGATTTGTTTTAGGATGATAGGGTTAAAAATGAGTATGTGGTTTTGTTTGGGAACCTAAAAAGAAGGATTCATGGTTTTAAGAGTGTTATTATTGAATAGTGGGAGTGGGAAAATGTGAGAACTAAGATGTTTTTTTATTAAGAGAGGGTGTGAGGTTGCAAGGAAGGAGTGTGAGATGAATGAATGGTGGCAAAAGAGGCTGAGGTTTTTGGAAGAATTGAGAGAGTGGCGAGAAAAATGTTGTGAATGAGCTGGTGGAAGCAAGGGAGAAACTGAGGATGTTCTTAGAGAGGAGTGGGAGGGAGATGGTTTTGCAGGCAAAAACGGTAGTGAAGGAATATGATGAAAAATGTATGAGGTTTTTCTTTAAAAAGGTGTATGGTGGGAAGGTGGAGGTGTCTGGTGTGTTGGATAGTGTGAAGTGAATAGGAAAAGGGGATGGGTGAAGAAGTTTGGAAGTTTTTTCTGATTTACAGAGAAAGAGAGGGATGGAAAAGTTTTGAGTGAGGTGTTGGACCAGATGGAGGAATGTTTGGGTATGGAAGATAAAGAGATGTTAAGTGAGAAGGTAAGGAAAGAGGAAGTGGATCAGTGTGTAAAAAGTATAAAGAAAGGGAAGACACCTGGGAGTGATGGATTGCCAGTTGAATTTTATTTTTCATTTATAGTTTTTATTTCACTCTCCAGCAAAGCACATGGTACAGTCAACTGATCTAGTCTTCATACAATAAGGAATACATAACAGGCATGCATCACCGTATAATGAGACTAAACAAGGTCAGGTCCACCTCACAAAACAGAAATCTAACATCAGTCTCAAAAAGCTATATGCCCCAGTCCATTGCAAAGCTGTGTGAAACTAGTGCTGAAGCCATGAAACCACCATTTTAAAACATAAGGGACAAGCCTGAAGGAAAGGGCGAGGGGGAGAAGGAAAGGGAATATAATAGAGAAGAATAGAGACAAAAATTTTTTTAAAAAATAAATAAAAAAAGGAAAGGAAAAGAGGAGGGGGGAAGAAAAATGGGAGGGGTAAAAGGACATTAGAAGACTAGTGTCCACCAAACGAACCAGGTGAACATGATGGTCCGCCTTCACTGAGGTGGAGCCTACACTATCAGTGTGGGCAAATAAGACCCATAATCCTGTAAATATTGGAAATGGTGCCAATAATTGCCGGCTGAATTTTGTGGTATGTTTTAGAATGTGATTGGGGATTATGTTTTTGAAGTAGTGAAGAAAGTGGTAAAGGAAAAAAAGGATATTTGTTTTGTTGTAGAAAAAAAATGGATAAGAGAGATTTAAATTATTGGAGGCCTACAGCCTTGTTTTTATTTTTTAATAAAAATATTTTGTAATAAAAACACAGAACAAAAATAGAAAACAATTCAGATAAGGTAATGCCAAGACTGCCTCATAGATACAACTGAGCATTTGTAAACACAGCATATGTCACTTAACAAGCACTAACAAAAGATAAGGAATATCAGTCCCACTTAGCCATACAAATGTTAATACAGTATCCACATTTCTATAAACATTCTGGATAGTCACCCTTCTTTTAAGTCATGTACATTCATAATGGAAAACAGACCTAGCCAATAAGCAGTCTGTCTATCACTAGTTCCAACGGGCTCAGACCTGGAACAGCCAACCAAGGACCCCATAATTTGTCAAATCTACAGGGGGGGCCACTGTGCAAATAAATAAAACTTCTCTAGTCTTAGAGTTCCCCCCATACATTGTATCCATTCTTTATGTGAGGGGGGGTCTGAAAATTTCCAGTTTTGGAGTATTACTCTTCGGGCTTGAAGCTTTAGCCACCACCTCTCTTGTGGGGGACAGTAATTAAAGGTCATCCAATATGCCCAAAAGGCACGGTTTGGGGTCGAGTGGAATGGAGGTGTGAACACAGAGTTAATAGTATTCAACATTCCCACCCAATATAGGTGGAGTTTGGGGCATCTCCAACTTAACTGGATCAAATCCCCATGGTCTCTGGAGCATTTGCCACGCATAGAGGATTCCAGAATGCCTATGGCATGTAATCTAGCTAGGGTGAAATGTATCCTTAAAAGCAAATACAGTTGCATGAGCCTTTGTCTCACATTAAGGGAATATTGGGGCACTGCCTGTAAGGCCTCTTCCCATTGATCATCTATAAAAGGGCCACGATCACTCTCCCACCTCTCGCCCGCTCTCAAGGGAAACAAGGTTAGGAAATCGGTTAATAATATTGCGTAACATCTAGAGATAAATCCCTTAGTAGAGATGGATTCAGCCATCATATTGAACACCGGGGTTGGGACTGTTGTCATTCTTCTGCAGAGCCCAATGTTGTCACAGTATGTTTAAGTTGTACATAAAAGTACTTAGATAGGCAGAACCTTGTACTTAACTCCTCGAATGAGCATAGGGATCCATTCTAAAAGCTATGGTAAAGGTGCGTTATACCCCACTTACGCCACCTTGGGGCCTGTTGTAATTTGGCTAACTCTGGATAGTGATTATTGTGCCATATGGGGCTGAAACCAATGACGCGTTGGAGCTGTTTAGACTTATTCCAAACCTTTTAAATAAGGGTGTATGTGGGTAAAGGGCGGTTAGACTTGGCAAAGATCTCAGCCTCCAGACCAGCGGGTAAGATGGGAACCTCCGATGTATGCAATAGAAAATATAAGGAGGAATCTAGGTTAGGCCAGCTAAGACCCGCATTGGTGAGCACTAAGCCCTTACATAGGTGTTGCAATTGTGCAACCAAGTAATATAGCCAAGGGTTGGGCATGGCTAGGCCACCAGCATCCTTGGGCCTTTGCAGGTACTCCAATCTCAAACTAGGTGTCTTATTATGCCATAGCAAGTGCCTAAAAATTGAGTTCACCTCCTGAAAGATGCTTAATGGGATAACTATTGGCATATTGTGTAAGAAATATAGTAGCTGGGGCATGAAGAACATTTTCACTAGGTTCACTTTACCCGCCAATGATAACCAACGTTTGTTCCAGATTTTAATTTTGTCCCTGAAGCGACATAGCAAAGGTGCTATATTTAAGCGACAAGAGTCTCCCAGTTGGGGAGTGATCTGTATACATACATATTTAAAAGGTAGATGTGACAGGCACTAGGCAGACAGGAGTATAAGGTCGCGAAGGGTTATCATCTAGGGAGGGCAATGCTGATTTATCCCAATTTATAAGAAGACCTAAGAAATCCCCCAATCTAATGATAGTACTCATTGCCGTCCCCCAACAGCATCATGCAGGCCCGGACTGGGACAAAAGATAGGCCCGGGCATTTTAGACTGAGCAGCCAATTTTTCCAGGAACTGGGGGGGGAGGACGGTTGGTAGACATTCGCGGGGGTGGCTGGTGTCGGTCCTCCACACTGTAATGTGCAGAGACATGGTGATATAAAGGAAACTGTGCTGTAAAGGGGCACTGCAATGATTACAGTGCCCCTTTACAATGCTAGTACTGTCTGTCTCCTATTGTGCCCACACTGCCCAGTGACACTGACCTGCGCTCTTTTTGGTGGTGCAGTACAGCGTTGCTCTCTCTGGTGGTGCGGTACAGCGTGGCTCTCTCTGGTGGTGCGGTACAGCGTGGCTCTCTCTGGTGGTATGGGTACAGTGTGGTTCTCTGGTGGTGCGGGTACAGCGTGGCTCTTTCTGGGGGTGCAGGTACAGCGTGGCACTCTGGTGGTGCGGTACAGCGTGGCTCTCTCTCTGGTGGTGCGGTACAGCGTGGCTCTCTCTCTGGTGGTGCGGTACAACGTGGCTCTCTCTGGTGGAGCGGGTACAGTATGGCTCTCTGGTGATGTGGTACAGCGTGGCTCTCTCTCTGGTGGTGCGGGTACAGTGTGGCTCTCTGGTGGTGCGGTACAGCGTGGCCCTCTCTATGGTGGTGCGGTACAGCGTGGTTCTCTCTCTGGTGGTGCGGTACAGCGTGGCTCTCTCTCTGGTGGTGCAGTACAACGTGGCTCTCTTTCTGGTGGTGCGGGTACAACGTGGCTCTCTCTCTCTGGTGGTGTGGGTACAGCGTGTCTCTCTCTCTAGTGGTGCAGTACAGCGTAGCTCTCTCTCTGGTGGTGCAGTACAGCGTGGCTCTCTCTCTGGTGGTGCGGGTACAGCGGGGCTCTCTCTCTGGTGGTGCGGGTACAGCGGGGCTCTCTCTCTGGTGGTGCGAGTACAGCATGGCTCTCTCTCTCGTGGTGCGGGTACTGCGTGACTCTCTCTCTGGTGGTGCGGGTACAGCGTGGCTCTGTCTCTCTGGTGGTGCGGGTACAGCATGGCTCTCTCTCTCGTGGTGCGGGTACAGCGTAGCTCTCTCTCTGGTGGTGCAGTACAGCGTGGCTCTCTCTCTGGTGGTGCGGGTACAGCGGGGCTCTCTCTCTCGTGGTGCGGGTACAGCGGGACTCTCTCTCTGGTGGTGGTGGTACAGCATGGCTATCTCTTTTGTGGTGCGGGTACAGCGTGGCTCTCTCTCTGGTGGTGCGGGTACAGCGTGGCTCTCTGTCTCTGGTGGTGCGGGTACAGCATGGCTCTCTCTCTCGTGGTGCGGGTACAGCGTGGCTCTCTCTGGTGGTGCTGGGGCTATTAGTTCCCCCAGCACAGTCCTCTCTTTCATTTTTTTATGTCTCCTGTAGTAGCTGCTACAGGCACTTCTCAGCTTGTTGTCCAGGTTTTCTCCCCCCCCCCCCAGCAGAGTGCATGCTGGGGAGTGTAGTCAGCTCTCTGCTGAAAACAATTGGGCCACCTATCTCTGGGACTACATTTCCCATGATGCCCCTCTAGTTCTCCGATTGGCCCTCTGTTGTGGCCAATGGTGAGGGAGGAACAATAGGCAGGAAGCTTTCTCCTCACATGTGCTGCCGACAAGAGAAGGGGAGGGGGGAAAACATCCTGACAGCAGCCCTCCCCCTTGCCCCACCGTGCGGACACCTTGGTTGGAGGAGGAGGAGCAGTCCCTGGGAGCAGAGAGCGGAACTATCAGCGTGGCTCTGAGGCTGAGCTGTGTGTGGGAGAGACACACAGCTCAGCCCATGCAGCCGAAAGTTCCGCCGGAGAAGACACAGGCACGGCCGCATAGCGGTAGCGGCGAGCGGCGGCCACGGCCTCTGTTAACCATGTTCAGGCCGCTGTCACCGCTTACCTCCCGCTGTGCGGCCTGAACAGCAACATGCTATGGAGCAGGCGGCCCCAACCCACCGGGCAAATGCCGGTCTGCCCTATGGCCAGTCCAGGCCTGGCATCATGGTATCTTCAGCGTAAAGTATAAGTTTCTCCTGCCAAATTGAAACACTACTAGATCAGAGTTTTGTCTGATGGATGCAGCCAGAGGTTCAGTTGCCGGTGCGAACAGTAGTGGCGACAGTGGACATCCTTGGCAAGTGTCCCTGCCCAAATAGAATGTACAGTGCCTTGCAAAAGTATTCACCCCCTGGCCTTTTACCTAGTTTGTTACATTACAGCCTTTAGTTTGTATGTTTTTTTAATCTGAATTATATGTGATGGATCAGAACACAATAGTCTAAGTTGGTGAAGTAAAATTAGAAAAATACATACATAAAACTGTTTTTCAGGAATAAAAAAACGGATAATTGGCATGTGTGTATGTATTTACCCCCTTTGTTATGAAGCCCATAAAAAGCTCTGGTGCACCTTCAGAAATCACATAATTAGTGAAATGATGTCCACCTGTGTGCAATCTAAGTGTCACATGATCTGTCATTACATATACACACCTTTTTGAAAGGCCCCAGAGGCTGTAACACCTAAGCAAGCACTAACCAAACACTGCCATGAAGACCAAGGAACACTCCAAAAAAGTAAGGGACAATGTTGTTGAGAAGTACAAGTCAGGGTTAGGTTATAAAAAAAAATATCAAAATCTTTGATGATCTCTAGGAGCACCATCAAATCTATCATAACCAAATGGAAAGAACATGGCACAAAAGCAAACCTGCCAAGAGACGGCCGCACACCAAAACTCACGGACTGGGCAAGGAGGGAATCAGAGAGGCAGCACAGAGACCTAAGGTAACCCTGGAGGAGCTGCTGAGTTCCACAGCAGAGACTGGAGTATCTGTACATAGGACGACAATAAGCCGTACGCTCCATAGAGTTGGGCTTTATGGCAGATTGGCCAGAAGAAAACCATTACTTTCAGCAAAAAATAAAATGCCACATTTTGAGTTTGCGAAAAGGCATGTGGGAGACTCCCAAAATGTATTACACAGTAATTTGACCCACGACGTAAAGACAGGGCCAAAGCCATATTTAGATAGGACAGCCCAAAGAAAGGGCCATTCCACACTATCAAAGGCCTTGGCCGCATCTAGGGACAACAGTGGCCCTACCGCCCATATTATCTACTCTGGCCTGCATATTGAGGAATAATCTGCGCAAATTGACAGCCGTGGACTTTTGGGGCATAATACCAGCCTGATTTAAATGGATAATTGTAGAGATGGCTTTATTAAGGCATAGTGCCAGTACCTTTGCTAGAATTTTTATGTCAGTCTGAAGTAGGGAGATTGGCCTATAAGAACCAGGGTCTATGGGGTCTTTACTCAGGTTTAGTAATAGGATTCTATTAGCTTTTGTATTAGCTTTTATATTAGCTTTTGAAATCCATAATAGGAGCAGTGCACGGGGCATAAGAGGTGAAGAGGTTTAGCCAAAAGGCATTAAGTTTCCAAGGGGCTGGAAATAAGGAAGCCTCGGGTTTTACCGTTAGATGGATCACCAATGGGGAGTGATCTGATATCCCTCTGGGGTGGTAACGCATGCTTAAAAGATAGAGAAGTAAGGATGGGGCTTGTATCCTTGTTAAATATAGATTATAAATTATTGCAAAAGTAATGGCTAATAGGTTGTGTGTTGTGGTGTAAAAATTTGTTGGAGAGGAACAGGTGTGTGCTGTGCCAGTGAGATTGATTGTGGAAAGTTTGGTAAGCTTGACGGATGTGTTATGGTTTTGTAAAGAAAGAAAGCAGGATGTGGCTGTGTATTTTGAAAAGGCTTATGATAGATTGTCATGTGAATTTATGTTTATGGTGTTGGGAAGAATGGGGATACCTGAGAGACTGGGTGGATTAAGTGTTTATATGAAGGAATGGTGAGTAGGGTGCTGCTGAATGGGTGCTTAATGAAAGAAAAATGTATTGGATCTGGTGTGAGACAGGGATCTCTGTCGCCTGTGCTTTTTGTTTGTGTGATTGTGCCCTTGTTAAAAATGTTGGTGAAAGATAAATGTGTGAAGGATGTGGAGGTGCCTGGAAGTGGTGGGAAGAGTGTAAAGGCAATTGGGTGTATGGATGATTTAACAGTGGTCTGTAGTGGTATGGCAGGTTTGAGGAGAGTGAAGCTGCTGATAGATATCTTTTGTATGGTGAGTGCTTTGTATGGGAAGGGGTGAATATGGGGAAAAAGGGAGTGTAAGCTGTTTGGGGAGTGGAGAGAGGTTGGGCAATGTGACTAGAAGTTATGTAAGGGAGGTGTAAAAAATTTGGGGGTTAAGTTTGAAATGGATTTGTATGGGAGAGAAAGTTGGCAAGATGTGTTGGCAAGAATGAAGAAAGAAGTTGATTTTTGGTCTTTAAAGGACTTAATCAGAGGGTAGATGGTGAAGGTTTTGACTAGTGTAGAGAGAATGAAAAATGAGATGTACTACATGTGTGTGTATAAAAAAAATGTGAAAGAAACTGCGCTGTCTTAAACAAAAAATAGTAGCTGCCAGCACATCAGATAGTCTGTGAAAAAGTAAACCAAATAAGATAGTATAGTGCAGCGCTAATGCAATGAAAAAAACTGTGAATATATCCCAATGGGAAATTTGGGTATATATAAGTGCATATACAATAAAGAGAGCGTATCACCGCTCCAGGTGGGTCAGATCAAAGTAAAAGGCATCTCCTTCAGTCTAGAAGTCCAGGTGCTGGCAATGCTGTAGCAGTTAGACAACAAAGAAATCCTGGACAGCCACACTCCAAAAATATTTGCCTTTATTCAATAAAGTGTCATCCAAAATACAGGTCACAGCAGAGTGGAACAAAACGTACGCGTTTCGCACTACACAGAGTGCTTAGTCATAGCTATGACTAAGCACTCTGTGTAGTGCGAAACGTGGCGGCCGTGTGTAGTGTTGTTGGCGTGGACAGAGAGATAGCTTGATTTAGATTAAGCAGGCATTATTCTGACTCCGGTTGTTGTGAAGCAACTATCTCTTGTGAGACCTCTATGTATAAGATATAATCACTGAGGACAATCCTCATCAGATAGTTTGAACTCACCAAATACTGATTCCATCCACAAGATGATTTTATTCTGAACATCGGGTTACAGCAGATGACAGGATACAAACAGATAAATAGGTTGTAGTATTTATGCAGTCAAAAGATGATATTGTCTGTACCTTGAAATGCAGAATTCATGTGCCCTGCTACATGTGGCTTGTTGCTGCATCCATGACACAGGAAGTACAATAACAGGAAGAAGGGTGGAGCATTACATACAAAGGAAGTATGTCATAACATAAGGGAAAAAGAATATAAGAAAACAAGTGCATTACCACAAAAGGTCACTAGATGGCAGCATGTGAACTAAATATAAACGTCCATGGAAAATGGTTAGGAAAACAACCTATATAAATTCTATGCCCCATTGGGGCGGCACAGGCATGTTATTCATGTATATTTCTGCATCCAGTGTAGCCTATATCTACAGTGCATTTGGTGGTGTACTGTTTCTAATACACTTTAGGCAGTGTGCACAGTATCTAATATAGTGTGTACAGTTTCTACTAGAAAGATGGTGCATCCTCTATAAACTAAAATTGTGCGCTAGTATAAATATACCATGTAATGAAATTTGCGATTGACAAGCTCCTTAGGAGTACTATCCGGAGCTGTAGTGTATTTAAATCCCAGTGCAGAGAAATAACCGAATAAATAAATTATATAATGTGAAAAGTTATGAATTATAACACATCTCCGTGACAAAAATGTGAAAAAACAAGAAAGTGAAAGTTCAAAAATGCAATCGGACCCCCAATCGCTTGAAAAACACCACATTCAGTCCATGAGAGACAAGTTGTATAAAGGGGGTAAAACGTTCCTTAGGTGTGTCATATCAGGGTAGAAAGGTGAAAAATGTAGGAACACTTCCAAGCCACCGATAGTTGCAGGAGAGGAGTAATGGATGTACCCTTACCGCACTTGTTGGACCTCCTCTATGGCGAGGTCATGCGAGCTTGCAGATATAACCCTCTGCAGGGACAGATGGATATCGATGTCCGGGTCTTGTTTGCGAGCGCCGCCCACTCAAAACTGATCTTAATGTTTCAGCGTCAGGAGGGAGACTCATTATTCAGAGGATCCATGGATAAGAAAAGAAGGGGAAAAAACTCCAATAGTGTAGTAGTAATAATAAGGAGTTTATTGCCTTAATTGACCATAGGCCTTAATACAAAAATACAAGTATAAAAATCATTTGATTTAAAAAGCCGGCATAAAACAAAGGCTGAACGCCCGTGCAAACATAGGATGCGTGATGGCAAGCACTGCGAGGCCACGCCCTACATGTTTCGTCATACGTGACGTCTTCTACGGAGCACGGGCGACGCAATGAACCATCACCTTTTATAAAAACAATATACAACCAAGCCTCGTTTCCGCGTAAGCCCGTCATACAACTGGGCATGCGCAGAGGAATACCAAGCCTCGACATGGCTGTCATTAGAAGCCTCCTATAGAGGCGGAACGTAACTGCAAACAGGAAATGCTTAGACGTGTTACAAGTGTTACATCTTTGGGATAATTGATTTAGGTTAAGGGTTAAATTTTTTTTAAATCTCGATGAATTTCCACACCCAGATATTTAAAATGGGGGACCCTCCGAAGCTGGCAATCCATCTGCAAGGAGGCGGATCCAGCGTGGAGAGGGAACAGGACAGACTTTCCCAAATTTCTACATATGCCAGAGTATTTTCCAAAACTATTGATTACTGAGAGGGCTGCCTGCAGGGAAGTACCATCGTCTCTAAGGTACAGCAAGGTGTCGTCAGCGTATAACGACACCTTTTCTTGTAAGGGACCCTGTATAATCCCTCGGACCTCAGGTGTAACCCGGAGGAGGGCGTCTATAGGTTCAATTGCCAGGGCAAAGAGCTCCGGTGAGAGGGGGCACCCCTGTCTGGTTCCTCTGCTCAGGGGGAAGGTCGGAGAGAGTATCGTGCCTGTGCACACTCTGGCTGTTGGGGCCTTGTACACTGTCCTGACCCAAGAAATGAAGACCGGACCAAACCCAAATCTGTTAAGGACTTCCCAGAGATAGCCCCACTCCACAGAGTCAAAGGCCTTCTCCGCGTCAAGAGAGGCCACTATCTTGTCCTCAACATCTCCCTCCCCAGAGGCCAGGACAGCATACAGCCTACGGATGTTTATGTCCGTACCTTTGCCCAGCATGAAGCCTGACTGATCTTCATGTATAAGGGTGAGTATTACTTCATTCAGACGCCTGGCGAGAATTTTAGTCAGCACTTTTGCATCCGAATTAAGCAGGGATATGGGCCGGTATGATGGGCATAATTGGGGGTTCTTCCCCGATTTGGATATCACCACTATAATGGCTTGTGCTATAAAGAGTGGGAGCTCCCCAGTTTGTAGGGTCTCAGTAAACATGTAACATGAGTAATTGGGGCGTCTAAGCTTTCCCTCGCTGCGGTTGTAAGGACCGGGAGCGTCACCCTATCTAAGAACTCACATAGCTCCTCAGTAGAGTATTGTGCCCTAGAGGAGTACAGGGTTGAGTAATAGTCAGCAAAGCAGGCATTGATAGTCACAGGATCGGACACTAGGGTCCCATCGCTCTTACGGATATGGGCTATGGTGGAGACCGGGGACTGCTCCTTGGCCAGCCAGGCTAGAAGCCTGCCTGTTTTTTCACCTTGCTCGAAAATTCTCTGTGTTTGGGCCAATTGCCGTTTGTTTGCCTTGGCTACTCTGAGCAGCATTACCTCCCGGTAGGCTATTTCATATCCTGGGCTATAATAGGGTTAGAGGTAAGGGTGAACCTAGTCTCTAAGTCACGGGCTGTAGCCTCTTCTTCGTCCAGTAGAATCCTATCATTCCTACGTTCCCTAGCTATGGATGACATATAGCAACCTCTGATATAGGCTTTAAAGGTATCCCATATGGTCCCTGGCGTAGAGGTGCTGGCGTTAGTTAACCAAAAGTGTTTAATCTCCTTGACCATCTCCGCTTCTATAGTAGGGTGTTCAATCCAAAACCGAGACAGTCGCCATAGTCTGTCTGCTTGCGGAGTAGTAGTTTGTACCGTACACATCAGCGGGGAGTGGTCAGAGATTCCCCGGGGGAGCATCTCAATGCCTATAATTTTGGGAAGCATGGGTAAACTGGCATATAGAAGGTCAATACGGGATAGTGTGTTGTAGGAGGAAGAGTGGCATGTGTACATACGATCTGATGGGTGTTTCCATCGTCACACATCCTCCAGTCCGAGTACCTGAGTCCAGCGGGACAGCACCGAGTCAGCGGCAGAATCTGGGGACAATTTATCCAGAGACGGATTTGGAGGAATATTAAAATCCCCCGTGAGGATCACATTATCTGTGGGGAACTGAGCAATCAGGGTGATTATTTTTTGTAGCAGGGAGAGATTAGCTGGGGGCGGCAGGTATATACCCACCAATACCACGACTATCGTATCTACGACAGCATGTATCAGCACATACCTAACCTCCGGGTCTGTAAGAACATCAAGGGAGAGACCTGTGGACCAAAATACTAACCCCCCGGGCATAACTAGTGTGTGTGGCGTGATAATGGTGCCCCACCCAAGGTCTCTTTAGTCCCAGTATTCTACCGCTCACCAAATGCGTCTCCTGGAAAATGCAAATATGGGGCGTATATTTCTTAAGATAATCAAAGACCAGAGAGTGCTTGATTTTATGGTTGAGTCCTCTGACATTCCAGGACAAGATTCTTATCAGAGCCATATCCTGGGAAGGCAGACAAGATCACCGGAGAACCATGTAGGTCTGGAACCCAGAGGAGGCATCATCCTACCCAACACACAACCCATCAGGGGGCCCTTCAGGCACCCGCAGGGAGGGAGCAGAGCAGGAGACTTCAAGACACAACCTAGTCCCTTGCTGTTATAGAGTCGTCTGTATTTAAATGTACTTAAGAAAAAAAGAACATATAGGAAAATAACAAAAAAAACAGAACACCCCCCCATACCCCGTTTACTAAACCTCGGAGTGTTTGAGTACCCAAAACAAACATAAACCAACTCAAAATGTAGGAGAGAACTCCTAAGGGGGCAGTGTGTTGCAATTGCCACACCTAGGACTTGATTCTCTTCGCTGGAGTTCAGGGACTCCACCGTACGCATTACCTGCAGGCCATCGCTGACATAAAAATTATTTTAGGGGGGAACAGAACATCCCCTCAGCATTGAAATATCCACTTACACTTAGATTACTCTAAGGGTTCAAACTTAGTTTCCAAAACTTTTAACTTAACCTGTATAAAGAAAGACAAGGTTAGCCAGTAAGTATCAAACAGTCATGCTCATACTTGAGACCTAACCTAGGGGGGGAAGACGTCCCAGCCCAACCCTTGCTTCAGTTTAATACCTCCAGAAACGAAACAGAGTCCTGGTGTAGGTATTGGTGTCCACTTCAGTCTCATATTCCGGATAACAAGGGTGCAGAGACAAAGGTAAGGGATAGCCAACACCTCATCGCACCCCACCACTCACCCCCCCCCCCCCCCGTTCAAACAGGGTAAATGTAAGTCCTGTCTCCCGCTTATAACCATTGGGAAAGATAGTATAGTTATATAGTTCAGGGGTTTCAAGTCATCCGGTACCCAGGGGGGGCTATAGGGGGGGGGGGTCAGCAGCGAGCAGTCAGATGTCGCAGGGTCTACTGGCGAAACGAGAATTAAACTACCTCACTATCCAAGAATACAATGTACCTACATTCTACATCATCCCTAAGGTACATAAATCACTCAAAAACCCCCCGGGGAGACCCATTGTCTCAGCAATAAGGGGTCCCCTGGAGAGAATAGGAAAATACCTGGACAATCTACTGAAAGAGATGGTCATAGACCTTAAATCGTATGTAAAGGACACAGGAGATGTCCTGAGACATATTGCCCAGATTAACACCCAAGGGGAACTCCTTCTGGTGGGGATCGACGTGGAGTCCCTGTACACGTCGATCCCCCACAGATGGGGTATAAGAGCAGTCGAAACCTTCCTAGATAAACATTTCCCCAGATGTGGCCCACAAAATGAATTTTTAGTGGACCTGTTAACTTTCGCTCTCAAAAACAACTTTTTTCAATTCCTCTCCAATTTTTACCAGCAAATTAATGGCACCTCTATGGGCGCACCATGGGCCCCAGCATACGCCTGTCTCCACCTGGGGCTCTGGGAGGAGGATGAGGTATACACCTCGCCGATGTACCTGAGCCACGTACATACGTGGCTCAGGTACATCGACGACGTGTTTGTCATCTGGAAGGGTGACCAGGACACTCTGGCACAATTCATTACCCACCTTAATTCCAATGATCGGAACATCAAACTGACATATATGTGGGACAGAGAAAGGATTTCTTTTCTGGACCTGTTTATCAGTAGAAGGGGCTCCTCCCTAGAGACCCAAACATTCCGCAAGGAGACCTCTGCAAATACGCTCTTAAGAGCGGATAGCCACCACCCACAGTGGCTCAAGGACAGTATCCCCGTGGGCCAATTCCTTCGGATTAAGCGAAACTGCTCCAATAGAGAAGATTACAGACGCGAAAGCAATGAGCTATATAAACGCTTCCGGGAACGCGGATACTCCCACAAACAACTCAGGAGGGCCAAACGTAAAGCAGCAGAACGGGATCGCCCAACTCTTTTAGATGGAAAATCATTAGAAAACCCACGTCATACCCCTGTCCCCCCTCCTCCCGGTATCCCAGATCCAGTGAGAATTATCACTGAATTTGGGTACCAATGGGACATTGTGAAAACAATTCTGGAAAAACACTGGGATATACTTACCAACACCCCTGGTATAGCCCAAATAGTGGGTCCCACTCCCAAAATGGTAGCCAGAAGGGCCAAAAATCTTGGTGACTCTCTAATCCATTCTGAACACCTTAGAAATACCGATAGCTCGTGGCTATCTTGCTTTCCCAGGAGTAAGGGAATGTTCCCGTGTGGCCACTGTCAGGTCTGCCCCTATGTACATAGGACAACAACTTTCAGCGATTCCCGAAACAAAAATAATTTCGAGATCAAAAGCCTCATAAATTGCGCCACTACTAGGGTCATATATATGCTAACATGCCCGTGCAAAAAGATATATATCAGCAAGACTAAACGTCAATTTAGGATTCGACTAGGAGAGCATATGAGGGAAATCCTGGAAAAGAACCCAGAGAAACCGGTAGCCAGACACTTTGCCCAATATCACCAGGGCAAACTGTCTGGCATGCAAGTAAAGGGAATCTATGCCCTCAACTTGTCCCCCAGAAGGGGGGACTTCGATCAGATTCTACAACAAAAAAAAAAAAAAAAAAAGAAAAACGATGGATCTTCCGCCTAAGCTCTCTGGCCCCTCTGGGGTTAAATACAGAATTAAATTTTCAACCGTTTCTGGCAACTTAAACATGGTAGAAGACGCTATATCATATGTGGGTTTTTTTTTTTTCTCCCCCTCCCCCCCTCTCCAGATTTCTGTTTTCCTGGTCCTCAGCACAAGATTCCAGCGTTTTCATTTTAACCTGCAGTGTGCGAAGAGAGGCATTGTGATCACGGACCGTATCCTCAGTGTCCCCTATCCTCCGCTCCGCCTCCGTCAGCCTGTCCCTGTATTTGTCTGCATAAGTGCTTGAAACTGCTCCGTTCCCATGGGGGTCGGCTCCGCATGCTCCGTCTGGGACGCCATGTTTAGGCGTGCCGCTCCACGTGGGTCTCGGGCCAGCGGCGGTGTTTTCGGAGCCGATTGCCGCTTCCACTGAGCACCGGAGTTCTTCCTTCGCATGCCCGGTCTCAGTCCCAGCTTGTCAGATAGAGCAGGGTGCTTGTATACCCCGTACAGCCAGATAATTGAGCCTCTCAGGTGTGGAGCTCCCGTCCCTTACGTCCTATCAGGTCGCCATCTTGACTGCGCCCCGAGGTGGCAACCTTAGTGTGTGTCCCTGAACTCGCAGTGTGTATGATCATGGACCTACACCCACATGGATGTCAAATTGGGAGTATGCTGTTTACCCATGTGAGTAAACATGGCCACACAGAGGTGATAATAAAATGCTTAACCACTTCAGCCCCGGAAGGATTTACCCCCTTCCTGACCAGAGCACTTTTTACAATTCGGCACTGCGTCGCTTTAACTGCTAATTGCGCGGTCATGCAATGCTCTACCCAAACGAAATTTGCGTCCTTTTCTTCCCACAAATAGAGCTTTCTTTTGATGGTATTTGATCACCTCTGCCGTTTTTATTTTTTGCGCTATAAACGGAAAAAGACTGAAAATTTTGAAAAAAATGATATTTTCTACTTTTTGTTATAAAAAAATCCAATAAACTAAATTTTAGTCATACATTTAGGCCAAAATGTATTCGGCCACATGTCTTTGGTAAAAAAAATGTCAATAAGCATATATTTATTGGTTTGCGCAAAAGTTATAGCGTCTACAAACTAGGGTACATTTTCTGGAATTTACACAGCTTTTAGTTTATGACTGCCTATGTCATCTCTTGAGGTGCTAAAATGGCAGGGCAGTACAAACCCCCCCCAAATGACCCCATTTTGGAAAGTAGACACCCCAAGGAAATTGCTGAGAGGCATGTTGAGCCCATTGAATATTTTTTTTTGTCCCAAGTGATTGAATAATGACAAAAAAAAAAAAAAAAACCCAGCACCACCTTCAGGATTTCTAAGGGCATACATTTTTGATTTCACTTCTCACTACCTATCACAGTTTTGAAGGCAATAAAATGCCAAGATGGCACAAACCCCCCCCCCAAATGACCCCATTTTGGAAAGTAGACACCCCAAGCTATTTGCTGAGAGGCATGGTGAGTATTTTGCAGCTCTCATTTGTTTTTGAAAATGAAGAAAGACCAGAAAAAAAAATGTTTTTTTTCTTTTTTCAATTTTCAAAACTTTGTGACAAAAAGTGAGGTCTGCAAAATACTCACTATACCTCTCAGCAAATAGCATGGGGCGTCTACTTTGCAAAATGGGGTAATTTGGGGGGGTTTTGTGCCACCTGGGCATTCCATGGCCTCCGAAACTGTGATAGGCAGTGAAGAGTGAAATCAAAAATTTACGGCCTTAGAAAGCCTGAAGGCGGTGCTTGGTTTTCGGGGTCCTGTGCGCGGCTAGGCTCCCAAAAAGTCCCACACATGTGGTATCCCCGTACTCAGGAGAAGCAACAGAATTTATTTTGGGGTGTAATTCCACATATGCCCATGGCATGTTTGAGCAATATAACATTTAGTGACAACTTTGTGCGAAAAAAAATAAAATAAATAAATTTGTCTCTTTCCCGCAACTTGTGTCACAATATAAAATATTCCATGGACTCGACATGCCTCTCAGCAAATAGCTTGGGGTGTCTAATTTCCAAAATGGGGTCATTTGGGGGGGGTTTGAACTGTCCTGGCATTTTATGCACAACATTTAGAAGCTAATGTCACACATCACCCACTCTTCTAACCACTTGAAGACAAAGCCCTTTCTGACACTTTTTGATTACATGAAAAAATTATTTTTTTTTGCAAGAAAATTACTTTGAACCCCCAAACATTATATATTATTTTAAAGCAAATGCCCTACAGATTAAAATGGTGGGTGTTTAATTTTTTTTTTTTCACACAGTATTTGCGCAGCGATTTTCAAACGCATTTTTTGTGGAAAAAACACACTTTTTAAAATTTTAATGCACTAAAACACACTATATTGCCCAAATTTTTGATGAAATAAAAAAGATGATCTTAGGCCGAGTACATGGATACCAAACATGACATGCTTTAAAATTGCGCACAAACGTGCAGTGGCAACAAAATTAATACATTTTTAAAAGCCTTTAAAAGCCTTTACAGGTTACCACTTTAGATTTACAGAGGAGGTCTACTGCTAAAATTACTGCCCTCGATCTGACCTTCGCGGTGATACCTCACATGCATGGTGCAATTGCTGTTTACATTTGACGCCAGACCGACGCTTGCGTTCGCCTTAGCGCGAGAGCAGGGGGGACAGGGGTGCTTTTTATTTATTTTTTTTTTTTTCTTTATTATTTTTTTTATTTTTTATCTTATTTTTAAACTGTTCCTTTCATTTTTTTTTTTTTTAAATCATTTTTATTGTTATCTCAGGGAATGTAAATATCCCCTATGATAGCAATAGGTAGTGACAGGTACTCTTTTTTGAAAAAATTGGGGTCTATTAGACCCTAGATCTCTCCTCTGCCCTCAAAGCATCTGACCACACCAAGATCGGTGTGATAAAATGCTTCCCCAATTTCCCAATGGCGCTGTTTACATCCGGCGAAATCTAAGTCATAAAATGCTCGTAGCTTCCGGTTTCTTAGGCCATAGAGATGTTTGGAGCCACTCTGATCAGCTCTATGGTCAGCTGGCTGAATCACCGGCTGCATTCTCAGGTTCCCTGTTGAGACAGGAGAGCCAGAGAAAAACACGGAAGACGGTGGGGGGGGGGGGCATTCCCTCCCACTGCTTGTAAAAGCAGTCTAGAGGCTAATTAGCCGCTAGGATTGCTTTTACATGAAAGCCGACCGCTGGCTAAAAAGAATGATACCAAGATGATACCTAAACCTGCAGGCATCATTCTGGTATAACCACTCAAAGTCGTGAATGGCGTACCTGAAGACAAAAAAATGGTTAACAATAAAGCACAGTAAACGGTAAAGTATAAAAAATTGCATACCTGAAAAACAAACATGATAAAACATAATAACAATAAAACATTGCAGAATAGAATACAGTAAAAAAGAGCAGAACAATAGAGAGAGAATAGAGAGAGAGAGAACAATAAAACGACAACTATTTTTTTTTATTTTTGTTTGTGTTTTTTTTTTTTACACTTTTTTTTTGTAACTGTTACTTTTATAACTGTAACCAGTTCCAGGTTCGGGTCTCTCAAAATGCGATGGCATCTTGGGAGACCCTGTGAAAGTGCGCCTAGTCTGTGCAATGCTGTACCCTACGCTAATACTCAACTAGTGTATGGTAGCGTTCAAAACATTCACCAATGCAAAGACCAGGATGGTCAGGACAGGAGGGACAATAATAGTGGGTGCCACGTCTATATCCGCGCTTGCTGCAGACACAACATCTTTTTTGGGGGGGTTCGTTGGGTAGGGGTATTCGGGAGGATATATAAATGCCTCTCATGCAGCCGACTGCATTTGGTTGGGGATGTGAATGGGGGAAGTACGGGCGCTGCAGAAGCGGTGGGTTCCCAATTAGGATTGGCGAATGCAGCAGGAAGGGCACTATGGGCACGACGGGCCTGTTTGTCTTTTTGGTGGCAGCGGGACACTACTTGTGCTTGCCACCTCACCAGCTTGAACTGCACTTATGGGACTCGCCACGTCACCAAGTGTTACTGCAGTGCTGGTTTGACTACGACCGGGGTGTACTATTCCGCTGGTGCTTGCCAGTTCACCAAAACGCTACAAAAAAAGTGACAGTGATCGATCGATACTGCACTTGGGTGGGCTGGGCTGGGCCGGGCGGAGGGGCAAAACGCAGGTGCTAGCAGGTATCTGGGCTGATCCCGCTAACACTGCGTTTTTGGGAACCCTAAACTGCTGGGGACGCTAGTATAGATCTGATCGGATCAGATATTGATCTGTTCAGATACTATACCACTAAGGGAGGTGTGCAGTGCGTGCTTGGGTGTTAGCGCTACTGGCGCTAATCTGACGCTGCCTGGGGCTGGTGCTTGCCAGTTCACCAAAATGCTACCAAAAAAACTGTTAGCGATCGCAGGGATCAGGCCTGACTCTGCGAACGCTGCAGTTATGCGTTTAGTGTTTTGTAAGTGACAGTGATCAATCGATACTGCACTTGGGTGGGCTGGGCTGGGCCGGGCGGAGGGGAAAAACGCAGGTGCTAGCAGGTATCTGGGCTGATCCCGCTAACACTGCGTTTTTGGGAACCCTAAACTGCTGGGGACGCTAGTATAGATCTGATCGGATCAGATATTGATGCGTTCAGATACTATACCACTAAGGGAGGTGTACGGTGCGTGTACGGTGCGTGCGTGGGTGTTCGCGGTACTGGCGCTAATCTGACGCTGCCTGGGGCGACGCATATCACCGCCGGGCGATTAGGGGGCTAAACCTTTATTCGGTAATAAACGGCGGGTGCCCTGACACTATAAAAAATAAACGAACTAACCAGCGTCACCCATAACGGTTATACGGTGATCAGTGGTGAAAGGGTTAACTAGGGGGCAATCAAGGGGTTAAAACATTTATTAGATAGTATATGGGGGTCCCTGTCGCTATAAAACACTGACGGCGAACCTAAATATTTACGTCCCTAACTAGCGTCACCAGTGACACTAATACAGCGATCAGAAAAATGATCGCTTAGCGACACTGGCGACAGGGGGTGATCAAGGGGTTAAAACTTTATTAGGGGGGGGGTAAGGGGGGTACCCTAGACCTACAGGGGGGTAACACTCACTGTCCTACCACTGCTAACTGTCACAAACTGACACTATGCAGTAATCAGGAAAAAAAAAAAAAAAACCTGCTTGGTGTCAGTTTGTGACAGGGGGGGGGGTGATTGGGGGGGGGATCGGGGGGCGATCGGGGGGGATCGGGGGTGTTTAGTGAGCCTGGCATGTTCTACTGTGTGTGTGTGTGTTGGTGCACTTACATGTCATCTCTCCTCGGCGCTGGAACGGAAACTGGCCAGCCGAGGAGAGATGACATCACATCCTCTGCCTCTGTGTACTATACAGAGGCAGGGGATGTTTCTCATTGGCTGGGAGCGATCGCGAGGGGGGGGCCACGATCGGATGGCCTCCCCCTCGTCTCTCAACTCTCCCAGCCAAATGCCGACCGCAGCTGGCACCGGGGGGGGTCCGATGGGACCCCCCGCCCGCGGGAAGGCAATCACGTACCAGGTACGTGATTTTGCCTGCCCGTGCTGCTCTGCTCACGTATATAGGCGTGAGGCGGTCGGCAAGTGGTTAAAATTGGAGCTGGAAAAGTCAGGTACTAAAAAGACTATAAATGCAATAGAACAGTTCAATGAAATGCTACCAAATTTTCTCCAAATGTATCCAACATGAATGCTGAAGGGACATAAAAGTCAAGGGGACAGTGTCTCCATATGTCCACAGCCACCATATCATGGAATCCTCATACCCTCCCAGAGGAATCTGATTACCTGTGAATGATCGGATGTGAACGCAGACTGTGTCCAGGGTCAATCATTCACAGGTAATCATGCGAGTGACTACGATTAGCTGCAGGAGCTATCGGCCTCCTTCTGTTTTAATAGGGGCGGCTGCCCGCAGCTAATTGCTGGGAATCTCCGCTGGGTCTCCCACATTTAAGGCTGGGTCTACACTAGAGTTACCACCTCGTCCCTTTAAAACCAAACACATATTGATTACACAGGTTCTGTGGATGATTAAGGTGGTAATTAAACTCACTTGGTGTCTTATCTGCATTAAATTAGCCTCAGAAACTGTGTATTATTCATGTTTTCGGGTTTAAATGGATGAGGTGGCAACTCTAGTTTACACTATTGCGAATTGGATGTGGATTTTACGGCATCCAATTCGCATGTCAGGAGATTGTGGCCTGGCTCTCTATGGAGCCAGTTTACATCTCCGGAGCGGCTCCGGTGTGAATTGCACAGGAGACCTGTACGTCTTTTGATCTGTTTCAGGTCCGAATTCAGCCAAAAATTTGAGATGAAAACAGACCTGAACTGGTGAATGGAGACGCTCTGGACCCCCTGCTGTGAGGCGCTGCGTTCTCCAGTGTGAACCCAGCCTAAAAGCCATTCATAAATGTAAATGGGACCTCAACGTGGGCTGACATAGAGATCATAAAAGATTGGAATGTCCATAGGTGGTGGTGGACTTGAAGTAGGGTGACATAAGAAAGGTAGGGTATAAGTGGAGTGATGAATGGGGGAGGGGGGGCATAGAGAAGTGGGGTGATATGAGGTGGTAAATAGAAGCTAAGGTGTCTTTGACTGAACAACAAACGGTGATGAGGAGGTAGAATACATGTCAGAACAGGTATGGGGGGAAACCACCATGGATGAGGGTGGAATATAAATGAGGTGATATGGAAACGATAAACAAGACATGTGGTGATATAGCTATGGTGGAATGTAAAACCAGATAAACAGGTCTGCTGATATAGAGGTGTACAGGAGGAAGGGGCTGCCAGGTAGGCTACTATTTCTAATGGTGGTCTTGCTTGGGTTGATTAACTGAAATGCAAACAGGACAGGTTTTTCTAACAAGCCATTTTTTTTTATTATTAGTCCTGCTGTTCTGCAATGTTATTGCTCTGCAGTCTGCACTGCTATGGCCGCGACTGCCTAACGAGCTTCATGTTCGGGCATCTCCTGCCATCTAGTGGTAGAAATATAGTACTACGGATTAAATCATTTTTGAATATCGAATTAACATATTTGCTCATTGTTACCCTTTAATACAAATCTGTATACCGCTGAAGACTAGGTTACTTGTCCTATTTTTTGTTTTTGTTTTATATCAGTCCCGTTTTGTGCTCCGAGAGAATGCTGGGGCTTGTACAGACAGCTCCTGTTAATATTTGACACCCTGGTCGCCATGTTTGATCCCTCCTTCGGTGACACGGATTTCAGGGCTCTCCTTGTTATTTCCGGGGCACAGGCTGCGTTCAGCTGTTCGGATCATGTAAGTATTGTGTGCTGCCAGGAGGACGTGTTGTTCTGGTCTGCAGATCCATTGTGCAACATCACTCAGCTAAAAATAGGATTTATAACAAGGAAAGGTCCTTACTCTCCTAGTTATGGGAGATCTCTTCCCATATTTATTTTTTATTAACATCCACTCATTTCTAAAGGTAAACAGATCATCCAATTTCAGACAGCAAAGCAGACATAGGATAGAAAAACAATAGGATCTGCCGTGTGTGGCCAATCTCCTACTGATGTGTGCCATGGTAGATCTTTTATTCCATGGTGACCCTTGCCCCGCGTCTGATGTCTCCCTTTTCTGCACTTTTCAGGTACGGAAACTTTGATGTGAACAAACCTTGACGCTGCCCTTTGGTACGGCTTTATTTACATTTAATACATTCATTTCTGCAGAGGTATGCTTTATTTTTTGTATCTTTTTTTGTTTTTTTTTTACAACCCGTCATCAGAGTTTTTCTGTGTGACCATAGTGACACTGTACTACGCTGAGGGTTAATCAGGTTTTTTTTTTTCTTTTGTAATACTATTATCACTTATAACAGTGATAATCACTGTTTTATAAGTAATAGTTTTAGCTATCATAAATGGCTTTCATTCAGAATAGCTTGATTAATATTGTGATCTGTGATTGGCTACAGCTAATTACATGATACAGGGTGCTCGGGTTAAAAGCGCATCGCTAGCGGCCGAAAAGCGCTGCTATTAGAGCGGTAAAGCGCCGCTAAAATTAGCGGCGCTTTACCGCTAACACCCCCCCCCCCCTCCCAGTGTGAAAGTAGCCTTATACTGCAGCAAGTTGGCTCAGCTGTGCGAATCGGCGTACTGGTACGTCGGTTCGTGCACTGGCTTTTGCGGGTGTGCGCCCTCTCGCAATGTAAACAAACAGATCCCTGTTCTGACGGGAGGAGAGATCAGCTCTTCCTAGTGATTAAGGATGAGCTCAGGCGTGTTCGCAAACAGCACGTGCAGAGCCCGCCAGGGGAGCGCTAATCACAGGCAGAGAGACATTTCCTGATCTCTGCAGCCGCGCATCAGGACAGTGTCTCACTGCCTGTGATTGGCGCTCCGCAGTGCCGACTTCCTGGTGGGCTCTGCACGTGCTGTTTGAAAACATGCCTGAGCTCATCCTTACTAGTGATCAGGAACAGCGATCTCTCTCTCTCTCTTCTTCCAAGCAGCCCATCCCCCATACAGTTAGAAACACCTCCCAGGGAACACAGTTAACCCCTTGATCACCCCCTATTGTTAACCCCTTCCCTGCCAGTGCCATTTACAGTGATCAGTGCATTTTTATAGCACTGGTCACGATATTGGTGTCACTGGTCCTCAAAACATGTCACTTAGGATAAGATTTGCCTGCCGAAATGTCGCAGGCACGATAAAAATTGCAGATCGCTACCATGAAAAACAATAGAAAAAATAAAAAGTCCCTAAATCTTTCCCCTATTTTGTAGACGCTATAACTTTTGCGCAGACCAATCAATATACGCTTATTGCAATTTTTTTTTTTTTTACCAAAAATATATAGAAGAATACATATTGGCCTAAACTGATGAATAAATGTGTTTTTTTTTTATATCTTTTATTTGGATATGTATTATAGCAAAAAGTAAAAAATATTGTCTTTTTTTTTTTTTCAAAATTGTTGGTCTTTTTTTGTTTATAGCGCAAAAAATAAAAACCGCAGAGGTGATCAAATACCACCAAAAGAAAGCTCTATTTGTGGGAAAAAAAGACATAAACTTTGTTTGGATACAACGCCGTACGACTGCGTAATTGTCAGTTAAAGCGACACAGTACCGTATCGCAAAAAATGTCCTAGTCAGGAAGGGGGTAAATCCTACCGTGGCTGAAGTGGTTAAATGAGAATTATGCAAAAAATTATTAAACCCACAAGTGCTTTTTTTTTTTATCACTACCGTACTATTCCTTTATATTGGCTTTTGAATATTTGCAAATGCAGCAATTTAGAAATTGAATGAAAGGTTTAGCACTGACAAACACTTCTGGAAAGATAAATAGTGCATTTTATACACAACTATATAAATCAGACCAAAATGAGGGGGGAAGAGGGACTGAAGGACATTGTTCCAAATCAGGGACAGTCCCTCAAGAACAGTTGGGAGCTATGTGATCGTTATGACCAATCATAGCGTTCACATGATACCCCAGCTGCTCACAGCGTTTGGGTACTGATCTCTGTGATCCGCTGGGTCCACCAGACACAGAGGTCACGGGTTCCACCCGCTGCAGACACGTCACCGAGCCTGAAGCTGCCGCCCGCCCGCAGTATAATTACCTAGAGCTGGTTAAATGCGTAAAATTTTACTAATTCTTTCTCAATACCAGAATGCATACACATGTCTTCAGATGCAGATTTTTAAATTTTGTGTTATCTTGTGGATCTGAACGCAGCTCATGTTTATGCACCTGTGTGAATGTCTGCATTGAAAACAATGCAGCTGCGTTCAGATCTGTAAATAAAAAAACTTGAAAATGTGTTTTATTGAGGCCATCTGAACGAGGTCTAAAGTGGAACTTTGGTCAGAAAATGAACTCCTGCTAGATCACCTCAGGCTGACCTCTTTTGCAGGTATAGTTATGTAAAATGTTGAAAATAAACGTGTATACTGTTTAAAGCCCAATAATACACCCTCTCACCCTGCTCTGCACATGCTCAGTTGCTCTCTATTTTTAGACACTTCTGAATTTGTAGAGGCTGATCTGCTGACAGACTTTTTTTTTTTTTAACCATCCCTGCAAAGTAAAGGCATAATGTGCTAGTATGCATCACATACTAGCACATTATGTAACACTTACCTGCAAATTAAGCCTGCCTCGTTCCCACTGCAGGCCACATCCATCTCTGCCCATCTTCCTTCTGGGGCCGTTGACTCCGGCTGTGTGACTGGCCGGAGCTGCGTGTCTTCACCCCATCACATGTGCGCAGGAGCCGCCGGTCATGGCATGCGCTCCTGAAGAAACGACAAGGGTGGCACAGAGCTCATCCGCCGATGACCTTATCTGCGCAGGTTACAGTAAATACCTCCTAAATGGCACACGCTTGGAGATATTTACAGTACCTATAACTAGGCCTAGAATAAGGCTTACCTATAGGTACAAAGTATACATGAGGTTATACAACCTCTTTAAAGCGGAATTACCATATATACTCGAGTATAAGTCGTTCCGAGTATAAGTCGAGGCCCTAATTTACCACAAAAAAAATGGGAAAAACTTATTGACCCGAGTATAAGACGAGGGTGAGAAATGCACAGCTACTGTAAGTGGAAAAGAGGGTCAACAATGCCCATTTGCAGCATCACTGTGCCCATTTGCATGCCTCACTGTGCCCATTTGCAGCCATAGGTCCCCTGAACTTCAAACTCGGTAGTTAAGGGTTCCTAGATGTCCCCTAGCTGCAGCCAAAATTTGGGGTCTCTGAACCCAAAGGGTCCCGAAATGACATTGCTGCAGATAGACACAGTTGACCGAATTTGGGGCCCTGTATCTTGGGGCCACTTAGTATTAAGAACCCCAAATTTGGTGTGCAAACCCATTGGAACTAGCACCATAAAATAGCCAAAGCTGGGGTTACTAGCACCAAGTGGCCCTGAGATACAGGGCCCCAAAAATCAGTTCAGAAGATGTCAAGCACTTTTCTGCAGCAGAAAATGACATTTTCCGAACCGGTTTTGGGGCCCTGTATCTCAGGGCCACTTGGTGCTAGGAACCCCAGCTTTGGATATGTTATGGTACCCGTTCCTCTGGGTTTGCATACCAAATTTGGGGTTCCTAGCACCAAGTGGCCCTGAGATACGGGGCCCCAAGGTCGGTTCTGAAAATGAAATTTTTTGCTGCAGAAAAGTGCTTGACTCGAGTATAAGTCGAGGGGGGCACTTTCAGCACAAAAAAATGTGCTGAAAAATTCGACTTATACTCGAGTATATACGGTAAACCCTCCTATACCTTATAGCCAAGGAAGCTGCTTCTGTTTGATCTGCAACTGCCAAGGTGCTGCTCATGTGATCAGTTATGACACTAGCCATTGGATGGTTTGACAGTTTGAGGACACAAGCAAATGTGACACTTAGCAATCCAGGCATTTCCAGGAATGCAACTATTTTTTGAAGCCATTAAATCAATGGGCTTAGTTCCGCTTTATGATTTACTGCTGTTCAGGGGTTTTGGGCTTCAGCAAAATGGCAGGCTCTAGCAAGAAGAAACAGGAACAATGCTGGAGGCAATTTGCAGCACACACTAATTTTGGTAGCATAATTATTAATGTGGATTGTATGATCCTTGCTAAAGAGCATTATTTTTTTTCGTGAAGTTGCTATGGGTAAAGTTCCACTTTAATTCTCCCCAAAACTTAACAATCAATTAACCCTAGTAATGCAGGCACAGCCTCACTGCAAGGGAGAATTATCATGTTTACCAGAGTTGAGCTTTAAAGGGGTTGTAAACCCTCATTGAGGTGAACAACCTCCTGTAATGCTGCAGCCCCTCGAGCCCCCGTTTTACTGTACCCCCTCTATCTCTCGCTGGGGACGAGTACACCAGCAAAAGCATATACAACATTACAACAAACTGCAATGCCCATTTTTTCTGGTTTCAACTCATCAGCTTCAGGGACAACATATTTACTTGCTGCCAAAAAATATATCCCACCAACTTTCAGAGATGCCATTGTAACAAGATATTCAATGTTATTCATTTAACCTGTCAGTGGTCTTAAAGTTATGGCTGATTATATATATCTATAGATAAAACACCTGTGTTTCTTGTCGGTTCCAGTGCACAATATTACATGTCACTAGACCGACTCTCCCCAGCTCACTTTGTGTGATTACAAGTGTGTTGCGGCTTCTCAGTTCGTGGTCTTCGTCGGCGGTTCTCGCTCGCTGTTGCAGGTAGGATTCAAACTTTTTTAAATTTAATACGCAATCTGTTATGTTTCCTATCCTGCATCCCTTTCGTACTTCGCTGCTTCCGAGTTGACATCATCCGGCACAGGCGTAGTAGATTCGTAGGTTCCCTCTGCCTTGTTTGTCATCCCATCCACAAACATACGATGCGTTCGTTGATGCAAGCCTCCGAGCCGCTGTCGGTTGTTGTCTGATATCACTCAACACAGGCTTCGCTGGTTATAGGATTCACTGTCTATGGGGTTGCCGCCTCATCCATTTAGAGATTATCATGTATTGTTTGCACGGGTTCTGTGGCTGATGGAGATGGTAATTAGACCCACCTGGTGCCTTGTCTGTACTTTGATCTGCCTTGGGGACTCTGTTGTTGGTATTTGTTCGAGTTGGGGGAGGGGGGGATGCACCCTAACACCCTATGATGGCCCGATTCGAATCCTGGTCGCGTCGGCGACATAGCGTTTCGCATCCTCGGCATGACACAAGTTGATTCCAGTTGTCACACACAGCACAAGCTTCCTGCAGCTCAGTCTCTCTCTTGGGGGTTCCTGTCACAAGCAACCAGTCGTTACTCAGACCATTCATACAGTCGCACTTACTCAAACACATACAATACTCTGCCCCGAATTGGCACAATTTGTCCTTGTTTTTGCCTCCCTGATGAGTCTACTTTCTTGCAATCCTTGCAAGCATGTCTTCAGTGGCACATAATCAGACCACTCATTGTCTCCAGTGGCACACAATTCGGCCACTCACGTTTTCTTGTCTGTCGTTTCTCCCTTGGGTCAGTCGTGTTCAGGTTGTAGGTTGGACGTGCTTTCTGCTACACGGCCTTCTTCTCGAGGTTCTTTGCCACAAGCTCTATGTCGCCACTCATACCACTCATTACCCGTTTTCAGGCATTACGAGCTTCTGCAGCACAGCCTCACACCCCGCCCTTGAGGTTCCTGCCACAAGCTCTCAGTCGCCACTTATACCACTCATTTACTCATTTGCCCGTTCACACTTACAACTCATACAACTTCTTAGATCGCAAATGCTGACATGCTTCAGCATGCCTCTTTTCAGTGTTAGCTCATTTATTTACACCACACGGTCAGCATGGCCTTGGTTATCCAACATGTTCTACTTTTCTCTACTGCTTCTTTTGTCCTCCCTTTGAGGCTACTTTCTTGCAACATGCGTTGCAAGCTCATCTCCAGTGGCACTCAACCCAGCCACTTTTCTTGTCTGTCTTTCTCGCTAGGTCAGTGAGGTCAGGTTGTTCCATGCTGCACAAGGTTGGATGTTTTTCTCGCAGGTAATATAACATACATACACACATGCAGGGCTTCGCATGCTTTTATCCGGGGGGGGGGGGGACATTTTAGGGGGAGGGGGGCAGGCCTAGGGCTCCGTTTCACACCAGGTTAAACCTGGACCTCCATGTTACCTTTTTCAGGTTCCCGGTCGCCAGATTAGTCTCGGTCACAACCAGGACCTCTATTCTATCAGGGCATGAGTCAGCTGGGTAGTACACGGGACACTCTCCCAAATCAACCTGCAGCCCTCTTGTTCATCTTGATACCTCACATACACAAATTGGGCTGCCGATCTGACACTTAGCTACTGTCACGTTTTTCTTTCTTACCTATTTTCTGAAGGACATCACTTTCAAACTACGCAGACACGGCTGCTAAACAGTTACTTGCTGACAGTGCAGGCGTTAGCAGGCCAACCATACGTCACCTACTACAGAACACAACGTTCCTACTTAGGCCACAACTAGACTGCAACTTCCCACCCCAGTACGCCCTGGGGCTCTGGTTCACAGAACCGTGCATGACACTGACCAGGCACCTGAGCTATCGGTTATTTGGCCAGTCACCTTCTGGCTAACCTCGGTTGCCACGCACTCTTCGAGTTTTCTAAATTTCCACTCTTCAGCATTCGCTAAAGTGCATCGTGTTCTTCACTACGCCTGTCGTTACTTTTTCTGTTCTTCCTACCCCTTGCTTCTTGTCCCTCAGGGGATGGACAGCAGAGCGGCGGCGTAGGTCCATTCCCTACCCTGCCACAGCCAGGAAAGCTGAATTATTCAGGTTGCTGTTCCCAACACCAGCAGCAGCAGGCATCTCTGCAGTCCATCTCCTCAACTCTTGCCCAGTTGCACACCATGATTGGCACGCTGACCGCAGCAGTCTCTGACATGCAGGCGAGAGTCCTAGAGGTGCACCCAGTGGTGACCCCCCTAGACACGTTCGCAGCGCCCATCTTGGCACCACTACCCACAGGTACACCGGACACTAGCTCCACTATTTTTCCTGCACAACTCGTCCCTGCTGGCATCAAGAAGGACATCCTGGAAGTAAAGGATGTTAACCTAGCATCCCTGCTCATCTCGGGCCACGATCTGGCCGAGAATAAGTTCTATGCCTGGGGGGACGTGTCCGTGGTTCTGAAGGCCAAAGACCCCAGGCTCAATTGCAAACTGACGATCACCGAGTCTGTGCTGACCTTGTTTAGGGATGTGTTGTGCTCAGCCAACCCCAGCAGGAGGGAAGAGATGGATTTGTACCTCCATGCTGTGGTTGACTTAGGGTATAAATACAGAGGCTCTGCATGTTATGACTATCACCGCTCGTTTGCAGCTAGAGCCGCAGCCAAACTCGCCCAGTTCCAATTGGAGCATCGTGGACACAGTTGTTCTGCCGCCACTTTGTGGGTCTGCATTCCCCACTTTGAGACGTTTGTCAGTCCTCCACACACACGGCAAAATGGTTCTCTAATACGGATGCCAGACGTTCCTTAATCTTCCCCTCTATCTCTAGTGCTGCTAAAGGCATGCCTGCCCCTATGCTCATCCTCACATCCCCAGGTGGACAAGTTGGGATGGTTCGTGCAGTTACTAGGCAGGCCTAGGCCTATCTGCAACAACTTCAACTATGGCACCAACAGCTTCAAGCAATGCCAGCTGCTCCACATTTGTGTCAGGTGTCATGGAGCTCATCCCAAGAGCACATACACCCTCAAGCGTTCCAACTCATCCTGACTGAGCTGGATGATGGCTGGAGTTCTACCTTTCCACTCACCTGTAGCCCGCATTCGCACTATTCCTGGTGCGTGGGTTAATCTCCGGATTCCAAACGGGGCTCAATACCCTACCCCACACCACCCATGAGTGCAGGAACCTCCGCTCAGCCTCCACTGACGAGCAGGCTATTGATAATCTGTTGCAGACCAAGCTGGACCAGGGATTCATTATAGGCCCTTTCGCTCCATTTGAGACATGGAGAGTTAGCCCTATTGGGCATGTCAAGGGCAAATTCTCAAATAAATTATGTTTGGTGTACGACTTGTCTGCCCCTCATTCCTCCCACATCCTCAGTCTTAACTCACTGATTCCTTTTGAAGAGTTCTCTCTCAAATATGCATCTGTTGACTTAGCTATCCACTCCATCATTAGCACAGGCATGGGCTCATGGCTGTCCAAGGCTGTCATTTCAGATGCTTTAATGCTTACCCATTGAACCTTCCTTGTGGCAGTGGCACGGCATCATATGGAGAGATTCATACTACTTTTCTACCAAACTGACTTTCGGCTCAAAGAGCACTCCATGGCTCTTCGATACGTTTGCTCAGTCCCTCACCTGGATCCAACTCAAAAGGCACAGTTCCAGAAAGTCATCCATTACCTGAACGACTTCCTGCTGATGAAACGGCCCGATGAGCCCCCCTCAGATTTAGATAAATTTAAGGGTAGTGTTCAGCAACCTCAACGTGCCCATAGTGGAGCATAAAGTGGAAGGCCCCTTGTAGTCCATCACCTTCCTAGGAATCACCCTTGACACCTGCTCTATGCAGGCCAGCCTACCCCCTGACAAGCTGTCCTGGATTAGGGCGGTCATTCACGCCTTCACCGCCTCACAAAGTTGCACCAAGAGACAGCTTCAGTTTAGGCATGCTGAACTTTGCTATGAGGATTGTCCCTCAGGGGCATTCCTTCATTTCTCGCCTCCTGGTCTTCCGATCAAATCTTCAGACTAGACTTTGTACTACGTTCACTTATTCACTTTAGTTATTCTTTTAGCCCAGCTTCCTTTTTATAATTTACAAACCATCAGACTAGACCAGTAAGCTGCTGCAGATCTAGCAATGTGGGACAACTTCCTTGAGAACTGGAACGGTGTATCCATGTTCACCCCAGCAGCTTCAGCCTCCTCACCTCATATAGTACCAGATGCAGCAACCTCCACAGGCTTCGCTGCCATTTGCAGGTTCATGGCCACAGGAAATCCTCCTGGTCCCCAGATTCAGCCAGACGTCCTCATTGTTCAAGCTTTACCCTATCATTGCTGCAGCTCAGGTCTAGGGAAACAACTGGGCAGGGCAGACCATGGTCTTCTCCACTGACAACTTAGCCACAGCTGAGACTGTCAAAGGCAGGCCCAAGTCCCTGCCCATCATGTCCTTTCTACGCAGGACATATATATATATATATATATATATATATATATATATATATATATATATATATATATATATATATATATATATATATATATATAGAGCCAGACCTCGTCCTGAGACGTAAGCGTCGGGCCGCAAGCGCCATTTTAGTTATGGGCATCTAATACTCTGATACCGCTTATATCTCTGATACCTATCTAATACCACAAACACCATTTTGGTTATGGGCATCTGATACTTTGAACCAGCTTACATAGGTCGAACGGCTCAACACCAAGCCGTAAGATCCATTTAGATAGTGGGCAACTATTATACATTCCAAAGCATTAGACATAAACCCAACAGCCAAGGAAAGCACTAGCCTACCAAACTATATTCTGTGTTGTATAACTAATGGCAATCGATACTGAATACAAGGCAATAGGGGTGCAACGGATCGTCATCGATCCGTGATCCGATCCGCGGAGGTTGATCCGTACGGGACACCCGCGTTCCGCAGATAGCTCTGTGGCCTCGGTCATAGAAAAGGCCGCAGCTTCGGCCTAGCTCCGGAGCGGCGGCCATCTTGGTACACCCGGCGGATGTTTAGCACGTGATCGCTCCGTCAAATGACAGGGCGATCACTTGTAACAAACCGGCGTCATGTCAGGACGCCGGTTCCTCTCTCCCCTCTGTGTACTGATCTGTACAGTGGAGGGGAGAGATCGGATGGCAGCAGTGCCAATACTCTGCAATGCCCTGCCAATACTCTGCAATGCTCTGCTGCAATGCCCTGACAATACTCTGCAATGCCCTGACAATACTCTGCAATGCCCTGCCAATACCCTGCCAATACCCTGCCAATATACCCGCCAATACTCTGCCACTATACCCGCCAATACCCTGCCAATACCCTGCAATACTCTGCCAATACTCTGCCACACCCTGCCAATAGGGAGATTGTGGATATTACAGTGGGGGAGATTTTTTTTTTTGTTGATCCGAAAATGATCCGAACCGTGACTCCTGATCCGAGGAACGATCCGAACCGTGATTTTTTTTGATCCGTTGCACCCCTACAAGGCAATGAGGCAGGATCAATCTGCTATACAAAACATACATACCAAGCACTACTAGAAAATGAATAGAAATGCAATTTAAAATACAAATATACATATAAGAATACACATATTAGAATAAGGTGTTCAGAGCAGCAATAAAAAATACCATGTATTTTCAAATTAATAACTAGGGTAAAGATGCAAATATATGAGAGTGATAAAGGAAAAATCAGACATCCCTCTCTCAAATGACAAGTGGCGATAAATCACCATAATAATTAACCCCAATAAAAATAACCCAGTGTAATTATAGATAAATCAATTTAAAGCAGTGAAACAAGTTCGCTACTCGGGTAATATAACCTATATTCATGATTAATAAGTGAAATTCATTAAATGTGATAATTTAATAATTAAATTTAATCCTATACTATAAATAATAAATAATATTATGTGATTTGAAACAATAATGAAAAATGTTAAGGCTCACCCTTACGTCTCAGATCAAGTTTACAATCAGGCACATACATATCCATAAAATCAAATGAACTTTAACATAATTCATCCAGAAGTTATACCAATAAGCTCATCCCTACATCACACACCACCTATAGACAAATGCTTATCACGAATTGTCAATGAAGCATTAACATCGGTGTCTATATTGAGCCCGTAGGGGGCATAGGATTTCAAACAATGAATCCACGCCATTTCAAGCCTGGATATCTCACTTACCAATGAACTCCCCCGCCAAAAAGGCTTAAATTTAGGAATACCAAGGAAAAGGGTCTTGGATGGATCTTTGTTATGGGTAAGTAAATAATGCTTGATTTTTAAACCCAATTTTTATCACTCTCATATATTTGCATCTTTACCATGGTTATTAATTTGAATATACATGGTATTTTTTATTGCTGCTCTGAACACCTTATTCTTATATGTGTATTCTTATATGCATATTTGTACATTTAATTGCATTTCTATTCATTTTCTAGTAGTTCTTGGTATATATGTTTTGTATAGCAGATTGATCCTGCCTCATTGCCTTGTATTTAGTATCTATTGCCACTAGTTATACAACACGGAATATAGTTTGGTAGGCTAGTGCTTTCCTTGGCTGTTGGATTTATGTCTAATGCTTTTGGAATGTATAATAGTTGCCCACTATCTAAATGGATCTTACGGCTTGGTGTTGAGCTGTTCGATCTATGTATGCTGGTTCAACGTCTCGGATGCCCATAACCAAAATGGTGTTTGTGGTATTAGATAGGTATCAGAGGTATCAGAGTATTAGATGCCCATAACTAAAATGGCGCTTGCGGCCCGACGCTTACGTCTCACAACAAGGTCTGGCTCTATATACAGTGGTGTGTCATTGCGTTTCCCGATCCCCATTGAAAACATCACCTATGACGAAACACATCTGGAAGGGCACGCACTGACATCACCACGCTGTTGTGAGGAGGACGGGCTCCTGTGTTTGCCTGCCGGCATTGATTTTATGCGATTTTTTTTTTTTTTTTTCTTTTTACTTTCACAAATGTAAGTGTATTACCGCTTTGTTTCTTTTAATAAATTGGCTAAACTGTATCACGCTATGGTCAGTCTCTCTTCCTTCTGAGCCTATCCCGAGTACATCTCCGTACGGCTATGAATCAAGGAGACACTTAGGGGGTTGCCAGTATCCCCTGTGTGCATCCAGCAGTCATCCTTGGAAAGACAAAGGCTGTGGCTGGGTTATACCCAAACGCCTCTTTCTGCTTACTGTCCGGTAAGCAGGCAACTTATACGGTGGTTGGGTGCTCTCTCATAGGTGTGGAGTCATTGTGGTGTTATTCAACTGTTAAGTTTATGGACTACTTTCATCAATATTGATTTATTTGTTATGGGCGCAACCATCCTCTATTCCTATGTTACTGTATGTCTTGTGGTGTCTTTATGTGGTTTCATGTCTATCTCGCTTGGAGGGCTCCAACCATAAAAAAAATATGTATGTGTGTACACACATACAGTATCTCACAAAAGTGAGTACACCGCTCACATTTTTGTAAATATTTTATTATATCTTTTCATGTGACAACACTGAATAAATGACACTTTGCTACTATGTAAAGTAGTGAGTGTACAGCTTGTATAACAGTGTAAATTTGCTGTCCCCTCAAAATAACTCAACACACAGCCATTAATTTCTAAACCACTGGCAACAAAAGTAAGTACACCCCTAAGTGAAAAAATCCAAATTGGGCCCAATTAGCCATTTTCCCTCTCCCGGTGTCATGTGACTCATTAGTGTTACAAGGTCTCAGGTGTGAATGGGGAGCAGGTGTGTTAAATTTGGTGTTCTGGTACTTTCATTCTATTACTAGGGTAGGACCCACTAATTCCGGGTACTTTTTCGCAGTAAGTGGGCTTAGCACTATATGACCATATAGTATGACCAAACCCCCGTAACCCCCCGTGAATATGTGCAGGTGTTTTTAACTAGCCTTGCAGGATCAATGTCATTTTTGTATGTGTGCGCTGTAATCTGTTTTTGTACTGTTTTTGGTCTTATAGCAGCACCATCTTGAATGTAAAGCATTTTAGGGTGTGCCCCCCCAAGTATGTTTTTGTATATTGTATGGACTCTGACCAGGTCTCTTGGGTTGGAGCAATCCCTTCAGTTCTCCCACATAGAGGAGTTTATCTCCCATGGTTGAGACACAGGTACTTTCATTCTATTACTAGGGTAGGACCCACTAATTCAGGGTACTTTGTCATAGTAAGTGGGCTTAGCACTATATGACCATATAGTGTGACCAAACCCCAGTATTTTTAAATATGTTCAGGTGTTTTTAACTAGCCTTGCAGGATAAATGTAATTTTTGTATGTATGCACTGTAATCTGTTTTTGTATTGTTAAATTTGGTGTTATCACTCTCACTCTCTCATACTGGTCACTGGAAGTTCAACATGGCACCTCATGACAAAGAACTCTCAGGATCTGAAAAAAAGAATTGTTGCTCTACATAAAGATGGCCTAGGCTATCAGAATATTGGCAAGACCCTGAAACTGAGCTGCAGCACGGTGGCCAAGACCATACAGCAGTTTAACAGCACAGGTTCCACTCAGAACAGGCCTTGGATTACTGGAACCATGTCCTGTGGTCTAATGAGACCAAGATAAACGTATTTGGTTCAGATGGTGTCAAGCGTGTATGGCAGCAACCAGGTGAGGAGTACAAAGACAAGTGTGTCTTGCCTACAGTCAAGCATGGTTGTGGGAATGTCATGGTCTGGGGCTGCATGATTGCTGCCGGCACTGGGGAGCTACAGTTCATTGAGGGAACCATGCATGCCAACATGTAATGTGACATACTGAAGCAGAGCATGATCCCCTCCCTTCGGAGACTGGGCCATAGGGCAGTATTCCAACATAACAACCCCAAACACCCCTCCAAGATGACCACTGTCTTGCTAAAGAAGCTGAGGGTAAAGGTGATGAACTGGCCAAGCATGTCTCCAGACCTAAACCCTATTGAGCATCTGTGGGGCATCCTCAAACGAAAGGTGGAGGAGCAAAAAGTCTCTAACATCCACCAGCTCCATAATGTCATCATGGAGGAGTAGAAAAGGACTCCAGTGGCAACCTGTGAAGCTCTGGTGGATTCCATGCCCAAGAGGGTTAAGGCAGTGCTGGAAAATAATGGTGGCCACTCAAAACATTGACACTTTGGGCCCAATTTGGACATTTTCACGTAGGGGTGTACTCACTTTTGTTGCCAGCAGTTTAAACATTAATGGCTGTGTTGAGTTATTTTGAGGGGACAGCAAATTTACCATGTTATACAAGCTATACACACACTACTTTACATTGCAGCAAAGTGTAATTTCTTCAGTGTTGTCACATGAAAAGATTTAATAAAATATTTACAAAAATGTGAGGGGTGTACTCATTGGGAGCTAATAAATAAATAACTATATATATTAACCTGAAGCATCAATCTGCATATAGAACTTAGTGACAATCTTTGTTCATTCCTCCTGTTGTGTCTAAAATCATACTATTAATTGTAAAGCTGTACTTTACACACTAAAGCTATTGCACTATATTTTTCATTAGGTCAATGCAAAATATGCGAGTTGCAGTAATTGGAGGAGGCCTAGTTGGTCTCTCAACAGCTCTGTACATCACTGAGTCCCTTCCACAATGTACTGTCACTGTGATTTCTGAGGAATTCTCTCCGAACACCACCGGTGATGTTGCCGCAGGAAGTCTCATACCTCACGCTTACCCTGGTGAGTGTATATAGAGGCCTTATTCACTGCTGTTTTCAGCATAAATTCTGCAAGTAACATTGCCATTTAACATATGCTTTTGTTTTGCAAGGCACCCCACTTCATCAACAGAAAGACTGGTTCAAGGAGACTTTTGACTATCTTTTTAAAATTGCAAACTCTTCAGAGGCTGCTGAAGCCGGCGTTAGCTTCATATCTGGGTAAGAAAATACCCCCAAAAATGTGGAACTCTTATTTCTGTAGTATGCGAGAGAGAGAGAGAGAGAGAGAGAGAGAGAGAGAGAGAGAGATCCCAACAAAAAGCTTGTGGCACCCGATTGAGAAACACTGGTGTATGATTCTGCCAGTGTTTTACGTACAGTTTTGTTGCTTTAACTTAAAGCTGAGGTATAGGCATAAATGTTTTTGTATATTTACTCAGTAAAAATAAATTGTCTCCAATGGGGTTTTTTATTCAACCTGTAGTCTCTCTTCAGTGCTAAACATCCAGCACCGAGACTCCTAGTTCCAGGTGCAGTACACCAGGAGTTGCTCAGTCATTACCCAATTTAGAAAAAAGCCTTGTACTCTTTTCACTGAATGCAAGGCGTTCTGTGAATGGAGGAAGTGTGGATGGACGTTATGGTCTAAAGACCTTATAAGGGATACTGAGTGCAGGTGCAGAAATAGGGATAGCCGACCACTTCCCACCTCGCCCGGCCCGAGTGGTTAGCAGGTAAAAGCAGCCTCAGCTCGATTCATCCAGGCCATGTCCCAAACATGTTTCTCCCCGCCCGGGCAGCCGAAACAGAGATGTGGCAACAGGATACAAGGTGCAGGAGAAGGAAGGGATCAGGAAGCGGGTATACGGTGGGGAAAAATTATAATTTTATCCCCTGCAGATTTTGTAAGTTTGCCCACAAAGAAATGAAGGGCCATCATTTTTACAATAGGTGTATTTTAAATGATAGAGACAGGATAACAACCAAAAATCCAGAAAAAAAACACAGGATCCAAATGTTATAAATCAAGTTGCAATTCAGTGAGTAAAATAAGTATTTGATCCCCAAGCAAAACATGACTTAGTACTTGGTGGAGAAACCCTTGTTGGCAAGCACAGAGGTAAGACATTTCTTGTAGTTGGTTACCAGGTCTGCACACATCTCAGGAGGGATTTGGGTCCACTCTATTTTTACAGATCTTCTCTAAATCCTTAAGGTTTCTTGGCTGTCGCTTGGCAACTTAAAGTTTCAGCTCCCTCCATACATTTTCTATAGGATTAAGGTCTGGAGACTGAGCCACTCCTTTGTTGCTTTCCCTATGTTTTGTGTCATTGTCATGCTGGAAGACCCATCCACGACCCATCTTCCGTGTTCTGAGGGAAGAAGGTTCTCATCCAAGATTTTACAGTACATGGCCCCGTCCATTGGTCCTTCAATGTGGCAAAGTCAGCCTGTACCTTTAGCAGAGAAACAGCCAAAAAAGCATAATGTTTCCACCTCCCTACTTGACTGTAGGGATGGTGTTCTTAGGGTCATAGTCAGTATCAAGTTAAAAGAGAAGTATGGTATTTTTTTTTCCCTTTTATACTTGCCTAGGTGGATGCAGCATCGGTCCGATGCTGCATCTGTCCCCTGCCGCCTCTGCACTGAGGACCGGAGAACCGAGCCATCGAACACCGCTGATGGCTCGGCTCTCAGCGGCTCCCTGAAATGCTGAGACAGGCATCAGTCCAGGCACCTGGGGGATCCAGACTTTTTATTGTTGTGATGACGCGGTGCCTGAACTGATTCCAGTGATGTCAGCAGAGAGTCGACTTTAGACTGATCTCTGCTGAAAACGGGTCACAGGAGTGCAATTCGTTTTGCCATAGGGGAAGTCCAGCCAAACAAGCTCAGGCTGGACTTCTCCTTTAATGCCAAAGAGCTAAATTCTGGTCTCATCTGACCACAACACTTTCAATCCTTCTCTGAATCATTTAGATATTCATTGGCAAACTTATGACGTGCCTGTACATGTGCCTTTTTTAGGAGAGGTACCTTGCGGGCCCTGCAGCATTTCAATCTATGGAGGCGTATTGTGTTACCAATGGTTTGTTTGGTGACTATAGTCCCAACGGCCTTGAGATCATTCACAAGCTCCTCCCGTGTAGTTTTGGGCTAATCCCTCACTTTTCTTATGATCATCTTTCCACCTATGAGGCAAAATCTTGCATGGAGCTCCAGACCGAGGACCATTGATGGTTATATTGTATTTCTTCCATTTGCGACTAATCGCTCAAACCATGAAGGGGTATGGAGGTTGAGTGTGACACAATTATGACCCTACAAGGGTACCATCCAATAGTGACCATAGACCAGGGATATGCAATTAGCGGACCTCCAGCTGTTGCAAAACTACAAGTCCCATCGTGCCTCTGCCTCTGGGTTTCATGCTTGTGGCTGTCAGAGTCTTAATATGCCTCATGGGACTTGTAGTTCTGCAACAGCTGGAGGTCCGCTAATTGCATATCCCTGCCATAGACCATATTAGAACGGATTAAAGTGGGACTTTACATGTACCTTGCAAGGTCTAATGAAAGCACAAACCATAGAAATTTGTATTAAAAAACCTGTATTCTATACATACACATAATTGGTTATAAAAATTACAAAAGATTAATTAAAAACAGTTACAGTAAGGTTATTCAGGATGTTGATATCCCAACTGGAAAATCCAGGTAAGTGGCCTACTCATTTCGTGGGATAATCTGCTTTATCAGGGCCTCGGATTATAGCTAAAATTGTTTATACACTGTAATTATATATAAACACGTTATTGGCACAAAAGTCCATATAAGAATCAAACAAAAAATAATGTATTCATTGTATATTTCAACAAGGTTAACAAACAGTCACATCTAACACATCTACCGACTACATTCCAAAAAAAGCTTGTTATATGCATCATGGAATAGTGTGGGAAGAAAGAGAGGGAGAGAGCACCTGTAACAAGGTGCATATGTAGCCTATACATTAAATGATTTCTAAATTTGAGATGTATACTAAGCATGAACGGTAAAAGACTGTGAATGAATATCTGAAATTTCACCTGTAAAACATTAGTAACTTTAGTAACTGGCCTGATGGAGGTAAAGCACGGTGAGCCCGTGGGGATTGGCTCCGCGTCCCCCTGGAGGAGCAGGGTGCTCCTATATGTTGATGACACTGTCAATAGACACACCTGCCAAATAGAATTGGCAGGTGTGTCTGAAACAGGGGAATAGATGAATAGATTTAGGTACTCCAATGATCAGAAAAGAAGGGGGGGTGGGAAGGGGGGAAGAGGGGAGAGGTGGATTGGAGGTAGATTGGAGAATCTTAACTTTTAAAGATCATAGGTATCAAATAAGCGCCTCAGATCATAGATGGAGGAGGGAGTAAAGGAGTGGATAAAGCTACTAAGCAGGTTTTGCTAGTTGTTTCAAAGTTGATCTATATAAAGATCAATAAATAAAGGGCTTTTCAAATCGCTATAAGAAATGGAATGGATATAAAGGGCAAGAGATAATGGAGAAAGAAAATGCAATGATTGATGGGGAGGACATGGTGAGTATCCATGCACAGACCACAGCACTGCATGGAATTACAAGGGTTTCCTTACCTGAATTGCCAATCTATTAGATTGTCATAGCTTGTGTCTCCGTATGGATGGTCAGCTTTGTTCCATCGGTCACAGGTGATGGTATTTATAGAGGAGTAAATTTCCATACTAGAGGGTGGAGGAGCAATCCCTGAGGCCGCCCCCGTCGCCAGAATCAAAGGTCCGAAGTGGCCTTATGGTTCTGGAGGGGCGGGAGCTGGCTCATCTTCTCACTGAATATGCGAGTATGTGGTGTGGACTCATGGTGCACACGCCAAGTGAGATCCATCTCCAGGATATACCGTCCGTGGCTTGGGCGGTATGAAGGGTCTCACCCTACTGGTCAATGACAGGGAGGGGTGGACACTGTGATAGACATCGAGGCAGGGGGACCGATTCTGGCAGTGCACCGGATATGATGTAGCCCTAAGGATTGATAATAAATGGCTTCAGCAAACCCTAACCGAGAGTGAAAGAAAAGTTTTTGTGTTATCATTCATATTCTCTGAAAAATGTCCAAGAAATCATAAATTCTGCCAGGGTATGTAAACTTATGAGCACAACTGTAATCGCTCCAACAGTTGTCTCCTTCTCAAAAAGCTTCTTGCTGGTGGTCTTGTAGCCCATTCCAGCTTTGCACAGGTCTACAATCTCATCCCTGATATTCTTTGACAGCTCTTTGGTCTTGCCCATGATGGTAAGGTTTGAATGGAAGAAAGAGATTCTGTGGACAGGTGTCTTTTTATACACATAACAAGTTGTCATTAGGAGCACCTTCTTAAATTTACAGGACTAATCTGTGTACCACATGAGCATATACTGTAGCCAGTCTGTGGGAGCCATAATTATTGTTGGTTGGCAGGGGATCAAATACTTATTTTACTCAATGAACTGCAACTCAATTTATAACATTTGCATCATGGGTTTTTCTGAATTTTTGGTTGATATTCTGTCTCTGTCCATTTAAAATACACCTATGATTAAAATTTCTTTGTAAGTGGGCAAACTTACAAAATCTGCAAGGATCAAATAATAATTTTTCCCACTGTATGTCTAACTGGCAAAACACTGAAGCAGTGCTGCAAATTAAGAAAAGGGTTAAAACCTTCCCAGCAGCCAGCATCAGGTGGAGCCTACTTACTGGGATCTGCTGAAAGACACCTGCTGGTGGCCACTGAAACTGCATCCATCAGCTTCGGGAACCAGTGTTCCAGGTTGTGATAGACTCTTAAAAGAATAAACTTACTGAAAAATATAAAAAAATAAAGCATGGCACCTCTGAGTTTTGGGAAAGTGCATAAACAGTATAGCCAAAACATAGTTTTTAACTTTGGATAGAGTAGGGAAAGGGTGAGACCACATTTGTTTATTTTTTGCATACAATGTGCCCTTGAAGAGTTTAACCTTTCCTGAAGGCACAACAGGAAATTAGGATGGCTTAGGGAAACTTCCCTCTTGGCTATTACCGGAACAGGGATCTGCATTGGAAGATTTACTTTCACATCTGACAGCTGTAATTTTTTTAATTTTTCATCCTGGTCTTAAAAGTCACCAGGACAAATACAACCCAAATTCCAAAAAAGTTGGGCTGCTGTGTAAAATCTACATAAAAAAACAGAATGAAATTATTTGCAACTCTCATAAACCCATATTTAATTCACAATAGAAAACATATCAAACAGAGAAAATGTACCATTTGAAGAAAAAAAAATAGGGCAATTTTGAAATTGATGGCAGCAACACATTCAAAAAAGTTTTGAGATAGGGCCATGTTTAACACAATGTAGCATCCCCTCTTCTTTTAACAATGCTCTGTAAACATTTGGGAACTGAGGAGACCAGTTCCTGGAGTTTTGGGAGAGGAATGTTGTCCCATTCTTGCCTGATATAAGATTCTAACTGCTCAACAGAGGGGATTATACATCGTGGTAAACATGGTTCTGTTCCAACTTTTATGAGACCAGTGTTACCTGAACCAAAAATCAGCGTTACTTGAACCAAAAATTAATTGTTAAAATGGTTACCCCAAGTAATGCTCAAAGATAACAGTTTTTTACATTTGAATTCCTGGCTTGGGGTTAACACCATAGAAGGTAATGGTAGCAAAATGAAAGTCGGTACACCAGGCTGGCTGTGCTGTCTAGCAAAGCTGTGCACAGAACTGGATGGACAGAAATACAAATCCTTTGACAGGTAAAGTGGGACTTATATGTATATTTTTACTTTGTATCTACTTGATATCCTGGAATTAAGTAAAAATAAATAAAATATTTGGTGTTATTTTCATCAGATGGCAAGTATTCAAAATGCCCCCTAAGGAAGCCTTCCCATTTTGGGGAAATGTTGTTCTGGGTTTTCGTTTAATGACAGAGGCAGAGCTGGCAAAATTCCCATCTTACACATTTGGGCAGGCCTTCACCACACTAAAATGCCAGTCTTCACTTTATCTGCCATGGATGGAGAAAAGGTAATTTAAAAAAAAAATTTTTGTATTTATTGTAAGGAGGTCAAACTTCAGTTCTGGGTATGTTATGAAAGAAGACCTAAAGGTGTCCATTTATGAAACAGAGAAAAGGCGTGATCCTCAGGATCACGGCTGATCTCTCGTGTGTACCGGTTTATGTAGCTGAGATGAGGAACAGGGAACATGTTCTTGGTCACAAACGGCCAGTTTATGAAAGTGAGATCTGAAGATCTCACTGGCCGTTACACTGAAATACCTCCCTCCCAGAAATCTGGGAGAGAAGCTGGTGCGATTAGAGGAAGAAGACTTCTTTTTTCCTATACTGTATATCAGCACCAGTGGGTTAAAAACTATATATATATAATTTATATTACACCGTGTGTATGCTCTCTCGCTCTTTCGCGCTCTGTCTCTCTTCAGGCAGCCCACCCCCTTTTACATGGACCTCTGCCGTTTTCAGAGGAAATACGTCTCCTTTCTTTATCGTACATCATGGGACACAGAGCCAAAGTTAATAACTTAATGGGTATATAGGCACCTTCAGGTGATGGACACTGGTATACCCAATCCAGGAAGTTCACTCCCTATATAACCCCTCCTCCTTCCAGGAGCACATCAGTTTTTTCGCCAGTGTCTAAGGTGTTGGTCACGAGTGAAGATGTGCTCTGAGGAACTCCAGGAGGGATCCATGCTGAATTTAAATAGCCTCCATAGACCAGATCCATCCAAAGTGCCACTGAGGCCAAAGTGGATGGTACCTGGGCCTCGTATCCGAAGCACGAGGTTTTGCCTGTAATGCCTCTCTTTGTAGGGCTGGACCCCGGGACCTAGGGCTTTGGTCATGCTACATTACCTAAAGCTTTCCTGGTGCGATGCTTTTTACAGGTCCAAGGGAGTGGAACCCTGATAAAAAGGACCCAGTCCTTGAAGGTTTGCTAAACGCAGCCTGCCGTGATGGGTGAAGGTTGGATTGTCTGTTAATTCAGCAAATCCTGTGGCGGGGATAAGGGAAGAGGGAAACAAAAAGGAAAGGGATATATACTAAGTATCCCTGGGTCGGATTTTAAGGCATACGAAACAATAGCGAAGTATAGAGAAATAACAATGTTTATTGAGAAAATACAATACATGAATAGAGCATTCAAAAGTTAAAAATCATATATAATGATACAGAGTATACAGTGAGCCCTTGTGTGTCAACGCGTTTCACCGTTAGGCTTCTTCAGGACACATTCAAGGTTTCAAAGGTAGCAGAGGAGAGAACAGATCTCACTGTCTAAAATAGAACATACTCATTTTAAAAATTCTGATAATCATGACATACATATTATAAAGTGCTCATCTGTCCAAGAGGAGAAGTTGAGGCATAAATGGGCACAGAAAACCAAGAGATAAAAAAACAAAACAAAAATACCTTGCAGGAGAATGAGCCTCGTATGTAAGTATCCAGATAGAATGGATATTCAACCATATAATCCCGGGAGGGGGGTTAATTCCTGTGGTCTGTATACAGGTAATTGGAAATGGCCGAATCTGGCAATTAATACAAAAATCACACAATCAAGTAAGTGTCCTAGTATCCCCTGGGAAAGCATAGATAAAGACTAATGCCCCAAAAAACAAAAGAACAAGAGAAATACCTGCAACTATAAGAAGATCGAGGATAATAAAGTAGTTCCCAAACAGGGGTGAAGCGATGCCATAAAGAATAATTCGGTACTGGTAGCCACACTGGAGGTTCCAGAGTAACAAAGCCATGATGCCTTAGTGGCTACCTCACAAGAAGTCCTGTACCTAGACAGGTGGTATGGTCCCTATAAGGTGATCTGTAATGAAAGTAAGAAAACAGAGAAGCGAAACAGCATGCTTAGTTGTAAAATACACCGACTATAAACAAGCTTGTATAGAGTTAAAGGGTAAGGTAAGGGAAGGAACTTAGGAACTAAAAAGTCTACCTATGCTTTCTTCTTTAACGGAAAAAATTTTGTCATACCTTAATTCTCCACTAGAGGGAGAATATGCACATACCTTAATCTGTTGTCTTCACTGTAAAGCTCAGTGTCAGTCTGTGTGTGTCGCCTCGGGGGGTGCGGAGGTCCCGAATTTTGTTCCATCTGTTGTGTCCTCATGCTGGCCCCCCCTCGTGTTGGGTCTGAACCAGAAAGCCGCAAACGCTGGAACATTTTCAAAACAAAAGAAGTGGCGGGTTTACGGAGCGGGCGAGGCCTAGGCGCATGGCCGTGCAACGTCCACGAGGAGGCACGGCAGGCAAGCAGGATATTAAAAATACAACTGGAGCAGTCTCTGCTAGGCTGACGAGGAGCAAGCAGGCTGCACACAGGACACAGGAGCTGTGGGGCACGTAAGGGTTGCAACTGGCATTTCCTGATACAGGAAGGACTTTTTTCCCAGCACTAGGCTGAACTTAATAGCAGCATCATTCTGTCATGAATATTTTCAGCAAGTAGTGCAATTTAATAGTACCCCTGCTTTTGGGCTTAGGACTATGCGTACCAAAAAAGACACCGCAAAAAGCTAAAGGTTTTCACCCCAGGCGTTAGGAATTCCAGTTGCACACTGTCATCCTCACCTGAAATACCAATTATGGCCAGCCAGGGTGAGCCATTGGAACAAATTGATGGTGCAGCTGCTTCTCACATCTCACCCCCTGTATACGTGACTGAAGATGCCTTTTCCGCCAACCTGCAAGGCCTGGAAGGAAGATTAGCGACTTTAATCGCATCCTCCATTCAAATGAATAGGATGCTTGCTACATCCCCCTCCCCCACTTTAGACCCTTTTCAAGGGGAACAGTGGGCACAGGATGAGGTGTTACCCTCAGGCGATCAGGAGGAAAGACAAACCGATGATTCCTCTGCGGAGGAAACAGCGGTAGATGAACCTTTTTCAGCCTCGCAATCTGAGAAATTACTTTCATGCTACCCCTAACAGAGTCTGCAGAAAGCTCGTTTTTTTCCCTGGGTTCCTTAAAACCTTCACAGCCATTGCATGCGTTTCCTGTCCATGCATTACTAGAACAGCTTATTTACGCTGAATGGGATCACTCCAAAGAGTTTTTCAGTTCTCTATCCCATGGAGGAGAAATTCACCAAAAAATGGAAGGTACCAGCAGTTGACGCTGCGATTTCCAGTGTGAATAAAAGTCTAACTTGTCCAGTAGACGATGCACAAATGCTTAAGGATCCAACAGATAAAAGGATGGAATTCCTGTTAAAATCCGCTTTTTCCTTGGCAGGTGCCATTACTCAGCCTGCAGTCGCTGCACTAGGCGTCTGTCAATCCCTAAAGGACCAATTTAGACATGCCCTTAAAGAGGTTCCTGCACAACAAGCCCGGGAATTGGCCGTACTACCAAAAGCATTATGCTTTGCCATAGATGCCATTAAAGATTCTATTCACCAGGCGTCCCACCTTACGCTTGTGCTCGTACATATGCATAGAATCCTGTGGCGAAAAAATTGGTCAGTCGAAGCACTGTAAAAAGCTCCTGACAGGGTTCCCTTTTCATGGGGATTGGCTATTTGGGGATGATTTGTACAAATACATCCAAACAATTTCTAGTGGGAAAAGTACTCTTTTGTCAGTCAAAAGAATAAGTATCACGCCCTTCATTTAAACTGGCTCTTTTTCTTGCGCCAGGGGCTTCCGCCTTTGGGCAGGGGCGATGGCCTCTGCTGTCAGACTCTAGAGGAAGATGTCAGGGTCAGGCCCAGACTCAAAAGAAGTCCTGGGACCGGAAACTTGCAAAGCAAAATCCTAAAGCCTCATCATGAAGAGGCACCCCCCCTCCCCAGGGTGGAGGGAAGACTTCTGCAGTTTTCAGAAGTCTGGCAAGAGGAAATTCAGGACAGATGGGTCATTTCCACGGTAACTCTGGGGTACAAGTTGGAATTTTGGGACTTTCCACCGTCTCGTTTCCTGAGGTCAAACGTTCCCAAAGATCCAGAGAAAAGGCAATCTCTGTTTCGGGCATTAGACCGATTAATGGCTCAGGGGGTGATCATGCAGATTCCCACAGAAGAGCAAGTTTTGGGGTTTTATTCAAACCTCTTCACAGTACCAAAACCGAATGGAGATCAACCCATTCTAGATCTAAAAAATCTAAATCAGTTCCTGAAGATCCGCTCCTTTCCAATGGAGACGATCAGGTGAATAGTTTCTATCCTACTAGGAGAAGAACTTCTGCAGTCTATCAACATCAGGGATGCATATCTGCATGTTCCTATATTTTCCCGCTCACCAAAGGTTTCTGCAGTTCGAAGCAGAACAGCAGCATTTCCAGTTTGTAGCCTTGCCCTTCGGACTAGCTACAGCACCCCGGGCGTTTACAAAAGTCCTGGCCCCACCTCTAGCCAGGTTAAGGGCACAGGACATAACATTCTTGGTGTACTTAGACGATCTATTGCTAATAGACCAGTCGTGGCTTGTTTAGAGCAAAACGTGCACATTACAACCAGTTCAGGCAAAGATCAACTCCATAAGAGAGCTGGTGCGAATGGTCAGGTCAAAAGGCAATCCCTGCATTTGCCTTTGCACGAGGTTGCTAGGAAACATGGTGGCTTCATTTGAAGCAGTTCCTTATGCCCAGTTCCATTCGAGGATGTTGCAAAACAGTATCCTGTGTACTTGGAACAAAACAATTCAAGCTTTAGACTTGCCAATGCGGCTGTCCCCAAAGGTGCCTCGAAGCCTCAGTTGGTGGTTACTAACCCAAAATCTGCTGAAAGGAAAATCCTTCAGACCAGTTATCTGGAAAGTGGTTACGACAGATGCCAGCCTTTTAGGCTGGGGAGCAGTACTAGAAAAGACAACTGTCCAGGGACAGTGGTCAAGAGCCGAAAGAACCTTGCCCATCAATATCCTAGAGATTCGGGCAGTGCGTCTGGCTCTAAAGGCCTGGACTTCCAGGTTACGGGATTGTTCTGTCAGAATCCAATCCGACAATGCCACAGCTGTGGCCTATATCATTCACCAAGGGGGCACCAATAGTCTCTCAGCGCAGAGGAAGGTGAACCATAGTCTAACTTGGGCAGAAAGGAATGTTCCGTGCCTATCGGCGGTCTTCATTCCGGGAGTAGAGAATTGGCAGACGGACTACTTGAGTCGCCAGCAGTTATTCCCAGGGGAATGGTCTCTTCTCCCCGACATTTTTCAGGCTGTTTGTTGAAGATGGGGGACTCCGGACGTAGATCTTATAGTGCCCAGATTCAACATGAAGTTAGTCAACTTCATGTCCAGGACAAGGGATCCACTCGCATGCGGAACAGATGCGTTGGTGACCCTGTGGGATCAGTTCTCACTGATCTATGCATTTCCCCCATTCAATTGCTGCCTCGACTTCTTTGCAGGATCAAGCTGGAAAGAACGCCGATTAATTCTGGTAGCACCAGCATGGCCCAGAAGGTCATGGTATGCAGAAATCGTAAAGATGGCAGTGGAGGGGCCATGGTCCCTCCCACTACAGCCAGACCTACTCTCACAGGGGCCGATATTCCGTCCTACCTTACGGTCTCTAAATTTAACGGCTTGGCTATTGAAACTCACATTCTGAAGAAATGTGGGCTTTCCGGGTCAGTTATCTCCACCCTAATTTAATGCAAGGAAGCCAGCTTCCAGAACTATATATTATAGGGTCTAAAGGGCTTATGTTTCCTGGTGTGAATCCAAGGGTTGGCACCCTCTGAGATATATCATAGGCAGAATTCTTGCCTTTCTACAATTAGGGGTAGAGATGAAATTGGCCTTGAGTACTATTAAAGGCCAAGTCTCAGCTTTATTGGTCTTATTTCAAAGACCACTTGCTTCACATTCTTTAGTCCGGGTTTTATGCAAGGGGTGATGCGGCTTAATCCGCCAGTCAAACCTCCTTTGAACCCCTTGGGACTTGAACTTAGTTTTGTCAGTGTTACAAACACAGCCATTTGAACCATTACAACATATTCCCTTAGTCCTTCTGACAAGGAAGTTGGTATTCTTGGTTGCTATATCCTCAGCAAGGAGGGTTTCGGAACTGGCTGCTCTTTCATGTAAAGCGCCATACTTGATTATTCATGAGGACAGAGTGGTGTTATGCCCTCGTCCAGACTTTTTGCCAAAAGTGGTCTCAGGTTTTCACCTGAACCAAGATATTGTCCTGCCATAGTTTTTTCCAAAACCATGTTCCAGGGAAGAGAAGTCACTACATTGTCTTGATGTGGTGAGAGCAGTGAAAATGTATTTAAAGACAACTGCTCAGATTAGAAAGACTGATGTCTTATTTATTCTCCCAGAGGGTCCTAAGAAAGGACAGGCAGCGTTGAAATCCACTGTCGCTAAGTGGATTCAGCAAGTTGTAATTCAGATTTATAATTTAAGGGGTAAGATTCCTCCTTTTCAAGTCAAAGTGCACTCTACCAGGGCGGTTAGTGCTTCTTGGGCAGTGTGTCACCAGGCCTCCATGGCTCAGATCTGTAAGGCCGCAACTTGGTCTTCAGTACATACATTTACCAAGTTTTATCAAGTGGATGTAAGGAGGTATGAGGATATCGCCTCCGGGCGCAGTGTGCTGCAGGCAGCAGTATAGGACCTCAAGTCTGGGGGTACCCTGCGGGTTGTGTCTCCCTCCCCTCAATAGCATTGCTATGAGACATCCCATTAAGTTATTAACTTAGGCTCTGTGTCCCATGATGTACGATAAAGAAAATGGGATTTATATAACAGCTTACCTGTAAAATCCTTTTCTTGGAGTACATCATGGGACACAGAGGTCCCTCCCCTCTTTTTGGGTTTAAGTATATTGCTTTGCTACAAAAACTGATGTGCTCCTGGAAGGAGGAGGGGTTATATAGGGAGTGAACTTCCTGGATTGATTATACCAGTGTCCATGACCTGAAGGTGCCTATATACCCAATAAGTTATTAACTTAGGCTCTGTGTCCTGTGATGTACTCCAAGAAAAGGATTTTACAAGTAAGGTTTTATAAAAATCTTATTTTCTCCCTCTGAGAACAGAAGTTCTCGGATTCATAAACAGGCTGCAGAGGAGATCATTTTCTTCTGAGAACTGCCAAGAACTAAACTAAGAGAAAACTTCTCTGTTTAATAAATGTACACCAAAGGCATTCACAAATTTTGTGAATATCTTTAGAATTGCCGATTCTTTGACTAGTGTGTTATTTTCATTTGATAACCAAGGTTGGGGAATTTACAAACTGTTGAAGATGTACTCGCTGTAGCCGGCAAAACCTACTTGCGGCGCTGCTCCAAAGAATGGGGGGGTGCAGGCATCTGAGAATTCTTCATCCAGAGAATAAAGTAGCTATACAATATGGGGACGCCACTCATCATATGATGGACGGAAATGGCATCAGCCTCAGCTTCTCCTTGACCATGCCCACTATTGCATTTTGCCCCACCACCAGTGCTTAATCCTAGATGTAGAATGGTGAAGTAAGACCTGGACCGGTATTACAGTGGTGTCACTGAAAAAAATATTTTCAGTGGCGTCAATCTGAGGACAGATTTTTTTTTTCAAAAGCAGGTGCTTTATTACAGACAATAGTAATACAGCATAACAGAACACAAGATGTGGTCTAGTACAGTAATCAACAAAGGTGTATGCATACAGAAAATAGATTATGACAGGCAATAAAAATTATTAAGAAACAGGTACATAGCAGAAGTAAATTAACCATAGCCTCCCATGAGGGCACTTCAGGTGGGGCCGAGGATGACCATTTCATCAAAATTGATATTTTGGCACAGTAAAGGAGATAGGCTATTAGCAGTTTAGAATAGTGGGAGCGCTGTTCATCATCTGGAATTTCCAGTAGGGCTAAGGATATGGTGGGCGATAAGGTTCGCTGTTACCTAAGATTTATCTCCTCAAAGATGGCAGACCAATATGTCACAACAGAGGGGCATTCCTACAACATGTGCAAGTAGGATCCCGGCTGGAGTCTACAATGGGAACAGAGGGGGTACTGCTCTGGGAACATTCTGTGACGCCTAGAGGATATATAATACAACCGATGGAGGAATTTTAACTTGAATTTATCTTTAGAGGAAACAACAAGCCCAGGCCCCTGCTCTAAACAGTCCTCCCTGTCCAGTGCCTGTTTTAACCCCTAAAATCCTGCACCAATGCGCTGAAACTGGATTACACACAGTTGCCCTGTGGCCCCATTCAGTGAATGGTTTGCAGGCAATATAAAATGCCCACCAAACACAGCAGAAGGTTTATTCCTTGCCTTTGCTTTTGCAGCGTAATAGGGAGCAGTTAGAGGGGAAGTAAAAATGTGTCTCTACCATGTTTTTACCACCCCCAAACCACATGTTTAAATGAATCCAGAGGGAGGGAGATTGACTGTAAAAGGGAGAGGGGAGCTTTGGGGATAACTTGCTCCTTTGTACTGTTCAGACCTCCTCAGTGCAGCACCTGCCCAGAAATGAAGCTTTGTCTTCTTCCCCTCTCCCAGTCATGTGATCTGATACTCTCCGGCAGGCAACCATACTGAGAAGGGGATGTCTGTGTTCTCAGCATGGGCACTGCCCTGCCTGCTCTCCTGCACAATTTACACTGCTGTTGGAGGGAGGAGAGAACATAATCCTTCTTCCAGCAGCTATGGCAGCCTCTGCTCTGTGCTTCATTCTGAGTGACAGGAGTAATGGCAGCCTCACTCCTGTCATTCAGACAGCTGGAGAACGGGAAGCTGACAAGCTCTCAGTGCCTCCCACGCAACATTGCAATATTGTACCCATGGCAGGTGCCATTCTGTCCCCACCTTGTCCCAGCCCTGCTTAGATGGCATCTAAAAATGTAAAATGCTTATCTTATATTTTAAAGGGGGGTCTTGTGCTTTTAAATTTATGTTGCAATAATAAGAATGCCATTGGGGAGTGACACTGTGGTGGCACAGTGGATGAGTCTGTGGCAGAGCTGCAAATTTTGATATTAGATTTTGCTCCTAGAGTCCCTGAGTTATGGGAAGCCAGAGGTGATTCAAACCACCCACAGCCAAAATATTCATTTTTGGAAGTCTGAACAGTCCTTGTGCTGTAGATCTAACTTTTCTGTCTTTTTTTTCTTAGATTTAAAATGAATGGTGGATATATAGAAAACAGGAAAGTGCATGATATCTGGGAGCTACATGGCAGTTATGATGTGGTTATGAATTGCACCGGGCTAGGCGCCAGAGATCTGATTGGTGATATGTCAGTATTTCCTGTAAGAGGACAAGTACTGGAGGTCCATGCCCCCTGGCTTAAACACTTCATTAGAGATGGAGATGGCAGCACTTACATTTATCCTGGACAAGATAGTGTAACCCTTGGTGGAACCAGAGAAAAAGATGACTGGAGACTCTTACCAGATGCACAGACCAGCAAAGAGATAAGACATCGTTGCTGTAATCTTGAACCTTCTCTGCATGGAGTTGCGGTAATCAAAGAGAAAGTAGGGCTGAGACCAACAAGGGCTGCAGTAAGAATAGAACAAGAGATCCTTCGCAAAAATAAGCAACATCTTCCTACAGTACATAATTATGGTCATGGTGGAGGTGGGTTTTCTGTCCATAGAGGTACAGCTAAGGCAGCCACAGAACTGTTGGTAAAGTTAATCCCATTTAAAACAGAATTCTATAGCAAGTCAAAATTATAATTTGTTATTTTCCTGTTCTTCGGAACAAGTGTATGATTTCATTTTTTTTTGTGGTAAATTGGATAGACTGAATTATATTACTAAATACTATATGACCAGGTATGCTTTTTACATATAATTTTCTGAACCATGATTAACTAGTCTGAAGATTTAACCAACGGTGAAGAGCAACCTAAAGGCATAGTCTAGTGGACTGTCATTATCTGTGTTATAAGTTTTAAAACTCATCTGTGATATATATCATTTCAATTTCTTTTTTAAATGTTTATTACGATTCCCAGAGGGATCCGCTCAGTACCCCTTTAATGCCTGGTTCATACCTATGCATTTTTTAGTGCATTTTCAGTTTTTCAAACACACTACAGTCAATTTAAGTCTCCTATAGATGTAGTTCACATCTGTGTATTTTATGGAAAGGGCCAGGGCTTTTTCTGTTTTTTGGTTCCATTAGCCTTCAATGGTTATAGATGTGTATCAAAAAATGCAAAATGCACCTGCAATATGCAAACTGCAACCTGCACAATTGTGAATCAGGCCTTAGGCTTGATTCACACCTATGCATTTTTAGTGCTTTTTGCAGATTTGCACTACAGCCGATTTTTAACATGGCTTTCTATGGAACACGCTCTGTACAGCAAATCTGCAAAATGCAAAAAGCACTAAAAATGCATAGGTGTGAATCAAGCCTTAAGCCTCATACACACAATCCGATTGTTGGCAGTGGGTTGTTTGATGACAGACTGTTGGCTTTAAATCCGACCATTAGTACGCTACTTCAAACAATTGTTGTCCAACCTTCGGCCAACAAATGTTGGATGGGAGGCTAGTAAATTTTCGGTGGAGAACGGTTTGTTGTCAGATTTTCGTATCGTCTGTACAAAAGTCCAAAGTACAAACACGCATGCTCGGAATCAATACTCACCAAACACGACATTAGCAGAAGGTGCCCAAAGGGTGTCGCTCAAGAGCTGAAATTCCACGTAGCACGTCAGTACGTTTGTGATAGTTGGCCGACAATTGTGTGCTGTTAGTATGCAAGACAAGATCCAGGCACACGCCCTTTTGACAAAAGTCTGACGCTCTGTTGGCCAACAATTCGATCGTGTGTACGAGGCTTTAGTCTTTCATTGAAATGTCAGATTGAGCTGTTCAGAGAGAGGGATTTACTTAAATGTGTAAATTTCAGTTTGGCATACTGTGCTTTATAAACAGGCTTTGTGCAATAGGAGGTAAGAAGATAAAGGTTAAAAAAAATGTAAGGCTAAAGATGCACCTATTGGCTCAAAAATTCAATACAAACAAACTATGCACCATATTTCGAATGTGGGAAAACAAGTGGTTACTTTAATGACAATAAATATGGTTGGGTCTATGCAGGAAGGATTCAACTTTATTATAATACTTACACAATTATAAATATTTTTTAAGTATTTTATCAAAAATGTAATTACAAAAATATTCATTAACACCCAGCTTTAGAGGAAATCATACAAATAAAAAGGATGCATTTAAGTGCATACCATTATTGGCCAATGGTGACCTGTACAATCTAGCACAGGGTCTATATGACCTAAATTTAGTGGATCTGCAGCTCTAGCTCCCAAGGATTCCACACACAAGAGATGTTACTTTTTCTTGCACTGCAATAAAGTTGTTAATGAAAGATTGAAGCCATTTGCTGTGGTACAGCTCTTTGTGTGGACACCAAGTATCCAGACGAACAGGTATTTTTTCATATGCGCTTTTTCTTTGTCTGTCTGGTATGCACTTAGATGCGTCCTTTTAACTTGTGTGATTTCCTCTAAAGCTGGGTGTTGAATATTTTTGTAATTACATTTTTGATACAAAAATATATTTTTTCTAAGTATTTAAATAAAGTTGAATCTTTCTGTATAGACCCAACCACTATTATTGTCATTAGAGTAACCGCTTGTTTTCCCAGGTATCTTTACTACAGGGGAATTTTTTTGCTATTGTGTTTTTGGTTTCAGTGTCAACACCTCACTGGTGAGTGGAATTTAAGGATATTGAATTTATAGGAATTTATTTGCCTCACTTGTGTGTGCAAATTTCAAATGTACCTATATGTTTTTGGAAATTTTATTTTTAGTTATGACCTTAATAAAAAAATATATACAAAATGACTTCACGTCTTCCGTGTCGTTCAGTGTAATTAGAATTGTATGTAATCTCTAGTTTACTATTCAAAGCACACATTAGGACAATCTCAAGACAGGCTTCATTTCCTGCTACAGTCCTAAACTTTGCTGACCTTTTCTAATTTTTTTTATCTTTCAGTCTGCACACTCAAAAAGAAAAAAAGACTTTGGAGATTGCTATATTGTAAACCAACATATGTATCTTTATCACTTGCCTACTGAGTACTTTTACCCCCTTCCTGTCCAGGCCAATTTTCAGCTTTTAGCACTGTCCACTGATACCACATATGTGAGACTGTCAGGACTGATTATATATCAGGCACTGTATCTTGTGTATCACACAAATCAACCCATTTTGTCAAAACCAATGTACTGTAGTGGTCACCTCTTCAGGGAATATAGTGTAGTGTACCATCACCTATAGCAGTCCCAGTTCCAATAAGCCAAGCAAGCCTAACCTACTGGTACATTACTGTCCCCAGAAGTGCTATGTTCACTGATCTGGTGTCTCACACGACGGTCAGCGGGTTGTGCAGATGGGTCAGTTCAGACCACAAGCAGAGACCTGGTCAGTCAACAGGCAAATGATCGTTACAGGCAGCAGGCAGAAACATGGTAATAAGTAGGCCAGGGTTAGTACAGGCAGAGGCAACATTGCACTGGTGTGGCGGTAATCAAGGACACTGTAACTGGTGTGGCGTGATCAGGGACTTGTAATTGGTTTGGCGATGATTAGGGACAATATAACTGATGTGGCAGCGATCAGGGACACTGTAACTAGTGTGGTGATGATCAGGGACAATATAACTGGCTAGTGTTGCAGTGATCAGGGACACAGCAACTAGTGTGGCGGTGATCAGGAACAATATGACTGGTGCAGCAGTGATTAGAGACACTGTGCGTGGACTGCAGTGATTAGAGACACACTGAGTGGGTGGTGGAGATTAGAGATATTGACTGGTGCGGCGGGGATTAGGGATACTGACTGGCAGCACTGGCCTGGTGACATTGTTCTGCTGTGGCGGTGACCAGAGCAGCCAGCCATTATACATGATCACTGCCGCAGCTGTACAATGCCACCATAGTGAGACTGTACTTGCACTGGTAACAACATGTACAAAAAAAAATATATGTATAATTTTTTTGACGCTTTATTTATTTACTTATTTTTTTTATTTTGACAATCTGCTTATACAGTGATCATCACTGTAATAAGCAATCAGTAACATTGTTCAAATGTTTCATTCATAAAACCTTTGTTTACTACTGTGATTGGTCACAGGTATCCTATGGTACAGGGCTGGTGTAATTGATCACAGCGATCACATAGTACCAGGGCCAATCACAGGGATCACACAGTAGTAAGCAAGGCATCATGAATGACAGCCTTGTTTACTACTGTAACTGTGCTCTGTGATTAATCTGTGCTCATGTGGTACCAGACAAACACAGCGCTCACGGATCTCGTCACTACATGCCCCAGGGGGCACACATTGCTCTTCTGTGAAGATGTACTTCCTCCTGGAACTAGAGAGCATCTTATGTACATGGGACATGAAATTGAAAAAAAAAATCCACCCTTGCAGTGGGATCCCCCTGCACTCTAAGGTTTATGTTTAACCTTTTTTTTTTGGTTTTGCAGTCACAATAAAACATATCGACAAAAGTGATAACATATCAGTTAAATCCAAATGGATCAGAGGAGCCTGATCATATCAGTGCTCGCATGTGTGGGTAATGTATAGTAAGAATACAAGTATCAAGAATAAGCAGGCCACACACTCTAAGGTTTAAATGCTTGTTATGTCTAGGGGATTTCGGAACAGGCTGTATCATTTACCTTGTACCCCACTCCAGCTGCCTTTTGGAGCTTTCCCCCTCCACTCTGGTCAGTGAGCGGAGCCTTGGCATCATCATTCATAGCACAGGGACTGTAGTCCTGTAATTTAAATTTTGGAAGCTGGAGTGCCACTGGACCTAGTTACAGCTTACTGAGGAGCTGCAGGTGACCCTGCTGGAGCAAGGGATAAGGTAAGTACTCTCCTTAATCTGCTGCCCCAAGACATAATGAGCAGTTAAACCTTGTAGTGCAGGGGGCACACTACAAGGGTGGATTTTCTATTTTCATGGAGCTAGGCTTAAAAATCAAGTTAAAATTTAAGAACAAATTCAAATTAATTAAGAGCAAGCACAATCTCTCACAAATGTGAAAACACATTTTATTAGTGGCACCAGTCCACTAAGAATGCCATAGGTTTATTCCCAATGATCTCAAGCAACCCAGCTGCGTAGTGTGATGACATTACCTAATTCCACCCTACTGTTTCATCATCTATAGACTTCATCAGGATATGGGTAAGGGGCACATCCATCATCTCATATCAGCCAACTATTAACACATTATATTTGATCTTAATGTTTCTTTCTGATTGCTTTACAGAGGTGTTTGACAAGTGAAGAGGAGGTGATGTGATGATGTTTTAACCCTGTAATGGCTTCAGTTGTGGGGCAATTGCACTGCTTTCCCATTTGCTTGAATGGGTTGCATTTGGCAGTGATACTACTACCTACACAACAGGAGCCATAGTTTTTTTTTTGTTTTTTGTTTTTTTAATGTTTGCAATGGGCATGAAGCAAAGCATCACAACAGCCGCAGTCCACTAAAACTGCACATATTTAAGGCTCCCCCAAACGCAAGTCTAAATTAGCTCAAAGTACACAGCATGTACCATGTTGTGTACTTTAGGGAAACCCAATATGTTCTTTTTTTGTCCTTGTCTGAATAAAAGGCAGGCTGTAAAGCCTTGGTTGCTTTTAAAAAAAAAAAAAATAGTCACTTTAAATATCCTTGTTATGCTGTAAAACAATAAAGATATATTTGCCTCTAAAAAAATGAGTCGGTGAGTCTGCTTTTGGTTGGGTCAGTTTCATGCTGTACCCCCCACCCCAACACACACCAGCTTGTCTTGTGTCATCTCCCTCATATCACAGATAACACTCATCAGACATTTTATTCACTAAAGACACCCCAGTTTTGACCAGAGATCCTGAAAGAAATTGAGATGAGAACTTATCACTAGTAAACTGTTGATTTACTCTGCTAGCAATTTGGTTAAAGGTCTATGGACCCAAAGTCCACAAACTGTAAGTATACATTGAGGGTAATTTGTATTTGTATTTTTTTACAATGGAGCAGACAAAATCTGCAGCAGTTTTGCATGGCAACCAATCACCTTATAGCTTTCGTTTTCAAAGCTTAACTTAATAAGCTAAATAAAGAAGCTGATTGGTTGCCATGTGCAACTGCTCCAGATACCATTTGCTCCAGTTTTGAGGCATTCTCCTCAATTATACTACCAATTTAAAAGCAGAAATTGTGCAGAGAAAGCAGCAATGGGACCTGGTAGACAGGGGGACAACTTGGAATCTTTTATTATCCTGGATGTGTTCCTAACAGTAACATGAGTTTTGGCTTCAGAAATCTGTCATTGGTCTGCTTGCAGTGCCATGGAGCTAAACTCCACATTTTTTGCCACTAGATGGCAAAATTCGACTACAATTTTAGTGTTTGATTGAAGTTGCATGTTGTTCTTTGCACCCTCGTATGCGAATCTTACTATGGGGCATTGGGAGCACCTATATATATGGAACAACAATCCATTCCTTCCCCACATTGTTTTTTATGGCCGCTATATAGATGACGTGATCATCATTTGGGATGGCAATGTATCTACATTCACGGATTTTGTGGCATATTGTAACACCAACAACATGGGCCTTACTTTCACCTCAGTCATCGACCAAAATAAGTTAGCCTTCCTCGACCTTGAACTCTTTTGGATAGGCAAAGAGATCCATGCAAAAAATTTCACCAAGCCCACAGCTGGAAATTCATTCCTCCATTATAAAAGTTGCCATCACCCTCTGTGGCTAAATAATGTACCCAAGAGTCAGTTCTGTAGACTTAAAAAGAACTGTACCCAGAAGAGTGACTACGACACTGAAGGTGAAATTTTGAAAGCCAAGTTTCTTGAAAAAGGCTTCCCTGTAGATCTTGTTGACTCAGCTTATCAACAATATAAGAGCACATCGCCTATTAAGAACTCTCACTCACGTCCCAATATCCAGAAAGATAATCTACGATTCATCACCCAATTCCACACTCAACACAAACACATGGAAAAAATTATTAAAAAACATTGGTCTTTGCTACTACAAAATGAACATCTACTCCCTACTCTGCCCAATAGACCTCAATTTGCTTACAGAAAGGCACCCAACATCAAAAGCAAGGTAGCAACCAGCAAACTTAGGGCCAAACCTTTGCCACCGGGCCATCACATGCCCACGTTTTTAGCTATTTCTGGGATGTACCAGTGCCGTAAGCCCCTCTGCAAGACTTGCAGCTTTGTGACACATGGCCAGAAAGAGTTCCACGTCAAAGGTAAAACATACCCAATAAAGGGTTTTCACACATGTTCCTCTGACCATGTCATATATTGTCTCACATGCCCCTGTGATCTATTTTATGTAGGGCGCACTATTCGGCCACTACGGAAACGGTTTGGCGAACATCGCCGTTTAATTGAAGGTGGACTAGATAATCACAGTGTCCCCAGACATTACCTTCACACCCATAACAAGTCCACGAATGGCCTTAAAGTATGGATTATTGAGGCAATGCCAAAAGACCTCCCCGCTGCTGAACGTTACCGACGCCTATGCCATAGAGAAATGTACTAGATATTTTTATTAAATGTTTTAGCCCCCAGAGGGTTAAATGAGGATTTTGAAGTTAGTGCCATACTTTAACACGACACCTCCCTTCTGTAGATAGCAATTTAGGCTCCTCCAGAAACCCCCATTATTATCCTCATGTGAAAACCCCCCCATCCTATACGAAATTTTAACGATTAATTATTGACAGTATTATTGTCATGTATGTTTCCCTTATGGTCTGCAGCTTAACATTGACATCATCCTGCCTGCTCTCACCATCCCCATTCTGTTATGTGTATTGCAGGCTCTATGACTGGTCACTGTCAGACAACTTTGTAGATCTGTCTTGTATTTACACTTCGTTTCTTAATATATTCCACTATATTTTTTATTTTTTCTTTTATCCCGTTTTATAATGTTTTTTAAAATGTTTTTTATAATGTTTTTAAGAATGCTGTTGCAGGTATCCACTTGTTCCTTTTCATTTATATGCACAAAACGAACTCATCACAATTAAATAAATGTTTCTCTGCTGCCCCCGCCCTCCGGCCAATCCACTGCTAGTGGGTGTGTATATATTCCTCTCAGTCATCAGTATGGCCATAGGTTGAAAAAGGAACGATTGATGGTTCCGAAACGCGTCCCTTTTTGATGACATCACATCCTCGCCCAGGCTGTTTGTTTGCGGTTCAGGCTGGTTATCGAGCCGCCCAGTGGATGACATCACTTCCGGGTTCGCCGTCTTTCCAGCTGATGACGCCGGCCTCACAGCGGCTTCCTGTATCCTACACCGCTGTGTTCAGTGATCACATCCATCCCATCTGAAGGCTCCCTCTGACCGCTACCCCCTCCAATGCAGCTTAAATTATGATGTGCCTGATTACTACTTCCATTCTGTAAGTGTTTTTAACCCTTTTTGGGGCATTAAAATTGTTAATCTTCTGCACTTAGAGGCGCCTTTGTTGTTTCTTTGTGTCATTATAGAGCCTGCTTCAAGCTTTTAAAGTTGCAGCCCTTTTTGCTGAAGATCATCCCACCATCCCACCATCCTTATCAACACCTTTCTTTTCATTTTGGACTGCCTATTTTTAATAGAGACATTTTCTGGATCACGTTAGTCCTGTGCGCCCTATAAACCTCTTTTTATTTTCTGCATGTTGTTCTTTAGCTGGGGTTCGAGGGAAAGATATATAACTTATAGCTTTTGGGTGAATTTGTTTTTCTTTTGTAAAGTTTATACCATTTTAAGCATATCCTTTTTTTCCTATAAGTTATTTGCTCCAGTTTTTGTAAGTCATCTCTTTTATAGACAAAGAAAAAAGTGCAAAAATAGGCCATGTCCGTAAATATATGAAGACAAAAAAAATAGGTAGTACTACGTACCTATATTAGGTATCGCTGAATGTATGAGCAGGGGCATGTGAATAGTATTCCCTTATGGTGGATTGCTGTCTCCCAGGGGCATGCTGTGATATTGAAACTTTAAATATACAGCGATTGGCTGTTGGGCTATATATAGCCTTCAGCAGTACTGGAATTCAAATCCAGGATTCACTGTGGGATACTGAGGGCCCTCCTCTCTCTGATGGCCGTTCTCAAAATAAGGAATACTATTCACATGCCCCTGCTCATACATTCAGCGATACCTAACATATTTCTGTAACCTTTGAGTGAATTACCCACCGTATCGTGACTGTACATGATTGTGCATCCCAAACAAGATAGAGAAACCTATTCTCTTATCTGTCTCGTCTGTGAACCTTGGCCGTGTCCTGAGGAAGCCTAGCGGCGAGGACATAGGGGGGCTCACTTCACAATATTCATAGATGCATTTATGTTATAATCTTCATTCTTACTTTTATGTATTTGTAATCTTCAATAAATTTATATTTTTATACTATTACTTCCTCTCCAGTGTTTCTCAGCCTAAAAAGTCCGCCCCCTGGTAATACGTAGTACTACCTATTTTTTTTTTGTCTTCATCTCTTTTATACTTCCCAGGAGAGTATTTGTCAGCACAGACTGGAAGCTTCATTTGCTGACCTGTTTTAGGTTTATACTTTAAGCAAGAATAATTCTTATTTTTGCTTAAAATGTATGTAAATGCTAACAATTGACTTCTTATTTGTTCCCTTTTGGTTTGTTGAATATACCATTGAAAATGTTTTGTTATATCTGTCCAATAAGTGCAAAAAAAAATGTTGATCTGCCAGAAATCCAGTGTGTTTCTAACTACCTGTTTGAGCTGAAAACACAACACCCCCTTATGGTGCTGAAATCTCAAACAGCTATGTGCACTACAGAACACCTCCCCCTGTGTTAAGAAGATGAAGAGAAAGGGAGGTTGTGAGGCTTTTTCCTGACTTCACAATTGATATGCACATGAATGTTCTAGGTCAATGACTTATCAAGTAGTTGAATTATTAAGGATGTACTTTTATGTCACCATGGAATAAATCTTATGTACAAATGAAGCCCGACTTTTCTCTTTAGGCTTTAACGTTAGCCTGGTGATACACAAGTTGGGTGGACATGGAGCATTACAGGACCAATAGGAAAATGTAAAGATAATATAATATCTTGGAGTGACAAAACCAAACTATTGTGAATGCAGTTAGCTTTACATACTGCAATTCTGCAAATTCCAAACGCAAAAAAAATGAGTGTGAACACACAAAAATAATCAGTAAAGAGAGCCTGTCCCCTATGTAATATAAATAAAGTTTTAGTGGAAAAAAAATAAAAATAAAGTTACACCTTTCCCCAACCCCCCCCCCCCCCCCCCAAAAAAAATTGATTTTCCCCCACTCTCATGTACCTGTGCATATGAATAAACAAACTTGTCGGGGATGCCTACGTACGAAAACAATGATTTTGCTACAAATGTTACATATCGCCGTGCCTGCCAGAGTGGAAGCGATCATTCTAGAGCCATTATTCTCAATTAACTCCAAAGTGATGACTTTTAGGGGCTTTTAAAATGTTGCCTATTGAAAATTTGGGGTACCAAAGTTTGTTTCATGCAGTTTTCTTTATACTTTACCAACAAAAAAATGGGTAATTTTGCACTTGTGTGCCCTAAAATTACCTTTAGTATCTCTTTTATTGAAAATTTGAAAATTGATGCGCAACTGTTGTGTGACCGCATAAAAAAAAAAAAAAAAATTGGAACTACCACCATTTTATTCTCCAGGGTCTCTACATTCAGAAATGATGTACTGTTTGAAGGTTTTAACCAATCTTCAGGCCTAAAGTTATATTTAAACATGTGCAAAAGACACAAATAACAGCCCTGGCAGCAAGAGGGCTAAAGGAATACACCTTTATACCTACAAAATTTCCAAAAAAATTAAGGAATAACACTAATTTGTTCTTACAGCGGAATAAATTGTAAGGTAGAATATTGTTCTAAGAGTATATTTCATTAATTTGAAAAAAGATTAGGGGTTGGGACTTTATATGAGGCAATAACTGAGATTTACCTCCATCCCTATTCATTTAGAAAAGGCAAAAAGAGGGTGGGACTTTATATGAGGCACACTGCTACATAACATAATATGAACCAATCCATGTAAATATTACTATTTTATTAAATACAAAAAGGCATACATGACATAGTAACATAGTAAAATTAATAAAATTGCATAATATATAGTGGGTAACATACATATCTTATATAGCAATCAATATATAGTACATATTAAGCTTACAATAAAAACTCAATAGACCTAGAAATGCAAGCCTGATTGTAATGGTAGCATATAACTCAATAATAATAGATTGGTGCATAATGATATTTGATAGTAGTCAGGTAGAATGGTAGAACATGGGGGAATGTGACGTCGCATCATAGGAAAGCTCTACGCGTTTCGTGGTTAGTATACCACTCGTCAGGAGCAGATGCAGGGTTTGGGCTATATCTAGGATAAATAACCAAGATAGATAGGGTAAAAATATTATATATAAAAAGAAAAATATACAAAATTGGAAGGAAAGAGTTTTTATTGTAAGCTTAATATGTACTATATATTGATTGCTATATAAGATATGTATGTTACCCACTATATATTATGCAATTGTATTAATTTTACTATGTTACTATGTCATGTATGCCTTTTTGTATTTAATAAAATAGTAATATTTACATGGATTGGTTCATATTATGTTATGTAGCAGTGTGCCTCATATAAAGTCCCACCCTCTTTTTGCCTTTTCTATATTTCATTAATATCAATCTTTAACTGTAAATCTAATACCACTGGGTATGCCACTCCATGTCCCTTTTTATTGCGGTATTCTAGAAACTGCAAGGCCATGCAAAGAAAGGAATGTGCTGAAATGTAAACTAAGCCTACTCCCTATATCTAGGTATGTAGCAGAGCATAGTTTGGCAGAAATATTATAAATACTTGTCCTTATCTCATTCTTTCCTGTCTTTTCTCAGTAAATGCCACTGATTAGGAAGAAATATATATACTATTTGTGTGATCCTGCTGCCTCCTAAATCCTTGTGTGGTGCGTCCACATTATTTGAATGGGTGAGTTTTAGGTGCCATGGATCAACCGCCATTTAGACAGACAACAGTAAAATGATGGTCCAAGAGAAAGCGAATTGTAATTTAAAACTGTGCTGAAAATTTCTGTACTGGGAGAAATATGAAGATATTGCCTCCTTCTTAAAATGCTACTTGCCTGGTTCCTGGCACTTGCATACATCACTGACAGTGAACAAGCACACAGTCAATGAAGAAAAAAGGGGTTGATTTACTAAAGGCAAATAGAGGCAAAGTGCAATTGCAACAGAATTTGTTCCAGAACTTAGTGAAAGAGGGGAAGCTTTATTTTGCAAAGAATACCCAATCACATACAAGGAAAACATTTTTTAAAAATTGTATTTTTGCTTGCACATGATTGGATGATGGAAGTCAGCACAGCTTCCACTCATTCACTAAGCTCTGGAGCAAATTCCCTTGCATGGTGCAACAGCACTTGTAAAGTGAACAGTCTCTTGGCCTTTAGTAAATCAACCCAAAGTACAGTTAAAACTCATAAAGTATTGAAGCCATTGGATTCACATGACAGTCAGACAAATTAGTGTATTTAGATGGAATGATCAGCAATTTCTTTGTTAGCAGAGAGCAGCTAATACTCAGTCTAGTACACGGCACCTGTACTTTACGATGAGGGTTAAAGAAATATAATCCCCCCCCCAAAAAAAAACTATTTTTCTGGTTCTGTTTGAGTTCTTCATCATGATTAGCTTATTTTTAAAGCTACAGTTTTCTTTTAAGCTAATCCCTGGTTATCCTTCCAGGCAGGACCTTGCTCGGGCACTTCCTGCTTTAGGGTGAAAACGCCCTGTGTCTGTCTCCCAGTTGCTCACCCACATTGTCAGAGTCTACAAGTGGTCCTTGTAGACTCTGACAATGACACACATTACGCAGGCATAGTCCACTGCTGTCAAGGAACCCAGCTGGAGAAACGGCACAAAGACGAAAAGTCCTTCATTTAAAAAAAAAATCTATCACACACTTTCATAAACTAAAAATCATTCAGCTAGTTTTTTCTGCCTACTTCACCCTAGAAAAAAGTCAGAGGCTACAAATACTGTAACTGCTGACTTTTAATAAAAGAACAGTTACATGTCCAGGTATCTGCACTGCCCTCACCAGAGTCAATTCTTTGCCAGTCTTCGGTCCCTGGCACTGGCATTGTTACTAAGGGAAGCCGGCTGTGACTCCTTGCAGTTTCACAGCCAGCTTCCCACTGCGGATGCGCAAGCTGTGCTTTGTGAATGGTCCTGCAGCCTTCTGGGTCCTGTGATGTGTCCCAGAAGGCTGTGGGCAAAGAAAGGGGTGGGGCAAACTTCCGCTCAGATGTGCCAAATGTGTTAGAGGAGGAGGGGAGGAAAACATAAAGCAGAACTTGCCTTTTAGGGTGAAGTTCCTCTTTAAGTTTCTATTTTTAAAGCCCAACAAAGCATTCTGACACGTTAAATGATATGCCAAGACACTGATACAAGTGAATATGTAAATAGTATTTATTAACATTCTCATACCTTATCCTTGTGCAATGTCTTGAAATAGCACTGTGTCCTATAGGGAATGATTATAATCTGTGGGATGCCAAGGATAACTAAATACAGCTATTGCTATTAGAAGCTCTGAAAGAATGCAGCAGACTAACCCTCTGTCTACATGCATGGTAACCAAAAAAATGTACATTTTGTCTGATTTTATTGGCTTTAAAACAGGTCGTAAATTAAAGTGTAACACATATAGTATACATCCAGTTACAAAATAGGATTTGTGCTGGCAATAAGTATGGCATTTTAGGACCTTATGAAGTATATGTCATATGTAAAATCATTAATTGTCATGGTGTGTTCATATGGGTCAGTCTAGTAACAGAGGATGTAACCTCTTCCTCTTGGTTGTGTAAAGTAAGAAATATTAGGAATGTAGAAAGAGACGTGGGTTGAAGTACCGTATCTAAGAATGTTTTAACAATATCCACTTGACATGAATGACACTTCAAGAACTTGTTCAGACATAAGGAAGCAAGAGAGCTGACCTATCATAGTTAAAAAGGGTCCTTCACTCTAGAAAAAAAAGTCAGCAGCTACAAAAACTGTAGCTGCTAACTTTTAATAAAAGGACATTTACCTGTCCATGGATCCTGTGTTGTCCTCACCCAGTGTAGTTCTTCGGTAGGTCTCCGGCATCCTTAGTGTGGGAAGTAAGCTGTAACAGCTCACGGCTTCACAACCAGTTTCCTACTGTGCATGCATGAGCCATCCTATGCAATGTGAATAGTCCTGCAGCCTTCTAAGATGTATGACGCGTTCCAGAAAGCTGCAGTTGAAGAGAGAGGGGGTGAACTTACACTCATATCGCTTAAGCCGGTCATAGATTATTCGAATCTTAGCTGGTTTAGCAGGCACTGGCCAAACTTTGAACCATCTATGGGCAGGTTGATTGTACCCAAGTCGATCCATCGATCGACTTGGGTACAGCCAGCATAATGGATTTTCAGCATGTGATTATTGCCAGTAGCTATAGTCGCTAGCAATAATCATTGTGTCCCCCCCCCCCACTGTAAAAACACAATAGCTCTGCAGTAGGGATTCCCCCATCGACACCCATGGTGGAAGAAAAGAAAATCAATTTGTCTGTGGCGGTTGTCTTCAAACTGCGGCCTGAGGACCAGATGCAGCCTTTTGCTTGCTTTTTACTATTCCTCCTACTGATACAAGGCACTACTGACACCAAAGATGGAGAACTATTAATCCCACTGACACCAATAATGGGGCACTATTCCTCCCACTGACACTAATAATGGGGCACTGTTTCTCCCACTGACACCAATAATGGGGCACTATTCCTCCCACTGACACCAATTATGAGGCACTATTCTTCCCACTGGTACCATTGATGAGTCATTATTCCTTCACTGATACCAATGGTGGGGCAACATTCCTCCCACTGACACCAACAATGGAGATTATTCTTCCCATTAACACCAATACCTCCTACTGCCTACAGGTATTATATAGTTATTTTACCCCACTGACCACCAAGTCTGAGGCTTTTTCTACTCCCATTGGCTGCAGTCTGGCCCTCCTAAAGTCTGAAGGACAGTAAAATGACCATTTGTTTCAAAAGTTTGGAGATATATGGTCTGCCTTAGGTGATCCGAGCAGAAGTAGGAATGGCTACCTGTCAAAACTAGGTGCGTTTGAATAGATTATTTAATTTCTTATGTTAAAAACTGAAGCTAGCCTTTAAAGATATTTAATCAGAAAATTTTGGACTGATGATGTAATGTGTCCTATTACATGGCTTTGTATTGGGAAGCATGAAAGCATGCTCTTATATACATTTTTCATCACATACCCTTTGCAGCAATAGGGTCTGCAGAGTTGCAAAAAAAATCAAATATGTGCCATTCCATATAATCAGTGACACTCTTCCCAGGAACAAAAAGGTGTAATTAATTCAATACAACACTGGATTTTAAGTTGGGCTCGTTCAGACAAATACAATTTACTGTGTAATAAGCACCTTTAAGCATTTCATAGCGTGCAGCCGCCATTCATCTCTATAATGAATAGAGCTGTCATTCACACAAGGCTTGGCATGTAACTATAGCACTGTATTGAACATTACAAGAAAGGATAAAGGTTAAATTTAAAGAAGCATGCGTCAAGTGCAAATGGTCATGTTTTACTCATATATAATACCAGCGTATTCTGCTGTGCTTTACAGAGAATACTGAACTATTCACTTCAGCCCACGCATGGAAATAAGCTTACAAAAATTCTTATTTGCTTTATTTTGGTATTGCGATATGTACCATTTAAAGTTGAAGCTAAAGTTAAAATGATACAAGAGATAGTCAGAGACTGCAGACATGATACAAGAGGTGGTCAGAGACTGCAGACATTATACAAGAGATGGTCAGAGACTGCAGCCATGATTCAAGAGATGGTCAGGGACTGTAGACATAATTTTAAGGAATGGTCAGAGACTGTAGACATGATACAAGAGATAGTCAGAGACTGTAGACATGATACAGGAGATGGCCGGAGACTGCAGACACGATATAAGAGATGGTCAGAGACTGTAGATATGATTCAAGAGATGGTTAGGGACTGTAGAAATGATGCAGGAGATGGTCAGAGGCTGCAGACATGATGCAAGAGATGGTCAGGGACTGCAGACATGATTCAAGGGATGGTCAGAGACTGTAGATATGATACAAGAGATAGTCAGAGACTGTAGACATGATACAGGAGATGGCCGGAGACTGCAGATACGATACAAGAGATGGTCAGAGACTGTAGAAATGATTCAAGAGATGGTTAGGGACTGTAGAAATGATGCGGGAGATGGTCAGAGGCTGCAGACATGATGCAAGAGATGGTCAGGGACTGCAGACATGATTCAAGGGATGGTCAGAGACTGTAGATATGATACAAGAGATGATCAGAGACTGCAGACATGATACAAGAGATGGTCAGAGACTGTAGACATGATTCAAGAGATGTCAGGGACTGTAGACATGATACAAGAGATGATCAGAGACTGCATGAACAAAGCAAGAGATGGTCAGAGACCACGGGCATGATGCAAGAAATGGTCAGAGACTGTAGACATCACACAGAAGATGGAGACTGCGGACATGATACAAGAGATGGTCAGATACTATGGGTATGTTACAAGAGATAGTCAGGCACTATGGACATGATAAAAGAGATGATCAGAAACTCTGGAAATGATACAAAGATGATCAGAGACTTTGGGCATGATACAAGAGATGGTCAGATACTATGGGTATGATACAAGAGATGGTCAGACATCATGAACATACTGCAGGAGATTGTCAGAGACAGAGACTGTGAACACAATAAAAGAGTTGCTTCAAGAGACAGTCATAGACTGGAGACACATTACATGAGACTGCTAGAGATCACTGCTATAATAGAACAATAGGGAAAACCAGATTAGTGCCTGCATTGTCACACAAAAAGTGCCAGAGGGCCTGTTCTGCCCCACTTTTTTGTATTTTTTTTATGTATTGTAATGAACTGCAATAGGTTGTTATTGTTTTGCAGTATGCTGATATCTAGTGGTGGTTTTGGGCCACTCAAACTTGTTTCTTCCTCTGCCCTGCCCTCCTGTTTAGTCCTTGCAAGATCATCCCCACTTCTTCCATGTTCCCTCAGTCAGTGTTGGTTATTCACAGAGACAGGGTTTAGGAAAGTCCTTGTCTTCTTACACTTCTAAAGACTGGAACAACATCCTCTGCACTGCAAAAAGCTCAAGTAAAATTGCATTGGATTCAACTTTGGTGTCTTATTGAAGAGTTAAGCTGCCCATGGATGATGCCAAGTCAGCAGGTGGCCATAGGAGGTATGTCAATGTATAAAGCGGCATTTAAAATTGAACAGGGCTGCAGGTTGGGCACAGGGTACTGCATTGGGTGAGCACTGGAACATGAAGTCTGTCACTGCCAGGATCATCAGGTGAAAGTGTCAGTCAGGGGCGTTCACATCAAAGGAGTGGAAAGCTGCAATATATTATGTAGCACTACCCCCGTAGGAGCTGCTAATGAATGTTTGGTTCTGCACCCTGCCTCTCAACCCCTAGAACAGTCTCAGCCCCTCTGGCACACCTACTTGGTAATATTAGTGTGCGAACCATCAATAGAGAGAAAACATAGTAATAATCAGGGCTTTTTTCAAGCCTGTCCTTTTATCTGTTTACCCAGCAGGCTGTTCTGTGACTTGGCATTGTGGGTCTGTGACTTGGCATTGCGGGTCAGTAGTTCCCAGACTGATTTAACAACATGAGTCACTTCGTCATCAAACTACATTCCCCACAATGCATAGTTGTTTGCTTCTTAAAAGAAAGAAAGATCCTGGTAAAGTTTCAGCAGTCACTAGAGGGATCCAAACCCTTACTTAAGAAACAACACATTACTTAACATGATAACTTTTGGTAGCAAACCCCTGTGCTACAATTATATTTTTGTTCTCTGGTTGAGATACTTTATAGTATACCAACCTTGATAGAGGCACATGTGCAGGTATACGCACACATACACTGTGCCACTAGAATTCAGTTAACCCATTGGAGTGCTTTTGCAGAATGTCAGTAAACACTGAGGGGAATTTACAAAATGCGTGGCGATAATGTCCTTGTATGTAGATAATTGAACTTGTTTCAACAGTGCTGTGAGGAAAAGTGCCAATTACTAATCCACTTCTCTAATATGCAGTCAATCAGTCAGTCAAGCAAGAAGCAGTCTTATTTCTAATCTGATTGAGGTAAATTAGAGAATGTAATAACATAGTTGCTGTGGACCTAACCACATTTATAAATGGCTCCTAAATCCTATCAAATCATTAGTGTATGTGCGGTGTGAGCAGATACAAGTACTCGGTACTCTTGTAAATAGTAAAACATTTTGTGGCCTTTAAACATAAAATGTTTCTAATGGTCATTTACTGCCCTTTTCTCAACTACAAGCTAAGTATGGCATTCCTTCCAATATGCTTTTCTACTATCTACAATTAAAGCATGCAGTGACAGCTCAGCAGTCTCTAAAGGCCTCTGAGATGTCTCCTACTCCAATATTCAATTATATGCAACAGTCCTCCTCCACAAAGGGATTTATCTCTAACTGCTACACCATGCTTCTTGGGGTATACTTGGAGAATTTCCCTAATTCTGCATGTGAGAAATGGGAGAGGAACGTGGGGGATATATCAGGAGACCTATGGGAGGAAGTCCTGGAGGCTGTATGGCTGTGCTCTCTTAGCATGTTGCACAGGCTGCATTCTATGGGTTTACGCCCCAATCCTATATGTACAAGATGTAATAAGGATGTAGGAGACCTAATACATCTGGTATGGAAATGTCCGAAATTGCATCGTTATTGGAGCTCGGTTGTCACCACAGTGAACACTACCCTCCAGGTGTCCATTCCTTTGGACCCCAAACATTGTATTTTAAGTATGCTTGATGCCATAATTACGAATAGGTACGCTAAAGAGGCAGATACTAGAGCTCTATTTCAGATCCGCAGGCTTGTTTTATTGCATTGGACCTCTCACATTCCCCCAACACCACAGATGCGGATTAACCAAATGCATTCAGTGGTAGGGATGGAAAAATGTATATATCAGCACAGAGGCTAATGCTCAAAACTTGAAAAGGTTTAGGAAGGTTGGTTAGCTACTCTGGGACTGGACCACACTGATTTAGTAACGCACAGGCTTTTATTGTAACATATGGTATACTCAATTCGTTTACGTGTACTATAACTGATGTAGATGTTAACCAATTGCTTAGCTGGATATTCTTTATAAGATTACTGGGTAATACTGTAGATGCTCCAGGAATGTTGGGCTCTATCTCTAGCCCTAACTAATAATACCATTGCTCAATGTACAGTATTTCCTGAGATCTGTACTGTAGCTCTGCTATGTTGACTGGTTTTATGAGGTGAGCTGTTTGTACTTTTTGTATTGCAGCTGGTTGTATGTAACATTTTTTTCTGTGGCATCTCAATAAATCTTTAACTGATTAAAAAAAAAAAAAAAAACATAAATTGCTTCGCTAGGTAGAAAAGTGCGTAGCCTCCCTGGCGGTTTTCCCGAGTGTGGCTCGGGGTTAAAATTCAGGACCATTAGCGGTAACCCAGAGCCACACTCGGGATTACATCGCAGGATCCTGGTGTGGCTTTACTTACCTTGTCCCCGGGATCCTGCGATGTCCCCCGCAGTGTCCATGGGCTCTGTCTCCTCCGAAGCCTCTCCTTGCCAGGCTCTGTTCCCTGCGAGCGTCGCGACGCACGGGGGCGGAGCCTGGCGGCAAATTCAAAAAAATTGTAAAAATCATAACACATACAGTACTGTAATCTTACAGATTACAGTACTGCATGAAATTATTTCACATCCCTTTTGTCCCCAGTGCTTTGGCCCATGCCCTGCATGCAGTTTTATGTTATATATACTGTTCTTTCTGCCTGAAAACTGGAGATTGTCCATAGCAACCAAAAAGTGTCCCTTTACGTCAAAAGTGGCTTTAGACCAGCTAGAAAACAGCGATAGCACATCACCCACAGTTATTACCTCTTGTATCTCTTGACCTTCCCTCTTAGATTGTAAGCTCTAAGGAGCAGGGCCCTCTGATTCCTACTGTATCAAATTGTATTGTATTTGTACTGTCTACCCTCAAGTTGTAAAGCGCTACGTAAACTGTTGGCGCTATATAAATACTGTATAATAATAATAATAGTAAATTAGAACACTTGCAGAATTGAGCGATAGTGTGGGGAAATGTATTTTATTATTATTTTTTTTTTTTTTAATTATTTATTTTTATTTATTATATTATAATTTATGTTTTTGTGTTTCAAACTTTATCATACGCAGGATATCTACTAGACTCTTGTTTGGATAGATTTAAGTGTGTTACTGTTAAGAATTACAGACCTACAATATAAAACGCCAAATTTCCATGCAAAATAATTGTACCGCTTTCAGCACCTAAAATCCGAAATAATCAAACCGCCAGGGAGGTTAAAGAGAAAGCATAAATACTAACTAACTTTACAATAGTTCTCACTATTGGATTACTGCTAAGAGGATCCATAGGTTGTGACTGCCTTAAGGGGTTAGTTCACCTTTCATGACGTTTGCCAAAAACATTCTCCGTATTACAGCATTCTTAGTGCATACCTATGCAATGCTCTTTTTTTTGTAAAAGAAGGTGTACCTTTTAAGATGGTTATTCCATTGTCCTCCCCTCTCCATCCTGCAGGTGCAGGACATACTGAGCATTAGATGTGAAACTCATTAGAGAACATTTGGCTTTGTTCCCTACCCAAGCATGCACCGTCCATTCTCTTTTATGCTTGCAGAATGCTGAGCTGTAAGACAGAGCAGACTGCACATGCTGGGTAGGGAACGAAGCCAAGTGCAGATTTGTGAGTTTCAGGGACTGCCTATCCAATGCTTAGTACATTCTGCCACCTGTAGGATGGAGTAGGGAGTACTCCAGAATAAGCAGCTTAAAATGTAGGCATTCTTTTACATAACAGAGGACTGAATATTATTGTACTGAGGATGCTGTAATGCAAAGGGAGGTGTTTTTGTCAAAGAACATTATAAGTGACCTAACCCTTTAATACTGAACTCCAGGCAAACAGCTAAAAGCACAAGTTTTGCTGATGAATACTTCTGGTACTCTTCAATTACACTGATGTGCTCCCCTCTCTCAGGGCTTTAGATGTTTATTATTCTGGAGGAAAAAAAAATTAAGCGGCAATTTGCAAGTCTGGAAAATTGCACTAACAGTGGGAGGGGCTTAAAACTTACGTGCATATCACACAGAGTGCAGGGGCCAGTAGTGCTTAAGACACAGAGTGCAATGGTCAGGAGTGCATATCGCACAGAGTGCAGAGTTGAGAGTGTGTATCACACAGAAAACAGGGTCAGGAGTGTGTGACATACAGAGTACAGGGGTCAGTAGTAGGGGGCTGAACGGACCCCTGTTTGGTTTAGACCAGAACTTCCGAACACCGCGAACGTTCGGACCTGAACAATGAACCCCATTAAAGTCAACGGGACCCGAACGTCAAATATCAAAAGTGCCCATTTTGAAGGCTTAAATGCAAGTAATTAGGCATACAATGGTTATAATGCGGTTTGGGGAACATGAATGCCAATTTGTCTAACAGCATTCCTTCCTCTCTCTAGGCTCATGTTCCTGTCATCCTCAACCTCAGAACCAGCATCTGAATCCAGTAATGGTTGAGCATCATCAAGGAGCAAGTGGCTGACGCTGTGGTCAAATAACTCAGCTGACTCCTCAATGGCTGATGTTAGGGCTATGGCAGGAATAGATGTGGACAAGGAGGCAGGTTAATCCACTCTGGCAACTGCAGGGGACTGCACACTTGTCTCTGCTTGTGTGACAGAGGATGAGGAGAATGAGGAAGGTTTAGCAAGCTAGTCCACCACCTCCTCTGCATGCTGTGGCTGGATAGCACAGGCAAACTCACTAAACAGAGGAAATGATGCCCTGCCTGAGGACTGACCACCACATCCACCTTTGCCTGTGAACACATTTGTTGCTGGCCCCATTATAGTGCTAAGGGAACGTCTGCCTCTCCTTGTTGTTCTCCCAGACATTATTGGGAGGGAGGGGGCGGTGCTTATAAGCAAATGTAAAGGAGAAGTTGAAATCTGTACGTAGATGCACTTTAATCAATGTAAAGAGGTGTTTGGTGCCCTTTAATTTGAGTACTCACACTACACAGATACAATATAATATACTGCAATATAATGTGCCAAACGTACAGTGATGCACAGAACTATATGGCGTTAAACTGGCAGTAACGCACACAGAAGTAAATGGTGTTAAACTGGCAGTAACGCACAAAACTATATGGCGTTAAACTTGTAGTAACGCACACAGAACTATATGGTGTTAAACTGGCAGTAACGCACGCAAAACGATATGGCGTTAAACTGGCAGTAACGCACGCAATACGATATGGCGTTAAACTGGCAGTAACGCAATCAAATAGACGGTGTTCAACCGACACTACCCTGAAGCTATCTGAACTGTCCCTACTCTAGCTGTATACTAATGTCAAGATTACTGACACGGTCTCATTACACTACACTGAAACTATCTGAGCTGTCCCTACTCTAGCTGCACACTATGAAAAGCTGAATGATGGTCATCCTTACTACACTCACACTATCCCTAGACTGACACTAAACTAATATTCTACACTGGCAATTGAAGCAAAATAGCACAGTATAGCACACTAACTAATAGCACTGAACAGTGCTTCCTTTTCTAAATAAACACAGTGAACACACTCGGTCACTGTGCTCATTCATAACTGAAGCATAACTGAAGCATAGTAAACTGTGTTTACTATGTTTCAGTTTGTGAATGAACAGGAAGCCGTTCAGCACAGAGCACTTCCTATTCATTCACTGTCCTGTGTAGCTGAGGCTGCAGAGAAAGGCGTGTGTGTTTGAGCTTTGGGGTGCACACCCTAAGGCCCCTTTCACACTGTCGGACCGTTCAGGTCCGCCTGTCAGTTTTGACGGCGGACCTGAACGGGCACTCCATGTTAACCTATGGAGTGATGGATGTCAGCGGAGACATGTCCGCTGACATCCGACCCGGTCCGATCCGCTAAAATCAGACGGATGGCCCTATGTTTGCATCCGTCCCTGGCAGATCGGATCGGGTGAGATCTGATGAAAGTGGACATGCTGTCCGTTTTCGTCCGATCTCTCCATAGCAACCAGCGGCGCTTGACAAGCCCCTTCCTGCTCAGCGAGCAAAGAGGGACCTGTCATGCGCCGGTTCAGCGGAGATCAACGGAGAGATCTCCCTCTGAGCTGGCGGACAGAGGCGGACTCTGTGGCAGCGGAATGAAGCCTAATGAAGCCTAATGCAATAGGCTGCGCACACCTATACCCGCACTATACAATCAAGAAAAGAAACAAACTCTAGCTTTAGATACATTTAACTGGTTAGTTAAAGGTTGATTTAATAAAGAAGTAACACATTCTCCTAGCTCAGTTAAGTTGTGCTCATTTTAAAGGATGCAAAGGATTTCTTTTACATTTACCAGCATGTGTTTGGGTATTAGATATGAACACAGCTTTTAGCGCTTGTTAAATTTTGCTATTGCTTTAGTAGATCAATCTGAATTTATGATAAGTGCAATGAAAACCTGTGGATTTAATAGACTGATAGCAATCTTACATGATGCTGTGTAAAAATAATGTTAAAGATGAAAGTGGCCACTGATAGAACATGGCAATAGATACAACTGCAGGTTGTCCATTCATCAAATGATTCAGCTTTTTATATCCAGGTTTAGAATGAAACATTAACAAATGATTGTAGGGAATTGAATGTCTACAACAGAACTAATCAGTCTGTTATGGTTTTGAAGCATAGCCAGGACTTTTATAGCTAGAGGTTCAATAGGGAGTGCTAAGCAATTTCAGGAGGTCAAGTGAGTCATAATGAATTTCTACTTTCTACAGATCTCGAAAAACTTCAAAGGCTACTTGTACGTAACGGTAACATGCCAGTGGGCAAACAAAAAAATATGGATTAGCTTACATTAAAGAACCAAGGGTAACATTAACAGACGTTATCAAGGAAAAATAGATACTCTAGACAAAGTAGAGGTAACAGCATTCAATATTTGACAATAATTTTACAATACCCAAATACCCAGCTGACTTTCTTTGTTGTAATGCCATGGAAATACATTGCAGTCAGACGCTTTTTCATGGCTTCAAGTGGCTTTTATCACAATATATATTCAGCTACAAAGGAAATATTAACATAGAACTAAAAAGCAAAACATTTTTTTTTTAAATTTTGCATAGATTAACGGAGGGTTACAACCCTGTCTGGTGTTTTTTGCCATCTGTGTCCCATCAAGGAGATATCCCCCAACTTCCTGTCTCATAAGTTAGCCAAAATAGGAAGTGAGTGGAAATCCTTCCAAAGTGAGGGACTCCCTGGTTGTCACCAGGATCATCAAAGTTAGTGTACTCGGAAATATCCATGGGAAGTCCTCCGCAGGTTTGGATTCGAACCCATCTTCATCTCCTGGGTCAAGGCTGTGTACAGATCTCCGACAGCCAGGGTACGTACTGGAACCGTTCTCTCCCCGCCCTCCCCCCTGTGTAGGGGAACGAGACAGGGCTGTCCTCTTTCACCAGGGCTTTTTGCACTAGCAATAGAACCCATGGCTATCCTTCTACGCTCTACTTCTGAGGTCCAGGGTATAGTCATAGGCTCCCGTTACGAGAAAGCGTCACTATACGATGACGATACCTTGCTGTATCTCAGAGATGATGGGGTCTCCCTACAAACGGCACTTTTGTTGATAGATCAGTGCGGGCGATATTCGGGAATATGCATAAACTGGGGGAAATCTATCCTGTTTCCGCTCCACTCGGGAACCGTCCCCCTACCGTCGGATGCGCAGCTCCTGTGGGTATCCTAGTTCAGATACCTGGGGGTGGAGATACATAGGGACCTACGCCAATTTATTGCCCTCAATCTGAACCCGGTAGTCTCTCAACTGTCCCATCGATGTACGACCTGGAAGTCTCTCCCCATATTCCAGTGGGACGGGTTAATCTGATTAAGATGTCAGTCCTGCCTAAATTTATGTATCTCTTTAGACAGACTCCTGTTCCCATGCCCATCTCCTTCTTTAACAAACTAGACAGTATCATTATCTCCTTCATCTGGAATGGAAAGGTTCCTAGGATAGCGAAAACGACCTTGCAACTACCTGTCACGCTAGGTGGTCTAGCACTACCCTGCTTTTTGAAATACTATTGGGCTGCGGTCCTGGTGACAGTTAAGTGGTGGTTGACAGAGGAGCCGGCCAATCCGGCATCCACTGTAGAGGCGGCGCTACTAGGCTCCTATTTGGAGTTGAGAAACCTTGTACATAGGGGCCCCGATCCAATCCAAACGTGACCCCTTCCATGAGGACAACCCTTAGAATTTGGGATGCTGTTAGTCTGAAAATTGGGAAGCCGAACACATGGTCCCCGCAACCCCGCTATGGGGCAACCAGCGACTTCCCCATTTTCACTCTATTCCAGACCCGGTTGTGTGGGCCAGACATGGGATCACGACCTTAGGGGACATAGTGACCCGAGGACAGTTGACATCCTTTGATATTCTTAAGAGAGACAGGCCTCCCAAACCAAATGATTTTTAGGTATATCCAAGTGCGTCATGCTTTTCATTCCCAATTCCCCAATGCGGTCATCCTACAGATGTCTGACCTGGAGATGGAGCTCCGGTCCTCTGAAAGCAGGAGAACGCTTTCGACTCTCTTTAATATGTTTGCTGCTCTGGACACATCCAAGGTTTCCCAACTGTTTACGTGCTGGCAACACAACATTCCTGAATTAACTGATGATGACTGGGAGGTGGGGATGCAACAATTTCTAACTTTGACGATTTTGTCAAGGGATAGATTTACCCAACTGAAATTTTTACTCTCCGGTACGCTTAGCGAGAATCTACCCTGACAGATTAGCAGCATGCCCCAAATGTGGTTCGGACAACGCTGACTTCTTCCATATAGTTAGGTCCTGCCCAAAGGTGGAGGGTTTCTGGAGGGTGGTCCTGGACGATATTAACTCCATAGGGAAGCTAAAGGTCCCGAACGGTCCTATCCCTCTTCTCTTAGGCATCTGCGACATTCTTGAAGCCCCCCAAAGGAAAAAACAGTTTGTCTTCTATACATCGTTTTACGTTAGGAAAATGTCCTCCTTCAATGGATCCAAGCTCAACCCCCCCACTAAACAACTCTGGCTTTCCCTGGTAAATGCAGCCCTACCTCGCTACAAACTAACATATTTAGGAAGGAACTGCCCAAATAACTTTGATAAATTATGGGCAGCCTGGGTGAAAGCGAGGCACCTGACCCTTGAGTAGGGACCGGGGGTCTTTTCCCCCATATCCACTCCCTTTATGCCTAATCACTCCCCCCCCCTCCCTCCCTGATTCTCATCTAGCCCAGGCCTGACTATCAATGAGATATGCCATGAATAGTCATATGGGACCTGCCCCCCCCCCCCCCACTCGATGTCCTTGATCCACTAATTAGCTGCTACAGTCACTGGTTGTAACCCTATTGTTCTAGGAAACAATATTTGGGATTTTCCTTGACTTTCACTGTCAGTGATAACGGTGAATATGATATAGAGAGGGTTAATCTCTCTAGGGACACAAACAGACAGCATTAAAAACCTGACAGGTTTTCTAATCACTCTCCATTCTGTCCCAAACCGAACAAAAAATTTTTTGCTTTTATTTATACTTTAACATTGTGTAAAATATTCCAAAATGTGGCAAGTAGTGGAAATGTACACTAACTTGTGAAGGTTTTCCTTTAAAGTGTTGTTAAACCATCCATGGTAAACAACATATTGTGACAGTACGAGGCCCTGCCACTAGGGAAATGGATATAGGAATGAAGCAGGGTCCTCACCAATGTAGAGTGCAGAGCTCCAGCATGTTTATTGCAAGTGGAGAAATTGGTGTTTTCAGCCTTTGCTGGGTTTTGTGATCCTGGATCGGGGCATGGAGCTTTAGGGCTTCAAAGTATCTAAGTGGGACGAAGCCTTCAATCCTGTGTCCAGGTCTTGCTGGAGACTTACAGACTGTGAGTACACAGGTGTGCAGATTCATTTTAAGCCAGGCTTAGCCACAGCTCCAGGCTTACATCTGCAGACAGAGTCCTTGTTTGAAGATAGAGGTGTGCTCCAGCCAGGAGAGGTGAACCACTCGAAAGACAGTACCCCATTTAGAAAATATTGCTTACCTGGTAGAGTAGAGACAGCTCAGTCTGCAGGACTGAGAGAGCTGAGGCAACTCGTGAATCCAGGGGACTGAAGGGATTCTGTATGTTATGGAGGCGTAGGAGAGCTGGGGTGCCAGAATATCCCCTATCTAGAGCCCAGAAATGGACCCAAGCAGCGAGGTGATGTAACTGCTGTAACTAAGGCTGAGTGTGCCAGGAGGACCAGAGAACTGGGTCTTAGGGATCAGTGCCAAGAGCAGCAGTGCTGCTGACAAGAAAGACAGGTGGCTCAGCATCTTTTTGGTCATCTTCTGAAAAAAAACCCTTGCATCTGTGAGGAGGTGCAGTGTGGTGTGGTACCAGTAAACACACAAAGTCCAGTTGCAGAGAACTGAACTTGTATTAATGGAGAATCTATTAAATCACAACAAACCCGGCAGGAAGGCCCTCGATCGGGAACACTCACGGCATGTAAAAGCAATGTGTAGCAGAGCAGATCTCAGATGTACCAACAGAGTCTGCCTTGAGGGGCAGAATGCAGCCTAGCTGCTTTAGGGCCAAATGGGGAGGTCTCCAGAAGGATGGCGTATCCCTATTCTTTCTCTACTCGTCTGGAACCTCTCCCTGCCGCTAAATACTGTCCCTGTTAGACCTAACCCTACACTACCCACACGCTAAATGCATGCCAAGCCTGGGAGCCGGGGGCCTTAAATAGTCTCTGCCATCTCTACCCAAGATGGCTGCTAGTGTCACATGGGGCAGCAGCCTCCAATCGAATAGCTTCCTCAGTGACCCTGGAAACCATAGAGGAACCATGTTGCTCTTGACTTCCTTTCCCCTGCAATGCCACTGCAGTTGAGCGCCACCTGCAGTGGAGAAAGTAGAATGCACCTGCCTACATGTGGGCAACTTTGAACGTTTACTTTAGTTTGTTTTTCCCTCTAATAAAAGTGGGCCTGGAAAGCCCATAAACTGCAGTTTGGAGTGGCACTGATTTTATTCACCCAATATCACAATATGAAGCATCAACCCTGAGCGCTTTTGTTATTAGTGCTTTTTGCTGAAAGGCTGTCATTTGTTTACAGTCAACCTTTCCACAATCTAGCTCTTTCATTGCTGGCTATAGGGTGGCTCCACTCCATTGTAGGATCCCCTGGAGCCATTCTTATGTGTGCACTCTAGTTACATTCTGATGTGCACATTCTGATGTGCTGGCAGCTTTGAAGCCCCTACATTCAAAACCATACCCCCATTCCTTCTTCAATGGCTTTGCTAGACAGGACTGTGCATGTGAAGTGGGCAATGCACACTCAACAACAGTAGAGCTGAAAGTAGAGTTGAAACAAGCAGAGTAATGCAATCTTGATCACTTCAAAATATAAGTTCTTGGAATGTTTTTAGAAAAAACTTGTATTGCACACAGTTCCTGTTCTGGTATGGAATAGAGCAGTTGCAAAAATAATATTAGGTCAAACTGAATAAATTACAGAAAAATTGAAATGTCTGCACAAAACAACAAAAGCTACATTTTGAATCAATGCTCCAGTCAGTTTCTATGTACTGTGCAATAAAGCAGGCAATAGATTATGCAAATTTCTTTCCTTCAATCGCCAGTTAAAGGAAAGAAAATTGCTAGATTCCCCCATCAATACAGTCAGTGTTGATGGGAGAATCCCTCCTGTTGCGCTATTCTGACAGCAGGAGGTGTCCCCACCATCAGAATACAATGATCATTGCTGGTAGCTATATCTCACGGAAAAAACAGACAGGCTGGTTGTAATGGAGTCAAATGACTTCAGTACAACCAGCCTGCCCATAGATAGATCAAAGTTTGGACAGTTCAGAAGGAATTTCAATCCTTCTATGGCCAGCCTAAGTATTATAGTAAAAAATATAGGAAAAATGTACATATTTGATGTAATCTGTCCCAGCAGTTTTTGTTTTTCCCTTTACCATGGTTTTATTGCCATTTAATCCTGCCAGTAGATCCATTTATTTTCCACTTTTTTGAACAGGTTCTTTCTGCAGTAAAATTGCACAGCAGCATTGTTAACCTGTGTGCAGGGTAGTTTAACCGAACTTTGGCCTCATTTAGACTAGCGATTGGGGTGCGTTAAAAACACGTGGTTGAAAAAATTTTTTAGGCCCCTTTCACATGGGCTGTCTGATCAGGTCCACCTAACAGGTGGACCTGATTGGACCCGCCAGTTTCTTCTATGGAGTGGCAGGACACAGATCACTTTTAAGAGGATTGGCAGGTTTAGACACAGGTCTAAGCTTAGGCTTAAGGTAAGCTACAAACAAATTAGTGCCCATCGCCAGCTAAGGCGCTATTCTGCCGCTAGCGGGGCAGTTTTAACCCCCGCTAGCGGCCGAAATAGGGTTAAAAGCGCCCGCAAAGCGCCGCTGCAGCGGTGCTTTGCAGGCGGGTTTGGAGCACTGCCCCATTGTTTTCAATGGGAAGGGGCGCTTTAGGAGCGGTAAATACACCGCTCCAAAGATGCAGCTTGAAGGACTTTTTAGACCGCCCTGCAAGCGCACTGCTCCAGTGTGAAAGCCATCAGGGCTTTCACATTGGAGAGCAATGAGCGGCTCTTTCAGGGCACTTTGCAGGCGCTATTTTAGCATTTTAGCGCATGCAAAGCGCCTCAGTGTGAAAGGGGCCGTATAACTACAACTTGGCCTGCATGTATAAAAAAAATTGTCAGAGAAAAGGTGCATGAGAACTCCTGAACAAAATGGTGTAGCAGAAAGGAAAAATCGCACTCCTATAGAAATGGGCAGGTGCATGTTGTCGGATGCCAACCTACCTCACAAGTCCTGGGGAGAAGCAGTCATGACTACAACCTACCTACAGAACAGACTACCCTTAAAAGCCATTAAAAGTACTTCATTCGAAATGTGGCATGGAACAAAGCCTAGCATAGGGCACATCAGAGTGTTTGTATGTAAAGCATATGCCTATATTCCAAGTGAAAAACAATCCAAGCTGGAAAACAGAGTCATAGAGGGCATTCTAGTAGGCTACAGCAAACAAACTAAGGTTTACAGAATCCTACACCCAAAGACTGACAAAGTGACAGTAGGCCGTAGTGTTTATTTTGATGAGAGCTTATCACCAGAAACACTGATCCCTGAAAGCTGTGAAGTAAATGTACCAAACAAACCAGAATAAAAGGTCAACCAACGCAAACCTTTTTGCAGGAGTCAGAACAAGAGTTGGAACTCACATTGCCTAAATCAAGTTCCCCACCAGATTCTGCTGAACTGCCTAAAGTCAGAAGATCTATTGGAACTACAAAGGGGATACCACCCCACAAGCTGTCATACACTGTCAAAACACACAGCATACTTGAACAAACATCCTGGGAAGACATAGAAAAACTGTCAAAACATGATGCCAATAAATGGAGAAAGGCAGCAGAAGAAGAATTAAAGTCACTTCAAGAAAATAAAACCTGGACACTCACAGAGCTCCCTCCTAACCGCAAAACTATAGGAAGTAAGTGGACTTTCAAAGTAAAGTCAGACGCAGAAGGGAATATCCATAAATACAAAGCCAGACTAGTTGTCAAGGGTTACTCCCAGAAATTCGGTGAAGAGTACGATGAAATATTCGCTCCCGTCATAAAACACTCCACCATCAGAGCGCTTCTTAGGGTTGCAGCTGGCAAGGGCATGCAAGTGAAACACCTAGACATTAAAACTGCTTTCCTATATGGAGACATTAAGGAAGACCTCTACATGGAGCAACCACCAGGGTTTGAGCAAGGAGACAACCTTTTGTGTAAACTTCAGAAGAGCATCTACGGTCTTAAGCAATCTGCAAGGATGTGGAATGAGAATATGAACAAAGTGCTTACTAGAGAGGGATTCTCAAGAAGTAAAGCAGACCCCTGTCTCTACTCCAAGAATGAAGAAGATGGACGAATATACATCCTTATCTATGTTGATAACATTATAACTTGTTTTGAACAAGAAGGGGATTACAATTACACGTTCACAAGTTGAAAGAAAATTTTGAAATCAAAGAGTTAGGGAATATTAGCTACTATCTGGGAATCCTTATACAGAGAGAAGAAGATGGAAGTTATCTTCTCAACCAATCTCAGAAAATCTCTGAAATCTTGGAACAATTCCATATGCCAGATGCAAAAAAGAGTAAAAACTCCTATGGAACTAGGCTATCAAAAGAGCAATGAAGCAGGAAACTTGCTACCCAACATGACATGTATTGCAGAGCAATCGGTAAGCTGCCATATGTTGCCAATGTGACAAGACCAGACATAGCCGCAGCAGTGGGCATACTATGCAGGAAAGTTTCAGCTCCCTGTCAGCGTGACTGGAATGCAATAAAAAGAGTGATGCAATACCTCAAAGGATATGTGGATGCTGATTGGGCCGAGGACTGCACAGATCGCAAGTCCACAAGTGGATTCCTCTTCCAGTATGAGGAAGGAATCATAACTTGGTCTAGTCAAAAGCAAGCAACTGTCGCTCTATCTTCAACTGAAGCAGAGTACATTGCAGCAGCACACGCATGTCAAGAAGCGATATGGATTTGTCAACTTTTTGTGGACATTGGGATAAACATGTCAAAATCAATTCCCATTTTTGAAGACAGCCAGGGTTGTATAAAGCTTACGCAATCAGAAAGGGTCAAGCCTAGGACCAAACACATCAATGTCAAGTATCACCTATTGAGGAACAATCAATAGCAAGGTGTTATTCACATTCAATACTGCCCGTCAGAGGAGATGACTGCTGATGCACTCACCAAGCCTTTGTTGAAGGAACGTCATCGTTATATCCAGATGAAGCTGACTATAATTTGACAACGCACATGCTGTTGAAAAAAGGTGCTGAAAGAAGTAACAGCAAGTAGCTTTCTATATTGTGAACTATATAAAGGCATTATACCTATCTATACCAGCAGGTGGCACTGAAATGTTATAGTGTGTTATTCTATGGTAATGTAGTCACAGGATGTAGGTTCTGTCTATGCTCAATGTACTTGTATATACCTGCTTCCTGTTCATGTTTCTCCATGCTGTAAGACATGTAATATATTTCTCTATAAAAGTACAGCCATTTGCTGTATCCAAGAAGCTTCCAGCACTTAATTGCAATACTCTGCACAATAGCAATAACACACCAAACTAAGCATGTGCAGAGTGCCTCCAAGGCTCTGTACAATCAGGAGATGGATTGGGGATTGTGGAAGAAGGGGAGGATCAGAGAAGACAGGACCAAACAGCCTTTTTACACAATGTGGAGGATTAACCCCTTAGGTTCCACAGAGAGTATAACAAACATGCTTTGCTGCATATACAGACTGATTTTACTGTTGTGGGTTTCGTAAATACTTTAAGTCTTTTAAATAGAATTTTGCACAGTGAACAGGTAGATGTTCTGAATGCCATGTAATAATGAAGTCTGGATCGTATTTGGCTGCCATCGCTCTGTAACGTCAGTTTTAGAAATAAGCCGGGTGAAAAGAGCTTTTGTTAGGAGAGCATTGCCTGGAATCTGTCTTATCCAGCAGGTGAAATTCTTTCAGTCATTGACTTTGTTAAAACTCGGAGGCTTTGTTCATTAGAAAATCTCCAGAGTAATGCCATCTTTGTTTTGTTTTCTTAAGGGGGGGGGGAGGCTTGTCTATTGAAGAGTAAAAGGATGCCTGACCTTTATACAGTAACACTGCAGGTGCTTTTCATCCCTTTTCATTAGAAAACATCCATCCATGGAAAAATCCAAAATTTTTTGCCATTAATCTGGAGACTATTGCAGCAAGATAAAAGATCCTGTAACATATAATTTTCAAAAAGATTTAGGATTAAAAAAAATATAATACATAGATTTTATTTGTGGTGGTATTTAGATGAACAGCAGGAAATCCAATCACACTAAAGCTGCCGGCATTATCACACAGTTGACCAGACAGCGTGAAATGGTATTATAGTCTAAAAGCATTCCCAACAGGTCAGTGCAGTGAAAGTGGGCAGATGTCCTATTGTTCTAGACTCCATTCTAATAATCACTTTCCCATCTATCCTGTACACTGTGCTCAACCTCCAGTGCCTTACATTCCAATCATATCTTCACAATATATCATTACAATATTAACCCTTCCTTTCTATTTTCAACTTGCTTTTTTCTTTTTTTTTTTTTTTTTTACCTTAAAGTGGAGTTCCACCCCCCAAAAAACAAAAAAAAAATTCATTAATGTACAAGTAAAAAAAAAATAAAACATTTTTTTTTACTCACCTCTAAATACCTGTTGCTAGGGGGTTCCTCGTAGTCTGCCTCCTTCAGTGCCTGGGCTCTTGACTTCACTTTCCTCGGCACAGGAAGGGAGATCAGCTCTCCCCCTCCCTCTAGGCAGTCATCTGTGACATGTCACAGGTCCCAGATGACTGCGCGGCCAATCACGGCACGTGGCTTGCGCATGCGCAGTGTGTGCCCAGCTGTGAAGCCACAGCCGGGCGCCCACAGTTACAATGCCGGCACCGCCGAGCGGAGGGGGAGACGAGCGGGGCTTCGATCCCCCACATCGCTGGACCCTGGGACAGGTAAGTGTCCGATTATTAAAAGTCAGCAGCTGCAGTATTGGTAGCTGCTGACTTTTAATATTTTTTTTTTAAGACCCCTTTCACACTGGGACGTTTTTCAGGTCCTTTTGGGCTAAAAATATACAAGCGCCTGAAAAACGCCTCCTCTGCAGCCCCAGTGTAAGAGCCCAAGTGCTTTCACACTGGGGCGGTGCGCTTGCAGGAAGTTAGAAAAAGTCCTGCAAAGCAACAACTTTGGGGCGGTGGAGGAGCGGTGTATACACCGCTCCCCCACCGCTCCTTCACCGCTCCTGCCCATTGAGGTGAATGGGCACCACTGCTGAAGTGCCTGCAAAGCGTTTCGGCAGCGGCACTTTTCGGGGGCTATTAACCCTTTCTTTGGCTGCTAGTGCGGGTTAAAAGCTCCCCGATATCGGCCGAAAAGCGCCGCTAAACCGTTGGTAAATCGCCGCTAAAACTAGTGGTGCTTTACCGCTAACGCAGCCCGTTGTCAATGTGAAAGGCTGGGTTCACACTAGAGCACGGAGCAGCTAACAGCAGGGGTCCGGTGTGGCTCCATTCACCGGTTTAGGTCCGATTTCAACCCAAATTTTTAGCTGAAACGGACCAAAAGGCGCACAGGACTCCTGTGCAATTCGCACCGGAGCCGCTCCGAAGATGTGTGAACCGGCTCCATAGAGAGCTGGTCACAATCTCCTGCTATGCAAATTGGATGCCAGGGAAACCCACATCCAATTTGCAATAGTGTGAACCCAGCCTAATAGTTTTTAATACAGCCAGTAAGGTAAGGGTTTACACGCTAAATTTTTAATTAGATCCCATACACACAAATGTTTTTGGCCTCATTCACACCTGAGCACTTTGTAGTTTGAAGCTTCAAAAAGCTCAACATCCCATGGTTTTCAGCTGTAGCTCTTCACACCTGGGCGAATTGTCACTTGGAGCTTGAAAAAATGCATGAGCTTCGTTTGAGGTACAAGCTTTTTTAGGCTGGGTTCACACTGGTGCGATGCAGAAAAAAATGTGATTCAGTGCTTGTTCCCGCATCGCACCTGAATTGCACAGTGGTTCACACTGAGATCTGCGAACCGCTGGGGGTGTCAATGTAATGTTAATGACACCCCAGATCAGTTTGCGGATCGCAGTGCGAATTGTGAAATGGTTCAGTAATCGGATGGCATAGGTGTGAACACCCATGCCATCCGATTCCAGTGTGGACCGAAAAAAAGGTCCTGCACCAGTTTGTATGGCTGAAATCGCATTGCACAGCAATGCGGTACGAATCACATGCGCTGTCTGGCATCGCACTAGTGTGAACCTAGACTTAAGAATTACCAGTAACTACAAGTATTGATTCCTTTTATTGGATGGATTTTATCAAATCATATATGTATTATTTTTGAGCTATTGTGGTGCTGGATTTTTTTTCTCTTTGATTGGACTTTTTCCAAATATTATTGGACCAAATATACACCTTAAAAAACATGTGAAAATGTTTTTTTCCCTAGTAACTAGCTTTTCAATACAACATGGAATGGTTTACATCACTCAATTGCGAAAAAGTGAAAAAGAATACAAATTATTAGGTCAATAAAATCTAACTTTTACTTCAATTGTCTCACGAAAAAAAAGGAAGAAAAATACATATACAGTGCCTTGAAAAAGTATTCATACCCCTTGAAATTTTCCACATTTTGTCATGTTACAATCAAAAACGTAAATGTATTTTATTATTATTTTATGTGATAGACCAACACAAAGTGGCACATAATTGTGAAGTGCAAGGAAAATGATAAATGGTTTTCAACATTTTTTACAAATAAAAATCTGCAAAGTGTGGCGTGCATTTGTATTCAGCCCCCTTTACTCTGATACCCCTAACCAAATCTAGTAGAACCAATTGCCTTCAGAAGTCACCTGATGGGTAAATAGAGTCCACCTGTGTGTTATTTAATCTCAGTATAAATACAGCTGTTCTGTGAAGTCCTCAGATGTTTGAGAACCTTAGTGAACAAACAGCATCATGAAGGCCAAGTATCACACCAGACAGGTCAGGGATAAAGTTGTAGAGAAGTTTAAAGCAGGGTTAGGTTATAAAAAAAATCCCAGGCTTTGAACATCTCACGGAGCACTGTTCAATCCATCATATGAAAATGACACAACTGCAAAACCTAGGAGACATGGCTATTCACTTAAACTGACAGGCCGGGCAAGGAGAGCATTAATCAGAGAAGCAGTAAAGAGGCCCATGGTAACTCTGGGGGAGCTGCAGAGATCCACAGCCCAGGTGTGGGAGACTATGTCTACATGACAACTATTAGTCGTGCACTCCACAAATCTGCCCTTTATGGAAGAGTGGCAAGAATTAAATCATTGTTGAAAGAAAGCCATAAGAAGTCCAGATTGCAGTTTGTGAGAAGCCATGTGGGGGACACAGCAAACATGTGGAAAAAGGTGCTCTGATCAGATGAGACCAAAATTTTAATTTTTGGCATAAAAGCAAAGCTCTATGTGTGGCAGAAAACTAACACTGCACATCACCCTGAACACACCATCCCCACCGTGAAACATGGTGGTGGCAGCATCATGAACATGAACAAATTCTGGACAGGCGCACTCATATAAAGCCTTGTTTATTGGAAGATGCACATCAAATTCAAAAAATCACAGCAGACAAAAAAGAGCTGACGTTTCGCACTAACGTTAGTGCTTACTCATGAGCTATGAGTAAGACTTGAGACTGGGGCAGAGGTTAACCTTCCAGCAGGACAATGACCCTAAACATACAGCCAGAGCTACAATGGAATGGTTTATATCAAAGCATATTCATGTGTGAGAATGGCCCAGTCAAAGTCTAGACCTAAATCCAATTGAGAATCTGTGGCAAGACTTGAACATTGCACTCTCCATCCAATCTGACAGAGCTTGAGCTATTTTGCAAAGAACAATGGGAAAAAAGTTCACTCTGAAGATAGATGACTTGCAGTTGTAATTGTAGCAAAACGTGGTTCTACAAAGTATGGACTCGGGGAGGGGGCTGAATACAAATGCATGCCACACTTTTCACATATTTTTTTGTAAAAAATGTTGAGAACCATTTATCATTTTCCTTCCAATTCACAATGATGTGCCATTTTGTCTATCACATAGAATCCCAATAAAATACATTTATGTTTTTGGTTGTAACAAGACAAAATGTGTAAAATGTCAAGGGGTATGAATACTTTTTCAAAGCACTGTGTATATATGGCTTTTGTTCTCAGTGAATAGGTGCAGGAACTCAACCATGACCCCATCGCAAGCCCCTCCCTCCCCACACACTTCATCAAAGGGTGGATGTGATCAAATGGCACAACTGTGGGAGGGCCTTACAAAAGCACTGTTAAATACCATGAGTGAGTTACGCACAGCTTTCAGGATTGTACTACATACAGAGTGCAGGGTTTTGGAGTGCACTATGTACAGGGTGCAGAGTTTAGAAGTGCGCTTTGTACAGGTGCAGAGTTAAGGAGTGCGCTACATACAGATTGCAGAGTTAAGGAGTGCACTACGTACAGTGAGCAGAGTTCAGAGGTGTACTATGTACAGAGTGCAGAGTTCAGGAGTGCTCTACATACAGTGTGCAGAGTTCAACAGTACGCTATGTACAGAGTGCAGTGTTCAAGAGTGTGGTACATACAGAGTGCAGGGTTCAGGAGTGTGCTACATACAGAGTGCAGAGTTGAGGGGTGTACTACATACAAAGTGCAGAGTTCAGGAGTCTGCTATATAATGTGTGCAGGTTTTAGGAGTGTGCTATGTACAGTGTGTATAATTCAGTCGTGCATTATGTACAGAGTGCAGGGTTCAGGAGTGTGCTACATACACTTTCCAAGAGGTGTAACCGCGGGCAGCTTCCTGCAAAGTACTCTGGTTATGTTGTTTGAAATTTTGTTGCCATTGCCTTAACCATGTTCAGTTTCATGTACTTTTCTGTGTTGCAATGCAGAGGACAGCATCTCTCAAAGAGAGGGGGGAGTGTAGGCAGGTGCAGACAGATGCTGTCAGTCTGCTTTCCCCAATGCACATGGTAGTCAAACTGCAGCGGCATTGCAGATGGAGAGGAAGTCACGAGGAACATGATTTCTATGTGGTTTCCTGGGTCACTGAGGTGGCTATCTGATTGGCTGCTGGCACCCAATGTGACTCTGGCAGCCATCTTGAGTCAGGCAGAGTCTATTTAAGACCCTGGCATGCATTTTGCATGTGGGTAGTGTAGGAACAGGTCACCCATCTGTCAGGGACAAGAATTAGTGGTAGGGAGAGGGTCCAGTCGAGTAGAAAAAGAGCAGGGACACGCCATCCTTCCATGGAGCTAACTCCATTGAGTATGAACTGGCCAGGCACCATTCGGCCCTTTGAGACAGATGCTGTCAGTGCACTTGAGACCTACTGTTATACTCTTCGCTACAGCATTCTGTGAGTACACCCGGTTGAGTTGTCTTCCCGCTGGGTAGTTGTGCTTTATTCAGCTTTACATTCAATACAGTTCTATTACTGCAAATGGACTCTTGTTTACTGTCTCCACACCAAATTTCATCTCCCTACACCACTATCACAAAATAAAGTTTATTTTGGCACTTGTGGATGGGTTATGCTTGTAAGGATAGTTTTGATGGTTTGACAGTTTGGTTGGGGACACAAGCAAATGTGACTGTAAGCAATCCCGGCATTCCAGAAATGTAACTGTTTTTTGAAATAGTTAAATCTTTGGGTTTAGTTCCACTTTATGATTTACTGCTTTTCAGGGGCTCTGGGCTTTAGCAAAATGGCAGCCTCCAGCAAGAAAAAAACAGAGTAATGCTGGAGACAATTTACTGCACACACTAATTTTGATACCATACTTATTAATTGTGGAATGTATGTTCTTTACGTTATTTTTTATCAAGTTGTTATGGGTAAAGTTCCGCTTTAATAAAACAAAGAAAACTCATAGTCTGTGTGCAAACTGGCATTAAAAACAGGCTTTTGGGGCACTTTTTTGCCACCCAAACACCTAACACAGCTGCCTGCAATGGATAATATGGACAGCAGACAGTGCTACATGTTGAAACAAAGAATAAATGAATGTGACTTTATACTTAATCAGGGATGGAGACCTTCTTTATTTCTAGCCTTACTGCAATTATTCAAGCACCCCTTGCAGTATAATAGTTTATCCCACCAACTGACACTGTCACCTTTGTTGACCAGCTTAGTCTGCATTTAAATGGAAAATAAAATAAAATAAATAAGCACATTCAATTTACCACTTCAAAAAAGGGGCACTTTCCCCCCTTCCTGCCCAGCTTTTAGTGCTGTCACACTGAATGACAATTGCACGGCCATGCAACACTGTACCCAAACAAAATTTTTATAATTTTTTTCACACAAATAGCTTTCTTTTGGTGGTATTTGATCACCTCTGGGGTTTTTATTTTTTGGGCTACAAATAAAAAAAGGCCAAAAATTTTGAAAAAAGTTTTTCTTCATGTCTGTTTTACAAAACTTTGTAAATAAGTACATTTTCTCCTTCACTGATGAGCATTGATGAGGCTGCACTGACAGGCACTGATGAGGCTGCACTGACGGGCACTGATGAGGCTGCACTGACGGGCACTGATGAGGCGGCACTGATGGGCACTGATGAGGCGGCACTGATGGGCACTAATGAGGCTGCACTGACGGGCACTGATGTGGCGGCACTGATGAGGCGGCACTGACGGGCACTGATGAGGCGGCACTGATGGGCACTGATGAGGCTGCACTGACGGGCACTGATGAGGCTGCACTGATGGGCACTGATGAGGTGGCACTGACGGGCACTGATGAGGCAGCACTGATGGGCACTGATGAGGCAGTACCGATCTGCACTGATGATGAGGCACTATGCAGCACTGATAGGCGGCACTGATAAGCAGCACTGATGGGCACTGATAGATGGTGACAGCACTGATCAGGGGGCACTGGCAGGCATCACTGATGGGCACAGACTGCCATCCCTAATGGGCACTGTTTGACACACTTGGTGGGCTCTAGTGGGCTTACCTGGTGGTCATGGGTGGGCATCCCTGATGACCATGGGTGGGCATTCTCGATGGGTCTGCACTGATAATCAATGCACTGATTATCAGCGCAGACCCCCCCTTTCCATAGAGCAGGCGATCGGCTCTCCTCTACTTGCGCCTGTCAGTGCGAGTGGAGGAAAAGCAATACACAGCTTTTCCTGTGTGCACTGTGATCAGCTGTGATTGGACACGGCTGATCGTGTGGTAAAGAACCTATATCATAGGCTCTTTACCTAGATCGGAGATGCAGTGTCAGGCTGACACACCACACCACCAATCGCCGTGCTGCGCTCCACTGCGGGCACGGGATCGCGACTTATCCTGCTGGACATCATATGACGTCCAGTCAGGATAACAGAACCACTTTCCGGCCCTCATTTTGCTACATGGCGGGTGGGAAGTGGTTAAGAAAGAAATGAATAAACTGCACACTATCATTATTGGGCCTTTTTATAAAACAAACAAAAAAAAACTAGACACATATCACAAACATTTGCCCAGTCCTCATGACTTCTGACCATATTTTGTGTAAAGTGGTTGTAAACTTCAGTCATGAAATCTGAATTAAGCACATACATCTGTAGTGTTTACTCATCTCATTCCAAAGTTCCAAATGTTGTTTCTCTCTGGTGCTTGTTCCTCTGTTATCAGCATGAGTCACTTCTAGAGAAGTTTTCCAACACTCATGTGTGGGGAAACAAGCAAGCAGACAGCTTGTCTATTCACAACACAGTTCTTCTGCTGTGTGGAGGGAGGTTTGTTCCTTTCCTCCAATCAGCTCTCACACACTGTTACTGCATCTCTCCCCCCCTCCTCTGTGCTCCTGACAGATGAAGAAAGATTTGAACATTTTTCTGCCCTTTTGAAGGGGTGTAGGGAAGAGAAGACTGCATATAAACAAGTAAAACTTATGTAGAAGGACTTGTTTCACCTCTGTGCAGAGACGTCGTCAGGGGGTGGCTATTGGGGCTACAGCCCCGAGCCTAGGGCTAATAGCCCAGAGTCTCTTGTCCCGGTGCTAGAATGCAGGAGACAGGGGCAGACTGAGCCGTGGCATCGCTGGCTCCGGCTCCAGCTCCCCCTGCCTGACTCTACTCTTGGTCACTAGTTGCTATAGCCGCCTAGCGTCTGCGCTATAGCGAAAGACGGCTGCAGCGCAGACCTATTTTGCCGGGCGCAGTGCGCTCTGTGATCAGCGAGTCTATGATCCTGACCCCCTACCACATGATCAGCTGTCAGCCAATGACAGCTAATCATGTGACGTAAACAGAGCCGGTAATCGGCTATTTTTTCTCCTCACGCTACCAGCGGCTATGAGAGGGACATTAGTCTCGATCGTGGAGAGCCTCTGCAGAGGCTTCTATGCCCACCAGCGCCACCTACCAGTGCCCACCAGCGCCACTTACCAGTGCCCACATGTCCACCCATCAGTGCTCACAGTGTCATACATCAGTGCCCACAGTGTCACCCATCAGTGCCCACAGTGTCACCTATCAGTGCCCACACTGCCACCAATCAGTGCCTCATTACCAATGCTGCGTATCAATACCACCTACCAGTGCCCATCAGTGCCACCTATCAGTGCCACTCATCAGTGCCACCCATCAGGGCCCATCAGTGCCATCTTATTAGTGCCCATCGGTGCCATCTTATTAGTGCCTATCAGTGTCGCCTTATCTGTGCCTATCAGTGCAGCCCATCAGTGCCATCAGAGCAGCCCACCAGTGCCCATCAGTACAGCCCATCAGTGCCCATCAGAGCAGCCCATCAGTGCCCATCAGTGCAGCCTCATCAGCGCATATCAATGAAGGAGAAAAATTACCCGTTTGCAAAATTTTATAACAAACTATGAAACATGTTTTGTTTTTTTTTCAAAAATCTCAGTCTTTTTTTGTTTGTTTAGCAAAAAAATAAAAACCCCAGTGGTGATTAAATACCACCAAAAGAAAGCTCCATTTGTGTGAATAAATGATAAAAATTTCATTTAAGTACAGTGTAGCATGACCGCGCAATTGTCATTCAAAGTGTGACAGCTCTGAAAGCTAAAAATTGGTCTGGGCAGAAGGCAGGAGGGGGGTTTAAGTGCCCAGTAAGCAAGTGGTTAATGCAGTGATTTCCTATGATCATCAGCTCCATCTACTTGATATAATACAGTATGTTCCTGGTTGATGTATTTCAGGAAACTACAGCATTATGGCCACTAGATGGAGCTGAGGTTCCTAGGAAATCAATGTGCTAAGCAAAATATGATCAGAGTTTGTGAAGGCTGGGCAAATGTTTATGACATTCATCCAACAATATTTTTTTATAAATAGTATATTCAAGAATCAAACCTTATCATTCCCTGTATATTAAGAAAATGGAATTATCAGCCTTTGTGAGCATGGTAACATCTGTTGGAAACTTTGGACAGATGGAGCAATGAGTTTGAGGATGGTCACATATGTCACTGTCACCTTGGAGAGATATCTGCTTATCTAGGACCAAGTAAATTGAACATTTGCTATTGTTTTACCTGTGAAGAGACCAGTGCCAGGGTTGTTAAGTGTTCCCCCTCCCCTTACTAGTACAAACATGCTTGTGTCTATTGCAGTTTCTGTGTCCAATCGCTAGGAAGCTTTAAACTGGTGTTACACAGTTATTTTTTATCTCTCTTTTTTTTTTTCAGCCAGCAGATTCCCCCACCCACACAAACAGGGTGTATGAAGAAATCCCCCCCACCGGTATTGTATTCTGACTGGGGAACCCACAGCTGTCAGAATACACTGATCAGCAGCTGCAGACACTGTTAAATGGAACATTTTCCAACAAGTCCCTTCGAGAGAAGTCGATCGTATAGCGTATGGTCAGGCCTAGTGTGCCCATACACAATACAATCTGATTGTACAATGCTACCTTAAGTCTACCACCAACTCTGTAGCCCAAGGGTCTGTCTGACTTGATATTAAATTGACTGCTTTGGTAAATATAAAAGAGATTATACAGAAATTGTACAATCAGATTGTAGGGTGTATGGCCAGGCTTTGGGCTCACCATACTCACTACAATCAGATTATTTTTACAATCCCTTTATGGTGGCCTTACATGCTTCAATAAATGATCGATTGTTTTTCCTATCAATCTCTCCTGATAGGTATAATCAATCTATAGCTGACAACCCATTTAATCGATATATCACACACAGAGATTAGGGTTTTGATCAATGGTTAAGATATGATTGTAACTAAGGCTGGCAATACATTGATCAAAATTCAGCAGGTAAATCGGCTGAATTTCGATCCATGTATGGCTGTTTCTGTTCATGAGAAGCTGATCTATCGATTGACTTCTCATGAACATGAGTGCTGGAAAATTTCAGTTTTTATCATGTTTCAGATCGATGGTGACCTATGTTTCCACCATGTAATCGTGTAATCAGTCAAAATATGATCGTATTCATGAACAAAGCATGTCAGTGCTGCTGATCGGTCCAAAGAGATCATCTTCCGCCTTGGTCAATCAACCTAATTTGTTGGAATTTGATCCAAATTTAATCTAAATCAAATCAAAGTGATGTTATGGCAATTCGATTGTTTGAGGATTTGATCAAATCACACACTAATCGGGTGATGATATCAAAGTCTGTGGCCACCATTAGATCTACCAACATGTATGTAGTGCAAATGTCTCCTTACGCCAGTCATAGATGGATCAAATCTCAGCTGGTTCAGAAGGGACTGGACAAGATTTGTTCCACCTATGGGCAGGATGGTTGTACTGAGGTTGATCCATCGATCGACCTCAGTACAACCAGCCTGCAGGATTTCTTTCACGCAATCACTACTGGCGGGTATAGCCACTACCAGTGAGCATTGTGTTCTGCTAGTAGGGAAAATTCCCCATTCTGCCAGCAGAACATTCTATGCTGAACTGGCCAAGATTCGAACCATGTATGGGCAAGCTGAATGTATCCAAGTTGATCGATCAAGCAATTTTGGTACAACCAGCCTGTTGGCTTTGGCATGTGATTATTGCTAGCGGCTATTATAGCCACTAGCAGTAATCACTGTATTCTCCCGGCAGGGATGGCTCCCCCTGCCACCCCCCGCCGGCAGGACACAATAGCTCTGACTGTGTTGATGGGGGAATCAAGCAATTTTCTTTCCTACAATCAGTGCTTGAAGCAGTGGCGACCCGTCCATATGGGGCGCCCCCCCATCCATGCGTCCGGCCCCCTAATCTTCATGCGGCGCGCCAGACACATGGATTCCAAGGGTTTTTTTTTTTAGAGCCTGAGGCTCTAATAGGCTTCAAAAAAGGGTGGGCTCAGGGCATAGAGCACTGCGCCCCGGGCACACCCGCTTGTGTGAGAATAGCGAATGAATATTCGCTATTGTCACACTGGTTCGTCTCCCGGCTAATCAGGAAGCGGGTCACCCGATTGGCCGAAGGGAAAGGCGATCTGATTGTCCGCCTAGGAGGAGAGGCACGGCACGCGGAAGAGAGGAGGGAGGAGACGCACGGCGTGATGCAGGGGAGGAGGAGATGCAGGGGGATTCAGCCAGCCCGCTGCCGCCACGTCCTAGATTATTATTATTATACAGGATTTTTATAGTGCCAACAGTTTGCACAGCGCTTTACAACATGAGAACAGACAGTACAAGTACAATACAATTCAATACAGGAGGGATCAGAGGCTCCTGCTCGTTAAAGCTTATAATCTGGATGGGGTCGGGGCCGGTGACCTGACTGACCGATCCGGAGAAGGGGGGGGTGACGGGAAGTAAACTGGAAAACGACTGGGGGGGTTTCTGTGGGTGCATTGTTTGCTTCCCCCCCCCCCCCAAAAAAAAAAAGATGCCACCACTGGGTTGCAGGAACGTAAATCGCTCCATCTATGGCCGGCATTAGTTGAATATTACATAATTTTTGTAAATCTAACATTGATTTTAAGGAAATTGTACGATCAGATTGTAACATGTAGGGGGAGCTTTCGTTGTCACCAGAATATGTGACCCCAGTGAAAGAATGCACTTCTTTTCTTGTTCCGGGGACAACTGTATGTTCCCAGCTATGATTCCCTTCTCACTAGACATCCTTTTTTGTTTGGAATCCTTCAGTGAAATATTAGATGAGAAGTGGATTCCAGATGCAGTGATGAGTAAACACTGAGGACATCCCCAGGTCATTGAAGTGACAGATGTGCAGTCATTTGCAATGATAGAGCATTGGATAGTAAGGCAGAGTAGTTGTCCACATGGTAGTAGTGTCCTTGTCACCTGAATCTTGCAGTCTGTAGAGGATAGACAGGGTCAGGAGGAGGGAGGTACAAGGGGAGGCTCTGGAGGAAAGTCCTGGGACTGCCTCCCTCTTCCAGCATTAGGCTCTCACCTCTGGGACATTGCACTCCAGGAATGGCTGCTACAGTCTAAAACTTCTCTCTTCTATGGATTGTGGGCTCCTGTGTGCTACCTTCATGCATTGACCTGGCACCACCAAGAGGACCATGCTGGCCAGGGAGGTGAGACTGCGATGGAGAACCTGCACCCTGCGCCTCCTGGTCCTGTGCCTGGCATTTTTCCTCTGCACTCACTTCATGGCTGAGCTCAGAAGAAAGTCCTGGCCACAGGCTGATCTGCTGCTTAAAGTCCAACCAAGAGAGCCTGGCATCTTCATAGAGGGGCACGACAGGAGAGCAGAGGAGGTGCCCAGCAAGAGGCAGGTGATATATGTCAGGAGGAGCAGCAGAGGTGGGGGCAACTCCAATGTGCCCAAGAGGGACAACTTAAAGGTCAGTGACAACTCGTACACACTTTAAATCTATTATTGGATCATTCAAAACGATCAAACCAAAAACCGATTGAATCCCTCCGATTGATTAGATAGACGCAGTTTTGATTAAACCGGGTTAATTAGCCAGGATGAAAAATGAACAATCAAATTAACTATCATTTTGCGTCAGTCTGCAGAACTGATTTGGTCAATAATTTGATTTGAACAGGGTTATGAGGTTGCCTAGTGGAAAAAGAGAAATGATCAATAACTTATCGTTAATCGTACCTTCCAGCTGTCGATCAAATTCCACTTCCCCATGTATGGCATATCAATTGTCTGTGTTGTCAACTATCAATTGATTATTCCTATCAGGAAAGATGGATCAGAAAAGGTATTGTTCATTTGTCAAAGTGTGTATGGTCACTGTTATAAACACTTTATTAAATGATCGATTTCTTTTCCAATTGATGGGAATAGTCAATCTGTAGTGGACAGCCCATGTGATCAATATGGTACACAGCAAAATGGATTTTGATCGATAGTTGGAAGACACGACTGTACAATATCAATCGCATCTCTATTTTCACCATTCAATCTCATATACTGTTCGATCGAAATACAATCTACGAGGGACCTTTAAAAAGTTTCTGCACTTTTTTTTTTACTTTTATAATAAATATAAAAAAGTGCACAGACTTTTTGAAGACCCCTCAAATTAATGAGCAAAGTATCTCAGCGCTGCTGTTCAATGCTAAATATATGCTAATCTTCCACCCTAGCCAATCAACTTCATTTGATCGTATAGGATCTACATTAAGCTAAATTGATGGGGCGGGAAGTCATGCCTATTCAATTGATTGCTGATTCAATCATTTTGATCAAATCGCACATTGATCAGATAATAAAACCAAAGTGTATATCGACGCCATTGGGGGAGATAGCTATTTGTAAGATGAGTTGCATTTCCTGTTGCTCAGTAAACATCCCCTAAAGGGAGGAAGGAGTGAATAAACTATCTGCATTAGGCAGCTAACTAAAGTAACGGCTTGTACACACTATAAGAAAATCGGGCGAACGTTTTTGTCTGAGGAACGATACGATTTTCTGACAGTGTGTACACAACTTTCGACAGACAATTCCAACCTTCCGAATGAATTGTTTCTCGTACGGGAACTAAATAAACGATTTTTGTTTAATGTGTACCGTTTTCTTACAATTTTCGTATGAGAAAAATCAGAAACCAAAGACTGCGCATGATCAGAAAAAATAAACTACAAAAAAAAAAAAGCCTTTGTCGTATGAGAATTTTCGTGCATTTCTTTCTTACTAGCTGTGAAACGAGGAAAATCGGACGATCGTTCGCCTGATTTTCTTATAGTGTGTACCCCACTTAAGGCCGGCCATAGACGGAGCGAATTTCTTTCCTACGCTTGAGTCCCCCTTCGACATAGACAGTGTTAACAGGGCAATCCCTCCTATGGAGCCATTGTGTTTTCCTGGCGGGGGGGGGTGGGGGGGGGGGTGGTTGGTGTGTGAAGCCATCCCCACTGGGAGAATACAGTGATTATCGCTAGAGGCTATAAATGCTGCTAGCTATAATCACATGTAAAATTCGGCAGGCTGGTTATATCAAAGTTGAGCGATCAACTTGAGTACATACAGCACGCCCATACATGGTTTGAACCTTCTATGGCAGTGATGGCGAACCTTGGCACCCCAGATGTTTTGGAACTACATTTCCCATGATGCTCATGCACTCGGCAATCTAGTTGAGCATCATGGGAAATGTAGTTCAAACACATCTGGGGTGCCAAGATTCGCCATCACTGGTCTATGGCCTGCTTAACCCCTTCATGCCTAAGCCTTTTTCTGGCACTTGTCGCTTACAAGTTAAAATCAGTATTTTTTTGTTGGAAAATTAGTTAGATCCCCCAAACATTATATATATATATATATATATATTTTTTAGTAGAGACCCTAGAGAATAAAATGGCAATTGTTGCAATATTTTATGTCACACTGTATTTGCACAGTGGACTTTCAAATGCAATTTTTTTAGAAGGAATATAATTTCATGAATTAAAAAAAAAACAAAGCAGTAAAGCTAGCCCAATTTTTTTGTATAATGTGAAAGATGCTTTACAATTGTGAATACTCATGGAATGGTGACAAACTTAAAAATCTCCATAGGCAACGCTTAAAAAAATTCTACAGGTTACCTTTTTACAGAGAAGGTCTTGTGCTAGAATTAGTGCTCTCGCTTTTAACGATCGCGGTGATAGCTCACATGTGTGGTTTGAACACTGTTTACATTTGTGGGTGCGACTGTGCACAAGCTCAGAGGGACGGGGAACTTGAATTTTTTTTTTTTTTTATTATCATTTATTTTATATATTTTTTTTTAAATTTTTTACACTGTCTCTTTAAATTTTAGTTTTTTGACCACTTTAATTGCTGTCACAAGGAATGTAAACATCCCTTGTGACAGTAATAGGTAGTGACAGGTACTCTTTATGGAGGGATCGGGGGTCTATAAGGCTACTTTCACACTGAGGCGCTTTACAGGCGCTATAGCACTAAAAATAGCGCCTGCAAAGCACCTGTAAAGCGCCTCTCCTGTCACTCCAGTGTGAAAGCCCGAGTGCTGTAAGAGCGGCAAGGATGTGGAATTCCCTTCCACAGGTGGTGGTTTCATCGGGGGGCATTGAAAGTTTCAATGTAATACTGACATATAATCACACACATAGGTTGGACTTGATGAACTTGTGTCTTTTTTGAACCTCACCTACTATGTAACTATGTAACTGGAGCGGTGCGCTGGCAGGACGCTAAAAAAAGTCCTGCAAGCAGCTTCTTTGAGGCGCTTTAGGAACGGTGTATACACCGCTCCTAAAGCACCCCTGCCTATTGAAATCAATGGGCAGCGCAGCCGAAGCGCCACTGCAGTGGCGCTTTACCAGCGCATTTAACCCGTTTTCGACTGCTAGTGGGGGTTAAAAGCGCCCCCGCTAGCGGCCGAAATGCGCCGCTAAAACGACGGTAAAGTCCTGCTAAAAATAGCGGCACTTTACCGCTGACACCCCCAACCCCCAGTGTGAAAGTGCCCTAATACTGACATTTTTTAAAATCTGGCGCTTTTAAGTCTTCTGTAAACATAACATCGCTTCCGGGTTACTACATCTGAGACCCGATCAAAGCCGATTCCGGTATTGTTTGGGTCTCCAGCCAGCTGGCGGACATGCCGGCTGGTCGCTCAGGCCTCCCGGTGGGATGGGGGAGCCCAGGAGAGCCGTGGAAGGTGGCTGGAGGGGGGGGGGGTCCCCTCCCGTAGCTTGTGATAACAGCCTAGCGGCTGTTTAGCCGCATCGATTGTTATTACAAGAAAGCCAAGCGTCCGCTCTAAAAAAAAAAAAAAACGCTTTAAGCCGAACGCTGCATATTTGCATTACGTCTGCATTAAGGGGTACCCCTGGTTGTACTAGAAATGGGGCACTTTCTGCCTTGGGTAAAACATTTTACCCAGCGTACATATGTGTATTTAACCAGCGTGGGTGTTATGTACTGGATGTGTATATTTACAACGTATATTTATTCATTCTATACTTATTTTGTGGAGTAAACAAATACAACAAAATTTGTCATACAAATGATATAAATATGGCTACATTTCTCTCTTTTATAAAAAAGTTTAAAGGCGCATTTGCCGCGTGACAATTTCTGCAAAACCGCACCGCGTTTTGGGGTGCCATTTAGAATGAATGGTACTCAAACGCACATCATGTCCTTTGCAGTGATCGCTGCACGATTCGGAATTGCGAACAGAATCGCAGCGATTCCGCCCCCCCCCCCCCCCCCCGAATTCCAAATTGCCAAGTGTGAATGGGGCCTAATGTGCAATCACCGTGCTGCCCAACTATGCAAGTCTTCATAAAAAATAAAACAAATATCTGGCCTTACAAACAATACATAAGCACAGTCTTTTTAACCTTTAGAATACATTGATCAGATGATATAGATGTCAAACATTTCTACAAATATTAGAGAACAGTCCATTTGAATTCTAACTACTACTACTCGTTATATGACCAGGATACGTGGAAACCTTCACGGACATTGTTTTAAATAAAACTTCTGATGACAAGATCCATAGAAGTTCCTGTTTATTTATAAACAACAACTTCCAGTCATAGCCATGCTGTAACACAATGTGCATATTGTTGGTTCACCGAGAAACAAAAAGCTTCTTGCAGAAGTGGAGCCTTCTCTCTCTGCAGGGTTAATTAAAATACTTGCAAGTGAATGAACAAAGTAAAACCTACAGCTGGAGGGAGGAGCTGTGCCCCGGGGTGTTATTACTTTAGTGGTCATTATTCTTTGTCTGCGGTCCTGCACTCAGGTGTGTGGCGGTTTTTTAAAAAGTAAAGGCTTGTCGTTGTGGGTAAACCTACAGCAATCCAACATGGCAAATAGATTTTTTTTTTTTAACAGCTTTCTTGCCACATACATATAAGTTCAACCTTTGCTATGTCTATTGGGTTCCTTTCACACTAGCTACAGTGTTTGCCCCCTGCGATTCATGGTGGATCGCTTTTCAGAGGACAGTGAAAGGAGGTTTGCAGGCACTCAGGAGGCGATACTTCTGCCTCCCAATACTGTTTTTTTTTTTTTATTTAACTGTACAATATTGACACTTTTGACAATTTAATTCAGATGAACAGTGCATTTGTTAACCAGAATACTGAACAGAGTAGAACAATGAACTCGCACAAATTACCAACTTTTCTTCATTATGAATACAGAAACCACCACAGGCCTTTTGTCACAGCCCATATCAGTTTTTATCAACTTATGAGCTAAAAGGTGCCTCAAATGGGGCCCCGGACATCACCAAAGGGCCACACATAATGTTCAATATATGTAATGCTTGGGAGGACACTTCAGACCTAACGAGGGAATTGAGGGTCAGAGAGTGGACATGCTATGTATTTAGCTGGGGATATGCTATAGAAGACAATATGAAGCTGGAAACATGTTACATGAGGTTAGTAGAGATCAGTGCTATTACCCTAATCAATGTTCCCACTACAGACTGCTGAGGTATCCATATACCAAAGGGCCACATGCAACCCACAGGACACAGGCTGGGCACCAGGTGCCTATACTATATTCAGAACACCATACACTGTACATTTAGAATGCCGTATACTGCACAGGTTATATAGAGCAGTGTTTCTCAACTCCAGTCCTCAAGGCGCCCCAACAGGTCATGTTTTCAGGATTTCCCTTAGAAGAAACAGATGTGGCAATTACTAAGGCAGTGAAACTGATCAAATCACCTGTGCAAAATAATGGAAAGCCTGAAAACATGACCTGTTGGGGCGCCTTGAGGACTGGAGCTGAGAAACACTGATATAGAGCACATACTGTAGGTGTCATGAGAGGGTTTACCCGTTGGTGGCGCTATTGGTCTCTTGGATCGCAGTACCAGTGTCCACCAGCGGGTGTCTTCCAACACCTGGGTCCTGCAGTATAAGGTCTCTCCTGCTGGTGGCACTGTTGCATCCCTGGGCCGTAGTACCGGTGTCCACCAGCGGGTGCACTCCGGCAGTGTGGAGCAAACAGCACACACTGCGCTCAGCTGTGACATGAGTTCAATTACCACAGCCTTATAAATACCCAGCAAGCCTATAGGCTTGCCTTGGTATCTCTCTCCCTGCATTCTGACCTTGCTGCCTGTTATTTTGACCTTGAGCCTGCATCTGCCTTGTCCTGACCTGACCTGACCTGATCTGATCCAATCCCTATCCTGAGCCCTTCCTGGTCCTGTCCCTTCTGTTCCTGGTTACCTTGGATCCCTGCCCTGTATCCCATCCATCCTCTCCCTGTCCTGTTTGGTTTCCCGTCCTTGCCCATCTGCTGACCTCCCTGTGTATGACCTTGGCCTGGCTTGTTTACGATTCCGGTATCTCCATTTACTTGTATATATTGTTGTTTGTAGTGGGTTTGTTGTGTTGGTTTTGCACTGTTTATATTCCTTTTACTTGTCACTTATTTAATAAACACCATTATTTCACTTACATGTGTTTCTGGTCTCCTCTGTGCAGTCCACACGGTCTGGTCAATTAGATCCTCTGACAGTAGGTGTGTGCAGCCTATTGCATAAGGGTGTGCACCCCAAATGTATTAAAACATGGACAGTTTTAGTAGGGCAGTGGACGGCATCAGTCTTTTTTTATTATTTTATGTTTTTACTAGAAAAGGTACAATTTCTGGTGAAATTGTGAAAGTGTTCTTGCCTCTACAACTGGAGTGGGCGGAGTAACTGGGTGGGGTGGAGTGGCTTGAGTAACTGTGAAAAGTGTTAAAAAGCTTAATATTTTAAAAAGTATAAATAGTAGTAAAAAAGTTCCATCATTCGCTGAAAGAGCTGAACATTTTTTTCAAAAGTAATTTTTTTTTCAAAGGTAATTTTTTATTTCAAAAATAATTTTTTTTTCGAAATTATTATTTTTTTTAAAGTAATTTTTTTTTCAAAAATAATTTTTTTTTTCAAAAATATTTTTTTTTTTCAAATATTTTTTTTCAAAAATATTTTTTTTTTTCAAAAATAATTTTTTTTTTTTCAAAAATATTTTTTTTTTCAAAAATATATTTTTTTTTTCAAAAATGATTTTTTTTTTTCAAAAATTATTTTTTTACTTTTTTCAAAAATTATTTTTTTTTTTCAAAAATATTTTTTTTTTACATGGGGCGGTCATAATGTTTTGGCTGATCATGGGGTGGTCATAATGTTTTGGCTGATCATGGGGTTGTCAGCTTTTGTCACTTCCCACTCTAGTTTTGAACATTTCGCCATTCATTCCTATGGGACCAATTTCGCCGCAAAAACGTCATTTCGTGGACCATTCGGCAAAACATTCCACAAAGTAATAACACACCAATCGGGAACAATCCGCTCGTTTCGGTATATTATTTGTCTCTGTAGTGTGAAAACTGTGGGAGGAGTCTACAAGCATTATCAAGTCTAGCAGATGAAGTCACATGCATTTGGAGTGTCTCAGCATCTTGTGTTTACAACCACTGTTTCCTAGCAACGCTCATGCCCTGTTTATGCTTCCCAAATACTACTTCATCAAAACTGCCCCATCAGAATTACCCCATCAAAACTGCCCCATCATATTCCTCTATTATAAATCAGTACATGGTGTGTCTGTCCCCTCCCCCGGGCTCTGTAATCAGCTGAGATGCTCCAGCCACCTTCCCCCCTGTGTATAACAGAAGCTTTGGTAACCATGGCAACAAAACAAACACAGTACACGCTGATTAATGGCTAAAATTTCCTGAAATGACCTCTAAACAAATGGCCGTATTTTAAAAACTATACATCCTACAGCGAAGATCTTTATATTGTGAGAATCACAAGACCCAGACCTAGATTTTGATACATAGTATGTCTCTGAAATATTAAAAATGAAGGCACAGTCGCAGTTTAGAAATTGCCCTTCAAATTTGGAGGGGGCTAGAGTGTAGTTTCAATGAATGTCAATGGACAGCGTGAGTTGCAAACAAATGGTCATATTGTGAAAACTATCAGGACTATGGCTTAGCCGTGGACATGTTTAGTGACAGCAGGGATAGCTGAACGTTTTGATATAAGATTTGTGTAGGTGGGCTTGAAAATGAGGGAGTGGCGGCAGTTTAGAAATCATGTTCTGATTTTCCAACTTTTGTCATCTCCCACTCTAGTTTCCCCATTCATTCCTATGGGACCAATTTCGCCGCAAAAATGACGATATTTTGTGAACCATTCGGCGAAACGTTCCACAAAGTAATAGCACACCATTCGGGAACAATCCGCACGTTTCGGTATATTACTTGTCTATATAGTGTAAAAACTGTGGGAGGAGTTAGGGTGGTAAATTTGGCTATAATAAGAATAAGAACTAGAAAAGGTACAATTTCTGGGGAAATTGTGAAAGTGTTCTTGCCTCTACAACTGGAGTGGGCGGAGTAACTGGGTGGGGTGGAGTGGCTTGAGTAACTGTGAAAAGTGTTAAAAAGCTTAATATTTTAAAAAGTATAAATAGTAGTAAAAAAGTTCCATCATTCGCTGAAAGAGCTGAACATTTTTTTCAAAAGTAATTTTTTTTTTCAAAAAATGAATTTTTTTTAATCAAAAATGATTTTTTTTTCTTCAAAAATGATTTTTTTTTTCAAAAGTAATTTTTTTTTTCAAAAGGTAATTTTTTTTTTCAAAAATGAATTTTTTTATTTCAAAAATAATTTTTTTTTCGAAATTATTATTTTTTTTAAAGTAATTTTTTTTTCAAAAATAATTTTTTTTTTTCAAAAATATTTTTTTTTTTCAAATATATTTTTTTTTCAAAAATAATTTTTTTTAAAAAAAATTTTTTTTTCAAAAATATTTTTTTTTTTCAAAAATAATTTTTTTTTTCAAAAATAATTTTTTTTTTTTCAAAAATATTTTTTTTTTCAAAAATGATTTTTTTTTTCAAAAATTTTTTTTTTACTTTTTAAAAAAATTTTTTTTTTTTTTCAAAAATATTTTTTTTTTTACTTGGGGCGGTCATAATGTTTTGGCTGATCATGGGGTGGTCATAATGTTTTGGCTGATCATGGGGTTGTCAGCTTTTGTCACTTCCCACTCTAGTTTTGAACATTTTGCCATTCATTCCTATGGGACCAATTTCGCCGTAAAAACGTTATTTCGTGGACCATTCGGCGAAACGTTCCACAAAGTAATAACACACCAATCGGGAACAATCCGCTCGTTTCGGTATATTATTTGTCTCTGTAGTGTAAAAACTGTGGGAGGAGTCTACAAGCATTATCAAGTCTAGCAGATGAAGTCACATGCATTTGGAGTGTCTCAGCATCTTGTGTTTACAACCACTGTTTCCTAGCAACGCTCATGCCCTGTTTATGCTTCCCAAATACTACTTCATCAAAACTGCCCCATCAGAATTACCCCATCAAAACTGCCCCATCATATTCCTCTATTATAAATCAGTACATGGTGTGTCTGTCCCCTCCCCCGGGCTCTGTAATCAGCTGAGATGCTCCAGCCACCTTCCCCCCTGTGTATAACAGAAGCTTTGGTAACCATGGCAACAAAACAAACACTAACAGTGCACTCTGATTAATGGCTAAAATTTCCTGAAATGACCTCTAAACAAATGGCCGTATTTTAAAAACTATACATCCTACAGCGAAGATCTTTATATTGTGAGAATCACAAGACCCAGACCTAGATTTTGATGTTTAGTATGTCTCTGAAATATTAAAAATGAAGGCACAGTCGCAGTTTAGAAATTGCCCTTCAAATTTGGAGGGGGCTAGAGTGTAGTTTCAATGAATGTCAATGGACGGCGTGAGTTGCAAACAAATGGTCATATTGTGAAAACTATCAGGACTATGGCTTAGCCGTGGACATGTTTAGTGGCAGCAGGGATAGCTGAACGTTTTGATATAAGATTTGTGTAGGTGGGCTTGAAAATGAGGGAGTGGCGGCAGTTTAGAAATCATGTTCTGATTTTCCAGCTTTTGTCATCTCCCACTCTAGTTTCCCCATTCATTCCTATGGGACCAATTTCGCCGCAAAAACGACGATATTTCGTGAACCATTCGGCGAAATGTTCCACAAAATAATAGCACACCATTCGGGAAAAATCCGCACGTTTCGGTATATTACTTGTCTATGTAGTGTAAAAACTGTGGGAGGAGTTAGGGTGGTAAATTTGGCTATAATAAGAATAAGAATAATAATATATATGTGAGATAACAGTAAGTGGTCTTGCTATGCAAGAACACTTAATAACTAGAAAAGGTACAATTTCTGGGGAAATTGTGAAAGTGTTCTTGCCTCTACAACTGGAGTGGGCGGAGTAACTGGGTGGGGTGGAGTGGCTTGAGTAACTGTGAAAAGTGTTAAAAAGCTTAATATTTTAAAAAGTATAAATAGTAGTAAAAAAGTTCCATCATTCGCTGAAAGAGCTGAACATTTTTTTCAAAAGTAATTTTTTTTTTCAAAAATGAATTTTTTTTAATCAAAAATGATTTTTTTTTCTTCAAAAATGATTTTTTTTTTCAAAAGTAATTTTTTTTTTCAAAGGTAATTTTTTTTTTCAAAAATGAATTTTTTTATTTCAAAAATAATTTTTTTTTCGAAATTATAATTTTTTTTAAAGTAATTTTTTTTTCAAAAATAATTTTTTTTTTTCAAAAATATTTTTTTTTTTCAAATATATTTTTTTTTTCAAAAATAATTTTTTTTTTAAAAGAAATTTTTTTTTCAAAAATATTTTTTTTTTTCAAAAATGATTTTTTTTTTCAAAAATTATTTTTTTACTTTTTTCAAAAAATTTTTTTACTTTTTTCAAAAATTTTTTTTTTTTTTCAAAAATATTTTTTTTTTTACATGGGGCGGTCATAATGTTTTGGCTGATCATGGGGTGGTCATAATGTTTTGGCTGATCATGGGGTTGTCAGCTTTTGTCACTTCCCACTCTAGTTTTGAACATTTCGCCATTCATTCCTATGGGACCAATTTTGCCGCAAAAACGTCATTTCGTGGACCATTCGGCAAAACATTCCACAAAGTAATAACACACCAATCGGGAACAATCCGCTCGTTTCGGTATATTATTTGTCTCTGTAGTGTGAAAACTGTGGGAGGAGTCTACAAGCATTATCAAGTCTAGCAGATGAAGTCACATGCATTTGGAGTGTCTCAGCATCTTGTGTTTACAACCACTGTTTCCTAGCAACGCTCATGCCCTGTTTATGCTTCCCAAATACTGCTTCATCAAAACTGCCCCATCAGAATTACCCCATCAAAACTGCCCCATCATATTCCTCTATTATAAATCAGTACATGGTGTGTCTGTCCCCTCCCCCGGGCTCTGTAATCAGCTGAGATGCTCCAGCCACCTTCCCCCCTGTGTATAACTATAACAGAAGCTTTGGTAACCATGGCAACAAAACAAACACTAACAGTACACTCTGATTAATGGCTAAAATTTCCTGAAATGACCTCTAAACAAATGGCCGTATTTTAAAAACTATACATCCTACAGCGAAGATCTTTATATTGTGAGAATCACAAGACCTAGATTTTGTTGTATAGTATGTCTCTGAAATATTAAAAATGAAGGCACAGTCGCAGTTTAGAAATTGCCCTTCAAATTTGGAGGGGGCTAGAGTGTAGTTTCAATGAATGTCAATGGACGGCATGAGTTGCAAACAAATGGTCATATTGTGAAAACTATCAGGACTATGGCTTAGCCGTGGACATGTTTAGTGGCAGCAGGGATAGCTGAACGTTTTGATATAAGATTTGTGTAGGTGGGCTTGAAAATGAGGGAGTGGCGGCAGTTTAGAAATCATGTTCTGATTTTCCAGCTTTTGTCATCTCCCACTCTAGTTTCCCCATTCATTCCTATGGGACCAATTTCGCCGCAAAAACGACGATATTTCGTGAACCATTCGGCGAAACGTTCCACAAAGTAATAGCACACCATTCGGGAACAATCCGCACGTTTCGGTATATTACTTGTCTATGTAGTGTAAAAACTGTGGGAGGAGTTAGGGTGGTAAATTTGGCTATAATAATAAGAACTAGAAAAGGTACAATTTCTGGGGAAATTGTGAAAGTGTTCTTGCCTCTACAACTGGAGTGGGCGGAGTAACTGGGTGGGGTGGAGTGGCTTGAGTAACTGTGAAAAGTGTTAAAAAGCTTAATATTTTAAAAAGTATAAATAGTAGTAAAAAAGTTCCATCATTCGCTGAAAGAGCTGAACATTTTTTTCAAAAGTAATTTTTTTTTTCAAAAATGAATTTTTTTTAATCAAAAATGATTTTTTTTTTCTTCAAAAATGATTTTTTTTTTCAAAAGTAATTTTTTTTTTCAAAGGTAATTTTTTTTTTCAAAAATGAATTTTTTTATTTCAAAAATAATTTTTTTTTCGAAATTATTATTTTTTTTAAAGCAATTTTTTTTTCAAAAATTTTTTTTTTTCAAAAATATTTTTTTTTTTCAAATATATTTTTTTTTCAAAAATAATTTTTTTTTTTAAAGAAATTTTTTTTTCAAAAATATTTTTTTTTTTCAAATATATTTTTTTTTCAAAAATAATTTTTATTTTAAAAGAAATTTTTTTTTCAAAAATATTTTTTTTTTTCAAAAATAATTTTTTTTTTTTCAAAAATAATTTTTTTTTCAAAAATATATATTTTTTTTTCAAAAATGATTTTTTTTTTCAAAAATTATTTTTTTTTTTCAAAAATATATTTTTTTTTTTCAAAAATGATTTTTTTTTTCAAAAATTATTTTTTTACTTTTTTCAAAAATTATTTTTTTACTTTTTTCAAAAATTTTTTTTTTTTTTCAAAAATATATTTTTTTTTACATGGGGCGGTCATAATGTTTTGGCTGATCATGGGGTGGTCATAATGTTTTGGCTGATCATGGGGTTGTCAGCTTTTGTCACTTCCCACTCTAGTTTTGAACATTTCGCCATTCATTCCTATGGGACCAATTTCGCCGCAAAAACGTCATTTCGTGGACCATTCGGCAAAACATTCCACAAAGTAATAACACACCAATCGGGAACAATCCGCTCGTTTCGGTATATTATTTGTCTCTGTAGTGTGAAAACTGTGGGAGGAGTCTACAAGCATTATCAAGTCTAGCAGATGAAGTCACATGCATTTGGAGTGTCTCAGCATCTTGTGTTTACAACCACTGTTTCCTAGCAACGCTCATGCCCTGTTTATGCTTCCCAAATACTGCTTCATCAAAACTGCCCCATCAGAATTACCCCATCAAAACTGCCCCATCATATTCCTCTATTATAAATCAGTACATGGTGTGTCTGTCCCCTCCCCCGGGCTCTGTAATCAGCTGAGATGCTCCAGCCACCTTCCCCCCTGTGTATAACAGAAGCTTTGGTAACCATGGCAACAAAACAAACACTAACAGTAGACTCTGATTAATGGCTAAAATTTCCTGAAATGACCTCTAAACAAATGGCCGTATTTTAAAAACTATACATCCTACAGTGAAGATCTTTATATTGTGAGAATCACAAGACCCAGACCTAGATTTTGATGTATAGTATGTCTCTGAAATATTAAAAATGAAGGCACAGTCGCAGTTTAGAAATTGCCCTTCAAATTTGGAGGGGGCTAGAGTGTAGTTTCAATGAATGTCAATGGACGGCGTGAGTTGCAAACAAATGGTCATATTGTGAAAAATATCAGGACTATGGCTTAGCCGTGGACATGTTTAGTGGCAGCAGGGATAGCTGAACGTTTTGATATAAGATTTGTGTAGGTGGGCTTGAAAATGAGGGAGTGGCGGCAGTTTAGAAATCATGTTCTGATTTTCCAGCTTTTGTCATCTCCCACTCTAGTTTCCCCATTCATTCCTATGGGACCAATTTCGCCGCAAAAATGACGATATTTCGTGAACCATTCGGCGAAATGTTCCACAAAATAATAGCACACCATTCGGGAAAAATCCGCACGTTTCGGTATATTACTTGTCTATGTAGTGTAAAAACTGTGGGAGGAGTTAGGGTGGTAAATTTGGCTATAATAAGAATAATAATATATATGTGAGATAACAGTAAGTGGTCTTGCTATGCAAGAACACTTAACTAGAAAAGGTACAATTTCTGGGGAAATTGTGAAAGTGTTCTTGCCTCTACAACTGGAGTGGGCGGAGTAACTGGGTGGGGTGGAGTGGCTTGAGTAACTGTGAAAAGTGTTAAAAAGCTTAATATTTTAAAAAGTATAAATAGTAGTAAAAAAGTTCCATCATTAGCTGAGAGAGCTGAACATTTTTTTCAAAAGTAATTTTTTTTTTCAAAAAATGAATTTTTTTTAATCAAAAATGATTTTTTTTTCTTCAAAAATGATTTTTTTTTTCAAAAGTAATTTTTTTTTTCAAAGGTAATTTTTTTTTTCAAAAATGAATTTTTTTTTCGAAATTATTATTTTTTTTAAAGTAATTTTTTTTTCAAAAATAATTTTTTTTTTTTAAAAATATTTTTTTTTTCAAAAATATTTTTTTTTTCAAATATATTTTTTTTTCAAAAATAATTTTTTTTTAAAAAAAATTTTTTTTCAAAAATATTTTTTTTTTTCAAAAATAATTTTTTTTTTTCAAAAATATTTTTTTTTTCAAAAATGATTTTTTTTTTCAAAAATTATTTTTTTACTTTTTAAAAAATTTTTTTTTTTTTTTCAAAAATATTTTTTTTTTTACTTGGGGCGGTCATAATGTTTTGGCTGATCATGGGGTGGTCATAATGTTTTGGCTGATCATGGGGTTGTCAGCTTTTGTCACCTCCCACTCTAGTTTTGAACATTTCGCCATTCATTCCTATGGGACCAATTTCGCCGTAAAAACGTCATTTCGTGGACCATTCGGCAAAACATTCCACAAAGTAATAACACACCAATCGGGAACAATCCGCTCGTTTCGGTATATTATTTGTCTCTGTAGTGTGAAAACTGTGGGAGGAGTCTACAAGCATTATCAAGTCTAGCAGATGAAGTCACATGCATTTGGAGTGTCTCAGCATCTTGTGTTTACAACCACTGTTTCCTAGCAACGCTCATGCCCTGTTTATGCTTCCCAAATACTACTTCATCAAAACTGCCCCATCAGAATTACCCCATCAAAACTGCCCCATCATATTCCTCTATTATAAATCAGTACATGGTGTGTCTGTCCCCTCCCCCGGGCTCTGTAATCAGCTGAGATGCTCCAGCCACCTCCCCCCCTGTGTATAACAGAAGCTTTGGTAACCATGGCAACAAAACAAACACTAACAGTGCACTCTGATTAATGGCTAAAATTTCCTGAAATGACCTCTAAACAAATGGCCGTATTTTAAAAACTATACATCCTACAGCGAAGATCTTTATATTGTGAGAATCACAAGACCCAGACCTAGATTTTGATGTATAGTATGTCTCTGAAATATTAAAAATGAAGGCACAGTCGCAGTTTAGAAATTGCCCTTCAAATTTGGAGGGGGCTAGAGTGTAGTTTCAATGAATGTCAATGGACGGTGTGAGTTGCAAACAAATGGTCATATTGTGAAAACTATCAGGACTATGACTTAGCCGTGGACATGTTTAGTGGCAGCAGGGATAGCTGAACGTTTTGATATAAGATTTGTGTAGGTGGGCTTGAAAATGAGGGAGTGGCGGCAGTTTAGAAATCATGTTCTGATTTTCCAGCTTTTGTCATCTCCCACTCTAGTTTCCCCATTCATTCCTATGGGACCAATTTCGCCGCAAAAATGACGATATTTCGTGAACCATTTGGCGAAATGTTCCACAAAATAATAGCACACCATTCGGGAAAAATCCGCACGTTTCGGTATATTACATGTCTATGTAGTGTAAAAACTGTGGGAGGAGTTAGGGTGGTAAATTTGGCTATAATAAGAATAAGAATAACTAGAAAAGGTACAATTTCTGGGGAAATTGTGAAAGTGTTCTTGCCTCTACAACTGGAGTGGGCGGAGTAACTGGGTGGGGTGGAGTGGCTTGAGTAACTGTGAAAAGTGTTAAAAAGCTTAATATTTTAAAAAGTATAAATAGTAGTAAAAAAGTTCCATCATTCGCTGAAAGAGCTGAACATTTTTTTCAAAAGTAATTTTTTTTTTTCAAAAAATGAATTTTTTTTAATCAAAAATGATTTTTTTTTCTTCAAAAATGATTTTTTTTTTCAAAAGTAATTTTTTTTTTCAAAGGTAATTTTTTTTTTCAAAAATGAATTTTTTTATTTCAAAAATAATTTTTTTTTCGAAATTATTATTTTTTTTAAAGTAATTTTTTTTTCAAAAATAATTTTTTTTTTCAAAAATATTTTTTTTTTCAAAAATATTTTTTTTTTCAAATATATTTTTTTTTCAAAAATAATTTTTTTTTAAAAAAAAAAATTTTTTTCAAAAATATTTTTTTTTTTCAAAAATAATTTTTTTTTTTCAAAAATATTTTTTTTTTCAAAAATATTTTTTTTTTTCAAAAATAATTTTTTTTTTTTCAAAAATATTTTTTTTTTCAAAAATATTTTTTTTTTTACTTGGGGTGGTCATAATGTTTTGGCTGATCATGGGGTTGTCAGCTTTTGTCACTTCCCACTCTAGTTTTGAACATTTCGCCATTCATTCCTATGGGACCAATTTCGCCGTAAAAACGTCATTTCGTGGACCATTCGGCAAAACATTCCACAAGGTAATACACCAATCGGGAACAATCCGCTCGTTTCGGTATATTATTTGTCTCTGTAGTGTGAAAACTGTGGGAGGAGTCTACAAGCATTATCAAGTCTAGCAGATGAAGTCACATGCATTTGGAGTGTCTCAGCATCTTGTGTTTACAACCACTGTTTCCTAGCAACGCTCATGCCCTGTTTATGCTTCCCAAATACTACTTCATCAAAACTGCCCCATCAGAATTACCCCATCAAAACTGCCCCATCATATTCCTCTATTATAAATCAGTACATGGTGTGTCTGTCCCCTCCCCCGGGCTCTGTAATCAGCTGAGATGCTCCAGCCACCTCCCCCCTGTGTATAACAGAAGCTTTGGTAACCATGGCAACAAAACAAACACTAACAGTGCACTCTGATTAGTGGCTAAAATTTCCTGAAATGACCTCTAAACAAATGGCCGTATTTTAAAAACTACACATCCTACAGCGAAGATCTTTATATTGTGAGAATCACAAGACCCAGACCTAGATTTTGATGTATAGTATGTCTCTGAAATATTAAAAATGAAGGCACAGTCGCAGTTTAGAAATTGCCCTTCAAATTTGGAGGGGGCTAGAGTGTAGTTTCAATGAATGTCAATGGACGGCGTGAGTTGCAAACAAATGGTTATATTGTGAAAACTATCAGGACTATGGCTTAGCCGTGGACATGTTTAGTGGCAGCAGGGATAGCTGAACGTTTTGATATAAGATTTGTGTAGGTGGGCTTGAAAATGAGGGAGTGGCGGCAGTTTAGAAATCATGTTCTGATTTTCCAGCTTTTGTCATCTCCCACTCTAGTTTCCCCATTCATTCCTATGGGACCAATTTCGCCGCAAAAATGACGATATTTCGTGAACCATTCGGCGAAATGTTCCACAAAATAATAGCACACCATTCGGGAAAAATCCGCACGTTTCGGTATATTACTTGTCTATGTAGTGTAAAAACTGTGGGAGGAGTTAGGGTGGTAAATTTGGCTATAATAAGAATAAGAATAATAATAATATATATGTGAGATAACAGTAAGTGGTCTTGCTATGCAAGAACACTTAATAACTAGAAAAGGTACAATTTCTGGGGAAATTGTGAAAGTGTTCTTGCCTCTACAACTGGAGTGGGCGGAGTAACTGGGTGGGGTGGAGTGGCTTGAGTAACTGTGAAAAGTGTTAAAAAGCTTAATATTTTAAAAAGTATAAATAGTAGTAAAAAAGTTCCATCATTCGCTGAAAGAGCTGAACATTTTTTTCAAAAGTATTTTTTTTTTTCAAAAATGAATTTTTTTTAATCAAAAATGATTTTTTTTTTCTTCAAAAATGATTTTTTTTTTTCAAAAGTAATTTTTTTTTTCAAAGGTAATTTTTTTTTTCAAAAATGAATTTTTTTATTTCAAAAATAATTTTTTTTTCGAAATTATTTTTTTTAAAGCAATTTTTTTTTCAAAAATTTTTTTTTTTCAAAAATATTTTTTTTTTTCAAATATATTTTTTTTTCAAAAATAATTTTTTTTTTAAAAGAAATTTTTTTTTCAAAAATATTTTTTTTTTTCAAAAATAATTTTTTTTTTTTCAAAAATAATTTTTTTTTCAAAAATATATTTTTTTTTTTCAAAAATGATTTTTTTTTTTCAAAAATGATTTTTTTACTTTTTTCAAAAATTATTTTTTTACTTTTTTCAAAAAAATTTTTTTTTTTTCAAAAATATATTTTTTTTTACATGGGGCGGTCATAATGTTTTGGCTGATCATGGGGTGGTCATAATGTTTTGGCTGATCATGGGGTTGTCAGCTTTTGTCACTTCCCACTCTAGTTTTGAACATTTCGCCATTCATTCCTATGGGACCAATTTCGCCGCAAAAACGTCATTTCGTGGACCATTCGGCAAAACATTCCACAAAGTAATAACACACCAATCGGGAACAATCCGCTCGTTTCGGTATATTATTTGTCTCTGTAGTGTGAAAACTGTGGGAGGAGTCTACAAGCATTATCAAGTCTAGCAGATGAAGTCACATGCATTTGGAGTGTCTCAGCATCTTGTGTTTACAACCACTGTTTCCTAGCAACGCTCATGCCCTGTTTATGCTTCCCAAATACTGCTTCATCAAAACTGCCCCATCAGAATTACCCCATCAAAACTGCCCCATCATATTCCTCTATTATAAATCAGTACATGGTGTGTCTGTCCCCTCCCCCGGGCTCTGTAATCAGCTGAGATGCTCCAGCCACCTTCCCCCCTGTGTATAACAGAAGCTTTGGTAACCATGGCAACAAAACAAACACTAACAGTAGACTCTGATTAATGGCTAAAATTTCCTGAAATGACCTCTAAACAAATGGCCGTATTTTAAAAACTATACATCCTACAGCGAAGATCTTTATATTGTGAGAATCACAAGACCCAGACCTAGATTTTGTTGTATAGTATGTCTCTGAAATATTAAAAATGAAGGCACAGTCGCAGTTTAGAAATTGCCCTTCAAATTTGGAGGGGGCTAGAGTGTAGTTTCAATGAATGTCAATGGACGGCGTGAGTTGCAAACAAATGGTCATATTGTGAAAAATATCAGGACTATGGCTTAGCCGTGGACATGTTTAGTGGCAGCAGGGATAGCTGAACGTTTTGATATAAGATTTGTGTAGGTGGGCTTGAAAATGAGGGAGTGGCGGCAGTTTAGAAATCATGTTCTGATTTTCCAGCTTTTGTCATCTCCCACTCTAGTTTCCCCATTCATTCCTATGGGACCAATTTCGCCGCAAAAATGACGATATTTCGTGAACCATTCGGCGAAATGTTCCACAAAATAATAGCACACCATTCGGGAAAAATCCGCACGTTTCGGTATATTACTTGTCTATGTAGTGTAAAAACTGTGGGAGGAGTTAGGGTGGTAAATTTGGCTATAATAAGAATAAGAACTAGAAAAGGTACAATTTCTGGGGAAATTGTGAAAGTGTTCTTGCCTCTACAACTGGAGTGGGCGGAGTAACTGGGTGGGGTGGAGTGGCTTGAGTAACTGTGAAAAGTGTTAAAAAGCTTAATATTTTAAAAAGTATAAATAGTAGTAAAAAAGTTCCATCATTCGCTGAAAGAGCTGAACATTTTTTTCAAAAGTAATTTTTTTTTTCAAAAAATGAATTTTTTTTAATCAAAAATGATTTTTTTTTCTTCAAAAATGATTTTTTTTTTCAAAAGTAATTTTTTTTTTCAAAGGTAATTTTTTTTTTCAAAAATGAATTTTTTTATTTCAAAAATAATTTATTTTTCGAAATTATTATTTTTTTTAAAGTAATTTTTTTTTCAAAAATAATTTTTTTTTTCAAAAATATTTTTTTTTCAAATATATTTTTTTTTCAAAAATAATTTTTTTTAAAAAAATTTTTTTTTTCAAAAATATTTTTTTTTTTCAAAAATTTTTTTTTTTTTTTCAAAAATATATTTTTTTTCAAAAATGATTTTTTTTTTTCAAAAATTATTTTTTTACTTTTTTAAAATTTTTTTTTTTTTTTTTCAAAAATATTTTTTTTTTTACTTGGGGCGGTCATAATGTTTTGGCTGATCATGGGGTGGTCATAATGTTTTGGCTGATCATGGGGTTGTCAGCTTTTGTCACTTCCCACTCTAGTTTTGAACATTTCGCCATTCATTCCTATGGGACCAATTTCGCCGTAAAAACGTAATTTCGTGGACCATTCGGCAAAACATTCCACAAAGTAATAACACACCAATCGGGAACAATCCGCTCGTTTCGGTATATTATTTGTCTCTGTAGTGTGAAAACTGTGGGAGGAGTCTACAAGCATTATCAAGTCTAGCAGATGAAGTCACATGCATTTGGAGTGTCTCAGCATCTTGTGTTTACAACCACTGTTTCCTAGCAACGCTCATGCCCTGTTTATGCTTCCCAAATACTACTTCATCAAAACTGCCCCATCAGAATTACCCCATCAAAACTGCCCCATCATATTCCTCTATTATAAATCAGTACATGGTGTGTCTGTCCCCTCCCCCGGGCTCTGTAATCAGCTGAGATGCTCCAGCCACCTTCCCCCCTGTGTATAACAGAAGCTTTGGTAACCATGGCAACAAAACAAACACTAACAGTGCACTCTGATTAATGGCTAAAATTTCCTGAAATGACCTCTAAACAAATGGCCGTATTTTAAAAACTATACATCCTACAGCAAAGATCTTTATATTGTGAGAATCACAAGACCCAGACCTAGATTTTGATGTATAGTATGTCTCTGAAATATTAAAAATGAAGGCACAGTCGCAGTTTAGAAATTGCCCTTCAAATTTGGAGGGGGCTAGAGTGTAGTTTCAATGAATGTCAATGGACGGCGTGAGTTGCAAACAAATGGTCATATTGTGAAAACTATCAGGACTATGGCTTAGCCGTGGACATGTTTAGTGGCAGCAGGGATAGCTGAACGTTTTGATATAAGATTTGTGTAGGTGGGCTTGAAAATGAGGGAGTGGCGGCAGTTTAGAAATCATGTTCTGATTTTCCAGCTTTTGTCATCTCCCACTCTAGTTTCCCCATTCATTCCTATGGGACCAATTTCGCCGCAAAAATGACGATATTTCGTGAACCATTCGGCGAAATGTTCCACAAAATAATAGCACACCATTCGGGAAAAATCCGCACGTTTCGGTATATTACTTGTCTATGTAGTGTAAAAACTGTGGGAGGAGTTAGGGTGGTAAATTTGGCTATAATAAGAATAAGAATAATAATATATATGTGAGATAACAGTAAGTGGTCTTGCTATGCAAGAACACTTAATAACTAGAAAAGGTACAATTTCTGGTGAAATTGTGAAAGTGTTCTTGCCTCTACAACTGGAGCAGGTGGAGTAACTGGATGGAGTGGCTTGAGTAACTGTTGTGTGGTTGGAGTGTCTGGAGCTCCTGTGAAAAGCGTTAAAAAGCTTAATATTTTAAAAAGTATAAATAGTAGTAAAAAAGTTGAAGTCTCATCATTAGATGAAAGAGCACAAACATTTTTTTCAAAAATTATGATTTTTTTTTTCAAAAATGATTTTTTTTGCAAAAAAATTTTTTTTCAAAAATGTATTTTTTTTTTCAAAAATATATATTTTTTTTCAAAAATATATTTTTTTTTCAAAAACATATTTTTTTTTTCAAAAATGAATTTTTTTTTTCAAAAAATTTTTTTTTTCAAAAATGAATTTTTTTTTTCAAAAATAATTTTTTTTTTTTCAAAAATTTTTTTTTTCAAAAATGAATTTATTTTTTTTACATGGGGCAGTCATAATGTTTTGGCTGATCATGGGGTGGTCATAATGTTTTGGCTGATCATGGGGTTGTCAGCTTTTGTCACCTCTCACTCTAGTTTTGAACATTTCGCCATTCATTCCTATGGGACCAATTTCGCCGCAAAAACGTCATTTCGTGGACCATTCGGCGAAACATTCCACAAAGTAATAGCACACCAATCGGGAACAATCTGCTCGTTTCGGTATATTACTTGTCTCTGTAGTGTAAAAACTGTGGGAGGAGTCTACAAGCATTATCAAGTCTAGCAGATGAAGTCACATGCATTTGGGGTGTCTCAGCATCTTGTGTTTACAACCACTGTTTCCTAGCAACGCTCATGCCCTGTTTATGCTTCCCAAATACTGCTTCATCAAAACTGCCCCATCAGAATTACCCCATCAAAACTGCCCCATCATATTCCTCTATTATAAATCAGTACATGGTGTGTCTGTCCCCTCCCCCGGGCTCTGTAATCAGAGCTGACATGCTCCAGCCACCTTCCCCCCTGTGTATAACAGAAGCTTTGGTAACCATGGCAACAAAACAAACACAGTACATGATTAATGGCTAAAATTTCCTGAAATGACCTCTAAACAAATGGCCGTATTTTAAAAACTATACATCCTACAGCGAAGATCTTTATATTGTGAGAATCACAAGACCCAGACCTAGATTTTGATATATAGTATGTCTCTGAAATATTAAAATTGAAGGCACGGTCGCAGTTTAGAAATTGCCCTTCAAATTTGAAGGGGCTAGAGTGTAGTTTCAATGAATGTCAATGGACGGTGTGAGTTGCAAACAAATGGTCATATTGTGAAAACTATCAGGACTATGGCTTAGCCGTGGACATGTTTAGTGGCAGCAGGGATAGCTGAACGTTTTGATATAAGATTCGTGTAGGTGGGCTTGAAAATGAGGGAGTGGCGGCAGTTTAGAAATCATGTTCTGATTTTCCAGCTTTTGTCATCTCCCACTCTAGCTTCCCCATTCATTCCTATGGGACCAATTTCGCCGCAAAAATGACGATATTTCGTGAACCATTCGGCGAAACGTTCCACAAAGTAATAGCACACCATTCGGGAACAATCCGCACGTTTCGGTATATTACTTGTCTCTGTAGTGTAGAAACTGTGGGAGGAGTTAGGGTGGTAAATTTGGCTATAATAATAAGAATAATAATAATATATATGTGAGATAACAGTAAGTGGTCTTGCTATGCAAGAACACTTAATAATATATATGTGAGATAACAGTAAGTGGTCTTGCTATGCAAGAACACTTAATAATATATATGTGAGATAACAGTAAGTGGTCTTGCTATGCAAGAACACTTAACTAGAAAAGGTACAATTTCTGGGGAAATTGTGAAAGTGTTCTTGCCTCTACAACTGGAGTGGGCGGAGTAACTGGGTGGGGTGGAGTGGCTTGAGTAACTGTGAAAAGTGTTAAAAAGCTTAATATTTTAAAAAGTATAAATAGTAGTAAAAAAGTTCCATCATTCGCTGAAAGAGCTGAACATTTTTTTCAAAAGTAATTTTTTTTTTCAAAAAATGAATTTTTTTTAATCAAAAATGATTTTTTTTTCTTCAAAAATGATTTTTTTTTTCAAAAGTAATTTTTTTTTTCAAAAATGAATTTTTTTATTTCAAAAATAATTTTTTTTTCAAAATTATTATTTTTTTTAAAGTAATTTTTTTTTCAAAAATAATTTTTTTTTTCAAAAATATTTTTTTTTCAAATATATTTTTTTTTCAAAAATAATTTTTTTTAAAAAAAATTTTTTTTTCAAAAATATTTTTTTTTTCAAAAATAATTTTTTTTTTTTCAAAAATATTTTTTTTTTCAAAAATTATTTTTTTACTTTTTAAAAAAATTTTTTTTTTTTTTCAAAAATATTTTTTTTTTTACTTGGGGTGGTCATAATGTTTTGGCTGATCATGGGGTGGTCATAATGTTTTGGCTGATCATGGGGTGGTCATAATGTTTTGGCTGATCATGGGGTTGTCAGCTTTTGTCACTTCCCACTCTAGTTTTGAACATTTCGCCATTCATTCCTATGGGACCAATTTCGCCGTAAAAACGTCATTTCGTGGACCATTCGGCAAAACATTCCACAAGGTAATAACACACCAATCGGGAACAATCCGCTCGTTTCGGTATATTATTTGTCTCTGTAGTGTGAAAACTGTGGGAGGAGTCTACAAGCATTATCAAGTCTAGCAGATGAAGTCACATGCATTTGGAGTGTCTCAGCATCTTGTGTTTACAACCACTGTTTCCTAGCAACGCTCATGCCCTGTTTATGCTTCCCAAATACTACTTCATCAAAACTGCCCCATCAGAATTACCCCATCAAAACTGCCCCATCATATTCCTCTATTATAAATCAGTACATGGTGTGTCTGTCCCCTCCCCCGGGCTCTGTAATCAGCTGAGATGCTCCAGCCACCTTCCCCCCTGTGTATAACAGAAGCTTTGGTAACCATGGCAACAAAACAAACACTAACAGTGCACTCTGATTAATGGCTAAAATTTCCTGAAATGACCTCTAAACAAATGGCCGTATTTTAAAAACTATACATCCTACAGCGAAGATCTTTATATTGTGAGAATCACAAGACCCAGACCTAGATTTTGATGTATAGTATGTCTCTGAAATATTAAAAATGAAGGCACAGTCACAGTTTAGAAATTGCCCTTCAAATTTGGAGGGGGCTAGAGTGTAGTTTCAATGAATGTCAATGGACGGCGTGAGTTGCAAACAAATGGTCATATTGTGAAAACTATCAGGACTATGGCTTAGCCGTGGACATGTTTAGTGGCAGCAAGGATAGCTGAACGTTTTGATATAAGATTTGTGTAGGTGGGCTTGAAAATGAGGGAGTGGCGGCAGTTTAGAAATCATGTTCTGATTTTCCAGCTTTTGTCATCTCCCACTCTAGTTTCCCCATTCATTCCTATGGGACCAATTTCGCCGCAAAAATGACGATATTTTGTGAACCATTCGGCGAAACATTCCACAAAATAATAGCACACCATTCGGGAAAAATCCGCACGTTTCGGTATATTACTTGTCTATGTAGTGTAAAAACTGTGGGAGGAGTTAGGGTGGTAAATTTGGCTATAATAAGAATAATAATATATATGTGAGGTAACAGTAAGTGGTCTTGCTATGCAAGAACACTTAATAATATATATGTGAGATAACAGTAAGTGGTCTTGCTATGCAAGAACACTTAATTATTGTTTACAATTTTTAATAGGAGCCCAGTTGAGGGGCTTTGGTGAAAGATCAGCAGGGGGAATCTGAGCTGCACAGGGTGGTTAGGGTATGCTCAGGCACACCCCGACACACCCCCTGCACATGCCTATGATAGAGCAGTTATGCACAGACTGGTATGAAAAAGGTTTGAGTATCATTAAAGCCCAACGTCAAGAGATGTAAAAATCGCTCTTGAGTATTTATTTCGCCCTTAACCTCCCTATACACATACCCATCTCAATCCAGCGCTGTGGCTGTCTGATCTGTTGTTCCTCTCTCTTTTTGCAAGACACAGAGGCAGCAGCAGAAACCATTGGCTGCCAATCAAATCCTGTGAGGAGGGAATTGGGGGTCGAGCCAGGCTATGTGTGTCTATGGACGCTCACAGCTTGGCTCAGAAGCACGCCCACAAGAGTGCCGCCATAGAAACTGGTTTTGCTGTGGGGGCAGACACAGAAGAGGAGGTGCCAAGATCCCTGGGGGGGGGGGGGCAGAAGAGGAGGTTTGGGGCCGGGGCCACTCTGTGCAATATCAAAGTGGGGAGAGCAACGAGGGTGGGACTTTACATGATTTCACATACAGTCCCTAAAGCCTCCCCTTATTATTTACTGTGCAATATCAGTATACAGTTGTGCTCATAAGTTGTCAAAGCAAACAGTAATGGAGACAGAGGGCAGCCTTGTCTGGTCACTCTGGATAATGGAAAGAAATGGTGACATAGGGGGGTTATTTACTAAAGGCAAATCCACTTTGCACTACAAGTGCACTTGGAAGTGCAGTCGCTGTAAATCTGAGGGGAAGATCTGAAATGAGGGGAAGCTCTGCTGATTTGATCATCCAATCATATACAAGCTAAAATGCTGTTTTTTATTTTCCTTGCATGTCCCCCTCGGATCTACAGCGACTGAACTTCCAAGTGCACTTGTAGTGCAAAGTGGATTTGCCTTTCGTAAATAACCCCCATAGTGTTATTAATTCTCAACCTTGCCTTTGGATCTTTATACAGTAGTTTCAACCAAGATAAGAATCCTGGGCCTATACTGAAAGCAGTGAGTACCATCCACAAATATCCCCATTCCACCATATCAAAAGCCTTCTTGGCATCCAGAGACAATATGGCACCAGTTTCCTCCATTATCCATAGGTAGCTGCATATTTTAAAAAAGTCTGGGAATATTTGTTGATGCTGATCTCGTGGGAATAAACCCTGTTTGAGCCTTATGAATCAAAGTGTTGATATATCTAGATAACCTATTTGCAAGTGCCCTAGCTAAGGTCTTAACATCTGAAGTAAGGAGAGAGGTAGGGCGGTATGATTCTGGTTTTAGTGGATCTTTACCTGGTTTCAAAATTACTATTATTATTGATTCCGTCATTGATTTAGGGAGTTCCTGTGTAATATATGCTTCATTTAATACTTCAAGAAGTTCTGGGAGTAGAATCGGATTTTTTATATATCTCGGCAGGCGTCCATTCCTGGGGCCTTATTATTTTGAATTTGCGCCACTGCTTCTTCCATCTCTACTAGGGTTATGGGATTATCCAGGAATTCTCTTTCTTTTAATGTCAAGGTATACAGACAGTCCCCCAGTCACGGACATCCGACTTGCGAACGACTCCTACTTACGAACGGGAGGCGGCTGCCGTTCTGTTCGCATTGGAAAACATCGGAAAACAACGTCTGCACATGCGCGGCTACTTGACAGAACATCGGAAAACGACGTCTCTGCCGCTCTGTGCATGCGCTCCCGACTTACGAACATTTTCGACATAAGAACAAACCTGCAGTTCCTAGCCCGTTCGTAACTCGGGGACTGCCTGTACCTAGTTTATCTACAAATTGTTTACTTTCTTGCATTTGGAATCCCAGATTCATAAAGCAGGGTAAAAAATCTCAAAAATGTATTCTGAATACTATTTGTGTCATATACCACTGCACCATTTATATTTTTAATAGCGGCTATGCCTGACGGGCCATCTTGATTACATGCTATCATAGCCAACATATGTCCTACCTGCTCCCCCATTTCATAATGCTTTTGACTCTGAAGAAATCTACTGTTCTCCGCTTTTACTAAGGATACATTTCTATATATCTTCTAAGCTTCCTGCCAGGCAAAACGCCTATTTTCCATAGAGTCTAATATAAACTCCTGTTCCACTTGATTGACTCTTTGCATTACTTCTTTCTCTCATTGCCTCACTGCTAGGTGGCACTGATTGGCACTACTGGTGGGCATTGATAGCTGACACTTGTGGGCATTGATAGGTGGCACCTGTGGGCATTGATAGGTGGCACTTGTGGGCATTGATAGGTGGCACTGTGGGCGCTGTTAGGTGGCACTTGTGGGCACTGTTAGATGGCACTGTGGGCAATGTTAGGTGGCACTGTGAGCACTGTTAGGTGGCACAGATGAGGCAGATGTGCCTCTTCCACTTCAGGACCGATGTCCCTCGCATCTGAGCCGGTGATCGTTTCTTTTTTCTACTCAGTGAGTAGAAAAAAAAAACGATTACTGATCTTTTGTTTACATCATGTGATCAGCTGTCATTGGCTGACAGCTGATCACATGGTAAGGGGCCGGGACCGGCCCCTTACTCGGATCGGTAATCACCCGAGTCTCAGTGACTCGGTGATCACAGCGCGCTCGGCGCACGCCCTGTAGGGCGCGTGCACAGGAGAGGCTGTCATGTGACGGCCTCCCGGGAATTCAGGTCCGCGCTGTGGCCGTCATTCGGCCATAGCGCGGATGTCAAGTGGTGAATTATCAGGCCTCGTAAGTAGGCTTTCTTAGTGTCCCAAACTACTACCATGGAGGTTGAGTTCTTATTATTTCTAAAGAATCCTAACAACAGTAATTCTATTTGATTCTCATCTCAGTTAACATTTTGATTTCTGATGTTAACCCCTTCCCAGCCAGTGTCATTAGTACAGTGGCAGTGCATATTTATTAGCACTGATCACTGTATTAGTGTCACTGGTCCCCAAAAAGTGTCAAAAATGTCAGTTAGTGTCCAATTTGTCCACTGCAATATCGCAGTCCCGCTATAAGTCGCTGATCGCCGCCATTACTTGTAAAAAAATAAACAAATAAAAATTCCATAAATATATCCTATAGTTTGTAGACGCTATAACTTTTGCACAAACCGATCAATATACGCTTATTGGGATTTTCTTTACCAAAAATATGTAGCAGAATACATAGTGGTCTAAATTGATGAAGAAATTAAATTTTTTATTGAATATGTTTTATAGCAGAAAATAAAAAAGTATTTATTTTTTTCAAAATTGTCGGTCTTTGTTTATAGCGAAAAAAAAACAAAAAAAAACTCAGAGGTGATCACATTCCACAAAAAGAAAACTCTATTTGTGGTAAAAAAAAGGACATAAATGTTATTTGGGTACAGCGGTGCACGACTGCGCAATAAAGTAACGCAGGGCCTATGTCAAAAAATGGCCTGGTCATGAAAGGGGGTAAATCTTCCGGAGGTCAAGTGGTTAATATGCAACTAAATAATATAAATAGATAGACACATAACTGTCATTTTTTACTAGGAATGAGCTTGCATTTGTTTGGAACGGGGTTTAAATCCAAACATTGAAGCCAGCTGTCATTGTTGGTCTGGTGAGCTGCGGTCGGGGGGATTCCTCATCCTGCATTTGACATTCCAAATGGACAGGAATGCTTGGGGCGTGATTGAAATAATATGGTCACATAGCAATTTTTTTTCCACAGTGATTCGAAAATCATAATGTTTTTTTACAGCTCAATGGCAAAATTGCTGGCAGCAATCACATTTAAAGAGGAACTGCAGTCTGCTCACATAATTTGTAATAAAAACATCTTTGCCATTCTGAAGCTTCCCTCCAACCACTTTGCATATTATTTTATATATACTGTGATTCTGTACTTGCCAAATATGCTGCAGAAATCTCCCTCCACTAAGTCTGGCTGCAGCCATTTTAACTGTGGGCAGCTGAAGCTGCTGCCTGTTTACTTCCTGGATTTACACAGACACACAGAGGCACACCTCCAGCTCTGCAGCCCTGCAGCTTTCATTGGTCCTTTTATGACTCATCCCCCTCCTTTGCTGGCACACTCTCACCAGAGTGAGTGAGAGAGAGCTGTGCATGATGTCATAAGCCTAGGCTAATGACCAGACAAGAAACAGGAAGTGGGCTGTATAAGGTATTTACTGGCAGAAAAAATTTTTACTATCCAAAGTCAAAACAACAAGGGCAGAAGATTTAATAGATGGAAAGATGAAAAAAATTACTGAAGGCAGAAAAAAAACCCACCACCTGCGAGTCCAGGAGCATCAAAAAAAGAAACACTTGGCGCATGTTAACGTGTGTTAACACATGTTGATGCAAGGCCCATATAGCGATTGAGCATTAATTAATTTCAATGGCCAGAATAAATTATTATTCTGGCCAATAAATGAATTAATGCCCAAGCGATTGACACTCTTAACCACTAAAGGACTGAGCCTCTTTCTGAGATTTGTTGTTTACAATTTACAAACAGTTTTTTTTGCTAGACAATTACTTAGAACGCCCAAACATTATATATATTTTTTTCTAACACCCTAGAGAATAAAATGGCGGTCATTGCAGTACTTTCTGTCACACCGTATTTGCGCAGTGGTCTTACAAGCACACTTTTTTTGGAAAAAGTACATTTTTTTGAATTAAAAAACAAGACAACAGTAAAGCTAGCCCAATGGTTTTTTTATATTGTGAAAGATAATGTTATGCCGAGTAAATTGATACCCAACATGTCACGCTTCAAAATTGTGCCTGCTCGTGGAATGGTGACAAACTTTTACCCTTAAAAATCTCCATAGGCGACGTTTAAAAACTTCTACAGGTTGCATGTTTTGAGTTACAGAGGAGGTCTAGGGCTAGAATTATTGCTCTCGCTCTACCGATCATGGTGATACCTCACATGTGTGGTTTGAACACCTTTTTTCATATGCGGGGCGCTGCTCACGTATGCATTCGCTTCTGCATGCAAGCTCGGCGGGACGGGGCGCGTTTAAAAAATTTTTTTTCTTATTTATTTTACCTTTTATTTTTTATTTTTACACTTCTTTAAAAAAATTGAGTCACATTTATTCCTATTACAAGGAATGTAAACATCCTTTGTAATAGAAAAAACCATGACAGGACCTCTTAAATCTCAGATCTGGGGTCAAAAAGACCTCAGATCTCATATTTACACATAGGCCCCTCTCACACTGGGGCGCGGGTGGCGTCGGCGGTAAAGCGCCGCTATTTTTAGCGGTGCTTTACTGTCGTATTTGCGGGGGTATTCGGCCACTAGTGGGGGTTAAAAGCGCCCCGCTAGTGTCCGAATACCCCCGCTAATACGACGGTAAAGGGTTAAAACCACCTGCAAAGCGCTGCTGCAGCAGTGCTATGCTGGCGATATAGCCGCGCTGCCCATTGATTTCAGTGGGCAGGAGCGGTGAAGGAGTGGTATACACACCGCTCCTTCACCGATCCAAAGATGCTGCTGGCAGGACTTTTTTTACTGTCCTGCCAGCGCACCGCTCCAGTGTGAAAGCCCTCGGAGCTTTCACACTGCAGAGACAGGAGCGACTCTTTCAGGGTGCTTTGCAGGCGATATTTTTAGTGCTGTAGCGCCTGCAAAGCGCCCCAGTGTGAAAGGGGTCTTAAATGCAATAAAAAAAAAAAATTTGTAATTTGAAAAAAAAAAATTTAAAATGGCCCTTTAAGAGCAATGGGCAAAAGTGATGTTTTGACGTCGCTTTCGCCCTGCAATAGTATAGAGATGGGTGGGGGCCATCTTCCCCTCACTTGTCCCCTTCCCAGCAAGGAAGAGGATCCGAACACCTCCGCCGCTGCCGAAGGCTCCGGTAAGCGGCAGAGGGCACCAGAGCATGGCGGGAGGGGGGACCCCTCTCCTGCCGCCGATAAAAGTGATCAGAGACCACTGATATAGGAAACCGGACCACCAGCCGAAGAAGGGGATACCAGAGTTATGGGAGCTAGCTGCTGCCATAACAACGATATTCATCTTCAAAGTTATGACGTATATCGGTGTGTGGCGATCCGGAAGTCGTTAAACACATCTATACACAATAAATTCATTTACAAGCATCAAGTCCTTTTTTTCTGCCAAAATGCTGCTGCCAGAGGGAAAGGCATCTAGGAGAGAAGACCAAACATCCTGTGTCCATGAGGCCTAAATGTTGCAGAAGTCACTATGCGTAGCTACAAATCTTTAGACCCCTTTCACACTGAGGCATTTTTCAGGCATTTTAGCGCTAGAAATAGTGCCTGTAAAGCGCCTGAAAACTGCCTCCCATGCCACCCGATTGTGAAAACCCGAGTGCTTTCACACCTGGGCGGCGCGATTGCGGGACTTTAGAAGAGGTCCTGCAAGCAGCATCTTTGGGGCGGTTTGGTAGCGCTGTATACACTACAGCGCTCTCAAAATGCCCCTGCCCATTGCAATGAATCTCTTCGGAAGAGCCGCAACATAGGCGTTTTTAACCCCCTTTTTGGGGTTAAAAGCACCCCGCTAGCGCTGTCGCACTTTGAATGACAATTGCGTGGTCATGCTACACTGTAACCATGTGAAATTTTTATCATTTTCTTCACACAAATAGAGCTTTCTTTTAGTGATATTTAATCACTGCTGGAATTTCTATTTAAAAAAAAAAAAAAGACCGAAAATTTTGAAAGAAAACGTTTTTGTTTAGTTTCTGTCAGTAAATTTAGTAAATAAGTAATTTTTCTCCTTCACTGATGTGCGCTGATGAGGCGGCACTGATAGGCTGCACTGATGAGGCGACACTTATGGGCACTGATTAGGTGGCACTGATGAGAAGGCACTAATATTCTGTACTATCTGCACTTATGGGCACTGATAGGTGGAACTGATATGTGGCACTGATGAGAACTGATGGGTGGCAATGGTGGGCACTGATAGGTGGAACTGGTGGGCACTGATAGGTGGCACTGATGGCACTGATGGCCAGCACTGGTGGCACTGATAGGCGGCATGGATAGGCAGCACAAATGGGAACTGATGGGCGGCTCTAATGGGTACTGATGGGCATTGTTTGGATGCACTGATGGATGGAACTAATGAGCATTGATGGGCAGCACTGATGAGCCCTGAAATCCAGCACTGACTGACATCACTATTGGGCACTGATTGGTGGCTTTGGTGGGCACTGATTGTTGGCACTGGTGGGCACTGATTGCTATCACTTCTGGCGCTCTAATGTAATCAGGGCACTGATCATCAGTGCCCTGATTATACATCTCCTACTGTCCCCTGCAAAGAGATGCCGCTGATTGGCTCTCCTCGCCACACACTCTGTCAGTGTGAGGCGAGGAGCACCGATTACCGCCACTTCCTTGTTTACATGTGACCGGCAGTGATTGGACACAGCCGATCGCATGATTAAAGAGCCACGTTAGCGGGTCTTTACAGAGATCGGGGTCGTGCCGTGAGTTCTGGGTGGACGTCAAAAAATTTTAAAAGGGCAATGTTTAGACTTTCGTCTAAACTGCCACGACTCTGAATTTGCGATTCACGTATAAATTGATTTTTAGAGGCATTTTACAAGCAGTGAGGAGGCGCTATGATGCCTCCTCATCCTCTTTTTTTTTTTTTTTACCCCGCAAATGCTTGAAAGTAAGAAATAGCTGCTTTATTCAGGGATTTTACAAGCTTTTTTCCTCTTATAATATGTTTATTGAAAATTTTGTCAAGACAAAAGAAAAAAATTGATAACAGGTATAATCATATAAAAGGAAACAGTAAGGGGCCGTCAAACTCTACCCTCATCAGGTGGACCAACCAGGACCAGTCTTGCTATATTGGGTCAATGTAATTGTCCTCATGGGGTTGAATTACTAAAAATAGAGAGTGCAAAATCTGGTGCAGCTGTGCATGGTAGCCAATCAGCTTCTAATGCCCCGTACACACCAGCGGAAATTCCGCCAGCAAAAATCCGATGAGAGCTTTTGGTCAGAAATTGCGACCGTGTGTATGCTCCATAGGACTTTTGCTGGCAGAATTCCAGCCAGCAAAAGATTGAGAGCAGGTTCTCTATTTTTCGGTCGGAAAAAGTTCCTATCCGAAAATGCGTTCGTCTGTATGCAATTTGGACGCGCAAAAAATCACGCATGCTCGGAAACAATTCAACGCATGCTCGGAAGCATTAAACTTTATTTTCTCGGCTCGTCGTGGTGTTGTACGTCACCGCATTCTTGACAGTCAAAAGTTCAGAGAACTTTTATGTGATCGTGTGTATGCGAGGCAAGCTTGAGAGGAATTCCATCGGAAAAACCATCCAAGATTTTTCCGACGGAATTTCGTGTGTATGGGGTATAATTTCAGCTTGTTTAATTAAGCTTTAACCATAAAAACTAGAAGCTGATTGGTTTCTATGTAGAGCTGCACCAGATTTTGCACTCTCCAGTTTTAGTAAATCAACTCCAAAGAGTCAAGAAGCGAACCATATCAGACATCTATACAAGCTCCTTAAAATAAAACGACATCCTTCCTTTTAATTTGACTGAAGTTCTGGCAGCAAGGTTTATGCATGGATGAAATTGATAAATGAAAGAATAAAAGTATGCATGTCAGGTTTTCCTTATTCATTCCTTCCTGAATAAACCACTTCAACAGAGCAAATGCTGTTGAAAGATACCATTAATAACAAATTCCCTGTATTTATTTAAGAAATCGTAAATCTATACCCAAGTTAAGGATATGATTTTAACAGATATGATCTAGGAAGGTAACAGGCTAAAATAACTTTGAGGAACAGAGAATTCCAGCGAAGGTCATATGCATGCAAATAGATACTACAGTGCTATGGAGATAACAATGTCTGTCTGGTGTCACCTTGGGCAGTGTTATGCAAGGGTTTTATTATCCCTTTACTTATAAAATGGCTTTAACTCTCTAGATGTCCAAACCCTTAAAAAAATGGCTATTTGAGCTTAACTTTCAAGGTCTTTTTGATCATTTTTTTAAGTTTAGACATTACTAAATATTTATGTGTACTAATTGCAAATGAACGTTTAATACAGGGTAGACCAGTGACACTGGCTATCTCAACTGATTTCCTAAACAGAAAATACAGCACACTGGGGTTGATTTACTAAAGGATTGATTATTGATATTTAAGAGGTCCTGTCATGCTTTTTGCTATTGCAAGGGATGTTTACATTCCTTGTAATAGGAATAAAAGTGACACCATTTTTTTTAAAAGAACAGTGTAAAAAATAAAAGATAAAAGGTAAAATTAATAAGAAAAAAAAAAAATTTTAAACGCACCCCATCCCGCCGAGCTCGCGTGCAGAAGCGAATGCATACGTGAGTAGCACTCGCATATGAAAACGGTGTTTAAACCACACATGTGAGGTATCACCGCGATTGGTAGAGAGAGAGCAATAATTCTAGCCCTGGACCTACACTGTTATTTTAAAGCATAGAACCTGTAGAATTTTTTAAAACCTCGCCTATGGAAATTTTTAAGGGTAAAAGTTTGTCGCCATTCCACGAGCAGGCATAATTTTGAAGCATGACATGATGGGTATCGATTTACTTGGCGTAACATTATCTTTCACAATAAAAAAAAAAATTGGGCTAACTTTACTGCTGTCTTATTTTTTAATTCAAAAAATTTATTTTTTCCAAAAAAGTGCGCTTATAAGACTGCTGCGCAAATACGGTGTGACAGAAATGATTGCAATGACCGCCATTTTATTCTCTAGGGTGTTAGAGAAAAAATGTATAATGTTTGGGGGTTCTAAGTAATTTTCTAGCAGAAAAAAACTGTTTTTAACCTAAACAACAAATCTCAAAAAGAGGCACAGTCTTTAAGTGGTTAAATAAAACCAGATGTTTCTGCTGGAATGACTGCAGAGTACAGCTTGGCAAGGATATTGGAGGAGAATGGAGGAGCACTATAATCAAAGTCTCCTGAAATTGTAATGGTGCTCTAGAGGGGTCATCAGAGCAATAGGTAGCAGCAGTGTCATCAGTACAGAGGCCTGACTTCTTCCAGATATGTTACCATAGCAACAGTCAGCATCAGTCTCACCACTACAGAGGCTGAACCTCTTCTTGGTGGGCCATCATAGCAACAGGGAGTGTCAATGGCACCATATACAGAAGTCTGGCCTCTTCTAGAGGGGTCACAATAGCAATAGACAGCATCAGTGGGACCATATAAAGCCCAAATTGTGCAGCCAGACCCCAGTGTATGACATGGTATGACTGGCATGGCAAGGGTTGGGAAAAGTGTTTGAAAGGGCTGAAAATCAATTGATTGGATAATTTACATCGATTTTCCAGCATGTGATACACTATATTACCAAAAGTATTAGGTCACCAGCCTTTACACAATTGAATTTTAATGACATCCCAGTCTTCGTCCGTAGGGTTCAGTATTGAGTTGGCCCACCCTTTGCAGCTCTAACAGCTTCAATACTTCTGGGAAGGTTGTCCACAAGGTTTAGGAGTGTGTTTATGGGAAGGTTTGACCATTCTTCCAGAAGCGCATTTGTAAGGTCAGGCACTGATGTGGATGAGAGGGCCTGGCTCGAACTCTGCGCAGGCCAGTCAAGTTCCTGCACCCCAAACTTGGTCATCCATGTCCAGACTTCCCAACCTGCAAAAACTAATTTCAGGTAGGTGGAAAGCTCATTTCAGGGAGGTGCCCCCCCTGTGGCAAAATGTGGGCATGGCTTAAATTGCGCTACATATTGGGTGTGGCTTAAAGGGGGTGTGGTTTAATAGTCTGAGATGACTTACATAGTGCAGAATGTAGTAATGTTAAATAGGGGATTGTACGGTAGTGAGTAGTATGTGTAGGAGAGGAGTGTGGAGTGTATGGAGGTGGGTAGTATGTGCAGGAGATGAGTGCAGAGTGTATGTAAGTGGGTATAATGTGCAGGTGAGGAGTGTGGAGTGTACAGCGGTGAGTAGTATGTGCAGGATGGTGTCAGTGGGGCAGTGGAAAGTGTCAGTAGTTCTTTATTTTTTTTATTCTTTTTTTACAATTTTATTTTTTTGTATTTTTTTTAAAAAATTTCAAAATGCTTTATAGGGGTCAGTGGATGGTGTCATTGGGGCAGTGTACAGTGTCAGAATTTATTTTATTTTTATTAATTTTTTTACAATTTTATTTTTTTAATTATTTTTTACAAATGTATTTTTTGGGGGTGGGGGGTAGCGGACGGTGTCAGTACAGCAGTTGATGGTATCAGTAGTGTCTTATTTTTTTACAATTTAATTTGTTTTAACATTTTTTCACAGTGCTTTATGATGGGGGGGGGGGGGTTGGGGCAGTGTTGGTAGGGCAGGGTGGAGTGGTGTCAGGAATTTTTCATTTTATATATTTTTTTACAATTGTATTTCTTATAATTTTTTTACAGTTTAATTATTTCATATTTATTGCATTTTTTTGTATCTGTTGGGAGGCTCTTTGGTGAGATATCAGGGGTCTAAACAGACCCCTGACATCTCCCATTTGAGACAGAGAAAGGGACTGAAGACACATATTCCCCAGTCCCTTTCAGCACTGAAGATGAATGGAGAGGAGACGGAGTCTCCTCTCCATTCATAAACTGAGCAGAGTAAACACAGGTTACTCTGCTCAGTTTTCACAGGACACAGGAGCGATCTCGCTCACTATGCCCCATTCAGAAAAGGAAGGGACCAGTAAATGACAGATCTACTAGTCCCGTCCTCCACTCTCCATCCTGACATCCCCCACAGCAGCCGGTGGGAGAGGAGAGGAGGGAGCCAGCTGCAGGGGAGGAGGGGGGGGTGGAGGACATGGAGCCGGAGGAGGAGGACATGGAGCCAGAGGAGGAGGACACGGGGGGCCGGAGAAGGACAGATACAGCCGGGAATGATCGGGAGGGACAGCTGTGAGCACCGATCTCTCTGTGTAATCGCGGGAGGGAGAGGAGGCGATGATGCTGTCAGCTGAAAAGCTATACAGGGAGATCTGTGCTCACAGCTGTCCTCTGCCACATCAATCATCCCCGGCTGTGAAGCTGGGGAGCATTCCATGTGCATTCCATGTGCGCAGGGTGGGGATGATACCCCACTGCCGTCCAGGATCGGCCCTGCGCCCGGGAGATTGCCCCGGCACTCGCGGGTGTGCGGGAGCCGCAGCCAAAATGCGGGAGACTTTGGAAGTTTGCATGTCTTTATGGACCTTGCTTTGTGCACTGGTCCAAATCATTTGGTGGAGGGGGATTATGGTGTGGGGTTGTTTTTTTAGGGGTTGGGCTTGGCCCCTTAATTCCAGCGAAGGGAACTCTTAAAGCATCAGCATACCAAGACATTTTGGACAATTTCATGCTCCCAACTTTGTGGGAACCATTTGGGGGTGGCCTCTTTCTGTTCCAACATGACTGCCGACCAGTGCACAAAGACATGGATGAGCAAGTTTGGGGTGGAGGAACTTGACCGGTCCTGACCTCAACCTGATAGAACACCTTTGGGATGAATTAGAGCAGAGACTGCGAGCCAGGTCTTCTCATCCACATCAGTGCTTGACCTTACAAATGTGCTTCTGGAAGAAAGGTCAAACCTTCTCATAGACACACTCCTAAACCTTGTGGACAGTCTTCTCAGAGGAGTTGAAGCTGTTATAGCTACAAAGTGTGAGCCAACTCAATACTGAACCCTACGGACTAAGACTGGGATGCCATTAAAGGTCATGTGTGTGTAAAGGCAGGTGTCCCAATACTTTTGGTAATATAGTGCATGTAATTTCCCTAATTTCACAACAGCTTTTGAGATAAGCGTGTGCAGATGAAAGGTTATTTTTCCAACTTGTTGGTTGGACGTCTATCTAAAAAGTACTTGTGGATTTAATAAAAATATGGATTTTAGAAAGTCTATAGAAACATGTTTTGTTATCAGTTCAGGGTAATTCAATTTTGTAAAAGAAGACAGAATAGGGGTGGCTGTTATGAGTCATATTGGAAGATGAATACTTAGCTGACTTGTACTTTGAACATGTAAAAACAATTGAAATGACTTGAAGAATGGGCAAGTTGTCAGACAGGCAGTGAAGCTAATGTGAGAGCATGTGCCAAGCTGTATATACATTTCTCACCCACATGCCAGGTGTGTCTGCAGACAGAATTCACTGACTCACTGCACAGAGAACTGCTGACAACCATAATTACCGCTGTCACAATCCACCGCGGCTTTCTTTTCAATACCTCAGGAGGTGCTTTTCACTCCTTTGTTACAAAGCCGGAATTCGAACATGATTTTTTTACTTTTTATGGTATTCTTAGACATGATAACAAACGTATGACATTTTCTGGTTTGATTATAAAATTCAGGTGAATTCCAAATGAGCTTGGCTTAAAGCTGAACTCGGGCCAAAAACAATTTTTTGGACATTTGTTTTTGCACTGTAAAATTAAGTTAGTACTGATTAAGTGTGTGCCATGTGTGGCTGCTGCTGCGTTTGGGAAAACTCTTATGCCGCGTACACACGATCGGACTTTCCAACAGGAAATGGATGTGAGCTTGTTGTCGGAAAGTCTGACCGTGTGTATGCTCCATCGAACATTTGCTGTTGATATTTCTGCATACAAATGTTTGAGAACAGCTTCTCAAATTTTCCACCAACAAAAACTTGTTGTCGGAAAGTCCGATCGTGTGTACACAAGTCCGTCGCACAAAAGTTCAAGCAGAAGGAGCCGCACTGGCTATTGAACTTCCTTTTTCTCGGCTCGTCGTACGTGTTGTACATCACCGCGTTCTCACGTTTGGAATTTCGGGCCAACATTTGTGTGACCGTGTGTATGCGAGACAAGTTTGAGCCAACATCCTTCAGAAAAAAATCACGGATTTGTTGTCGGAAAATCCGATCGTGTGTACGGGGCATTTCTTTCATTTAGCTTGTAGAGTACAGTAAGCGCTGAATGTCTGACACTGAGGCTATGTTTACATGTGCACCAGTCTCTACCACCCCTTTGAAAAGTGATGTTAGGTGGATCATTTTTCAGAAGGTGGTAGAGCAGCATCTTGCAGACATTCAGGAGGCAATAGTGGTACCTCTTCTTTTTTTTTTTTGGCTGGGTTATTTTTGCATAACAGGGATTTTGAATGGAATTACTGCACCGGAAGCCAAACATTTGGCTGGCAGTTGTGGCACAGTCCTATTGACTTCAGTGGGTGAGTTGGACAGGCGGTGAGCTTGTTTTTCATTTTGTGCAGCTGAAATCCAGAAATCATTTTGTGCAGCTGAAATCCAGAAATATACTGTCTCACCCTGTTCTGCACATGCTCAGTTGCTCTCTATTCTCAGGCACTGCCAAGGTTGTAGAGGCCGATTTGCTGACAGCCTTAAAGCGGAATTATACCCACCTATCCTTTACAACCAAGAAAGCTGCTTCTGTTTGAACTGTCATGAAGTACACTGAAATTTACCCAAGCTCTACCGCAGAGAAGGCCTCTTTCACATGGGCAAACAGGAGGCGGTAAAAAAAAAAGGCGCTTGAGCTCCTGATCGGCCAGATAAAACATAGCATACAGTTGAACGGGACTGAACACACGACAAACTTAAGGTGGAACTTTACCCATAACAACTTGATAAAAAAAAAGTTCTTTAGCAAGGAATATACATTCTACTCTAATAATGATACTACCAAAATGAGTGTGTGCTGTAAATTGCCTCCAGCAGTGTTTCTGTTTTGTTCTTGCTGGAGGCTGCCATTTTGTTGAAGCCCAAAGCCCCAGCTGTAAATCATGAAGCAGAACTAAACTCATCGATTTGACAGTTTAAAAAAAATAGGTTGATTTGATTGAATGTGTCCTCAACCAAACTATCAAACCATCAAATTGCTGGTGTCCTAACTGATCACATGTCCAGCACCATGGCAGTTGCATATCAAGAAACAGCCGGCACACGAATGCTTCTTCTTGATGCAGTTTATTCCAGCGTATGCAGCAGTAATAACATGACCGCATTTGTCATGTTATTACTGCTGCATATGCTGGAATAAACTCCATGTACGGTAATTACTGCTGCATATGCTGGAATAAACTGTATCAAGAAGAAGCATTCGTGTTCCGGCTGTTTCTTGATATGTGGAAGTGATGTGAACATTCCAGCCTGAGCACTGACACTCCGCTCTATATTTATTTCATCTTGCGGTAGAGCTTGGGTAAATTTCAGTGTACTTCATGACAGTTCAAACAGAAGCAGCTTTCTTGGTTGTAAAGGATAGGTGGGTATAATTCCGCTTTAAGGCTGTCAGCAAATCGGCCTCTACAAACTCGGCAGTGCCTAAAAATAGAGAGCAACTGAGCATGTGCAGAACAGGGTGAGACTGTGTATTACTGGATTTCAGGCTGGGTTCACACTAGAGCACGAAGCGGCTCACAGCAGGGGGTCCGGTGTGTCTACATTCACTGGTTCAGGTCTGATTTCAGCCCAAATTTTTGGCTAAATTCGAAACTGAAATGGACCAAAACACACACAGGACCCCTGTGCAATTCGCACCGAAGCCGCTCCGGAGGTGTGTGAATCGTCTCCATAGAAAGTCAGTCACAATCTCCTGATATCGGAATTGGATGTGGATTAACCCTCATCCAATTCGCAATAGTGTGAACTCAGCCTCAAACATGGGAATGTAGGCTGTACTAAAATAAAACTAATAGTAAACTAAATAAAGAAATAATTCCAAGCCAAACAAAATTAACTCATATATTTTATTTAAATATTTATTAATATTATATATATATATTTTTATTTTTTTATTTTTTTATTTTATTTTTTTGGTAATACAAATGGCCGCGGCACCTTTATTGGTATAAATAAATAAATAAATTAATCAAATTTTAAAACTTTAAAAATATCAATCAATATCTTGCTCAGTCATAGAACTCGAGTGAGTACACTAAATAAAAAACATTCAAAAGTCCCCCCTTGATCCAAGGGTGACAAACCACATAAAAGTGCTGCGACAGGGTGGGAGGGAGGGGAGCTCACCAAATCACTCTGGGTCACACTTCTGACAGGAGCCTCACTGCAGGGGTCTTATATAGCCCTTACTCACATGTACTACTTTCAAAAACACGTGTTTTTCCCGCCCAAAGTCACGTTGTTCCCGCCCGCAAAACCCGTGTCCTGTCATGTCTACATTAAAGGGACAGTAACATAAATTTCATTCAAATTTTTTTTTTTTTTTTTTAATTAATTTTATTCGCCACAATCCCATGTTGTGGGCATCTAATAAAATGCCCACTTTTTCAGTATAGGGACTTTTTTAATGTTTTACATAGCTATACCTGCAAAAGGGGTCAGCCTGAAGTGATCTAGCAGGACTTAATTTTCTGACTAATGTTCCACTTTAACACGGAATATTCAGTTGACAGGTGGCACCAACTGTCAAACTCTCCCATTCAAGTGAATGGCATTGTGTCCCAACCGCAAGCCAGGAGTTTCATTCAGATTTTGCAGTTTGTCAAATAAAAAAAATGTTTAGGAAGCAGCAGGATTGCTTCCTGAATGCCTGGAAGCCACTGATTAAGAGCTCTCTGAAAAGCTATCCATGTTGGAAGTTCTAGTGTGAACTTAGCCTTAATGCCCTTTGAGCCAGGGTTTATTCTTCCAGATATTTGGATTATGACTGGCTGCTGTTATAGTCTTTTCTTGGACAGGAGCGTGTAAAACCCCCCTGTCTAGTTCTTTGCGAGCAGCAGCGATGGAAATGAAGTCAGCACTCTCTGTAATGAGAGGTGGTCAGACACCAAGCCTGTCCCTCCCACCTATGCCATAACTTCATGGGCAGCTTATCAGTAGTGTATATAGGTTTTGTGCTGCCCTAGGCCTGACTAAACTTGTGTACCCCCTAATTCAAATATGACACACCCCTTCCTGTCAAGGCCACACCTCTTGCTGTTTAAGACCTGCCCTGAATTTTTCGAGTGGAGACACTAGTTCTGAGGGCCAGGGAGGGGGGGGGGGTTTAATGGATTCCCCTAATTTGCATAGATTTCCTCTCACTTCCTGTTTGGCTATGGAGCGGGAAGTGAAGGGAAATCTCTGCAATGGGACAGGGATGGTAAAAAATAAACTGACAGGGGTTATAACCCTCTCTTACTCTATCCTATAGTCCCACTTTAAGCACAAATTTCTGATAATTTTATGGAGAGGACTAAGAAGATATAACCATGCCAATAGTGCAGCAGAAAACATATAGCACAGCAAGGAACGTTTGTGGTCCAGGATGATAGGAAAGTCAAAATTAGAAGCGGCGCCTACCTCCCCCCCCCACAGTTGCGGAATACCGACCGCCTGCATAACGGAAGCAGTGAGGCCGCTTTATGGGGGCGCTAGACTAATTTGCCTCTCAGCCCAGTCCACCCCATAAGACTGGCACTATACTAACAGCGTAGTGCAAGGCGGCAGGGACTCTTTCCGTGCTGCCCCCCTGGAAAGTGCTGCCCTATGCCTGGGCCTTGTCGGCCTAGGCCAGGATACAGTGTTGCAGCTTATGCAAATGCTGACTTTGTCAATGCTCCTCCTCACAGAGACAAAAGAGTAAATAACACAAGTACTACAAGCAAGTACAACTAATACAAGTGTATTTTATTGAGGTACATTGAATATCCAAAGGATGTGAGATCAGCAGCTTTAATTATGCCTCCCCCTAAGGCCAGACATACCTCCAGTGTAATAGGGCGTACACACGGTCGGACTTTGTTCGGACATTCCGACAACAAAATCCTAGGATTTTTTCCGACGGATGTTGGCTCAAACTTGTTTTGTCTACACACGGTCGCACAAAGTTGTTGGAAAATCCGATCGTTCTAAACGCGGTGACGTAAAACACGTACGTCGGGACTATAAACGGGGCAGTGGCCAATAGCTTTCATCTCTTTATTTATTCTGAGCATGCGTGGCACTTTGTCCGTCGGATTTGTGTACACACGATCGGAATTTCTGACAACGGATTTTGTTGTCGGAAAATTTTATATCCTGCTCTCCAACTTTGTGTGTCGGAAAATCCGATGGAAAATGTCCGATGGAGCCTACACACAGTCGGAATTTCCGACAACACGCTCCAATCGGACATTTTCCATCGGAAAATCCGACCGTGTGTACGGGGCATAAGAGTGAAATTAATGACACAATGGGGGTTAATTACGAAAGGCAACTCCACTTTGCACTACAAGTGCAAACTACAATTGCAAAGTGCACTTGGAAGTGCAGTCGGTGTAAATCTGAGGGGTAGATCTGAAATGAGGGGAAGCTCTGCTGATTTTATCATCCAATCACGTACAAGCTAAAATGCTGTTTTTTTATTTTCCTTGCATGTCCCCCTCGGATCTACAGTGACTGCACTTCCAAGTGCACTTTCAGTGCAATTTCAAGTGCACTTTGCCTTTCGTAAATAAGCCGCAATGGCATTTTCAAATACCAATTTCCATGTAAGTAAGTAAGCAAGGCTAGGGACACACTTCTGTAACTCAGCAGTCATTGTCAGGGGTTAAGGAAGTGCCACCTCCTGAATGCCAGACTATTTTTTATTTAATTTTTTTGCTGAGAGGCGATTTACAATCAGACTTATGCACTGCAAACACGAGCCAAGTGGCCCCATTGACTTGTGAAAAGCCCCCTCTGACTGTATATGACGGCTATTTTGTTTTTATTGCCCAGTGTGAAAATGGCTATAGGGCTGGTTCACACCACAAAAATGCGATCCATATCCGTTCCGGAAGCGTTCCTGCATGCGCATTAACGTGTTTTTGGAGCGTTCTGGTGCATTTTTGATGCGTTCCAGTACAGTCCAGTGCAGGAAAAATGCAGCATGTTCTACTTTTTTTCTGGAACTGGAAAGCCCTGGAACTGACCGCAGTGGTGTGAACTGTGCCAGTGGAAACCATATAACCTACTTTCCATGCGTTTTTCATGCAGAAAAAAATGCACTGGACTGCATGTGGTGTAAACTGGCCCTTAGAGAAAAATTTTCTGTATGTTATTGTGGTGGATTGGGGAAGAGTAGTTTCTGAAAAACTTTTAGGATATCCTGGAGTTCAGCATTTTTGTAACCACAAAACAATTATTACACAGTCATACGTATTTATGTCAGTTAATATTTTCTTGTGAGAAAGGAATAGGTGCCCTCTCTACTAATGAAGTATCAAAGTGTACCGTTTTATTGTACAGCCACAGAAAGATGAGAAGAATGTTACAATCATTTGGCCGTTTCCTATAACCTAAACATACTTTACAATGTTCTAAAGATTTAGACTGACATAACTGATAATTTATTGAAGTTCTTGTTGGTGGTGGTCTGTTGTGAAAATGTGCTTTCTGAAATTCAGTCTTAGTATAAACTTTCTTGCTTCTGGGTAAATACATTAAGTGAACAAGAGCTGAATGACAAGCAAGACGTGAATCCATGTTATAGACATTAGGTGTCTGCCTGGGGCTGAGAAGAGTCATAATTGAGATAAATGTGACTCAGGGCTTCTGTAACACCTCTGAAAAAAGAATATTCGTTTAATAAATCTACAAGCGTGCCCTGTAAACTTTATATAGTAGAACACAGCACTTCAACATATATAAGGTAACATTAAAGTGTATCTAAAGTCAAAACTTTCAAAACATTAAAGTATATCTAAAGTAAAAAAAAGGATTTTTTTGCTTGCACATGATTGGATGGCTAAAGTAAACAAATATTCTTTTTATTACCTTATTCATTAAATTATATGTATAGCCAATTGTTTTTACGTGTTACATTAAGTAGGGAACCCCATTTTTATTGTTTTTTGTTTTTACAGCCTTTTTTTCTCTTGGGGAAATTCCATATAATTTCCTATCCTGTAGAACAGGGGTCTTTAAACTTTCTTTGCAAAGGGCCATTTTACTGTCCTTCAGGCTTTAGGGGGGGGGGGGAGGGGCAGACTGTGGCCAGTGGGAGTAAACCATGTGCCGTGGTTTATTACCAGATGAGGAATTGTGCCCCATTGTTGGTTTCTGTGGAAGGAATAGTGCCCCATCATTGGTGTCAGTGGGAAGAATAGTGCCCCATCATTGGTGTCATTTGGAGGAACAGTGTCACATTGTTGGTATCAGTGGGAGGAATAATGCCCCATCATTGGTGTCATTTGGAGGAACAGTGTCCCTTTGCTGGTATCAGTGGGAGGAATAGTGCTTCATCATTGGTGTCAGTGGGAGGAATGGTGCCCCATCAATGGTGTCAGTGGGAGGAAATTTAGACTGTTGTCATCATAACAAGTGTCCCTATTGGAACACTAAGGCCCCTTTCACACGATCGGATCGCTCAGGTCCGCCTGTCAGTTTTGACGGCGGACCTGAACGGGCGCTCCATGTTAGTCTATGGAGCGTCGGATGTCAGCGGAGACATGTCCGCTGACATCCGACCCGGTCCGATCCGCTGAAAAGCAGACGGATGGCCCTACGTCCAGGTCCGTTGCTGGCAGATCGGATCGGGGGAGATCTGACGAAAACGGACATGCTTTCCGTTTTCTTCCGATCCCTCCATAGGCGACAGCGGCGCCTGACAAGCCCCTCCCCGCTCAGTGAGCAGAGAGGGACCTGTCATCCGCCGGCTCAGCGGAGGTCAACGGACTGATCTCCTGCTGAGCCGGCGGACCGAGACGGGCTCCGTGGAAACGGAGTCCGCCTCGTGTGAAAGGGGCCTTACTCTCTATTTCTGTTTCAATAACAAATAAAAATGTCACTTTTGGTCCCAATGACAATGGTTACGGTCTGAAACCAAAATTAAGCTGTCATTGCTGGTGCTATGAGCTGATTGCCCTTCCCGCAGCTGCATGTACACAAAGAGGTGGGGATACTTGTGACATTGACATTGACCAAGTAGCTTTATTGGGTTAATGATGTCACAGACCTCCCCTTCCCTCCGCTGCATGTACATAAAGGGGCAGGAACACTTGTGACATCCTTAACCTATTATTGGTCTATGCCATTTTTCTAATGGGGTTGATTTACTAAAACTGGAGAATGCAAAATCTGGTGCAGCTCTGCATAGAAACCAATCAGCTTCCAGGTTTTTCTGTCAAAGCTTAATTGAACAAGCTGAAGTTAGAAGCTGATTGGCTACCATACACGGCTGCACCAGATTCTGAGTCCTCCAGTTCTAATAGATCTCCCCCAATATGTCTATGTGGCCATAGTAGGTTATTGGTGTTACAAGCACCCCTCCCCCTTTGTGTACATGCAGCTGCGGGGCAAGGAATCCCCCGGCCGCAGCTCATTCACCCCAGCTAATCGCTACTAGTCAGCATTGTCACCAGAATGCAGCTCATGGTCTTAGCAATGACAGCTTACTTTTGGGATCGGACAAACATAGGCCAAAGGCCTATCTTTGATCCAACAAAGCGCTTTGTGACCCCCCTGAGTAAGGGTGGTCACAGGCTTTCTGGTAAGCCTTTAATCCTACTATGGTGATGGGTATCACACTGCCAAGTACCTGATCAACACTTTACACCTATATGGGATCTCCTTTACTGAATATCAGCTGCTGAATATCAGTCATATATGAACTTTTCTTTTTATTTTCTTTGTATTGTCATTTATTATTGCACATTGGTCTTAGTTATTATTGCACGTTTGCACTTTACAGTTCATTATATGCTTAATATGCATTGTGCTATTTATACATGAATTTCATTGATTTTTTTTACAGTTCTATTGATACTGCATATCAGTTATAGTTGGCACCATATATTATTTCATTGCGCGTATGCACTTTATGTTTATCGCATGCTATATGCATTGTGTCATCATGAATTGTTTAGTTTAATTTTAGCACTGCACTTTATATTTTGAATTACATTTTTGTGCCCAATATCTGGGTTATAGTGTTCAGCTTCTGTTTTTTGTTCATCAAGCGCAGGTATAATTCTATATTTACAAACATAGGCCAAAACCTAAGCTCATTCTTAATTATTGGGACAAATCCAGAGATTGAGTTTCCCTAGTAAAGACACAAACAGTAATAAAACCTGACAGGGATTCTAACCCCCCGCCATTCTATTCAAAACTAAAAAACATACACTTTACTGCAAGTATAAAGGCAAAACTTTACAGTCAGTATATCGTATTACTCATGGAACAGAAGAAACCTTGCAGTATTTTAGCAAAGAGACCACAACTGGATATCCTTGCCATGGCCATTCAAGCAAGAGAGTGGTCAGACAAGGGAGTCCTACTTAAAATTTTCCTTGGCTTTGTGTTTGGGATCATTGTCTTGCTGAAATGTCCACCCTCATTTAATCTTCATCATCCTGGTAGATGGCAGCAGATTTTTATCAAAAATGTCTTGGTACATTTTTCCATTCATCCTTCCTTCAAAGGAATGAAGTTTACCAGTACCGTATGCTGAAAAACAACCCCACATCATGATGTTCCCACCTCCAAACTTCACTGTTGGTATGGTGGTTTTGGGGTGATGTGCAGTGCCATTTGACCTCCAAACATGGTGTGTATTATGGGATCCGAAGAGTTCAGTTTTGGTCTCATCTGACCAGACTATCTTCTCCTAGTATTTCACAGGCTTGTCTAAATGTTGTGCAGCAAACATTAAAGAAGCTTCAGAGACATAACCAAAAAACACTACAGCACTGAAACTGTGCCCATTCTATAGTGATAAAATGTCATATACCAGGTAAAAAAGAGGTATTGAAAGATACTTATTCCCGGAGGTATAGAAATAAAAATGTCAATTAGAAAATGGCTGAAACTGTTGTGCTGGCAAGGCTACTTTCATTTGTGGGCTGGAAATCCACAATCTAAAAAATAGGAAAGGAAGGGAAGAAAGCGCCAAACTGGCATAGTGTAGCACAATTTATTTAGTAAAATACCATATAAAACAAATAGAACTCAAAGCGGGTGAGGGGGAGAGAGAGCATGACAGTCCACAGTGGAATGTAATGAGCTGGGAGCTGTGTGGTAGTCCTTGGTGGAGAAGAAAGACGGCTGTGGTGGGGAGCAAGATGAGCCTGGAGTCCATGCAGGGAGACCAACATCAGGCTGCCCTGTGTGGTCGTGATGGTATATCCAGAAATCAGATGTCCGCCCAAAGACAATGTGTCCAGCTGGAGTAGTGAGAGGAGCTGTCAGTCCAACCACTGTGTGAGCCAATCGGGACACGTTTCGGAAGCTTAACCACGCCTCCTTTATCAGCCTTCATCGGCTCCTTTTATTAGTACAAATACGTATACAAATAGAGGAGGGACACATAGACCCTAATAGTAAAAAAGACAATGTAACATGTACATTATTAAAACCATCATATGACCCATACCCGATTGGTATCATATACACCCCAGGTACTGCCAGAGATATATAATGTGGTCAATCCACATGAGTTTCTTTGATGCATCCCAACATGTTTCAGAGTTATTCTCCTTCTTCAGGGGTGACACTGGGTAATTTTCTCTTCTACAATACAAATATAGATGATCACCAGATATCATAATATAAGCGTATTAAAACAATGTTCATATATCAAAGTGCCATACACTTAGAATACTTACAATAGTCAATGTACAATATACAAACAAACAATCAAATGGATCGATCAAAAGATCCCTGATGGATGGAGCTAAAGTGTAACCTCCTCGCTGGATGGTCAGGCAGGCGCCCACAAAGGGCCACCATGTAACCACAAGGATCACCCACAAAAAACAAAAAGCACCAGCAATAAAGGTGGTGATATCTGAAATTAGAAATAGGGATTTCTAAACTAAGTTGTAAATCAAGAAGAAAAACGGGTTCCCCTAAATGGACTTTTTAGGCAACTAAAAACATTCTAATAAACATATACAAAGGTAATATAATAAGAACAATTTTTATTATTAATTAAACATGATAAAAAATGAAATGAAACATTGATTGGTCACAATACAGTTGATTACTGTCACCATGAACAAGGGATTTTTTATGAAGAGACCTCCTTACACCCAACGTGTTTCGGGGTACAAAGTAATCCTTCTTCAGGGGTGCAGAGGAAGGAGGAATTCATATAAAGTTTAGTGGTGAGATAATTTCCAATGTTCCCTTATAGCAACATTAAAAAGTGCAGACAAAAACAGCACGAAAAAGTTTTGCCGGTGGGGGGTGCTCTCTCAAGGCAAAGGGGCATCAGAGGAGTCTGAGAAACAGACTTGGGGTTGCTATCTTCCAGGGGGTGAAAATCTCCCTACATTCCCAGGCAGCGGACGGCCAGAAGAATATACTGAGGCCATATGTGGAAATCCCTACTGGGATGACAAAACCCAGCTGCACGTCCCAACATCCAGCAGCACGTCCCAACATCCAGCAGCTTTGCTGCTGGATGTTGGGACGTGCGGCTGGGTTTTGTCATCCTCCTTACAATCAAGTCGCTGATGTTGGCTCTCCACTCTCCCTGACTGTTAGCCCTACCAGCATTTTTCCAACACCAGTAGGGATTTCCACATATGGCCTCAGTATATTCTTCTGGCCGTCCGCTGCCTGGGAATGTATATCAACCTGAGGCGGCTTCATACAGTTATTGCGGGTTCGACTGTTACGGTAGGGGGGGGGGGGGCACTGAGGTTGTGATTTCTCTGGATACCGCTGTTTGGTGTGGAAAGCTCTGCCACTGACTCCTTTCTACCGAAGTTCCTCTATGCCTCCTGTCACACCCCGATCCTTATCCCTAATGCCTTTTTTATTAAATTAGATCAGGCCATCACCTCCTTTGTTTGGGCGGGCTCGACCCCTAGAGTGGCTAAAACTAAACTGCAGCTTTTCTTGACGGAGGGTGGACTATCTCTGCCTAACTTTAAGAAATATTATTGGGCAGCGGTGCTGGTTACTGTTAGGTGGTGGTTTGCCCAAGACATATCCAATCCGGCGGGGAATTTGGAGGTAGCGCTCCTAGGATCTTACTCAGAACTTGGCAATCTAGTATACAGAGGCCCGAGATATAGCCCCCAGGTCACTACCCCCATTAAGGCGACAATTGCAGTCTGGAAACAAGTTGCCTTGCATCTACAAGACCCTGGCACTGTCTCTCCTGGCACTGTGGAGCAACCCTACTTTACTGCATTTCCGATCTGTTCCGGATCCACAGATCTGGGCTAGCACTGATAAGGGTAGGCACCCCCCACTGGACCCGCATATTTGAAGGATTTACTTTGGAGCCAACCACCACGGGACTGTCCCTGGATATTTATCCTTCCGGCATGCAGCCGGCATGTTACAGGTTCCTATGAACGTTTCTCCCCCAGTTGGCTCACTTATTACTCGTTTTGATACCGGTAATTCAATACACGTACTATTCTTATATAGTCTTGGTCTGGCACAAATGAAAATACAATATTTGATCTGAGGGGCCATGGGTGCTACTTGAACACAGAGTAATTCCTAGGGAATCCATACATGTACACAATACTCACAACTCTCAAATCCCTGATGAAGGTACCAGAATACCGGAAACGCGTCGGGTATCGGGACACACTACCCCCATAAGAGTACATTGACTATTGTCACCTTGTATATTTTCTCTGTTTCTGATTTTGTTTCTATGCTGTATGGAATGATTTTTTGATTTTTTAATTTGTACGCCATAGACGCTCTCACGTCTTCTTTTTTTAAAGTACGGTATATCAATAAAATACATTTTTTTACTTGAACGGGTTTGGTGGTCTGTTAAAGTCCCAATCCAAGGGGGATTCTTTTATTCTATGATAGATATGAGATTCGGACGCTGCATCATATTCTACCTGAGGGACGTCTTCTCTCGTTTGTTGAGATGAAACGTAAATTTAAATTTCCTCCATGGATGTTCTTCAGGTACTTGCAGTTCAGACATGCTGCCTGGGCACAATTCCCCGATGGGATGGCTCTTGCTGCATCACTCGGTTGAATCCCTCCTCACGACTAAAGATATTGATCGGACGCTGTTCTCCATTTATCTCAGACTCACCTGCAGAGACACCTCTAAAATGCTTAGATTGTTTATTGTGTGGCAGCGGGAGGTCTCTGCCTTGACGGAGGAGGATTGGACTGAGGGGTTGCAATAATGCATCCCACTTATGATATCTGCCAGGGATCGCTTTGTACAACTCAAGTTCTTACATCGGGTGTACTATACTCCCCACAGGCTGTCCATTATCTACCCAGGGACGGAGGACACATGTCCGAAGTGCAGGCAGTCGGTGGGGACCTTTATTCACATGGTGCGGTCATGCTCTCTCCTCCAGACTTATTGGCGAGCAGTGGTAGCTGACATTAACAAGGTGGCTGGGCTTCACCTGGACATGGATCCGCTAATATTCATTCTGGGTATGACTGATAATCTGGCTACTACTAAACATACTAAGTTGTTTGTATTTTATGCTGCTTACTGCGCCAGGAAGGTTATTTTATCCAGGTGGAAGCTCTCTGACCCCCCTATGCCTTCGGCTTGGAAGGCCCTGATAAACAATGTGCTACCTTTTTATAAGCTTACGTATAGGCGGCGTAACTGTCCACAAAAGTTTGATAAAATCTGGGCATCATGGACAGAGGCTAGGCACATTACTGTATAAATGATTACTGGGTATTTGTGTGTTGACCTGGGAGCCTGTGCTACTTTGTCATATTTGGGCCCCCTCTCCCTAGGGTTATGACTGCTCCTCGTGGTTTCCGTTGCGCCTTATGGGTGGTGGTATCCAGTTCCTTCCTCTTCCTATGGTCATAAGGATAAACATAAAGGTTAAACCCCCACACTCACACTTGTTTATAGCGCAAAAAATAAATACCACCAAAGAAAACTCTATTTGTGGGGAAAAAGGGACATCAATTTTATTTGGGTACAGTGTTGCACAGCCGCGCAATTGTCAGTTAAAGTAACGCAGTGCTATATCGCAAAAAATGGCCTGGTCATGAAGGGGGGTTAAAGTGGTTAAAACGGTTTTAATAAAAACATATTGAAAGAAAAAAATATTGCAGTGCGTTCTAAAGTTTGATTACTTCCAGAGTACCTGGGAATAGGGAAATTGTGTTTAAAGTGTATGCCAGGGCAAAATAAAAGCACATGTGCAGTACATCTCTGCAATACATACATATTGGTCTATGTTATATTTCCTTAAGGACCTTGCAAATACAGAAAATACCTGTTGGTATGCAAGAAATGCACTCCTTTTCTAATTTTCATTGTGGGCTGACAACATACAGCACTATTGTGGACCCATTGGTGTCAGCCCTGCCCAGCTGTCTTTTGCTGAACTACCGAATCACCCCCACTGTTCTTTTCACTACAATAAAGGTAATATTAGTTCTGTTGTCCGAAATTAGAGCTAGGATGCCTAATTACTCTCCTTGAGATAACACAGGAAGTGTTCACAGGACAGCACTGAATTTTTGATCTGATAAACAGGTATTTTTTACACTTACCGTACAGATATACCAAAACACTTTTAATGGTAGATTTAAAGAGCAAAAGGGAGCAAATAAGAGAGAGTCATTGTAGGGTTTACATTTATGTATATTTATTTATAATATACATAAGTATATTTAAGAACAACTCAATAACCACTGTAGAGAATTACAACATGATCAGGTTAACCCAAGTTACCGTAGGCTTTGCTGTGTTGAAATCTTCATGCTGGTTAAATGGAAAAACTGGATTTTTATTTCACAGGCTTTATACCACTCGACCAACTAATTAAATTCAAAATACTAACAATAACTTACAAAGCCAACCACAGCTCTGCCCCCAGCTACATCACTAACCTAGTCTCAAAATAACAACCTAATCGTCCTCTTCATTCCTCCCAAGAATTCCTGCTCTCTAGCTCCCTCATCACCTCCTCCCATACTCGCCTCCAGGACTTTTCCTGAGCCTCTCCCATCCTCTGGAATTCCCTACCCCAATCTGTCAGACTATCTCCAACTCTATCCACTTTTAGGTCATCCCTGAAAACTTTTCTATTCAGAGAAGCCTATCCTGCCTCCATCTAACAACTGTACAATAAATTTTCTTCATCAGCTCATTCCAGATTGTAAGCTCTAAAGAGGAAGGCCCTCTGATTCCTCCTGTATTAAATTGCATTGTAATTGTACTGTCTGCCCTAATGTTGTAAAGCACTGCCCAAACTGTTGGCACTATATAAATCCTGTATAATAATAATAATAATAATATACTAGAACCTTTGCTTCTATTTTCTCCTTTGTTTTGTAGCACACCTTGTTCTTTCAAGATATCCCTTATCACTTCAGCTTATTAACAATGTCACACCTTTAACTGTGGTATGAAGTCATTTCAGAAGTGATATCTTATTACCTGTACTTGGTGATACATTTCAAAATCTGAAATACATAAATTACCCATAAGGTGGTTACACAGTCCGATTTTAAAAAGGCTACATTTGCCTTTCCAATAAAAAGCTCCCATGCATTCAAGCCTCCCCAGTAGATTTCTTTTAAATGTCATAGTAGTAGGCCATGCACAGCCTCTCCTAAGCCTGTTAGAAAAATGAGTGACCTGCCATGAGTGAACTACCATGATGCCATGGCATGCTGTACAGTGGGCATGTGCCCCCAGCACCACCAAAGTGCTCTGCTGGTTTCAAAACCTATGTATGACCAGTAAGCTCCATCTTCCTCTGTTGCATATCGTATCAGCTGAGCTCAGCATTAAAAGAAAGCACACTGTGTATGCATGGGTTTTGAGCCTTGCAGAATGCTCATTTCTGCAGTTCTGGGGTCATGAGCCCAAAGTATGGTGTGTCCTGACTTCCAGGCTGACATGGAGGACCCACACTAGGAGTTTTCTGACAGGCTTTTGGTGTATTTGTGCTATTTATTTATATTTGGTAGTGGGGGGGGGGGGGTGTCTTCTCCCCCAGCTCACTGTCGCTGCCCGACCACCTCATTCATTCACAGTGTTCTGTGAATGAGAAAACTACAAATAACAACAGCCTTTGCAGCTGTCAGCTGATAATACTCAATGAACTGTTAATTACTCTGGGTAGTTCATTGAGCTTCCTGTCAGTGATACGGACAGACAGCTACACCCATGATCTGCTGAGTGCAATGCTTTACAGGTCCCTAACAAAAAAATAAATGCATATAATTATCTTTGAGATTCTTGTGACAACACCTACCACAGGCTCCCAGTGTAGCATTGGCGTTGTCACCCTCATATGCACACTTCTGCTGGGGCTAATACACAGTATGCCTGAAAGCTCCCAGTTGCCAGCCTATGTCCCACATCCAGCAGTATTGGACTGATAGCAGCAGCAGGAGGGAGGCTGGAAATCAGCATTGTATTCTTCAGGTTGGTCTGCAAAAGGCCTGAGACTTCCTGTGCTGCAGCTTCTTCATGCATCAGCCTTGACCATGAAACAGGGAGAGAGAAAAAGTGTAGTCATATGACTGCTGAGAAAAATGACATAAAACGCAATAAAGCAGATATTTGGTTACAAAGCTTAAATTATGCTAACAGTATATGTAAGCAGAATACTGTGTATGTTTGCGAACAGTAGGGTTTACAGCTATTTTAAGGTTTAAATGCTCATTAAAGTGGTTGTAAACCCTTACATATTCCCAGTGAAGTGATTGGGCTCAGGTGATACACAGAGATGAAACAAATCATCCTACATTAGTTGTACCTGTTTATCTGCGACTTTCTCTTCTCTATGTAGCCAGAATAATTATTCACCCCCAAGAGACCTATGACGCTTTGGGTGAAAGGAGATTCTTCCACCACTGATTTGGTGGAGGGTGACCCCAACTCCCCCCCCCACGCACAGTTGGGCTGTTCCAATCAAAGTGGCCTGTAGGCGAAGCAACCTTCCTTCCTATGATAGTTGGTGGGAGGTTCCTCTGCCAAGTTCTTATGCAAATTTACATTGTCTGGTTTCCTGTGTGCAACAACCTGTTTCCTCCCTACTGTATGACAAAAGCATGTAACAGGTCAAGGACCGTTCTTTCCTTTGGGGACCAAAGGTTCTTTAGTGGGGGGAGTATGTAGCCAGGAGCCAGCTATCTTACCTGCAGTATCCGAAGACACTTTACAACATTGCTGCAGTGAAACTGTTTCCCTCTAGTGGCAGCAAAGCCTGTGTCATCACATCCTGCCAGCAGAGTGAATAACACCAGGAAGCAAGGCATACAGGGAATTGTAGTTCCAGGACTCAAGTTTCACATTGAGATTGCACTGTTTTAGGACTATAACTTCCAGACTGCTGAGCAATAGGGGAACAGACTGCTGGGAGAGAATATAAAAAGGCTGGTCTAGGCCTAGATCTCTCTCTTGGGACCTGCATGCATGGAATGTGTGACAGGGTGAGCTCCAGCTGAGTCGTGGCCTGCTCTGGCAGAGTTACCCAGCGGATATCTGGAGGGACACCTGCGGACAGTTCCCCTTCACTGTCCAGTGGCAGCCTGGAGGCCGCTCCTGTTCTATCCATCCTGCAAAGATATCTGAGCTGTGGTGCGGTGTGGTGGAGGCCGGATGTCATTCCTTGAGCGGCATTCCTGAGGGATCATCATAAACCACCAGATTCATCATCATCATCTCCTGTTCCAGTGCGGTGAGCTGGCAATAGCCCAGTCTTATGGACACTGTATATAGACATCATTGTCTCTTGCACTCATTACCATATTTAGTTCAAGGATCTGTATCAACATATCATAGTCACTATATACAGACATCTTTGCCATCCATTGTTCTGCTGATGCTTGTAGTTCCACAGAATGTAACATCTTTAAGTCAGTGATCACTGTGAATTCAGTTACAGTTTTGATTTACACAGGAAGATTGTCTGCTGGTTATACACAGCCTATTGAATCAGTTACTTTGCCTTACCATTCAATGTTTCTTGCATGCAATTAAACATCTAAAAGCTAGCTGAGGATTAACTGGATTGCCACAGAGCAACACAGGACTCCTTTCACCTCTCTCCACACTTCAGGGATTTGTTTCACTGAAGCTCATAGGGCTGCAGTTCACCAAGAACTCTCTGTAAGAGCAGGTTGAATTGTAATACAGTTCCTGTTTGCTAAAAGTTGTACTTGTTTATCTACTGCTCTGCATTTATGTGTGGAGGAGCAGTAAAGAGGGGTCTGACACTCATAAGAGCCATTTCTCTGCTCTCCTGTAGCTAGGGTTGCCACCTGTCCGGGATTCACCCGGACAGTACGGGTTTTGAAACATGTGCCCGGGTCTCTGACCGCCTGATACCCGGGCACACTATTCATCTCAGACCCGTGGCTCCCTGTGCCGAAGCTGTGTCATCAGTGCGGCCGTGGAGTTCCGTTCCGTAGCGCCGCCTTAGCGCTGCTTGATTTCTGCTCCTGCTCAGCTGTCTGAGTGCAGGACGGAGTCGGGACACAGAGGCGGAGCCTCCATGTTACCTGCCGGTGCTCTCCTCCAATCCTCTGGCTGCCAGCAGAAGGGACAAGGAGGTGGGCGGAGCCTCCCCATTCCCTGCTGGAATGTGTGCACAGATCACGCTGGGACTGGAGCCCAGCTTGTAAGGTAAGTTTTTACCATCCATGTCAGGATTTCAAAGTACTCTCACCTCTCCCCCCCACCATACACTATACATACATACACCCCCCTCCCCCCACCATACACTATACATACACCCCCCTCCCCCCACCATACACTATACATACATATATACATACACCCCCCCTCCCCCCACCATACACTATACATACACCCCCCTCCCCCCACCATACACTATACATACACCCCCCCCTCCCCCACCATATACTATACATACACCCCCCTCCCCCCACCATACACTATACATACACCCCCCCTTCCCCACCATACACTATACATACATATATACATACACCCCCCTCCCCCCACCATACACTATACATACACCCCCCTCCCCCCACCATACACTATACATACACCCCCCTCCCCCCACCATATACTATACATACACCCCCCCTCCCCCCACCATACACTATACATACACCCCCCCCTCCCCCCACCATATACTATACATACACCCCCCTCCCCCCACCATATACTATACATACACCCCCCCTCCCCCCACCATACACTATACATACACCCCCCCTCCCCCCACCATACACTATACAGACACCCCCCTCCCCCCACCATATACTATACATACACCCCCCTCCCCCCACCATATACTATACATACACCCCCCTCCCCCCACCATATACTATACATACACCCCCCCTCCCCCCACCATACACTATACATACACCCCCCCTCCCCCCACCATACACTATACATACACCCCCCTCCCCCCACCATATACTATACATACACCCCCCTCCCCCCACCATATACTATACATACACCCCCCTCCCCCCACCATACACTATACATACATATATACATACACCCCCCTCCCCCCACCATACACTATACATACATATATACATACACCCCCCTCCCCCCACCATATACTATACATACATACATACACCCCCCCCACCATTCACTATACATACATATATACATACACCCCCCTCCCCCACCATACACTATACATACATATATAAATACATCCCCCTCCCCCCACCATACACTATATATACAGTTCTGCCGGCCCCTCCCATATACCATCCATCCATATAGTTCTCTCTCTCCTCCTCATACACCATCCATATATACAGCCCCCCCATATATACAGTCCCCCCCCCCCCCCGTCCACTGCCCTACTGACACCGTCCTCTGCCCTACTGACACCGTCCACTGCACTGCTCTACTGATACCGTCCACTGCTCTACTGACACCGTCCTCTGCCCTACTGACACCGTCCTCTGCCCTACTGACACCGTCCACTGCCCTACTGACACCGTCCACTGCCCTACTGACACCGTCCACTGCCCTACTGACACCGTCCACTGCACTGCTCTACTGATACCGTCCACTGCTCTACTGACACCGTCCACTGCTCTACTGACACCGTCCTCTGCCCTACTGACACCATCCTCTGCCCCACTGACACCGTTCACTGCCCTACTGACACCGTCCACTGCTCTACTGACACCGTCCTCTGCCCCACTGACACCATCCTCTGCCCCACTGACACCGTTCACTGCCCCACTGACACCGTCCTCTGCCCTACTGACACCGTCCTCTGCCCTACTGACACCGTCCTCTGCCCTACTGACACCGTCCTCTGCCCTACTGACCCCATCCACTCTATTGACACCGTCCTCTGCCCCACTGACACCGTCCACTGCCCCACTGACACTGTCCACTGCCCTACTGATACCGTCCTCTGCCCTACTGACACTGTCCTCTGCCCTTCTGACACCGTCCTCTGCCCTACTGACACCTTCCACTGCCCTACTGACACCTTCCACTGCCCTACTGACACCTTCCACTGCCCTACTGACACCTTCCACTGCCCTACTGACACCATCCACTGCTCTACTGGCACAGTCCTCTGCCATACTGACACCATCCACTGCTCTGACACCGTCCACTGCCCTACTGACACCGTCCACTGCCCTACTGACACCGTCCACTGCTCTACTGACACCGTCCACTGCTCTACTGGCACCGTCCACTGCTCTACTGGCACCGTCCACTGCTCTACTGACACCGTCCACTGCTCTACTGACACCGTCCTCTGCCCTTCTGACACCGTCCTCTGCCCTTCTGACACCGTCCTCTGCCCTTCTGACACCGTCCTCTGCCCTTCTGACACCGTCCTCTGCCCCTCTGACACCGTCCTCTGCCCTTCTGACACCGTCCTCTGCCCTTCTGACACCGTCCTCTGCCCTTCTGACACCGTCCTCTGCCCTTCTGACACCGTCCTCTGCCCTTCTGACACACTGCCCTACTGACACCATCCACTGCCCTACTGACACCGTCCTCTGCCCTACTGACACTGTCCACTGCTCTACTGACACTGTCCTCTGCCCTACTGACACTGTCCTCTGCCCTACTGACACTGTCCTCTGCCCTACTGACACTGTCCTCTGCCCTACTGACACTGTCCTCTGCCCTACTGACACCGTCCTCTGCCCTACTGACACCGTCCTCTGCCCTACTGACACTGTCCTCTGCCCTACTGACACTGTCCTCTGCCCTACTGACACCGTCCTCTGCCCTACTGACACCGTCCTCTGCCCTACTGACACCGTCCTCTGCCCTACTGACACCGTCCACTGCTCTACTGACACAGTCCTCTGCCATACTGACACCATCCACTGCTCTGACACCGTCCACTGCTCTACTGACACCGTCCACTGCTCTACTGACACCGTCCTCTGCTCTACTGACACCGTCCTCTGCCCTTCTGACACCGTCCTCTGCCCTTCTGACACCGTCCTCTGCCCTTCTGACACCGTCCACTGCCCTACTGACCCCATCCACTCTACTGACACCGTCCTCTGCCCTATTGACACCCTCCTCTGCCCTACTGACACCGTCCTCTGCCCTACTGACACCGTCCTCTGCCCTACTGACACCGTCCTCTGCCCTACTGACACCGTCCTCTGCCCTACTGACACGTCCTCTGCCCTACTGACACCGTCCTCTGCCCTTCTGACACCGTCCACTGCCCTACTGACCCCATCCACTCTATTGACACCGTCCACTGCCCTACTGACACCGTCCTCTGCCCTACTGACACCGTCCTCTGCCCTACTGACACCGTCCTCTGCCCTACTGACACCGTCCACTGCGTCCTCTGCCCTACTGACACCGTCCTCTGCCCTACTGACACCGTCCTCTGCCCTACTGACACCGTCCTCTGCCCTACTGACACCGTTCACTGCTCTACTGACACCGTCCTGTGCCCTACTGACACCGTTCACTGCTCTACTGACACCGTCCGATGCTCTACTGCCACCGTCCACTGCCCTTCTGACACCGTCCACTGCCCTTCTGACACCGTCCACTGCCCTTCTGACACCGTCCACTGCTCTACTGACACCGTCCTCTGCTCTACTGGCTGACAGTGTCCACTTTTAAGGTAGGCTATTTTCATATTTTAACTGACATTTCTTTTATTAATCGAATCATATTTTATGGGTACACTAATGCTTTTGTTTTATTTAACCATGCCCCTTTAAGTCCCCCCCGCAATTGGGCCACAGCCACTGTTCACTGTAGCACACCTCATTACTACTCTCTTTGGGTAACAGAAGGTATTTTACAATCATATAGCGTGTACTACAAAGAAATTGCCGTGCGCCGCAAAAGTGTTCGGGTTTGGCTTGAAGAAAAGGTGGCAACCCTACCTGTAGCCTGTTCACAGGCATTGAATGTGCTTACTGTTAAATGTTCAATATTTGGTATGTGATTGCCATTTGATTATTGATTTCCTACCTATAAGGGATACCATTCTAAACTGTAAAAGTTCATGTTGCTCACCCTTTAATGCTTTTATCTTATCAGTAAACATACCTTCTGTTTTACCACAGTTGTGTTTCTTTTCTACTGCTGTGTTTTGCACTAATACTGCATATTCGGTGTGTCAGAGGGGTCGGGACTTTTCTTGGGGTTGAGAGCCATAGTACGGATCCAAATATACTTAAGCGGCTCCTTCAGGGGTAGCTCTACATCTATATCTGTTCAAAGGATTTATAAAACTTGTCTGAGCTTCCAGAAAGCAGAGAGCTTAAAGAGCAACTGCAGTCTGCTCACATCATTTGTAATAAAAACATTGTTGCCATTCTAAAGCTTACCTCCAACCACTTTGCATATTATTTTATATATACAAAAGAATCTGTACTTGCCAAATATCCTGCAGAAATCTCCCGCCACTACGTCTGGCTGCAGCCATTTTAACTGTGGGCAGCTGAAGCTGCTGCCTATCACTTCCTGGATTTACACAGACACACAGAGGCACACCTCCAGCACTGTAGCCCTGCAGCTTTCATTGGCCCTCTTATGACTCATCCCCCCTCCCTTTCTGGCAAACTCTCACAAGAGTGAGAGAACGAGCTGTGCATGATGTCATAAGACTAGGCTAATGACCAGTCAAGAAACAGGAAGCGGGCTGTATAAGGTATTTACTGGCAGAAAAAAATATTTTACCATCCAAAGTTAAAACAACAAGGGCAGAAGATTTAATAGATGAAAGTTAAAAAAATGACCAAAGGTCCGCTTTAAGTTACACACTGTAGAGCTCAGTGAGGTGAGCTCTGAGAGCTGATTGAAGGAAAGAAACACCCTCCCCCCCTTCACGCAGGACACAGGAACAGAGCTGAGACTATCACTCACAAGCTGTGTGCTGGAACGCCCTCTCCTATCACCTTTTTTCTCTTGGTGTCAGGAAAACTTGTCAGAAGTGACTTATGTTGATAGCAGAGGAATGAAGCATCAGACAGAAATCACACTTCGAGCCCTTTCACACTGGGGCGGTTTACGGGCGCTATTGCGCTAATAATAGCGCCTGCAAACCGACCCGAAAGTGCCACTGCTCTGTATCCAGTGTGAAAGTCCCGAGGGCTTTCACACTGGAGCGGTGCGCTGGCAGGGCAGGAAAAAAAGTCCTGCTAGCAGCATCTTCGGAGCGGTGAAGGAGCGGAGTGTATACCGCTCCTGCCCATTGAAATCAATGAGACAGCGCGTCTATACCGCCGGCAAAGCGCCTCTGCAGAGGCGCTTTGCAGTGGTTTTTAACCCTTTCTCGAATACCAACGGTAAAACGGCGCTAATTATAGCGGCGTTTTACCGCCGACGTCGCCCCCGCCCCAGTGTGAAAGGGTCCTTAGTGCTCTTAATTGAGACAAGTACAAACTATATTGGGATATGCTTTGCTCATATTTCATGTCTGAGGTTTACAACCATTTTAAGTGCACGGGAAAAAGAATACACTGCAACAGTTATTTTACTCCTCGCTTTGGCAGGCTCCAGGAGCTCACCTTTTCTCTCTGACGCTCCAGGTTGTTTGTAGGCCCCCGCTGTCCTCAGGTACAATGTAGAACTATTGGTCCTGCATTGTATGTGAGGAGGTCAGATTGTGACCGCAAGCCAGAATGCCAAAGAGAAGCAGCTTCAGGGGACCAGGAGGAAGCCTGCTGGCGGCAGGAACAAGTTAAACACTGCAGATTTTTTCTACACGCCTAGAATTCACAAACATTTTACCCTTACATTGTGGGGAGGCCCCACTGCAGGGGTAATGGTTGTTGGTGCCAAGAGTGGGACTTTTAAATAATATTAATATAGTAGTGACACTCCGCATACATTCACTGCAGGTGAATCTTTCTTCTGCATGTGTTCTAATACACAGGGCATGATTTATGGCAGGTGAATATTTGTCAAATGTCACATTTACTTCTTTATAAATATTCCCCAAAGTTATACTGTGTCTTTAATTTTTTTTTATTCTCCCTGTGATTAATATTTTGTTATTTCTGTCATAGCCAGTACGATGGCAAATTGATCTTCAGCCCTGGGCTGGCCCTTCACATTCACTTGAAGAAGAAGCAACACGCTTTTTAAAGTACATCTCAAAACCACAGGTAGGTTCAAATTGTGTTGAAAATAAGTAAAATATAAAGCCACATTTGCCAAACAATGTGTAGACGATGCTATAATGGCAGTCAGATTATAGATATTTCTTTTTCTTAAAATTGCCTTATTTTGCTGATTACTGATTCACTTGGAGCTAACAAAGAACAAACAGAGCATCAAAAAGGAAGTCTGTCCTCTGTAGATGTTACATACAGCAGCCATCTCTAGAATTCAGGTCAGGTACTCAGAGCTGATTAGAAAGTCCGTAAAACCTGAGCAAGGAAAATATTTTTTCTATTTTTCTTTCTGATTTCAAAGGTGATTGCAGCATATTTAGTTGGGACTTTGTTAGGTTTAATCTGTCAGTTTGTCTTTCATTTTGCTTACTATTTGTGTTGTATATACAATATTACAAATGTCATGTGGGCCTGATCTGGTTTTTCTTAACAGGGGATCTTTCCACTGATCCCCTGCTGAGCTGAGTGGAGTGGCCAGATGACAGCTCCGTGTCCAGGACACGGACACAGCTTGCTCTGCTCTATCAGCAGCCTGATGTAAATGGACTGGCTGTCCGTTTACACCCGACTGCCCTCTGATCCGGTCAGATGGAGGGGAACAGATCCCCTTCTGTTTGTTTTTTGCTGGATCAGAGGTAGCCGGGTGTAAACAGATATTTACGTCCAACTGCCCAACTGAGGTGTTCGGGTTGAGGTCAGGACTTTGTGCAGGGCAGTCAAGTTCCTCCACCCCAATCATTTGGTGGAGGGAGGATTATGGTGTGGGGTTATTTTTCAGGTGTTGGGCTTGGCCCCTTAAGGCCTCAGCATACCCAGACACTTTGGACAAGTTCATGCTCCAAACTTTGTAGAAACAGTTTGGGGATGGCCCCTTCCTGTTCCAATATGACTGCGCACCAGTGCACAAACAAGGTCCATAAAGACATGGATGAGCAAATTTGGGGCGGAGGAACTTGACTGGCCTGCACAGAGCCCTGACCTCAACCTGATAGAACACCTTTGAGATGAATTAGAGCAGAGACTGTGAGCCAGGCCTTCACACCAGTGCCAACCTCACAAATGCGTTTCCGGAAGAATGGTCAAATATTCCCATAAATACACTCCTAAACCCTGTGGACATCCTTCCCAGAAGAGTTGAAGCTGTTATAGCTGCAAAGGGTGGTCCAACTCAATGATGAACCCTATGGACTAGGACTGGGATGCCATTAACATTTATGTGCGTGTAAAGGCAGGTGTCCCAATATTTTTGGTAATATAGTGTATATAAAGCACTTTGCACAGCCGAGACTCATAATAAATCTGACTACCAGGTAAGATGTGGACCTAGCAGTGTTAATTTTGATGTTAAATATCGACTTTAGTTTTAGTCATAGTCTTTTTTCTAAAATACCAAGTCGTATTTTAGTAATCTGAATAGTTTTTTTTTTAGTCATATTTTAGTCGACTAAAATGTAACAGAGATTTTAGTAGACTAAAATGTACTGGAGATTTTAGCCGACTAAAATGTATAATAACTTGTAGTGGGGATGGGGAAGTAAATGGGAGTGAGGGAGTGCACAGGGCAGATAACTGTTCTGGGGAGGCTACTGTATCATTTTACACAGTGCTAAGCACTGCTACCTTGCTGGGAGAAGAAACAATTACCATGTGGTTTGTAGGGCATTGTTCCAGAACTCCCAGGCAGCAAGCAAACAGAAGAATCCTGCGTCTATAAGCCAATACAGCTTGTCAGGGAAGTGGAACTCTCAATCATCATTGACTATTTTTAATCCTTATGCTGCTAGCATTAGTAAATAGATAGGAAAGTAGATCATGTTTTCTTGTCTTAACCTTGTTTTCACATTTCTTCAGTTATTTCCTGGTTTCCAGGCCTAGGCAAGTGATGTCATACATCCCAGGAGTGTTCAGGAGGAGAGGAGAGGTTTTCTCAGCACGCCTCTCCTGTCTGCATGCATACTTGAGCTAAGGGCACATGGATTCCAAGAAGTAAATGCTACATGAATCATCATGAATCATCTGCCCGTGGCCATCTACTCAAGATGGCCACGGTCAGAAATGCTAGGGGTTGTTTTTCAAAGTGATTTCTCATCATAATAAATCATGGAGACATGGGGTAAATGAGTGAGTTTGGTTTGAATATTAAAAATGAATTAAATAGCGTTTTTGGTTTGTGGTGCTCAGAATCAGTGTAGTTCCGCTTTAACAGGCAGAGCTGCGAGGAAAGCGGAACTTCAGGTGGGTAAATGTCCCTCCCTCACATTTTCGTTCCATTTACATTTGTTGATGAAAATTGGAATTGTTTTTCATCATAGTTTTTGTCAATTGACTTGAATTCAAATTCTATTTTTATTTAGTTTTCACCACCGAAAAAATGCAACAAAAATGATGCCGAAAATATTTTTGTCAACAAAATTAACACTGGGACCTAGGAATGGAGGGTTATTCCCACTGAAAGTTCTACAAAACCTCCAGGCTTCAGGACCCAGTACAGGGATTGTTATGATTTCTCCGCATCCACCATAAACCCTGGAGCCACTCACAATGTGTTGGGGGAGAATCTTAAATGACACATTCACACCATCCACAACCCTGCTGCCAGACAGTACATGTGTGTGTGTTTGTGATAAGGAGTGTTCTTTCAAATTGTGTTCTTTGATGGAAAGTAAAAGGAATTCTGTTGTCCTCCAGATTGTATGTTCTCGACCAGTGACAAATGGATTGACGGAGAAGTCTGAAGACAGTATAAAGCCTTGGACAATCTGCCTGGATCCCAAATTCAGTTTGTCATATCAGATCAAGAATAAGCAATGTCGTGTTTACTCATTAGGGTAATGTTTCTTTCTTTTTTTCAATCTATAAAAATCGAATTTATCTGAGGAAGAGAAACAATTTTTTTAAGATATAACAGAGTGGTATCGTATTATTTATTGTGTACTCTCTAGTGTACTGAATCCTTCTGTTTTTCCTGTTTCCACTGATCACATTTTTTTGAACAATGGGGAAACACAGAAAGATGCTGTGAATAAATGAAAAAAATAGGTAGACATATAGCAGATTGCTTATTTACAGTACTCATGCTCAAATGCAGGCAGTGGCGTAGCTAGCACATCTGGCACCCGGGGGGTGGACATTTTTTTGCCCCCCCCCCCCCCCCATTAAAATTGGTATGTGGCAATATAGCAGCACCACGCCAAAACTGTGGGTGACCGTTCACAAACAGAGCCATGGCTCGAGTCCGCTCCTTCCATCTTCTAATTGTCTCACTGGCTGTGATTGACAGCAGTGTGAGCCAGTGGCTCCCGCTGCTGCCAAAAGCCAATCAGGAGTGCTAGTCCCCAGACAGCAAAGGTTCTCGTGGACAGCGCTGGATCGAGAGGCGGCTCAGGTAAGAATTAGGTGGGGCTGGGGGGGCTGCTGCACACAGAAGGTGTTTTACCTTCATGCATAGAATGCACCTTCTGTCTTTACAACCACTTTAACAAAGAATGTGCTGTACTTAGAATGCAGCAGTCAGGAGTAAGAAATGTAAAACACAGTGAGGGGAATTTATCTAAACTGGTGCAGTCAGAATCTGGAACAGCTATGCATGGCAACCAATTAGCTTCTATCTTCTGCTTGTTCAGCTTTAAAAATGAAAGCTATGAGCTGATTGGTTGCCATGCATAGCCGTTTCAAATTCTGTCTGCTCTAGTTTTGATAAATTCCCCTAGGGGCTCAGACAGGCACTGAGACAGGTCCTGTATGCTGAACCACTTTTTGCTGCATCTGCATCCACCAGAGAGCATCGCCTATAGAAGTGGGTGCACAGATCTGAATGCAGACCCTGAGCATTTGGATACATCCATCCCTTCCTCTGTGACATCAGCCGAGAGTGGGCTTAAGCCCGCTGTGAGCTGAAAATGGGTCACAGGAGAGCAAAACAATCTGCATTGATGTGATTAACAGGAGACGTACAACTAAACAGGCTTTGGCTGTACTTCTCCTTTAATAAATCTATCACACGACCTGTCTCTCTGCTCCTGTTTGGCATTACTCACAACAATTGATAAATGTCCCCATTTATGTTGTGAACTCACCCTCCAGGGCCCAGGCAGGCTCTTCCTCAGTCCAGCCTATAAATCCAGGCTCTATCTCTCTGTAGCTGGAAGGTCCTTCAGGCACCCTCTTTTCTAGTGTAGAGCGCCTCCACGACCCCCCTTTCATTGTCCAGGGCCTCCAGACACCTGCTGCCCTAGTCCAGAGCCTCCAGACACCCCCTCTCCTAATCTGGGACCTCCAGGCACCCCCTCACGTACTCCAGTATCTCCCTTGTACCCCCCCATTTAGGGGCCTTTGCCACACCAACCACCTTTTCCTAATCAATGGCCTCCTCTGCACTCCTTTCCCAGTCCAAGGCCTCCTTTACAGCCCACCCCAACTTAAGAGCCTCTTCTGCACCCTGCTCTCCAAATCCAGGTCCTTTAGCAACCCTACTTTACAATTCCAGGGCACCTCTACACCCCCCAGTCCAGGGCCTCCGGTGTACTCCCTTCCTAGTCCAGGGCATCCTCTGCACCCCCCAGTCAATGGCCTCCTGTGTACTCCCCTCCTAGTCCAAGACCTCCACTGCACACCCCTCCCACTCCAGCACCTCGCTCTGCCCTCCCCCAGCCCAGGACCTCCTCTGTATAAATTCTTCAGCTTTCCTCCTTCAGCAGCTCAGAGAGGCCACACCTGATAGGACAGAAGTAGCTGAGCAAGTGATCTACCTGTGGACAGCCAGGCCAGAACCTTATACTCCCTGGAAAACCCAGCTACTGGGGAAGACCCTCCCTGATTTCTGTGCACCCACCCCTGCATGTCAGTCAAACTTAGATGTGTGGCTTTTTTGTACCGCTGCTATTCCTTTATATTGGCTTTTGGAATTTACAACTGCAGCAAAAAAGAAATTGGATGAAAGGTTTGGCACTGGGAAACACTTTTTGATAGTGTTTTTTATATAGAACTTTATACCTGTAGATCAGACCAAAATGAGGGAGAAATTAGCAGGAAAGAGGGACAGAGGGACTTTGTTCCAAATGAGGGACGGTCCCTCGAAATCAGGGACAGTTGGGAGCTATGCATGCCTATCAACAGGACATAGTGAATACATGTCACAGAATTCAAGGAAGTAAATGTGTGGGAATCTTCACAAAGTAAGTGTACAACCTTCACGATCTTTCAGACTAACCACTTCCGGACCGCCGCACGCCGATATACATCGGCTGTTTGAAGAGGGATATTTTTGTTATGGCAGCAGCTAGCTGCCATAACCCTGGTATCCTCTTCTTCAATGGGCGGTCTGGTTTCCGATAATAGTGGTCTCTGCAGTGGATTTGCCACAAGATCACTTTTATCGGCAGCGGGAGAGGGCTGTATTGCTGCAGAGGTTGAAGGAGTGGGGGGTCAGCCTGTCAGTGCTCAGACCATACACCACACACTGCATCAAATTGGTCTGCATGACTGTCGTCAGAAGGAAGCCTCTTCTAAAAATAATGCACCAGAAAGCCTGCAAACAGTTTGCTGAAGAAAAGCAGACTAAGGACATGGATTACTGGAACCATGTCCTGTGGTCTGATGAGATCAAGATAATTGTATTTGGTTCAGATGGTGTCAAGCGTGTGTGGCAGTAACCAGGTGAGGAGTACAAAGACAAGTGTGTCTTGCCTACAGTCAAGCATGGTGGTGGGAGTGTCATGGTCGGGGGCTGCATGAGTGCTGCCGGTACTGGGGAGCTACAATTCATTGAGGGAACCATGAATGCCAACATGTACTGTGACATACTGAAGCAGAACATGATCCCCTCGCTTTGGAGACTGGGCCGCAGGGCAGTATTCCAACATGATAACGGCCCCAAAAACACCTCCAAGACAACCACTGCCTTGCTAAAGAAGCTGAGGGTAAAGGTGATGGACTGGCCTAGCATATCTCCAGACCTAAAACCTATTGATCATCTGTGGGGCATCCTCAAACGGAAAGTGGAGGAGCGCAAGGTCTCTAACTGCCACCAGCTCCATGATGTGGTCATGGAGGAGTGGAAGAGGACTCCAGTGGCAACCTGTGAAGCTATTGTGAACTCCATGCCCAAGAAGGTTAAAGTTATTGTAAAGGCTTGTTTTTGCTCTAAAAATTAAAAAAAAGGTTATACTTACCTGCTCTGTTGCAGTGGATTTGCACAGAGCAGCCCAGGTCCTTCTCTTCTCGGTCCCTCGCCGGAGCTCCTGGCCCCTCCCTCCTATCAAGTGCCCCCACAGCAAGCAGCTTGCTATGGGGGCACCCGAGCTGAGTCACAGTTCCGTGTATCCATTCAGACACGGAGCCCCGACCCGGCCCCACCCCCTCTCTCCCATGATTGGCTGGTTGATTTTGATTGACAGCAGCGGGAGCCAATGGCAACGTGCCGCTGTTTCAACCAATATGGAGTGGTGTCCCGGTGAGAAGAGACACTTGTGCAACATCGCTAGACAAAGAGGGGGCACAGGTAATTATTAGGGGGGCTTGGGTGGCTGCTGCACACAGAAGGTTTTTTTATCTTAATACATAGAATGCATTAAAATAAAAAACCTTCTGCCTTTACAACCCCTTTAGGACAGTGCTGGAAAACAATGGTGGCCACACAAAATATTGACACTTTGGGCCCAATTTGGACATTTTCACTTAGGAGTGTACTCACTTTTGTTGCCAGCAGTTAAGACATTAAGGGCTATGTATTGAGTTATTTAAGGGGACAGCACATTTACACGGTTATACAAGCTGTACACTCACTACTTTACATTGTAGCAAAGTGTCATTTCTTCAGTGTTATCACATGAAAAGAAATAATAAAATATTTTTTAAAAATGTGAGGGGTGTACACACTTTTGTGAGATACTGTATATATAGTCTTCCATATCTGGAAGCTCAAAGGTTAACACATTTTGAGTTTGCTTGGCCAGCTCAATAATGAATGTGCTATTTGTGTGAAAGCAGTAATGCGTCTCTGAAGTAAAGGCCAGTCTATGAAATTCTACAGAAGCAGGACGTGGGGAATGTTTGTGCTGTGTGTTCCTTCATCCTGGCACCGCTGAGGCTTTTCAATTCCCTGTGGGCTGCATCTTATCCTCCTAGATGCTTGGCAGAAGTTTCTGCTGGCAGCCCAAGACCTGGCAAACATTATTATATAGATACATTAAGCCAAAAAGATATTTTATTCCCAGTTTTGAAAAGCTTTGTGTCATTTATTTTCAAATGCATCAGTATCCAATAAACGGTTAAATGTGGAATTAGAAAAATATGATGTTATTGTAGACTTAATAGGGTGCATCCTGGAGTGATTGAAGTCTAATTCATAACATGAATTATTTTGAAATGAAAGAAGATTGGTTATTAGGCTTTCAACATCAAGATGCTTTTCTCCAGTTACCATACTGTGGGCTCAATTCACTAAGAGTTAAAGTGGTTCTAAAGCAGTGGCGGCTGGTGCTCGATAATTCGGGGAATGAGCCCCCCCTGGGAGACGGACATGAATGCGGGGAACACTGGGAACCACCCCCCCCCCCCCCCCCCCCCATGCACGGGAGACAGACGGCCTCCTTACCTTAGGAGGCTAATGTCCAGCCCAGGATGACTCCGATCTCCCTTTCTCCTCTCTCCCCTGTCTGAGCCGGGGAATGCTGGATGGCTGAGCCGCTGCGGGTGAGCCATCCCTAACCACTTAAGGACTAGCCTCGTTTTGGATTTTAGGTGTTTACATGTTTAAAACATTTTTTTTTGCTAGAAAATTACTTAGAACCCCCAAACATTATATATTGTTTTTTTTCTAACACCCTAGAGAATAAAATGGCGGTCATTGCAATACTTTTTTTTGTACCGTATTTGCGCAGCGGTCTTATAAGCGCACTTTAGCGCACTTTTTTTGGAAAAAATTCACTTTTTTTAATAAAAAAATAAGACAACAGTAAAGTTAGCCCAATTTTTTTTTATATTGTGAAATATAATGTTACGCCAAGTAAATTGATACCCAACATGTCACGCTTCAAAATTGCGCCCGCTTGTGGAGTAGCGTCAAACTTTTACCCTTAAAAATCTCCATAGGCGACGTTTAAAAAATTCTACAGGTTGCATGTTTTGCGTTACAGAGGAGGTCTAGGGCTAGAATTATTGCTCTTGCTCTTCCGGTCGCGGCGATACCTCACATGTGTGGTTTGACAACTGTTTTCATATGCGGGCACTACTCACGTATGCGTTCGGTTCTGCGCGCGAGCTCGTCGGGAAAGGGCGCTTTAAAAAAAATTTTTTTTATTATTATTTATTTTACTTTATTTTATTTAATTTTTCACTGTTTAAAAAAAAAAATTGGATCACTTTTATTCCTATTACAAGGAATGTAAACATCCCTTGTAATAGAAAAAAGCATGGCAGGTCCTCTTAAATATGAGATCTGGGGTCAAAAAGTCCTCAGATCTCATATTTAGACTAAAATGCAAAAAAAAAAAAAAAAGTCTTTTAAAAAAATGACACAAAAAAAAAGTGGGCGGAGCCGACGTAATGACGTCGCTCCGGCCGTCCTATGTTATAGAGACGGGTGGGCGCCATCTTAGCCTCACTCGTCTCTATACTGAGGAAGAGAAAGGACCCGATCGCCTCCGCCACTACCGACGGCTCCGGTAAGCGGCGGAGGGCACGGGAGAGCGGCGGGAGGGGGGTGGCACCTCTCCTGCCACCGATAACGTTGATCTCATGGCGAACCCGCCGCAGAGACCACCATTATCGTGTACAGAATCGCCGGCCCTAAAGATGGATACCTCGGTTGTGGCAGCAGCTGCTGCCGTTACCGAGATATCCATCTTTAAAGTAATGATGTATATATACAGTGGCCGGTCCTTAAGTGGCTAGAGTCACAGTGGCAGCTGGTGGGTTGGTCGGTCTTCCCCTGCTTCTCCGGCCGTGCGTCTCTTCCGGCCGTGTGTCTCCTCCTTCCTCCCTCCTCCCCCTTGGCCAATAGGATCGCTTCTCCTTTCGGCAAATCAGGAAATGGGACTCACGACCCACTTCCTGCACGGTCCTGTACTGTCCCTGATTACATACCAGGCCCTTCAGGTCTGGTATAGATTTTGGGGGGACCTCATGTCAAAAATGGCATGAGGTCCCCCCAAAATCTGTACCAGATTCTTATGCCAGCATGCAGCCCCCGGCAAAGCACCTTGTCACTATGTGGATGAGGAGAAGGGCCTTTTTCCCACAACCCTGGCATTGTGGCTGTGAAGCTGCGGGGGGGGGTGACTTATCAGAATGTAGAAGCCCCTTTAACAAGGGGGCCACCAGATCCTGGCCATATATGGTCAATGACATTACTGGGTTATGACATAATTCAACAAATGTAAATGTGTCCACGTATGGTCAATGCTGTCACTGGGTGACCCCGCCCCTTTGCTTTGCTGGAGGGGGTGGGAGCAGCTGGCTCAGGCTCTCAGCGGCTTGCTGAGAGGCCGAGCCAGGTGCCGGTCCAGGCACCTGGGTAGATCCCTACCATATTGTCGCAATCTTTCCCCACCTTGGACCGGCTCTGTTATGTTAGCTGACAGCAAGTAAGTTATTATTATTATTATACGAGATTTATATAGCGCCAACAGTTTACGCAGCGCTTTACAAAGGGGGACAACACAATTACAGTACAGTTTAATACAAAAGGTACAGGAGGGCCCTGCTCGTAGAGCTTACATTCTAAAGGGAGGGGGTGGTGGTACAAAAGGTAATTGCTGCAAAGAAAGATTTGATGGTGGCTCAGGGACAGTTATGTGGGTGTGGGATAGGCTTCCCTGAGTTTTCAGGGATCTCCTAAAGGTGGACAGGGTAGGGGCTGATCAGATATACTGGGGTAGGGAAATCCAGAGGATGGGAGAGGCTCTGGAGAAGACCTGAAGGTGAGCATTAGAGGAGGTAACAAGGGAGCTAGAGAGCAGGAGGTCCTGGGAGGAGCGGAGGGGGCGATTTGGGTGATATCTGCAGATGAGATTGGTGAGGTAGCTGGGGGCGATGTTGTGAATGGCCTTGTATGTTGTGGTTAGCATTTTGAATTTTATACGGTGGGGTAGGGGAAGCCAGTGAAGGGATTGGCAGAGAGGGGCAGCAGTCACGGATCGGTTAGTGAAGTGTATTAGTCTAGCAGCAGCATTCATAATAGACTGAAGGGGGGATAGCCTGTGTAAGGGTAGGCCATTAAGGAGACAGTTGCAGTAGTTGAGGCGGGAAATAATCAAGGAGTGAATAAGTAAATAAGATGGATGGCAGCCTCAGCCCGGGCTCCAGCCAGGCCACACACCCAATGTGTTTCGCTCCTCCCCTTGGAGCTTAATCATGGGGATCGCACGGGTCACAGGAGTGCAGAACGAACTGCACCCCAGTAATACACAGGTGAAGTACAGCCAAACGGACTTCCCCTTTAAACAGAGCTGTAACACCTTTTATAATAATATTGTATATGTATTGATTTAAAAAAAAAAAAAACTTCTGAAAGTAATTTGATCTTGTGTCTTAGCTTTAAAAGTGAACTCTGGGGAAAAAAATTTTTGAGCCATTTTCTGTGTAAAATTAAATTACATGTATTGATTCCTGCCCCACGTTTGGCTCTTGCTCCATTGGGTAAAACTGTTGCTTTCATTCAGCCCCCACAGTACAGTAAGCAACAAACTCCTGGCGCTGAGATTTGTAGGTCTAGCTGTATTGTATTAATCATAGCAGATTGCTTGTTGTACACCTCCTCCATTCAGAAAAAGCCTTGTATTCTTTATACTAAATGCAAGGCTTTCTGTGATGGAAGGAGGGGGGGGGGGGTTGTGATGTATATCCCCCAGTGTAATGTGTTAATAGGTATATTTGTGTTTGCAGAGTTTTTTTTTTCTTTATAGAAAAGGCGTGTGAACATTTTCTTCTTCTTCATTTTCTAAAGCATAACTTTCAGCTGAAAACATACATTCAAATAAAAATGCTGGCATTAGTTGATAATGTATATCTTTAAGGATTAGTCATCTGAGCAAAGACTTCCATAGCAACGCGAACAAACATCGAAAAATATTCCTACCCTCAACAGATCTGTATATTACATTGAGCATCTGATGGGTGTATAAATACTGTGTCTCTTGACTTGGCTCCTCTTTATCATAGCCACTCTCTATTCACAGTTTACATTACACATTTCTCTGACTATTGGAAACACATGTTGTAATAGAGCCCTTCCTTACCCTTCTCACTCCAGATCTGGAACTGTAAACTAGAAGATAACAAGCAGGTTTAATGCACTGATTTGTAATCTCTAGGGCTACTTTCACACTGGGGCATTGGGGGCGTCGGCGGTAAAGTGCCGCTATTTTTAGTGGCGCTTTATCATCATTTTTGCAGCCCCTTTTCGGCTGCTAGCAGGGCGCTTTTAACCCCCGGTAACGTCCGAAAAAGGGATAAAAGCACTTGAAAAGCAGCTGCGCTGCCCATTGATTTCAATGGGTAGGGGCGCTTTGGGAGTGGTGTATACTCCGCTTCTACAGCGCCTCAAAGATGCTGCTTGCATGACTTTTTTTAGCGTCCTGCCAGCGCACCGCTCCGGCCTTTTACACTGGAGTGAGAGGAGAGGCTCTTTACAGGCGCTATTTTTAGCGCTATAGCGCCTGTAAAGCGCCTCAGTGTGAAAGCAGCCTTATAATTGGTCAGTTTTTACGCATTGTCTTTTGTGCCCACTTTTTCTTGTACTCTAATGTCTAATATTAGGATTATGTATCTGAGACTTAAAGTGATTGTAAACGATCACCTTGTAAAACAACCCATTCAGTTTAAAATAGAAATGAAAGGCAAAACATTTTTGTATAGATATAAAAAAAAACATTATGAATACCTTTTTTCCCTTTTTTATAAGTGATCACATTCCCTCTAGTCTCAGCTTCATAAGGAGATCAGAGAGGGAGGGGGAGGGATGTCAGGACAAGTCTAATCACTGGAGAAGAGCAGGCTGAGTTCTCAGCACAGCCAGAGAACTGACCACATGCTCTCGGCTGCATAGGAGCTGGGGGAGAAGAAGCACCAGTAAACTGATCTTTCCAGTGAATGACTGTGTGACTGTGCAGCGGGTTGGGGGGTTGTGTCAGGACAGGTCTGATCATTGGAGGAGAGCACACTGAGTTCCCAGCATAGCTAGAGAACTGATCATTGGGCTCTCCTGCTTAGGGTGGTCAGTTTTAAATAGGAAAGAAGAGGAACTGACAGGAACACCAGGGATTTCACATAAAGGAAGTAATACAAAGAGAACAGGATACTTTCTCATACAAGTACATGGTACAGTAGGCACATATCAGAAATATGAAGTGTTGGGGTAACAAACGTTTTAATTACACGATATCTAACATAACAATGATGGCATTCGTTAAAGGACATGTACAGAGATTAACCGGTTCCCGACCGGCGCACGCCGATGTACGTCAGCAGAATGGCACGGCTGGGCAAATGGGCGTACCCGTACATCCCTTTAAATTTGTCGACGGCGGCGGGTCCCGTGGACTCGATCGCCGTGGGGACACCCGCGATTACCTCACAGAGAGGAAGAACGGGGAGATGCTAATGTAAACAAGCATCTCCCCGTTCTGCCTAGTGACAGTGTCACTGATCTCTACTCCCTGTGATCGGGAGCAGAGATCAGTGACGTGTCACACATAGCCACACCCCCCCCACACACAGTTAGAATCACTCCCCAGGACATACCTAACCCTAATGCCCCGTACACACGGTCGGATTTTCCGACGGAAAATGTGTGATAGGACCTTGTTGTCGGAAATTCCGACCGTGTGTAGGCTCCTTCACACATTTTCCATCGGATTTTCCGACACAAAGTTTGAGAGCAGGATATAAAATGTTCCGACAACAAAATCCGTTGTCGGAAATTCCGATCGCGTGTACACAAATCCGACGGACAAAGTGCCACGCATGCTCAGAATAAATAAAGAGATGAAAGCTATTGGCCACTGCCCCGTCTATAGTCCCGACGTACGTGTTTTATGTCACCACGTTTAGAACGATCGGAATTTCCAACAACTTTGTGTGACCGTGTGTATGCAAGACAAGTTTGAGCCAACATCCGTCGGAAAAAATCCTAGGATTTTGTTGTCGGAATGTCCGAACAAAGTCCGACTGTGTGTACGGGAAATTACACTGCCCCCTAGTGGTCAACCCCTTCACTGCCAGTGTCATTTACACAGGAATCAGTGCATTTGTATAGCACTGATTGCTGTATAAATGACAGTGGTCCCAAAAATGTGTCAAAAATGTCTGATGTGTCTGCCATAATGTCGCAGTCACGATAAAAATCGATGATCGCCGCCATTACTAGTAAAAAATTATTAATGAAAATGCCATAAAACTATCCCCTATTTTGTAAACACTATAACTTTTGCCCAAACCAATAAATAAACGCTTATTGTGATTTAAAGTGAAGTAAAGTGATGCAGTGCCGAATCGCAAAAGTGCTCTGGTCTTTGGCCAGCAAAATGGTCCGGGGCTTAAGTGGTTAATTGTGGAGACTGTCATTACTGATCTACTCCTGAAAATGTTGGTTGTCTCTCCTGCCTCTGTACTTTAACTGGCATGCAATTCAGGAAAGTCAGACTGAATTTAGAACACCTGATCCACATACTTGTTCTGGGTCATTGACTTACACGGTACTGAAGCCATTAAATTAGCAGGCCGTCCAAGGTCCTGGCATTTTTAGACGAATAAGTCAGCAGTCTGCATTTGTCTCCCAAGACAGGTTTTCTTTAGAGAGAATTGGACCTGAAATGTTTCCAAGGTAACAAAATTCCTAAAGCGCAGGTGCATTGTGGTGCCTGAAAGTGACTATGTTTTTAGAATTAAAATTTTTGCTGGAGCTGGGACATATTTTCAACCCACATGATATTTTTTTTTTTTTTTTAGGTGGGAGGTCAGGGGAGCAGAAAACTGATGCTCAACCACCAGTTTTTACTTCCCCCCGGGCTTCCCATGTGAACGAGGCCTTAGAGGTCTATTTATTTAAAAAAAAGTTGGATCAATCTTACAATTCACCCATCCTTGACGAATACTCACTATATCTTTTTTTAATAGAATGATTTTCTCTGATCATCCACTCCATCTAGTGGCCATTACGCAGTCATTTTTATGAAATACCTTAATCAGAGAAAAATACCACATTATGGCCGCTAGATGGAACTAAAAATACAGTAGGATTTTGTCAATGTTGGGCAAATGCTTGTTACATTTGGCCAGCAATTTTGTTTAGAAATTGACCAGTATGTGTGTAGCTGCTCCTACACTGCCCCCATCAGCAGGCTAAAAGGAAGTGTTTCCTAATTAATATAATTAAACACATTAATACAAATATGGAACAGGAAGAAAAACATGAGAGTCTAAAATGTATTTTAACAAACAACTTTAAGTGCATACTTATGCCCTGTACACACCAGCGGACTTTTCGACCAGACTGGTCCGACAGACCGAATCCGGCGGACAATCCGACCGTGTGTGGGCTTCATGGGACCTTCAGCGGACTGTTTCTGTCGAAAATCTGACGGACTTTAGATTTGCAACATGTTTCAAATCTTTACGCCGGAACTCCGCCGGACCCAGTTCCTATCGAAAAATCCGCTCGTCTGTATGCTAGTCCGACAGACGAAAACCGACGCTAGGGCAACTATTGGCTACTGGCTATCAACTTCCTTATTTTAGTCCGGTGTACGTCATCACGTACGAATCCGTCGGACTTTGGTGTGATTGTGTGTAGGCAAGTTCGTTCATTCGAAAGTCCGTCGGAAGTCCGTCGGAAAGACTGTTGGACCTTTGTTGCCGAAAAGTCCCCCCCGTGTGTACAGGGCATTACTGAAATCACACAACAGTTATCATTTAGGTAATATTGTTTGAAAATAAAACCCAGAAAATGTATAAATAACCTGAAAATATCTAGATTTCTTTTAATGTCTGTTTTGTGTTTCCTATTCTGTTATAGAATTAATGAGTAGAAGGTAATAAAATATAAAAACATTTTTTATATTTTAGGTTAGGAGAAGATGACAGCATATTTGAAGTAAACATGGCCACTAGCGGTTGTGAAGTCCATCGGTTTGATCCAAGTCTTGGGTCTGCTCACATCCATGAAGGGGAGCGACTTTGGCATCATCGACTTTCAGTTGATTGGAGGGATCCCAACCCAATAATCCCCCCACATCGATTACATAGCAATACTAAGAAGCTTGGAGCCATTCTCAATGAATTTGGGCATTGGAAGGTAAAAAATTATTCTGCTGATTTGAAGAATTTTTGCTAGTAAAAATGTTTGAGGTTTAACACATAGTACAGGTCAGGTGAAAAGAATACATAGTATAAGCATGAATAGGAACTGTAGCAGCAACAGACAAGTTGTACATGAAGTCAATCCACAGGCTTTGGTATACATATTACCAGACAATATATGCATACCAGTACAGAATAATTGGGAGGGGAGGAGTAGGGGGAGTGGGAAGAAGGAGGGGAGAAGCAGGGAGGTGGAGGAAGAGGGGATGGGAGCTGGGGGCATCTTTTATTTATATGACATAATATATCCCCCCTCCACGTAGCTTCATGTCTGACTCCGAGTCAAAATACCACGTGTATCCTACTTCTGGGTATATGTAATATATACTGTGTGTTCGTGTGTGTGTGTATGTATCTATATGTGTATATATATATATATATATATATATATATATATATATACAGTATCTCACAAAAGTGAGGAGTACACCCCTCACATCTTTGTAAATATTTTATTATATCTTTTCATGTGACAACACTGAAGAAATGACGCTTTGCTACAATGTAAAGTAGTGAGTGTACAGCTTGTATAACAGTGTAAATTTGCTGTCCCCTCAAAATAACTCAACACACAGCCATTAATGTCTAAACCGCTGGCAACAAAAGTGAGTACACCCCTAAGAGAAAATGTCCAAATTGGGCCCAATTAACCATATTCCCTCCCCCGGTGTCATGTGACTCGTTAGTGTTACAAGGTCTCAGGTGTGAATGGGGAGTAGGGATGAGCTTCGAGTTCGAGTCGAACTCATGTTTGACTCGAACATTGGCTGTTCGCCAGTTCGCCGAACAGCGAACAATTTGGGGTGTTCGTGGCAAATTCGAAAGCCGTGGAACACCCTTTAAAAGTCTATGGGAGAAATCAAAAGTGCTAATTTTAAAGGCTTATATGCATGGTATTGTCATAAAAAGTGTTTGGGGACCTGGGTCCTGCCCCAGGGGACATGGATCAATGCAAAAAAGTTTTAAAAACGGCCGTTTTTTCAGGAGCAGTGATTTTAATAATACTTAAAGTGAAACAATAAAAGTGTAATATTCCTTTAAATTTCGTACCTGGGAGATGTCTATAGTATGCCTGTAAAGGGGCGCATGTTTCCCATGTTTAGAACAGTCTGACAGCAAAATGATATTTCAAAGGAAAAAAAAGTCATTTAAAACTACTCGCGGCTATAATGAATTGCCAGTCCGACAATACACATAAAAGTTCATTGATAAAAACAGCACAGGGGAACCCCGAACCAAAATTTAAAAAAAAAATGACGTGGGGGGGTCCCCCTAAATTCCATAGCAGGCCCTTCAGGTCTGGTATAGATATTAGGGGGAACCCCGGCCAAAATAAAAAAAAAATTGCGTGGGGTCCCCCCAAAAATCCATACCAGACCCTTATCCGAGCATGCAACCTGGCAGGCCGCAGGAAAAGAGGGGGGGACGAGAAAGCGCCCCCCCTCCTGAACCGTACCAGGCCACATGCCCTCAACATTGGGAGGGTGCTTTGGGGTAGCCCCTCAAAACACCTTGTCCCCATTTTGATGGGGACAAGAACCTCATCCCCACAACCCTTGCCCGGTGGTTGTGGGGGTCTGCAGGCGGGGGGCTAATCGGAATCTGGAAGCCCCCTTTAACAAGGGGACCCCCAGATCCCGGCCCTCCCCCCTGTGTGAAATGGTAAGGGGGTACAAAAGTACCCCTACCATTTCACAAACAAACTGGCAAAAATGTTAAAAATGACAAGAGACAGTTTTTGACAATTCCTTTATTTAAATGCTTCTTCTTTCTTCTATCTTCTTTCTTCTATCGTCTATCTTCTTTCTTCTATCTTCTATCTTCCTTCGGTTTCTTCCTCAATCTTCTTCTTCTGGTTCTTCTTCCGGTGTTCTCGTCCGGCATCTTCCTCCGCGGCGTCGGCGTCTTCTTTCCTTCTTCTCCTCAGGCTGCTCCGCATCCATGATGGCATTGAGGGAGGCTCCCGCTGTGTAACGCTTCTCCTCTTCTGACGGTTCTTAAATAACGGGGGGCGGGGCCACCCGGTGACCCCGCCCCTCTCTGACGCACGGGAACTTGACGGGGTCTTCCCTGTGGCATTTCCCGTGATGTCAGAGGGAAGGGGGTAACATCAGGGGTAATCAAAGGGTTAAGTGTTCTCCTAGGGAATGCTTTCTAACTGTGTGGGGATGAATTGACTGGAAGAAGAGAGAGATCTGTGTTCCTGATTAGCAGGAACACAAGATCTCTCTCTTCTTCTCTGACAGAATGGCATGTATGTAAACAAGGCAGACTGCCGTTGTGCCTTTCCTGTCAACGATCGCGGGTGGTGGGTGGCCATCGCGGCCACCGGACCCACTGATTGGCTCCCACTGTGTCCAATCACAGCGGGAGCACATGATTTTGCGCTTAAGGGCCGCCCTGTCGCAGTATATGTACGTGGGGTGGTCCTTAAGTGGTTAAATAAAAATGTTGATCTATGATTCCGATATCTACCAGATTCAACCTGTAATAGTATATATATATATATATATATAAATATATACAGTATATGTCTTCTATCTGTTATTCTCAGAGTGGATTAGATATTCTGTTCCTTAACCTTATAGCTGATTATATATATATTATAATATTGTTAATATTATATAGTAACTAAATTATATACCACACCTTTTTTTAGGTTTTTTATCAGATTAATTGAATCAATAATCAGCCAACTAATCGATAATGAAATTAATCGTTAGTTGCAGCCCTAATATAAAGAGTAAATTCTACCAGTAAAAATAAGGGACACACGGCCCTCTGATTCATGAGATATTACATCCCACACTATGAGCTCCTAATAAAACCTCCATTCTCCATTCCTCTATCTGGTGACTAGGCAGACAGCAATGTCCTCTTGTGATCATGTTAGCCAAAGTAAGTACGTATTTACCAGGTCTGTACAAGTTTATCTTATTATTTGGGTATATCAGCCTTAGTTCAGTTGCATCAGTGCTGGCAGGTTGAATCACATTCTGACATCTTATATTTATATGACATATCCCTAAAAGAATCTGGTAAACCACAGTAGCCAATACAGCGCAAGCTTATTCAATATAATGTGCAAGGATTGCTAAAGAGAATTTTAGTAACCCATAGCATGCAATCAGAGTGAATGTAGTAAAAGTTATATTCTGATTATTTGTTATGGCAATTGCATTTGCCCTAAGCCTGAATGGGTCCAGGAAAGAGTGGGATCTCTGCCTAGCAATTTCACACGTTTTGCTGCATGAAAACGCGCTTTATTGAATTAGCCTAAATTCGCTGGTTTGAGATGGCTTTCCATGTTTGAATCTGTTTGTAAGAAAATGACACTTTCTTTATGGCCATTTGCCGACCGCGTACTGTAGTTTTCCTTTCCAGGTAGGGGGTGCGCACGCCCACCCGCCCGGCTGTGCTGTCACTGGCTCCAGCACATGCTGATCAGCGGTTCTTGCCCAATGATTTATGGAAGGGACCAGCTGATCGTCAGAGCGAGTGACAGGAGAGAGCTTTGTGTATGTAAACAACACAAAGCTCTTATCTGACATCGACAAAGGGCCAGTTTTTGTTTCCCTAAAATAAAAACCAGCACATCCCTAAGTAAAAGCACCACACAGTAAACATAGTTAAGCCCCATACACACTGCCAGATTTTCTGCTGATTTTTGTCTTCAGATTTACCAAAACCATATAGTGCAAGGGCCTTTAATGTCAGATTGTCCACCCTCCCGTTATAGTTACATAGTTACATAGTACATAATTACATAGTAGGCGAGGCTGAAAAAAGACACAAGTCCATCAAGTCCAACCTATGTGTGTGATTTTATGTCAGTATTACATTGTATATCCCTGTATGTTGCGGTCGTTCAGGTGCTTATCTAATAGTTTTTTGAAACTATCGATGCTCCCCCCTGAAACCACGCCTGTGGAAGGGAGTTCCACATCCTTGCCGCTCTTACAGTAAAGAACCCTCTACATAGTTTAAGGTTAAACCTCTTTTCTTCTAATTTTAATGAGTGGCCTCTTGTCTTGTTAAACTCCATTCCGCAAAAAAGTTTTATCCCTTGAAATCATATCCGCTCTCAAGCGTCTGTTTTCCAGAGAGAATAAGTTCAGTGCTCGCCACCTTTCTTCATACCTAATGTCCTCCAGACCCTTTATTAGCTTTGTTGCCCTTCTTTGTACTCGCGCCATTTCCTGTACATCCTTTCTGAGGACTGGTGCCCAGAATTGGACAGCATACTCCAGGTGCGGTCGGACCAGAGTCTTGTAGAGCGGGAGAATTATCGCTTTATGCCTGGAGTTAATCCCTTTTTTAATGCATGCCAATATTCTGTTTGCTTTGTTAGAAGCAGCTTGGCATTGCATGCCATTGCTGAGCCTATCATCTACTAGGGCCCCCAGGTCCTTTTCCATCCTAGATTCCCCCAGAGGTTCCCCCCTAGTGTAAAGATTGCATTCATATTTTTGCCACCCAAATGCATTATTTTAAATTTTTCTACATTAAACCTCATTTGCCATGTAGTTGTCCACCCCATTAATTTGTTTAGATCTTCTTGCAAGGTTTCCACATCCTGCGGAGAAGTTATTGGCCTGCTTAGCTTAGTATTGTGCGCAAATACAGAGATTGAACTGTTTACCCCATCCTCCAGGTCGTTTATGAACAAATTAAATAGGATTGGTCCCAGGACAGAACCCTGGGGGACCCCACTACCCACTCCTGACCATTCTGAGTATTCCCCATTTATCACCACCCTCTGAACTCGCCCTTGTAGCCAGTTTTCAACCCATGTAATTACCCTATGGTCCATTCCAACAGACCTTATTTTGTACAGTAAACGTTTATGGGGAACTGTGTCAAATGCTTTTGCAAAATCCAGATACACCAGGTCTACGGGCCTTCCTTTATCTAGATGGCAACTCACCTCCTCATAGAAGGTTAATAGATTGGTTTGGCAAGAATGATTCTTCATGAATCCATGCTGATTACTGCTAATGATACTGTTTTCATTACTAAAATCTTGTATATAGTCCCTTATTGTCCCCTCCAAGAGCTTGCATACTATTGATGTTAGACTAACGGGTCTGTAATTCCGAGGGATGTATTTTGGGCTCTTTTTAAATATTGGTGCTACATTGACTTTTCTCCAATTCGCTGGTATCAGTCCAGTCAGTATACTGTCAGTAAAAGGAACAATGGTCTGGCAATTACTTGACTGAGTTCCCTAAGTACCCTCGGATGCAAGCTATCCAGTCCCGGTGATTTATTAGTGTTAAGTTTCCCAAGTCTAATTCTAATTCTGTCCTCTGTTAGCCATGAGGGTGCTTTATGTGATGTGTCTAGAGGATGAACACTGCAGTTTTGGTTACTGAAGCCCACAATTCCCTCAGGAAGACTGAGGAGAAGAATAAATTCAATACCTTCGGCATCTCCCCATCCTTTGTAACCAGATGTCCTTCCTCATTCTTTATGGGGCCAATATGGTCTGTCCTCCCTTTTTGACTGTTTACATACTTAAAGAATTTCTTGGGATTTTATTTGCTCTCCTCCACTATGTGTCTATGTTCTAACTTAGCCGCCCTAATTGCACCCTTACATTTCTTGTTGCATTCTTCATAAAGTTTGAATGCTGATGATGATCCCTCAACCTTGTATTTTTTTGAAGGCCTTCTCCTTTGCTTTTATATGCATTTTTACATTGGAGTTAAGCCATCCAGGACTTTTGTTCGCTCTTTTAAATTTATTACCCAATGGGATGCACTGGCTAATGCCCTTATTTAATATGCTTTTAAAGCAAACTCATCTCTCCTCCATGTTCTTTGTTCCTAAGATTTTATCCCAATTTATATCTTCTAGCAAGGTTCGTTGTTTAGGGAAATTGGCTCTTTAGAAATTCAGTGTTTTTGTATTTCCCTTATGTTTTGTGTGATTTATACTGAAGCCAATTGACCTGTGATCGCTATTTGCTAAATTTCCCCATATTTCCACACCCGTGATCAGGTCTGTATTGTTCGTAATCAGTAGATCTAGTAACGCTTTATTTCTAGTTGGTGCGTCTACCATCTGACACATGAAATTGTCCTGCAAGACATTTAGGAACTGGCGAGACTTAAATGAATGCGTGGTTCCCTCCACTCAGTCTATGTCTGGATAATTAAAATCCCCCATTATGATAACACTTCCCATCCTTGCTGCTAATCCAAATTGTGATAGAAGGTCCGCCTCCCCCTCCTCCCTCAGGTTAGGGGGCCTATAGCATACTCCCAGTATTATTTTCCCCTTAGCTTCATTCCTTTGGAGCTCTATCCATAAGAATTTTAGCTCTCTTAGTGATGTCACCTCTCTCATTCACTTGTACATTATTCTTGATATACAGGCATACCCCTCCCCCTTTTTTACCCTCTCTATCCCTGCGATAAAGGGTATACCCTTGAATGGTTGCCAGCCAATCATGAGAGCTGTTGAACCGAAATTCCCACGAAATCCCCATGAAATCCAAATCCTCCTCATACAACAGTATCTCTAGTTCACCCATCTTGTCCGCCAGGTTTCCTGGCATTGGTGAACATGCCATGCAGTTTAGACTTGTTGCATACTATCCTCTTATTGGGTGTTCCGAGATTGCAACTAGGACTTGTTACTATACTTACCTTGGGTTTATGTGCTTTAGTCAACCTACCACTAATGCCCCCAATACTACCATCTGGACTATGTTCTGCACTGACTATCATTACCTCTGGACCCTCCCCCCGTCGCCTAGTTTAAAAACCCCTCTAATTTTTTGGCCATCTTTACTCCCAGCACATCTGCACCCTTCTCATTTAGGTGCAGTCCGTCCCTTCTATAGTACTGCTGACCGACTGAGAAGTTGGCCCAGTCCTCCAGGAACCCAAACCCCTCCTTACTACACCAGCTCCTCAGCCACTTGTTTACTTCCCTAATCTCCCTCTGCCTTTCTGGTGTGGCTCGATGTACTGGTAGTGTTCCTGAGAATACTTCCTTGGAAGTCCTTTTCCTCAATTTAGCTCCCAAGTCCCTAAAATCGTTATTTAGGACACTCCATCTGTCTCTGACTTTGTCATTGGTGCCAACGTGCACCATGACAGCTGGGTCTTCCCCAGCCCCTCCCAGTAGATAGAGAGCTGGCACAGCTCAGTATCAGCATGGCACTGCAGGGAAATGAAGACAGTCTGTCTGGAGTCTGTCTACATGGAGGGACACCTGGGGGCACCAGTTGTACCAGGGGACTGTGATGTGTTTAGGAACTTAGATGAGGGCACCTGATGTAAGAGGGACTATGATGGGGGCACCTGATGTAAGGGGGACTCTGATCGGGACCCCTGATGTAAGGGGGACTCTGATCGGGACCCCTGATGTAAGGGGGACTCAGATCGGGACACCTGATGTAAGGGGGACTCTGATCGGGACACCTGATGTAAGGGGGACTCTTGAAGTAAGGGGGACTCTGATGGGGCACCTGATGTAAGAGGGACTCTGATGGGGGCACCAGATGTAACATAGGACTGTGATGTGTGGAGGGACTCTGATGGGGGCACATGATGTAAGAGGGACTCTGATGGGGGCACCTGATGTAAGGGGGACTCTGATGGGGGCACCTCAGGGATGAGCTCAGGTGGGTTCATATACTAGTCTGGACTCTTCTGAGCTATTCCACCAGGAAGCTGTCACTGCAGACCACTAGTCATAAGTGGCCAAGGCATTCCCCACCCTGCAGCTGTGTGTTTACATGCCCCTTGTGTTCTTGCGGCTGAATGGCGGGGAATGATTGGCGGGGTATAGTAAAAGCTTTCTGGCGGGATAGGTGAGGCAAGTTTGGCATGCCCTAGCTCATCCCTAGTTGCAATGGATTGCATAAAAATACAGACATTTTTTCACAATGTACCACATCTCACCTCATGTCTCCACCAGACTCCACACCGAAGCTCAGCTGCAGTGCATAGAAATACATGAAATGGAGTTTTGCTATCAGTAGTCTTGCCTTAACCTGTTATAGTAACCAGAACTTGGTTTATAGGTGGACAATACAGTTTTAATTATCTGGTGTTATATTTTAACTGCACTAAGCCTTGAAGCTATTTAATTAGCCGTGTTTAAAATCAAAGTTAGCATCTGGCAATGCCTTGTTTATCTCTGCCAATGCTAATCTAGTATGTGCACAAAGGAATTAAAAAAATAATTGTGATTTCTTTAGATGATTAGCCATGGTGGTTTTAACTTGGAACATTGTCTCACCCAAAAGTATCTAATGTCAAAGTACACTATTATCAAACTACAGTAATATTTACTATTAAATCATATTTCAATGGCTGCATGTCAGTTCACAAATATAACACCGTCTGGCAGGATTGTGGAGAGTGTGTATGTATCACCTAGATTTCTCACAAACTGTCTATTTCCAGTGCCATTCATCAACAGGTAATCGCTACATGTTTGATTACATGAGAATGACACAAATGGATGAAGGCTTTGTCTTCATTGCTTTAAAAAGGGCTTCTCACCCACAGTTGTTCATAGGAAACCCTGCTGAGTCACTCACTGGGAATTGTAGTCAGCCTCATACTCAGATGTGTATAAGCAGGGCTTTTTTTATTTTCTTCAGAAAATAGGTTCAGGAACTCTACCATGTTCAGTGTGCAGAGTTCAGGAGTGTGCTATGTACAGAGTGTAGACTTCAGGAGTGCCGTATGCACAGAGTGCAGAGTTCAGGGATATACTACACCCAAGGTTCAGAGTTCAGCTCTCTTCCACTGCTTCTTATCTCTGCATATTCCATCCACATCTCACTTACATCCCTCCTCAGCCCTGATTTTGTGCGCAAACACCCCCTCCACTGCCCTTATCACCTCTACCCTTTAAAGCTCCACCATTTTCCACATGTCTTACTTTTGCAAAAAGCACTCAGCCCAGCTCTAGTACCCCCCCCCCCCAAACACTGTTGGTGGCTCCGCCTCTCTCACTTGCAGCAAGATCATCCAGCAGATGCACTGGCACCTTGACATCCAGATTCATGACCACTGTATCCGGGGAATCTGCAACACCCTTGTCCCCACCCTGAGTGCAGGGCATTGAGGGATCTGTGGGAGCCGCTGGGAAAAGTAAGCTTTCTCTTGTAAACACAGAAGCTGTACTTCTGTTTTTACAAGTTGCAATGGTGAACTGGGAACAGAGGGCCATAACTGGAAGTGGCTGAATTGAATGCCACCACATTCCAGCTGAAAAAAATCCCTGTGTGTGAGACCTAATAAGTTCTGTTCAGTGTCCTGGAGCCCAGAGGCTTTGTAAAGCATTGTGTGAGATAAAACCTCCATTCTCAGGCCATATCTTACCTGACAGCCAGACTTCATTATTAGTCTCCTCTGCCAATAAGCCTGTATGTATGCCAGCTGACTAATACTAAGGGCTCTCTCACCCTCTCTCTGCTGCGGGAGCCTGCTGCTTGGTAATGAGTCGAACTTCCCTGAATTTGGTGAACTTCAAAGTTCAGATGCTGAACCTGAACCCCACGGAAATCAAGGGGAGCTGAATCTGTGATTTTTTTTAAAGCATGGACAAAGGAAATGGGTTTTAAATTGCCAACAAATTAAGTCATATCAGTACCAGCTATAAGTTGGGAACTGGACTGAAAACTAACATTCAGCAATCATTTAGGCGAGATGTCTAGAGTTTACAGTTAAAGGTTTTATACAACATTAAAATGACAGCACAAATGTGACAGTATCATTAGTTTGGGGTTTACTAGCTTCAGTGAGATTGTGCAATTTCCTGAAATTTACAGTAAATTAAAAGCAATTAATCTTATGAGCCATAGCTAGTACATGCAAACTATGCAGAGGATATCACAAATAAATACCATATGCCACAAGAACGCTGTGTATAAAGTCTCATCTTGGTTTTTTTATTCGTTTTTTTTTTTGCATTGTAGTTTGTATTGAGTTATGTTATTCAGGTCGCAGACAGACCCAGAAGATCTGCTACATCATTCTCTACAGTAGCAATCACATTTATTCTAGTAGCCAAATGCTACACAAAGTCTAGTTTTTTGCAGCAAGAAAACAATGATGTATCAAAAAGAAAATCACTTTCTTTCATTAAAAAGGATTACCCCTTTTCCACTAAGCATATACAAGGGGTGAGCAACCTTTTGAGCACAGTGTGCCAAAAAATGTTTTCAAAGAAATTGAGCGTGTCGATTTTATAACAAAAAAATGTCAAATGTCACACTCTCAATCACGAAAAGGATTTTTTTAAAAAGTAAATGCTGTAAACTACTTTAGTAGTGAGAAATTAACATCCTGCAACTCTCACGCCTCAGATCAGCCGCAATTCCTGCAATTCCACACTTCAGATAAGCCCCAATTCATGCACCTTCACACCTCAGATCACTGTACCCCCCCTGCTCATCTGCCCCACCACTGTATTACGCTGCACATCTGCCCCACCACTGTAACCCCCTGCACATCTGCTCCACCACTGTACTACCCTGCACATCTGCCCCACCACTGTAACCCCCTGCACATCTGCTCCACCACTGTACTACCCTGCACATCTGCCCCACCACTGTAACCCCCTGCACATCTGCTCCACCACTGTACTACCCTGCACATCTGCCTCACCACTGTACTACCCTGCGCATCTGCCCCTACACTGTACCCCCTGCTCATCTGCCCCACCAATGTAACCCCCTGAATATCTGCCCCACCACTGTAACCCCCTGCACATCTGTCCCACCACTGCAACCCCCTGCACCTCTGTATTCCCCTGCTCATCTGTCCCACCATTGTACTACCCTGCTCTTCTGTCCCACCACTGTCCCACCCTGCTCTTCTGTCCCACCACTGTAACCCCCTGCTCATCTGCTCCACTAATGTTTCCCCTTTCTCATCTGCCCCACCACTGTACCTCCCTGCACATCTGCTCCACCGCCGTACCCCCATGCTCTTTTGTCTCACCACTGAACCATTTTCTCATCTGTCCTAACACTGAACTTATCAGCTCATCTGCCCCACCACTGTAACCCCCTTTCTCATCTGCTCCACCACTGTACCTCCTGCACATCTGTCCCACCACTGTACCCCCTGCTCTTCTGCCCCACCACTGTAACCCCCTGCTCATGTGTTCCCTCGATGTACCTCTTTTCTCCTCTGCACCCCTCTGCACATCTGCCCCTCATCTGTATCCCCCTGCTCCTTTGCCCCACCGCTGTAACCCCCTGCTCATCTCTCCCACGAATGTACCTCCTTTGTCCTCTGCCCCAACACTGAACCCTCCCGCTCATCTTTCCCACCACTGTAATCTCCTTCTCATCGGGCCCAACACTCTATCCCCCTCTGCACATCTGCCCCACCTCTGCACCCCCCTGCTCCTCTGCCCCACCGCTGTAACCCCCTGCTCATCTGTCCTACCAATGTACCTTCGTTGTCCTCTGCCCCAACACTGAAGCCCCCTGCTCATCTTTCCCACCACTGTAACTCCTTCTCATCTGGCCCAACACTGAACCCCACCTGCTCATCTGTCCCACCACTGTAACACCCTGCTCATCTGCCCCATCACTGTACCTCCCTGCTTTTCTGTCCCACCGCTGAACCCACTTCTTACCCCTCCCACCACTGTACCTCCTGCACATCTGCTCCACCACTGTAACCCCCCTGCTCATCTGCCCCATCAATGTACCCCCTTTTCCCATCTGCCCCACCACCGTACCTCCCTGCACATCTGCTCCACCTCTGTATCCCCATGCTCATCTGTTTCACTACTGAATCGCCTTCTCATCTTTCCTTACACTGAACCCATCTGCTCATCTGCCCCACCAATGTACCTCCTGCACATCTGTCTCACCTCTGTTCCCCCTGCTCTCCTGCCCCACTACGGTAGCCCCCTGCTCTTTTGTCCCACCAATACACCTCCTTTTACATCTGCCCCACTGCTCTACCCCCCTGCTTTTCTGTCCCACCATTGACCCCCCTTCTCATCTGTCCCAACACTAATCCCACCTGCTCATCTGCCCCAACACTAACCCTCCTGCTCATCTGGCCCAACACTAAACCCCCCTGCTCATCTGGCCCAACACTGAAGCCCCCTGCTCATCTGGCCCAACACTGAACCCCCTGCTCATCTGGCCCAACATTGAACCCCCCTGCTTATCTGGCCCAACACTGAAGCCCCCTGCTCATCGGGCCCAACATTGAACCCCCCTGCTCATCTGCCCCAACATTGAACCCCCCTGCTCATCTGGCCCAACACTGAACCCCCCCTGCTCATCTGGCCTGACACTGAACCCCCCTGCTCATCTGCCCCAACACTGTACACCCCTGCTTTTCTGTCCCACTGCTGAAGCCCCTTCTCATCTCTTCCTCCACTGTACCGCCCTACACATCTGCCCCACCGCTGTACCCTCCTACTCATCTACTTTACCGCTGTACCCTCTTCTCATCTATGATATGCGTGATATGCAGAGTGGTGAAAGGAAGCAGAGATGAGACACATCTACCTGTCCTGGCACACTCATCCTGCTGATCCACCTCTCGCATCCAGCCCACGTGGGGGTAGCGGCCATTTGTTTGTTACTTCCCTGCGCTGCTCTGCTGATGAGGAGGGAGTCGAGTGCCAGCAAAAGAGGCTTTGTGTGCCGCTTGCGGCTCCAGTGCCAGGGGTTGCCTACCCCTGGCATATACCATGCAAGGAATCAATTGCTAGTGAAAAAGAATTTGTAGTGTTGGAAAACCCTTGCTGTTAAAAGAAATCTATATTTAGTTTAGTCATTTTATTCCGTTTATAAACTGATAGATGTATATTATGTTTACTTGTTTGTATAAAATATTTATTTTCTAAATAAACATTGGTTGCATCCATGACACCCAGTGTGAAAATCATGCTGGGCTTTCTAAAGAGAAAGCTAAGCACTGTTAGCTACTCTGCTGGGAGAAAGGGCAGCCAGATTGTCTGCTAATCAGGGCTATTTTTAGTATAGCAGTTGCATAAAAAAGCATCTGAGAGCACATGTATTTATTTTCTTAAGTGGTTTAATACATGGATATAATAAAATATACTAAAACACTTTCTTTTTATCGTAAAAGAGGACTAATTCTTACACAGTGCCTCTGCTGAAATGGAATGTTGGAACAATAATTGGAATAAAAGTGGGCAGAAGTGGAAAATAAGAGATTTGACAATTGCTATGATAATCAACATGACCAAACTGCTGTGACATTTTAAATGTAGTGGTGGGCAGTATGTTGGATGGCTGATGTTTATGGACAGCTTGTGAACACATGGCACACTGTCTGTTAGTTCACAATACTGCAGAAAATGACTATAATATAAAATTGAAGGCTCACACACATAGAAAAAGGAAGAAATAGTGTAAGGAAGGTCATGAACACTGACTGCCATGTTGCCTTGCAGCATTAATGATACTTACAGTGAATCCGGAAAGTATTCACAGCGCTTCACTTTTTCCACATTTTGTTATGTTACAGCCTTATTATTCCAAAATGTATCAAATTCATTATTTCCCTCAAAATCCTACCCCATAATGACAGCATGAAAGAAGTTTGTTAGAAATCTTTGCAAATTTATTAAATAAAAAAAAAAAAAAAAAATCACATGTACATAAGTATTCACAGCCTTTGCTCAATACTTTGTTGAAGCACCTTCGGCACCAATTACAGCCTCAAGTCTTTTTGAGTATGATGCTAGAAGCTTGGCAAACCTATTTTTGGGCAGTTTCTCCCATTATTCTTTGCAGGACCTCTCAAGCTCCATCAGGTTGAATGAGGAGCGTCGGTGCACAGCCATTTTCAGATCTCTCCAGAGATGTTCAATTGGGTTCAAGTCTGGGCTCTGACTGGGCCACTCAAGGACATTCACAGAGTTGTCATGTAGCCACTCCTTAGTTATCTAGACTGTGTGCTTAGGGTCATTGTCCTGTTGGAAGATGAACCTTTGCTCCAGTCTGAGGTCCAGAGTGCTCTGGAGCAGGTTTTCATCAAGGATGTCTCTGTATATTGCTACATTCATCTTTCCCTCAATCTTGACTAGTCTCCCAGTTCCTGCTCCTGAAAAACATCCCCACAGCATGATGCTGCCACCAACATGCTTCACTGTAGGGATGGTATTGGCCAGGTGATGAGCGGTGCCTGGTTTCCTCCAGATATGATGCTTGCCAATCAGGCCAAAGAGTTCGATCTTTGTTTTATTAGACCAGAGAATTTTGTTTCTCATGGTCTGAGAGTTTTTCAGGTGCCTTTTGGCAAACTCCAGGTGGGCTGTCATGTGCCTTTTACTGAGGAGTGGGTTCCGTCTGGCCAATCTGGTGGAGTGCTGCAGAGATGGTTGTTCCTTTGGAAGGTTCTCCGCTCTCCACAGAGAAATGCTGGAGTTCTGTCAGAGTGACCATCAGGTTCTTGGTCACCTCACTAAGGCCCTTTCCCCCCCGATCGCTCAGTTTGGCCGGGCGGCCCGCTCTAGGAAGAGTCCTGGTGGTTCCAAACTTCTTCTATTTATGGATGATGGAGGCTACTGTGCTCATTGGGGCCTTCAGTGCTGCAGAATTTTTTCTGTACCCTTCCCCAGATCTGTGCCTCAATACAATCCTGTGTCGGAGGTCTACAGACAATTCCTTGGAATTCATGGCTTGGTTTGTGCTCCAACATGGACTGTTAACTGTGGGACCTTATATAGACAGGTGTGTGCCTTTCCAAATCATGTCCAATCAACTGAGTTTACCACAGGTTGACTCCAATCAAGTTGTAGAAACATCTCAAGGTTGATCAGTGGAAACTGGATGCACCTGAGCTCAATTTTGAGTGTCATGACAAATGGCCCGTACACACGATCCAAATTTTGTACGATCCTTCCTCGGACGACCGTTTTCGTACGATATTCGGATCTTGTGTACGGGCCATAAGGGCTGTGAATACTTACTGTATGTACATGTGATTTTTTTTTTTTTTTCTTCAAACAAACTTCTTTCATGTTGTCATTATGAGGTATTTTTTGTAGAATTTTGAGGAACATAATGAATTTAATCCATTTTGGAATAAGGCTGTAACACAAAATGTGGAAAAGGTAAAGTGCTGTGAATACTTTCCGGATGCACTGTATGTATGTGCAGCAATGATGCCTAAATTTGGAGTAATTGTTTTTTACAGTGTAGATTTATTCTACAGTTAATATTTTTAAAAATGTCAAATGATTTAGCTCAGCCAATGCCAAATTTTAGAACATTATTCAGGTAGACATTGTACTTAGAGTCCCTATTTTCATAGCCTTACGTCTACTTCTCTGCTATAGCAGTTGCAGTGTGCCTAATTATGACTGTGCATTTCAATAGACACCAGAGTTTTGACCCCACTGTTCAGCTTATAATAAAACTGGCTGGGGGTGTACGTATCCCCTCTCTTTCTTAACAGTGCAAGTCTTCTGATGAGGGATGTAACCATTCAACAGGCACCCATGTTATTCAGGGAACATTAATCACACAATAACTGCATACTGTTGGGCACTGGTTTGGCAGCATTGTGTATGTGTGTATATATTACCTAGTACATATGGTGAAGGTTTCAGGCTTTATGACTTGTAGGCAGTTGCAGTCTATTTTCTCCATTGTAGGTGGTGGGCCCTTGACCACAGCAGTATTGCAGTTGGAAGGGAAGTCAAGAGGAACTTGGTTCCTGTATGGATTCCTGGTTCACTGGGAAGCTATCTGATTGGATGCTGCCACCCCATGTGACTCTAGCAGCCGTCTTGGGTCAGACAGAGCCTGTTTACATAAGTATAGAAAGTAGCAGTGCAGCGCTTATGATAATATAAACAAACACATCAACGTATGTGCATACATAAAGTGTTAGTGATACTCAAAATAACTAAATAAATAAAAAATATTAACAATTCATATACTAAGGTTACCCCAAATTAAACCACAATAGCTCTTATAGAAAGTGCTTGCAGTGTAAAAAAGTTCCAAAAACAGCATATAAATAAATGCCAATTTTCTTCCTCAGAAAATGCATGCAAAAGTCCCAAAGTGCAAGTATGATCCACTCTGTCGCCAGCAATGTGTCAAACCTCCACCTCCTAAATGCGCTCACCAGATAGATGAGATATTAAGGCATATACACATACAATCTAAATCACCAGGTAGCCTTCAGAATCCAAATCTCAGATGGTGGTGACCATTCTTCTGCATTTAAAGCTCATACCATGGAGCCCACACAAGAAAAATTATATAGTATCTTTTTTTTGGCCAATAACATTCAAAAGCAATCCACGTGGAATGTGTAAAATAAACAGCGCAAACTCACTCCAGTGGCCGCTGATCCGACTCGTGGACCCGGCGGCATGACATCAGCACATAAAGGCCTCTCCCAACGCGTTTCATACAAACGCACATCTTCAGGTGAACCTCCCGCAGTGCTTAGTGCAGTCATTTTTAAACAAAATGAAACTGTTCTACTAAATATGTTTTTTTGCACATAGCCTACTGTACACAGTCATAACTTAAACAAGAACTTTACTGTACCTAGAGTGGTCAGGAGTATGCCATATAAAGCCCAGCATACAGAGTGCAGAGGTCAGGAGTATGTAATGCACAACATAGTGTCTATGGTGCGGGGCTCAGGAGTGTATAAGGCACAGAATACATAGGTCAGGAGTGGGTATTACAGAGAGTGGAGAGATCAGGAGTGAAGTACAAGGGTCAGGAGGAAATAACGCAGCGATCAGAACGTAACACACAGGCCTAGTGTACAGAGGGCAGCTAGAAATTGCACCCTCCTATTAGTACAAATCCTCCCCCTCCCCAATCCCATAAATCCCTAGTACGGATCTTTCTCCACAGCCACAAATCCCCACCCAGTACATATTTCCTCCCACAACCCTAAACCCCCCCTCATAGCCCATTTTTAATATATACTCCCCAGTAAAGTCCACCCCCACAGCATAGACTGCACTCTCAGCCCCAATACTTCCCACCAGCACAGACCCCCTCCCTCCTCTCCACTAGAGTACTCTAGGGATGGGTTGTCCAATCAGTTATCTGAGGCAGAGCAACTAATTGGTTTTCTGACATGAGGAAGAGCCAGCCATTATGGTGACTATGAATGGCAATTTTTCAAAATTTTCACTTGAATTGTCACACCCATGGCACCAACTGTGATTTGTGGCACTCTCACATCTTCAGACATCCTTAGGGAATGCATGTTGCAGACATTATTTAACTTTACAGATTAGAAATACAGACACATTTACTGCTATAAATTGTTTGGTCAAAGTGCCTTTTTTGCCTTTTTGCCCACCTTCCAGGTTATGTATTACACTCTCCCCCTGCCTCATTTGCATGCTGATGTAGACAAGGTAAGTACTCATCGGGAAGGGGGGAGCAAAAAAAGATTAGGAGCCTTTTTTCTGAAAGTAAACAAATCCTTTTAGGCCTAAAAGATGGCTAGTAGGGCATATCAAGAGGAAAGTAAAGAACGAGAGCATATTATGGTCCACTTCATTTTCATTACAACTGTAATGCAAAACTATTGAGCAAAAACATACAGATTTTTGTATTGTACATAAAAACAGGTTATAGACAACATCATGTTGTGAAAGTAAATACGCTTGGTTCATTCTGTACTTATCAGCCATGCCTAAAGGGTGAAAACTAACCAGGTTTAAGCAGAAATAATTATCCAATTCTCATCTTTACAGACAAGGCATGGTAAGGCATGCAGGGCTTTTAGACCTGAAAATGTCATTTGCCCTTAGGTTAGGGTGCAAGTCCAGTGGTCTGACATTGTGAAGACAAAGGAAGTATTGCTATACAAACATGTAAATTAGACAGGCTCTAAAAAAGTTAAATGTGCACAGAGGTTTCAGCTTATGTGGTGGTAACATTTCAACAGACTAAACTGAATTCTGCTGTAAAGCATGTTACACAGTGTTCTCTCCTGTCACTTTAATATCTTGTTTGTATGCTTCTAACAGCTTTGAATTTGATATGAACGGTATTACCAAACTATGACACTGTGATGAACAAGAAAACATACAGTTTAAGGAAAGATTTTTGCCTGATGGGTTAAGGTGTAGTACATTGGCTAGAATAGTAGCTTGCATTTGGTGACCAGAGTTTCAAAATGTGATCCAGGGAAACCCTACTTACCATGCCCACTTTTATTGGAAGACGGGACAGGGATGGGGCTACCCCTGGTGCCCCAAAAGGTGAGTGTGGCCAAATTGTGCTTGCAGTTGGAGGAGCATAAATTGGTATAATTAAATTAAGCCTGAGCCTACTCTGCTCTAGGTCCAGAAAGCATAATGTGCAGAGGTCAGGAGTGCATAACACACAGAGTGCATGGGTCAGGAGTCTGTAATGCACACATTGCAAAAGTCAGAAGTATGTAAAGCACAGGATGCTTTGTAAGCAAAATTGACCATCTCCTCCCAATACAACCCCCCTACGCCAAAACCACTTCTTTCACAAATTCCCCCTTCCCTGCCGGAATTGTAATCAATGGTCCTTGTCATTGTGTTGCAGCTGCTGTTAAGTTCCCAGGCTTTCGATTCCATGACGCCATCTTTTTTTCCTTCTATATGTCACTTCTGCTGCAATTTGGTAAAATACATAGGCAAAAAAAGGGTAATCATGACAATACATGAAAAAACAGGCAATTGTGACAATACGCAGTCATGGGGAGAGGTCGGGGGTTATGACAATGCACTGTGGCCCACTGGGGGCTCACGATGGACTGGACAGGTATCAGGAAGGGCTTTGAATGCAGGGGTCAGTAGTAAGTAAATCAGAGATCAGTAGTATGTAATGAACAATGAAATCAGAGACAGTCCCCTAAGAAAAAGTGATTATCAGTAACTATTAAGTCAGCCGTAGACAGATAGAAATTCGGCCGGTTCCTTTTAATCTGTCTATGGGCAGGCTGGTTGTACTGAAGTCGATCCATTGATCAACTTCAGTACAACCAATATGTTGTGGTTTTTTTTTGTGGTTTTTTTTACCCGATTACTGGAAGTGGCTATAGCCACCAGCAGTGATAAATGTATTCTGCCAGTGGGAAGACTCCCCGCCAGCAGAACCCAATAGCACTCTAGGAGGGTTTCCCCCTTCTAAACTGACTGTGTTGATTGGGGGAATCAAGCAATTTTCTTTCCTTTAATCTATGGTTGAAGGAAAGAAAAATGCATAATGTATGGCCTGCCTTAGTAACCAGATTGATTTATTCAAACTTTTTTGCAGTAAGAAGACTGGGTGATGATTTCTGATTGCTGAAGCAATTTGTGCATTGCTATTTGCTATTTTTAGATAAAAACCTACATTACTACTACAACCGCATGAAACATTTGCATCTATTGTTTTGTGAACACATCTGTGTCTGCAGCTTTGTAAGGTGTTCCGTTTGCCAAAAATGTTTAAAAGGGATCAGTGGCTTTTAATTTTGGCCTTGCAAAATTGTATTTTCCCTGTAAAGGGAATGCAGCAGACTGAGGCTTCTATGCTAGTTCTGTGCCCTAAAGGGTCTTTTACATACACCGATCAGCCATAAATGTATTACCACCCACTGAATATTGAATAGGTCCCCTTTTGTCACCAACACAGCCCTAACCCATCAGGGCATTGAAGCCACTGGATCTCTGAAGGTATGCTGTTGAATCTGGCACCAAGCCGTCAGTAGCAGTATCTTTAAGTCCTGTGAGTTGTGAGGTGGATCAGACTTGTTTTTCCAGCACACCCTACAGATGCTCAATTGGGCTTGAATCTGGAGAATTTGAAGGCCAATTCAACACTTCAAACTCATTGTTGTGTTCCTCAAACCATTCTCAAACCATTTTTGGAGTGTGGCATAGCACATTTTCCTGCTGAAAGAAGGCTACTGCCATTAGGGAATACCATTTTCATTAAGGGAGTTTACTTGGTCAGAGACAATGTTTAGGTAGGTGGTATGTGTCAAGTGGAAAAAGGAAAAAAATACTGCGCTAGATTGTATGTAGAAGCAGCAACTAAAGACCATCTAATATCTCTATGGTAAAAACTCCAAAACTAATAAAAATAAAGTTGCGCTATAAGTGGATATAAAGGATCATACATAGTATGTATACACAAATATCTAAATGTGATATAGTGGACAATAAATTATGACATGAATGCATTATGGCTGGTGTGCGGCTATACAGCCCAATACACAACAAACTGTGATGCATGTTTTTTCTGTTTTCAAGAGACTTCAAGTGGACTTTTTTAAACCTTTTTTTCTATCACAAAAAGATGCTACAGTTCATACTTGTGACCCTGCTGTCATTTACATAAAAAAAGCACCTTTCATTGTTTTCACTGTATGACATTACTACGGGTCTCTTTTCTATGACAGAGGGGTAGGGGTGGTGCTTTTCATAAGAATCATGTCATTTTGAGTAGAATATAAGATCTGTCATTTCAGACAGAGAAACTTGTGCATATCCTCTGTATGGAAGCATCAACTTAGTATTTTTCTGTAGAAAATATAGTCACTGTTTATCTCAGTGGTGGTCAACTTGAAAATTATAGGGGGCCTCAAGTGTGACCCCCCACCCTTCCAGAGGGCCACACAAGAACAATGCATTTTCACGAGTTGAGGTGCATTTGCATAGATTAAGGCTGTAATGCACCTCAGCGCCTAAAAATTTTGGTCTACATTTTTTGCAATGTACCACAATGCACACCGAACAGAAAAATGGAGTCATCGCTGGTGTTAGCAGATGCAATAAAAACTCCCAGCATTGGTGTCAGTGACAATTATAACTCCCATGCTTTGGTGTCAGTGACTGCAGTAATAACTCCTTCTTTGATGTCAGTGGACACAATAATAGCCCCCAGCATTGATATCAGTGACCATAATAATAACCCCCAGGACTGGTGTCAGTACTATTAAACCCCTCCCCCCACATTGGTGGTCAGCAGCAGTGCTCCTAACTTCAACCCCTGCAATGATATTTAACCCTTATCCCATTGGTGGTCAGTGGCAGTGTTTTATAAATTCCCCCCCACATTGACAGTGAAGTGGAAGAGATATGAAACTCCCTGCATTGGCGCACAAAAACTCTCTGGATTTGTGAGTTTGCTTGATGAGCAGTAAAGTTTATTCAGTACAAAGAAGGAAACGAGGCAAAAGGGCAGCTCTTTTATTTAGACCAGTACTGTGCTGGTACGGTTGGGCACAAGCCACTCCACCTGACAGTACTGTCTTTATTTCAGTGCCAGGTGCTGAAATGTAGAGTGCTTCCATTTCAAGAAACCGGCTGCAGCTACCTAAAACTCCTACAGGTGCACAACAGGTGGCAGACCCAGCGGGCTACACATAGAGGGCTATTGGCAGCATGTTGCGTGCCAGGGGTTTATGTAAGAGATCTTTCACAGATCATGTAAACACTGTCTTTAGTCTGAGACAAGCTTAGACCCATAAACAATAGATGGCAGTTGGAATTACAAGCATGATCTGAGTCTCAGACACCCATATCTTAGGGAAGGCAACATAGTTGGACGCTGTCAAAGTACACCCCCATTATACTGAAGAAGCCTGGATGGTGTGCTAGATTTCTTTCTAGCTTTGAGAATGCTGCTCAAAAACAAAATGGACAGATTCTCTCACACCTATAAATCTCTTTGCTTTGATTGATGGCTTTCTCTGTGAAATGTGATAAGTTTGATGATAGCTACAGAAACTTAACCGATTCTACTTTGTTTTTGTTATGCGTTTTCCAGATTGATGTCCTGAAGGCAGACATGGAGAGTGCAGAGTGGAAGATCTTGGAGAATATGATTTTAGAAGGTATTGTGGAGCAGATAGGACAGCTTGTTGTGGAAATCCACCTTCACTGGCCTGGGTTTGAGGTCAGTGGAAATGACAGTACTGTTGTGAGATTCTGGTACAGCTTGTTCAAAGAACTGGAGCGAAAAGACTTCAGACTTTTCTACACATATAAGGACTTATCTAAACCACAAATGTTCCTGAAGAAAGAAGCTTTCAATGCAAGCAGTTGTTATATCCTTAGTTGGGTTAACACCAGATGGTCATGAAATGAACATTTCTACAGAATTATTGACGGAAGCCTCTATTTTACAGAAATCTGCTGGATGGAGAAATATTTGTTTATTTAAAAATTTAATTTTTATACATGTTTTTTTACATGAACATTTTCTGCTGATCACTTTATTCATTACAGTACTTTTTATTTTTACCATATTCAGTTAAGTGCTTGCATATTTCTACTTATTTTATAAGCAGATCAATCTCCTTTATGCAGGTAAGGGCAGGCATTCTGATTCTGATGCATGAAAGGTTTGTTTTCCAAGAATTAAAATGTATTTGTGCTTCTTCATGACATTCATCTTCACCTTTAGAAGGATTGATGTGGTCACACCTATACAAAAACGTTGCTAGAATAAGGAGACATTTCATACATATTATGGAGAGGTAAAGATGCTCTGGACTTTTAGCTATTTAATTAAAAATTAAAATGAAAAGCCCAGTACACATTATGAGAAAAGCAGAAGAAAAATTCCATCAGGAGGCACGATAGTTTGATTTTCGTATAGTGTGTACACAACTTTCGACATCCAATTCTGACTTTGCAAACAAAAATTTCCAAAGGGACAAACGTCAAAATGTTTCTTGCACGTAAACAGAAATAACAATTTTTGTTTAATGTGTACCTTTTTCAGACTATTTTCGTACGAGAAATATCAGATACAAAAGACTGCGCGTGATCAGAAACAACAAATAAAAAAAGCAGCGAGAATTTTTTTACATTATTTCTATACTCGGTTCCATCTTGCTGTGTGAAACATTGAGGAAAACCGGACGATCGATTGCCCAATTTTTTTATAGTGTGTACCCCACTTGAGAAACTTTGTGTAACCAACAAGAGAATTAAATCCATCCAATAATAAGGCATATAGAAGTTGATTTACTAAAACTGGAGAGTGCAAAATCGGGTGCAGCTGTGCATGGTAGCCAATCAGCTTCTAACTTCCGCTTGTTCAATTAAGCTTTCAAAAAAAACCTGGAAGCTGATTGGATCTCTATGTAGAGCTGCACAGAATTTTGCACTCTCCAGTTTTAGTAAATCAACCCCATACTAAGGAATTGTATGATACTGTAAATAACCTACATAGTCTTGAGCAGATGGATGCAATTTAATATCTTTTTTCAGTGTTGTCCCTTTAAACACGGTGTAACTATGTAATAGTGAATTTGTAAAACATTTTCAGGCCATGACCATATTAAGGCAAAATTATTCATCAGGCAGCTTTCTAAAGTGCAGCTATTTTCTTTTTTTAATGAGATGTAAAATGCTACCCTACAAGAAAGTACTTTATGTTTTAGTGGACATAAGCAGCAAATACATTTTCTTCTCCTGCAGCCCACTCTAAAAATACAAATAAGAGACCTCAATTACATGTTGTGGGCTGCCACTGGCACAATGGTTCTGCAATACGGTCTGAGTTGCAACAAGGGGCATGAAGCTGAAGCACTGACTGGCAACACCTGAGCCAAAAGTTCTGATACCCGTTGCTGTAAAAGCTGGCACATGACTACTCCACTACAATGACTGTTCTGTCACTGTTGCGTTCTTTACATGACTGCATTTTCCATTCTAGCCTTTCAGTATCTGTGTTTCTCCAACCTGTCACCAAGTCCCATCAGTAGGACATACTTAGCAAGCCACCTCACCTGTGCCTAGATAGAGTAACTGCAACGCAGTTTACAGACCTGGGTGAAATACCCTCAAAACAAACTGTTGATGGAACTTTAGAACAGGCTCAGGAAACTCTGAAGTAACGATATCTGATGATTGACCTATAAAGAGATTAAGATATCAGGCATTGTATTATCTAACTTGCAGATCATTGGAGGTAGAAGGGTAATGAGGCCTTCCCCTGTGTTTTATGGATTTACTGGTACCACATCCTTCACATATACATTTGCATAAAGGAAAAACCCTAAAGCACACAACTAAATAGAACAGCATAGAATGGAGGCAGTCAGAGCATATCAGAGTCGTACTTCCTGGATTTTGTGGAATTCCTCCTAGGAGGGTTGATGGCCATACTATTTTACTCCATTGACTGTCTGGCTCTTTTGAAGATCATTGGTTTTTGGTCCATCCATCCATGTGGCTTGTTCATCTTGTATCACCTTTTATATGTGTGTGTATATGTTGTTTACAGCTTTGACAGACAGTTATACATAAATAAGTTATCTTTCTGAAGAAGCAGGTTCTGTCCTGCGAAACGCAATGAAGAATACACTCAAGATGTCATAAGTGAAATTTCTTTTTCTGAAGTTGCATTATGGAAGGAATTACTATGAAGAGATAATGTAAACTAGTTTGTAAATGTCCTTTATGAGGTTTTTAAATTGTAAAGCTTTTTCGCTATATGTGCAATTCAGTCCCTTATCAGGGACTTTTTTTTTAATGGAAATATGTAATAAAATGTTTATACATAGAAACTTTTTTGGTGTGGTCCTGTTAAAGTCCTATTTAGTTGTGTGCTATTGGGTTTTTTCTTCTTTACGCATTATATTATCTAATCTGCTGAAGCCTGCTTGTGGCCACTCCTAAAATTTAAACAAACGTATCTCAAATAGTAACATATTACTCAGGCCACCAGAGATGCTTAGTCATTTTACACAACGCTAATGCATATTCCATTTTGAAAGTCTGTGGCATAAAAGTCCTTATTTGGTAAAGGACTATATAATTTCGAGAAACATATTAAAATATAAGTTCCTGTATGGTCATTGTATGTTAAAACAGAATGGGATAAATGTGAAGTTCATGAAACACAACTGGATTGTGTTGACAATGTTTAATTATATTATTTGGTGTAAGTTAAGTATTTATTTGAATCAATTTGCTGTCTCTGAAAAAATGATTGACCGAGATAATAAATGGCACCATATAACAATCATGATTGTTTTATGTGTTTTTTCTTCCAAGTAATATGTAAAAAAAAAATTTATGTGCTTCTAAAAGCCAAGTGCAGTTCCTGTTTTCTTAATTGAGGCCAAAGGTGCAGCCTATAAACAGTATACAAGAAATAGGTTGGTATCAACATCATAGGTACATATGGGAAACCAGTCTGAGGAGGACAGAAATGTTGCCCCTGACAGCTTTTAAGTTGATTTCCAGTTAAAGACATTTAAAATATAAGTCTACCAATAAAAAAAAGCACTCTTAACAATATTATACTTACCTGCTCTGTTCAATCACAGAGCAGCCCCAAACCTCCTCTTCTGAGCTCTAGACTCCTCCTCATTTTCAAGTGCCCCCAAAGCAATCCACTTGCTATGGAAGCATATGTGCAGGCTCGATCCCAAGCTAGGCTGTGTGTATCTATTAGCACACACAGCATGTCTCTGCCTCACCCCCACTCCCTCCTTACAAGATTGACAGCAACAGGAGCCAGTGGTTCCCACTGCTGCTTCCATATCCTATGAGGATAGAGAGGGCAGAGTACTGCTGCTTTTGGGCACAGCGTAGGTATTTTTGAGAGGAGCTGACCATGGAAGATTTTTTACCTTAATGCAGAGAATGCATTAAGGTAAAATACCTTAAGCCTTTACAAACACTTTAATTTATCAGTTTACACTAAACATCCAATCTGTTTTTGGGATCAGAAGAGAGAGTACAAATTTTCTTCTGGCCCCTAAAATGTGCTGGCTGTTTTTTTTTTTTTTTTTTTTTTTTGTAAATCAATAAACTAATTTGGCCTTTTTTTTGCAAGTATAAAATATAAACAGCTCCCACAAGAATTTTCATTTAGAGGGAACAACAATGAGGAAAAAAAGGTTTAAAACTATTATAGTTTCCCTTAAAGACTGTCTGGCATGGCTATTAGACTTGCAGTGATATAAAAGAACAGTAAAGTACAATCACAACACAGGACAAGGAATCGCAAAGAACAGCATGTATACCACAATCAAAAGTGTCAGATAGCAGTGGCACCACCAAGTGTATCTTTTCAAAGAAAGGTTTTTTTGTTTATAATATATATATAAACATATTAAATACATTAAAGTGTGCAATGTACAGTACGTTGTGGGGAATGCACCCACAGCAAGTTTACAAGTTGCAAATTTTGTACAATGTTCAAGTAACAACACAAATTTGAAGAGACCTGATGATATATATATATCCACAAATACAGAGGCGAAAAGCACAAAACAGAAGTAGTAGCATACATCTGAAACATTAAAAAGGATACTTCGCCAATCAATAAGAAGTAGAGGTGCAATCAAATGATAAAGACAAAAAAATGTTGAGTTTGGTATAAATAAGAGAGAAAGGAAAGGGAAGAGATATTAGAGATGAGGGAGGTCTTCTGCGGACACCCAGTGGAGGATGAAAAGTGGATGATGTCATCAGTGGTACAATTCAGGATTCTAATGCACTGTACACACAGTCGGAAATTGATCGGACATTCCGACAACAAAATCCATGGATTTTTTCCGACAGATGTTGGCTCAAACTTGTCTTGCATACACACAGTCACACAATGTTGTCAGAAAATCTGATCGTTCTGGACGTGGTGATGTAAAACACGTACGTTGGGACTATAAACGGAGCAGTAGCCAATAGCTTTTGTCTCTTAATTTATTCTGAGCATGCGTGGCACTTTGTGCGTCTGATTTTTGTACACACGATTGGAATTCCCGACAACGGATTTTGTTGCCGGAAAATTTTATAGCCTGCTCTCAAACTTTATATGTCGGAAATTCCGATGGAAAATGTGTGATGGAGCCCATACACGGTCGGAATTTCTGACAACAAGGTCCTGTCTCACATTTTCCGTCGGAAAATCCGACCGTGTGTACAGGGCATAAGAGGGAGATGTAAAAGCCTTGTGGTGGGAAATTGTCTACCCAGGGTTGCCATATTTTTAAATGCTCGGGCACTCTGTCTGACAGAGTCACCTCAATTTTGCTATGAATCAGAGTTTGGCTAATCCTGTGCCTGGTCTGGAGTATACATAGTTCCGGCATCTTGAATGTTTTATTTTTAAATTCCAACTTGGTAAGTTCCAAGTATGACAAATATTTCCATGGAAAATACACTGGGGTACTAGGCAAACCTTTAAGTACATGTCAAAGACTAATAAAAACAGACATAATAAATTGATATATGGTATATATTGTATTATCTGGCAAGAATCACTTTTGTGTTTTTCTAAAAATACACTTTATTGCCAAAAGTAGACACCTATTCAAATTATTGAGTTCAGGTGTTTCCACTGAAGGCTACTGTTAATGCTACAGTACTCAGTACAGAGACTTTTTTACAATTTTGCACTCCAACTTAGTGGGTATGGTCATTTTCTTTTTCAGCATGACTGCCCCTGTACGCAAAGCAAGGTTAATAAAGACATGGTTTGATGGGAAGCAACTTGAGTGGCTGTACCTCACCCCTATTAAACACCTTTGGAAAATCAATGGAGCAAGGCCCTGTTGTCCACTATTGGGACCTGACCTCACAATTGCTTTTTTTTGCCGAATGGGCACACATTCCCAAAGACAACATTTTAGAGAAAACCTAAAAGGAAGGCAATTGGGCAACTCCATATTATTCCCATGCTTTTGGAGTGGGATGCCCAACAAGTTCATATAAGTGTGGTGATGTCCACAAACTTTTGGCCATAGTATATTTACTTTGATTTTGGGGAAAATTTTTGAATGAATTCATGCTAATCTATTCTAAGTAATACATCATTGTTATCAGATCCCATACAATACATATTATAAAACATAAGTTTGTCGGGAATGGTATTCTGAGGGCAAGAGAGCTAATAGGACTTGACTTAGGACTTTTATGTGGCATTTAAGAAGGGCTTTTTTGCTTGCTGGAGGCAGCAATTATTTACTCCTATTCTCTTTAGAAGGCTGGTTGTAGATGTAAAAAATTGCCTACATCTACAGGGAAAATCTTGACTTTTCTGCCATTTTGAGCAGTTTCAGTTGACAATTCCATGTGTATGTTCTTTTTTTCTATCGTAGACTCTTTCAATACCATCTTCCCATGGTACTGTCAATTCCACAATATTTGCCAGCCTGGTTTTTGTGGAACACAGGACCATGTCTGGCTGGAATGTTGTAGCCACACTGTAAGGGAAACATGTTTTATTTTTTTCCAAGTCCATATCCATTTTCAAATCCTGAGCATTCTGCAGGATACCTATAACCTTTAGTGTATTTTGATGCTCTTGAGGTTGGCCCGCTGGTACAATTTGTGCGATATGGACATTTCCTGCTGATGCTTGTGGGCAGCATTCATGGTGGATCACCTTTGCTCCAAGATTAATGGCAGCTATCTGAAAACCTGGTTAAGTGTAACACAGTTAGGTGAGGCTCATAGAGCATCCTGTTAAAATGTGCCTGAATAATGCAGATGCTTGACAGAAAGAACCAGGAGAATCTTCCCTCTGCATGTTTTAGGTTCTGGGCTGTGGCTAGGAGGTCATAAGTGGCTCTGATGAAAAAACATATCGAGATATAGGCAGTCACTGTAGCTACCCGTGATTAAAAATGCTTCAAATATTACAGTATTGCAAATACACTCGTGTTATTGGAAGCAAATCTGACAAAATTAAATTACCAGAGGAAAGGAATTCAACTCAAAATGAGCTCAAGCTGTTCAAATGTAATTACAGATGCAAATATACACAATGCTGGAAAGGAAAAAAAACAAAATCTAGTTTGTGAAAACAAAGCATAAGGACCATCTGCTGAAGAGAACATGTTTTGAAAGAAAAAATAGGTGAATTTCTCAATGATGAGAACAAATAGCACTGATATACTAAGCAATTGTATGTACAGTATACAGTCTCCAGTGTTTGGATTGCAGAAGTGATTTCACTATGAGACTTGCTACTCCTAAACTCCAAAGCGCTTATCATCAGAGGTGCTTACAAAGTGCCTGTTCTCATCCAATAAAGAAATGGTGGTGACAGCTCCCATATGCCTGCCATACTCTTGGCGTATTTCCCCAGTCCGAATATTCAACTGAAATGTAACAGACAACCATTATATCGACATAGATGAACTGAGTTCTGATAAATCCAACACAAATATGATTTGTTTTCCTTAACAGGGAATGTATTTGTAACATACACAGCACCTAAATTCATTAAATGAACACGCTTATACTCTGTTGCAAATGCTGCTTTGTAAAACAGATTTTTAAAAGATATAAAAGGGTTCATTCTCATCTGAAGCAACACAGCAGTCAGAATGGGAGGAATATATGTAACCAAATCCCCATATTTTTGAAAATGTTCAGGTGTTTTAAATAGCCTTGCAGGATTTACATGTCATTTTTATATGTGTGCGCTGTAATCTATTTTGTTCTGTTTGCGGTCTTATAGCAGCACCATCTTGAATGTAAACGCATTTCTAGGGTGTGCCCCCCAAGTCTGTTGTTTGTATATTGTAAGGGTCCTGACCAGATCCCTTGGGTCGGAGCACCCCATCCCCCATCCCCAATTATTAACTCTTATTAGTGTCCACCTGTGTTATAGGAGGAGTCCTTAGAGTTCTCGCATAAAGAGGCGTTTGTCTCCCATGGTTGAGATTCAGGACCTTTCCTTCTATGAATGGTGTAGGACTCACTGATAATGGGGTACTTTAAAGTAAAAAAACCCAAAGGAGAGGGTTAAACGCTGCGCTAGAACAATAAAAAATGATATGTGAATTGTAAGAGCTGCCAGCACTAAAAGTCCAATACTAAACTCCAAAAACCTAGGGAGGAGCCAGTGACGCTGACGTCATTACGTTCTTTTTCCGTGATTGATGGGACATACACAGCAGGCAGGCAAAAACTTGTGGAGACGCCGCGATCGTAGTGCTCTATCATACGCTGTCTTTCTTGATGCAAGTTTCTTGTAAGTGCAATCTTTTGGCATATTAAAGTGTTACAGCTTTACAATTTTACGCTATGGGAGCTTTTTCTTGATTTTTGTCTTTTGAGTTCTACACACTGGAATGATCGGCATAGGTTTGTGGGTGACCTGTTAATTTCCCAAACGCCTGGTGGGACCACTGTTATGGTGGTCATCCTGAGCTGGTAAGGAGCCTCATACCTCACTTGGGTGCAAGTCACTTTGGATGCTGGAATCACCTGTGTCACAATTTTCGTTGGAATTTAATTTTGATCATCCACTTACTTCACTTATGGACTTTTTTTTGATATTTTTTTGGGATCACTTAATTTAAGTTATATGATTTTTTCTCACATATGACACATGCAGAGACATTGGCCTCTATTTTCTATAGGAGATCTGTTGGTTTGATAATATAATGTGTGGTGGGTTAATTATTTATTTATGATCTTCAGCATATGTTTTTTTACTCAATCAGTTTTAGCGCTGCACTTATTTTTATTTATATTGATGTAATGGGGTACTTTAACCCAGTAGTGGGCTTAGCACTATATGGCCATATGGTGTAATCAAATCCCCATATTTTTTTAATATGTTCAGTTGTTAAAAAATAGCCTTGATTAGGATAGGATTTAAATGTAATTTTTATATGTGTGCGTTGTAATCTGTTTTGTTCTCCTTGTATCCCAGTCCCCTTCACAGCCACACTCCTTGTATCCCAGTCCCCTTCACAGCGCCCCTTCCTTGCATTCCAGTCCCCATCACAGCCCCCTTCTGTGTATCCGAGTCCACTTCACAGCCCCCATCCTTGCATCCCAGTTTTCTCCACAACCCCCCTACTTGCATCCCAGTCTCCTTTATAGCCCCCTTACTTGCACCCCAGCCCCCCTCCTTGTATCCTAATCGCTTTCACAGCCTCCCTTACTTGCACCCCAGTCCCTTTTACACGACCCTCCTTGTATCCCAGACCCCATCACAGCCCCCCTCCTTGTATCCCAGTCCATTTCACAGCCTACTTTCTCGTATCCCAGTCCCCTTCACAGCCCCCCGTCCATGCACCCCAGTCCCCTTCAGCCCCCTTATTGCACCCCAGTCCCCTTCACAGCTCCTCCTTACTTGCACCCCAGTCTCCTTCACAGTCTCTCCTTACTTGTATCCCAGTTCTCTTTACAGCTGTCCCCCTTACTTGCACCCCACTCCCTTTCACAGCTCCTCTTTCTGTATCCCAGTCCCTTCAACGCCCCCCTTCCTTCTTTGCATCCCAATCCCCTTAATGTGAATGCCCCCTCCTTTACATATCATTTTCCCAAGACAATCACAATCCTCCCTCCAACCTTTCCAATCCTACCTTGCACAGCAGGCAGAAGATGCAGCATGTCCGGACAGAGTATGATAGCTGCCCAACTTTTAATGTTAACACGCAGATGGCAACAAATCACAGGCTCGTTAACTCGAAAAGTTGGGCAGCTCCTGACCTCTATCTGGACATGCCGCACCTTCTGCCCTGCTGTGTAGGGATGAAAGTGGTGGTGGCAGCAGTGGCTATGGAGGAAGGAGGATTCACCCAGGAGAGGACACCCAGCTTGCTAAGTGGCGGAGCTGCGGTCCAGATAGGACTGTCATGCAGTCCATCTGCAGATCCATCTGCCATTTAGTGATACCTGATCAATACAGATGTCATCAGGATCCTGATGACGTCTGTATAGAAGAAACAGGAACAGAATAATGAAAAAGGCAACAACAAAAAAGGGATTTGGAGGACTCTGAGGGGCAATAGAACGTCCTTTTCTGAGTTGAGAATATGTGCTTGACAATATTCTATGTCTGATTATAATGGATCTTCATTTACTGATGACCACTGATCATTTGTTTCTATGTGTAAATAGCACAGCTATGGGACTTCTTCATCAGGCTTAAAGAGTAACTCCACTCACCTCTGAGTGATCTATGTACATTGCAAGGATTTTAACAAACTTTGTTGCAGATTCCTACCTTTTGTTATTTTGAAAATGAATCTAATGGGAGTGGTTTTATTATTATCAGTCAGCTGCTGCACCTGGAGGGCTCTAATGAGGAAAGCTGCTGGGTCTGCATCCCTTTAGACGTGATTTCCTATTGGTGGGGCATTTTTGTTGCAGGGGATGCCTGAAATTTAACTTGTATCTTAGTGTAGACTTCTGGGAAAATCAGTGAGCCAATCACACAAGCAGGAAATAATGTTTCTGGGGAGTGTTCTGTACACCTTCTGTATACAGAACACCTCCAGGTAGCCTTATTGCATTTTACAGAAAATGACAGACCTGCAGATTGAAAAGGAAAGGTAATTTTTAATAACATTCAATCATAATATGACTTGAGTCGCAATTGTATACGCTATATTATTTATTTTTTTATTTGCTATTTTTTTCCCCACGAAAGTGGAGTTACGCTTTAACTGTGTGGCTAATTTCATCTACACAGAAAGAGCTTGGAACTGTGTGGATACTTTATGCACATACTAGTCACCAAGCTGTGATGATGAACAGCATTTGTAATACTAATGGGTTGACTGATATTTTGGTTCAACGTTCAAAGGTCTAATATCCTAGAAGAAATAAGTTATACAATTTAAAATAAAAACTAAAAAGATGAGCTTCTGTGATGACAACAGCAACAAGATTCAACCTTTCAATTGCCTGTGTAAGAAAACTAGGAAGTATTTGTAGTTTTTAAAGGCACATTTCTTCCCTGCTCTTTCCAGAAACCAGCCCCATGGTTCTCACTTCTCATACACAACACGTAAGTTATGTATGTTGTTGGTCCAACTAAACAGAACACTTCTAATAACAAGCAATCAAGAAGATCGATGTATCTTTAAAACAAAAAATTTACTTGTGTTCACTAATTAAAACTGCATAGCCTAGGGCCCAGGCTGAATTGTAGTCCATGCACAGGATCTGCAGTCGGCAGATGTTCTTTTACTTTACCAGCTGTTGTAACCACATCAAAGCTGTAGTATGAACAGAAATATATAAACCTTTCCATATAAATTATCAACAGTTCCAGGCTAATGCTCTGAAATGCTGCACACTGCTCTGAGGTTTCAGGAAATGTAAAAACAAATCTGTCAATATAAACAGCACAGTATCCTCTTGAAAATGTTGGATGCAATAAATCAAAGCAGAAAGCTCCCCGGTTTACAACAAATGACATATCTGCAATTATCAATAACTTAGGGGTTGATTTACTAAGTGCAAAATCTGGTTCAGCTGTACATAGAAGCCAATCAGCTTCTAACTTCAGCTTGTTCAATTAAGCTTTGACTAGGGGCGGCCCATTCATTAAGGGCGCACGAGAGCTGACCCCCCCCCACCCCCCCTCCGTCCATCAACCCCTCCCCTATCCATGCGTCCGGTCCATTTCAGGACACCGACGCATGGATTCCAATGCGAAGGGGCTGTTTTTTTGAAGCACCGATTAGAGCCAGAGGCTTTAATAGGCTTCAATATAGGGTGGGCTCAGGTCGCAGAGAGTGCGTTCTGAGCCCACCCAGGTGTGTTACAACAGCAAGTCAATATTTGCTGTTGTAACACTGATCCTCCTCCCGGCCAATCAGGCAGCGGGTTTTGACAGTGGTCACCCGATTGTCTGAAAGGACAATTTGCCTATTGGATGCCTAGGAGGAGCTGAAAGCCACCATGGAGAAGAGGCTTTGGAGCCGCTGCACCACGCTGCCTGCCACCCGTCAAGATGAGGTAAGTGCCGGACCGACTGGAAAACAGCGCGGGGGGGTGGTTTATTGCCGCCCCCCCCCCCCAAAAAAAAACACTACCCGCCACTGGTTTTGACAATAAAACGTGGAAGCTGATTGGTTTCTGTGCACCAGATTTTGCACTCTCTAGTTTTAGTAAATCATCCCCATAGATTCCAGCCAAAACTTGGAGTGGAGGAAAGAATGGATCCTCAGGGTGTTCTTGCCCTTTCTCTGGGAAGTGAAATGTGGATAAGTCTGATCGGATGACATCCCTAAGTACAGTTTTCAAGAAATGTAGTGATATTTACGTACCACCACCCCCTCCCTTTAGAATGTAAGCTCTACAAGCAGGGCCCTCCTATACCTTTTGTATTGAACTGTACTGTAATTGTGTTGTCCCCCTTATACATTGTAAAGCGCTGAGTAAACTGTTGGCGCTATATAAATCTCGTATAATAATAATAATAATAATAACCTGTTTGTAAGTTCCACAGCTGAGAGAGCGATAATAGGCTGTACTCAGGAACTGCATTTTGCCATTGTTGGAACATATATGTCACAAGCAGCTTTACTGTGACCTGCATCATAGGAAATAAGCAAAAATGCTTAGAATCAAAGTCTGAAAATATGATGTATGCAAAGGTGTTCTACCATCCAAGATCAGGATAACATTAGAAATCCCACCTTGTGTCATTAAAATGCAATAATTTGACAGGTATAAATAAGTTACATAATATCCTGTGAATGCACCATGTAATATCTATCTACTAAACAGTTCTGGTTACATACTTGCCAGGGACGATAAAGTAAAAAAAAAAAAAAAAAAGAAGAAGGGGAAAGTTAAAATGTCAACTGGATATAAAGGAAAAACTACAGAAGATGTACACAGGGTAATGGAAATAAGATGTACCTGGAGAGACATGAATGGATAAAGAAGACATTGTCAAAGTCATTCTAATATCAAGGTTCTGGATACATTTGTTTATGAAAAGAACGACCTAATCTTAAACATGTTAACCCACAGTAGTACCTTATTGGAGATTATAGAAACAGTCTAACTTTAATTTTGAACAGGCATATTAAGTCTGAAGATAAAAGTGAAATCAAATCAATGGTAGACTTTTTTGGGGGTGGGGGGGGGGGGGGGGGATTAACAAGGCCTGATTTATAAGTTCTGTCTCAACTCCTGCCACTGAGAGAGTCCGTCTCAGACACTTTTTAGTAATTCTCTTTATGTTTGCAGTCTGCTATAAAGAGCAAATGTCATAACTGGCATGTGTCACATACATGCTTGATTTCTCATTTTAGTTATTATCGGTTATTAGATTGAAGGTTCCAATAAGGGCATGTGTCATAGAGGTCTACATAAAACGAGTAATAGCATGCACAGATAGACTGTGTGCAGGTGGCTTGTGGAATTCATTTCTGGTCCACATCCTGTTGCCAGATGATATGTAAAAAGCCCTGCCATCCTCAGGGTAAAAACCAGTTGCTCTAGAATGGGAGGTGATATAAATGTGTCTGAGCACCAAAGACTGAAGGACAATGTACAACTTGCAGATAAACACTTAAAGCATAGTTATACCAAAAAAACAAAAAAGTAATATCTTGCAACTTATTAGCTGCATTAGCTTTCTTATCAGGCTTTTTTCACCCAGTGATCCAGACAATAACAAACTTCCTGTCTCTGAGTGGCTATGCTCACTCCTCCACTGTATCTATGGAGGGTGCCAGGTTGCCACACTGGCTGGACTTTAAACAGGTTTTCTTTTGTTAATCTCCATTACATGGAGGTAATGGAATTAGTAGTTGACACAAGAAAGATAACATTGTTTTTGCTTCCAGTTCATCTCACATGTGAGAAGTGACAAGGATACTGCATTTCTGGAAATAGCAACGGGCATCTACAGTTGCTAAAAATGTTCTTAGTCTGAAAAAAATAAAACATGCAGCCACTACACCTACAGCATATTGCATGTATACTACATAAAAAGGTAACACTTTTTTTTAATTAGGTGAAAACAAGGCAAGTTGTTACCAGGAACAAGATCCAAATTGTCTTACGAGACTAGCATCAAAATTTTACAGGAACAGAATGTTTGTGCATCAGTTTTATCAGCTAGGATGATGTAATTAAAGACATCCTATAATATAATAATAAAAGCCTTAAAGCGGAGTTCCACCCAAAAATGAAACTTCCACTTTAAGTGAAGGTGCCCCCCCTGACATGCCACATTTGGCATGTAAATTTTTTTTGGGGGGTGGAGCGGATACCCTCTTTTTTGGGGCATCCAGCTCCCACCTTGCTCCTCCCCCTTCCTGGCCATGCCCCCTGGCACCGACGGCTGAACTATACTGGCAGCCGCAGACAGGCTGGGTGAGCGATGCGGGCTCAAAGAGCAGCACAGCTGCCTTGGGCCTGGGCCCTGCAAGGACATGCAGCCCGTCGGCCCCGGCCCACAGGGCAGGTGCCCGGTTTTCCTTATGGCCAATCCAGGCCTGGGTAAGAGTATATACCCCCTTTATATGTTATCAACTCATTTTTCTCTAAGTACCTCATTATTGCTATAGCTGCATAGCATGTCTTGCAAGCTTACCCAAGCTCACTTACTACTCACTTTCCTCACAGTTCACTCTGTGATATCCTCTGATACCCATCACTATTTTTGAGTTCCACTCTTTTCCCCATTCCAGGGGGTCTTGCAGGCTTGACCCTCCTTCTGTGTCTGGCCTCAGCCCCATCCATCACCATCAGCTCCCGGTTGGAACTATCGCTGTGGATTTCTTTCCATAGTATTGAGATCCTGCTATAAATTTTTGTGCCTTTTGGCTCACATAGTTTTGCTTATCCTCCATTTTTTTTTTCAACGTTGGCACAAGTGCAGTGCGATAATGTGTGAAATTGGCAGTTTTTCCACACCGCACAAAAATATGCTGCATTTTGCAGATGCATGTGAATACCATTAATTACTTAATGACACCCCCACTCATCTAGCGGATGGACGTACGTTCGGGCCTGTTAAAACGAATGGTACCACAGTACCATGCATTTTGGTGCTCCGCAATTTTAAAAATCATGTTGGCACCTTTTTCCATGATTCACATGTATAGAGCAGACCATTAGAAATGCAACGTAGCGGGAACGCGCACCCAAAAAAAAAAAAAAAAAAAAAAAGCACACACTCTGACATACCTTCTGGTGTGAACAAGCTCTCAGACTGGTGTTCTTTGGGATTGTGCAAAAATCTAAAGGGTGCCTTGACTGAAAAAAAAAAAAAAAAAAGTTGAAACACACTAATCCAGTCATACGTCAGATGCTCCAAAGAGGAATCCATTAACTCAAGCGTAAAAGCACAAAATTGGGCCTTAAAGTAGAACTAGGGGCAAAACTTTTTTTCCCCTATTTTGGATAGAGCAAGGGAGGTTGATAACCCCTGTCAGATTTGTTTATGCCATCTGTGTCCCATTGCAGAGATTTCCTTCACTTCCTGCCCCATAGCAAAACAGGAAGTGAGAGGAAATCCCCGCAAATAAACCACTTACCTACTGGCCACTTTTACCCCCTTCCTGCCTAGGCCAATTTTCAGCTTTCAGCGCTATCACACTTTGAATGACAATTGGGCGGTCATGCAACACTGTACCCAAACAAAATTTTTATCATTTTTTTTTTTCACACAAATAGAGCTTTCTTTTGGTAATCACCACTGGCTGTACGGATAGGCACTGTTGGAACTGCACTGATAATCAGTGCCCTGATTATCAGTGTAGATGTCCCTTTTAGAGAAGCCGGTTATCGGCTCTCTTCTCTATCGGTCAACTTCTGTTGACATCTGTGATCAGCTGTGATTGGACACAGCTTGGCGTGCTTATGTGAATAATTTTCCTGCACGGTAATTATGAATGAGTAATTTTAACTCCTTGCCGCCGAGCGTACGCACATATGCGGCCTCGGCTTTAAGGGGTTTATACCGGGATGATGAAGCATCATCCCAGTATCGTTTTTTTAGAGCGGGCGGTCGGCTGTTATACCGGAGGAGCGAGAGGGAACATCCCCGCCTTCTGCCGCTCTTTCTAGGCCCCCCGTTCCAAAGGAAGACCCGAGACATGATCCGACACTTCCGTCGACTAGAATAAGACTGGAACGAAGCTGTAAACGGCTTTGTTCCAGTCTTTTCTGCAAACACGGTTTACTCGGCTGCCAATGGCGCCATTTAAAAAAAAAAAAAAAAGACCGTATTCAGAATTGCTGCTTTTGCCGATCTGAATACTTTGAAGTGCATAGGAGAGATTTGGGGTCTTTTAAAGAGTACCTGTCACCACCTAGTACTGTCACAAGGGATGTTTACATTCCTTTTGACAGCAATAAAAGTGTTATTTAAAAAAAAAATAATTTGATCAATGTAAAAAATAAAACTAAATAAAAAAAATTTTTTTAAAGCGTCCCCGTGAGCAGCAAAGAAAGCGCACACATAAGTCACGCCCGCATATGTAAACAGTGTACAAATCACACATGCAAGGTATCGCCGCGATCGTCAGAGTGAGAGCAATAATTCTAGCACTAGACCTCCTCTTTAACTATAAAGTGGTAACAGTTATTGTTTTTAAGGCGCCGCCTATGGAGATTTTTCAGGTACCGTAGTTTGTTGCCATTCCACGAGTGTGTGCAATTTCAAAGCATGACATGTTGGTTAGCCATTTACTCGGCGTAACATCATCTTTTACATTATAGAAAGAAATTGGGCTAACTTTACTGTTTAGTTTTTTAATTCAAGTGTCTTTTTTCCTAAAAACTGCATTTGAAAGACCGCTGCAAATACAGTGTGACATAAAATATTGCAACAATCACCATTTTATTCTCTAGATTCTCTGATAAAAAATATATATAATGTTTGGGGGTTCTAAGTAATTTTCTAGCAAAAAATATGGATTTTAACTCGCAAGCAACAAATCTCAGAAATAGACTTAGCCATAAAAGGGATAAACAATAATATTTTTAAAGTGGAGTTCCACCCAAAAGTGGAACTTCCACTCATCAGATTCCTCCCCCCCTCCGGTGACACAGTTGGCACCTTTCAGGGGGGAGGGGGGTACAGATACCTGTATATTACAGGTATCTCTACCCACTTCCGGCATAGATAGGCGCAGAATCTGCGGTTATTTACGCCACTTCCTGCTCCCTCCCCGCTGCCTGCTGGGAAACACACGGGTCCCAGAGGCAGCAGGGACCATTCGTATTGCGCTGTGCGACTCGCGCATGCGCAGTAGGGAACCGGGAAGTGAAGCCGCACGGCTTCACTTCCTGATTCCCTTACCGAAGATGGAGGCGGCAGCACCCGAGGACGGAGAGACGCTTCGGCCTCGGGTGCCGACATTGCGGGCGCCCTGGACAGGTAAGTGTCCATGTTTTAAAAGTCAGCAGCTGCAGTATTTGTAGCTGCTGACTTTTAAAAAAAAAAATTTCGGTGGCGCTCCGCTTTAAGATACAGGATCAATCAATATGAACACAGGCTAAAAATAGATTTATTCACCAGACATGTATTCATACAAAATAGTTATGTATATTGGTGGACAGAAACAAATGTTACATACAATTAAGAAAATGTATTGAAACACTCGCTAATGGGAGTATTGAACTTTTTAAATGACACAAATGATAAAACTTCCTTGTAGAATTAATAACCGAGTAAATGACGATTAGACAAAAATTCTGTATTTCACAAACTCAACAATTACTATACTGCAGGTAAGTAAGTGATCAATAATGTGAAATAAAATTAGACCTTTGCTAGATTAATAGAATGGAAACCACAAAAATAATGAAAAATTGAAGTTTAGCGAAAAATCTACAAGGTGGTTATCAACTCGAGAGAAAGTTATTCAACTGTATATAATAATCTATATTTAAGATAACACAAATGAATACAAGGTAAAAATTAATACAGCATTATTGCCCTTTTCATAATGGCTGCTGGTTTAAAATGGTGGTTACCAGAGTTCCAAGATGGCTACTGTGGTTTCCAAGATAGCTTCTTACTTAAAGAGGAATTACATCTTGCAACCTCAGAGTTTCAAAGTATAAGGTGCCAAGGAATCTTCATGAATGTGGAGTTATGAGTTGATGAATGAAGTGTGTCGGATTGTGTGTCTCTCCATGGCATCTATCTTGATCCTATATACCATTTTGGACAATAGGCTTATAAAAACTATAATAAGCCTAGCCCAGGTGGTGTAACTTCTTTTCCATTGGTTGAAAAATTTAGCCATTACCTTTTTGTAGATTTAGGTAATATCTCTTTCAACCATCAGCCGTGTCCAAGGGCAGCAATACTTGTTTTGAAATATCTTCCAAGTAATATGTTCAATCTTTATAATGTGTATCTGCTTAAAATACACACACACACACACACACACACGTTATATATATATATATATATTAAAATTATACTCCCATTAGCAAGTGTTTCAATACATTTCCTTAATATATATATATATGGTACGATTTTACTCATCAATATCACATAAAATTATTGAATTTGAATAAATGTATTACTCTTGTAGTTGAGTACGTATTCATATAGGTAAAAACACATGCTATATGGTTATATTCTTATGTATACATGGTCACGATATATATGTAATTCACAACAATGATTGGTATACTTTTAAAATATTCCGGAGTAAAAAAAAACTGATATTTCTTTGAGATGCTTAACATGGCCGGTCTGACTGATCGTTTAGAGGGTGCAGCTAGATAAACAACTCTTGGAGTCTTTACAATAGTCTCTGTCCACAGACAGGGATGGAGAACAATCAGTCAAGTGTTTGTATTGTTGACTCATCTTAGTGGTATCAGGTCCTTTTATCTAACAAACCAGAAAATGTAAACATCTTAGGTTTTCATGATGTATAGGAAATATGGCTCATGATGTATAGAAATTAAAAAGATATTATTTATCTCAAAAGGTCTAACAAGTTGATCACGTGGTAAAGAGCTGCTGATTTACACTCTACCTCAATCTGTGGTCAGCAGACATTGCGATCACAGAGTGGGCCTCCCACAATCCGTTGTGGGCGTGATCACAGGATGCAAGTGGTTAAGAGAATTACTTGGGGATCCCTAGGTTACCAGAACTAGTGTCCCCATTGGAAGATTTTCCCTCTATTACTTTTCTGGAGACAACACAAAATTTGGGGTTTTCTTGTACTTTAACTTTTAATGATAATGCTAAACAGGAGAAATAGTGAGGGTGAACCTTCTGAACAGGGGCGCAGATAGCAATAAAAACTGTAAAAAATATATCTGCACTTCAAGTAGTAAAGCAACCAACAGCTGGTTGCTGCACTATAACCCAGATACCAGGCACAGAGATAATATTTAAATAAAGTGCAGCGCTAGAACAATAGAGTGCAATTCATGCGAATAGCACAAAGCACGTGATATGTGCAAAGACAACCAAGTTTATAATAAAGTGCAATCCTGTGAAATCATTTAAATATCAACAGTGTAAACATATCTAAATATTAGACTCTATAACAAATATGCAATGTTTGCATTGCATGTGAAAAATATTGTGCAAACAAAAAAAAAGTTCATATGCAGCGGATGTTTCATCAAAGAGTCCCATGGATGAAATGTGCATTGGAAATGACGATCAAACACTTGACAGCGTGATACCTGTCACCACAAACAAAATGAAGGCTTACCAGAAAGCCAACAACCTCCCTTATTCGGGGAGGTCACAAAGTGCTTGGTTGGATCCATGATCCACTGAAAAGAAATCCAAACTTCTCTCCCCAGCAACCTTGTATAGTATACACCAGGAGGTTGACAGCTGATCAGGGCATGTTAATTAGAAAGTATAGAGCCGGAGTGTTTATAGAAACAAAAAGACTCCACACAGTGTCTCGTCTCTTCTTTGCAGTTTAATAAAAGTAGTGCACTTACATTAGATTGTAAAGTTCAAGCTGAGAACATATCACAATCCAAACTATTCCTTTAAAATTCAGACAGCGATCGCACATGCGCAGTAGCGTGTGTACATAGCTGTCCCAACAAGTTTTGCCTTTAGTTATACTTTAAAGTCATGTAGCAGAGATTTGAAAAAGGATTTAATGATGTGGAATCCTATCCTTTCAGTATTGAACTGTATGGTAATGCAATTGCACTGTCCCCGTTTATTGTAAAGCACTGCATAAACTGTTGGCTCTATATAAATACTAAATAATAATAATAATAATAAGCCAGGCATCACTAAATGGCGGACCGTGGTCCGGATCCAGACATGCGGTCATGCCATTTAGGAGCCGTATCTTTCCCCCAGTCTCCGTCACTGCCCCCCTTCACATCATTTCCTCCCACACACAGCCAGAGTAGTGTCCTCTGCCTTCTCTCTCCCACCTGACAGAGTGGAAAATGGGAGGCAGAGCATTTCTGGACCGAGTGTGGGAGGCTTAGTACAGCACTGAATGGAGTGCAGGAGGCAGAACCTTTCTGGACCAAGTGTGGGACGCAAAGCAGGCCTGAATAAGGAGCGCATGCTCTGCAAACGCATCACCTGCTACTGACAAACCCATCCGACCAGAAGTAAGTCATCCACCGGCATCCCGTGCTTCTGAGGACCAGGAAACGCTGGCATCCACAGGCGCAACCCGCTCCACAGTTCCCACGTCTTTGCCTCTGATGGACCCTGTTGGACTCCCCCCCCGGACAGCTTACTTTGCTGATATGCCTACCTGTCACATACTTTTGGGAGTACAATATATCCTGTGCTCAAATAAATTGTGTCTAATACTGCACTTAGAGTGGCGCTTTTTTGTGCTCTCTCTCCTAGGGTTAATCAGCAGGTGATTGGCTACAGGGTGGTCCTAGCAGCCAATCACCTGCTGTTTAATACGAAAGTTAATCCCAGCAGCTCCTGCAAGTTCAATGCTGTTCCACACTCAGTCAAGAAATGCTATGCCTCCCACTCTCTGCTCTGTCTAAAGTGTGAGTGTGAAAGGGGGCAGAGGACACTACTAAGGGAGGGCAGAGCACACTATTGTGGGGGAGGTTGTGATGTGAGGGGGGGGGGAGGGAGTGCTGTGGGAGGAGATTTAAAGGGGGGTCAGTTCTGCTGGGTGATGTACTGTTAGGGAGGGATGTGAAGGGGAAAGAGGACAGTACTAGAGGACAGTACTGTGGGGCGGGGGTCATGATTTGAAGGGGGGGGGGTTTGAGGACTGCTATAAATAAAAGGTGTGTGTGTGTGATGTGGACGGGGGTTCAGTATACTATTGTAAGGGGGGGGTGATGCAAAGAGGGGGTTGATGTGCAGGGGGCCGAAGAACACAATTGTGAAGGGGAAACGGATGTGAAGTGGGGGACTGATGTGGGGAGGGTCACTGAATTAAAGGATCGCAATATAGAAAGATCGGACCTCTGGTGGAAGAAAGATTTACTGGTCGGACCTCAATGAATTGTAATTCAATACCCCTGAATTATGCATTTATAATAGGTTTGTGGACCATTTGCAGTGCATTTATGTGCCATTTGGCATGTTTACATGCTAAAAACGCAGCATGCTGTACAATTATTTTAAATGCACTTAAAAGTACCACAATTGTGTAAACTAGGCTTCCTAAAATACAAGTTTCTTGCATATGCATTCATACGCATATGACTTCATCTGGTGTAAATGAGTACTTAACCACTTCCCACTCGGCCTATAGCAAAATGATGGCCGGGCGGTTACAGCCGGCGCACACCCACGGGGGCGTGCAGCACAGCGAACGGTGGTGCGGCATCAGCCTGAGACACCGCAACACCGATCTTGGTAAAGAGTCTCTGATGGAGACTTTTTACCACTTGATCCGTTGTGTTTAATCACAGCTGATCACGGTGTAAACGGGAAGAGCCATGTATCGGCTTTTCCTCACTCGTGTCTGACAGATGTGAGTAGAGGAGAGCTGATTGAAGGCTCTCCTGACGGGGGGGGGGGTTACATGGTGGTCTGCGCTGATTATCATTGCAGCCCCCCTGAGAATGCCCACACCCAGGCCCACCAGGTATGCCACCCATGGCCACCAGGGATGCCAATCTGTGCCCAAAAATTATGCCAATTTGTGCCCATCAGTAATGCGTGCCAATACCTCCTTTACAGTGATGCCCATCAGTGCCACCCATAAGTACCCATCAGTGCAGCCTTTCAGTACCACCTAATAGTGCCCATCAGTGCCACCTCATTGTTGCCCATCAGATACGCCTTATAAGTTCTCATCAGTGCAGCCTCATCAGTGTCCATCAGTGAAGGAGAAAACTTACTTATTTACAAAATGTAACAACGGAAATGAAGAAAAACAATTTTTTCAAAATTTATTTTTTTGTGTTTATTAAAAAATAAAAACCCCAGAAGTGATCAAATACCACCAAAAGAAAGCTCTATTTGTGGGAACAAAATGATAAAAATTTAGTGTGGATACAGTGTTGCATGACCACGCAATTGTCATTTAAAAAGTGACAGCGCTGAAAGCTGAAATTTGGCTTGGGCAGGAAGGGGGGAAGTGCCTGGTATTGAAGTGGTTAAACAGTTCATTAATAGAAGTTCCCATGTTTTTATTCCTCCAGATTCAGTTAGTTTAAAAAAAATATCTTACATATTCTACCTTTTTAGCCATGTACCGGTGTATGGCAACAATAAACAAAGGATATCAAATTAAATGGTGTCTGTGCCATAATAAATAAAATCACCAAGCACAGACTAAAGCAATGTAAAAAGACAAAAATTAAAATTTATTTTGACATACAAAAAACGAACAGTTTCTGTACAGGTATCTTCAGCAATGCACAGATATATAGAGACAATCTCTGAGTATAAATATACATGCAGTCATATTGCTGTATCAGATACAGGTCTAAAAATATCAGCTGAAACACTGAAGTCTTTCTTGCCTGAGCAGAATAATGACATGTATACACAGTTCTTTTTTTTTACCACTATTCTAGTTTGGTATAAAATGGCAAAGATGTAAAAATATCAACACATAGAACAGTTGTTCTCTATACAGCAGCACAGTTCTTGTCCCAGCCAGGTGAAGAGAAGTGAAAATGATGGGGAAGAATCGATGCGTAATGTTTTCTTTTTGCTTGGAATCTCATATTTGTTTCAGTTTGGGTGCTGTAACGCTTTGGACCTCTTTCCCTCTTTTTTTACCAAAACCATCATAAAGGACACCCTGGTGATCACAGCCAAAGGTGTATATATCTGCGTCATAAAAATTTCGTTTTCTAGGATCTGATTTTCTGAAAAACTTCTGGCTCAAGGAAATAAAAAAATAAGGAAATACATAGATACCGTTTGAGACAAGAAAATCCGGGAATATAAATAGCAAGGTTTTCATACTGAATGAGAAGAAGCAATGTCTGCACCAGGGAGGAAAGGCAATGATCCGGCACAAGTGTAATTCCTGTTCATCACTATCCCTTTCATTTGTAAAGTAGTTTGATCAACCATTCTCTGGGTGCAAGCTCCATCAGAAGATAAAGTTCTTTACACATAAGCATGTGGTCTAATCAACATATGCCGATGCTGAGCTTTTAGTCCCAAAGTTTGATGAGGCCATCCCATCCACATGTGATAACTTTAGATGTTTCATGTGGGTGCCATACTGCACCTATGCACACTTTATCGTGAGCTTTCAATCTGCTGTACAGTTTAGTGGTCTTCCAATCCCAGATATTCAGCTTTCCATCAGCATCACCGGAAACCACATAACTAAAAAGGAAAAAAAACATGATTAGGGATATCAATGATATTACAAATCAGCAACTCAGTTACCATTACCAGAAATTTAGCAAAACAGTATGTACATCTAATAATGCAAAGTGGCTATTTTTACTATTTTTTTTGGATCCATTCACATAACGAAAAATGTGACTGAACGGATGACGTCTAAGAAAAAAAAAAAAAGATGAATACCGATTCAAGTTACATCAGTTTAAGGCCCCATTCACACTTGTAAATGGGGCCGTTTGTTATTAGATGTGAGAGACCTAGTGAGGTTCCTTGCAATTAGCAGCAGATGCGAAGTCCCAATGAAAGCAATTGGAGGCTAACAGCTCCTGCAGCTATTTGAGGCTGCTCACTTGTAATAGCTCATGGAGCGATTACCTGCGAATGGCTGGCTCTGGACACAGACTGTCATCCATTTACATTCATAAGCCCATAGGAATGAATTGCAGTCCAGATGAAAAATGGATTTATGGAAAAGCCTGTGTGAAAGGCCTCTTACAAACATAAAATGCCCTACCTGCACCTTGTGTTCTTAACCTGCATCAACGGTGCATTGACCATGAAGTTTAAATGGCACCGTTTGTTGGCCTGTACATACGGAATATAGTGGTGTACATTGTCACATTCCTTTGTCAGCAGTTTCTGTTTGTGTTCAAATATGAGGCGTGCAGCATTGCACTGCAAAGGTTAATACATGGCCTCTGTCTGTAGTCTAAGAACTGACACTTCCTGTGAAGAAACTATATATCCTTGGGTCTCTCAGTCTAGTGCTGGTCCAGGTGAGAAATAGCTACAAGTAGTTAGATCTGACAGTCATAAACACGCAGAGCATTCACAGACACACACAGAGCTCACTGATGCAGCTGGAAGATTTTTCTTTATTACACCAACACTCCCACATTTATGATACAGAGCCGATGGCAACGCATGTACTGCAAGTGGTACATTCCAGAACAGAAAGTTGCCTTGTCTCTTTGGTGAATAAGGATAGGCTAGCTGTAGCAAACCATGGACATAAGGGAATTAATCAGTCATGATATCACAAACCACAGGTAAGGCAAACAGCACAGGGAATATAACTATAATAATACCTAGTAAAAACCAGTGCGTCAGTGCATCCGTAAAGTATTTACAGCGCTTCAGTTTTTCCACATTTTGTTATGTTACAGCCTTTTTCCAAAATGGATAATATTCATTATTTTCCTCAAAATTCTACAAACAATACCCCATGATGACAAGTGAAAGTAGATTGTTTGAAATCTTTGCAACTGTATTAAAAATAAAAGAGACGAAAAAGTACCATGTGCATAAGTATTCACAGCCTTTGCTCAATACTTTGTTGAAGCGCCTTTGGCACCAATTACAGCCTCAAGACTTTTTGAGTATGATGCTACAAGCTTGGCACACCTATTTTTGGGCAGTTTCTCCCATTCTTCTTTGCAGGACCTCCTAATCAGGTTGGACAGGGGAGTGTCAGGGCACAGCCATTTTCAGATCTCTCCATAGTTATTCAATCAGGTTCAAGTCTGGGCCACTCAAGGACATTCACAGAGTTGTCCCATAGCCACCTTGTCATCTTGGCTGTGTGCTTAGGACCATTGCTCTGTTGGAAGATGAACCTTTGCCCCAGTCTGAGGTCCAGAGCGCTTTGGAGCAGGTTTTCATCAAGGATGTCTTTGTACATTGCTGCATTCATCTTTCCCTCGTTCCTGACTAGTCTCCCAGTTCCTGCTTGCTGCTGAAAAACATCCCCGCAGCATGATACGGCCACCACCATGCTTCACTGTAGGGATGGTATTGGTCACGTGATGAGCGGTGCTGGTTTCCCCCAGACATGATGCTTGCCATTCAGGTCAAAGAGTTCAATCTTTGTTCCATCAGACCAGAGAACTTTTATTTCTCATGGTCTTAGAGTCCTTCAGGTGCCTTTTGTCAAACTCCAGGTGGGTTGTCATGCATGTGCCTTTCATAGAGGAGTGGCTTTCTTCTGGCCACTCTACCGTACAGGCCTGATTGGCGGAGTGCTGCAGAGATGGTTGTTCTTTTGGAAGGTTCTCCTCTCTCCACAGAGAAACGCTGGTGCTCAGTCAGAGTGATCATCGGGTACTTGGTCACCTCTTTGACTAAGGCCCTTCTCCATCGATCGCTCAGTTTGGCCAGGCGGCACACTCTGGGAAGGGTCCTGGAGGTTCAAAAATTCTCCCATCTATGGATGAATGAGGCCACTGTGCTCATTGGGACCTTTAAAGCTGCAGAAATGTTTCTGTAACATTCCCCAGATCTGTGCCTCGATACAATCCTGTCTGAGGTCTAAAGACAATTCTTTGGACTTCTTGGCTTGGTTTGTGCTCTGACATGCACTGTTAACTCTGGGACCTTATATAGACAGGTGTGTGCCTTTCAAAATCATGTCCAATCAACTGAATTCACCACAGGTGGGCTCCAATTAAGTTGTAGAAACAACTCAAGGATGATCAGTGGAAACAGGATGCACCTGAGCTCAATTTTGAGTGTCATGGCAAAGATTGTGAATATTTTTTCATGTTATTTTTGTTCTTTATTTGTAATAAATTTGCAAAGATTTCAAACAAACTTCTTTCACGTTGTCATTATAGGGTATTGTTTTTAGAATCCTGAGTCAAATTATTGAATAATTTTGGAATAAGGCTGGAACATAAAATGTGAAAAAAAGTGAAGCGCTATGAATACTTTCAGGATGAACTTACAATGCCTTAAAGTAATCCTAAACGCACACTGCTAAACCACTTGACCCCCAGAAGGTGTTTACCCTCTTCATGACCTACTCTGTTCTAAATCATATCCAATAATAAAAAAATAATAATCAAATCGCTTCATAAATTTAGGCCAAAATGTATTCTGTTACATGTCTTTGGCACAAAATAAAAATAAAAATCCCAAATAGGCGTATATTTGGTTTGTGCGAAAGTTATAGTGTCTACAAACTATGGTGTATATATACTAGAATTTAGGCAGCTATAGAAGCTATACTGTAATGGCAGTGATCAGTGACTCGTAGTGGGACTATAATAGGGTGGCAGGAAATCTGGCGCTAACTGACACCGATGTTGCTAGTGACACTAATACAGTGGTCAGTGGTAATTCTGTACAATAACACTGGCTGTGAGGGAGAGAACATCTAGGAGCAATCAAGGGGTTAACTGTGCCCACAACTCAGGGGTTGTGGACACAGGGGTTAACTGTGTCCACAACTTGGCCTCCAGCTACATCACTAGACTAGTCTCTAAATACCAACCTACTCGTTCTCTTCGTTCCTCCCAAGACCTCCTGCTCTCTAGCTCCCTAGTCACCTCCTCCCATGCTTGCCTCCAGGACTTTTCCAGAGCCTCTCCAATCCTATGGAATGCCTTACCCCAATCTGTCCGATTATCTCCTACTCGATTAGCTTTTAGACAATCCTTGTAAACCCTTCTCTTCAGAGAAACCGATCATACCCACACCTAACTGTATTTTCATTTTCTCCATCAACTCATCCCCCACAGTTATTACCTTTTGTTCCACTTTGTTTCCTCACTAGGGGATTCTTGTCTGTGCATGTATGTTCCTCAGTTTCTGTCACTCTGAGGTCCCATTGGTTGTTGTCATTGCGGTTCCTAACCAGGACACTGGCCATCTGGTGTACAGCCATCATTTTGACTACAGGAAATCTCTGTTTTTCAACCAGGCATATTTCTCTGCTTGTGCAACTTTAATGTGATATCCAACTGATTTAAATATACCTCTGAAGAAGGACCGTTTTGAGGTCTAAACATGTAAGGCGTCCATGCCTGGAATGTACAGTGGTTAGCCCCACCAACATTGTTCCTTTGGGCAACCACCGTCTATCATCCATGACGTGCATGTTGGGTACCTTACTGAGTGTTTTTATTTCCTGTCATTTGCATACTATTTATGAGATTATTCATGCTTGTTCTACATTTCCTAATAAAATATTTTGTACTTTACCTACCTGGTCTGTCCCTTGTCCTCTGCACTCGCCTCTACAGAGAAGCCGCGGCTGACAGCTCAGTTTGGGATCAGGTCGGATCAGCTGCAGAAAAGGCAAGTATGCCAATTTCTTCTTTACAGCAGTGTTTCTCAACGCCAGTCCTCAAGGTGCCCCAACAGGTCATGTTTTCAGGATTTCCCTCAGATGAAACGGCTATGGTAATTACTAAGGAAGTGAAAGTGATCAAATCACCTGTGCAAAATAATGGTAAGACTGAAAACATGACCTGTTGGGGCGCCTTGAGGACTGGAGTTGAGAAACACTGCTTTACAGGGCTAGATAGGTTAGTGTTAGATCGTGGATGTCTGTAGATGCAGGGATTTGAGTTTTAGGGTGGACTTCTACTTTAATTGTTTTCATCTTGCTTTCTTATCCTTTAGTGCATCTCAGTGGTGCGGATCTGTAACCACTTCAATTCCCGTCTACAAGCTTTCACTTCAGTGATGGCTACTTGTATTACCAAAACGAGTTTTCTCATAGTGACAACCATAACAGAAACTGTTACATGTAGTTTTTAGCAGGTCTGCGTAGCAGGGTGAGAGCACAGCAGCACATTCGGGAGAGTGTACCATATGGAACAAGACAGGATTACCAGGTATTATTATAATGAAAGCTGCAGATTTTAAAATAAAATTTTGAAATAACATTACCATGTTAAAGTGATAGTAAAGTTTTGTTTACCCCCTTCCCTTTAAAAATAAACAAACATTTTATACTTTCCTGCTCTGTGCAGTGGTTTTGCATAGAGCAGCCCAGATGCTCCTCTTCTCAGGTCCCTTGCCAGCACTCCTGGCCCCTCCCAAGAGCCCCCAGAGCAAACAGCTTGCTAGGAGGGCAACTAAAACCGCAGCTCTGTGTATCCATTCAGACACAAAGCTGCAGTTCGGCCCCGCCGCCTCTCTGATTGGCTGGCTGACAGCAGCAGGTGCCAATGGCCAATGGCGCTGCTGCTGTGTCTCAGCCAATCAGGAGGGAGAGTCCCGGACAGCCGAGGCACTTGTGCACATCAATGGATAGAGATCGGGCTCAGGTAAGTATTAAGGGGGGCTGCTGCACACAAGATTTTTTTATCTCAGTGCATAAAGATAAACAAACCTTCTGCCTTTACAACCACTTTAAAGCTTATATAAGATATGACTGAGTTTATAAATGCTTTAGGTCCTAAGAAAAACTGAGTTTTGCATAATATAAACTAGTGACGTCAGAACTGCATACATGTTCCGGGTCAGATGTTAGTAAAGGCAGCCTCTATATTTCCTATAGCAGAGTTCTATTATTTGGTAAATAATTCACACAAGATAGGCCTGGCACAAATCATGACATAATATATAATGCATAAGATGTATTCATTAGTTTCCATTTTAACACACCGATTCTTAATTATTGTCGGTTATTGTTGGAATGTAAAACATTGTATACAATTCAAGGCGACAGGACTGTATGGACATAACCAGATACAAAAAAAACCCAAAAAGTAACAATTACCTCATGTCTGGTGAAAAGTCTACTTGACAAGCATAGCCTGCAACCATATGACCCTTAAAAATCTTCTTTTTATTCAGCCTGAACCTATTTTGTGCGCCAAATATTAAAATTTGGTTGTCCATTGATTGACATGCCAGCCATTTACCTGTAAACGAATTTGAACAATACAGTAAGACAACCAAACCATAATCATCAATTAGGAAGCAATGCAACAATTATAAAATAAAAAAGGATCTGCAAATCAAAAAACTTACACTAGACTGCAGAACTCAGGTGTGGTTAAATGTGACATTACTGTGTGTAGCACCTTCCTAGAATAGGTGCTGGGATGTAAATATTTAGATGCAATTTGCTCTTCCGCCTAACAGTGGGGCAAATCTATCTTCAGCATTCTGCCTAACAGAATACTGCAACTCGTTAGGACTGCTCGTTTCTTTTTGGCTACCCCTTTGTGCTAGTACAGTCAGCCAAGGGTCCAAACTAAAGGGATCACTGGATAGTGATCCGAAGCACTTTGTCTACCTGTCCTTCACTACAAGAGACTTTGCTCATGCTCTTTATTCCTGCACTGCTACACAGGAGAAGTCTGCCATCTGCTCCCAGCAAGGGACTTCACCTACTACTCAATTCTAGATCAGCTAGAGTCCTCAAGTTGTGCAAAGCTTTGTTCTGGAGTATCCTACTACAAATCCCCTACCCTATCCAAGTTCCTACAAACTAAATCTACAAAAAACACCCCTAGACTGGTATTTGACTACATTGAGACCTGGCTGCAGAAAATACTTTGTGTCTGGCTGCCAGTGAAGAATTGAGGACTGTCTGGGTAATACTCAAGCGGTGCCTACGGTCGTAGCGTTACAAGTGCATGCATTCATGTGCTGTGAAAGTGCGAACCCAAAAGTTGCCATTGGAAGAGATCTCCCCATTAAAAGTTCTCTTCTATTTCAGTTCTGGTGCCAAAATATTTTAGATTTCCCATTGTTCCATTTCCGTAGCAATGGTCACCAGGACAAATACAGTGGGTAAATCTTGCCAGTGGGGGCACAGACAGTGGTTAAAAAAATTAAAAAAAACTTGACAGGGGTTTTAACCCTTCTGTACTCTATTAAAAACCAAAACATTTTAGCTGTATTTACTGAACATTTCCATTGTTTCTGCTATCTCATTGATGGGTTTGTTTGGTTTTCTCAGGCTTCCAATGCCCTTTTTTACATGCACGACAGCTCATTAGATTCCATATGGAAAGTTCACAGCAACAGCTTCCAAAACCAAATTTCACACTTTAAATCAGTAACAGATCTTTTAACTGCTTATCTCTTATGTTCTCAGTGACTACAGGCACCTGCAGCTTTAACTGCTTCCTGGGCATCCCTGCTAGAGCTTGCCTATTTCTTACCACTCCCCCATCTTCCTAATGGCCCATTACAATGATGGGCTGCCTCACTGGACTATATGAATGCCTGGAAAGGGGCAATAAAGCTGCGTCAAAACAATTAATTGCCAAAGTTTTCAGAGCAACCTGGTATTTTGGCCTGCGCATCATACCATCCGGCAGTTCTATTATTATTATTTTTCAAAGTAATAAGGTAGGGGACAAGTCAGTGTATCAAACGTAGCTTGGGGTTTACCAATCTGTCACTTTCCCGAAATCTGTCCACTTTACCTTGAATTATACTTACCATTAGGAGAAAGTGTAACAGCTGGCATAGAGTGCATACTTGGCTCTGCTATGTATTTAAAATCCACAGGGATATCCCTAAAAAAAAATTTAAAAAAATGGAATAGTCAAAAGGGGTATACGAAATTCATAGTTTTATATATTGTATGATCTAACAAGTTGACTTTTGTCATTTTTTTAAACATTTTCATATCTGGCATATTGTCCGGCATGTCATTCAAAGAAAGGAAATCACTGTAACCTAACCGTAATTAAAAATGCTTAAAATATTGCAGTATTGAAAGCAGCCTTATGTTATTGGAAGCATAACTGAAAAAATTAAGTTGCTGAAGGAACAGAATCCAGCTCTGAAAATGAGCTCAAGCTGTTCCAAGTGTAATTACAGATGCAAATGCACACAACACTGGAATGGCAAAGAAACAAAATCTAGTTTGTGCTAATAAAAAATAAGGACCATATGCTGAAGAAAAGCATATGTTTTGATAGAAAAACAGGTGAAAGTCCCAATGATAATAATAATAAAAAAAAAACTGCACTGATAAACTATGCAATCATATCTCTTTGGATTTCAGAAATTATTTCACCATGAGACTTACCATTCCCAAACTCTCAAGCTTTTATCATCAGAGGTGCTTACAAAGCGTCTGTTCTCATCCACAAACGTAATGGTGTTGACAGCTCCCAGATGCCTGTCATATTCTTGGACAATTTCTCCAGTCCGAATATCCCACTGGAAATTTAACAGACAGTCATTACATGGACATAGATTAACAAAGTCCTGATAAAGCCAACACAAAAAAATACATTTCTTTTTCTGACAAAGAATGTATTTGTAACATACACATGCCTTAAAATAGTTAAATGAATACATTTATACTTTGCAGTAGATACAAATTTTTAAGGATTGTTATAAGAGTTTATCCCCACAAGCTTCTAAATGACACATGAAGCAACACAGCAGTTAGTACACAAACATATATATATTTATATCTATATCTAGTTACATAGTAGGTGAGGTTCAAAAAAGACACAAGTCCATCCCATGTGTATGATTATATGTCAGTATTACATTGTATATTCCTGTATGTTGCAGTCGTTCAGGTGCTTATCTAATAGTTTTTTGAAACTATTGATGCTCCCCGCTGAGACCACCGCCTGTGGAAGGGAATTCCACATCCTTGCCGCTCTTACAGTAAAGAACCCTCTACGTAGTTTAAGGTTAAACCTCTTTTCTTCTAATTTTAATAAGTGGCCACAGTGTCTTGTTAAACTCCCTTCTGTAAAAGAGTTTTAGCCCTATTGTGGGGTCACTAGTATGGCATTTATAAATTGAAATCATATCCTCTCTCAAGCGTCTCTTTTCCAGAGAGAATAAGTTTGGTGCTCGCAACCTTTCCTCATAACTAATATCCACCAGACCCTTTATTAGCTTAGTTGCCCTTCTTTGTACTCGCTCCATTTCAGGGACATCCTACCTGAGGACTGGTGCCCAGAACTGGACAGCATACTCCAGGTGCGGCCGGACCAGAGTCTTGTAGAGCGGGAGAATTATTGTTTTATCTCTGGAGTTGATCCCCTTTTTAATGCATGCCAATGTTCTGTTTGCTTTGTTAGCAGCAGCTTGGCGTGCATTCCATTGCTGAGCCTATCATCTACTAGGACCCCCAGGTCCTTTTCCACCCTAGATCCCCCCCCAGAGGTTCTCCCCCCAGTGTATAGATTGCATTCATATTTTTGCCATCCAAATGCATTATTTTACATTTTTCTACATTGAACCTCATTTGCCATGTAGTTGCCCACCCCATTAATTTGTTCAGATCTTTTTGCAAGGTTTCCACATCCTGCGGAGAAGTTATTGCTCTGCTTAGCATCGCTCGCAAATACAGAGAATTTGAACTATTGACCCCATCCTCCAGGTCGTTTATGAACAAAATAAATAGGATTGGTCCCAGCACAGAACCCTGGGGGACCCCACTACCCACCCCTGAACATTCCAAGTACTCCCCATTTATCACCACCCTCTGAACTCGCCCGTGTAGCCAGTTTTCAATCCATGTACTCACCCTATGGTCCATGCCAACGGACCTTTTTTTGTACAGTAAACGTTTATGGGGAACTGTGTCAAATGCTTTTGCAAAATCCAGATACACCACATCTGCGGGCCTTCCTTTATCTAGATGGCAACTCACCTCCTCATAGAAGGTTAATAGTTTGGTTTGGCAAGAACGATTCTTCATAAATCCATGCTGATTACTGCTAATTATACAGTTTTTGTTACTAAAATCTTGTATATAGTCCCTAATCATCCTCTCCAAGAGCTTTCATACTATTGATGTTAGGCTAACTGGTTTGTAATTCCAGGGATGTATTTTGGGCCCTTTTTAAATATTGGTGCTACAATGGCTTTTCTCCAATCATCTGGTACCATTCCAGTTAGTAGACTGTCAGTAAAAATTAGGAACAATGGTCTGGCAATTACTTGACTGAGTTCCCCAAGTACCCTCGGATGCAAGCCATCTGGTCCCGGTGATTTATTAATGTTAAGTTTCCCAAGTCTAATTTTAATCCTGTCCTCTTAACCATGGAGGTGCTTCCTGTGATGTGTCATAAGGATAAACACTGCAGTTTTGGTTACTGAAGCCCCCCCCCCCCCCGATTCCCTTGTGAAGACTGAGGAGAACAATAAATTCAATACCTTCGCCATATCCCCATCCTTTGTAACCTGATGTCCTTTCTCATTCTTTATGGGGACAATATGGTCTATCCTACCTTTTTTACTGTTCACATACTTAAAGAATTTCTTGGGTTTTTTTTGCTCTCCCCTCCGCTGTGTCTTTCGTGTTCCATCTTTGCCGCCCCAATTGCACCCTTACATTTCTTGTTGCATTCTTTATAAAGTCTGAATGCTGATGATGATCCCTCAACCGTGTATTTTTTGAAGGCCTTCTCCTTTGCTTTTATATGTATTTTTACATTGGAGTTAAGCCACCCAGGACTTTTGTGCGCTCTTTTAAATTTATTACCCAATGGGATGCATTGGCTAATGCCCTTAAAGAAAACCCATTTCTCCTCCGTGTTCTTATTTCCTAAGATTTTATCCCAATTCATGCCTTCTAACAAGGTTCATAGTTTAGGGAAGTTGTCTCTTTTGAAATTCAGTGTCTTTGTATACCCCTTATGTTTCCTATTTATGTGATTTATACTGAAGCCAATTGACCTGTGATCACCGTTTCCTAAATTGCCCCGTATTTCCACATCCGTGATCAGGTCTGTATTGTTGGTAATCAGTAGATCCAGTAACGCTTTATTTCTAGTTGGTGAGTCTACCATCTGAACCATGAAATTACCCTGCAAGACATTTAGGAACTGGCGAGCCTTAGACGAATGCGTGGTTCCCTCCGCTCAGTCTATGTCTGGATAACTTAATTAAAATCCCCCATTATGATAACACTTCCCATCCTTGCTGCTAATCCAACTTGTGATAGGAGATCCATCTCCCCCGCCTCCCTCAGGTTAGGGGGCCTGTAGCCTACTCCCAGTAATATTTTCCCCTTAGCTTCATCCCTTTGGAGCTCTACCCATAAGGATTCCACTTCCTCCCTAGCACCCTTAGTGATGTCATCTCTCATATTCACTTGTACCTTATTCTTGATATATTGGCATACTCCTCCCCCTTTTTTAACCTCTCTATCCCTGCGATAAAGGGTATACCCTTGAATGGTTGTCAGCCAATCATGAGAGCTGTTGAACCAGGTCTCTGAAATTCCCACAAAATCCAAATCCTCCTTGTACAACAGTATCTCTAGTTGACCCATCTCGTCCGCAAGGTTCCTGGCATTGGTTAACAAGCCACGTAGTTTAGACAGGTCACATACTATCCTCTTATTGGGCATTCCGAGATTGCAACTAGGACTTGTTACTATACTTACCTTGGGTTTTTGTGCTTCAGTCAATTTACCACTAATTCCCCCAATATTATCCTTTGGAAGATGTTCCGCGCTGACTATCTCTACCTCTTGCCCCCCCCCCCCCCTAGTTTAAAAACCCCTAAAGTACCTGAAGGCTTTTTAGGGTGAAGGAGCTGTATATCTGGGTTTTACCAGAAGCACAGAAAATCTGACATCCCAGTTCCTGTAGAGTAGACCAAGATGCAGTCATTTCAGTGAAGTCCTATTGTCTTTAGTCCACATATTTTTTCAAATATGTTTTTTGGAACTCTAAGTGAGGGGGGAGCAAACACATTTGCTCATCATAAATCAAATAGTGGCTTTCTGCTTAGAAGGCACAATGTTTGTGGCTTATGGATGCCATAAATTGTTATATCCTGCCCACTACATGATGCGCAAGCAATTACTGAGCTACTAAGGTTCCATTGAGGAAGGAGAACAAGAGCTTTAAACAGCTCAGTGGCTAATCCCTGCATAAGAGGGCCAATTCTTCCACTTTATTGTTAAAGCAACACATTCTTTTTCAAGTTAATATAGAAATCACTGCTATATATTTAGTTTATAAGCAACCCACTAATGCAATATCTGTAAACAAACAAAAAAAAAAAAAAAACTCTTCAGTGTGTCCCCGGTCCAATTATTCTAATGTTGGGTTTTGCCTCTCCCACAGCATAAGAAGGTGAAGTCGGGCTGTAAATCACAGCCCTTCTGTCGAAAAACAGAGAGTGACCCAGAGAGATAAAGACTCCTGGACTCTGCCCCCCTTCTTTGGTACCCCCAAAAGGCGCAATTTGTGGATCCACTCGACGCTCATGAAGGAGGTCCACAAAGCTGGAAATCAGCGAAGATGTCCCCCCCACCCCAATTATGGGTGAGGGCAGACCTTCATGCTGAAGGAGTCTCGTCTGTGGTACTGGAGAAGCCAGCTCTAGGCTTATCAGACCAAGACTGCTTGGAACCTCCCGAGGAAGACTTGAGAGATCTGTTTCCCTTGTCTGCAGTCCTGGGGGCTCAAAAGAATTTCTTATGGGCTGAGAAAGAAGGCCGACGTTTACGAGGCCCCTTCCCTTTTAGACTGTGGCAGGAAGGTAATCTCCCCCCGCCCCCATGACACCCTTAACAATGCCATCCAGGGTACCCCAAACAGGCGAGTGCCTGAAAGGGCTCATCAATGAGCGCTTTCTTAAAGGCTTGGTCTGTAGATCAGTTCTTAAGCCACAGCACACGTCTAATCACTACCGCTGAAATGGAAAGTTTGGACAGCAGGGGAGTCGCATCACATATCAACTGTAGCCCTTGGACCAACTGATCCGCCAGATCAACATAAGCAGCGGGAACCTGCTCATTCGCCATACCTTGGCGCAACCATTTAGTCAGTGTCCGAAACACCAGGGCTGAGGCCAGGATCGGTCGCATTGCCAAACCTGCCATAGTGAACATGCTATTGGCTGAATCTTTAAAAGATGGGGAGTCCTCTACTGGAATCATGGTTGCTTTATTCAACCTGGGAAGAGGAGGGTCGACCACGGGTGGACTGGTAAACTTTTTTACAAGTTTTTCCTCAAAGGGGTAATGTACTGCAAAGTGTTTATGGACCACAAAAAGGTTGCTTTGGTTGCCCCCACTCCTTATAGACAAATTTGTCAAAATAGGGAAGGTAAGGAAACACCTTAGCTGCACAAGGTGCCTTGTGTGTACTTAAAGGGACAGCCACCTCCGTGGCCACATCCTCTATATTTAAAGTCTCACGCACTGCAGTAACAAATGCACAAATCGGCGTTTGCTCCTTTGCTGCTGCGACCATGGAGGAGTCATTGTCACTTTCGGACATATCAGGAAGCGTGGTATCAAGTCCAATGGGACGGATCAGTGGGGAAGATGAGACCCTGAGGATCCATGGATAAGGGCGCTTCCTGCAGCACAAAAAAGGTTTTTGCCACTGCTATGGACCTCCCCCTACTAAGGGTGTTTGCTGGTAAACAGAAGGGATCCCAGGGACTCCCCACACCAGACTGGAGAAAGCCAGATTGGAGCATGCAGCATGCCATGTGTTGTAACATGCACCACAAGAGGAAGAGGAGGGGCCCAGAAGCTCTGTAGATCACTTGACCCGTTCGGCCTGTCTCTGCACAGCTCTGCTAGTCTCCAGCATCGTGCCAAACCAAGGGAAAATGGCTGCTGGCCGTGACATCACAGGGGACAAAGGGGACAAATTACCCTTCCACAGCTACAGGTATCGCTCCAGACAGGACCGTCGCCACTGAAGTGGGGACTGTCGGCCAGGGGGACGCTGCGAATCAGACCTGAGCCCGGTAGTATGTGACCCTGCGAGACATTTAACTTGTGGTCCAGCTTCCGTCTGTCCATCCATTGAGGCCATGTCGCGGCCGACCTAACGCATAGCTGCACTCTGCACGCGCTCGCTAGCTGGACTGGGGACAAAAAACAGGATCTAGATTATGCAGCTCATCACCCAGCCTGGCAGTTGATTGTAGATCTTCCAGGAGATGCATGGAAAAAAAAAAAAAAAAAAAAAAGAAGAAGAAAATTGCCAGGACCAAAAAAATCCCAGCAAGGAGCTTGGCCCTTACTCCTGACTAGAAAAAAAACAAAACACGGAATACCTAGAGCAAGGAGAGGGTTATATACTGACTGAGGATGGCCCATGGAGCTTAGCCAAGTTTAATGTTCTGCCTAGTCCTACTCCTGCAGAGGTGATATAACCCAATAGTCAAGATTAAGAAGGCGCTGTGTCCGTCAATGAACTAAGGAGAAATTTGTTTTTGAGAACGGCTGCGCAAATATTGTGCGACATAAAAAATTACAACCACCATTTTATTCTCCGGGGTCTCTGCTTTCAGAAAATACATACTGTTTGGTGGTTATAAAGAAGTCTTTAGTAGAAAAGTAAAAATTGCAAATTTTTATATACATATGTGAAAAATTTCAAAATTGCCCTTGTAGGCAAATAGTTAAAATGGGCCCCTTTAATCCAAAAAACAGTGATAGGTAAAGTGAGAAAAAAAATTACAGAATTGTATTCCTATATTTTATTCCTATAGTTCATGTTGTGCTTTTGCCATCAATATTGATACTTACTTGTACTATTTTCTTATCGGACATTCCAGCCACAAACAAACTCTGTTTATCTTCATCCGGATTGAATTTGACACAGTATGGAACTTTTCGGTTTGTAAACCTGGAAATACACTGACCTACAAAACCAACAGAAGAACATCAATATATTTAAATATACAAAATACCCTGTGTCTGATTACACGGGTTTTCCATTTACTCTGATCCCACTGTGTTTGTGTAAAAAGCTTTAGGATTTGTACAGCAGGCTAAACTTTATCAAAAGCAGCACTGAAAACCCAAAGGCAAAGCATTTTAGAGCCTGGACCTGTGTTGAGACTAAAATGGGGCAGCAGCTCTAAGTACTCCTAGAACCTCAGAGCATTTGTTTTATATAAATGAAACAATCTGCCTGGAAATTGCAACCATCCTAGACACCAACTGGCTCAAACTATTTTCACCATGTGGGTTTGATGAGCAGCAATTGGTATACTATTGGTTTCACTTTACCGTTTTCTTAACTTATGTGATATTTTTGTTGAATGATCTAGAAGCCAAGAGGAAATTAGTTCTACCAGCTAAAAAAGGGAAAAGCCTCTGTGCTGATTACAGCAACAAGATTTGTGTCAGTTGTCTATCACAGCCTAGTAAACAATAGGAAGGTTTTGTAAGGCACTTTTCATAAATCAGACGCATGGCGTTTAAACACAAAATGTGAACCCACAACTTCCCCTATCAAGTGGGAAATGTATATATCTGTACTTACAAGGTACCCCTAAAGCACATGGCTCTTGCCTCAAGTAGTACAAATCTGGACAGGTCACCAGACTTCTAAAATAAATTGATATATTGGAACAATGCTTATAAACCTGTCCAGGATGACGCGATTCTCCAGAAATCCTATAAAAAACATGCAGTTTATCTACTGGAGGCTACTTTAGCCAAAGTGAAAACTTACCGATTTCTAAAACATTAGGGGCCCCTCTCAACAGCTTATATACCAATTCAATAGATTAGCATGTGACTATTCTGATTTATATACATCTGAAACAAGGTAACAGACTCTACTTTGGATCACCTGCCAGAAACATCCTCCAATATTGTTAGTACTGCCCTTCCTTCTCTAGATGCCACAGCCATTGAACACCTGGCAACATTTCTCAAGAAATTGAGGCTACCATTTATTTATTGACCTCAGGTAAAAGTACTGGCCCTGACATGTTTATAGATACTTTCTATGAATAGTTTGCCAGAGATATCCGATCCCCTTGTCAAACATGCCAAGATTCACAATATCCCTCTCTGCCTCCTTTCTGAAGATATCAACTTGGCATTAGATTAGATATGAACTGTTTCATTATATATTGCAATGCAACAATAGAAAAATAGTGCAAGCTGACACCATATCAACCATGGTGTTGGGATGATGGAACTGCTAACACCAGCCATTCCCCAACAAATCACCCCACCCCCCGTTTGCCAGAGATCTCCAATCCCCTTATTGAACATGCAAAGATTCATAGGATCCCTCTCTCAACTTGGCATTAGATATTCCGAACTGGTGGCAGGCAACGGTGGCAAGTGACCGGCAACGGTGGCAAGTGACACGCTCAGGGTTTTTACTGATTCTGCATTATGGTGAGTTGAACCATTTCATTATATATTACAGTGTAATAATAGAAATAGTGCACTTTAATCATCCTGACACTATATCAATCATGGTATCGGGTTGATGGAAGCGCTAACAACAACCATTCCCCGACAAATCACGCCCCCCCCCCCCACTTTTCCCAGCAATAAAATTGTAACTGGGAAAAAGCAATAAAAAGCTGATGGAGGTTCTAGACTACCTAATAAATAGACTACACTAATAAACAAGTTTTATTGCTGTTCATTTCCTTTTTGGAAAGATTTCCCCCAGCTACTTGTCCTGTGAAAAAACTGTTATTTAAAAAAGAAACTAAGGAAAAATCTCCCGTACAGGGACGGACAACTCCACCAGGCTTACTAATACTTACCACCTTACAATGAAATATGCAAAAACATCTGAATCTAAACCAACAAGCTTATAGTACACTGATCTACAGCTTTTAATTTTAATAGTAATGTATATAGTACCTGTTTCGGAGTCCCACAGCTTGAGATAGCGATCATAGGCTGCACTTAGGAACTGCGTCCCACTATTGTTGTAACATATGTCCCGAACAGCTTTACTGTGGCCTGCAAAATAAAAAGCAGGTAAAGGGCCTTTATGTCATATCCAGAAACCGGCATATACATGATATATGGAAACGTGTCCCACCATTAGGGGTCTAAGTTAAATTAAAGGAATCACCTTGTACTACTAAAAAACTGTATTTTTGTACTCCACAAAATTCTATTTTTGGAGCTCATTGAGAGAGACACAGGAATTCTTAGACTGTCAAGGTAAACTGCTGTCTGCAGGAAAAATGGATACGGAAAACACCACAGCAACAATGGATATGGACAACAAAATAAAACAGTGGGGAGGGACCTATGTCATATAGATAGAGACAGACATATAGATATATATATATTTCCAAAAACATTTTTTACGATGATTATAAAAATCATATCCACTTTCTCAGCCATCAATTGACACTCAGACTGTTGGGACACCAAAAAACACAGGCAAAAGAACAAAAAACAAACAATCACACCCAGAAAACTTGGGGGGGGGGGGGGTATTTAAGCATGCATACAATACCTATAAATGTCCGTAAACATCTTCTTTCATTATACACTTCCCAAATCTGTAACAAAATTAAGAAAAGTGATCACAAATGTATCCATTTATCATATAACAGCAAGAAGTAAACTGAAAATTAAATCATGGTTAGAATCTTTGTGACTGCAATCTGCAATAAATATGCAGCAATGTCAAATGTCATAACTGGTACATGTGTCACATATACACTTGATTTGTCTGGAGTAACCGATAATAGGTTTTAATAAACCGAATGTCAGGTTTACATAAAACAAGTAACAGCATGCACAGATACACGGTGTGCAGGTGGCTTGTGGCATTCCAGTACTTGTCCACATCCTCTTACCAGAGGATATGTAAAAAGCCCTGCCAGCCTCAGGGCAAAAACAGGTTTCTTAGGGGACGTGAAATAAATATGTCTGAACACCAGTGCCTGAAGGACAGCGTACATCTTGTAGACAAGCACTTAACTTTATGGGTGGAAAAAAGAAGTTAAACATTTAGCAGAAAAAAAAAAAGGACCAATTTGTCATGTGAGAGTAAAAGGCCAACATTAGGATTTTATAGTGATGCAATTTTTGTGCATCGGTATTAGTAGCTAGGGTGACTGTAGAGTATGTTTAAATATAAAAGTAAAAATACCTGTCATGCATGCACTGAAGATTAAATGCATTTGCGAAGACTGACATTCTAATTACTTAATATATATCTTTATGGAAACTCTTTAATCCACGTATGACCAGAAACTGGGAGTTAAAAAGCACTCTGAACCAGTTAGGTTCAATTCATTGCATGTTTTCAGATGCAGGAAGTTGTGTGTTTAGGCAAAGGGAGAAGAACACAGAGGGGATGATTTACTAAAACTGAAGAGTGCAAAATCTGGTGCAGCTGTGCATAGAAACTAATCAGCTTCCAGGTTTTTTTTTTTTTTTTTTTTTTTGTCAAAGCTTAACTGGACAAGTTGAAGTTAGAAGCGGACTGGCTACCATGCACAGCTGCACCAGATTTGGCACTCTCCAGGTTTAGTAAATCAACCAAAGAGTGTACATCACTATCAGTCATTCACAGTACAGAAAGATTACAAGCAAAGAGGGGACACAAGAAAGTTATGGGAGTACACACTGAATAGCGGTTCCACTCTCTGGCTACACAGTGTGTAGGGTGTTGTGGAGGTGCTAGGCAGTTCACAATATGTTTTTCAATTTTTGGCTAAGTTTTAATACCAAGGAATTTGATTAAAAGTAAACCTGTTTTAAGAGAATGACGATTTCTACTTTTGGAAATAGTTTCAGTGATTTAAGTGGTTCTAAAGGCCCTTAAAAAAAAAAAAAAAAAATCATGTTATACTTACCTGCTCATTAGTCCCTAATCTCCTCTTCTGGAGTACTCGGCTGGTCCTCTCAGCTCCTTCTCTGAGTGCCTCCCTTTAGCAAGCTGTGTGCTGAGACACACTCTAAAGCCATGCTGTGTACATCCATAGACACACATAGCGCAGCTTAGCCACATTCCCCCCTCACAGCATTTGACTGACAGCAGCAGAAGCAAATGGATCACGCTGCTCTCAGTGAGTCCTATGGGAAGAGGGAGCATCGCTGCTGCTGCAGATGGGCACAACACTGGAGAGGACTCGGGTATATGTTTAGGGAGAGAAATTGGGGGGGTGGGGGGGCCGGGGGATTTGACAGATCCAGATCAAGTAAACAGATCAGCATTTTTTTTTTGCAGTCTTGACTGCAATCAACATAGTATTGTGGTCTAAAATAAACATTCATCAGTTTGCTGGGATTCCCAGTAAGGTTGCCCACCCCAGAGGCAGCAGGCCTCACGAGAGGACAGTTCAAATTAACATGGGCCGCCTTCAGCAGTATATAAAGAGCAATAGTACAACTCACTTGTGCTGTAAATTGTAAAAAAAAAAAAAAACACACACATATACAACGTTCACCCCCCCCCCCCCCCCCCAAAAATAGCAAAAAAAAAAAAACTGTCACGTGACATTTAAAAAAAAGTATCGCTAATCGGTATCGGCGAGTACTTGAAAAAAAGTATCGGTACTTGTACTCGGTCCTAAAAAAGTGGTATCGGGACAACCCTAATAATAAATGAGCTACTGAGTTTGTACTCAAAGTGCCAGTGCTGCAATGAACGTCTCATCAAGGTGTGCAAAATAAACGCAAATATAAACAATACTCTTATCAGAATCCAACTATATATATATATATATATATATATATATATATATATATATATATATATATATATATATATATATATATATATATATATCACAATAAGCATATATTGATTGTTTGCGCAAAAGTTATCACGTCTACAAACTATGGGATATTTTTATGACTTTTTTGTAGGTTTTTTTTGTTTTTTTCACTAGGAATGGCTACGATCAGCGATTTTTAGAGGGACTTCGACATTGAGGTGGACAAATCGGACACCTGACACTTTTTTTGTGAACCAGTGACATTATTACAGTGAACAGTGCTACAAATATGCACTGTTACTGCACTGACACTGGCAAGGAAGGGGTTAACACCAGGGGTGATCAAAGGGTTAAATGTATCCCCTAGGGGGTGCTTGATAACAAGATCACTGTGTTCTTACCTGTCGGGCTGGGGATCTGCCTTGTTTACAATGGCAGATCACCATTCTGCCTCTGTGGAGCGATCGCGGGCGGACATCGCGTCCGCTGGACTCGTTGCTTGGCTCCTTCTCTGGCCAATCAGCACACGTCCCCCCCGAGGCTGCTGCACGAAATGATGTACAGGTACGTAGTTTTGCGCAATAGAGCTGAACTGCCACAGCATATATACTTTTGCCGGTCGGCAAGTGGTTAAACAATCAATACAGCGATAACGTGAAAAAACAATCCAATTTTGTGACTTGATTTTCATATAATAGTATCCATTAAAGAAATAAATCAGTGTGTCTGGCGATATCCATTGTGCAAATGTCATCAATTATTTGTGTTCTTTTGCACACCTTGATGAGACGTTTGTTGCAGTACTGGCACTTTGATTACAAACACAGTAGATAATTTATTATTATTCATGTTATTCGATATGTACCTTGAGAGATCAGACACATGTAATATTACTGTTTGCAATACTTTATTTAGTTTTATTATTCTTTTAGTTTTGAAGCATAGCGCCACTTCAAATTTATAAACAATTATATTTTTTTGGATGGTGCCTCATCTATGTTCCTGTACCTTTATTACCTGGAGCAGCAAGCTATTTGTTTATTACCTGCTTAGATTTGAATGCTTTTTATTTACAATTCACAATGTCGTGATACTAAGTGAAGATTTCATTCTTTGATGTTCAGATTTTTGTAAAATAAAGATGACTCTTTTTCCTCAACACTCTTGTAAACTTACTAATGGGAATGATATACTACATGCCAGTAGTGCAAATCCTGTCCTGATAAAAAGCATCCCCTGCAGCCAATATTGATGTTTTAGATGCAACTGTTTCAAAGGATAACTTTCAAAAATCAGCAGAAACGAGAGACTTTTAGAAAGAGTTATAGCAAAAACACTATTTAAAAAAAAAACAAAACAAAAAAAAAAAAAACCTATAAAAACGGCCAAACGAAAGACTCAAGAAAACAGATATCCTAACAGTTATAAAATATTATGCTCACTAACAAAAAAATTAGGGGAAGACTTTGTAAATGGTGGTATCTATTAAAAGCCAATCCTTGAGTAAAATCGTAAACCTCAAAGATTATACTCAGACAGATTACCTTTTTTTAACGATAAACTAGTTAAAAGGCACTATACAAGGGATATGGGAACCTACAAATGTGGCAACTGTAGTTAATATGGGGAGGGGTACAGAGGGGAACAACTGTGCTCAACGGAAACCGGTTTGTCCCCCAAACACTAAGAAGACTGCATGACTATAGGCGTAATCTGCGTTAAATGCCAATTCTAAATAGGAGGCCTTTATTATTGAAAAGAAAAACCTCCTTTGGCAAATAATTTATGACCATGCGTATTTCATTGCAAATGTGGTTATGATGATCTGAACTGGCAGGCATATGGCTTTATATCATTACAATTCTTCTTGCAGATTTTTTTTTTTTTTTTTTTTAACCCCTAATTGAAGCTTGACACTTATTGCAATCATATGGATCTATACTGTACTACTACAGGCAACTATTAAGCCAAGTTTAAATTCACCAGCTTCAAAATATTTTGATAAAAAAGAAAGAGACTAACTTTTGATATGGTTTTTGGATCTATATTGGATACATTGGACTCCCTTTTGTTTTTTTTAAAATAAATAATTTGTGCCAACTTTTTGGGATAATAATATGGTTAAAAAGTTTTTCTAAAGTACAAATGTTTTTTTTACATGAATGCATGCCTTGCATGAAGATAAAAAAAAAAAGAAGAAGGTTAGGCATAAAGTATCACCCCTTACCTCCCCTTTATATTTACCTTAAGCCACACTTAATCCAGCGTTGTGCCAGTCTGTAACAGCCCTCTCCTCTTACTTTCCAGTCTCACAGGCTTTGATGAGGCAGCAGGAGCTGTTGGCTCCCATTGTTATCAGTCAATTCCTGTGATGAGGACGAACCGGGCTTTCTGTGTTAATGGACACAGGCAGTGCGGCTTGGGATTAAGCACGCAGGTGTGCCACAATAGGAAACAGATTGCTATGGTGGCACACCAAGAAGAGGAGGAGCCAGGAGCACTAGTGGGGGACCTGAGAAGAAAAGGATCAGGGCCGCTCTGTGCAGTTCTATTCTATTCTAAAACACACAACTATTCTCTCAGGATCCATACACCTTTGTTCTAAAGTCTGTAGTAACAACTCCTACCAGCGATACCATGACCTTGATAAATGAGAACCCTCAGAGACAATACTCTGATCTCACTCCTAATGGGAAGACAACACCATTCCCGATAAATAATTCAAGTCAGTCAGTAAACAGAGGAGTCCAAAGTATTTAATGGCGTTCACGTTTCATGGACATTTCTCAGAACACTGTTTGAACTAACCAGAAAAAATAAAATAATCAATGTAAAGCGCAAATATGCTCACACATTAGTATGACACTAAAAGTATTCTTGGGGTGGCTAAAGAGAGTTTTAAATGGGACTAAAATAATGTGAACTTTTACCCTACTTCACAGAGTGAGAGAGGAAGATGCAGGGGACTGTGCTTGAGAGATATGCACACAGCTAAGAACATAAAGGATACTGTATAGGCATCAGGATTTACATAAATGTGTCATCTTTAGGCCAGCATCTTATTCCAGGAAGATGCTGACAATGGATGATCTTTAACAAAAGATGCCTTGGGAGGAGAGCGAAAAATGAAGGTATGGTTAGAGGTCGTACTGTGATCTCTGTAAAAGTTGATACTTGTGACTGTACACATTGCTCACCATGAACTTAACATGAAGAAATATATCTCATGCAAGGCCTGCTTTATACTAGAATGAATTGTATATAATTGTATTAATATTAAAGAGTTTAATACCTCAAATTCCTCATATGTGCCTGCTGTATCATGTACTTGTATGAGAAAGTATCCTGTTCTCTTTGTATTGCTTCATTTGTGTGAAATCCCTGGTGTTCCTGCTAGTCCCCCTTGCATTCCTATTAAAAACTGACCACGCTAAGTAGGAGAACACACCATGATCAGTTCTCTAGCTATGCTGGGAACTTCGTGTACTCTCCTCCAATGATCAGACTTGTCCTGGCACACCCCTGCTGCACAGCCATTTACTGGCAAGCTCAGTGTGCTGCTGCTGCTTCTCCTTCCCTAGTCCCTATGCAGCTGAGAACAGAGGGAATGTGATAGTTTATAAAGAAAAAGGAAGGAAAAAAAAAAGTATTTGTTTTTTTTGTTTTTTCTTTTTTTTTTATATCCATAAAAAAATGTTTTGCCTTCATTTTCTATTTTAAACTGAATGGGTTGTTTTACAAGATGATTGTTTACATTCACTTTAACTGCTTGCTGCACAAACTTTGGGAGGGAAGAAGAGGGGGGCAGTTGTACTGATGTGCCCTGCTTCCAATGCTTGTATTTATCAGCCTTTGTGGCCATCTTGTTGGAGAATGTTTAGTGGGACATGTATTAAGGCTGCAGCCCCCCCCCCCTTTATCCAGGCTTCATATACAAAAAAAAAAAAAAAAAAAAATTTACAAAAAACTTTTTACTAAAGCATAAACAAGTATATTACATACCATAAACAAACATACTTAATTATGTATTATACCTTTGAATAGTTTTGAAGAATATACTGCACATCTGTAAAAGCTTATGTTACAAGGCAAGTTGTGTTTGCACAACCTTCCCTGTTCCCAGGCTTCCCTGTCTCCATGCCCCCCCCCCCCCCCCACCACTTCCTAGGCTTCCCATCCTCCCAAGCTCCCCTAACTGCACAATTCTATTTCCTCCTGCTATCCACCTGCACTGCTGCCCTTTCCCTAGGATCCTCTGCCTGCATGGCTTTGCCTCTTCCCAGACCCTCAATGTGGCATAACAAAGAGGTGTTAAAAAAAAAAAAAGACAAAAAATAAAAATAAAAAAGCCTAAGACAGCCTTGAGGAACAGTGATCAGGACATTATGCAAAAGCACAACTGACAAAACTCCTGTATTTCAGATGGATGGTATGTATGTAGCTGTTTGTGTTCCATAACAAGACAAGACTGCTTCTAAGCAGCATGCTATTGATTGTCCACTTTAAAAACCAAGCAGGGAACCATTATGAACACATTTTGTTAAAAGACATGTTCTCAGACATTATTGTGCCTAAAATATTAAAGTCTTTCACTGTAATATAAAGGTTAAAAAAAAAAGAAAAGAAAAAAAAAAAAAGAAGCCTTCTAGCTTATCTTTCTTGAACTGGTACCGTTATGAGCATTTACTAACCTTGATCTTGCAGTCCATGGAACAAGACAGCAGTAAGTGTCCAGAGTGAGGAAACAACCTCACGGCACTGACTCCCTTGAAGGAAGGAAGGTAGAGAGGCGATTTAACAAAAGTGAATTAAAATGTGGATTTTTGAGTAGGTAATGCAAAAGAAAACACTGGCTATAATGTTGTAAAATTCCATTATTATAGGTGGTTAAAGGGAAATTTCCTGACCAGGTAAATGCATATAGTGCTTTTAGGAAGTCACACAATTCCTTGGTGAATCCTAATGTTACTACATTCAGATAATTTGTTATTACTTACAATACACTCTACACTGACTTTGCCATATACCAAATCTAAAATCCCCTAAAACCACAGGTTAATTGAGACCTTTCACCAGGCACAAGCTACATACAGAGGCCTTAATTTGTGCTGTGACTCAGATCTATGCCCGGCCTATGAAACCAAGGTTACGTTCACAAAAGTAGCCAGGAGCACATAGTTTGCTGTGTTCAGGAGGTGAATAAACATTGCCTCTGGATGCAGCAACACTCTGTGCTATGGCTGAATTCAATCTAGCTGATTCGTTGCGGCCAGTTTCTGTGCAGCCAGAACTGACCCTGAACACACACTGTATGCGTTCAGGATCGGTCAGAGGCTGCCAATAATTTGTACGGAATACAAATCTGACCACCACTGCTAACAGCTGCGCCTGTTCGCACACAGAGTGTGTAGCCAGGGTTTGGAACCACCAGCGAAATTCAACAGACCAATATGTAGTCATGTGTAGCCTTAAAGAAGAATTCCAGGTATGGATATTTTTACATTGATCCAGCATGGACCACGGTTACTATAAATATGCAGTACCATACCTGTGGGATCACCCTGGAAATTGGAAATCACTGTAAAAAAGGCACGGCTACTAGAGTGATCTCCACTAGCATTCTCTTATTGGAGGAGGGGGAAAGCATGATGTCAGCACCCCACCTCACTAGCTCTTCCAATCAGAGAATGCTTTGCCTCCACTGAGAGAAAATGCAAAGCGATCTCTCCATGGCACCCCCTTCTGCAGACAACCCCGTGTTCACAATGCAGCAGGGCAGCTGCTCAGCACGGGACCCGGAACCTAGTGCAGATAACTGTAGCAGCAGTGTCTACTACAGTGATTTCCAGCTTCTAGAGGGATCACACAGGTATGTTTTTTTTCACTTTATTTATTTTTAAACATAGGACATGCTCGAGAGCACAAAAAAAAACCAATAAGAGAATCTCAAACATTAACATATTTTAGGCATACTTAAAGCACAATTTCATATCATCTAACAGTAAGTTGAGTCTATGTCAGTAATAACTTCTACTCAGCCATTACCCTGCCTCCTTTATAATCTCGAGCCGGTCCCAGTCATTTTTATACCCCTATATAAAACAAACAAACACACCCAAAAAAAAAAAAAAAAAAAAAAAAAAAAAAAGGGGAGAGCCAATCCATGGAAACATCTCTCAAGGGCCTTTGCATCCAGCAAAAAGAGAATACGGGTAGATCCAGGTATCCTCCTTAAATAACTACTTTAACCCTTTTAGTTACCCTCATGGAGAGTCCTTCCCTCTTCCGAGGCCAGGAAAGCATTCCAGAGAGACCAGGTCTCGGAATATCTTTCCTTTTGATTTCGCGCAGAGAGAACCAGCTCTTCCAATTTATTAATCTCTCTCACTTTACGCAGCCACATCTGTATTGTCGGTGGTGACGTCGATCTCCACGCCAGGGGAACACAAGCCTTAGCGGCATCTAATAGATGTCGTATCACGGATTTCTGATATACCTTTTCTGATATCTGAGACCCATGAAGAAGGAAAAAGACTGGGTCTTCCGGTATCCTATAGTTAGTGACAGTCTGGAGAATATGTCTGATCTCTGCCCAAAAATTCTTCAGTTTAGGACAATCCCAGAAAATATGCAACATCGTGCCTCTATCAACGTGACATCTCCAGCAAAGGTCTGAAGAGTTGGGAAAAAACTTCTTCAATCTCTCTGGTGTCCTGTACCATCGAGTCAAGATTTTAAAATTGGTCTCCTGGGTTTTCACACAGATAGAAGATCTGTGTGTAAACCTAATAATTTGTCGCAACTCCTTTGTACTAAAGTTCCTTCCCAGCTCTCGTTCCCAATCCCGTACACATTTCAAGGGGTCAGTTTCTTTCGCTACATTTAATATTTCATAATTCACTGATAGGATATGCGATTTTGCTCCCCTCTCTGAACACATCTTCTCAAAACTACCAAGAGGCCTTTCAAACTTCCTTGGGTCTGAGAGGGAGCCAAGAAAGTGAGAAATCTGGAGAGCACTCCAGAATCTAAGTCTATATAACTCCATCATCTCTGTAACTGTTAACCAAGTCCCTCCTTTTATATAAGTAGACACTTGTGTACCCCCCATATTTGGTAAATGTTTAAACGCTTTATCTTCATTCCCAGGGGGAAACAGGGGGTTCCCAATTATTGGGTATAGGGGGGATGTCTCGGGTGTTACGCCAATGGTAGGAAACGTAATCGCACAGATTTTAAGAGTATTTCCTATCAGGGGATGTTTAATAAGCTCTTTGGGGGCATATGCCAAACACCAGGGAACTCTTCCTAATAAGACAGGCGACTGGGCATATTCTATCTGTACCCAGAGTTTAAACTCTCTATGTCTGTTCCAGTCAACTACTCTGCTAAGATGTATAGCCCGATGATATCTGCGTATGTCTGGCACCGCCAGTCCCCCCTGTTTCTTCGGGAGAGTTAATTGATTGCGACGTAATCGTGGTTGCTTACCCGCCCATATGAAATCAAAAATCAACTTTTGGCACTGTTTAAAGTAAGTAGCTGGGATCCGTATTGGTAGTGCTTGTAAGAGATAAAGAAATTTGGGGAGAACACTCATCTTAACAATATTACAGCGTCCTATCCATGAGTGTAAACCCAATTTCCATTTATCTAGTAATATCTTTAGTCCTTGCAGCAATGGGGGGAAATTTAACCCAAAGATCTTATCAATATTGGGCACCAACAGCGTGCCCAGGTATGTAAGTGCATTATCCGTCCACTTGAATTTAAATTTTTTTTTTAATTGTTCAATTGACGTTTGAGGGAAGTTAACCCCCATTGCCTCCGATTTAGTAAAGTTAATACGAAGATTGGATAATTGGCTGTATTTCTCAAACTCTTTCATTAAGTTAGGGATCGTAACTAGAGGGTTCGTCAGAGAAAACATCATATCATCCGCGTAGGCCGAGATCTTGTATTGTGCTTCTCCTACCTTTACTCCTGTAATATCTTGATTTAAACGTATAGTGCAGAGAAATGGTTCCAACGACAGGGCAAAAAGGAGTGGTGAAAGGGGGCATCCCTGTCGTGTCCCGTTTGCGATCTGGAAGGTTTCTGATAGTACTCCATTTGCCCGGACACGAGCTGTCGGGCAGGAATAGATAGAAGCAATCCATTGCAGCATTTTATTCCCGAATCCTCCATATCGCAGAACTGATAACATAAAATTCCAATTTACCCTGTCGAAGGCCTTCTCCGCATCTGTGTTCAAAAATACACATTGGATCTGAGAATTTTTCACTACATGAAGAAGATTAAGAAGTTTTGTTGTATTATCTTTTGCTTCCCGTGTTGGAACGAATCCCACTTGGTCCAGATGTATCAAATTTGGAATGTATTGTTGAATTCTATTAGCCAAAATTTTTGTGAAGAGCTTAAAATCTACATTAAGTAAAGAGATTGGGCGGTAGCTTCCACTGGAGGTCGGATCTTTTCCCTCTTTCGGTATTACAGAGATGTGTGCTAACATTGTATCCCTTATAAATGTTGCTGATGATCCAAGAGCGTTAAATAATTTAAGCATATATGAGGCTAGTGAGGGGAGCAAGGTTTTGTAATATTGGGCTGTCAGCCCATCAGGACCCGGAGCCTTATTCAATTTAGTTATCTTTACTGCTCTCTGAAGTTCTTCCATTGTAATAGGTTTTTCCATGTTATCTCTATCTGTCTCTGCCAGCCGAGGCATTAGTGACCGAGACAGATACATATCTATTTGGGCTTGGGAAGGTGACCTAGTCTGCAGGTTATATAATGACTTATAATATTCCTGGAATTCCCCCACTATGTCATATGGCTTTGTGATCCTATCCTTATTAGCTGAAAGAAGATGAGGTATATAATTCATCCGTTTCTGTTCTTGTAGTGTTTTAGCTAGGAAACTTCCGCATTTGTCGCCAGACTCATACGAGAATTTCCTGCAAACCTGTAATGCCGCTTTGGCCCTGTAATGTAGAAGGTCTGAAATTTGTGTTCTCCTGACATGGAGCTCCCTCCCCACCGACGGTGACAAAGTCCGTTTATGGCAGGTTTCTAGCTTGGCTAATTCCTCTAGTAATAGTTTTAATTGTTCCCCCCGCTTTTGTTTAATCCTAGCCCCATGTTTTATTAATACTCCTCTAATGACTGCTTTATGCGCCTCCCATATAATTCCTGGATCGCAATCTGGGGTGTCGTTAGTAGAAAAATAGAAATCTAGTTCTTTGGTTACATCTTCTAAGACTTCTTGGCCCTGTAAGAGACTTTCATTCAGTCTCCACTGAGTTGATCTCCTATTCTGAATATCCTGTAAATCATATGTCATAAAAATAGGTGCGTGGTCTGACCAAGTAATCAAGCCAATATTGGCCTCACGTACCGAGTGGAGTTGGGCATGTGGAACGAGAAAATAATCTATGCGGGAATAAGATTTATGTGGAGATGAAAAAAAGGTGTAGTCTTTTTCTGTGGGGTGGAGTAAGCGCCATATATCGATCAATTGACTTTTGTGTAAAATTTTAGCTATGCGATTACGGGCATTATAGGGAATTGATGATACTCCAGAGGAGGTATCTTCGACTGGGTTCAATGAGACATTTAAGTCTCCCCCAATGATCAGCTGACCCTCTGTAAATTTGATCAGTTGCTTAAGCGCCTTACCCAAGAAAATCTCTTGATGTTCATTGGGGGCATACAACGTTGCCAATGTGATACAAACATCACCTACCCTGCCCTTTACAAACAAGAAACGTCCTTCAGGGTCATTAATCATATCCGTGAAGAACCAAGGCAGTCTATTTGAGAGGAGAATAGAAACTCCTTTCGATTTTGCATTTTGATTTGCGGCATGATAGACTGATGGAAATGCCCGACTTTTTAAAGTAGGTATTTTATCCTGTCTAAAATGGGTCTCCTGTATAAATACCACGTCTGATCCATAACGCTGCAAGTCATGTAAAAGTATCCGCCTCTTTTCTGGAGTGTTCAGGCCCTTGGTATTCAATGATATGATTTTTACAGTCTCCATGGAATGGCTCTAAAAAAAAAAAAAAAAAAAAAAAAAAAAAACCGCAAAAAAAAAAAAAAAAAAATGAATCAGCAATATATTGCTAAATAGACGCTCACCGCTTAAATTCGGTATCTGAGCGTCAGCTTATCTGGGGTTGTGGCCAGAGATGGTCGGATGAAGAGCTCCAGGGCCATCTCTCTTTTTAGAAGTCGGGCGTTTTTAAGGACCAAGGCTAACCGGTAATGGGGGGGAAAAGAAAGAGAAAAGAAAAAAAAAAAAAAAAAAAAAAGGGGGGGGGGGAGGGGGAGGAAAAGGAAGCTTCCTAAATTCCCTAAGACTTAGCAGCTAACTTTGCTGCCTATTCTGTTTCAGCCTATCCTAGAGGTATAACTCTAGATATAACGAACAAAAAAAAAAAAAAAAAAAAAAAAAAAAAGAGAAAGATTTTCTTTTTTCTTTTTTTTTTTTTTCCCTTCTCTCCCTTTTTTTTTTCATAAGGGAGGGGGAGGCACAAGGGTAGGGGTCCATATTTTAAGCACTTCACTTTAAACTATACTATTCTGCTCATATATATAAGACTCCTACTAGGAAAGGAAAATAGATATATACCAAAAGAAAAAGAAAAAAAAAAAAAAAAAGAAAACACATAGCCCAAACGTAGGCCCTCTAAGGTGATTTACCTTCCCTCCTTCCACCATTCTATTCCCCTCCCTTCCTTCTTCCCTCCCTCTCTCCCCCTCCCGACCCTCAAGCCAAAAAACCTGAAGATAGAGTCAGAACAAGACCAGTAAGGGGGAAAAAAAAAAAAAAAAAAAAGAAGAGGGGGGGGGGGTGAAAACGGGGGCTAATATTCCCTTCACTTCACTTCATACCATATCTTAACTATCTCTGTTTAATAAGACTCCTACAGGGGAGGGAAACAAAATGTATAATATATATCTATTACGGCACCAACAAAAAAAAATAAGTAGTTCAAAAATTAAGTAAAATAAAGAGTGGAAATTAAGTGACCAAAAAAAAAAAAAAAAAATAAATATTATAACTAATTTGTGAACATAGTCATTATCAGAGGGCGGGATGGGGGGTTAAAAGGAGGAGAAGAGAGAGGGGACTCCGTCTTCTCTCCCCCTCCCCTCCCCCCCCCTCCCTACCCATATGGATTGCCAAAACTACAACCACCTCTCAACAAAAACGTGTGGCAATCAACGTGCCTGTGCTAGTATATTATCAATCAAGTGTCACGTGCTATATCTCTATACAATCTCAACCAAATCTCAGTGAGGAAAATTAAACAACAAAAAACAAAACAAAAACAAGAAACAAAAAAAAATACACCACACAATCCAAAATGCCAACCCTCAAAGAGTCATTTTCTTTCCCTCCCCATACCCTTCTGTCCCCTTCCTTTCCCACTTCCCTCCCCCCAAATCATAAACCTGAAGATACAGCCCGTGCCAAAAAAATCTATATTCTATAGTACGTAGGTACACTTATATTATAAACCCAAAAAAAAAGAGGGAAATTCAAAAACAAAAGTCTAATCTCCTATCTCTCTAAATAAATGTGGCTGTTATTATATTCAATCATATACTTAAGTTAAATTAGGGTCCATTGATTCCCTTTACCATTTACCTCTTGATCTACTTCAACTCAAATCTATCCCATCCACCCCCCTCTCCCCTTCAATTTATGTAATGTTGATCCGTAGTCCCCCTCATCCTTTTAAGGTCCCCCTTGGGGTAACCGTTGGTTTCTTTGGGAGTCTGTCCGCCGTCCTTGTCTGTTCAAGGGATCTAACTGCCCCCCCCTATGGGGAATATATGAAAGCCAATTGGGAATCTGAATAGGGGCGACATCTAAGAAAGTAAATAGTCCCGGGAGGTCTTCAGGTGTATAGACAGAATTCAATCTAGCTGATTCGTTGCGGCCAGTTTCTGTGCAGCCAGAACTGACCCTGAACACACACTGTATGCGTTCAGGATCGGTCAGAGGCTGCCAATAATTTGTACGGAATACAAATCTGACCACCACTGCTAACAGCTGCGCCTGTTCGCACACAGAGTGTGTAGCCAGGGTTTGGAACCACCAGCGAAATTCAACAGACCAATATGTAGTCATGTGTAGCCTTAAAGAAGAATTCCAGGTATGGATATTTTTACATTGATCCAGCATGGACCACGGTTACTATAAATATGCAGTACCATACCTGTGGGATCACCCTGGAAATTGGAAATCACTGTAAAAAAGGCACGGCTACTAGAGTGATCTCCACTAGCATTCTCTTATTGGAGGAGGGGGAAAGCATGATGTCAGCACCCCACCTCACTAGCTCTTCCAATCAGAGAATGCTTTGCCTCCACTGAGAGAAAATGCAAAGCGATCTCTCCATGGCACCCCCTTCTGCAGACAACCCCGTGTTCACAATGCAGCAGGGCAGCTGCTCAGCACGGGACCCGGAACCTAGTGCAGATAACTGTAGCAGCAGTGTCTACTACAGTGATTTCCAGCTTCTAGAGGGATCACACAGGTATGTTTAATACAAAGTTACACTGGTCCAAGCTGGACAAATGTAGCCATTTAAAAATAGCCATATGTGTAATTCTTCTTTATTCTAATACAAGAGAATGTAGTGATTGCTGAGACTCCCACACAGAACAGCTGAATGATTGGGGTGGGGGGAGGGGTGTCTATGGGGGTGCTTGGCTTTATGTTAAAGCAGAAGTTGAAGACCAATTATGGTATCTACAGGCACAATAAAAACAAACACCAATACCCATATTCCCTACATTTAGGCCTGGTTCATACAGGTGGGATTTCAGATAGGACTTAGGACACACTGAATTGCATGACAATGGAAATAACATTGCTTCCAATGTTGCCCGTTCACATTAATGCATCACAGCTGCGATGGGACTTCAGGGAGGAGTCCTGTGCTACTTTTGTGCGATGCAGTGAAATTTTGTGGTCCATAGACTTCATTGGAAAAGCATCAAAATTGTATCTACATGCATTCTTGATGCAACTTTGTGTGCGATTTGTGCTGGTTGTTAGGAGCCAGCAACTGCCTGTGTCCTAACAAGTGAATCAGCCCTGTTGTGAGCAGGGATGAGTCAGGTTAGCCTTTTTTTTCGTGCAGGTCAGTGGCCGGTTTTCAACGTGATTGAAGATTTTTTTTTTTTTTTAACTAAAAGACTTGTCAAAAACTTTTTTTTTTGGTGAATGAGTATGGGTCTAATCTGGGGACTATTAAAGGGGGCTTCCAGATTCCGATAGCGAACACCGCCCCCACACAGCAGGGGTGAGTCACTGGTTGTGAGAATGCCAGCAGGTGCTGGCTCCTTAGCAACCAATGATTCATCTCTGCTGGCTGCAGTAGTAAAGCATGCATTAAAAAAATTGCAAAAGTCGCACTGCAGCTGCACTACAAAATAGCATTGAAAATCAGATCAAAAATCACACTGTCCTAGTGGGAGCCTAGCATTAGTGATTTAGGAAATATTTTTACAGTAACTATTATGGAGTAACTGCTAATATGAAGAAAGATTTTCTGTTACTGTTAAAAGCCAAACTATATGCTCTACCTTAGTATGTCCAGACCAAACGTGGATCTGTTTCTTGGGTAGGTAACATTTTTCTGGAGCTTCTGTGGAGCGTAGATTAACATCCACATCTTGAGGAACGTGAAGATACGATCTGCCCTGGTAGTCGTACATTTCTTTAACTAAACAAAAAAAGTGTCAAGAATTGTCAGGTAAGGTTATCATGAAAAATAAAGAATAGCTTCAGAGTTCACTAGCTAAAACAGGCTTTTTTGATGGTAGTGGCTGTTTGGATTTAAGGGTATCGATTAAAATAATCAGCATGCAACAGGTGGTATACAAAAGCTACAAACCATGCAATATGGTCTTCTCATCAGCAGGTTTCTCATCTTCTTGTTTGCCTCTCTTCTGTCTTTTTGCAGTTATCTCATCCAGCTCCTTCTGTTCTTCCTATAAATCAGAAAAACAAAAACTGAACTTAAAGCAATTCTTAGCAAATGCTGCACTTGTAATGAAAGAGCTATATGTATAAATGTTACCTCCGAAGGCTTGGCAACATCTTTTTCATCAACATATTTTGCCCATGGACCGAGGAAGCCATCTATGTTAGAAGCATCGCTACCTTTTATTTTTCTCCTCTTTTCAAGTTTTTTCTGACCAGATTCAAATACTGTCAACCCTAAGCAAAGAAAAAATACAATGAAGTACAAAAAAGGTTATATTTTAAATAATAAAATCATTCTAGAATACAACTTTTATTCTTACTTGTTCCTACAGTCAGTTACAAGGGGTACTTAAGCTTCAGTCAGGTCTTTCAAGCCGTGAAGCAGTCCATTTAACCCTTTAGCTGCCTGGTCCACATGTGTTACAAACCTGACAGCGGGGGGGGGGGGTTGTTTGCACACATTCCCGTTGGCCACAGCCACCATTATTGTGTGCAAGCCTGACAAGCAGACTCTTGTCTTCCACACAGCTCGGTACCAGGGTCGCGCACCCCTGCTTGCCCATCTGCAGGGCTGGGACCGACATACCGTGTGCCGCCGGGAGGGAGCAGTGTGAACACAAGTCCGCTCCCTCTCCCCTACCTCCCACCTTCTTGTTGCTGACCTGGAAAGCGATGTGTTTTACAGCACTTCTGGGTCCGCCTCTCTGTGCCTCCTGCCAGCATACCTGGGAACTAATGTAATGTAATGTGATCTGCATTGCATTACATTCAGTGGAGCACAGGGGAGACATCCAGGGTTTTTAGATTCTGGATGTCTCATTAACCACTTGCCAACCAGGGCAATTCTAAAAAATATACATTTATTTTAGCAGAGACCCTAGAGAATAAAATGGCGATTATTGCAATTTTTTATGTTGCACGGTATTTGCAAAGTGGTATTTCAAACGCAATTTTTTTGGACACGATTCACTTTAATGATTTTAAAATGCAATATATAACCCATTTCTTTTTTGTGAAATATGAAAGATGATGTTACACTGAGTAAATATATACTCCACATGTCATGCTTTAAAATTGCACACACTGGAATGGTGGTAAACTACGGTACTCAATCTCCATAAGCAACGCTTTAAAACTTTTACAGGTTACCAGTTAAAGTTACAGGGGAGATATATATATGTAAATAATAAATAAAACTATATCAATCTCACTCTGATGTTAGCGGTGATACCTCACATGCGTGGTTGGAACACCGTTTAGATATGTGGGCGTGACCCATGTATGCGTTCAACCCTGCATGCAAGGACCAGGGGCATTTTCAAAAAGTTCTTTATTAAGTTTTTTTTAATTTTTACACTTTCCCTTTAAATTTTTTTTTAGATCACTTTTATTCCTATCACAAATAATAGGATTTTTATAACAGCTTACCTGTAAAATCCTTTTCTTGGAGTACATCATGGGACACAGAGCTTTAAGTAATTACTTAATGGGTTATAGGCCACCTTCAGGTGATGGACACTGGTATATCCAATCCAGGAAGTTCACTCCCTATATAACCCCTTCCTCCTCCTTCCAGGAGCACATCAGTTTTTGTAGCAAAGCAATATACTTAAATCCCAAAAGAGGGGAGGGACCCCTGTGTCCCATGATGTACTCCAGGAAAAGGATTTTACACGTAAGCTGTTATAAAAATCCTACTTTCTTTATCGTACAGCATGGGGCACAGAGCCTTAATTACTTACTTAATGGGATATCCCATAGCAATGCTACTTGAGGGGCGGGAGACACAACCTGGAGGGTACCCCCAGGACCTATACTGCAGCCTGCATCACACCATGCCCGAAAGGCGATATTCTCTTACATCCACCTGATAAAATTTTGTGAATGTATGCACTCAAGACCAAGTTGCAGCCTTACAGATGAGCCATGGAGGCCTGGTGATGCACTGCCCAAGAAGCACTAACCGCCCTGGTAGAGTGCGCCTTAACTTTAAAAAGGGGGAATCTTACCCCTTAAATTATAAGTTTGAATTATAACTTGCAGAATCCACTTAGCAACAGTGGATTTCGACGCTGCCTGTCCTTTCTTAGGACCCTCTGGCAGAATAAATGAGACATCAGTCTTACGAATCTGAGCAGTTGTCTTTAAATCGATTTTCACTGCTCTCACCACATCAAAACAATGTAGTGACTTCTCTTCCCTGGAACATGGATTTGGAAAAAATGATGGCAGGACAATATCTTGGTTTAGGTGAAAACCTGAAATCACTTTTGGCAAAAAGTTTGGACGAGGGCGTAACACCACCCTGTCCTCATGAATAATCAAATAAGGCTCTTTACAAGAAAGATCAGCCAATTCCAAAACCCTCCTTGATGAGGATATAGCAACCAAAAATACCAACTTCCTTGTCTGAAGAACTAAGGGAATATGTTGTATCAGTTCAAATAGCTGTTTTTGTAACACAGACAAAACTAAGTTCAAGTCCCAAGGGTTCAAGGGAGGTTTGACTGGCAGATTAGGCCGGGTCACCCCTTGCATAAAACCACGGACTAAAGCATGTGTAGCATGCGGTCTTTGAAATAAGACCGATATAGCTGAGACGTGGCCTTTAATAGTACTCAAGGCCAATTTCATTTCTACCCCTAATTGTAGAAAGGCAAGAATTCTGCCTATGATATATCTCCGAGGGTGCCAACCCTTAGATTCACACTAGGAAACATAAGCCCTCCAGACCCTATAATATATAGTTCTGGAAGCTGGCTTCCTTGCATTAATCAGGGTAGAGATAACAGACCCGGAAAGCCCATGTTTCTTCAGAACGTGGGTTTCAATAGCCAAGCCGTTAAATTTAGAGACCGTAAGGTAGGACGGAATATCGGTCCCCGTGAGAGCAGATCTGGCCATAGTGGGAGGGACCATGGACCCTCCACTGCCATCATTACGATTTTTGCATACCATGACTTTCTGGGCCATGCTGGTGCTACCAGAATTACCAGCTTTCTTTCCAGCTTGATCCTGCAAAGAAGTCGAGGCAGCAATTGAATAGGGGGAAATCCATAGATCAGTGAGAACTGATCCCACGGGGTCACCAACGCATCCATTCCGGATGCGAGCGGATCCCTTGTTCTGGCCACAAAGTTGACCAACTTCATGTTGAAACTGGACGCTAGATCTACGTCTGGAGTCCCCCATCTTTGGCAAACTGCCCAAAATATGTCGGGGTGAAGATACCATTCCCCTGGGAATAACTACTGGCGACTCAAGTAGTCCGCCTGCCAATTCTCTACTCCCAGAATGAAGACTGCCGATCGTCAGAAAAGAATGTACCATGCCTAAGTTAGAATATGGTTCTGCGCTGAGAGACTCTTGGTGCCCCCTTGGTGATTGATATAGGCCAGAGCTGTGGCATTGTCAGATTGGATCCTGACAGGACAATCCCGTAACCTGGAAGTCCAGGCCCTCAGAGCCAGACGCACTGCCCGAATCTCTGGGATATTGATGGGCAAGGTTCTTTCGGCTCTTGACCACTGTCCCTGGACAGATGTCTTTTCTAGTACTGCTCCCCAGCCTGAAAGGCTGGCATCTGTCATTACCACTTTCCAGATAACTGGTCTGAAGGATTTTCCTTTGAGCAGATTCTGGGTTAGTAACCACCAAGTGAGGCTTTGGGACACTCTTGGGAAGAGCCACATTGGCAAGTCTAAAGCTTGAATTGTTTTGTTCCAAGTAGACTGGATACCGTTTTGCAACAGTCTTGAATGGAACTGGTCATAGGGAACTGCTTCGAATGAAGCCACCATGGTTCCTAGCAACCTCATGCAAAGGTGAATGGAGGGATCGCCTTTTGACCTCACCATCCACACCAGCTCTCTTATGGAGTTGATCTTGCCTGAGGCAAGAACACCTTTTCCTGGGCTGTGTCTATGATCAGACCAAAGTACTCCAGCCTTTTTAGCGGTATTAAGGACGATTACTCTAGGTTGAGAATCCAACCCATGGCCACCAGGCCAACAGAGTACCCGAGTACCTGTCACCAGGCCATCAGAGTACCTGTCACCAGGCCATCAGAGTACCTGTCACCAGGCCATCAGAGTACCTGTCACCAGGCCATCAGAGTACCTGTCACCAGGCCATCAGAGTACCTGTCACCAGGCCATCAGAGTACCTGTCACCAGGCCATCAGAGTACCAGTCACCAGGCCATCAGAGTACCAGAGTACCTGTCTGTAGCTCATCAGAGTACCCGAGTACCTATCTGCAGCCCATCAGCGTACCCGAGTACCTATTTGCAGCCCATGCCTCATAGAATATACGGGGTCATTTTGTGGGTAATTCCACTGTCCTGGTGCTCAAGGACCTTCAAAAGTGTGATAGGTAGGAACTAAATGATAAGTGTAATTTATGCTCCTAGAACGCCTGAAGGTACTACTTCAATGTTGGGCCTCTGTATGTGGCCAGGCTGTGTAAAAGTCTCACACATGTGGTATCGCCATACTCGAGTTAGAAATATCTTATACATTGACAACTTTGTGTAAAAAAAAAAAAAAAAATGCGGTTTCATTTTTTCCCCCACATTTTCCCAAAAACTGTAAAAAAAATGAACCATTCAAAAGACTCATTATGCCTCAAAGATTATACGTTGGGATGTTTCCAAAATGGGGTCATCTTGTGGACAATTTCATTGACCTGGTGCTCCAGGGCCTTCAAAAGTGTAATAGGTGGTTGAGAAATGAGATGTGTCATTTATGCTTGTAGAACGCCTGATGGTGCTACTTCAATGTTGGTCCTCTGTATGTGGCCAGGCTGTGTAAAAGTCTCACACACGTGGTATCGCCATACTCTGGAAGAGTAGCAGAATGTATTTTGGGGTGTAATTTGTTGTATGCATATGCTGTGTGTGAGAAATAACCTGATAATATGAAAATTTGGTTAAAAAAAATAAAAATCTTAATTTTGCAAAGAATTGTAGGAAAAAATTACAACTTAAAAACATACCATGCTACTTATTACCTTGGAATGTCTACTTTCTAAAAAGGTGTCATTTGGGGGGGGGGGTTATTTGTACTTTTCTGACTTGTTAGGGTCGGTTCACACTACAACGACTTGGGATCCGATTTGTCAGCCCTCAAGTCGCCCCAAATTGCTTGACTTTGGGAAATGCATTATAGTCAATGAGAGCGTCTTAATGTACACTACTTCAAAAAAGGTTCCTGTTCTACTTCAATCCGACTTCTAGCCGACCTGTACCCATAGAATTCAATGGAAGTCGCCTCCAAGTCGGATCTCCATCTATATTGAAGCGACTTTACAGGAAAATAAATTAGTTTACCCAGGCAAACCCCTCCCTCCCAGAGAGCTGATTATTCTGTGATTGGCCACAGCCAAAGTTGCCTGTCCTGGAGGCGACTTGAAGTCACGCTGTAAGTTGCTTAAAGTTGCACTGAAGTCGCCTTGAAGTCGCCTTGCAAAGTCGCGCTGAAGTCGTGTTGCTCCTGTGTGAATCGGCACTTAGTGTCTCAAGAAACGAGATACACCTGATGTACTGAATGCCTGATCAGATGTGATCAATTGTCAGTGATTGGCACCATAGTTTGTAGACTCTATAACTTCAACATAGACCAAATAATATACACTAATTTGGGGTATTTTTACCAAAGATATGTAGCAGTATAAATTTTGGCCAAAATTTATGAAGAAAAATTACTAATTAGCAAAATTTTATGACAGAAACAAAGAAAAGGGCATTTTTTTTCACAAAATTTACAGTCTTTTTTTATTTATAGCACAAAAAATAAAAATCCCACTAGTGATTAAATACCACTAAAAGAAAGCTCTATTTGTGTGAAAAAAAGGACGCAAATTTCATACGGGTACAGTGTTGCATGACTGAGTAATTGTCATTCAAAGTGTGAGAGCGCTGAAAGCTGAAAATTGGTCTGGACAGGAAGGGGGTGTAAGTGCAATGTATTGAGGTGGTTAAGGGCCTGTTTATTTGGTCCTTTAGGGATTGACAGACGCCGATTGCAGCGACTGCAGGCTGAGTAACGGCACCTGCCAAGGAAAAGGTATATTTTAACAGGAATTCCAATCTTTTATCTGTTGGAACCTTAAGCATTTGTGCATTGTCTACTGGACAAGTTAGGCTTTTATTCACGCTGGAAATCGCAGCATCAACTGCTGGCACTCTCCATTTCTTGGTGAATTTCTCCTCCATGGGATAGAGAACTGAAAATCTCTTTGGAGGGAGAAAATGCTTATCTGGGTGATCCCATTAAGAAAAAATAAGCTGTTCTAGTAACACATGCACAGGAAACGCATGCAAAGGCTGTGAGGGTTTTAAGGAACCCAAGGAAGAAACCAAGCTTTCAGGAGACTCCGTTAGGGGTAGCATGAAAGTAGAACGAACCATCTCCGTAAGAGATTGTATCAGCAATTTCTCAGATTGAGAGGCTGAAAAAGGTTCAACACTTCATCCTGTGCCCACTGTTCCCCTTGCAAAGGATCTGAAGTGGGGGAGGGGGATCTAGCACGCTTCCTATCCATTTGAATGGAGAAAGCGATTAAAGCCACTAATCTTCCTTCCAGACCCTGCAGGGTGGAGGAAAGGACATCTTCAGTCATGTATACAGGGGCTGAGATGTGAGAAGCAGTTGCACCATCAACTTGTTCCAATGGCTCACCCTGGCTTGCCACAATTGGCAATTCAGGCGAGGATGACAGCGTGGAAATGCGACTCAAAATCCTAGCACCTGGGGGTGAAACCTCTGGTACCTTTTTGGTCTTTGTGGTGTCTTTTTGGCAGGCATAGTCCTAAGCACAAAAACAGAGGCACTATACAACTGCACTTAATTGCTGAACATAGTCATGACAGTAAAGCCGCTATTAAGTTCAGCCTAGTGTTGAGAAAAAAAAAAGTGTCCTTCCTGTATCAGGAATGCCATTTTCAACCCTCACGTGCTCCACAGCTCCTGTGTCCCTGTGTGCAGACTGCTTGTTTCCTCCTCGTCAGCCAAGGAGAGACTGTCCCAGCTGTGTTTTTTATATAATTGCCTGCTGTGCGTCATTGTGGACGTTGCACAGCGCTGCGCTGCGGCCCCGTCTACAGACCCAACACGAGGGGGGGGGGGGGCAGGAGGCACAGCCCTGTTACAAGCAGGAAAAAGAAAAAACAATTACAATAGCAGTAACAGTAACCACCGGACCTCCGCACCCCCCGCTGCAGGCGGGGGCTGGGGGGGTGGGATATTGTAAGGGGGGTACACCGCTGATGTTCCCCTAACCCTCCGGTCTCTTCAGAGGGGAAAAAAAAAAGACAGCATTTTGGCAGATTTCTTTTACCTGAAAAAAACCCCCTGCACAAGCCACACAGAGATTGACTTAGCTTTACAGTGAAGACAACAGATTAAGGTATGTGCATAGACTCCCTCTAGTGGAGAATTAAGGCAAGAAAACATTTTTTCCCTTAAAGGAGAAAGCATAGGTGGACTTTTTAGTTCCCAAGTTTCTTCCCTTACCTTATCCCCGCTGCAGGATTTACTGAATAAACAGACAATCCAATCTTCACCCATCACGGCGGGCTGCGTTTAGCAAACCTTAAAGGACCGGGTCCCTTAACGGGGTTCCACTCCCTTGGACCTGTAAAAGCACCCCACCAGGAAAGCTTTAGGTAATGTAGCATGACCTAAGCCCTGGGTCCCGGGTCCAGCACTACAGGCAAACCTCGTGCTTCGGATACGAGGCCCAGGTACCATCCACTTTGGCCTCAGTGGCACTATGGATGGATCTGGTTTATGGAGACTATTTAAATCCAGCAGGGATCCCTCCTGGAGCTCCTCGGAGCACATCTAAACTCGTGACCAACACCTTAGACACTGGCGAAAAAACTGATGTGCTCCTGGAAGGAGGAGGGGTTATATAGGGAGTGAACTTCCTGGATTGGGTATACCAGTGTCCATCGCCTGAAGGTGGCCTATAACCCATTAAATTGCTTAAGGCTCTGTATCCCATGATGTACGATAAAGAAAATGGAAACATCCCTTGTGATAGAAATAAGCAGTGACAGGTCCTCTTTATGGAGAGATCGGGGGGTCAATAAGACCCCAGATCTCTCCTTTGCAATGTAAACTCCTCCCGCCACTTCTAAAGCAGGGTTCACACTTATGCGCATTGGAATTTGCATGACAGGAGAGATTGTGAGTGACTCTCAATTGAGTTGGTGCACACATCTCTGGGGCGGCTGCGGGGCGAATTGCACAGGGGTCCTTTGTATCTTTGGCTCCGTTTCAGGTCCGAATTCAGGCAAAAATTTGGGCCCGATTCGTCCCTGAAACGGGGATGCACCAGACCCCTGCTGTCAGCCGCATCCGTCTTAGGTGTGAACCCAGCCTAAAAGTGATCCAGCGGCAAATCCACCAACAAGATCACTTCTATTGGTTAGAGCTGAAAAAAAAGAAAAATACAGGGGTAATGGCATATTGCTGCAGTCAAAACCCCGGTATTCCACTGTCGACAGTCTATGGTCCGATCGGCAAGTGGTTAAAGAGAACCTGGCACCAAAAAATCATCACATAGGGGACAAAGTCCCCTATGTGATGAAAAACCTCAGTTAGACTTACCGGTGACGGTATTTCTACGAGCCTTTCAGGACAGCACCTTGGAGAGAGCGTAGCTCCACCTCTTAGACAGGAAACACTGCGTGACAACGCCCCTTTAAAAAGCAGCTGCTTCCACCATGCCATCAGTTGTTACCGAGAAATCCTCCGACATGCTGGAAAATATAATCAGACAATTACCAGGTCCTATAATTATACTTTACATATGATAACCAAGGGAGGGAAGTAGGCTGCTGTCCTGAAAGGCTCGTAGAAATACCGTCACCGGTAAGTCTAACTAAGGTTTTCTCCCTTCGCCTTTCAGGACAGCACCTTGGAGAGGATAACCGAGAAACTTACTTCAGGGTGGGACTACTGCCTGCAAAACCTTCCTACCAAATGATTGGTCCGAGGCTGATAGTAGATCCAAGCGGTAGTGCCTTATGAAGGTCGAAAAACTGGACCATGTGGCAGCCTTGCAGATTTGCTCAGGAGATGCCCCAGCCCTTTCTGCCCATGATGCCGCTACTGCTCGAGTAGAATGAGGTAATACCCCTTCCGGAGGTTCCAGACCCAAAGATATGTATGCCTCTTTGATGGCCTGCTTTAACCATCTTCCAAGGGTGCTTTTGGAAGCTTTACCTCCTTTGTGAGTACCTTCCATTAAAACAAAGAGTGAGGATGACTTTCTGATTTCCTTAGTTCTTTCCAGATATTTAAGCAGGCACCTCCTGACATCAAGGGTATGGAAAGCTTCTTCTCCTGCTCCCGAAGGTAAAGGACAAAAAGTAGGGAGAATGATTTCCTGTGTACGGTGAAAAACTGAAGCCACCTTTGGTAGAAATGCTGGATCCGTCCTTAAGACTACCCTATCCTGTAGACATCTCATGAAGGGCTCTTTAATTGAAAGGGCTTGTAACTCACTAATTCTACGTGCGGAAGTTACTGCTACCAATAAAATAGTCTTTAACGTCAAGAAACGTAATGATGCTTCTTCTATGGGTTCAAACGGTGCCATAGTTAGTCCCTGAAGAACTAAAGATAAATCCCATTTGGGAAAACTAACAACAGGTCTAGGCTTTACTTTTGCCATTGCCCTAAAAAATCTGATTATTAAAGGTTCCCCTGACAGGGTTCTTTCCAAAAAAACTGATAAAGCAGCTACCTGCGTCTTGAGCGTACTTGCTGCTAACCCCTTCTCCAATCCCTCTTGAAGAAATTCCAAAACTGAAAATGTGGTACGAAAATCAAAGTTTTTACTGGAACACCAAGAATTATAGATCTTCCAGACTTTAAAGTAAATGTCTCTCGTCACTTTTTTTCTACTTGCAAGAAGGGTAGAAATAAGCCTCTCTGATAAACCCTTCCGTCTTAAGATTTGTTCTTCAGAAACCAAGCTGTTAGTTTGAGGTAAGCTGGATCTGGATGGAGAATTCGGCCCTGACTCAACAGGTCTGTCCTGATTGGTAATCTCCAAGCAGGTTTCACTGAGAGGTTCATCAAGGTTGAAAACCAGGGTCTTTTTGGCCAATAAGGAGCTATTAATATTAGCTCCGTGGACTCCAATCTGAATTTGGTTAACACCTTTGGTATCAGTTGGAACGGGGGAAAAGCGTAGGACAGATGGAAGTCCCATTTGTGAGCTAACGCATCTACTCCGAGAGCTTGATCCTGTCTCTGAAGAGAGAAGGAGACTGGTATTTTTGCATTTTCCTGTTTTGCAAAGAGGTCCACTTGGGGATGACCCCAACTCTTGGAAATCTTTTCGAATAATTCCTGATTGAGAGACCACTCTGCTTCCCTTATTTCTTTCCTGCTGAGGAGATCTGCTAAGGTGTTTTCCGTCCCCTTTAAATGGACTGCTGATAGAGAGGCCACATGGTTCTCTGCCCCTCTTAGGATCTGATGCGCTAGACCCATTAGGGTTTTGCTTTTTGTGCCCCCTTGCTTTGTTAAATATAATACTGTTGTCATATTGTCTGACAATATTTGGACATGTTGATTCACTAGAAATTCCTGGAGGGAGAGGAGGCTTAAGTGAACAGCCTTTAACTCTCTCCAATTTGAAGATCTTCTTGCTTCTGGTTTGGTCCAAACTCCCTGAACCGTTTTTTCTTCCAGATGAGCTCCCCATCCCCAGGCGCTGGCATCTGTAGTCAGCCTTCTGGTTACCGGAAAGACCCAAGGAAGCCCTTTTGAAACATTTCCTAGGTTCCTCCACCACCAGAGAGACCTTTTTGCTCTTGCCCCAAGTTGAATTTCTTCTCCAGAGGTTCCTGGTATGACCAATTCATCAGGATATCCGATTGCAGAGGACGGGAATGCAACCTGGCCCACTGCACCGAAGGAATTGCTGCTGTCAACAGACCCAGAGCAGACATGGCTTGTCTTACAGAGATCTCTGTGTTGGATTGAAGTGTTATCAGGGTCAACTGCATCTTCTCTATTTTCTCCTGGGGTAGAAAAATTCTCTGTTCTATCGAGTCTATTTCGTACCCCAGAAACCTTACCCTTTGAGATGGAATTAAGTTTGACTTCTGAAGATTGAGAAGCCATCCCAAACCTCTTAAATGTGTTTGAACTGTCTGTAGGTTGACCTCTACTTGACCCCTTGAGTCTGCAAACAGTAGCAGATCGTCCAAATAGGGTACTATTGAAATCCCCTCTTGATCTTTCGGAACCTGGGAAATGACCTTCTGTTGCATCAGTTCCTGTAACAGAGACTTCATGGCCAGAGCCTTTTCCCGATCCTTTGGCAGGTTTGTGATGTAAAACCGACTTGGTGGGCTTTGTGAGAATTCCAATTGATAACCCTTTTTGATTAACCCCAGAACAAAAGGACTCTTTGTTGTTTTTTCCCAGATTGGTAAGAAGTCCTGTAGTCTCCCCCCTACTAGATGGTCATTGTTTTTTAGGGGTTTGTTCTGGGGTTCTAAAGAGTACCCCACCTCTACCTCTTCCTCTCTGAGAAGACCAGGGTCTCTTCTGTGTGTGGTCCTTTTCCTTATCGGTTTGTCGAAAAGGACGAAAATTTTTCCTCTGCTGTACCGTTTTCTTCTTCTGTGGGAAAGCTTTCTTCTTGTCTGCTGTCCTGTCAAGGACAGTCTCTAGTTCTGGCCCAAACATCAGGTCTCCTGAAAAGGGAATTCCGCACAGTTTTACTTTAGAAGCTGAATCCCCTGACCAGGTCTTTAGCCAGAGTGCTCTTCTTGCTGAGTTAACAAGCGCAGAGGACCTGGCTGACATCCTGATAGATTCTGCAGAGGCATCTGCCATATATTTTACTGCCTTAAGCAGGGTAGGGAAGGACTCCAATAAGTCTTTTCTGGAGGTACCTGCCACAACATGATTTTTAAGTTGCTCTAACCAGCACTCCAGATTCCTAGCCACAACCGTAGCCGCCATTGCTGGCTTAAGATTAGCTAGAGATGAGTCCCAGGCTTTCTTCAGTAGCCCATCTGCCCTCTTATCCATAGCATCTTTGAGAATACCCATGTCCTCAAAAGCTAAATCAGTCTTCCTAGATACTTGAGAAAAGGCAGCGTCTATTTTTGGTTTTTTATTCCACAATAGTTCCTCATTCTCCTCAAAAGGAAACCTCCTTTTGAGGTTTTTAGAAAAAAACTGTCCTCTCTCTGGATTCTTCCATTCCTTTCTAATAGTGTCTGTTAACACTTTATGCACAGGGAACACCCTGTGTTTAATTTCCTCCAGCCCCAGGTACATCTTGTCATGCACGGACAGCTGAGCCTTTTCTTCCTGGATCTCCAGGGTAGTATAAATTGCCTTGAGTAATTCATCCACCTCCTCAAGTGACAGCTTATATCTAGATGATCTTGACTCTTCTTCCACCTCCTCCTCCTCAGAATCAATGGTTGAGGGTGGAATGCTTTCCCTTTCCTCCTCCGACTCACTTTCCACCTGTCTGGAAGTGGACTGAGGGAAACTGGAGTGAGAACTCTGCTCTTGGCTGGAACTCTGGCCGTGCTTTACAAGGGAACGCACTGTCCCTAGGGCCTCTGCTAACTCCTTCCTCACAGAAGATAAGAGCTCTTTGCACTCTTGTGAGGATTCTTCTTTTACTAAATCCACAATGCAGGATTTGCACAGTGGTTTGGGCCAAGAGTCCCTTAAAGGATTTTTGCATGAGGGGCACTTTCTCCCTGTTCTCTCTGATTTGGCAGTAGCTTTCTGAAACAGAGAAACAAGAAAAACCCAGGTCCTTTAGAACTAAGGCTTCAGAGAAAAGTAGTACCTCCAGCCAACACCCTAAGTGCCCAGAGTCTCACTCCTTTGCTGAACTGCTAATGGAAACTGTTACCCCATAGCAGACAGCAGCAGGTTTTGAATAACCACATCAAAGATAAAACACCCAGTGATATAAAAGGAAAGAGGTGCCACCGCACCTCTCCTACCTGGGCCTGGCCGGGAACCTGGGCGCCTGCATCCGCCATTGCTGCTGACGATTCCGCTGTCTCCATAGTGCAATCCGCAGCTGCTGCACTGTGTACTAGGCTCCATGTGCCAAACAAAAGGAAGTCCCGGCCAGAGGACCCGCCCCTTCCTCCTGCGTTCCAGCAGCAGGAACCAATCGCTGCTACGCCCCGCCGGAAGTATCCGCCCACCGGAACTGACATCACCTGCTGTCCCGGATTCGGCGCCGCCATGCAGAGGCCTGGCATGGACGCTCTTACTGAGCACAACCGCGGCCCCCCGAACACCCCGGGTGGAAAACTTCCGGCAGACCATTACTCCTGTGAGCCGGAGAAGGAAGGGACACCGGAGCACCCTCCTCACGTAAGGGAAGGAGCTGGGTTGGTCTGAGTTTCCAAACGTGGAGGTCCTGCCAAAACCCTCTCCTTGGAGAGAGCGCAGCCCCTCTGGTTCCCCAAGCAGTGCTTCCACCATGGCGGAGGAAACACTAAAACTGATGGCATGGTGGAAGCAGCTGCTTTTTAAAGGGGCGTTGTCACGCAGTGTTTCCTGTCTAAGAGGTGGAGCTACGCTCTCTCCAAGGTGCTGTCCTGAAAGGCGAAGGGAGAAAAAATAAAAAGTTAAGAAATCCGTAACTCTAAACAGGTGACCTATAGGAGGCTTTTAAAGTCTCACCTATAGAAAATATAGGGTACTGAAGTTTGTCATCATTTCATGGGCGCACAAAAAAAAATGTAAGGTTTGACATGTTAGGTGTCTATTTACTCAATGCAACTTCATCTTTTACGGCTTACAAAAAAATTGGGCAATTTATTCTGTTTGTGTGCCCTAAAATTAACTTTCATCTATTTTTTGTGTAACTTAGCATTTCCTAGACATTTATGGTAATATTGTGTGACATAAATAATTGGAACTACTTCTATTTGATTCTCTATTTTACCATCTGATAGACTCTCACCCTAACACAAAGACTTTCTCACGCTAGTAAAACAAAAAATAGGATAATGCACACCTAAATTAGAACATTGCTACATAATTGTGGGTGTTAGAACCATAAATTAGGCATTCATATTAAAAAAAAAAAAAAAAAAAAAAAAAAACACACACACCACCCCACCACACAACACAGGAATAATACTGTAAAAAAAAAAAATAATAGGCAGCACTCCAAGACACACTAGCGGGTTTTCGGGCATTTGAAATCAGGTAAATGTGGGAATCGCATCGTTTCAGGGTAAAGACCCCTTTCTTAAGTTAGCATCTTTGCTCATTGTTGTACGTTTCACCTGATTACTTCCCTCACCCGTTTGTTTTCTAAATAGAGAAACTGTGAGGAGATCTTGTGTAAGTACTACAATCACCTCCACCTGATCGTGAGTGTTCCTATACCAGTTCTTTCTGATATCGATCCATGTGTATTGATAACTGTACTTTTTGCATGGATCTCCTCAGTGTTCTAAGGCCCCATTCAAACTTGTGCGACTTCAAAGTCGCGCAATTTTACCGCGATTTCATGGGCACGATTTTACTGCAAATTTGCGCAATTTGGGATCAGTACTACTTCGTATGACTTTGCCACAACTTTGGCATTAACAAATGAAAACATACATGGTGTGAGGCTTGTGCTTACAGCTTGGGCTTACATCGCGTCTATTATTCAGGTACGATTTGCATGCTACTTGAGGGTTTAACATTGAGGTCTATGGAGTACAACTCGCATGGAAGTTGGACCAAAGTAGTGCAGGGATTACTTTGAAGTCGGCACGACTTAAAGTCGTGCCAATATAAATGGTAGTCATTGAAAATCATGGAGAATGACTTGCCATATGATTTTGCAGTACAAAATTGTGGGACAAGTCATGTAGGTTTGGAAGGGGACTAATGAAGATATAAATGATGCTTGTAGATGAGAAGCAGCTTCTGTCTAGAATAAATAGAGGAACCGTGGGGAGATCTTGCGCATGAACAATTTATTATGTCTTTATATGATGTTCCCTTTCATAAATACAGTGCAAATTTGAAATACTAGCCGTTTAGAGTGCTGCCAATTATTGATTTGGAAGACTTTAGCGAGTCACATTAGTAATTGAGACTGTGTTGAGACAGGACACAATAGGGTTAGCAATGCAAATATTAAACGGACTTTGTAAACTTAAATATACACTTACCTTGGTTTTTCTCAGCCTCATCCACAGAACCAATGTATTTGGTGGCTGTATCCTGAACATCCAAAGATGGATCCAGGGCATATCCTAAAAAAGTAAACACTACGAGTTAGTGCTAGAGGCACGGTGATTCAATGAAACCTTGGGGCAGATACGCTTGTTACATATAGAACAGAGAAGGAATTATGTCATGTTCTTTGCTTGTTAAGCAGCCTCACGGCATGGCAGGTAGGAGACTTGGGGATTCAACCAAGAGCATAGCTGGTCATACACCTAGGGCTCTTTAGCCTTTGGGTCTATTTTGTTTTTAAATTGGCCCGCAATGTACCTTGAAGCTTTAAAAATAAAAAACATCTGAACAATTTCCAACAATGCAGCACCGTTTACATCTGTGCCTAGTGGTGTGCTATAGTGTGAATGCATTTAGGTCTGCTGAAAAAGCAGGTGTACTTTGTATACAATAAGGTTACAGGCCATGTCATACCAGCAACTTTGAGCCCAGGTTCACACTGAGCTGCAGGAATTAAGCTGTGCGAGTTCAGGTGAACTCGCATGATTTCACTCCTGCATGCCAGTCCCGATTTCGGGCGCGATTTCAGAGACATCTGTGCAGGTTTCTGCACAGATGTCACTTTAAATCGCAGCCCGAAATGGCAAAACATAGTACAGAAACTACTTTTTGATAAATCAGTGCAGCGCCGCAAATGTGGCGTCGCACCGATTAGGACGGTGCCATTGGCGGCAATAGTCGCCGATTTGACTAGTCAAAATGATCCAGTGTGAACCAGGTCTGAAGTAGACATTTGTAGCAGCTACAAATGTACTCATTTGCTCTGCAAATTTGCAGGAGTTTCTGATGTAGTTGGTGCAATGCTTATTTTGCAGTTACAAATCGCCAGCATGCCATGATCATTGGCAGCTCCATTAGATAACATGAATAGCTGCTGAAGCTGGCATCTTCAATGGCAGTCAAAACTTAATTTCAGCAATGGTGCTACAAAATCACTGGAATCAAATAGGTTGATTTACCAAAACTGGAGAGTGGAAAATCGGATGCAGCTCTGCATAGAAAGCAACCAGCTTCCAGGTTTTATGGTCAAAGCTTAACTGAACAATCTGAAGTTAGAAGCCAATTGGCTACCATGCACAGCTGCACGAGACTTTACACTTCCTGTTTTAGTAAATCAACCCCAAAGTGACACACAGACATATCATTGACTGAAATTCAATGGTTCCTAACAACAAAAACACTTAGAAGAGATATTTTGTTGTTGTAAATTGCTGGTAACATTAAATAGCCCTAAAGAAAACATTTGGCTATGTTTAAAGGCCAGTTCATACCAGATGCAGCCCAGTGCATTAATAATCTTTATCAAAAATGCATGCACAGTGTTTCCCATGCATTTCAATGGCCCTAGTTCACATCAGTGCAGTGTGTTACAGTCAACAATAAAAGAGCAGGCTTCATTTTTTTCTGCATGGAATGCGGCAAAGCGCATCAAAACTGAAATGCATCAAAAACGCACATGTTCTAAATTGACATGAAGAAAAAGAAAAACAGAAGAAGAAAAAAACCGCACTGGAACGCATCAAAAACGTGCATGTAGAAACTCATTCAGAACACAGAAATTGTGCTGTTTACTGGCCTTGAAACAAGATATGGTAAAATGTGGTACCAATAGCCACATCAAAAAGAACTGCAATGTATTTTAAAACTTAAAGTGGTTCTAAAAAGGCAAAAAAAAAAAATCCCTCATCACCCCTTCAGAATAGTACAGCGCTACTATGGTCATACTAAACTACTGTTGGGGAAAAAAAAAAAAAAAAAAAAATTTTTTTATAAAAAGGGAATTATTTTTTTAACATACTGTCACCAGTCAGTTCTGATCACCGCCACACCAGTTAGATGATAATGCTGTACTGGTGACAGTATGAAAAACACAAAAAACAAAAACACACATTTTATAATTTCTTCATTTTCAAAAAAATTGTGACAAATAAAATGACAACTTCAAAAAAAAAAAACAAAAAAAAAAAAAAAACAACTCACCATGCCAGTTACTAAATACTCTCCAAAAAAGGGAAATGTGTACTTTTCTAGCATTTTAAAAGGCCTCAAAAAATGAATAGGCCATCAGTACATCAGATTTGATGAATTTTAAAATATATACACCATAGATTGTAGAGAATCTAACTTTCGCACAAGCCAATTACTATACACTTATTAGGATTTTTTTTTTATACCAAAGACGTGTAGCAGAATACCGGTACATTTTGGCCTAAATTTATGAAGAAATTTGATTTATTGGATATGTTTTAGAACAAAGTAGAAAATATTGTTTTGTTTTCAAAATTTTCGGTCTACTTTCGTTTAGATCGCAAAAAATAAAAAAACCCAGTGCTGATTAAATACCCCCAAAAAGGAAACTATTTGTGTGAAAAAAATTATTAAAAATGTAATTTGTGTGCATTACTGCATGACCGTACAATTGCCAGTTAAAGGAGCACAGTGCTGCAAAAAAAAAATGCCCTGGTTATGAAGGGGGTAAAAACTTCCGGAGCTCAGGTGGCTAAAAAGTAATACTTAAGAGAAAAAAAAAGGTAAACAAATATATATTTTAAATATAACAAACATTATACTTACCTGCTCTGTGCAATGGTTTTTCACAGAGCAGCCCCTATTCTCTTCTTAGGTCCCCCTGCTGTCACTCCTGGCTTCTCCCCTTTGCGAAGTGCCCCCCATAGCAAGCCACTTGAAAGAGGGAGCTGCATACTGAAGGTTTTTACCTTGCAGCATAAAATGCATGAAGGCAAAAAACCTTCAGCCTTTAGAACCACTTTAATTGTTCTTTCAAAAGACGGTCGTTTTTTAAATTTATGCATACACACAAAGCAGTTTTGCACACATAAGCCTCTGGTTTTACCTTGCTTTCTTTGTGCCTTAGGGTAGCTTTACGCTACCCCAGTTTGGACTGGCTATGCTTTGTTCAAAGCTCAGCTAACTAGCAGTTTTCCTGAGCTTCCTCAAAGACTTCTATGACGTTCAATGGTTTTGGTGAGGTTTTAGCATGCAGGAGTTTTGGTGAGCTTTTGGAAATTGCAAAAAAAAAAAAAAAAAAATGGCAGGACCTCCCAGTAGTCTATGAGAAAGTGCAACTAACCTGCATGAAAGTTGTGGGTTAGCTGCGCTTCAGCAGAAGTGCAGCAGGGTAGTGTGAAGCCACCTTAAAGTGATACTAAAGTTTTTGTTGGAGTTTTTTTTTTTTTTTACTAAAAACAAACATGTTATACTTACCTCCTTTGTGCAGTAGCTTTGCACAGAGCAACCCGGATCCTCCTCTTCTCAGGTCCCTCTTCCACTTTCCTGGCCCCTCCCTCCTCTTAAGTGCCCCCACATCAAGCAGCTTGCTAAGGGGGTACCCGAGCCAGTGAGCAGCTCCCTGTGTCTATTCAGATAAGGGGCCGTGACCCGCCCCTGCCCCCCCTCTCTTCGCTTTGGCTCACTGACTTTGATTGACAGCAGCGGGAGCCAAAGACGCTTCACTGCTGTCTCGGCCAACGAGGAGAGAGTCCCGGACAACCTAGTCTCTCCTGCAACATCGCTGGATCAGAGGGAGCTTAAGTATTAGGGGGGCTGCTGCAAACAAGGCTTTTAATCTTAATGCATTAGGATAAAAAACCTTCTGCCTTTACAACCACTTTAAGGAGTGTCCGGTGTCAGCACAGTGTATACATTCTTTAGCTAGAGGTCTGCCTGTATGCACTGAACACAAGCTACCCATTTGCTTTAATCCACTTCTTAATAAGCTTAGGTACAATATGTTCTGCCCATCTACCATTCTTAGGCGATTCTAGGCTTGTGGAAAACAGAATACACATACACATGTACGCAGGGATCCTCGATGCCTTTCTTCTTCTCAGTTCTACTCTGCCGTACACTGCAGTACAGTGCAGAAGCTGAAGGGTTCCGTCTGACTTAGGAAAGCAATGTTTAAACTGGCCTGTGGTCTTTGATGAACAAAAAAACAGAGGTAAGTGGTTATTATTTGCAATGTTGTTTGGTTATCCCAGAAGTATAAAAAGGAGCTATTATGTTTTAAAGTAGTTGTAAACCTCAGACATGAAATACAAACAAAGCATAGCCCTCTGTAGTGTGTACTTTTTTCAATCCAAAGCACTAAGTGTCATTTCTGTCTGCTGCTATTAGCATAGATGCATGGTAGAGAGCTGTGGGAGTAAAACCATCCCAATTTAAATAGACACAAGAGTACCCTCCACTTGATCAAGAGGAACTATTATAGGCACAACAATCAGGACACTCAAACACAGAATTATAAAAAGTAGTACTTTATTACATATCAAAAAAAAAAAAAAGACTAAAATAGAGCCATTAAAAACTTGTGGCTTGTATATAATACATAAGCAACACAGTAATGGTAAATGGCAAAAACCTTGACAAAAATTAAATTATAGAGACGACATCCGAATTTTTCTTTTTCCCCCTTGGGAGGGTGCATGTAATCAGCACAGGGCCAATAAGCACTGTCCAGACAGATGGTCAGGAGTCACGTTGCCTCATAGGACAGTCAGATAAGAATGAAAACTCGGCAAGACACTAATAGAATGCACAAGACTGCAAGATACTGCTGATGAGAAAAGGGATTTAGCAGTTTATATTTACTAAAATAATTGCATTTCCATGTTCTGTGTACCGTGGAAGACCAGATATAGTGAATGCAGGGCTGGGTTACTAACACTTTAAAGTAGAACAAGGTTTGAGGACATTAACAGATCAGGTATGTGTCATATAACTTGTACACAGGTTTTCTATACTATTTGCTATTTGATCTTGCATCGCAGCTATTAAAGAAAAACATTGGTTGCTGAATCCATTTCTAATTCAGAGCAGAACAAGATGCAGAGACAACTCAAAATATAACATTTTCCAGTACTCAGCCACATAATGCAGTAAAAGGGATCTAATAAAAGCTATTTCTATCATTTAAATAAAAGGAGGTCTAACAATAGAAGGAAAAAATTCCAGAAAAAAAAAGTAATCACATGTGCCAGGTACTATTTTTAAGTTCAACACTAGTGCAATTTCAGATGCAACTTGAGCCACACAGAACTCCATGAAAATGGAAATTACATTATGTTCAAGGATGCTCAGTAAGGCATGATTTTGAAAAAGGTTCCGGATATATTTTTTGGTACGATTCCAGCACGATTTTGACCCCACAGAATATGCAAAACATATCCAAATTGCACTACATAAATCACACTGAAAAAACCCATCAAAGCAGTGTGAAAATGTGCAGTTAAATATTGCAAAGGTCTGTAGAAATTGGGTAAAAAGATACTGTTACTTTTTAGTCTTTTAAAAGCAGTGTTACACAAGAAAAGCTATATACATTCACAAAAATTTGAGAATAAGGAGATATGAAGCATTTGTAGCCTATGCAAATTCTATGCACATACAAGCATTAACAATTCATAGAGGCCTTGGGATATAGCACCCCCTAATGGACACAGAAAAAAAGACAGGACAAACATTTAATAAGGTTGATCGTTTTGAAGACTATACACTTCAGCATGTACCGTACTTCTTCCTGTCCTGTGATTTGTTTTCTAACTTTTCTTCTAAATTTTATTTATTAAACAAGATACATATGAATGGAATTCATTTAAAAAACCTCAAACTGACTAAACTGTCTGACAAAAATCACAGCAAGTTATTTCCAATATAAACACTGTTAGATTTATTATTACAGTATAACTAAAAGGCAAACCATTTTATTTAAGTTTCTAGATCGAGTGGAGACAGATTAAAAACACGTCATTTTCTATTACGGTCTGTGTCCCTGTTAGGAAGATTCTCCCCCTCCCCCCATTTGTCATGTTTACCATTATTTTAAGTGAAAGGAAAAGAAAAGCCCATATTTTGGGTTGTCCCAGGAAAAAGAGAGAGAGGGGGAGAAATCTTCCAATGGGTATCTGCACCCACTTCCGGGAATAGACTCCCATGGGAGTCACGCCCCCTCCCGCACTCCCCCGCTGTCTCCTGGGAAAGACACAGGTCCCAGGAGATAGCGGGGACCATTGAGAAAGCGCAGTGTGACTCGCGCAAGTGCAGTAGGGAATCGGTAAGTGAAGCCGCAACGCTTCACTTCCTGATTCCCTTACTGAGAATGGCGGCGGCAGCACCCGAGGACCGAGGGACGATTCGGTCTCGGGTGCCGACATCGCTGGACCCCGGGACAGGTGAGTGACCTTATTTTAAAAGTCAGCAGCTGCAGTATTTGCAGCTGCTGACATCTAAAAAAAATTTTTTCGCGGGACCCTGCTTTAATTTGCAGGCATTGCTGGTGTTTAGGCTATGGGTCAGGAAGTGAAGAGAAATCTCCCCAATGTGACAAAGGTGGGGAAAAAGCAACAGGGGTTAGAACTCCCCCCCTTACTCTTACAAAATAACGTTTTGCCTATAGTGCTACTTTAACCACTTCAGCCCCGGAAGAATTTACCCCCTTCCCGACCAGTGCCTTTTTTTGCAATTCGCCACTGCATCGCTTTAACAGACAATTGCACGGTCGTGCGACATGGCTCCCAAACAAAATTAACGTCTTTTTTTCCCACAAATAGAGCTTTCTTTTGGTGGTATTTGATCACCTCTGCGGTTTTTATTTTTTGCGCTATAAACAAAAAAAAGCGACATTTTAAACAAAAAACGCATTTTTTACTTTTTGCTATAATAAATATCCCCAAAAAAATGTTTTAAAAAAAAAAAATTTCCCTCAGTTTAGGCCGATACGTATTCTTCTACATATTTTTGAAAAAAAAAAAAAAAAAAAATATCGCAATAAGTCTTTATTAATTGGTTTGCGCAAATGGTATAGCGTTCACAAAATAGGGGATAGTTTTATGGCATTTTTATTATTAATTTTTTTTTTTTTTACTAGTAATGTCGGCGATCAGTGATTTTTATCGTGACTGCGACATTATGGCGGACACATTGGACATTTGACACATTTTTGGGACCATTGTCATTTATACAGCAATCAGTGCTATACAAATGCACTAATTACTGTGTAAATGACACTGGCAGTGAAGGGGTTAACCACTGGGGGGCTAGGGAGGGGTTAAGTGTGTCCTAGGGATGTTACTAACTGTGGGGAGGCGTGGCTACAAGTTACACATCACTGATCTCTGCTCCCAATCACAGGGAGCAGAGATCGGTGACACTGTTACTAAGCAGAACGCGGAGATGCTTGTTTACATTAGCATCTCCCCGTTCGTCCTCTCCATGAGTCGATCGTGGGTATCCCTGCGGCGATCGAGTCCGCGGGACCCGCGACCCGACTCACGGAGCTCCCGGGCCGGCACGCGCCGCCGCGCACGCAATGGCACAGCGGCAAATACAAAGGGACGTACGGGTACCTGTCAGGGAAGAGTCAGGTGTCATCACTTCCAGCAGCGGCCGAGACCGGAAGTACTGGGATCTGTGCTGTTTATTTTATGCTGTACATAATAAGAAACAATACAGTTACAATGAGCAGTGTGAGAAATTCTCATGCTGCGATTTCCAGCTTATGGCTCATCCCAAGAACATCACTCTTCTGGATCATCTACAGCCACTGACCACCCAAGCTTTGTCTGACCCAACTCGGCGTATGCCCCTTTGGGTCCATTAAGACTGGTAAATCTCTTCATTGTCAGTGGTGGTGTGTCTGTCTTCACTCCAGATGTTATATACCTATTGACGTGCTCCTTGTCTGAAGTCACATAACCTCTGAGGACTTCCTATCACTAGGATTAATATATATATGGATGATTTCCTCCCACATTCTACACTCAGAACTGTTGGTTTATTTTTTGATCTTGATATTGGACATTTTAAAACTTTTAAACACTACACTTACCGTATATACTCGAGTATAAGTCAAATTTTTCAGCACATTTTTTTGTGCTGAAAGTGCCCCCCTCGACTTATACTCGAATCAAGCACTTTTCTGCAGCAAAAAATTTCATTTTCCGAACCGATTTTGGGGCCCCGTATCTCAGGGCCACTTGGGGCTAGGAACCACAAATTTGGTATACAAACCCAATGGAACTGGTACCACAACATATCCAAAGCTGAAGTTCCTAGCTCTAAGTGGCCTCGAGATACGGGGCCCCAAAATCGGTTCGGAAAATGTCATTCTCTGTTGCAGAAAAGTGCTTGACATTTTCTGAACCGACTTTGGGGCCCCATATCTCAGGGCCACTTGGTGCTAGGAACCCCAAATTTGGTGTGCAAACCCACTGGAACTGGTACCATAACATATCTAAAGCTGGGGTTCCTAACACCAAGTGACCCTGAGATACGGGGCCCCAAAACTGGTTCGGAAAATGTCATTCTCTGCTGCAGAAAAGTGCTTGACATTTTCTGAACTGATTTTTGGGGCCCTGTATCTCGTGCTAGAAACCCCAGGTGTGGAAATTTTATGGTGCTAGTTCCACTGGGTTTGCACACTAAATTTGGGGTTCTTAGCACTAAGTGGCCCCAAGATACGGGGCCCCAAATTCGGTCAACTGTGTCTATCTGCAGCAATGTCATTTCGGGACCCTTTGGGTTCAGAGACCCCAAATTTTGGCTGCTGCTAGACGGCATCTAGGAACCCTTAACTACCGAGTTTGAAGTTTAGGGGACCTATGGCTGCAAATGGGCACAGTGAGGCATGCAAATGGCCACAGTGATGCTGCAAAGGGGCATTGTTGACCCTCTTTTCCACTTACAGTAGCTGTGCATTTCTCACCCTCGTCTTATACTCGGGTCAATACGTTTTTCCCATTTTTTTTGTGGTAAATTAGGGCCTCGACTTATACTCGGAATGACTTATACTCAAGTATATACGGTATTTTGTTTTCTCTGTAGACTGTATTGGTCTGCTTGTACCTCCAATACAGCCAGGCAATTACACTGTGACAGGAAGACAACGGGGGATCAGGGAGAGGTGCATCTGTAACATGTTGCATCCTGAATATAGGTGTAACATGCAACAAAAAGGTTAACTTATTTTTTAATACTAGGGATGCAAACTGCAAAGTCTATGGCTCAGATGTAAGCAAGGGTTTGTATAAATACAATACATAGAAATGAGTTTCCATTGTAAATGAATATGTATGGGGCATCTACTAATTAGAACTAGCTTCTCTCAGTTGCTTTCGGCTGAGGAAGTCGGCCACCACATTCTCTTCCCCCTTTAGAAACACTGCTGAAAGGGAAAGTGCGTTGGCTTCTACCCAGCTCAGGATCTCTGTTGCTAGACTCAGCAGGACTCCGCTCCTCGTGCCACTTTGCTTGTTTATATAAGCAATGACCGAGGAGTTGTCCGAACGCACCTGGATATGTTGGCCCAGGAGTTCCCCTCTGAAGGCTTCAAGTTCCAGTTGGATGACCTCTTGAGTTCCTCTTTTTTGCACGTCCCCCGTGTCGGCCGAGATCCCAAGTGTGCTCATCAGCCTCTGCCACTTGCGTCTGTGGTAATCACTCTGGACACTGGAATGATCCGCAGGCGCCTTTGTGACAGATTTATCTGCTTCCTCCACCACCAGAGGGATCTTTTGACCTGAGGAGGAATTAAAAGCAGGGTGTCCAATGACTCCTGATTGTGATCCCCACACCTTTAGAACAAAGGCCTGCAGGGGACGGAAGTGTAGGCCTGCCCATTGGACCGCCAGGATGGCAGAGGTCAGTAAGCCCAGGGTTGACATTGCTGCCCTTATCGATACCTGCTGGTTGCTTTGGAGGGAAGCTACCGCTCTGTCCACCTTTAGTATCTTTTCTGCTGGGAGAAAAACCCTCAGCTGTGTTGAGTCCAGCAGGTATCCCAAATAGATTTGCTGAGCTGGAATTAAACTGGACTTTTCAAGATTCAGCAGCCATCCCAGCCCTGTCAGGGTTTGTTTTGTTAGTTCCAGATACCCGATTAGCTGCTCTGAGATACTGCGAAGATGAGTAAATCGTCCAAGTATGCAATAATTGTTACTCCCGCGTCACAGAAAAGCCATGATCTTTGTAAATACTCGGGGGGACGAGGATAGGCCGAATGGCAATGCCTGAAACTGCAGATGAATGGTGTCTACCTCTTCCTTCACAGCTAGGCGCAGGAACTTTTGAAAAGTTTCCGCAATAGGGACGTGGAGGTAGGTGTCTTTGAGATTCAATGACACCATATAATAGTTCTGAGGTAGTAACGCCCTGACTGTGAAAATAGACTCCATCCGGAACCTTTTGTAGGCAATTGATCGGTTCAGGGGTTTCAGGTTTAGGATTAACCTAAGGGCTCTCACCACAAAAACAATTGCAAAGAAGCCCTCCCCTTCCACCCCCTTTGGAACCTTGCAAACTACATTCTGTTGCTCTAGTTCAGGGATCCTCAAACTATGGCCCTCCAGCTGTTGCAGAACTACACATCCCATGAGTCATTGTAAAACTCTGACATTCACAGACATGACTAGGCATGATGGGAATTGTAGTTCCTGAACACCTGGAGGGCCGCAGTTTGAAGACCCCTGCTCTAGTTCCTTTAATGCCCCCAGGAGGGCCTCTGCCACACATCTGGGGAGAAGAGTGACTAGGCTTCGCCGTGGAGGGGGCTCTGTAAACTCTAGGCAGCACCCCCTCCTTACGATCCCCAGGATAAATTGGTTGGGGGAAATTACTTCTCATTGTGGAAGGAAGGCCCCCAGTCTTCCTCCCACTGTGACCAGTGAGTCATTGGTTTTTACGGGGCTGCTCAGGAGGGCAAAAAAAAAAAAATCGCTCCTCCTTTGCCCTTACCCCTTGGGCCCCCAAGTCTTCTTTTCCCCCTCAGGCTTGGGGGGGGGGCTTTCTTTTTTGTGGATGAAACCCCCTCTTGGTCTGAGTTGGGGGTTTCCGTTTCACCGGAAACGCATTTGTGCGGTCTAAGACCGCTTCCAGACCTGGGCCGAACAGAAGGTCCCCAGTCAGCAGAATGCCACATAATTTAATTTTAAAGGCATTGTCGCCTGGCCATGTTTTGAGCCAGAGGGCCCTTCTGGCTGAGTTGGCTAGTGCAGCGGTCCTGGCTGACATGCGAACCGACTCAGCAGAAACATTCGATATATATGCTACCCTTCGCAAAATAGTCGGAAAGGATGACAAAATGGTCTCTTTTGCCGTACCTGCCTCAATGTGGGCTTGAATCTGTGTAAGCCAATGTTCAAGGTTACGGGCCACCACTATGACTGCCATCTCTGGTTTCAGACTACTCAGATTTGATTCCCAGGTCTTTTATAAAAAGGAATCAATTCTCTTGTCCATGGTATCTGTCAGAGCCCCTAAATCCTCGAAGGCCAGATCTGTTTTTCTGGAAACTTGCGAGAATGCTGCGTCCAAGCTGGGGTTCTTGTTCCAGATTGACGCAGGGTCATCCAAAAATGGAAACCATCTTTTTAGAGAACTGGAAAAGAAGGGTTTCCGCTCAAGATCCTGCCATTCCTTTTTGACCGCCTCTACCAGGACCTCATGGACTGGGAAAACTCTTTCTGTTCTCCCAAGCCCCTATACATTTGGTCATGGAGAGATAGGGGTTTCTTGTCCACCTGAATACCCAGGGTGGTATAGACTGCCCCTAAAAGGTCCTCTACCTCATCAAGGGACAGTTTGTATCTTGAGGGTTTCCTGGGCTCCCCATCCCAGTTCTCTCCTTCCGATTCATCCTGAGAGCCGGAGGTAGCACTGTCTGGTTCCTCCCTAGCCTTTTCTCTGGAAGCCCCCTCAGTCTCCTCTGCCGAAGCAGTGGGCATAGGTTGGGAAGATGCAGAGCCCTGTGCCGGGGGGGGGTTGTACATTGTGTTGCAGGTGAGGGATTAGCGGGTAATTGTAAGCCATCAAACAAGATTCTGAAAGGCTGAAAAGTTGAGGTCAACTCTTTAACCTATACTGCTAACCCTGTCTCCTGTTCTGATGCCCTTTCGCTAATCAGAGCATCAATACAATCTTTACATAAAACTTTTTTTCCCCAAGCCCCCCTACAGGAGGCACACTTTCTCTTAGAGCTATGCGTGGTTTTTTTTCAGTAGCTTTCTGAAATACATACGAAAAAAAAAAAAAAGGACAAATTAATATCCCTATAAGATATCACACAGAGAAAACAACAATGGGGAGTACCGAGCCCCTTCTAAAAAAATAAGGGGCTTGGTCTTCCCCCCTCTGACCACCTAGAAGGGTCCCCCCCCCCCCCACTATAGGAACCATGGTGGGAGAGGAAAATCCCAGGCAGAGAGGACCCCTCCCCAGGGTGCCCTTACCTTCGGATGGCTGGAGCTGGCATCGCTGAGTGCTGTCTGAGCGTCTGCTTCCAACTTGCTGGCAGTGCTGCCTGTAGAGTGTTCATACCGCCTGTGCTGTGCTCTGACTCGTCTCCAGCCTCTGCCTGGCCCCCTATCAACCCTGCGACCCGGATGTCGCAGGTCAAAGGGAAAACTACCCCCCCCCGCCTAAAATGACATCACCCGCCGTCCGACCCTGCGGCCTGAAACCTGTACAGAGAAAGAGTGAAGCTTCCCTGCCAACAGCCCTGTGGCTGTAATAGCGGGCCCCCGGTCTTCCACCTGCACTCGGCGAAGCTGGGGAGGCAAATATGCGGCCGGTGAGTACCAAGCCACTGCCCTGGGAGAACCCCTGTCTCCAACAGGGACTAAAAATACAGCCCCCAGTCTCTGACTGTGTTAGGCCAGGTTCCTGCGCAGCGCCTACCCACCGGGGGAAACACAAATAACTGAGGTTGGCAGCGGGAGGTGAAAATTTATGGGTGCTGGCGCAGTGTTACCAAAGGAAGAGGAGGAGCCAAGGTCTCATTGTGGCTGCCCTGAAAGATGGGGAGGGAAAAAGGATCCTGCACGAATTTAGTGCAAATGTGGTGCGATTTGAGCCATACAAATCCATGGCTCAAATCGCACCCCAGAGACACTTATGTAATTTGCACAGGAATGCGGTGTGATTTCTGTGCAAATTACATGGAGTCCTGCATCGCATCAGCATGAACCCTGCCTAAATGGAGGGAAACCCTGGGGCTTGGTTCTCAAATTTTACTACCATCAGTCCAAAAAGCCACTTGTTAGAAAGCCGAATTTACTGCTTGCTGATCTCACACCAACTACCATAAAGCGCAGAGCCCTAAAACCCTACAATAAAATGTTGCAATACAATATACGCTCTAGAGAGGGATTCCCATACAATCTAATTTGTACCTACTGGATAGCACAACACCAAGCATCCTTTTAAAAGGAAAAAGAGCAAATGGTTCGCTGAACCTAGAAGCCCCCCATTAGGGGACCATATTGACTCAATCCAGTTTCTGAAGGCTGCTTTGTAAGAGACATGCCATATCCCTTCCTCAGCTCCCAAAGAGCAGCGTCCTCTGTGGAGCTGATAAATTACCCTTCACAAGCTTCAATCACAAGTCTTCAAATCTTCAGTGGAAGAATGAGTGCCTGACCATTTTAGCATCCAGTGTTCTCCACTGCCTTACAATAGACCAAAACTTTTAGTATTCTGCACATTTTCTCATGCAAGTTTGACATGCCTAAAGCCCATTGACTGCCCCTAAAGTTTTTAAGTTGTACTGTTTACTGTCACAGTTTTCGCAGCACCAAAAAGCACTTTAATATTTAGATTCCCGGTCAACTGGGAGGCCCAAAATGCTTCAAGATTCCTTCTACGTAACCACATTAAGAATTTTAGACCTACACCTGACCCATGACCCTCAAAATACATATTCCACCATAGCTTAATATGGACCCATGAGTCTGGACTACTAGCTTTGATGCCTCTCTGGCTGTCTACAAATATTTATTTGCATCATTACACTGCCCTGCTACTGCAAATGAGAATTAGCAGAGAGTCATTCTTGTTTAAATGAATGTTGACTCCTGCAACATATTTCTAACCCACAAGATTTTCTTTAATTACCCTGTACATTACTGTCCCATGCTCCTTGCACTGGCTCTACAACCCAACAAAAGGCACAGACAATTTTTTAAGTGGTGCTTCTCTTCACAAACGTTACTGAAATGGGAACCCCTTTCCCGGGTGGTTCCATGCCATCCCTATTCTTAGTCACTGTGCTGTCACCAGACTGGCTCACAACTAACCCTTCCCCCATGCATTGTACAATGCCATATTGACTAGAATGCCATTATGTACTCTGGTCCCAACGTACAGTCCTCTCTTCCCCACATTTCTCTTTCTTTTCTTTAATCTTGCCTCCCCTCTTTCTTTCCAAAGAGTCCCAGAGAAGCTCTGCCACTGTCTTGATAACAGTGGCAAATGACACTTAAAGTGGCTCAAAACCCTTACCAATGCCCAGTGAAGTGACTGGCCTCAAGTCATACACGGAGATAAAACAAATCCTCCTATATATGTTGTATCTGTGTCAATGCCTTCCTCTCTTCTCTACATCCGTTCAAAGACCAAAATTTATAAAGCTGGTCTGAGCTGTCCTAAAAAAAAAAAAAAAAAAAAAAAAAAAAAAAGGTGGCAGAGAGCTGAAATTACATAATGCAGAGCTCAGTTAAGACAGCAGAGTTGAAGCTGTCAGTCACAGGCTGTGTACTGGAGATCCCTCTGTCACCTTTCTTCTCTTTGTGTCAGGAAAACTTGTCAGAAATGACTCCTGCAGATAGCAGAAGAACAAGGAAGCAGACAGAAATGACACTTTGTGCTCTGGATTGAGACAAGTACACACTAGAGAGGGATATGCTTTGTTCATATTCCATGTCTGAAGTTTACAACCACTTTAACATGTTAATCCTCAATGTTCAAGGAATAATCTTTAAATGAAAGAAAGTCAAAGGATTTCGGTACCTACCTGCTTACAGGAAAATACACCTAGCTAAAACCTCAGCACCTAATAACTAAATGCCTTGCAAGTTTTCTACACCAATACCCATACCAAAAATTAAAGTGGAGCTCCACTTGTCTGCCTCCCCCTGCCCTGCAACATTTGGTACCTTTTTTTTGGGGGGGGGTACCTGGTTTTGACAGGAACCCGCTCCCACTTCTGGCTCAGTTCGGCCTCCCCTCCTTCCCCCGCAGCCTTCTGGGACACTTCACAAGTCCCAGAAGACTGCGGCCCAGTCACAAAGCACAGCGCGCTTCATGTGTGCACAGTAGGAAAACGGCTGTGAAGCCGCAAGGCATCACTGCCGGTTTCCCTTAGTCAAGATGGCTGCACCAGCACCCGATTGAATAATCAGCATGGGTGAGGACACCACTGGATGCCTGGACAGATAAGTGCCCTAATATTGAAAGTCAGCAGCTACAGTATTTGTAGTTGCAGATTTAATATTTTTTGAAGGAGCCTGGGGCTGCTCTTTAAAAGGAATGCTAATTGCATTCTTCTTACAACAGGATCCCTTAAAAACACTCCAAGTCATCAGTCTCATTTACTGTGCCTTGATCACCAAACACCTTTTTTTCACTTATGCTGTATGTACCAAATGCACCAGACAAGAACTCTCCTTCTCTGCAGTGATTCCAACCTAATTGAGAGTCCTAAAATTGATACTCATTACCCATTTGACAGCAACACTATCCCTCATTGCTTAAACAGAGCATTCAGTCATTCTACATCAAAATTACCTAGTTAATGTCTAGTGTGAGTTACACCAACTCTGCAAAGATTCCACCTACTACTTCCATTAATCTCATATCAGCACTGACCAGGTTACTCAACACATGCTCACTTTCACTGGTCATTAGAACTTAAAATAAAAACATACTTCCTGACAAAAAAATAAAAAATACACACAAAACATATACAAAAGTTAGAACTGGATAAGGCCTTGTCAACTTGACGCATACTAATCATAAAGTGCTGGACACCATTAGAACGGATTTTATTCTTAGCCTAACCCTAACAGATCGGGATGAATGCTCTCCGAGATGGACAGAACTAAAGTTTTATGTTAATGGCAAAAAAGGGATGACTATACCAAGGCTCAAAATTTAAAGTCCTGAGCTACTAGCAAGGCCTTAAGGGTTACTTGGCCACCAGTTGCCACACCCAAACCCTACCATGCCACACTCCTAATCCCACCACTAAAAACGCCCTCATAAATCATCTCATGAAATTACACTTAAATGTTTTATGCAGAATTAAGTTACAAAAATAAATATTAACAATAACTTTATCAGTGCCCATCAGTGCACACCTCACCAGTGCCCATCAATGCAGCCTCTGAAGAGGCGTTGAGGGCCGGATCATCAGAGAGCAGAGATTGCCTGTTGTAATAGCTTTCATTTGAATTGCACAGTTTTCTCGGAACTCACCATCACCTAGTCCCCCCTCCTGGCCCGGCGCTTTTGATGACATCACACGTCCTGCATTGGTCTATTAAAGCCGCCGTGCCAGGAGGCGGACTATGTGACGGTAAGCTCCGGGAACACCTGGCAATTCAAATAAAAGCTAATTACAGAGGGCAATCCCAGATCTCCGAAGATCTGGCCGGCTTGCCTCTTCCTTCCCTCTCTCTTCCCCTCGTCGATAGCAGGGAGAATGGTTCCCAATCACTCCCAATCAACCCCGCCTGCCGGCGGTGCTCACCCCCCTTCTGAGGCAGCACAACACTCGTCAGCAATTATTTGGCGAGTAGGCGAGTGGAAAATTTGAGGGCTGCTGTATGCTATCCAACAAACTGAATACATTCTCTGCCAGATTTACCTCTATAGTCTTAAAACCAGATTTTGCAGACTAGCAACTTGATAAATATTTTCAAAGAATTCAAACATCTCTCAAAAATAAAAATAAAAATTTTACACCGTGCCACCTTCAACTTCCTGTACAACTTAAAATCACTTTTACAGGGGACTTCCCTACCAACCCTCACACAACACTGTTCTGATCGGTCCAATGCAGATGAAGTTTTTTTTCAAGATGTCAAGCAGGCTATAAAGTACTACAAAATTAGCAGGAAATCAAGGTCTGATAGTTTGTCTATTCTACAGGAAACTCAGTGGCATAATCCCACCCCCACTTTGCAAATGTATTCATCCGTTTACAAAAAAAAGGGAAAACTTCACATAAGTTTAACCACATAAGGATCCCCCATTCATGGTCCAACTATCAACTCAACATGTTGATAAATATTGGCATTAAAAATTGAAGCCAAAAGTATATTGGACGTATTCTTTTGTATATTCTTTATCACATACAGGACTCACATTCTATGCTTCATCTATTAGTGGACATCACATGGATCAGTTACAGGATTTTCTGGTACAATTGTCACATATTCATGTTTCCTATTGTGTGGAACTACGAGGTGTGTCTAAAAAGTTTAGTGAATGGTCCGATATCTCAATGGCAAAATGAGCCAGGTAGGTGCATATGCCTATCCAGAGACACGTTGAGAAGTGCCATCTAGCGTGGCGTACACATGACCTTCAGAGTAAACCTGCTGCAGCCAGTTGAATGTAGTCAGTGTGAGAGGTAGGATCACAGTGCAATGAAGCAACGAGTGAACATCAAGTTCTACTACAAATTGGAGAAAACGAAGATGGAGACGCATTAAATGTTGGTGCAAGTGTACGGGAGCAATGGTTTAGGACTGGTTCAAACGCTTTTGCAGCGGGAAGGAAACGACCGATGAGCCACGTTTGGGTCGGCCGTCGACAAGGAGAACCCCAGACACAATGTTGGCATGAGATTGGTGACTGACACTACGATTGATGGTGGAGGAAGTGGGCATTAGCAAGGACACAGTGCGCACCATCAACCCTAAAGATTTAGGTAAGCGGAAGATCGGTTCCCGGTTTGTGCCGCACACGCCGACACACAAAAATAAAGCAAAACAGATGGAAACCTCTGGATATTTCATTACCATGTGTGACCAGGATCCATCTTGTGAACCATCGTAACTGGGGATGAGACTTGGTACTATCATAGCTGATGCTACATACAGTTAATGCAGTGATCCCAGAAGCACATCTGTTAGTAAAAAGAAATCATTTGTTTTGGCCAGCCTAGGCCAAACAAACTATTTAAAGTAGTAATAAACCTAACCTAGGAGTTAGACTTTAAGATTTATCTTGGTTAAACCTAGACCAAGAATCAAAACTATAAATAAATATTATAATATATTATGGTGTACCATTCTAAGCTTTCAGGACGACACATCATTCCCAACCTGTTAACACAGCTGCCACAAATTCCCCTCCGAGGCAATTACTCGCCACCCAGAAACTTCCTTTTTGGACATCCCTGTCACTAAATTCCTAGATTACCTTGCTTTGGATACACTCCAAACAGACTTGTCAGAGGCTACACATGGGGCCCTGGACTGCTCTCCTGGTTCCCTGTGACGGCACTGGGCCAAACACAAGGCACTTGAAGCTGTTACAATGAAGAGGAGTGAGTCACTTGCTTTGGAGCATGAAAAAAAAAAAAACAAGTATATGCAGAAGGGGCGAGGGAAATTGGGAGACTTTCCTCCTTTTATTTGCATGGAACCCTTGCCAATAAACTGTCTGTTACATTTTTTAAGAGGCAGTAGAGGCACTTGCATAGAACATCTGCATGACAGGTGCTGTGGCCTAGCATTAGAAACAGGTGGGGTTTTTCTTGACTTGGACAAAAGCCTTGGTCCCACATTCAGACTATGCATAGGATGCAAGTAGTTTCAAATCTAGATTACAAATACAGAATTTGCCATTTTTTTCCTGAAGCAGGCTCAGAAGGAAACCATAATGCTACACATAGTACATCTTTGGAACACCTTTATCATATCTCTGAACTTTGTAATCCTAATAGTCAGCTCTGGCATGTTGCAATGCTAAAATAAAATATGTAATGCTTGTGGGCTACAATATAACAAATGTATCATCTGCCACTGGTTTTTAGCAGTCTAATGTAGTGGCATATTAGCATATTCTTTGCACCTTCTGATTCAACTCACCCCTTCCCTGGCATTTCTTCATTTTCTGGTTTCACAAAGAATTAAAAAAAATATAATAAAATTAGCAAATCTACGAGGTTTGCTATGATGGCTCTAATTAACAGAAATACCACATTGCATAATTTTTATGCCTCTAAAAAATGGTAGCCTCTCAGTTTTTTTTCATGCTTTTGCCAACATTGTTAAGGTAGTTTTATACTTTCACATTTTTCTTACCATATGTTGAAAATGTTCTTCTTTGCTGTTCGAACATAAAGTCATTAATGTGTGTTGGTTCTGCGTATCCTGAAAGCATGTTCCTTGGAGCAGCCATCTGCTGGGTTTTAAATGGATTGTTGGGTCCAAACTGCAATTATATAACAGAAGAGATAATTCAAATACGTTTCACCATACAACGTATCTCAATTGTGCATGCTGTAGCCCACTGTAGAAACATGTATTAAAAGGAATTAAAAGTGGTTCTAAAAAATAGGATTTTTTAAAACAGCTTACCTGTAAAATCCTTTTCTTTCGATGGACATCACGGGACACAGAGCCACAGTAATTACTGATGGGTTATATAGGTATCACTGGTGATTGGACACTGGCACACCCTATCAGAAAGTTCAACCCCCTATATAATCCCTCCCCTTGAAGGGATACCTCAGTTTTGTAGCCAAGCAATATAGTGTATTAGAAGAGGGGCGGGACCTCCGTGTCCCGTGATGTCCATCGAAAGAAAAGGATTTTACAGGTAAACCGTTTAAAAAAATCCTATTTTCTTTCTCGAACATCACGGGACACAGAGCCACAGTAATTACTGATGGGATGTCCCAGAGCAATGCTATCTGAGGAGGGGGGGGGGGGGGGGGCACGACCAAGTAGGGTGCAATCAGACCTGAGGACCCTGTACCGCTGCCTGCAACGGAGGAATCTTCTGTTTCAAACCGTAAGCCTGAATAATCAACTGTCGAATCCATTTAGAAATGGTAGCTTTTGACACTGCCTGTCCTCTATTGGGACCCTCTGGCAGCACGAACAAAACATCCATTTTGCGAATCTGAGCAGTTGCCTCGAGATAGGCCTTGACTGCTCTTACTACATCCAACGAATGTAGTGATCTCTCTTCCGGAGAACAGGGATCCGGAAAAAAGGAAGGCAGAACAATGTCCTGGTTTAAATGAAAATTTAGAAACAACCTTTGGTAAAAAACTAGGATGAGGGCGCAGTACCACTCTATCCTTGTGTACAATCAAATAAGGCTCCTTACAGGAAAGGGCTGCTAAATCTGATACTCTTCTAGCAGAAGAAATGGCTACCAGAAAAATTAATTTCCTTGTCATCAAGACCAAAGGAATCTGACTTATTGGTTCAAAAGACTGTTTCTGTAACACAGACAGAACCAAGTTCAAGTCCCAGGGGTTTAACCGGAGGATTAAGACGCGTCACCTCTGTATAAAGTTTTGGACCAAAGAATGAGAAGCAAGTGGCCATTGAAATAATACTGATAAAGCCGAGACCTGGCCCTTGATGGTACTCAAGGCCAGCTTCATCTCTAAACCCAATTGTAGAAAATCAAGAATACTACCCATCACATATTTTCTGGGATGCCAACCCCTGGATTCACACCAGGATACATAAGCTTTCCAGACTCTATGATAAATCATTCTGAAAGCTGGCTTTCTTGCATTGATAAAGGTAGATATCACAGAACCTGAAAGCCCACGACTCTTCAGAACGTGGGTCTCAATAGCCAAACCGTCAAATTTAGCGTTTGTGAGGCAGGATGCAACACTGGACCTTGAGATAACAGGTCTGGGTGTACTGGTAGTGTCCACAGGGAACCCACCGTCATCCTTACTATTTCCGCATACCACGTCCTTCTGGGCCAAGCAGGGGCCACCAGAAGTACTGACTTCCTTTCCTGCCTGATCCTGCGAAGAAGTCGCGGCAGTAGCAGAATAGGCGGGAATGCATAAATCAGTGAGAACCGATGCCACGGAATCACCAACGCATTCGTCCCGCATGCAAGAGGATCTCTTGTTCTTGCCACAAATCTGTCTATCTTTTTGTTGAATCGGGATGCAAAGAGATCCACATCTGGGACCCCCCATCTTTGGCATATGTTCCAAAAGACATCGGGATGTAGAGACCATTCCCCTGGAAGTAACTTCTGGCTGCTTAAATAGTCCGCCTGCCAGTTCTCTATCCCCGGAATGAAAACTGCCGATATGCATGGCACATGCCTCTCTGCCCAGACTAAGATCTGGTTCACCTCTTTTTAAGCAGCTCGGCTCCTGGTGCCTCCCTGACGACTGACATGGGCCACTGCTGTGGCATTGTCGGACTGGATCCTGACCGGGCAACCCTGTAGCCTGATAGTCCAGGCCTTTAGGGCTAGACATACCGCACGGATTTCCAGAATGTTGATGGGTAAGGTCCTCTCTGTCTTGGACCATACTCCCTGAACCGCAGACTGTTCCAGAACTGCTCCCCAACCTGACAGACTGGCATCTGTTACCACCGTCCAGGTAACCGGCAGAAAGGATATCCCCTTCTGCAGGTTTTTGGGAATGAGCCACCAATTGAGGCTCTGACGCACCGCATGAGACAGGTGCATCGGAAAGTCTAATGCCTGAACCTTCTTGTTCCAGGCCGACAGAATACTGTGTTGCAGCAGTCTTGAATGAAACTGAGCATAAGGAACTGCTTCGAATGAAGACACCATCTTCCCTAGCAGCCTCATACAAAGGCGGACAGAAGGACCCTTCTTGGTCCTGACTGCCAGAATCAGCTCCCTTAAAGCAGTGATCTTTGCCTGAGGTAGAAATACTTTCTCCTGGCTTGTATCTATGGTCAGACCTAAATACTCCAGTCTTCTTACTGGTTTTAGGAAAGATTTTTCCAGGCTGAGGATCCAACCTAGGTGTTCCAGATACTTAACTGTGGTTCTCAAGTTCCCGTTCAAGGAGGCTACCGACCGGTCTATCAGTAGCAGGTCGTCTAGGTATGCTATGACAGTTATACCCTGAGCCCTTAATCTGGCCAGAGGAGGGGACAAGACCTTTGTGAACACTCGAGGTGCAGTGGCTATCCCAAAAGGCAGAGCCACAAACTGGAAATGGCGCCCTCCTATCTTGAAGCGCAGAAACTTCTGATGAGCAGGAAAAATGGGCACATGCAGATATGCATCTCTGATGTCCATTGATGCCAGAAACTCTCCTCCCTGCAGGGTGGGAACTACTGTTCGAATTGATTCCATGCGGAAGGATTGAATCCTTAGGAATCGGTTCAGATCCCTTAAATCCAGAATGGGTCTGACATCCCCATTTGGTTTTTGGACCGTAAAAAGGTTGGAATAGAAGCCCAATCCCTGGTCCTTTGCGGGAACCATCATAATGACCTCCTGCGACAAAAGTCGCTCTAACGACTTCTCTGGGTCTCTGGGGACACTTGATCTGAGGAACCGAGGAGAGGGAAATTCCTGAAACTATAGCTTGTACCCCAAGGTTACTGTGGAGATTACCCATCTGTCCTGGAAGTCCTCCTGCCAGAGCTCTGAGAACTGTCGCAGTCTTCCCCCCACTCGAGCGAGCGGGAGCGCCCCTTCATGAAGAGGTCTTAGTGTTTTGCCTAGTAGGCTTCTTTCCCCAGGACTTTTTTTGTTCCTGGGGTTGACTCTTATTTCTGAACCCAGACGGAGGAGGCCGTCGAGACTGCCTGGAGGCTGAAGCCCCTGGCGCTGGGGAAAGAGTCCGTTTAAAAGAGGGACGCTTATTCTTCTTCTTGACAGGTAAGAGTACTTTTCCCACCAGAGATTCTCTTGATATAGTCATCCAAGTCTTCTGCAAACAACCTTGCACCATGAAATGGAAACCCAGCCAGCAGCTTCTTACATGGTGCTTCGGCTGACCAATTTTTCAACCATAGGATTCTACGTATATGCACCAACCCCAGTGAAAGACAAGAGGTTTGCACGATAGAATCTCTGATGGCGTCAACAATGTAACATAAGGCTGCAGGAAGGTTAGCCAACCCCTGGGCCTGCTGTTCAGGTAATACTTTGATAACCTGCTTAACATGGTCTCTTAAGTATTGATAGACTCCAATTGCTGCAACTGCAGGTTGAGCCACTGAACCTGCCAAGGAGAAAACATCCTTCAATAGTGGATTCCATCTTTTTATCTACAGGATCCCTGAGCATCTGAGCATTGTCTACAGAACAAGTCAGACTATTATTTACGGAGGAAATGGCGGCATCAATGGCCTGTATTCACCAAATTTAATAAACCTTTCTTCCATCGGATAAAGTGTTGAAAACTTTTTCGGCGGAAAAAAAACGTTTATCTGGGTGATCCCACTCAGAATAAATGAGCTTTTCAAGTAAATTATGAACAGGAAAAGTATGTGCTGTTTGAGGAGGCTTCAGTGACCCCAAAGAAGAGGGTTCTGTAACTGATTCAGATACGGGCAGCTTAAATGTGGAGCGGACCAATCCAGTAAGGAGCTGCACTAAGACTTTCTCCTCCTGGGAAGTCGCAGAGGGTCCCTCTCCACCCGATTCCTCCGAAGAGGAATCATCTGTCCCATCCTGATCCTCTGAAAGGGATTCGTCCCCTTTATCCCAGAGCTCCTCTTCCTGAGGGTTTTGGGAAACAGAGTGAAGATGTAATCACGGCCATTAATCTCTCCTCTAAACCACTAATGGTTGAGGAAAAAATCTCCTGTGTAATTTATACAGGGGCTGAAGTGCCGGAGGCAGGTATAGCTCCTGGCCCCAATGGCTAGCCGTCCCTGGCCCCTCAGGGGGGGAGGATGCTACAGAAAGGGGGTCCTCAGAACCTGAACGAGATCCCCTAGAGTCTCTGGTTCTTGGGGTGTTTGAACCTCTTCTACCCATAGTGCAAAGCAACAAGGTGGAGGTATCACAAAATGAACACTGACTGCTGAGCGATGTAGTCCGGCTAAAAGCCCTGCTACCAAATGCCCAGTCTGGTGTTACCTTAGTAAATGCTGCCTAGGAGAATGCCTGTGTCCCACCTTACATGCGACCGTCAGCTCTGTGTCCCTCCAAAGGCTGTGTGCACCTGTACAGAGTGCTTTAAATAGCCTGCAGCTGACCTGTGTGGGCGTCTAAGCACGCTGTGCTGACGCCCCGCCCCCCCCTCTACCGCCCCCCCCCCTCGAATTTTGAAAAAACTGAGCGCTTCCTGCGCTGGCCGACCCTCCGGAAACAATATGGGAGGAAAGGCTGGGGGAGGGGGAGGAAGGAGAGAGGCCGGTAGTGATGGGACTGTACCTGTAACGGCAATGGCGGCGGTGGCGCTCGAGCGGTGTACAACCGCCTTACAAACACCTGTGGCCTCCCCCTAGCCTGGGGGGAACATTCGTGAAGGAGAAATCCCCCCATCCCATCCTACCTGGAGCCGGCCGGAGACGCTGAGACCGACGTCAACATGAGAAGTTATGTGCTCTTGGCAGCCCCCGGTGGTCACAATAGGCATAGCATGCATTTACCTTAAAGGAGAAAACCTACTAGAATTAAAAAATTCTGTGGAATCTCCTCTTACCTTATCCAGCCGCAGAGTTCTGTTATACAGACCCAATCTTCACCTCTCACGGTGGGCTCCATTTGAAAAAAACGTCAGAGACTGGGGGCCCCTACGAATAGGGAGATCCACAGTTCTGCCCCTGTAAAGCACCCGGCTAGAAATTAGGTTCGAAAAACCATTTTCTAATATGCGGGGTCCAGCTCTCTAAAAAGAGAAGCGTTACAGGTAAAACCTTGTTTCTTCGGACACGAGGCCTGGGTACCATCCTACCGGCCACGAAAGGACACTTTGAATGGATCCGGTCTGCCTGGCTTGCCCCAGTATAGGATATAGGATATTCCCCTTGGAGCTCAGCACAGGACATCTTTACACGTCCATCACCTAAGACACTGGCGTAAAAACTGAGGTATCCCTGCAAGGGGAGGGATTATATAGAGGGTTGAACTTTCTGATAGGGTGTGCCAGTGTCCAATCACCAGTGATACCTATTTAACCCATCAGTACTTACTGTGGCTCTGTGTTCCGTGATGTTTGAGAAAGAAAGGGAGATTGCATTCTAGGCATGAAGGTAAAAAAAAAAAAAAAAAAAAAAAAAAAAAGTGTGTGCAGTACCCCCTTATACTTTTCTGAGCCCTATGTTGACCCAGGGCTGTGCATAAAAGCTTTCTCTCACCTCACTGGTTCAGACACACTAGCAGGAGTGATTGGCTTCTGCTGCTGTCAATTACAGCCAGTGAGGAGGGAGCAGGGGGTTGAGCTCAAAGTAGACCACCTCCACCAGTGCACAAGAGGAAATAAACATAATAATTAAAACTAGTACAATCAAAAAGGTGGGAAGTTGCTTGCTGTCCTGGAAGATTACTAGAAAAATCATTACTGGCAAGAAAAACGGGGAACCATCTTCCAAGACAGCAACCTGAGAGAAGCAAGAAAAGAAAAAAGGTTAAACCTCAGATCTCCCAAAACCACAAATTGAAAGAGAGGGGGGCTTCTAAACTGAACTGCCTACAAACTACTATAAAAAGGACCCTGTGTACATGTACTCATAAGATAACAGAGGAGAGTTCAGGAGAAGCTGAAAAAAAACACCCAACTGCTCCTAAACATCAGTTTACCAGCAGCAGTGTACATAGCCTTACAGTAAAGTTTTTTTCCACTTTTTGGATAAAGGTTTTGCATGAATAAATAAAAGCTGATCATTGCAATCACCTCTGCCAGTGTTAAGTGTTTTGTCTCATCTAAGTAAACTGATGCACTCTGCTGTGGAGCTTGTGCATTTGAAAATAGACTTGTTGGCTATATCACCAAAATGAAAATAAAAGAAAGCCCATCACATCTAAGAAGTAGGCTGCAATATAATATAATATAATATAAATATAATAAAATGTTTGCTTTTGGGTTTAATACTGCTTTAAACTAGTTGATATCCAAATAACTTTAAAAGAATAGACCTACCCTCTTTTCCCAAGATCTATATTGTAATTGCAGAAGGAAGGGAGGCACAGTGGGGGAGATTTACTAAAACTGGTGCACCCAGAATCTGGTGCAGATGTTCATGGTAACAATCAGATTTTAGGTTTTATTGTCAAAGCATAATTGAACAAGCAGAAGTTAAAAGCTAATTGGTCACTATGCACAGCTGCACCAGATTCTTTGTGCACCAATTTTAGTAAATCTCCCCCACAGTCTCTTACAAGGACTTTGGAAAAGAAGCAGAGAGAATTTATGAGCCTGAATACACAGCAGAGATCCACTCAACTGCCCGTACCCATCTAACAATGGGAGATCTCATTGGAATGTACTGAAGTTGGAGAGAGTGAAGAGGAACCACCTCTTGTTTAAATTGCTTCAGCCCTGGAAGATTTTACCCTCTTCCTGACCAGAGCACTTTTTGCGATTCGGCACTGCGTCGCTTTAACTGACAATTGCGTGTCCATGCGATGTTGCACCCAAACAAAATTGACGTCCTTTTTTTCCCCACAAAGAGCTTTCTTTTGGTGGTATTTGATCACCTCTGCGGTTTATATTTTTTGTGCTTTAAAAAGAAAAAAAAAAAAAAGAGCGACGATTGTGAAAAAAAAGCAATATTTTTTACTTTTTGCTATAATAAATACCCCCCCCCCCAAAAAAAAAAATAAATCGCAATAAGCGTATATTGATTGGTATGCACAAAAGTTATAGCGTCTACAAAATAGGGGATAGTTTTATGGCATTTTTATCATTTTTTTTTTTACTAGCAACGGCGGCAATCTGCGACTTATGGTGACTGCGACATTATGGCAGACACATCGGACACTTTTGACACTATTTTGGGACCATTGTCATTTATACAGAGGTCAGTGCTATAAAAATGCACGGATTACTGTGTATATGACACTGGCAGGGAAGGGGGTTAACCACTAGGGGGCGACGAAGGGGTTAAGTGTGTCCTAGGGAGTGATTCTAACTGTGGAGGGGGGGGCGCTACAACTAACATGACAGCGATCACTGCTGCCGATGATAGGGAGCAGTGATCGCTGCCATAACACAAGGCAGAACAAGGAAATGTCTTGTTTACATAGGCACTTCCCCGTTCTGCGGCTCTGTGACATGATCGCCGGGAGACTGGCGGACATAGAGTCCGCCTGTCCCACGGGCACGGTCACCCTGTAGTAGTCGGCAAGTGGTTAAGGTGAAAAAAAAAAAAAAAAAAGAACAAACCGTAGGCTAACTTCAACATGGGAAAAAAAGTGCTCTTATGTTTTTGTTTTTTACAGCAGCCTGCAAAGCTTTACACCCGCAATCAGTGGATCACAGGTGCAAGACACTTCCTCAAGCTTTCTCACTGTACCTCTGTAAAGGCTTTTAGTTAAAAAGCTGTTGGAAGTATTAATGAAAGTCCGTCTGCCCTGGCAACAGAACTTATAGTTTATTTACTCACAGATCTTCAAGTAAATGATGTGGCTGTACTGGTATATCTTGGGGTGGAATTTCCTTGCTTTACTACACGAGAACTAAGTGCCAAGATAGACCTTGGAAGAGGTAGATTCCCTAGTTTAGAGAAGCGTAGGAAAACAGAAATTGATAGGCCCCTAAGGACAGGACATTGCCATCACAGCTAGCCAAAGAGAGGCAGGGATTAGAGCCAAACACACTAGAAAAGAGAACCACTAAGGCTGACCATGGCCCTTGATCTCAGAGCTAGAACGTTGGCATAGTCTGATTGGAGAAAGACAGGATTTATCCCACAGAGAACTTCTTGGGATGAGAAGCCAATTACCTATACTACACAGTGAGGCAGAGAAAGAAAACAACCAAAACAAGCCAAGGAAGTAGAATAGTAACCCATCCTCGACACAGAAGATCCAGATGATGAGGAAGGCCCACAGAGAGTCTTCCAAAAGCCTGATGAGGTCCACATATTAGTCTGCCTGAGCTGGTTCAGTGTAGTGGGAACAGACAGAAACACACTCCATCTTGATACCATGAAGCAGGCGAGGAAGGAGTATGAAAATAGGAATACATAGACCAGAGCATACCCTGTAATAACTACAAGGTCCTTGGACCTGGAAACAAACTTAGCTTGTTTGTTGAATCTGGAACCCACAAAGTTGAAAGTCCCTACTAGAGATGGTCTGGTTTGCAGCAGAACTCCCAAACAGGGGAAAGGTTCATCCCTGAACCGCAAACTCCATCGAAGTATATGGGAGCTGAACATGAGAAATCAAAAGTCCCCATTTTTAAGGCTTATGCAAGTAATTGGCCATAAAAAGGGTATGGGGGTCTGGGTACTGCCCTGGGGGACATGTATCAACGCAAAATTAAAAAATAAATAAATTGGTTTTAAAGGAGCAGTGATTTTAATGATGTTTAAAGTGAAACAATAAAAATTCCTTTACATATAGTGCCTGGAGGGTCACCCTAGTCTGTAAATAAGCACATCTGTAGCATGTATAGAACCTGCTGCAGCAAAAATGACTTTTTTTTTTTTTTTTTTTTTTTTTAGAAGAGTCAAATCACATTCAAATTGATTTGCAGTTGCAATTGTCAGCACTCGGCTATTTAAAAAAGGTAAATAATACATCTTAAAAACACAACCCCGGCATGGGGGCCACGCTGTCTGAACAGGAGGAGCTGCATGGATAAGTGCATCCACCATTCCAGGCCCAGGAGACCACCCCAAAGCTGCGGAGTTTAAAAGTGCAACCAAACCCTGTCAATGGTCACACAGACAATGGTCACACAGACTGGCATTCATTTGGTAGCACTGTGAACAGGAACGGACATCCCTACCGTTGTCAGATGGCAGCACTAACCACTATACTGTGAGTGCTGCCCATGTATCCAAAGCAAATGAAAAAAAAGTCTGCCACCACCCGGCTGCAGAAACATGGCTGCTGTGCGATCCCCAGCCAGCTCCCAGGCTGCCCATATGCACAACAAAGTCTAACTAAGTGGACCAACCAAAAAATGGCTGCCGAAACACAGGGAAGATGGCTGGCTGCCGAAACACACCCAAAATGGCCAACCCGGCTCCGGAAAAATGGCCACCAGCAAGGCGGTGCTGACCCCTCAGCCCCCACAGAAGGCAAAAAAAAACAAAAAAAAAAAAAAACACCACAGCATCCAGGGAGACCCCCAGGGCAGAAGGCAGGAGAGCAGATCCCTGAGGGTTGGGGGGGTATGAGGGGAGGATAGCAGGAGGCTCTGTAGCACAGAGGTCAGTAGACCCAAGGAGGCGGGGGGGGGCCACCCCAGGGAGCACCCACGCCCCATCCGGGGAACGGTATCTACTTACCAATCCAGCTAAACTGTGGGTGACACTGCTGAGACAGAATCCCCTCTCCAGTGAAGATGGGGGGGGCTATCAGCCATGGTAACACAGACATGGACTCCGATGCCCGGTTATTTGTTTCCCCACAAGACCTTTAACTCAATGGCCGCCCTGGTCCAGGATGGGGCTTGTCGCAGCCGACCTGGCATGGAGATAAAGGTCTGCGTGCCCTCTTTGGCCAGACTGTGATGACCACTAGATCCAGATTATCCAGCCTGTCGTCCCCAGCCTGGCTGTTGATTGAGGATCTTCCCAGGGGAAAAAAAAAAATAAAAAAATCACAGGAAAGAATATAAATAAAAATAAAGCTATGGAACCACAGGTTTCAACAAAGAACCAAGTCCCCTTACTCCTGAAACGCTAGGCAGAAATAACCGGCTTGCCTACAGCAGAGAGGGGGTGTATACCAGCTAGGACTGCCCATAGGCAGTGCTGTGTTTTTTTTTCTGCCTAGTGTCCTATTCCTGTAGGTAGCACTATAAACCCAATAATCAAGAATCAGAAGAGCTGTGTCCATCAAAGGACATAGAAGAAGTTAACTTTTTTCCAAGGCACAATCTACCTAGCTATGCTTGCAAGACTCCTGGTTCCTGCCTAATAGTTGACATAAGCCACTGCTGTGGCACATCCCAACAGAATCTAGGCTGGGTGACCTGCATTCAAAAGATCCAGCGGCAAATTGATTACCCTATCATTCTAGGCTCCAAAATGTTCAACAGAGAAACAAATTTCCAGTAGCGACCAAGTTGCTTTCACTAAAGGGGGCTTTGGACTCCTCCCTAACCAGACAGGCTGGCATCCATGGGGAAGAATCTACCAAACAGATAGAAGGAAGGATTTTCTCCTTTTCCAAGCTGGATTACTGAAACAGGAAGCCAGAGACAACCTGATCACAGATATCAAGGCCTGAGGATTGTGACTTCTGGGAACATCTGGGCAACACTAGAAGCGCAAAAAGCCGGTAACGCCTTTTCTGAGAGTCTTCCAGGACAGCCCATGAGACCTAGGGCTACTCCTACCAGGACAGGAAACATGTTAACCCCCACCAGATAAAAGGGGGGTCCTCCAGGCCCTATGACAGTATTCGAGAACCGTAGGACGTCCCTGTAAAACATATGCATAATACACATAACTTCAAGACAAAACCGGGTGGGAATCCGGCTGTCCTGGAAGACTCCCAGAAAAGGAGTTACCGGTAAGTCTAACTCAGCTTTTCTCTAAGTGTCTTCCAGGACAGCCCATGAGACGATGAGCCAGAACTTACCAGTCTGGGGAGGGACAACTGCCTGAAGGACCTTACAACCAAAAGCCTGCTCCTGAGCAGATAGGAGATCCAGGCGATAATGTTTAATGAAGGTCGAAAAACTGGACCATGTGGCAGCCCTGCAAATTTGTTCCGGTGAGGCTCCAGCCCTCTCAGCCCTAGACTCTTGTTGAGTGCGCAGTTACAAAAGGCGGAGGAGTTTCCCTAATTTTTTTAAGTTTCAGAAATAGCCTGCTTTATCCATCTAGCCAAGGTGGCTTTAGATGCACTCTTTCCCTTGTGTGCTTCTGAAAAGAGGACAAACAAGGCGTCTGTTTTTCTAAAGGTCTTGGTGACCTCAAGGTAGACGAGAAGAATTCTTCTCACGTATAAAAAAAACAAAATTTTCTTTCTTGTTTGCCCTTTGGCGAACTAGAAAATGTTGGCAGCACAATGTCCTGGGATCTGTGGAATGTACTGGCCATTTTAGGCACAAATCCTGGATCAGTTTTCAAAACAACCCGATCTTCAAAAATTGTGAGGAAAGGCTCCCTCACTGATAGGGCCTGTAAGTCACTTACCCTACGAGATGAGAAAATTGCCACAAAAAAAATGTTTTTAAGGTAAGTAACTTAACTGAAATATCCTCTAGGGGCTCAAAAGGAAGTATGAAGCACCAGGGACAGGTCCCAGGTTGGACAACTTCTAACCACTACTGGCCTGGACCTAGAAACTGATTTTTGGAATCTAGCTATAGTGAGATTTTCCAAGAGAGAAAAACACTGATAGCTGTACCTTTAAGGACAGAAAGACCTTGGTCGACACCCTCTTGGGGAAAAAAAAAAAAAAAAAAATCAGAAATTGAAGGAACATCATGAGTCAATCTTAGATTTTCAGATAACCAAGAGTTTTATATATATATATATATATATATATATATATATATATATATATATATATATATATATATATATATATATATATATATATATATATATATATATATATATATATATATATGTGTGTGTGTGTGTGTGTGTGTGTGTGTGTGTGTGTGTGTGTGTACACATACACACAATTTAGCACGGTCTTGACTACTTTGTCAGAGAACCCCTGGGTGCTTAGTATCTTTTCAGATACCAGGCCATCAAGCTTAAGGAAAAAACTTGCGAGTGTGACACTGGACCCTGCGATAAGTCTTCCCCCTTTCGGAAGACTCAGTGGAGTCTCCGAGACCAGAGTCTGTAACAGGGAAAATCATGGCCTCTTGGGCCAGAAAGGGGCTAACAGAATAAGATCTATTTTTTTTCTAGAAGAAACTTCCTGAGGAATTCCAGAATTAGCCTGATCGGCGGGAAGGCGTAACAGAGGCCAAATGGCCATGGATTTGCCAGAGCATCAATCCCTAATGATCGATCTGCTGGGTTCAGAGAAAAGAACTTCTCGGTCTTAAAATTGTTCTGATCTGCGAGCAGGTCCGCTTCAGGACATCCCCATCCGTTGATGAGACCCGCAAAGATTTCGGGATAAAGGGACCAATTGTCTTGACCTACCCGGTAGCGGCTGAGATAAACTGCCAGTTTTGTGTCCCCTTCAGGTGCACTGCTGTAATTGAGGCTAGATTCCCTTCTGCCCATGATAAAATCTCCTGGGCGATAGATTGAAGTATCTAACTCCTCACCGTAGGGATATTGTCGGATAGAATCTGGAGACTGTAACCCCTGATTTCAGTCTGAAATGCCTGCAAGGCTCTCTGATTCGATAAAGCTCTTACTTCCTTTGAGGACCATTCTCCCTGTGTCATTGTGTTGCTGAGGTGCGCTCCCCATCCGCAGGAACTCGCATCCGTTGTGATCATCTGGGATATAGGAATGGACCATGGTAGACCTCTTGTTAGGTGCAGGTGTGACGTCCACCGCCACAAGCCCTCGAGGGTAACAAGACCCTTGATTCCAGGGCACTTGCGTTTCCGTCCCAGTTCCTTAGTAGAAACAGCTGTAATGGACATTGATGAAATCTTGCCCATGGCACTGCAGGAAAGCAAGAGGTTATCAGACCCATTGCTCTTGAAACCTCTCTTAGTAAGACCGACTGATTGGTCTGTAAGGCTGACATTGTTTGCATAAGTTTTGAGACCTTTTCCTGCGGGAGAAAAACTTTAGTTTACTGAGCAAAAATTCGTACCCCAGATGTGTCACTTTCTGGGCCGGAATTAAGGAAGACTTCTCTGTTTATTAACCAGCCTAGAGATTGAAGGAAGTCCTGTACAGTCTGGAGACCCACTAAAAACTTTTGGTATGACTCGGCCACCACTAGGAGGTCGTCCAGGTAAGGGATAATAGTTATCGCCTTTACCCTTAGCGGAGCCAGCGCTCACCCAAAACCTTTGTAAAAATGCGTGGGGCTGAGAACAGACTGAAGGGGAGGGCTTGAAATTGAAAGTGCCGAATCTCTGTTCCCATTTTGAACGGTTTAGAGACCGGAGGTTCAGGATAAGCTGATATTTTCCTGACGGCTTTCCGATGTCAAATACATGGGTATAAAATCTCTTGCCCTGATCTGACCAGGGAACCGGGATCAGGACCTTTTGATCTAACAAGTGTCCAATTTGGAGACCCAGGGCCCTCGCTTTTACCCGATCATGGGGAGAGAAGGTGACCAATAATCGCTCTGGTGGCTGGCAAGAAAATTCCAGCCTGTCCCCATTGGTCACTAGGTCCAGGATGAATGGACTTGGTGACTGCTGTCCACTGTGGGAGAAAAGCCGTCAATCTTCCTCCCACTGGGAGACACAAGTCACTGTGACTTGGCGAGTTGTTGAGGAGGGTTAAACAAGACGCCCCCTCTACCTCTGCCCTTGTGCCCTGTCCAATGTTTTTTGGGCCTATTGTCCCTTTCTCTAGGACCTTGCTGCCTACTTTGGCCACGAAAAAACTTTCTGGCTGTCGGCTTTTTCTTATTTTTCTGGAAAGGTCTTTTTTCGATCGGCCGTGCGTTCCAGCGCCTCTTGCAGACCTGGGCCAAACAGATGATCGCCTGTTAAGGGAAGACCACATGGGCGCAACTTTGAGGCAGCGTGGCCTGACCAGGTTTTAAGCCATAGGCTTCTTCTGGCTGAATTCACTAAGGCCGAGATGCTAGCTGTCATTCTTATTGACGCTGCGGAAGAATCAGCCAAAAATCCCACTGCACGAAAGAGGAGAGGGAAAGATTTCAGAATCTGCTCTCTAGAGGTACCTGCCAACAAGTGTGTATGTATTTGTGTCAACCATACTTCTAAATTTCTGGCTACACAAGTGGAGGCCAGAGCTCGTTTAAGATTCCCAATGGCCGAGTCCCAGGCTCTGTGAAGAAGGATATCCCCTCTTATCCATCGGATCCCTAAGCGTGCCCATATCGTCAAAACGCTAGGTCTGAGTGTTTTGAAACTTTTGAAAGAGGTGCGTCTAACTTAGGATTTTTGTTCCATGGCTGCACTGTGTCCTCTTCAAATGGAAACCTTCTTTTAAGGTTACCGGAAAAGAAAGGTTTTCTCTCTGGATTTTCCCACTCCAGCTTGATAGTATCAAGAATGGAACTATGCACGGGAAAAACTCTAGCCTTTTTCTTATGCAAACCTTTGTACATAAGGTCATGTTTAGACAATTGTACCTTCTCTTCTATATCAAGTGTCGTATAGATAGCCTTTAGTAAGTCATCTACATCTTCCAATAAGAACTTCGAGCACCTTGCGGATTCTTTAACCCTGGGCCCTGTATCTGACCCCGATTTTTCTGGCTTCAGCCTCAGTCTTCACTCTCTGCACTATGCTGTGGAGCGATAGGACCGGCTGAAGTCCTAACTGGAGATGGACCCTCTGAGGGGACTTGAATCTTGTCAATTAGAGTTGTAAATGAGCTAAACGTAGACGAAAGGTCATCTCTAACAGAAGTCAGCATTTTCTGACAGGAGACTACAGGGTCATCCTTAACTAGGCTGTCTATACAGGTGCGGAAACTGCTTTGCTTCAAGAGGAGCTCAATTTGTTTCCCACAAACCGCAGTCCCTTTTTAGTGGCTGCGCTTGGGCTTGTCCTGAGTCTTGGCCTGCAAGAGAACAAACGACCCTAATAAATTTTATGCCACATACACTCCATAACACCCAGTGCAGGAGGAAAGGAAAAATGTGCCCCCTTTACCTAGTCTCTACTGGTTACAAGGGGGAGAACACTCACAGTGCAAGTAAAATATACTTCAGGCTTACCTGTGAGGTGCTGGTGTTAGGGCCTGCTTCCGCTGCCTATGTGGGCATCGCAGAGGAGTCCATCCCCGCCCTTGTAGTGGTCTGCAGCCTCTGCTGGGTTTCACTCTTTTAAAACACCAGCTTCCCAGCGTCCCTGTTCGTGCCGTTTAGAGACAGGAACTAGCGTCTCCTGTGCCCGCTGACGTCTCACACACTGGAAGCGACCCCACGGGTTCTTCCTGTGGGCCAGCTCGAAACGCATAAGTTCCACCCCTTCACGCATGCGGCATTCTCTCTCTTCCCCTGCACACTCCAGCCATGCTATTTAACAGGGAGAGAAAAACCGACAGGCTGATCAACGATAAAACGCGGGTGACGTCACGCTAGTCACCTGGGAACCACGTGACTAGTGTGACGTCACCCGTGTCTTATCGTTGATCCTCGTGGAATGTTTTCTACTTGCCATATTTCCTTGCACTAAGGTACAGTGCTATATTTGTAAATGCAATTCATTTTATCTTTCTTAAATTCTTTTGTATCAAACGGAGAGCACTATATTTTACTGCTTTCATTTTATGTACGAATTAACCGGAGTCTATGGTCAGAGCACAGGGGATCCCATACTCGTAGTATGCACTCTCCAGCATTCATCACATCCAGTGACCCAGCTACCATACCCGTGTGATTTATTCAGGGGTCCACGCTTTGATGTAAGCGGCTAGGATTATTGCTGGTGGAGGTTGTCACACTATCACCCTGTGCATCATCCATAGAAGCACTCTTTGGACACTTGATGGTGTTTTTGACCATTATGGACTTTATCATTTTATAATTTTTTTTATCAGATGCGCTGCACTGCTTTTTCACATTTACTGCTGTATGGGATTTGATATTTTGAGCCTCAGTGTTCAGCTGCTGTTTTATTTTGCGCTGATTGACTTGCTTTTTATATAATTTCTGATGAATAATTCGATTCCAGGTACCGGACTTCAGACCAAGACTTCGTTAACTGGCTTTGATTTAGGAGGAGGCTTGGTGCATTTTTACACCTTTTCACAATAGGATCCAAAATGAGGCTTGGTTTTAGTTTTCTGTATATAAAGCGATGGCCCAGCATGGTGAAACAGCTAACAAAGCGCAACCAGAAGTGATCACGATGTTTCATGTTTTGTTGACTGAATTGCTATTTTTAATGCGCCATCATTGTGAAGAATTCGTAAGTGCAATATTCTACTCTAATAAAAAGGTTCCATAATGTTTTAATCTATATAGGGCATTTGCCTTTAGCTTTCTCAGTACATGTGGTTGGCGATCAGAGGGGGAGATCCGAGCTACATCTGGTGCCAGGTGTCTCTGTGGAAGAGCGGAGAGAGACACAATAGATGCCATTACCACTAAATATGCTCTAATGACTTCTCTTTAACCACTTGCCGACCGTAGGATGTCCATGTACGTCCAGGGTTTGTGGGTGTATATCTGAATGATGCCTGCAGCTAGAGACATCATTCAGATATTGCCATTTTCAGCCGGCGATTCCTTACACCATAAGAACGATCATAGCGGCGGGTCAGCCGTTTGATCGTTCATACGGGCAGCGAGAGGGGACGCCGCCCTCCGGTGCTTCCTCCAACTCACCTCAGCGATCGGTGAATCGGAGAGAGGATCCGCCGGCCCCGGATGTTGATCATAGAGATTTCCGGCGGACCAGATGGTCGCCGGAGTCTCTATGATCGTCGGAGGCCGGGCGCGATGTTATGACGTCACGCCCGGCCTCTGCATTCAAAAAAACGGCGCCGCTTCGGCTGGAAAGCGGTGATCGTTTTATTTTTATTTCAGGCTTACTTCAGGCTTGACCCCATATTTCACTGTAAAGAGGACCTGTCATGCCATATTCCTATTACAAGGGATGTTTACATTCCTTGTAATAGGAATAAAAGTGATCAAATTTTTTTTTTTTTTAAAGTGTCAAATTAAAATTTTTTAAGTAAAATTAACAATCAAAAAAAAAAAAAAAAATTTTTTTTAAAGTGCTCCTGTCCCCGTGTGCTCGCACGCAGAAGCGAACGCATACGTAAGTCCCGCCCACATATGAAAACGGTGTTGAAACCACACATGTGAGGTGTCGCCGCGAACGTTAGAGTGAGAGCAATAAATCTAGCCCTAGACCTCCTCTGTAACTCAAAACATGTAAGCAGTGAAAAATTTTAAAGCATCGCCTATGGGGATTTTTAAGTACCGAAGTTTGGCGCCATTCCACGAGCGTGTGCAGTTTTGAAGCGTGACATGTTAGGTTTCTATTTACTCGGCGCAACTTCATCTTTCACATTATGTAAAAAAAATTGGGCTAACTTTACTGTTTTTTTTTTGTTTTTTTTAAAGCATGAAACAGTTTTTTTTCCAAAAAAAAGTGTTTGAAAAATTGCTGCGCAAATACTGTGCAAGATAAAAAGTTGCAATGACCACCATTGTATTCTCTAGGGTCTCTGCTAAAAAAACATATATAATGTTTGGGGGTTCTACGTAATTTTCTAGCAAAAAAATGATGATTTTTACATGTAGGAGCAAAGTGTCAGAATTGGCCGGGTTGGTAAGTGGTTAATAAGGGGGTCATATCTGTTTGGTAAGCCCAGTTTTGAATCCATTGGTGACGGCTCTGGATCTTTCTTGGCGCAATTTCAAGAATCTTAGGATGTTCAAAGTCCAGTTTTTACCTTGTAGACTGTTACAGCATCTGCTGTGTGGACTTTAATTTATTGATTTACTCACTTTGTTATATTGCAGGCAATTCATTTTCATATATGATTAGCTGTATGTTTATCAAATTTGAGTCCCTAGTCACCAATAGAGGTTTAGGGCACACTTTTAGTTTTTCTCATGAGATGTCATTTTTAGCGCAACACTGTTTCTTACAAGAAATCCTTTACACCTAGCAAAGCCTAGCATTTCTTTAAAACAGGCTGTGGCTGGCCTGTGGCAGAAAGATGATGTTCAAGCTTGCTGTTTTTTTTTTTATCACAAGCACCACTATATGCACACCTGTGCTCTTTAAAAGGGTATTCTGCGAACACTTCATAACAAAAATTAAAATAAAAAAAATGTGTAGCGCTGTCAAACCATGACCCTAATGATTAAAGTGCAAAAAAACATCTATTATATTGCAATAAAGATATGATGTGAAAAAAGGAAGAAGAAAAATTTGTTAATAGTCCAAATGTCCCAATTCCACATCCATAAAGTGAACTTAAAAACGTGTGCTGATCCAACGTTCAATCTGTGAAGACACCCGGTGCTCCCCACAGGATATACAGGGCAAGCATATCTGCTTACCAGATTTTAAGACCCTCCAGGCCTTACTGCCTCACAGAAGTCGTCCCATTGGACAAAACGTACGTCAGGCTAAGCATGGAGCAGCGGTGACGTCCGAACACTCATGGAGGGTGCTGGACAAACGAATGTTTCCATTTTCATCCCAATTTTATCGTTTTTGTTGCAAGTACAACTTTTAATAAACTCGTGTGTGCTTTTAAAAGAATATTACGCAATGTGTGATCGGATTCTAATGTTTCATTGACTGATGATAACTGTGGAGTACACCTGTGGAATCCAATTAAGCAGGCTGTGTAGCGGATGTTGCTGAGCCCATAGTGAGGTGGGAAAGCTCACTAATGCACATATAGACCCTGGAGGGTCTTAAAATCTGGTAAGCAGATATACTTGCCCTGTGTATCTTGTGGGGAGCACAGGGTCTTTTCACAGATTGAACATTGGACACACGTTTTAAGTTCATTTTATGGATGTGGAATTAGGACATTTGGACTATCAACAATTTATCCTCTTCTTCCTTTTTTTCACGTTTCATCTTTATTGCACTTTAATCATTAAGGTCATGGTTTGACAGCGCTACACGTTTTGATTTTTTGTTATGAAATGTACATTGTTGTGAGAGCTGCTTCGGTCACGGATCATCCGAGTCACTTACTCAGTTTATATACTTTACATGCACTTAGCGCAATATTGCTTATTTACTATTCTGTGAACACAACTGATTCCACAAATTATATTTTGCTTGGCTTTGCGCAGTTTTATATATCACAGCAGGCTGTATATTTAGAATCGATTGTAACATTTCTGAAACAATTACAAAGTGCTGGTTTACCTCAGGTGCAAATAAGGTGTCATAGGTAGGGTTGTATTGTATTTCCTTAACATATGGGTCAAGATGGACTCCAACATCAACAGTTTCCTGCAATAGAAATGATGCAAGACATTTAGATATTTATTGAAATCAATGTAAAATAGATTCTGTAAAAGAGCAATTCTAATGCATATATTAAAATATATCCTTCTACAACAGCTAGCATAGTTCAAAGTAATTCAAGTAGCCATAGAGCAGATGTTTGTATTCTGTGTATTTTCAAACTGTGCAAAATGGCTTTCCAAACAAGAACTTTAAAAAATAATAATAATAATAATGTTTTAATAGCAGTCTTAAGATGTTCTTCTAACCTGTATAAAGTCTAGGGAAAAGCTTGTGTAATTTTCTAGATGGATTAGCTTGAAACCACTGTAAATAGGTAAAGCATATATTCTGCTTGAATTATTTGTATTAAATTTTCAAATAGAAGGTAAATGACTGTATCTTTTTTCTGTTTCAATGTTTTTTAATTATGTCTTATAGTGAGTATATTCATGCCTTTTAAATAAACATATGCTAAAAACAGATCCACTTGATGCAAATCGCATACATTTTATTTTTCTTAAAACTCTGTTAAAGTGTGTAGTTTGTAATTATGTGTATAGGCAGCATATGTAAAAACAATTTTTGTTTACCTTTAAAAGCCTGATTTACAGTCTCTGTGCTCACAAAGCAATATCAATGCTAGCTCCTATAAAACATTTTTACAATAAATTTGATATAATTAAATTCTTATTAAAGTAGAATTATAGGCAAAACTTTTTTTTTCCCCACCATTTTGGATAGGGCAAGGGAAAGTTATACTCCGTGTCAGTTTTGATTTCGCCATCTGTGTCCAATTGTAGGGATTTCCCTTCAATGCCTGTCCCACAGCCAAAACAGGAAGTAAAAGGAGATCCCTGCAAAAAAGGTGTACATCTTACAGCATGTATTTGTTCCTTGAAAATTTGATCCAGGGCGAATACTGCTGTGGAAAATGTAAGCACGTTGTTTCCCTGGAAGCCCAGGTTCTGAATCTAGGGAAGCAACTGTCAGCACTGAGCAGACCCTCCATACTAAAAGGAGAGGCGGGAACGTACACAGCAGGTGCCAGCACAGAGGCAGGTGGAGACAAAGGTGCAGGCACTAGAAACGATGGTGACAGTCAGGGAGGATAGAGGGGGAAGTGCCAGGGAGGCCGATCCTGTGCTGGAGCATCCCAATAAGTACCCTCCATTGAGTGACATTGGTGAAACCGGTCAGGGACAAGTACTGCTGGAGCTGAGGGACTCTCCTAGCTGCTAGGGAAAGAACTCCTTCAGTGAGAGTGGGGGGTGAGTGAAGGGAAAGGATAGACAGATTCTGGTGGTAGGGGACTCAATTCTTAGAAGGACAGAGGGGGAAATCTGTCACAAAGACCTGAAGCGCCGAACTGTATGCCGTTGACCGGGCGCTCGGGTTCAGAACATCACGGATCTGGTAGAAAGATTACTGGGAGGGGCTGGGGAAGACCTGGCTGTCATGGTGCACGTTGGCACCAATCACAAAGTCAGAGGCAGATGAAGCATCCTAAAGAACGATTTTAGGGACTTAGGAGCTGAATTGAGAAAAAGGACCTCCAAGGTAATATTCTCAGGAATACTACCGGTACATTGAGCCACACCAGAAGGGCAGAGGGAGATTGGGGAAGTAAACAAGTGGCTGAGGAGCTTGTGTATTAAGGAGGTATTTGGGTTCCTGGAGAACTGGGCTGACTTCTCAGTCGGTCACCAGTTCTATAGAAGAGACGGACTGCACCTAAAGACCTAAATGAGGAAGGTGCAGATCTGCTGGGAGTGAAGAATGCCGAAATGTTAGAGGGGTGGCAAAGGAGGTTTTGGGGTTGGGGGCCAGAGGTGGAGGAATATGTTCAGTGCGGAACATATTCCAGAGGGTAGTATTGGGGGCATTAGTGGTAGGTTGACTAAAGCACACACACCCGAGGCAAGTATGGTAACAAGTCCTATTTGCAACTTCGGAACACCCAAAAAGAAGACAGTATGCGAACGGTCTAAACTATGTGACATGTTCTAGAGATACTGTTGAACGAGGAGGATTTAGATTTTGTGGGAATTTCAGTGACCTGGTTCAACAGCTCCCATGATTGGCTGGCAACTATTCAAGGGTATTCCCTTTATAGCAGGGATAGAGAGGGGTAAAAAAGGGGGAGGGGTATGCCTATATATCAAAAATAGCATACAAGTGAGTGCGAGAGATGACATCATAAGGGAGCTAGGGAGGAGGTGGAATCCTTATGGGTAGAGCTCCAAAGGGATGAAGCTAAGGGTAAAATACTACTAGGCGTATGCTATAGGCCCCCTAACCTGAGGGAGGAGGGGGAGACGGACCTCCTATCACAATTTAGATTAGCAGCAAGAATGGGAAGTGTTATCATAATGAGGGATTTTAATTATCCAGACATAGACTGGCTGGAGGGAACCACATATTCGTCTAAGGCTCGCCAGTTCCTAAATGTCTTGCAGGACAATTTCATGGGTCAGATGGTAGGCGCACCAACTAGAAACAAGGCGTTACTAGATCTACTGATTACCAACAATACAGACCTGGTCACAGAAGTGGAAAATATGGGGCAATTTAGTAAACATCTGGTTATAAAGGATGGGGAGATGGCAAAGGTATTGAATTTATTCTTCTCCTCAGTCTTCACGAGGGAATCGGGGGGGGGGCTTCAGTAACCAAAACTGCAGTGTTTGTCCTCATGACACATCACGGGAAGCACCCTCATGGCTAACAGAGGACTGAATTAGAAATAGACCAGGGAAACTTGACATTAATAAATCACCAGGACCAGATGGCTTGCACCCAAGAGTACTTAGGGAACTCAGTCAAGTAATTGCCAGACCATTATTCCTAATTTTTACTGACTACTGACTGGAATGGAACCAGCTGATTGGAGAAAAGCCAATGTAGCAGAAATATTTAAAAGAGAGCAAAAATAATTCCCTGGGAATTACAGACCAGTTGGCCTAACAGCAATAGTATGCAAGCCCTTGGAGGGGATAAGGGACTATATACAAGATTTTAGTAATGAAAACGGTATCATTAGCAGTAATCAGCATGGATTCACGAAGAATCATTCTTGCCAAACCAACCAATCTATTAACCTTCTATGAGGAGGTGAGCTGCCATCTAGATAAAAGAAGGTCCATAGATGTGGTGTATCTGGATTTTGCAAAAGCATTTGACACAGTTCCCCATAAATGTTTACTGTACAAAGTGAGGTCCGTTGGCATGGACCATAGGGTGAGTACATGGATTGAAAACTGGCTACAAGGGCAAGTTCAGAGGGTGGTGATAAATGGGGAATACTCAGAATGGTCAGGAGTGGGTAGTGGGGTCCCACAGGGTTCCGTGCTTGGACCAATCCTGTTTAATTTGTTCATAAACGACTAACGACTGGGGTAAACAGCTTGATCTCTGTATTTGCGGACGACACCAAGCCAAGCAGGGCAATAACTTCTTTGCAGGATGTGAACAAATTAATGGGTTGGGCAACTACATGGCAAATGAGGTTTAATGTAGAAACATTTTAAATGTGCATTTGGGTGGCAAAAATATGAATGCAATCTACTCACTAGGGCGTGAACCTCTGGGGGAATCTAGGATGGAAAAGGACCTGGGGGTCCGAGTAGATGATAGGCTCAGCAATAGCATGCAATGCTAAGCTGCTGCTAACAAAGCAAACAGAATATTGGCATGCATTAAAAAGGGGATTGACTCCAGGGATAAAGCGATAATTCTCCCACTCTACAAGACTCTGGTCCGGCCGCACCTAGAGTATGTTGTCCAGTTCTGGGCACCAGTCCTCAGGAAGGATGTACTAGAAATGGAGCGAGTACAAAGAAGGGCAACAAAGCTAATAAAGGATCTGGAGGATATTAGTTATGAAGAAAGGTTGCGAGCACTGAACGTATTCTCTCTGGAGAAGAGACGCTTGAGAGGGGATATGAATTCAATATACAAATACCATACTGGTGACCCCACTATGGGGATAAAACTTTTTAGCGGAAGGGAGTTTAATAAGACACGTGGCCACTCACTAAAAACTTCAAAACTTTTTAGCGGAAGGGAGTTTAATAAGACACGTGGCCACTCACTAAAAAAAGAACAGAGATTTAAAGTCAACTGCTTCCGGACAAGCCGCCACAGTTTTACTGTGGCAGGCTGGCTCCCCTGCACGAAATCACGTTACTATATGTGATCTCCAGGGTCCGGATAGCAGGCGCGCTTCCGCTTCACAGCGGGGGGTGCCGTTGTTCATGGCCGACGGTCGCGATGACCGCCGATCGTGCCCAGGAGACACAGAACAGGGACGAGTGTGTGTAAACACACACTTCCCTGTTCTGTTAGATTGTGTGTTCCTATTAGCTAGGAACCACGATCTGTCACTTCCTGTAGTTAGTCCCTCCCCCTTCAGTTAAAATCACCTCCCAGGAAATAGTTAACCCCTTCACTGCCAGTGACAGTTTTACAGTAATCAATGCATTTTTAAATTGCACTGATCGCTGTATTAATGCCAATGGTTCCAAAAATGTGTCAAAATTGTCCAATGTGTCCATCATAATGTCGCAGTCACGATATTAAAAAAAAAAAAAAAAAAAAAAAATCGCAGCTCGCCACCATTACTAGTAAAAAAAAAAAAATAACAAAAATGCTATAAATATATCCCCTATTTTGTAGACGCTATAACTTTTGCGCAAACCAATCAATATACGCTTATTGCAATTTTTCTTACCAAAAATATGTAAAAGAATACATATCGGCCTAAACTGAGGAAAAAAGTTGTTTTTTTATATATTTTGGGGGGATATTTATTATAGCAAAAAGTAAAAAATAATGAGTTTTTTTCAAAATTGTCGCTTTTTTTTGTTTCTAGCACAAAAATTAAAAACCGCAGAGGCGATCAAATACCACCGAAAGAAAGCTCTATTTGTGGGAAAATAAGGACGTCAATTTTGTTTGGGTACAACGTCGCGCAACCGCGCAATTGTCAGTTAAAGCGACGCAGTGCCGAATCGCAAAAAGTGCTCTGGTCAGGAAGGGGATACATGCTTCCGGGGCTGAAGTGGTTAAACTGCGTAGAGGGTTCTTTACTGTAAGAGCGGCAAGGATGTGGAATTTCCTTCCACAGGCGGTGGTTTCAACAGGGAGCATAGATAGTTTCAAAAATTGATTAGATAAGCAACTGAACGACCGCAACATACAGGGTTATACAATGTACTACTGACTGGGGGTACGCATCTTCACTGGCCTCATGATTCGATTCAATTACGATTATCCTGTCCACGATTCGATTCTGCGATGAATCACGATTACTGTGCACGGTTTTCATCCAAAAAAATTCAAGTAGGGCTGGGAGATTTTCTTAAAAAAAAAAAAAAAAAAAAAAGCTCGATTCACAATTCGAATTGAGTTTTTTTTTTTCTTTGGAAACCGCGCCGGTCCTGAGGCGCTGCGGGCATGAGCTTTTAGGCAAAGCCGCGGCCTCGCCTAAAAACTCATGGCCGCAGTGCCTCGGGACCGGCGCGGTGAAAAAAAAAAAAATCTAAAAAAAAAATCAATTTGCTTAAATTTTGAATCGATTTGACTTCTCAACTCGATTCAAGATTTAAAGTCGATTTTTTTTCCCAGCCCTAAATTCAAGCAGTCAGAAGAACTCCTTTTTTTTTTATATATAATCTGTTCTAAAAAAAAAAAAAAAAAACTCACACACCTCTGCATGTAGCAAAGTGTAAACACAGCAATCAACTTAAAGAGGAGCTCCAGACTGACCCCAAAATACTACAAGAGAGGATCAGAGACTGCAGACATGATACAAGAGAGGATCAGAGACTGCAGACATGATACAAGAGAGGATCAGAGACTGCAGACATGATACAAGAGAGGATCAGAGACTGCAGACATGATACAAGAGAGGATCAGAGACTGCAGACATGATACAAGAGAGGATCAGAGACTGCAGACATGATAAAAGAGAGGATCAGAGACTGCAGACATGATACTAGAGAGGATCATAGACTGCAGACATGATACTAGAGAGGATCATAGACTGCAGACATGATACTAGAGAGGATCAGAGACTGCAGACATGATACTAGAGAGGATCAGAGACTGCAGACATGATACTAGAGAGGATCAGAGACTGCAGACATGATACTAGAGAGGATCAGAGACTGCAGACATGATACTAGAGAGGATCAGAGACTGCAGACAGGATACTAGAGAGGATCAGAGACTGCAGACAGGATACTAGAGAGGATCAGAGACTGCAGACATGATACTAGAGAGGATCAGAATCTGCAGACATGATACTAGAGAGGATCAGAGACTGCAGACATGATACTAGAGAGGATCAGAGACTGCAGACATGATACTAGAGAGGATCAGAGACTGCAGACATGATACTAGAGAGGATCAGAGACTGCAGACATGATACTAGAGAGGATCAGAGACTGCAGACATGATACTAGAGAGGATCAGAGACTGCAGACAGGATACTAGAGAGGATCAGAGACTGCAGACAGGATACTAGAGAGGATCAGAGACTGCAGACAGGATACTAGAGAGGATCAGAGACTGCAGACATGATACTAGAGAGGATCAGAGACTGCAGACAGGATACTAGAGAGGATCAGAGACTGCAGACAGGATACTAGAGAGGATCAGAGACTGCAGACATGATACTAGAGAGGATCAGAGACTGTGGACAATGTCCCCATAACATCCCCCCAAACGACAATGTATATCATTTCATAAATTATGTATGTCTTATTGTTACATAGTTACATAGTAGGCAAGGTTGAAAAAAGATACAAGTCCATCAAGTCCAACCTATGTGTGATTATGTGTCAGTATTACATTGTATATCCCTGTATCCCTGTATGTTGCGGTCATTCAGGTGCTTATCTATTAGTTTCTTGAAGCTATCGATGCTCCCCGCTGAGACCACTGCCTGTGGAAGGGAATTCCACATCCTTGCCGCTCTTACAGTAAAGAACCCTCTACATAGTTTAAGGTTAAACCTCTTTTCTTCTAATTTTAATGAGTGGCCAAGAGTATTGTTAAACTCTCTTCTGCGAAAAAGTTTTATTTCTATTGTAGTGTCACCAGTACGGTATTTGTATATTGAAATCATATCCCCTCTAAAGCGTCTCTTCTCCAGAGAGAATAAGTTCAGTGCTCGCAACCTTTCCTCATAACCAAGATCCTCCAGACCCTTTATTAGCTTTGTTGCCCTTCTTTGTACTCACTCCATTTCCAGTACATCCTTCCTGAGGACTGGTGCCCAGAACTGGACAGCATACTCTAGGTGGTTGATCCCCTTTTTAATACATGCCAATATTCTGTTTGCTTTGTTAGCAGCAGCTTGGCATTGCATGCCATTGCTGAGCCTATCATCTACTAGGACCCCCAGGTCCTTTTCCATCCTAGATTCCCCCAGAGGTTCTCCCCCAGTGTATAGATTGCATTCATATTTTTGCCACCCAAATGCATTATTTTACATTTTTCTACATTGAACCTCATCTGCCATGTAGTTGCCCACCCCATTAATTTGTTCAGATCTTTTTGCAAGGTTTCCACATCCTGCAGGGATGTTATTGCCCTGCTTAGCTTAGTGTCATCTGCAAATACAGAGATTGAACTGTTTATCCCATCCTCCAGGTCGTTTATGAACAAATTAAATAGGATTGGTCCCAGCACAGAACCCTGGGGAACCCCACTACCTACCCCTGAACATTCCGAGTACTCCCCATTTATCACCACCCTCTGAACTCGCCCTTGTAGCCAGTTTTCAATCCATGTACTCACCCTATGGTCCATGCCAACGGACCTTATTTTGTAAAGTAAACGTTTATGGGGAACTGTGTCAAATGCTTTTGCAAAATCCAGATACACCACATCTACGATCCAGTAATCCAGATCCAGTAATGTTTTATTTCTAGTTGGTGCGTCTACCATCTGACCCCCATAAAATTGTCCTGCAAGACATTTAGGAACTGGCGAGCCTTAAATGAATGCGCGGTTCCCTCCGCCCAGTCTATGTCTGGATAATAAAAATCCACCACTAAGATAACACTTCCCATCCTTGCTGCTAATCCAAACTGTGATAGATCATCTGTCACCACTTCCTCCTTCAGGTTGGTCAACCTACCAATAATGCCCCCAATACTACCCTCTAGAATATCTTCCTTGCTGACTATCTCTACTTCTGGACCCTCCCCCCCATCACCTAGTTTAAAAACTCCTCTAACTTTTTGGCCATCTTCATTCCCAGCAGAAATGCACCCTCCTCATTTAGGTGCAGTCCGTCCCTTCTATAGTATCGGTTATCGACTGAGAAGTCGGCCCAGTCCTCCAGGAACCCAAACCCCTCCTTACTACACCAGCTCTTCAGCCGCTTGTTTACTTCCCTAATCTCCCTCTGCCTTTCTGGTGTGGCTCGATGTACCGGTAGTATTCCTGAGAATACTACCTTGGAGGTCCTTTTCCTCAATTTAGCTCCTAAGTCCCTAAAATCGTTCTTTAGGACACTCCATCTGCCTCTGACTTTGTCATTGGTGCCAACGTGCATCATGACAGCTGGGTCTTCCCCAGCCCCTCCCAGTAATCTGTCCACAAGATCCGTGATGTGCCGAACCCGAGCGCCCGGTAGACAACATACTGTTCGGCGCTTCAGGTCTTTGTTACAGATTGCCCTCTCTGTCCTTCTAAGAATTGAGTCCCCTACCACCAGAATCTGTCTTTCCTTTCCCTTCGCTGCCCCCCCACTCTCACTGGAGGAGTTCTTCCCCTGGCAGCTAGGAGAGTCCCTCAGCTCCAGCAGTGCTGGTCCCCGACTGGTTTCACCAATGTCACTCAATGGAGCGTACTTATTGGGATGCTCCAGTCCTGGATCGGCCTCCCTGGCACTTCCCCCTCTACCCTTCCTGTCACCCATCTACTCTTTGCTAGTCCCTGCACCTCTTTGTCTCCACCCGCCTCTGTGCTGGCCCCTGCCGTGTACGTTCCTGGCTCTCCATTAGTATGGAGGGACTTCTCAGTGCTGACTATTGCCTTAGTGTTTGATTCACATCACAACTTCATTGATACTTTTTTGTTTTATGATTTATGATTTAGTTCATTACTACCTCACACATGCATTGCATTGCTGCATGTGTGGGGCAGTGATGAGCAAAACCAAAAATCATACAAGAAAAGGGTATCAGTTTTAAATCAATGAAGCTGTGATGTGAATCAATCACTAAGATAATAGGACATACATAAACCATAATTAACGTTGAAATGGTATGGTCATGCTCATTGGTCACTTTAATGTTTTCATAATTTGGCAAATTTGCAGTCCACATAATGGTGCATCAGATATATGATATATAAATATGTTACATTATTACTAGTAGTCAGTGGCGGCTGGTGCTCAAAATTTTTTTTGGGGGGGCGCAAACAAACTGAAAAAAAAAAAAAAAAAATCAAACGCAGCCACTGTGCCATTCAAGCGCAGCCACTGTGCCAATCAATTGCTGTCAGTGTTCTCATCAATTGCCGCTACTGTGCCTCATCAAATGCTGCCAGTGTGCATCCCCCAAGTAAGTACCTGATGATGATGACTCTCAAGCAGCCTGTGAGGGGGACTGGAGGACGGAGGACAACCGCGGCCGTCTGGTGTCTCGGGTCTCCCACAGCAGCCTGTTGTAAGGAGGACGGAGGCAGCCTGTGTGTGCACACTGCACACAGTGTGAGGTGAGCCAAGGAGGAAGGCTCTGGGGAGTCGGGACTGGGTCATGACTTGTCGGGAATTAGGGGACACTTGCTCCACGTGTCTCGCACGTTGACACCAGGTGGCTGGGGATGCTGTCAGCGGTGGGGAGGGGGGGGTGGAAAAAAAGGCGCAGCTGACTCCCACGGCTCCTTCCGGTTCATCGGCAGGGTATATAGCGGCGCGCGGATGACGTAATAATATATATTCAATTTATGCAAGTCGTAGCATCGATTCCACATCATGGGTGGTCGAATTGCGATGCATCGATGCTACGATTAATTTTAACACCCCTACTGACATATAATCACACACATAGGTTGGACTTCATGGACTTGTGTCTTTTTTTTAACCTCATCTACTATAACTATTAAAGGATTTTTTTGGGCACCCCCAGGTCACCAGAACTAGAGTCCTCATTGCAAGATTTCCCCTGTGTTACTTTTCCTCTGGGGACAACCCAAAATGTGGGATTTTCTTTTACTTTCACATTTAATGAAATATTGAGGTGATGTGGCCTAGTATGGGTCAGGCTGCATGCTCGGATAAGGGCCTGGTATGGATTGGGGGGGCGTACCACTCCCCTTTTTTTCTCTGATTATTTTTTTTTTTTTTACTTTCAGCTGTCAGCAGGGAAGCCCGCTGACAGCTGATGACTCATTAGTTAGGGGTATGCTTAACCTATTGTGCGAACATTCTGCCGAGTGCACTGAAAATGTGGGTGTTCGACAAGCATCCGAACGGGCGATGTTCGGCCTGAACCGTTCGCCAATTGCATATATTACACACACACACACACACACACACACACGTTGGTGGTTTAAAAGACAATATTTCTTGGATATAATTTTAGTTTCAAAAAGGGAGTACAATACCGACGGAGTTTAGGATATTGGTGTTAAAGATACTGCACTATGGAGATATTTTCTTTTTTAATATGTACTCTGAGCCAAAGTATTAAGGAAAGGGAGAGTGAAGTAATAAACCAGTACAGGATCCATTTGAGTTGGTAGGAAGAGGTACATCACACTGGGTATAATTCTCCCTTTGGGGAAAAGTTTTCCCGACCCACCTAAAATTAAGTAGTCAATATATTCTGGTGAGTCTCCAAGTTGATGTGGACACACTGAACACGTGCTGCTAAAGCTGGGACTTTAGTTTCACTGATTGCACTTTCATATTTTAATTCACATGTATTTGTTTATAATCACCATTTTAAAATGTTACTAAACCCAGGACCTTGAATTCACTATATCTGATCTCCCACTGTACACAGAACATGAAAATGCAATTATTTTAGCAAATATAAAAACTGCTAAATACCTTTTCTCATCAGCAGTATATAGCAGTCTTGTGACTTCTATCAGTGTCTGGCCCAGCACTGGTTAAAGCTTAGTGGAGGAGTTTTAATTTACATTTGACCTATGAGGCTGCATGACCCCTGACCCTTTGTCTGGTCAGTGCTGATTGGCCCTGTGCTGCACATATGCAGCCTCAAAAAAAAACTCCCAAAAAACCTCTCTAGCAACACACACCAAACATGTGCACAGTGCCTCCTATGGCTCTGTACTATCAGCAGATGGAATGAGGACAGTAAAAGAAGGGGACCGCTTAGGTTATACAGTGACTGCAACAGGCATGCTATATTGCATATACGGACTGATTTTACTGTTGTGGGTTTAGGCTTAATGTACACGGGATGTTTACAAACCTCCCCTGAGTGATATAAACTGGAGTTCCACCCAAAAATGGAACGTCCGCTGTCCGGATTCCTCCCCCCCCTCCGTGTCACATTTGGCACCTTTCAGGGGGAGCAGATACCTGTATAATACAGGTAGTTGCTCCCACTTCCGGCGAAAGATTGCTGCAGTATCTGCGGTGATCTACGTCATGCCTGGCCCCCCCTCCGCTGTCTTCTGGGAGACACACTGGTCCCAGAAGACAGCAGGGACCACTCAGAATGTGCAGCGCGACTTGCGCATGAGCAGTAGGGAACCAGGCTGTGAAGCCGCAAGGCTTCACTTCCTGATACCCTTACTAGCAATGCTTATATACAATGCTATAATTTTTTATTTAAATAGTCAAAAATGTATCTCCATTAAAAACACCTGTAAACGAAAAACGCGGCTAAATGCAAGTTACTGCATTTAAAAGCTGTTGCAGGTGTTTCAAATGCCTCCAAATATCCATTCTGAAAGCATTTTTTTTGTTTTCCAAAAATGCTTCTAAACTCAACTGCCTAAAAACTACTATAAATGACCCTGTGTACATGTACTAATAATATAACAGAGGAGGGTTCAGGGGAAGCTGATAAAAATGCCCAACTGCTCCTAAACATCCGTTTACCAGCAGCAGTGTACTTGAAGCCTTAGTAACATTTTAATAAGCATTGGACTATGTCAAATTTATTGTATAAAATTTTTTTATAGGTGCTAGCGCACCCATTTACAGAAATTAGGAGATAGAGGGGTAGTTCTGCACTAAAGCAGTGTGTGGCATTCCTAATTTTTGTGGCGAATGATCTCCTAGGTGACTTCTAATATCCTTGTAAACGCACTAGGGAGAGGTTATTCTGTGTATAAAAACAATGCAAATGAATAATAATCAGCACATATTTACTGGTTAGCCAAAGCTCAAGTGTGCCAAAAAGAAATAAAGGAGCCAAAATAGAGGATTCTTTAGTGTGGATGATAATGACTAATTAACTGGAGGCAGATAATTACAAGTGAAAAAAGACAGCCACTTGAGTTCACTGTATTATTATAGCCAGGATTCAAAAGAAAACAAAAATGTAAGATTTCATACTACTTAATTGCATTAAACCAGGGCACATGTATTTACTTTGTTAGCCAGCTGAAAAGCAGGTATAGATTTAGATATGAATAGCTGCTTTATGAAAAAATCTACCAAGGCCTCGTGCGGTCCACAGGCTTGGCATTTTCCAGGTAATAGAAAATAGATCAAAAAAGTAATTATTAGGGGCATATTCATGTGTACATCAATACGGTTTAATTATGCAGCCATTTAGTTAGTAGAGATGGGCCGAACAGCGAACTCTATGGGAGCCGAACATGAGAAATCAAACATGCCCATCTTGAAGGATTATTTTATACAATTGACCATAAACTAGGTATGGGGGTCCGGGCACTGCGCTGGGGGACATGCATCAATGCAAAAAAAAAAATTTTTTTAAACAACTGTTTTTTCAGGAGCAGTGAATTTATTGATGCTTAAAGTGCAACAATAAAAATGAAAAATTATTTTATTTTTTGCTAACATCTATTCTATGTGAGCTGCTGATATCTAAAAATCTTTCCAGCCCTCTAACAAGTGCCCACATTCTGTTAAAATCAAGCTAAATACCTGTGGGGAGGTTATACAGGACTTTCATACTGTGTAATACCGACAATGGCCTGGCTCTGAAGTCTGGATCAACCCACTTTCCTGTCATCTTGCTTGATTGATGTCGGACACTTCACTTCATAGAGCTTAGGCTCCTCCTCTCTCCTCCCTCATCCTCTGCAGCATGTTTCAATGGTCAGAAGAATCAGCAGAGATAGCAGCACTTCAGTGACTAAGGTGAGAGAAGTCACTGATAGTGCTGTGTATGAGAATCTCCTCTACATAGAGTGAGTACTTGATATTTTATAAAGTAAAATACACATTTGGATTTGGTAGCACACATGCATTACTATAATAAAATCAGAGCCACCCTTCCTATTTGAGGGGGTCTGTACTGAGGAGGTACCATAGTTCGTGGAGGGGGAGGGGGTGACACCATGTCTTTACACACTGGGAAACAGCAACCCTAATGGGATTTTAAATAAATTATTTATTTATATTAGGGGTGCTGAAATTAATCGCTGCATCGCGATTCGGGTGTCCCCGATGCGGCATCGATGAATGCGACCGTAGAAATCGATTGACAGTGACGTCATTGCCCCGCCCCTCCCGGGAGAGCGCTCCGAGTGTATCCCCTGTTGTGTACAATGCCCGCCTCTCTCCTCTCACTTCCAGCTCTCCTCACGTCAGCAGAGAATTCTCAGCCCCACCCGTAGACTGTCACTATCAAATCAGAAGAGAGGCGGGCGGGGATTAGAATTCTCCGTTGACGTCAGGAGAGCCGTGAGACTGGAGAGCAACTACATTTCCCTAAATGCTCTCCGGCGGCGTAACGGGAAGGAGTCTGCTGTCTCCTCTCCGATTGGTCGCCTTGCTGACAGCGTGTGGGAAAGATGGTGGCAGCCAGTGGAGTGGGGCTGGTGCTGAAATCGGTGAAGTCCATCGCAGTCTGCTTGTGTCCCTTCGAGCCCAATGTGAGGGCCACCAGGTGAGGAGGATGACGTGTGTCCATTCATCATACCGTGTGTACAGTGTGAGATCCTCCTCGTTATAGGGACAGCACCTGATGTCCTATCAGTGTCCTTTAGTTACCATGACTGCATCTACCACATCCATAGAATAAAGTGTGTGTGTGTGTGTGTGTGTGTGTGTGTGTGTGTGTGTGTGTGTGTGTGTGTGTGTGTGTGTGTGTGTGTGTGTGTGTTTTCTTGGTGACACATCCCTGTGTACAGACATTAGAGGAGGACTACACTGACTGCACCCAGTACAGGACAGGGTCAGAGTTCACCCAAGGGTCAGAGTGCTGCAGTGCAGGAATATGCAGAAGAATCCTGATTTTCCTATCACAGCCGTGCACAACTACCATTCTGGAGCACACAGAATCTGTGCATGGTAGCCAATCGGCTTCCAGGGGATATTTATTATAGCAAAAAGTACAAAGTATTGTGTTTTTTTCAAAATTTTTGCTTTTTTTGTTTATAGCGCAAAAAATAAAAAAACTGCAGAGGTGATCAAATACCACCAAAAGAAAGCTCTATTTGTGGGGGGAAAAAAAAGGACGTCAATTTTGTTTGGGTACGTCGTCGCACGACCGCGCAATTGTCAGTTAAAGTAACGCAGTGCCGAATCGCAAAAAAATGACCTGGTCATTCAGCAGCCAAATCTTCCGGGGCTGAAGTGGTTAAGGGAGTGAGGTTATTTTTAATTCAAAGTGGAGTTCCAGTAAACTTTTTGTTTATTAAAAGTCAGCAGCTATAAAAAAAAGTGTATCTTCTGACTTTTAATAAAAAGACACTCACCTGTCCCACAATCCAGAGACATGGCCACCCAAACCCTCCGTTCTCTACCCCTGTCCACGGCGCTGGCAATACTACTGTGGGAATCAGAGGAGAGAAGCTAAAAGCAGCCCGGTGTTCTGATGAGAAAGATCTTTCCATCGGATAGTGTCCGCCCTGTACTGCGCAGGAGCAGCGCTTGCACAGTACGGAGGACAAAGGAGATGCCGAAAGTCTCCGAACATGAACAGCTGTTCATCAGCTGTACACGGGCCTGCGCAATTAACACTACATTGTGCCACATGCTTCCGATGTGCGTGCAACTCTGCAAGGGGCGGGTGTAGGTGCGGATGCATACAACTGAAGGGTGTGCTTTGGAATGTTGATCGGTTAAATAGGTCCAGCAAACCCACCCATCAACATTGCAAAACCCACCCTTCAGTTGTGTAAACACGCCCTGCAAAGATCCGCCCATTTGAGAAATCCACCCCCAGGAGCATCGAGAGCGTGTGGCAGAACGTAGTGTTAATTGTGCAGGTGCCATTTATAGCTCATGAACAGGTGTTCATGTTTGGAGACTTTCGGCGTCTCCTCTGTCCTCCGTACTGCGCAAGCGCTGCGCAGTACAGGGCGGACACTATCCGATGGGGAACCTTTTTCGACAAGACACCGGAACACACAGGACTGCACAGTTGCTGGAGGTGAAGCATGCACAGCTTATCACACTGCCTCCGCTTTCTGGTTTCAGCAGTACATGTCACCATGGAAACGGAGGCACGTTAAAAGCGTGCACGCTCTCGCTATCAGTTCAGCTGTGCACTCTTCACCAAGCATGACCACATACTAAAAGGGAAGGAGGGGGTTGAGAGAGGGGACGTTTGCTGGAGTAGTATCCACCCTCTCCAAACTTTCAAACAGAGAATCAGCCGTTATTAGCTCCTTACTGACACTTCAAATGCAGAAATCTCCCATATTAAAGGACGGAGGAAAAAAAAAGGAAAACCATGGAAGAATGAAGGTGATATGTGCTATTTAATTTGCCTTTCCCATACTTCTCCTTTAAATATAGTGCCTGGGTCCCCTTAGTCCGCCTGTAAAGTGGCACATCTGTAGCATGTATAGAACATGCTGCAGCAAAAATTACAAAAATTACAGAGAAGAAAACAACCAACCAGTCAAATCACATTTAAAAATTGACCCGTGTTTGCAATTGCTGGCACCTGGCTATTTAAAGCGGGGGTCCACCGACCATTCTTTTTTTTTTTTCAGCCATTCATACACTTTCATAGTTACAATATTACACTAATTTGTTAGCTGTAATATCTCCCCCGATGTCTGGTTTGGCATAAAAAATGAAGCTATAATAACAGATGATGGCCGGTTCCATCTTGCTTGTGGGCTTGTGAAGCACACAAGCATTTTTTTTTCTGGATGCGGTGCATGCTGAGCTCCCAGCATTCACCGCTCGTTCCCGCGCATGCTCCATGTTGACGGGGGAAGTGCCGTAAACTTCCAGGTTGCCATCACAACAGGCGTTGTTGTCGGAAGTTCCCGCTCCGTTGTGATGGCAACAAAAACCAAACACAGATAATGCAAAGCTTAGTACGGGGAGAGAGCAGCGTCACTTCCTGTTTTACGATCTCTCTCGGCGGCGATCCGCACTGACTCCTGCGAATGCCGACACCTAGCTCCCAGGAGACAGTGCGCCGCCGGGGAAAAAGGATAGACACGCCTACTCCCGCGGGGGTGACAAGCAGGAAGTGCCACTAAAAAGACAGATAGTAAGGTAAATGTAGCACTAAAAAAAAATTTTTTTGTTCATTGGCACATCTGTGCAATGGGTTAAGCTTAAAGCGGAGTTCCACACAAAAATGGAACTTCCGCTTTTCGGAACCCTCCCCCTCTCCGGTGTCACATTGGGCACCTTTCAGGGGGGGGGAGGGGGGTGCAGATACCTGTCTAAGACAGGTATTTGCACCCACTTCCGGCATAGACTCCCATGGGAGTCTATGCCTCTTCCTGTCCCCACCGCGCTGTCTCCTGGGAACACACAGCTCCCAGGAGAGAGCGGGGACCACTTGGGACGCGCAGCACGACTCGTGCATGCGCAGTAGGGAACCGGGAAGTGAAGCCGCACCGCTTCACTTCCTGATTCCCTCACATAGGATGGCGGCGGCAGCTGTCGAGAACCGAGCGGGTTCTCGGCGTCCCCTGCCGACATCGCTGGACCCTGGGACAGGTAAGTGGCCATGTATTAAAAGTCAGCAGCTGCAGTATTTGCAGCTGCTGTCTTTTAATGATTTTTTTTTTTTGGCGGTGTGGGTGAACCCCCGCTTTAAGTGAGTAATTTGTGTGGACCTCCGCTTTATAAAATAAATAAAAATATAAAAGATAAAATGACATGGGGTCCCCCTCCATCCAAAAAAAAAAAACCCCGCTTCCTCTGATGTAGAGCCATTGTTAATCACAACGCCCGCTGCGCCACTAACCTAAAAAAGAAAGAAGAAGAAAGAAAAAAAATACATATATACACACATTATATATATCACTCCACCCGCCCTGAAGGCAAATCGTTGAATGGCTGGCTCGCCGTTTGACAGTTCTTATATACCTATGTGCAGTTGGTGACATCCCTACCTATAACAGTCAAACGGCAAGCCAGCCATTCGGCGGTTTGCCTTCACGACGGGTGGTGCATTTTTTTTTGGGTCGTGATTGACTATGGATTTTACATCAGGGGACACAGCGGTTTTTTGGGGTTTTTTTACACTATTTTTAATTTTTTTTGTTATTATTCAGTGGTCAAGCCCATTGACAGCTGATGACTCATCAGTTGTTATGGATGCCACGGCCAAATTCCCTGGCACGCTCCTGAACATCCAGATTTTACTGCGCCCCGATTGGGCAAAGCTTTGCCCAATCAGGGCGCAAAGTGCACTGTGCAGCGCACTGCAGGGCGTTAAGCGGGGGCGGAGCAAATTCAGGTGTTCCCCAAACGGGACGAACAGCCAATGTTCGGCTCAAACTCATGCTCGGGCCGAACCGTTCACCCAACACTAAGTCAGCATTTTTAAAGCCTCATAACTGCCCTTCAATGCTTGCCATGAATACTACATTGGTACCACACAGTGCTGTTCACACAGGAGCAGTAGCGTTGTGTTTTGTTGTGTTAAAAAATAAGCAGTGTGTTGCTTTCATGACGCTTGTCAGCCACCTCCAACCATTTAAATGGTAATGCTCTGCAACCGCACCTTAAAAGGTACCTTCAGCATTTGTGGTGCTTAGTGAAGCATTTATAAAGTGTTAGCTGGGCACTGGGAGAGAGACAATGGAGGTTCCTGTATCCCAGAATGCACTAGAAAATTAGAGAGAACTAGGACCAAGCAGGTCCAGCCACTTCCTATTTCCACAGAGCAGCTGTGTGGCAACACCAATTGCTTCTGTGTGCAGGGAAAAGCATCAACCAGCAATACTGAGAGTGCCAGTTAGGAGCAGAGATATTTTGTGTCAGCAAATTTGAGCTGGACAAAAGACAACTGTCAAAAGGATCAAAGTATAAGAATCCATCTTGTAGAGAATTCACAAAAATGTCTGCTCACACCACAACCTCACCTCAAAAAACAGATCATTTTCTCTACATCACGGGCATTTATCAAGCATTATTGATGTTTATTCAATACGTCATAAACACAAGGAAAATCATAAATGCGCTAGGCGCTTTAATGAGCATTGCATTGTTCTTCATAATCAACACATGGCCAGCCATAAACCGTTTGAATCTCTGCAAGTTCAGCCAGAATGGACCAAGATTTGAACTGTGTGGGCAGACTGAACGTAACAAGTTGATCAATTGATCAACTTGGGTACAATCAGCCTGCCGGATTCACTTGCGATTATCGCTAGTGGCTACTAAAGTCGTCTGCAATAATCACTGCAGATAATGGCTCGGCAGGAGAGATTCCCCGGTCAGCAAGGTCTGTGTTGATGGAGGATTCGTGCAAATTTCGAAATTTGCACAATCTATGGTCTGCCCAAAAGTTAATTAAAGCGGAGGTCCACCCTAAAATTAAAAATGACATTAATATTCTACAAATAAAAAAAAAAAAAAAATTTAGTTACCAGAAATGCCTGTTGCTAGGCAGTCTTCCTAATCTGCCTCTTCCTATTCCGCGGTGCTGCTCCTTCACTGTCTCCTCTTCGGTGAGCTGCCCCATTGTCTTCACAAAGTGTTGCGCGACTCGCGCATGCGCAGTAAGAAACGGGCAGTGAAGCTGCAAGGCTTCACTGCCCATTTCCCTTAGTTAGGATGGCGGCGCTGGCACCCGATCCGATGGACGGATCAGCCTTGGGGGGCCGACGTCGCAAGCTCGCTGGACAGGCAAGTGCCCTTATTAAAAGTCAGCAGCTACAGTGTTTGTAGTTGCTGACTTTTTTTTTTTTTTTTTTTTTTTAAACGGCCGGACCTCCGCTTTTCATACAAATGTTTCCCTGCAATCGTTGGTTAAACAATTTCCATCACTAAAAAAAAAAAAAAAACGCATTTTAGATGTGACTGCTGCACCTACAAAGCTCTAAAAAAGGAAAATTGCATCCCTTTAGATGTGATTTCCTATTGGGAGTATCTCAAAAATGACATTTTGTTGCAGGGGATGCCTGAAATCTGACTTGTAACTTAGTGCAGACTTCTGGGAAAATCATTGAACCAATCACACAATCAGGAAATGACATATCTGGGGGGATGTTCTGTACACCTTCTGTGTATAAAACACCTCAAGGTAGTCATATTGCATTTCACAGAAAATTACAGTGCTGCAGATTGAAAAGAAAAGGTCATTTTTAATAACATTCAATTACAATATTATACAATTACAATTGTATACACTATATTTCATACTATATTTCATACTGTTGAATTCTTCTCTGCAAAAGTATTCTAGTATTGTCCAAAAAAAAAGGAAGAGGATCTCTCAAATCTTGCTGATATGCTATGTGAGGAAATTGTGCTAATCAGGAGTACACGGCAGCACAACAGACACATTTACAGTAGAACTATAGGCAAAACTTTTATTTCCATTTTGGATAGAGCAAGGGAGGTTATAACCCGTCAGTTTTTTTTTTTTTCGACATCGGTGTCCCATTGGGAAGATTTACCTCAACTTCCTGTCCCATAGCCAAACAGGAAGCGAGAGGAAATCCTTGCAAACTAAGGGAATTCCTTGGGGACCCCCAGGTCACCAGAACCAATTCACCCATTGGAAGATTTTCCCTCTATTACTTCTCTGGGAACAACACAAAATTTGGGATTTTCTTTTACTTTCCCTGTCAATGATAATGGTAAACAGGACAAGAATCTCAGCACAGACAGCAATAGAAACTGACAGATGACAAAGCGGATGTAAACCCAATTCATGAAATTTGACCTAGGCACATATACAGTTGTGCTCATAAGTTTACATAACCGGGCAGAATTTTTGATTTCTTGGCCATTTTTCAGAGAATATGAATAACACAAAAACGTTTCTTTTACTCATGATTAGTGTTTGGTTGAAGCCATTATGAATCAACTGTGTTTACTCTTTAAAATCATAATGGCAACAGAAACTACCCAAAATGACCCTGATCAAAAGTTGACAAACTCTGGTGATTTTGGCCTGATAACATGCACACAAGTTGAATGGCGATTAAAAAGGTAACCATCCTCACCTGTGATCTGTTTGCTTGTAATTAGTGTGTGTGTGTTTAAATGGTCAATGAGTTTCTGGACTCCTGACAGACCCTTGTATCTTTCATCCAGTGCTGCACTGACGTTTCTGGATTCTGAGTCATGGGGAAAGCAAAAGAAGGTAGTTGAACTGTATAAAACAGGAAAGGGATATAAAAAGGTATCCAAGGAATTGAGAATGCCAATCAGCAGTGTTCAAACTCTAATCAATGACTGAAGAGGTATGTGGCGCTAACTAAAAATGATAAATAAAATAAGTTACTTATTTTATTATTTATCATTTTTAGTTAGCGCCACATACCTCTTTACTCATTTTTTTTTTCTGTGTGGGAACACTTTCATATGTTGGCAGCTTCTCTTTATTTGAGCGAGTCTAGGTTTTGGCCATTAGTTTCCTTCCTTTCAAACTCTAATCAAGAAGTGAAAAATCAAACCACGGTCAGGTAGACCAACTAAGATGTCAGCCACAACTGCTAGGAAAATGGTTCGGTATGCATAGAAAATCCCACAAATAACTGCAGATTAAATACAGGACTCTGAAAACATGTGGCGTGGCTGTTTCAAGATGCACTATAAGGAGACACTTGAAGAAAGATGGGCTGCATGGTCGAATCGCCAAAAGAAAGCCATTGCTACGCAAATGTCACAAAGTATCCAGCTTACAATACGCCAAATAGCACACAGACAGGCCTCAAACCTTCTGTCACAAAGTCATTTGAAGTGATAAGACCAAAATTGAGCTTTTTGGCCACAAGCATAAACGCTACATTTGGAGAGGAGTCAACAAGGCCTATGATGAAAGGTACACCATTCCTACTGTGAAACACGGAGGTGGATCGCTGATTTTTTGGGGATGTCTGAGCTACAAAAAGGCACAGGAAATTTGGTCAAAATTGATGGCAAGATGAATGCAGTATGTTATCAAAAAATACTGGAGGAACATTTACATTCATCAGCCAGGAAGCTGCGCATGGGACGTACTTGGACATTCCAACATGACAATGATCCAAAACACAAGGCCAAGTCGACCTGTCATTGGCTACAGCTGAATAAATTGAAGGTTCTGGAGTGGCCATCTCAGTCTCCTGACCTCAATATCATTAAGTCACTCTGGGGAGATCTCAAACGTGCAGTTCATGCAAGACAGCCCAAGAATTTCCAGGAACTGTAGGCTTTTTACCAAGAGGAATGGACAGCTTTACCATCTGAGAAGATAAAGAGCCTCATCCACAAATACCACAAAAGGCTTCAAGCTGTCATTGATGTTAAAGGGGGCAATACACAGTATTAAGAACTGGGATATGTAAACTTTTGATCAGGGTCATTTGGGTAGTTTCTGTTGGCCTTTATGATTTAAAAAGAGTAAACACAGTTGATTGATAATAAATGGCTTCAGCCAAACACGAACCATGAGTGAAGGAAAAGTTTTTGTGTTATCATTCATATTCTCTGAAAAAATGGCCAAGAAATCATAATCTCTGCCAGGGTATGAAAACTTATGATCACAAATGTATCTGCTGTGTTTTCTCATCTCTCTCCAAAGCCCTAAGTCCCATGTCTTTATGCGGCTCCATTTTTCTGTTATCAGCATGATAACTTCTGACAAGTTCTCCTAGATGGGAGATAAAAGCAGTTGAAAATTTGTGTCGAGGGAGGTTGCTATAAATAGATTAGCAGAGAGCTTGTCTTGTCACAGCACATCCCTGAAAGGATCTTCGTTCTTCTGCCAATGTGGAGGGAGGGATGCCTTTCCTCCAATCAGCTGTCTCCCAGTGTAAGTCAAGACTACACTGCTACTGCTGAATGAGGAAGTGAAAATTCTAACCCGATGTAAGAATTCTAAAGAATATAGCAAGCTGAAGACAGCAGATATACATGTAAAACTTATGTAGGTAGATTGGTTTCATCCCTGTGTATCATCTGAGGGTGCTCACTTCACTGGGTATATGTGAGGGTTTACATCCACTTTAATCCCTCAAAAACATAAAAAAAAAAAAGTTGTAGTTTAGTTGTGCTTTAATGACTAATTTTTATTCATTGAAAAATTTGGATTACTATGATTCTGTCCCAGTCTCGTCTTTGGTAGTCACTCGCCAAGTTTCAATAATATGCTGCCAGTTTCACTGCAGGACAGATACTGCAAGATGTACAAGAAGAGAAGCAAATATCACCAAGCTCATAGTCAGTACAAAATAATTTTAGCATGCAAATATTCATGTTTGTTTTCCTTTTCATAGGATGAGGAATCGCCCTTTGAATAAGCATGTGCATATTAAACCTTTGCATAGGTTCAGATGAATATTTTGCGGTGGTATCCAGAGCTCATCAATGAATATCTCAAAATAAACACAAGAGCTACTACAATAATACTCTTGAACACAAGTGTAAGCTCAAGTTCTTTTTACAGGAAATGTACTGGTTAAATATGAAAGCACAACAGGGAGATATAAGAACAGCTTGACCAGTTTGTTCTGCAGCTCAACGCTGCCATTCTCCTACCAATCGACAATAGAAAAAGGTGTCCCCAAGACTTGAAATTCATCAAATGTCAGGTATACAATAGATGTACTCCATAGCGATGAATTATCAGCCTCGACAAAGTGAAAAGCTGTTAACTGCTGAGCGTGGGAGACCAGCTTTTAACTTAGCAGCAGGTTTCCAAGGTGACAAATTAAAATTACACTGTTCTATCAAGAACATTTTTCCAGTTGCAAAAAAGCTTTCCAAAGGATTTAGCCAAAAAATAAAATAAAAAAAATAAATAAAAAAAAAAACTTACCAGTGGCATTCAACAGTGTTTTCTTTGTATGCGTGTTAACCCAATAATGTAGTCCCCAAATTTTAAGTACCTCTTGACATGTACCAACTATGTATAAACCTTCTCCAAACAACCCTTGCTAATATTGGCTTTAAATAGGATTCATCTTTTGCTGAAAGGTTAGTCACGGTTCACACTGGCGAGACAAGTCACGCTCCATTAAGTGCAATGGAACCGTTCTAAAGAGTCACTCCGACTTAGAGAAAGGTTCCTGCACTACTTGGGGGCGACTTCAGAGCGGCTTGCATTGACTTCTGTCAAAGAAGTAATATGCAAGTCACGCCAGTGTGAACCGAGCCTTAAAGTGACATTAAATTATGGTTAAAAAAAAAAAATACTATTAAAAGTACGGTACATATTCTTAACTCTATTAAGTATTTTATATTGCTCTTTGCCTCCTCCAAATTACTTTTTTTAGTGCGGTGATCCAAATTCCTGTTAGAAGGCAGCTACATTTATTCTCCATGGTCCCAATGCATTTAGAAACATATCCATCCTCTCCTGCCAACTCCTGGGATGGGCTAGGAAAGGGCTCGAAAAATCCCAGTTGTCATGGCAACTATAAATTGCTTCCTGGCACCTGAGCTTTTGCCAGCCTATTCACTGTTGCAGGGATGCACAATTTGTATCACCCGACTCCCAGGACATACAGTTCCGGGCACCAGGCAGGTAGTTTTTGACTACATTCGGGCGGTTCCCCTGCCGCCTGATTGCTTCCACACAAATGGGTAAAGTGCCCCCCCGCCTTGTATCCTGAGCTTCGCTTGCCTATCTGCAGGCCCAGGACCGGCATAGTGGGCACCGCAGAGTAGAGGGGAGGCTCTCTGCCCCTTCTTGTTCCTGACCCGCAAGCGACATAAATTACGTCACTTCCTGGTCCCTGTTGACAGTTTCCACCAGACTTTGTCCCCATGTAAAAAAAAACACACACACACGTAGAATTTTTAACCACTTCCATACCTTCAGTTATAAAGCATTTTTTTGCCAGAAATTTACTCAGAACCCCCAAACATTATATATTATTTTTTTTTTAGCAGAGACCGTAGGTCATAAAATGGCGGCCATTGCAACTTTTTATGTCACACGGTATTTGCGCAGTAATTTTTCAAACGCAATTTTTTTGGGGGAAAAAAAAACACTTTAATGAATACAAAACAATACCGTAAAGTTAGCCCAATTTTTTTTTTTTGTATAATGTGACAGATCATGTTACGCCGAGTAAATAGATACCTCACATCACCTTAAAGTTGCACACACTTGTGGAATGGCACCAAACTTAGGTACTGTAAAATCGCCATAGGCGATGCTTTAAAAAATTTATTACAGGTTACCTGTTTAGAGTTACAGAGGTCTTAGGCTAGAATTATTGTTCTCGCTCTAACATTCACGGTGATACTTCAAGTATGGTTTGAACGTTGTTTACATATGCGCACGCGACCTACGCATGCGTTCGCTTCTGCATGCGAGCACACGGGGAGCAGGGCACTTTAATTTTTATTTTATTTATTTTAATTTTTTTCACTTTCCCTTTAAAAAAAAAAAAAAATTTGATCACTTTTATTTCTATTACAAGGAAAGTAAACATCCCTTGTAATAGGAATAGTGCATTACAGGCCCTCTTTATGGAGAGATGTGGAGATATATATATTCTCAGGCTTTCCAGCTGAGTCTCCGGCTTTGTTTACTTCCGCTGGCCCGGATGTGACGTCATAATTTCACCAAGAATAGATTACTGTACCATTAGTAGTCGTGGAAGTGTATAGATTAGCAGGGTTGGACCGATACTAGTATCAGTGCCAATACCAAGCATTTGCATGAGTACTTGTACTCTTGCAAATGCTCTGATGCTTGACCCAATACTTAGGCAGCCTCTGGTGTGATCGGTGCGGCGGTGGGGTGGGGTCCCCCTGCTTCTCCCTGGCTCTCTGTGTTTTATCCGCCGGGCCCCCAGTTATGTAATCCTCCAGGCCCCCCTGCGTCCTTCACAGCTCTCCTTCGGTCCCCCCCGCCATGTCGTCCTCCTACGGCTCTCCGCCCCCCATGTCCTCCCCGGCTCCTCCACCGGTCTCCCCCTGCCCCAAATCTTTCAGGATGGAGAGCAGAGGAAGGAGATGGTAAATCAGTAATTTACCGGCTCCTTCTTTTTCCAAATGCACAGAGTCAGTGATCGCTGACTCTCTACATTTATAACTGAAACATTGTAACCTGTGTTTACGATGCTTCAGTTTATGAATGAATGTAGAGGAGCCTCTGTCTCCTGTCCATTCATCTTCAGTGCAGCTGAGGCTGCAGAGAAACGGACTTGGGAATCTCTATCCTCAGTCCCTTTCCCTGTCTCAAAGGGGAGATATCAGGGGTCCGTTTAGAAGTATCGGTACTTGTACTCAGTCTTAAAAATTGGTATCGGTGCAACCCTAATTAGGAGAATACATTTTGGAGGCTTCAGAGGTAATAAAAAGGATATCGCCCTTTTTTATTTAAAGAAGATCCATTTCCTTATATCTTGTCCTTTCCTTTCATGAAGATTGGAGCCTGCAATTGGAAATGCCTAAAGTAACTGTGGTTGCAAAACATCTCTTAAATTAGTGATTTTTTTCTTTTCTTTGAAGGCCTAGATGAGATTTTAAGTTCAGATCTAAGAAACAGATTGCCTTTCAAGGGCACACAACCATTGATATTCAGAGATTTTAGCCAGAGACTCTAATCAAAGAAAGCACAACTTCAATCTATTCTAATGCTTTGTGACACAGTCCAGCCCACCTTGGCAGATACAGTGACCGCTACAATAAGTTCCAAAAAGATATGCACGCAGGATTAATAATTTTCACTCTTTCTGCAATGTTAACCACAGAGTTTCAGTCCATATTCAGAAAAACTGCTGTCCTAACAGTGCTGTCATATCTCGGTGACAGCATGGGGGTTTTACGTACACTGTGCAAATCCGACAAGCCTCCTGCCAGCTGTCAGATGGAAGCTATGCAGTGGATGTGCAGCTGCTGGATTACTTCCACACCCCTGTTACTGCACATGCATCTCTGCCCATTATCAAACCCCAGACCAGCATGGCAGGTGCTACAGGTGAGAGGTGAGGGAGACCCGCAAGCATCCATTCTCTGGTCTCCCCCTCCCAATCAGTGAGGGGCCCCAGAAAAGAAGGATCAGGGTTGCTCTGTACAAAACCATTGCACAGAGCAGGCAAGTAGAACCTAATGCATTAAGGTGAAAAAAACAGAGGGCTTACAACTCCTTTAATATCACTTTAGGTGCTGTAGCCCATATTTTGTTGTTAATAGAAAACTGGACTTATTACTGCTTTGGCCACATTAGGGAGGTTTTTAACTTTCAACTATGCTGGAAGGTGATACAAAAAAAACAAAAACAAAAAAAAAAACTGTAGTATAAATCTCTAAATAAAAGCTAAAAATCAGGCAAGTATGAAATGCACCATGTACATATTTTGTATTTTCAATATTCATTTTAAAATAATAAATGGATCTAACTAACCTTATGAACAACTAGATTCAAAAGACACAACCAAGTGACAAACCTGACATCTTGTTGGCTAGAAAAAACACTGTACATGTGGTCAAACCATATAAAAAATAAAACTAAAATGCTCCTCTCGTTCTCCTTTATGTTGATCTATGTCTTGTAAAACCTTGTACCCATCAGGCATGAAAAACTCCAGAAAAAGTATTTTTTATATACATGCTTATGATTAATGCACAAAGCTACGTAAACATACATAAGGGTCTGTTCATAACAGCAGTCTCCAAACTGCGGCCTTTTGCTTGTCTTTATCCGGCCTTTGGGGCACTATGCATGAAAATAGGGCTGCAACTAATGATTATTTTGGCCGATTATTGCTTATATTAATTGATTAATCAGATAATAACTTTAAAAAAGGTGTGGTGTATAATTTAGTTAATGTGTAAAGCTTTTTAAAAAAGGCAATTTATTCTTAAATATCTATATGCAGTGGTAAATATAAATAACAAACTATATGGTTAGAGAGCAAAATCTCTAATCCAAGCTGAGAATAACAGACAGTAGAGATATACTGTATATACTATTAGCTACCTGTGTCTGCTGTCACAAAAACAATGTCTTCCTTAAAAAAAAAAAAATAATAATAATTTTAAGAATGTTTGTTCTATTTTCTAATCATTAGATGATGGAAATCAGCAGAGCTTCCCCTCATTCACTAAGCTGTGAGGGAAATTCCTACGTAAAAGTACAACTTTCCTTGTAAACAGTCTTTTTGCCTTTATTAAATTGGTTTCTTCTTTACAAAAAGGAGTCATAAGCAGTCAGTTCCCCCCCGACTCTCAATGGTTCAAACCCGAGGCGGTCGGTAACAGTTCAGTTGCACAATCGAACGCGCTTCCAGTACAAAGGAGTGCATACATGCAGCGGCCAGAATTATAGCCCACTTCCCGGATGCCACATATACAGTGCTGTGAAAAGGTATTTGCTCCTTCCTGATTTTTTGAATTTTTTTGCATATTTGTCAGACTTAAAGTGGTTTTAAAAGGCAGAATGTTTTTTTTTACCTTCGTGCATTCTATCATTCTATGCACGAAGATAAAAACCTGTGTGCAGCAGCCACCGCCCCCCCCCCCGCAACACTTACCTGAGCTCCCTCTCGATCCAGCAATGTTGCACGAAAGCCACAAAGTCTGGGGACTCTCCCTCCTGATTGGTTGAGACACAGCAGCGGGGACCATTGGTGCCCGCTGCCTTCAAAAAGTCAATAAGCCAATGGAGGAGAGCGGGGGGTGGGGCTGATCCACGGCTCCATGTCTGAATAGACACACAGAGCAGTGGCTCGGGTGCCCCCATAGCAAGCTGCTTTTTCTAAGGGCAGGAGTGCCAGTGAGGGACCCGAGAAGAGGAGGATCTGGGCTGCATAACCATTACACAAAGCAGGTAAGTATGACATAATTGATGTTAAAAAAAAAAAAAAAAAAGAAGGAGAAGAGAAGAGGGACTTTAGATGATAATAAATCAGACAAATTTTATTACACAAATATAACCCAAGTAAATCCAAAATGCAGTTTTTAAAGATTATTTAATTTATTAAGGGAAAAAAAGATGTCCAAAGCTGCCTGGCCCTATGTGAAGAAGTAACTGCCCTCCTTGCTAAATAAATGAACTGTGATTAACCACATTTTTTGGACAGTTAAATTTCACTTGCCACCCTCAGGCCTGATTCCTGCCAGACCTGTTGAATCAAAAAATCACTTAAATAGAAGCTGTCTGACAAAGCGAAGCACGCTAAAAAGACCTAAAAAAGCAACACATCATGCCGCAATGTAATGAAATTCAAGAACAGATGAGAAACAAAGTAATTGACCTGTATCAGTCTGGAAGGGGTAACAAAAAAACATTTCTAAGGCTTTGGGACTCCAGCGGACCACGGTGAGAGCCATTATCCACAAATGGAGAAAAATTGGAACAGTGGTAAACATACCCAGGAGTGGCCGGCCTACCAAAATGACTCCAAGAGCACAATGACGACTCATCCAGGAGGTCATAAAAGAACCCAGAACATCTAAAACAACTGCAGGCCTCACTTGCCTCTGTTAGACCCCTTTCACACTGAGGCAGTTTTCAGGCATTTTAGCGCTAGAAATAGTCTCGAAAAAGCATCTGTGTAAACTGTCTCCCATTCTGTGCAATGAGTGCTTTCACACATGGGCGGTGCGCTTGCGGGACGTTAGAAAAAGTACTGCAAGCAGCATCTGTGGGGCGGCTTGGGAGCGCTATAAATGCCATTTATAGCGCTCCCAAAATGCCCATTGCAATGAATCCAAAGTGCCTTAAAAGCGCCGCAAAACTGGACTTAACTTTTTTTTTTTTTAAGGTAAAATCATCCCCGCTAGCGTCTGAAAAGTGCCGCAAAAAAACTGTCGCTTTAGCGGTGCTCCGGTGTGAAGGGGGTCTTAAGGTCAGTGTTCATGATTCAGCAAGAAAGACTGGGCAAAAATGGCATCCACAGGAGAGTTCCAAGGCAAAAGCCACTGCTGACCAAAAAGAACACAAAGGCTTGTCTCACATTTGTCAAAAACACCTTGATTATCTTTTGGGCAAATATTCTGTGGACTGATGAGACAAAAGTTTAACTTTTTGGAAGGTGTGCGTCCCGTTACATCTGCTGTAAAACTAATACAGCATTTCATAAAAAGAACATGATACCAACAGTCAGACATGGTGGTGGTAGTGTGATGGTCTGGGGCTGCTCTGCAGCTTCAGGACCTGGACGAAGCGCCATAAATCGGCAGAACCATGAATTCTGCACTCTACAAGAAATGTCCGGCCATCAGTTCATGACCTCAAGAACAAGCGCACTGGGGTTATGCAGCGGGGGGTTTAGGGGGCAATCACTTTTTCACATAGGGCCAGGCAGGTTTGGACAGCTTTTTTCCCTTAAATGAAATCATCATTTAAAAACTGCATTTTGTATTTACTCATGCTATCTTTGTGTAATATTAAAATGTGTTTGATGATCTGTATCATAATTAAGTGTGACAATTTCAAATATGGGGAAAAAAAAAAAACACAGGAAGGGGGAAAATACTTTTTTAGAGCACTGTATGTGTTAAACAGTCGTAAACATGTTAGACACCCCTATTTTATTATTTCACCATTTGAAGAAATCTAAAACTATTTTTAGGAAATGACAGATGAAATATCCCCTGTCCTACTGTGAATTCCACCAGGCTACAATTAAGGGGAAACTCATACATGGTGGCAGAAAGAAACAAATCCTGTTATCTAAGCCCTGGCTCACATTGGTGCATTTTGACATGTCAAATCCGCGGCAACTGCAAATGCAGTGTCGCACCGATTTCAAAAAGTAGTTTCTGTACTACTTTCTGTGATTTTGGTGTGATTTCCATTGAGGTCTGTGCAGAAACCTGCACAGATGTCTGTGAAACCGCCGCCGAAATCAGGATTGACATGCAGGAGTGAAATCATGCAAGTTCAGCTGAACTGGCACGGCTTCATTCCCACAGCTCAGTGTAAACCTGGGCTTAAACTAAACATTTTCAACAGGACTGGCCAAAAGCACAATAAAGGGAGGTGCAAACACAGGAAACTGCTCGCTAATGCCCTGGATGGAAGAAAACGGCTTGTAACATCAGATTTAGTTGTGTAAGGAAAATATGGTTAAGGCAAACGAGATACATGATGCCTTTATATATTTCTATGATTCCTTATATCACATAACTGACAGGATTCAACTGAATAATACAGCAATTCATAGGGATTTAACAACACACGATTTAACTGATGACAAACACCCAAGTATCCCACAAATCCACCTCCAGAGCGAAAAAAAAACATGATATATCTCAGTAAAAAATGATTTACAAAGTTTGTTGGGTTGGATCAAAGCCTTGGACCCCTTTCACACTGGGGCGTTTTTCAGGCACTTTTGGGCTAAAAATAGCGCCTGGAAAAACGCCTGGAAAAAACAAAAAAAAAAAAAAAAAAAAACCGTCCCCTGCAGTCCCAGTATGAATACCCGAGTGCTTTCACACTGGTTCGATGCGCTGGCAGGACGTTAAAAAATGTCCTGCAAGCTGCATCTTTGTGTACACCGCTCCTGCCTATTGAAATGAATGGGCACCGCTGGCGAAGCGCTTGAAAAGCGCCTCGGCAGCGGAGCTACAGGGGCGCATTTAACCTTTTATTCGGCTGCTAGCGGGGGTTAAAAGCTCCCCGTTTGAGGCCAAACAGTGCCGCTAAAATGATGGTAAAGTGGCGCTAAAACAAGCAGCGTTTTACCGTCAACGCCCTCCCGCCCCAGTGTGAAAGGGGTCGTATACTCCTATAGCTCAGGTCTGTGTGAACTAAAACCTATCCTGACCGCTACAACAAGATAGTAGAAAGCAACAGGGATGCCCCCCTAGCCCACTCCTTTTTGCCATTTCGCAGAAACACTTCCTATATACAATACATATCAATATAGACATTTGCTGGCAAAAATTATACATCTTATACTAAATTAAAATCCTTAGGAATAAACTTCCCCACATATACGTATTTAAAACTAAACTATCTCATCCCATTTAAATAGTATAGGACAAGATTTGACTAATTGGGCCCACCTCCAACTGCTCTTGGTCAGGGAAAAGAAATATAAAAATGCACAGCTCTATTCTTGTTCCAAATGACACCCATGGGAGTCTGGCCTACATATTTCCAATTACATATAATAAGTAAATTCATATGGTGCCCATACAAGACTCAGGATCTCACAAGAGATCTTAACGAAAACGTGAGAAAAAAAAACCTCTGCATGCTATAGTATAAAAGCCATGGACTAAAAATATACACCCACATAAGCAAATGCTGGGTTTCTATTCAACTTAGATCAAAATTGCTATTCAACTATAAGATGGTACCCAACATCACATCTATCTCCAGGCTGATCACTGACTCCACTTTGGCCGTCGGGAAAATTCTGCATTCCAAACTGAACTGGATGTGTAACTCTTCATTGCTACTTTTATAGGGACACCACTACTTTCTCCCCGAGGATTACAAAACCAAACATTTTAAAAATGTTGCCACAATATATGTATATATATACACATGTAAACTATAATCTTAAATTTGTAACTGATTTGAATACAAAATTATGGGCGCTTTCCCTTGGGCCAATGGAGAGACCATTTGATTCATTACCCAAGCTTTTATATTCCTTGGATCTAACTTTTAATGAGTTCTTAACAACTGAGATTCTGAAAGCACACATTACACGTGTTTCCTCGTGTTGCGCATAGGGCAGCCCATTCACTTCAATAGGCCGTCCTACGTGCGCTTGTTGCTCAAAAGAAGCTCCTGCTAATTTTTGGGGAAACAAGCATAGTGCGATTTTTAAACACCCTGTTTTGCTAATGCGATTCTGTCATGCAACAATCGCGGAAGATTTGCACTGTGTTTGGAGTGTCATTAAGAATAATGGCACCCAACCGCTTGTTGCAATTCAGAATCTCTGGGATTCTGTCTGCAGTTCCAAATAGAGAACAGGGCCTACAAAGACTTTTATATACTCAAGATAACCCATCATATTATTGGCTCTCCTACAACCCCAAACTTTTTTTTTTTTTTTTTTTTAGCAGAGAGCCTAGAGAATGAAATGGCGGTCGTTGCATATTTGTATTCACATGGTTTTTGCACAGCAGTTTTTCAAACGCAATTATTTTGTAAAAAATACACTTTGATGGAAAAAAAAAAAAAAACACATGAACCACAGGAGAGAGAAAAAAAAAAAATATATATATATATATCAGTCTTTTAGTAAATAGATACCCAACGGGTCATACTTAATAATTGCATCGTGAAATGCTGCCAAACTATGGTACTTCAAAATCTCCATAGGCGAAGCTTAAAAAAAATGTCTACAGGTTGCCAGTTTAAAGTTACAGAGGCGGTCTAGCGTTAGAATTTTTGCTCTTGCTGAGACGTTCACGACGATACCCAACATGTGTGGTGCAAACACAATTTACATATGTGGGGCGTGACCTACGTATGCATTCGAAACTGCATGTGAGCATATGGGGACAAGGGCGCTTTAAAATGAATTTTTTTATTTTATTACATTTACTTTTTACACTGTCTCTTTAAAAAAAAATTTTTTGATCACTTATTGCCATCACAAGGAGTGTAAACATCGCTTGCAATTTAACCCTTTTATAAATTCTCACTTGGCTACTCTTATTCACTTTCTCACTGAGACTATTCAATTTATGGATATTTCTTTTTATCCAGACAGACTCCTTGGCAGTTATCACTTGTATCCACCATTTCTGTTTTACCATGAAGATCGGCAATCTGTGTTCTGTGGGTGCTCTGTGTGCGCCTTGCTTGTACGCTGCTTCAGTACAGCTCAGCTCCCAGAAGAGACAATTCTCTAGTCCTGGTCCCACGTCTACTACATACCATTGCATCCCACTCTAAGTAATCAGGATTGGCAACTGATTTTTCCTGTTATGCCTAGTGCCCCACTAGATTAATCCTATTTTGTTTATTTTAGATTAAATTTAATCATCCTTCCCTGATGAAGTGTTTACATACACAAAACGTGTCAGGCTCTTAGGATCCATTCTCATGCCTGTTACTAGGAACCTATCTAGACTTATCATCTACAATCAAAAACAATCATACTGTTTTCCTTACCATTTACCACACTGCATAGTGCCGGTTAGACGACATGTATATATATGAATTTGCCTTTATTTTTTATGCCGTCAAACATGTATTCATGAGGGTGTGTGTATATACATACATACACACACATGCATACATACATACTAACACTATGTGCATCATTGTTATGTATTGCTACTTCCAATATGTCAATTAAATATACTTTCAAATTACTTCACCCCCACAAATCAATAACCTAATTTAAAGTCCCATTGCGATAGCAATGTAGCATGACAGGTCCTCTTTATGGATCCCAAATCTCTCCTCTACCCTTAAAAGCAAAAGAACAAAAAAAAACAGTTGACCCGTTCCTCCAAGGGCATAGAGATGAGCAGTGGCCATCTTGCCATCACTCATCTCCATGAGAAAACACTGCCAACGCCAGATGGTTTTCCGGGCTCAGCAATCGGCTACGTTAGCCCGGGAAACATTGGGAGGGGGGGGCACCTCTCCCGCCGCATCTAAAAGTGGTCCCGTTGCGAATCTGCCGCAGGCATCATTTATCGGAAAACCAGCCACCTGAGGGAAGAGAGGGGTTATGGCATCTAGCTGCAGCCCTAACCCCGGTATTTAACATTTAAGTAATGATGTATATACCCTGTTAGGCGGTCGGCCAGTAATTACTGTATTGAACAAATTTCACAATGGCACTAGGACATCACAAAAAAAAAAAAAAAAAAAAAAAAAGCTATATATCCTACAGCCTCACCTCTGTGCCGGAGACAACATCTCAGGCTCTCAGGCTCTTTATGGTGGTACTGCCCTAAAATTCTGAAAAGTAGCAAATTATGTTCAATAAATTCTAGGAGCAGCTTCTCACTTAGATAAATGACACTACCTTCTCCATTGCACTAATTTTCCAATTAGCTAGCCAATAGAAGCAAAGACTGGCACCACACGTATTTAGTACAGCTAAAATCACCAATTCCTCGCAACTGAAAAAACAAAAACAATCATTCCATCTTAAATAAAAGGGTTTCAAAAGATAGATGGCCATGCTTGATATGACCTGACCAATCATTATGTGTCTTGAACTCCGAGCAGAATTGTAAAACCACTTTTAAAAATGAGATCTCTTACCTTGCAGTATTCTGTAGCCCTTTTATCAATTGCTGCAGCAGCCAAGGAATAATTCCCTCCTAATATTCACCTTTCCAGGGCTCACTTGCTCCTTTTTTGTTTCATAGGACCAGTGACCGCTAAGCCCTCTCCTTGTCCCCAGACACCAGTTGTGTAATGCCCCTCAGTGGAAGGATTCTGGCTGCACAAACTCCTGGTCTGTCTTTCCCATCAATGACTACAAAAGCTCACTGACAGCCAGGAGACTCCTATCTGGTCCCACTTAGCCACACATGTTGGCAGGGAATGCAAAACTATGTGATGTTAGCACCAGTCTGATCCCTCCATTCAGCAGCTGGGGCATCGCTGCACTTGGCAAACAAAAAAAGATGATTTATAAGTGAAACAAAACTACGTACTTGCTTTTATTGAAGAAATCAAGTATTGGTGAAAAGTTAACAGTATCCTGGATACTGGGCCCCTGAAAAGACCATAACGTTTCACTCAGCAGCCAACTGTTGTGCTTGTAGCCTTCTGCGACCAAATACACCATGTTATAATATATCTATGACTTGCTTGCTTTTTTTGTACCATTGAAAACTTTCAATAAATATTCAATCAGAAAAAAAAATTAAAAGGAGAATTAACCCCCCCCCCCCCTTCCTGCCCCCATCTCTTCCCTTTTTAGTTCTCATCTTCTTTGCTATTGCTTTTAGTGTGCTATACACTACTGTCTACATACTAAAGAGTATATTTCTTATTACATATTGTATAAAATACCTTAGAATTCGACATACACTGATAATGGTCATTCATTTTGCTGACATTTTACATTGTCTATGCTTTGTGTAATGACCCATGTTCCCCTTATGCCTGCGTATCTCACACTGATGGTGGTTTTAAAGCGGAGTTCCACCCATTTAAAAGTCAGCAGCTACAAAAAGCATAGCTGCTGACTTTTAATAATCAGACACTCACCTGTCCCAGGGTCCAGCGATGCGGGCGTACGAAGCCTCGCTCCTCTCCGAGGCGCCGGTATTCTAACTGTGGCAACCCGGCTGTGGCTTCACAGCCAGGAGCAAACACTGTGCGTGTGCGAGCCGCGCTGTGAATGGCCGGGCAATCTTCTGGGACCTGTGATGTATCCCAGAAGATTGCAGGGAGGGGGGGGAAGGGGGGCAAGTGGTGAACTTTCTTCTGGCGCCGCGGACCCAGGGGAGGAAGTGGGAGCCTGTAAAAACAGGGTACCTGCTCCTCCCCCCAAAAAATTACATGCCAAATGTGGCATGTCAGGGGGTCACCAGTACTTAAAGCGGAAGTTCCATTTTTGGGTGGAACTCTGCTTTAAGTACATTATTTTGTCGCTTAAAGTGATTTTAAACAATCACCTTGTAAAACAACTCATTCAGTTTAAAAAAAATAAATGAATGGCAAAACATTTTTGTATAGATATAAAAAAAATTATAAATAAATTTTTCCCTTTTGTTGCAAGTGATCAGACTCTGTTCTCAGCTGCATAAGAGCTGGGAGGAGGAGAAGCAGCAGCAAATGGCTGTGCAGAGGGGGCGTGTCAGGACAAGTCTGATTATTGGAGGAGAGCAGGCTGAGCTCCCAGCATAGCTAGAGAACTGAACACAGTGTACTGTCCTGCTTACTGTGGTCAGTTTTTAATAGGAAAGCAAAGAGACTAGCAGGAACACTGAAAAAGGAAGCAATACAAAGAGAACAGGATACTTTCTCATACAAGTACATGGTACAGCAGGTACATGTCAGAAATAGGAAGTGTTGGGGTAACGCTTTAACTGCTACTCTGGAAAAATATTAGCAGCGCTGAAGTGAACATTTCCTGCTCTGTATAAGACCCCTTTCACACTGGGGTGGTTTGCAGGCACTACAGCGCTAAAAATAGCGCCTGCAAACCGTCCCGAAACAGCCGCTGTTTCTCCAGTGTGAAAGCCAGAGGGCTTTCACACTGGAGCGGTGCGCTGGCAGGACGTGGGTGCCCCTGGAAGACGTGATGATGTCACGAAACACGTAGGGCGGAGCCAGACGACGCGCTGACGTCATCCCCAAACAGTGTTGCTTCCTAAGAGGATGGGTTTGTCCGCGCTCCTGTGGCCAAGGAACCGGACTTTAGGCTATCTTATCTTCGCACGTTTGTGTGGCTGACGCTGTGACGACCTCTAGTGGATGCCGATAGGAGCTCCCATTGTCTGTTTAAAACTTGTCTGCTAGCTGTGATCCTCTGTGGTGGGGGATCATGGCCATTTGATAAGCATTAACCCCTTCCATTTTTCGGTGGTGGATCCTCCTCTGTAGTCACGGAATAAGTAATAATCATCACCTGGATTTCTTCTACATTATCTGTGGGCTATCTGGAGTCATTACCATTCACATTTGAACTTTCTTACTTTGATGGAACATTTTGGTGGATCATATTCAGTTGTTATCTGCCTTTACTTGTGTTTGCACGTATCATTATAGTTTGTTCACTTTGGTTATATATTTATGATTGCACATGCACTAGCGCAACTCTCATATTTTTTATATTTCTTTCTACAATTGATGTTTATTGTCGGGAGTGCAGCTTTTTGATTATTTATTGTTCACTTGTTTTATAGCGTAGTTTTTATTTCCATTTTCTTTATCTAAAGAAATGTTAACCACATGCCTACTGGGCACTTTTATCCTCTTCCTGCCCAGGTCAATTTTCAGTACTGTCACACTTTGAATGTAAATTGCTCAGTCATGCAACACTGTACACATATGAAATGTTATCATTTTTTTCAACTAGAGCTTTCTTTTGATGGTAATCAAAAACCACTGGGGTTTTTTATTTTTTGCTAAACAAACAACAAAAGACAGAAAAAAACCAAAAAAACCAAACACTGAGGGGACCGATGTCCCTGTAACAGAAGCCTGTTAACAGCTGTCAGTGTAAGGAGAAAAAAAGCCGATAACCGGCTTCTGTTCACTTCCGTGATTTTACTGACAGTTGATCACGTGGTAAAGGGCCACTGTGATCAAGCTTTCCCAAGGACTAGCTATCACAAGGGGGGCATGAGAGGACGTCCACGGATGCCCTCCAGGCATTTTAAGCCCCCACAGTAGCCGTCTTTTGGCTATAGTGCGAACTGGAAGAGGTTAAAAAAACATAAAACAATAAAAAAAATAAAAAAACTTTAAACGCAACAAAATATGATATACTTTCCTATCTATTTATCAATGCTAGCAGCAGGAAGATAAAAGTCAATGTTGATAGACAGTGTTTCCACTAAGACCAATTTGTCATTTTTTTTCAATATGCCAGTTAGCTCACGTATCTTTTATAAATGTGGCAGAAAGCAGATTCTGTACAAACGCCCAAAAGTGGCATATTAGTCAATGATGTTCAAAATCCAATACGCTTTTCAAATGTATACCAATGTCATTGTCTTGGCTGTATCTCATCACTACAAAAACAAAGCAAAATGGAATGTTGCCACAGCTTAGGCAGTGATGAGATTTACAAAAAAAAAAGACAGTCACTTCCAGCTCTGAGAGGTCTTCTATGGTAAAGAGCAACAAGGGCATCAGTATTCCAAGACTAGGTGGATGCTGCCCTCCTCAGATGGGGTAATCCGATGGAAACTATGAAAACAAAGCACTTAGTGCATTACCAATGGCATTTATTGAATAATAATATCAGTAAAAAATGGGTACTCACAAAGTGCAACTCTCAATAAACCATAAAACCACAGTGTAGAATAGTGTTGACACATGTGCTGTAACCCATCAAGTGGCCAAACTGACGCGTTTGAGGGGCGCACCCCATTCCTCAGAGCGTGGTTTAGCCTTGATGTGTTACAGCACGTGTTTGCACTATTCTACACTGTGTGGTTTTATTGCTCACTGAGGATCTGCACTTTGCAAGTACCCATTTTTTACTGCAATTATTATTCAATTAAAGTCATTGGTAATGCACTAGGTGTGCCTGCCCTCCATTTTGCTTTGTTTTCATAGTTTCCATCGGATTACCCCATCTGAGGAGGGCAGCATCCACCTAGTCTTGGAATACTGATGCCCTTGTTGCTCTTTTCCAAAGAATACCTCTTAGTGCTGGAAGTGGCTACTTTTTTTTTTTTTTGGTGTATCTCATCACTACCTATGCTGTGGCAACATCCACTATCCAGCAATGTGCTACACCAGGATTAGGCAACCTTGGCGCTCCAGCTGTTGTGGAACCACAAGGCACTGTAAGCCACAGGTATGTCTCCCAGAGGCATGATGGGGTTTTTAGTTTCTGCACAGGAGGTGCCCTACAGTGCACAGGGGGCTTCATTGCTGGGCAATAGATCTTATCTATATATAGGAAGTGATAACATACACCAACCATGCTGTCTGCAGATGCTGCGAGCCAAACCCTGTGTACACATCAGTCTAGGGAATCCAATGTAGAGGTGGTGTATGGAATGGAGCTCTTCATACACCTCACGCTGTACTCACCTTCACTGCCACCTCAGGCGCCGAGTTTACCACCATCAGCGTCCCCGCCGCCGCTGGTAATGGCTTCAGGTGGGAGCCAACCCCTTTATCCTCCGCTTCGTTTTCAGAGTCAGAGCCACTGCTGTAAGAAACTAAGGTGGCAGCCATGATGGACCAGGAACTACGTCAGACTGCAGCGCCGCAATGCGCGCTGGGAGAAGGTGCCGTAAACAACGTGTGTGTTGTCAATAAAGTTTGTAGAGCGAGCGGAAAGATCCTGGCGTGCCTGGAATGAAGTCACGTGATACCGACCCAGCTATGAGGATGAGGAAGAGAGGCGTTAGTATTCATACGCTGATTCCATTCCAGGAGCTCTCATTTTCTACACAGAGTTTTCTAGAGATTACAAGATGGAATGTTCACGAGAACATGAAGCAGAAGAAAAAGGAGGCAGAGCAAATGGAGGAAGACACAATAGTGACACTATAGTCAGATGGAGGGAGCTTTTTTTTTTTTTTTTTTACCATAGAAAGCATTCCTGTGTAAATCTGTATTGGGCGCCATGCACATTTGAGGCAGGCATGTGTGCTTATTACACCAGCAGATGTAAGGCTCAGTGTAACCACTTCAGCCCCGGAAGGATTTACCCCCTTAATGACCAGGCCGTTTTTTGAGATACGGCACTGCGCTGCTTTAACTGACAATTGCGCAGTTGTGCGACGTTGTTCCCAAACAAAATTGATGTCCTTTTTTCCCACCACAAATAGAGCTTTCTTTTGGTGGTATTTAATCATCTCTTTTGGGTTTTTTTTGCACTTTGACCACTGCACACTTAAACCCCCTTCCTAACCAGACCAATTTTCAGCTTTCAGTGCTCTCAAATTTTGAATGACAATTACTTAGTCATGCAACACTGTACCCATATGACATTTTTGTCCTTTTTTTTCACAAATAGAGCTTTCTTTTGGTGGTATTTAATCACTGCTGGTTTTTTTATTTTTTGCGCTATAAAAGAAAAAAGAGCGAAAATTCTGTAAAAAAAAAAAAAAAATTTTTCTTCGTTTCTGTTATAAAATTTTGCAAATTAGTAATTTTTCTTCATCAATTTTGGCCAACATTTATACTACTACATATCTTTGGTAAAAATAACCCACATTGGTGTAAATTATTTGGTCTTTGTGAAAGTAATGCTGGCTATACACTATACGAAAAATCGGCCGAACACATTTTCGAAAAACGAACGTTCGACCGTGACCGCAAACGATAATGCCATCATGTAATGACCGATAAATCGTTCAGTGGACATAAATCATTTTTTTGTTCATTTTTTAACATATACCTAGTGCAGACAGTTCGGACGGGAAACACATTAACCTTGCAATTTATCGTACGTTCGGCAGAAATTTTCCAAACTTGCCGTTCATTTTTTTTTTTTCCACAAAAACGTCACAAACGATTATCGATTTGTGCCCATTAACTTGCCGAAAAACGAACGAAGTGTCTATATGAACAATTTTTCGTATAGTGTATGGCCAGCATTAGAGTCCAAAAGCTATGGTGCCAATCTCTGAAAATTGATCACACCTGATGCACTGACGGCCTATCTCATTTCTTGAGATCCTAGCAAAGCAGGAAAGTACAAATATCCTCTAAGGCTGGGTTCACACTGGTCCGACAAACGCTCCGACATTGGGAGCTCATGTCGCATGACGTGTGAAATGTAATGTTTCCCTATGGGAGCCGTCCTAACTGGTCCGACACAAGTCGTTCCGACTTTAGAAATGCTCCCTGTACTACTTTGGTCCGACTTTGATCCTACTTCAGCCTATTGACTATCATTGAAGTCGGATCAAAGTCGGATTGCCGTCTCGCATGATCCGACTTCGGCACGCGACTTGTGCTCAGATGATCTTGAGGGGGAACTCCGCGCCAAATTTTAAATAAAAATCCGGCATGGGTTCCCCCTCCAAGAGCATACCAGGCCCTTGGGTCTGGTATGGACCTTGAGGGGAACCCCCTACGCCGAAAAAGCGGCGTGCGGGGGGTCCCCCCAATCCATACCAGACCCTTATCCGAGCACGCAGCCCGGCCGGACAGGAATGGGGGTGGGGACGAGCGAGCGCCCCCCCCCCCTCCTGAACCGTACCAGGCCACATGCCCTCAACATGGGGGGTTGTTGCCTTGGGGGAGGGGGGCGCGCTGCGGCCCCCCCACCCCAAAGCACCTTGTCCCCATGTTGATGAGGACAAGGGCCTCTTCCCGACAACCCTGGCCGTTGGTTGTCGGGGTCTGCGGGCGGGGGGGCTTATCGGAATCCGGGAGCCCCCTTTAATAAGGGGGCCCCCAGATCCCGGCCCCCCACCCTATGTGAATGAGTATGGGGTACAGCGTACCCCTACCCATTCACCTAGGAAAAAAGTGTCATTAAAAAAAAAACACTACACAGATTTTTAAAGCATTTTATTAGACAGCTCCGGGGGTCTTCTTCCGACTTCGGGGGTCTCTCCGGTTCTTCTCCGCGCTCTCCGGGTCTTCTGCCGGGCTCCTCCTCTCTCTTCTGCTCTTTTGCCGCTCTTTTGCTAAAGAGGAGGAGCCCGGTCTGCTGCCTTCTTCTCTTCGGGGGTCTCTCCAGTTCTTCTCCGCGCTCTCCGGATCTTCTGCCGGGCTCCTCCTCTCTCTTCTGCTCTTTTGCCGCTCTTTTGCTAAAGAGGAGGAGCCCGGTCTTCAATCTTCTGCCTTCTGCCCTCTTCTCCTGATGTTGACACGACGCTCTCTGGGGCTGGAATGCACTCTGAGCGCTCCGCTCTGACTTATATAGGTGGTGACCACGCCCCCTTATGCCATCACAGTCCCTGGGCATGCTGGGACTGTGACGTTTTAGGGGGCGTGGTCATCACCCGATGACCACGCCCCCTGTATGCCGTCATAGTCCCAGCATGCCCAGGGACTGTGACGGCATAAGAGGGCGGGGTCACCGCCTATATAAGTCAGAGCAGAGCGCACAGAGAGCATTCTAGCCGGAGAGAGCGTCGTGTCAACATCAGGAGAAGAGAAGAGGGCAGAAGACCGAAGACTGAAGACCGGACTCCTCTGCTTAAGCAAAAGAGCGGCAAAAGAGCAGAAGAGAGCGGAAGAGCCCGGCAGAAGACCCGGAGAGCGCGGAGAAGAACCGGAGAGACCCCCGAAGTCGGAAGAAGACCCCCGGAGCTGTCTAATAAAATACTTTAAAAATCTGTGTAGTGTTTTTTTTTTAAATTGACACTTTTTCCCTAGGTGAATGAGTAGGGGTACCATGTACCCCATACTCAATTCACATAGGGTGGGGGGCCGGGATCTGGGGGCCCCCTTATTAAAGGTGGCTCTCGGATTCCGATAAGCCCCCCGCCCGCAGACCCCGACAACCAACGGCCAGGGTTGTCGGGAAGAGGCCCTTGTCCTCATCAACATGGGGACAAGGTGCTTTGGGGTGGGGGGCCGCAGCGCGCCCCCCTCCCCCAAGGCAACAACCCCCCATGTTGAGGGCATGCGGCCTGGTACGGTTCAGGAGGGGGGGGGGCGCTCGCCCGTCCCCACCCCCATTCCTGTCCGGCCGGGCTGCGTGCTCGGATAAGGGTCTGGTATGGATTGGGGGGGACCCCCCACGCCGTTTTTTCGGCGTAGGGGGTTCCCCTCAAGGTCCATACCAGACCCAAGGGCCTGGTATGCTCTTGGAGGGGGAACCCATGCCGGATTTTTATTTAAAATTTGGCGCGGAGTTCCCCCCTAAAGATTCATACCAAACACAGTGCCGGCATTGGCGGGGATCCAAGTCGGATCCCCGTTCATTGAAAGTCGGACACATGCCGGCTTCATGTCGCAGGGCAAAGTCGGATCCAAAGTAGGACGGCTGTCGTGTCGCACCAGTGTGAACCCAGCCTAAATCAGTGGTCATCAACCCTGTCCTCAGGGCCCACTAACAGGCCAGGTTTGGCCTATTATAACTGAAATACATCACAGGTGATATCATTTGCTGCTCAGTGATTTCAGTATTCTAGTCTGCATCCCCCTAAGGTAATACATAAAACCTGGCCTGTTAGTGGGCCCTGAGGACAGGGTTGATAACCACTGCCCTAAATCACCCCTTTTTGGAAAGTAGACGTTCCAAGGTATTTAGTAAGAGGCATGGTGAGTTTTTTGAAGTTGTGATTTTTTCCCACAACTCTGCAAAATCCAAGATTTTTTTTTTTTTCACACAATTGTTATATCAGCAGGTTATTTCTCACACACAGCATATGCATAGCACAAATTACACCCCATAACACATTCTACTATTCCTCATGAGTATGGCAATACCACATGTGTGAGACTTTTACACAGCGTGGCCACATAGAGAGGCCCAACATGCAGGGAGCGTCATCCGGTGTTCTTGGAGCATAAATTACACATATAACGTCTTGACTACCTCTTACACTTTTGAAGGCCCTGGAGCACTAGGACAATGGAAACGCCCCAAAAATGACCCCATTTTGGAAAGAAAACAACCCAATGTATAATCTATGAGGCACAATGAGTCTTTTGAACATGTCGTTTTTTTTTTCTACAAGTTTTTGGAAAATGTGTAAAGAAAATGAAAACGCATTTTTGTTTTTTTACACAAAGTTGTCCATTTATACAATATTTGTAACGAATAGCATGTACATACCAAAAATGACACCCCAAAATAGATTCTCCTACTCCTACTGAGTATGGCGATACCACATGTTGGAGACACAGCCTGGCCACATACAGAGGCTCAACATGCAGGGAGCACCATCAGGTGTTCTAGAGCAGTGTTTCTCAACTCCAGTCCTCAAGGCACACCAACAGGTCATGTTTTCGGGATTTCCACTATTTTGCACAGGTGATTTGATCAGTTTCACTGCCTTTAGTAATTACCACAGCTGTTTCATCTGAGGGAAATCCTGAAAACATGACCTGTTGGTGCGCCTTGAGGACTGGAGTTGAGAAACACTGTTCTAGAGGCATACGTTTCAAATCTAATTTGACTACCTATTACACTTTTGTGAGGCACTGTAGTGGCATGAATGTGGATGGATGAGCCAGGGATGGCTGAGTATGGATGGGATGAATGCGTATGGATGGGTACTGCTGAGTATGGTTGGGTATGGATGGGAAAGCGGAGCATGGATCGATGGATGAGTATTGCTGATTAGGAATGGATGGCTGAGTATGGGTGGATGACTGCAGGAATGGGCACATATCAGCGCTGTGGGCACTAGACATCCAGCCCACAGCACTGCAGCACTCAATCTTTCCCCTCGCACTGTACAGAGAGGGGAGAGAGGAACCGGACGTGACGCCGGTTTGTTCACATGTGATCGCTCCGTCATTGACGGAGCGATCACGTGGTAAATGCCCGCTGTCAGCAGCCATTTACTGTGATGCGGACCCGGCGGTCACGGATATTCCAGGCGGCATGTTGGAGCAAGATTCTGGGAGGATGTCCATGAACGCCCTCCCAGAATAAATGGACCGCGCTGTAGCCGTCTTTTGGCTATGGCCCGGTCGGCAATTGGTTAACCACTGGGCACTTAAATCCCCTTCCTAACCAGACCAATTTTCAGCTTTCGGTGCTCTCACATTTTTAATGACAATTACTCAGTCATGCAACACTGAACCTATATGACATTTATGGTGAAAATCATTGAAAATTGATCACACCTGATGTACTGTTGGCCTATATAATTTCTTGAGACCCCAAGGCCCCTTTCACATGTGCGGATGCCAGCAGGATCCCTTTTTGGACATCTTGCTCAGCGGGGATCACTCCGTTGATCCCCGCTGAGCTGGCGGATGACTAGTCCGTCTCTGCACACTGTGCAGAAATGGACCATTCAGCTCTCCGCTTTCCTCTATGGGGGGATCGGATGAAAACGGACCGTCTGTCCATTTTCATCCGATCCGCACATGGATGGAAAAATAGGGTTTTCCTCCGCCATCAGTTTCGTAGCAAAGCAGAGACTGATGTCAGCGGATGTTCATCCGCTATCCCATAGGGATACATGTATGTCTGTTTTTCATCCGAAAATGGATGGATGAAAAACGGACATATGGTCCGCCCATGTGAAAGGGGCCTAACAAGCCAGGAATGTACAAATACCCCCCCCCCCCCAAATGACTACCTCTTACACTTTTGAAGGCCCTGGAGCACCAGGACAATGGAAACGCCCCAAAAATGACCCCATTTTGGAAAAAAAAAACAACCCAACGTATAATCTATGAGGCATAATGATAAATATGTATGGCTGAGTATGGATTGGATGATTGAGCATGAATGAGTATGGCTGGGGGTGGATGGATGAGTATTGCTGTGTATGGATGGCTGAGCATGGATTGATACATGGCTGGATGAGTATGACAGAGGGATGGCTGAGCATGGATGGATGGCTGAATGAGTATGACAGAGGGATGGATGGCTGGATGAGTATGACAGAAGGATGGCTGGCTGGAAGAGTATGACAAAGAAATGGATGGCTGGATGAGGCTGCAATGGGCACAGATCAGCGATGTAGGCACTACAGATCCAGCCCACAACGCTGCTGCACCCGATCTCTCCCCTCTCCGCTCACACTGTACCGATCGGTACAGAGAGGGGAGAGAGGAACCGGACATGGTTTGTTTACAAGTGATCACTCCACCATTTGACAGAGCGATCACGTGGTAAACGGCTGCTACCAGCGGCCATTTACCATGATCCGGACCCAGCGGTCATGGATACTCCCGTGTGCGTGCCCGATTCTGGGAGGACGTCAATGTACGCCCTCCCAGAGTTATCAAGCCACGCTGTAGCCGTCAATCAGCTATGGCCCGGTTGTAAAGTGGTTAAACAAAAAAATCAAGGGGGTTAACCGTGTTCCCTTTTTGTGATTACTAACTGTATGGGGCACTGGGGAAACACACAGATCCGTCTTTCTGCTAAGCAGGATCTCAGTGTCATCCCTTGACATAACAGGGATCTGCCTTCTGTCAGGCAGATCCCCGTTCTGTCTCTGCGGGGAACAATCGTGGGCAGCCGGCGGACATCACTGATTGGCTCCACCGCTGGCCAATCGTAGCACGCCCACGAAAGCTAGTGTACAAATCCTCATACCGGTACGGCGATTTGTGCAGCCGAGCCACCTTGCCGCAGTGAATCTGCGGCAGGTGGTCGGCAAGTGGTTAAAATCATGGCTTCTACAGAAGTTTTTTATTTAGCCTTTAGAATCAGCTTAGTGCTATCCTATGTGTCCATGCACATTAACCCCTTTGCGCCCAAAGGTAAAACAAATTTAAATGCCTAAGCACAATTTTGACGTGTTAGTGATTGGCTCTCGAAAGCTGTGTACTAATAATCAGATCATCATACGATCACTTCAAAAATTTTATTTTTCGGCCATGATCTTGTGTACTAAGCCAAACTGTGTGTAATGTGTGCTGCTTTTACTAACATATCTTTTTGTTTCTTATCCCTGCTTTACAGGGATGGGAAACAGAGAGATTGTTTCCTTTGTACAGAGCTCTGTGCTGAATGTCAACACAGAGCTCTAGGCTGTGATTGGACAAAGCCGATCAGCAGGTCTCCAGTGTAAATCGTTGGCAAGGATCTGCTGACAGGCTCCTGCTGCAATTACAGTGGGTGCCGGCAGGGATGCATGTGCCCAAAAACCGGAAGGAGGCATCGTCATATGGGTACATCGCTTTGCCTGTGCGGGCCACCTGTCCGCAGTACTTTGCAGATGGGCGGTGCTCAAGTGGTTAAAGCGGTAAATCCAAAAACAAACATTCAATACTGTATATTGCAGCTTACCAATTCTTAGATGTGATGGCTGGATTAGTTTGCTTTTTTAAGGCTTTCTTCTAGTTTCATCTGGTGATCCAGCCAGAAAGTCTGTTGTTTTTCATAAGCACAAGTTCTCCATCAGAATGTATCAGTTACAGAGATCAAACCATTTACCACTGGCAGGGGTAATTAAAGATCAGCTTTTTTTTATTATTTATGTAAAACCTTTATCTGTTTAAAACCTTTAACAGTTTTTTTGTTACTGATTATAAAGCGTTAGCTGGAGTCTGGCTTCAATTTGTTACTCTATTTAAATCTGCTAGTACATATAACACTCCTCTCCCCCCCAGACTGACAATGCTGCTGTCCAAATGTGCCCCCTGTGTTCCTTCATCCAGAGTTGGAGGCGCTCTAATACAGGAGGTGTGTTACTGGCCAGATCACCAGGTGAAAACAGAGGGAAAAAAAAGAAAACGAATGCAGCCACCACATCTGATGATTGTTAAGCTGCAATATATTACATTTGTGTTTTTGGGTTTAATAACGATTTAATGTGTACCCTATATTTTTATTGCAGATACATAGAGTTCATTCTTACCTTACAGAATGCTCTGTGGATGAATACCTTCCTATGTTTTAATTCACCAGATGTTACATGGGCACATTATGGACTAATTTATAAGATTTGTCACTGTTTTTATTGCACCTGGCACTTTATTCATGTATTTGCTGCTGTTTTCATTTACTAAATGCAGATAGATTTGTAGGTCTGTCACAGAATAGATTTTTTGCGCAGGACACTGCTATCACAGTGCGTTTCTATGCGTTTTTCTGACACGCATAGCATTATGTTGTTGGCACTTTACTTATTTATTTTTTCTGCACTCTTCACAATCTGTTTTTTAGTTTGATTATGCACTTATACTTCTAGTGTATTTCTAATGTGTTTTATGGGTATGCAACTTTTGAAGTAGTTATGCACCTTTACTGCACGTTGCACTTTACTTAATTATAAGTAGTATACTTAATTTCCCTTGTCAGGGATAGTCGTGCCACGTATATACCCACCCATACCGTTATTCATAGCACTTTTTATTTTTATCATTTTTTTTGGATTAGCGCAGCACCACACTTTATTTTGATTTTAATTGATTTCACTAGATTTCAGTTAGGGGTATCAGAGTAAGGCTCTGTTTCCACTATTGCGTCCCCAAAGTCGCGCGATTTACACTGCGACTTTACAATGCGATTTATGTTGCAATTTGATGCGACTTTAAAAACGACTTTGTGCGACTTTGATGTTCTGCGATTTAGTCAGAGTGATGTAATTCCTTATCCTGCTTAGTTATTTCCCCTTCCTGTTTCGTTGTCACATGTTGTATGTTGTTTAGCAAACATGTTGGCTATGCATTATGTTGGGTCAGCAGTCATTATGGCTGCTGTAGCAGCATTAATAGATGAAGAAGAAGAGGATAACCGGAGGAGGAGAAGGCATAGATTTTGGATCCATCCCATCATCGTCCAAAGGGAAGGGAGAGGCCAGTTTGGAGTCCTTTACAATGACCTCCGTGCTCATAAAGACAAATTTTTCAACTACACACGGATATCAATTAGAAGGTGAGATTATTTTTTTTATGTCAACTTGCAAATGCTCCAAAATATATTTCTAAAAAAGGTGTATATGCCTGGCCAGTATGACTCTTTTTCTAATTTTTAGCTTTGAATAGCTAGAAGTGTCAACTATAACCTCACCACATTTTTTTAAAAATGGCACTAGCTTGTTAAATTTTTGATTTTTACATGGTCAATGTAGATAATAGCCTTTAGTTTGCTCTCTAGCCATCTAGAGCGACAAAACACCAGTTTCCGAAGGAGTATTCCAGCTATTGAAAGACTGATTATAACATTGAGGTAACTGTTCATACCTACTTTTTCTTCTTCTTACCTCATATGTGGCATTTGGATATCCACATCATTCTTTCATCCTCTTTACATGAAGTGAAATAATAAATCCTAGCATGTTATTGTGGATAAAATTGTTTTTACAATATTATTTTTCCCTCTACATCACCAGTGTCTTTTTCCTGCTCCTCTTCTTCCTTCACTTCCTCAGGCACCTCCTTCCAAGCTCATTTTTAGATCTAATATTGAATTAGCTTATTGTTAATATGTATCATTATAATAAACTGTATTTACTGTTCCATTTTAGGTACCTGGCAACTGGACAATCCTTTGCAAGTTTGCATTATGAATTTTTGGTTGGCAAAACTACTGTCAGCAATATTGTCCACGATACCTGCAGAGACATCTGGAATGTCCTTAGGGATTTGGTCCTGAAGAAGCCCACTTGCGAAGATTGGTGCAATTTCCCTAATTGTCTCGGGGCAATTGATGGAAAACATATGAGGGTAGTGATGCCCATTGGCAGTGTAACCAAATACTTTAACTACAAAAAATATTTTTCTTTTGTATTACTAGCAGTGGCTGATGCCAATTATTGTTTTAGCTATATAGACATAGGATCGTATGGCAGCAGCTCAGACTCCAGTATTTTCCAAAGATCATCTTTTGGAAGAATGTTGAGGGAAAATGGTCTGGACCTGCCACAGGACTGTCCGTTGCCCGGAACAAATGGGCCACCAATGCCATTTGTGTATGTTGGGGATGAGGCCTTTACTCTCAGTGAGCATCTATTAAGGCCTTATTCCAATAGGTGTCTGAGTGAAGAGAAGCAAATCTTCAATTACAGGTTAACAAGGGCAAGACGAGTGGTAGAATGTTCATTTGGCATTTTAGCAAACAAGTGGCATTTGCTACATACACCTATAAATTTAAAACTTGAGAATGCAATATCTGCAGTAAAAGCAGCATGTGTGCTTCATAATTTTGTAAGAATTCGTGATGGTTATCTTTTTGAAGATTCCCTCATGCACTATCTGGAAGGTGCACAATGGAGTGTCAGTAGGGGCACCACCAATGGTGCCACTGTGTGTGAGGGATGCTGCTGGTTCTGTCCCCTGGCAGCAGGATGCCATTTTTGATTTTACTATTATTTAGATGTCTGTTATGTTTAATTGCATCCAAATGCAGAATAACAGGTCTTTAACACAAAGTATAAAAAAGGATAAGTTGAAAATGTATAATTTAACCAGAATAATTTTTATTTTCCAGATTTTTGTGCAAGAATGCAGCAAAAATTTTTTTGTGTTTTGGGTGAACTACACCATTTGTTGTTTTTTTTTATTTTGAACAACCACAACAAATAATAAAATATGTCACTTTGAACAACACCAAAATAAAAGTCATACAACAAATAAAATATATAATCAGAATCTGTTTTACAAGCAAAATCTTTTTGCAAGAAGGCAAAAAAAAAAATAGTTCCATGAACTCAACATTTTTTGGCTTGTTTGGGCAACCACAACAAAAAACAAAAAATAAAACAAGTCTCAAAACCACAGCAATAATTATATAAAATTACAATTACTGGTAGGTTTTGTTTTCAGTGGTCCCAGAAACTGAACTATTGGTTGGTCCAGGGAAATCCACTGATGGTCCCGGGTAGTATTTCCTTTCAAGAAAAGGCGTAACCTGACTGGGTGTAGGCTGCCTAAGTTGGTGAGTGGTTGGGGGGCCAAGGGTGGAGGTAGTGGGGGCAGGAATTGGATGCAACATGTGTGGCCTGGAGGGATTAAGCATATTACCATATTGGTCACGGTATGGCCGCTTTATTGGTGGAGCATACTGTGTACTTTGAAAATGAGGGTATTGTTGATATTGGGGAATAGGGGGATATTGGGGAAGGGGGGGTTGCATATATGTTGAGGATGTTGTTGGCCCCTCACCCACAAAGGATTGAGCAGTTGACATCAAAGCCATCCTGAGTGCATATTTTTTCTCTGGGGGTACCTGTTTACATATGCCTAAAATTACAGTGGGAAATGCTGTATCTTCACATTGGTTTTCAGCCATTTTAGTGGACATCTGACTGACTACATCTAAGATTTTAATCCATGGGTTTCACAGGCCTAGCACTTCCCCTTGAAGATCTTCGCTAAGGCCTAGAGACATTGCTAGGCCCTGGTTCTGCATCCTCCTCATTCATTGAGTTTGTTGTTGACCTTGATTCATCTACGAACAGTTCCTTGTCAACGTTGTCTTGGAATTGTTCTTGCTCCTCATCCGCAGCAGCTTCCTCTGACTCATCTTCTGGTGCCAAACCCTGTGTGCTGTCTTCCCAGCTTGCTTGGGTTCTGAAATACAAATCACATATTTTTAAAGTAAGCATTACAATTTGATATGTAAAATTCCTAACATATGCCTGCTGATAACTTACTCTTGCATTTCCAACACTGGTTTTAAAAAATCAAGATTCCCGGCATGGGCATATGGGGCTAATCTTTTTGAGCCGGAACCACTCCTTCCTTCTTTTAATTTTCGTAAGTACCGGTTGTAGCAGTCTTTGAGACTTCTCCATCGAGTCTGTAACGAGTGCACTACAAAATCTAAAGAAAATACCAAATTATAAAAAAAAATCTTTATTAACTGCCCATAGGTCATTCCTTTGCTAGGCTGCATAATTGATATGGATGTGTTAAAACAAACGCTAAATATATTATCCATGACATCTGCATAATTTGTTATGTGCTGAAGGATGTCGACAGGGCCATCTTTAATATTATTTGGACCGTGGGCAAATATTATTTGCTGGCCCAAGCACACACACACATATTTACTTTCCTGCAGCCACAGGTTGCAGGAAAGAAACTAGATAAATTTCACCATCAACACAGATAGTGTTGACAGGGGATTCCCTCCTGCCAAACCATTGTGATCTCCTGGCAGGAGAAGCGGTCCCCACCAAGAAAACACAGTGCACATTGTTAACACACACCTATTGGTTGATGAATATTTAAATAGGTGCAAGGCGCAAAGTGCTAAGCAGCATATATCAACCACTTACTTTTTGAAGACCGTTCTGTAGCTGATAAAGAGTCCCAGGTATCATAATATATGCGAGCCACTTCCAACCATGCTCTCTCCTTCTTTGCATGATCTTTGTAACCTGGATCTCTGAGGTCATATATTGCCGCACGTTGTCTGACAAGCCGAATAATTTCCTCATTGTCATGAACTTGTCGCTTGTTCTTTCTAGCCCTAGGCATGCTTCCTGCTGTCTTCCACACTCACATACATCAATATAGGAAGTGATGTATTTGGGAGGAGCAGAGATCATGTGCTTCTGTAGACTTCCATGGAAGTCGCAAAACAAAGTCGCGGTGTCAGACATGTACATACGACTGCATTGCGACTTAATACCTTTCTATGGAGAACAAGTCGCACCGAAGACGGAACAAAGTAGTGCAAGAATCTTTTTTGGAGTCGCTGCGACTTGAGTCGCACCGATTAGAACGGGGACCATTGAAATACATGGGTTTTGACTTGTCATGCGACTTGACACGTGTCAAGTCACAAAACAACTCGCAGTAGTGGAAACAGAGCCTAAGGGGGCTAAATACAACTACACACCACACACATATTTATTTATAAAAAAAAAAAAATAGAAAACCATTTATTATTTTCCTTCCACTTCTCAATTATGTGGCCCCTTGTGTTGGTCTATCACAAAAAAAAATAAAGTACATTTACATTTTTGGTTGTATCATGACAAAATGCAGAAAAATTTTAAGGGATTTAAGGCGCACTGTTATATAGGTTATGCAGGATAGGGAGGCAGAGGGTGGAGGGAACATTTTTAGGAATAAAAGTTAAAGACTTTGATATCCAGAATTGTCCAACAGAAATACAATCCAGCACACATGTATCAGTGCATAGTATAGCAGAATATAAGGAGCACCTCCCAATGTGCTTCTGTTCCCAAGGGAGGGAGCATCATTGGTTGTATTAATGAATCAGGCCACCCCCAGTTTTTCTTAAAGTGGAAGTAAAGGCAAAACCTAACTAACTGTAAACATACTCCCATGCCCATTCTAGGCCTAATCTATCTAGACCTGTAAAGAAAAGATCGCTATACTTGCCTATTCTGAAGGTCCGGTCCCAGGCTGAACTGCCAACTTACAAATTGCTTTTTAAGTTGGGGGCTTACAAAAAAACAAAACCATCTTTTAGGCATTTACATTGCTGGACTTTCCCTGATTGTACAGGGAGGATGCCTGCAACTTCAGATATTACCCCAGTATGGTTTTTCAGAGCCAGCAGTTGGCTCTCTTGTAAAAGAAATCGGAGCAGCTCACCAGCCGCTCGATTGCTATTACAAGTAGTGGAAGGGGACTTCTTACCCTTCTGATGCCTTCTGTGGCTCTCTCGGGCTCTCCTGTCCCACCGGGAGACCCGAGCAACCAGTCGGCAAGTCAGGGATTGGTTATGATTGGCTGTTCGTAATAGTAACCTAGAAGCAATGATAGGGAAGGAGGAGGCAGGGGAAGGGGCTAGCTCAAATGTATAGAGAGGTGAATGAAAAATGAAAAAATTATACAAAATATAAAGGTATAATGAGCATGAGGGCTAGTATCATACTAGCACATAAAAAATATCATGTGAATACTGAAACAGAAGAAAAGAAAAATCTCAGTGCAAAAGGGCTAGTACCATACTAGCACATATGTGGTAACTCAGCAAATACTTATCAAAAGAAAAATCTCAGTGCAAAAGGGCTAGTATCATACTAGCACATATGTGGTAACTCAGCAAATACTTATCAAAAGATAAAACTCAGTGCAAAAGGGCTAGTATCATACTAGCACATAAGTAGTAACTCAGCAAATAATTGATGGTGACTCCAAGTAAATAACTAAATGGTGAACAGTCCCACCGCCTTGTAGTACAAAGTGCTCAAACAATGAGTCATCAGTTCCAAAAGGCAAAATGGAAAAATTATACAAAATATAAAAGTGTGATGAAATGTAATAAAGTGCAGTCTAATGAGCACTAAATCTGAATAAACTGAAGAAACAAAATAGTCTAAAGCGTATAAAAAGCTATGAAATGAGTGACAAATACAGTGTGGGTACAAAAAAAAATATATAAATCAAACAAAGTCCATGTGCATGAGGGCTAGTATCATACTAGCACATAAAAATATTGTAAATACTGACACAAAAGAAAAGAAAAAATCTCAGTGCAAAGGGGCTAGTATCATACTAGCACATATGTGGTAACTCAGCAAATACTTATTAGTGACTTCAAGAAAAATAAATAAATGGTGAACAGTCCCACCACCTTGTAGTACAAAGTGCTCAAACAATGAGTCATCAGTTCCAAAAAGGCAAGTCCACAAGCCACAGGAAAGGGAAACAAAGTCTTCAGTGGGGACACCTCTGTGCTCGCAAGCAGCTCACCTTACTGCTGCAAGACAACAGCTTGTAATCCAGTAACAAGTCACCAGCAGGCAAGGGTCCCATCCAGTAGTTCAGGCGATTCGGGGGGTGGGTGTGCAGGATGGTATATAAAAAACATAAGCAGACAGTATATAGTATAACTCCGTGGCAGCCAAAGTGGAAAAAAGGGACAGGACACAGAAGGGGGATGCACTCACTTTTGTAAAATGAGTGTGGGCGTCAATCCAACGAACGCTGAGTTCGTATACCTCAAAAAGGGTGTCTTCAAACCGTCCCCATTTCCTCAATGCTCGTCACAATGGGATGAATATATATGGAGTGTTGGAAGAGAGTGCACATAGATCCCGTATATAAATCAGTTTATTAGGTTAAAAACAACATGGTACACTTACATTTAGCAGAAGGCTATAGTAAAAAACATCCACGAGCGCCAAGCTCATATCCTATCAGGTTTGGAGCACGGGAACTGTCACAGACTGATGATAGGATATGAGCTTGGCGCTCGTGGATGTTTTTTACTATAGCCATCTGCTAAATGTAAGTGTACCATGTTGTTTTTAACCTAATAAACTGATTTATATACGGGATCACGCTATGTGCACTCTCTTCCAACACTCCACATATATTCATCCCATTGTGACGAGCATTGAGGAAATGGGGACGGTTTGAAGACACCCTTTTGAGATATACGAACTCGGCGTTCGTTGGATTGACGCCCACACTCATTTTACAAAAGTGAGTGCATCCCCCTTCTGTGTCCTGTCCCTTTTTTCCACTTTGGCTGCCACGGAGTTATACTATATACTGTCTGCTTATGTTTTTTATATACCATCCTGCACACCCACCACCCGAATCGCCTGAACTACTGGATGGGACCCTTGCCTGCTGGTGACTTGTTACTGGATTACAAGCTGTTGTCTTGCAGCAGTAAGGTGAGCTGCTTGCGAGCACAGAGGTGTCCCCACTGAAGACTTTGTTTCCCTTTCCTGTGGCTTGTGGACTTGCCTTTTTGGAACTGATGACTCATTGTTTGAGCACTTTGTACTACAAGGTGGTGGGACTGTTCACCATTTATTTATTTTTCTTGAAGTCACTAATAAGTACCGTATTTATCGGCGTATAACACGCACTTTTTTCCCCTTAAAATCAGGGGAAAGTCGCAGGTGCGTGTTATACGCCGATCCCCTGCGATCCGACCTGTCATATTTTCAAAATCGCCGATCGCGATTTGAAAATGGCGCCGCAGGCGCCGAAATACACAGAGCCGGTCCTCGGCTCTTTCCGGCGGCTGTCGTTCATTTTCGGCTCCACTCGTAGTCCCGAGCGGAGCTATCCGAACCTACTCGGCTAGGTTCGGATAGCTCCGCTCGGGACTACGAGTGGAGCCGAAAATGAACGACAGCCGCCGGAAAGAGCCGAGGACCGGCACTGTGTATTTCGGCGCCGGCGGCGACATTTTCAAATCGCGATCGGCGATTTTGAAGCCCAGAATGGCTGGGATCACTGGGGGAAGGCTGCACTGGGGAAGGCTGCACTGGGGAAAGCTGCACTGGGGAAGACTGGACTGGGGAAGGCTGCACTGGGTAAAGCTGCACTGGGGAAGACTGCACTGGGGAAGGCTGCACTGGGTAAAGCTGCACTGGGGAAGGCTGCACTGGGTAAAGCTGCACTGGGGAAGTCTGCACTGGGGAAGTCTGCACTGACAAGGCTGCACTGGGGAAGGCTGCACTGACAAGGCTGCACTGACAAGGCTGCACTGACAAGGCTGCACTGACATGGCTGCACTGACAAGGCTGCACTGACATGGCTGCACTGACAAGGCTGCACTGACAAGGCTGCAATGATGGGCGTTTAAATGTAAGTTTTTTTTCCCTTCAACTTCCCTCCTAAAAGTTTTTTTTTCCTTAAAATTCCCTCCTAAATTGGGGTGCGTGTTATACGCCGGTGCGTGTTATACGCCGATAAATACGGTATTTGCTGAGTTACCACATATGTGCTAGTATGATACTAGCCCCTTTGCACTGAGATTTTTTCTTTTCTTTTGTGTCAGTATTTACAATATTTTTATGTGCTAGTATGATACTAGCCCTCATGCACATGGACTTTGTTTGATTTATATATTTTTTTTTGTACCCACACTGTATTTGTCACTCATTTCATAGCTTTTTATACGCTTTAGACTATTTTGTTTCTTCAGTTTATTCAGATTTAGTGCTCATTAGACTGCACTTTATTACATTTCATCACACTTTTATATTTTGTATAATTTTTCCATTTTGCCTTTTGGAACTGATGACTCATTGTTTGAGCACTTTGTACTACAAGGCGGTGGGACTGTTCACCATTTAGTTATTTACTTGGAGTCACCATCAATTATTTGCTGAGTTACTACTTATGTGCTAGTATGATACTAGCCATTTTGCACTGAGTTTTATCTTTTGATAAGTATTTGCTGAGTTACCACATATGTGCTAGTATGATACTAGCCCTTTTGCACTGAGATTTTTCTTTTGATAAGTATTTGCTGAGTTACCACATATGTGCTAGTATGGTACTAGCCCTTTTGCACTGAGATTTTTCTTTTCTTCTGTTTCAGTATTCACATGATATTTTTTATGTGCTAGTATGATACTAGCCCTCATGCTCATTATACCTTTATATTTTGTATAATTTTTTCATTTTTCATTCACCTCTCTATACATTTGAGCTAGCCCCTTCCCCTGCCTCCTCCTTCCTTCCCTACTTATCACAGCGCAATCACCACTTACTTTATTCACACCACTTTTGTCTGTTTGGATCAGCCATTTAGGTGTTGCAGCAGTGCCCCTTAGCATAGGTATTTCTGACACCGCAGGAGTTTCTTCATTATTTAACCTAGAAGCAATGACATGACATCACTTCTAGTTGGAACCCATTTTTTGAAAATCAAAAGCATTCAGATCAATCTTGGTGTTTTAAATGCTTTTAACTGCAGAGGAGGGATTTTATAGACCCCAGATCTCTTCAAAAAGAGGACCTGTCACACGCCTATTGCTGTCACAATGATGTTTACATTTCTTGTGACAGCAATAAAAGTGATAAAAAAACAATTAGAAAGCAACAGTGAAAAAAAAAAAGAAAATGAAATAAATTAACCACTTCAGCCCAGGAAAGATTTACCCCCTTCCTGACCAGAGCACTTTTTTGCGATTCGGCACTGCGTCGCTTTAACTGACAATTGCGTGGTCATGCGACTTTGTACCCAAACAAAATTGATGTCCTTTTTTTTTTACCACAAATAGAGCTTTCTTTTGGTGGTATTTGATCACCTCTGTGGTTTTTATTTTTTGCGCTATAAACAAAAAAGAGCAACAATTTTGAAAAAAAACGCATTATTTTTTTACTTTTTGCTATAATAAATATCCCCCAAAATATATAAAAAAAACATTTTTTTTTAGGCTGATATGTATTCTTCTACATATTTTTTTCGCAATAAGCGATTGATTTGTGCAAAAGTTATAGCGTCTACAAAATAGGGGATAGATTTATAGCATATTTATTTATTTATTTTTTTTACTTGTAATGGCGGCGATCTGTTATGGCGGACACATCAGACAATTTGGACACATTTTTGGAACCATTGGCTTTAATACAGCGATCAGTGCGATTAAAAATGCATTGATTACTGTAAAAATGTCACTGGCAGTGAAGGGGTTAACTATTTCCTGGGAGGTGATTCTAACTGAAGGGGGGAGGGACTAACTACAGGAAGTGACAGATTGTGGTTCCTAGCTAATAGGAACACACGATCTGTCAGAACAGAACAAGGAAGTGTGTGTTTACACACACTCGTTCTGTTCTGTGTCTCCTGGTCACAATCGGTCGGTCGTGATTTGCGCAAAAGTTATAGCGTCTACAAAATAGGGGATAGTTTTATGGCATTTTCATTAATTTTTTTTTTTTTTTTTGTAATGGCGGCGATCTCTGATTTTTATCGGGACTGCGACATTATGGTGGACACATCGGGCATGTTTTACACTATTTTAGGACCATTGTCATTTATTCAGCGATCAGTGCTATAAAATGCATTGCTTACTGTGTAAATGACACTGGCAGTGAAGGGGTTAACCATGAGGGGTGGATGAAGGGGTTAAGTGTGTCCTAGGGAGTCATTCTAACTGTGGGGGGGGGGCTACAACACACACGACAGCAATCACTGATCTCGATGACAGAGAGTAGTGATCTTTGTCCTGTCACTAGGAAGAACAGGTAAATGCTTTGTTTACAAAAGCATTTCCCCCGTTCTACCTCTCTGTGACACGATCGCGGGCACCCGGCGGACGTTGAGTCCGCGGGACCCGCGGTCACGGAGAACGTGGCGCGCGCGCCGCTTCTTAAAGGTGACGTACCTGTACGCCCTTTTGCCCACCAGTGCCATTCTGCTGACGTATATCGGGAAGCGGTTAATAATTAAACACATTTTTTTTAAAGTGCTCCTGTGCTTGCGCAAAGGTGAGCGTGCGCTTTGTTCCCGCATTTACACAAGCAGCAATCGAACCACACATGTGAGGTATCACCGCTAACAACAGATCATGGGCAGTAATTCTAGCACCAGCTCTCTCGTGTAAATCTAAAGTGGTAACCTGTAAAGGCTTTTAAAGCATTGCCTATGGATAGTGAAATTTCCGTCATTTGTCCCGTTGCACGGGCGAGCGCAATTTATTATTTTACTCGGCATAACTTCATCTTTTATATCTTACAAAAAATTGGGTTATGTATTGTGTTTTTCTGCATTAAAAACTTTTTAAAACTTTCTAGCAAAAAATACTGATTGTTACATGTGAACAAAAAGTGTCAGAAAAGGCCCGAACTGGAAGTAGTTAAAGACCATGAAAGCGCAGAATAATACTTGTTCTGCCAGAAATGCACTCAACTCCACCTGTCCTGTTGTGGGCTGACATCAGATGTCTTTCTAAACTGCTCAAACCCACCCCCTATCCTGTTCTCTACAACATACACACTAATTATTCCATAGTCCCAAGATAAGATCTGGGAGGCTAATTAAAGTGGTTAGGAAGCCTAAACTTTTTTTTTAGCTTAATGCATTCCTTGCATTATGGTAAAAAATGTTTAGGCATCAGTACAGATTAACTGATAGTGCAAGACAGACAAATGTTGATTTCTGTGAGAATTCTAGGAGTTATGTGATAGCACCCACAGACACCTTCACCCAAAGTGGTAGATAGAAAGCAGGAGCGCCCCCCCCCCCCCCCCCCCCCGTCCATGCAGGAGGTCGGATGCATGAATTCCAATGGTGGGGGGGGGGGTTTTTTTGAAGCACATAATAAGAGACAGAGGCTTCAAAATAGAGTTGGCTCTGGACGCAGAGCACTGTGAACTGAGCCCACCCAGTTGTGTGAAAATAGTGAGAGGGTTGTTTGCCGCCCCCCCCCCCAGAAAAAAAAATGGCCACTGGTAGAATGCTCCCTTACCAACTCCACAAGACCTCCTAAGTAGGGTGGTCTAAACACACTTACCGTAATTAAGATTAATATGATTATTTTTAGTCCTGATAAAAAGGAACGCAGATTTCCTCTCACTTCCTGTTTGCCTATAAGACAGGTAAATCTTTCCAATGGGACATGAATGGCAAAAAAAAAAAAATACTGACGGGTCATAGCCCCTCGCCTACTCAAGCCAAAATTATTATTTTTTTTTTTTTTTAGTTTTACTTTAAAGTGTAAAAAAAAGTTATGCTTTTAATTATATTTTATTTGGATGGAGTGCTGTGTGGATAGAACTACTGTTTTTTTTTTTTTTTACAAGTACCGTCGTTAGCTCTACTTTAACCACTTAAGCTCCGGCAGGTTTTTACCCCCTTCATGACCAGTGCATTGTTTTGTTATTCAGCACTTTGCTACTTTAACTGGCAATTGCATGGTTATGTACTCAAACAAAATTTATATCATTTTTTCACGCAAAGAGCTTTCTTTTGTTGGTATTTGATCACCACTGGATTTTTTATTTTTGCGCTATAAATGAAAAAGGACTGAAAATGTAAAACAATTTTTTACTTTCTGCTATAAAACATCCAATAAAAAAGAAAACAAAATCAAATTTCATCATAAATTTTTGCCAAAACGTATTCTGCTGCATGTCTTTAGTAAAAAAAAAAAAAAAAAGCTCAATAAGTGTATTTTAATTGGGCTTGGTGGAAGTAATAGCATCTGCAAACTATGGTGTATATATAAATATAAGAACAATCAGGGCAAACAATTAGTTAAAGCGGGATTCCGGCCTTAAAAAAAAAAATTAAAGTCAGCAGCTACAAACACTAGCTGCTGACTTTAAATAAGTACTTACCTGTCCTGGGTGCCTGCGATGTCGGCCGCCTGAGGCCGACCCGTCCCTCAACTCTTGGGTCCCGGAACCGCCATCCTAGGTAAGGAAAACAGGCAGTGGAGCCTTGCGGCTTCACTGCCAGTTTCCTACTGCACACGCGCGAGCGGCGCTCTGTGAATGGCCCCGTGGTGTTCTGGGAACACACACAATTCTCAGAAGACAACGGGGCCGCTCACCGAGGAGCAGAACACGCTGCCGAAAAGGAAGAGGCAGATTAGGAAGACTGCCTAGCAACAAGGGTTTAAGTAAGTTTAAAAATGTTTTTTTTTATTTTTTTAGGATTTTTGGTTAATTTTTTTTTTCAGGTTGGTCCTCCACTTTAAACTAAAATGGAAAATGCAAGCTGAACACTACAGGATAATCACATCACCTTCAATGAGTATACAAAATAAAGGAATTAGTGCAGCGCAATATAAGTAAAAGAAAGTCCATCCATAAATGTAAAAGAACTACAAGTCCCAGAACAGAAGATGAGACCCCTCGTGAGAGAATAGAAAATCCAATCCACTGGTGATTCTAGGTGAAAAGCCCTCCACCGGCAAACAAATGCTCTTACCAGAAAAGGTGGACCCCTGATAAGACAGAAGGTCAAACACGCATGTATCCACAGTGTGATGATTGTATTCTCCAACATGGCAGTGGAACCAGAACATCCAGGGCAAGTGTAAAAAGGGCAGGCCAAGCGCGATATTGGCGCCATCACCTTATGCCATTTTATGGATCTTTTAAAAATAAATCAAGGGAGAGCACTTAGAACGTGTCTTTTTATACTTGCCCTGGATGTTCGGGTTCCACTGCCGTTTTGGAGAATACTATCATCCCACTGTGGATACAAGCGCGTTTGACCTAATTGTGCCCAATTTGGACAATTTCAATTAGGGACGTACTCACTTTTGTAGCCAGCGGTTTAGACATTAATAGCTGTGTGTTATTTTGAGAGGACAGGAAATTTACATTGTTATACAAGCTGTCTCCGAACTTTGCAGTCCCACCCTTGCCTCCCTCACCTCCCATGCCTACTGGTACCGAGTCCGTCTGTGAAGATGAACCCATGCACTTCGGCTTCACGCGTCTCTTTACGGATGAGAGAACCCTTAGGAGGAGGGAGAGATTGTGCCTTTATTGTGGCCAGGCATGTCACTTTCTGAAGTCTTGTCCTACCCGTCCAGGGAACGCCCGCATCTTGAGGTCCTGTCACAGACAGACATTAGGTGGCGTTGTTTCGTCCCCAGTTATCCAGAAGGTTAAGCCCTGGTTTCGGTTACCCTTTCTTGGGCTAAGTCGTTCGTCGAGATACAGGCTCCAATCGACTCTGGGGCTGCAGGCCTGTTCATTGATGCTGCCTTTGTATCGAAGCACTCAATTCTGCTGCAGTTGCATGACACTTCACTTGCCATTGAGGCTCTTGACGGGAGACCTCTACAGCCTGCCTATGTGACTGTTTCGTTGTCCATGGCCGTAGGGGCTCTTCACCATGAAATAATCCAATTCCAAATTATTTCCTCACCTAAGTTTCCGCTGGTTATTGGTTATCCTTGGTTACAGATGCACAACCCCGCTTTTGATTGGCTCCGTGCTGTGGTCGCCACAATGCAGTCAGACATGCTTACAGAAGGTAGCCAAGGTCCTGTGCACCTCTTCACTCTCCTCCCTGCCGGAGGAGTACCGCGATTTTAGTGATGTCTTTGACAAAGGTCAAGCCGGTAGTTTGCCTCCACACCAGTCGTATGATTGCGCAATTAACCTTCAACCTGGTGCCATACCCCCTCGTGGCTGGGTTTACCCTTTGTTGGTCTTGGAGGATAAGGCCATGGAGGAGTATGTTGCAGACGCACTTTCTCGAGGTTTCATCCGCAAATCCTCATCTCCTGCTGGTGCTGATTTCTTCTTTGTGAAAAAGAAGAGTGGTGAACTGAGTATTTATTATAGGGTCCTCAATCGTTATACGATTAAGAATGCCTATCCGATTCTGTTAATTACCTTATTTGATCGCCTCAAGGGAGCAACGGTTTTCACAAAGCTTGATTTGAGAGGGGCATACAATCTCGTGAGGATTAAGGAGGGCGACGAGTGGAAAACTGCATTTAATACCAGAACAGGCCATTATGAGTACCTCGTAATGCCTTTTGGCCTTTGTAATGCCCCAGCAGTTTTCCAGGAATTTATTACCGATGTCCTCCGAGATTTGTTGCAGTTATGTGTAGTGGTTTATCTCAACGATATCCTCATATTTTCCAAGTCCCTGGAGAGCCGCCACATAGATGTCTGTCGTGTGCTTCAGAAACTAAGAGAGACCAATGTCTATTATAAATTGGAGAAGTGCGAATTCCATCGTGAACAGGTAAACTCCTGGGTTATGTCATTTCCACTGCTGGTTTTTCGATGGACCCAGAGAAAGTTTCAGCAGTCTTACAGTGGCCCTGACCCGTGGGTTTACGTCCTCTGCAGCATTTTCTTGGCTTTGCCAACTATTATTGGAAGTTTAGTCACAACGTCTTGTCTCTGGTCAAGCCCCTGATTGATATGACCAGAAAGGACGGTAACCCACAGAGTTGGTCTCTGGAGTCCATTAATGCCTTTGAGAGTCTCAAGGCTGCCTTTGTTTCTGCTCCTGTGTTGGCACACCCTGATCCTACGTTACCTTTTATCCTTGAGGTTGATGCTTCTGAGACTGGAGTTGGCGCCCTTCTGTCTCAACGTTCTACCTCTGAGAGCAGTATGCATCCTTGTGGCTACTTTTCCAAGAAATTGTCACCTGCAGAGTGCAATTACGAGATTGGTGACAGAGAGCTGTTAGCGATCATTTTAGCCCTGAAAGAATGGAGACATCTCCTCGAAGGTACTACTGTGCCAGTTCTCATTCTTACTGACCATAAGAATCTCACATTCTTCTTGTGTGAGGCTAAACGCTTCTCTCCCAGAAGGGCGTGATGGGCTCTTTTCTTGTCACATTTCAATTACATTGTTTCATTCTTACCCGGTACTAAGAATGTAAGGGCTGACGCCTTGTCACAACAATTTTCCTCCACTTCCAAGATGGAGTCAGTTCTGGTTCCTGTCATTCCTCCTGATCGTATTCTGGCTAAGGTTCGCACCAGTCTCACTTCTCCTTTGGGTGACAAAATTCTTGCTGCTCAGGTCCATGCTCCTCCTGAGAAACCTTGTGACCGCTGCTTTGTCTAAGAGTCTCTGTACTGCCATGCTCCAGACTTGCCATTCTCCCAAGGCTGCTGGCCACCCTGGGAAGAATCAACTCTTTTGGGCCATTTCCCAACAATTCTGGTGGCCTAGACTACGTGCTGATGTAACCGACTTCGTAGCTGCCTGTTCCGTGTGTGCTCAGAGTAAGACTCCACGACACCTTCCAGTGGGCCTCCTACAACCCATACTCAATGGAGAGAGGCCCTGGACCCACCTGTCTATGGATTTTATTGTGGCGTTACCCAATTCCCAGAGCAACATCGTTATCCTTATGGTGGTTGACCGACTCTCGAAAATGTCCTATTGTACTCCACTTAAGTTGCCAACTTCTAAGGAACTGGCTTCCATTTTTGCTTGGGAGATCTTTCGCTTATATGGGGCTACCCAAGGTGATTGTCTCGGACAGGGGTAGTCAGTTTGTATCCCGGTTCTGGCAAGCCTTTTGTGCACAGTTGGGAATTCGGTTTGATTTCTCCTCTGCATATCACCCGCAGTCTAATGGGGCCGCAGAACGAGCCAATCAGTCCTTGGAGCAATTCCTACGTTGCTATATTTCTGACCATCATATCAACTGGTCAGACCTCTTACCGTGGGTGGAGCTTGCTCACAATAGTGCCTTGAATCCTGCTACCTGATTGTCCCCGTTTATGGCAAAATATGGTTTCCAACCTTCCATGTTGTTCCGCAGAGTATTCCTGCGTTAGAGGAGCATCTCTGTGGTCTGTGAGCATCTCTGTGTTCCACTTGGACACAAGTCAAGGAGGCTTTGCAACATGCTAATGATAGGTACAGACTCCATGCTGACCGCAAATGCCTGCCTACGCCTTCCTACCAGGTTGGGGACAGGGTCTGGCTGTCATCTTGCAACCTCCGACTTCGTGTTTCCTCTCTGAAGTTCACACTTAGGTTTATTTGGCCTTTCCGTATTCTTCGCAGGATTAACCCAGTGGCCTACGCATTAGACCTTCCTTCTAATATGCGTATCTCAAATGTATTTTATGTTGCCTTATTAAAACCTTTGGTCTGCAACCGCTTTACCACCTCGGTGCCTCGTCCTCACCCTGTAAAGGTTGAGAACCATAATGAGTATGAAGTACAGTCCATTGTTGACTCCCGTAGGTTCCGTGGGCGCATACAGTACCTGGTGCATTGGAAAGGGTACGGTCCGGAGGAACGCTCTTGGGTCTCATCCTCGGACGTACATGCCCCTGTCGTCCTCCATGATTTCCATAGACTTTTCCCCTCAAGCCTGGTGGTCCTCCGAGGGGGAGGGGTCATGGAGGAGGGGGTACTGTCAGGGCTGTGCTCCACCCCTCCTTCTCAAAGCTGACCGCTCAGCTGTCGGCTAATTGCCAGCTCCTATCTCTCCATAGTGACTCACCTGTTGATGATATCCTACTCGTCAGTCCTGTCTACTTAAGCCGTCCAGTCCAGATGATCTTTGCCTTCGCCTTGGTCACATCTCTAGAGTCACTCTCCTGTGTTCCTGTTAAAGACTCGTTTAACTGTACTTCTCAGGCTGTTTCATGGTTTCTGACACTATGTCTATACAGCTGCCAAAGCTTACCATAACTAAAGTTGCGTCCAGTCTGCCCCCTCACATATAGAGCACATCCACCACACTGAGAGTATCACACAAGGAGCTATTTATACCCCGTCGTGTGAATTGTGGCTATAAGCAGAACCCTCTGCACGTGGCGCGAGTCACAAGACGTGTCGCTGCTGAATGGCGTCACATGTTCGTACGGCAGGCAGACCCCCCGCTTAACGTCAGTGGGATCCGAGCTGCCAGTGTGAATGGCATAGCTGTGACGAGAGAAGGGGGGAGGAGGAAAGATCCACCATCCTACATCACCCTATCAGTACACAGCTATAGAAGAAGGGGAAGAGGGAGCAGCGGACACAAAACAGCCCACAGACCAGAGTACAACCTAATCGCAGACAATTATTAGGACAAAAGACAGCCCAGCTGCATCGAAAAACACACACGCAGAAGCAAGGGCAAAGAAAACAAAAATGAAAACGAAAGATAGAACATAAATATGAAATTGAAAATGAAACACATTAATATAAATATAACATAATAAAAAAAGTAAAATAAATAATAAAAATAATAATAATAAAATGAAATTAAAATAAAGATAAAATGAAAAAGAAATAAAAATGTATAATTTAGCAACAAAAGAGTAAAGAAAAGATCCAAGGCTATCGATGCAATTGGCTATTGGAACAAAGAGTGGCTAGCATGGTATCTATAGAGTGATATAATCAGTGAGAATCCATGAGTCCAGGCAGTACAGCATGCCCCACATGTCAACCGGATATGGAGAACAGTCTCAAAGAAAGAATTGTTTGCTCAATGCCATTATTAGTATGTTGTAACCTAATATAGATCATCGTCCTAAAGTCTGTATAATGTCATATGAAATAACTCGTACGCTAGATATCTATTTATATTATTGACCTGTTCATTTTATATATACCAGTAATATTGGTGTAATCCAAAGCATTGGCACAAACTCAAACATTACAGACACAACAAAACAAAAAACAGGAAGGGCTATGAACAGGAGTAAAGCATGAGATTGGCCCGTATAGTTCACAATTACGTGTGGTTGAAGATATTCATCTACAAATCTACTTGCTCTTTCGGTTTTTGATCCTATTCCCGAAATGATTGGTCATCCCAGATGATTAGTCAGATTTTTATGTGTTTTTGGAAGAGCATAGAATGTTGGAACCTTTGGAAGTGGGACTTGTATACCTTTAAAAATCTCTTTTGTGATTATGCCATCAGCATGGGCGGAATGTATGATATCATTATATTCTTGGTAAAATCTAGTTATGATTTCCCCATCATGTTCGGAAGGCCACCGAAGAGAGGCAGATGCTCACAGGCCACTAAAAGAGGGCAAGCAGCCTCTGTGTCTACAGTGAACAGTGGTGGTCGTTGACCGACTCCTTGTCCAGTTACTCCTTCCGTAGCCCCATCATCATGCACGGAGAAGTAACCAGAATTATTCGACCATAGTGTCTGTTACATGCTGCTGGAGGATGCGCAGCAATTTGAAGGCTCCGATGTTGGTTCCCAGGTTGAGGAAGGGAGTAACGTGAGCCTAGAGAGAGAGGGTGCCACAGAAGGACAAGAAACTGGCATCTATGTTCCCCCAGCTGCAGCATACTGCCAAGTTTGCTCCAGTGACGAGGAGGGAGGGGATGATGAGGTCACTGACTGTACTTGGGCACCTGGGAGAAGACAGGAGGAAAGTGAGGAGGAGGAGGCACAACTCCAACGAGCTGTTTGCAATGTATATCTGAATCGAATTAAGCATCGTCAGAACAGCAGCCGCTTGGGCACCACATGCTTGACAAGACATATGACGACCTGCCATGTAGGTCCTGCCATGCAACAGCACCTGAAAGACCTACATCATGGAAAAAGGCGGACTTCTCCTTGCTCCTCATCTGGGATCTCAAACCCTACTATACCTGCAGTCCTCTCAAAAACCTGCACTGAGAGGAATGAAGGTCTAGCAATAGGTACCACAAGTACTTGGAGCCAATCTGCTAGCAGTACACCACCGGTTGATTTCAACAGGCAAATTTCTCTACCCCAGTTGCTGAATCGGAAAAAAAAAAATTCTGTCCCACCCTTTCACGTTTTCAGCGTCTAAATGCTAGCTTGGCCAAATTGATAGCACTGCAACTGCTGCCTTTACAGTGGTAGATTCTGCCCCCTTTCGTGAATTTGTGGAATGTGCTTTACCACACTGGAAGGTTCCAAAACGACATTTTTTTTTGCACATAAGGCCATTCCAGCTCTCTACATTCATGTGGAAGACAATGTTTTGGCCTCGTTTGACAGGGCAGTCAGCAGCAAGATTTATATTACCGCTGACTCATGGTCCAGCAGGCATGGGCGGGGATGTTACCTTTCCTTCATGTCGCACTGGGTAACTCTGCTGGCAGCTGGGAAGGATACAGTACAGGGTTTAGTGTTGGAGCTTGTTTCGCCAACACACCTCCAAAAAAGCTGGTGGTGATTCTACCACAACATCTGTATGCTCCCCTCCCTCCTCCTCTTTTTCCTCTATGACCTCTTATGCAGAATTGTCCTCTGAACCAGCAGTGCTCTGTATGCGTTCAAAGGGCTACGCAAGCAGTCAGGCTAAAAGATGCCATGCGGTGCTTCAGTTGGTCTGCCTAGGGGGCAGGAGTCACGCAGATATTCTGTCAGCTCAGGGGCAGGCTCAGAGGTGGTTGATGCCACAGCAGCTTGAACCAGGAATGTTTGTATGCCACAATGGCACCAACCGTCTCTCTGCTCTCTGACAGGGACACTTGACCCATGTTCCATGCTTGGCACACGTCCTGAATTTGGATGGCGCAGCCTTTCTTGACCAGGTATCAAGGCTTACTAGATCTTCTGAGGCAAGCCAGAAAAGTCTGGTAATTTCCGGCGGTCATACAAGGCCAGTGCTCGGCTGGCTGACATTCAAAGGGAATTTAACCTGCCCACCATCTGCCTCATTTGTGACATGCCCACCCGGTAGAATTTAACATTGGCAATACTGCGGCAGCTGCACACATAGCAGAGGGCCATCAATGAGTACCTGTGTGAGTATAGCACCAGGACAGGGTCAGGGCAGCTTTGCTTCTTTTCACCACGCCAGTGGCTACTAATCAAGGATGCATGCACTGTCCTGTCATCATTTGAGGAGGCCACAAGGATGGTGAGCAGCAACAATGCATGCATCAATGACACTGTCCCTCTAGTCTTCCTACTGGAGCACACGCTTCGTGGAATCATGGACTGGGCACTTGGGGCAGAACAGATGGAGGAAGAGGAGGACTTTCTTTCCTCTCAAAGCCCCCTTTATGCAGATAGAATTCCTGCGGGGCCGCAAAACACACAGGAAGAAGAGGAGGATCGTGTAAGCATGGATGTAGAGGATAACACGCAGCAGTCTTGGTAGGGATGGTTTTCAGTCCCAAGAAACCCAAGGAGTCTCTACGTGGCTGACAGGAGGTAGTTCCTGATAATGTGTTTTTTAGTTACCCAGAGGACTCAGAATCTAATGCCTCTGCAAACTTACGCTGCATGCTACATTGTACCCCTACTCATTCACCAAAAAAAGTGTCAAAGTAAGAACCACAATACAACGTTTTTGACAATTCCTTTATTAAAAAAGAAAAAAAAATGTCCCTCAATGTCCATCCATCTTCAATCACGGCACTAACGGACCCGAAAAATAGAAAAAAAAACCAACCTCTGCCTCAATGAGTGGCTTCCTGCTGACTTCTGTCTCTTGGCTGTAACAGCTGTTTTATAGGTAAGGGCGGGGCCACCAGGTGACGTAACCAAGTGACGTCATGTGCCAGTCATGAGCAGTGTTAATTTTGGCAGCAAATTTTGATTTAGTTTTAGTCTTAGGAATAAAATGGCATTTTAGTTTTAGTCCTATTTTAGTCTTCTGCAAGTGTTTTATTTGAATTTAGTCGACTAAATCTCCAGTTCATTTTAGTCGACTAAAACTCATTTTAGTTATCTAAAATCTAATGGGTGTAGCTAACTTGTAATGCATTATTTAAGCATTTCCCTACAATTTCCAAACTCATTATATACTGCTGCTGGAGTGAAAAATCAAATATGTTGTTTTTAATGGTTAGGTTTGAACATGCACTACAGACACAGATTTAGTCGTTATATAACGTATTTATTTAAGTAAAACCGTTTAGTCAAGAATATTGCTGTTTTCACAAAAGGGTAATGAAAAAATACCAAAAAAAAACCCCAAAAAATAGTAACACTTTGCGTGACTGTCATGCCAACAGTAAAGCATCCTGAGACCATTCATGTGTGCAGTTGGCTGCTTCTCTCAGCCAAGGGAGTGGTGGGCCCACTCGCAATTTTGCCTAAGAAGAACACCGCCATGAATAAATGGTACAAAAACATCCTCAGGCCCCGAGAACAACTTCTCCTAACCATCTAAGAACAGTTTGGTGATGAAAAACAATGCCTTTTCCAGCATGACGGAGCTCCTTATCATAAGGCAAAAGTGATACCAAAGTGGTTTGGGGAAGAGGGAACAAAAAACTGAAATTTTGGGCCCACAGCCAGGAAACTACCCAGACCTTAATCCGTTTGAGAACTTGTGCTGGACTGGTGGTCATGGTCAATCCGACCTCAAGAGGCTGGTGAGGGTGAGGGAACCAAAAAAACCCAACAAATTCTGACAAGATGCAAGCATTGATTATGCAAGAATGGGCAGTGCCAGTGCCGGATCGGTGCCAGAGATCAGTCTCAAATCATTAAAAATTGCTGGGCATTTAATTAACTGCATAAAACATGCATTGACATGTGTTTTGATGCTTTTCCATTCATTTCAATGGAAAAGTTATTAGAAGAAAAAAATGCATAGGTAGGAGGGGGGAGGCCTCAGGCCTGGCTGTTGTACATACCACAATTATGTACTGCAGTCACAGTGCAAAGTACTGCACTAAGATTAGCTCTGCTGATGTCTGCTCTCTTAGCTGAAGTTCTCTGCCTCTGGGCGGCGGGTGCGGCGTCAGGAGGAGTCGTACTCGGGACGGGAGTGCTCACCGCTCTCTCTCACAGACTGTCCTCTCCTCTCGCCTCACTCACAATGGCGTCCGACTCGCCGGACCACTGGCGCTGGGCGCGGATTGCGTAAGTAGGCGGAGCTCGGTAAAAAAACAGTAGTTGGTAAACATCCCGCCTTGCCATTTTCGTCTCGTTGCTGTCCAATAATGAAAATGGATCCAATTTTCGTCTTAGTTTTTGTCAGTGGACGAAAATGTGCTGTACTTTTTGTTCAGTTTTCGTCACTGTTAAAATGCCGCTGACAAAATCGTTGACAAAAACGTTTTTGTTAACGAAATTAACACTGGTCATGAGTATGGATTTTGGGGGGGACCCCACGCTGTTTTTTTTTTTACATTTTGGCATGGAGTTCCCCTTATTATCCATACCAGACCCAAAGGGCCTGGTATAGACTGGGGGGGAACCCAGTGAAAATACATAAATACAGCGCTCACAAACATAGACCCATAATAGGTAAAAAACAAAACGTAAAGTCCATATAAACTATAAAATGCTTCAAATCTGGTGTGCAAAAAATGATTCACATCTGGTGTACAAAAAGTGCAAAAAAAAATAATATTGCAGAAGAATTTTCAGGCGTACCAAGACACCCCCACATGTATCCCCACTCACCAGATCGCAACGACACCCAGCTTTTCAGTCTGGGGGTCAGTACAGACTTATAACGATATCCAAAAGATGTCACAGGATGGCAGGTTCAGTGATGAAATTTGATGATGAGTGATCCTTCAATGTTATTTCTCAGCCATAAAACCAGGTACCCAAAGGAAAAAGAGGGATCAATAGTGAAGTATGCTAAGAACAGATATTTATTGCGCATAAAAGGTGCATACTTACAGACGTAAGTTAAAAAACAGGCAAGGAATTGGTAAGAGAATACAGCAAACACCGTCAGTGGCATTCTTTCCACGAGACCCGGAAATGACGTCAGTCGTGCCGGAAGTGCGTCACGTCAATGCATTTCTCCCTCCCACAGGGCGTCATCAAAGGACCTGATTTGATACATTTTTTTACCTATTATGGGTCTCTGTTTGTGAGCGCTGTATTTATATATTGTCACTGTGGTCAAGTGTTTAGCAGCTTCATTCATTTTTTTTACCCCATTTTGCACACAATCAGCACGAGTTTATATTTTAGAATATATATTTTCACAGTGGGGGGAACCCACGCTGATTTTTTTCATTGATTTTTATCTATATTGCCTGGATCCGGCAGTAAATTACAGCCTCGAGCAATTTTAAATGACATTTCTTAATCGTACATCACGGGACACAGAGCCATAGTAATTACTATGTGGGTTATAGGCCACTTTCAGGTGATAGACACTGGCACACCCTAAACAGGAATTTGCCTCCCTATATAACCCCTCCCACTACTGGGAGTACCTCAGTTTTTTCGCCAGTGTCTAAGGTGTTGGTTTAGGCCGAATTGAATGGTACGCCTTGTGGCGGAAGAAACAAGGTTTAGCTCTTTTTAGAGAGATGGACCCTGGGATCCAGAGCTTTGGTGTTTTCAGCCATAAAGTTTTTACTGGCGGGGTGCTTTACGGGTCCAGGAGTGTGGGTTCCCCGAGGGTCCCCGGTACCTGAAGGTTTTGTAACGGGGCCCACCGTGAGAGGTGAAGATTGGGTCTGTTGGTTTTTACCACAGAAATCCCTGCGGCGGTAAAGGTAAGTGGAGGTTTCTAAGGAATTTTTTAATTTTCTTATGAAATGTCTCCTTTAGAGAAGTAAATGTTGTCATGCCTAAGAGTCACCACTGGGGGCTTTATAGAGCACGTAACTTGTCATGCTTTCCTCAAAGATCACGCTGTGTCACAGAAGCAGCAGGCTTCCCTCCGGCGAGCAGCTCAGACCTCCGGTAAGATTGAGGGGGGATTTTCTTCCACGAAACACCCCCCACCTGGACAAAGCTCTCCCTCTCTTCTTGGATAGGGGGAAGCCAAAAATGGAGCAGCAATGCCGCTTCATTTTTTCACTGCCCCTGCACGGCGGCTTGTCACAGGTCTCCTCCTTACCATTCCCCCCCCCACACACACACACACACACGCTGATCACGTCGGATCGGAGGTCTGCGCTCGCGTGGGAAAACCCTCTTTTGAAAAGGGGGGGGCGATGTGACAGAAAGGGGGGAGCTTAGCGCGGCGTTGGCGTCCTGCAATGTCCAGCGCGGGAGTATGTTTAAAAACTCCATTTTTTCTGGCTGCAGATGTCAGAGGAACACAAGAGCAAAAAGGGGCATGTGAGAGGTTGGTGACACAGGCATTCCCTTAGCACATTTACTAAAAGCATCAGGCTGAGCGTTAATAGCAGCGGCAGTTGCTGGACTATTGCTCAAGCAGTGGATGCGATTTCTTCTGGTAGTACCTCTGCATTTGTGCATCGGGCTAAGGTCAGAAGGGGGGGTTGAAACACCCCCAAAAAAGGGCTAAAAGGGTCTCCCTCAAGCTCTAGAAAGTCTACTCATCTCTACAATGGCATCCTCCCCTGAGAGGGGGTGGCTGGTCAGAGTGAGCATCTGGGCCATGAAATGTTTGCAACTGTTTTCAACACTGCAGCCCCTGTCTATATTACTAAAGAGGTCTTTTTCCTCAGCCATGATAAGATTATAAAAAAAGGTTAGCGGCTTTAATCGCATCCCATTGTGGGACAAAACGCGACAGGTTCCCTTCCATTACCCAGGACCCTCAAACTGAGGAACTGGGGGCGGGAGAAGATGAATTCCCTCAGAGGACCGTGGTGAGGCTGGTGACTCCTCTGAGGGGTCAAATGCGGGGGGGAGGGGGGATCAGCTTCACAATCTGTAAGATTGATTGTGAAATTTCTTGCTGAATGGTCCGCTCCACATTGTGTTTGGGTTCGCTAAAGCCTCCTCAAGCTGTGCAAAAAATGTTTTTTCACACTATTATCCTATGGGGGAAAAAATTCACTAAAGGTGGGGATACCAAAAATTGACCCTGCTGTATCCTCTGTGAATAAAAGTTTGACTTGTCCAGCAGACAATGCTCAAATGCTTAGGGATCCAATGGATAAAAAGTTGGAATTCCTATTAAAAAAACACTTTTTTTCTCTGCCAGGTTGAGTGTTTTAGCCTGCGCGGACAGTAGTTGGTCAATTCTTGAGAGACCAGTTAAACAGGTGCTCAAGATTCTCCTGTTCAGCAGGCCCAGGATCTGGCAAGCTACTACCGTGTTTCCCCGAAAATAAGACCTACCTCGAAAATAAGACCTAGCGCTATTTTCCAGGAGGGCTGCAAAATAAGCCCTACCCCGAAAATAAGCCCTAGTTCGAGGTGATTGTGTACTTTTCAAGGAAACGCAGTATAATCCTGTTACGGCGGTGTGCAGTGTGCTGTGTGTGTCTCTAGCGGTGTCAGGTGCCTTTGATACAGAGCAGAGCTCAGCTGATCTCCCCGCTGGTCTCCTCTTCTCCCGCCTGTCTGTGGGGGATCTCGCAGAGCTTCGGCGGGTCACTAAAGGTACGGTGCAGAGCCTCTGCAATCAACATGTCATATTGTGTGCGGTATGCAGCATGGATACTCCTGTCTCTACACGGTATTTACAGATTTTATTTCTTCATATGCTGGCTGGTGTGCTCTCTTCCCTGCTTCGAGCATTGAAGAGGGAGAGGGGCTGGGGTCCCTCGCTGGCGGCTGGGAGAAGTGAAGGAGAGCTGAGGTGTTTGGCACTGTTAGATTGCAGAGGCACACACATTCTGTATTGTGTGCTACTGTAAAAGAAAGGATTTGGGCATTTTAAGTTTGTTCAAACTGGGGTTTTCCTGGCAGGCAGGGAGAGAGAGAATATGTTAAGACCTACCCCGAAAATAAGCCCTACTGGGTCTTTTGTTGCCAAAATTTATGTAAGACCCAGGCTTATTTTCGGGGAAACACGGTAGCAGCTTTATGTTTGCAATAGTCGCTATAAGAGATTCTATCCTTCAGGCCTTGCGCCTTCGCTAAGCACCATGCAGGAAGCTTCTGGCTAGTCTTCTTTTTTGCAGTGAAACGGCTGTTTGGGGATGATTTGGGTAATACATCCAAAGAATTTCTAGTGGAAAAAGTACCCCTTTGCCATTTAAGAAAAGGAGTAAACGTATTTCATTTTAGCAAGCTAATCAGCCTCTAGGCAGTCACGACGGCCTCCGCCATCAAATTCAAGAGGTAATCCTCAGGGTCCACCCCAGGGACAAAAGTCTTGGGGGAGGAAACCTACAAAATACTAAAGACTCCTTTTGAGGAGACGCCCCCGCTCGCTCGAGTAGGGAGATTACTTCTGCAGTTCTCAAGGGTCTAGTAGGAAGAGTGTCGAGACAGATGGGGGACTTCCTCAATAGCTCCAGGGTACAATAGCTCCAAGAGTTCCCGTCTCCTCGTTTTCTCAGATCCTAAGGATATGGAGAAAAATAAATCTTTCTTTCAAGCATTGGACCATCTTTTGGCAAAGAAGTGATTATAGTGGTCCCCATGAAAGAGCAGGGATTGGGGTTTTGTTCAAACCTTTTTTCACAGTGCCAAAACCGAATGGAGATGTCAAACCCATTCTGGATCTCAAAGATCTAAACCGGTTACTGAATATCCGCTCTTTTTTTTTCCGCATGGAGTCAATCCAATCAGTTGTCTCCATCCTACAAGGAGGAGAACGTCTGGCGCCAATCAACATCAAGGATACATACCTTCATGTGCCTATTTCCCCGCTCACCAGTAATATCTACTTTTCAAGGTAGAAAATCTTCATTTTCAGTTTGTAGCTCTGCTTTTCGGTCTAGCTACTGCACCTTGAGTGTTTACAAAGCTTCTGGCCCCTCCTCTAGCCAGATTGAGGGCCCAAGGTATAACGATTATAGTTTACCTAGACGATCTGCTCTTGATAGACCAGTCGGTAGCCCGCTTAGACCAAAGTATGGTCACCACATTCAACTACGTGGAATACCTAGGTTGGATTCTCAACCTAGAGAAATCTTCCTTAAAACCATGAAGGGGGCTAGTATACTTGGGTCTGATCTAAGATACACCCAGAAAAGGATATTCTAGCCCCAGGCAAAGATCAGCGCCATAAAGCAACTGATTCAGGTGGTCGAAGCAAAGAAGAATCCTTCTATTCAACTTTGCATGAGGTTGTTGGGAAAGATAGTGGCTTTATTCTAGGCCGTTCCTTATGCTCAGTTTCGTTGGAGGCTGCTGTAAAACAGTATCCTATCGGCTTGGAACAAGAAGGTCCAAGCTTTAGATTTCCCAATGTGTCTGACTCCAAAGGTGCGCCGGAGCCTGTTTATGGTTAATAACCAAAAATCTGCAAAGGGGAAAATCCTTCCTAAAGTTACCTGGGAAGTGGTAGCAACATATGCCAACCTTTTTTTTAGGTTGGGGAGCAGTTCTGGAAGCGGAAACTGTCCAAGAGAAGTGGTCCAGATCAGAAATGACCTTGTCCATTAACATTGTAGAGATTCGGGCAGAGCACTTGGCCCTGAGGGCCTGAATGTTCAGTTTACTGAATTGTCCTGTCAGGATCCAATCCAACAATGCTAGAGAAATCACCAAGGGGGCACAAGAAGTTGTGCGGCCCAGAGATAGGTGAATCATATCCTATCTTGGGCAGAAAACAATGTACTTTGCCTATCGGCAGTCTTCATTCTAGGAATAGAAAATTGGCAGGCGGACTACTTGCCAGCAGTTGTTCCCGGGAGAATGATTCCTTCACCCCAATGTCTTCCTGTCAATATATCAAAGATGGGGGATCCCAGATGTAGATCTGTTTGCATCCAGGTTCAACAAAGAAATCGACAACTTTGTGTCAAGAACAAAGGATCCGCTAGCATGTGGAACAGATGCCTTGGTGTTCCGTGGAATCAGTTTTCACTGATTTATGCATTCCCTCCTATTCTACCTGTGTTCACGACTTCTTTGCAGGATCAAGTAGGAAGGGAAGTCGGTGATTCTTGTGGCCCAGGAGATCTTTGTATGCAGAGATCATAAAGATGGCGGTAGGAGTTCCATGGACCCGACCACCACGTCCAGACCTTCTCTCGCAAGGTCCGGTATTCCATCCTATCTTACAAACGCTAAATTTAATGGGTTGAGACCCACATTCTGAAGAAACGTGGGCTGTCAAGTTCAGTGGTATCTTCCTTGGTTAATGCAAGGAAGCCGGCCTCCAGAATCACATATTAGAGTCTGGAAGGCATATGTCTCCTGGGAGGAATCCAGGGGTTTGCACCTCAGGAACTATGTCATAGGTAGAATCCTTGATTTTCTGCAGATGGGGTTAGAAATGAAGCTGGCCTTGAGTGCTTTCAAAGGCCAGGTCTCGGCCTTATCGGTATTGTTTCAACAACCACTTGCTTCGCATTGTTTGGTTTGTAGTTTTTTTCAGGGTGTAACACGGCTTAATCCCCCAGTTATGTCACCCCTGAACCCTTGGGACTTGAATTCAGTTCTGTCGGCATTACAAGAACAGCCTTTTTGAGCCGATACGACATATTTTCTTGGTCCTTTTGACAAGAAAACTAGTTCTTCTGGTAACCATATCTTCTGCAAGAAGGGTATCAGAGTTGGCTGCTCTTGTAACGAGCCATATTTTAATTGACAAGGATGAGGTAGTATTGCGTCCTCATCCTAACTTTCTACCGAAGGTAGTGTCAGGTTTTTTATCTAAACCAGAATATTGTTTTACCTTCATTTTCCAGAACCCTGTTCTATGGAAGAAAAATCACAACATTCTCTTGATGTGGTGAGAGCAGTCAAGGTCTACTTAAAGGCGACTGCTCAGATTCGAAAAATGGATGTTTTGTTTGTGTTGCCTGAAGGTCCTAAAAGAGGACAGGCAGCATCGAAATCTACTATTTCTAAATGGATTCAACAAGTAATCATTCTAGCTTATGGTTCAAAGAGGTAGATTCCACCCTCTCAAATCAAAGCGCACTCCTCCAGGGCTGTTAGTGCTTCCTGGGCAGTGCATCACCAAGCCTCCATGGCTCAAATCTGCAAGGCTTCAACTTGGTCTTCAGTCTATACATTTACCAGATTCTATCAGGTGGATGTAAAAAGACATGAGGATGTCGCCTTTGGGCACAGTGTGCTGCAGGCAGCAGTATAAGTCCTCTGATCTCATGTTGCCCTACTTTGGTTGTGTCTCCCTCCCCTCAGTTGGCATTGCTCTGGGACATCCCACATAGTAATTACTATGGCTCTGTGTCCCGTGATGTACGATTATGAAAATAGGATTTTTATAACAGCTTACCTGTAAAATCCTTTTCTTTAAAGTACATCACAGGACACAGAGGTCCCTCCCCTCTTTCTAGTATACACGTGTATTGCTTTGCTACAAAAACTGAGGTACTCCCAGGAGTGGGAGGGGTTATATAGAGAGTGCACTTTTGTGTCTTAGGGCATGCCAGTGTCCATCACCTGAAGGTGGCCTCTAACCCACATAGTAATTACTATGGCTCTTTGTCCCACTTCAAAGAAAAGGATTTTACTGGTAAGCTGTTATAAAAATCCTATTTTTTCCTTTAGAAATGTCATTTTACTGCAGCACAGTAAACCGCATCCGAAAGATGCGCTACTTTACAGGCAGACTAAGGGGACCCCCAGGCACGATATTTAAAGGAATATTTTATTTTTATTGTTTCACTTTAATCATTAATAAAATCACTGCTCCTGAAAAAACGGCTATTTTAAAAACTTTTTTTGCATTAATGCATGCCCCCTGGGGCAGTACCCTGGTCCCCAAACACTTTTCATGGCAATAACCTGCATATAAGCCTTTAAAATTAACACTTTTGATTTTTCACTTTCGTGCCGTCTAACAGTGTTCGCATGTTCGCACAAATTTTTTGTGTGTTTGCATGTTCTGCTGCGAATCGAATCGGGGGTGTTTGGCTCATCCCTAGTCCTGAGTAGAACACAAATCCTAGAAGTGTCAAAAAAGCAAAGTGTCATTGCCATACTGTTCAATGAGACTGCAAATAAAAAAGTTGTCACCTGAAAATAATGAATTTCATATCGTAGGAGGCTCCTTTAGCTGAGCTGGCTGCACAGTAAACTAAGTAGCATTTTAGATAAGTGACACAAGTATTTTTTTACATATACATCTGACACCTTATGTGACTACAGCAGCCCATTGTATATATTGCCCTCAGATAGCCTTAGGGTGTTATGGTCTGTGTCCAACACATTGCACTTTATCTACAGCAATGAATGAAGGTGATGATTTGGGAAAAGATACATACTAACCTGACATCATAAACTGAATCTGAATAGACTGACCCCGGTGATGGCACTGTTATGGATATTAGATCATCTATGGATCTCAGTATAACAGATCACAAAAGAGCTAATCAAGGTAAAAGAAATGCTGCAGGAAAAGTTATTTACGAGTTATAACTATGACATAATTAGTATGCCATCTATAGGATCACTCACCCACAAGAAGGCAGGCTAGGAGCAGGAATCTGACGATAAGTTCACACCTCTGATGTCTTGACTTCTATCAGATCCACTGAGTCGGAGGTGAGAAGGCACCTACTGTGCTGCCAGTCACTTCCCCTGCCAAGGCATAGGTGCGATCAGCAGGGGGGAGGCAGGGAACATAACCCCTGGATCTTTTTACACTCTGCCTGCTCTCAGATCCAACATTGCTCAGCCAGTAACAGCCCAGAGATCACACCCCATACCACCACACAGACTGCACCGTGTGCCAGCAGCCTGGCTCTCCCGGCTGTACGCCACATGAGTCCCGCACTTGGCCAGCGGAGCTCTCTCTCGCCTGTGTCCAATAACCGCTCAAAGCTCTGCTCCCCCCAAGGCGTACAGATCTGCTCTTCCCTGCTGTCCTGACCCCTTTCCTCTGCAGTGGCGGCTGGTGGGTTCGGCGGGTCTTCTCCGGCCCTGCTCACCTTCTCCTCCCTCCTCCTAGGTGTCCAATAGGATCACCTGGCGTTTTGGCCAATCGGGTAACAGGTTTCATAACCCGCTTCCTGATTGGATGGGAGGATTAGTGTGAGAATAGCAAATATTCATTCGCTGTTACCACACAACTGGGTGGGCTCGGAGAGCAGTGCTCTGCTCCCTGAGTCCACCTTTTTTTGAAACCTATTAGAGCCTCTGGCTCTAATCACGTGCTTCAAACCCCCCCCCACCCCCATTGGAATATATGGTCCGGCGCCCTGTATGTAGATCAGGGGGGCGGATGCATGAATAGGGGGGGGCAGCGCCCGTGCGCCCTCTATGGATGGTCCGCCATGGGACTTAGATGTAACGATAGAAAATACCAACTGGAACCCAACTTTACATTCCTTTTTCTTTTTTTTTTTTGCACCATTTTTAAAGACCCACTGGGAGCCTGCTAAAATTAATTTTCTAACCTGTAACATCTGTTTAGAAATTGTGTCAGACAGATTTTTAGATATCCTGTAAACTTATATATTGTACGGTAATCCAGAGATTGTTTTAAGCATGCTGATTTTTGGAGCAGCCTAATTTGAATCTTCCTCAGCAATATAAGAAGTTGTTTTGTACTAGGAGAATAATTGCTTTCTTACCTTAAGATGCTCACACATGGTCTGACTCTGCTTTGACCAGTCCAATCTTTAAAAAAGAATTTTTCAAATACTGTAGCTGCTGACTTTTGAAAATTGGGTACTTACCAGTGCCTGAAGTCCAGTGCTGTCTTTCTGCATCCTGTTGTTCTTACCACTTCCGTTCCCTGGTGCCGTCACCTTGGATATGGGAGCCGGCTGTGTCTTCCTGAGGAATCACAGCTAGCTCCCCACTACACATGCATGAGCTCACGTGGTGCTTTGTGAATGGTCTGCAGCCTCCTGGGACATGTGACATGTTTCAGGAGAAATAGGGCAAGGGAGGTCTTCCTCACCTAGACAAGGATTGTGAAAGTGGGAGTGAGTACCAATAAAAATCAGTATTTGCTCCCCCCAAAAAACCTGTAATTCAGTTACAGGTTGGGGGGGAGGGAACAAATCACATTCTGCGTGAAAACTGGATTTTCTATTGCACTTTTTTTATACCTAGGCACTGAATTACAGCCGAAAATTGTCTAAAAATGTTTTTTTTAGCCCTACAGCTTTAGTGACCTAACTTATCTGTAATTAAGTACTGTATGTCCTGCATCCTAAAGGCAGTTGAATCCTGGAGCGATGCAGGTCTTGTCCTTCTACTTTGATCCCCCAGTAATAACAGAAAACACCTATTATTTCCACGTATGGAAAAGCATGTGACTCCATACTGTCATATTGAGGGGGAATGAAGTTAGCTCTGTGCAGGGCTTTTTTGAGAAAAGGTGCAGGAACTCAACCATGCCCGCCACACACACATACCTGCAAAATGGCATCAAATAGTGAATACAACCCCTCCCTCCACTGCCCTCATCTTCTCCCCCTCCTTAAAAACTCCACCATCTGTCATATTTCTTACCTTTGTTGCAATATTAAGCTGAAGCACCTATCCGGCTGTAGTACCTCCCAGCATACTATACTATACTACAGTCACTTGCAAGGGAGATCATGCCTGTCCGGCACTCAGTGGGATCTGCGCAGGAGATCTGACCTGTGGGAGCTACTGGGAGATAAGCTATCACTTGTGTACCACTTACCCCCGAAGGAGCTGCTGGTATTTGATTGGACCTGTACTCTGCTTTCACACCTCCTATAACTTGGCTCTGTCCCCTTGACACAGCTGTGGTGCAATGTTAGTGTGAAGCTAATAGTGAAGGATAACCCCACCATGTGTAGTATAACAATAGTATACCTTTGTTATTATCTGGGTATCCGCTGCTTCACTGCTGAAAATAAGAACAGCACTCCACACCAATGGTACTTAACCAGGAACATATTTTTACTGGAACTGATATAAAATGGTAATGACAGTAATTGCACTGTCATACAAATGTAGTGCAACAGCCCAATGGATATTCACAACAATCTGTACACATAAGGTTATCCTAGATAACCCCTGGAAGTGGGTCTCCAAGTGGGACTAATGCTCAGGCAACAACCTCAGCACTGGGCACCTTCCCACTTCCAGCACGCTCTGGTAACAACAAGAAGACAAAGTTAAACAATCAAGCACAACACAATTCCTAGGGAGCTCACCCTACTTTTATAATGCAGTCCCTCTTATGAATAGGATGCAAGGCCTTGCAATGTGAGATGCAGTCCTTTCGGTCTTCTGTCTTCTGCTAGCTATTTGTGTGGTACCAATTGTAATCCGACAGTTGAACAAACAAAGGTCAAAGGAAAACGAATGCTAGAACTATTCTTGTAGTGCAGTACACCTGCAACTGCCTCCAGTGCAATTTGGCTTTTAGTAACAGTGTCAGTAGTACAGTGAAGGATAGACTTGAGGCCTGTTCAAACTCAGTCCTTTTTCTTAAGATCTTCTCTGTGGGACTACAGGTCCCAGCAACATTGTGTCTATAGTCTAAGTGTGAAAGGGTGTGGTACAAACATTCTGGGCATCAGCCCTCTCACCAATCTAGGTCCAGACAGATGGATGCCTCCGCTCCACAGTATCTCAGTTTGTTCGCTGCGGCCACGGCATCACGCTGTTCCGTTTTCACAGACGACCGGGAGTCCTCGATCACCTCCTTCAAGGACCTCTGGAACGATCACACTGCTGCTCCAGCACGCTGTGATGTAAGTCAGAATCAAAGGCTGCTCACAGACGACCGGGAGTCCTCGGTTACCTCCTTCGAGGGTCTTTGGAACGATCACACTGCTGCTCTAGCACGCTATGATGTAAGGCAGGATCGCTGGCTGCTGTTCCGCTCTGCACAATGTAGGCCGCAACTCTGTGGGACACACACACACACCCACAGAGCCCTGCTGGCAGGCCATGGGTCCCAGGAACAAGAGAAAGAAAATGTCCGCGCGGGCCCTTTTATAACCTACCCAGCATGCAGTTCAGTGCTGAGTGTCCATGGGAGGTCGCTTGGCATTGTGGGTAGGTCACTTCTTGTATAGTGTAAACAAACAGTCACTTCCTGTAACATCTCTATGTTCTTGAAAATGTAAATAAAAGAAGTCCATTTCACGTTTGGCCACTAGATGGTGCAAAATACCAAAGAATGCATTGTCCATATTTTTAACATCACATTTAGAAAGACAGGCAAAAATTGTCAGCGCTACACACTTCCCCTGCTTTGAGTCTTTGGTCCCCAAAATTATTTAGCGCTGCGTAAACTGTCGGCGCTATATAAATCCTGTATAATAATAATAATAATTTAGAATCTTATTCCTGTTACACATTTTTGCTGTTACATGCTATCATTTACATGCGGAGAAAACAGGTTAGTATGATAACAAACAAGTTGCATTTTCATAACCAGAGTCTAAACTCCAAATGGTTCATCTTACAACACAAATTTGACAGAGAAGCCTCCCACCAATCTTCGTGTGGTGGGGAGCTGTTCTGTGTACCCACAGCTGACACCTTGGTGTCTGGTACAGATGTGTCAAGGGGTGAGATAGGGTTACCTTTCACCAGATCTGTGGTGAGAAGGTCAGGCTCTCTTGACAACCCTTGAGGGGTAAGAATAACTTCTGCGGAACTATCATCCAACACATCACAGGTCAGTCTCTTGAGTTTGGAAAAGACTTTGTTTCCTCTAATTCACTGGTTCAGACGCAGTAGGCTCACTAGCCTTCTCTTTCAGTTCAACTACTTCTGTTTTGGATTTCTCTTCATCCGCTTTGAGAAGAGGGGACACTTCCAACCCTTCTTCTGACAGTGAGAGTAGAGGGTCACATCTGGGAACAACAGGGGCCAACAGCCACTTCACCAGGTCTTTGTTGGTCCCAACGATAATAGAACTTCTTGAGGGCCCTGGCAGCCAAGGGCAGACAATGGCCAGTGTCTTAAAGTTCTGAGGCTTCCCATCCCTCAATGGATCACACGACAACTTGATCCGCAATCATCCATCACAAGGGTAATCTTCTGCTTGAATACCCTGAATCTTTACATCTTCTAACTTCTTCAGGGGCAGGTATGACAAGTACCTCTTATAAAAGTCTCTGGTCATCAGGGTAACCTGGGCACCTGTATCAAGGATAGCTCTGATATAGATTCCTTCAACTAGAACAGGCACTACAGAAAGAGGGCCTACCAACTGGGTAGGAGGCCTGTTAGGTCAGGTGGTGAGTATGAGTCTGTTAGAATGAGGAAGGGTTATAAATGTCAACTTTTTATTGCTGTCTGTGTCACTAATACAGAAAATAAGTATGGGAATATATCTCTCCAATTTCCATTTTATGTGACAAGCGTTAGGCAATAGAGGAAGCAAGGGGAAATTCCATCCACAAGGACACAGAGAGCAAACAAAAGCATGTTTAATAGTAGGTTGGGGAAGGTTTAAATGTTACGTTTACCTTTAGGAACATGTTACACAAGGTTTAGGGTGTAACATGTAATGTTCCAGCACATGTTACCTTCAACCTATCCCCTGTGCCAATGAATGGGGATTCCTCTTTCCCACAGCTGCTGCTATATTTCAAATTGGTGCTGCTTTGTGAGGCTCCACCCGCACAGCCGTGTCATTTATTCACAGAGATCAGTGAATGAATAAACTGCCACCACAGCAGACGGCTTGTAGTTCTCAATGGACTGCAAGCGTGCTGATCAGCATAAAAAGAATAGTGGACCCGCGCAGTGGAAATAGTGGAGATGTATTAATAAACCCTTTGGAACTGCTGCCACCCAGTATGCAGTCACCATAAATGGGGACAGCTGAGTTGATTGATGTGGTAGAAGGGTATGGCGCTGTTCCTTTATCTAATTAATGGTTTCCTACCTGCATATTTATGTATTTCTAGGATTAAACAAGACGTACAAGTATCAAGTGGTGATATCCTTAAAATATATTTCACAATGGTGAACCGAATATATAAAAATATGTGAAATAATAATAGTGTCAAACTCTATACATAGTGTTGTTGTTTGAGTCTTATATTTCAAATGGCACTTAGTGAACGTGCATAAGGTTGGGCAGGTTAAGGGGAGCCAAAAACAAAAAACAAGGTGGGGGGAGGGGGGGAGGAGGGGAAAGGGGGGGGGGAATAAAGGGGGAAGGAGGGAGAAGGGGGGGGGGGGTGGGAGGGCAAGCTGTGATAAACAAAACTGATGAGTATCCAAAAATCAATCTTGGTAAAGTGCAAACGTGTTGTCAAGTTCGTAAAAAGTCCTTATTGTGCAATAAACGTTTCTATCAGATTCATAAAAAGTTTGTAAAAAGTCCTTATTGTGCAATAAACGTTTCTATCAGATTCCCTCCCTCCTTCCCCCTTTATTCCCCCCCCCATGGCATGTAATTTTTTTTTTGGGGGGGGGGGTTAGATGCTTAGTTTTGAGTGGGATTTCCTGTCCCGCTTCCTGCTTCTGCCTATGGGCCGCCTAGGCGACTCCTCCTCTCCCCCTAGGTGGCCCCTCCCTCTCGGCAATCTTCTGGGACACGTGACAGGTCCTAGAAGATTGCCTTTCCACTGGGAGAGCGCAGCGCAACTCACGCATGAAGCTGCAAGCTGTCACGGCCGGGTGCCCACAGTTTTAATGGAGGCGCTGAGGAGAGGAAGGGAGAGAGGAGCAGGGCTTCCTGCGGCCGCATCGCTGGACCGTGGAACAGGTAAGTGTCTGTTTATTAAAAGTCAGCAGCTATACATTATGTAGCTGCTGACTTTTAATAAACATTAAAAGCCTAGAACTCCGCTTTAATCACCAGGCCATTTTTTGCGATAAAGCACTACGTTGCTTTAACTGACAATTACGTGGTCGTGCGACATTGTACCAAAACAAAATTGATGTCCTTTTTTCTCCACAAATGAAGCTTTCTTTTGGTGGTTTTTGATCACCTCTGTGGTTTTTATTTTTTGTGCTATAAACCAAAAAAAGACCGACAATTTTGAAGAAAAAAAACAATATTTTTTACTTTCTGCTATAATATATATCCCCAAAAAATATAAAAAAACTGAAATTTCCTATTAAATACTTACCATAATTTTCCTTTCCTGATAGACTCCATGGCAGCATACGTGTGGGCAGAGGCAGCTCTAGGCTTTGTGTCTTTGTGAGAGTACTGGGTAGGAGCAGGAGTGGGGAGGCAAAGAACAGGGAGGAGCTGGAGAGCACTGGGGGTGTGGGGGCAGAAAGCACTGGGGAAGGTGGAGAGCATAGGAGGGGTGGGGGCTGGAGAGCGCGGGGGAGCTTGAGAGGAGGAGAGTCAGAAAGAATGCGAGTGGAAAGCAGGGGGAGCTGGAGAGCAGGGGGGTGGAGAGCACTGGGGGAGGAGCCAGGGAGCACAATGAGGGGCCAGAGAGCATGGGGGGAAAGCCAGGGAGTACAAGGAGGGGCGGAGAGCAAAGGGAGCGCAAAAGAAGTTAGATAGGAGGAACGGTGGGCGGCTGCATATAGTGGAATTGAACTTTTTATATTCCTCCTGCAGCCGCTGAATGCTCACTTCTCCTCCTCCTTCTGGCAGACGATTCAGCGGCTGCGGGAGGAATATAGAAAGATCAATTCCACTATATGCTCCTCCTATCCAGGCACACAGGAAGGCTGCACGGGCACTCACCTTCTCTCTGGTTGGCCCAGTGGCATCAGGAGATTGGAGGCTGAGCTCCTTCATCTTCAGTCATGGGGCAGCTCAGCTGGAGGCAGGTGTGGAGAGGTCGGGTGAGCGCAGGCTGAAGGAGCAGCCCAGCTGCGGCTCCCACATGGACATGCAGCCGCACGCAAACACGCCTTGTAGAGATGGCATCTGGAGCCGGGTGCTGTCACGCGGCCGCTGCCGCCACCTAGAGGCCTCAATTGTCCCGCTCCCTGCATCTGCTGCCACCGGACCGGGATGCAACCACTCCGTGCTGGGGCTGCTATTCTTCTGGCAGTACCCAATTTGTCAGTCAGCCCCTGAGCCACAGAGCCCCAGCAGGGGTAGGCGGAGCCGCCGGCATCGACATCAGAGATTGAGCACAGGCAAATTAGGCGGCCGCGAGGCCCCTGTGAGTGCGGGGCCTTAAGCGGCCGCCTAATTTGCCTAATTAGAGAGCCGCCTCTGCATGTGGGTTAACCCCGCCTCCACTCCTCCCCTATAGGACCCCTCTCCCAAGTTTAAAACCATCAACTGACAGTACTTGTAAACCAAAATTAACCACTTAGGCCCTGGACCATTTGGCTGGCCAAAGACCAGAGCACTTTTTGCACTTTTTGTGATTCGGCACTGCGTCGCTTTAACTGACAATTGCGCAGCCGTCCTTTTTTTCCCACAAATAGAGCTTTCTTTTGGTGGTATTTGATCACCTCTGCGGTTTTTATTCTTTGCGCTATAAACAAAAAATAGCGACAATTTTGAAAAAAACTCATTATTTTTTACTTTTTGCTATAATAAATATCCTCCCAAAAATATATAAAAAAAACATTTTTTTCCTCAGTTTAGGCCGATACGTATTCTACATATTTTTGGTAAAAAAAAACCCGCAATAAGCGTTTATAGATTGGTTTGCGCTAAAGTTATAGCGTCTACAAAATAGGAGATGGCTTTATGGCATTTTTATTGATATATTTTTTTTTTACTAGTAATGGCGGTGATCAGCGATTTTTATCGTGACTGTGACATTATGGCGGACACGTCGGACAATTTTGGCGCGATTTAGGGACCATTCACATTTATACAGCGATCAGTGCAATTAAAAATGCATTGATTACTGTGTAAAAGTGACTGGCAGTGAAGGGGTTAACCACTAGGTGGCACTGTAGGGGTTAAGTATGTCCTAGGGAGTGATTTTAACTGTGGGGGGGAGGGGCTGTGTGTGACACTACACTGATCACCGCTCCCAATTACACAATCCCAACATCCATGACAATCTGTGCCACAATCGCCCTAGATGAGGCACGTTTCTCTGTCCTTCTGACAAAAGAATGAACAGGCATTCTGAAGCCTGAAGGATGCTGTAGCTTGTAGAAATGACTTTAAAAAATCTGAGGGATTCCTAAAATTGAAGGAAGGCACTGCTGGAAGTCAAATCAGGATTCCCTGTTTACTAGAAATGCGCTTTAACCAACTAAGCCACAGTGTGCTTTCTCCCACGCAAGTTAGTACTCTAAGGTTGGCAGAACAATTTCTTGGCCCCCACGAAGACTGATGCACCCTTGGGACTTGAGTCAAGCATAGGTAACAGCACCGGTAGACTGGAAAGAACGTAAGAAAGTTCTCCATGACCAGTGAACCAATCTCTAAGGCTTTTTATGCCAACGTGATAACCTGGAAAAAGCGAACTTGACAGGGAGGCCTCTAACGGACAAAGCCCTAGAACACTCCGCTCCAATTCCCAATGGGGAGTTGAGAACAAGAGGGAGACTCCATTGGAAAACCTCAGCTTACTCTGAGGTCTGAGCCTAGCTGCTTCCTTGAAGAATTGTTGGACAGGAAAGATGCCTAGACCGGAAAACGCCTGTGAAGGCCGATAAAGCTGACACTTGAACTCCGAGGGAGCTGACTGATAGAGCCAGAACTCCGACTGGAGGAAGACTAGAATATCTAAAACTTCTAGTATCACTACATGATCAGTCAGCAGCAGACCTGTATTAAACAACTTTGACCAGATACTCCCGTCAACTTTGTCTGCGTTCATTCTTCTAGTATTCAGGAATTAGACTGAGACAGAAGTGCAGTAAAAATCACACTATTTAATAAAATGGTATAAACAGAGCAAACATAGTCAAAACATAGCCATAGTCTGGTAACCAGGACGGGTAGTCAGAACAAGTCAGAGAAACAGGAGTCTAGAGATCAGAGATGTCGGGTGCAGCAAACAGGATCAGGAACCAGAAGGGAAGTCAGCCAAGCAAAGGTCTTTCACAGGAAAACACAGCAGAGAGAGTCCGGATATGTTGACCAAGGCAAAGGCACAGAAGATCTGATCCAAGGAGTTTATATAACCAGCAGCTCTAGCTGACGAACAGAAAATGAAAACCAAGCGAGTCACGGTGGAAGGAAGAGTCTTTGGCAATTAATTGACAGCTGAGCACAGAGCTCTGAAAAGGAAGGGCCGAGCCCAGCCCTGACAGTGTGCTGGCAATTAACCAACAGCTGAGCACAGAGCACTGAGAAGGAAGGGCTGAGCCCAGCCCTGACAGAGTATACCCCTCACATTTTTGAAAATGCTTTATTATATCTTTTCATGTGACAACACTGAAGAAATGACACTTTGCTACAATGTAAAGTAGTGAATGTACAGCTTGTATAACAGTATAAATTTGCTGTCCCCTCAAAATAACTCAACACACAGCCACAGCATGTCTAAATCGCTGGCAACAAAAGTGAGTACACTCTAAGTGAAAATGTCCAAATTGGGCCCAATTAGCCATTTTCCCTCCCCGGTGTCATGTGACTCATTAGTGTTACAAGGCCCTTTGAAAACGACCCATGGGTGTGGGCGGAATGAAACCGGTCAGGTGACCACATGTGGTGACCTCATTTCCGGCCCGTGAGACGCAGGCTGTTCAGCCACTTCCTGTTCCGGTTTTACATTGTTTTTAATGTTTTAATGTGAGTGGAATACCTCACACTTTTTTTCTATCTCTGCAAGGTATCTTTCTCATCCATTCACAGAGACAGAAAACACAGAGGTGGGCTACACATTGACTGATCACTGTGATAGCCAATGAGAGGCTAGCACAGCGATCAGGTGACCCGGAATCTAACATTTCTGGTCCTGAATGTTAGAGCTGTGCACGAGGGAGGTACACGAGTATGCAGCCCCACGGCAGAAAGCCCAGTGCATCGGGGCTGCGTATTTGTGTTACGTCGGTGCCAAGTGGTTAGTGCTCAAATATTGAACACTGAAAAGGCGTTTTGAATGCTTTTGATTTTAAAAAAATGGTGCTGTTGACAGCCAGGTAAACTGGAAGTGATGTCATGTCATTGCTTCTGTGTTACCATAGTGGAGAATTGATGAAAGCCGATTCCGGCTTTGTATGGGTCTCCAGCCAGCCAGCGGACGTTCCGGCAGCTAGCTTGGGTCTTCCGGTGCGATGGGAGAGCCCGAGAGAGACACGGAAGGGGACGTCCCCTCCCGCTGCTTGTAATACCAATTGACTGGCTGGTTAGCAACTCTGATTGCCATTACAAGAGAGCTGACTGTCGGCTCTAAAAAAAACGGTACCAGGTTGATGGCAGGCATCATCCCGGTACAACTGCTTGAAGTTAAATGACTTACCAGGTACGTGATTTGGCGGCAAGTGGTTAAAAAGTGTTTCCCAGTGCTAAACCCTTCATCCAATTTCTAAACTGCTGCATTTGTAAGTGTTAAAAGCTGGTATAAAGGAATAGTAATGTTAAAAAAAGCACTTGTGGGTTTAACTAATAATTTTTTTGTATAATACTCCTTTAGGAGGCGTGGCAGGAAGTGTGTCCTATGCCTACATACTTTTGCAAATAGGTGTCCCTTTTTCCCATCTCAAAAAGGTGGGAGGTATGCTACATTAATACACTCAAACACCATAAAAGACCTGAGATGGGTACAAATAGGTACTACAGTTTCAAAACTGCAAAGAATAAGAGTAAAATAAAAAAAATGCATAATAATATATGTAAAAATATAGTATATAGGAATATAGCAAAATAGAAAAAACTATTTTATGTAAAAATAACAAAAAAGAGTCAGAGGCAGCAGTGACTTTGATTTCACATGGCAGATACATAGCTCTCAACTATCCCTCATTTGGATGGACTGTCCTTTTTGGTCTGATGTGTACATCCCTATATAAAATGTAATATTTTACTATGTGTGATGCTGCACAAAACTTTTCATTTGTTATATTGAAATGTCATTATAAAGGAAAAATAGAGATCATATAAGCCCTTGTGTGGTTTAGCCAATCATTTTCTGCATATTAGATCTTTGTGGTTCGTATAACCAGGGCCATGGTAGGGACATGTTCTTTGTCTACATACTGTATGCTAAAAGGTGTCCCTCTTTATCATTTCAGAACATTAGGAGGTATGTGGATTTACAGCTAAGGGGCTGCTGTAGGAACAGGAGTGCCTAGGCACCCTCAAATCCCGGGAAGTGCACACATTTTTTTCAGGAGAAATTTTAGGAAAAATTGTACATTTTTCAATGCTTGTGCACGAATACTGCTTATGCACGCATACCATTTTGAAAAGTTCCCTATAGCATAATAAATACTTTTTTTTTACTTCAAGTCCACAATAAATTTGAAAGGTATAGTTTTATTTAAATATATTTGAAGTGTGTTCTCTACCAACCTCTTCTATAAAGGCATTGTAGTGGGTGCCATTTGATACAGAAGACAGCTTCTAAATGTCTGTGTGATGCAAAGAGATTAGATGGGTTTAGGATGCATTCTATTGTCAGTCTATTATTTGACTTGAATTCACATCTGCTGTATGTAATTCAGATAATGGTAATCTATCACCCAAGGAAAAGGGAATCACCGCTGTGAAAACTTCTGCCACCAAACAGAATATAAGGAGGCTTATCTGAACAATTGGACCCTATTCAGCATATACCTAAGGGGTCAAACAGGCAGTGGTGTGTCAACACCTGGATATGGAAACTTCACTGGAATCTTCGCAAATGGACATTGTGATGTTAGGACGATATACCAACAACCACCAAAGCCAATATAATGGTATGCAGACTTGTAGGGCCTTTCAGAGTCTGTAGTCTTTTCATCAATACTCCATTAGGACATAAATCAAAGAAAAAAGGATAGAAGACTCGACAAAGTGTAAAACCATAGATAGAAATGTATTAAAAAAAAAAGTAAATGAAATTTCTGTAAAATGTCAAAATCATGGATGAACAATGCATGAAAAGTCAAGTTGTAGTGGCATAGACAGGACAGTAGACCCAACGCGTTGCATCTCAGACATCCATCATCTAGGGTGTCCTGATGTCTCTGCCACCCTAAATTTATAAACAATGTGACCCCTGAGACGAATAGCCATGCTGCCTAATGCATCATCGAATCGGCCAAACATTTCCAGGATCATCAGCAAAATGGCGCAGGAATGTGCGCGTCAAGCCTCGATCTGAGAGCGAGGTATGCACATCAAGCCTTGATGTGAAAGCGAGGCAAGACAACCGGAAATGATGACATCGCGAATGGGGGTCAAGCCTCGCATAGAAACCAAGGCAAAGACTGGCCCATGTACCGTTAAAAACGGTCAATTGTACGTCACTCTAAAAATACTATACTATACTATAAAAATATTTTAATCACTTGCCGACCAGCCGCCGTCATTATACTGCTGCAGATTGGCATTATCCCGCGAACCGTCGTAGCTATACTTTGGTCTTTTTAAGCGGGATAGCAGGCGCGCGCTCCTGACCAACGGCCACGAGCGATCACGGGCAAGAGAGGCAGAACAGGAAACACCCATCCCAGTTCTGTGAGGAGAGAGAGATCGTGAGTTCCTACGAGCTGGGAACCACAATCTCTCATCTTCTATAGTCAGTCCCATCCCCCACAGTTAGAACACACACATAGGGAACACAGTTAACCCCTTGATCGCCCCCTAGTGTTACCCCTTCCCTGCCAGTGACATTTATACAGTAATCAGTGCATTTTTATAGCACTGATTGCTGTATGATTGTCAATCGACCCAAAAATATATCAACCGTGTCCACCACAATGTCGCAGTCTCAATAAAAATCGCAGATCATCGCCATTACTAGTAAAAAAAATAATAATAAAAATGCCATAAATCTATCCCTTATTTTGTAGATGCTATAACTTTTTCACAAACCAATTTTTTTTTTTTTCTGTTTCATCAGTCTATCAATTAAGGGGTGTGGTTAATTGCTCACAGGTGCCCAGGTGCCTATTTAACTTGTTGTAGGACTCAGCGTGCTCAGTTTGAAGCTGTGGAGCTTGGTGTAAGTGGAGCTGGATTAAGTGGGAGTTAAATACAAGTGTTAGAGTATACAAGTCTTGCTGTCTGTTGGTGTTTGCTGTCTGTTGGTGTGTGTATTGCTGCTGTCTGTTGGTGCGTGTATTGCTGCTGTCTGTTGGTGTGTGTATTGCTGCTGTCTGTTGGTGTGTGTATTGCTGCTGTCTGTTGGTGTTTGCTGGGTTGCATTTTGGGGACTTTTCCTTTTAGTTTTTAAATTGCCTTTTGCTGTCACTTTTTAAATAGCTATTTTTTTTTTTCTGTTTCATCAGTCTATCAATTAAGGGGTGTGGTTAATTGCTCACAGGTGCCCAGGTGCCTATTTAACTTGTTGTAGGACTCAGTTTGAGCGTGCTCAGTTTGAAGCTGTGGAGCTTGGTGTAAGTGGAGCTGGATTAAGTGGGAGTTAAATACAAGTGTTAGAGTATACAAGTCTTGCTGTCTGTTGGTGTTTGCTGTCTGTTGGTGTGTGTATTGCTGCTGTCTGTTGGTGTGTGTATTGCTGCTGTCTGTTGGTGTGTGTATTGCTGCTGTCTGTTGGTGTGTGTATTGCTGCTGTCTGTTGGTGTTTGCTGGGTTGCATTTTGGGGACTTTTCCTTTTAGTTTTTAAATTGCCTTTTGCTGTCACTTTTTAAATAGCTATTTTTTTTTTTTTTCTGTTTCATCAGTCTATCAATTAAGGGGTGTGGTTAATTGCTCACAGGTGCCCAGGTGCCTATTTAACTTGTTGTAGGACTCAGTTTGAGCGTGCTCAGTTTGAAGCTGTGGAGCTTGGTGTAAGTGGAGCTGGATTAAGTGGGAGTTAAATACAAGAGTTTAAAACAGGAGGTTATAACAGGGGTCATAGTACCTGTGTAGTGTGAGTATCTGAGTGTTGTCTGAGTAGTGTGTGTGGATCGTTAGTACTTGTGTATTGTGTACCTGTGTATTGTCTTGAGTATTAGAGCCAGGAAGCTAGTTAGGTAATTTGGACAGGGTAAAATCCCCAAATCCTCACTAAATTTAATAGGTACGATGCCCGGTGGGTGTGGAGAGGCGACTCTTTGTACATCTTGCCGCATGTATGCGTTCCTTGATCATCCGATCGAGGGCGAATACTGCTGTGCAAAATGTAAGCACATTGTTTCCCTGGAAGCCCAGGTTCTGAATCTGGGGAAGCAACTGTCAGCACTGAGAAGTCCCTCCATACTAAAGGTGAGCCAGGAACGTACACGGCAGGTGCCGGCAGGGGCCAGCACAGAGGCGGGTGGAGACAAAGAGGTGCAGGCACTAGCAAAGAGTAGATGGGTGACAGTCAGGAGGGGTAGAGGGGGAAGTGCCAGGGAGGCCGATCCAGGACTGGACCATCCAAATAAGTACGCTCCATTGAGTGACATTGGTGTAACCAGTCAGGGACCAGCACTGCTGGAGATGAGGGACTCTCCTAGCTGCCAGGGGAAGAACTCCTCCAGTGAGAGTGGGGGGGCAGCAAAGGGAAAGGAAAGACAGATTCTGGTGGTAGGGGACTCAATTCTTAGAAGGACAGAGAGGGCAATCTGTAACCAAGACCTGAAGCGCCGAACAGTATGTTGTCTACCGGGCGCTCGGGTTCGGCACATCACGGATCTTGTGGACAGATTACTGGGAGGGGCTAGGGAAGACCGGGCTGTCATGGTGCACATTGGCACCAATGACAAAGTCAGAGGCAGATGGAGTGTCCTAAAGAACGATTTTAGGGACTTAGGAGCTAAATTGAGGAAAAGGACCTCCAAGGTAGTGTTCTCAGGAATACTACCGGTACATCGAGCCACACCAGAGAGGCAGAGGGAGATTAGGGAAGTAAACAAGTGGCTGAAGAGCTGGTGTAGTAAGGAGGGGTTTGGGTTCCTGGAGGACTGGGCCGACTTCTCAGTCGGTAACCGGTACTATAGAAGGGACGGACTGCACCTAAATGAGGAGGGTGCAGATCTGCTGGGAATGGGGGGGAGGGTCCAGAGACAGTGATAGCCAGCGCGGAAGATATTCCAGAGGGTAGTATTGGGGGCATTAGTGGTAGGTTAACCAAAGCACAAAAACGCAAGGTGAGTATAGTAGCAAGTCCAAGTTGCAATCTTGAAACACCCAATACGAGGACAATATGCGACCAGTCTAAACTATGTGGCATGTTCACCAATGCCAGGAGCCTGGCGGACAAGATGGGTGAACTAGAGATACTGTTGTACAAGGAGGATTTGGATTTTGTGGGAATTTCAGAGACCTGGTTCAACAGCTCTCATGATTGGCTGGCAAACATTCAAGGGTATACCCTATACCGCAAGGATAGAGAGGGTAAAAAAGGGGGAGGGGTATGCCTATATATCAAGAATAATGTACAAGTGAATGTGAGAGATGACATCACTGAGGGGGCTAGGGAGGAGGTGGAATCTTTATGGGTAGAGCTCCAAAGGGATGAAGCTAAGGGGAAAATAATACTGGGAGTATGCTATAGGCCCCCTAACCTGAGGGAGGAAGTGGAGACGGATCTCCTATCACAAATTGGATTAGCAGCAAGGATGGGAAGTGTTATCATAATGGGGGATTTTAATTATCCAGACATAGACTGGGCGGAGGGAACCGCGCATTCATTTAAGGCTCGCCAGTTCCTTAATGTCTTGCAGGACAATTTTATGGGTCAGATGGTAGACGCACCAACTAGAAATAAAACATTACTAGATCTACTGATTACCAACAATACAGACCTGATAACAGATGTGGAAATACGGGGCAATTTAGGTAACAGCGATCACAGGTCAATTAGTTTCAGTATAAATCACACAAATAGGAGACATGAAGGGAACACAAAGACACTGAATTTCAAAAGAGCCAACTTCCCTAAACTACAAACCTTGCTAAAAGGCATAAATTGGGATAAAATATTAGGAACAAAGAATACAGAGGAGAGATGGGTTTGCTTTAAGAGCATATTAAATAAGGGCATTAGCCAATGTATCCCATTGGGTAATAAATTTAAAAGAGCGAACAAACATCCTGGATGGCTTACGCCAATGTAAAAATGCATATAAAAGCAAAGGAGAAGGCCTTCAAAAAATACAAGGTTGAGGGATCATCCACAGCATTCAGAATTTATAAAGAATGCAATAAGAAATGTAAGGGTGCAATTAGGATGGCTAAGATAGAACATGAAAGACACATAGCGGAGGAGAGCAAAAAAAAATCCCAAGAAATTCTTTAAGTATGTAAACAGTAAAAAAGGGAGGACAGACCATATTGGCCCCATAAAGAATGAGGAAGGACATCTGGTTACAAAGGATGGGGAGATGGCAGAGGTATTGAATTTATTCTTCTCCTCAGTCTTCACGAGTGAATCGGGGGGCTTCAGTAACCAAAACTGCAGTGTTTATCCTCATGACACAACACAGGAAGCACCTACATGGTTAACAGAAGACGGAATTAAAATTAGACTTGAGAAACTTAACATTAATAAATCACCGGGACCAGATGGCTTGCATCCGAGGGTACTTAGGGAACTCAGTCAGGTGATTGCCAGACCGTTGTTCCTAATTTTTACAGACAGTCTATTGACTAGAATGGTACCAGCTGATTGGAGAAAAGCCAATGTAGCACCAATATTTAAAAAGGTCCCAAAAAACATCCCTGGGAATTACAGACCAGTTAGCCTAACATCAATAGTATGTAAACTCTTGGAGGGGATGATAAGGGACTATATACAAGATTTTAGTAATAAGAATGATATCATTAGCAGTAATCAGCATGGATTCATGAAGAATCGTTCTTGCCAAACCAATCTATTAACCTTCTATGAGGAGGTGAGTTGCCATCTAGATAAAGGAAGGCCCGTAGACGTGGTGTATCTGGATTTTGCAAAAGCATTTGACACAGTTCCCCATAAACGTTTACTGTACAAAATAAGGTGCGTTGGCATGGACCATAGGGTGAGTACATGGATTGAAAACTGGCTACAAGGGCGTGTTCAGAGGGTGGTGATAAATGGGGAGTACTCAGAATGGTCAGGGGTGGGTAGTGGGGTCCCCCAGGGTTCTGTGCTGGGACCAATCCTATTTAATTTGTTCATAAACGACCTGGAGGATGGGATAAACAGTTCCATCTCTGTATTTGCAGACGATACTAAGCTAAGCAGGGCAATAACTTCTCCGCAGGATGTGGAAATCTTGCAAAAAGACCTGAACAAATTAATGGGGTGGGCGACTACATGGCAAATGAGGTTCAATGTAGAAAAATGTAAAATAATGCATTTGGGTGTCAAAAATATGAATGCAATCTATACACTGGGGGGAGAACCTCTGGGGGAATCTAGGATGGAAAAGGACTTGGGGGTCCTAGTAGATGATAGGCTCAGCAATGGCATGCAATGCCAAGCTGCTGCTAATAAAGCAAACAGAATATTGGCATGCATTAAAAGGGGGATCAACTGCAGAGATAAAACGATAATTCTCCCGCTCTACAAGACTCTGGTCCGCCCGCACCTGGAGTATGCTGTCCAGTTCTGGGCACCAGTCCTCAGGAAGGATGTACTGGAAATGGAGCGAGTACAAAGAAGGGCAACAAAGCTAATAAAGGGTCTGGAGGATCTTAGTTATGAGGAAAGGTTGCGAGCACTGAACTTATTCTCTCTGGAGAAGAGACGCTTGAGAGGGGATATGATTTCAATTTACAAATACTGTACTGGTGACCCCACAATAGGGATAAAACTTTTTCGCAGAAGAGAGTTTAATAAGACTCGTGGCCACTCATTACAATTAGAAGAAAAGAGGTTTAACCTTAAACTACGTAGAGGGTTCTTTACTGTAAGAGCGGCAAGGATGTGGAATTCCCTTCCACAGGCGGTGGTCTCAGCAGGGAGCATTGATAGCTTCAAGAAACTATTAGATAATCACCTGAATGACCGCAATATACAGGGATATGTAATGTAATACTGACACATAATCACACACATAGGTTGGACTTGATGGACTTGTGTCTTTTTTCAACCTCACCTACTATGTAACAATCAATATACGCTTTTTGTGATTTTCATTACCAAACATATGTAGAAGAATACATATCGGCCTAAACTGAGGAAAAAAATATAAAAAAAAAACTGCTATTTATTACAGCAAAAAGTACAAAATATTGTGTTTTTTTCAAAATTGTAACTCTTTTTTTGTTTATAGCACAAAAAATTTAAAAAAAACGCAGAGATGATCAAATACCACCAAAAAAAATCTCTATTTGTGGGGAAAAAGTCAGTCAGTTTTGTTTGGGTACAGCGCCGCAGGACCGCGCAATTGTCAGTTAAAGCAGCGCAGCAGCCAATTCTTCCGGGGCTGAAGTGGTTAATATATATTCTAGCAAATGTATTCATTTGTAAATGTGTTCATTTTGGCTGAACTTTTTTTGGCCACACTGGTGTGCATTACGGCTCAAACAGACTTGTATCTGGGTTTGTATTATTTTGTTACATTTGCCATTCTACTTGAACTGATCATGGAGGGAGATAGAGTGTAAGCTGATCATGGAGCTGAGGCATAAGAGAAGTAGAACAGGAGGTAATGATACTACTGGCAAAAGTGGCATAGTGATAGCTAATTGTGCACAGTGGGTACTGAAAGGCAAGGGGACATAGATAGGGGGTCCTACTTCCCACCAAAGCATCCTCAGAGCCACAGCTAGCACAGACACTGGGTGCACCACCATCTGCAGCCACCATCTGCTGCCTGCTCTCTTTAACTTCTCTTTCTATCTGGCCACATGATACAGCCAAGGGAAGACTTTCCCTCAATGAGTTTACACTGCAATGTCTGGTCTGGTGAGTGGATTTCACAAAGGGAGGAAAGCTGTACTGGAGAGGAGATGAATGGGGTTGGGGATCTGTACTGGGGGAATATTAACTTGGGGAGGAGGTAATTTGTTTTGTTGTACTCTGTCTACTGACCTGTGCCCTATGCAGTCCTGACCCTTGCATTACACATTCTTAACCATTGATAAAGTCATGCTTGTGGCACATTAGTTAATGTTTTTGGGGTACAAGGACTGTGCCAAATGTTGTCACATGTTACTGTGTACACAGTGAGTAGTCTCAAGTTTTACACCCTTCCCACTGTTATTGTCAGGACCTGGGTCTGAACCTGTAGTAACCTCTGCTGTGTCTTGCAGTGTCTCTTCTTGCTGAGCCACCGGGAATGCTGGACAGCAGCGTCAACAATTCCTTGAACAATCTTGCCTTAAACCTTGTTTCTCCTCAACCTTGAACCCTTTGCTCCCCCTATGAATTTCCTATCTTAGCCATGCCTTTGCGCTTTATGTTTGGCAGATTATTGTGCTCTCCCCAGCCAATATCTCACCCCTGCAAAGAGAAAGTTTTGGGACTTTAAATGAAGCCTGTGCTTTCACAGGCCTCCATCCCCGGTTCAGTAAAATGGAGGGGGGATTTGGGACTTTGAGTGAGGCAAGTGATCGATAATCAAGTACAAAAATAATTATTTATTTAATTAGTATACATAGCACATTACAATAAAAATGTAAAAAATTGCAATCTCATACATATATACATAACATAAGTACATTACATATGCATACATGTATGACCATTAGAACAGTACAACCCAATAACTAATCCCTAATCTAGTAAGTAAGTTGTATGATTGTATGCCATGTCCAAAATTGTGACACGATCTGAGTAATTAATATTAATATAATGTTTGCATGATTGCATCCCATGTAGCTCGACGCATTTTGTGGTTAAAACCACTCATCAGAAGCGGATGCCTCGGTATGTTTAAAAAGAGCATAGTAACAATAAGTCGGATGTATAGCTCAAGCAAACAGGACAAATTAAATAAAAAGGGAGAGGAATAACCAATCCCAATCACTTACATGATGTTGGAATAGGAAAGATATGCGGTGTGATGGAAAAGGGGACCGCTGGATTGGTCTGTGATGGGAACTGAGGTGGCAAAAACCGGCACATTGAGCGGACATGCCCATAGTATCCTCATGGGGGAAAGGATATCCATAAGTAACAAGTGGTGACAGAAGTGTCTTCAAACATATCTGTAATATTAATGAGTTAAAAACTCTTGTGTAGTGAAGTATATTTGATATAAACCATTATACCAAGGAGAATGAAAGAAATAGCCATATAGGGGTGTGAGAAATATAGAGATGATCATGACTAAATATAGAACCCAAACACCAGTGTGATAAATATTGCAAGAAACCACATGCATTGTGGCCAGAGAAAGTAAGTTGAACAGTGAAAAGGTGAAAGTATGTGCAAGCAGCAACATAACAATTACCAAAATGGTTACCTTAGGCTCTAGAGCGTGACATAATCCACATTTGAGATGCATAATACCTGAATGGGAAGTGAGAATGTGAGGACAGTGAGGAGTATTTAAATGCATGTCTGACAGCATGAAAGTAAGGGGAGGCGCCTCCAGATGGGCGGCAGCCGCTGCCCGCGAGTGGCGCCAAGAATCTCCCCACATGATCAGCTGAGAGTGGAAAACAGGCCCCCACCATGACGCCCATGACTGTCTATCTCACCCCTGCTGTTGTTCCTATCTTCACCGTTCATTACCAACCTTTAGCTTGTTCCTTGACTATGCTTCTGCTTGATCCCAACCTGCAGCCAATTGTTATCGATCTTTAGCTTCTTTAATGACTACACCTCTGCTTAATCCCTAAAGCTTTATGTGTTACTGGACCCTGGGTTGCTCAACTCCTGCATGGCCCAACCCCTGCACGGTCCTGGGGACTGTAATCTGGTACTAACACACAGCAAAACCTGTCTCCACCATCAGGAGCTCTGGTGAACACCGGTTAGTGCCTAGAATCCGTTTCCCTTGTGAGCCAGTGTCATCCACCAGAGTGACCTGCTTCTGTACTTATCCAGCTGGTCTGTGGGAGCCTCCCTAGTGCTGTAGCTACTGGTCGCTGTGCCTGACCCCTGACCGTGACAGTTATACTGATTTTGCCACACCCACAATTATTTACGTATAGGCGCCAAAGGCTGGACCCACCTTCCCTCAGGAAAAAAAACCCTACCACCCTGAAGAAAGATAAAGCAGAATAATAGTTGATTGTTGGCTGGGATGGGGCAAAACTTCAGCTGGTTGTGGATCAGGTGTGTAACAAAGGAAGCAAACCTGAAGCTGATCATAGCAGTAGATGGAGTGAGAGATAAGCAGCAACAAACAATGGATGAGAAAGCAGAGCAATTGCTGGGCATAGACCAGAGAAGAAAGAGAGAGGAGGCAGAGTTTGAATTGATTAAAGAATGGAGAGACAGAGAGACTAAAGATGATCATGGACCAGGGAAAGTGAGAGGAGACTCAGCTAATCATGGACCATTGGTGAATAGGAGACTAATCATGGACCATTGGTGAATAGGAAGTGTGAGCATGCGCACGGTTGGAATGGCAAAATTTGGTTTGAGGGGAGGGGATCAAAGTGGGATCTTAATTTTCCCAAGGGATGAAAATAAGGAAGAGCTGCAGCTGACCATATTCCAGTGAGAGAGGATGCAAAACAGGAGTCAGCCAAGGAGCAAAGCAGAGGGGAAAGATAAAAAGGGCTGATTGCAGTCTGGGTGGAGGAGACAGACTGTAACTTATTTTTGGACCAGGGATGGTCTACAGGCAAGTCCTCTGGAACGGTTAGGACATTTAGGATGCAGTTTCATATATGTTTGGGTGTTTGTCCTCACTGGCAGCCAGCTGGGGTAATGTTTGGAGACAATGGAGAATGAGAATTGCAGAATGTTAGAAAAATTTATAGTGACAAGGGAGCAGCTAGAAGGGACTGAACATACCGTAAAAAACAGAAGGGACTGGGAAATGTGGGGCACTGAATCTAGCAGAAAGTACTGTGGAGAGAAATAGCAGTAGAGAGCAGAATTGATTAGGGTGCAGTGCAAACAGTTGGGGAGGAATCTGCAAGAGAAGGTACAGTGAAATCAGGGGACCCCCTTTAAGGAGCGTGAAGAGTGGGGGGAGAGCTGACACAGACAATAGTGTGGATGTGAGGGAGAGTTGTCAGAGAACATAATGTGAATTATGGAGAGAAGGCTGCAAGAGAACAAACTTTGGCTGGTAGGAGGAACACTGTCAGAGTGAGGTTGGTGGTGTAAAAAAAAAAGAGTTGCGGTGGAAAACTCTGTAATGCCCGTACACATGATCCGAATATCGTACGAAAACTGTCATCCGAGGAAGAATCATACGCTTTTTGGATCGTGTGTACACTACTTTCGAGAGCCAATCACGACAGTTCATCCGATATTATTCGATCGGACAAGCGTGAAAATTTTCCTCGTATGATACCAGATCATACGATTTTAGTTTAGTCAGTATAGTTTCGTCCGAAAATACAATACAAATACATTACAACACATTACATCACTTCAGATTTTTTTTTTTCTGTCGTACGAGAATTTTCATGACTTTAGTTACCTATTCAATTTCTACTTGCGACTATTAAGCGAAAAAAGTCGTACGATCTGTTGTACGATATTCGGATCGTGTATGGGCCATAAGGGTGGTAAAATCCTTCAGCTATTAAAGCAGAAGTTATGATGTATCTTTATACAACACATGAGGAAGGAATGAGACTCACTTGTTCTGTGAGCAGTTGGTCACAGTTGAGACTTGTTAGGCCAGAGACTCATACAGTGCCTTGAAAAAGTATTCATACCCCTTGATATTGTCCACATTTTGTCATGTTACAACCAGAAATGGAAATGTATTTTATTGGGATTTTATGTGATAGACCAACACAAAGTGGCAAATAATTTTGAAGTGGAAAGAAAATGATAAATGGTTTTCCAAATTTTTTACAAATAAGTATCTGAAAAGTGTGGCGTGCATTTGTATTCAGCTTCTTGATTCTATACTTTGTAGAACCATCTTTCACTGCAATTACAGCTGCAAGTCTTTTTGGGGATGTCTCTACCAGCTTTGCACATCTAGAGAGTGAAATGTTTGCCCATTCTTCTTTGGAAATTCAGATTGGATGGATAGCATCTGTGAACAGCAATTTTCGTGTCTTGCCACAACTTCTCAATTTGGATTTAGGTCTGGACTTTGACTTGGCCATTCCAACACATGAATATGCTTTGAACTAAACTATTCCATTGTAGCTCTGGCTGTATGTTTAGGGTCATTGTCCTACTGAAAGGTGAACCTCTGCCCCAGTCTCAAGTCTTTTGCAAACTCTAACAGGTTTTCTTCTAAGATTGCCCTGTATTTGGCTCCATCCATCTTCCCATCAACTCTGACCAGCTTCCCTGTCCCTGCTGAAGAAAAGCATCCCCACAACATGATGCTGCCACCACCATGTTTCACAGTGGGGATGGTGTGTTCAGGGTGATGTGCAGTGTTAGTTTTCTACCACACATAGCATTTTGCTTTTAGACCAAATAGTTCAATTTTGGTCTCACCTGACCAGAGCACCTTCTTCCACATGTTTGGTGTGTCCCCCACATGGCTTCTTGCAAACTGCAAATGGGACTTCTGATGGCTTTCTTTCAACAATGGCTTTCTACTTGCCACTCTTCCATAAAGACCAAATTTGTGGGGTGCACGACTAATGCCACGTACACACAAGCGGACATTCAGACAACAAAATCCTGGATTTATTTCTGACGGATGTTGGCTCACACTTGTCTTACATACACACGGTCACATAAATGTTGTTGGAAATTCCGATCACCAAGAACGCGGTGACTTACGACAAGCCTAAAAAAATGAAGTTCAATAGCCAGTGCGGCTCTTCTGTTTGATTCCGAGCATGCATGGAATTTTGTGCGCCAGAATTGTGTACACATGATTGGAATTTCCGACAACGGATTTTGTTGTCGGAAAATTTGAGAACCAGCTCCCAAATTTTTGTTGTCGGAAATTCGGACAAAATATGTCCGATGGAGCCCGCACACGGTTGGAATTTCCGACAACAAGCTCCCATTGAACATTTGTTGTCGGAATATCCAATCGTGTGTACGCGGCATTGTAGTTGTCCTGTGGACAGATTCTCCCACCTGAGCTGTGGATTTCTGCAGCTCCTCCAGAGTTACTATTTGCCTATTGGCTGTTTCTCTTATTAATGCTCTCCTTGCCTGGGCTGTCAGTTTAGGTGGAAGGCCGTGTCTTGGTAGGTTTGCAAATGTGCCATACATTTTCGGATGATGGGTTGAACAGTGCTCTGTGAGATGTTCAAGGCTTGGGATATTTTTTTATAACATAACCCCGATTTAAACTTCTCTACAACTTTATCCCTGACCTGTCTGGTGTGTTTCTTGGCCTTTATGATGCTGTTTGTTCACTAAGGTTCTCTAACAAACCTCTGAGGGCTTCACAGAACAGCTGTATTTATACTGAGAATAAATTACACACAGGTAGACTCTATTTACTAATTAGGTGACTTCTGAAGGCAATTGGTTCCACTAGATTTTAGTTAGGGGTATCAGAGTGAAGGGGGCTGAATACAAATGCTTGCCACACTTTTCAGATATTTATTTGTAAAAAAAATTTGAAAACCATTTATAATTTTCCTTCCACTTCCCAATTATGTGCCACTTTGTGTTGGACTATCACATAAAATCCCAATAAAATACATTTACGTTTTTGGTTGTAACATGAGAAAATGTGGAAAATTTCAAGGGGTATGAATACTTTTTCAAGGCACTGTATGCACTGTAAGCAGCCGGTTATAGCTGATCACTCAGATTTGAATTCTGCTGTATGCACTGACCACTAACAGGAGCAGGTTGTACCCTTACTTGGTGTCAAAAGTGAAAATAGATAGTTGCAGTCCATTTTAATAATAGGATGTCATATGAGAAGCTGAATGTAAGTTACCCTACGTAATAATGGTTATTAAAAAAAAGCTTGTTTAGGTAGGATCTGTTTTTATTATATATGTTTGTGGAGTATCCGATCATTACATGTGCAGGCTCTTTTTCCTTCTTAGTAGTGTTGCAGAATAACTGCACTTTAGCAGTTCACACTGGTATGATTGTTATGTCAAATCGCGTGTTGAATTGGCGGCAATGGCACTGTTCTAATCGGTGCAACGCTGTATTTGCCGCGCCACACTGATTTCAAAAGTAGTTTCCGTGCCACTTTTGCTTCATTCCCACAGCTCAGTGTGAACCTGGGTTAATTTACTCTGTGCAAGTCTACAAGCATAACCTGAACAGTTGACAGCAATAAAATTTGACATCTGGTAAATTTTTATCTCAGCATTTTCTCTGCCAAAAGTGCTGATATCTGACTGAGATTGTTTATTCTCCCAAAAAGAGTCTAAAATCTAAAATGAAAAGACCATTGTAAACATATTAAAGCTGACCTTCAGTCATTTTTTTTCAACTTTCCATCTATTAAATCTTTCTGCCACCTTATACAGCCCACTTCCTGTTTCTTGTCTGATTAGAGTAGGCTTATGACATCATGCACAGCTCTCTCTCTCCCTCTCCTGAGAGTTTGCCAGGAAGAGAGGGGGTGAGTCATAAGAGGGCCAATGAGAGTGGCAGAGCTGGAGTTGTGCCTCTGTGTGTCTGTGTAAATCCAGGAAGTGAACAGACAGCAGATTCATCTGCCCACAGTTAAAATGATTGCAGCCAGACTTAGTGGAGGGATATTTCTGCAACATATTTGGCAAGTACAATGACAGTATGTATAAAATAATATGCAAAGTGGCTGGAGGGAAGCTTCAGAATGGCAGAGATGTTTTTATTACACATTATGTGAGCAGACTGCAGTTCCTCTTTAAATATCAAGCTGATAAAAAATGGAAACCCCAAAAAAACTACTTTCATGTTAATGTTAAAATAATGATAAAAAAAACATATACTTATTAAAAAATGTGCAATAGTCCCTTTTTACGGGGGTCCTTTTTTTTTTACCAAAAGTGGACGGAGTCATGGTCCGCACTCTCTGTGCAGTTTTTTTTGGCCACAGTATCACTCTGTGTGCTCAGCACCAAGGATACTAGAATTTGGGCCAATTGCAAGCTCTGATTCCACATAGCTTTGTGATTGTATTTGACACACCATATGAAAACCCCAACAATTAACTACTCTTATTTGCTCCCATTTGTTCTGTTGAATATACAATGGTTATAGAAAAGAATCACACTCTTTAAAATAATCACATGTTGTTGCTTTGCAGCCTGAAATAAAGACAGATACAGTTTTTGTTTTATCCCGCTGTATTTTTTTTACTCAGTGCAACTTCTAACATCCAAGTGAAAGATAAAACACCAACATGTCAGAAATAAAAACAAAAAACAAAATCTCTGAGCTAGAAAAAGTATTATCCCCTCGTGTCAGTATTTTTGTTGAACCACCTTTTGCTTTAATTACAGCCTTTAGTTTGTTGCATAGGCGTTGCGTAGCCTATTGCATTAGGGTGTGCACCCCAAAGCTCAAACACACATGATTGTATATGTATATACTTCTGGGTATATGTAATATATACTATATATACAGTATCTCACAAAAGTAAGTACACCCCTCACATTTTTGTAAATATTTTATTATATCTTTTCATGTGACAACACAGAAGAAATGACACTTTGCTACAATGTAAATTAGTGAGTGTACAGCTTGTATAACAGTGTAAATTTGCTTTCCCCTTTAAAATAAATCAACACACAGCCATTAACGTCTAAACTACTGGCAGCAAAAGTAAGTATACCCCTAAGTGTCAATATTTTGTGTGGCCACCATTATTTCCCAGCACTGACTTAACCCTCTCGGGCATGGAGTTCACCAGAGCTTCACAGGTTGCCACTGGAGTCCTCTTCCACTCCTCCATGATGACATCATGGAGCTGGTGGATGTTAGACACCTTGTGCTCCTCCACCTTCCGTTTGAGGATGCCCCATAGATGCTCAATAGGGTTTAGGTCTGGAGACATGCTTGGCCAGTCCATCACCTTTGCCCTCAGCTTCTTTAGTAAGGCAGTGGTCGTCTTGGAGGTGTGTTTGGGGTCGTTATGTTAGAATACTGCCCTATGGCCCAGTCTCCGAAGGGAGGGGATCATGCTCTGCTTCAGTATGTCACAGTATATGTTGGCATTCATGGTTCCTTCAATGAACTGCAGCTCCCCAGTGTCGGCAGCACTCATGCAGCCCCAGACCATGACACTCCTACTACCATGCTTGACTGTAGGCAAGACACGCTTGTCTTTGTACTCCTCACCTGGTTGCTGCCACACACGCTTGACACCATCTAAACCAAATACGTTTATCTTGGTCTCATCAGACCACAGGACATGGTTCTAGTAATCCGTGTCCTTAGTCTGCTTGTCTTCAGCAAACTGTGGGCTTTCTTGTGCATCATCCTTAGAAGAGGCTTCCTTCTGGGATGACAGCCATGCAGACCAATTTGATGCATTGTGCGGTGTATGGTCTGAGCACTGATAGGCTGACCACCCCCCCTCAAACTCTGCAGCAATACTGGCAGCACTCATACGTCTATTTCCCAAAGACAACCTCTGGACATGATGCTGAGCATGTGCACTCAGCTTCTTTGGTCGACCATGGCGAGGTCTGTTCTGAGTGGAACCTGTCTTGTTAAACCGCTGTATGGTCTGGGCCACCGTGCTGCAGCTAAGTTTCAGGGTCTTGGCAATCTACTTATAGCCTAGGCCATCTTTATGTAGAGTAACAATTCTTTTTTTCAGATCCTCAGAGAGTTCTTTGCCATGAGGTGCCATGTTGAACTTCCAGTGACCAGTATGAGAGAGTGAGAGCGATAACACCAAATTTAACACACCTGCTCCCCATTCACACCTGAGACCTTGTAACACTAACGAGTCACATGACACCGGGGAGGGAAAATGGCTAATTGGGCCCAATTTGTACATTTTCACTTAGAGGTGTACTCACTTTTGTTGCCAGCGGTTAAATCTGTGTACACACGGGCAGACTTTTCGACCACACTGGTCCGACGGAACAAATCCGTCAGACAATCCGACCGTGTATGGGCTTCATCGGACCTTCAGCTGACTTTTTCTGTCGAAAATCAGACGGACTTTAGATTCGGAACATGTTTCAAATCTTTCCGACGGACTCGAGTCAGGTTGAAAAATCTGTTCGTCTGTATGCTAGTCCGACGGACAAAAAAGGACGCAAAGGCAGCTATTGGCTACTGGCTATGAACTTCCTTATTCTAGTCCCTTCGTACGTTATCATGTTCATACCAACAGACTTTCGAATGGACTTTAGTCCGTTCGTGTGTGGGCAAGTCCGGTCGTCCGAAAAAGTTCATTGAAAGTCCGTCGGAAAGACCGTCGGACGTTTGATGCTGAAAAGTCTGCCCATGTGTACACGGCTTTAGATATTAATGGCTGTGTGTTGAGTTATTTTGAGGGGACACATTGTAGCAAAGTCTAATGTCTAATATAATAAAATATTTACAAAAATGTGAGGGGTGTACTCACTTTTGTGAGATACTATATATATATATATATATATATATATATATATATATACACAGTGGGGACGGAAAGTATTCAGACCCCCTTAAATTTTTCACTCTTTGTTATATTGCAGCCATTTGCTAAAATCATTTAAGTTCATTTTTTTCCCTCATTAATGTACACACAGCACCCCATATTGACAGAAAAACACAGAATTGTTGACATTTTTGCAGATTTATTAAAAAAAGAAAAACTGAAATATCACATGGTCCTAAGTATTCAGACCCTTTGCTGTGACATCCATATATTTAACTCAGATGCTGTCCATTTCTTCTGATCAACCTTGAGATGGTTCTACACCTTCATTTGAGTCCAACTGTGTTTGATTATACTGATTGGACTTGATTAGGAAAGCCATACACCTGTCTATATAAGACCTTACAGCTCACAGTGCATGTCAGAGCAAATGAGAATCATGAGGTCAAAGGAACTGCCTGAAGAGCTCAGAGACAGAATTGTGGCAAGGCACAGATCTGGGCAAGTTACAAAAAAATTTTTGCTGCACTTAAGGTTCCTAAGAGCACAGTGGCCTCCATAATCCTTAAATGGAAGACATTTGGGGGGACCAGAACCCTTCCTAGAACTGGCCATCCGGCCAAACTGAGATGTTGGGGGAGAAGAGCCTTGGTGAGAGAAGTAAAGAAGAACCCAAAGATCACTGTGGCTGAGCTCCAGAGATGCAGTCGGGAGATCGGAGAAAGTTGTAGAAAGTCAACCATCACTGCAGCCCTCCACCAGTCAGGGGCTTTATGGCAGAGTGGCCCGACGGAAGCCTCTCCTCAGTGCAAGACACATGAAAGCCCAGATGGAGTTTGCTAAAAAACACCTGAAGGACTCCAAGATGGTGAGAAATAAGATTCTTTGGTCTGATGAGACCAAGATAGAACTTTTTGGCCTTAATTCTAGCGGTATGTGTGGAGAAAACCAGGCACTGCTCATCACCTGTCCAATACAGTCCCAACAGTGAAGCATGGTGGTGGCAGCATCATGCTGTGGATGTGTTTTTCAGCTGCAGGGACAGGACGACTGGTTGCAATCGAGGGAAAGATGAATGCGGCCAAGTACAGGGGTTTCCTGGAAGAAAACCTTCTCCAGAGTGCTCAGGACCTCAGACTGGGCCAAAGGTTTATCTTCCAACAGACAATGACCCTAAGCACACAGCTAAAATAACAAAGGAGTGGACTCACAACAACTCTGTGACTGTTCTTGAATGGTCCAGGCAGAGCCCTGACTTAAACCCAATTGAGCATCTCTGGAGAGACCTAAAAATGGCTGTCCACCAACGTTTACCATCCAACCTGACAGAACTGGAGAGGATCTGCAAGGAGGAATGGCAGAGGATCCCCAAATCCAGGTGTGAAAAACTTGTTGCATCTTTCCCAAAAAGACTCATGGCTGTATTAGATCAAAAGGGTGCTTCTACTAAATACTGAGCAAAGGGTCTGAATACTTAGGACCATGTGATATTTCAGTTTTTCTTTTTTAATAAATCTGCAAAAATGTCAACAATTCTGTGTTTATATATAAATATATTCAAAAATATTGGGACGCCTGCCTTTACATGCACATGAACTTCAATAGCATCCCAGTCCTAGTCCGTAGGGTTCAATATTGAGTTGGCCCACCGTAGAACAGTTTCAACTCATCTGGGAAGGCTGTCCACAAGGTTTAGGAGTGTGTCTATGGGAATGTTTGACCATTCTTCCAGAAATGCATTTGTAAGGTCAGACACTGATGTTGGATGAGAAGGCCTGGCTCGCAGTCTCTACTCTAATTTATCCCAAAGGTGTTCTATTGGGTTGAGGTCAGGACTCTGTGCAGGCCAGTCAAGTTCCTCCACCTCAAACTCGCTCATCCATGTCTTTATGGACCTTGCTTTGTGCACTCGTCCAAATCATTTGTTGGAGGGGGAATATGGTGTGGGGTTATTTTTCAGGGGTTGGGCTTGGTCCCTTAGTTTCAGTGACGGGAACTCTTAAGGCGTCAGTATACCAAGACATTTTGGACAATTTCATGCTCCCAACTTTGTGGGAACAGTTTGGGGGTGGCCCCTTCCTGTTCCAACATGACTGCACACCAGTGCACAAAGCAAGGTCCATAAAGACATAGGCTTAGCAAGGGTTGTGGGAAATTAACTTTAAGTGCAAAAATGTACATTATAATAGTAACTAAAACATATCAAATTAAATGTAACAATCTAAAAAATAAAAATTCCAAGATGCTATAATGGTGTAAACCTCCCAACTAAAAAAATTGTTGCACTTGAAATTAACTTGTATTGCAATTATCTGTAGAGGGGTTTCCACCATCCCTGCTAAGTTGAAAAAAAATGTTGTCTTATTATCCTTTTGATGTGTATTACATGTGAAATCACATATCACTGGAATTATTGCACTTGAAGTTAATCTGTATGGCAAATATCTATAGGAGGGGTTTCCACCATCCCCGTTAAGTTTCATTTTATACAGTATGTCTTATTTTCAGTTTGTTTATTAAATGTGATGTTACATATCACAGAGACCAGTACTGTGGTAATCACTGATTGGCACTACTAATGGCACTGATAGGCTGCATTAATTGGCACTGATAGGCAGCACTGATTGGCATCACTGATGGGCATTGATTGGCAGCACTGATTGGGACTGATAGGCATCACTGTTCACTGATTGGCATCACTGATTGGCATTGATAGGCGAAACTGATAGGCAGTGCTGATGGGCACAAATTGGCAGCACTGATAGGCAGCACTGATAGGCGGCACTGATTGGCAGCACTGATTGGCACTGATTGGAAGCACCGATAGGCAGTACTGATTGGCACTGATAGGCAGCACTGATGGGCACTGATAGGCAACACTGATTGGCAACGCTGATTGGCACTGACAGGTGGCACTGATTGGAAGCACTGAGTGTCACTGATTGGCACTGATTTTAAGCACTGATTTGCAATGGCAGGTGGCACTGATTGGAAGCACAGATTGGCACTGACAGGTGGCACTAATTGGAAGCATGGGTTGGCACTGATAGGTGGCACTGGTTGGCATTGACAGGTGGCACTGATTGGGGGAGAGGGGGAGTTTCACATTGAGCAGATCATGCAGGGAGAGAGAGGAACGGACACAACTCAGCAGTGATGTCGGGAATGGCCGGGACCAAACAGCTATATAAACACCAGCCAATGATTGGGCTGCTTAAGAAAGGGGAGGAGCCACATACACGTAACAGCCTGCCCAGACCCCATCCCATTGGCTGGTGTTTGATAGCTGGTCGGTCCCACCCATCCCTGACATCACGGCTGAATTTTGACAGCGTCTCTCTCTCCCTGCATGCAGTTAGATTACATGACAGTTTCACACTCTAAGCGGATTTTACAAGCCTCACGATCTGCTCAATGTGATACTGTCTCACAGGCAGCGGGCGCTACTTACTGCTTGGATGCAGCATTTCACAGCAGCCCAGGCAGATCTTGGGACACTAACACACACAGGGTGATTAGGGTGTGCCCAGGCACACTCGGCACACCCCGTGCGCATGCCTATGGTCTGTTGGGATATGTCTCTACTAACTTTGCACATCTACTGTAGACTTTGCAATATTTGCCCACTCTTCTTTGCAGAACTGCTCAAGTTCAGTTAAATTTAAGGGTGACTGTGGACTGCAGTCTTCAAGACATTCCACAGATTTTCAATGGGGTTTAAGTCTGGGCCCTGACTAGGCCATGCAAGGACACCTTTTTCTCTTTCAACCACGGTGTGGTCATTTTTGCTGTGTGCTTTGGGTCATTGTCATGTTGGAAGGTAAACCTTCTTCCCATTGACAACTTTCTGGCAGAGCGTAGCAGATTTTCCTCAAGAATTTGACAGTATTTTGCCTCTTCAATTTTTCCTTCTATCCTGACAAGTGCTTCAGTCTCTGCTGCAGAGAAACCCCCCCATAACAGGATATTACCATCTCCATTCTTTACTGTAGGAATGGTGTTATTTGGATGGTGAGCTGTATTTGATTTCCGCCAGACATATCTTTTGGTATTGAGGCCAAATAATTAAATTTTAGTCTCATCTGACCATAGCACCTTTTATGGGCCTCAGAATCTTCATGGTGCATTTTGGCAATGCTCAGTCATGACTACATATGGCCTTTCTTGAGGAGTGGCTTTTTTCTTGCAACCCTCCCATATAAGCCACATTTGTGGAGAATTTTTGATATTGTTGTCACATGCACACAGTGACTACTGTTTGTCATAAATTCCTGCAACTCCTTCAGAGTTGCTGTAGGCATCTTGGTAGCCTCTCTGACCAGTTTCCTCCTGGCTCTTTCATCTAGTTTGGAGGGAGGATCTGTGTTGTAACAAATACCTTCCACTTCTCAATAATAGGCATTACTGTGCTTCTAGCCATTGATAAAGCCGTTGAATTATTTTTTTTTATTCATCTTCCAACTTGTGCCTGTCCACAACTTTATCCTGGAGATCTTTTTACAGTGCCTTGCCACCCATAGTTGATTGATTCAGCTGCACTACCAGAGACTGAAATGCTCCAGGAAAGCTCTTGTCATGCTGAGCTAATCAAAATGACACCAACTGATCACAGTTAAAGGTCAAATGGCTTTGTGTGTCATTGAGAAGGTGATTATCTAAACCTGATTGCGTTTACAAGTCATTTTTAGGAGGGGGTGTAATAATTTTTCCAACTCAGTGATTCTGTTTTTGAATTGTTTTTATGTTTTTCTGACATGTTGGTGTTATATCTTTCACTTGGATGTTATTAACTTGCACTGAATAAATACAGCTGGATAAAACAAAAAACTGTGTCTATCTTCATTTTCAGGCTGCAAACTAAACAAAATGTGATTATTTTAAAGAGGGTGATTCTTTTCTATACCCACTATTAAAAAAAACAATAAAAGTGTTTTGTTATATCTTTAACCACTTCAATACCGAGGAAAATTTTATACTTGCCTAACAGTAATTTTCCTTTTCTGATGCAAGCATGACAACATATATGTATGGGTAGGCTCCGCCCCCTGCCCTATCACAGGACCAGTTATACTATAAGATTAGGTCTCGTCCCTGCCTGCAGCATTCTCGTAATTTAGTATCACTGCAAGGCCTTTTGTTTTTCTTTCTTTCATTTTTTTTTTTTTTTTTAATGGGAGGGACCTATATGCTGTCATGCTTGCATCAGGAAAGGAAAATTACTGTTAGGTAAGTATAACATTTTCCTCATTCCTGACACAGCATGACAGCATATACGTATGAGTTGTACTAACTCACCAGACGACAAGGGTTGGTACTGCTGAAGTGTTTAAATTGAGGATTATATCTATCCCCACTAACGACTGAGATGTATTGTAGTTAAGGCTGCTGGTCCACAAGAATGGACCCCCAGCGTGTTGAATGTAGACCAGGTTGTAGTTTTACATATTAACTTTGGAGGAACTCCTTTGGAGTTCCGCCCATGGATGTTCAATCAGTTTGGAAGAGTGGTCTCTGCCCTTATGTGATAGATTTGTCCTAGCCATCTAAGCCCTTTGACTAACTTGATCCGCACCCCTGTGATTGTCTTCATTTGACAGTGCTTGTCTTCTGATGTCGTTAGGCCTGACGAGCCTATCGTTTTGCTTCTTGAAGAAGGGCCAATTCTATGTCTCTCTTCAACCTTGAATCTATTTTCAATGTTTGTGGTACTTCAAACACTTTAGTTTGGATATGCCAGAAAGATGATGTTCTAACCCAGGTTGCAAAGACATCGACCTTTGTATAGTGTTGGAAGAGACTAGAGCCATTTTGCCTGATAATTTCAGCAACAAGGTAGTTTATGGCTTGACACTTGGATGTCTGAGATCCTTCTAGACCTATTTGCCATACAGAATACTTATTCCGTGTTACTGGCCATGTTGAGGATGTCTTATCCTTCTCGATGGAGAGTGAGACAATGTGTCTCACACTATTTGGAAGACCCCATGGGGGAAAGAATAATCTGCCCAGGTCTTTCGAAATTGGTTGCCAAGATATGCAACCGTTACTGGATCCCAGAGAGTGAGGACACGACTGAGTTTTATGTATCCTTTAATGCCGTCTCTAGGCTTACTTGTATACAATTCAATCCTTACAGCAAGGAACAGAGAATTCCATCCTTTAAATTATGTAGGTTTTTCTCATATCTAATGTACTTGAAGTCTGGAGTAGGCACTCTGACCTCCATAGGATTTCAAACACTAAAGGTGAGACCTCCACTTCTTGGTCTCCAGCATCTAGATAAAACTTGTATGGATTTGGAAGATACGGTTGGCCACGCTGTATGAGGTGTTGGACCTCTGGAAGGAGAATAGGATGATATTGTACCTGCGTATATCATGGTCTGAAAGCCACAGGGCCATTACTGTTATCACCGCTGAACGGCTGCAAAACCGGATAAGGATCCTGGAGACTATTCGGTTAGTTTAATATACATATTGGCTAATCTGCAGACCCAGCTGGCTGTCATTAGTTTCTCTGCTTCCACCTCTGGGAAGCCACCCAGGTTACTGTCAGACCAATATTTTGATAGCCTTGTTGCCGATCCCTTGATCGGCTTGTTGGTTTGGAGACTATCCCTTTGTCATCCATCGGCCTTTGTACCTTACTCCGTCTGGCAGTAAGTTCTAGAAAACCCTAACTTAACGGGCTGGTAGACCTGACTGGGAGATACCTCTGACAGAAAATGACTAGTTTTGCATTCCTTCTTGACAGCGAAGATAGGCCTTCCCCATTTTTCTGAGTCTTTGCAGCATTGCTGAGACTCTTTTGTTGCGTTTCGGAAAGACTTCAGTCTGCGATCACTGCAACTCTGACTTTTGGACACCTTGTCCTCCATCGGCATGAATACCCGACGAGTAACAACTTGTGATGATTGATATGCCTAATAGCTGATACCCTAAAGATTAGTTATCTTAGCTAATACCCTAAAGATTAGTTAGCTTAGCTATCTCCTCAAAAGGGGACTTATCTCCTCTGTGGAGTCACTGTTCCTGGTGCAGGAAGTAAGTCTTTCCTTACTACAAAACCAGTTAATACAGTTGTCAACCTTCCCTTGGGCCCTTCGGACCACATGGGTTACTACAGGTCACTTTATCCCTCTTGTGACCATGGGATGCAACCAATGGGAAAGAGCTATTTGTTCAAGTGAGATACTTATACTGTTGCTCTCTCTGAGGGTAACTTTATTGTATTTTTTCAGAGATTCAGAACTGCTTCCCGGTAGGCCATTGTTGTAATGAGACTAGTTGGTCTCTAGATGATGGCTCCTCCCGACTCGATCAGAGTCTGTACTAGGACTCTTTTCCCAGAACCTGGAAGTCTTTGCGCCAGTCTGTTGCTCAAACAAGGCTCACCAGAAGTCCTTGCTCCCGCAAGTCGGCCCCTACCGAACCCAATATCCCGGGAAATGCCCGGAGTTTGTGGAAAGGTCATAGTCTGCCTGATGAACTCGTAGTGAACTCTTAACGGTCAAGCGAAGGTACTTGCCGAAACATCTCGAAGTGTGTATACAGTATACAGCAATGCACTTTTATAGTGCAAAGTGGATTTGCCTTTCATAAATAACCTGCTATATTTCCGGTACACCAAGTTATTTTTCTCTACTTGTATTGTGTTTAAAGGGACAAACCATGGGAAAATGTGCATGTATTGCAGAGATGTACTAAATGTGCTTTAACATATACTTTAATAAATTGTAAAGTTATCATTGCCCTAGGCCAGTGATGGCGAACCTTGGCACCACAGATGTTTTGGAACTACATTTCCCATGATGCTCATGCACTCTGCAGTGTAGTTGAGCATCATAGGAAATGTAGTTCCAAAACATCTGGGGTGCCAAGGTTCGCCATCACTGCCCTAGGCTAATGTTCTCTGTTCTTTGCTTCTGTTTTAATAGTTATTTTTTGCAGATGCTTTTCTTTGTTTCGTGGATCTCCAAAACCGTTTTTCTCATTCATTTCATTTCTTTCTACTACTACATGTTTTGAGCTGAACCTTGGATGATTCAGTTTTGGACCAAAGTTATGATATTTAAGACTTTTTTTTTCCCTTTGGGTTTACCTGTGAAAGGATAATTGCGCCATTGTCTACATCAGTGTTTATCAACTCCAGTCCTCAAGGCGCACCAACAGGTCATGTTTTCAGGATTTCCCTCAGGTTCAAACAACTGTGGTAATTACTAAGGTAGTGAAACTGATTAAATCCCCTGTGCAAAATAATGGAGAGCCTGAAAACATGACCTGTTGGGGCGCCTTGAGGACTGGAGTTGAGAAACACTGGTCTACATTATTCTACAAACAAAAAAATCCCTGCTTCTGCATTATTCTATTTATGTTAATTTTAGCAAATACAATACATGCGGGGGAATTATAAGAAAAGGACCTGATGGATGCCTTGCAAATCTCCTTTTTAATATGAGTTTGTATTTGAGGAAGAGGTAATACGTTATTCTTGTAGGTCATCTGAATAGGATCTGGAGGAGGTGATAGTAGATGAAGACACAGGTTGACCCTTCCTATAACCGGAGGGAGATTAACCACTTGCCGACCGCCGCACGACGATGTACGTCGGCAAAGCGGCACGGGCAGGCAAAAGGGCTTACCTGTACGTCCCTGCCTGCCCGCGGGTGGGGGGTCCGATCGGACCCCCCCCCGGTGCCTGCGACGGTCGGCAAATGTCCCCCGGCGATCGGTGGTGAGGGGGAGGCCATCCATTCGTGGCCCCCCCCTCGCGATCGCTCCCAGCCAATGGAATCATTTCCCTGCCTCTGTATTGTAAACAGAGGCAGAGGAAATGATGTCATCTCTCCTCGGCTCGGTATTTTCCGTTCCGGGCCGAGGAGAGAAGACTGAACTGTGAGTTACACAAACACACACACACAGTAGAACATGCCAGGCATACATTTCACCCCGATCCCCCCCCCGATCGCCCCCCGATCCCCCCCCGATCACCCCCCCCCCCCTGTCACAAACTGACACCAAGCAGGTTTTTTTTTTTTTTTTTTTTTCTGATTACTGTATTGGTGTCAGTTTGTGTCAGTTAGTGTGTTAGGGCAGTGAGTCTTAGGCCCCCTTTAGGTCTAGGGTACCCCCCTAACCCCCCTAATAAAGTTTTAACCCCTTGATCACCCCCTGTCACCAGTGTTGCTAAGCGATCATTTTTCTGATCGCTGTATTAGTGTCACTGGTGACGCTAGTTAGTGAGGTAAATATTTAGGTTCGCCGTCAGCGTTTTATAGCGACAGGGATCCCCCTATACTACCTAATAAATGTTTTAACCCCTTGATTGCCCCCTAGTTAACCCTTTCACCACTGATCACCGTATAACTGTTACGGGTGACGCTGGTTAGTTCGTTTATTTTTTATAGTGTCAGGGCACCCGCCGTTTATTACCGAATAAAGGTTTAGCCCCCCGATCGCCCGGCGGTGATATGCGTCGCCCCAGGCAGCGTCAGATTAGCGCCAGTACCGCTAACACCCACGCACGCAGCATACGCCTCCCTTAGTGGTATAGTATCTGTATGGATCAATATCTGATCCGATCAGATCTATACTAGCGTCCCCAGCAGTTTAGGGTTCCCAAAAACGCAGTGTTAGCGGGATCAGCCCAGATACCTGCTAGCACCTGCGTTTTGCCCCTCCGCCCGGCCCAGCCCAGCCCACCCAAGTGCAGTATCGATCGATCACTGTCACTTACAAGGCACTAAACGCATAACTGCAGCGTTCGCAGAGTCAGGCCTGATCCCTGCGATCGCTAACAGTTTTCTTGGTAGCGTTTTGGTGAGCTGGCAAGCACCAGCCCCAGGCAGCGTCAGATTAGCGCCAGTACCGCTAACACCCACGCACGCAGCATACACCTCCCTTAGTGGTATAGTATCTGAACGCATCAATATCTGATCCGATCAGATCTATACTAGCGTCCCCAGCAGTTTAGGGTTCCCAAAAACGCAGTGTTAGCGGGATCAGCCCAGATACCTGCTAGCACCTGCGTTTTGCCCCTCCGCCCGGCCCAGCCCAGCCCACCCAAGTGCAGTATCGATCGATCACTGTCACTTACAAAACACTAAACGCATAACTGCAGCGTTCGCAGAGTCAGGCCTGATCCCTGCGATCGCTAACAGTTTTTTTGGTAGCGTTTTGGTGAACTGGCAAGCACCAGCCCCAGGCAGCGTCAGATTAGCGCCAGTACCGCTGACACCCGCGCACGCAGCATACGCCTCCCTTAGTGGTATAGTATCTGATCGCATCAATATCTGATCCGATCAGATCTATACTAGCGTCCCCAGCAGTTTAGGGTTCCCACAAACGCAGTGTTAGCGGGATCAGCCCAGATACCTGCTAGCACCTGCGTTTTGCCCCTCCGCCCGGCCCAGCCCACCCAAGTGCAGTATCGATCGATCACTGACACTTACAAAACACTAAACGCATAACTGCAGCGTTCGCAGAGTCAGGCCTGATCCCTGCGATCGCTAACAGTTTTTTTGGTAGCGTTTTGGTGAACTGGCAAGCGCCAGCGGCCTAGTACACCCCGGTCGTAGTCAAACCAGCACTGCAGTAACACTTGGTGACGTGGCGAGTCCCATAAGTGCAGTTCAAGCTGGTGAGGTGGCAAGCACAAGTAGTGTCCCGCTGCCACCAAAAAGACAAACACAGGCCCGTCGTGCCCATAGTGCCCTTCCTGCTGCATTCGCCAATCCTAATTGGGAACCCACCACTTCTGCAGCGCCCGTACTTCCCCCATTCACATCCCCAACCAAATGCAGTCGGCTGCATGAGAGGCATTTTTATGTCCTCCCGAGTACCCCTACCCAACAAACCCCCCCAAAAAAGATGTTGTGTCTGCAGCAAGCGCGGATATAGACGTGACACCCGCTATTATTGTCCCTCCTGTCCTGACAATCCTGGTCTTTGCATTGGTGAATGTTTTGAATGCTACCATTCACTAGTTGACTATTAGCGTAGGGTACAGCATTGCACAGACTAGGCACACTTTCACAGGGTCTCCCAAGATGCCATCGCATTTTGAGAGACCTGAACCTGGAACCGGTTACAGTTATAAAAGTTAGTTACAAAAAAAAGTGAAAAAAAAAAAAAAACACAAACAAAAATATAAAATAAAAAAAAAATAGTTGGCGTTTTATTGTTCTCTCTCTCTCTATTCTCTCTCTATTGTTCTGCTCTTTTTTACTGTATTCTATTCTGCAATGTTTTATTGTTATTATGTTTTATCATGTTTGCTTTTCAGGTATGCAATTTTTTATACCTTACCGTTTACTGTGCTTTATTGTTAACCATTTTTTTGTCTTCAGGTACGCCATTCACGACTTTGAGTGGTTATACCAGAATGATGCCTGCAGGTTTAGGTATCATCTTGGTATCATTCTTTTCAGCCAGCGGTCAGCTTTCATGTAAAAGCAATCCTAGTGGCTAATTAGCCTCTAGACTGCTTTTACAAGCAGTCGGAGGGAATGCCCCCCCCCCCCCAACGTCTTCCGTGTTTTTCTCTGGCTCTCCTGTCTCAACAGGGAACCTGAGAATGCAGCCGGTGATTCAGCCAGATGACCATAGAGCTGATCAGAGACCAGAGTGGCTCCAAACATCTCTATGGCCTAAGAAACCGGAAGCTACGAGCATTTCATGACTTAGATTTCGCCGGATGTAAACAGCGCCATTGGGAAATTGGGGAAGCATTTTATCACACCGATCTTGGCGTGGTCAGATGCTTTGAGGGCAGAGGAGAAATCTAGGGTCTAATAGACCCCAATTTTTGCAAAAAAGAGTACCTGTCACTACCTATTGCTATCATAGGGGATATTTACATTCCCTGAGATAACAATAAAAATGATTTAAAAAAAAAAAAAATGAAAGGAACAGTTTAAAAATAAGATAAATAAATAATAATAATAAAGAAAAAAAAAAAAAAAAAAAAAAAAAAGCACCCCTGTCCCCCCTGCTCTCGCGCTAAGGTGAACGCAAGCGTTGGTCTGGCGTCAAATGTAAACAGCAATTGCACCATGCATGTGAGGTATCGCCGCGAAGGTCAGATCGAGGGCAGTAATTTTAGCAGTAGACCTCCTCTGTAAATCTAAAGTGGTAACCTGTAAAGGCTTTTAAAGGCTTTTAAAAATGTATTTAGTTTGTCGCCACTGCACGTTTGTGCGCAATTTTAAAGCATGTCATGTTTGGTATCTATGTACTCGGCCTAAGATCATCTTTTTTATCTCATCAAACATTTGGGCAATATAGTGTGTTTTAGTGCATTAAAATGTAAAAAAGTGTGTTTTTTCCCCAAAAAATGCGTTTGAAAAATCGCTGCGCAAATACTGTGTGAAAAAAAAAAATGAAACACCCACCATTTTAATCTGTAGGGCATTTGCTTTAAAAAAAATATATAATGTTTGGGGGTTCAAAGTAATTTTCTTGCAAAAAAAAATTATTTTTTTATGTAAACAATAAGTGTCAGAAAGGGCTTTGTCTTCAAGTGGTTAGAAGAGTGGGTGATGTGTGACATAAGCTTCTAGATGTTGTGCATAAAATGCCAGGACAGTTCAAACCCCCCCCAAATGACCCCATTTTGGAAAGTAGACACCCCAAGCTATTTCCTGAGAGTCATGTTGAGTCCATGGAATAATTTATATTGTGACACAAGTTGCGGGAAAGAGACAATTTTTTATTTTTTTTATTTTTTTTTGCGCAAAGTTGTCACTAAATGATATATTGCTCAAACATGCCATGGGAATATGTGAAATTACACCCCAAAATACATTCTGCTGCTTCTCCTGAGTACGGGGATACCACATGTGTGAGACTTTTTGGGAGCCTAGCCGCGTACGGGACCCCGAAAACCAAGCACCGCCTTCAGGCTTTCTAAGGCCGTAAATTTTTGATTTCACTCTTCACCGCCTATCACAGTTTCGGGGGCCATGGAATGCCCAGGTGGCAAAAAAAACCCCCAAATGACCCCATTTTGGAAAGTAGACACCCCAAGCTATTTGCTGAGAGGTATAGTGAGTATTTTGCAGACCTCACTTTTTGTCACAAAGTTTTGAAAATTGAAAAAAGAAAAAAAAAATTTTTTTTTCTCGTCTTTCTTTATTTTCAAAAACAAATGAGAGCTGCAAAATACTCACCATGCCTCTCAGCAAATAGCTTGGGGTGTCTACTTTCCAAAATGGGGTCATTTGGGGGGGGTTTGTGCCACCTGGGCATTCCATGGCCTCCGAAACTGTGATAGGCAGTGAGGAGTAAAATCAAAAATGTACGCCCTTAGAAATCCTGAAGGCGGTGCTTGGTTTTCGGGGTCCCGTACGCGGCTAGGCTCCCAAAAAGTCCCACACATGTGGTATCCCCGTACTCAGGAGAAGCAGCTAAATGTATTTTGGGGTGCAATTCCACATATGCCCATGGCCTGTGTGAGCAATATATCATTTAGTGACAACTTTGTGCAAAAAAAAAAAAAAAAAAAAAAAAATTGTCACTTTCCCGCAACTTGTGTCAAAATATAAAACATTCCATGGACTCAACATGCCTCTCAGCAAATAGCTTGGGGTGTCTACTTTCCAAAATGGGGTCATTTGGGGGGGGTTTATGTCATCTGGGCATTTTATGGCCTTCAAAACCGTGATAGGTAGTGAGGAGTAAAATCAAAAATGTACGCCCTTAGAAATCCTGAAGGCGGTGCTTGGTTTTCGGGGCCCCGTACGCGGCTAGGCTCCCAAAAAGTCCCACACATGTGGTATCCCCGTACTCAGGAGAAGCAGCTAAATGTATTTTGGGGTGCAATTCCACATATGCCCATGGCCTGTGTGAGCAATATATCATTTAGTGACAACTTTTTGTAATTTTTTTTTTTTTTTTTTTTTTTTGTCATTATTCAATCACTTGGGACAAAAAAAATGAATATTCAATGGGCTCAACATGCCTCTCAGCAAATTCCTTGGGGTGTCTACTTTCCAAAATGGGGTCATTTGTGGGGGTTTTGTACTGCCCTGCCATTTTAGCACCTCAAGAATCGACATAGGCAGTCATAAATTAAAGGCTGTGTAAATTCCAGAAAATGTACCCTAGTTTGTAGACGCTATAACTTTTGCGCAAACCAATAAATATACACTTATTGACATTTTTTTTACCAAAGACATGTGGCTGAATACATTTTGGCCTAAATGTATGACTAAAATTGAGTTTATTGGATTTTTTTTAGAACAAAAAGTAGAAAATATCATTTTTTTTCAAAATTTTCGGTCTTTTTCCGTGTATAGCGCAAAAAATAAAAACGGCAGAGGTGATCAAATACCATCAAAAGAAAGCTCTATTTGTGGGAAGAAAAGGACGCAAATTTCGTTTGGGTACAGCATTGCATGACCGCGCAATTAGCAGTTAAAGCGACGCAGTGCCGAATTGTAAAAAGTGCTCTGGTCAGGAAGGGGGTAAATCCTTCCGGGGCTGAAGTGGTTAAGAGATGATTGAAGAACCTAAAGCTTTTTTGATCTTAAGATATGTGGCCACAGCCAAAGGATAATGGACATTTATATAATCACTAATTAACAAAACAAGACCCAGTCTTGACTGTACAGAAATAGTCTGCCACTAATGACTAATAAAATGGATGACACATGGATCTTAACAGAATTAAAATGGTATTAATCCCAAAACCAAAAATATAATTTATTGCAGCTTACCAATCATTAGATGTGGTGGCTGCAATTTTGTTTTCTTTTCTTAGGCTTTTTTCTCCTGTATTCACCTGGTGATCTGGCCAGTAACACATCAGCCGTATCAGAGTGTCCGCACTCTGGATGAAGGAGCAGGGGGCACTTTTGAACAGCAGCATTGAAAATCTGGGGGGGAGAGGAGTGTTAGATGTACTAGCAGATTTAAATACACAATCAAATTGAAGCCAAACTTCAGCTAAAACTTTATAAGCAGTTAGAGCAAACCGTTTTTTTCCTTTTGGGATTTCTTTACATAAAAAAAGCTGATCAAGCACCCCTGCTAGTGTTAAATGGTTTGTCTCATTTCTTAAGCTGCAATATAATAGGTGTTTGTTTTTGGGTTCAATACTGCTTTAAGACCCAATTTAAAGAAATTTCCCAAAAATTTTTATGTCACTAAATTAAACAGCCTAGATATAAATGCAGGAAAATCTCGAAATAAAGCCTTTAAGGACAAAGGGAGATGACTATAATGCATTTAGAGTTGCTAAGGTGCTCCAGACTTTCTACAGAAACCTTAAAACAGGAGTGGGAGGAATAGCATAGCATAAACTATACTTTCATATCTGATTGACAGCATTATTTCCCATGAATAATAAGGGACTAGGGATGAGTCGAACACCCCCCTGTTCTGTTCGCGCCACAACTCTTGAACATTGCAAAATAAAAAACCCTAATAAAGTCTATGGGGCCCAAACTTGAAAAATCAAAAGTCCTCATTTTGAAGGCTTATATGCAAGTTATTGGCCATAAAAAGGGTATGGGGTCCTGGGTACTGCCCTGGGGGACATGTACCAATGCAAACAAAAAACTTTTAAAAAACATTGTTTTAAAGGAGCAGTGCTTTTAATGATGCTTAAAGTAAAACAATAAAAATGATAAATTCCTTTAAATATGGTGCCTGGGGGGTCCTCTTAGTCTGCATGTAAAGTGGCGCATTTGTATAGAACCTGCTGCAGCAAAACTGAAATTTATAAAGAAAAAAAATGAAATTTCAATTGATTTTTCCCTGCAAGCTTTCTTTATTTGGCAAGCTAGAATTAAAACAATGAGCATGTGGGTGGCAGGGAGTGTATTTTTTTTTCAATGCAGCAGCAGGGGCAGAGAAATTTGCCTTCTATACTCTACAGTTGGTGGTGTACTGCTGGCAGATGTATTGCAAGGACCTATGACACCCTTTGCTATATCATTATCCCTGTCAGTGGAGGCCGCTGAGAGGTCATGAGATATAGCTGGGTTACACATGACAGGTGAGGAGGAGAAGTGTTGTGTCCTTACTGTGTGGCTTTCAGGCGCTCTTACCAACGGTGGTGGGAGGTTAAATGCTTTGTTAAGCATGTGGTACCCAAATTGCTGGTGTTTTTGCCACGCTTGATCTGCTTTCAGCAGAGATTGCAAATTGCAACAGTGCAGTCGACTGTACATGTGCTAAGCTGAGCTGTGGGAAGTGGGCTGGGAGATAACAGCTCCATAATCTGATGGAATAGGGCGGCTGCTCTCTACTGTTCCATAATGGCTGCCTCTGGAGGACATCCTGCCTTGTTGGGGTTGTGCCTCCCCCTCACTTTCCTCATCTGGCACCCAAGTCACGTCAATGACCTGATCATCATCATCCCCTCCACCCTCATCACTGGCGCCAACTTGGCAATATGCTGCGGCTGGGGGAACATGACTGCCAATTTGTTGTTTATCAGTGTTCTCCCCTCTCTGTAGGCTCATGTTACTCCCTTCCTCAACCTCAGAACCAACATCAGAATCAAGTAATGCCTGTGCATCCTCAAGAAGCAAGAGGCTGATGCTGTGTTCAAATAATCCAGCTGACTCCTCCATGCATGATGCCGGAACTATGGCAGGAGTAGCTGTGGACAAGGAGGCAGAATAAGCTGCTGGCAGCTGCGGTAGACTGCGCACTAGTGTCAGCTTGGGTCATAGAGGATGAGGATGAATTAGTAAGCAAGCCCACCACCTCCTCTGCATGCTGTGGCTGGATAGCATGGACAACATCAACAGAGACAAATGTGCCCTGCCTGAGGATGGATCATGTCCACTTTTGCCTGTGGACACAGATGCTGCTGGCCCCTCATAGTCAGGGCCATCTTTAAGGCAGGGCAAAAGGGGCAGCTGCCCTGGGCCCTGTCATTGTTGTGGGGCCCAAAGCAGTTGCCTCATACTTGCCAAATATCCCAGTTTAAATTCCCTTGTCCTTTGAAGTTTTAGTCCTGTCCTGTGTCCCCATGTCTCAGTGTGAAATACTGGTACTAATGCCGCCCAGCGCTGTCTTAATGTTGTGTATACAATTGTACATGTAAATAACCGGCATTCATATGTAAATAGCTGCGGCATTCATAAGTAAATAGCTGCGGCCAGTGGCTTTGATATGTAAATAAAGGCGGCATTCATATGTATATCATGCCCCCTTGCAGTGAGGAGATGATGTGCTGTAACCTCTAGCCACCCATAAGTGAGCAGTAATACTGTACAGTAATCTTTAGCAACCAATTAACAAGCAGAAATCATTTGCTGTACAGTAACCTCTAGCAACTAATCAGTGAGCTGTAACATGTGCTGTAACCTCTAGCAACCAGTCAGTAAGCAGTAATGATATGCTGTAACCACTGGCAACTATTTGCAATTGCTGCCTGATCTGATACAGTAAACCTGATTTTAAGTCTAGCTGCTATTCATTGTATGTCTCAGAGCAGGTAGAGAGTGAAATTGCATGGGGGGGCAAGAAAATTTTTGCCCAGGGTCCAATCAATATTAAAGACGGCCCTGCTCATAGTGGTATGGGAACGTCTGCAACTCTTTGCTGGCCTCCCAGACATGAAAGGGGGGAGCTGGGAACGTGTGAATGTATGCACTATATTGAATGAAAAGTGGTGTTTGGTGCACTTTAAATTGAGGAATGATGTTGACAGAAATGTAGAAACTATAAAACAAAAAAAGGGGAACACAGGGCGTCGCAGTCAGAAAAACTGCGTCTGACAATTTAATAAAAAGGGGGGCAGGCAAGGGACAAAAAAAAAACATGCAGCAACCCAAAAAAAGGGGTGGGGGGTTTACAGCACTGTATGCAGCACTAAATGTTATATAATGTGTATACAGCACAGTATGCAGCACTAAATGTTATGTAATGCTGTGTTAAACATTGCACTATACTTACACACTACACTATACTGGCACACTACACCAGTGTTTCTCAAACTTTGTCTTGCGACGCACCAAAAAGTACTAAAAATTTTCACACACACCTGAAAAGATTTAACAATTTTTGTGGTGAAGAACTTATTTATTTTTACATATATATTTAATATCAGGTTGAAGCGATTTGTAATCTTCTTTGTACTTTCGCTTGCCTTTCAGTTAACAGTTTCTCTTTCAGAGTTCCAGACTTGGTTAAGTATTTCTCCATCGCTAAACAATCAACAAACTATTTATAAGCATCAAAGTTGGAATGGAACGGTCTCTATTATTATAATATAATTAGAATGATCGAGTTCTCCCGAGATCTCTATAAGTCTTGCGTTACAAAAAGAACCAATGAATGACAGGCTGACAGAGATTGGATTGTTTTTAGTATTTTACATTTATTTTTCTGTATGTAGCAATACATTGCAAATAGCATTTAGCACGGTATATTTATTATTTATTATCAATTGTTTACACCAATTTCACACTGCAGCTGCTCAAATCATGTGGTCATTTTTACTTTTATTTTTACCCACGATATTATTACATATATGAGGTCATTTATATTGGTAGTAATCCTTTTGGTGCTTTGGTCCATATATATATATATATATATATATATATATATATATATATATATATATATATATATATATATATATTTCACAATCCTAATTTTTAACCGACACTGAATGGAGCTTCTCAGTGATGAAAAATATTGATATTCTAAACAAGATTGTTTAAATAGTGATTGGGAGTGTCTCAAGGTCTATCAGGTTAATTTCACCACCATAATAATGATGAAAGAGGGAAACTCAAGAGGGGTCTTTAACTCTTTGAGTCCCTGTGCTTACAGGACTCAGAAAGCTCACATGCTATCTCAAAGTTGTACAATGTCTCCCTATTGGCAGCTTTCCCGGGTCACCCATACTACCTCCGAGACTGGGAGAGAGAGTTGGGACATACCATCCTGGAGGATTGGGACAAATAATTTCTTCTCACTTTCCAAACTATTGTATCTACTCAAGCTGAAGAATGTAATTGCAAGCTCTTGACTAGGTGGTATAAACTGGCTCTCTTACACAAAATAAAACCCCCTAATCTGGATCGGTGCAGGCGATGTGGAGAACCCAGAGGCACTCTTCTTCATTTGTGGTGGACTTGTTCCCTTATTAGGCCATTTTTGAGTCCATTTTTCAACTCTGCGTGCTCTTTATAGGCAAATCTTGGCCGGCAACTCCTCCTCCCTATTTTCCCCAGACCTATAGGTAAGCTTATGAAAGAAATGTTCCTGTTTTTCATTTTAGCAGCCGAGTGGTAGTTACTAGGCACTGGAATTCACCTACACTTCCCACTACATTATGAAAGTGGAGGAGAATGTTGCGATGATACAAGAACGCTATCAGAAATTTTGGGAATCATAGTAGGTTTGGATTGATTTTGGCGCTTCCCTCAAAATGCAATTCTTTTTGTAATGGAATTTAGGGGTCGCAAATACACATCATGGAAAGAGCTAGATCTCCCTACCAGTCAGAGCATGTCCTCTTTCTTACCTTTTCTATGACCTTCTATCCTCATTTTTTCCTGTCCCCACAGTGCAAGGTTGGTACACAGCTTGGAAAAAGTACCACTAAAGGATTTCTTTACAAAACAATGAAAATGCTAGTGCTCAGGGTAATTAAGTTGCAGACAATAATGGGTGATTAATACACAAAGTCCAGGGCACGGGGGAAGAAAATGATAAAGTTCATGGTAAAACTGGATGACTGGGAAAATCTTGAGAGGAAGACATGCACTGAGGGCACAACTTTTCTCTGGAGTGAAGTCAGCTCTGAGATGCAACATAAGGAAAGAACAGAAAAGTGCCTCTGAGTGCAATGTTTATTGTACAATAGCAAGTTGTTATAAAACACTTACATAAAGGTAAGAGAAAGTAAACTCATCTGGGAAAGGCAAACACTGTCACTTTGTGGAGGAGGGTTGTGACGAACATAGTGTACCATGACACTTTCTAGAACATCATAGTAAGTCTACCATAGGTTTACAGGTGTGGGTTATTGAAGCCATACCCAAAAATGTAGCCGAAACTGAACATTTCTGGAGACTATGTGAACGTGAAATATTTTGGATATACACTCTTGATACCCTCGTGCCAAATGGTTTAAACGAGGAATTAGAAATCAGCACTATATTATAGCTATACCCCTGCTAATACCTCCCAGCCAACTCATTGTTCTTATTTCTTTATTTGGACGATCAGACACATTCTAACACATACATCAGTCACATAGTAACATTTGTATGACATATACCCTCTTACCGTATCTAGATCCTTTGTGTAAGTTTTGGTTAATTCATTTTTGGTTAACTTTTGTGCCACGTTACTTACATTAGAATTACAGTAATCGTTCTTATTTTCTGTGTGTGTGTAGTCTGTGTGCAGTGTGTACTGTGGGTTGTGTGTACTGTGTGCAGAATGACTGTGTACTGTGGGTTGTGTGTACACTGTGTGCAGTGTGTACTGTGGGTTGTGTGTACTGTGAGCAGTGTGTGTGTGTACTGTGTGTACACTGTGGGTTGTGTGTACTTTGTGTGTACACTGTGAGCAGTGTGTATTGTGAGCAGTGTGTACTGTGCGTTGTGTGCAGGCTGTGTCTGTACACTGTGGGTGTGTACTGTGGGTTGTGTGTACAGTCTGCGTGTGTACTTGGTACACTGTGCAGTGTGTACTGTGGGTTGTGTGTAATTTATGTGTACACTGTGTGTAGTGTGTACTGTGTGTGTGCAGTGTGTACTGTGTGTGTGCAGTGTGTACTGTATGTGTACACTGTGGGTTGTGTGTGTGTACACTGTGTGTATACCGTGTACACTGTGGGATGTGTGTATACAGTGTGTGTACTGTGGGGTGTGTGTATAGTGTGTTGTGTATATACTATGTGTGTACTGTGGGTTGTGTGTGCACTGTGGGTTGTGTGTATACAGTGTGTGCACTGTGGGTTGTGTGTATACTGTGTGTGTACTGTGGGTTGTGTGTATACCGTGTGTATACAGTGTGTGTACTGTGGGTTGTGTGTATACAGTGTGTGTACTGTGGGTTGTGTGTATACTGTGTGTGTACACTGTGGGTTGTGTGTGTACCGTGCGTTGTGTGTATACAGTGTGTGTACTGTGGGTTGTATGTATACTGTGTGTGTACACTGTGGGTTGTGTTAGTACTGTGGGTTGTGTGTATATAGTGTGTGTACTGTGGGTTGTGTGTACACTGTGGGTTATGTGTATACTGTGTGTGTACACTGTGGGTTGTGTATACTGTATGTGTACTGTGGGTTGTGTGTATACTGTGGGTTGTGTGTGTGTACTGTGGGTTGTGTGTATACCATGTGTGTACACAGTGGGTTGTGTGTATACAGTATCTATACTGTGTGTTGTGTGTGTGTACTGTGGGTTGTGTGTATACAGTGTGTGTACTGTGGGTTGTGTGTATACAGTGTGTGTACTGTGGATTGTGTGTGTATCGTGGGTTGTGTGTATACTGTGTGTGTACACTGTGGGTTGTGTGTATACAGTGTGTACTGTGGGTTGTGTGTTGTACTATGTGTGCACTGTGGGTTGTGTGTATACAGTGTGTGTACTGTGGGTTGTGTGTATACTGTGGGTTGTGTGTATGCCGTGTGTGTACACTGTGGGTTGTGTGTATACAGTGTGTGTACTGTGGGTTGTGTCTGTACTGTGGGTTGTGTGTATACTGTGTGTGTACACTGTGGGTTGTGTGTATACAGTGTGTGTACTGTGGGTTATGTGTATACAGTGTGTGTACTGTGGGTTGTGTTATACAGTGTGTGTACTGTGGGTTGTGTGCATACTGTGTGTGTACACTGTGGGTTGTGTGTGTAATGTGTGTTGTGTATACTGTGTGTGTACACTGTGGGTTGTGTGTATACTGTGTGTGTACACTGTGGTTATGTATACACAGTGTGTACTGTGGGTTATGTATACTGTGTGTGTACACTGTGGGTTGTGTGTACTGTGTGTGTACACTGTGGGTTGTGTTTATACTGTGGGTTGTGTATACTGTATGTGTACACTGTGGGTTGTGTGTATACTGTGTGCAGTGTGTACTGTGGGTTGTGTATACCGTGTGTGTATACTGTGGGTTGTGTGTACACTGTGGCTTGTGTATATTGTGTGTGTACACTGTGGGTTGTGTACACTGGGTTGTGTATACTGTGAGTTGTGTGTACATTGTGGGTTGTGTGTACACTGTGTTTACATTGTGAGTTGTGTGTACACTGTGGGTTGTGTATACTGTGTGTGTACAGTGTGGGTTGTGTACAATGTGTGTTGTGTATACTGTGGGCTGTGTATACTGTGTGTACAATGTGTGTTGTGTATACACTGTGAGCTGTGTATACTGTGTGTGTACATTGTGGGTTGTGTATACTGTGTGTGTACATTGTGGGTTGTGTATACTGTGTGTGTACATTGTGGGTTGTGTATACTGTGTGTGTACACTGTGGGCTGTGTATATTGTGTACACTGTGTGTTGTGTATATTGTGTGTACTGTGTAGAATGACGCAGTGTAGGTCATGGGACATTCTCCTTCCCAGTGCCAGCATCTAGTTAGCAATTAACTGATCAGCACTGAGATTCCTAAGCCAACAGAAAACAAAGGCTGTCATAAGAAATAAACATCAATGAAAATAAAGAGCGATGCCCGGATAACGTCCCTATAGGATGTAGAGAGCGGCTGTGGGTGACGTTCCAGCACCATCTCCCCAACCTGCACAGGACGAGATAACTCGTACCGGAGCGAGCTGCGGATGGGTGGACTGCACCACCCTGTGGCAGGAGGGGTGGACATAACACCGCACACAGAAAACCCTCCGCCTGGTTCAGCCTCCATTCCTCCAGTGTGAGTAGAGCAGTCCGCCATCTCTCCTCCTGTACACAGCGCTGTGAGGCCGGGCAGGAGAGCACAGAGCCCGGCTGTGAGGCCGGGGAGGAGAGCCCAGATCAGGGCCGTGTGCCGGCCATTCCTGCCTCCCTCTCCCCCGCCGCTGACCTGTCCCCGCCCCTCTCCCATCACAAGCTGCGGCTGCAGGGCAGGCGAGTCTCCTCTCCTTGTTTGTTGTCCTTGTCTTCTGGTCTATGGTGACAACGCTGACATGGGGCGCACGGCTTAACCGGTCCCACGTGACCCTGATTATCGGAGTGCCATCCTGATCCGGAGAGGAGGACTATGAGCGATCAGTGATCAACAATCCCTGCACATACGGCTCCATTCATCCCAAGGCTCAGTCAGTAGGTATCCTGTCACTGAATCCAAGAGTTTGCTCTCTATAGGATCGTGTGTGTGTTCTGGGGGGTCTCACTTATCTTCTACCTCTGATCACACTCATCTCCTCTCTGACTGTCATTGATTTCTCTAATGGGATCATGCCATGCCTTATCATAAGGCCTTCTTCTCATCTCTATACTGTCCATAGAAATGATAGTACATTCCATCCCCTGTGCATGACATTCCCTATATGTATGATCCATAGCAGTGAGGAGAAATCCTACACCCTGTGCATTATTACATGACATCCCTGTATGTATGATCCATAGAGGTGATGGTAAATCCTACACCCTGTGCATTATTACATGACATCCCTGTATGTATGATCCATAGAGGTGATGATAAATCCTACACCCTGTGCATTATTACGTGACATCCCTGTATGTATGATCCATAGAGGTGATGGTAAATCCCATACCCTGTGCATGATATTACATCCCCTGTATGTATGATCCATAGAAGTGATGGTAAATCCCATACCCTGTGCATGATATGACATCCCTGTATGTATGATCCATAGAGGTGATGATAAATCCCATACCCTGTGCATGATATGACATCCCCTGTATGTATGATCCATAGAAGTGATGGTAAATCCCATACCCTGTGCATGATATGACATCCCTGTATGTATGATCCATAGAGGTGATGATAAATCCCATACCCTGTGCATGACATGACATCCCCTGTATGTATGATCCATACCAGTGATGGTAAATCCCATACCCTGTGCATGATATGACATCCCTGTATGTATGATCCATAGAGGTGATGGTAAATCCCATACCCTGTGCATGATATGACATCCCCTGTATGTATGATCCATAGAGGTGATGGTAAATCCCATACCCTGTGCATGACATGACATCCCCTGTATGTATGATCCATAGAGGTGATGGTAAATCCCATACCCTGTGCATGATATGACATCCCTGTATGTATGATCCATACCAGTGATGGTAAATCCCATACCCTGTGCATGATATGACATCCCTGTATGTATGATCCATAGAGGTGATGATAAATCCCATACCCTGTGCATGATATGACATCCCCTGTATATATGATCCATAGAGGTGATGGTAAATCCCATACCCTGTGCATGACATGACATCCCTGTGTGTATGATCCATAGAAGTGATGGTAAATCCCATACCCTGTGCATGACATGACATCCCCTGTATGTATGATCCATAGAAGTGATAAGTCCCATACATACCCTATGCATGATATGACATCCCTGTATGTATGATCCATAGAGGTGATGGCAAATCCCATACCCTGTGCATGACATGACATCCCCTGTATGTATGATCCATAGAAGTGATAAGTCCCATACATACCCTATGCATGATATGACATCCCTGTATGTATGATCCATAGAGGTGATGGCAAATCCCATACCCTGTGCATTATTACATTGACATCCCCTGTATGTCTGATCCATAGAAGTAATGATACATCCCATACCCTGTGCATGATATCCCTTGCATGTATGATGCATGTTAATGCCTCTGATTCCCCCAGGCTTCTCCTGGGATCTGACAGTTTTGATGGATGTTTATCAACATGGTTATTTTGTTACTGTTATAAAAGATACATTGATTCCTTTCTGTACACTACCAGTGTCAGCTTCTCATCATGACCATTGGGGATAGACATGGAGGTTTTAGAAGTACTAGGATCACTTTCAATGTGTGTGTATATATGTGTATATATATATAATATGTATGTGTGTGTATGTATATATGTGTATATATATAATATTTATTTATTTTAATGTATTTTTCAACTACTAAATGTGGAGATTGTAGATAACAACAGGTAAGTGTGGTCTTATGATGACCATGAGCACTTTCATGTTATTATCCAATCAGATCAGCAAACAGTTGAATAGCCATACCATTCCCTCCAATTGATTTAGATCAGATTTGATCAAAGTGAGTTGATCAGCCAGGGCAGAAAATTATCGGTTGTGTTGAATTAATGTGTAGCACTGAGATGATCTGGCCATGAATGTGATTGTATTTCTATCAGATGTCAGGTGAAAATAAAGGATGCATTCAAGAAACTGATGATTGTATTTTCAAGCTATCAGAATCCACTGGCATATTGATTGGGTTATCATCTGTGGATCAATTGTTCCTATCAAGAATTATTCCTATCAATTGTAAGATCATTTATAATACTGTGTATGGACACCATTATAGTGGCCCTACACATAACAATCTGATCAAATGATTCTTCACAGAATTAGATAATATGATTGGATTTAGGAATTCTCAAAAAAGACACATACTGGGGGAGATGTACTAAAACTGGGGCAGCTGTGCAACCAATCAGCTTCCAGGTTTTATTGTCAAAGCTTAAATGAACAATCTGCAGTTACAAGCTGATTGGTTACTATGCAAAGCTGCAAAAGATTCTGTGTTCACCAGTTTTAGCACATCTCCCACAGTGTGTCATCAGTCTGTTTTAAACAAAATGAGTCCTTTTTTAATTTAAAATAATTTTGATGGGTCTGGATGGAAAGTACGATTGCAGGGAAGTAGATGATTCAATATGATCATTAAGTGTATGGTGCAGCAAATGATCCATCCAATTGTATTTCTGATCGGCAGGATGATTGTATAAAAATGGGTCATTAATGGCTATGATAACGGTGGCTCTATAATCATTCAATCAAGCTTTTGATACAGCTAAAATGATTGCATTGGAATTAAATGATTGTTTTCAACACCTTTTCTGATAAATATGTGTGTGTTAATACACGCGCATATATCAATAAAATCCATTCCGTTGATCTTTCAGTGCAGCTAAAATGATTGAATTTAATAGGAATTAAATGGTTAAATGATTGTTTTCAGTAGATTGTTTCTGATAGATCGTGTTTCCAATCAATACTGTATTATTGCATTGCTCAATATTTTTTAATCGAGGATGAATTGTACATTTGCGATCGCTTGTACATAGATCGCAGCTCACAATTCAATACATGTATACCTTTTGGCTTAAGTGGTCTGTAGGGGACCATAAGCATATGTAGCAGTGCGATTTTAATGCTCTTCCTACAAATATTTGTGACATGCAGCTTATGTGCAATACTTTGCATTGTAAGGGTGTTTAACATGTGTTACTATTGAATTCTATATAACGTGTGTTTTCATGAAAGCGCATCGAAGATGCAGCAAGCGGGGTTTATTTATATATTTTAATGCACAGGTGGGCTCGGTAGAATTAATATTGTAAAATGTCTTCCAAGTACATCAGTGCTAGATATCCTGATGGGTATCTGTTAGTTATGCAGAGATGTCAAACTGGCAGCCCCTTCAGCTGTTGCAGAACTACAAGTCCCATCATGCCTCTGCCTTTGGGAGTCATGCATGTAACTCTCAGCCTTGCAATGCCTCATGGGACTTGTAGTTCCGTAACAGCTGGAGGGCCTCTAGTTTGACAGCATTGGCCCCTCCAGTAGCTATGACTATGGGGGTTGATTTACTAAAACCTGAAGAATGCAAAATCTAGTGCAGCTGTGCATGGTAGCCAATCAGCTTCTAACTTCAGCTTGTTCAATTAAGCTTTGACAACGAGACCTGACTCACACCTATGCCGGTTGCAGTTTGCATATTGCAGGTGTGTTTTGCAATACACACTTTTCATCCATTGAAGTGTATGGAACTAAAAAACTGAAAAAAGTCCCTGGCCCTTTCCATAAAATGCATAGATGTGAACTACATCCATAGAGAACCATGTTAAATGGACTGTAGTGTGTTTATGCAAAACTGAAAATGCTGTAAAAATTGCGAACCAGGCCTGAAACCTGAAAGGTAATTGGTGCTGCACCACGTTTTGCACACTCTAGTTTTAGTAAATCAACCCCTGTGTTTTCCCAGTCTATATATTCTACAATGATCCGTGTCACTCATTTCCCAATTAGACTTGTTTGTGATTGTCATTTCTGCTATGTAACTTCTGGCTGTGACAATCATGACAGTAAAGTCTTGGAAAAGGCAGAAAAAAAAAAAATACATCAGCGCTGTCCTAAACTGGGAGACTTGTGTTCATTTTCTAGCAATACGCCTTTTTTTCCAGCCATGTACATATGTAGCAGCTGTAAAATGTACAGTAAGGCCAAAGTGGCGTTTTGTGTGTGCACAGGCAAGGTGTGTGCCCGGAATAGAAATATCGCTGTGTCATAGACTTGCACTGGTATCTGATTAAAGCAATCTGATCCCTGGTTCTCTCACCAACCCCCACCTGCCCATTCTTCCTGGAAGAGGAGGGGTGACTCTCGCTGGTATCCTGTCTCCTTGTGCATTGTTAGTGGATTCCACAGGATTGTGTTAGGGATGCCGGCGGAAGATGGAAGACACCCCCCCCCCTTTTTTTTCTAATACCTGCTTGCTGCAGCACAGACCAGCATTGTGTCACACATATGTATACACACATTCTATTTGATCATATGGGAAAAGGGGACTGCAGTAACTCAGCCTCACGTTGATCATCATTTAAACATGAATACTTCTAGTCCTGCCCTAAAGAATGACAAATGATCCTTGTTTTATACTAGGCCGGCCTGTTTCCCTTGTATTTGAATATGTAAACTGTCAGCTTCGTATACCTTTTTTATTGTTTACCTAGAGTATTTACATTTTCACAAGGCGTTGTCCGTTTGTGATAATAAAATCCTCTATGGGAACGAATGGGAAGGGATTTGGGGGAGAGCTTGCTGTATGTGAATGTTCCTGTTTGCAATTCCTCAGGAACCGGATTTCTGATAGTGTCGTATGGCAGCACTGAGCACCATGCCTTTTCATCAGGACGTCTTCCAAGACTGCAATATTATGCTTTTAGGTTTTCGGACGAAAAATGCAGCTTTTGAAGCAATTGTACGATAATCTGATCGTTGGTACACAGCTTTCAAGAGCCGATCACGGCAGTTTATCTGATTTATTATCCAATCGGACAAGCACGAACATTTTTCTCATACGATACCAGATTGTATGATTTTTGTTTAATTAGTACAGTTGTCATTTGAAAATGCACTGCAACACATGACATCACTTAAAGGAGTTAAGTAAAGGCAGAAGGTTTTTATTCTCTTAATGCATTCTATGCATTAACATAAAAAAAAGGCTGCATGTAGCAGCACCCCCAGCACTTACCTGAGCCCTATCTCTCTCCAGCGATGTCCACGAGTGTCTTAGCCATCCAGGACGTTCCTCCTGATTGGCTGAGACACAGCAGCCGTGCCATTGGCTCCCATGGCTGTCAGTCAGCCAATCGGGAGAAAAGGGCTGGATCAGGGCTCCGTGTCTGCATGGACACACAGAGCCGTAACTCGGCTCGGGTGCCCCCATAGCAAGCTGCTTACTGTAGAGACACTCGATGGCAGGAAGGGGCCAGGAGAGCTGAAGAGGGACCCGAGAAGAGGAGGATCTGCACTGCTCTGTGCAAATCCACTACACAGGGCAGGTAAGTAAAACATGTTTGTGTGTTTTTTTGTTTTTTGTTTTTTAAAAAAAGACTTTAAAATCACTTGAAGAATTTTTATTCTGTCGTACGAGAATTTTTGTAACTTTAGTAAAGTCTTCATTTTCAATTTAAGACTAGCATGCAAAAAAAAAAAAAGCCGATCATTCATCCAATAATCTCATCATGTGTACCAGGCATAAGGTTTGTCATATCCTGTGTAAAAGCAGTATACAGCAGGTCCTGTAGTCTATCATCATTTTCTGATGTAATACGCGCATAGGAATGTGCTACCGAGTTACAGAGCAACAAGAAACTAAAGATGGCCATACACATTAAAAACTAATCTATTGATGCGACTAAAGTGATCAAGTTTACAGGCTCTCCATTTGATCAATTTCAACGCTAGCAAGTCGGTCGACTATGGCGGAATTTTATTGATAAAATGAATATCTGTGTGCGTGTTACACAACCAACACAGAATATATGGTCATTTTTATCAGATTATTTCTGATTGATCGTATTTTAAATTGATGTGTTGTATTGTATCGTTCCATATTTTCACCACTTTAATACCACTTTCACCCCCTTTCTGCCCAGGCCAATTTTTTCGGATTTCAGAGCTGTCATACTTTAAATGACAATTAGGCAGCCAACACTGTACCCAAATTTAAATTTGTATCTTTTTCGAGTCAGATAGAGCTTTCTTTTGGTGATATTTAATCACCACTGGGTATGTGTGTATATATATATATATATATATATATATATATATATATATATATATATATATATATATATATATATATGTGTGTATATGTATGTGTGTGTTTTGTTATAAAATATGCAAATAAATAATCTTCAAAAAATATATATATATATATAATGGTACTGACAGCCTATCTAATTTTTTGAGGACCTTAAATGCCAGGACAGTACAAATTCCCCCCAATTGACCAATTTGTGGAAAGTAGACACCCCAAGGTCTTTCTAAGAGTCATGGTGAGTTTTTTTTTTTTTTTTTTTTTTTTTTTTTTTAAGTTATATTTGGCGTAGGTAGCTCATGCACGTGAGGACGTCCATGGACACCCTCCCAGTAATTAAGGCCCCCGCTGTAGCAGTCTTTTGGCTATAGCGCAGGTAGTTAAACAAAAAAAAAAAAAACCTGTCACCTCCTCCTCCTGTGCAGTTGGTTTTGCACAGAGTGGCCCCGATCCTCCTCTTCTGGGGTCCCTCAGTGGCGCTCCTGGCTCTTCCTCCTCTTCTTGAGTGCCCTGTTGGAAAGCCACTCTCGCTCGGGGCACCCATGCAGGCGTGCTCCCGTGTCCTGCTGCTGCGTCCATTGACAGACAGCAGGACTTGGCCCCGCCCCCCAGCTCCCGCATCATTGGATTTGATTGACAGTAGTGGGAGCCAATGGCTGTTCTGCTATCAATATCCAATCAGGACTCGAGGCAGCGGCTAGAGCAAGTAAAAGGTAGGGGGGGGGGGGGGCTCTTAGGGCTGCTGCATCTCAGGAGGTTTTTCACCTTCATGCATTAATGTGAAACACCTCCAAGGGTTTACAACCCCTTTTTAAAGGCTTCATTCACTCAGGCATATGTGTATTTTCTGCACAAATGCATTTAGACACATAAAGCTTTTTGACATGCACATTTCTTCTAATTACTGTGTGCATGCATTTACAGACCTACATGTATAAAATATGCAGCTATGTATGACCCCAGACACAGATGTGTTCTATTTTTTATGTACAAGGCTAAATGTGGCACACATTTTTGTTTGTCGACACAGCTGTGTCTAAGGCCCCATTTTATTCCTATAGTGCTGTGTTTAGTTACAAAAGTATATGCTGTACATATTTAAATATGGCATTTTGAATGCCCATGTTAATAAACCTTATAATAAAAATATGTCCTACTTTATGAATGGAGGACAGGTGAATGAATGACAGGAGTTGCCTCTTCCAATCACAGAGCGCTTTGCATTCTATTCTCCATTCATTGATCACCTTTCATTTAAAGAAACTGTATTAATCACTTCTATGAATGGAGGAGCTGAACGGAAAGGGCAGGCATAGTTGGGCTTTCTTGAGGAGTGCCTGCCACAGCTCCCTTAGCACTATTAACCCCTGCCTTACTGGTAAATTGCAGGGGGGCATTGGAGGAGGAACATTTCTGGTAAACTAGGGCACAGCAGCTTAACGCCCACATTGCATTGAAGATAAGTCATGTCCTTTGTACGGATTTTTAAATGTTTTTGTAAGTAAACTTAGGCTTTATTTGATAATGAATCACTTGTATGCAATTTCCAGTACTTAGATTGATCACAAATCAATACATGTATGGCTACTGTGGATGAAAAAAAATCTGTGGCTGTTGATCATAATGACATGCTAATACTTTGTGTATGTGTAATTAAAATAATGATATCCTGCATTGGCATTTCATTAAAAGGATACAATCATCAGCATATCGGATGTTTTTGTCTGGTTGGATGCACTGTTCTGTATAATGTGCAGTTATTAACGTTCATTCTCAATTTGATTCTAACTTTTTTGATTTTTATTTATTTACTTTTTCTTTATAGGAATTTTTTTTTTTTCTGAGGTTTTTTTGTGACCGTTTTTGATCACATTAAGCAGCAACATTGTAAATTGAGGTCCATCTGCTTCCTGATTTTTTGCATTATGCAAAACGTGGGACCTCTCCATTTTTAGATTCCATATGTCAACTGAATTTAGTTTATTTTCCCGAGTTGATTGTTTCTCAAGTAGTATTTGAATATATTTTCTTGTCCAAAGATGACATTATTTTTAGTGCATTTCTATGTGGATCAAAGTGACGTTGAAAGTAATTATGCATTCCTGTTTTACCTGTTGCACAAAAACAAGAGCGGTGTGTTCTGAACAAATAGCTGTCAAATATGTGTGCTCACTAGGTTTGACTGTAAGCTTGCATTTGGTCACATAACTGATCCATTGTGCACCTGTTCATGGTACACGATAGTTGGGATACTGTAATTTAAAAAAAAAAAAAATATAATTTAACCAGCAGGATCTGAGCAGTGTTAGGTTTCCTTTTTTTGGTTATATAGATGTTGCAAGTACACTTTATCTGTAACACTTGTGACTTTCCCTAAAGATCATATCCGCTCTCCAGGTAGATGGATATTTCAAGATCTGCAGGCCCTTCTACCAAATCTAGTTTCACTGATGCTAACCTCTAAAAATTGTCATCAGCTGCTGTTTATTCTCATGTCTCCACCTGTTTGTCTTATGCTATTTGCATTCTGTGGCAGACAGTGATGATTGAATGAACTGGTTTCCTTTTATCTAAATAACTACACAGGTCATTGGTACAGAAGACTTTTTTTTTTTTTTTTTCTGTGAGATAAGATAACTGCTTAAACATTTACACAGTAAAATTACTTTCACCTTGAACCAAACAATCTCAGAATATTTTGCAAGTAATGCCTCCTATAGACTTGAGAGGGCGGTCCGACACCCAGGTGCAGTTCGACCATCTTTGGGCTAAAGGACTGGCAGGGCATGGCACAAACTGGTAAGGGGTACAATAACATCTCTGGGTTTTCTCATTCATGTTTTAGTATGTTTCCCTTTGTCAAACTGTCGCCAGAAGCATTCTAAGCATGTCATTGAAAGTACAAGTTGCATAGCGATGAATGGTAATGCGTAAAAAAAATAAAATACATTTATTGCATGTTTTACATATTTCTTGTAAACAAAACCATAAAATCTGTTTGCTTTAAACCAGCTGCAGCACATGTAAAATGCATCAAGAATATATACCACACCTTGTGCAAAATATACTGAGGCGTGTGTTGTAAAAGATATATTAAAGGGCAGTAGAGTACGGACTGACTCAGCCTATAAGTGAAGGAAACAAGATTACTAAAGCTAGATGACTAATGACTGTAATATGTCTATGGGTTGCCTAAAGTAAGCCTAGACATATCTCACCCAGAACTAGCTGCCAGCCTTCAAAACTCAGATATAGCTATTGCTGGTGGGGAGGTGGTGAAATGACTGGGCTATCATTGGCAGTGCCAAAAAATGCACCCAATCTGTGAATTCCGAAGTACATCCTGGCAATTTGGGAGTAAGGCCTCTTTCACACGAGGCATCCGTATGTCCGTTTTTCATCCTTCCGTTTTCGGATGAAAAACGGACATACATGTATCCCTATGGAGCGGCGGATGTCAGCGGTGACATGTCCGCTGACATCCGCCCCGCTCCGATCCGAAAAGTGTAACGGAGGAAAAACCTACTTTTTCCTCCGTTTTCGGATCGGATCGGATGACGACGGACACTACGGACCGTCATCATCCGATCCCCCCATAGGGGAGAGCGGCGCTCTGACAGGTCCGTCGCTGCACAGTGTGCAGCGATGCACCTGTCATCTTCCTGCTCAGCGGGGATCGGCGGAGCTATCCCCGCTGAGCAAGCGGATGTTCACGGGGCGGATCATGACTGATCTGCCCCGTGTGAAAGAGGCCTTATTCAGCCCTGACCTAAAATCAACTTCCTATTGATTTGGCAGTGTTCGATCAAAATGTCTTACAAGTCCAGCACATGTTACATTTGTGAGCTACAGGACACCCCTTTTCTTATGTTATGGAGTTGAGGAGAGCGGAAGGTGTGCTGTAATACTCTCTGAAGGGGACAATCCTTCTGCCTAGATACAGTATACAATACAGTGATTGAGCATTGCCCCTTAGCACAGAAGTGTGTTGTTGGCACTAATGTATGCTAATGCAGCCACCATTTAAGGACTAATATTCTGCCATATAAGACTGCTGTGGGTTTAAATAAACTTTAAGAACAATTTAAACTTCTAACGCAGGTGTTTGCAACTCAGGTTCCTCTAGAGCAGTGGTTCTCAACCTCTCTAGTGCCGTGACCCCTTGATAAAAATTTCCCAAGTTGTTTTAGACCCCCAAAATATTTTCATAGCATGGGTTGTCGGCACCCAAGGCAAGACAAGTAATTTGTGCCCCTAACCCACAGACATTTAGTGCTCCCTGAGTCCCTTCCACTCGTACAGTATTAAAACCCCTTATGGTACATTTATAGGATATATCACTCTTTCTCTTTGTTCTCCTATCTTTACCTTTTTATCTCTCTCTATCCTAATTTCTTATTTTTTTCCCCCATCCCTCTTTTTAGCCATCTTTGTTCTTTCTCTTATTCTTTCTCTCCCTTTTTTCTTAGTCCCCCCCCCCCCCCTCTTTTCCTCTCCCTTCCATGTATTCTATATTTGTATTCCTTCTCTTACTCCTTGGTGGGGGGGGAATGGGATGAGTGGCAATGTTGGCGGGAAGTTCTGATCAGCCAACTTAGGTGCTCTTGATCAAGGTCATCTGCTGATCTGAGAACTGTAGTGGGGACTTTTAATGGCAACTATAATCACAGGTAGTGTTACTCACTGTGTCGCAGACTTTGTGGTGTCTCGTAGCAGTGACACCTATGCACAAATCAGGAGATAGGGTCTCCTCCAGCCCCTTCCCACTTCACATTCCTCACCAGTCAGCTGACCTCTAGTCTCTGCCCCCCAGTCATGCCGTGAACTGAATGGGCAGCTGTGAAGAGGCTGAGTGGGCGGCTGAGGGCTCCAGGGACAGTCCTGCTGGGCGGCCACAAAAAGGCTGGGAAAGCGGTGCGGGCTTCAGAAACAGCCAAGGATTTGGTGACCCCTGGTAAATCATCATTGAACCACTGCTCTAGAGGTTACTGGGGGTTCCTTGAGCAATTTCTGCCTCTCAGATAGGTTCCCACTGACACCATTGATTTTGCTAGCTATCTGTAAGAGGGTAACTCTTCCCAATGATCACTAATGTAAGGATAATTCTTCCCACTGACATTGCACTGTTGTATCATGAGTTGTAGATCTAGGCAATTTTTTGCAGAGGTTCCCTGAGACTGGAAACTGTATTTCTGTTCCTCTGTGTTGAAAAGGTTGAGAAAGATTGTTCAAAAATATGAATGTGTATATCGATACTTGATGTATTTGTTCGTTTTGAGATGGGCGTTGTTTGATTTGGTGATATGTCTTCTGTTTTTACGTCAGTTGTCTGAGCTTGAGAGTGGGGATGATCAATTGATATGACACACTTTTCCCATCACTATTGTTTCCCCAATGGTAAGCCAGCACCCGAGAGATCTTTTCCTTGGTCCAGATTCCTCCCATGATACAAGAGAGGATTTTACTTGAAGACTGATATGTAGGTATTACATAGGGTATACTCTGTACACTACGTCATCCTTTAAAAAAAAAAAATTCTGCAAGGCTTAATTTCTTATAAATTCTTCCTTTTTTATACCTATTTTGTGTGTTTAAGGCAATTTTGACCAGAATCTGAAAGAGTAAAGAGGAGCTCCAGGCTCCCCCCCCCCTCCAAAAAAAGGAAAAAAAAATATTGGAGGACTTACCTGTGCCCAGTGGTGTCCTCACCAGAGCCAGTTCTTCAATCAGCTCTTCTACCGGTTTCCTCTACACCTTGTGAATAGGCCACAGTCTTCTGGGACCTGTGAAGTTTCCCAGAAGGCTGCGGGGGAAGGAGGGGGGCTGAAAATCTGGCCCAGTTCACCACAGCGAACTGAGCCGGAAGTTGGAGTGGGTACCTGTAAAAACCAGGTACCCACTGCCCCCCAAAAGGTGACAAATGTGGTAGCGGAGGGGGGTTTGGTGGTGAGGAGAAGCTGAGCTTCCCATTTTGGGTAGAGCTCCACTTTAACTCTGTCAGCTTAGATGGGGGACTGATGGCATTTTGAAAACTTGCTACCATGCTTCACCATGGGGTTGATGTTCTTAGGGTGACGAGTAGTGTTGGCTTTCTGTCACTTCATTTTAGGTTTCATCGAACAAGCTCCACATGTTTGTTCCATCTGTCTTATGCCTTCTCCCTCATATCATCCCACACAGCCTTCTGCTGTCCACAGAGCTTCCCTTCGCTTGTCCACAGGCACAAACACACAGATTTTTCCAACATCATTATAAAATGATTGCTCAGGGACTGGATTGTGATTGTACTGCAGGCCACATCTACTTTATTTTTTTTTTTTTTGGACAACTTCAACCCAAAATCATGTGAAGTATTATAAAAATAAATGTAAGGCATCCATTGGCTTTGTTTTATCTGAGCACAAGCTCATATTTGCACCTAGCAATTTTGCACAGCATCTTTAGTGTTTTTTTTTGCACAGTGCTAAATCCATCTATATTTATAATATTAAGTTATGCTGATAACTTATTTATTTTATACCAATGTGGAGTATTATGCCATGTTCTTCTAAAGTGTTACTAAACCCAGAACAGTAAAATCAGTCTATATATGCAGTAAGACCCCTTTCACACTGAGGTGGTTTTCACGCGTTTTAGCTCTAGAAATAGCCTATAAATGGTGTCTGAAAACCATCTCCCATTCATTTCAGTGTCTTTTCACACTGGGGCGGTGCGCTTGCGGGACATTAGGAAAAGTCCTGCAAGCAGCATGTTTGGGGTGGTTTGGGAGCGCTGTATTTAGCGCTCCCAAAACACCTTTCCAAAATGATTCGGAAGCGCTGCAACACGTGTGCTTTTAACCCCTTCTTTAGGGTTAAAAGCTCTTCTTAAACAGCGGTAAAGCGCCGTTAAAATGAGCTTTTGCGCTGACGCGTCCATGGTCCCAGTGTAAAAGGGGTCTTAAGCATGCTTGTTGTTCTCACTGTGAAACCTAAGGGGTTAATCCTCTGCATTGTGCTAAAAGGCTCTTTGATCCTTTCTTCTCTGATCCACCCCTTCTTCCATTGTCCCCAATCCATCAGCTGATGGAACGGAGCCTTGGGGGTAAGCTGCACATGCTCAGTTTGGTGTGTATTGCTAGAGATTTATTTTCTCTTGGGAGGGTGCAAGTGATCAGCACTGTCCAGACAGAGTCAGGGGTCCTGCAGCCTCATAGGACAGTCAGAGAAGAAAGAAAACTTCCCTCTACAAGTTTTAATCAGACACTGATAGAAATAAGTCACAAGACTGCTATGTACTGCTGATGGAAAAAGGTTTTTAGCAGTTTTATATTTACTAAAATGATTGCATTTCCATGTTCTGTGGGAGACCAGATATAGTGAATGCAGGTTCTGGGTTTAGTAACACTTTAACTGTTTACTAGGGATGGGACCAAGCAATTGTTTGTGGAACAGAATAGAAATAAAATGTGACTCTGCCTTCAAAAGAATAATTTCCTGAAGTGATTTACATTGATCTTTATAGTAACTGCAGTGTTGAAATTTCAACCTAAATACAACCTCCTTATTTTTCTTCTACTTTTTTTTTTTTTTTGTAGAAATTGCTACCTGGTAGCTGCATTCTGTCAAGTTTACAAGCAGGAGTCTGCCTGACTCATCATTTTATTGCAGAAACCTGTTCTTACACCCTCCCCTAAAATACGTTTTGATTCAATTTGCAGCTGTTCTTGTGTATCGCAAAATGTCGATGAATGAAGTGACAGTGTCATGTTTCATGCACAATGAGGAGTAAAGATATATAATTTGGCATGGGTTATAGGTGTGTCTGAACTTGTGCTCATAGCCTGTGATGCTTCCTAGGAGTGGTCCTGTGAACTTTTTATTTTTGCATTGTCTGTGTCACAAATTATTTTCAGACTAACCTGTCAGAACTTGTATTTTTATTTTTATTTCGAGACCTGAAATAAATTGGCTGTAAGGTCCCCGTGTTTTGTAATGTGTTTTCGAATAATGTATACAGTGCGGTGCTCTTCAAGGACTGAACGATATGTGAGGTATCACCATGAGCAGTGGTTGCCATCAGGTACCTCTGCTGAGTAAAGAAAGTTATTGTGTACAAGCTAAGAGCAGTACTAGAGGCATCTCTACATGTTATTAAAACATGTACAGTAGTACCATACATATCGTATAAGCACAGCTGTCTAAATATAAAAAAATAATTTTCTGTTTTTAAGTTTTGTTGAAAATAAACAAGCCTCTAAAAAAGAGCCTTTTGTAATCTTTTGCTATCCCATTGTCCCCTGGGAATCCTCTGTTGTGTATTATATGTTTATTAAAACAAGATTGGATGAAGTGTTAGTTTTCTTTGTGTACAAGATACTGTACATGCACAACTGCTTTTTGGGCATGCTTGCCTTAACCAGTTGCCTACCTTCGGCATGTTGCACACGTCCATAAAACCTCCTCCTCTGTACACAAGGCATCTCCTGTACAACCAAGAGACTTCCTTCAGTTACTCCTCTCCCCTGCTTGCTCCTGTGAATAGCCCTGTTTTTTTTAGAAAGATCAGCTCCCAATCCTCCTCATTGAATGATCACTGCGACAGTCAATCAGTACTCATTCAATGTAAACAATAACAAAAATAACACAATACAGTGGAACCTCGGATTACGAGCATAATCAGTTCCAGGAGTATGCTCGTAATCCAATGTACTCGCATATCAAAGCGAGTTTTCCCATTTGAAGTCAATGGAAACTAAAATAATTCGTTCCGCATTGACTTGAATGGGATGCAATACCGCATGCGGCCAGAGGCAGGGGGCACCAGAAAGCTTCGGAAACGGCCGTAAAGGCCCGAGGGACACTTCGGCTGACCTCGGCAAACCTCGGAAAGACTCCGTTCACGAGCCTTTCCGAGGTTTGCTGAGGTCAGCCAAACTGTCCTCGGGCCTTTCCGTGCATTTCGGAACAGCGCTGATCGGCGATTTTTGGCTCTGCGCCCCCACCTCAGGCCAAAAGCGGTACTGCACACCGCTTTTGGCCTGAATCCTGCTCGTTTTGCAAGACAACTCTCGCAAACCTAGTTGCGTTACTCGCAAACCGAGGTTCCACTGTAGGTCTTATTGCTTCAGTTCCCTGACAGACAGCAGTCTGGTGAGTGAGAGAGCTGCAACAAAGGCCAGCCATGCATGGTTCAAATTCAAACTTTTAATGGGCAGGCCGAATGAAAGTTGATTAATCAGTCAACTTGGGTACAACCAGCCTGCCGGATTCGCTTGCGATTATCTCAAGCGGCTACTATAGCCGCTAGCGATAATCACTGTCTTCTCACATTAAAATGTTTTTGGTGTGCACTGGGGAATTAGTTAACCCTTATTTAACCTTTGTTTTACTATTTAACCTATTAATTTCAGTAGATCACCATGTATAAGCACTATTTAACAGTTTTTTTTTTTTTCCTTTTCCATGTTTCCATTTGAAATTATTTGTTGGGGGGATACAAAGCACATATACTGTATACGTTGTTACCTTTTACGGGTTTACTGTAAAAAAAAAAAAAAAAAAGGGCAGGGGTGCTCAACCTTATGAAGAGCGAGGGCCACTTAAGCGACCAATACCAGTCGCGGACCACAAAGAGCTTAGCGGGCAGATGACAGGTCTGTGTCCGCTCTGCATATGCAAAGCAGACACAGCCCACTCTACTCTATGGGCCCTCTGATCCGATCAGCCCAGATGGAAGGGGATCAGATTGCTGGTACACAAGATACAAGTTTGTTTTACATCTGCCGCTCCATAGAGGTGTATGTAGGGTACAATTGGGTCAGACCGATCGTGTGAAAGGGGCCTAGAGCTGCCTTCACACTGATGCTCTGTGGTTTACCCACACCGCCGGTGCAGCACAGTGCACCTGTGGCTTGCAGGTTAGCTGCACTTTGCCACAGAATTCTATTATATCCTGCAGGTGTGGTGCACTTTTTGAAAGCACAACAAACCCGCAGGTAAAAACAGAAGTCTATGGCTCAGTGCAGGTAACTTGTAGGTGTACCTGCGGATCGGTTTGAAAGTGGCCCAGTAACCACTGCAGAACAGTAAGGCCCATATATACATTGTGATTTTAGTAATAAACTTTACTTTTTAACAGTCTTCCATTCAGGTATCGCCGGCTTTTGCTGTCCCAGGCAGTGTGCATTTGGTAATACTCAGCCTGTGACAGGAGCTGGTGCTATACAGGAAGCATCGGCTAATGTGGCTCCGCAGCTGCTTGCTTCCTCTACCATCAGCTTTATTCACAGCACTGATGCTCTGGGATGGTGGGTCGACAACCCATCCCAGAACAGGAGGTCGTGGGCCAAATCAGAGGCCTCCACGGGCCACTGGTTGGGCACCTTTTGGTTTAAGCTAGATCAGTTTTATTTTAAATCAGTTAGAACTTTAAGTTACTGATGCATTATGAGAAAAATAAAATATACAGTAAGCAAAATGTTAAAAAAAGTGTTGCAGTAAATAGAACAAGCGGCAGAATAAATTGTATACGTTTCCCACAGAGTAATCGTACTTGTTTTCAAAATATTGCTGATCAAAATTGGGAAATTTTACTTGGTTTTTCCCCTTAAAATACAAATAAATTAAAACAATTCTTAGGAGACCTATACATATCAAGTCTGCATCCTAAGTAATTACAGTTATAGACACATAGCAGAAGTGTGAAAATATGGTCTGTCCATAGGGGGTAAACAGGTGGTTAAAGTGGTTGTAAACCAGACACCCCCCCCCCCCCCCCCGAAAAAAAGAAACCCTGTAAGACAAAGGCATAATGAGCTAGTATGCATCGCATACACTACCTCATTATGAAATGCTTACCTTAGATCGAAGCTGTTGCAGCCTTCCCCGCACACCGCTGTGACTGGCGACATGTCTCCCGGAGTTATTTTTGCATTCGTGGGCTCCAGGGCTATAATTAGCCACAACCGTGATGACATCACTCCCGCGCATGCGCGCGGGAGCTCCCGGTCACAGCAACAGCCCTGAAGAAACGACATGTGCAGGCCGTTGTCGGTGCAAGCGTATATGATAAATGTCTCCTAAACTGTGCAGTTTTAGGAAATATTTACAGTACCTACAGGTAAGCCTTATTTTAGGCTTACCTGTAGGATCAAGTGGTGTAACTAGGTTAACAACCACTTTAAAGGAGAAGTATGGCCTTGGGAATGAAACAAACATACATACATACATACATACATACATACATACATACATACATACTTCAATGCTGCAAGCATCCCATGTCATATCTAAGACCGAGAACTGAGCGATCACTTGACTGCCGATCACTCACTTCTTGGTCGTCTTGGAGTGGGGAGCAGTGACTGTCAGTCATCGCTCTCCGCTCTGCCCGCCCCAGTGCTCACTGGAACGTAGGGCTGGAGAGGAGGCTGGCACAGCTGGCTTCAGCTCTGAGCCTCACCATAAGCTTTGGCCATACTTTTCTTTTAAAAGCTACACCAGCATACTGTACAACTAGCTGTGTTTAGAGTAGACATCAGTACATTTTTATTTATTTTTTCACTCTGGTTTCAAGCTAGTTTGTGTGAGATGCAATAAGCACTGAGCCCTCTAAACTTTATACTTGTCTGGGAAGTAAAATTTCATTTTGAGGTTTGATCAGGTAGTAACATCAATTGACTGTCTACTTCATTCCTGTTTATACAAAACACTGAAGGCAGAGATTCTATCAAGCACCTAAGCAGCATAATCTGTGTCTTTGAGCAAGGGTTTGCAGAGGTTTCACATGAGCTTGGCAAACCTACACAGTTCAGACTGGTCTGCCTACATCTGAAGCAAATTTATTGTTACATGTAACTTTTTATTTATTTATTTTTTTTTGTTATTACTTTGCACAAATGCATGTCCGTAATGATTGGGAACATGTTTGGTGCAGTAAATGTAATTTTTTGTTCTTGAGCGTCACTATATACACTGTTACATTTTAATGCAAACATTTTTACCTATACACATTGTGACTTTTATATATTTCATATGAAAGTACTGAAAATTTTTGATCAATGACAATGTTGCAAATTTTAACATTTTGATTTTGAGATGGACGGAAATGAATGTGATTCCTAACAGGAATTACATTTGAGCAGATAAGAAACCAGAAACATTTTCCATCCTTCTTCTATTTTGATTTTCCTTGTCCTTGCGGTTGAAAACTGTCATCTGACCACATTAACCATTAAAAAATAGAACAAAGTTAAATTTAAGTTCAACTTTTGTATGATACAGTATATTTAGTAACGCGTAAATGGACTGCTAATATTCATTTGCTGTATTAAGACCAGATTTATCATTAGCCACAATAAGCATGTGCCTTTTAGGTGGCAGAGGCAAACAGGTGGCTTTTCCCTATACAATTATTGGCCACAACTTCTTTATTTTTTATTTTTATTTCATTACATTATCGGAGCAAAAAATAATTTTAATAGAAAGTTATATTAAACTGTATTCTAAGCTAGGCCAGGACCATATGTTTTGATTCTAACTGTGGGTTACTAAAGGCACCAAAATGTGCGTTTCTACAGGTTACAGTTATGAAAATATTTCCCTGCATATTTATTCTCACACGATAATTTGCCCTTTTTTTTTATTTTATATTATTAATCAGGATAGGGGTGGATTAGCATTGTAATTACTTACAAAATGCAAAAGTTTTTTTTTTTTTTTTCCTTATTTAAGAATAGTGGATGAAACCACATTAATCTCTTTATGCTCAAGCGACCAACTTTGTATTCAGATACAGACACGGCCTTGAATATAGATCCATATATCTAATTTGCATACAGCTGTTTTAGGTTTATTAGCTTCTGCCAGGCGTCATTGGTGTAGTTTACACAAGTCTATTATAAAGTTATTGTTGACATCACTAACAAAGCTCCTTTATATGGTTATTGGTTGCCAGATAGTGCACTGAAGCTCAAATCTGCAGTTCTGTTAATGTACTAAAATAAAAAATGCTCTATTTTGGAATAAGTTATGCTATTCCCTTGAAACGGATTGCGTTTAACCATTTTTACCTGTGACGGGCTGGCACTTAGGCTGGATTCACACCTATGCAGTTTTAGTGCTTTTTGCATTTTGCAGATTTGCACTACAGTCCATTTGACATGGTTTCCTATGGAACACGTTCTGTAGTGCAAATCTGCAAAATGCAAAAAGCACTAAAACTGCATAGATGTGAATCCAGCCTTAAAGTGCCTCCCATACCCTCTCCATGGGCACAAAACAAGTTTAGCCAACAGTCATTTCTAATAATATTTGTTTGGTGATTGGACCTATTTTTTTCATGGCCTGCAACCATCTAATGTAGGCTTTGTTATACTAAGGAGTCTCTTTATTTTTTACACATTTAGCATTGTTAATTTCTAACGCATAAATACACTGAAGGTAGATCTGTCCGGTTTACAGTTTGCTAATTGCTTTTGGTTCTGTAAGTAAGTTTCCCACACAAGTTAGTTTTAGACTAGATGAGCCTAAAGTTGGTACATGTCTGTGTCCAAAATGGCCATCACTTGGAAGACGGTCAACTTCTTTCTTTATATGGCATTTCATCCTGATATTTGATAACCTCCTTTAAGTCATCTTTTGACTTTTTGACATGCAAGAAAAAAAAAATGCAATTATGGTAGCTATATACCTCAGAGGGTAATTGCCATAATGTGGAAGGGGAAGAAAGTAACCAAAATGCCTTAGCCAAAAAACCCCCAGATCAGGTTATGTTCATCTCCTGACTACATCCAGCTTTAGAGAGTTTCTTTATCTCATCTCGTATCACACTTCTGTGTTTTGCACTTGTCCTTATATACACCATTTTATTAATGGCATACTTTTGTTGTGGGATTTTTGTGGAGAAAGATAAGCCTTTTTTTTTTAATTTTTTTTTTTTTTTTTTTTTTTTATTTCTTTGTTTTTTGTACCGCCACATGTGAAGCTTTTATCAAAGATGATTGTTAGGTGAGCCAATGTCACAATGCAAATTTTCACTCAGCCAAAATTCACTACATAGTGGTCTTGTTGGGTCCCCACTGCCGACACCCAACCCGTCCAACAATTAGGCTTATTTCACACATGTCCAGCTGCGGTTTGGAGTCCAGTGCAATTTTTGTTCACTGGTTCAAGTGCAATTCAAGTGGGAATTTATAATAGGCACTGTGGAAGATTCATCCATCCAAGTTGAATATTTGAAACCCTCAGCTAAATGAAGAAGGGGAAAAAAAATGCAATGGTGTATGTCCAGCTATAGAAATCTGTAGCAGAGATATTGCCCCCTCAAGAAAACCTTGACACAATCTAATCCGTCCTCCTAGAACATATATGATTAAAGGGTTGCTTAAACAGTTCCTTAAGTCCAACTTCCCATTGTTAAACCCCACTCTCTGACCCCCTAACTGCATAAAAAATTTAAGACATATACAGGTGCATCTCATAAAATTAGAATATCATTAAAAAGTTAATTTATTTCAGTAATTCAATTCAAAAAAGTAAAACCCATATATTTTATATAGATGCGTTACACACCGAGTGATGCATTTCTTTCTTTAAATTTTGATGATTATGGCTTACAGATAGTGAAAACCCAACATTTAGTATCTCAGAAAATTAGAATATTACATAGGACCAATAACAAAAGGATTTTTAATACAGAAATGTTGGCTTCCTGAAAGGTATGTACAGTATAGTATGCACTCATTACTTGGTCGGGGCTCCTTTTGCATTAATTACTGCATCTGGACTTGATAAAACACAGTGGACCAACACCAGCAGATGACATGGCTCCCCAAATCATCGCAAACTGGAGAATTTTGCATTTCATTTGAAAATCAAGGTCCCAGAGTCTGGAGGAAGACTGGAGAGGCACAGAATCCAAGTTGCATGAGGTTCAGTGTGAAGTTTCCACAGTCAGTGATGATTTGGGGAGCCATGTCATCTGCTGGTGTTGGTCCGCTGTCTTTTATCAAGTCCAAAGTCAGCGCAGCCCTCTACCAGGAAATTCTAGAGCACTTCATACTTCCCTCTGCTGACCAGCTTTATGGAGGTGCTGATTTCAGGAGCCAGTGGCTCCCGCTACTATCAATCACAGCTAGTGAGCCAATGAGGAGAGGGCAGAGCCGAGCCAAAATCAGTTTGTGAATGGACACACACAGCAGTTTGGGAGCCTTCATGGCAAGCTGCAGGAGGAAAGGGCCAGGAGCAATAGGCGGGGCCCGAGAAGAGGAGGATGGGGTGTGCTCTGTGCAAAACCATTGCACAGAGCAGGAAAGTATAACATGTTTGTTTAAAAAAATAAATGCCTTTTAATATCACTTTAAGTGCGAGGACTTGAGTTTTTTTTAGCATGGAAATACCCTACACATATATGACCATTTTCTGTTCACTATTACAGGTATGCAGCAGATGAGATTTGGAGATTTTTGCAAGTTTGCTTCAAATGCGTTGTAAATAGGTTAAGTGCCTGTTCACTTTGGTGCTGCACTGGCAGTGATTTTCAGCGCAGCCCTAATTTATAGACAAGGCAGAATGCATTTTTTTTGCAGTGGTGCCAGTTTTGCAAACTGGGGTTAGCCTAAAAATAGTTTGTATTTGAGAAGGGAGCTATGCATGACCTTGTAAAAGCAAACAATGTCACCCATTTGATCACTGCTAGCCACTTCCAAGCATAATTGTGCATATATATATTATACACATATATGTGTGTGTATATATAATTTGCTATGCCAAAGGGTAACCATAAACATGGTTTTGATTGTGGCCCGATCTACCAAAATCATACATTACGTTGGAGGTTTGGTTTTTGAGCTACCTTCTTGAACTATACTATGAAGGCCCTAAAAGTACATAAATCTAGCCACCTAAATCAAACTGAAATCCAAAACCATAAATCGTTTTTATGTGGTTATTGAGGGAAAAAGAAAACCTTCAGTTATTTATTGGGTACTTGGGTACAATTGCTTGCTAAATCTAATTAAAACAAAACTTCTTAAAGAATATGTAAACCCAACATTTTAATATTCCTGATATGTTCCTGTGGTAGCATGTACTTGTCTGAAGAAGTATCCTGTTCTTTGTATTGCATCCCTTGTGTGAAATCCCTGGTGGCAGGAGAAAAAAAACACTGTGGTCAGTTCTCTGTTATCTCTGTAAACTCAACCTGCTATCCTCCAATGGTCAGATTTGTCCTTATAAACACCCCCCCCCCCCGTACAGTAATTCACTGTGAAGATCACTGTGCTGATGTTGCTCCTCCCCCAGCTTTTGTGCGGCTGAGATCAGAGGGTGTGTGATCACTTGTGGATAAAAAGGTGTTTATAATCTATCTATACTCAAATGTTTTGCCTTGTATTTCTATTTTAAACTGAATGGATTGTTTTACAAGGTGACGGTTTACATATACTTTAAAGATGAACTCCAGTTGAACAGCTACTTATATGTGAGCTGTTTTATGTGCTGAATGGTTCTGAATTCTGTTCAGTCACTGTTTGACATCAGCCACGCTCCATATCCAGGCAGGAGACACCATTATCTCCTTTTTATTAAAGCTCTGTTTTTTACTCTGGATCAGAGTTCTGCTTCAACTTGATAGTCAACAAATTACATCATTTCTAAATGAATGTGCTGTTTTTCATTTTGTGAATTTTTCTGAAATAAACAAAAACGTGGGCGGTGAAGACTTTTTTTTTTTTTTTTTTTGCGATCCATAAACATTTATTTTTAAGGTTGCTTGCAAAATATATTTAGGTTTCAAACATATTGGTACTCAACATGTAGTCACAGCCGGAAAAAACTGTTGATCACTTTTTTCAAGCTTATTTAAAGTGTGTGTGTGTGTGTATATATATATATATCCAGATTACACAGGAATTCTGAAAGAAGGAGGAATAGGGCTTGCAACAGTTTCAAGTGACAGTTTAGTTAGAAATAGTATATATACAAACACCTTAATATTTAACGCAATGTTGAAGTTGTATAGATACGAAAATGCAGTTCTGTGATCACAGCCAATAAACTCTGTGCTTGGAGATGAGTCAACAATGACTATCAACTGAAACACACTATGCCTATTGCAAGGCATAGAGGTGGATCTCTGCTGTTTTTTGGTAAGGGAGGTGGGTCAACTACAGCGGTGACAAAAATTGATGGCAACAGAGGCGGCTCTAGGCTTTGAGAGGCCTTAGGCAAAACTTGGACATGAGGCCCCACTCACGCCCATACTGGGAAAAATACTAAAAATGAACTGGGGCATGGGTAAGGCAATCATTGGGAGCTCAGAAGTGGGGCTAACAATTTAGGTGTGCTGTAACCTGTAGTGTTCATACCCTAAGCCCAGTACATCAGGGTACTGGGCTTAGGGTATGGTGTACGTCAGAATACTGGGCACAGCAGGGTACACTTTCCATTCAGTTTCCTTTAAATGCAGAGTAGCGCGGGAAGCGGCTGTATTATAATAAGTCCTTTCTGTCCTCTCTCATGTCACGCTGCTCCCCGGCGGCCCCTCCCCTCCTCTCCTCTCGTTGTATGCTTGTGACATCACCTGGAATGGACGAGAGGAGAGGAGGGGCCGCCGGGGAGCAGCGCGATATGAGAGAGGACAGTAAGGACTACAGCGATCTACCCGTCAGCTGCCTGTGATTGACGGGTAGATCGCCGCAGAGCTGGTGACTTTGCGGCATCCCGAGCTACTCTGCATGTCGGCCGATACTCGATCTACCCGTCAGCTGCCTGTGATTGACGGGTAGATCACGGCAGAGCTGGTGACCTTGCGGCATAACAGACTGGGAAACCGCCACTGTTAAACACTGCAACAGGCAAATTAGGCGGCCGCGAGGCCCCTGTGAGGGCGAGGCCTTAGGCGACCGCCTAACTTGCCTAATTATAGAGCCGCCTCTGGATGGCAAGATCAATACAGCATAATATAAAAAAATGTAAATGGAAAATTTGCATTCATCAACCTCAAAGCTGCATTTGGGGTGCACTTGAACTTTCCAACATGACAATGATCGGCAACATAAGGCCAAGTCAACCATTCAGTGGCTGAAGCAGAAAAAAAAATTGAAGGCTTTGGTGTAGCCATGGTTGAACCTAAATCCTCCTATCCTTTACAGCCAAGGAAGCTACCATCTTAGCCTCTGTTTTGAATCGCAGTTGCCATGATGCTGCACATGTAATCAGTTATGACACCAGACATTTGATGGCTTGACCGTTCAGTTGAGAGCACAAGTAACAGTTATTACCAGAATGCCTTGAATATAGCTGTTTTGGGTATCCACTAAATTGATGAGTTTAGTTCCACTTTAAGCTGTCGTTGATGCTAAAGGGGCAATGCACGATATTAAACCCTCAATTTTTAAGCACTTTCAGCAGCTAATTTAAACACTTGCTAAGTATGCAACGTCTTCATCCTGTAAACCTTCTAAAGGAGAAGTCCAGCCTGAGCTCATTTGGCTGGGCTTCTCCTAAGGGTCACAGCAGTGCAATTCATTTTGCACTCCTGTGACCCGTTTTCAGCAGAGAGCGGTCTGAAGTCTGCTCTCTGTTGACGTCACCAAGATCAGTCCAGGCACCGCGTCATCCCGACTTCGGAAGTCTGGATCCGCCAGGTGCTTGGACTGATGGGCGTCTCAGCCTCTCAGCGAGCCGCTGAGATGGCTGCTCCCCGCCCCTCTATAGCTCAGCGCGCCAATGACTGACAGGCAGCAGCTGTCCGCTCGGAGAGGTGAGAGAATCGAGCCATTGGTGGTGTTCAGTGGCTCGGTTCTCAGTGAAGAGGCAGCGGGGGACAGATGCAGCATCAGGCCGATGCTGCATCCACCTGGGTTTGTATGCATATGAGATGAAAAAAAAAAAAAAATCCCATACTTCTCTTATTCCAGTTTTTAATATGGTGCCATGATCACTGTATAACCTTTCCTGTTTTTAAGTTGACTCCTTTCCCTCGCAGGGTTCAATGGAGCCACCTCTGTGTGCTCTCCAAATAGGGACTAGAGCTGTGGTTCCCTATGCTGTGTGCATCAATAGGAACACATTGCCCTATAACCTAGGATGGCTATACACGCACATGAACTTTAATAGCAGTCCCAGTTTTAATCCATAGGGTTCAATATTTAGTTTGCCCGCCCTTTGCAGCGATTACTGCTTCAACTCTTCTGGGAAGGATGTCAACAAGGTTTAGGAGTGTGTCTATGGGCATGTTTGAACATTCTTCCAGACGCGCATTTGTGAGGTCAGGCACTGATGTGTATGAGAGAGCCTGGCTCGCAGTCTCCATTCTAATTCATCCCAAAGGTGTTCTATCGAGTTGAGGTCAGGACTCTGTGCAGGCCAGTCAAGTTCCTCCACCCCAAACTCGCTCATCTAGAGTCTTTATGAACCTTGCTTTGTGGAGTGGTCCAAATCATTTGGTGGAGAGTTATGGTGTGGGGTTGTTTTTCAGGGGTTGGGCTTGGTTTCTTAGTTACAGTGAAGGGAACTCTTAAGGCTTCAGCATACCAAGACAATTTTATGCTCCCAACTTTGTGGCAACAGTTTATGGATGGCCCCTGTTCCAACATGGCTGCGCACCAGTGCTCAAAGCAAGGTTCATAAAAACATGGATGAGTGAGTTTGGGGTGGAGAAAATTGACTCACCTGCACAGAGTCCTGATCTCAAACCGATAGAACACCTTTTTGGGGTGAATTAGAACGGAGACTGTCAGCCAGGCCTTCTTGTCCACATCAGTAATCTGACCTCACAAATGTGCTTCTGGAAAAATGGTCAAACATTCCCATAGACACACTCCTAAACCATGTGGACAGTCTTCCCAGAAGAGTTGAAGCTGTTATAGTTGTAAAGGGTGGGCCAACTCAATATTGAACCCTACGGACGAAGACTGGGATGCCAATAAAGTTCATGTGTGTGTGTAAAGGCAGGTGTTCCAATACTTTTGGTAATATAGTGTATTTGTTTGGTCTGATCACTCATTTTTTTTTTTTTTTTTTTTTTTTTCATAAAAATGGTTGACATCTTACAAAATTCCTCCAGGGGTACGTAAATTTATGAGCACAAACTATATGCTGGTTTTCTTTTCTCTTCTCTTCTACGCTACTTTCTCTTCTCTACTTTGATTTTCTTTTACCTTTTGTGACTTACTAATTTAATTGAGAATAATATTGCTCCTGCTTTTTTTAACAATGTTGTATGATGCTGATTTAATTTCCTTTAACATTTATTTTCCTTTCATGCCCTTTCATGTGACAAGTAGAATATTGTAGTGTAGACCTCCTCTTTCCTTCCAATAAGTGTGAATGAAATACACATAGACTTTATGGCCTTACACAGTTGGAAGGTGGCATGCATTTGGGCAGCCACACCTGTTTTAACATAGGCACTTGCCCAGCACAGTGTAATGTTTCAGACCTGTTTTGGAGGCTCTTTAGCAGGCTTTGAAAGCACTTGTCAAGACCCACTTTTTTTAGTAATCGCATGAATCCTTATGTATGTTAACAGCAGCGTTCTGTTATCCACAAATAATAATGTAAACGAGAATGAAAAAGTAACCAACCATTATTAGGAGAAATATAGTTGCTATGAGTTACCTCATGCTATTCTTAAAGCAAGCCTTCACCCATTACATTAGCCTTTTCTCTTTTTGTTTCTTTCCTTCTCCCATTTACAGAACTTGAAAATATTTTATTATTGGGAAAGTATAGCACAATTTCTTCTTTCTTGCTTAGGCACGCACCCCTGCTGCCTTCTGAAATTGCCATGTCACAAATTCAAAGAAGTAGTACATTTTTACTGAGCGTGCATGCGTGCCATGAGATTCTGTTCAAATGCAGACATGGCACTGTGCACTTTCAGGTATTTGGGACCTGGCAGAGACCCCTGGCATGCCTGGCACGGGCAGGGGATTCTCATGCATGCACACAGTTGTTCCAGTTCTTAGCCTTGTCCAAGAAACTTGCAGCATCTATGCACATGTACGAGGATCCCTGGTGTGTGTTCACAGACATGCCGCAGCTCCCTGCCAGGCCCTGAATACCGAGATCTGCGCATGCACCTAAAGATGGAAGAGTGACAGGGGCAAGGTAATATAGCCAGGTTGAAGGTCTGCTTTAAATGCTAGCTCCAACTTTAAGACCATCTTTAGGTTTTACACCCATATTTAGGGTGTCATTTGGAAAACGGTGCTAAGCACACTACTCCCCCATCCCCACAGACATCGGTGAGTGAATAAACTTTGGCCTTTTAGTTCTAATAGAAAAAAAAAAAAAAAACTACTCCTGTTTTCTTAGCAGCCCTGCAGTTGTAGCATCTGGCTCAATATTGCAATGTTCTATGCAATCATCTTATTAGGTACCTAGGGACATATCTTACTTGAAATTTGCCATGTTTGCAAATACACCATAATGTAATAATAATATTTCGATCTACCACTCTGTGAATGCTGTATTGCTTGCTGAGTGGATAGAGCACTCGTGTAGCGCATATGCATAAATTAGACTATTTATCCCTGATGTCAGCTTCTGCCGTTTTAAAGATTGCAGATGTTCAATTACTTGCATCTTTTTAAGAAAGCTGACTAAGCAAAGGTAGTCGCCTATGAGAGATCCTGGTCATAAGTCGGCAACAGACCTAATGCATCACACAGTAGATGTTTGTCTTCTTTTCCAGTGTCTGTGTGCGTCCCTTCGTGTTTCTACAAAAGAAAGCCATATGCGCAGAGCTAAGGTGTAGTAGGTCTTTTTGGTCTCCTTGTGGACAGTGGCATTGATTTTTAAGTGAATAGAGTCACTGGATTCAATGTTTGCTATGCCCATTTTCTCTTTTGCTAGCTGATTACCTAGTACTTATACAATGCTGTATTCTAATAATAGGTTAACGCATGTAATGACAGAGCAGCACAGTGACTAAGTGGTTAGCACTTCCGCCTGGCAGCGCTAGTCGTCATCGAATTGAATCCCAACCATAAAACTACCTGCTTTGAGTTTGTATGCTCTCCCTGTGTCTGCGTAGGTTTCTTCCCACACTGCAAAGACATGCTGGTAGGTTAATTGGTTACTTTTAAAGCCTAGTACACACAGTGGGAATATCAGACGAATGATCATCTGTCCTTTTTTTTTTTCTTTTTTTTTCTTTTGCATGCTAGTCTCCATATCGAAAAGGAATTGGTTACTAAAGTACAAAAATACTCATACAATAGAATACAAATTCGGAAGTGATGTATTTTGTATTTGTATTGTAATTCGTAGGAAAACTGTGCTGAATAAACAAAAATCGTAAGATCTGGTATCGTACAAGAAATATTTTCTTGTTTGTTCCTTCGGATAATTTTGGACAAAACCTGTAAACGAACGATCAGATTATCGTACGATCGCTTCCAAAGCGGTATTTTTTGTATGATATTTTGATCATGTGTACTATCTTTAGTATGTGTATGTATGAATGTGAGTTGGAACCTTAGGGACTGATGTGAATGTGCAATATATATCTAAAGCGCTGTGTAAATTTGTCAGTTCTATGCAAGTACCTGTAGTAATAATAATAGAATTCTGTATTTGTTTATTTCACATGACCCCCCCCCCCCTTTTCTACATGCCACCAAGCGTTATGGAGAAAACGACTATCCAGAAAAATATTATATTTTGGTAACTGCATGTGATTGTCTCCACATTTTACACGCCAACCAAGCTGTCTGCAAAAGTGACCATGACAAGGACTGGGGCAAAGTTTTATCACAGGCAGTTGTGCAATAATATTTTTTATTCCTATGGTTCTTCGTGATTCCTGCTTAGGCATCATTATTATACAGGATTTATATAGTGCCAACAGTTTGCGCAGAGCTTTACAATGTAGGGAGACACTACACCAACAGTACAATTCAAAACAAGAGGGTTAGAGAAGCCCTGCTCCTGCGAGCTTACAATCTAAGAGGGAGGGGGGGGCTGGTGAAACAAAAGGTAGGGACTATGAGGGATGAACTGATGAGGGGAGTAGGAGATTCGGTCGTTAGCTGGAGGCAGGATAGGCCACCCTAAAGAAATTCGTATTCAGGGATGGCCTAAAAGTGGACAGAGTAGAAGATAGCCAGACAGATTGGGTAGTGCATTCCAGAGGATGGGAGAGGCTCTGGAGAAGTCCTGGAGAAGAGCCTGGGAGGAGGAGATAAGGGAGCTAGAGAGCAGAAGGTCTTGGGAGGAGCGGAGAGGCTGGTCTGGGTGATATTAGGAGATAAGATTGGTGATGTAGCTTGGGGAATTGTGAATGGCTTTGTATGTTATTGTTAGTGTTTTGAATTTTATTCTTTAGGCAATGGGAAGCCAGTGGAGGGATTGGCAGAGAGGAGTGGCAGACATTGAACAATTAGTAAGGTGGATGAGTCTGGCAGCAGCATTCATGATAGACTGAAGAGGGGATAGCTTGTGGAGAGGTAGGCCAATGAGGAGGGAGTTACAATAGTCAGGGCAAGAGATAACGAGGGAGTAAATAAGTTGCTTAGTGGTCTTGACGGTTAGAAAAGGGCATATTTTGGAGATGTTTCAGAGGTTAAGGTTGGACAATTTGGACAGTGATTGGATTGGGGGCTGAAAAGACAGGTCAGAGTCTAGGATTACGCCTAGTACCTTGGCATGAGGGGAGGGACTGATGGTTGTATTATTGATCTTGATGGAGAAGTCAGGGGGAGGGGCATGGGCTGGAGGAAAAATTATGAGCTCAATTTTAGAAAGATTGAGTTTGAAGAAGTGGTGTGACATCTATGTTGATATGTCGGTTAGTAATACAAGAGGAGATTGATGGAGTGAGGTGAGGAGTAGAGAGGTAGAATTGTGTGTCATCAGCATAGAGGTGGTACTGGAAGTCATGGGAGTTTATTAACAGACCAAGGGAGGAGGTGTAAATGGAGAAGAGAAGGGGTCCAAGGACAGAACCTTGAGGTACCCCTACAGAAAGAGGAAGTGGAGAGGAGGGAACAGTTATAGGTCACACTGAAGGAGTGCTGTGATGGGTAGGAGGAGAGCCAGGAGAGAGCAGAGTCTTGAAGGCCAAGAGAGTGGAGTTTTTTGAGGGGGATGGTCAACAGTATCAAAGGCTGCAAAGAGGTCGAGTAGCAGCTATTGGTTTTAGCAGTTAGTAGGTCATTAGTGAGTTTCGGTAGGGCAGTTTCAGCGGAGTGTAGCAAGCGGAAGCCAGACTGTAAGGGGCCAAGAAGGTTGTAGTCAGTGAGGTAGTAGCTAAGACGGTAGTGGACTAAGCGTTTTTAAAGTTTTGACACAAAAAAGAGCAAGGAGATGGGTCTTAAGTTGTTCAGGTTGGTGGGATCCAGTGAGGGCTTTTTAAGTATAGGGGTGATCAGGGCATGATTTAAAAGGGGGGGGGGGTGCCAATAGAGAGGGAGAGATTGAAGATGTGAGTGAGGGAGCATAAGATGGAAGAAGAGGGTGACTGTGGTAGATGTGAGGGAACAGGATCCATGGGATAGGTGGTAAGGCGGGCTTCTGAGAAAACTTTGGAGACCTCTTCTCTAGTGGCAAGTTCAAAAGAGGAGAGTGTTGAGAGTGAATTAGTACAGGCATGTGGGCATGTGGGTTAGATGTCTGTGCAGTGATGTCCCCACAAATTGCATCAATCTTGTTTTTGAAGTGATTGGCAATCTCGTGAGTAGTGAACGAGTTACTGAGTAGAGATGGTGGTGGAGAAATTGGAGAGTTAAAAGTAGAGAAGAGATGACGAGGAATGGAGGACAGAGTATTAATGAGGGTGGCATCATGAACACAGGTCGCATTTGCTTTTCGCCTCTGAAAGTCGGAGCTCCTGGCAGGAGAAAAGCAGTTAAAAAAACACGCCCAAAGCTACATATTGCAAGCGTTTGAGAATAAATGGATTCCACTAGCCAGAATATTAATTTATTCTGGCCACTGGAATTCATTGAACGCTCAACAGCGCCTAAACACACAACATTTAGACCCGTTTACTTGCATCTAGAATTTTTTTCTAATCTAAAACTCTCCTGAACTTGCTTGTGATGTGTGGTTGTTTTTTTTTTCTTTTCTTTTCTTTTCTACCTGTAAACGATCCTCTTCTAATATCCCTGTAAACCCTTGTGTGCATGGATACAATAGGCTAACATAGAGGTGCTTTTAGGTTCCATTCACACCTAATGCAGTTTGTTTTTGAGCATTTCTGCAGTGCTTTTTGCATTTATTTTTATTTATTTTTTTACCGTGTTTTTGCATTTTTTTAAATGCTTTTTTTTGTAAATTTGTTGTTGGGCAGAATAAAAAATGGCAAATTGCGGCAACATCGCAGTAAAATGCACTACACTTTTCTGCAGCTTCTCCATTTAAGTCTATTGAGCAAAAAAAGCACCATTTTGCATTTTAAAAAATCCCTATCCCTTTCCAAAAATGCAGAGGCACAAAAATGCATTGATGTTAACATGTTCTGTAGGAACTCATGTTAAAAACAATGCCCTGCGTTTCTCCAAAAAGCAAGAAAAAATGTGTTGGTGTGAACCGAGCCTTACAGCCTGAAAAAAAAAAAAAAAACTGTAAAAGAGGCATTTTTTTTTTTTAAGTGCTGTGTGCATGAGATCTTAAAGCGTTTGTTAACCAAAAAAAAAAGTGCTGTCGTTTGGCCCCCTGTAACACCTGGCTGATCCTGCCTGGCTATACCCCCCCCGTACGCTAACTTCGATATATCAGGGCTGCTGAGCCCTGACACTGTAGTCATCCGTACGTGCCTCTATCATTCGCAGCCTGTGTCCTCTGTGCTCTCTCCCCCTTCCCTGCTGTACCTCATTTCACAGCTCTTCTCAGAAATCACATGATCATCTCTCTCTCTCTCTCTCTCTCTCTCGGCCCCGCCCACTGCATCTGTCAGACGGGGAGAGGAGAAAGCCAGCCGATCATGTGAGCGATGAGAAGACCTCTGAAATGAGGTATAGCAGGCTTTTTATTTTTTTTAATAAATCACTCACACAGACTTAACCACTTTAAGCAGCCTTGGCAGTGTTCCACTTTATCCCAAAATCTGTCCTTGCTGCTTATTAACCACTTGCCTACAGGGCACTTTTACTCCCTTCCTGCCCAGGCCAATTTTCAGCGCTGTCGCACTTTGAATGACAATTGCGTGGTCATGCAATGCTGTACCCAAACAACATTTTTATCATTTTTTTCACACAAATAGTTTTCATTTGGTGGTATTTAACTACCACTGGATTTTTTATTTATTTTCCTAAATAAACCAAGAACAGCCTGAAAATTTGTTTTAAAATTTTGCAAAAAGGTAATTTTTCTCCTTCACTGATGTGCGCTAACGAGGCTGCACTCATGGGTACTGATAGGCAGCACTGGTGGGCATGGACAAGGAAGCACTGATGAGTCTGCACTGGTAGGCGGCCCTGGTAGGTAACACTGATGAGGAGGCACTGGTAGGGCACTGTTAGGATCGCACTGATGATCAGTGTACGTGTCCCTTTTAGAGAAGCCGGTTGCTGCTGTGTGGTGTTCATTGAAATTTTCACAAATGGCACAGAGGGGTGTTTTTTTTTTTTTTTTAACATGATATATGTTAGTTATGATTGCTGGTGATTTGTTAATGTGTGTCATTATTTACGCACAATATTGTTTGGAAGATAATTAGAGTGCTTCACTATATTTTCTTTTGACTATCACCATAATGCAATTTTTTTAATGATAGTGGTTCTTAAATTGTTACTGGTAACTCATGAAACCTGTTGCTTTGCAAACAGGTGTTAAAAGACTTAATCAATGTGCACATTATGTCATGGGTTTCTGTAGTATCTATTCATCCTTCTATTTCATTACTCAGAGCTCCCTCCTCTATAAGCATGGGTGTATTCAATCATTATGATTATACTCACCATTTGACAGGGCTTTATGTAAACTGTTTATATAGGAGCAATGCAATTATGATGGAAATCAAAGATACACTTTAGTAATCTAATAAAAGAAACAGGATGGTTTCTGATTGGTGTTTTCATAAGGGCCTATTTATAACTTGGTGATCGTGACATGGCATTCACCAAACCTATCCAGGTGGTTAATCATTCTTGTAATATACGCATGTGCCACAACGATTCCCCTGCAGTAAGTATTTTTGGAGGTCATATTTACTGCTTTATAAATATACCTCAAAGTGTTGTAGGATGCAGGAAATTTTATTCTACAATGATCAAACAAACTTTAGTTTTTTTATTTCTTGTCCATTGAAGGACACATGAATTCTTAGACTGTTGTGTTATACTACCAACTACAGGAGAAATAAAGCACTGGCAACAAAAAAGCCCTTGGTCAGGACCGAATAACCCTGCCTACATTCGTCCTTTAGTTTTTCTAGTGTCCTTGGAAAAGTGGACATGTTTTCTTCAGTTCTGCTGTTCTCTTTTGGTTATGAAAACTTTTCTACTATCAACAGCTGCTTGTATATTCATGCCAGATATGATAAAAATCCTAGAGGATTCTCCAGTTAGCTAACAAGTGCAAGTTTTCCTAGTGTTATACTGGTATTCTCTTTGCAATGAACCTAGTGACATCTACTTCAGGATTCCTTGCAGTCTTATCAGAACCAGAGTTGTGGCAGTTCTGCACCCCATTTCCCCTGTTATGCATTAAATTCCACTTTAACCTAAAACAAAACAAACAAAAGGCAATGGCAACAAGGATTTGTAGGGGTCTGTTTTACTTATATATTTACACATGCTTTACTTTGTGTCTTGTGAATTTGTTTAAGGCCCCCTTCACACGACCATTGCGATCAAGGCCACCTGTCAGTTTTTCAGGCAGACCTGTTTGGAAGGTCTATTCACATCTATGGACCAGCAGGTGTAAATAGAATTGTCTGTTTACATCTGTCTACCTCTGATCTGATCCAGACTGCTAAAAATAAACAGCAGGTGATCCATCCTCCTCTGTCTAAACAGGTCGGAACTAAGGTAGTCTGGTGTAAATGGACAGATGGGTCCTAAGTTTTTCAACTGATTACTTATCCTCCATATTTGTCCAGCTCTGCTTTAGCGGGTTCACGCGGTTTGGGTGCAGTGCAAGTTTTGCTCGTCATGAAAGCGCATCAAATTCCTGCATGCTTATTCTTTGATGCATTTTCAGAAAACACAGTCTAATAGCAGTCAATGTAGTTGCACCTAAAATTGCATGTAAAGCGCAGATACAAACGTGCTGCACCCAAACCGCAACACACTGTTGTGAACCTGGCCTTTAAGCTTCATGACAAATTCCTTTTTGCTGTGACGAGAACAAAATTAACCAAGCAGTTATTGTTTCAGACATTGTAGTCAAACATTTCAAGCTAAGGTTAGAACATTGTAACCCATCATTTTATACATTCTTGACAAAGTAGCAAAATTTGACAAGCAACATGGTCTAATTAGATTCTTATAAATCCCAAAGGCAAAGCCAGGATCGGTTTCCATGGTTAGAATGTTTGAAAAAAATGAAAAAAATAACTCTAATTTTAAAGAGTGCACCTAAAGTGAACCTGTCATTAAAAAATAAAAATGCCGAAGAGGGGTAGAATACTTACCTTGTGAATACTGCTCTGTTTTCAGGAAATCTTCCACCTGAGGCACCTGGGAAACTGAGACATCCCGGTCTGTCCATCTTCTTGGTTCTATGCAGCAATCAGTGGGTCCTTCTGCCAACCTTCACATCACTATGGAGGGACCAAGGAGATTGACACTCCTGGAGGTGTGGATTTACCAGTAAACTTCAGCGGAAGGTTTCTTTTTTAAGGAGTCCATGGGTTGCAGGAAAGGTGAGTATTCCCTAAATTTCTAATGAACAGGGTCACTTTAACTGTACTCCTGTATTTAAAGTATGTGTTTTTTTTTTTTTTTTTTTGAAAGCCCATATTGGATTGCTACCCCTCCAAAACCCAATTATCCCAAATTTTGTTTTGATAGTTCCCGGTGTTTCTGGATGCTGTTTGTTTACGGTAGATATGTTTTCTAACAAACTGAGGCCTTTCAGAAACGGGTGTATTTATTTTAAGATCATGTGACACTTTCATTGTGCAGAGGCCGACAACTGACCGACTTTCAACTGATTCTGTGACTTTTGAAGACAGGCCGTTGCAGTATGGCTATCGCGAATTTACAAAAAAACACAGAAAATCATGTATTTAAATACTTGCAATATTTTTCTATTTCATAATTTTTTCCATTTCAGTAAATTTTTATTGAGATTTCAAAAGATAACAAACAGGTAATTGATATTCATGGCAAATGTACAATATAGAAGAAAGTTTAGCAAAACAGTCGTAAGTGATACAACAGAGGTAGCGCATACAATCAAGTAAAATGAGTATTGAACATACTTTAAGACAGCGCTTCATATTTACTTTGTATTAACTTCAAGGTACTAAAGGGGGAAAGAAAAAACAAACAAACTAGGGGACAATTAAACATGGGGATATTCACCAAGGAAGAGATTTACTTTGTGGAACTGTTACAGAAGTGTCTTGTGTACCACTGGGCCCATGGGCTCCAGGCCTTTTGTGTTCTAATGAGAGCTTTTCTTTTTTGCAAGACCGCAGTGTCTCATAGGTGAGATGAATTTGGGTTAGTTTTATGATTATCTTTATTGATGGGGGTGTTTTGGATTTCCACAACTTAGTTACTGACAGTCTGGTTGCTAGGAGTATGTGGGTGACTACTGTACGTAAGGAGGGGGGATATTTTCTATAGAGAGATTAAGTAAGGCAAGCCCAGGTGATGGAGATATTGGCGCTTTAGCAACATCTGAGAAGAGGTTGAAGGTTTCCTGCCAGAAATCATAAAGCACGGGACAGCTCCATAAATTGTGATCCTGTTAGATCACACTCTCTCCAACAGAGGGGAGACGTGCACGTTTTGAATGCAGACATTCTCAATGGGTTTAAATACCACCTTTTGGGTCATTTTTTGTGTCAATTCCCATAAAGTAGAGCAACAGGTGGCTCTGCAAATTTCCTCAGTGCACGTTGTCACTGAGAGATGGAATAAAGGGTTCCCAAATCGTTCTCCCATTCTTGGAAAGGGGTGGGGGATTTTAATGTACATTTTTTTTTTTTCTTGGAGGAGATTGTAGACGATCATTATGCCTATTTTGTTGGGTATACAGGACTTGAGGTACAGCCAAGCCTGGTTAGGTATCTCTTTTATGAGGGAAGATGTGCGTGTAAGGCACATAAATATTTTTTTGATTTGCAATGTGCCTTTGAACCTGACTTTGACTAGTCAGTTCAATAACCACCTTCGTCCTTACATGTCATGGCCCTCTCCTCCACTAGGAATGTCTAATTACTATCTGTGCTGGCCCAGCTCCTCTGTCTGTCTCTTTATCTCTTGCATAACCTTTTATTCAGCCAGAGTAGGTGTGAACGGGAATGCTATAGAGCAGGGATGTTCAACCTGTGGCCCAGGATGGCTATGAAAGCGACCCAACACAAATTCATAATTTTGGATTTTTTTTGTAAAAATGCATTTATACTTAGTGAACACATGCAGAAAAAATGGACAGTGTCTCTTTACTTTACATTTATAAGTGTGTTTGTTTGTTTTTTTTACATTTTATAATCTTCATTGAAAAACCTTTTTCCCCTTTTAAACATCTTTACGTGCAAATCAACCCTTATCCCCCCCCCCCATCCCATTTAATATACCAAGATACAAAAAGATAAGAGAGAGAACATATTCGCAATACATTTTTCAGTTATTTGTTCTATACCAACTTCATCTTTCTCCCATAAGTTTCCCATTCAAAACCTCCACTCCTACCCTCTTAGCACCCCCTAGCACACCATTCACGCCCCACCCCATTTAATATACCAAGATACAAAAAGAGAAGAGAGCACATATTCGCAATACATTTTTTCAGTTATTTGTTCTATACCAAGTCCATCTAACTCCCATAAGTTTCCCATTCAAAATCTCCTCTCTTAGCACCCCCTAGCACACCATTCACTTCCCTTCTATTCCCTCTTTCCTCACCATCCCAATACCTACTCTCGGCCTCCATTCAGCCTCCCTCCCCTCCATATTGCACACCTTTCGCCCACATTCACACTACTCATCCATTCCTATTCATCACCTCTTATTTTTATTGCGTTCATTCTCTGCCCCTTTTCTCTTTCCTTTTGATATAGTTATCATTTATCTCTGTCCTTTCTTAAGACCTTCCTATGCTCCTTCCTTTGTGCAAATAGTTCATAATTATTAATGTCTTCCACCTCACTCTAGGAAGGATATCCTTTTACCTCCCACCAGAGTTTCCAGATCTCTTCATATTTCTTTAAACAGCCTTGTCTGACATACAGTAAAACCTTGGTTTATGAGTAAAGCGGTATACGAGCGTTTTGAAAGACGACCAACATTTTTTTTTTTAAATTTTGTCTTGATATACGAGCAGTAGTTTTATGGTAAAAACAAAATAATTACTCTCGCAATGTTAAGAAGTCTGGTATTCATCCATGTAAAGCCGCTGTGTATATGTACAGGAAAGCTGTCGGAGACACCCAGAAACGCTCTCAGCTGGGTGAGGCGGGCGTAATGTGCGTACGGAGCACCTGGAAGTGATGTCAACAGTTCCAGAGTGTCTCTGAGTTCCCCGGGAAGCGCCAGGGGGCTAACCTCTGGCCACATATAGCGCTGTATACTGTACACCAGCGGCTTTACTGTAATATACACAGCGGCTTTACATGGATGAGCTCCAGACTCCTTAACATTGTGAGTGTAATTCATTTTTTTTTCTTTACATTAAACTGATTCTATTTTTTTAGGACCGGGTTTAGAGGTCCATCAAATACCTGACTTATAACTCCGGACACCTCTTTTCAGTACCGGAATAGCTTTGGACCCCTCCAAAACGTGTATAAAATCACCTTCCGTTTCCGCACATCTTGGGGAACTGGCGTCCAATCTACGGCCAAATAAAAACAGTCTTAGGAGTATAATAAGCTCTGTATAACAGGAACAAATGTGACATCTTTTGAGAGGGGGAAAGTGAAACCAAGGGGCTCAATTCAAGGATTCTACTCCATTGCTCTTCCGATATGGTTCCTACATCTTGTTCCCATCTCCTTCTACTTAGTGGGGCCCCTATCCCCTCAAGGCTCCCTCTAAATATATGTGGATATAAGCTTGAAATAAGACCTTTCGGGGTGGTTGCGGTAATAATCTTCTGGAGCAAAGGAATCTTACTCAATTCAAGCGCCCTCTCTTTAAACTGCGCCTCCAAAGCGTGCCTGATCTGTAGGTACCTAAAGAAGGATTTATTCGATATTGTATATTGTTCCCTCAATTCCTGAAAAGATTTCAAAATATCTTCATTATATACCTGGCTAATAAACTTTATTCTGCACCTTTCCCATTCCTTGATTGTCCCCATCTTCTGGATTTTGCCCCCTTTTTTAGTCTCCCATAAGGGAGTATACTTTGTAAGTCCCTTATACCCTAGCAATGTCTTCACTGTTTTCCATATTTTAATCATTAGACTTAGTGTGAGGAGTCTAGAGGGGAAAGATCCCGCCTCCCTAGCTTCTACCAATGATCCATGTGGGGTATTTTGTAGCAACATTTCCTTCCCCACGTATCTCCTTCTGGTCCACCACACCCTCCTATATGCTGTAATTGTGCCGTGAAGAAGTAACTCTGAGGGTGTGGAAGTGCAACCCCTCCTTCCTGTCTCTGTAATTGTAAAGTACGCAAACGGATTCTTGCCAGGCCATCTTTCCAGATTAATTCTCTGAAAATTGTGTCTAACTTTTGGAACCACTTTTTGTATACCCACACTGGAGAGTTATGCAGTGCATACAAAAGCTGTGGCATCCATAGCCTTTTGACCAAGTTACATCATCCTGCTACTGATAATGGGAGATGTTTCCATATTTTTGTTTTTTCCCTGATTTTCTCCAGTAGTGTTATACTGTTTGGGGCCTCTTGTGATATTCCCAAGTATTTTATTTTGTCCACTATTTATTTGAATTTGGGCGACCTCCTCAGTCAAGGGACTTTCCGGGGGATCTATTGGTAATATTGCAGATTTTTCCCAGTTAATAGCGAGGCCATAGAATTGGCCAAAGTTTTTTATTTCCATTACCTTCAGCAAGGAGGCCTGTGTATCTCCTAGAAATAATAAAAGGCCATCCGCATATAGTGCCACTTTTTCTTCCACTATTCCCCTTTTAAACCCTATTACCTTTGGGGAAGACCGAAGAGCCACCGCCAGAGGTTCGATTGTGAGGGCGAAGAGCAGGGGGGACATAGGGCACCCCTGTCTTGTCCCCCTCGGCAGTCGAAATTTGTCAGAATGTTTATTGTTCACTCTCACTTTTGCCTTTTGGCCCCTTGTATAGCATTTTTATCCAATTAATAAAGCCCGGGCCGAATTGAAACTCGGCCAGAATATTCCATCAAAAGCCTTGGTGGCATCCAAAGAAGAAATGGTCCTTGATCCATCCCCATCAGCTGGGACCTGTAAATTCAAATACACGCGTCTTATGTTTAAGCTAGTAGATGCTTCCAGGTATAAATCCCGACTGATCCGGGTGGACAAGTTTCGAGATGACCCTAGGTAACCTGGTCGCCAAGACCTTCGCCAAAATGTTTACATCCATACTCCGTAAGGAAATGGGTCTATGTGAGGATGTATTAAGTGGATCCTTGCCTTCCTTATGTATCATGACTATGGTAGATTCCATCATAGATTTGGGGAGCTCCCCCTCCATCCATGAACAAGGACAATGACACAGAGGTCCCGCCCCTCTTTTTATAGGGTGAAAGTATATTGCTTGGCTACAAAAACTGAGGACTCCTGGAAGGAGGAGGGGTTATATAGGGGAGTCAACTTCCTGTATTGGGTGTGCCAGTGTCAACACCTGAAGGTAGCTATAACCCACTAAGTAAATACTTAAGGCTCTGTGTCCTATGATGTACTCCAAGAAAAGGATTTTACAGGTAAGCTGTTTTAAAAATCCTATTTTCCTAGTTATGAAAATGGTACTATCTTGGTACTCTGAAAGTGTTTATACAGTTAATTCTAAAAAGTATACCGATTGGTAAAGATAATTAAAACATGATTACTTGAAAAATGTTATAAAGCCAGAACACATTGTTTTACATCCAATATTGAGTAAAAATTTCTTCCACCACCAATCCTCAAAGAAGTAATAACGTTGGATACTCTTCATCCGCATCTACCTAAAGAAGTGGATTGTTCACAAAAAAGTGTAGAAAGAAACTAGCCCATGTTAATAGACAATTAACATTTAAGAACTAACATGAAATGATTTATTGCTGTTATTAATTGTTTGGGGACTGGTGACTTAAAAATGTTTACTCAATATTGGATATGAATTAATATGTTCTGGCTTTATCCCTTTGTATAAGTAACAATGTCTTAATCATCTTTAATAAAATTGGATCATTTTTTATGTAAATATATCTAATTGCCTGTAATAGGAAATGTAGATAACATGCCTAAAATATGTTAAATACACAATCCAAAGTCTAATACCTCTTACAAACTGGAGAGGCCTGGAGATCCAGTGGCAAAAATTATTCATGTATTAAATCTTCAAGTAGTTCTCGCAAAAAGATGTAACATTTCCAAGAATATCAGGGGATTTAAATAATGAATTTGGTGTGCAATGTTCCTGGTGCAAGCATCGGGTAGAGGCTGGACCAGCCGAGGTTGTTCATCGGCTGGTTTGTTGGGGGCTTTTCACATTGGGAAGTGTGTGTTTTTTTGTTTTTTTTTTTGTTTTTTTTTTTGTTTTTTTTTGTGAATGTGTAGGATCATCATATTTGATTTTATATCGATTAACTCCTGAATTGGCAGCAATGTATGCTCTGAAACGCATTAACTTTTAGCTAATTAGTTTGGTTTGGAGTTGTATATTACTTTTCTGAGATTTACCTTGTTTGTTTAAATTGTTGTGAATACAGTATACATTTTCAAACCGGGCTTGTGCTGAGTTTATTTATACCCGGCATTAGAATCTGGTGAGTCCTATTCTGTGGGTATGGCCTACGGCTCATTACAGATACACTTAGATGGTTTATTTTTATCTACTAGCACTTGAAGATTATCGTGACTATATTTTGGAACTTTGATACTTGTTGCTGGTGTTTTTCTCTGCGATCTGTAAAGGTGAGCATTGTACATTCATTCATTCATTCATTCATTCATTCATTCATTTTTTTCAAAATATGTTAAATGCAAATATAATGTTATGGGAATATTTTTGTTAAAATTATGATCTGGCATGTGTTAGCAATGTTCATTTGGGTCCCATTTGAGGATTTCTGCAAAAAAGATGCACATTTTTGTGCATTGCCGGAACGCATGCGATTTAGCACGTGATCCCACAACACAAATGTGAGCCTAGTTTAAGGGGGCTTTTTACAGCACACAAATGTTTTCCGTGGTTTATTTGTAAATAATTTGAAAAGCCTTGTAGAAACTTTTTTTTTTTACGCTATGAACTATGTAGAGCAGTAACATCATTCCAATTCTATTTGAATTCCAGAATGTAAATGACAAAAGTCCAATGGGGTTGATTATGCAAAGCAACTGGTATTTGCTCTTCTTGGGGCAGTCCAAAAATATCTGACTTGAATTTGCATGTGTTGCATAACACACCCTACCTGTATTATATTGTCTTGTTTGCTGAAACCTTGGAAAAAGGGAATTAAATTTTTGTTAGCGTAGTGGGGTATTTAAAGAAGGTATTCTGTATGGTTTTAAGTTGTTTACAGAACATCAACAGAATTTAGTTTTTAAACCTCACCAATTGTGAGAATGAAAGCAGCAATTTTTGTTTTTTCAACTTAACGTATATCTACAGCCTAGTACATGGGCTGAATGTTGGGCGGCATCGGCTGGTTGAACAGAAACCAGCTGACGTTCGGCCTGTGTGTACTGCAGTTGGTCCCACAGAGGAGGCATGACCAAAAAAGGTCTGCTGATTGGCTCTCAATCAGCGCTCTCAACAAATAGTGTTCTGGGGGGGTGCTTACAATAGAACAGCAGGGGGGGGTCACTGTACTAATGTTGTATAGTTAGTACAGCAGCTCCTCCTGAGCTCTGTTTGTTTTTTTGTTCAGCCCTGCTGGGTTGAACGAAAAGAAAAAACGATTAGTGTGTACTAAACCCCAGCAATGACTTTCTCTCTTTGGTCCTTTTTGTTAAATATACCATTAAGGGCTCATCCACACTGCCCACACGCCTAAATTCTCTACTTTAGCTTGTGGGCAACTGTCAATTGTCCTTGCTGCAGTGAGGGGGTGGTGTGATACACCTTTCAGTGCATTGCACTTTACTTTTTTCTTTTTAAACTTTATTTGAAGTGCATAAAGTTACACATTTGTGTCTCTGTACAGCAGCACACATCACACTAGTGTTACTGTGTGAACGGGGCACATAGAAAACAAACTTCTATGTACCCTTGCAACAACTGGCATTTATTCAGTGTGGAAAAGCACCAGTCACCATACATTGTGTGAACAAACCCTGAAAGCATTATCTGTCTGATAAGTTAAAAAATTAAACCTATTGACCTAGCCAGAAATCTGATTCATATACTCTTTGCCTGTGATAACTATTTACATTTTCCTTGGGGAGCTCTGAGGAGTACAGAACCACACCCCTCTTTTATGGACAATAAAAAAGGGCAGTGTTGAGTAGTTCTATCTTGCTTCTATTGTTCAATGGTGTGTGAGCATTCCCACCTTAGGAAAGAAATTGTTACAAGTGTTATCAGCAGCTGAAAAAAAAAAAAAAGCGTAGAAAAATAATGCTGCTCTCACATCAATATATTTAATGTTCTGTTTTTGGGTTTAGACACACTATCTCCATGTCATGGACACTTCCACATTGCACAGAAAAGGAAGATTGAGCCTATGCTGTGCCCCAGTTAGTTATTTAGTCTTATTTTTTTTCTTTTATGATGTTTCAAAGTTCTTTCTTGTGAGGGATTTTGTATTTGCCTGTGCTGCATTTCCCACAAAACTTTCCATAGCAATAGGCTTTGTAAGATGCAAATGTTCTCTCTCTGAAGGTTTTCTTCTAGTTGTCTTTGAAGTCTGTTCACCTCTGTAGCACTTTCAGTTTTACCTGTGCCCTCTGTATCAGGCACGCTGTTTCTACCACTTTTACTTGATGTTTAAAAAAAAAAAAAAAAAAAACGACCATCTTACACCTGTTCTAACCCAGGATACACAAAACCTAGTCTTTCATATAAATAAGCCAATGTGGCTGACTTTGAGTCTATAAGCAGTCGTCATATTATGGTTTGTAAAATCAGATTTGAGTAGTATATTTCATAGTGCAGAGTAGAGCTGCATGATTCTGGCTAAAATTTTTTTTGCTTAGAAAAAAGATCACAATTATCGCGGTGTAACATCTTTCACATTATACAAAAAAAATTGGGCAAACTTTACTGTTTTTTTTCTTTTTTGTTTAATTAAAGTGTATTTTTTTTTTTTTTTTAATTGTGTTTGAAAAACCGCTGCGCAAATACGGTGTGACAACCACCATTTTATTCTCTAGGGTCTCTGCTAAAATAAAAAAAATATATATCATGTTTGGGTGCTCTAAGTTATTTTTTAGCAGAAAATAATGATTTTTACTTGTAAGCAACAAATGTCAGAAAAGGTTTGGTCTTTAAATGGTTAAACATCCCTCATCTACGGAGTTCTTTCCTTTGATAAAAAAAAAACAAAAGATACTTTGTTTCTACTTATTTAGGGTTGTAATAAAACTTGGCAGGCTGCCTGGATTTTTTTCCAGCTGTGAGGACTCAATGCCTTTCAAAGATCGTGACATGCTGTTTTGAAGATCGGGAAGGGAAAAAGGTTGCGATTTCGATTCTTAACGATTATTTATGCAGCTCTAGTGCAGAATAGTATTCGTGGGTTTTGATGGACATAGCAGGTATATGCTGACATTTCCGCAAAGTCGGTATTTGGTATGGCGAGTGCTTATCGCCTGGTAGGATCTCTAACTAAAAAGAGATGAATAGCACCATAAGGAGTTGGTTGTAGATATTGGGCCATGTTTGGCCAAACCAAGGAGGATTTGTGAAAAAGTTGGTAGATAACACAGGACTGGCCTACCATTGTTAATTATAAACTGATTATTCAGTAAGGCAATTCTAAGAGCCTAGGTGACGTGCAAAGTCCATTACCCTGTTTTATCCAGCCAAAAACCTCTCTTGCTTAAATTTAAATCAGATTAGTTGTTAAGAGTCATTGCACTTTGCACTGCTGCTAGATAAGTGTGAATGTTTACTATTTACAGCTATAGACTGTTTTGCTACCTAGTTACTAGAGTTTCCTTACAGGAAATGAAAGAATGGGCATAAATGACTGATCATCGCTCTCCATTCAATCTTGAGATTTAGGGAGGCCATACATGGTGCAAATTTTGTTTCTTGCAACCACGGGACGGTGATGACTGGGGAATCCCTCCAGCTGAGCAATTGTCTACTCCCCACTGGGGTGCGGCGGTGGATGAACCTGTCGCCAGCGGGAAAAGACAGTGATTATCGCTAGCGGCTATAGCAGCGGCAGGTTGGTCGTACCCAAGTTGATTGATTAAACTTGGTACATTCTAACGGTTTGAATCTCTGATTCCTTCTGAACAAGCCAAGTTTCCAACTGTGTATGGCCGGCCTTACATAGCCCCGCCAAGAAGATGATACCACTTTCTTTGTTACAATTAGGAAATGCATCGCTGACCCCACCCTGTCCTTACCTAGTTGAATGGTTGTTGGAGTAGCAGACGGAGGAGATCATTCTAAAGCTTACTCTATTACTCTATTGCTCTATTGCCGCCTGTTCGCTTGTTCCTTGTTTGTATTTTTTGCATGTAGCTCACCTGATTGGCTCACAGTGCTTCCTCTCCAAGTATAATAGTTTATGAATTAATAAAGAGCTGTATTATTTAGTAGAAGCATTATTATTATTATTATTTTTTTTTAGCTGCCTAAAGTTCAGCTTTGAACAGATCAATACAAGGACTAGGCCATTTTAATTTACCCAAGATGGCATAACATAGATAAGAAAAAAACTGTGATTGCCCTTTTTAAAATGCTTGCTGTCTGGCTATCATGCTAATCCCCTTGGTTCAATAGTTTCAGTCCTTGACCTAGAACAAACATGCAAATAATGCCACAGTGCAACCTTGTACAGTCAGATCTTGAATGCATTACTGACCATCCTCTAATGCAGCCTTTCTGAATCTTTTTAACATTGAGGAGCCCTTGAAATAACTTCTCAGGCTCAGGAAACCCCTGCTAATAAATACTATATCCACAGCTCCTCCTACATTAGCGTGATGGTTGGGGGAAGTTTGTTAAAATTGTCATTAGACCTTTAATTTTAAGAAAGCATCCTATCTATGATGAGAGATTAGGGTCTCTTTTATTCAAGAGTGGCTGTGTTCACATATGCAGGCTAGAATTTAAAAATTCGTACATAAAACTGATATGGTACATAAAAATGAAACCATTTTGTTTAAAATATGACCAACCTCAAATGTAACTGTGATTTTTGGGAGCTTCCAGTGAACTGAATGTTGTAAGTGCAGATTTGCAGATTTATTTGCAGACATTAATCATTTTAACAGAACGTCTGGTTGATTTGCATGGAAAGGAGTTGCAAAAGTTTTTTTTTTTATCTTAGACCCCTTTCACACTGGGGTGCTTTGCAAGCTCTACAGCGCTAAAAATAGGGCCTGCAAAGCGCCCTGAAAGAGCCGTTGCTGTGTCTCCTGTGTGAAAGCCCCGAGGGGGCTTTTCATGCCTAACTACTTACCTGAGCCCCATCTCTTTCCAGCGATGTCCACGAATGTCTAAGCTATTCGTAGCACTCCTGCTGATTGGCTGAGACACAGCAGCGGCGCTATTGGCTCCGACGGCTATCAAAGTCAGTCAGCCAAGCAGGGGAGAAAGGAGTGGGGTAGGTCGGGGCTCCGTGTCTGAATGGACACACGGAGCTGTGACTCGGCTCCAGTGCCCCCCATAGTAAGCTCCTGGCTGTGGGGGCACTTGATAGGGAGGGGCCAGGACCAGCAAAGCGGGACCGAGAAGAGGAGGATCTGGGGCTGCAGATCAGGCTCACTTCAAACGTAAAGCGGGCACTCTGGTGGTGGAGGAATTCAACCAACCTGACAAGAGGTCTCTCCTGGGTTTTTCCCCTAGACAAGTGTCTAACAAATAATGCGAGTTCTTGGGTTTGGGGAGCTCACCTAAATGGCCAAACCTCTCAGGGGGCCTGGTCCAAAGCAGAAGCCCGAAAGTCCTCAAATTGGCGGGAGCTGAAGGCCATTTTTATCGTTGTCCTAGCCTTTCAACAAGCAGTAAAGGGACAACACGTATAGGTTCTCTCGGTCAATTGAACTGCAGTAGCTTATGTATTGAAATGTGGAGGAACCAGGAGCAGAGGAACCCTGGAGCTGGCCAGTCAGCCACTTACCTGGGCAGAACAAAATGTTGCCTCATTGTCAGCAGTACATCTAAAGGGATCCCAGAATCTGCTAGCAGACCTACTAAGCAGAAGGAGAGTTGTGGAGTCTGAACCAAGACGCGCTACGCCCCGCCCCCCCCCCCCCTTCCTTCCCCTGATACCAGTGGTCCTAAGGATATTCAGGGAGGAAAATGCCAAACTGATCCTAGTCAGTCCCTTCTGACCAAAAAGACCCTGGTTCGCGACATAACTAAACCTGGCCGCAAAACCTCCATGGAAGCTGCCACCAAGAAAGGACCTGCTAACAGGGGTCCGTGAACCATCCGGAAGCAGACGGGTTACATCTAACTGCTTGGTTTCTGAAGAAGACCTCCTAAAAGCCAAGGGACTGTCTGATAATTTAGTGAAGACCCTACTCTCCAGTAGGAAGGAGGTAACTCGGGCCATATACCTGAAGGTTTGGAAAAAGTTCAATTACTGGTGCACTTCTAAAGGCTCCAGGTCAAAACTTTTGTGTCCGTCTTAGCCCCTTCTCCATTCCGTCATGGAGAAATTCTGGCAGCCAGCACCCTAAAAACCCAGGTGGCGGCTTTCTCAGTTTTCTTCAAGAAGACTATCCAGAGAGGTCTTAATTTCAAGATTTTTTTAGGGCACTTGCACGGAATAGGCCGGTAGCCCTTAAAGTTTTTCCCAGTTGGGATTTGTCTATTTTACAGGGTCTCCCGGGAGCTCTGTTTTTAAACCCTTACAGGAAGCATCCTTAAAAAGCTTAGTTCTTAAAACTTCTGGTAGCCATCACGTCGGCAGCAGGGGAAAGAGGAGGGATGAGGGGGGCCGAACTTCTGATGTACCTCAAAAACAGGTACCTGCCCCCCACCCCTCCCCCCGAAAGGTGCCAAATGTAACGCCAGAGGGGGGGAGGAATCAGATAAGAAGTTCCACTTTTGGGTGGAACTCCACTTTAACAACCATCATAGCCCTCTATTAAGAGTTGAATGTATTAAAAAAAGCAAATGATGTTAGGGGTGACAATCCCATGGGGCCACTCCTCTATATATTTTTTTTTTTTCTTGGCCCTGACATTCTTCTACAAATACTGCAGCTGCTCACTTTTAATAATCGGACACTTACCTGTCCCAGGGTCCAGCGATCCGGGGAAACGAAGCCCCGCTCGTCTTCCCCTCTTCTCTGCGGGGCCAGCATTGTCACTGTGAGCGCCCGCCTATGGCTTCACAGCCAGGCACGCACTGCGTATGCGTGAGCCGCGCTGTGACTGACGTGTGACGTGTCCCAGATGATTACTGAGAGGAAGGGGGGGAGAGGTGATCTTCCCTCCAGCGCCGCGGTGCCCCGGGAGAAAGTGGGAGCTGGAACCCTCTAAAAAGAATTTCCACCCCCCTCCCCCCCAAAAAAAAATTACATGCCAAATGTGGCATGTCAGGGGGTCACCTTCCCTTAAAGCGCAAGTTCCATTTTCTGGTGGAACTCTGCATGTGTATTCAGATGATTACAGTAATTTGTCAGAAAAGTTTCTTACCCTTTCCACACAGACTGCAAACTTCTGTCACCTTGACCTATAAATAATGGTTGCTGTAGTTGCGCTATGAAATACTAATTTATTCTGCTTTTATGTCTCTGTAGATTAAAATTATTTATCCGGCTTTGACAGTTGTACATTCATCAAAGTAGTATTCCCAGCTTTATGCCAGTCCTTCTAACCAACTCTGCAGCATTTTCCTATTCTTTTCTTTTTAGATTCAATCCAAACTAAATTGTAAAACAAAAATTAAACAGACCTTTGCAGAAAATGTACTACTGTTAAAAACATCATAATTTATATTTATTTTCAAATGTTGTGCCTTATTGTGATGTGTATTCCAAAAACTGGATTGAGGAGTGACTTGTAGGTATCAGTTACTAATAAGTCAGGTCTTGATAGATACTGTATAATCCCATTGAATCCCCTAGCAGTTTAACATCTTTTGAAGGCCTGTGACAAGAACTTGGCCACTGCAGAAATGTGTAGCTAAGGTGCTATCACCATTAGTAGGTCACAGTAAATGATTATTATACTTTTATATTTACATTAAATGACTGCAGCAGGAATTGTCAGCCCTCTGACAAGGTGCATGAAACTCCATGATTGCTGGTCATAGCTGAGAATTCCAGCAGGGTATTTTTATTCATCCAGCACTGAGCCATAGCAATAACATTCGTTCGAAATACACTGGCTCTGTATGTCTGTCCTTTTTTTTTCTGGTCTACAGCTCCTATGTGTCTCTATTCTGGTTTTACATGCCTTATGTGTCTCTTCTCATTTACAGTTCCTGTATGTCTCTGATCTGGTCTACAGACTCTGTTTCTTCTGTGCTAATCAGGTCATATATGTCTCTTCTCTGCTTTTCGACCTTTATATGTCTCTTCTCTGGTCTGCAGGCCCTATGTCTCTCTCCTGTGGTCTACAAGCTCTAGATGTCTCTTCTCTGGACTACAGGCCCTATGTCTCTCTCCTGTGGTCTACAAGCTCTAGATGTCTCTTTTCTGGACTACAGGCCCTGTATGTCTCTTTTCTGGACTACAGGCCCTGTATGTCTCTTCTGTGGACTACAGGCCCTGTATGTCTCTTCTGTGGACTACAGGCCCTGTATGTCTCTTCTGTGGACTACAGGCCCTGTATGTCTCTTCTGTGGACTACAGGCCCTGTATGTCTCTTCTGTGGACTACAGGCCCTGTATGTCTCTTCTGTGGACTACAGGCCCTGTATGTCTCTTCTGTGGACTACAGGCCCTGTATGTCTCTTCTGTGGACTACAGGCCCTGTATGTCTCTTCTGTGGACTACAGGCCCTGTATGTCTCTTCTGTGGACTACAGGCCCTGTATGTCTCTTCTGTGGACTACAGGCCCTGTATGTCTCTTCTGTGGACTACAGGCCCTGTATGTCTCTTCTGTGGACTACAGGCCCTGTATGTCTCTTCTGTGGACTACAGGCCCTGTATGTCTCTTCTGTGGACTACAGGCCCTGTATGTCTCTTCTGTGGACTACAGGCCCTGTATGTCTCTTCTGTGGACTACAGGCCCTGTATGTCTCTTCTGTGGACTACAGGCCCTGTATGTCTCTTCTGTGGACTACAGGCCCTGTATGTCTCTTCTGTGGACTACAGGCCCTGTATGTCTCTTCTGTGGACTACAGGCCCTGTATGTCTCTTCTGTGGACTACAGGCCCTGTATGCCTCTTCTGTGGACTACAGGCCCTGTATGCCTCTTCTCTGGACTACAGGCCCTGAATGCCTCTTCTCTGGACTACAGGCCCTGAATGCCTCTTCTCTGGACTACAGGCCCTGAATGCCTCTTCTCTGGACTACAGGCCCTGAATGCCTCTTCTCTGGACTACAGGCCCTGAATGCCTCTTCTCTGGACTACAGGCCCTGAATGCCTCTTCTCTGGACTACAGGCCCTGAATGCCTCTTCTCTGGACTACAGGCCCTGAGTGCCTCTTCTCTGGACTACAGGCCCTGAGTGCCTCTTCTCTGGACTACAGGCCCTGTGTGGCTCTTCTCTGGCCCACAGGCCCTCTACAGTAGGGAAAATAATTTTTTGATCCTTTGCAGATTTTTTAAGTTTGCCCACTAACAAAGAAATGGAGGGTCTATAATGTTTACAATAGATGTATTTTAAATGATGGAGACAGAATATCAACCAAAAATCCAGAAAAAACACGATACAAATATTATAAATTGAATTGCAGTTCGGTGAATAAAATAATTGTTTGATCGATCCCCAAGCAAAACATGACTTGGTACTTGGTGGAGAAACCCTTGTTGACAAGCACAGAGGTAAGCCGTTTCTTGTAGTTAGTGACTAAGTTTGCACACATCTCGAGAGTAATTTCGGTCCACTCTTTTTTTACAGATCTTCGCTAAATCCTTAAGGTTTCCTGGCTGTCCCTTGGCAACTTTAAGTTTCAGCTCCCTCCATAAATGTTCTATAAGATTAAGCTCTGGAGACTGGCTAGGCTACTCCATGACCTTACCGTGCTTCTTCTTGAGCCACTCCTTTGTTGCCTTGGTGGTATGTTTTGGGTCATTGTCATGCTGAAAGACCCATCCATGACCCATCTTCAGTGTTCTAGCTGAGGTAAGAAGGTTCTCATCCAAGATTTTACAATACATGGCCTCATCCATTGGCCCCTCAATGAAGCAAAGTCAGTCTGTACCTTTTAGCAAAGAAACCGCTTGAAAACATAATGTTTCCACCTCCGTGCTTGACTGTAGGGATGGTGTTCTTAGGGTCATAGTCAGCATTTTTCTTTTTCGTGTCAGGGAAAATCTAGATGGTTTAGAAAAGGATTGGGAAAAAGTGCTGTGGTGAGATGAGACCAAAATTGAGCTCTTTGGCATTAACTTTCCGTGTTTGGAGGAAGAAAAATGCTGACACTGACCCTAAGAACACCATCCCTACAGTCAAGCATGGAAGTGGAAACTGTTTAAGACTGTTTCTCTGCTAAAGGTGCAGACCAGCTTTGCTGCATTGAGGGGCCAATGGACGGGGGGGACCCAAAACATACCACCAAGGCAACAAAGGAGCGGCTCAAGAAGAAGCACATTAAAGGGGTTGTAAAGGTAAAATGATTTTTTTTTTAAAAATAACAAACATGTTATACTTACCTTCACTGTGCAGCTCGTTCTGCACAGAGTGGCCCCGAACCTGGTCTTCTGGGGTCCCTCGGCGGCTGTTTCAGCTCCTCCCCGCAAGCATTCACCACCTTAATGTGAGCTCCCTCGCACGGTGGTGAGTGCTTGCGGGCGCGCTCCCGTGATACAGCCGGCGGCTATAGCCGCTCGCTGTATCACTCGGCCCCGCCCCCCGGCGCGCCGCATCATCGGATGTGATTGACAGCAGCGCGAGCCAATGGCTGCGCTGCTTTCAATCCATCCACTGCAGCCAATCAGCGACCAGGCTGAGCTGCAGTGGAGATGACGAGAACGAGCAGCGAAGATTCGAGGCGTCAGGTAAGTAAAACGGGGGGGGGCTGGGGGCGGCGGTATTGTCAAAAGTTTTTTCACCTTAATACATAGAATGCATTAAGGTGAAAAAATGTTTACCTTTACAACCCCTTTAACCACCTCAATACTGGGCACTTTCGCCCCCTTCCTTCCCAGACCAATTTTCAGCTTTCAGCGCTCTCGCACTTTTAATGACAATTACTCAGTCATGCTACGCTGTACCCAAATGAAATTTTTATCATTTTGTTCGCACAAATAGAGCTTTCTTTTGGTGGTATTTATTCACGACTCCATTTTTTTTTTTTTTGCGATATAAGCGCAAAAATAGTGGAAATTTGGAAAAAAAACAATATTTTCTTTTTTCTGTTTTAAAAGAAATCCAGTAAAATCGAAATTTGTCATAAATTTAAGCCAAAATGTATTCTGCTACATGTTTTTGATAAAAAAAATCCTGTTAAGTGTATAATAATTGGTTTGTGTGATCACGGACATATGTACGCAAATGATCATGTACAGATGTGTGCAGGTGATCACGTACATATGTGTGCAGATTACCATTGGGACATGTGATTTTAGTGGGTCATATGTGGGGGACAGCTTTTTTTTATTATTTGGGGACATGTGTATTGGGGACATGTGTGTTTTACATTATATGGGGACATGTGTGTGTTTTACATTATGTGGGGACATGTGTGTGTTTTACATGTATGTATTTACATGTGTGTTGACACTAGGTTGGTGATCAGTGAGTAAAAAGCTGTAAAAAACAGCTCATACTCACTGATCATCAGCCGGCTGCAGCGATCCCCTCTCCTCTCCTCCTCAGCGACAACTTCCGTGTGAGGAGAGGAGAGCTGATTGCCTAGCAACCGGCTGTGTTTACATCACATGACGGCTGTGATTGGACACGGCCGTCATGTGATCAGGAGGGCCAATCACAGAGCCCTCCTGCCGATCCGAGATGCGCCGTGTCCGGGTGACACGAGCGCATCGGGATCGCGCCGCTGCGCGGGCACGCGCGCGCGCGATCCCGCTCCTTCTGAGGGACGTTCCTGAACGTCCACTCAGAAGGAGAGAGCGCCCACCCGGCCGTTTATGTACATTGGCCGGGTGGGAAGTAGTTAAGGTCATGGAGTGGCCTAGTCAGTCTCCAGACCTTAATCCTATAGAAAATTTGAGTTGCCAAGAAACGGCTAAGAAACCTTAAGGATTTAGAGAAGAGCTGTAAAGAAAAGTAGACCAAAATCCCTCTTGAGATGTGTGCAAACCTGGTCAACCAACTATAAGAAACGTCTTATCCACCAAGTACTAAGTCATGTTTTGCTTGGGGATCAAATACTTATTTTACTCACTGAACTGCAACTCAATTTATAACAATTGTATCACATGTTTTTCAGGATTTTTGGTTGATATTCTGTCTCTAAAATGTAAACTACACCTATGATAAAAAATTATAGAACCTTAATTTCTTTGTAAGTGGGAACAATTAACCACTTCAGCCCCAGAAGGATTTACCCCCTTCCTGACCAGAGCATTTTTTGCGATTCGGCACTGCGTCGCTTTAATTGACAATTGCACGGTCGTGCGACGTTACACCAAAACAGAATTGACATACTTTTTTTCCCACAAATAGAGATATCGTTTGGTGGTATTTGATCACCTCTGTGTTTAATTTTTTGCGCTATAAAAAAAGAGCGACTATTTTAAAAAAAAATAGCAATATTTTTTACTTTTTGCTATAATAAATATCCCCCCAAAAAATTATAAAAAAAAACAATTTTTTTTTCCTCAGTTTAGGCTGATGTGTATTCTTTTACATATTTTTGGTAACACAAAATCACAATAAGCGTATATTGATTGACTTGCTCAAAAGTTATAGCATCTACAAAATAGGGGATAGATATATGGCATTTTTATTATTATTATTTTTTTTTTTAATGACGGTGATTTGGGATTTTTATGGTGACTGCGACATTGTGGCGAACACATCAGACACTTTTGACACTCTTTTGGGACCATTGTCATTTATACAGTGATCAATGTTATAAAAATGCACTGATTACTGTGTAAATGACACTGGCAGGGAAGGGGTTAAACGCTAGAGGGCGATCAATGGGTTAAGTGTGTCCTAGGGAGTGATTATAACTGTAGGGGGGGATGGGCTCACTACAACATGACAGATCACTGCTCCCGATGATGGGGAGCAGTAGATCTCTGTCATGTTGCTAGGCAGAACAGGGATATTCCTTGTTTACATATCCCCGTTTGTAAGGGCTTACCTAGGTTGGAGTCCATGATGCAGAGATGTATGCTCACCCTTGCAAATACACACAGCCCACGGTACAGGGTAATAAGCTACCTAGGCTGTGAGTCTGTGCACGGGGGCTTGACAGGAATTTGCCAAAGGATAGTCAAGCTAAGGCCGTAGTCAGGGATTCCAGAAGACAGAATAAATGATAAGCAGAGCCAGGGTCAGAAGCCGGTGTCAGTCTTGGAACGTAGAACACAGGAATACAGGAACCTTTGGCGAAACAGGAAACAAGAGTCATTGAACTGACAAAGCCCTCAGAGTGAGGCAGTGCTTTATATCCAGCTGATTGGATAAACTGCCTCAGCTGAACCAGGAGTGACAGGTACAATCAGAGTATCACCCACAGTACTTCACGCAGAACTAGGCGTAGCTGGAAAGCAGGCTGAAAGGAACTGAGGTGTGGCTCAGAGTCAAAGTAACAGAAGCACTAAACAGGCAGTCATAGGTTCAATACCTCTTTGAGCCACTTGGGGCGTGACCACGCCTGACCGTCTGCATGGCACAGTAGGGACCGTGACACCGTTCTGGACCCTCCTGTTTCCAGGTTGAGTAAAACAACCATGATCCCAGTAGAGGAATCCCTGTCCTTTAAGGACCCGGCTGATGGGAAAGCGGAGCCTATGGCACGCAGCATGTTTACTAAGGCTGGTTCGGCATTGCGTCCAGTCTTGACCTCTGCCCTGGTGTCACAGGCCCTAACTGAATGGGCCAAGCTTTTGCGCCAGGGTCTGGTTAGTGAGCAGGTTCCCGCTGCTTATGTTGATTTAGTGGACCAGTTGGTCCATGGGCTGCAGTATATTTGTGATGCAACCTGGATGCAGCTCCTCTGCTGTCCAATCTTTCTGTTTCAGCGGTGGTGATTAGACATGTGCTGTGGCTTAAGAATTGGTCGGCAGACCAAGCCTCTAAGAAAGGTCTCATTGATCTGCCGTTTCAAGGCATCCGCCTGTTTGGGGCTAACTTGGATGTTACCATTAAGGGTGTCACGGGGGGGGGGGGGGGGGGGGGAGTACCTTCCTGCCTCAGGAAAGGGAATGAACCTCGACGCAGATGGGGGCCTTCCTTCTCGGCTTCCGGGCTCCCGGGACTGTAGATAAAGGAAACGGATCTCTCAAGTCTTCCCGGGGAAGTTCCAAGCAATATTGGTCTGGTAAGCCTAGGACAGGCTTCTTTGGATCACCTAACTCCTTCAGCATGAAGGTCTGCCCTCACCCATTGCTGGGGTGGAGGGACATCTTCGCTGGATTCCAGATTCATGGACCTGTGTCTGAACTACCCAAGGTCACCTCTAGCCCCGTCCAGGAAATTGGGTTACCTGGGTCTGACTCTGGAGTGAATGCTGACTAGGTTAGTAGTTTTTCTTCTCAAACGTCAGCCCGTTCAGCAGGTTCAGTTCAACAGGAAGTAACTGAGACTTTCATGGGTTCCTCTGGTAGACGCCACAGTCGTCCTAGTGCCACTGCGGAACCAACACCTTCCTGTTTTGCGGTGCCTGCGAAGGACCAAGGGCACAAGTCTTCTGGTCATTCTGGTGGCCTTAAACATCCCTTGGAAGCTACCCCTCAAAGAGGACCAGTTGTACTGAGGGCTGAGCTTCCATCCTGCTTTACAGTAATTGGTTTTAATGACCTAGCCATTGAAAGCAAGGTACTAAGAGATAGAGGTCTGTCGGGATCAGTGATCCCTAATATGGTGAAGGCGAGGAAGTCAACTTCTAGTAAGATATACCATCGTACGTGGAAAGCGCACATTTCTTGGTGTGAGTCGATTGGCGCTCATCCTCGATCCTTTTCTGTGGCTCAGATCTTAGCTTTTCTTCAATGGGGGCATTGAACAGAAGTTGGCCTTGAGTACCATCAAGGGCCAGGTGTCTGCCTTAGCAGTCTTCTTTCAGCAACCCCTAGCCACTCACTCTTTAGTTTGCCATCATTCAAGGAGTCCAGCATGTGGCTCCACCTGTACGGTCTCTTTTGCCGCCATGGCATTTAAACTTAGTATTATCCGTTCTCCAGAAACCTCCATTTGAGAATATTCGGGATATTCCCCTACCTACGTTGTCCCAGAAGGTGGCATTCTTGGTGGCTATTACCTCGGCCTGCAGGGTTTCGGAGTTGGCAGCCTTATCCTGTTGTAATCCCTATTTAGTACTCCATAGGGATAAAGTGGTTCTTTGTCCCTGTCCGTCATTTCTGCCCAAGGTTGTCTCTGACTTCCATTTAAATGAGGACATTGTGTTGCTGTCCTTGTGTCCCAAACCGGCTCAATCCAAGTAATTTTCTTTGCATACCTTGGGTGTGGGTCGTGCGATTCGGGTGTATCTGGAGTCCTCCTGGAGGTCAGACTCACTTTTTTTTTGGCTACACAGGGACCAAGAAAGGGCTGGCTGCTTCCTCGGCTAGCATCTCCAGATGCATCAGACAGACTGTGGCTCAGGACTATTCTATTAAGGGTTGAGTTCCTCCTTTCCCTGTCACGGCACATTCTACTTGGGCGCTTAGTACTTCTTGGGCCTTCTGTCATCAAGCGTTAATATCACAGGTTTGCAAGGCGGCCACTTGGTCGTCAGTGCATACCTTCACTAAATTCTATAAAGTAGATATTTTGGAATCTGTGGATGTTTCTTTTGGCTGCAAGGTTTTGCAGGCTGCTGTTTAAGAAGGGGGTTTCCTCTTAATGGTTTTTTTTTTCCTTTAACCACTTGGCATCCGCGCTATGGCCGAATGACGGCCACAGCGTAGACCTGAATTCCCGGGAGGCCGTCATATGACGGCCTCCCCTGTGCACGTGCTCTGTGCGCGCCCTGCAATCACTGAGTCACTGAGACTCGGGTGATCACCGATCTAAGGAAAGGGCCAGTCCCGGCCCCTTACAATGTGATTAGCTGTCAGCCAATGACAGCTGATCACATGATGTAAACAAAAGATCGGTAATCTTTTTTTTTTTTTTTTTTTTTTTTCTACTCACGCTGACAGCGTGAGTAGAAAAAAAAGCCGATCACCGGCTCAGATGTGAGGGACATCGGTCCTGAAGTGGAAGAGGCACATCTGCCTCATCAGTGCCACCTAATAGTGCCACCTAACACTGCCCACAGTGTCACCTAACAGTGTCCACAGTGCTACCTATCAATGCCTACAAGTGCCACCTATCAATGCCCACAAGTGCCAGCTATCAATGCCCACCAGTAGTGCCAATCAGTGCCACCTAGCATTGCTGCCTATCAGTGTAACTGATCAGTGCCCATCACTGCCGCTTATCAGTGCCCATCACTGCCGCCTCATCAGCGTACATCAATGAAGGAGAAAAATTACCTGTTTTAAATTTTTTATAACAAAATATAAAAAAAATAAAATTTTTTTTTTTTTTTAAATTCAGTTTTTTGTACATTTTTTTTAACAAAAAGTAAAAACTGCAGAGGTGATCAAATACCAAAAGAAAGCTCTATTTGTGGTGAAAAAATGATAAAAATTTCATATGGGTACAGTGTTGTATGACCGCGCAATTGTCATTCAAAGTGCGTCAGCGCTGAAAATTGGTCTGGATAGGAGGGGGGTTTAAGTGCCCAGTAAGCAAGTGGTTAAAATGTTTTATTTCAGATGGGGCTCCTGTGACCCAGTTAAGGCTCCTGTGTCCTGGTTAGGGCTCTTGTGGTTAGCCATGGGTTATTTTGCCCACCCCTCATTTTTCTTTGGCACTGCTTTTGGACGTCCTAATGGTCAAGAATAAAGAGGCGCTGTGTCCGACGAACGAACGAGAATTGGATTTTTGTACTCGGCGTAAAATCCATTTCTCTGAGTTTGACGGACCCAGCACCCACCCCTTTATAAAGTTTTTGATACTTCTATTACTGCTTGCTACTAAACTGAATACCTAGAGCAGGGAGGGGGTTATATACTGACTGAGGACAGCCCATGGGCCAGGTGTTTTTTGTTCTGCCTAGTCCTACTCCTGCTGAGGCGATAAAACCCAATGGTCAAGATTAAGGAGGCGCAGTGTTCGTTGATGAACGCAGAGAAATGGATTTTATGGAGAGTACAAAAATCCAATTTTTCCTCACTGTATGTCTCTTCTCTGGCCCTCTGTTTCTTCTCTGGCCCACGGGCCCTCTAGGTCTCTCCTCTGTCCCACGGGCCCTCTAGGTCTCTTCTCTGGCCCTCTAGGTCTCTTCTCTGGCCCTCTAGGTCTCTTCTCTGGCCCTCTAGGTCTCTTCTCTGGCCCTGTATGTTCTTTCTCTGGCCCTCTATGTTCTTTCTCTGGCCCTCTATGTTCTTTCTCTGGCCCTCTATGTTCTTTCTCTGGCCCTCTATGTTCTTTCTCTGGCCCTCTATGTTCTTTCTCTGGCCCTCTATGTTCTTTCTCTGGCCCTCTATGTTCTTTCTCTGGCCCTCTATGTTCTTTCTCTGGCCCTCTATGTTCTTTCTCTGGCCCTCTATGTTCTTTCTCTGGCCCTCTAGGTCTCTTCTCTGGCCCTCTAGGTCTCTTCTCTGGCCCTCTAGGTCTCTTCTCTGGCCCTCTAGGTCTCTTCTCTGGCCCTCTAGGTCTCTTCTCTGGCCCTCTAGGTCTCTTCTCTGGCCCTCTAGGTCTCTATGTCTCTTCTCTGGCCCTCTAGGTCTCTTCTCTGGCCCTCTATGTCTCTTCTCTGGCCCTCTATGTCTCTTCTCTGGCCCTCTATGTCTCTTCTCTGGCCCTCTGTCTCTTCTCTGGCCCTCTAGGTCTCTTCTCTGGCCCTCTATGTCTCTTCTCTGGCCCTCTAGGTCTCTTCTCTGGCCCTCTATGTCTCTTCTCTGGCCCTCTATGTCTCTTCTCTGGCCCTCTATGTCTCTTCTCTGGCCCTCTATGTCTCTTCTCTGGCCCACTGGCCCTCTGTCTCTTTTCTGGCCCACTGGCTCTCTGTCTCTTCTCTGGCCCTCTATATCTCTCCCCTGGTTTACAGAAATATTCAACGTCTTCATCATGCCTAATTTTACTATCACACTGATGAATTATGTAGGGCTGAAACGATTAATCGATATTATCGATAATAATCGATAATGAAAATCGCTGTCAACGATTTTCATTATCGATTAGTTGGTCCGCACCTTCCTTCTGTCTGTCCGTCCGTTTTTAAATCCTCCCTCCCTGTGTCCTCGGCGCCGCCATTTGTGACCAGGCACATCTGTGCCGCCGCACATCCACGGCGCGCCTCTCCTCCTCCTTGCTGACGTCACCCCCCCTGATCTTCTCAGCCCCGCCCGCTGCTTCGAGGGAACAGAGAAAAAATCCTCCCTCCTGTGTCCTCAGCGCCGCCGTTTGTGACCAGGCACGTCCGCGGCGCACCTCTCCCCCTCCTCCTCCTCTTTGCAGACGTCATCCCCACTGATCTCAGCCCTGCCCGCTGCCTCGAGGGAACAGAGAGGCGAGGGCAAGAAGCGAGGAGCTGCACTTTCATAGTGAAAGGTAGCAGCTAATAACACAGTAAAAACAGCACATTTTTATGACCGGGCACCATCCTAACAGTATTACTGGGGAGGGAGGGGGGAAAGCCCCATCATTGGTGTTCCTGGGAGGGAGGGGGATAGTGCCCCATTGGTGTTCCTGGGAGGGGGGGGGGAATAGTGCCCCATGGTGTTCCTGGGAGGGGGGGAAATAGTGCCCCATTGGTGTTCCTGGGAAGGGGGGAAAATGGGGCCCCATTGGTGTTCCTGGGAGGGGGGGGAATAGTGCCCCATTGGTGTTCCTGGGAGGGGGGGGGGGAATAGTGCCCCATTGGTGTTCCTGGGAGGGGGTGAATAGTGCCCCATTGGTGTTCCTGGGAGGGGGGGGAATAGTGCCCCATTGGTGTTCCTGGGAGGGGGGGGAATAGTGCCCCATTGGTGTTCCTGGGAGGGGGGGGAATAGTGCCCCATTGGTGTTCCTGGGAGGGGGGGAAATAGTGCCCCATTGGTGTTCCTGGGAGGGGGGGAAATAGTGCCCCATTGGTGTTCCTGGGAGGGGGGGGGAATAGTGCCCCATTGGTGTTCCTGGGAGGGGGGGAAATAGTGCCCCATTGGTGTTCCTGGGAGGGGGGGGAATAGTGCCCCATTGGTGTTCCTGGGAGAGGGGGGGGAAAATTCCCCATCACTGGTGTTCCGGGGGATGGCTGCCTGGAGTAGTAGTTCCCCATCATTGGTTTTCCTGGGTGGGAGGAGAATAGACATAGTGCCCCATTGGTGTTCCTGGGAGGGGGGATAGTGCCCCATTGGTGTTTCTGGGAGGGGGGGGGAATAGTGCCCCAATGGTGTTCCTGGGAGGGGTGGTTGTTAGTGCCCCATCATTGGTGTTCCTGGGAGGAATAGTGCCCCGTCATTGGTGTCCCCGGGAGGAATAGCGCCCCGTCATTGGTGTCCCCGGGAGGAATAGAAAAAAATGGCACATTACGATTTTTTTTATGATTTTATCCGATTAATCGATTAATCGAAAAAATAATCGGCCGATTAATCGATTATGAAAATAATCGTTAGTTGCAGCCCTAGAATTGTGTATACACCGTATAGTAAACATGGTTATTGCGATTTATTGTACTTTTTTTTTAACGTCTTTTTTTCCCCTTAGTTTTTCCCCTAGTAATCAAATGTCACAAACTATGTGCAACATTAATGTCTAAATGGTTTTACCTTACTATATAACTCAGCAGTTACAAAGAAGTTCTTTTAAATTTAGAAATGATGTCTTAAAGCAAATTTATAGACAAATCGCTAAATACACAGATGCAATTGATAAGATGTACAACTGCAAAAACTAGTTTTCTAATCAAAACACCCCAACTAGACACCATGCAAAGTCTTTACCACTAATGTTCTCCACTGCAGTTATAACAACACAACCTAGTCAAGGCTATTACTGATGAAAGTATTTGTGAATATTATAGCTTAAAAGTCAATAGTAAGGCAGAAAACCCAAATCATTAACTCCTTTTTTTGCTTTTACCTTTTCCCATAATAATAAATATCCCCTGGGGAAAAAAAAGTTCTTCCTTTTTTTTTTTTTCCTTTTTTTTTTTTTTTTTCCCTTTTTTTTCTTTTCCTTTTTTTTTTTTTCTTTCATTCTTTTTCTTTCTTTTCCTTCCTTCCTTCCTTCCTTCCTTCCTTCCTTCCTTCCTTCCTTCCTTCCTTCCTTCCTTCCTTCCTTCCTTCCTTCCTTCCCTCCTTCCCTCCTTCCCTCCTTCCCTCCTTCCCTCCTTCCCTCCTTCCCTCCTTCCCTCCTTCCCTCCTTCCCTCCTTCTCTCTCTCCCCTTTCCCTTCTTCTTTCTTCTTTTTTTCTTTGTGTGAAGTGACACCAGCATGGATCTACCTCTGTGCTTGATGTGGCAGTTTGATATAGAAACAAAGGTAAACTGGCAGGATCACCAGGTATTTTACAAGAACACATTCAATAAACACTTTACATCAGGGATGCTCAGCAGGGCAGGGCAGGGCTGCTAGTAAATTTAGTTGTGCTTGGTGGTAACAATGTCTGTCTAATTTATAGTCTTGATCAAATGGTTTTTTTTCCTAAGCTTGAGTTTAACTGTTCTCTCTTCTGTCAATAGGTGGCACTGTTGCCTTTGGCATTAGAAGAATAGATTACAGTGCATTCAGATTATGAGTGAATATGCTTTTCTCAGCCAATCGGCAGGAGTTTCTTTGGCCGCTAAGGCTGCTGGGGTAGTCTATGTATTTGGAGAGAGTCAGGTGGTCAGGGTTCTTTACACCCAGGCTGTGGCCTGGGCGGGTGTGTGTGGAGCAGCAGCAGAGGTGTAGGCCTGAGGCCTAGCCACATGTAAAGAGGCTCAGCCCTAGGGGGGCCTGATCGTTGCCAGGAGGTATAGGAAAAGAAGTTGCCAGAGGGTCAACCACTCTTGATGCCAGGGGCAGGTATCAAAGAGCTGGCGTTTTGAAAGAGTACCAGAGCAGACTTCATCAGCTGGGGACTGTGGAGTGTTGGGAAAGCTTCAGGAGAGCATTCATCCAAGACATAGAGCTGGTAGCTGTGAGTAAAGCTTGAATAGAAATACAGCAGGTAGCTGTGAGTCTGAGGAACCCAGCAGGTAGCAGTGAGTGAAGCTTACAGTGGATAGCTGTGAGTAAAGCTTGAGAAGTCCAGCAGGGAGCTAAGCTTGAGGATCTACAGTGGGATACTGTGAACTGAGCTTGAAGATCTACAGTGGGATACTGTGAGTGAAGTTGTTGCCATAGGAGACAGCAGTTGCTACAAGATCCAGATCACTGCGAGTTACTGCACTTAGCAGCGTTTACAAGCTGTTACAGGCATCTGATGTTTCAAATGCCTCTGAACATCCATATGAACCCATTTTTTTGCGTTCCAAAAAAAGCTTCTAAACTCAACTGCCTAGAAACTACCATAAACGACCCTGTGTACATGTACTGATAAGATAACATAGAGGAGAGTTCAGGGGCAGCTGAAAAAAATGCCCAACTGCTCCTAAAAGTCCTAAGGCCTAAGAGTGTCCTGTGCCCTACCCCTTTCTCCCCCTGTTAGGAGAAAAAAAACCTCTTTGTTCATTTTAAAATTGACTGGCGCCCAATCTTTCCATCTTGCACTACACCCACCATGACTAGTAACCTGCACCCTGAGGAAGAATGTTAGTCCTTCTGGCCTCTGGGGGTCACCACCAGGCCCTTGGAGGTTGGGGAGACCGCTACACCTGTTATAAAAATAAGCCATGAATTTGGGCAACAGTTTTATATAAGCCATTGGTATCTTGCTAGATTCTCCCAGCTATTTAAATACAAATCCAACTGTTTTGTCAATTTCAGGCATATCAAAAGCAGAATTGTGGCAATTTTCTTCTTGGGTTTTTTTTTTTTTTTCATTTGTGTTACCATTATCACCGATTGACAATATAATGCTTGGAATTATCCACTGAAAGCTTCATGTCATCTATTGTAATTTGCAATACAGTTTAAATCATTATATTATATATATGTATATTTATGTGAATTGCAGCTTAAACAATTGACCTTGCTGCCCATTTGAACTATTTTTTTTTTTTTTTCTGCAGAATTGTCACTCTGCTGTGCTGATGCGTTAATGCATTTGAGGCCACATATGAGGTCTCCAAAATCTAGTATTTATTTATTACAGGTACTTGTTTATCGCTGTCAATTTACACAGCACTTCACATATATTATACACTCACATCAGCCCCTGCCCTCAAAGAGCTTTTAGTCTAAGGTCCCTAACTCTACACATACTGAGGCCAATTTAGACAGGAGACAATTAACCTACCAGCATGTTTTTGGAGTGTAAGAGGAAACCGCAGGCACAGAGAGAACATGCAAACTCCAGGCAGGTAGTGTCATGGTTGGCATTCGAACCGACGACCCTAGTGCTGCTAGGTGGAAGTGCTAACCACTACTGCCTACAGCCTTTTTCATCCAGGGTGCCTTAAGGTTTCTGAAGTGGTGTCTTGGCAAAACGCCTAAAAATTGACCAAAAATTTTATACAAGCCACTGGGTGTATCAAGCTTGCTTGGATATAGCCACAGGTTTTCATTGTACACCATTACAACCTTCCAACTACCAGTGTCCTAACAACCAATGACGCCATCAGTTTATAAGAAGTAAGTCGGCTGCCTGCCTGTTTGCCCCTCCCCTGCCTCTCTTCATCAGCACTGGGATCACATTAGCTGAGTGATAGAAGAGAAATTTTGGAATTAGTATCAGTGTGCAAAGGTGTATTTACTTTGGAAGAATACATGACCTCTAATGTTGGGTGCCCTACCTGTATGAATATTGCTGTGTTATGTAAAACTATTAGTTTAGTTTTTACATTTTAGAATTGGTTGCCTCAAAATTGTGTAAAATTGGGTGCATTGCCTGAAAATAAAAGGTTGAGAAACACTAATGTAGCAAATAGAGAAGGTACTGTACATTTGAACCTTACATCTGTAAATGTACATAATCCCAGAATATCCCGAGCTCCTATCCATGATTTACTAGCAAAGAGCTGCCAGCTAGGATATCTGACATCAAAGAAAATTTGATCCGTTGCCTAGCAGCTGAAGTCAAGTATGGAAATTTAGCTCCTGATGCATTAAATACAGTAGAATGGTGAACTTTTTGTGAGAGTGTACTGTAGTAGAATGTGACCTCCTGAGTTAGTCTGTAGTTCTCTGTAAAGTAGATTTTCAATGGACTTCCTGATGCTTAAAATAAACTATTACAAAGGAATTGGATTTTTTTTCCAGTGCATATATTTTAATTGTGAGAAAAGATTACATAGATTAGCAAGGACCTCATAAAGACATTTGATTTTTTTTTGTAAATTAAAAACCTTGCTTAACTGACATTTTTCTTTAGGTGCTAGGCTGTCGAATTAAAGTGATATTGTTATTCTTATACAGGATTTATATAGTGCCAACAGTTTGCGCAGTGCTTTTACAACATGAGGGCAGACAGTACAGTTACAATACAATTCAATACAGGAGGAATCATAGGGCCTGGCTCATTAGAGCTTCCAATCTAGGAGATATTAAAAATGTATTAAAAAAAATAAAATAATAACAAGCATCTTATACTTTACCTGCTCTGTAAAATGGTTTTGCACAGAGCAGCCCCGATCCTCTTCTTCCCAGGTCCGGTGCTGTGGGCTCCTCCCCCTGTTGAGTTCCCCTATAGCAAGCTGGTTGCTATGGGGGCATTTGTATGTGCTCCCTCCCAAGCCCTGTTCTGTGTGTCAGACACACAGAACAAGGCTCAGGCCTGCCCCTGCTTCCTCTTCACTGGTTGTGATTGACAGCAGTGGGAGCCATTGGCTCTCCGCCAATGAGGAGGCGGAGAGCAGCTGCTCTTGTGCACATCGTGTGACCGGGCTCAGGCAAGTATCGGAGGGGTAGGGGGGCTGGGTACTGAAGGTTTTTTACCTCCTTTCATAGAATGCATGAAATTAAAATAAACTTCAGACTTTAGGAACATTTTAAGCACAATTCAAGGAGCACCTATAATGTCAGAAGTGAGAGATCTTAAAGCATAGCTCTAAGTATTTTGTTCTACATGTATTGGTCTAAATACATGTAAATAAGAGGCTTCAAAGTGATTCTAAAAGTACATTTAAAAAAACAAAAACAAACGCGTTATACTACTTATCTGCTCTGTGCAATGATTTTGCACAGAGCAGCCTCGATCCTCTTCTTTTTGGGTCCCCTGCATGGCGGTTCTGACTCCACACCCCCTCCCCCCTCACCTGCAGTGTGCCCCCAATAGCAGGCAGGCTTGCACCCGCAAATAGACATTGTCCATAAACTCACAGAAAGTGTCTCGGCCCTGCCCCCCGCTCTTTACCCATTGGCTCACTGGCTGTGATTGACAGCTGTGTTAGCCAATGAAGAGAGAAACCCAGGAGAGCCACTGCTCTTATGCACATCACTGAATCGACATAGAGCTTAGGTAGGGTGGTGGGTGGGGAGGTGCACTCAGTTTCCTTATTTGAATGCATTAAGGTAATAAAAGTTCTGCCTTTGGAACCACTGTGATGTTGTTTTCAGCCAGCCCTGTAATTCACTTACCCATGATACATTGCAAGGCAGGCAGGCAGGGCCGGTGTTTCGTCACATATGAACCCATCACATTTGGCTACCTGCTGGAATGCGCATGCGCAACGCCGCCATATGTGTTTCAACAGTTTTAGGACAAAAGAACACACTAAAACCGTCACGGAAGTGACGTTCTGTTGCCGCTATCTTGCTACACTCTGCACTTCTCCATAGTAAGGATGCACTGAAGGGGGAAAGCGGACATCATCTTACACCCACCAGAGTCTTGCATTTTACACTTATTTTTAGCAGTAAAGTGAGTTTATCTAGTGAAATACAGTACTTACAATTTCGTCTGACTCGTTAGATGTTGAATTTTAAAAGCAACGTCAAGCCTGCTTATGTCATAGGTTTGCTAATCTGACAGAAGTTCGCTGCTTTCAAAATTCAACATCTAACCAATCAGACATAGTTCTAAATACTGTATTTCACTATATAAACTCACTTTACTGTTACAAACAAGTGTCAAATGCAAAACTCCGGTGGGTGTAACAAGATGTCCGCTTTCCCCTTCTCAGTGTATCCTTACTATTGAGTAGTGCAGGATGTAGCAAGATGGTGGCGACGGAACATCACTTCCCTTACACATTCTGACGGGTCGCCTAATATGACGAAACAACAGCGTTGGAACGCATATGGCGGCGTAGCGCATGCACACTCCAGCAGGTAGCCAAATGTGATGGGTCGCCGTATGTGACGAAACACCCCTAATAATTAGTGAAAGTGACCCTGTCGCTGCAGGATCAAAATGAAAGCAGGTTCAGCCTGTAATATGGGTGCACAACCTGTAGCCCTCCAGCTGTTGCAGAACTACAAGTCCCCTGAGGCATTGGAAGGCTGACAGTTATAAGCATGACTCTCAAAGGCAGAGGCTTTAGGACTTGTAGTTCTGCAACAGCTGGAGGGCTACAGGTTTAGCACCCATGCAAGAAGATGCCCCATACCTTTCTGTCTACCCATTTGTGAAAACTCTGGCTGCTGCAGGTATCCAACACTCCAAGTATGTTGGGAAACGCATTGTAAATAAAAGGTTTGATTGCTCTGAATTGCTATATTATCTGCAATTATAATGCCTTGATTTGATATCCTATGGTTTAGAACCAGAATGATCGCTCTGTTAAGTTGAGTGGTTCAGATGTATATTTGATGCACTAACTTCTCTCTGTGTGCTTTGTGATGTTTCTCCGATCTCCTTACCTTGTTTTGTATTCCTATTCTGGTGTAATCAGAGTAATTCAGGGGGTGTTATGTTCTGCTTCAGCTCATGTGACTCCGGTCTCAAAGTGATTTTCAGTGATGTCAATAAAACCCCAGGACTCTGTAATAACCTTGCAATAACTTTACTTCAGTTTATTTTCTCCTTTGGGCCTTTCTGCATCAGATCATTTTAAATGGGTATGTTGTATGGTTTACTACAGAAATTTGAAGGAAAAGAGGGAACTACTTCATAAATCGTACATCTACATCCTAAATGTATAAGATATTCCCATACTGCTAGAGGCTTATGTATGTATTTGCTTTTCACAGGGTATTTTCTTTGTTCTTTTGAAGAATCATAAGCTGATTCATAATAAATAAAATAAAAATGTTGGATGTGCAGCTTTTTTTTTTTTTTTTTTTTTTTAAATCAAATCCATCCGCCATTTAAAAGTAATAGTCCTACCTAATATATACTTTGCAAGGTACCCTTTCTTTCTCCCTTCATTAATGGCAAAATACTCCCCTTGTGCTCCTCTCTCTGATCCTGGCTTTGTGTTTTTCTAAAGCTTCACTTAGGCTCCCTGCACACTGGAGCTCAAAAAAACTTTTTCTGGACGCCAGATTGCTGTTAGAAAACGCTGGTTGAAAAACGCGCTTTTAACAGCATTTTGTACTAGCGTTTATGCATGTTTTTTTAGCGTTTCGGCATTTTTAATAAAAATACAGAGAAGACACTCCAAAAATCCCACAATGCAGTGAAAAAATAGAACGCCGAACACTAATAAACGCGCGTTTATGCACGTTAATGAGCGTTTATCGGCGTAGCGGTTTTTAGCTTTTTTTGTGGTCAGAAAAACTGCACTTCAGAGAACAGCACATAGACTCCACTGCTGATAAAAGCTAAAAAACATCCATGTGTGCATGGACACATAGAATAAAGTAGAGTGGAGTTTATGGGCTGTTCAAATTTTTTTTCCAAACTCCAAAAAACGTCTGTTTATCAGCTCCAGCGTGCATGGAGCCTTAAAGTCTGAGCCATCTAGCAGCAGTTGGTCGCATTCAACGTGTACTGATATCCAATGTTTCTCAACTCCAGTCCCAACTGTCCCTGATTTCGAGGGACTGTCCCAGATTTGGAATAAAGTCCCTCTTTCCTCCCCATCTGTCCCTCATTTTGCTCTGATCTATACAGTTATATATAACATTTACATTTTTTATTTTTCAAAACGTGTTTCCCAGTGTTAAACCTTTCATCCAATTTCAAAATTGCTGCATTTGTACATTTCAGACGCCAAAATAAAGGAATAGTAGAGGGAAAAAAAAGCCCTTGTGGGTTTAACTAATATTTTTGTATATTTCTCCTTTAAGAGGAGTGACAGGGGGTGTGTCCTATACTTAAATACTTTTGCTAACATTGGTCCCTCGTTTATATCTCAAAGTTGGGAGGTATGCCTCAAGTACCCCCAAAAGGTCATGTTTTCAGGATTTCCTTCAGCTGAAATGACTGTGGTAATTACTAAGGCAGTGAAACTGATGAAATCCAGGGACGTGCGGTGAGGTCAGTGACTGGTGAGGCACTGGCTAGTATCAGAGCCAGATGCAAACAGGTTACATACGCCATGAACGTTAGAGTGAGAGCAAGAATTCTAGCACTAGACCTCCTCTGTAACTCTAAACATGTAACCTGTAAAGAATTTGAAAGTGTCACCTGCGGAGATTTTTAAGTACTGAAGTTTGGCGTCATTCTACAAGTGTGCGCAATTTTAAAGCGTGACATGTTGGGTATCTGTTTACTCAGCATAACATCATCTTTCATAGTATACAAAAAAATCGTGCTAACTTATTTGTGTGTTTTTTTTTTTTTTTTATTTTTTTTATTTTTTTTTATTATTCATGAAACAGTTTCTTTCCAAAAAAAAAAAAATGCGTTTGAAAAATTGCTGCGCAAATACCGTGTGTAACATAAAAAGTTGCAGTGACCATCATTTTATTCCCTAGGGTGTCTTTGCTTTAATAAATTTTGACTTGATATACAAGCGATGTCTTGATATACAAGTAGCGTCATGTCACAACTGAGTATAAAAGAGAAGAGAGGCACCTCTACGTGTAGCAATACAGTTACATTTAATTAAGGTACGACATTTAGAAACTCAGATGGTTGATGATTAAAAGAGGCACATCTAAGTATGCAGGCATCTGGGGTAAAGCTGTCCACATAGACCGTCCTTCGCACCACCATTGACATCATCCCTTCCACTCTGTGGACATTTTCAGATCGCTCTTCTGCAGGATAGTCTTCCCGGTCACGATTGCAGACTGACAGTGGTGAGAGCCGGCAGTGCGGGGGATGGTCTATGTGGACAGCTTTACCCCAGAGATGCCTGCATACTTAGATGTGCCTCGTTTTATCGTCAACCATGTGAGTTGCTAAATGTTGTACCTTCATTAACCACTTCAGCCCCGGAAGGTTTTACCCCCTTCCTGACCAGAGCACTTTTTACAATTCAGCACTGCGTCGCTTTAACTGCTAATTGCGCGGTCATGCAATGCTCTACCCAAACGAAATTTGCGTCCTTTTCTTCTCACAAATAGAGCTTTCTTTTGATGATATTTGATCACCTCTGCCGTTTTTATTTTTTTCGCTATACACGGAAAAAGACCGAAAATTTTGAAAAAAAATGATATTTTCTACTTTTTGTTCTAAAAAAAATCCAATAAACTCAATTTTAGTCATACATTTAGGCCAAAATGTATTCGGCCACATGTCTTTGGTAAAAAAAATGTCAATAAGTGTATATTTATTGGTTTGCGCAAAAGTTATAGCGCCTACAAACTAGGGTACATTTTCTGGAATTTACACAGCCTTTAATTTATGACTGCCTATGTCGTTTCTTGAGGTGCTAAAATGGCAGGGCAGTACAAAACCCCCACAAATGACCCCATTTTGGAAAGTAGACACCCCAAGGAATTTGCTGAGAGGCATGTTGAGCCCATTGAATATTCATTTTTTTTGTCCCAAGTGATTGAATAATGACAAAAAAAAAAAAAAAAAAAAAAAATTACAAAAAGTTGTCACTAAATGATATATTGCTCACACAGGCCATGGGCATATGTGGAATTGCACCCCAAAATACATTTAGCTGCTTCTCCTGAGTATGGGGATACCACATGTGTGGGACTTTTTGGGAGCCTAGCCACGTACGGGGCCCCGAAAACCAATCACTGCCTTCAGGATTTCTAAGGGCGTACATTTTTGATTTTACTCCTCACTACCTATCACAGTTTTGAAGGCCATAAAATGCCCAGATGGCATAAAACCCCCCCAAATGACCCCATTTTGGAAAGTAGACACCCCAAGCTATTTGCTTTGAGGCATGTTGAGTCCATGGAATGTTTTATATTTTGACACAAGTTGCGGGAAAGTGACAAATTTTTATTTTTTTTATTTTTTTTTGCACAAAGTTGTCACTAAATGATATATTGCTCACACAGACCATGGGCATATGTGGAATTGCACCCCAAAATACATTTAGCTGCTTCTCCTGAGTATGGGGATACCACATGTGTGGGACTTTTTGGGAGCCTAGCCGCGTACGGGGCCCCGAAAACCAATCACTGCCTTCAGGATTTCTAAGGGCGTACATTTTTGATTTTACTCCTCACTGCCTATCACAGTTTCGGAGGCCATGGAATGCCCAGGTGGCACAAAACCCCCCCAAATGACCCCATTTTGGAAAGTAGACACCCCAAGCTATTTGCTGAGAGGCATGGTGAGTATTTTGCAGCTCTCATTTGTTTTTGAAAATAAAGAAAGACGAGAAAAAAAAATTTTTTTTTTCTTTTTTCAATTTTCAAAACTTTGTGACAAAAACTGAGGTCTGCAAAATACTCACTATACCTCTCATCAAATAGCTTGGGGTGTCTACTTTCCAAAATGGGGTCATTTGGGGGGGGTTTTTGCCACCTGGGCATTCCATGGCCTCCGAAACTGTGATAGGCAGTGAAGAGTGAAATCAAAAATTTACGGCCTTAGAAAGCCTGAAGGCGGTGCTTGGTTTTTGGGGTCCCGTACGCGGCTAGGCTCCCAAAAAGTCCCACACATGTGGTATCCCCATACTCAGGAGAAGCAACAGAATGTATTTTGGGGTGTAATTTCACATATTCCCATGGCATGTTTGAGCAAAATATCATTTAGTGACAACTTTGCGCAAAAAAAAATAAAAAAAATAAAAAATTGTCTCTTTCCCGCAACTTGTGTCACAATATAAATTATTCCATGGACTCAACATGCCTCTCAGCAAATAGCTTGGGGTGTCTACTTTCCAAAATGGGGTCATTTGGGGGGGTTTTGAACTGTCCTGGCATTTTATGCACAACATCTAGAGGCTTATGTCACACATCACCCACTCTTCTAACCACTTGAAGACAAAGCCCTTTCTGACACTTATTGTTTACATAAAAAAATAATTTTTTTTTGCAAGAAAATTACTTTGAACCCCCAAACATTATTTTTTTTTTAAAGCAAATGCCCTACAGATTAAAATGGTGGGTGTTTCATTTTTTTTTTTCACACAGTATTTGCGCAGCGATTTTTCAAACGCATTTTTTGGGGAAAAACACACTTTTTTACATTTTAATACACTAAAACACACTATATTGCCCAAATGTTTGGTGAAATAAAAAAGATGATCTTAGGCCGAGTACATGGATACCAAACATGACATGCTTTAAAATTGCGCACAAACGTGCAGTGGCGACAAACTAAATACATTTTTAAAAGCCTTTAAAAGCCTTTACAGGTTACCACTTTAGATTTACAGAGGAGGTCTACTGCTAAAATTACTGCCCTCGATCTGGCCTTCGCGGTGATACCTCACATGCATGGTGCAATTGCTGTTTACATTTGACGCCAGACCGACGCTTGCGTTCGCCTTAGCGCGAGAGCAGGGGGGACAGGGGTGCTTTTTTTTTTTTTTTTTTTTTTTTTCATTATTATTATTATTTTTTTATCTTATTTTTAAACTGTTCCTTTCATTTTTTTTTTTAAATCATTTTTATTGTTATCTCGGGGAATGTAAATATCCCCTATCATAGCAATAGGTAGTGACAGGTACTCTTTTTTGCAAAAATTGGGGTCTATTAGACCCTAGATTTCTCCTCTGCCCTCAAAGCATCTGACCACGCCAAGATCGGTGTGATAAAATGCTTTCCCAATTTCCCAATGGCGCTGTTTACATCCGGCGAAATCTAAGTCATAAAATGCTCGTAGCTTCCGATTTCTTAGGCCATAGAGATGTTTGGAGCCACTCTGGTCTCTGATCAGCCCTATGGTCAGCTGGCTGAATCACCGGCTGCTTTCTCAGGTTCCCTGTTGAGACAGGAGAGCCAGAGAAAAACACGGAAGACGTTGGGGGAGGGGGGGGCATTCCCTCCCACTGCTTGTAAAAGCAGTCTAGAGGCTAATTAGCCGCTAGGATTGCTTTTACATGAAAGCTGACCGCTGGCTGAAAAGAATGATACCAAGATGATACCTAAACCTGCAGGCATCATTCTGGTATAACCACTCAAAGTCGTGAATGGCGTACCTGAAGACAAAAAAATGGTTAACAATAAAGCACAGTAAACGGTAAGGTATAAAAAATTGTATACCTGAAAAGCAAACATGATAAAACATAATAACAATAAAACATTGCAGAATAGAATACAGTAAAAAAGAGCAGAACAATAGAGAGAGAATAGAGAGAGAGAGAACAATAAAACGCCAACTATTTTTTTTTTTTTTTTATATTTTTGTTTGTGTTTTTTTTTTTTTTTTTCACTTTTTTTTGTAACTAACTTTTATAACTGTAACCGGTTCCAGGTTCGGGTCTCTCAAAATGCGATGGCATCTTGGGAGACCCTGTGAAAGTGTGCCTAGTCTGTGCAATGCTGTACCCTACGCTAATACTCAACTAGTGAATGGTAGCGTTCAAAACATTCACCAATGCAAAGACCAGGATTGTCCGGACAGGAGGGACAATAATAGCGGGCGTCACGCCTATATCCGCGCTTGCTGCAGACACAACATCTTTTTTGGGGGGGTTCGTTGGGTAGGGGTACTCGGGAGGACATAAAAATGCCTCTCATGCAGCCGACTGAATTTGGTTGGGGATGTGAATGGGGGAAGTACGGGCGCTGCAGAAGCGGTGGGTTCCCAATTAGGATTGGCGAATGCAGCAGGAAGGGCACTATGGGCACGACGGGCCTGTGTTTGTCTTTTTGGTGGCAGCGGGACATTACTTGTGCTTGCCACCTCACCAGCTTGAACTGCACTTATGGGACTCGCCACGTCACCAAGTGTTACTGCAGTGCTGGTTTGACTACGACCGGGGTGTACTAGGCCGCTGGCGCTTGCCAGTTCACCAAAACGCTACCAAAAAAACTGTTAGCGATCGCAGGGATCAGGCCTGACTCTGCGAACGCTGCAGTTATGCGTTTAGTGTTTTGTAAGTGTCAGTGATCGATCGATACTGCACTTGGGTGGGCTGGGCCGGGCCGGGCGGAGGGGCAAAACGCAGGTGCTAGCAGGTATCTGGGCTGATCCCGCTAACACTGCGTTTGTGGGAACCCTAAACTGCTGGGGACGCTAGTATAGATTTGATCGGATCAGATATTGATCCGATCAGATACTATACCACTAAGGGAGGTATACGGTGCGTGCGTGGGTGTTAGCGGTACTGGCGCTAATCTGACGCTGCCTGGGGCTGGTGCTTGCCAGTTCACCAAAACGCTACCAAAAAAACTGTTAGCGATCGCAGGGATCAGGCCTGACTATGCGAACGCTGCAGTTATGCGTTTAGTGTTTTGTAAGTGGCAGTGATCGATCGATACTGCACTTGGGTGGGCTGGGCGGAGGGACAAAATGCAGGTGCTAGCGGGTATCTGGGCTGATCCCGCTAACACTGCGTTTTTGGGAACCCTAAACTGCTGGGGACACTAGTATAGATCTGATTGGATCAGATATTGATCCGTTCAGATACTATACCACTAAGGGAGGCGTATGCTGCGTGCGTGGGTGTTAGCGGTACTGGCGCTAATCTGACGCTGCCTGGGGCGACGCATATCACCGCCGGGCGATCGGGGGGCTAAACCTTTATTCGGTAATAAACGGCGGGTGCCCTGACACTATAAAAAATAAACGAACTAACCAGCGTTACCCGTAACGGTTATACGGTGATCAGTGGTGAAAGGGTTAACTAGGGGGCCATCAAGGGGTTAAAACATTTATTAGGTAGTATATGGGGGTCCCTGTCGCTATAAAACACTGACGGCGAACCTAAATATTTACGTCCCTAACTACCGTCACCAGCGACACTAATACAGCGATCAGAAAAATGATCGCTTAGCGACACTGGCGACAGGGGGTGATCAAGGGGTTAAAACTTTATTAGGGGGGTAAGGGGGGTACCCTAGACGTACAGGGGGCTAAACCTTTATTCGGTAATAAACGGCGGGTGCCCTGACACTATAAAAAATAAACAAACTAACCAGCGTCACCCGTAACGGTTATACGGTGATCAGTGGTGAAAGGGTTAACTAGGGGGCAATCAAGGGGTTAAAACATTTATTAGGTAGTATATGGGGGTCCCTGTCGCTATAAAACACTGACGGCGAACCTAAATATTTACGTCCCTAACTACCGTCACCAGCGACACTAATACAGCGATCAGAAAAATGATCGCTTAGCAACACTGGTGACAGGGGGTGATCAAGGGGTTAAAACTTTATTAGGGGGGTTAGGGGGGTACCCTAGACCTAAAGGGGGCCTAAGACTCACTGCCCTAACACACTAACTGACACAAACTGACACCAATACAGTAATCAGAAAAAAAAAAAAAAAAAACCTGCTTGGTGTCAGTTTGTGACAGGGGGGGGGGTGATCGGGGGGGGGATCGGGGGGCGATCGGGGGGGGGATCGGGGTGAAATGTGTGCCTGGCATGTTCTACTGTGTGTGTAGTGTTTGGTGCACTCACATTACAGTCTTCTCTCCTCGGCCCGGAACGGAAAATACCGAGCCGAGGAGAGATGACATCATTTCCTCTGCCTCTGTGTACAATACAGAGGCAGGGAAATGATTCCATTGGCTGGGAGCGATCGCGAGGGGGGGGCCACGAATGGATGGCCTCCCCCTCACCACCGATCGCCGGGGGACATTTGCCGACCGCCGCAGGCACCGGGGGGGGGTCCGATCGGACCCCCCACCCGCGGGCAGGCAGGGACGTACAGGTAAGCCCTTTTGCCTGCCCGTGCCGCTTTGTCGACGTACATCGTCGTGCGGCGGTCGGCAAGTGGTTAAATGTAACCATATTGCTACACTAAGACCCCTTTCACACTGGGGCGGTTTGCAGGCGTTATTGCGCTAAAAATACCGCCTGCAAACCGACCCAAAACAGCCGCTGCTGTTTGTTCAGTGTGAAAGCCCGAGGGCTTTCACACTGAAGCGGTGCGCTGGCAGGAGAAGAAAAAAACTCCTGCAAGCTGCATTTTTGGAGCGGTGAAGGAGTGGTGTATTCACCGCTCCTAAACCGATCCTGCCCATTGAAATCAATGGGGCAGCGTGGCTATACCACGGCAATACCGCGCTATGCGAGCGGTTTTAACCTTTTTTCGGCCACCAGCGGGGGTTAAAACAGCACCGCTAGCGGCCGAATACAGCCGCAAAAATGACGGTAAAACAGCGCTAAAAATAACGCTGTTTTACTGCCGATGCCCCCACCGCCCCAGTGTGAAAGGGGCCTTAGAGGTACCTCTCTTCTCTTTTTATAATCTGTTGTGACATGATGCTACTTGTATATCAAGACATCCCTTGTATATCAAGTCAAAATTTATTAAAGCCAAGACACCCTAGGGAATAAAATGGTGGTCATTGCAATGTTTTATGTTACACACGGTATTTGCGCAGCAATTTTTCAAACGTATTTTTTTTTTTTTTGGAAAGAAACTGTTTCATGAATAAAAAAAAAAACAAAAAAAAAAAAACACACAAATAAGTTAGCACGATTTTTTTATATACTATGAAAAAAAAATCATAGTGTAGCTTCTAATCCCCTTGTGGAGGCTGCCATTTGTGGATGGACATTTTATGGTTACACAACCTATCACATTGATAGAATCTTTTTTATGGACTATAAACTGAAGGACACATGAATAAATGGTTTTGGGACGAATCATTTGAGTTTCCATTATTTCTTATGGGGAAATTTGCTTTGATATACAAGTATTTTGGATTACAAGCATGTTTCTGGAACAAATTATGCTTGCAATGCAAGGTTTTACTGTATAATGTTTGGGGGTTCTGAGTAATTTTCTAGCAAAAAAAAATAGGATTTTTACATGTAGGAGAGAAGTGTCAGAATTAGCCTGGGTGGCAAGGGGTTAATTACCATAAGTAAGTCATATACCAATTATTATATATTGTTTTTAAGGTAATTTTTAATATATTTTCAAAAACTTTACTTAAGCAGGTTGCATAATGGACAAATTTCCTGAAGTTTGAAGTTATAACATCCAACCAGTAATTTCACAGTAAATGGATAAATAATAAATTATTATGTGCTAACATATAGCATAATAATAGATGATTTAGCTTGTACCTTTTCAGCAGCAGCAGATTCTCATCCTCCCTCTTAACTGTGTAAGAAAAACATGGGATTGTAGGTAAATCTTATACCCATAAACACATGTTATATCCTTCTAGTTAAGAGGGCTGGGCTGGAATGGAGCATTTTGTTTTCTTTTAGAACATGCCCCCTTCTATGACACTGCAGTGAGAGGCGTGCCTCCACTGCAGCATTTTTATTGGACAGCTTGGGTAAATGGTACTTTATCAATGGTCCAATACTCCAAGCTGTCCATTGAGCTGAGTGCCTCTGACAAGAAGTGAGGAGAGGCACTGTGAGCTCATCCTCTCAGTCTGCTGCAAACAGAGTGTGCCAGCTTGTATTTAAACTGCCCGCTCTGTATGTAGCTTCTGACAGGCTGCGCAATGAGCCCCGTATCTCCGGGCTACGACATTCGAAGTTGATCATGTGTGTTTGTTTTTTTTTTGTTTTTTTTTATGCCTCCCCTGACTGCACGTCCCTGATCAAATCACCTATGCAAAATAATGGATAGCCTGAAAACATGACCTGTTTGGGGTACTTGAGGCCTGGAGTTGAGAAACTTTGCTGTAATCTACCCCTAATCTCCTCCACCTCTCCTCCACCTCTCCTCCCCCTAGTGCTTTCAATTGGCTAAATAAAAAACCTGAAGTTATAAAACACACTTCTAAAAGCACTCAAAAACACTCAAAAAAAAAACTTCTGAAAATTGCTCCGCTCAGGTGTGAATGCAGTCTTAGGCCTCATGCTCACTGGATGTTATAAACACGGCAGTAGCTTTTAGCTGTAGAATGCTGCTGTAAAAATGCGAGTTTTTCTTTAGCTTTTGCATTTTTTAGCTTTTTTTTTTTTTTTTTTTTTTTTTTTTTTTACCAAAACTATACTCCCACAAAAGCTTATGGCTCATAAACGCAGAATAGACACGTTTTTCAGCTTGCATTTTTACAGCTGAAAAATTCCTCTTAAAACCCACTAGTTCTGGGGTTTTTTTCCAGTCAGACCATGCCCCTGCCAAAAACTGCTAATAAAAGCCTGCATGTACACATAGGATAACATGTTGGGGAGTTCACTGGCTGTAGAAAATGCCTGAAATCAAAAACAGCAGCCGTAAAAATGTCCAGTGTGCAATGAGGCCTTGTTAAAATTTAAGGTACCCAATTACCGTATTTACTCGAGTATAAGCCGACCCGAATATAAGCCGAGGCACCTAATTTTACCACAGAAAACTGGGAAAACCTATTGACTCGAGTATAAGCCTAGGGTGGGAAATGCAGCAGCGACATTCATCTGACAAAGATGCGGTGCACCCCTGGTACCAGCACACAGAATAGATATGAACAGAAAAAGTATTTCTCCTGTGCTCGTGCAGGCAGTATTGATATAAAGTGGTAGTAATTTCGAAAAGAAGGTTGTATAGAAAGACCATGCATGTCCCGCTGCCTAAACATTCAGGGGTGATCCGAAGAAGGCCGAGTGAAAAAATAGGAGTAAGGCGCGTGAATAAACAATATCATCCTGATCCATGCGTTAGATCACGCACCTTTCTCCTCTTTTTTTACTTGGCCAGCACAAAGAAGCAGGCAGGTTCTTGCCGAGTTCGGCACGGACAACACAGAGGCTGCCGGCGTGCAGGAGAAAAGAGCGGTGATATCGGCAGTCATCGGACCACCCACAGAGGCTGCAGGCGCCCGCAGATGAGCGGGAGAGACCTGAGAACACCTGCACTGCACCAGAGAACAGGTAAATGGGACCCTCACTCAAGTAGAAGACTAGGGGGGGCTTTTTCAGCATAAAAAATGTGTTAAAAAACTCGGCTTATGCACAAGTACATACGGTAAATGGTTTCAAAAGCACTAATTACAGCCTGGCAAGACCTAATGTGAAAAAACAGAACCCTTACCATGTCCCTTGGTAGAATCATTGCCGCTATTCTCTGCACATGTTATACTTACCTGTTCTGTGCAGTGGTTTTGCACAGAGCAGCCCAGATTCTCCCGTTCTTGGGTCCCCCGCCAGCGCTCCTGGCCCTTCCCGCCTGTCGAGTGCCCCCAGAGCAAACAGCTTGCAATGGGGACACCCAAGCAGGCGTTTCCGAGTCCTTGCTCTGCATGTCCATTCAGACACGAAGCCGTGGCTTGGCCCCACCCCTCTCCTTATTGGCTCACTGGCTGTGATTGACAGCAATAAGGAGGGAGAGACCCGGGAGAGCCGATCTTGTGTACATCGCTGAATCAAGGGGGAGCTCAGCTAAGTAATAGGGGGGGCTGCTGCACACTAAATAAATGTGTTTTTTTTTATCTTTATACATAGAATGCATGAAGGTAAAAAACCTTCAGCCTTTAGAACCACTTTAAGGAAAAGAGAAGTAAGATAGCTAGGTGTTGAGAAGAAAGGGGACATGTTGTCATGAAACTTTCAATGACTAACGTTTTTCCCGAATGACAATATAAGATGCATTTTGCTCAGAGTATGTTTAAATAGTAGTAAATCCTCTACATTACCCTATACATTCCTTAGTAAACTATTTGGTAAAATTCTTACTCCAGCACTTGCAGTTTAAAACTTTCCATGCTGCTAGATCTTGCTTTCTCAGAGCTGCTTCCCTGAAATTCAAGGTATCGCTGGAAAGAGCTAACAGTGGACAGTGCTGTCTGTAATCAGTTTGGACAAGTGTGTGGGGTGGAGAAGTGGGGCACTAGGAGGGGAGTACCTATTAGGTTGATGTACACAGTGTAGGGAGCCCTAGAACTCTAGTCCCTACATGCAAGGGTGGCTCCTGCAAGAAAAAGAAGCCATCCTGGAACATTAAACCTGGGACAGCAGTCCTGGCACCTACTTGAATTAGAACATAGACAAGGATTAAAGTGATTGTAAAGCTATTTTTTTTTTTTATAAATGACAAACATGTCATACTTACCTCCACTGTGCAGTTCGTTTTGCCCAGAGTGGTCCCGAACATCCTCTTCTGGGGTCCCTTGGCGGCTCTTGCGGCTCCTCCCTACATTGTATAACCCCTTAGGAGAAGCGCTCCCTCAGGGGGTTACCTTGCGGGCATGCTCCCGAGTCTAGCATTCGGCCTCCGTAGACGCTGAATTTAGGATTCGGCCCCGGCGCCCGCGTAATTGGATTTGATTAACAGCAGCGGGAGCCAATGGCTGCACTGCTATCAATCTATCCAATCAAGAGCCTATCAATCTATCCAATCAAGAGGAGCTTGTCCTGTTACCCTGTGTAGATGAAACCGAACTGTCAAAAGGCCTGGGACGGTTCCTTCAACCTCATCTATGGCCTGCCTTACTTTGCCAACTTTTTGTTTCCCTGCCTCAACTTTTTTTTAAACATGTTGCTGCCATCAATTTCAAAATTGCCTTATTTTTTTCCTAAAATGGTGCATTTTAAGAAAAAAGTTTAAACCTTTGATATGTTTTCTAATTTCTAGCATGAATAAAATAAGGGTTTATAAGATTTGGAAATCATTGCACTCTGTAGATTTTACACAGCGCCCCAGTATTTTTTGGAATTGCTGTATATATATGGCCTCACAGGTAAAGATCTACAACCATGAGGCTGCATATATACTGTATGTGTATGCTTGGCAAGAATAAAGGCAGATCATGGCTAGTAGAAGAGGCTGGCAGAGTATTGTACAGTGCTAATGACTTGGTTAACCCCTTGGCGTCAGCTGGTGCCGGCCCTTTAAGGTGTTTTCAATGCCGGGAGGCGGGGCTAATGGCCACGTGAGCGCCGTGATTGGTTGTCACGGCCGGCACATGATCGGAAAAGTCCTGATGGCAAATTGCGATCCAGAACTTTTCCGTGAGCTGCCGGTCACTTTGCTGGAAGTGCACAAGGCACGCACTCTCTGCAGAGCACTGTCGGCGCTATTGCACGCAAATTTGGAGACGCTCTGCTCCAAACCCTGGCTGCCAAGAGGCCTTCATATTTTGAATGTTCCAACACCAAGAGGTTAACACGGCTGCTTTGTGGTAGAAAGATCTGGATTTGGGTAACTCCTGGAAAGGACATATTAAGGCGTTTCTGTGAACCCATCCATTAGGGGCGCACGAGCGCTGCTGCCCCCCCCCATCCATGTGTTCGGTCCCCTGATTTACATACAGGGCGCTGGATGCACAGATTCCAGTCAGGGTTTCTTTGTTTTTTTTTAAGCCCGTGATTAGAGCCAGAGGGTCTAATAGGCCTCAAAAAAGGGCGAGCTCAGGTGCAGAGCACTGCACTCGAAGCCCACCTAGTTGTGCGACAATAACGAACGAATATTTGCTTTTGTAACACTGATTCTCCTCCCGGACAATCGGGAAGCGGATCATGAGACCTGTCATCCGATTAGCGGAAAAAAGATCGGATTGGATTGGCTGCTAGGGGGAGGAGACGTAGGGGAACCACCAAGAAAGAAGTCACCTGCAGCCCGGAGAGAAGCCCCGCTGCCCAAAAGATGGGTTAAGTGCAACTGGCTGACCGACCGTGGGGGGGTTAACACCCGCGACCCGTGCCGTCTGTGACACGACTGATATAGGTGGGGCAGGCGACGGGTGAAATTTTTGCCTGCCCCCCCCCCCCCAAAAAAAACCCTGCAGCCGCCATTGGTGGGTTGGCCGATAGGCATTTATAGTTAATGTTTTGTTTTTTTTTCCATTTTGGCCTTCTCTTATGCCTTAGGTGGTATCCCACAAGTGCCTTATAGCTGATGTGGTCAGAGAAAACATATTGCACAGATATTCTAATCCTGTAAAACAAGCTTAAACATGTGATGAAAAGAGGCTTGAACATCCAAGTTCTATATATATAAAGCTTGGGATATATTGTGTTTGCTGTAAAACAACCCTGATGTATTTTTGTTGTACAAAGCAATTAGCCTTTTGTATTCAAACACACAGGTTAATTAATATAGCATTTTCTGTATCAGAAAGAGCTGCATTGTGTTGGCCAGTGATCTCTGCTTTTAATTCTATGCAAGCCTTCAGATACAGACATTACTTGTCTTTCAATAAAAAATGTAGCCTTTATTTTAACTATTTTGCTTGTCTTGTTTGGGATGATCTTACTGTGCTATATTATAACACATGTATTGTATATTGTGTTGTCAGGCTCACATGCTTGCACACTAGAGCTCTGTTTTATTGGAAGTGCTCCTGACATAATGTATTATTTAATTATCATCAAGTTTCCGCCGGACAAAGCAGCAGACAGTGTAAATCTCAAAATGAAAGAAAGTACTGCTTGTTGGACTTCCCTTACGCTGCAGTGTCTAAGAAAGGAAGTCTTATCAATTTAGAAGGCAGCTTGCATATCAATGACTATGAAAGAAATACAGTTTCAATGCTTTAGTTCAGGGGTAGGCAACCTTTTGAGCAGTGTGCTGAAAAATGTTTTTAAAGAAATTGAGCGTGCCGATTTTAATAACAAAAAAATTGAAACTTCACACTCTCCATCAGGAAAAGGATTTTTTAATAAATTAAATGCTGTAAACTACTTTAGTAGTGAGAAATTAACATCCTGCAACTCCACACCTCAGATCAGCCCCAATTCCTGCAACTCCACACCTCAGATCACTGTAACCTCCTGCACATCTGCCCCACCACTGTAACCCCCTTCACATCTGCCCCACCACTGTAACCCCCTGCACATCTGCCCCACCACTGTTCTACTCTGCACATCTGCCCCACCACTGTAGTACTCTGCACATCTGCCCCTACACTGTACTACCCTGCACATCTGCCCCTACACTGTACTACCCTGCACATCTGCCCCTACACTGTACTACCCTGCACATCTGCCCCTACACTGTACTACCCTGCACATCTGGCCCTACACTGTACTACCCTGCACATCTGCTCCACCACTGTAACCCCCCTGCTCATCTGCCCCAGCACTGTAACCCCTGTACATCTGCTCCACCACTGTAACCCCCTGCACATCTGCCCCACCACTGTACTACCCTGCACATCTGCCCCACCACTTTACTACCCTGCACATCTGCCCCACCACTGTAACCCCCCTGCTCATCTGCTCCATCACTGTAACCCCCCTGCTCATCTGCTCCACCACTGTAACCCCCCTGCTCATCTGCCCCAGCACTGTAATCCCTGCACATCTGCTCCACCACTGTAACCCCCTGCACATCTGCTCCGCCGCTGTAACCCCCTGCACATCTGCCCCACCTCTGTATTACCCTCCACACCTCAGATCACTATAACCCCCTGCACATCTACCAGATCACTGTAACCCCCTGCACATCTGCCAGATAACTGTAACCCCCTGCACATCTGCCCCACCACTGTAACCCCCTGCACATCTGCCCCACCACTGTAACCCCCTGCACATCTGCCCCACCACTGTAACCCCCTGCACATCTGCCCCACCACTGTAACCCCCTGCACATCTGCCCCACCACTGTAACCCCCTGCACATCTGCCCCACCACTGTAACCCCCTGCACATCTGCCCCACCACTGTAACCCCCTGCACATCTGCCCCACCTCTGTATTACCCTCCACACCTCAGATCACTGTAACTCCCTGCACATCTGCCCCACCACTGTAACTCCCTGCACATCTGCCCCACCACTGTAACTCCCTGCACATCTGCCCCACCACTGTAACTCCCTGCACATCTGCCCCACCACTGTAACCCCCTGCACATCTGCCCCACCACTGTAACCCCCTGCACATCTGCCCCTGCACATCTGCCACTACACTGTACCCCTGCTCATCTGCCCCACCACTGTACTACCCTGCACATCTGCCCCACCACTGTACCTCCTGCTCATCTGCTCCACCACTGTAACCCCCACGCTCATCTGCCCCAGCACTGTAACCCCTGTACATCTGCTCCACCAGTGTAACCCCCTGCACATCTGCCCCACCGCTGTACTACCCTGCACATCTGCCCCACCTCTGTACCCCCTTTGCTCATATGTCCCAGCACTGTAACCCCCTGTACATCTGCCCCACCACCGTAACCCCCTGCTCATCTGCCCCACCACCGTAACCCCCTGCTCATCTGCCCCACCGCTGTACTACCCTGCACATCTGCCCCACCTCTGTACCCCCCTGCTTATTTGTCCCACCACTGTAACCCCCTATACATCTGCTCCACCGCTGAACCATCTTCTCATCTGTCCTAACACTGAACTTATCTGCTCATCTGCCCCACCACTGTTACTCCCTTTCTCATCTGCCCCAGGACTGTACCTCCTGCACATCTGTCCCACCTCTGTTCCCCCTGTCTTCTGCCCCACTACTGTAACCCCCTGCTTATATGTTCCACCGATGTACCTCCTTTCTCTTCTGCACCCCTCTGCACATCTGCCCCACCGCTGTAACCCCCTGCTCCTCTGTCTCACCAATGTACCTCCTTTCTCCTCTGCCCCAACACTGAACCCCCCTGCTCATCTGTCCCCTTACTGTACCCCCCTGCTTTTCTATCTCACCACTGAACCCCCTTCTCATCCCTCCCACCACTGTACCTCCTGCTCATCTGCCCCACCACTGTAACCCCCCTGCTCATCTGCCCCACCACTGTAACCCCCCCCTGCTCATCTGCCCCACCACTGTAACCCCCCTGCTCATCTGCCCCACCACTGTAACCCCCTGCTCATCTGCCCCACCACTGTAACCCCCCTGCTCATCTGCCCCACCACTGTAACCCCCCTGCTCATCTGCCCCACCACTGTAACCCCCCTGCTCATCTGCCCCACCACTGTAACCCCCCTGCTCATCTGCCCCACCACTGTAACCCCCCTGCTCATCTGCCCCACCACTGTAACCCCCCCTGCTCATCTGCCCCACCACTGTAACCCCTCCTGCTCATCTGCCCCACCACTGTAACCCCCCTGCTCATCTGCCCCACCACTGTAACCCCCCTGCTCATCTGCCCCACCACTGTAACCCCCCTGCTCATCTGCCCCACCACTGTAACCCCCCTGCTCATCTGCCCCACCACTGTAACCCCCCTGCTCATCTGCCCCACCACTGTACCTCCCTGCACATATGCTCCACCGCTGTATCCCCATGCTGTTCTGTCTCACTACTGAATCGCCTTCTCATCTGTCTTAACACTGAACCCATCAGCTCATCTGCCCCACCACTGTAACCTGCTTTCTCATCTGCCCCACCAATGTACCTCCTGCACATCTGTCTCACCTCTGTACCCCCCCCTGCTCTCCTGCCCCAACACTGAACCCCCTGCTCATCTGGCCCATCACTGTACCCCCTGTTCTTCTGTCCCACTGCTGAACCCCCTTCCAATCTTTTTCACAACTGTATCCTCCTGCTCATTGCCCCACCTCTGAACCCCTCCTACACATTTTCCCCACCGCTGTACCCTGTACCCTCCTGCTCATCTGCTCCACCGCTGTACCCTCTTATCTATGATATGCGTGATATGCAGAGTGATGAAAGGAAGCAGAGATGAGACACATCTATCTGTCCTGGCACACTCATCCTGCTGATCCACCTCTCACATCCAGCCCACGTGCTTGTATGTGATGTATGGGATGTATGTGATGTATGGGATGTCATATACAAGCATCTGGAATGGATGTGCAATGATAATTTCAGGTCAGGGGCATTTTCTGAAATTGGTGGGCCTGTGTGCAGCAGAAGAGAAAGTGGCACACAGCACCCCAGCAAATGTTGGGTGTGATTTTCATTGTGCTGAATACTGGCTGTGACTTAAAGGGACACAGAGTATAGGGATTCAGTAGTAAGTGACGCAAAGGTTCAGGTATAATTTCAACAAAGTTCCCAGAAGCTCAACAGTAATTCCACAAACTGTCACCTGATTGTGGTTTTCTCAATCACAGTGAAATCCCTTCTTTCTGAGACTGGTAGTGGCAACCAAGCGAGTCCTCTTCCTCCAGATGGTGGGCGGGGCTAGCAGGACTGTGATTGGCTTTAGCAGTGGCCAATGACAGTCCTCCTCCTCCTGGAAACAGGGACCGCCCCCCCCAGCAGAACTGAATCTCTTCCCCATCACAAAAGCTGAGGATCACAGCTACAGTAAAGTTAGAGAAACAATGTTTCCCATCTTTTACAATGTGTGGGGGCACAGTGCCTCCCCTTCAGTGTGTGGTGGGGAATTCTGAACTTGGAATGCATTCGTGTCTCACTGACACTTCCCTGCACTGCTCTACTGATGGGGAGGGAGTCGAGTGAGTCAAATGACGCTTGCGGCACCAGTGACGGGGGTCCTCATCAGATTCTTTTATACATCAAGAAAAATTATTATTTTTTAAAAAAACATATGATACTTCGGCCATATAGGAGAAGACCTTTTTTGAAATATTACTATTTGGGTGGGGAGCGGTCCATCTTGGTGTCTTTATAATGCTTTAGAACTTTGAAAAGTGAAATCTTCCCCCACCCTGGTACAGATCTCACCAATCAAATTCAACTTTCCAGGAAAAATTCCAATAGACCTATAGGCAAACTGTTTGTTGTGTTTTTGTTTTTTTTTTGCTCATTTTGGGTAGATTAACCACTTGACCTCAAAGATTTAACCCCCCCCCCCTTCATGACCTGGCCGCTTTTTGTGATACGGCACTGTTTTGCTTTAACTGACAATTGCGCCGTCATGCAACGCTGTACCCAAATAAAATTTGGCCTTTTTTACCCACAAATTGTTTTCTTTTGGCAGTATGAACAAAAAGAAGGCCGACAATTAAAAAAAAAAAAAAAAAAAAAAAGCACTGTTTGTTTTTTACTTTCTGCTAAAAACAATTATCCCATTAAAATTTTTAAAAAAATCTAATTTCTTTATAAATATAGGCTAGCATGTATTCTGCTACATATTTTTGGTAAGCAAAATCCCAATAAGCGTAGCTTGATTGATTGGTTTGTGCAAAAGTTATAGCGTCTACAAACTAGTAATGGCGGTGATCAGCGACTTCTAGTAGGACTGCTATATTGCACATTATGACATTAACTGACACTTTTTTGACACTACTGACACTAATACAGTGATCAGTGCTAAAAAATATGCACTGTCACTGAACTAATGACACTGGCTGAGAAGGGGTTAACATCAGGGGTAATCAAAGGGTTAACTGTATGCCTAGCCAGTGTTTTACTAAATGGTGTAAGGTGCTTTTAATAGGGGAAGCCATGGACTTTATTCCCTGCTTTGCAGGGACACAAAATACATCTCTTCCCTCCTGTCAGAACTGAAATCTGCCTGATGATCGGCGGGTGGTGGATGACATAGAGTACCCTGCACCCACCGCTTGGCTTCCGCTGTGTTTAATCACACCACAAGCGAGCCGCCGGCTTATGAAATAAATGTTAGAAGCTAATTGGCCGCCACGAGCAGCTTCTCCAGGTTTTGACTGCTCTAGTCTTAGTAAATTCTCCTCATTATGATTACAAGTCCAGGTCAAGCTTTTTTAATGCCATATAATAACAATCGGATTGTCTCTTATCTTTCTATAGGTGAGAGTGTATCCCGCTTCATCCAAGGATGCCGCTTGTTAAAAGAAACATCGATCCCAGGCATCTGTGCCACACTGTTCTTCCAAGGGGAATAAAGAATGAACTGGAATGTGTAACAAATATCTCTTTGGCAAATATTATTCGACAACTAAGTAGTCTGAGTAAGTATGGTTTTTTTATTATTTTATTTTATTCTTTCCTTGAAATATATTTGCAGCATTCTGTTTAGATTATATATATCTTTGGATTTCTCTGCTACTTCTTTTGTTTTTTAGGCTGCATTCACACCTGAGAGTCACGACTTTGAGCATTGTTTCAGCGTTTTTTGAAATTTTTGGTGCTTTTTTCTTATGCACGTTTTGCACATTTTTATACAGCGTTTTTGAGTTTTGTAGTTTTTTTTTTTTTTTTTTTAGCCAATAGAGAACTGTTGCATCATCTGTTGCATCATATGTTGCTAGGTTTTTCAGCTTTTTTGCCTTTTTCCATCAGCTTTTATTAATTTTTTTTTTTTTTATTATTTTTCACTTTTTGTTGGGGTAAGTGGTTAGAATTAAGGTCAGGTTAATATTTTGTCGTCTTCTTTATTTTTTGTTACAGTGTTAATAATAATACTGCTAACAATAAAAATGAATAAATACATGTAAAATACACAAATGAATAAAAATTATCATAAATTAATACTATGTAATCATAAATAACCCCTAACCCTTAAAAAAATAACCATACAAAATAAAAAAAACACATAATAAATGCATTCCTATTTAATATTATTATTATTATTATTATTATTATTATTATTATTATTATTATTATTTGTTTTTATTAATTTATTTCATTTTTTTGTTTGAATTTGATTTATTATTATTAATGATGTAATATATTTTTTCAAGGTTAGGGGTTAATTATTATTTATTATTACATATTATTAATTTATTTTATTTATGATGATTTTTAGTTTTGTTTTATTTATTTTACATTTATTTATTAATATGTAATTTTTTATATTTTTTGTATTTGAGCATTTGAAAATCACACAAAAACACAGAGCAGGAATCGCGCATTTCTATGGGAATCAAAACGCATCAAAAAAGCGCAAATCTGAGCTACAAGAAGGGCTCCAGAACTGTTTTTTCAGCTTTAGGCGTTTTGCTTCAGACAACTTGGAGTGGAGATGTGAACTAAATCCATAGAGAATTTTTTTTTTTTTTTTGTTTTCTCCTCCAGCATTTTGGAGCTTCAAGCTTCAAAACGCTGAGGTGTGAATGGGGCCTTAAAACCCAATTCCAGCCAAAGATTTTTTATTTTTTTTGTTATGGCTACAGTTTAAATTTTTTGTCAGTTTCTTTTTGCTGTCTGTGACCCAGTTGGGGAGATTTTTCCTCACTTTCTATACTTTGCAAGTTTGGAAGGTGCAGTAGTCAACCAGAATGGAGCTCAAGCCATAAAAACATTGTCAGAAGTTCTAAACCTTCCCGTCTCTTTATAATAGTGTTTGCCTGTGTCCCTGTTGGAGAGATCTCCCACCGCTTAGGGCTCATTTAAACCTGCGAATGGGGGCATGCATCAGGTTCCTAAAGAATTGTCAAAGTCCTGTGGCTGGATTTACAGGTGTGTGGGAATAGCTGCAGCCAGGAAGCCTTTATAAAGCAATGGCAAGCCAACAAGAGCCACAGCTGTCTTCCGCTATTCGCATATATCCACACATTAAGAGGTTTTTTTTTTTGCATTTAGAGATATATGATTGGTAAAGCGCAAAGCGCCTGAAAGAAGCCTCATCTGCAATCCCAATGTGAAAGCCCGAGCCCTTTCACACTGCCAGCGCCTGAAAAACGCTGGTAAAGCGCCGCTTATGACCTCTTTCACACCAGGGCGTTTTTCAGGCGTTGACAGTGTGAAAGGGCTCGGGCCATCGGCGCACCCAGCCCGGTGGCAAAAAACACGAAAGCGTTGCAAAGAGGCTGCTTGCATTGCTTTTTTTGACGCCCTGCCAGCGCAGCGCCCCAGTGTGAAAGCACTCGGGCTTTCACATTGGGATTGCAGATGAGGCTTCTTTCAGGCGCTTTTTTTTAATGCTAAAGCGCCTGAAAAACGCCCCAGTGTGAAAGGGGTCTCAGTGTGAAAGCACTTGGGCTTTCACATTGAGATTGCAGATGAGGCTTCTTTCAGGCGCTTTACAGGCGCCTTTTTTTAACGCTAAAGCGCCTGAAAAACGCCCCAGTGTGAAAGGGGTCCAAGATAAAATATCTCTAATCAATACAATGTAATTGATATTGATTTAAAGCAGCACTGCAAAGTAAAGGAAAACCTAAACACATGGCCCGTTGGGGGTACTTGAGGACTGAGGTTGAAAACCACTGCTCTAGAAGATCTGTTTTCCTATTTGTAATTTGGCAATAGGCATCAGAGAACATTGTATTTCTTTATCATACATCACGGGACACAGAGTTAGGTTAATATTCATTAACTGCTGGGTTATACGCCATCTCTAGGTGAATGGACACTGGTAGACAAAGTCTTAGACAGGAAGTCCGCCTCTATATAAACCCTCCCATACAGGAAGTACTTCAGTTTTTTACCAGTGTCTGCAAGGTGGATGGGCACGTTTGTTTGAGCTCTCTTGAGCTCCAGGTCTTTAGTTCCAAAACGGTTCTTAAATGAATCAAGGGATTGACCGATCAGATCCATTTAAAAAAAAGCTTATATGCTTAAATGGTACCCAAACCTCGCAAAGAAGACGCAAGGATCCTGCAAGGTTTTGCCTGGAACGTGACCTTCGGGCGCTGGACCCTGCGTAGTGGAATCCTGGACACCACAGAGCTAAGGCATTCCTGCAGGGTGCTGTACAGGTGCAAGGGAGTGGAACCTAAAACTGAAAGGGGTACCCAGTCCTTAAAGATCCCCAAGTGATGGAACCCGCAATGATGGGTGAAGATTGGGCTCTTAGTTTCTATGGCTGCCCTGCACCTGGACGGGTAAGTGAAGCACCCTTATTTACTTATTGCGGGGTGCCCCAGTGATGGTAACAGTCATTTAAGCTAGCTAGAGGCTGGACACCTGTGTGCGGTGACCACAGGGGGGGGGGGGGGGTTGGGCTAGCTGTGGGTGTTTGCAAAGAGTACCTTTTTTTATTTTTTCTTTCTTGTTTTCTTGGCTGTTTTTTTCTTAATGGATGGTCCGCGAATGAGGGTGCCCCTTGGTTCGCCATGGCGCACGTGCGTTCGCCAGAGTGCACGAGTATTCACGGCATCCATGGCGCACACGGCTTTACCACATGCGTTGTGCGCATTCAGAGCCGCGCACGTGCCATAGCCTGATCTTGGTGCACAAAGATTTGCGTCATGTGTGAATACAGCCGCACACGTTTGCCTGGACCGTGCATGTGCGCGCAGAGTGTCCCGGTGCACAGCCATCTTATTTAAACAGATAATGGCTGACATGCCGTGCTTCCAGGGGACAGCTGTGGGACACAGGACAGGCTCTGAACCATTCACTTATAACAGTTAACTTCTCCTTACCATGTCACGTGAGTCACCAGGTGTTGGTTGGCAGGCTAAGGTGCTTAGCAGGATTGTTGCATAGGGGCTTGGGGTCTCCCTTCTGGGGTATGTAAATACTAAACCCAGGTACTCCCTTTTTGTGGCTTGCAATGCTTTCAAAAAAGATAAGCGGGACTAACACTGCAGGGAAGAGCATGTCTGCTGGACGTCATATAACGCCCAGTCAGGATAACAGAACCACTTCCTGAGCGTCATTCTGTTATAGGCCAGGCGGGAAGTGGATAAGTTACCTTCTGCAGAGGTTTCTGAGCCCCCTTGGTCCTCTTTGGGGTCCCTGAGGCCTTGTACCCACTGTTGGAACAGGAGGTGTATGCTGATTGGGAACATCCTAACAGGATTTTTGTTCCTCCTGAGAGGTTTTCCCTTTTATATCCCATGGAGGAAAAGTTTGTTAAGAAGTGAAGCATGCCAGCCATTGATGCGGCAGTCTCTTCCTTAAATAAGAACTTAACTTGTCCGGTGGATAACGCACAGGGCTTGAAGGAACCTGTTGACAAGAAACTGGGGTCACTAATAAAGGCTTCCTTTTCTTTGGCCAGTTTAGCTATTTAGAGAGCTGTTGCAGCAATTGGAGTCTGCCAGTCCTTAAAGGATCAGGTCAGATGGCCTGACAGGCCTAACCAAGAGGATGATCCTGCTGAAAGCAGAGCAGATATACCTCGAGCACTGTGTTTTGCTGTGGATGCCTTGAAGGATTCAGTACAGCAGGTTTCTTGTTTGGCTCTTTTGTCTGTACACATGCGCAGACTTTTGTGGCTTAAGAACTGGTCAGCCGAGCTTCCTTGTAAGAAGTTATTGGCAGGGTTCCCCTTTCATGGGAAACGTTTGGTGACGATTTGGACAAATATATCCAAAAGATTTCCGGAGGGAAGAGCTCTCTACTTCCTTTGCAGAGAAAGACCTGGCGTCCCTTGTTTAAAACCTCAGGGACAGCTTCCTCAGGTGTCTCATTGCCAAGTCGAGCCAACAGGACGCTAGAGCCAGGGGCAAGCTGCCGGGCCAGGGCCAGAAGAAACCCTGGGTCCAAAACTCTTCTAAACCCAGGAACCAAGCCCTCCTTTTGAGGGGATTCCCCCACTCTATCAGGTAGGCGGAAGGCTGCTGCACTTTGCGGACATTTGGAGAACAGTGGTTCACCTCGACAGTATATTGCGGTTACAAGCTGGAATTTCGGGGGGGTTCCCGCTCAGAGGCTAAGATCCAATGTTCCTGCGGATCCTCCAAAGAGACACTTATTGTTTCAGGCACTAGATCATTTAGTGCATCAGGGAGTGATTATATAGGTTCCTGTATCCGAAAGCGGTGCAGGGTTTTATTCGAACCTGTTCATGGTTCAAAAACCAAACGGGGACACAAGGCCCATTTTGGATCTAAGATCCCTGAACCAGCATCTATTAATCCAGGCCTTTCGGGTGGAGTCAGTCCGTTCAGTAGTAGCCTCGCTCCAGATGGGAGACTTAGCCTCCATCGATAACAAGGACATATATTTACACGTACCTATCTTTCAACCCCATCAGAGGTTCATGCGATTTGCAGTAGAGGAACGACACTTCGAGTTTGTGGCCCCGCCCTTTGGCATGCCACAGCACCCCGGGTGTTTTTACAAAGGTCCTAGCACCAGTACTAGGTCTTTTAAGGGCCCATGAAATCTTGGTGCTTGGATACCTGGACGACCTCCTGCTCAGAGATCACTCACTACAGGCACTAGAACAGAGCATAGCCTGCACAGTGCGGTATTTGGAAAGCTTGGGCTGGGTCATAAATACCGAAAAGTCAGCCTAGCTCAAAGTCTGAAGTATTTTTAGGTCTGATCCTAGATACGGTCCAGACAAGGGTATTTTTGCCACCCATAAGGGTCTGGGCCCTGAAGGATCATGTGCGATCATGAGGCAGTACCCTATGCCCAGTTCCATTCCAGGCCTATACAACAAGACATCTTGTCGGCTTGGAACAGGAGAGGGCAACCCATGTTCTTATCTCCTCGGGCGTGCCTAAGCCTAAGCTGGTGGTTGCAGGATCAGAATCTGCAAAAGGGAAGATCCTTCCTCCTGGTTTCGTAGAGACTACTGACCAGACGCCAGTCTCTCGGGCTGAGGAGCGACCCTCGAAGGGCTCACAGCTCAGGGGAGATGGTCAAGGGCAGAACAGAGCCTGCCCATCAATGTCCTGGAATTGTGGGCAGTACGTCTGGCCCTATGGTCCTGGACGGTGGAGCTTCAGGACTGCCCTATCGGGGTTCAGTCCGACAATGCCACTGCAGTGGCCTATATAAACTACCAGGGCAGTACCAGGAGTTGTTCAGCTCAGGAAGAGGTGAACCACATATTCCATCGGTGGTCCATATCCCTGGGGTAGAGAACTGGAAGGCAGATTATCCCAGCTGCCAGCAGATCTACCTGGGGGAATGGTCCCTACCCCCGAAGGTGTTCTGCGAAATTTGCCAGCATTGGGGGTGGCCAGATGTCGATCTATTAGCATCCAGGTTCAACAACAAGCTACATCCGTTTGTGTCCCGAACAAGAAAACCCCTGGCAATCGGAGCAGATGCTCTGGCAGATCCATGAAGCCAGTACTCCCTGGTTTATGCTTTCCCCCCGATCCCTCTCCTTCTAAATTTGTTACACAGGATTCAGAGAGAGGGGGGTTCCAGTCATTCTGGTGGCACCAGCTTGGCCCAGAATGCCCTGGTTCCCGGAGATTGTCAATAGACTGGCCATGAACGCTTCCGCGCCTTCCTGATCTACTGTCTCAAGGCCCTATATTCCACCCCAATTTACAGTCTCTAAATTTGATGGCATGGCTATTGAAGCCAAAGTGCTGAAGGCTTGTGGCATCTCTGGACCAGTGGTGTCTACCCTCGTGAATGCTAGGAAAGGTCTGGAAGACTTGTATTGCTTGGTGTGAAGCCAGAAAATGGCATCCTCGGTAATGCACGATTGGGAGAATTCTCTCTTTGCTACAGTCGGCTGTGGAAATCAGATTGGCTTTGAGTTCAATCAGAGGTCAGATTTCAGCCCTGTCAGTAATGTTCCAAAGGCCTTTAGCCTCCCATTCACTGGTCCAAACCTTTATGCAGGGGAAACTCGTTGGCTTCCCCCCATTAGGTCCCCTATTTGTCCTTGGGACTTAAATTTGGCGCTGTCTGTGTTACAGAAACAACCATTTGAGCCTTTCAAGTTTTGCTGTCATGCAAGCTAGCCTTCCTGATGGCCATCACCTCGGCTAGAAGGATGTCGGAATTGGCGGTCCTTTCATGTAGGGAACAATACCTAATTCTTCACCACAACAAGGTGGTGGTGCGTCCTATTCCATCCTTCTTGCCAAAGGTGGTTTTGCCTTCTTTTTTCTCTCAGCCTCGTTCGGCAGAAGAGAGACGACTGCATTCCTTGGATGTTGTCCGGGCAGTCAGTTTATTTGTCTAGATCTGCAGAGATCCGAGGATCAGAGTCCTTTTTTGTTTTACCAGAAGGACCCAGGCAGCGTCCAAAGTTTCCATTGCCATATGGGTCTGCCAGTTGGTCATTCAGGCCTATGGTCTGAAACGTAAGGCTCCCCCGTTAAGGGTGGTAGCTCATTCTACCAGGAGTTTAGGAACCTCCCTGGGCTTTGCGCCATCAGGTATCCGTGGCTCAGATTTGTAAGGCTGCTACCTGGTCTTCAGTACATACGTTTACAAGATTTTATCAGGTAGATGTTGGAGCAGCGGAAGATTTGGCTTTTGGCCGTAGTGTACTACAGGCTGCCGTTTAAAGTCTGATGGCTATTTTTGTTTGGCAGGGTGTCTTCCTCCCCTCCAGGCTATTGCTCTGGCACGTCCCAGTAGGTAATGAATATTAGCCTAACTCTGTGTCCTGTGATGTATGATAAAGAAAATAGGATTTTTTCGGCATACTTACCTGTAAAATCCTTTTCTTTGAATACATCACGGGACACAGGTCCCTCCCTTTTTTTGAGGATTGAGTGCTTGCTACAAAACTGAAGTACTTCCTGTATGGGAGGGGTTATATAGGGGCAAATTTCCTTTCTAAGACTTTGTCTGCCAGTGTCCATTGACCTAGAGATGGCATATAACCCAGTAGGTAATAAATATTAGCCTAACTCTGTGTCCCGTGTTGTATTCAAAGAGAAGGATTTTACAGGTAAGTATAATGAAAAAAATTATATTTTTGGGCACAGCTTCAGACCTAAACAGGAAAGCTCTGGTCACACAAGCATTCTCCATTAGGCATCAGAAGGGAGGGTAGCACAGTGCATACACAGTGCCAGCAATGCCGTTTCTCAGGGGACACCAAAGCAATAAGATGAGGCTTTCTGACCTATTCTTAAATAGCTGATTTAGGAAACTGTCATCTCATGTCTGAGTGCCTTTAGTATGTATCAGAAATGATCCTAGAAAACTGTCCTGGCAGTGTCTGCAAAGAGGAAGCTTGTCGTGTGTACAGTCTTTGCATGTAAATGAACTTACTCAGCAGAGACAAATAACTGCAAATAAAAATCAAAGACTGTTCCAGTTTGACTTTGTACAAAGGTTATTGTGATTTATGGAGCAACAAGCAATTTACTGATGTACATTGCTCTGGTGTAACAAGAAAAATCCTCAAACAATAATTTTTATGTACAGCCAATTAAAATAACTAATGGTACATTTTTGTAAATTTACCTGTATTTATTTGTTTTAGCTAGGTGCTGCTGACACCATTGTGTTTGCCTTCAGACATATATTTAAAGTGATTGTAAACCCTTTTAAAAAAGAATAATAAATAAACATGTTATACTTACCTGCTCTGTGCAATGGGGGTGGGGGGCACACTTAAGAGGTTTTTTTACTTTATTGCAAAGAATGCATTTGGGTAAATACCTTCAGCCTTTAGAATCACTTTAAGTACATATTTACATACTTGCATAGTTAGGTTGAAAAAAGTCACAAGTCCATTTAGTTCAATAAAAAAAAAAAAAAAAAACATACAATCCCATATACACAATCCTATACCTACAGTTCATACCGAGGAAGGTGCAAAACCCCAGCAAAGCATAATCCAATTTGCTACAGCGGAGAAAATAAATTTCTTCCTGATCCCCCAAGAGGCAATTGGATCAACTTTACCTATAAATGTTAGTACCCAATTATATTATGTAGTAGTTTGCCATCTGCAAATTAGGACCTACTGATGTGTTCATACAGGCGCTGGATCCCTTGCATGAACAATCCATTCAGTAACACAGCCAGAGTAACGGTGTAAATGAGTCCTTAAGGCTCATTCACACGTGTGGTTTGGGGGGAGGGAGGGGCGCAGTAAAACCCCATGGTCAGGCTGTGCTTTTACTGCCCACCAACCGTTACTTCCTTTTGCAAAATTGCCAGTGGCTAGGGGTGTACACATGGCTTCGCAGCCATGGCAGAAATTATACCACCATTGAACAAGACCTATTCAAATGAATAGAGCTGCTCTGCAAGTGCCCTGTGCTGTTCTAGTGCGGAGTTGAAGCAGGCGGTGATGAGGCAATATATATCAACTAGGGTTGTCCCGATACCACTTTTTTAGGACCGAGTACAAGTACCAATACTTTTTTTTCAAGTACTCGCCGATACCGATTACCGATACTTTACTTTTTTTTAATGTCACGTGACAGTGTTTTTTTTTCTTCATTTTTTTAGGGGGGGGGGGGGGGAACGGTCTCTGCGTATTTTTTTTATTTTTTTACATTTATTATTTTTTACAATAATATTTTTTTTTATTCTTTATTGCAATATGTGTTTTGTTTTTTTTGTTTTTTTAATCAGCCCTGTTGGGGGGCTTAGGTGAGATATTAGGGGTCTTAACAGACCCCTGAAATCTCACCCTTGAGACAGAGAAAGACCAAGGATATAGATTCCCCAGTCCCTTTCTCTGCAGCCTCAGCTGAACTGAGAATGAATGGAGAGAAGACAGCGGCTCCTCTCCACTCATAAACTGACACATCGTAATCACAGGAGATTACAAAGTTTCAGTTTTGTGAATGGACAGAGTCAGCTGACTCTGTCCATTCACACAGCGGAGAGGGATAGCACAACGGAGGGGGACAGAGGAACGGGGGGGACAGTGGAGGGGGACAGAGGAACGGAGGGGGCATGGAGGAGGATGAGGTGACAGTCAGCGGTGATCGCGTGTGGGGGAGTTACAAGCACCGATCACCACTGTATGTCACTAAGCAGCTGAAAGCCGCGGGGGGGAGAAGCTTGTAACTCCCCCACCCGCTGATCACTGCTGACTGTCCAGGTATCGGCGGAAGCATCGGGAGCATTTGCCCGAGTACAAGTACTTGGGCAAATGCTCGGTATCGGTGCCGATACCGATACTAGTATCGGTATCGGGACAACCCTAATATCAACGCCTGTCAAATGCTCTCTGATGAGTGATCTAAATACTGACAGCTTTTCAGAGAGCAAAGCACATGTAAATGAACCCTTATTTTTTCATTATTTATTTTTTTTTTAGTTTTTTTTACTTAGAACTTTTACATTTTTTAACAGCCCTCTTGGGGGCTTTGGTGAAATTTCCGAGGTCTAAACAGACCCCTAATGTCTCACTGTTGAGAAAGAGAAGGGGAATAAAGATATATAAATTTCTTAATTTCTTTCACTGCAGCCTCAACTGCAGTGGATAGTGAATGAATTGGAAACACTCAGTGCTGGGAAGTTTCCAGTTCATTCACAAACTGAAGCATAGTAAACAGTTTACCATGCTTCAGTAATGAATGGACACAGGAGTAATCAGTACCAATGGGTCCTGTGTTCTTTCAGGAAAGGAAGGGCCAGTAAGTAGGACTTATTTACCACCCCTTTACCCCTGCTCTCCATCCTGAATCCATTCCAACTGTGTGCCTGCAGCAGCTACAGATGGAACCACAAGAGGAGCAGTAAGGCAGTACAGCCATCCCTTCTGCTTAGTGGTACAGGAGGGCCAGCTTTACTGCCTTATCAGTGACCTTAGAGTCATCACACAAACATGTGACTTGGACCTCTGCTGGAAGAAAATTTTACTGATTGGACCTCCGTGAATTGTAATTCCATACACCTGCCATAGATGAACCGATTTCCTTTCTTTTTTTTTTTTTTCCAACCTGCAGGTTGAACGGACAAAAATGACTCTTCTCCCCCCCCCCCCATTCACACTATGAAAGTAGATGGGGGAATCCTGCCGCTGAGCCTTTGTCTTCTGGCAGCGGGGAGCCTTCCTTGCCGTCAGAATACACTGATCTGTGTGACTGCCACTGATCGAGTGTAAATTAACCAACAGGATATTTGTACAGAAGTTGATTCTGTACAACCACCCTGCCCATACATGGATCGAGATTCTGCCGGTCACCGCTGAACCTATCCATGTATGGCTGGCTTAAGTAGATATGCGGTGACTATTATCCAAACCAACTTTTTTTTCACCCAATTCAGATAAGAGGCGTGTAATTATGGGGGCCAGCAGACATGTCCTAGGTTGGAAGGATCATCGGCTGGTCAGGTTAGAAAACCAGTTCTAGTCCTGATGTTCCCTTTTAGAATAAGCATTACTGGCAGCATCTTTTCTCCTGCCCTTGTCTCCCCGTTAACCTAAACGTGTTTTTGCCAGTTTGTCACAGGTGCTGGAGGGTATTTGGATGATGCTTTTCTGTGTTTGCGGGCACCTTTTATAATAGCCATGTACAAGGCCATTTTCTCAACTTCTTTTAAATCCAAAATCAACTAAAATGATCATTGCAAACAACCAGTCAGCATTTGCAATGACAATATGTTAAAATATGATCTCTATTTACTGTACATCTTCTATATTATGATATACAGTGTGTAAAATAAGTATTGAACATGTCACCATTTTTCTAGGCAAATATATTACAAAACTAAAGGTGCTATTGACATGAAATTTTCACCACATGTCGGTAACAAACCATGCAATCCACACATACAAAGAAATCTTGAAGGTTCCATGGACCTCTTCTATGAACTCCGATCTTTAGTTCTTTCCATAGGTTTTCTATTGGATTCTAGTCAGGTGATTGGCTGGGCCATTCTAGTAGCTTTATTTTCTATCTTTAAATCCAATTGAGCATTTCCTTGGCTTTGGGATCATTGTCTTGCTGAAATGTACACCCTCGTTTCATCTTCATCAGCCTGGAGAATGGCAGCAGATTTTTTTTTTTTTAAGAATGTCTTGGTACTTTTCTCTATTAATCTTTCCTTCAATGAAATTAAGTTTGCCAGTACCGTATCCTGAAAAACAGCCCCACACTATGATGTTCCCACCTCCAATCTTCACTGTTGGTATGGTGTTTTTGGGGTCATGTGCAGTGCTATTTGACCTCCAAACATGGTGTGTATTATGGCATCCAAAGAGTTCAATTTTGGTCTCATCTGATCAGACTATCTTCTCCCAGTATTTCACAGGCTTGTCTAAATGTTGTGCAGCAAACTTTAAATGACCTTTAACATGCTTTTTCTTCAGCAATGGACTCTTGCGTTGAGCATGCATGCAGGCCATGGTGGTTGAGTGCATTACTTATTGTTTTTCTTTGAAACAATTGATCCCGCTAATTCCAGGTCTTTCTGAACCTCCCACAAGTTGCCCTTGGCTCTTCGACAACTCTTCTGATAATTCTTTTCACTTCTCTGTCAGAAATCTTGCGAGGAACAGCTGATCGTTGCCGGTTTATGGTGAAATTATGTTCTTTCCACTTCTGGATTATGGCCCCAACAGTGCTTACTGGAACATTCAGAAGTTTAGTAATCCTTCTGTTACCAATGTCATCATTATGTTTTGCAACATTTAAGGTTGCAAAGATCTTGAGAGCTCTTTGCTTTTACCTTTCATGATATGTTTCTTGTGTGACACCTTAGTAATGAGACACCTTTTTTATAGGCCATCAGTTGAGTGAACCAGCTGCTATTAATTTTGCACTGACAAGGGGCAGGATTGCTTTCTAATTACTATAGATTTCAGCAGGTGTCTTGGATTTATTTTCCTTTTTTTGCACCTCCCTTTTTTCACATAACCTAATTTCTAAACTTGTTTGCTTTGGTTTCTTTGGATGTATGGATTGCATGGGTTGTTACTGATATGTGGTGAAAATTTAATGTCAATAGAACCTTTAGAAATATTTTTACCTGGTGACTTGTTCAATACTTATTTTCCCCACTGTATTTATTGGAAATCTTTTTTCCAAGGCCTCCTGGTTATTCCATATTAATCCTTACATCTTGACCAATGGTGTAAGATAAAATCACAAGTAGAATTTTGTGTTTGCTATGTTTTAGATCTATTAAAAATAACTGTTATAGTACATGAAATAAGATATTTCCTGTAGTATACATATCAATCTGTGTAGTTGAAGAGGCATTAAGTAATTCTTTATGGGTAATCTGATTCTGTATATTTGTATAGTTAACAGCTATAGGCAATATAAAATCTGTTTAGTTGAGCTGAGTGTGTGGAGACAGACCTGATAGGGAAGATTTACTAAAATTTGGAGGACTTCGAATCTGGTGAATCTGTACATGGTAGCCAATCGACTTCTAATTTCAGCTTGTTCAATTAATCTAAAACCTGGAAGCTGACTGGTTTCTATGCAGTGTTACACTCGATTTTGCACTCTCCTATTTTAGTAAACTAAACCCATAATGTCATATATATTTGTTTGGTATTTTGTGTCATTGTTGTTTGAAGTTCCAGGCCTTTTTTTGGGGGTTCAACGGCAAAAATACTGCATCAAATCTCAGTTCTATTTTGTGCCCTCATAGTAGACGATGCAAATATCATCTGAACCTGAACTTGTTTTCCATTTATATTTTGTTAAGCTTTACTTTGTTACTCCACTGATATAAATGTGTGCTTTTGGCAGTGTGTTATACTAGAGAGGTACATATGTGGAGTGCACAAAGAAAGAAGAGATCGTTGCAATGAGTATAAAAAGGGGTTTGCTGACTTTTCAAGAGCTGTATGTGTGTTGGGTCACCTGAGGCACACTGTTGTGGATGGAGCTCTGGGTGGTTCATGAAAGCATCTCCACCTGAACACCATCATGGATCAAACAGGGAGCTAGCGCATAAGATTCTCCAGGGTGTGGAATCTAAGAGCCAGCAGTTTTTCACCAGATACTCTGGTGGTGGTGAGGATGGATTTGGCTGACTCCAGGTCGCGGCCCCTGAGGTCCCTCAGCTCATGCTCATGGACAGGCACTGGTGGACAGAGCGGAAGCAGCAGTACAGGGTTAAACACAGAAAAGTCAGGAAAACAAGCCAAGATCGGGGTCACTAGCAGACCGGCATGGTCAAAAGGACACGCCAAGGTCGGTACACGGAAGTCAGATAAACATACAGCAGGACGCCACACAGAAGCCTAAATACAACTGTTACACGGGCAAGGCTGGCTTGCAGTGAGCGGGGTTAAAAAGTGTTTCCTGTTAGAGGCTGGGGTGGAGCCATGCTGAGAGAAGATTACTTAAACACGCAGGTGTGAGAGCATGGCCCCTAAGCTGATACACAGACCAGAGCAATAGGCAGACAGACAGGACATGAAACATTGCTGCAGATTCATGACAATGTGCATGTCTTGTTCCTGCCTTTTTTTATATATATATATTTTATATTTTATATATATATATATTTTTTTAAAGGTATTTTATTGCCATTTTTGGCATATAGACATAAAGCAAACATTAGTAGAGGCACAATGTATATGTACAAATAACACAATTCAGAAATTATATTCTGGTTAAGATTGAAATGACAAAATGCTAAGCCTAGTCATTTGGGATGGGGGGAGGGTGAGAGTGGATAGACTGAGCAAAATCATCCAATAGTTGAGCTGAAAGTGGCCTTGATCAGGGCAAGCATATTGTGATAAACTTTTTTGTCAAACATATAGAACAAAATATGAGTCAAATAAATTTGTGAGCAAACTCATGAACACTAAGTGATCGTTGAGGGAGGTAACGGTTTTGTGGTAGGTGCACCTATGTCCGTGAGTAGTTGTTTAGTTCATGAATATTGTGAAACAAAGGAAGAGTGGGGAGTATTCAAAGTGGAAAGATAACCGGAACATCCAGTATTCTTATGTGAGAGCCGGATGAGTTTGGGTGGGCACTGAAGTGATGTGGGGGAGGTCTTCCAATAGCTGTCTCTACGTGTCCAGTAACATGCTTTTTGATGTAAAGGTCCCACTTGTGGTGGATTGGGGATGCTGCCAGGTGGTGGGACAGGACCAAATCCAGCTTTTCTTTGCATAGTAGATTCAGCAGATCATGTTTGATGTCTTTGGTGGGGACGGAGGGTGAAAAAACCCATTGTTTGAGAATGGCTCTTCAGGCAACCGTGAAGCATGTGGCCAACCAAGGTTTGTTGCGTTGGATGATTTTGGATTGTGTCCTCAGAGAGCTAAAAAGTAGGGAGTATATGTCCCTACAAGGTTGGAGACCGGTGACTGTGGCAGCCAGTGATTCGACTTGATCCCAAAATCTGGAGATGGGGGGACATGACCAAAGCCTGTGTAGCAGGGAAGGCCTGTAGTCGTTGCATATGGGGGCAGTACTGGCGGTCGGGAAGTTGTTTGCTTTAAACGAGGTATATATGCCCGGTGTATGATCTTGTACTGTTGTTCGCGCCAGAACTCATTGCATCTGAGGATTGTAATTTCTTGTTCAACCATGCAGCTGAAGTATATTGTAGTGGTTTTGCAAATAATGAGTTCAGGGGTTTGTATAGTTTTGAAGGTTCTATGACATTTAAAATCCACGAAGGAGTCCATGAGAGGGCATGTTTTACAGACAAAGCGAATTGCTTGTTTGATATACAAAAGGTGCTGAGGAGGTAGGTTGTATCGTTGGGATAGCAGGGGGAATGGGAGGGGTCTGCCTGATGAGATGTCAAAAAGTTGTGAGAATTTAGTTAAGCCTCGTGAAGACCAGGAGGTAAAGGCTGTGTATTGCTGCACCTGTTGGAACAAGTGGTGTCTGAGAATGTGAAGATGCTGGGAGAGCTGGGGGGAAACTCAGTTTTTTCCTGAGCTCTCTCTAGGCTAACACTGTATCACGTTTTAGGAGGTTATGTTTTAGCAGTGGCAGGAGAGATCTGATCCCTCAGTGCAGCAAGGCCGGCAGTCCAACGGGGCTTACTATTTTAGTTTCCAGCTCATAATTTGAGTATCTGAAGGATATTGTTAACCAGTCTAAACCCGCTCAAGAGGCAAAAAAGATTATAGAGGTGTATATTTGGTAGGTTGACACCCCCTTCCATGTTTTGGAAGGCATAGCTTTTGGATGGATATCCTGGGTCTGAGGCCGTGCCAAATAAAAAAAAGTGTTTATGGCTTTCGGATGTTTCTGGAGATCTATGTGTTTCATTAGTAGAGGGACGGTCTGTAGTGGGTATAGGAGTTTCGGGAAGCTCGCCATCTTAAATAAGTGGTATCGTCCAAATAATGAGAGTGGTAGACCGGACCAGTTTTCTAATTCAGCTATGATTTTAGTTAAGATAGGGGAACAGTTGAGATGATATAGTGAGTTTGGGACCTTACCAATTTTGATTTCCAGGTATATAATGTGGGTTTTGGCTAATTGGAAAGCAGAATTTGTCGCCCATGAAGGGTGATGGGCTTGGAATAAGGGTAGATTTTGCTTTTTGTGAAATTGATTCTTAGTCCCGAGCAATTCCTGAAGTGTGTAAAGACCACTTGGATGTGTATCACGTCTGTTCATGGGTTTGACTTGTATATCAGTATGTCATCTGCGAACAGGGTGGTCCTGAGTTCCTGAGACCCAATTTTAACCCCGTGTAATTTCAGATGAGATAATGGGTATCGGGGAGAGGTTTGAGTGCGAGATTGAAAAGTAGGGGTGAGAGGGGGCACCTTTTGTCACTTACCTTTGTGAAGTTGGACTTTGTCAGAGATGCAGCCTGCTGCGATGACATTGGCTGAGGGGGCTGAGTACATTGTGGTAATTAGATGGAGGAAAGAGCCTGTGAAACCAAACTTTGAGAGAACCATTTTTAGCCACAGAAATCTGACATTGTCTAAAGCTTTTTCGGCATTAAGGGTGACTATGGCAGTTTCCGTCCCTGGGTTGGTCCTCCCAAATTCTAGAACTGCGAGGACTTTTCTAATGTTGGAAGTGGCGGAGCGTCCTTGGGTGAATCCCGCTAGTGAGCGGTGAATGAGGTTGGGCATGATTTGAGGCCAATCTGTTCGCCATTATTTTAGATAATAGTAATTTTATGTCCAGATTTAATAAGGAAATTGGACGGTCCTGGTTTTGTGGGGTCCTTGCCTTTTTTAGGTATTAATTTGATGTGGGTTTGGAAGCCTGAGGGGATGTTCTATTGAGATGTTCCTGCTTTTAATGGACTTTCAATAAAAACACAGATTTTTATGCTGGAAGTTCCGCCATCTCTTGTTTCTTTGTGCAATTCGGATTTGATTGCGGACCAGACGGGCACCCAGCTTCACATAGCAGCACAGGATCCCACGGGGTCACCTTATGAGCAGTGCATCCTTTCTGCCTTTCTGCATATGTGGAGTGCCTTAAATGGGGCAGTTACTTGTAGCCCCTCTAAAGTCAGTCCAGCGTCACCCCTGGTGCTTTAAGTAGGTTAATCTTGTAGGGGAGTTAAGAGTCTGCCTGACCTTGCAAAATATTGGGCAGTTGTTCCTTGTTGAACCATTTGGTACCATCTAGGGTTGCACAGATGCCACTTATTTAAGACCAAGTACAAGTACTGATAATTTTTTTTTCAAGTACTCGCCGATACTTTTTAGTACTGATGAGGTATTGACATCCAGTATTTTTTTTGTTTTCAATAAAATATTATTTTTTACAATTTTAAATATATTTTGTATTTTTTTTTGGGGGGGGGGGGGGGGGAGAGGACAGTGTCAGTTTTTTTTTTTGTTTTTTTTTAATATTTATTACAATTTTTCAGTTTTTTTTACTAAACAGACCCCTGACATCTCCCCTTTGAGACAGGGAAAGGGACTGAGGACACAGATTTGCCAGTCCCCTTCTTAGCAGCTTCTGCTGCATTGAAGATGAATGGACAGGAGACGGAGGCTCCTGTTCTTTCATAAACTGAAGCATCACAAACACCATTTACGATGCTTAGTTATGAATGGACAGAGTCAGTGATCACTGACTCTGTGCATTTGGAAAAGGAAGGAGCCGATAAATGACAGATTTAGTGGCTCCTTCCTCCGCTCTCCATCCTGACAGATCCAGGACAAGGGGGGAGCCGGGGAGGACACGGGACAATTGGGCATAAACGGTGCAAAAGTGGAGGCAGTTACAAGCACCGATCTCCCCTGACAGCCACGGGAGAGAGAGGAGAAGCGGCTGTCAGAAAAAGCTATACAGGGGGATCGGTGCTTGTAACTGTGCCACCACCACCGCACGATCATCTATTAAGCTGCCTGGTCCCCCCTGCTACGCTGAGGACGCTGGGTCTACTGGCCTCCTGCCAGGTATCGGAGCATTTGCACGAGTACAAGTGCTTGTGCAAATGCTCGTATCGGTACCAATACTAGTATCAGTGCAACCCTAGTAACATCTATGCTAAATGAAGGGTTGGCTCACAAGGAATTTTCCAATAGGTCAAAAAGTCTTTGCATTGTTTATAACTTGGCTCATACCATACCTACTTTTTGCAAGCATTTGCTTGTATTGATTACATGATTATTGATTACATTGGCGGCATTAAGTAGAGTTGGCAAATCTCCAGAGCTCTGAGCTGGCTCCATGGCCTACAGTCTGAGCACTGTTTTTAGACAAGTTCTGGTTGGTACTTGAAAAATGCTGACATCAAAATCTGGCTGAGCTCTGGAGCAGCATCTGATAATCTATAGCTGCTTATCTATGTGCCTCTTACCATGACTGTTGTCATTTTAAGTAGATCTAGAGCTAAAATTTTCTTTCTTTTTTCATTTTGGGTACAGAAGAGAATGGTGAAAAGCCTTGTTAGTTTTTCTGTGTTTCATTGTGTACATCCTAACTGCTCTTAAAACTGTCCCTTCCCCCTTCTAACATCTATGTTAACTAACCTATATAAGAAAGATGCATATACGTACCTATTTTCGGGCAGCTTTGTTTTGGTCATGTGATCCTACTCCCCTGTGTCAGCCACCATCGTTGCAGGGGGGAGGAGGGCGTGCCGTCAATGGATTTGCCATTGAAGCCGATAGGTGACGTCACTGCTGCAGGCATAACCAGCCATTGTCGTAGCGCTCTCTACTATCCCCTTCAGCCACCGCTGGCTGACACAGGAAACATGTGACCAGACCAGAACAGCTTAAAATGGAAAGGGGACAGTTTTAAAGGCTAGTTGGGGAGAAGCTGGAATTCTACTCTAACTGCCAAATCTGCAGTTTTCATATTTTGGACAAAAATCTTCCACATGATTTCAAACCTTTATGGGCATTAAAGTGGTTCTAAAGGCAGAGATTTTTTTTACTCTTATAGGGGTTGTAAACCCTCGGCGTTTTTCACCTTAATGCATTCTATGCATTAAGGTGAAAAACCTCCTTTTATTTTAGCAGCCCCCCAGTACCCCTGTTTTACTTACCTGAACCCTGTCTTGCCAGCGTCGTGAAAGAGCACACCCGCTTTTGCCGGTGTCTCGGGTCCTGATTGGGTAGATTGATAGTAGTGCAGCCATTGGCTCCCGCTGCTGTCAATCAAATCCAATGATGCAGGAGCCAGGGGGCGGGCCGAGTTCTGCTGTCTGTGTCAATGAACGAAGCGGCAGGACCTGGGAGCACACCCGCACCCAAGAAGAGTTGGATCGGGGCCACTCTGTGCAAAAGTCCAGGGGCGTAACTACCACCATAGCGACCCATGCGGGCGCTATGGGGCCTGCAGCCGAGTGGGGCCCAGTGAGGATAAGAGCACTGCCGGCACAGTCTCCCAGCCAGGGGAAGAGAGAGGAAAGGAAGAGGCGAGCTGTCCGCATCAGCAGAGAGCTGAATTGCCCGATGTAAGAGCTTTCATTAGAACTTCCAGTGTTCCCGGGACTCACATCACATAGCTCCACCTTTTGGCCCGGTGCCTTTGATAGACAGAATGCCGATCCAATGCGGGACATGTGACGTCATCAAAGGCGTTGGGCCATGAGGTGGGGCTATGTGACGATGAGCCCCGGGAAGACAGGAAATTCAAATGAAAGCTATTGCAGCGGGCAATCCCGCTCTCTGCTGATCCGGGTGGCTTGCCTCTTCCTCTGCATAGGTGGGGCTGTATGGGGCACAGGCAGACCAGGCTGTATGGGGCACAGGCAGACCAGGCTGTATGGGGCACAGGCAGACCAGGCTGTATGGGGCACAGGCAGACCAGGCTGTATGGGGCACAGGCAGACCAGGCTGTATGGGGCACAGGCAGACCAGGCTGTATGGGGCACAGGCAGGCCAGGCTGTATGGGGCACAGGCAGGCCAGGCTGTATGGGGCACAGGCAGGCCAGGCTGTATGGGGCACAGGCAGGCCAGGCTGTATGGGCCACAGGCAGGCCAGGCTGTATGGGCCACAGGCAGGCCAGGCTGTATGGGCCACAGGCAGGCCAGGCTGTATGGGCCACAGGCAGGCCAGGCTGTATGGGCCACAGGCAGGCCAGGCTGTATGGGCCACAGGCAGGCCAGGCTGTATGGGCCACAGGCAGGCCAGGCTGTATGGGCCACAGGCAGGCCAGGCTGTATGGGCCACAGGCAGGCCAGGCTGTATGGGCCACAGGCAGGCCAGGCTGTATGGGCCACAGGCAGGCCAGGCTGTATGGGCCACAGGCAGGCCAGGCTGTATGGGCCACAGGCAGGCCAGGCTGTATGGGCCACAGGCAGGCCAGGCTGTATGGGCCACAGGCAGGCCAGGCTGTATGGGCCACAGGCAGGCCAGGCTGTATGGGCCACAGGCAGGCCAGGCTGTATGGGCCACAGGCAGGCCAGGCTGTATGGGCCACAGGCAGGCCAGGCTGTATGGGCCACAGGCAGGCCAGGCTGTATGGGCCACAGGCAGGCCAGGCTGTATGGGGCACAGGCAGGCCAGGCTGTATGGGGCACAGGCAGACCAGGCTGTATGGGGCACAGGCAGACCAGGCTGTATGGGGCACAGGTCACTCTGCATTGACACTAGGGCAGCTGTGGGGGGGGGGCTGTTTGCAGGGGGGCCCCATACAACATTTTGCTATGGGGCCCTGCTATTTCTATTTACGCCCCTGCTTTTAGTGTTATTTTAATACATTTTATGCATTAAGATAAAAAAACCTTCTGTGTGCAGCAGCTCCCCTCAGCCCCCACATACTTACCTGAGCCCCATCTCGATCCAGCAATGCTGTTTAATTGAAAAAAAAAACAAAAAAACAAGACTCTAAAATCACTTTAATGCACCTCTGCAGTTCATACTCCTACTACAAATATATCACAGGAATGAAAAGAACAATAGCAAAAACCTGGAAGAGCCCCAGATTTTTGCCTTACTAAAACTAAAAATTGAATCGCACAATCGCACTTGTGGATAGGATTGATAAGTACACAAAAGCATAGCAGCCCGGGGCTTTACAAGTAACTACTTAATGGCTTTGAATACACCCTTTTAGAACCCTGATATATCCATTCTTAGGATCCAAAATGTCTGTCGGTGTCCAGTGCCTAATAATGCCCCCCTCCCCCCCACTGCCCTGGATCCAGGATTACTCTACCCATTCATACTCTCCCTCCCATTCCCAGGTTTGGTTTGCTTCTTTAAATGCAGTGTACACATACTTCTACCAGTGTACGATGATCATCTGATTTGTTGTATAAACCCAATTCCAAGAAAGTTGAATGCTGTGTTAAATCTACAAAAAACAGAATGCAATGATTTGCAAATGTCAAAACAATGTTATTAATATAAAACATATAAAATATGTAAACTGTGAAATGGTACAATTTTAAGAAAAAAAATAAGGACATTTTTACCATGTTGTAGTATACCCTCTTCTTTTATTCTTTTAACACTCTGTAAACTTTTGAGAACTGAGGAGACCAGTTTTTGGTGAGAGGTTTGGACTGCAGGCAGGCCAGTTAAGCACCCGTCTTCTACTCTAAAACCCATGCTGTTAGATGCGGTATACGGTTTAGCATTGTTTTGCTGGAATATGCAAGGCCTTCCCTGAAAAAAAGATGTCTGGATGGGAGCAAATGCTGTTCTAAAACCCTGATATATCTTTCATCATTGATTGTGGTTTTCCAGATCTGCAAGCTGTCCATTCCATATGCACTAATACACCCCCATACCATCAGATATGATGGCTTTGGAACTGAGCTCTGATAACAAGCCGGAAGGTCCCTCTTCTCTTTAGTCTGGAGGATGTGGTGCCCATGGTTGCCAAAAAGACTGTCAAATTTAGATTGGTCTGACCACAAAACAGTTTTACACTTTGCAACAGACCATTTTAAATGAGCTTTGGCTAGAGAAGGCAGCAGTGTTTCTAGATCATGTTCAGATAGGGCTTCTTCTTTGCATGTAAGAGCTTAACCTTTCATTTTTGGATGGCATGGCGACCTGTGTTCAGACAGTGATTTTTGAAAGTATTCCTGACACCATGTAGTGATGTCCGTCAGAGACAGAATCATGCCTGTTTTAATACAGTGCCATCTGAGGGCCTGAAGATCATTGGCCTCCAATATTGCGTGATTTTCTTGTCCCTTGCACACAGATTCTCCGAATCTTTTGATGATATTCTGTACTGTAGATGATGATATATTAAGTCTTTGCAATTTTATGTTGCGGAACATTATTCCGAAATTGTTTGACAATTTTTAGACACAGCTTTTCACAGATTGTTGAACCTCTGCCCATCTTTACTTCTGAGACACTCTGACTCTAATGCAGTGTACACACGGGCGGACTTTCCGACCGGACTGGTCCGACGGACCGAATCCGGTGGACAACCTGACCGTGTGTGGGCTGCATCGGACTTCCGACTGACCGTTTCGGTTGGAAATCCGACGGACTTTAGATTTGAAACCTGTTTTAAATCTTTTATGTCGTAACTCCGCCGGACAAACGGAAAGCTTGTTCGTCTGTATGCTGGTTCGACGGACCAGATACGACGCAAGGGCTTGGTACTATATCTCGCGCTCGCTGCAATAGGAAAAACAAATTTTCCTATTGCGGCGAGGGGGAGACAACAATGTCCCTTGGGTCTGGTGTGGATTTTAAGGGGAACCACCTATGCTGAAAAAACGGCGTGGGGTCCCCCCAAAATCCATACCAGACCCCTATCCGAGCACGCAGGCCGGTCAGAAAAGGGGGTGGGGACAAGCGAGCGCCCCCTTCCTGAACCATACCAGGCCGCATGCCCTCAACATGGGGGGTGGGTGCTTTGGGGGAGGGGGGGCGCCCTGCGCCCCCCCACCCCAAAGCACCTTGTCCTCATGTTCATGAGGACAAGGGCCTTTTCCCGACAACCCTGGCCGTTGGTTGTCGGGGTCTGCGGGCAGGGGGCTTGGAATCCGGAAGCCCCTTTAATAAGGGGGCCCCCCACCCTATGTGAGTATGGGGTACATCGTACCCCTACCTATTCACCTAGGGAAAAAAGTGTCAATAAAAAAAACACACTACACAGGTTTTTTAAGTAATTTATTAGACAGTTTTGGAGGTCGTCGCTGTCTCCGGCCTCTTCTCCCAGTGTCCGGTTCTTCTCCCGCTCTCCGGCCTCTTCTCCCGGTGTTCAACCTCTTCTCCCGGTGTCCGGTTCTTCTGCCGGCTCCTGCGCTAGCTTATATAGGCGGTGACCCCGCCCCCTTATAACGTCACAGTCCCTGGGCATGCTGGGACTGTGACGTCATAAGGGGGCATGGTTCCTGTGCATGCTGGGACTGTGATGTCATAAAGGGGTGTGGTCACTGCCTATATAAGTCATTGCGGAGCGCTCACACACCATTACAGCGGGAGAGAGCGTCGTGTCAACATCGGAAGAAGAGAAGAGGGAAGAAGACAACGCAGAAGTCCGGGCCACCGCTAGCAAAAGAGCGGCAGATGGAACCGGACACTGGGAGAAGAGGTCAAACACCAGGAGAAGAGGCCGGAGAGCGGGAGAGGAGGCTGGAGACGGCGGCGAAGTCGGAAGAAGACCCCCGAAGTCGGAAGAAGACCCCCTAAGCTGTCTAATAAATTACTTAAAAAACCTGTGTAGTGTGGGTTTTTTTTTTTTATTGGCACACTTTTCCCTAGGTGAATGGGTAGGGGTAAGATGTACCCCATACTCATTCACATAGGGTGGGGGCCCGGGATCTGGGGGCTCCCGGATTCAGATAAGCCCTCCGCCCGCAGACCCCGTACCAGGCTGCATGCCCTCAACATGGGGGGTGGGTGCTTTGTGGGGGGGCACAGGGCGCCCCTTCCCCCAAAGCACCCACCCCCCATGTTGAGGGCATGCAGCCTGGTACAGTTCAGGAGGGGGGTGCTCACTCGTCCCCACCCCTTTTCCTAACCAGCCGGGCTGCGCACTCAGATAAGGGTCTGGTTTTGATTTTGGGGGGACCCCCACGCCATGTTTTTGGCGTAGGAGGTTCCCCTTAAAATCTATACCAGACCGAAGGGCCTGGTATGCCCCGCGACGGGGGTCGCAAGGCGTCAAACTCGCCGATAAAAGCGGCGAGATTGACTTCCTTTACTAGTCCCGTCGTACCCGAGTCACGTTCAAAATGAACTGTGTGGGCAAGTCTGTTCGTTTGGAAAGTCCGCCGTAACTCCCGTCGGGAACTAGGTCTGCCGGAAAGTCCGGTCGTGTGTAGGCAAGTCCATCCGTAGTCCGGTCGTGTGTAGGCAAGTCCGTTCGTAAAAAAAAGTCCGTCGGAAGTCTGTCAAAAGTCCGTCGGACCAGTCCGGCCGGCAAGTCCGCCCGTGTGTACGCTGCATTGGATGCTCTTTTTATACCCAGTCATGTTATTGACCTCTTGCCATTTGACCTACTTAGTTGCAAAATGTTCTTCAAGCTATTCCTTGTTAGTACCACTTACTTTGCCAGCTTTTTGTTGCCTTATCTCAATTTTTTGAGACCTGTTGCTGACATAGATTTCAAAATAACCTTATGTATTTCCTTTAAAATGGTACATTTTCTCAGTTTAAACACTTTATATGTTTTTTTTATCTTCTATTGTGAATAAAATATGGGTTAATGAGATTTGCAAACCATTGCATTCTGTTTTTATGTAAATTTTATTAATCCTCTCAACTTTTTTGAGTTGGGGTTGTACAGAAGAGATACCTGTTTGTACTTTATACAGAAAATGAAGCTGTACCCATGTTCATTTTCAGGGGCACATATTTGGTTATTGTAATCTATTATCATTACATAATAACACATTGAACAAGAAAGGTTTCCCCTCTGTTCTTATTTTTTGGTGACAACTCAAAATTTTGGATTTCCTTAATTTTCCTGAAACTCTCTAACAGGGATACAGATGGCAGTAAAATTCTGGCAGGTGTTTAACTCCTTACCACTTCAAAATTACTTCAAAAGTTTTGATATTCTTTAAAATAACGAGCCACTACTCTTTTGAAGTATGAAAACAAGTTGCATAAACAATTATAGCCAAAAAGTAATATTTTACGGCATTTGATTTGCAGAAATAGAACAGTAGTGAAATCTTTGTCATACAGATTTGATACCCTGTATGATATAGCTGTATTTTATTTTTTCACTGAAACCTAGCTGCGCGAGTAATATTGAATTATAAGCTATTGTGAGGTTAGGGTTTGATATGAATGGTTTCTTTGTAAAGTGTGTATATTTCAATGTTACTTAAATATAAGAGGTAAACATTTAATAATTATCAAAAAAAAGTATTGTATTTTTATCATCAATGGAGATGATAGAAAAAGCAACTGTAGAAGGATAGGGTCACTTTAAAGTAGTTATCAAGTTCTGCAGCAATGTCTGGATCAGCTCTTGATCCAAAGCTGAGACCTCAGACATCAGTTTCTAAATCCACTCTGAGGTCAGAGCAGACAGCCACGGAGTCCTGTTGATTCTAGCACACATTCTATAGTAGGAGGCATTTCTTTGCAAGGGAATTTTTCCCCAAATGCTAGTGAATGTGGTGAAGCGTTGCTGACTTCCATTAACCAATCGTGTGCAAGCAAAAACGCATTTTTTTTTTTTAAAGAAAAAAGTTTTATTTTCCACAACATAAAATACAAGTCATTCAGTACATAAAGGCAGAGAGAATAACCTATATCAATACATGCAAAAATTAAATGTAAGTCGTAGATGATAATATTCTACCGGCCAATATAATGCATACAAAGATGTATGCAAATCAGTAAAATAAAGACTAACATGCATGTAGTAACAAAACATTATTGAGTAACCTAAGGTTCTAACCTAACCAAACCCTTAGATCCCTGAGGGATAACCAAGAACTAACATGACCTACCAAGTCAAAAAAGCTGTAAGGTTTCAAGTTGTACATGAAATTCAGTTATCTTTTGTCCTGAAGCCCCAGAAGAGATTTACCCCTGGAGTAGTCTGTCTCTGATCAACTGATGTGGTGCCATTCCCGGGACATCTAGCCAAGATTGCCACATGGAATAAAATTTACGTGAAACATTTCTATGTTGGTATGTCAACTTTTCTTGTATCAACAATTTTTTTACTTTCTTTACTCATTGCCGTCTGGTAGGTACCCTGGAGACAATCCAATATTGTGCAATCAGCTTACATGCGATACATAGTAATCGCAGAATTGCAGTATGAGCTTGTGGGAAGAGGCTCCACCTCCAGAGCACCAAATAGACACACAACAGGGGTTCATGAAATATTAAACAGAAATACCTGAGAAATCACATCTGTCTAGATGTGGCTTGGGCCTCCAACAACGCCCGTTTGGTATTTTTGTCAGGGTTAGCAATATACATATCTTTAGTTCTCCCCACCTCGCTGCAAACCATAGTTTCCCAGGCCTTAGTGTTAGTTTTGATATGATATATTATTCTGATAAACTGACCTCTTAAATAAGACTTAGCAGTATCCCATAAAACACCTAGTCGTGCTGAGTTTAGGTTAGACTGAAAGAAAGTTTTTAGCAAACCATGTATGGAGTCTGGTTTCTGGAATAGGGACAACCAAAAAGGGTTCCATTTCCAACCCATACCTTTTAGGGTAGTGGGCAGTAATATAGTTACCTAAAATGGAGACTGATCAGAGACATGTCTACTTTCATAATTAGATGAGTTCCCCAAGCAGATGAGCAAAAGGTGTGGGGCCCCTACTCACAGAGGAGGAGAGAGTAGGACCTGTTAATTTCTCCCATGCAGGGTCTAGATAATTGTTAAAATCCCCCACCGCTAGCAGCGGAACATCAGGGAAACTGGCTATAAAGCTCACCAAGCATTTGAGGACCTCGGATGAGAACGGCAGTGGTACATATATTCCAGCAATTATACATAACATACCATAAATGTTGAGAAAGGTGTGTAAAATGAGGCCTATAACACACACGCTCAGCGCCAGATCAATCCTACGGTTCAATGTGCACTGTAATTTAAAAAAACACTTAATATTAAATCCTACAATCATATGTGCAGTATTAAAAAATAAATATTCAAAAGTAGAAAGCAGCTGTTGAAAAAGGAATAAATGGCATAAATACAGTAGTAACTGTATATACCAGAAATGTTGCCTAACAGGAAAACATATCGACTCACCGGATCAATAACTATATGTGAGAGCAGGAAAATCTAGTATCCTGACGTATGAGGATGCTCACTCCTCGAGAGTACGTTGAATAAGTAGAGTGGTACTGAACAACAAACAATCTAGGGGACAAGCAGGGTATAGAGTCAGGAGAGAAATGAGTCTCTTGGAGACAAACAATACCAGCATCCATCTGTTTTATAGTTCTAAGAACCGCCAATTTCTTCACAGGGCTATTAAGTCCCTGAACATTCCACGACAGTACTTTCAAAACTGCAGCCAGAAGAAGACAGTTGCATATGTTAAAAGCATACCAACCATCCATATAGGACTCCGGGAACTCACTTAACATAGCTGGCCCATGGACATTGCAGAGGCTCTTCCGGGGTGGAGCTGTAGATGCAATATAATGTATATATGCAATCTGACACCTGCAGTTTCCAATAAAAGGAATGGTTAAAGCTGTGGTAGGTCAAAAGAAAAACCTTGTAAACAAAAAAAATAACAAATAGAACTAACATTGCTCCCGTCCATGGTAACATAATAGCTGACCGTCCCCATTGGGCCTCCATGGTGAAGGGGGGGTAGAGTGGAAACTCCAAAAGATGTTATTGAGTTTCACTTCAGCAGGGTATGTGAGGTACACTATACACTATAATGCAGATAGGTCAAGTGTTCTTCAATATCCACCTTGGCTTTAAAGGAACGTAAAAAGAAAATAAGAGCATAGCTAGGACCGAGATCAGCATGGAGCCTGTAATACATCTAGCTTCAGATATTTGCAGAGAGTTGCGACATAGCGGCTCAAATTGCCCTGTCCTCCCGCTCCAACCATTACTGCGAAAGTAGGACGATCAAAGAAATTAACTTCAGCGCAACCACCTGCAGGCAAGCAGGGTTCAGCATGGCATTTTATAGATTTAGGTCACGGAGCCTCTTCCTCACATCATGCAGAGAAGTCCAGGAACAGGGATATCTTGGAGTTGTCGATTGCCATGGCGCCTGCCATGGCGCCACCCATGGCTCTAGCCTTAGAGAGTATGATATCTCTGTCCTTGTAGTTTAGCAGTTTGAACAGAAAAGGGCGCAGGTGATTACCCGGTGGTAATGGCCGCACGGGCACCTTGTGTGCTCGTTCAACCGCGAACATGTGTGAAAAGGTATCCTTGCCAAAAGTAGAAAGGAGCCATTGCTCAATAAAAGTGACAGGATTCTTGCCCTCAGCTTGCTCAGGAATGCTCAGGGCACACACATTATTGCGACGCATCCTATTTTCTAGGTCATCCAGGCGGGCAGTAAGATGGCAGTTGTATTTGAGATCTCTCTGCATGTCATCCTCCACAGTACTGACTCTGCCCTCCAGAGCAGAGGTGCGGTCCCGCAGCTTTTGAATGTCTTGTCTCACATAAGAGATTTCAGCTTTAACTCCCTTAAGTTCATCAGCCAGTGCAGAAATGGATAAATTGCAAGAGGTAACATCAGACTTTATGTCACGCAGGGTGGGTTCCGGCCCCTCTGTGTCTAAAGATGACACAAGCAGCATGGCAAAAATGTCCCCAAAATGTCCTCGCTGTATTCCACGTGGCGATCCGACTACATCCTCCCGGGGGAGCCGTGTCATCAGCCTCAAAAGGGCCCCCTGATACATCGGCCAGAGTAGAGGCAGAGGAGGAATGTTCTTTGGGAGTTGTCCAGGCAAAAAGTTTTTGGGCAGCCTTCTTATATTTCTCCTTGAAGGAACGGTGTGCCCAGGCACCATCTTGGCCAGGATCCTCCACGTCTCTTTGAGCCATTTAGCCATGGTGACAGTGGGAGCAGAGTATCCAGAACGGCAGCTCGGATTCACGGGGTACCAGCGTTGATCAGCTGGGGTCTTTTGAGCTTGGATAGCTGGTGTTTAGAGGATACTTGCACGGATTCACGTCGGAGAAAAAGGCAGATGGGACCAACTGCATTCGCTGTTCAGCCACGCCCCCAAAATTCATTATTTTTATTTTCTTTGCAAGTGATTGGGTATCCTTTGCAAAGTGAAATTTCACCGCATTCAGTTTTGGAGAAAATTTTCTTGCAAAGTGCACCATCCCCTGGAAAGTGAACAGCCTAATTGCTTGTAGTAAAAATCAACCCCTAGATCATGGTGACATTTCTTCATGTTTTAACAGAATGGTATCCAAAGAAAATTGAGATTTCTACATTTTCTATAAATACCGTCATTGTTTGTATGTTTCCCTTTTGTTTCTATTTAAATGTATTCTAGATAAAATTCTGAATTGCTGTTTTCATATGCTGTAACTCTGTTATGTTTAAGGTAAATATGCAGAAGACATATTCGGGGAACTGTTCAACGAGGCTCACAGCTTTTCCTTCAGAGTGAACTCATTACAAGAACGTGTTGACCGGTTATCTGTCAGTGTAACACAGCTTGATCCTAAAGAGGAGGAACGTAAGTTTTCTAACCCATGTTCATTTTCCTTATATCTCTGTAACCAGTGAAATTCTGGCATCACTTTGCTAATTTTAGTACAGAAAATTCACACACTCTGGGCTTACCCTGGAAAGCAGAGATAATTCACTTGACAAGCCAACACAGCTGGACAATTGCACGCTGCCATTGTCTGATGTCAGCACATGAAATAGGTCATCTTGAGTTCCACATTCCGCTGCAGCTAATTAAACAATGGAGAAAAGCATTAAAGTGACATTCCATGGCTAGTGGATAAGAAAAATTATAAATTTTGTTATTTTCGGTATACGTAGTTGGGTTGGGTGCTGTTAAATTGTGGTGTGGCTTCTTCCAACTCAGGATAGGGTGAGTATTCAATAGAAGAGAGATAAGCTGAGTATGCACCAGAATGGTGATAGTTTAGTATTAGGTGTTACCTTAGATTAAAGCACATCTGCCAGGAGAGGCCATTGCTAGGTCTCTCAATGAAAATGCTATTTGCCTGTTTGTGTCTGGTTTCTTTACTTTAAGTCACAGACCTTCATGTTGTTAGGGCAAGCAAAGTATCAGAATGTCTTATTTTTGTTATCTTTCTAGGTCAGTGGCTTGATAAACTAACATTCTCCAAAAGAGGTCTGCAAGGACAGCTTACATTCCTTTATGACATGTATTTTAAAGCTAATCCCCAGCTTTACTTTCACTTTAAATAGTTTGTTTGGGCCAAACTGGCCCCAAAAAAACTATTCCCTACACTAAATGTGCACACTGGGCCTGCTGTTTAACTTTATGTAGCACCGAGTTCGGGTATGAGACGAGACTTTCCTGTCCCACGTGGAAAAAAAAATGGCATCAGGCTGATCGGCGCTCAGCCATTCTTAGGCAGCTTTGTGTTCTATATGTGAATACAAAGCTTCTGAATTGCTGAGTTGGAGATCATGATGTCATTGGCCTGCATCTCTGACTCAGCTAACCAGGGGAAGCTTTGTATTCATTGATAGCTCAGCCCAACACTATTTTGTTCCAGGTGTGAGACAGGAAGTACTTCTCTCACACTCAGAACTCACTGCTGTTTACTGTATGTAGCTAAGGCTGCATACACTTTATACAGATTGTCCAGCTTGGCCAAATTAACCATTTAAAGTGAAAGTAAAGCTTTAAGGTAGGTTATTGTTAGAGTTTGGGATTAGTGGGTTATTTTAGATTTAGGGTCAGATTTTTAGGTCTTAGGAGGTAAGTTAAGTGTTTAGAGGAGTGTAAGAGCTCACTTTAGGTGCTCTCTTAAAGTGATATTAAAGGTTAAAGGGGTTGTAAAGGTAAAAGTTTTTTCACCTTAATGCATTCTATGCATTAGGGTGAAAAAACATCCGACAATACCGCCCCCCCGGCCCCCCCGTTTTACTTACCTGACCCCTCGAAAGTCCCGCGCTCGCCCCCGACATCCTCTTCGCTGCTCAGCCTGGCCGTTGATTGGTTACAGTGGATGGATTGAAAGCAGCGCAGTCATTGGCTCGCGCTGCTATCAATCACATCCAATGACGCGGAGCGCTGGGGCCGAGTGATACATGCTGTATCACGGGAGTGCGCCCGCAAGCACTCAACACCATGCGAGGGAGCTCGCATGAAAGTGTTGAGTCCTTGCGGGGGGGAGCCGAGACAGGCTGAATGTAAAAAAATCGAGAAAAAAAGACGTGGGATCCCCACCAATCCCGCCCCCCCAAGTCCATACCATTTTTTTTAATTATTATTATTTTTTTAATGGTGTGAGGTCCCCCCCCACAATCCATACCAACCCCTTTTCCGAGCATGCAGGTCAGCAAAGGAGTGCCCCCCCAAAGCACCTTGCCCCCATGTTGATGGGGACAAGGGCCTCTTCCCGACAACCCTGGCCAGTACCCCTACCCATTCACCTCAAAAATCAGTGAAATGTAAAAAAAATGAGAGCCGGTTTTTGACAAGTCCTTTATTAAAAAAAATGGCTCTTAGCCGTTTTCTCCTGCCGCTATCTCTCCCACTGGCATCACAAGGGGCAGGCTCTCTGGATGACGTCCCATGCCGTTTTTTTGCTGTGTGTTTTTTTTTTTTTTTTTTTACATTCAGCTGTCAGCAGGTAACCCATCGGCTGTTAAGGACGCGGTGATCCTCTTCCAAGCCCCCTGCTTAGCAACCAGCTATATACAGTGTTAAAATAAGAACTGCAAAAGGCGGGGGGCGTGGCCGGATGTGAGAGGAAAAAGACATGCTGAGGCTGAGCTCCGCTCTTCCATCCTGACAGCTATTTCACTGCCAAAAACTCATATCTCTTGGCTCCATTCCGGCATCCTGGGGTCAAAGAGGAACACCAGTACCCCGAGGGCTCCTCCGCCGTCTCCGGGACACCTCCGTTCTTCCTCCGCGGCAATCACCCGGTCGTGGACTACCATCTTACACACGAGGCCTCCAACAGCCACGATGTCTGTGAGTACTCAGACCCCCTCCGACCTTACTGCAGCACAGACAGCATCTCATGCTGAGCTCCTGGCAGCCATAAAAGTGGGGAATGACTCAGCAATGGTCAAAATTGACCACCTAGTGACAGATGTCAGCCTGATTAGGCACGACATGAATACATTTTAGGTCCCGGTTTGCGGAGGCTGAAGGCCGCATTTCTCAATTGGAAGACGACACAAGGTCAGACTCCAAGGACTTACGTGCGTTACAACTACAAGTCAAAGCCCTGCAAGATACGTCTATTGACACCGAAAATAGACTTCGCAGAAACAATATTCGCATAATAGGCCTCCCAGAACGTGTGGAAGGAACCAGGCCTGCAGAGTTCGCATGGTGGGGCATAGTAGGAAAGGCACATTGTGCCTGGGTTGTTTAGAAATGTTTGTTACAAAATTTTGGTTCGAGTTTGTTATTTTCTTTTTGGTGTATGACTCTGAATATAATATAACTGATACTAATCCATGGTATGCTATAGTGAGGATGTTGCTGCTCATGGTTTCTTTTCTGATTAGACTTCCCCTTTATCCTCATTGGTTTCCGAGGCATATATTAGATGGCTAACCCCTCTGCTGATCATTTCACGGTTCTTTCTTGGAATGTTAGGGGTCTGGGATCTAAATTTAAGCGAGCTCTCCTTTTTCAGTACTTAAAATCTCAATCACCCCAACTTATTCTTCTTCAAGAAACCCATCTTATGGGCAGCAAAATCCTCACACTAAAAAAGCCTTGGATACAGAGAGCTGTGCATGCCACATACTCCACTTATGCAAGGGGAGTGTCAATCCTCATACATAAAAACTTCCCTTGCATGATTGAGGAAGTGTGTACTGACCCACAAGGGAAATATGTGATTGTTGTATTCACACTAGCATAGATATATAGTCATTAACATGTATATACCCCCACCTTTCTCGCCTGAAATATTATATGCGGTTATTAATAAGATTGCACCTTTTAGCCCTGGGAAAATTCTAATAATGGGGGATTTCAATGCTATAATGTCCCCAGTATTGGATAGACCTACTTTACCCAAGAACCACTGCATGGACCTTTCTGCCTGGGCCCAGGCAGTGGGTTTGGAGGAAATTTGGAGGTGGAAACACCCTGCAACCAAACACTATTCGTGTTTTTCTGCGTCGCACAAAACAGCATCCCGTATAGATCTGGCATTCTCGAATACCCCACTGCTGGCCAATGTGCTGGAGGCATCTTATCTGCCCAGTGGGTTGTCCGATCACAGCCCATTGGTAGTAACGCTCCGCTCTCCTGCATCTCGCAGTGCAGCACTGTGGAGGCTGGGAGCACATTGGGTTTCTCACCCAGAACTAACTGAAAAAAATACCCCCCCTGCTTGTTGAATTCTAGGAGCAGAACACAGGGTCCTCTTCCCCTGAAATTACATGGGATGCATTCAAGGCGTATACGAGGGGCCATTATATTTCATCTATAACCCACGTAAAAAAGCAACAAAAAAAAGAAACCCAACTGTTACAACAATCAGTGATAAATAATACAGCTACATATAGTTCTGATCCTACACCAGCTCATTTTGATCTGCTTATGGCGGCCCAGAGGGAGCTAAATCTACATATGGCAGAGGTCGCAAGACTTGACACACACAAGGGCAGGCAGAGAGCTTTTGAACAAGGCGACAAAAATGGTCGCCTGTTGGCCTTATTGGCACAGAATGACCAACCCCTTACACTTGTTTCCACACTTCAGACCTCGGATGGTGGAATAGCGACATCTCCTTCAGAGGTTTTACAAACATTTAATGCCTTTTATGATAGGCTATACACCTCCACTTTGGCCTCTGATTTTAGGCCTGAACAATTGCGGGACCTGTTGGATCCCTTGGCGCTGGGTTGGCTCTTGGATCAGGAACGTGAGATGATTGACTACCATGCACAGCTGCACCACATTCTGAGTGCAACAATTTCAGTAAATCAACCCCATTGTCTTAGGTGAAATTCCCTATTCCTTTTGGGCTGCTCTGCATGGATGATTTTAATATGCAATGGTGTTCTTGTACGTTGCACTGTTGGTGTGAATCTCGCATACATTCTTTGCCTTTAGTGAGACAAATGATATGCTTCTCACCACTAAGGACCTGAGGATAGCTAATAATAAATGCAATAGAACATACAAACTGATATGTTTTATTGCAACTAGCAGCTTCCTTCCTTGTTGATTTTAGTATTACAAGATTTCAAGTCCAGGATGTAGCAGATCCATTAATGAAAGATCTGGGGGTGTATTGCCAGCCTGATCATCTTATTCTAGGTTGCATATATTAAGTCTTACAAAAGGCAGAAACCAGTGGCCTGACTGAGACAATTTGAAAACGAAACGCACAGCTTTCAGAAATAGAATCATATCCAGGAATCTGTAAAACCATTCACTAGAATTAAAAGTGGCCTCACAGCAAGCACCTTTTTATACCTTTTGTTGGGTATTGAATTGACATTTCACTGTGTATTGAGCCAAACTACTCAGTGCCCCATAGTGTTCTTTGTAGCATTGGTTTGCCTTCACATCGTGCAATGTAACATAATATGCAGACTGCTGATACCAAAGTCCCTGTTCACATTGTTTCCCAACCAGGAGATAACACTGGTCCAAGAACTAGGATTTTGCATCTGGTTCCTGTCTGTACTCCCACTATTGTTCCAGAATTTTCGAACAGGTTGTTGAAACAGTCGGCCTATTGATATGTACATATTTATTAGTAAATTATATATCCAAATAGATTCAAACACTTAGTGTTTAAATACCAGTAGTGCTGTGACAGTGAGCCCACAAAGAAAATTCTTATAAATGTATACATCCAATATACAAAAATATGTAGTAAAACATTTTAAAAAGTCTACAGGGATTTCCTATGTGATTAGTGAAAACAAAATTGTCTTTCACCACACAATTTCACCAATGTGCTTCAAGTGAATAGATCCAGGCTCTCCCCATGCAACACTCGCTTACCTAAGTTTTTTATATGCCTCTCATATTTCATATCGACACGTAATGCATGTATCTGTTAGTTGTTCCAGACTTCTCCTCTGTTTGATCATACAGCAGAAAGTTATACAATGGCAAAGAGCACTCCAATTGTGTAATAATGCTTAAAACCATATGACTTTATTAAAAAGAATGCTGCTTCCAGGTCTCGAGCAAACAGAATCCTGTTCCTGTCAGCCATCACATGATTCACAGAGGTCTTCCACCTCCTTATATTCTGCACCTTCCCCTCCTGGCCCTCATTCCCTCCACCCGTTGCGCTCAGTTACGTCACTGGGTGACCTCTCTAAGACACAGTTCTTCTTACCCCTTTCAAAAAATGGCCCTTGAGCACACCTGCTTACTACAGGTGCATCGAATGGAAATTTTGGTACCGAAACCTAAAATGCAGGATGCACTTGGCCAAAAACTGAAAATGACAGTTTTTAAAAAATATTTATATTTTTATATGTAATTGTATTATATACGACTTTTTAATTAATTTCAATCTAAATAAATATGAATTTATCGTCGGCCATTATTGGCACCTTTAGCGCAAGAAAAGCTCAAGAAAAATGCATCCCTTTAAATTCTATGTATGTCTTCACACTGATTCGTTGCACTTCCATTGTGGTGTTAAAAATCCTGCTTGCTGCTTTTTTTGTCAGTTAAAAAAAAAATGCACCTCCCAGTTCAAATGCATTGAAAACACAGCAAGAAAGCATCAATGCACCCGTGTTGCTTTTTTAATGCGTTTTTCAGTCACATGACCTTTGAAAAACACACACCATAAGCAAAGCAGATCCTGGTAAAATGGTCGCAATATCTCTGTAAAATCGGGGGCAAATTGCGTGCATTTTCCGTACCTTTTTCTCTTATCGGCTGAATGCCAATAACACCATTTTCGTTCGAAATGTATTGATGGCCGCAATTTGGTTGCATCTCTACTGCTTACACTATACTTGTTCTCCGGGCACCATCGCCAGTATCTACTAATCCCTTAATGCCATAGACTCCCCAGCAGCCACCTATAAATCCCGGTCGGAACGTGGCCTGGCTACTTCTGAGGGAAGGAGCAAGGCCTTGTCTTAAATTGCAAAGTGCTCCTTTAACGCCTCTGCTCTGGAGGCTGCCTCCTAAAATGATATTGGGTCCCAGACCGAATAGCAAGTTCAAACCCATCCTATATTGACAGGTGCTTCAGGGGGTGCGGCCACCGAGATGTTATACATATCTGGTGGTCCTGCCTCTGCTTAAAAGGATTCTGGTCCTGGGTTTTTGGGCTTCTTCATACTCTTTCATTAGTTCATCCACAAAGATGCCAAACTGGCCTTGCTACATTCATTGCCTATTTACTTATCAACAAAAGCTGGTGACCTATTTGTTTATTGCTGCCAAATGCACAATTGCCAGGGCCTGGAAGAAGCCCTCTGTTTCGATTGCAGCAGTGAAGAGCATTTTGACCAACCTTATGGTCCACAAAAAAAAAATGTCTAGTATTTTACATGACCCTCATATGAAATTTCTCAAAGTATGGATACCCTGGTGGTCCTATGCTCTCCCGCCCTGCATCCGACCAGCTTTGGACATTTTATAATTATCTCCACCTAACCCAAGCCTGTAGGAACTTCATCCCCCCCCAAATCCTCCTCTCTCTCACTATGACCTCTTTATCTCCTTTCCCTTCTCTATTTCCCCCTCCCACTTTTTGTGTTTTGTTTTGTTCCTTGGCACTCAGCATCCGCCTTTGCCAACCCTCATCTCCCCATGGTATGCTCCTAAGCCCTCAGACTTAATTCTCCTTTACAAAACCACAGCCCGTTGTTATGTACCTCTAGTTCTTTAATAAAAAAATTATTGTATCAGAAAAAGAATGCTGCTCACCATATACTTTCTTGTCATAATACATATCAAAGTACATGAAACACCGACCAGCTTCATAGAAAACGTAGAAACCAGAGCCTCACCAATCACCCGTGATCCGCTATGGCATGACTTCCAGTCATGTAGCTTACGTCAGCATCGCTTTCGATTTCCGCCAGACCACACCCAGGCGCGTTTAGTCATTTTGGACTTTGTCACGGGATTGGAAAGATGGAAATAGCAGTGGTCATTTTATACAATAAATGGGCAGATTATCCCTAACCTTACCCATCTCTTCCAAACACTGAACCCAGCAATTTTAACCCATATCCAACTATCCTATATGATTATAGCATGGGTAAGACTACTATATGGCATGCCACGGGCCAGCATACACATGTCCGATAGAATGTCGCATGCCTTTGCACTAGGCAGGGGGACTAGGCAGGGGTGCCCCCTGTCTCCCCTGCTAATTGCACTGGCTATTGAGCCTCTTGCAGCCCAGGTGAGGAATTGCACACAGATCAAGGGATTTAGCTACGGTGAAATGCATGAGAAAATAATGCTCTACGCCGATGATATGCTCATCTTTTTGGAGGATGTGGATAATTAATTTTTTCTTGCAATGTCCCTTATCACTGATTTTGGCCACTATTCAGGCCTCACCATCAACTGGTCCAAATCTGCACTGATGTTTCTGGATGAGACCCCTGTGCTGAGTGCAGAGCTTCCTTGTCCTGTACCTATAGTGGCTTCCTTTAAATACTTAGGCATTTATATCTCCCCCAAATTGACTGAGTATTGTAGGCTAAATATATGCCCCCTATTGACTCGCTTTAGAGACTAAATACATTTATGGAACAAACTTAAAATGTCCCTGGCAGGGAAGACGAACCTTGTTAAGATGATCCTAATGCCCCAATTCCTGTACATGCTACACAACACGCCGCTGGTTATTCCACTGAAAATATTTAGAGTGGTCAACTCCCTATTCAGGCTATTGTTATGGCATAACAAACCCCCTAGGATTAAGCTGGAGCAGCTGCAATATCCGAAGGAGGGGGGTGGTCTCGCACTTTCCAACTCTTGGATATACTACTTGGCTGCACAGCTGCAGCACCTGATAGGAGCTATGACTCCTGCTCCTGTAGGCTCGTCAGCTAAACTTATACTGGTTGGCACAGGGGTGGAGTCGGTACCAGAGGGCCTAGACGCTCAAATGTTTCAACGGCCCAACAAACAAATGCCCACTTACATACTCCTCCAGAAGGTGTGGAACAAGGCTAAACAATTACAACACGTAACGGGGTATACAGCTTACAGCCCACTCTGGGGGAATAAAACTTATGCAGAACTGGCCAAAATTCAACAGGGACCAAGGTGGCGCCCCATCGGAATAACCCACTTAAGACATGTCTTTCACAATTGGAGACTACTCTCCTTGGCAGAACTACAATCTAAATATGTGTTACCATCCAACATGATGTTTTACTACCTACTACTAAAACGCGCTGTCAAGGCGCAGGGCGATGCAGTGGACTGGGTACAATCCCCCACACCTGTTTTTCATATACTGCAAAACGCATCGGACACAAAGGGTATAATATCTCAATGTTAACCTTATGCTTTTATCAGCATTTCTGGAAGGGCACCTCATGAGAGCAGCGACACAATGGGAAGCAGACTTGGGTCCCATTACAGGGGAGCAGTGGGAAGAGGCCCTTCAGGCAGTTAATACCTGTTCGCTGAATGTATAACAAAAGATATCCCAATTATATATACTTTTGAGAGTGCACTATACACCAGTAAAACTTCACAAAATGGGCAAAATATCAGACCCGCTGTGTGGCAAATGTAAAGCGGTGCCCGGGGACCTGATTCATCTCCTCTGGCATTGCCCCAAACTCCATAGATATTGGACGGCAGTTTTGACTACACTTAATCAGGTGTTTCAGACCAATGTCCCTCTTGATCCACTAGGCTGTCTTTTGGGGGTACTGGAGGAGGTGACAGGGATGGCTTTCGCCAGAGTACTGTTTCAAGCTAGGAAAATAATTTTTATGGGCTGTACATCGGCTGCGCCGTCGATGGTTAAAACATGGATCCAACACATGGGAAGCACTCTTATCATGAAAAAATACATATATCAGCATAGGGGAAATCCTGGGAAATTTGACACATTATGGGATGCATGGCTTGATACGCCAGGTATAAGCCCTAAGGAAGTGGTACAGATGAGACTGCTGAGAGGCTTATAGATGTAAAAGGTACCCAGGGACACAACTGAGTGGATATTAGAATGCAGGTCAGGGCAGGGACGGGGAAGCAGGAGATGTTGACTTACTGTCAGGGGTTTAAAATGTATTATCAGACAAAAAAATCGAACAGGGTATGCACGATGTAATGCTGATTAACAGGTGTATGTATACTATAAGATGTAACCAATGGTTGTGGGACGGACAATACAATGACAAAACAAAGTGTAATGCAATTTATGTATATAATTCTAATGTTTGTTTCTTGAGCAATAAAAACCTTTTGATTAAAAAAAAAAAAAAAAAAACTATCCTATATGAGAGATATATTTCCTGAATCTGAATTAATTTAGAAATTTTAGATCAGCTCATCTAGCCTTAGGCTCTTTTTACACAGGAACGGAATCTGCTTGTTCAGCAGGGGATCACTCTACCGATCCCCGCTGAGCAGGTGGATGACAGGTCAGAGCGGAGACGGACACAGTCCTGATCTTCTCTATGGGGAAATCGGGTGAAAACCGGCAGCCTGTCCATTTTCATCCGATCATATCCGTTTGGATTTTGCGGATTAGAAAGAGGTAGATGTCTGCGGACATGTCAACGCTGACATCTGCCGCTCCATAGGGAAGACTGGAGGGTCCGATCAGGTCTGCCTGAAAAACTGACAGGTAACCTGATTGGGCAGCCTCTGTGAAAGGGGCCTTAGTTGTTTCTCAAAATGGATAAGCACATATCTAGGTGTGAGCCAGGTTAAACATTTTAATTGCTCCTAAATATCTATGGATCAGTGATGTATTTGTTTTTCTCATCTTTACCTATTGTAGATCAAGGCTAAATTGTTCTAAGAACAAGTACAGTATACTGCAAAATGTGATGTTTATGTTCCTCTTGTTCTATGTGTGGAAAACAGGCAGCTGGAATGTGAAAGTCATTATTTGACTTGTATATTGTCAAGACTGGAAAAATAAACTGTCTAAGAGAAGCAGCAGGAGTTCGGACTTGCCAGGCAAGATTGGCTTGCGATGAATTTATAGCTAAACTCACATTCTCAGTGGGTTTCAGTAGTTATTACAGTGGAGAACCAGACACATTTATAGTATGGTGTCATTTTATCAGTGTGAGGATGATTTCTCTCGCCATTGTTTTGTGTTTTTTTTTGTTTTTTTTTATTAAGATATATTTTGGTTATTTTTGAAGCTTTGCTTTTGACCGATACCTTTACAAAAAATAGAGGTCATAGTTTTCCACAGTAATTGCTGTAGCTGTAGAAAACGACATTCATTTGGGTTGTTACATGCTTGGCACGTAACATAAATGACAAACTTGCTGTTTCAGACCAGTGCGAGTTGTCCCAAAGGGCCTGCTGGCCATGTCTCACAGGAGTCCCTGGGCACATGATAGTAGAGATGACTGATCAGAGGAAAAATAAGAAACCGTGCCTCTGAGGGTGAAGAGTTAAAACCGTGTCTTGTTGTTTTTTTTTTTTTTTTTACGTTTCACCTTCACATATATTAATTCATCGAACACTTAGCAACGTTCTATCTTTATTGCATTTCCAGCATCAAATAAACATAGGCAACTTTTTCAGTATCAAGCTTCAACAGTTTTCCCACAGGAAAAAAGATTTATGCCCTGTACACACGATCGGACATTGATCGGACAATCCGGCCACAAAATCCGTCAGATTTTTTCCGACAGATTTTGGGCCAAATTTGTCTTGCATACACACAGTCGCACAAAGTTGTCCTAAAATCCGATCATTCTGAACGCGATGACGTAACACTCGTACATCGGGACTATAAACTGGGCAGTAGCCAATAGCTTTCGTCTCTTAACTTATTCTGAGCATGCGTGGCACTTTGTGCGTCGGATTTGTGTACACACGATCGTAATTTAACCAATCGGATTTTGTTGTCGGAAAATTTTATATCCTGCTCTCAAACTTTGTGTGTCGGAAATTCAGACGGAAAAAGTCCGATGGAGCCCACACACGATCGGAATTTCCGACAACACAATCCGATCACACTTTTTTCGTCAGAAAATCCTACCGTGTGTACAGGGCAATAGGCTTAAAGCGGAATTACACCCAAAACCAAAAACATATTATATTGCAGCTTATCATTCTTTAGATGTGGTGGTTGCATTTACAGCATTGTCTGTCTGTCTGGGGGGGAAGGTAGTGTTAGATGCACTAGCAGAATTAAATACATTAACAAATTAAAGCCAAACGCCAACTCATACTGTATTTACAGCTAGCTAGGATTAAGGCCCTTTTGGGCTGAAATATGTTAGCTCTATGGCCGTTTTTTTACCCATTTTTGTATGGTATTAAATGGACTTTTAGTTTGTGGCCTGCACAGTGTTGCTGGCTACTTTTTAATTGGATAAAGGTTCTAACCCTTCTCCACTTGGTTCAAACAAAAATGGTTTTGGTTGGAGTCTGGGTTTAACTCTCTTGCTGCCACCAATGTAACTGTTAGCCTGGGTTAACAATGCCACAACTTCAAAGTCGTGCGACTTTGAATCTGATATCCCTGCGCGACTTCATCGGGGCTTGCATACGACTTCTTTAACAGAAGTCAATGCAAGTCATTTTGAAGTTGCACCAAAAGTAGTGCAGAAACCTTTTTATAAGTCGGAGCGGCTTGAGTCGCAGCGATTTAGAATGGTTCCATTGCCGTTAATGGGGCACAACTTGTCGTGCGACTTTGAACACTCAAGTCGCATGACAAGTCGCAGCAGTGTGAACCAGAGCTTAAAGCCAGGAACTTGTTTACATGTTTTCTCCCAAGGACTGTCGATCAGGCTATATGCACATGAGAGCAGAGAAAAAAAATGTTGTGTACCTTATTTATTACAGTGAGTTTAGGATAAAGGCTCAAAATCTTCAGGAATAGAATGCGCCAACTTCAAACAACGTTGAACACATAAGAGGCTATCCATATGAGGAATAGAACAAGAACAAATAATTGTTATGAAATAACCCAGAGATCACAGTAGCTGGTTGTAATTTACCAGTCTGCCATTGTTTGGCATTACCATAAAACATAATCATTACATTGTTTTACAATTGCGGCCATTCCCTTACTTGCTGTTGTCCATGTAATATGATAGGAATCCAGGGACAGTTTTTTTCACTATCTTTGTATTCCAGAATAAAGAACTTTTTTTTTTTTTTTTTTTTTTAATAGCAGCTGCTTAATATGAAGAACAACTGCTGGGAAAACCATTGAGAAACAGCTGTTTTTCTCTTAACACCGGAGTGTCTAATCGGCCATTTATTCTTGGTGATAGACACCAAAGAGATGTGACTGTAATATGAAGCAAACACTATTTTGGATATTTTCTGTATAAATATAGCTTTTTACTGTCACTTTTTTGAGAACTGCATACACTTATGTACATTTTATAATGCTACAAAAAGTGCAAATCAGGGCCGGATCTAGCCTGGGGGTGCTGTAAGAAAAAAGTCGGGGCATAATGTCAACACGGTGTGTGAGTCACTAACAGTCTGTCGCACAGTGTCACAACCTGGGGCACACTAGTATGTATTAGGCTGTCGTTAGATTAGGGTGATTAAACAGAACCTGTGCCTCCTTATATCACATGTTTTTATCATAGCCCCCTTTTTTTCATCTGGAGGCCTCATCAGAGTCCCTCTTTACATCATGTGTACTCATCAGAGTCCCTCTTTACACCAGGTTCCCATCCGAGTGCCCCCTTACATGTGGTGTCCTTATCAGAGTGCCCCCATACATCAGGTCTCCCCCATCGGAGTGCCCCCATACATCAGGTCCCCCCCATCGGGTCCCCCCCATCGGAGTGCCCCCATACATCAGATCCCCCCCCATTGGAGTGCCCCCATACATCAGATCTCCCTCATCGGAGTGCCCCCATACATCAGATCCCCCCCCCCCATCGGAGTGCCCCCATACATCAGATCCCCCCCCCATCGGAGTGCCCCCATACATCAGATCCCCCCCCCATCGGAGTGCCCCCATACATCAGATCCCCCCCATCGGAGTGCCCCCATACATCAGGTGCCCCCCATACATCAATTATCTGCATCAGACTAGCTCCTGGATCAGTGGATGCACTCTGAGACCTGGGAGGGTGCAACTAAATGATGGGGCATCTGATGGGGCACAGCCCACCCTAGAACATTATGTAAAAATTATATACAAACTTAATCTACTCAATGACAGGATACTCCATACAGATTTGGATGAATTCTGATGGCAGGATTTTGCTCAGTTCAAACTGTTTTTTCATTACCATGCACATATTTGGCTTTAATTTTCTATGAGTTTGCTACATATGACCATTTTTTTTATACTGTACATTATTACATATTCTTGTAAATCTATTTTATTTTGTGTGTGCAGGTGTCATCCAAAATGTAAGATGTACACAGGTATTAGAAGTATGCCCATTGAGGCATTACAGATTAATGGGATGAATTGACCTGACTTGCTCATTGCCCACCTGAGATTTTGAGATGAGACCTTCTGCAGAACTGGGAGCGCCGTATAAAAATAACACCGCTCATATCACATTAGATTGAGCTAGCTATTTTTATACAGCGCTGTAGGAGAAAGTAGGTTAGATTTGTTAGCTGCGCAAATGGTTTTCCAAAAAAAAAAAAAGGCACATATTTATAAAACCCTTAACACAATAGTTATTCACTCAATTATTTAATAGGGAGATTGAAATCTAGCTGTATGAACAGTAAATCTTCCCAGACGGCAGACAGCGATCATAGGAATGCTTTAATTATCTAATGTGGGTGATCTGTTAAATCTGACAATACTGTATGTATGGACAGATCTGCTAAACACGGGGTCCCTGAAGAGATGTGTTGGTGGTTTTGACTGAATGTGTATGTATGTCCCAGATGTTTATTCAGACAGATTCAGTTATAGTTGTATTACATCACATTATCGTGTGTTGATGACATAGCTTTAAATACGTTCTACAGGAATGTTGAAGAAATGCTTGTTTCCTTGGTATGTGGTTGAGAAAAACACTACAACCAAAGCAAAGTGCATAAGCTATGTGTTTATTCTATGATTTACCATTGAGAGTTGTCAGGCAATGTGAGAACAAATACAAGATAATTGCAGTGTTTCTGTGCAAAGTCTATGAATTCCAAGTAGGCCACATCAATTTTGTGTACAACACGCTTCCCTCGATGGCACTCATTGTTAAATGCATCTCTTCTATGAAATGGCATAACTGGAGCGAGAGATTTTTTTAGTTATGCAGCATTTCTCACCATGCTAGAACACACAAAACATGTTTCAGGTAAACTCCTGTCTCAGTTGAAGCAGTTGGTTAAGGTTGAAAAAAATTGTTGTCTCCAAGAAGTGGTTATTATACAAGCAAAGCCATAAGAATATAATAGTAAAACCATCAAGGCCAGTTTTTGGGGGTCATATTACCTTTACCAAGAAAATGCTTTTCTTTATAGTTCATTAGGGTATACAGGATCAATTCTGAGACAAGAGGGTTATGCTGATGCCTACAGGAGATTGGACACTAGCAGGATCAGCACAGTGTGGGGGCAGAAGGGACGCATGCCCCGGGCACTGTGTTGGTGTGGGGGGTGCACTGACCTCTTGTCCCTCTCCTCACTGATGGGAGTGACTGCAGAGTCACTCCTGTCAGAGGGAGCAGTGGCTGGCTGCTCCTGGTAAAAGAATTGCACTTTCTCCACCTCCCGTAATGTACTCGCCCCACCCTCAGCACGATGCTGCTAAGGAGTGAAGGGCAGACCACAGTCCTTCCTTCCACATCACATGACATGGAGAGGTGGAAGAGGAAGCTGCCTTCTTTGCAGGTGGGATTTGTGATCTGTGGGTACAGTGGGGGGGGGGGGGGGGTGTTGGTGGGTAGGGGGGTTGGCAACTGAGCCCCACAGAAATATTGTATACAAATGTTCATATGTGCTCTGTCAGCTCAAATAGAGAGAAATGTGCGGTTAACCTACTCTCTGTAGTGGGGAGTCCATGCATGAGAGTTCAAATGCAGCAAGAGGTGTGTAGATGGTCACAGATGACTGACTCTGGATGGCTGCCGGCTTATAACAAGCTGGAAGGGGCTCTGTAGACAGTAAAAAACTAAGAGAGCAGCGCTATCTAAGTGCAGTGTGATAAAAACATTTTAATATAGGACAGACGATTTTAAACTCACAAGATTGTAGAGATTACAGCACATGTGAAATGGTATAGGAAATTCATTCACTCCTGGGGGAAGGCGGTCGGCTCGCAGGTGGAGAGGCAGCTGATGTTCCCGGCTGCGCTGGTGGCTCCCAGCGCTTCTTGGTTCTCAGATTCGGCTCAGGGGCAGCCGGGCACGTCACTTCCGGATGGTGAGAGAGCGGGGAGGAGCGCACGTTCGGAGCATGCGTGCTCCTTCATCAGGCAACCTGATGTCCTTTTGGATAGATATTTCTTGCAGCCTTCCAGATCTTCTGATCCTTGGCATAGCCTTGGAGACTGTACCTGTACCTTGCCATTCTGATGATGTGGGGTGATCCTAGGGTACTGGTCACTGGTTGAGAGCTCTCCAGACACCTGGTGAACAGTGTGAGCCTGCTACAGAGCACTTTACAGGTACAGGAGCGTGGTACACTTGCTGATGGAATGCTGTCCTTCAAGACTCCTTAGTGAGCATGCCTACCAAAGGGGGCAAAGACTGTCTGAATGGATCTTGCTTTGGCACTCTCCAGCTTGACTGTGTTTGGAGGCTGCAGAGCACCTTATGGACCACTGCTGCAGCAAATCACAGGGCCTTTCCCTTTTTCAAGCCTCACTTGTGCTTATTGTGTTAGTCTCTGAGTGGGCCTCTGCAGCTGGAACTTAGGGCGTGACACTCCATGTGTTGCAGTACAGTGGGAAATGGGCTCTGCACCACTTTTGTATTTGGTGCATTGTATCCACCTTACTGAGTCTGCATTGCCCTTTTTTTGTGCCGCTTCTATCGAACATGTGCTGTGTCTCCTACTACGTTGCATATGTGTGTTTTCACAGTCTTGCCGCCCTCCACCTGAAGTGGGGACCACTATTACCACGCTCCTCTGCAGGAATAGGTCATAAGCTCCCTGCTGCATTACAGTGACAGGGCCACAGAGAGCCATTTCATCTTGCCTGCTCCTGCAGCTGGTTATGAGTACCCCTTGTGGCACATGCACTCCTACACACTTGCAGTATGTTGGATCTTAGACATAGGGGGAGCAGTCTTGTAGGCCCCTCTGGCTTCTCATCTGCTACAGCTCTGAGGCAGTTTGCAATGCCCATGTCCAAGGCCCTGATGCCAACAGCCTAAACAGTTTCCCCCTGCTGGAGTTCTCTTATTTCTTGGCATCTTCCATTACTTTCCCAAGTGTCATGGTCATGTTCTGTTTTATTAAAACTGACTGTTCCTGTCAAGGACATTCCATTGTTAAAAGATCCTATGGATAAAAGGCCGGAAGCCCTTTCCAAGGTATTGTTCCCCCTAGCTCTGCAACCAGTCATTGCTATCATGTCCATGAGCCAGATTCTGAGTGGTCCATGGATATGTCAAGAGAACCTAGTTCAATCCTTAGAGGTCATTTGGTTCTCCAACAGTTATAACTTATGCCTGTTGCCCTGCACCACTGTGCAGAATGGCTTGTGCACATCATATGCCCAATATCTACAATGGGCCTCCTGTCTGTACATATGCAGGAGACCCTTTGGCTCAAATGCTGGAATGTAGAACATCAGTGCAAAAAACGCCTACTGCACTTGCCTTTTAAACGCAAATCTTTGAAGCCTCTTTGGACAACTTAAAGTAGTAGTCCACCCTAACACTAAAATCCCTGCATCTACAGACACCCACAATCTAACACTAACCTATCTAGCCCTGTAAAGAAGAAATCAATATACATACTTTTTTTTTTAAAGCCAATCCGACTTGATCCCACGCTGAGCTGTCAGCTGCGGCCTCGCTTTGAAGGTGGGTGCAGAGGGCACAGCCGACAAGGGAAGCCCCATACTAAATCTATGGGTGATGTCACTCCCCATTAATTTCACAGCCATTGTTGGCTGTGTACTCTGCAGAGCTTCCGCCGCTGCAGATCGGATCGGCTTAAAAAAAAAGGTAAGTATACTTATTTATTTTTTTACAGGGCTAGATAGGTTAGTATTAGATCATGGATGTCTGTAGATGCAGAGATTTTAGTGTCAGGGTGGACTTGCGCTTTAATCAAGGGTGGCACAGAAGGAAAAAAGCACCCTTTTTCCTCAGCAGTAGAAGACAAAGGCTTCATGTACACTAGCAGCTTATGGCAACTCCTAAACTTGAGTTTAGGAGCTTTTGGCTTTCTTTTCCCAAAGCTTCTAAACTCAACTCTGTAAAAGCCTATATGCCCATGTACACATAGGGTATTAGCAGAGTTTAGGAGCTGCCGAATTTAGGTGAGGGTAAAACTTTTCCCTTCTGAATGCAGAAGAATCACGGTCAGGATAGGAACGTTTTGATCACCAGCCGTGGAAATCCGCAAGTCACTGCAAAAGTGCAGTAAAAACGCGACTTGCGCTTTTCCAGCATTTTGCGATAGCCTGCGACCATGGTCACGGTGGGCTAGTGTACATGTAGCCTAAGCTTCAAACAGGAAAATCATGTACTTAGAAACTAAGAAGAGTTCATTGCTTCCAGTGCTCTAGGTCCAAGGTCAAGCCTGGAATTCAGCTCTACTGCAAGCCTAAACTTCCTAAACCTGCAGGCAAGTCCTCATCCTAGTGAGGAGACACCCACAATCTCAAAGTAGGAATACGTCTGTTAGCCTTTACTACCACCAGGACTGAATACAACTCAGACGCATGGTTGAGGGACATGGTTTCCAGGGGCTACAACCTAGAATTTCAAACTCTACATCTGCACCACTTCATTTTGTCAAGTCTGCCAACATCTCTAAAAGGGTAAGCAGACAGCTTTGCTGCTTTGGTACAACTCTCTTAGGTAATCATAGTTATTGTCCTAGAAAAAAAAGGTTTTAGGGTTTCTACGCAAACATATTTGCAGTCCCCAAGGCAATAGGGGGCATTTGCCCTATTCTGGATCTTCAGGCACTCGACTACTTCATTTGAGCACAAACCTTCTGCATGCTATCTATCAGGTCAATCATTGGGACAAGAAGGCACAGTCACTGGACAATAGCATGCACCTGACTCCCAGGACCAGATTATCCCTGGCCTGTTGGCATAGAAATCCAGCTCTGAAGTTGAAGAAACCTTTCCTTCCAGTCTGGAAGATTCTCGTAAATTATGCCAGCTTGATAGTGTGGTGACACTCTTTAATGAAGGGGATTTGGTCGCTGGGGGGTGCTCCTCTTCCAGTCAACATGCTATTTGAGTAACTCTTCAGTTCAGGACCTTTCAACTGCAGAGTTACATCTGACCTAAATTCAGTCAGACAATGCATACACAAACCATCAGAGAGCAACCAGAAATCTCATGACTCAAGAGAGGTCAACCTAGGTTCCTCCAGTACCTTCACCTGTAACCCTGTGGGATCTTAACCTGGATTTGTCGGCCCTTAAAAAAACACAAAAAATAAACATAATTTGGGAGTGTCTCCTGCCTGCTTTCACTCACAAGGTAGACTTCCTTGTTGCGACCACCTCTGGGAGTTGAGTTTGAGTTCATTACTCCATCTTTATGATCCACTTTTATTACTGCTTTTCTGCAAAACTGGAGCATGATGGGAGTGGGAGGGGTTATATCTGAGTGAATTGCCACTTTGCTTGCTAATGTCTGCTCTCCTGTAGGCATCAGGAGGAAAGGATTTTACCGTAAGTACAAAAGTCCTGTTTTCTCCTTGAGCGCTAAACTGGATATTACACAGTTTACTCTCAAATGTTTCTAAGCCAGTGGCTCATGCTTCCGATCCTCTGAAAGTCTTAACTGGCAGCTACTTTCCCTTTCTCTTACAGAATCTATGAGACATTATTTCCCTAATAGGAAAAACAAAGAAAAAACTGCGCTATACCCTCACCAATGTGTATTGAAGTGAATGTGAAAAAATACCAAATATGGATATGAATGTATACGTGAAGTCATAGACAAAAAAATAACAAAAAAAGTGACAAATTTTGCATAAAAATACCAATTATTATATGACTAATATCAAGTGCATATAAATCAATAGTGTCAAAACCAAAAATATAGTGATGAAAAATTAGTAAGCAGCAAAGTCCATAGATCAGACAATCAGAGCCTGACAGCTCTGCCTTTCCACACTGATCCTTATGAAGAGCTATCAGGGGACTCTTCCCATCTCCCAACATGTTCCAACCTAAAAATTGGTAGAATATGTAACTTGTTCACAAAGGTGAACTTATCCTTTTAAATGTGTTTTTTGGATGTAAATCAGTTCAGATACATACTTCATCTGTTTAGTCATTTTCTTTAAGTCAACCCTGTCTGGTGGGCTGAAAATCCAATCCCATGGTGCTGTGGTTCCACTACCAGCAGCTATATCACTACAGCACCCCACCATACACATAAGACACTCATGTAGGTAGTTTTTTTCATAGTATACATAGGAAATAGACCAATACTAAACCCTTAAAAAAAACAAAAACAAACGCACATTACACAGTTTACTTTGATGGATATACCAAAAGAAATGAGGGTTTGCATTTTTTGCCTTTCCCTCAAAAAATGTTGCTCCCTCCACTGATGCTTAGATAATTATCAGCCTGCAAGGACGGTTTGTCTCACACATGCGCAGTAGGCATCTTGCTGTGAAACAGCAGGAAGTCGCAGCTGACTTCCCACAGCCAAGATGTTTACACCCCCCCAGTAAACCAGTAATTTACCAATGTTAACAAATCACAGCTTATTATATTTTTCATTTATAACACTAAAAAGTCTCCCTTTTAAGCTATAAAAAAAGAACACACCACTTTATTAATATTTTTAGGCTCTGCTAGGTACTTCACTGGAAAATTTTGCAATATACAATAGTGTACAATGATCTTTGCCTAATATATAAGGTGTTTTATGTATATATCGTAAGTTAATTTGAATTTATTCAGTTGAATGAAACTGAGTTCACTTCCCCAGAGGAGTTTAGGTAAATGTTAACAAAGTTTTTTTTGTTTTTTTTTCACATCTGGTGAAAAAAGTTTGGGGACACTTGTCCTGGTGACAACCAGGAATGACCTCTGTTTAGAGGGAGTTTTTGTAATGGGACAGGAAGTGAAGGGAAATCTACCCTATGGGGACACAGATGATCCCCCCCCCCCCATTGTTCTTCTCTTACTTAAAAAAAATAAAAAGGGGTTTCCTTTAATTCTACTCGAAACTCTTCATAGGCACACATAGACTTCATAGGCCCTAAATGTGAAACCAGGTCAAAATAGAGAAGAGAACACCCCCCAGAAAATGCTCAGTCATTCCCAAATATGTTGGCAACCTTCCACGAAAAAAGAACCTACAATTTTCTCTGAAATGACATGAATCTGACAAAAGTGATTGACATCGTCATTGTTTATTCCGCATTTAATAAAAATCTAACTTTGCTTTTGGTTTTTGAATTGGCAGAATATTTTAATTGGTAATAAAACAAATGAAAATGAGATGGTCAAAAATGATGGGACTCAACTTAATTTTTTGTTGCACAACCATTCGAGGCAGTCACTGAAAACCAGTGATTTCTGTATCTGCCAAAAGGTAGTTTGGCCAGCTCTTCTTGAGCAAGCTGCTCCAGCTGTCAGGTTTTTAGGGTGCTTTCTCCTTGCTATTTCAGCTTTTTCCATAGATGATCAATATGATTCAGATCAGGCGTTATAGAAGGTCACTTAGAATAGCCCAATATGTTATTCTTAGGTACATTTAGCTGTGTGTTATTTGGTCATCGTCCTGTTGGAACATAACCTGTGACTTTCTGGCACTGGGCAGTATGTTTTACTCTAGAATTCCTTGAGATTCTTGCACAGATATCTTCAAAATACTCTGTGCCAGATGCAGCAAAGCAGCTCACTAACATAACTGATCATCTTCCATGTTTTACAGTAGGTTTGGTGTTCTTTTCAAACTGTATTTTGCAGCTAAATTGGGATAACGACTACATATTTGTTACATGTTCCCATTCACATGGCGTACGTGTAAAATATTGCATTTTCTTTCTTTTATGCATTATTAAGGGGGCTGTGGGAAGTTGTGTTTACCTTAATTAACTCTGTCTGTACTGTGCTGTCTGATTTTCATTTTCAGTAGTAAACTAGATTTGATCTCTGCCCTAACTAAAGGTTAAAGATTTTAAGGCTTGGGTTCTGCATTGATTGTTGCTATTTTTTTTAAAAAACTGTCCCTTATCTGTGCACTACCATCTATTCATGGCCATAGAAGCTTGCCCATAGTGTCTTATGTATAAACCTACTCCAGAGAAACAGCTACAAGGTAATAAACGTTTTTTATAACTATTTTTAGGTATGCTGCACGAATGACAACACATAACAAACTTATAGTGGGAATGTCTCAAATTTGACTATAAAAGCTGTACTTTTTTGCATCTGTGAACATAAAGTGACTTGCCAAAAAGTTCCAGTTTTGTTTCATATGTTCAAAGGACATTCTCCCAGAAGCATTGTGGCTTGTCAATATGCATTTTAGCAAATTCTTGTCTGGCCTTTTAATGTTTTTCTTTGAACAGTGGAGTCCTCCTGGGTCTTCTCCCTTTGAGCCCACTGTCACTCAAAAAGCATCGGATAGTTCAATCAGACACACATGTACCTTGTCCTTGGAGCTCATATCTCTTTGTCTACTATTCACACTTTCCTTCTGTTCACTTTCCTTCTGTTCAATATGATTTTTTTTCCTCTTGCAACCATGCCCAGAGTGTTTGGATACACTCCCATGGGCCTTAAACTACTTTTGAAACTGTAGTCACTGGAACTTCAAGCTGTTTGGGTATGGTCTTATAGCTTTTACCTTTGAAATTCAGGTCTTAATTTTCTTTCTGATCTCCACTGACAGATCTTTTCTTTGCTTTCTCTGGTCCATGTTCATTGTGATGCAAATGATGATACCAAACACCAGAGTGACTACTTTTCTCTATTTAAGGCCTTGCACGCTTGGACAGTTAGAGGCTTAATATCTGCTCTAGTATAAAATCCTGGTGTTTTTCCCCACCCAGTGAGTTGCAAGTGGCTCGTACAACCGGCCACATTTGGGTATACGCTGTTGCTTTTGTGCATCAGCATAAACACTTGCATGATGTATTTCTTGACTGCGGAATTTCCATGTTTAGGGATCATTAACACCAGTGCACAAGAACATCGTCCTATACCTGAGAACATCTGCATACAGTCATCCAGTTCTTTGGCCAGCTGTATGCACCACCTGTGGCACCCAGAAATGTTATGTTCAAGTAGATTTTAAGCCTCAAATTGTCTGTTTTTTCAGGAGGAATGAAACAGTGTTTCCCTCTTCTGTATACGTTTATTTAACTACTCATCTACCAGCGCCATTTATAAACAGCAGTTGATAGAATTCGTTTTTAGACACAACAGCCCGCAGTGTGGTTACATTTGTAAACCCAGCGATGGGCTCTCTGAAGTAATTTGGATGGCTTTAAAGCCGCTTGATCACTCCCAGAGCCCACCAAGGGTAGGATCCCCCCACCCAACTGCCCCCACCATGTCTCCTGTACTCCATTGTCCCACCTACGGATATGGAACTGGCATGGTGGGTGTTGTCATGTGTAATATTATTTAGCATCACTTTCAGGTTCAACCATCATTTTCTCCAGCTACTGTAACCAGCAAAGGAATTAATGGAGCACAATCTGTGCTTTATTAGGTTCAGTGGGGGGAAGGAGAGACATCAGAGATCTAATAGAAAGTTTTAAGGAAATTTACTTGTTTTTTACAGTATGTGATCGCATAGGGGGTTATTGACCCCCTATGTGATGTCAATACAGTTAAGTGTTACAAAAATAATGTTAAAAAGAAATTAAATAAGACAAAAAATGTTTTAAACACCACCCCCCCCCCCCGTACATAGACATGAGGTCAAATGCATGGGGCAGGTGCCAGTCATATAAAATTGATGATTGCGGTGCTATGTAACGTGTAGCACAAACATTGGGGTGAGAGCAATAATTCTAGAGATATTCAGGGTTAACTCCAAATTTGTAACCAGTAAAGTCTTTGGACAGTCTCTAGCACTAAGTTTGTCACCAGTTCACAGGCTCAAGTACGGTAATTATAACGCTTGTTATGTTTGGTATCTGTTTTCCTTTGACCTTATTTTTTTAATATTTTACCAAATATTTTGATAAATTGCTGTGCTTACGTTCACTATAATTATCTTTCGTTTTTTTTTTGCTGAAAATATGCGTTTGATAAACATGCACTATTATCATGTGACATAATAAATTGCAACTACCACTATTTTCATAAAATCTATGTTTGGGGCTTTAGCAAATTTTCAGGCTCAAAATGTGTAAAACCTGAAAAAATGGCTCTAGTAGGAAAGTGGTGCAATGATAAGATTTACAAAAATCTGATCATTTTCACATGTAGATCTTTAAAAAATATCTTTAGTTTTTCTTTAATGTTTGAATATATTTTCTCAAGTTCTTATTTTGTCCCCTTGTGGTATTTTTATTTATTTATTTTCAGTCAGGTGGTGTTAAATATTCATGAGTAAGCTGGTTTCTTCAACAAACTGTAGTTTCTAATTTGAATGCTTTATTAATCCATTTGAGTGATTCATTTAAGGGCTGAGAGCTATTCATTCAAAATTTCAAATGGACAAATGTATTCACAGCCTATGAACTGTACTTTGTTCTTTTCATTAAAAAACAATTCAGATAAATATAGGAGCCTTTCAAATTGATGTGATAAAAGAAAAAGAAATTAAAGAAAAACTCAAGTGGGCAAATGCATAGCCTGCCTACTAAACCTCTTTCCTTTTTAAAAATGCAAGTTGCCTGTGTTTTACATTATCCCAAAAACTTCAATACATTCTGAGTTACTTTTCTTGACGTCACATATGCAGATCCAGGGGCTCTGACTTTTTTCTGACCTCACTAGCCATATGTTTTTCTGTATCAGTGATTCAGAAACTACTACAGCCAGAGATTTCAAGAAACTGGCATTTTTAAAAGGAATTCAGCAATAGCATATACTCAATTTTTCACAGTACAGGTGTCCTTTAACCACACACCCTTTAAAGGACATAGATTTGAATGGCATGTAGGTACAGCCCCACTAAACTCTAGGGAACATTACTGCATAGACATGGCCAGACTTTCACCAGCTGGACTGTATACAATACATAAGTCCATTGCTAATGAAGTAAGAAGGTATGAACTTGGGGTGGGGGGATAATCACGATAGCCTAGTTAAAGCGGAGCGCCACCGAAAATTTTTTTTTTAAAAGTCAGCAGCTACAAATACTGCAGCTGCTGACTTTTAAAACATGGATACATACCTGTCCAGGGCGCCCGTGATATCGGCACCCGAGGCCGAAGCGTCTCTCCGTCCTCAGGTGCTGCCGCCTCCATCTTCGGTAAGGGAATCAGGAAGTGAAGCTGTGCGGCTTCACTTCCCGGTTCCCTACTACGCATGCGCGAGTCGCGTAGCGCAATACGGATGGTCCCTGCTGCCTCTGGGACCCGTGTGTTTCCCAGCAGGCAGCGGGGAGGGAGCAGGAAGTGGCGTAAATAACCGCAGATTCTGCGGCTATCTATGCCGGAAGTGGGTACAGATACCTGTAATATACAGGTATCTGTTCCCCCCTCCCCCCTGAAAGGTGCCAACTGTGTCACCGGAGGGGGGGAGGAATCTGATGAGTGGAAGTTCCACTTTTGGGTGGAACTCCACCTTAAGGGATGGGAGCTTGTAGGTTTATGACAATAGTGAACATGTCCTTTTAGTAATAATCTAGTTCGCTTTTACTGTTCAAAGCTATGTTGACAAATACTGGTAAGATTCCTGCTTGTACCAGTGTTAAGACCCATACACACGATCAGACTTTTTGACAACAAACATGCAAATTAGCTGTTTTAAGGCAACATCCGACCGTGTGTACGCTCCACCGGACAAACTTTTTCAGTTTTCATCTGACTTTTGTTGGCTGTGCGAACGGACAAACTTTCCGGTAACAAAAGTCCGATGGCGCAGAGTCCGATCGTGTGTACACAAAACCATCAGACATTTGTACAAACTACAAACACGCATGCTCAGAACCAATGCAAAAGATCAGACAACAATACAGAAGTTGACCAAAGGGTGGCGCCGGAGAATTGAATGTCCTCTTTTTGAAGTGTCGTCAGTACACTGAAACGTCACTACTAGGGGTGCAACGGATCAAAAAACTCACGGATCGGATCATTTTCGGATCAGCAAAAAAACAAAAAAAACCACAAACAAAAAAAAAAACACACACATTTTGTTACACCCACCGGAGTTTTAGATTTAAAAGCTATTTTCAACACAAAACCGAGCTTCTATGCATAAATACAGTATTTGTAGATCGGATGGACTGTTTAGATGTCAGATTTTAAAAGCAACAGCAAACCTGCTGACCTTACATGGTTGCTAATGTGACAGAACACCTCTGATTTTCACATTTATCATTAAATGTGAAAATCAGAGGTGTTCTGTCACATTAGCAACCATGTAAGGTCAGCAGGTTTGCTGTTGCTTTTAAAATCTGACATCTAAACAGTCCGTCAGATCTACAAATACTGTATTTATGCATAGAAGCTCGGTTTTGTGTTGAAAATAGCTTTTAAATCTAAAACTCCGGTGGGTGTAACAAGATGTCCGCTTGCCCCCTTCTCACTGTATCATTACTGTACTGTGTGGGGTGTAGCAAGATGGCGGCGACGAAACGTCACTTCCTGTCGAGACAGCGGCCGCTTCCGGGTGTACCAAGATGGCCGCAGCTCCGGAGCTAGGCCGAAGCCGCGGCCTTTCCTATGGCCGAGGCCGCGGAGTACTCCGCGGATCGCGGGTTTGCCGATCCACGGGGGTTGATCTGTACGGATCACGGATCGGTGCCAATCCGTTGCACCCCTAGTCACTACGTTCGTGCTTGTTGCCGAAAAAGTCCTAACGTGTGTATGCTTAATTAGTTTACGACCAACGCCCTTTATACAAAAATCCATGGGAAAGTTTTGTACTATGTCCGATCGTGTGTATGAGGCTTAAGTGTCACCTGCCTTGTTTGTTTGAAAGGTATAATAGGAAATGTATTTAAATACAGTACAGGTAAAAGTTGTTTATACAGACATGGTCAACTTAAAGCCTCATACACACGATAGGACTTTGTACAAACTTTCCCTTGGATTTTTGTACAAAGGGCGTTCGCCGCGCTCTCCGGCCTCTTCTCCCGGTGTCCGGTTCTTCTCCCGCTCTCCGGCCTCTTCTTCCGGTGTTCGACCTCTTCTCCCGGTGTTCGACCTCTTCTCCCGGTGTTCGACCTCTTCTCCCGGTGTTCGACCTCTTCTCCCGGTGTCCGACCTCTTCTCCCGGTGTCCAATTCTTCTGCCGGCTCCTCCGCTATCTTCTGCCGCTCTTTTGCTAGCGGTGGCCCGGACTTCAGCGTCGTCTTCTTCCCTCTTTTTTTCTGATGTTGACACAACGCTCTCTCCCGCTGTAAAGCTGTCTGAGCACTCCGCAATGACTTATATAGGCGGTGACCCCGCCCCCTTATGACGTCACAGTCCCGGGGCATGCTGGGACTTTGACGTAGCAAAAGAGCGTCAGAAGATAGCGGAGGAGGCGGCAGAAGAGGTCGAACACCGGGAGAAGAGGCCGGAGAGTGGGAGAAGAACCGAACAGGAGGAGAGAGCGGCGAAGTCGGAAGAAGACCCCCGGAGCTGTCTAATAAATTACTATAAAAACCTGTGTAGTGTGATTTTTTTTTTTTTTGACACTTTTTTTCCCTAGGTGAATGGGTAGGGGTACGATGTACCCCATACTCATTCACATAGGGTGGGGGGCTGGGATCTGGGTGCCCCCTTATTAAAGGGGGCTCCCGGATTCCAATAAGCCCCTCGCCCGCAGACCCCGACAACCAATGACCAGGGTTGTCGGGAAGAAGCCCTCGTCCTCATCAACATGGGGACAAGGTGCTTTGGGGGAGGGGGGGCCGCAGGGCGCCCCTCCCCCAAAGCACCCACCCCCCATGTTGAGGGCATGCGGCCTGGTACAGTTCAGGAGGGGGGGCGCTCGCTCATCCCCATCCCCTTTCCTGACCGGCCCCCATGCCGTTTTTTCCTGTGTATGGGGTTCCCCTTAAAATCCATACCAGACCGAAGGGCCTGGTATTCCCCCAGAGGGGAATTCTCTCTCGCGCCCGCTGCAGTAGGAAAATGTGTTTTTCCTATTGCAGCCAGCGCAAGATACCGTACAGTACCCTGTCGCCAAGAACCAGCGCGATGGGATCGCGCTGGAAACATTCTCGCGGCTGCGTACTGTAGTTTGTACAAAAGTCCGATGGTTTTGTGTACACATGATCGGACTTTGCTCCATCGGACTTTTGTTGCCGGAAAGTTTGTGCATTCGCACAGCCAACAAAAGTCTGATGGAAATAGAAAAAGTTTGTCCGATAGAGCGTACATACGGTCGGATGTTGCTCCAAAACAGCTAATTTGCATGTTTGTTGTCAAAAAGTCAGATCGTGTGTACAAGCCTTTACACATCCAAACGGTGCTTAATTAATATAGGACATATCTGTCCATATACCCCGTTATACTGGACCTAGTACCCCCATGCCTGCTAGTTTCCCATGACAGAATCTTCTAATGGACCCTTGCAACATAATTAGAAAGCCCCTGTAAAGCTGTAGAAGACAGATTACTGCGATAAACGTAGAAAGTGTGTAGGCACACAGTACTGGAGTCAGCATTCAACATAAAACTTCCTAAATGTACTACTTGTTGAGTAGACACTGGGGGAGATTTAATAAAACTGGAGCACTCGGAGTCTGGTTCAGCTGTGCATGGTAGCCAATTAGCTTCTTAATATTGTTAAATTAAGCTTTCCCATATAGCAAGCAATTGTGATGCAAGTTTGAAAATGACTTGCTAAGCTATTGCTAGATTTGCCAGACTTTACAAGTTTGTTGCACAATTGCAGCAAGTCCACACTGCATGACTCCAGATCAACTTTCTTTGCAAATATTCTGCAATTTTGCAGGAAGTTCTAGTTCAGTTATGTTGTGCAACAGTTATCCCACCACAGGGGTCACTGTGGCTGAATTTTCATGCTGTAGACTTGCAGAGCTCTTGCTGTAGACTCACCACTGCAACTTTGCTCTTGCTAGAGACTTGCCATGCAAATTTGTTACAAATTGGAAAAGTGTCAACTAGAACCCGTGCTTCAAGTGCTCTGCAAGTGTACAACTTGCCAGTGAAAATGTGCAGCATATTAGGAGACTTACAATTCAACACTGTCGCAAATTTGTGGCAAGTTATTCTTGCAAGCTGGGTTGCCCATAAAATCTGGAAGCTCGTTGGTTTCTATGCAGAGCTGCACCAGATTTTGCATGCTCCAGTTTTATAAAGTCAACCACTGTGTACAGTTTCTGCCTTCCCTATCCTGCTTCTCAAAAGTGTTTTTTGGAAGTAAACATACAGGTACAATTTAAGGTCTTTACCAGTGTCTTTTGAAGAATTCAGTGTCTATCTACCAAATCTAGGCTTCATACCTAAATACTGCCACCATAGTTCTGTATTACCAAAAATGTTACATTGAAAATTTGGAGTGTTTCCAGAAAGCATTTGCATGCATTTTGCAGATAATGCATTACCACGGGTATCTAATTCATAGTCCCTTTATTATATAAGTAAGAGATTGGCAGCATTTTCCTCTAAGTTATCAAATGCCCAAGTACAATAAAATGTTTTCTAGTTCTGCCCCTGTTTTCTGACAGTGAACGCTGAGAAAGATTTTTCAACACAAAGCGGTTTATTTTACATGGATTTGCCAGCTGAAGGCGCTTACTCTGTTCCAATATTCAACAGCTGGAAATTAATGCATTTGGCTCCCAACACCTCCTCGTTGCCTGCAGCTGTTCACAAGCACTTGTTCGCATTAGAATGCACATCCATGCATCTTTACATGCATATACTCTTAATGTGGATTTGTGTAGGGGACATTTTGTGCGTGCGTGTGCACAATAGCACCTCCATTGCCTTTTATACTTAAATATTTTTCCGCAGTGCAATACTGCAAAGGACTTGTCTTTAAAAGATTCATATATTGAGTGTATATTGTGTTTTTTTTCCCTATCCCTGTGATATAGGGTTATTGGGTTGTGAAGTAAAAAGCATCTTTCCGGAAGTTTAAGTCCTTCAGGTCTAAGAATAAAGACTGTCAAATTAGTTTTTCTTATGTTTCATTTCACTTAACCTTACCTTGCTGTTAAATTTAAGATATTTACATCCAGTTTATACAATTTTACCTTGGAGATCTTCATTGCTATGCAGTGCCAACTAGTGTGATTAGTGAAAACCATAGAAAGCAATTAATCCACCTGAAGGAAAGTTACATAGTTGGTGAGGTTGAAAAAAGACACAAGTCCATCAAGTCCAATCTATGTGTGTGATTTATATGTCAGTATTACATTGTATATCCCTGTATGTTGCGGTCGTTCAGGTGCTTATCTAATAGTTTCTTGAAAGTATTGATGCTCCCCGCTGAGAGCGCCAACTGTGAAAGGGAATTCCACATCCTTGCCGCTCTTACAGTAAAGAACCCTCTACGTAGTTTAAGGTTAAACCTCTTTTCTTCTAATTTTAATGCATGGCCACGAGTCTTGTTAAACTCCCTTCTGCGAAAGTTTTATCCCTATTGTGGGGTCACCAGTATGGTATTTGTATATTGAAATCATATCCCCTCTCAAGCGTCTTTTCTCCAGAGAGAATAAGTTCAGTGCTCGCAACCTTTCTTCATAACTAATATCCTCCGGACCCTTTATTAGCTTTGTTGCCCTTCTTTGTACTCACTCCATTTCCAGTACATCCTTCCTGAGGACTGGTGCCCAGAACTGGACAGCATACTCTAGGAGCGGCCGGACCAGAGTCCTTTAGAGTGGGAGAATTATCGTTTTATCTCTGGAGTTGATCCCCTTTTTAATGCATGCCAATATTCTGTTTGCTTTGTTAGCAGCTTGGCATTGCATGCCATTGCTGAGCCTACTACTAGGACCCCCAGGTCCTTTTCCATCCTACAATGTTTAACCTGTAAATAAATTACAAGGTTATCACTGCAGAGCAACTGTAATGTATATACAAATTTTAAAATTCAAATTCATATTAATAATTGTCAGTGGGGGGGGGGGGGGGGCATTTTGTATTTGGAAAGACCACTGTTCTCACACAGAGAACAGTAGTCTTTCTCTTCAGCATACTGTCAAGCATGGGCCTTTTTATGCTGAGTTTGGGGCACCCCTACAAAAAACTTTGAGCAGTTAAAAATGATCACTTGTCATTTTAATCCATCCTAACTTGATTTATTTAATCTTTAGATAAATAAAATTCAATTTTTTGGGAAATAAATATTTAAAAGTTTGCAGTCTACAGAATATATTTTGATGGATTTTCTCATTTTGTTAAAATATGGTGAAAATGATTGGACAGAATGCACACAGCAGGTTTTTAAATAGATACATGGGACGGTATTTATGAAAAAGGAAAGGAATATTGACCTTTTACAAATAGTGCATTATGTTCTGTCCCACGGAATCCTAGGGATCTGCTTGGGAAAACTTGCAGGTGATTTGGCTTTTGCTAATAATGTCAAACCCAGAACACTTGTACCAAAATGTTTCTTAGAATTAAATAAAGCAAAGTGATTGAATAAATCCAGTTTTATTGTGCAATGAAGTCACATATAAGTAAAAAGTCTGAAAAGTAATGCCACAATTCAGCATGTAAAGAAAGCCTGACTGCTGTGAAATGCAAATAATACTGTACAATGGGCACAAATTAATGTTGAATTAGAACGTTCTTTCAGCCTTTGTCACAAGTGCTCTTTTGTAAGCCCACGTCTGATCTTTTTTGAGACTTGTGAGAAATAAGAGAAACCTTCTGCTCTTGTAATGGAAACAGTTCCATATTATCAGTGGTGTTGGGTAGCATGACTATAGAGCTTCAGTTTCCAAGCCTTCTCACCTTCTGGAATAAGAAATCCTCCTGACCCAGGAAATGTATAGCTTGTTCTGGAGAACTTGTAACAAAAGGCAAAATGTGGGTTAATGGGTGTTTTTTCCATTTTATTTTAGAGAGTTTTACGATGTTTTTATAACAATACAAATAATTACATATTCATACAAAACAAAACAGCAACACAGGGCAGAAAAGTAAAACATATTATAAAACCACTTAGTAGTATAAAGGGTTTTTCAATCCAACAGCTACCCCAGAGTACCTAGAAAGTTATCTGAGACCTATGAGTATAACCCAGACAGCTAAGCAAAACACATAGGGATCAAGTGGACATTACATTCAAAACTGCATTGGCAGGTGTTTACTATTGAACCTAAAAATAGAGAGGCTCGAGACACTAATGTGATATATATAGATATAGATATATATATATATATATATATATATATATATATATATATATATATATATATATATATATATATATATATATATATTGCACAAACCAAAATATGTGACATTGTTCACTTAATCATGCCTATAACTACTCCAATATAATTTACTAATATATTGGGCATTATTGTTAATATGATTGCTTATGGAGCGCAAACCATATGTTTCTCTTGTGGCCTCGTTTCTCAATCCTGGAAGCAAAAATTAGGTCTGAGAGCTCATGGTTCCCTTATTGTGTTTATTTTACTAAGTGTCCAGACCTTTAATTTATTATCTAAGTTGATGTAAGGTTTCTTAGAGTCTCTTACAAACCCTCTTGTAAGGGATTCTTAGTTTCAAAGACAATGAACTAAAGTCATACTCTTTAGAAAAAAAATATAGAAGCATAGTTACATAGTAGGTGAGGTTGAAAAAAATCCACATCCTTGCCGCTCTTACAGTAAAGAACCCTCTGCGTAGTTGATCCCCTGTTTAATGCATGCCAGTATTCTGTTTGCTTTGTTAGCAGCAGCTTGGCATTGCATGCCATTGCTGAGCCTATCATCTACTAGGACCCCTAGGTCCTTTTCCATCCATCCAAAATGGCTTCTGTCATGTTCATAAAATAGATATGAAAAATATATAATGCAAAGGCCTTAGGAATTAATTATTTTTAACCCCAATAGTTCTGACAATGGTTAACAGAGGAAGAACAATGATTTCAAGCAGCACCCTCTTTTTAAAGCTTTCAGACTGTTATTCTAACTCGATCAGCATTACAGAGTGATTTCCAGCCCTGTCCTCGTCAACACTGACACCTTTGTTAACGAGAGAATCACTGACATGTCAGCTGGTCCTTTTGTGGCAGGGCTGAAATGCAGTGGAAATGTTTTTTTGGGATTAAGTTAATTTTCAAGGCAAAGAGCGAATTTGCAATTCATCTGATCACTCTTCATACCATTCTGCCACCATAGCATTCTTTGCCATCATTAATACTGAGGCAGCAGACTTTGTGAAAAATTAATGTTTGTGTCATTCTCAAAACATTTGCCCAGAGCTGTGGATGTAGTTGTTTGAGTTGCTTTTTAACTTCTTAAATTTGACTCTCTTTTTAGGGACCTCTTGTGAAAAATCAGGAAAGAGCATCACTTTAAAACTGACCAACAGTGACTCCCTGAGCTCAAGTGCTTTTTGAAGGATGTGTTCCTTATCTCTATAGTTCTGTTTAGGGTATCAAAAGAGGTCTCAGTGAATTTTCAGGAAGGAGGGATTGGGGTCTACTGCAGGGGCTAGAGGGTGTCTTTACCTTTATGAAATGAGACATTATTCAATGAATTCTCTAGCACTGTTCCCTTTTATATTTTCAAGGATGCCCACGGCTCTAATAATATTACACCATGGTCTGTTTTTAATGTCTTCGACTTTAGGGATTTACATTTCACAACACAGAAGAATCCTTAATACACTAACTAAAATATCTTAAAACTGACAAAGTAATCCATCATTGCAATTGACTGGTTTTGTTTTAACAGAGTATTTTAAATAACAAATACAAATGACAATGACAGGGGCAAAAATGATAGGTCCCCATACTTAATATTTTGTTGAACAACCTTTTGGAGGCACTTACAGGCTATTTCTGTAGCTCTCAATGACACTTCTGTACCTGCCAACATGTAGTTTGGCCCATTCTTCTTGAGCAAACTGCTCCAGCTGTCTCAGGTTTGAAGGGTGTCTTCTCCAGACTGTATTTTTCAGCTATTTTCATAGATGTTCGATAGGATTTAGATCAAGGCTCATAGAGAGCCATTTAGAATACTCCAAAGTTATGTTCTTGGCCATTTGGGTCCTTTATTCTTTCCGACACTGGGCAGTATATTTTACTATAGAATTCTTTAAACTTACTAAGATTTCATTGTGCCCTCCATAGATTTAAAGTATAGTTGAATCCTCCCCTTGCAAAACAACCTACTCAGTTTAAAATAGAAATGCAAGGCAAAATGTGTGTGTATATATGTATGTAATATATATATTATATACACACTACACACACATCATTTCATGTGACAACACTGAAGAAATTACACTTTGCTACAATGTAAAGTAGTGAGTGTACGGCTTGCATTATTGTATAACAGTGTAAATTTGCTGTCCCCTCAAAATAACTCAACATACAACAAAATTGAGTACTGTGTGTGAGTGTATATGTTTAATATATATAATTTTTTTTTTTAGAAGTGATCACTTTTGTTCTCAGCTGCATTGGAGATATGGGTGGAGAATGCAGAGGGGTGTATCAGCAGGGAGTCAAAGGAGATGCGATGATCTTCCCAGTGAAAAGCTTTGTGTGTGTGTGTGTGGGGGGGGGGGGGGTCAGAGCACAAAGTCTTGGCCCCTTGGGGGAGAAGAAGGCTGTGCTCCCAACACAAAAAACAGAAAACTGACCACAGTGGGAAGGACTGTGCTTAGTGTGGTCAGTTTAAAATGTGAAAGCATGAGTACTGGCAGGATCACCAGTTATTTAACACAAAGGAAGCAATACAAAGAACAGAATACTTTTAACACAAGTTCATGGTACAACAGGCACATATCAGGAATATGAAATGTTCGTGTAACAAACACCTTACACCAATGTTAGTTTAACAAACACCAGACACAGCATAGCAGCCCCAAAACACATAAATCCTCTTCAATGTTTCACAGTGGGTATGGTGTTCTTCTTCCTTTTTTTTTTTTTTTTTTGAAAGCTTGATTTTTTTGTCTGTGAACAAAGAGCTGATGTCATGTTCTAGAGAGCTATAGTTCTGTATCATCTGTTAAAAAATATATTCTCCAGAAGCCATGTGATTAATCAATGTTCATTTTAGCAAATTCCAGTCTGGCTTTTTTATGTTTTTTTTTTCTACTGTGGAGTCCTCTTGAGTCTTCTTCCTTTCAACTTACTGCCGCTGAAGAAGCGACACATGGTGCGATCAGACCCTGATGTACCTTAACCTTGGAGTTCAGCTTGTATCTGTATGTCTAACCACTTGCACTATTTTACTGTTCAATCTGAGGTCAATTTTTCTCTTGTGGCCACGTCCAGGGATGTTAACTACACTCCCATGGACCTTAATCTTCTTAATGGTATTTGCAAATGTAGCTACAGGAAGATCAAGCTGCTTGTAGAAAGTCTTTTAGCCTTTTACCTTTGACAATTTTGGTCTATAATTTTTCTTGTGATCCCCTTGGACAACTTGCTCCTTTGCCTTCTCTGGTCCATGTTCCGGTGTGTTGCACATGAGGATACCAAACAGCAACTTGAAGTGACTATTTTTTTCCATGTAAATAGGCCAACTGACTAATCACAAGATTGAAGACTTGTGCAATACTTATTACTAAATAATTTAGATTAGTAATTACTATAAACAGTTTGAAATCTTTTTTAGGGCCACCAACAAATGTGTCGGTGCCATTTTACAGAATTCTTGGGAAAGAGATAAAGTATTGCTTATTCTATGCTTTCTTTGCCGTACTCTATGATATATCAAAAGGAATATAGGTATACATGATGACTTTTCTTTTAATTTCATCACATTTGAGGAGGAATGAAGTATTGTGAGTTGTAAGAGTAGAAACAAAATTGTCCATGGCTGGAACTGTGGCCTTTTGTAATGCAGCTTGTACATCAGCTTGTAGGGCAGTAGAAACACCCTCCCGGTTGCTAATGCCGCCCCCCAATGCAGTAGCAAAAACCCTAAAGTTGTCTAGGCAATCAAAGTTCAGATGTGGTGTCAGTGGTGAGGCTTTGACATACTAGAAAAAATAATCTCGGCTCAGAAAATTGGGTCATGAGCTACAGGCTAAAGCGGTTGCATAGCGTGGGAGCAAATGATAGAACCACATACCGGCAACTCAGAAATAGACTTTTGGGGATCTGTCAAAATAGAAATTTAGAAGCTGCAATTGCTGACTTGTTTTTGAATGTGCTTACTTAAGGGCATCTTTTTTTCTTGCTTTAACTCCTATTGATTTACAGATGTAGAACAAGCATGTGCATGTCAGGATATGTGATATGCACATGCTTGTTCCAGAGCCATGACTAAATAGCCTGCACCTTCTAAAACAAGTGAGCAGTAAAAGCTTTTCTATTCTGACAGTTTTGTTTTAAAGAGAACCAGACACCGAGTATTCATAATAATCTTGCCCCTTGCTTCTAAATTGCTATAACAGTGCAGTCTTGCTTTCCTGGGATTACTTTTTCCTTTTTGTCATTATTTTTATACTTTTTCTGTTAAGCTGAGTTTCAGGTTATCCCACTTGAGCTCCTGCTGTTAACTCACATGTATATTTTGTCCTGTAAGAGATTCAGCATCATTTGTTGTAGCATTTGTTTTAAAAACTACTATTTGAAGTAATAATTTTTCATTTAAACATACCTGTTCATGTTCAATTATTTATATTTGTTTTTGTGTTTCAGTCTCATTGCAGGATATTACAATGAGGAAAGCTTTTAGAAGTTCTACCATTCAGGATCAACAGCTGTTTGATCGCAGAACCTTGCCAATTCCACTCCAGGAAACCTATGAGTTGTGTGAACATCCACCACCTCTTGATATCCTAACACCCTACAGGTATGTATGGTTAAACTGATCCCCACATACACAGTAGACATGTTTGTGTTATCACTAGAATTTCCAGCCAAAGACAGCAAAACAAAGTGTCCCAAATTTGCATTTCTTTGCAGAGGGGCTTAATTTTTTTTTTTTTCGTATTTAGTTTTTATTATGCCTTATAGCATAGAGGTATATTTTCTAACATTTTAATTCAATTGGCGGAGCTCTGTGCAAGAACAGGGCCTCTCACATAGCAGCTGTTAAGTTACAAAATAAACTTGCAGAGATGACAACCAGTAATTTATTACAGGCTGCTGAAAATCACATCGGCATTTTTTGTCAATAATTATTTGCAAAATAAAAATGTCATACCAGTAATTAAAGTGTATTCATCAATGATGAGGTCTGTAAACCTAAAGTGACACAAAACCCTGTTTAAACCACAGGTGTTTACAAAAAAAAATAATCCCTGCATAGCAATGTCATAATGTACTAATATGCATCAAATACTAGCACATTATGATAGACTTGCCTTAGAACAAAGCCCTCCTACGCCAAAATGTCACAGCTGAGACGGCTGACATCTTTACACGTGTTCCTTCCGGGTTTGTGGCCTCTGGCTACATGAGTGGCTGGGGGCGCGATGACGTCACTCCCGCGCATGCGTGCGGGAGCGGCCGTTTCCGGCACAGGCTCTGAAGGTTTGGCACTGTAAGCCGGACCTTCAGAGCGCATGTATCGGTGATGTCATCGACTGCATGCACTTTGAATTTCTCCTAAATTGTGCAAGTTTAGGAGGTATGCACAGTACCTACAGGCAAGCCTATAATAAGGCTTGCCTGTAGGGAACTGTGCATACCTCCTAAACTTGCACAAGTTACAAGTGGTAGTTCAGAGTTTAGTACCACTTAAACTCAGAATAGTACCTTCTATTGCTATCAGCCTCCTCTAAATCTCCAAATTCCTTTTCTGTGCTGCTAAGATCTCACTTCATGTTAGAGGGTGGCTTTGTATGTTCTCCATGGTCCTGAATCTAGCCACCCTCATGCTCACTCTTGAGACGGACTAGGGGTTATGGGATTTGTAGCATGGATCGAGCAGTGCACATGACCGCAACTACTGTGCTCTGCTCGTTGGAAACAAATAGAATTGAGTAGAAAAAGAGAGGTTCACGAGCTTACAGAGGACATTATAAGGTGGCAGAAAAACGCAACATTGAAAAATAGATTACAGGGCCACTAGGTAGTGGATGGCTATAAGTTATTTTTGGACCATAAGGATATAGTTTAGTGTCACGTTAAAGCCCAACTCCAGGACTACCCAAAAATCCACCCTTGCAGTGGGCTCCCCACATTATTAGGAATTAAAGTGATTGTAAAGGCTTATTTTTTTTTAAATTAAAATAACAAATATTGTATGTTTACCCGCTCTATGCAGTGCTATTGCACAGATCATCCCCCAACCTCTGCTTTTGGGGAGGAGAGGAGGAGAGAGAAGAACTGTTGCCAGCGCTGGATCGATCCAGGAGTCAGGTAAGTGTTGGGGGGGGTGGGGGGGTGCTACGGAAGTGGTAAAAACTTTTTTACCTTAATGCAGAGGATGCATTAAGATAAAAAATGGTTTTACCTTTGAAACCACTTTAAGCACTCATGTCTAGGGGTAGAGGAATAAGGAGGAATATTTACCTTAGTTCTCACCCCATCAGAGTCTGTGACTAGTCTCCCGCAGCTGCCTCTGTAAGCTGAGACCAGCAGCCCAGCTGCAAGGCTTAATTTTTAATACTCCTGGAGTTGGGATTGAAAGAATAAGTTCACCTCTGGGAACATGTCCCATGTTCCACCTGTTTTTAGGGTGGTGGAACATGTAACATGTTCCCAATGCTGCAGCCGCTGCCCCCCTCCCTGAGGCAGCAGTACGGGGAGAAGTTCACACATGGCCGCACCATTTATTTTCACAACTGTGTGCGAATGAACTACAAGCCCTGCCATCCTTTGCGGTTGGTGGTTTGTAGTTCTCTGCTGATGGTGCAGTGCTTTACAGGCTCCAAAAGAAAAAATTAATAAATGCACATTTTTTTACCTGCAAAAAAAGTGCATTTATTTATTTAAAAAGTGAATTTATCCTTTAAAAAGTATCTTAAAAGTAGACTCTAAGCAAGCATGTGAGTTCTTTAAAAGTTTGTTGAAGTCAGAATTTAAAAAGCTTGAAATACATGCAGTACTGAGAGCAAAGCCTGCCTGCTGGATAGTTCAGTTTCTTATCTATCCATTATTACAGCGCTAGTCTATGTCTTTTGGTCTGTAATCTGGAGATCATGGAATAATGTTGCTGGGGATGCTGGGACACCACCTAGTGTTTACTGGATAAAATAATTAAGCTTACTGAATTCTTTTATTTGTTGCCTGGAATTGCTTTTTAAAGTTCTTCTAAAGGGAAAACATTTTGTACCTGAATGCATTCGGTGCGTTCAGGTAAAAAATGTTCCAGTATTTGTATCCCCTCACCCCTAAATACTTACCCGAGTCCTCATGCGATCCAGCACTATGCCTTTTTGCAGTGGCTCTTGTCTCTCTCCCCTCTCTCACAGGACAGAGAGGCAGCAGCGGGAATTATTGGCTCCTGCCTTTTAGCAGAGAGTGGGGCACGGGGCTGTGCGTCTATGGACGCACACAGCATGGCTTGCGAGCTTGCCTGCACATGTGCCATCATAGGAAGTGGCACAGAGCCTAGCGTGCCAGCGGAGGACCCCATATGAGGATCATTGGGGCCACTCTGTGCAACCATTGTTTGATATTTTAATACAAAGAGAGCCTTTACAACTCCCTAAACTTGTCTGACAGTCTTTCCATGTATACTTATTCCCACTTTGATGCATACTGATTAGGTAAAGTTAAAGTGATTGGAAACGATCACCTTGTAAAACAACCCATTCAGTTTAAAATAGAAAAGAAAGGCAAGACCTACTAGAGGCACCCCTCATCACAGACAAAATCACAACCGCCATTGCTAGTTTCGCCAGGTCTAAATCCCCAGGATCAGACGGGCTCCCAATTGAGTTTTATTCCCAATTTAGTGAAACACTCACCCCCAAATTACTGGCTTTATACAACCATCTCTTTGAGACTGGGACTCTACCCCCGTCCATGACAGAGACAACCATAGTCCTCATCCCCAAACCAGGAAAAGACCTGGGATACCCAGAATCTTACCGCCCCATATCCCTATTACAGGTTGATATCAAGATATTGGCTAAGTACTATCCATCAGGCTCAATCAGGTCATCTTGTCCCTAATACATACAGATCAAGCAGGTTTCATGCCTGGTCGCAATACCTCGTTTAATCTCCAGAAATTATACATAAATCTACAGGCCATACATGAGGAGGTTGATTCACGAGTTGTAGTAACTTTGGATACAGCAAAAGCCTTCGACTCGGAGTGGAGGTATCTCTGGAGATGTTTGGAGGGCTATGGCTTCAGTCCCAAATATATCAAGTGGGTTCAACTGTTATACCAGGCACCCAAAGCCAAGGTGGTAGCCAATGGGTGGCTGTCTCAGACGTTTGACTTTAGCAGAGGTACGAGACAGGGCTGTCCTTTGTCCCCACTATTGTATGCCCTTGCGGCGGAACCCCTTGCGATATCTATCCGAGCAAACCCAGAGATTAAAGGACTGAGAATGGGCTCCTTAATTGGAAAAATCAGTATGTATGCAGATGACACGCTGTTATATTTAGCAGACTCAGGCCCATCTTTACACACCGCACTTCACACGATCGAACAATTCGGAACATTTTCAGGATTGAAAATAAATTGGGATAAGTCCCAAATTCTACCAATCGATAGCTTCCCACCCCCAGAATCCCAAGCCAGACTACCACTACAGAGAGTTGCTGTCATTAAATACCTGGGGATCCATATATCCAGATCCTCTACAGACTACATATCCCTTTTAATATAGACCCTCTCCTTTCCCTGGTTAAAACTAAAGTACGAATATGGTCCCGACTCCCACTTGGAACCTGGGGCCGCATAAATTTAATTAAAATGATCCTACTCCCTAAAATACTGTATGTCCTATGGCATACTCCAGTTTACTTACCCCTGAAACATTTCAAGTCTCTGGAGTCCCTTCTCAAGCCCTTTGTGTGGGGAACTAACAGACACAAACTGGCATGGCAAACCCTCAAGAACCCAACTGACCTTGGTGGCACAGCTCTCCCTGACTTTAACCTATATTACATCGCATCACAATTGTCACAGCTTTTCCACATAGATAAAACGGATAGTGAGAGATTTCTCACGCTCCTATGTCCAAAATGGGCACAACACACCAAGGACTCGATATACCCAATAGCATCGGGTTCGGGAGGGTCTGAATCAGGGGAAAATAGACAAACCATGCTATACCACTATAGGAAAATATGGGACTTAGCCGTTTCTAAACTTGAAATCCCGCAATTTAACCACTTCAGCCCCGGAAGGATTTACCCCCTTCCTGACCAGAGCACTTTTTACAATTCGGCACTGCGTCGCTTTAACTGCTAATTGCGCGGTCATGCAATGCTGTACCCAAACGAAATTTGCGTCCTTTTCTTCCCACAAATAGAGCTTTCTTTTGATGGTATTTGATCACCTCTGCCGTTTTTATTTTTTGCGCTATACACGGAAAAAGACCGAAAATTTTGAAAAAAAATGATATTTTCTACTTTTTGTTCTAAAAAAAATCCAATAAACTCAATTTTAGTCATACATTTAGGCCAAAATGTATTCGGCCACATGTCTTTGGTAAAAAAAATGTCAATAAGTGTATATTTATTGGTTTGCGCAAAAGTTATAGCGTCTACAAACTAGGGTACATTTTCTGGAATTTACACAGCCTTTAATTTATGACTGCCTATGTCGATTCTTGAGGTGCTAAAATGGCAGGGCAGTACAAAACCCCCACAAATGACCCCATTTTGGAAAGTAGACACCCCAAGGAATTTGCTGAGAGGCATGTTGAGCCCATTGAATATTCATTTTTTTTGTCCCAAGTGATTGAATAATGACAAAAAAAAAAAAAAAAAAAAAAAATTACAAAAAGTTGTCACTAAATGATATATTGCTCACACAGGCCATGGGCATATGTGGAATTGCACCCCAAAATACATTTAGCTGCTTCTCCTGAGTACGGGGATACCACATGTGTGGGACTTTTTGGGAGCCTAGCCGCGTACGGGGCCCCGAAAACCAAGCACCGCCTTCAGGATTTCTAAGGGCGTACATTTTTGATTTTACTCCTCACTACCTATCACGGTTTTGAAGGCCATAAAATGCCCAGATGACATAAACCCCCCCCAAATGACCCCATTTTGGAAAGTAGACACCCCAAGCTATTTGCTTTGAGGCATGTTGAGTCCATGGAATGTTTTATATTTTGACACAAGTTGCGGGAAAGTGACAATTTTTTTTTTTTTTTTTGCACAAAGTTGTCACTAAATGATATATTGCTCACACAGGCCATGGGCATATGTGGAATTGCACCCCAAAATACATTTAGCTGCTTCTCCTGAGTACGGGGATACCACATGTGTGGGACTTTTTAGGAGCCTAGCCGCGTACGGGACCCCGAAAACCAAGCACCGCCTTCAGGATTTCTAAGGGCGTACATTTTTGATTTTACTCCTCACTGCCTATCACAGTTTCGGAGGCCATGGAATGCCCAGGTGGCACAAACCCCCCCCAAATGACCCCATTTTGGAAAGTAGACACCCCAAGCTATTTGCTGAGAGGCATGGTGAGTATTTTGCAGCTCTCATTTGTTTTTGAAAATAAAGAAAGACGAGAAAAAAAAATTTTTTTTTTCTTTTTTCAATTTTCAAAACTTTGTGACAAAAAGTGAGGTCTGCAAAATACTCACTATACCTCTCATCAAATAGCTTGGGGTGTCTACTTTCCAAAATGGGGTCATTTGGGGGTTTTTTTTGCCACCTGGGCATTCCATGGCCCCCGAAACTGTGATAGGCGGTGAAGAGTGAAATCAAAAATTTACGGCCTTAGAAAGCCTGAAGGCGGTGCTTGGTTTTCGGGGTCCCGTACGCGGCTAGGCTCCCAAAAAGTCTCACACATGTGGTATCCCCGTACTCAGGAGAAGCAGCAGAATGTATTTTGGGGTGTAATTTCACATATTCCCATGGCATGTTTGAGCAATATATCATTTAGTGACAACTTTGCGCAAAAAAAAATAAAAAAAATAAAAAATTGTCTCTTTCCCGCAACTTGTGTCACAATATAAATTATTCCATGGACTCAACATGACTCTCAGCAAATAGCTTGGGGTGTCTACTTTCCAAAATGGGGTCATTTGGGGGGGGTTTGAACTGTCCTGGCATTTTATGCACAACATCTAGAAGCTTATGTCACACATCACCCACTCTTCTAACCACTTGAAGACAAAGCCCTTTCTGACACTTATTGTTTACATAAAAAAATAATTTTTTTTTGCAAGAAAATTACTTTGAACCCCCAAACATTATATATTTTTTTTAAAGCAAATGCCCTACAGATTAAAATGGTGGGTGTTTCATTTTTTTTTTTCACACAGTATTTGCGCAGCGATTTTTCAAACGCATTTTTTGGGGAAAAAACACACTTTTTTACATTTTAATGCACTAAAACACACTATATTGCCCAAATGTTTGATGAGATAAAAAAGATGATCTTAGGCCGAGTACATAGATACCAAACATGACATGCTTTAAAATTGCGCACAAACGTGCAGTGGCGACAAACTAAATACATTTTTAAAAGCCTTTAAAAGCCTTTACAGGTTACCACTTTAGATTTACAGAGGAGGTCTACTGCTAAAATTACTGCCCTCGATCTGACCTTCGCGGCGATACCTCACATGCATGGTGCAATTGCTGTTTACATTTGACGCCAGACCAACGCTTGCGTTCACCTTAGCGCGAGAGCAGGGGGGACAGGGGTGCTTTTTTTTTTTTTTTTTTTTTTTTTCTTTATTATTATTATTTTTTTATCTTATTTTTAAACTGTTCCTTTCATTTTTTTTTTTTTTTAAATCATTTTTATTGTTATCTCAGGGAATGTAAATATCCCCTATGATAGCAATAGGTAGTGACAGGTACTCTTTTTTGCAAAAATTGGGGTCTATTAGACCCTAGATTTCTCCTCTGCCCTCAAAGCATCTGATCACACCAAGATCGGTGTGATAAAATGCTTTCCCAATTTCCCAATGGCGCTGTTTACATCCGGCGAAATCTACGTCATAAAATGCTCGTAGCTTCCGGTTTCTTAGGTCATAGAGATGTTTGGAGCCACTCTGGTCTCTGATCAGCTCTATGGTCAGCTGGCTGAATCACCGGCTGCATTTTCAGGTTCCCTGTTGAGACAGGAGAGCCAGAGAAAAACACGGAAGATGTTGGGGGGGGGGGGCATTCCCTCCCACTGCTTGTAAAAGCAGTCTAGAGGCTAATTAGCCACTAGGATTGCTTTTACATGAAAGCCGACCGCTGGCTGAAAAGAATGATACCAAGATGATACCTAAACCTGCAGGCATCATTCTGGTATAACCACTCAAAGTCGTGAATGGCATACCTGAAGACAAAAAAATGGTTAACAATAAAGCACAGTAAACGGTAAGGTATAAAAAATTGCATACCTGAAAAGCAAACATGATAAAACATAATAACAATAAAACATTGCAGAATAGAATACAGTAAAAAAGAGCAGAACAATAGAGAGAGAGAGAACAATAAAACGACAACTATTTTTATTTTATATTTTTGTTTGTGTTTTTTTTTTTTTACACTTTTTTTTGTAACTAACTATAATAACTGTAACCGGTTCCAGGTTCGGGTCTCTCAAAATGCGATGGCATCTCGGGAGACCCTGTGAAAGTGTGTCCTAGTCTGTGCAATGCTGTACCCTACGCTAATACTCAACTAGTGCATGGTAGCGTTCAAAACATTCACCAATGCAAAGACCAGGGTTGTCAGGACAGGAGGGACAATAATAGCGGGTGTCACGGCTATATCCGCGCTTGCTGCAGACACAACATATTTTTTGGGGGGTTCGCTGGGTAGGGGTACTCGGGAGGACATAAAGAAAATGCCTCTCATGCAGCCGACTGCATTTGGTTGGGGATGTGAATGGGGGAAGTACGGGCGCTGCAGAAGCGGTGGGTTCCCAATTAGGATTGGCGAATGCAGCAGGAAGGGCACTATGGGCATGACGGGCCTGTGTTTGTCTTTTTGGTGGCAGCGGGACACTACTTGTGCTTGCCACCTCACCAGCTTGAACTGCACTTATGGGACTCGCCACGTCACCAAGTGTTACTGCAGTGCTGGTTTGACTACGACCGGGGTGTACTACGCTGCTGGTGCTTGCCAGTTCCCCAAAACGCTACCAAAAAAACTGTTAGCGATCGCAGGGATCAGGCCTGACTCTGCGAACGCTGCAGTTATGCGTTTAGAGTTTTGTAAGTGTCAGTGATCGATCGATACTGCACTTGGGTGGGCTGGGCCGGGCCGGGCGGAGGGGCAAAACGCAGGTGCTAGCAGGTATCTGGGCTGATCCCGCTAACACTGCGTTTTTGGGAACCCTAAACTGCTGGGGACGCTAGTATAGATCTGATCGGATCAGATATTGATCTGTTCAGATACTATACCACTAAGGGAGGCGTATGCTGCGTGCGTGGGTGTTAGCGGTACTGGCGCTAATCTGACGCTGCCTGGGGCTGGTGCTTGCCAGTTCACCAAAATGCTACCAAAAAAACTGTTAGCGATCGCAGGGATCAGGCCTGACTCTGCGAACGCTGCAGTTATGCGTTTAGTGTTTTGTAAGTGTCAGTGATCGATCGATACTGCACTTGGGTGGGCTGGGCTCGCCTGGGCGGAGGGGCAAAACGCAGGTGCTAGCAGGTATGTGGGCTGATCCCGCTAACACTGCATTTTTGGGAACCCTAAACTGCTGGGGACGCTAGTATAGATCTGATCGGATCAGATATTGATCCGATCAGATACTATACCACTAAGGGAGGTGTATGGTGCGTGTACGGTGCGTGCGTGGGTGTTCGCGGTACTGGCGCTAATCTGACGCTGCCTGGGGCAACGCATATCACCGCCGGGCGATCAGGGGGCTAAACCTTTATTCGGTAATAAACGGCGGGTGCCCTGACACTATAAAAAATAAACTAACTAACCAGCGTCACCCGTAACAGTTATACGGTGATCAGTGGTGAAAGGGTTAACTAGGGGGCAATCAAGGGGTTAAAACATTTATTAGATAGTATATGGGGGTCCCTGTCGCTATAAAACACTGACGGCGAACCTAAATATTTACGTCCCTAACTAGCGTCACCAGTGACACTAATACAGCGATCAGAAAAATGATCGCTTAGCGACACTGGCGACAGGGGGTGATCAAGGGGTTAAAACTTTATTAGGGGGGGTACTGGCGCTAATCTGACGCTGCCTGGGGCGACGCATATCACCGCCGGGCGATTAGGGGGCTAAACCTTTATTCGGTAATAAACGGCGGGTGCCCTGACACTATAAAAAATAAACTAACTAACCAGCGTCACCCGTAACAGTTTTACGGTGATCAGTGGTGAAAGGGTTAACTAGGGGGCAATCAAGGGGTTAAAACATTTATTAGGTAGTATATGGGGGTCCCTGTCGCTATAAAACACTGACGGCGAACCTAAATATTTACGTCACTAACTACCGTCACCAGCGACACTAATACAGCGATCAGAAAAATGATCGCTTAGCGACACTGGTGAGGGGGGGTGATCAAGGGGTTAAAACTTTATTAGGGGGGGTAAGGGGGGTACCCTAGACCTACAGGGGGGTTACAGTAACTGTCCTAACACTGCTAACTGTCACAAACTGACACTATGCAGTAATCAGGAAAAAAAAAAAAAAAAAAAAAAAAAACCTGCTTGGTGTCAGTTTGTGACAGGGGGGGGGGGTGATTGGGGGGGGATCGGGGGGCGATCGGGGGGGGATCGGGGGTGTAATGTATGCCTGGCATGTTCTACTGTGTGTGTTTGTGTTGTGCACTTACTTACATGTCATCTCTCCTCGGCGCTGGAACGGAAACTGACAGCCGAGGAGAGATGACATCACATCCTCTGCCTCTGTGTACTATACAGAGGCAGGGGATGTTCGTCAGTGGCTGGGAGCGATCGCGAGGGGGGGGCCACGATCGGATGGTCTCCCCCTCGTCTGTCATCGCTCCCAACCAAATGCCGACCGCAGCTGGCACCGGGGGGGGGTCCGATCGGACCCCCCACCCGCGGGAAGGCAATCACGTACTAGGTACGTGATTTTGCCTGCCCGTGCCGCTCTGCTCACGTATATAGGCGTGAGGCGGTCGGCAAGTGGTTAATGACTACACGCCGATATGGCACAACACGAACCTTCCCGAATTCAACAAAATTCATGACAAAAGTATATGGTCCAGGCAGGGAATATTCTACCTGCATCACATACTAAAAGATGGGCACCTTAAAACTTTCAATTCACTTAAAGAAGAATTTACAATTCATAATCGAATGTTCTTTAGATTTCTACAACTTCGCCATGCGACACAATCGCAATTTTCTGACTCTGTCCCAAACCCTACACCCAATGTCATTTATAGCAGTAATTAAGAACACGGATCCCCACAAACTGATTTCAGCATTTTACAGCATGCTCTCAACCCCCATCTCTACTAAAATAGCATACGACCTGAAACCCAGATGGGGAAGAGAGGTGGGACCAATAGGGGATGAGGAGTGGGAGGAGGCACTGGAGGCTTGTAAGGCCGTATCCCCCAAACTATCGGATCGACTGTCACAACTCTACATTCTACACAGGGCATACCTCACACTCCTTAGAGTGGCAAGATACAAACGCACCCAATCTACCACATGTCTGATGTGTGGAAGAGAGACAAGCATTTTCTTCCACTTGATCTGGACATGTCCCAAGATTCAAGGCTTGTGGAAACAAATTGTGACATTCCTACACGATACAATGGTTTCACCCCTAGCATTAGACCCAAAACAATGCCTTCTTGGCATAATACCAGATACAATTGAAAGTATACAAAAATATTTCTTCGTGAGACGCTGTTCGCAGCAAGAAAAATCATAGCTAAAAAATGGATGAGACAAACGCCTCCCAAAATATCAGAATGGAAAATAGAAGTGAATAATACCCTGCCGTATAAGAAATGCATATGTATCAACAGAGGTTGCCCCAACAAATACAACAAGATATTGGATCGCTGGCTCCAGGAATCTGATACATGTGTCTAATAAAACCAAATTAGCTTGAAATTAATAATTGAACACACGCCTCAATATGTAGTCTCTATGTACTAAATGTATGCTGTACTTGTAGAATATACTCACATGACGGAAAAAATGTACCAGATATCTTAATTACAGACTGTATAACACTCAATGTATCTGTTACTAAGTTTATATGTAAAAGCAAACATAACATGTATGCACCAGTTGATTAATAAAAACCTTTGTTCAACGTAAAAAAAAAAGAAAAGAAAGGCAAAACATTTTTGTATTGATATAAAAAAACATACAGTGGGGACGGAAAGTATTCAGAACCCCTTACATTTTTCACTCTTTAATATATTGCAGCCATTTGCTAAAATCATTTGAGTTCATTTTTTTTCTTCTTTAATGTACACACAGTACCCCATATTGAAGAAATACACAGAATTATTGACATTTTTGCAGATTTATTAAAAAAGAAAAACTGAAATATCACATGGTCCTAAGTATTCAGACCCTTTGCTCTGTATTTAGTAGAAGCACCCTTTTGATCTAATACAGCCATGAGTCTTTTTGGGAAAGATGCAACAAGTTTTTCACACCTGGATTTGGGGATGCTCTGCCTTTCCTCCTTGCAGATCCTCTCCAGTTCTGTCAGGTTGGATGGTAAACGTTGGTGGACAGCCATTTTTGGGTCTCTACAGAGATGCTCAATTGGGTTTAAGTCAGTGCTCTGGCTGGGCCATTCAAGAACAGTCACAGAGTTGTTGTGAAGCCACTCCTTTGTTATTTTAGCTGTGTGCTTAGGGTGATTGTTTTGTTGGAAGGTAAACTTCGGCCCAGTCTGAGGTCCTGAGCACTCTGGAGAAGGTTTTCGTCCAGGATATCTCTGTACTTGGCTGCATTCATTTTTCCCTTGATTGCAACCAGTTGTCCTGTCCCTTCAGCTGAAAAACAGCCCCACAGCATGATGCTGCCACCACCATGCTTCACTGTTGGGACTGTATTGGACAGGTGATGAGCAGTGCCTGGTTTTCTCCACACATACCGCTTAGAATTAAGGCCAAAAAGTTCTATCATCAGACCAGAGAATCTTATTTCTCACCATCTTGGAGTCCTTCAGGTGTTTTTTAGCAAACTCCATCTGGGCTTTCATGTGTCTTGCACTGAGGAGAGGCTTCCGTCGGGCCACTCTGCCATAAAGCCCCGACTGGTGGAGGGCTGCAGTGATGGTTGACTTTCTACAACTTTCTCCCATCTCCCGACTGCATCTCTGGAGCTCAGCCACAGGATTATGGAGGCCACTGTGCTCTTAGGAACCTTAAGTGCAGCAGAAATTTTTTCGTAACCTTGGCCAGATCTGCGCCTTGCTACAAATCTGTCCTTGAGCTCTTCAGGCAGTTCCTTTGACCTCATGATTCTCATTTGCTCTGACATGCACTGTGAGCTGTAAGGTCTTATATAGACAGGTGTGTGGCTTTCCTAATCAAGTCCAATCAGTATATTTAAACACAGCTGGACTCGAAGGTGTAGAACCATCTCAAGGATGATCAGAAGAAATGGACAGCACCTGAGTTAAATATATGAGTGTCACAGCAAAGGGTCTGAATACTTAAGACCATGTGATATTTCAGTTTTTCGTTTTTAATAAATCTGCAAAAATGTCAACAATTCTGTGTTTTTCTGTCAATATGGGGTGCTGTGTGTACAATAATGAGGAAAAAAATGAACTTAAATGATTTTAGCAAATGGCTGAATTATAACAAAGAGTGAAAAATTTAAGGGGGTCTGAATGCTTTCCGTCCCCACTGTAAATACCTTTTTTTCCCTCTTTTTTTATAAGTTCCCCTCTGTTCTCAGCTGCATCAGAGCTGTGGGGAGGAGAGCAGAAGTACACTGATCTACCCAGCGAAAGGCTGTGCAGGGGAGGTGTGTCAGGACAAGACTGATCATTGGAGAAGAGCACACGAAGTTCCCAGTACAGCTAGAGAACTGACCATGATGTGCTCTCCTACTTAGTGTGGTCAGTTTTTACGGTATGAGTAAACTTTCATGGTTGATATTTACCTATAGGCAGGCCCAGACTAGCCATAGGGCAGACCAGGCATTTGCCCGGTGGACCAGGGGCTGTCAGGCTGCATGTCCATCCTCGCTGCACACCTCCCTTCTCCAACTATGACTCCCGGCCACACAGAGCGCTACATCCATGCTCTCCCTGGCTTGATGCTGAGGCGGAGAACAGAATGGGCTTCTGTATCTAGACACTGTATGCCAGTATCCCACCAAGTGAGGTGCCTGTTGCACTGAGCAGCAGGGCTCTCTCCCTCCTCCGTGTGCTGTCCAGCCAGCTCCTGTCCCATGGGAGGCAAGATCCATGGGAGTTCTGGAGAGCCCCCCAGATTTCAGTTGTGGCCCCCACCATGGACATTGTGTCAGTTTAGCTTCTCCCCAATCCCTGCACTCAAGGCGGGGAAAGGAGAAGTGTCAGCAGCAGAGAGGAGAGAGCCGGGAGGAGGTGCGGGCTCTATGTGCTCTCTCCCGTCCTGTCAGTGAAGCGCTCTTTCATACAGCAGAATGATCGTTCTTAGTTTGAACGGTACACGGCTTAATAATCCCCCCTCCCACATTCCACACCTCCTCACTACTCTAATCCTCGAAGATTGGAAGGGGAGGGGGCTTGGGGAGTAGGGTGATGGGGGGCTGTTTATGCTGTAAAGGGTAATGGGGGGGAGGGAGAGGAATTTGTGGTAGAAGAAGGAATTAGGGGGGGTAGTGCTAGAAGGAGGAATGGGAGGGGGGTATTTGTGCTAGGCAGAATGGAGAAGCGGTTTGTGATAGATGGAAGAATGGGGGGTGGGGGATTTGTGATAGAGGAAGGAATGAAGGGGGAGATTTGTGCTAGACAGAGGAATTAGGGGGGGGGGGGATGTGCGCTAGAAGGAGAAATGGGGGGTGTGCTAGGAGGAATGAAGGGGAGATTTGTGGTAGGAGAAATGGAGAGGGGAGGGATTTATGCTAGGAGGAATGAAGGGGAGATTTGTGCTAGAAGGCGGACTGGGGGGGGGGGGGGGGTTGTACTAGAAGGAATGCAGGGGGGAGGTGGATTTGTGCTAAAAGGAGGAATGGAGAGGGGGATTTGTGCTAGAAGTAGGAATGAAGGGGTGTGAATTTGTGCTAGGAGGAATGGAGAGGGATTTGTGCTAGGAGGAATTAAAGGGGGTGGATTTGTGGTAGAAGGAGGAATGGAGAGGGGGATTTGTGCTAGAAGGAGGAATTAAGGGGTGTCGATTTGTGCTAGGAGGAATGGAGGGGGGATTTGTGCTAGAAGTAGAAGGAGGAATGAGGGGGGGGGAAAGATTTGTGCTAGGAGGAATGGAAGGGGGAGATTTGTGCTAGAGGGAGCAATGGAGGGGAGATTTGTGCTAGAAGGAGGGATGAAGGGGAGATTTGTGCTAGAAGAAGGAATGCGGGGGGAATCTGTGCTAGGAGGAGGAATGGGGGGGATTTCGTGAATATCCCGTCACCAACCGCCCCACCAACATCTGACCCCCCACTCCAGGCTGCTCAGTCAAAAATACCAGGCCTATTTTTTTGTCCCAGTCCATGCCTGCTTTTAGGTAAATCTATAATAAGTCTTGCCTAATAGGTACAGTAAATATCTCCTAAATGTGCGCCGTTTAGGAGATATTCTCTTGTGAATGAGACGTTGACGTCACTGACGCATGCTCTCTGAAGGAACGTCATGCTCATACCGTTCCTTCAGAGTCCTGCGCGCATGTGCAGGAGTGATGCCATCGCGGCGTGGCCAATCAAACCCAGGAGGAAGATTGGGTGAAGATGGAAGCCCTGTCAGTGGTGAATGTGCATTGCTGGAGGGCTTCGTTTAAGGTAAGTTTCATATAATGTGCTGATGCATACAAGCACATTATAATTTTACCTTGCAGGTTTACAAAAAATACATTTAAAAAAATCATGGCGGTTTACTACCGCTTTAATAGGAAATCAGAGGAACTGGCAGGAACACCACAGGATACTTTCTCATACAAGTACATGCTTTAAGAAAAATGGGTAAATTCCTTTACTAAAGACTACCAAAAGTAGAACAATTTATTACATGTCCGACGTTTTACATGTTTTTTTGTTATGACCTGTGTGTATTGCAACAGTTCTTAAAAATATCATTTAAAAGTATAGATTTGTTAGTGTGACACATTCTGTGTTGTCTCAAAGCAGTAAGCCAAATTGTGTTTAAAAATAAGAGTTTGAATCTGATTGGAGGCTGTAGAGCAATGTAGACCATCCCAACCATTTGTCTCCTCTCCAATTGTGTTTGAACATGCAGCTTAGTTGCTGCAGTGAAGACATGCTGTACCACAGATGTCACACGTTTATGCCCAATTATTTCAACATGCCAATTAAAATAATTTGCTGTACTCTGAGCATTCTGCTCAAATGTTAGGTTAAACTGCCATCCCAGAAAATCCTCCTCTCCCCTTTTTTTAATGTGCAGATTGATGCCAGGAGTCTTTCATCTTATCCAATATTCGCTCAAGAGGATTAGCAGATTCCTTTTTAAAATCTGTGTTTGATCGTGCTACATATAGTTAAAATTCTAGCAAGTTTTTCCTTTGAATGCTAGTTGATTGTATATTCAAAAACAATCTTAAAGTATAATTAAAGGCAAAACTTTTTTTCTAGATTTGGATGGAGTGGAGAGCGATTGGAACACCTGTCAGTTTTTATTGGCAACCAACAATTTAACAAGCAGAAGACACATTTTTGTCAGGATTGAAGTTAGGAGATAAAGGACTTTTACATTTTCTATTAATGTGCTGTAATACAGTTTAGGTCAGACACTGGAAACATTATGGAATGGCCCTTTAACTGAAAACAAGGGGAGATCTTTTTTTGATATAAAAGTAAAAGAAAATCCCAAATTTTGGGTTGTCCCAAAAAAAGTTATATTGGGGAAATCTTCCAGTGGGGACACTAGTTCAGGTGACCTGGTGGTCCCCAAGGGATTAGTTTGCAGAGACTTCCTCTCGCTTCCTGTTTGGCTATGGGACAGGATGTGACGGGAAATCTCCCCAATGGGACACAGGTATCAAAAAAAGATCTGACAGGTTATAACCCTGCCTTGTTCTAGCCATAATGGGGAAAAAAAAGTTTTGCCTATAGTTCTACTTCATTTCAGCTTCATTATTTTACTTTTGTGTGTGTAGTGTTGTGGTTCTGAAGACTGCATATACCTTCAAGTCCGTTTCAGATTTACTTACACCTTCCATACCAAACTCCCTTTGTTTTCAGTTAAAGAGCCATTCCATAATGTTTCCAGTGTCTGACCTAAACTGTATTACAGCACATTTATAGTAAATGTAAAAGTCTTTCATCTCCTTACTTCAATCCTGACAAAAATGTGTCTTCTGCTTGTTAAATTGTTGGTTGCCTGGCTGTCCTTATAATGAAGCTAGTTTTGGGTCAGAAATATATTGTTTGATAGTACCTTAAAGGAGAAGTCCAGCCTGAGCTTTTTAGGCTGGACTTCTCCTATGGGTCACAGGAGTGCAATCCGTTTTGCACTCCTGTGACCCGTTTTCAGCTGAGAGCGGTCTGAAGTCCGCTCTCCGCTGATGTCACTGGAATCAGTCCAGGCAGCGCATCACCCCTACTTAGGAAGTCTGGATCCGCCAGCTTCCTGGACTGATGGCCTTCTCAGCCCCTCAGCAAGCCGCTGAGACAGCAGCTCCCTGCCCCTCCACAGCTCAGTGCTCCAATGAGCGTGGAGGAGCAAAGCAGGAGAGCTGCTGACTGACAAGCAGCAGCTCTCCGCTCGGGGAGGTGAGAGAACTGAGCCATCAGAGGTGTTTGGTGGCTCGGTTCTCAGTGAAGAGGCGGCGGGGGACAGATGCAGCATTGGTCTGATGCTGCATCCACCTAGGTAAGTATGAATCTACAAAAAAAAAAACAACCCATACTTCTCTTTTAATATAAAACATTATTTCAATCAGCAAGACTTGAATATTCATGTCTAAATTTTGTTTTAATAGAGATGATGGTAAAGAAGGCCTAAAATTTTACACAAATCCATCCTACTTCTTTGATTTATGGAAAGAGAAGATGTTGCAGGACACAGAGGACAAACGGAAGGAGAAGCGAAAGCAAAAGGTATTTAAAATTTATTAAATGGAAGCCCATCATACTGTTTTGTTTTTGTAAGGCAGCCTGCTGCATATATCAGTCTTAATTATAAGATGAAAGGATAGGTTCACTTTTCAGAGCATGTTGCACGTCACACACATAATTCGGGTGTAATATGTAACATGCGCCAGACCTGCCCCCCACACCCCGATCCCTCACCCCACCCCTCTCTATGACAGCGTGTGGGGGTTCTTCTCCCAGCACCCGCTGTCGCATTTTGAAAAAAGCATATCCATGCAGGGCTCTGCCCACATGGCCGCATCATTCATTCACAGCAATATGTGAATGAGAAAACTACAAGTACCATCATCCATTGCGACTGAAGGCTTGTAGTGCTCAATAAACTGCGAGGGCATTGATGAACGCTCTCGTATGTCATTCGCAAGCCCTGCAGCCTGTAAACGGTCAGCCTGTATCAGAGGTCTTGCCTGCAGGATCCTGACATTGCACCTCTGATCAGGGGTGCAATGCTCTCCAGGCTCCTGAGGGAAAATAAAAATACATGCACATATGTGCATTTATTATTTTTCCTAAAAGGTGAACTAATCCTTTAAAATAGTTTCAAGAGCATTACATGGCACTGCAGTTTACATCTGTTTGATTTATTGAGGTTGATGGGAATATGTTTACTCCTACCTAGCCCTGTAAAGAAGAAATCAGTATGCATACCTTTTTTGAAGTCGATCCGACCCGATCTCCAGCGGCGGAAGCTCTGCAGGGGACACAGCCGACAAACGGCTGTGAAATTAATGAGGAGTGACGTCACCCATAGACTTACTATGGGACTTCCGTCGTCAGATGTGTCCTCTGCACCCGCCTCTACAGAGAAGCCGTGGCTGACAGCTCAGCGTGGGATCGGGTCGGATCTGCTGCAGAAAAGGTATGTATAGCGATTTCTTCTTTACATGGTTAGATAGGTTACTATTATATCATGGATGATGCAGGAATTTTAGTTTTAGGGTGGACTTCTACTTTAATGACACAAAAAAATAATTGTGGAAGACCTAGAAGTTAAAGTGTTTTTGCTCCCCGCATTTGTTTGGAATCCACTTGCATAAATGCATCTGCTAATTATGAACTGCATGCTATGTGCTGCAGAAATATTTTCTTTTTTATAAATATTCTCTCACTTTAAAAAAAATAAGATTTGAAATTCACTGGTTTGGTAAAGAGAAACTCCTTCCAAATTATTATTTTTTTTGATACTTAATCACTTGCCGCCCACTGTATAGCAAAATGAGAGCGGCAAAGTGCTTGTGTTATCCTGACCGGACATCATATGACGTGATCAGGATAACAGAGCCAGCACGTGCAGCGATCGGAGGTGCGGTGTGTCAGTCTGTCACACTACAACTATGATCGTAGTATGAAGCCTCTGACAGAGGCTTCTTACCACGTGATCAGAAGCCCCTGACAGAGGCTTCTTACTACGTGATCAGCTGTGACCAATCACTGCGGATCATCGCGTGAACCAGGAAGTGCCGGTAAACGGCTTTCCTCGGTTCACGCTGACAGGGAGAGCCAATCGTCTGCTCTCCCTGTCAGAGGGGGGTCTGCTCATAATCAGCACATTGATTATCAGCACAGCCCTCATCAAAAGTGCCCATCAGCTGCCAGCCTGTCCCCCTCTTTAAACGCCTGTTAGTGACCATAAAAGTGCCGATCAGTGCCCAAAAAAGTGCCAATCGCTGCCCCATTAGTAATGCCTGTCAGTAGAGTCTCATCAGTGCCGTCGGTGCCACCTATCAGTGCTGTAACTGCTGTCTATCAGTGCCCATCAGGTTTTTTTTTTTTTCAAAATTATCGGTCTTTTTTTGTTTATAGCGCAAAAATTAAAAACCGTAGAGGTGATCAAATACCACCAAAAGAAAGCTCTATTTGTGGGAAGAAATTGATGAAAATGTAGTTTGGGTACAGTGTTGCATGACCGCGCAATTGTCATTCAAAGTGCGACAGCGCTGAAAATTGTACTGGGAAGGAAGGAAAGTGCCTGGTATTGAAGTGGTTAATGTCTCAAAAACCTTGTCCCACTGCCTGGTGCCAGGATGAAACCTCCTTTTGCTGCTCGGAGAAACTTCAGAAGACATGCATAGACATTCTACATCTGCACACAGGTCTTCCTTTATTTAAACTTTATTAAATCTTTCATTTTTTTTTGTATAAAATTAGCAGCACGAAACAATAACGCTCCTATTTTACACAGCATTGTTTCAAACCATGTCTAGCTCTTATGTCAAGCTAGAAGCAAACTAGCCCGCTAGGGAGTTAGGTAAGTAATAACAGTTTCTTCTGCAGCCCCCTGATCTCAACAAGCATTCAACCATTACGAGGGAGAGGGTAGGGGCCTACTGCAAGGGTTATATTTTTTGTTGTGCCTGGAGTTAGGCTTTAAATTGACAAAGGCTTGTGTGCCAGATACTGTATATAACATCTTTACAAAACTTTTTGGTATCGTTTGTTGAAGGGTTAGAAAGTCTGTTTTGGCTCGTTTAAAACATAACACAGACTGTTGGTAGGCATCTGTAGGGACCAAGTGGTAAGGTCTACTGATTTGAATTATTGGGATAATCTTTTACTGTGGTTCATACTGGAATGCTTTTAGCGGAGAATTGTATAGAAAGTCACACAAGTGGAATAGAGAATTCAGCAGGAGGGGATCAACTACCACGACTTGGAATAAACCCAAATGTAATAGTAAAAATCTAGAAAAAAAGCATTCTCTAGAGACTATGAATGCCAAATAAGAAAAGACAAAAGCTCAATGTTTTTTCATAAAGTGATTGGTGAACAGCCCTGTCTTTTGTACCATATTAGCGTAATTTACATTTTCTGACGTGCTGCGGATTGTAGAAATATTATTTAAAGCTAGTGTTTAGACAGTACAGTTATTGCTGTTTTTGAATGAACACATAACTTGGAATAAAACCAAATGTAATAGTAAAAATCTGGAAAAAAGCCTTCCATAGAGACTATGAATGGGAAATAAAAAAAGACAAAAGTTCAACAGTTTTTTCATAAAGTGATTGGTGAACAGCCCTGCCTTTTTGCAGCATATTACCGTACATACCACTCATTTTCTGATGTGCTGCGGATTGTAGAAAGATTATTTAAAGCTAGTGTTTAGACAATACAGGTATTGCTGTTTTCTGAATGAACACATAACTGGATTAAAGGGTGTGTTCATGCTGGCCTGGTATTTCACTTTCACTTTGCTCAAGCCAAAGATCGTTGTTCCTCAGCTACTGAACATACCATTTTAATATCTTGATGGTTTTATTCTGGAATTTTTTATGTTATGTTTATGTTGCCTCATAATCTAGTTTGTCCCTGTGTTTTTATTTTTTAATGTTTCTTAGCAAAATGTCATTTTGGCTGATGATTAAGTTGGTTAAGGCTGCTACTTGCATGCTTATACCTTTTTAATATTTTTGTAACTTTTTGTAGCAAAAGAATATTGATCGTCCGCATGAGCCAGAGAAAGTGCCTCGAGCTCCACATGACAGACGTCGTCAGTGGCAGAAGTTGGCTCTGGGTGCTGAGCTGGCGGAAGATGATTTAGATTTTGGACTGAAACATGTGGAGATAGTAAATGGACCAGCATCACATTTTGAAACGAGGTTTGCTTGCATTGTTTTCTCTTATGCATTCCAGTCTTAGGATGTGTTGAAGTATAACTAAAGGCAAAACTGTTTTTTTTAGCTTTTGATAGAGTGCAGAGATATTAGAACGCTTGTCAATGTTTATTGCCTTCTGCACCCTCTCTGTTTGTCCTGTTTAGCATCATTATTAAAAGTGAAAGTAAAAGAAAATCCCACATTTTGGGTTGTCCCTAAAAAAGTAATAGGGGGAAATCTTCCCATGGGGACAATAGTTCTGGTGACCTGGGGGTCCTCAAGGAATTCCCTTAATTTGCAGGGATTTCCTCTCACTTCCTGCTTGGCTATAGGACAGGAATTGAAGAGAAATCTCTGCGATGGGACATAGATGGCGAAAAAAAATCTGACGGGATATAACCCTCCCTTGCTCTATTCAAAATGTGAAAAAAAAAGTTTTGCCTTTAGTTCTACTTTGGGGGTTAGTTTATAGACTTTGGTAGATGCTGAAGGGTTAAAAGGCCTAACCATTTCCTACATCTTTTGGGACTGATGATGATATTTCTGATCCCTGGTTCCCAAACCTGCATGTTTACTGCATCCATTATGAAGGGATCCCGCTCCCTCAATAGATCTTTAATGTATTTGCTTTTGTGGAGCAAGCAACCAAGGGAGTAGGAATGCCCCAAGATCTAAGGGTCACTATACATGTCACAGTCTGACTAGACAATCTTTGTACAAACAGCTTTAGAATGTGCAAATCAATTTATTTCCAATCTGCAAGACCCTTGGACTACATTGTTTTTGGTAGCTCTAAAGAAGATTGTACAATCAGATTGCAACTTATTTGGTGCGCTTAAGAAAAACCTAGGCCAGAACAGTGGCAAACAGATCAGAGGTCTCAAACTGGCGACCCTCCAGCTGTTGCATAATTACAGTCCCATGAGGCATTGCAAGGCTGACAGTTACAAGCATGACTCCCACAGGCAGAGGCATGCTGGGACTTGTCGTTTTGCAGCAGTTGGAGGGTCACCAGTTTGAGACCCCTGCAGATGATTCAAGCTACTAGATCCTAGTCTTTTCTTGGTGGCATCCATTAAGCTTTTCATTTTCAGCAAGCATGTGCATATCTGCACAAACTCTGTTTGCAAAAAGCTTCCTATTATGTGTGCATAAATTATTATACCTACCTCAGTAATTCTCTCTCTAGTGTTTTTTAACGAGTTTTCCAAGTAAAGGTATAGCCTATATTTCTCACTACATGTTATTATAAGCTCACGTTTTGTTACTAGGCCACAAGCTTATGGAGAAAATTCAGATGGAACCTTCTCGCTTGCAGCGCTACCTTACAGCCAGATGAATGATCTCCTGAACAGGGTTCAGGGTGAAGAAAGGGTTTTGGTAAGGCCTCATGAACCACCACCTCCTCCACCAATGCACGCTTCCGGAGATGGAAAAGCCATGCCAGCTATCAGGTGGGCAATTTTATAATAAAGTGTAGTGTGTTAATCTAAGAAACACTATTTACTTCATACCCAGTACATATCCCATCACTTAAATCCCAAGCAGTGCTTTCAACACTGCCAAGTTTGCTTCAGGGACCTACAAACTACACTTCTCTCCTATGTTATTGGGATGAGGAGACAGGAGGTGTTTTCTAGTCTAAATCAGGAACAGGCAGCCTAGAGTAACAACACCTGCTCCTCCATAGATATAGTACATGAAGTGAACGATGTCATGCTAAAACAAAGTGTGTTACTGGTATAATCGGCAGTTAAAAATATAGGTAACAAATCTTTAAAAAAAAAAAACAGAAAATGAATGCAGCCATCACAGCTAAAGACTGGCAAGCTGCAGCAGTTTGTTCTTGGGTTTGAATACACTTTTAAAGTACCTACAGATGTTAAGAGTCCTCTTGAGCGAGGTTACAGTCGGATCTAGAAATGTTCAGGTATTTATAAGCTCTTCCAACCTGACCTATGACTTCTGGCTTAGCTTGCCTATGGTAAAGTTGATCGGCCTCTCTCCATAAGCACAAACATGTCATTGTTAAAAATATATTGCTCAGTAGCTAGGGTTATGCATGAGCAGCCTTCCGCCAAGGCTTGTGGGCTGCCTAGACCTGTCATGAAAATATATAAAAAGAAGCTAAAGGTAGTTAGTCACATTTAACTGTGTTTGTTCTGTAATGTTAATCCATTCAACAGGACAAGTCTGGTTAAATGTGACAAAATACTGCTAGCTATACAATTGCTTGGATTTATGACAACCATAAGGGATATCAACAAAAAAAAAGTTGCCTGATGGTCTTCAATGTTCCAAATTTGCCTCCTGGTATCCCTTTTCTGTTTACCTCTATCAGAAGCAGAACGGTTGATTTAATACTGTAGAGTTTAAAATCTGGTGCAGCTGTATGTGGTAGCCAATCAGCTTCTAACTTCAGCTTGTTCCAGTAAGCTTTGACAAGAAAAAAAAAAAATCGGAAGCCGATTGGTTTCTATGCAGAGCTGCACCAGATTTTGCACTCTCCAGTAAATCCAACCCCATGGTTTAGTTTTACTGTGGGTGCCTGACCTAGTGCAGATCTCCAGTGTGGGCTGTGGATAGCCAGAGGAGACAAGGATTTTTGGGTGAGTAGTTGTTACTGGATATTGAGTTAGGGGAAGTTATGAGGTGGGCTCCACAAGGGTACACGGTCCAATTTTTTAAAATCTTTTTTTTTGTTTTTTTTTCTGTGATAAATTAAAGATAGTGGTTTAGAGTTTGACAAGAGACTTCTAAAAGGTTTTGCAAGTTTCACATTACAGATTGAAACCTCCATTGGTTTTCCTTTTCTTTTTTTTAAGAATTGTTACCATATCTACTGTATTGTATTTTATTGAATTGAACATGTTTGGACTGAGGTGATTACATGATATTATTTTTGGAAATTACTTTCTGATTATTATATCTAGTCTGTAGATAAATATAATAAATGATCAGAAAGTAATTTCCGGAAATAATGGCATGTAATCACCTCAGTCCAGACTGAGAAACTGTCTACTTTTTAGGTCTGAAGGCATGTTAAATTGGTTAGAAAAACAGTTTCTCCATTTCTCTCTTTTTTTTTTTTTTTTTTTAATTATTTATTTTTATGTAGTAGTAAAAAATATTTGTAATTTAGATGCTTGTTAATTTGTCTCAAACTTTTTATGAACTACTTTATTACCAGCGCCTTGTCTTACTATTCTAGTGCCACACAAGGTTTGAATGAAAACCGGCCACAGTCTCCAGCTATGGGAAGAACGCAAGTGTTTGTGAGCCCTTCGCCACCACCACCACCACCTCTTCCTCCTCCTCCTCCACCCCTTCCATCTGCACTTTCTGCATCTTCACTGCGCTCATCTATATCATCCACTCCTCCGCCTCCTATTCCTCCACCACCACCACCTCCTGCAACTAGCTTACAGAATACTGCTGTGCCACCAGCACCAGCTCCTCTTCAGATAGCACCTGGAGTACTTCACCCAGCAGCACCTCCTATAGCCCCTCCTCTTGTACAGCCTTCTCCTCCATCATCACGTTCTGCTCAACCAGGTGAAGCTGTGCCAGTACATCCACTTCCACAAACTGAAGCACAGGGGCTTCCACCACCACCTCCTCCACCACCTTTACCTCCTCCTGGAATGCGTCCCTCTTCCCCTGTTGCAGTCCCACCACTCTCTCACCCCCCTGCAGGTTTACATCCTCTAGCATCTATTGCACCTGGCTCTCATGCTCCTTTGCTTGCCTCATCCCCACCATCACAAGTTGCTCCTGAGCCCAAGCGACATCCATCTACTCTGCCAGTAATCAGTGACGCAAGAAGTGTTCTACTGGAAGCAATACGAAAAGGTTAGAATTATGTTTGCATGACTGTAGCTTTGCTACTCATGGTTTGTTAGTATATTTAAAATGGAGAAGCTTTGGTGTTTATTTTACAATGTTATATTTAAAATGATAGACATAAAACGGAATCATAAAAAAAATAAACATTTTTTTTATGCCACATAATTTTAGCGTAGGAGTAATGGTCTTCAGCCAACAGACTGTGTGTACTGCTGGTTCCCAGACCAATTGGTGCAGTCAGTCATTTAGTCTTTAACCTTTGTCGGACCCTAGATGTGCTACAGACAACCCAAAAAAACCTCCATACATGGTGTACATAACCTGGCCTGTCCCTCTTCCTCTGCTGCTGCTGCTCCTCTTGCTGGCAGTTACTTGCTGTGTGTTACAGCAGGGAATTATAAGAGCTGAAATCTCTGCTGTGAAAAACGGAGCTTCTGAACAGTGTTAGTAAACATTGTTCAAAATAATTATTCAGAAACACAATGTAACATTTGAAAAAGATACAGAACAAATGCAGAACAGGGATTTTTAAGGTGCCATTAACTCTCAAATACAAGATAAAATTTAAGTGCTTTTTTTTTTTTTTTTATTCCATCAGTTAAAACAAAAGGTACAAATGACAAATAGAAAAGACATATAAAATACGTTAAACACAATGGATCAGTTCATCTTAGATATTTACAAACATCATCTATAGTAGGTAGTATTCAGGGAATGATAATCCCAATAATCCCAACATGTTTCGCCAAATATAAGGCTTCTTCAGGGAATATATATTTTATCATACCAATGTTGCAAATAGGCTCGCGACCCACAGATTATAATCATGGTTTATAAGTACCGCACAAAAGTTTAATAGGGAGAGAGAATCCACCCAATAATTACAAGACAATGTAGAGATATGTATAGTGGCAGCAGGAGGAGTTAATCGGACCATAGATAGAGCTCAAGGTGCATCTGTGTTCTACCAGGGCCTCGGGGTGATTATGGCCAGATAAACGCACTTGTTGCAGGAGCATTTGGGTGCTGTCTGTTGTCCTATTTCTGTCTGCGCTGTAATTTTTGTGGCAGGCTTTGGTGGCATGTCCCCTTGAGAAGGGGGTGCGCTATGGGAGACTGTCCTGGGGATTTGAATGTTGGTGCAGATAGGGAGGGTATCGCAGATGGTGCTCAATTTGTTTTCTAACAGGCAACCTTCACCCTTATCGGAAGCCAGCTTCTCGTATAAGAATTATTGGGGAAGCTCTTTGAGCTGCAGGAAGTTCACAGCCTTGCTGTTGTCATGGCATCAAGAGCCTGGGGGCATTTGCTTGCCTATCCCATAGTGAGATGTCAGCCAACATGGCAGGCAGGGGAGCCAATCCAGTTCTATTATGGCGCATTCTTTCAAAACTACTGATGGGCTTAGTAGTCCTCACTACACCTGTCTTTGGCAGGCAGCCAGTAGCTTACTTACTTATGATCTAATTTGCTGAAACTTCCCACCCTGATTAGCTAGTTATTGATCTATCATACGTATGCTGCCATGGTGGCACCAGGAAAACAGAAAATATCCTACTTACTGTAACTTTCTTTTCCTGGTGCCTATCCATGGTAGCATAGTGAACCCACCCAGTTCGATGCACAGGGAATGGGCTGTTGTGTGGGTGTTAACTTTTTATAGCTATGCACTGTTCCTGGGGGCAGAAATTACTATCATACGTATGCTGCCATGGATAGGCACCAGGAATAGAAAATTACAATAGGTAGGATACAATTTTCTGTTTTTTTTTACATTCGGTTTTCTCTGTTCCTTGCATCTGCGGGGTGAAAAAATAGAACTAAAGTCAAGCTGTTTTTTTTTTTTTTTTTTTTTTTCATTTTGGATTGAGAGGGGTAATAACTCCTGTCAGGTTTTTATCCCCCTCTTTCCCTTAGGGAGATTTTCTTTCATTCCCTATCCCATGGCCAAAACAGGAAGTGAGAGCAAATCCCTCCAAAGTGAAGAAATCCCTGGTTGTCACCAGAACTTGTGTCCCAATTATAAGATTTCCCCACTATGGTTACTTTCACACTGGGGCGGGCACCAGCCGCTGCCCAATTGTTTTCAATGGACAGGGGCGCTTTAGGAGCGGTGAATACACCGCTCCTACAGCGCTGCAAAGATGCAGCTTGCAGGACTTTTTTGACCGTCCTGCAAGCGCACCGCTCCAGTGTGAAAGCACTCGGGCTTTCACACTGGAGAGACAGGTGAGGCTCTTTACAGGCACTATGCAGGCGCCTTTTTTTAGTGCTGTAGCGCCTGTAAGGCACCTCAGTGTGAAAGTAGCCTATTACTGTTCTAGGGACAACCCAAAATGTTTTTTAACTTTAAGTGATAATAAAACCCTGACAGGTGTTCTTATCCCTCTCCATTCTGTCCAATACTGAAAATACTTTGCCTTTACCTATTCTGTAAATAAAATATGTTCCTTTTAAACCCTAGTTAACACCAATTAACCTGAATTAACGCCTTCCGCTTTTTTAATATTTCTGCTGAATGTTTAAATATCTCAATGTTGCTTATTAATGCTTTAAAAAATATGTAGAGCTAAAAAAAAAAATTTTTATTTGTAAATAACTTTTCAGTGCTTTGTACCAGAACAAAAGTACAGTTTTTAGGTCATAAGTGGTACAATTGTGGAATAAAATGTATACAGTACTTTGTATCCACAGTATTAATAGTTGTTTTAAAACTAACACTGTTAGAAGTAGAACCAAAGCAATTTTTTAAGCCTTTTTTACAGCTTGTATAGAAAATAAAATACTTTTGCAAGAGAGTATCACCATAAAAAAACCTTTTTGGCAAATTATGTGCAGTATGTATTATTTTTTATCTTAAGTGATGACAAAGTTATTGCTGAATCAGTAGATCCATAGCAGAAATTTTGAAAATGCTTTAGTCCATAAGGGGCTAAGGGGTAAACATTTAGGGTTTTATTTTTTTCCTCATCTAAATTCTGAGAAATTTCTGTTTCGGGAAAAGATTCAATCTTTTAATTGTGCAGCTAGTGTGATATCTGAATTTAGCTTGTATCAGCCTCCTGCAATCCACTATACAGCAGTCCTAAGTATTCAGACCATTTGCTCAGTATTTAGTAGAAGCGCCCTTTTGATCTAATACAGCCATGAGTCTTTTTGGGAAAGATGCAACAAGTTTTTCACACCTGGATTTGGGGATCCTCTGCCATTCCTCCTTGCAGATCTTCTCCAGTTCTGTCAGGTTGGATGGTGAACGTTGGTGGACAGCCATTTCTAGGTCTCTCCAGAGATGCTCAATTGGGTTTAAGTCAGGGCTCTGGCTGGGCCATTCAAGAACAGTCACGGAGTTGTTGTGAAGCCGCTCCTTGTTATTTTAGCTGTGTGTTTAGGGTCATTGTCTTGTTGGAAGGTAAACCTTCGGCCCAGTCTGAGGTCCTGTGCAATCTGGAGAAGGTTTTCGTCCAGTATATCCCTGTACTTGGCCGCATTCATCTTTCCCTTGATTGCAACCAGTCGTCCTGTCCCTGCAGCTGAAAAACAGCCCCACAGCATGATGCTGCCAACACCATGCTTCACTGTTGGGATTGTATTGGACAGGTGATGAGCAGTGCCTGGTTTTCTCCACACATACAGCTTAGAATTAAGGCCAAAAAGTTCTATCTTGGTCTCGTCAGACCAAAGAATCTTATTTCTCACCATCTTGGAGTCCTTCAGGTGTTTTTTAGCAAACTCCATGCGGGCTTTCATGTGTCTTGCACTGAGGAGAGACTTCGGTCGGGCCACTCTGCCATAAAGCCCTGACTGGTGGAGGGCTGCAGTGATGGTTGACTTTCTACAACTTTTTCCCATCTCCCGACTGCATCTCTGGAGCTCAGCCACAGTGATCCTTGAGTTCTTCTTTACACCCCTCACCAAAGCTCTTCTCCCCGATAGCTCAGTTTGGCCGGACGGCCAGCTCTAGGAAGGGTTCTGGTCGTCCCAAATGTCTTCTATTTAAGGATTATGGAGGCCACTGTGCTCTTAGGAACCTTAAGTGCAGCAGAAATTTTTTCGTAACCTTGGCCAGATCTGCGCCTTGCTACAATTCTGTCCTTGAGCTCTTCAGGCAGTTCCTTTGACCTCATGATTCTTATTTGCTCTGACATGCACTGTGAGCTGTAAGGTCTTATATAGACAGGTGTGTGGCTTTCCTAATCAAGTCCAATCAGTATAAAACACAGCTGGACTCATATGAAGGTGTAGAACCATCTCAAGGATGATCAGAAGAAATGAACAGCACCCGAGTTAAATATGAGTGTCACAGCAAAGGGTCTAAATACTTAGGACCATGTGATATTTCAGTTTTTCTTTTTTAATAATTCTGAAAAAATGCCAACAATTCTGTGTTTTTCTGTCAATATGGGGTGCTGTGTGTACATTATTGAGGAAAAAAATGAACCTAAATGATTTTAGCAAATGGCTGCAATATAACAAAGAGTGAAAAATTTAAGGGGGTCTGCATACTTTCCGTCCCCACTGCATGTCTCTTGCTTCTCCTGTCATTGTCCAATTACACCCTAGGGAGGGGGGGGGGGGGGGACAATACTAATGTAACAACTGGAGCAGAAAAAAATGAGGTCTCCTGCCCTGCTAGACAGGTTTGACAGGGACTGTTTGACAGAGCTGTGTAAATCTTAGAGCGTGATGCAGAGAAAAACAAATCCTTTATCATCTGTGCAGTGGTTGCCTGGGGTTCAACATTAACAATAATACCGTAAATGTAATCTCTATTATTATTATTATTATTACTGTTATTATTATATTTATATTGTATTAATATTTATTAAGAGTATGACCCTCTACTATAGAGAAGTCGCAAAATTCTTGAGAGTATCAGACAAACTCCAGCAGTATGTCAGGGGTATCGCCACTTCCATCCACAATGTGTGTCGCCTCTCTTTTTCCTCTTCTGAACAGATAACTGCTTGTTTTTATTATGGCCTGCTTTCTGTATGGCAAGGTTATGACTGAGGGTTAATGAATCAGACCTTGCCATACAGAAAGCAGGTCACAATGAAACAAATCATTATCTGTTCAGAACAGGAAAAAAAAGGTGACACACATTGTGGATGGAATTTGTGATACCCCTGATACTACTTGAAAAGTTTTTTTTTCACCATCTCCTTTGCTTACTTCTTCACAAGTTTGATATTCAGAAGCAAAGTTTGTATTTTTAAAAACAGAGATTTGTTGAGTGGAGAATATTTTGTATTTTTTAAATTAAATTTTTAATAATTTGGTGTTTAATTTGTTTCTTAATTGGTGTAGAACTTGTTTGATTTTTTTTTTTTTTTACACTATAGCCTTGGATATCTAATGGTGTGCTAGCAGCTTCTTATTCTTATTCTTTCCACCCATTAGCGCTGTTTCATATTGTTTTAAGTCATCCAACATTGGTTTTCACAGAAAACATGTTCTTAAAGTACATGTATAGCCAAAATTCTTAATGTTTGATAGAGTAGGGATTGATTAGATGCTCTGTCAGTTTTTTTTTTAGCTGTTTGTCAGCACTGGAGAGATTCGCCCTCTGTTTGTTTGTCCTGGCAACCATTACCACAGAGACAGAAAATTATGGAATACCAAAATTTAACAGTTCTCACCGTAACGGGGACACCGGTTTCGCTGACAACTATATAAAAGGGGAATTCTTTTACTTTGCAGAGATTTTTCCCACTTCCTTTTGCCTCTCCCATAAAAGGAAGTTAAGGGAAATTGTTTCAATAAAAACAGAGTGCAAACAAAAACTAACACAGGTTCAAACCCTTCCCTACTTTATCCAAAACGAAATAAAAATTGCCAATACACATGTTAATGATAGAAAAGTATTCTTAAATAGGGAAATGTGCCTTTCTAAATGGTGAATATGCAAGATTTTGTAACGTTTGTGTTTCATGTCAACTGTTTTTGAGTAATTTTAGTATTCTCAATAATGATGGACTTTTTTCCCAGGTATTCAACTTCGTAAAGTTGAAGAACAGCGCGAACAGGAAGCCAAGCATGAGCGCATTGAGAATGATGTGGCTACCATCTTGTCTCGGCGAATCGCTGTGGAATACAGCGACTCAGAAGATGATTCCGAGTTTGATGAAGTGGATTGGGAGTGAAAAATGTTACATAGTTAAACACTACAAACTGGAATGCTGATGTCAATTGTGGTGCTTGTTCTTTGAAAAAGTTTGGTCATTTCTAGTGTTTTGTATCTTTATTAACTTGCGCCATCAGAAAAAAGAAACTTCTTTTTTTTTTTTTTTTCCCTTTTTTTTTTTTTTTCTACTTTTAGTTTACAGCAAGGTTAGCAACTCTGACATTTTAGTGTGACCTTTTTACCAATCTTTTATAGGGAAATGGAAGGGTTGTTCCAATAGACCACTAAGTATTACGACTGGGCAGCTGTCAAGATGTAGAATAGAAAGCGAAAGATTTTTTTTTTCTTTAGGTATACTTTGTGCACTTTGTGAATTTTAAGTTAATGAAGGCGACTAAAGAGTGAAATTCCAAGGGCAACTGTATTTACTATGGGCCTTATTTTATTTTTTATTTGCTGTTTTCATAGCATTAAACCTGACTCTGAAGATTACTGTTCATAGCTAGGTCTGTACACTGACACAGGAAGTGCAACTGATACATGCGTAGAACAAAGGCAGCCATTTTGCTATTTAATATTTTGGGTGGACGCCATTAGGTTGTGCCTGCTGACATCTTATTTACTGTATGTCTTCTGAACATGGCTATATATACCTGCTGGTTAACCAAGCCGTGTTCTAGTAAAAAGCTTTTAGATAAGTCTGACTGTTCCTGCTCCATTGTCTGTAATGTGAAGGTAAATTAAAGGGTATGTAAACCCTAACAGCGAACTTCTCTTATTTACGCCTATATGGTTTGTTAATCATACAATTGAAAGTGTTTTGCTATATTAGTTTGATATGGGCAAAAAGTACCTGTTGATTCAGCCAGAAATGTCAACTTTCTGTGCTCTTTTCCTGTGCTGACTGATATCAGTTTATTGTTCAGGGGGAATTCATATAAGTTTTAACCTGCTTCTGTTCCCCCCCAATACAGTAGAGTCAGTATGTGTTTTCATACTAGGATAGTAAGTGTGTTAATGGCACAATCAACAGTTGAAAATAAAGGAAATAAAGCTTGAAAAAAGAAAATTATTTCACCACCACCCCCTCTAAGGACTATATATATTAACTCTTTGTTTTTGTGCTTTAAATTATGGAATCCATGCGTGACCTCTTGGTGTTCAAGGCACAGAGTCTGGTGCAGAAATTGTACCCCAAGAGATAAAAGAATCAAGTCGGTGGTTCACACAGTTGTTGTCCATCCAGAACTGAAGTACTGGTTTAGGTAGGCTTGAATGAGTTTCATTTTAGCAGGCATTCTGGCAGCTTACAACATGGCCACCTTTACTATGCATGACAGGTCTACTTGAAATGTTTTCAGCTTCAAACTTAAAGTAAATTGGCTTAGACGCCTCAGTGTATTTACTAGAGTGGGTGCTCCTACTAGTACTCTATTTAAAAGGAGCAGGAGGACTTTTGTCCCATATTGTCACAGTTATTGGTGTCCATCCATTCAGGTATAAGGGCGCTCATAGAATATAGTATCTGAATGGCACAGTGGAAGGTTGGATCACTCGGAGGCTGGGGTTTACCTTTTATTTAAAAAATGGACCTGTCGCTTTTCAGGCATTTTGTACATTAGTTTGATGCAGGATATGAAATTTTGTAATCTATGTTGTTTGCCAAAAGGCAGATACTTGCATTAAAATCATTGGTGTATAAGAACCTTCAAGTGAAAGGTCATCTTCACAGTGAAAAACACCTTTAAGATAAAAAAAAAAAAAAGAAAAATATTAGCTATCGTTTTTGTTTTTTTTAAATAATGGCCTTATTTGAATGCTGAGGTATTTTTATGTACATGTTGTTGGTACTATTTTGCCTGTATTCTAAAGTAATGAAAATACATGTGAGAACTTTAAACATTCTGTGTAACTTATGTAACTGCTGTTAAAAAAAGACTGATTTAATAAATTCCTCATTTTAAGTGAAGTACATGTTTTGTTTTTTTTTTACTTTTAAGCAATGATGAAATAGCTACATCTAGTGGTTAATTGTAAAACTAAATTTTTTAAAAATCTGTTGTACAGTCAAAAACAAATTATTCGGTAATATTTATTTAAATTAGCTGGCACGTATCTATATTATATTATTATTATTATTATTATTATTAATATTTATTATTATTATTATACGGGATTTATATAGTGCCAACAGTTTGTGCATGGCTTTACAACAAAAACTGCTTTGCGGAAGATGTCCTTTCTAGCTATCTTGAAAGGACTGTCCATATTATTATTATTATTATTATCATACAGGATTTATAAAGCGCCAACAGTTTGCGCAGCGCTATACAACATGAGAAGTCATGGTCAAACATATTGGCACCTCTGCATTTCTGTCAGATAATGTACCACTTTGCTCAGAAAATTGTTGCAATTACAAATGTTTAGGCATTCTCATGTTTATTTATTTATTTTGTTTGTATTGGTATGACACAAAAAAGTGAAGAAACAAAAAGCTAAATCTGACACATTCCATGCAAGAATGGACTGGACAAAATTACTGGCACTCTCAATGTAATATTTGGTAGCACACACCTTGGAAAAAATAGCTGAAATCAATCACTTCCTGTAACCATCAATGAGGTTTTTTTTTACACCTTTCTACTAGAATTTTGGACCACTCTCCTTTTGCCAACTGCTCCGGGTCTCTCAGATTGGAAGGGTTCATTTTCCCAACTGCCGTTTTGAGATTTCTCCACAGATGCTCTTTGGGATTTAGATCTGGACTCCATTTCTGGGTGCTTTTTGATGTGTGCTTTAGGCCATTGTCCTGCTGTAAGACCAATGACCTCTGTCGGACACAAAACATTCATGTACTGGGCCCAACACTGCACCCCAGAATTCTTTGGTAGTCTTCAGATTCCATAATGCCATGCACACGGTCAAGACATCCAGTGCCTGAAGCAGCAAAGCAACCCCAAAACATCAGTGAACCTCCGCCATGTTTGACTGTAGGGACTGTATTCTTTTCTTTTTCTGAAAACAGTAGAATGATGGGCTTTACTTTGTCCACAGCACATTCTCCCAAAAGAATTTTGGCTTCCTCAGGTAAGTTCTGGCAAACTCCAATCTGTCTTTTTTTATGTTTCTGTGTCAGCAGTGGGGTCCTCCTGGGTCTCCTACCATAGCGTCCCTTTTCGTTCAGATGGGGACCTATAGTGCGAGCTGACACAGTTGTAACCTGAAGCCTGAAGGTCAGCTTGAATATGTCTGAAAGTTAAACAAGGTTCTTTATCCACCATTCGAACAATGGGCGGCACAGTGGTATATGGGCGGCACAGTGGTGTAGTGGGTAGCACTCTTGCCTAGCAGTAAAAAGGGTCGCTGGTTCGAATCCCAACCACGACACTACCTGCCTGGAGTTTGCATGTTCTACCTTTGCCTGCGTGGGTTTCCTCCAGGTACTCCGGTTTCTTCCCACACTCCAAAGACATGCTGGTAGGTTAATTGGCTTCTGTCCAAAACTGGCCCTAATATATGAATGGGGACCTTGGATTGAGGGTAGGGACTGATGTGAGTGTGCGATGTACAGGGTTAGGGACAATTGTAGACACGCACCCACACTCACTCAGGTTGAACTGGATGGGCTTGTGTCTTTATTCAACCTTACTAACCGTGTAACTATGTAATCTTTCATTGCAATCTTTGATCGATTTTTCTTTTTCGTCTACGTCCAGGGAGATTGGCTATAGTGCTATGTGCTGTAAACTTCCTGACAATGTTGTGCACAGTGGACACAGGAACATTAAGATCTCTGGAGATGGAATTGTAACCTTGAGATTGTGCATGCTTTGCCTAAATTTTTGTTCTCAAATCCTCAGACAATTGTTTGCTGTTCTTTCTCTTCCCCATGCTCCATGTGGAAGGGTCGAGTAAATTTTTCACCATTTAACTGGTTGCCGGTGTGATTTCTATATTGTCAGCACCTATATATATATATATATATATACCGTATATACTCGAGTATAAGTCGAGGCCCTAATTTACTACAAAAAAAATGGGAAAAACTTATTGACCCGAGTATAAGACGAGGGTGAGAAATGCACAGCTACTGTAAGTGGAAAAGAGGGTCAACAATGCCCATTTGCAGCATCACTGTGCCCATTTGCAGCCATAGGTCCCCTGAACTTCAAACTCGGTAGTTAAGGGTTCCTAGATGCTCCCTAGCTGCAGCCAAAATTTGGGGTCTCTGAACCCAAAGGGTCCTGAAATGACATTGCTGCAGATGGACACAGTTGACCAAATTTGGGGCCCTGTATCTCAAGGCCACTTAGTGCTAGGAACCCCAAATTTGGTGTGCAAACCCAGTGGAACTAGCACCATAAAATTTCCAAAGCTGGGGTTTCTAGCACCAAGTGGCCCCGAGATACAGGGCCCCAAAAATCAGTTCAGAAAATGTCAAGCACTTTTCTGCAGCAGAAAATGACATTTTCCGAATCGATTTTGGGGCCCCGTATCTCAGGGCCACTTAGTGCTAGGAACCCCAGCTTTGGATATGTTATGGTACCAGTTCCAATGGGTTTGCACACCAAATTTGGGGTTCCTAGCACTAAGTGGCCCTGAGATATGGGGCCCCAAAGTCGGTTCAGAAAATGTCAAGCACTTTTCTTCAGCAGAGAATGACATTTTCCGAACCGATTTTGGGGCCCCGTATCTCGGGCCCACTTAGTGCTAGGAACTTCATCTTTGGATATGTTGTGGTACCAGTTCCACTGGGTTAGCATACCAAATTTGGTGTTCCTAGCACCAAGTGGCCCTGAGATACGGGGCCCCAAAGTCGGTTCGGAAAATAATTTTTTTTGCTGCAGAAAAGTGCTTGACTCGAGTATAAGTCAAGGGGGGCACTTTCAGCACAAAAAAATGTGCTGAAAAATTCGACTTATACTCGAGTATATACGGTATATACATACATATATATATATATATATATATATATATATATATATACATACATACATACATACATCAGGGTCCCCAGAGAGCCTCCCCTTACATCAGGGTCCCCAGAGAGCCACCCCTTACATCAGGGTCCCCAGAGAGCCTCCCCTTACATCAGGGTCCCCAGAGAGCCCCCCCTTACATCAGGGTCCCCAGAGAGCCCCCCCTTACATCAGGGTCCTCAGAGAGCCCCCCCTTACATCAGGGTCCCCAGAGAGCCCCCCCTTACATCAGGGTCCCCAGAGAGCCCCCCCTTACATCAGGGTCCCCAGAGAGCCCCCCCTTACATCAGGCTCCCCAGAGAGCCCCCCCTTACATCAGGGTCCCCAGAGAGCCCCCCCTTACATCAGGGTCCCCAGAGAGCCCCCCCTTACATCAGGGTCCCCAGAGAACTGCACCTTGCATCAGGATCACCAGAGCAAGGGCGGGCAGTGAGAGATGTCATCTCTGCTGCCTGCGGCTGCACAGTGAGGTCAGAATAGCAGTGATGCAGGGTGGGCGGTAAGAGATCATGTCATCTCTCTGCTCTCTCCCCCACCCGGCTCCCCCGTGCTGCCTGCCCACTCTCCGGTGCTGCTCGCGGCCCGGCTGCAGAGAGGCCACGGCTATCTCTGAGAGACTCTGGGCCCCAGATTCGAGGCTATAGCCCCAAAAGCCACCCCGTAGCGACGCCACTGTCAGCACCTCGTAATTGATACAGGTGAGTTTAATTACAAATTACAGGAGCATCACAATCTTGGAATAAAATTATTTCTTACAATTTTGAGTAGGTGCCAAGAATTTTGTCCAGTCCATTTATTGGAATTTTGCATGGAATGTGTCAGATTTGGCTTCTTGTTTCTCCACTTTTTTTGTGTTACACCAATACAAACAAAAGAAACAAGCATGAGAATTCCCTTAAATATTTGTAATTGCAACAATTTTCTGGCACAAGTGGTGCATTATTTGACAGAAATGCAGGGGCGCCAATAATTTTTGGCCATAACTGTATGTAAAGAGAACAATTCTTTAGAACAAACATGCAGGACAAGACTTTTAAGACTTTGTTGGTTGCATGCTTGTTCCAGATCAGTGACTCTTTATAGTGAAGCCAGTGAATGTTCCCTTTAACTTAATCTTGGATATTGGGCATAGGCTCTTTGGTATATACTATTTTGTAACACCATGTTCAAAGATTGGAAGAAGGAGCACTTGGCATGAAACTTTTAGAATGGTGCAATCATCAGAATAAGTGTTGCCAGAAAAAGAGCAACAAAAATTAGCCAGATAACCGCTGCAGGGCCTCATCTTCTGTGCTCTTTTATTCTCTGACCTGCTGGATTAGGGTGCACACGGTGCTGTTGGGTCTGAAAGTTCAGAATTTTCTATTTAATAGTGCTTAATAGAGCTTTGTCTAACTTCAGACTCAGCTGTTCTGATATTGTTACACCTGCCACACTTTCAACACTAAACTAGGACCTTAGGGGCCCATTTATAAAGAAGAGTGGTCCACTTTTTGCATACCAGACAACATGGTACACACACAACTGTCATTTTATGTTTTATTTAGTGCAATTCAGAGTTGAGGGTGCCTGATATGCGTTTTCTGCATATCACTGCAGAGAACACTTAAGCATACGCTATAGTTCTGTTACATGGCCTGTTTCAAAGTCATGTGACAAGTTTCATCCTCTTCACGACACTTTTCGCCTGTTCATTAGAATGTTTTTCTCGTTTAATAGTCCCAAAGCAAGAGCAGCATACACCACTGTCAGAAAATAAAGCAGTGTCCTTTGTAATACTGTTATGTTTAAAACAGTTAAAATTGGGCTGGCTTATTCAAGAAGACAAATCAAACTACATTTATCTGCACAACCTTCCCCAAATAAATAATCCTCAACATCCACAAATAATCTAAATCCACTTTGTGTGCACCAAATGCTTATGCAAACTCAGACATTACCTTGTAAAAGTAATGATTATATTCTGCTTATTGTGCTGCACGTAGCAGAGCGGTGAAAGGGGAGCCAGCAGGATCTCCCACTACAGGCTGCCTGATAAAAAGTTCAGGAGGGGGTGAAGACAAAAACAGTCAAACTGCATATAGATAGAGGTTATTAGTGATTGGGCTTTATTTAGAGGTAAACACAGAGGCAAAATGCAGAAGTTGTTTCATGTTGGATTACTTCACAAATACAGGAGAAATATGCAATATGCCAAGGGCTCTTGCTGTTTGAATGTGGCAAACCTTTGCACAGCTGCAAAAAAATTGTCTAATATGATCGTATTTTGTCTAATATGATTATTTCTATTATCTTAAGTGTCATCTAGTTGCCATAATGCAGTATTTTCCTGAAATATCTCATGTCAATGGATGGCGCTTATGATCATACAATGTGATATAATAGACAAAATATGGCGAATTTTCATTGCTGCTGAGCAAATGTTTGTCACGGACATTAGTAGGGTTGAAACAACTAATCGATTAATCGACAACTAATCCATTATGAAATGAATCGATTACTATTTTCATAATCGATTAATCGGCCAGTAACATAATGGGGATAAAAAAAAACTAAAATGAGCCCTTTATAGTACAAAAACAGCAAATCGCTACTGTAAATATTACTTTCACAGTTCTACAGTAAAAAAAAAAAAAACCTTTATAGTAGTGATTTGCTTTTTTTTGTACTATAAAGGGCTAATTTTATTTTTTTTAACCCCGTTATGTTACTAAACGTCTTACAGTAGACCTGATTCACATCTATGTGTTTTTTGGTGCTTTGTGCAGAAATGCACTACAGTTCATTTACATGGTTTCCTATGTGACACGTTCACATCAATGCTTTTTTCAGCCGCTGCGTATTTGGAAAGGGTCAAGGACGTTTTTTTTAACGCAAAACGGTGCTTTTTTTGGTTCAATATACTTCAATGGGGACGCTGCAAAAAAAGCATGTAATGTGTTTTTGCAGCAATTTATGTTTTTTAATCTGCCCAACAAATCTGCCAAAAAAAATGCAAATTGCAGCAAAATCATGTGCGCAAAACGCACAGCAAAAAGCACTGCAGGAACAGATCAAAAGCAAACTGCATATGCTGGCCACATGGATCAATTTTCAGACTAGAATATTCAGACGAAAAATCTTTGTACATTCGCTAAACGAAAGAATGTTTGAAAAATTTCACTTGTTTTTAACATTCTGTTTTTAAAATGAATGTCATTTCTGAACTAAAACCACATACACTGTCTGAAAATTCCTTTGACCAAGAAGTTTTCTATTTCTAAGATTTCCTGTCACTGTGGTTGAAAATGAACGTCGATTTGACTCCACAAACGATTAGAAAATCGAACGAACGTTCTTAAAATGACTTTTTTTTGAAGGAAGACATTGTTTTTTTTAAATAAAAAAAATTGATCTCTGAGTCTGATGATATTTACCAGATTCACCCCTTAATAGTATATACAGTATATATCCTGAAAGTATATACAGTATATATCCCCTCTAATAGTATATACAGTATATACAGTATATCTCTCCTCTAATAGTATATACAGTATATCTCTCCTCTAATAGTATATACAGTATATCTCTCCTCTAATAGTATATAGAGTATATCTCTCCTCTAATAGTATATACAGTATATCTCTTCTGTCTGTTATTCCCAGAGTGGATTAGATATTTTGCTCCCTAACCATATAGTTGGCTATTTATATTTACCAATGCATAGAGATATTTAAGCATAAATTGCCTTTTTTTTTTAACTTTACATATTAACTAAATTACTATTCACCACACTTTTTTTTTTCTAAGGTTATTAACCGATTAATCAAAACAATAATTGGCCAACCAATCAATTATGAAAATAATCGTTAGTTGCAGCCCTAGTCGTTTTTTTTTTTCTTGTATAAATAGACTCCCAAGTAAGAATACACATCCCTCTTGTATTTAGACAATCTTTGCTTGGCCTACATTTCAGCTTTCTAAAAAAAAAAAAATAAAAAAATAAAAATAAATTAGTGCGCATTGCATTATTGTATAATCTCTTTTCTTTTCTGTGCCCACTTAGTGTATGGCATAGAGTTGTGCATTAAGCATTTGTGTCTAGAAATCTTTTAATTTGAATGTTACTGCTTTTTGCATCATGCTAAAATGTATGTTAAAAAATTTACATAAAATCTGAATTCTTGTAAAAATTCTTTATCAGAATTCTTGCATTGGTTACATTGTTCAAGTCATTACCACTCACCCTGTTTTCACACCCTTCCTGACAGAAATTAATTAGAGATGCACCTTCTGGTCCTATTTCAACCTGCTCCTCCAGCTTCAACCTCTCATTAACCACTTAAGGACCGAGCCTCTTTCTGAGATTTGGTGTTTACAAGTTAAAAACATTTTTTTTTGCTAGAAAATTACTTAGAACCCTCAAACATTATATATATATATATATATATATATATATATATATATATATATATATATATATATATATATATATATTTTTTTTTTTTCTAATGCCCTAGAGAATAAAATGGTCATTGCAATACTTTCTGTCACACCGTAATTGCGCAGTGGTCTTACAAGCGCATTTTTTGGAAAAAAAACACTTTTTTTAATTAAAAAAGACAATAGTAAATTTAGCCCAATTTTTTTTATAACATGAAGGATAATGTTACGCCAAGTAAATTGATACCCAACATCTCGCGCTTCAAAATTGTGCCTGCATGTGGTATTGCGACAGACTTTTACCCTTAAAAATCTCCATAGGTAACATTTAAAAAATTCTAAAGGTTTTTTTGAGTTAGAGGAGGTCTAGGGTTAGAATTATTGCAGTCGCTCTAACGATCGCGGTGATACCTCATGTGGGGTTTGAACACCGTTTCCATATGCGGACGCTGCTCGAGTATGCGTTCGCTTTTGCATGCGAGCTCGGCGGGACAGCGCGCATTTAAACTTTTTTTTCTGATTTATTTTACCTTTTATTTTTTATTTTTACACTGTTTTTAAAAAAAAAAATGAGGTCACTTGTATTCCTATTACAAGGAATGTAAACATCCCTTGTAATAGAAAAAAAACATGACAGGACCTCTTAAATATGAAATCTGGTGTCAAAAAGACCCCAGATCTCATATTTACACTAAAATGCAATAAACAAAAGAAATGAAAAAGAAAAAAAAAAGTCTCTTTAAGAGCTATAGTCGGAAGCGACGTTTTGATGTCGCTTCCGCCCTGCAATGGTATGGAGACGAGTGGAGGCCATCTTACCCTCACTCATCTCCATACCTATCAGAACACAGAACCCGATCGCCTCCGCCGCTACCGACGGCTCCAGTAAGCGGCGGAGACCACTTTTATCTGAAAGCGGACCGCCTGCTGAAGAAGAGGATAGCGGGGTTATGGCAGATATCTGCTGCCATAACAACGATATTCCTCTTCAAAGTACTGACCTATAACAGCGTGCGGTCAGTAAGTGGTTAAACACCTTCAAGTTCTACAGAGATTAATAATGCAGGGTCTGAGGGAGAAGGTGTGTTAGAAACTTAAATATCTGTCTTTGACTTTGCTCTAGTTGAACCCTTTGCTAAGGTGATAAAGGAAGTCATGCTATAGGAGGAAGAAGTTATTATCGGGCCTTCAGAGGGCATCCTCCCAGAGATTACTTTCTGGAAATTATAATTCCATCATCCAAGGAACACAGGGTAGTTGTAGAAGTTCCAACAAAAATAAAAACCAAAGGCTATTACTCATTTCTGTTTCTGGTCAAGAAGAATGCAGGTGACTTATGGCCAGTATTAGATCTGAAAAAACGGAACAAATACAAACGTATCCAATCATTCAATAAGGAAACTCTACAATTAATGTACTGCTGTCAGATTTGTTGAATGCTTACTCGCATGTTCCCATTCATTGAGATTTCCAGAAGTACCTTCACTTTCCTGTGGTCCATCAGCGCTTCCAGTTTCTTTGCCTGCATTTTGGGATTTCAACCCCGCCCAGAACTTTCAAGATCCTATTACTGGACAAAGCTTGAATCCTGCCAAACGCAAGGTAATCCTGAGAGAATTTTGATGGCTGTTGAACAGGAGAAGAGAAATCTGGAGTCAGCCAAGAGAATCGTTTTGCTCAGAGAAGTCCAAGACATAAGCCAAAACTTAGGAGAGCTCATAAGCGAGAGCATTGGGTGTGCCTGGACACACCCTAATCTGGAGGTCGGCAACCCGTCGATCATGGGCAGGTAAAGGGTAGAGATCCCTGCTTGTTGACCTTTGGAAACCTGGACAGGAAGAGCAGCATTTACTGGAATGGATCTGTATTTTCCTCCTGCAGCAGTTGAAAGTAGGCTTCTCCTCCTTTCCATCCTGCTGGCATTCAGCTGCCAGAGGAGGAAAACACAAGGGATTGGTACCAGTAAATGCTGCCTCTTCTGTTCCTGTTACTATACTTTTTGCTGCCCGGGCCCCCCTGTGTACTCCCTTGGTCCTCCTTCTCCTGCCAGCTGCTGCAGGGCATCGTTTCAGGATGGAGAGCGCTAAAGGGGCCGGTAAATATGTAATTTACTGGCCCCCTTTCTTTTCTGAATGAACACAGTGACTGATCTGTACTGATCACTCATTGTGTTCTTTAATAACTGAAGCACAGTAAACTGTTTACTATGCTTTAGTTTGTGAATGAACAGGACATTGCTCAGCACAGAGCACTTCCCATTTATTCAACTGTCCAGTACAGCTGAGGCTGCAGAGAAAGGGACTGGGGAAACAGTTTCTTTTGTCTGTCTCAAAAGTGAGACATCATGGGTCTGTTTTCGCCCCTGATATTTCACCAAAGCCACTTAATGGGGCTTCTAAAATATTGTAAAAAAATTAAATTGTAAAAAACAAAGTAATAAAAAATAAAGAACTAATGACATCATCCACTGCCCTATTGACACCATTCTCTACCCTACTGACACCGAACACTCAAATTGTTATCAATAAAGTGGCACCAGGTTCTGCAGGGTTTAGGATTGACTTGGAAAGTGGAGTGAGGGGGCACAAAAAAACAAAACAAAAACAAACTATAACTTTTGCATGCATAGTAAATGTTTAATTAATAAAAAAAAATAAAGTATTTTAATAGATTTTAATTTTTTTTTTATATAAGTGTGTATGTATGTATGTGTGTGTGTGTGTATGTATGTATGTATGTATGTATGTATGTATGTATGTATGTATGTGTGTGTGTATATATATATATATATATATATATATACACACATATATACACACATACGTTTGAGCTTTGGGGTGCACACCTTTGGTAGAGGTACTAGAGGAGAAGAAACCTGTTGTCCTCCTACAGATCAGGTTGATCATAGTCAAAGAATAAATTTCACTTCCTTGGTGCCTCAGCTTGTTAGGGACACTATTAGTAAATATCAATAAAAAAGGCAGTACAGCGCAAACAGATAAAACAAAACAAAACTATCTAAATAAAAACTAATCAATAGAAAATAATACAAAAACAGTACATATTCTTCTTCATAAGATATTCATAAGTTGATTGAAAAAACACCAGCGACTATCCAGTGGGATAAGTGATATGTCAATCATATAAGGTGACTTATGTGACAACCTCCGCCATCAAGAGAAATGGCCGCTCACCTCACGCGGTGGACCCCTGAGTAAATCAGTCAGATCAAAACAGCAGTTCCCTTTAAGGGTAGTAAGTCAGCAAACTCCCACACTAGTGTCGGATAGGATGCCGGTGGTTGGTAATTTCACATGGTATACAACATCAACTCCAGGACTGTTACATGGAATAAAAGCAATAATATCTGGTGCTCTCTGAATATTCAGAACATTTTATTAAAAAGAGTAAAATGCACTTACAGATCACGCACTGTGCCCCAGTGCTAAGGATGGTTTTCCAGGATGGCTGTGGTGCTACTCTGGTGAAACAAAGGCAGACTGAGTCACACAGTGAGAGTGTGTGGGCGCAGCCCCACAACCCTAAGTGTAACCCAGTTGTCAAGGGGTTAATTCAGCCTGCAAAAGCTGAAAGTGCAGAGCTGTGTGTGTCAGTAGCACCCCCAGAGCAGGTAGGGCAAAAGCATGTATTACAGCCTGCCTTGTCAGATGATGTGTTATCCCAAGGGGATATGTATAGAAATGACACAGGTGATGTTTTGGCTAGTGAATCCCAGGTTCCTGTGGGGCCTTCTAGAGTAGGTGATGGAACCACAATAGACTGAGATAATTTGTATGAGAATGCAATCGCAGTACTAAATAATGTGGTGGCCATAATACCTGCTATGCCCAATGGAGGGATCGCAGATTGGCTGGTGCTCAAGGACACGTTTAACCCTGCGAAGATTAATGCCCTCCAGTCTGAAGGAACTGTTCAGGGTGCTGGCATAGCAGATGTGTTGTCCACAGCCCAACAGCTCAAGTGTCAAGGTGACAATGTGACTTGTAATGACCTGCAGCGGCTCAATGATACTGGTGCAGAAGGGATAAGTGAGACATGTGTCTGACAGAGCTCCAGGGGAGAAACAGGCTGTGATGAGGGGTACCTCCAAGGGGGTGGAGGTCTCTTCAAATGTCTCAACCTCACAAGCTGCAGTGGATGAGCCCCTCCATGTCTTGGACAGGGGAAAAGACCCTAGAAAGGTCTGGTATTTAGACATGGGATGTCTAGAGATGATAGAAACCTTACTTGAAATGCTGGAGTTGGTAAAAATGCACTCACTGTACACCTGGGTGTCTCCACCGCAGTCGGACTAGGTGGTGCTGCGTAGTACCAATGGGTGGAGCCAGGTGGTACAGGCCGTGCTGGGAAGCCTTGATCAAGAATGGTATCAGTGGGACCAATGCTTATTAACAGTGTGGCAGATAGTCTTGAGGTTCTCTGAGAGTGTGCTCCCAGTTACTGAGTGGTATGGAAGGTGCTCAGGAGAACTGCTGGAGATATCAAAGGTCTCTCCGGCTGGTGCAGTGACTAGAAATATCTCTGCTGGTGTGGTCCAAGGTGCAGCTGAGCAATGGTCAGTAGAGGGCGTGGATACTGTCTCACCCGCTAAACCTCATGAGAAGGAAGGGCCCAAAATAGACGCAGCACTAGCAGAGATGCTTTCTATCACTCGGAAAGAGGTGCAACTTAAAGTACCCGGAGACACTGTAAAGGAAAGTGCTAATGTTGGTTGCTGCAACAATGTAATGTGTACATCAGAAAGAAGTAGTCTGTGCTTGGATCAATGTCATTTGTTAGATTAGTTACCCGTGGAGTGTTGGACAACAGGTGAGGTGAAGCTGTGCTATGGACCCGTGGGGTGTAATTACTTGCCTGTGTTTTGTCCCTCCTCAGTACTGAGGCACTGATTGTGTTCGACAGGGTGTCATTGAAATGTATAATCTGCTAATGTTTGGTGCTGTTAAATGTGATGTGGTTGCCATGGGTAACCAGAGAGAGGTTTTTGAACCTGAAAGACCTGTGGTGAAAGATAACACTGACTTCCGTAAGCTGAAAGGTAGGATCAAGGAAGGCAGCGTTCCCCCAAGAGAGGAGAGTATGCTCAGGGACCCCAAGAGAAGAGAGGGAAGGCATGAGGAATTATAGGACCCTGTTATGATCCAAGGTGGGACGTACCTGGAAGCACACCCGGAAAAAAGGTTGGGCCTACGTGGCTGATGGCCAGCACAGAGGTGTCCCAACTGCTATGGTGGGTGCAGGTGTTTCTCCCTCCTGATCGAAACAAAAGGGGGGGGGGTATATGGCAGAGCGAGGCTCTGTCCCAATGAAAATGGGGTTAAAGTGGACACAGAGTCTACATAGGATAAGCGAATAGTAGAGTAGTTCCAACCAGCCAGACTCGTCACTCGAGGATCCTATGCAGACTCGGCCCGCATGGCGGGGATTGTCCCATCAACTAACTGGGTTCCACCCAGAGGTACCAAGCCCCCCATACTGCCGTATGTCTAGCCATAGAATCTTCTATGCGGGCCGACATGAGTTCTACGTCTTTAATTCTGGCATAGAGGTCCGAAATTGTTGAGGGTTGTCGGTTTTTCCAGTGCAACGCCACTAAGCACCTTGCCACTGTGGGTATGTGTGTGGTGAGTTTTTTTTTTTTGTTAGTCCGAGAAGTTTAAGCGGGAGAAGGCCGAGTAGAAACAGCTTAGGGGAGAGGGGGATCTCTACCTCAGACAGCTGCTGGAGAAGGCCCTGTACCGAACGCCAGTAGGACTGAAGAGCTGGGCAGTTCTAGTATTCCCTGAAACCTTTTAAAAGCACTTTTAAGTCCTTCTCCTAGGGAATAAAAATCCAGGCAAAAAAAAAAACCTGTGTCTTAGAATGATTTATTTTATAGCCATAGCAACCATAATTCATATAGTAACTATATGGAAAGCACCAGCTCACTGTGTAAAAAATCAGATTACCAGAATGATAGTTATGGAATAGATACATTTCTGACACTGAATTGTTTAAAAGTGTACAGCAGCTTTGCATATAATATTGTTATGCACCCAGGTTATTCCATTATCTAAAAAAAATGTTTCAGTGCTTCAAAACCTGCACTAGATGATGTGTCTAGTTTAAGTTAGACTTTCAGGGCCAGGATCCTGGTGTTTTTTAACCACAAATTCAGTTGGATTCCTTATAAATTATTATTTTTATAAGGAAACATTTGATAAAGAGGAGGATTTATCAATGGTAGACTAGGTATTTTCTCAGCACAGTTACTTGTCTGTTCTTGCCACTAGATGGCAGCAGATATGCATTAACTGGCCTAGTTAAGGAAGACTTCAGTCGACTGGGTTGATGTACTAAAGACAAATAAGCGTTTCATTTTCCAAGGGAATTTTCACTTTCTGAGGAAACTTTACCTTAGCTTAGTCAATGTGGTAAAAATCCCCTTGCATATTAATTGGATGACGGAAGTCAGCAGAGCTTCACCTCCTGCATTGAGCTAAGAGAAAATTCTCTTGCACACAGAGTATTTTACTCTTCCCTTTTATTTTATTTACTTATTTCAGGTACTTGTATAGCGCCGTCAATTTACGCAGCGCTTTACATATACATTGTACATTCACATCAGTCCCTACACCCTCAAGGAGCTTACAATCTAAGGTCCCTAACTTGCATTCATACATACTAGGGTCAATTTAGACAGAAGCCAATTAACCTACCAGCATGTCTTTGGAGTGTGGGAGGAAACCAGAGTACCCGGAGGAAACCCACGCAGACACAGGGAGAACATGCAAACTGCAGGCAGGTAGTGTCGTGGTCGGGATTCGAACCAGCGACCCTTCTTACTGCTAGGCGAGAGTGCTACCCACTACACCACTGTGCTGCCCCCTTTTTAGTAAATCAGCCCGATGATTTAGAAAGCATTGGTTGAAGTAAAAAAAAATGCATAATCTATGGCCAGCCAAAGTCTTCATTTAACCCGCTAGTGCTTAGTGTGTTAAAGGATACTGTAAGTTCACCTTTGTAAAAAAAATTAAAACAAATGCACATCTTTTTTGCAGGTAAAAAAAAAATGTGCATTTACTATTTTTTTACACCTGCGATCAGCAGATTGTGGGTGCAATGCAGGGCTCTTGCAGACTTGTGAATCTATGAGGTATGAGCATGCAGTTACACACAGGAAGCGTCAATGAACTACCTAGAGCACTCAAGAGCACCCTGGTAGTTCACTGAGAACTAGAAGCTGAAAGCCGCAAAGGCTGTCTGTACTTGTAGTTCGCACTTTCACAGAACTCTGTGAATAAATGACACAGCCGCGTCTTTTTTAAATTGTGACAGTGAGTAGGGGGAGAAGATCCATAGCTCGCTGTCACAGCTAGTGATCGAGGGGTGCGGGGCCTGCTGCATCTGTAACCTGTTACACCCTGAATATGGGTGTAACATGTAATATGTTACGAAAGGTGAACATATCCTTTAAGTACACAAATCCAATAAGTCTCTTCATTACAGAGTTTTCTAAATCTCCCATCAGGGTGGTATCATTGTGGATATGCTCAAGTGAAAACAATGGTAAACCATCATTGGATCTATTGTGTTTGATGGTGAAATGTTGCTGTACATTGTGATTAGCAGTCCTTTGTAGATAGAAGTTGTGAAATTTGAAATATCCTTGATCTAGGTATACTATGTGCTGTTTAGAATGAACCGTGCCTGCCTAGAATTCACATCAGGTGATCATGTCAAATTATAGTTCAGTGCGGTGAGACTTATGGGATGCGGTATTGATGTATATAGCAAACAGACATCTAGTGGTATCTCCACATTTATGGTCCAGTGCATTCAGGGACAAAGGACCAGGATGCAAGTCTTCTAAATTCTGAACATTTATCCTTTAATGCAAAGGGTCTTAAACGTGGGTACCACTTAATTCAGCTTTCAACTCTGTCCAGCTGCAGCTTGCCATATTCTTTGATAGGCTACCCGCAGCGGGGCTGGATGCTGCATCTGACTTTCCAGAGAGCATTAAAACACTGGGAAGAACACACTACTCCTAGATGGTTTTGTGTACAAGGAGCCTTAGTAGGTTTCTATCTGTAGTTGATTAATGTCTCCAATTGGTTAGAATCTCTAATGCAAGAAAGTAAATTGATCACTATGTAAGACATTTCCCTCCCAAGATCAATCAGCCTCAGGTCTCTGCTAACAGTGAAAGATACAGTGCCTTGAAAAAGTATTCATACCCCTTGAAATTTTCCACATTTTGTCATGTTACAACCAAAAACATAAATGTAGTTTATTGGGATTTTATATGATAGACCAACATAGTGGCACATAATTGTGAAGTGGAAGGAAAATGATAAATGGTTTTCAAATTTGTTTTACAAATAAATATGTGAAAAGTGTGGCGTGCATTTGTATTCAGCCCCCCATTAAATCAATACTTTGTAGAACCACCTTTCGCTGCAATTACAGCTGCAAGTCTTTTTGGGGATGTCTCTACCAGCTTTGCACATTTAGAGAGTGAAATTTTTGCCCATTCTTTATTGCAAAATAGCTCAAGCTTTGTCAGATTGGATGGAGAGCGTCTGAACAGCAATTTTCAATTCTTGTCACAGATTCTCAATTGGATTTAGGTCTGGACTTTGACTGGGCCATTCTAACACATGAATATACTTAGATCTAAACCATTCCATTGTAGCTCTGGCTGTATATTTAGGGTTGTTGTTCTGCTGGAAGGTGAACCTCTGTCCCAGTCTCAAGTCTTTTGCAGACTCCAGCAGTCTCCCCCACATGGCTTATTGCAAACTGCAGACGGGAATTCTTATGGCTTTCTTTCAACAATGGCTTTATTCTTGCCACTCTTACATAAAGTTTATGAAGTGCACAACTAATAGTTGTCCTGTGGACAGATTCTCCCACCTGAGCTGTGGATCTCTGCAGCTAGTCCAGAGTTACCATGGCCCTTTTGGCTGCTTCTCTGATTTATGCTTTTCTTGCCTGGCCTGTCAGTTAAGGTGGACGGCCATGTCTTAGTAGTTGCAGTTGTGCCATACTCTTTCCATTTTTGGATGATGGATTGAACAGTGCTATGTGAGATGTTCAAACCTTGGGATATTTTTTTATAACCTAACCCTGCTTTAAACCTTTCCACAACTTTATCCCTGACCTGTCTGGTGTGTTCCTTGGCCTTCATGGTGCTGATTGTTTACTAAGGTTCTCTAAAATACCTCTGAGGGCTTCACAGAACTGCTGTATTTATATTGAGATTCAATTACACACAGGTGGACTCTATTTACTAATTAGGTGACTTCTGAAGGCAATTGGTTCCACTAGATTTTAGTTAGGGGTATCAGAGTAAAGGGGGCTGAATACAAATGCACACCACACTTTTCAGATATTTATTTGTTAAAAAATTTGGAAAACCATTTATCATTTTCCTCCCACTTCACAATTATGTGCCACTTTGTGTTGATCTATCACATAAAATCCCAATAAAATACATTTCCGTTTGTGGTTGTAACATGACAAAATGTGTAAAATTTCAAGGTGTATGAATACTTTCTCAAGGCACTGTACTTAACCCTCCCCATCAACTTTATATCACCCACCTTCTGCCCCCTCTTTTAACAGAATTTGATTTTTTTTGTTTGTTTTTTTTATGGGAGGGAAGATACATTTTTTTTTTATTTTTTTTTTAGGATGCATGTTTTTATTTCTCGCCAAGGCTAGAATGACATGTGCAGTGTCAGCAGCCTCCTGGGTTACCCACATCATGGGTCCCAGGAAACTGTGGGGGATGGGGGAGTCTGTCTATTCATAGATTTTGCAGCTGCCCCCCATAGTTTTTTGCTGCTACACAACCAGAAAGAGACAGTTTGCACCCCCTGGTAACATCAGAAAAAGATGGCAGTGAGGGACCAGGTGTGCTGTGACAAATTGTCAGATCCTTGAAAATCTTGCTGCATAATGGCTTATCTATGCCAGTATCCTTTAAAGCAGGGATCCTCAAACTACGGCCCTCCAGCTGTTACGGAACTACACATCCCATGAGGCATTGTAAAATGCTGACATTCACAGACATGACTAGGCATGATGGGAATTGTAGTTCCTGAACAACTGGAGGGCCGTAGTTTGAAGACCCCTGCTTTAAAGCAAGAAACAAGGAGGGTTTTACAAGAGCAAACAAGACCTACTGCATTATTCCATATGATGATGGCATGCTGTTATAACCAAACTATAGCTACAAGCTAGTATAGGGGGATAACTAGAAATCATGAAGCCCCCTAGAACAAAATTTTGATGGAACCCCTCCTTGGAGACTTCCCTGCTGTTTTTGATTTTAACATAATGCAGGTATCTAACTGTCAGCATAGTCAGTACACTATTTAGATCAATGTTGTGGGTAGCTATCTAGCTAACGTCTCTGTTCTCAGTAGCTCAGCAGTCTTTTTTCAGTATCTCAGATCTCAGGGCCTCAGTGTAAATTCTAAGATTTCCCACCCCCACTGCTACAGCAAGCAATGCTGAAAAAATTGGTGTAATAGTCAATTAAAAAAAAATTGTAGTAGCAGAAATAATAATTATCATGACATAATTGTTGGCAGGCAATTACTGTATAACCCTAATACAAACTTCTTTAAACTGTGTTTTCTTTTTTCAGAACTACCAAAAACTGTCAGTTCTACCTTTTGAAGACACTCTCAGATATTTTTTTTATAGCCTGAAGAAGACAGGCACACAGGGTTCATTTCAGTACTGGCCAGGATGACCAGAAGCTCTGAGGGCAATAAATCATCATTACTAGGACAGGTAAACAAATTATCCTTACTTCAAAGCCTACAAAGGTGAATCTGTACCTAGTGACAACAATTCTAAATTTCCCCCCCTGTATGTTTAATGTGAGCCCTTTTTGATTGGAAATGTCACAGGGGGCACAGGGTCAGCGTCAGCAGCAACCTCAGCAATCCTTAATGACACAGTACTTGGCACAGTTAATTTGTGTTATCCTCACATGCACAAAGATTTTTTCATGTTTAAATTCCTCAAAAGTCTTCTTAATGGGGAACCTTCCACCTCCATGCCCCACGGCAATTGTTTTTGCTGCTATGCTTATTGTAATGCCCTGTACACACAGTCGGACATTGATCGGACATTCCAACAACAAAATCCATGGATTTTTTCCGACGGATGTTGGCTCAAACTTGTCTTCCATACACACGGTCACAAAAAGTTGACGGAAAATCCGATCGTTCTAAACGCGTTGACGTAAAACGTCGGGACTATAAACGGGGCAGTAGCCAATAGCTTTCATCTCTTAATTTATTCTGAGCATGCGTGGCACTTTGTGCGTCGGATTTGTGTACACACGATTGGAATTTCCGACAACGGATTTTGTTGTCGGAAAATTTTATATCCTGCTCTCAAACTTTGTGTGTCGGAAATTCCGATGGAAAATGTGTGATTGAGCCTACACACGGTCAGAATTTCTGACAACAAGGACCTATCACACATTTTCCGTCGGAAAATCCAACCGTGTGTACAGGGCATAACACCGCTGTATAATACAACAGAAATAGTTATTGTAAGGAAAAAAAAATGACCATTCTTATATGCTACCACCAGGTGGCAACATAATATCACTTTAGCAAAAGAGTAATTCAAAACTTACCATACAACACTATAAGAAATCCAAGATGAAATATAACTTTGCTTTTACACCTTGATCAAAGAATTACTTTTAATGAATTCATATCTCTCACAGGTAACACACCCTTTGTTGAAAGCACTTTTTCCTGACAACATGGTGAGCTGAAAAGAAGATATAGAAATATTTCTTATTTCTTCTTATAATCCGTGAGTATACTGGAAATAGAAAAAGGTGGAAGGGTAAGGCAATGAATTACAGGTACTGCTCACTTAACGACCAATTACGAATTGGTCGTTAAACGAGGAGCCACAAGTAATCAATATTTTAAGCATTCTTAACTACTGTACTGTATTGTGAAAAAAAAGGTCTAAACACAAAACTCCAACTCAATAACGTTGTTTTAATTTGCATAAGTACAGAACACAAATTAAAATTCTGTACTGTACAATACAATGATGTATAGCGCGTCGTTCGGGTGGGGAGAGCTGGTCATAAGTCCGAGTGGTCGTTAAACAGGTAAGTCGTTAAACGAGGAGTATCTGGAACCCAGAAATCACTATGAAAAGGCTCTTTCAGCTAGCTGATGATATGCTTTGTAGCAAAACACCTGTGTGACTAGGCTCTAATGGATGCAGCAATTATCTGTCTTTTGTCATATCCAATAGTCCCTCCTCCTGTGTGGTATAAGGAGAGATTGTAACTTCAGCTTTCACTGCTGGAGAGTTTTACCCCAAGGACTGAACATAGCAGCGAAGTGCATGTACTGCTTTTCAGATCCTTTAGATCCAACAGGTCTCCAGTACATTAAGTATCTACCCAGCATTACCCTTACCTCTTGGCAGAGATATTCTTAGCAGTTTCTACTTCCCCATCACATTTTGTGCCCTCACCAGTGTCCACAACACTATATATACTCAAAATGTAGCTAGCCCAGGGCAGGGGTCCTACAACATCAAGGTCAACATCAAAATGTCACTGGACATTATTTGAACATTTTCACAATTAGAATGAAATCACAGTGTGGGAAACTGATAGTGTAACCAGTTTCATACTATACCACTGGCTACACTATTGGCACAGTTTAACCGCTTGCTGACCAGCTGCCGCAGTTATACTGCAGCAGGTTGGCTTGGCTGCGCGAATCGCCATAGGTGTACATTGGGCTCGAACACAGCAATCTGTGGGTGCACCGATTGGTCAGCGGAGGAGCCAATCAGCGGGTCCGGCGGACATCGAGTGGCCTGCAATCGTTCCCCGTAGTGACAGAACAGGGATCTGCCAAAGTAAACAAGGCAGATCTCCGTTTTAACAGGGGATCACACAGAGATCCTGTCTTTCTGCTATGCAGGAAGATGGATCTGTGTGTTGTCCCAGGCAGCTCATCCCCCATACAGTTAGGGCCCTTTCACACTGGAACGGGGGCGGCGTCGGCGGTAAAGCGCCGCTATTGTAAGCAGGGCTTTACCGTCGGTATTCGGCTGCTAGCGGGGGTGGTTTTACCCTCCCGCTAGCGGCCGAGAAAGGGTTGAAAACCACCGCAAAGCGCCTCTGCAGAGTATAGCCGCGCTGTTCCATTGATTTCAATGGGCAGGAGCGGTATACACTCCTCTCCTTCACCGCTCCGAAGATGCTGCTAGCAGGACTTTTTTTCCCGTCCTGCTAGTGCACCGCTCCAGTGTGAAAGCCCTTGGGGCTTTCACACTGGAGACAAAGCAGCGGCATTTTCGGGTCGGTTTGCAGGTGCTATTATAAGCGCAATAGCGACTGCAAACCCCCTCAGTGTGAAAGGGCCCTTAGAACACACAGTGAGGGAACACAGTTAACCCCTTGATCGCCCCTGATGTTACCCCCATCCCTGTCAGTGCCATTAGTACAATGTAAGTGCATATTTTTAGCACCGATCACTGTAACATTGTCACTGGTCCCCAAAAAAGTGTCAAAAATGTCAGTTAGGTGTCCGATCTGTCTGCCAAAATGTCGCAGCCCCGCTAAAAATCACTGATCAATTCTAATTCTAATAAAAAATTCTAGTAAAAAAAAAATAATAAAAATAATAAAAAATCTATCCCCTATTTGGTTTGCACAAAAGTTATAGCATCTACAAATCAATATACACTTTTTGGGATTTTTTTTACCAAAAATATGTAGCAGAATAGAAATTGGCTAAATTGATGGCGAAACTAGATTTTTAAAATCTTTTGTATTGGGTATGTTTTATAGCAGAAAATAAAAAATATAATTTTTTTTCCCCAAAATTGTCGATCTTTTCTGTTTATAGCGAAAAAAAAAACAAAAAACGCAGAGGTGATCAAATACCACCAAAAGACAGCTCTATTTGTGGGGAAAAAAGGACAACAGTTTTATTTGGGTACAGCATCGTACGTCCGCGCAATTGTCAACTAAAGTAACTTGCAAAAAATGGACTGGTCATTAAGGGGGTAAACCCTTCCGGGCCTGAAGCAGACGTTGGGCAGATTGTTTTATATGTTTCCCGCTTGGCAAATGTAACCTCTTTATAATGCCTTTCATTAGTTGAGGGTGCATTACATTTGAATTATCAAACAAACTCCTGGTTCAAAGTCTGTCTGCTACCGGGGAAACTTAGAAAGCATCATGCCCTTTTTATTACAGCCGTTAAACATAACCACATAATAATTTTAATATTGTTTGTGTTTATGCTTAAGTCAATCCATGCTTACATACACTGTCCAAAAGAACAGGAAATAAATTGGTTATAATATAATCTGGTGGTTTTCTAAAGAAATTACAAAGCAAACTTGATAAAGGTAATAATGTCGTTATGTAATTAACTGAAATCTATGTGCACTTATTTAATGGAGAAAAAAGAATGGTGTCAATGTGCCCTAACCCATATCAACCAATCAGTTTACAGTAAATATCAGAAGGAAATTATCAACCAATTAATTTATAGCGATTAGGAAAAATAAGTGCCACGGTGTTTGGTTTTGTATGGAGGAGAAGATTTGGATGCCGCACACCGGATGTAGTCAAAAAACTTCACTTTATTGAAAAAATGGGATCATCAAAATAACAAGACTGTCATGCAGAAAGTACAGGTAAGCTGTTTGGTTTTGTAGACAGCAGGTCTAAAGAAAGACTGCATAACAGGTACAAAAAAGATGTTACAAAGAATGGCTTCTAGAGCTTAAAGCCTAACTCCAGCTTTGCTATCACTTTAAATAGTTTGTTTGGGCAAAGATGACCCAAACAAACGTGAAACGTGAAAAACCTTGTAAAAGCAATCAAGCTATTTAGCCACTGGGCAGGTCTAAAAAAACACACTATACAGGGATTATGCCTGCAGGCATCATCCCGGTATAACCACTCAAAGTTGGGTGACATACCAGTATGCCGCCTGGCATTAGGTGGTTATAAACAATGTGGACCCATACGCGCTCTACATGCAGGTCCCATCCATTTGACGATTGGGGGATTACCATACTTTGTGATGCTATAGGCGTTCATATTGGAATCCAATTTTACCTTTATATACTATATATTCCACATTGTTTCAGCTGCATCTTCAGTGCCCCCCAGCATGCACACATTCTCTTGCCTTTTTAGGGCTGCCCTCGATCGGTCTGTAGTTGACAGAAGGGGGCAAAGCACTTTTCCAAAATATGTTGGGTCTTTCCTAGTCTGGGGACAGTGTCAAGAATTATAACACCATGGATATGTCAAATTAACTCCCAGACTATAGACTGTTGGGTATTTTGTTAATACATGATTGTACAGTGGATATAAAAAGTCTACACACCCCTGTTAAAATGTCAGGTTTCTGTGATGTAAAAAAATAAAAAAATAATAAAATCTTTTAGGTGGAGGGAAGAAAAAATAAAAAAAAAATAAAATATGATTGCATAAGTGTGCACACTCTTAAACTAATACTTTGTTGAAGCACCTTTTGATTTTATTACATCACTCAGTCTTTTTGGGTATGAGTCTATCAGCATGGCACATCTTGACTTGGCAATATTTGCCCACTCTTCTTTGCAAAAACACTCCAAATCTGTCAGATTGCGGGGGCATCTCCTGTGCACAGCCCTCTTCAGATCACCCCACTTCAGATCACCCCACAGATTTTCAATGGGATTCAGGTCTAGGCTCTGGCTGGGCCATTCCAAAACTTTAATCTTGTTCTGGTGAAGTCATTCCTTTGTTGATTTGGATGTATGCTTTGGGTCGTTGTCATGCTGAAAGATAAAGGTCCTTTTTATGTTCAGCTTTCTAGTAGAAGCCTGAAGGTTTTGTGAAAATATTGACTGGTATATGGTACTGTTCATAACTCCCCTCTACCTTGACTAAGGCCCCTGTTTCAGCTGAAGAAAAACAGCCCCACAGCATGATGCTGCCACCACCATGCTTCACTGTGGGTATGGTGTTCTTTTGGTGATGTGCAGTTTTGTTTTTGCACCAAACATACCTTTTGGAATTATAGCCTAAAAGTTCAACCTTGGTTTCATCAGACCATAACACATTTTCCCACATGCTTTTGGGAGACTTCAGATGTATTTTTTCCAAATTTAGCCGGGCTTGGATGTTTTTCTTTGTAAGAAAAGGCTTCCGTCTTGCCACTCTACCCCATAGCCCAGACATATGAAGAATACGGGAGATTGTTGTCACATGTACCACACAGCCAGTACTTGCCAGATATTCCTGCAGCTCCTTTAATGTTGCTGTAGGCCTCTTGGCAGCCTCCCTGACCAGTTTTCTTCTTGTCTTTTCATACATTTTTGGGGTGACGTCTGAGGTTCTTGGTAATGTCACTGTTGTCCCATATTTTCTCCACTTGATGATGACTGTCTTCGCCGTGTTCCATGGTATATCTAATGCCTTGGAAATTCGTTTGTTCCCTTCTCCTGATACCTTTTAACAATGAGATTCCTCTGATGCTTTGGAAGCTCTCTGCGGACCATAGCTTTTGCTGTAGGATGAGACTAAGAAAATGTCAGGAAAGCCTTACAGAACAGCTGAACTTTATTTGGGGTTAATTGGAGGCACTTTAAATGATGGCAGGTGTGTACTGACTCCTATTTAACATGACATGGAATATGATTGCTTAATTCTGAACATAGCTACATCCCCAGTTATAAGAGGGTGTACACACTTATCCAACTACAATATTTTAGTTTTATTTCCCGTCCTCAAAAGATTTCAGTTTTTCAACTGAGTTGTACAGTTTATAGGTCACATTAAAGGTGGAAAAAGTTCTGAGATTATTTATCTTTGTCTCATTTTTTTACATCACAGAAATCTGCCATTTTAACAGGGGGTGTGTAGACTTTTTATATCCACTGTATCTACATACTTGCAATGTGCCAACCTAGATATATTTTAAAGTTTGTTGTTTTAGATTTTGGTACAAATAAAGTTGTTGTACAATTTTTTTATTATATATTTTGTCCATGATAAATGTTTATTGCCCTCAAAGTACCAAGGAAAATGTATGCATCGCAGTTTGTATTTGCATAGTGATGGTGACATTATAAGTTGAGTCACTCATTATTTTCAAATTTTTTAACCCCTTAAAGTGGTTGCACACCTCAGACATGAAATATGAAAAATTCATAGAAAAACCTTGCGCTAAGTTAATTGGGGCTATGAGACTGCTGCAACCTGAGCTTGAATACTAGACCCAATAAAACTGTAACTAAAAAGTGCACTGTCACTTTAACCGCTTCCTGACCAGCCACTGCAGTTGTACTGTGGCAGGCTGGTTCCCCTGCGTGATCCATTGTAGCTATACGCCGGCTCGCAGGGTCGGGACAGCAGGCACTCACGCCCGCTGCACAGAGGGGGTGCCGGAGCGATTGTGAGCAGGAGACACAGAACAGGGACGTGTGTGTAAACATACACTTACCTGTTCTGTTCTGACAGGACTGACAGATCGTGTGTTCCTATTAGCTAAGAACCACCATCCGTCACTTCCTCTAGTCAGTCCCCTCCCCCTTCAGTTAGAATCACCCCCCCAGGGAACACAGTTAACCCTTAGATCGCCCCCTAATGTTAACCCCTTCACTGCCAGTGACATTTTTACAGTAATCAATGCATTTTTATAGCATTGATCCCTGTATTAATGCCAATGGTCCCAAAAATGTGGCAAAATTGTGCGATGTGTCCGCCATAATAAAAATCACAGATTGTCACCATTACTAGTAAAAAAAAATCATTAAAAAATGCTATAAATCTATGCCCTATTTTGTAGATGCTATAACTGTTGCGCAAACCAATCAATATACGCTTATTGCGATTTTTTTTTTTTTCTCCAAAATATGTAGAAGAATACATATTGGCCTAAACTGAGGAAAAAATTAGCTTTTTTTTAAAAAAAAAACGGGGATATTTATTATAGCAAAAAGCACAAAATATTGTGTTTTTTTCAAAATTGTCACTTTTTTTTGTTTATAGCGCAAAGAATAAAAACCGCACAGACATCAAATACCACCAAAGAAAGCTCTATTTGTGGGAAAAAAAGGACGACATTTTTGTTTTATGTGCAATGTCGCACGACCATGCAATTGTCAGTTAGAGCACCACAGTGCCGAATCGCAAAAAGCGCTCTGGTCAGGAAGGGGGTGAATTCTTCTGGGGCTGAAGTGGTTAAATGAAAACCAATTTAAAAAACAGTGCATATAGTTAGAGTATTACACATCTGTGCACATGATTGAAAAAATACATATAAAAATTCAGTGATAACCTAGGAAATTCATATACTAATATAAATCACTACAAATTAGAAAATGCATCTAAAAATCAATGCAGAAGTCCAAATCCAATAAATTCATGATTCAACTTAAAGTGCCCATGTGCCCTCAAAGAGACGAAAAAAAGTGCAAAAAAATGCTCATGAGAAAATAAGGCCTCTTACCAGATAGTGGTGATCCCAAATTATAGAGTTCATAAAAGCTTTATCTCTCCAGGAGGGTGGACGCTCTCACCATCAGGCATTCAGGTAAGTCAGTGACCCTGTCAGTAATATACAACAGTAGTGTCTCCACAACCAGAATACCCACCTTGATCCCCAATCCACATAAAGGTCTCCAGTAACCATGTACAGTATGTGCCCTCCATCGGTCTCTATTCAAGCGATGATACAGCCACCATATGTACACTTGAACTTTCTTTTGCAGGGATCTCCAGTTATTGCCCACTGCATCCACCACCGATTGTGAGATTTAGCCTCAAATGGTAGAGCTTTACAGGAAAGACTATATAAAACAAAAGAAGAATAACAAATCAAATTTATTCATAAATTTAGGCCAGAATGTATTCTGCTTCATGTCTTTGGTGAAAAAATTCCCAATAAATGTATATTAATTGGTTCGTGTGAACTTTATAGCTTCTACATTTGAAAATGTATCAATTCTGATATACTGACGGCCTATCAATTAAATCTAATTTCTTGAGGTCATTAAAATGCCAGGAGAGTAAAAAATACCCCCCCAAATGTCCTCTTTTTGGAAAGTAGACAGTCCAATGTATTCAGCAAGAGGCATGGCAAGTTTTTTGAAGTTGCTTTTGGAAAATGAAGAAATTAAATTTATTTTTTTTTTACACGTTTCTTTCATACTGTCACCAGTGCAGTACAGCGTCATCATATAACTAGTGTGGTGGTGATCAGGGATAATTTTATTTAAATGTATGTAACTTTTTCTTTTATTTTTATGTTTTTTTTTTTTAATTTTGCAATTTTTTTTTTTGTTAATACTTTAATCGGAGTAGTTCAGTGTCACCATAGTGATCAGGGATTTTTTTTTATACTTTAGATTGCTGCTACAGTGATGATCACTCTACTAGCAATGTTTTGAACTGTCGTGAATGGGTTACATTCATAACAGCTGTCATTACTATTGTGTGCTGTGATTGGCCCACATGTATCACATGGTACAAGGTGCTGTAAATGGCTCAGGTACCTGTGGGCCAATCACATCATCACAATACTAAGCACAGCTGTTATGAATGAAAACTGTTTATAACAGTTGTATTTACATTGTAAATATGTGATCGCACAGCCATTTTTAAACACAACTACTAAAATGTCATATAAGCTTTCTCTCGCTCTACCCCCATCTCCAACAATCTCCTGACACATACCATCCTTAGGGAAAAAACATTCTGCACAGGAATATCACACTTTTTTTTTTTTTTTAAGGAAAGGCTTAGAAAATATGCCAGTGAAAAAACACAAGCAGCTGGTTAGCAATGAAGTGCAACTGGGACAGGCTGTGAAAAAAATCTATTGCACACAGCAAAAATCTGAAAATAGCCCAGTAAAAAAGACACAAGCACATACGGCACTTCCCAACTTTAGATCTTGACAAAGAGAGACCATTGTTAAATGGGTGGAATGTGGGTACAGCCATAAAAATGTGGTTGTGAACATATGGGTGTGGTTTGTATACTGTATCTATAGCAGCTTTGATAAGAATCCTACCTGGCAAAATAAGGACAGAAATACAGCCAGGAAGTCATTGTTCATTAGAAAAATGATGTGTGTATTGGTTTAGCTCATTTGTTTAGTAAGTGGCAAATCAACAGTTCTTGCAGATACTACAGTGATGCACATCAATTACATTGCAAACACATTTGAGAAATATTAAAAAAACATAATTTGATGCTGACTTTTCAGCTGAGTGCTGCAACTCATGTTGTGGCTGCTAATGAGCTGCAGCTCATTTTCTTTAGGTGACAAAAGTCCTGTGTAATAAAATTAAGACTTGTCATGCATATAAGGTCCAACATATTTTATATAGTGTGGGATTCAGGGGGAAAATATACAACATAGCATTTACAGTGCAGGGCACAGGAGTATAATGTGCAACAAAGTGTGTACTGTGTACAACATAGTGAATGCAGCGCAGGGGTCAGGAGTATAACATGCAACAGGTATATAATGTGTACAGAGTGCAGTGGTGAGAAGTCAGTCACATAAAGCCTAGCATACAGAGTAAGGTGGTTGGGTTTATGAAGTGTACAACGTAGAGTCTATCATGCAGCGCTCAGGAGTGCATTTCACGCAGAGTGCAGGGATCAGGAGTGCATTTCACGCAGAGTGCAGGGATCAGGAGTGCATTTCACGCAGAGTGCAGGGATCAGGAGTGCATTTCACGCAGAGTGCAGGGATCAGGAGTGCATTTCACGCAGAGTGCAGGGATCAAGAGTGCATTTCACGCAGAGTGCAGGGATCAAGAGTGCATTTCACGCAGAGTGCAGGGATCAAGAGTGCATTTCACGCAGAGTGCAGGGATCAAGAGTGCATTTCACGCAGAGTGCAGGGATCAAGAGTGCATTTCACGCAGAGTGCAGGGATCAAGAGTGCATTTCACGCAGAGTGCAGGGATCAAGAGTGCATTTCACGCAGAGTGCAGGGATCAAGAGTGCATTTCACGCAGAGTGCAAGGATCAGGAGGGCATTTCACGCAGAGTGCAGTTCACGCAGAGTGCAGGGATCAAGAGTGCATTTCACGCAGAGTGCAGGGATCAGGAGTGCATTTCACACAGAGTGCAGGGATCAGGAGTGGTTATTAAAAATGTCTCATGATTATTCATACTGTTTTATCAATAGATTAACGAAATTATGGTATTAATTTAATAATAATTAGTGTATTGTATTAGGTAGATGGCGTAATACATCATTTAACCACTTACCGACCGCTCCTGTACATATAGGTCGGCAGTTTAAAGATGGGTATCTTGGTAACGGCAGCAGCTGCTGCCACAACTGAGGTATCCATCTTTTCAGGAGCCAGTCGTGTTTACGATAATGGTGGTCTCTGTGGCGGATTCACAGCGAGATCATCGTTATCGGCGGCGGGACCCCCCTCCCGCCGCTCTCCCGCACCCTCCACCGCTTACCGGAGTCGTCGGTAGCGGCGGAGGCGATCGGGACCTGTCATGTCTGTGGTATGGAGACGAGTGAGGGGAAGATGGCCCCCACCCATCTCCATACCATAGGAGGGCGGAAGCGACGTCATAACATCAGCTCCACCCAAAAGTCTTAAAAGGCCATTTTTTTTCGTCATTTTTTCATATGACAAATTTTTTTTTTTTTTTTTGCATTAAAGTCCAAATATGAGATCTGAGGACTTTTTGACCCCAGATCTCATATTTAAGAGGACCTGTCATGGTTTTTTCTATTACAAGGGATGTTTACATTCCTTGTAATAGGAATAAAAGTGATCCAATTTTTTCTTTTTTTAAAAACAGTGAAAAAATAAATAAAATAAAGTCAAATAAATAATAATAAAAAAAAAATTTAAAGCGCCCTGTCCCGACGAGCTCACGCGCAGAAGCAAACACATACGTGAGTAGCACCCGTAAATGAAAACAGTGGTCAAACCACACATGTGAGGTATCACCGCAATCGTTAGAGCGAGAGCAATAATTCTAGCCCTAGACTTCCTCTCTAACTCAAAACATGTAACCTGTAGAATTTTTAAAATATTGCCTATGGAGTAAAAGTTTGACGCCATTCCACGAGCGGGCGCAATTTTGAAGCGTGACATGTTGGGTATCAATTTACTTGGCGTAACATTATCTTTCACAATATAAAAAAAATGGGCTAACTTTACTTCAAAAAAGTGAATATTTTCCAAAAAAAGTGCGCTTGTAAGACCGCTGCACAAAAATGTTTGGGGGTTCAAAGTAATTTTCTAGTAAAAAAAAACTGTTTAGAACCTGTAAAGATAAGAAAGTAATAAATAACATTAAAAAAATGTTTAATTTTTTCATAGTTCATGTTTATGATTATGTGATTCATTTTTTTGTATAAAATAAACAATATGTGTTTGATGTGATGTAAAAAAAACACATACAAAGAAATGGTAAAAATTATTAGTAAGGCTTATATAAAAAATAAGGTATTAAGGTGATGTTTATTTATGAAGAAGGTTGTTGTTGCATCAGATCCTTCATAATAGAAAGCTGCTTTTATTTGGAATTCTAAACAGACTAAGACCATGTAGATACAAGTTTAGGTTACCTTTAAGCAGCTGTGATCTGTCTCCCCTGCTGTTTGTTAGCATAGTGAATGGCACGCTCTGCACGTGTAGTGTTTAAATGAACCGTGTGCATGTCAGCCAGGAGGAAGATTTGCGTTCCAACCTACAGCGCATGTCCAAAGTATATGAGAATGACACTATTGTGGATAAATGAGATTGCTGCTGTCACTGGGACTTGTGTGTGGTACTGATTTATTGGAGTGTACTGACATTTTTTCTCATAATAGGTACATATTTTATCTATATAACATATTCTGTTCAGTTCCAATAAGTGATTGGTCATACTTTTACTTTTATATATTGATCTATATGTATTTATGTTTATACTATAAAGCTTGCTTTTATATGAATAAGCCACTTCTATAATTTATGTAGTTGACTAGAACTGCTGTATGTACACAGTGCATTTTATTATATTAAAATATACTCTGTGTGTATATCTATCTATCTATCTATCTATCTATCTATCTATCTATCTATCTATCTATCTATCTATCTATCTATCTATCTATCTATCTATCTATCTATCTATCTATCTATCTATCTATCTATCTATCTATCTATCTATCTATCTATCTATCTGTGTTGTATGCACCATCCTGAGGAGGGGGCCAGTATAGTGCCATGAAACCTGTAAACACTTTATGATTGTTTTACATTATTCCGTGGATAATAAATATCAACTTGATGAAGAACCAACTTATCAGCTTCTACTTTACATTTGAGCACCTGTACTGACACCAGTTTTCAATCTTTTGGCCTCCAGGATTTCTTGCTGCAAATACACTGGAATCTATAAACCGCAGTGTGCAGGAGAGTCCAAATAACCTCATTTAGCACTGAGTGCAACCACTTATGCATGGGAACAACTACAGTGTATATTCCCAAGATATACTTCTGATCAGGGAGGATTATGAGACCCCAAATTGGCAAATACACAGAAAAATGTAAAGGCGATAAACAGGGTACTCCAAGAACCAGAAGTTAGCCTGGTATATCCCCATTTTGTGGTATACTAAGACTTACTGTATTGGATAAAGAAATAACGAGAGCGAATTGTGGAGCAGAAGGTTGTTTCCCAGTCTCACATGAGGATAGTGTTGGATCTGGCCCATTCTCATGTGTTCAGTGGGGGCATATAAGCGTAGAAAAAAATGTGGCCTGGTATTTACAAAGCCACTGAGAGTTATCGAAAATTTTGCTCCAAGTGTCAAATTAATGCACTCCAACCGCATTTTTGAAGTCCCCTTGTATCTTTGCCTATAATTGAGATACATATTGAAAGGTTTTCTATGGATCTGGTCTGCCACGAAGCACCAGCATGTATTAATAGTCATTGAGTACGCCAGCCAGTATCTAGAAGTAATCCCTCTCAGAAATACATTTTCTAAGGTTATTATCGGGGAAACCAAGTATGTGGTCAGGCCCGAAAATGCACATAGAGCGGTCCACCAACCTGTGCACAGGGTCAGGACCATGCATGCATGGGCACACATATACATTAGTGTGCACTTTCAGCATTGACTTTGGTGTCCAGTGGCCTATTTAAAGCATGAGAGAATTCAGGGTAATTGCTTCATGGTCATAAGCCTCTGAGATCTGTGACCTGATCCTACGCTTGCATCTGCTTGATCTTGATATTCTGTTGCTGACCCCAGCTTGTTATCTTTCTGATGATCTGGTACCTCCTCTGCCCACTGATACTGATCTTGGCCTTGCCCAACTATGTCTCTGTTACCTGATTCTGTACTTCTGCTGCCAGTTGTTGCTGACTTCTGCCCACCTGACTACACTTCAAGATCCTGCATCTACAAGTGTCTAGATTGCCTGCTGCATGGATTCCAGTCCTGTTCTCTCTACATACCTACACTACCCAGAGCGTCTGCTGGCCAGGATCTTCTACAGGCACCTGTGCCACTCTTTGCCCTGTGATACCCTGTCATTAACTCCAGGGAGTAACAGAAACCCTCTGGTGAACTCAGCCTTAACCAGATATGTGACAGTTACAGTGAAATGGCTGTTCCACATTTTTTCCTATACATGTATTCTCAAGAGAATTATGAAACATCAAGGAACCCTGTTCATGTCAAAGGTAACTAAGGCTGGCCATACATTATACAATTTTCTTGTACAATTTTCATTTGGATTTACCAAAATCATATAATATGAAGTCAAATCTAAACACTATAAAATGTGTATGCAATCAGGTAGGCTCTTACATAGTTGAAGGTAAATCTAAAGGAAATTGTACAAGAAAAATTGTATAATGCACTGTATGTCCAGCTTGTATTGGCAATTAAGCGTGTTTACCCATGACCAAAAGCTCCTCTCCTGAATGTGATTCTTCCCAAGATCACCTGGATAGAGACTGGGAAATGTGTGAGGAAAATGTACAAACACATTGCTCAGATGCAGAATAGGATTGCGGCAGAGTTTATAGCTGCCCTGCTAAAATCATAATAGTTAGCATGGGAAACTTTTGGTGCCCATTGTAAAGAGTACATTCCTGGTAAAATGACAGAGCCCCAGTGGAGTATCCTCCATGGATGCAATGGGTGGAGTACACACAGGCCTCAGGGGGGAAGGGTCCACTTTGCCTCACACATTGCACAACACTGAAACACTGTTTTGTTCTGTGTCTTCTCTGTAACTGCGATTGTCATTTGTTGCCTCAGCAAAGATTCCCTCCAGGGGGAGGAGGACTGTAATTGGCCACTACTAAGGCCAATAACAGTCCTGCTAGCCTCGCTGAATGGACCTGGGGAAAGCAGGGGGCTTTATCACACTAGTGGTACCCTCTAAAGAGGCTTACCATGGATCGCGCTTCAGAGCTCACACCTACTCTAGTCCCTTTGGCCAGGGCATTGTGAGGACAGCAGCCAAATAAAAGCATAGAGATTACTTCTCTTCCTGCAATCCGCTGAAAATGCCACCATCACTATTCATTTTTCAATACAAAATGTAGTCATGTTATGCTGATTTGCTTCTGTAAAGGGCAGGAGAACCTAACAGGGGCTTGGAATGCCTGTAAAGGCTCACTCAAACTAGCAGTTGAGAGCCGCATTTTCACCACCCCGGCAACTGCTTCTCCTTTAGCTGCAGAGGCAATGGCAGTTTTGCTTCACAGCTGCAGCAGGAATTATACCCAGCATTTAAGTGAATGGGCTGCAAGCACCCCACAACCGTGCGCAAAGAACACAGTTGCAGTGTGCTGGTGCAGGCTTTAAGGGGTTAAAGCAGCTGGTGAGGAGGTGACACAATGCTTTATTAATACCTGTCAAATGCTCACTGAAGAACAATCTGAATGTGAATCAGTATTCAGAGACCAAAGCTAGTGTGAATAAGCTTTAAGGCATCGGAGGTATGAATTATTTTGAAATGGATCACCAAAACTTGTGAATTTCTGGCTGGTCTGAAGCAAGCAGTGGGGTAATACATTCTACCTTACTGCACTGCTTCTAGAATATCCACAAGGGAGGGAACAGCTGAGGGCCAGGAGGTGTGTAACAAAGATTGTCTTAAACTGCTGTTAGGAATAGCCAGATGGGACAATATTTTTGTTACTTCAAGACAGAAGCATCCCTGCCTGTAACACTGTGAAAGTTACATAAAAAAATGTATAAAATTCACTTTCAATTATTTTAATACTTTTCAGTTCATTCTCTCAGAGCAGTCTGAAGTTGTGGTTTATATAAAGATACAAGTCTTCTGGGTAAGTAGTAAAGGAAACCTACCATGCTCTACCCAGGTGTGTATTGAATATGTAAGGAGGACTGGTGCAGCGGCTGGCATTCCCATAACCCCCGATACATATATCTTGTAAAGTAAGCTGGCACTCCAATCAAAGGCAAAGAGCCTTAATCACAGCAGCTATGATTGATGCCCTTTGAGGGCAGAAGCACTTAAGTGGACTGCACTTGTGATGTTTTATACTGTTTTGCAATAAAGTGCTCTATACAGTTCCATGGTGGAGTGCTGGCTTACTTTAAAAAATATAGCCTTCTGGGTAAGTAGACCTTACATTCCTGTTGACTCTTCTGTGTTATATATAGCAACCCTGTGTAACTTACTCCCGACCCCTGAACTCTGCATCACTTACTGCTGACCCCTGAACTCTGCATTACTTAGTGTACTCCTGAACTCTGCATCACCTACTCCTGACCCCTGATCCCTGTGTCTCTTGCTCATGATCCCTGAACTCTGTATCACTCCTGACCCCTGAACTCTGCATCATTTACTACTGACCCCCGAACTCTATGTAATTTACTACTGACCACTGAGCTATGCATCACTTATTCCTGACCCCTGAACTCTGCATCACTTACTACTGACTTCTGAACTTTTGCATCACTGATGTAGTCTTTTACTCATGATCCCTGAACTCTGCATCACTTACTACTGACTTCTGAACTCTGTGTCACTTATACCGGACCCCTGAACTCTGCATCACTTACTACTGACTTCTAAACTCTACGTTACTTACTACTGACCTCTGAATTCTGCTTTACTTACTACTGACCTCTGAACTCTACATCACATACGACTGATCTCTGTGTCACCTACTGCTGACCTCTGTGTTAGTTACTACTGACCTCTGAACTCTGCACCACTTAATAATGACTGCTGAACTCTGCACCACTTACTACTGACCTCTGAACTCTGCATCACTTACTACTGACCTCTGAACTCTGCACCACTTACTACTGACCTCTGAACCACTTACTACTGACCCCTGAACTCTGCACCACTTAATACTGACTGCTGAACTCTGCACCACTTACTACTGACCCCTGAACTCTGCACTCTTACTACTGAACCTTTCAATCACTTGCTACTTGACCCCTGCACTCTGTGTCCCTTGAAGCCAGCATCAATATTCAGAACAATGAAAACCACGCCTAACCTTTTCTTTCTTTTTATCTCACAGAAGGGCTTAACTTATCATCTTGCCCACAGAACCACTGCTTTCAGAAAACACCCTTGCAAGGCCCCTGAGAGATCAGAGAGAAATTCAGTGATGCCAAATAACAATACCAACCTGGAAAAAAGAAACCCCTTCAAATATACCCAAAATAACCTAATAAATCTATGGTCGATTGTGAGGTTCTCTCAGATATAAGCATCCCTAAAGTATCACCAGCAAAAGGTATACTCAAGCTTAGAATCTAATAAACTCTGTCTGCTACTTAGGTTTCAAAAGTGAGAGAGTTCTTGCAGAGAAACCAAAAAGGTGTTCTCAGAATGACTCAAACTGCGGCTAATTTCTAATGAAAGTGAACTGTAAGACTTTGCACAACTTTTGTTTGATGCAGCAGCAATGTATTGAGCTGATCTAAACTGAAAGTTCAGTTGGGTTTTAAAGGTTTACACAATTATAACCACAGTGCAATTACACTGTGCGTGACATGCAGTGGAGGATTAAGGTGGTCATGAGGCCCCTAGGCTACTTTTTGTATGGCCCCCTCCTAAGCATGCTTTACCAGAAAATAAATTATTTAGTGCCATGTGTAAAAGGGTAGACCTATATAACACGCCTATAATACACAGACCCCTTTCCATGCACAGTACACAGACATCTGCATAGTACACAGACCCCTTTGCCTGCATATCACACAGGCCTTTTTCATTATAAAGCCCCCCTGCACTCCCAGGAGACCCCCAGTCTCCTGGGAAAGAATACTCTAAAGTTGAGAAAACATCACTGCCAGCCCTTTCTCATACACCGCTCCTCCTGTGTCACTCATTGTAAATCAAAGCTTCTAAATACCTCAATTAACGCCGTTCTTCGTGACCCGGTCATGTGACCGCTCTCCTCCTGCAATCAAAGGCTACACTCGGGAAGGAGGTGGAGCGGGAGGAGGAGAGCGGCCAGACAGAGCGGCTTTAATTGAGGTATTAAGAGACTTCCATTTACATTGAGAGTGACACACGAGGAGCTGTGCATGAGAAAGGGCTGGCAGTAATGTTTTCTCAACTTTAAAGTATGCTGGCAGCGCTGTCCCAGGGCCAGGAGAGTCGATACAGCTGGCCTGACCCCCCCCCCCCCCCCCCAATGGGTGGCACCCGCCCCCTGTTGGTAAAAAAAACATTTATCAGCGTATTTGTATAACACGCAGGCATGGTTTTTATTCTACATATACATAAATATATATAAATTAATAAATATATCATGGCCAATCGGGGGCCCTTGCACATGTGGGGCCCTAGGCTGCAGCCTAGACCAGCCTGTGCATTAATCCGCCCCTGGTGACATGACATCTATGTCTGTAATCAATAAATAATTCACAATGAAAAGTAGATGTATAAGCGTTGTTTTGCTCTGTCCCTGTCTCCAACAATCTCCTGCCTGTGAACCACCCTGTCATATGCATTCCTAAAGGAAAACAATAAACTTCTGTGCTTATTTATAACTTCCAACTATCCTGAAATTGGTGGGATTGTTCTGAGATTTCAGCAAAATCCTGGCATCCCTTAAATTTCGGCTGAGTCCCGGAGTCTAGTGCTGTAACAAGTTCCATTCTGGATCCTCCTCATCCATTGACTGGACAGTGAAAGGAGAGACAGCACAATGATGAGCTAATCTATCTGTCACTCTGCTATCTTTTCTATTTAGCATGCTCCTTGTCAGCACATGAACTGATTGGATTTTTGTACTGATTCTTTCTGTCACACTCCAGCAGTGCTATACAGGAACTGCAAGAAGCTGATATCAGGTCAAATTTGGGCGATTACTGTGCTTTCATCCAAAATATATATATATATTTAATAATGTATTCATGAATAAAGAGCTGCATTAATCCTTTTAGTTTTTTTTTCTTTATGTTGGCTGCTGATCCAGCCAGTAAGTACCGTATTTAGTTTCAGTTTCAGGGAAAACTTAAATTTTGAATAAAGAACTTTGAAGCAAAATAAGGGTCAGTGCTCATCAATGCAGCCTCACCATTGCCCATCTGCAGCTTGATCAATGCCACCTGCAGCCTCACAATTGCCCATCAATGCAGCTTGATCAATGCCCATCTGCAGCTTTACAATTGCCCATCAATGCAGCCTGATCAATGCCCATCTACAACCTCACAATTGCCCATCAATGCAGCTTGATCAATGATCATCTGCAGCCTGATCAATGCCCATATGCAGCCTCACCATTGTCATGAATGCAGCCTGACCTATGCCCATCTGCAGCCTCACCTCAGATAACTGTTTCCTTGGAGGGGACAGGGAGGGGAGCGGGATGAGTGCCATCAGATTACATACAGCAAGAATCTCCTGTTTACTCGGCGGCCTCTTTAATACAAAGTCCTTCCTCCTGGACTGGCTCCTATGATAGACAGAACAGTGGTCCAATGCTGCCCCAGGAGACAGGACTTCCTATTACAGAGGCCGCTGAGTAATGTAATGTAATCTGACGGCACTCATCCAGCCCCCCTTCGCGTTCCCTCCTAGGCAGCCCAAATTACACTATTTGCACCCGATTTTCAGAGTGAGAAAGTGCGTGTTATACGCCAATAAATACAGTATGTTATTTTTCAACTTCCTTTAAAAGACCAAGATGTCCAGCAAAAATGGCAGAGTGTTGAGACAAACTAACATCATAGGGGTGCTTACAATATCTACAATTTTTATCCCAAAAGCAAAAAAAAAACAAAAAACAGTTGGTGTAACTGCTTAACCCCGCCTGCCGATGAACATTTAAGTGGGCTTGCCTGGAAGGTGGTGTGGCTTCTGTATTATAGAAACCACGATGATTGGTTCTGACATGATAAGAAGCCCATCCTGATGGCTCCCAATAAGAAACATGATGGAGAGCTGTCAGTGACAGCTCAATCAGTATGCTGAAAGCATGCAGTGACACCCAACAGCACAAAACTTCAGGCTACTGTGCATGTATATGTGTGATGACTGGGCTTTAAAGCCTACTATTCTTGCCACTGCATACAGTATATGCAATACATGGTTGACAAGAAGTTAAGTGGAGTTCAGCTTTAATTTCCTAGTCAGGGCCATCAAAATCTGGTTTGTGCATCAAACACTACTCTCTCCCTAGATTGACAATGTCTTAGTCCAAAGGTGTCTTTATTGCTTCTCTATCCATAGTGCAGACACCTTAAGAGAGGAAGTGTGTTACTGGCCAGATCAACAGGTGGAATAAAGGTAAAATAGCCTTAAAAGATATTACATACTGTATACTGCAATAGAGTGGTACCTTGGATTATGAGCATAATTCATTCCAGAAAAATGATTGTAATCCAAAGCACTTGTATATCAAAGCGAGTTTCCCCATAGAAGTCAATAGAAACTCAGATAATTTGTTCCACAGTGACTTCTGTTGTATGCATTACTGCATGTGGACAGAGGTGGGGTGCCGGAGACACTCGGAAACCGCCCGGAGCTGCTCGGATGCACTCGGAGAGGCTCGGAAACACTCAGGAACGTAGTGTTTCTGAGTGTTTCCGAGTGGCTCCAAGCACATCTGAGCAGCTCCGAGTGTCACCGGCGTCCCCTGCACCTCTAGCCAAATGCGGTACTGCAGACCGCAGAGGCTTGGATCCTGCTTGTTCTGCAAGACAACGCTCGCAAACTGAGTCAGGATTTTTTAAAAATATTGCGAAATGCTCATTAACCGCGTTACTTGCAATCCGAGGTATTACTGTATATCACATTTGTGTGTGTGGGTTTAATACCACTTTAATTTGTGTCTTTTATATAAATCTAGAGTTCAGCTTTGTTGAAGATAAACAAAACCTTGACTGCAGTAGACAACTATTTCCTTAACAACCCTGGCTTTCATTAGTATGGCTAAAAGATATTATCCTTTTGTGGATATTGACTCTGGAAGGCAACTGAGCAGATGAATTCCATACATTGGTACTGTGTCTTAGTTGTGCTAATGGGTTCATGTAATGATAAGGTCTTCGAACAGGTGTTTCAGGTCTTACAGTTTCATTACAACATAGATGTTACAATGCCTTGACAACATTTAAAACATTTTCACCCGCTGGTATTTAAAGCGGTATTACCCCCCCCCCAAAAAAAAAATGTAATATATTGCAGCGTACCAACCCTTAGATGTGGTGGCTGCATTTGTTTTCTCCTTTTAGTGTTTTTTTTCTTTATTTTCACCTGATGATTAGGCCACTTACACTCTTCCTCTCATAGGGGGTATTCACTTTGGATGGAGGAGCAGTAGAGACACTTTGAACAGCAGCATTGTCAGTCCATGGAGAGGGAAGTGTTAGATGAACTAGCAGATTTAGATAGACATGACTAGTGATCTAAAGTGGAGCTAAACCCTCCTGTCCCTTACAGACAAGGAAGCTGCCATCTTAGTCTCTGTTTGATCTACAGTTGCCATGATGCTGACAGGATGGTGACAAATGATCAGTTTTGGTTCGATGGCTTGACAGTTCAGTTGAAAGCAAAAAGCTGCCATGACTGTTATCATTCACAGCATGCCTTTAAAGTAACTGTTTTGGGAAGCAACTAAATTGATGGGTCTAGTTCTTCTTTAAAGTGGTAGTAAAGTCCTGGTTGTAAATGACAAAATGGGCCCTTGCAGGTTTAAGTCATAATATACTAGTATGCACTGCATACTAATACATTATGACAGACTTATCCACAAATGGAGCCCTCCAGCGTTGCGCCACTCCCCGGCACTTCCATCATCACCCAGTCGTCCTACCAGGTTTGAAATCTTTGGCCACTTGATTTGCAAGGCAGTGGTGACGTCACGCCCGCTCATGTGCATTGGCTGTAAATGTTGTCTAAGCTGCGCATGTGCGGCTCAGATCACATTACCCACTGACAGACAGGAGGGAGATTTATGACAGAAAATACCTCTAGGGTCTCTTCTGTTATAAAAGATCTGCATGTCAGCGGATATTGTATTACCACATTTTACTACCACTTTAAAGCTGAATTCCTGCTAACTCTTTTCAGGTTGTTACAGCAACAGTTTTTGTTTTCCTTTTAGGATAAAGGCTTTACAGAACTGAATAAAAGTCGAACACTGTAAGCACCCCTTACAGCCCTTTCACGGTTTTTCAGGCAGACACAAATGGAACCTCCATTGCTCTCTATGTAGTGGTGGATGTCAAAGGACATGTGTCTGCTGACACCTGCCAACATCCGATCTGATCCTGTCCACTAAAAACAGATCCATTACCCATCCGTCTGTTTCCATCCGACTGCCTATAGAGAACAGCGGGCTGTGCCTGTGTCCACTCTGCATCAGCAGTGAGGACACAGACCTGTCATTAGTAGAGAGATCCCCTGCTGAGCAGGCAGATCCACTGGCAGACTCTGCCCTGTGTGAAAGGGGCCTTAAATGGTTTGTCTTTTCCCTTTGACTGACACTTTTGCTGGCTGTACTTCATTGTGCACTCCAGCCCACTGGCGGCTGACATCACAGAGCTGATCCAGGCTGGGGCAAGATTGCAACAATATGGTCAGGATCTTCCCATAACCCTGGGCCGGCACCTGGCTAGCCAGCCGCTCCCGCCCCCTCTACAGCCCAACGCTCCAGTGAGAGTGGGGGGGGGTGTAGAACAGACAGTGGTGACTGATAGTCACCAGCTCTTTGCTAACGGAACTCTAAGAACTGAGTGATCAGCAGTGTGCAATCTCTTGGTTCTCAGTGTTAGAGCCAGTGGGGGACAGATACAGCATCAGACCGATACTGCTTCCACCTAGGTAAGTATGATTATTAAAAAATATAACAAATACTGAACTTCTCTTTTAAGAAGTGCCCACACTACCCTCTCCCCAGTCTGACAATGCTGCTGGCCAAAGGCGTCTATGTTGCTCCTCCATCCAGATTGGAGACACCCTACTGGCCCGATCATCCAGTGAAAATAAAGTGAAAAAAAGCCTTAAAAAAGAAAGGAATGCTGTCACTACATCTAAAAATCTAAAAACAGCAGTATATTATTTTTTTTACCTTTGGGTTTATGACCGCTGCGTCTGCTGCACTGTGTGGATCATCAAAACTGAGCATAACTGTCACAGCAAATTATACAGAGGCGCCCTGGGAATTCTGGTATGGAAGAGCAAATGCTATCTAGTGATATAACTTACAGTATATAATTATAATGACAGTCTAATATGTGCCAGTAATGCAGGATCAGATGATATTATTATCTTTTCTGGATGGAAGACGCCACTGAAGACTTGGGCTGCATCAGCTCGTCTAAACTCCTTGCCCGTTTGATTTCCAGTGGACGTCAAAGGCTTGTCATCATCTGGTCCCATGCAGCGCTACACCAGCAACATCCACACTTTAGAAAAGCCATGTGAGCAGCAGAAGCACGTTTTCTCCAGCCCCAACATCCCTCCTCTTCCCACCTACCCTCTAAATCCAGCCCACCCTCCCCCTGTCCTCAGCTTGTACAGTACTGTGCATCCTACATCCTCCTCTGCACACCTGTCACAACGCCAGTCCTTGCAGCAGCAGGTCAGTGGACAGATCCAGTGCTGATCCCATTCATGAGCTCCAGCCATCCTCACTACAGTCCATCTAGGAGATGTCCTGCTGAGCCTTGCTAAAGGTAGGGGTTATCATCTCTTCTAGACAGCATGTTTGTAGAATAGATACGATAGGATAAGAATGAAATAACAATATAAGATAAGATAGGATAAGATAAGATGGGATAGAATCAAATAACAATAAAGGTAAGGGTTATCATCTCTTCTAGACAGCGTGCTTTTAGAATAGATATGATAGGATAAGAATGAAATTACAATATAAGATAAGATAGGATAGAATGAAATAACAATAAAGGTAAGGGTTATCATCTCTTCTGTACAGCATGCTTGTAGAATAGATAACATAGGATAAGATAAATATTTTATTGTCATTGCTAACAAGTGACAATGAAATGAGTTTGTATCATTGTGAATAGTGTCATTTAGTAGTGGCATGATTTATAATTGTGGCACCAGGAGTACGGAGTGATGTGCACTGTGCCTGTGAACCGGTGAGAGCTGTCATTAGCACCCCGGGTAGGTTCAGCACCATGGACAGCTCCCGGCCGGCAGTGCTTGGGCTGTTATCAGCACCCCGGGTATGTTCAGCACCATGGACAGCTCCCCGCCGGCAGTGCTGGAGCTGTTATCAGCACCCCGGGTAGGTTCAGCACCATGGACAGCTCCCCGCCGGCAGTGCTGGAGCTGTTATCAGCACCCCGGGTAGGTTCAGCACCATGGACAGCTCCCGGCCGGCAGTGCTGGGGCTGTCATTCTCACCCTATGTACGGTTCAGCACCGTGGACAGCTCCATCCGGCAGTCCGCAGCGCTGATCAGTAGAAGTCACCTTGCTGTGCCCATGAAATGTTCTCATCTCTTGCTTGTGTTTCATTGCAGGCACACATACGCTGGAGAGATGAATGAAAGCCTTAATGACAACGACACCGGCTTCTCTCTTCCCTGGATCCGCAGCAGCGATGCCAACGCTTCCCTGGAGTTGTCCGCTTTCTTCTCCATCTTCACCATCAACCCCTGGGATATTATGCTGTGCATCTCTGGGACCATCATTGCCTGTGAGAATGCTATCGTGGTGGCCATCATCTTTTACACCCCGACGCTGAGAACCCCGATGTTCGTGCTGATCGGAAGCCTAGCTACTGCAGACCTTCTGGCCGGCTTTGGCTTGATCCTTAATTTCGTGTTTCAGTATGTGATCCAGTCTGAGACTATTAGCCTTATCACCGTGGGGTTCCTGGTGGCCTCCTTCACTGCCTCTGTCAGCAGCTTGTTGGCCATCACCGTGGACCGGTACCTGTCCCTCTACAATGCATTGACTTACTCATCAGAGAAGACCATCCTCTGGATACATCTCATGCTTGTGGTCACCTGGGGGGTCTCAGCGTGTTTAGGACTTCTTCCAGTGCTGGGCTGGAACTGCTTAGATGACATCTCTTCTTGCAGCGTTGTCAGACCTCTGACCAAAAGTAATGTGGCTCTGTTGTCCACCTCCTTCTTTTTCATATTTATTTTGATGCTGCACCTCTACATAAAAATCTGCAAAATTGTGTGCAGGCATGCTCACCAAATAGCACTGCAACAACATTTCTTGGCAGCATCCCACTATGTAGCTACCAAAAAGGGGGTGTCTACCTTGGCCATTATTCTTGGGACATTTGGGGCCAGTTGGTTGCCTTTTGCTATTTACTGTGTGGTGGGAGACCAAGACTATCCCTCTGTGTATACATATGCCACACTCTTACCTGCCACTTACAACTCTATGATCAATCCAATCATCTACGCCTACAGAAACCACGAAATACAAAGATCCATGTGGGTCCTCTTCTGTGGCTGCTTTCAATCCAAAGTGTCCTTTCGATCTAGATCGCCCAGTGATGTTTAATAGTGACATTATTAACGAGAGCACTGCACAAGTGACAATCTAATTAATGAACAATGCCTGCTATGAACTTCTAGGTTTGTGTTCAGTACTTGTTGATAAGAGACTTTGAAAGTAACATTAGCACTTTATATGTGGGAATGGCCCATTCGTTTGAGTCTGCAGAGTTGTGTTCGTTCGGAACAATGTGGATATCTCCAGCACAACTCGTGCAAAGGGAATACGTCCTACGATTGCTTCAATATCGCACTTTATTTCAGCTGCTGTACTGCCAAAACAGTGTTGCGTTTTTAGGGCTGAATGAGATGGAGAATGCACTGTATGAATGTGTGTATGTGTGTGTAATACTTGTTTATGTGATAAAATATTTTGCCACAAATCCTGAAAACTTTTGTACCCAACGAAATAAAAGTCGTTGAAATGTAGCTATTGCTCTTTGGGGTTTTTATTCAAAAGAACATCTATTGATTGATGTACTGTGATTATTGCACTAAAGGTTATCTTGTTAATGTGTATCTTTAGCCAAAACGTTTTTCATCTTGGATAGAGTAGGGAATGGTAAAAAGTCTCCCAGTGGAGTGATTAGCCTTCACTATTCCTGGAAACATAAAAGGAGAAGAAATCTTTTCAAAATGACGGAAACTCCCCTTTCGTAGAAGCACTTTAATGCTGGACATAAGGATTTCTGTTGTATCCTATGCTGCCTGTTCACACCTGAACATCATGTCACTCGAATCTTGTAGTTCATAGCTCAAAAAAGTACATGAGGTTCTTTGGGTCAGAGTTGGGTGTTTTGGCCCCTAAAGACTTCAATGGGATCACAAAAAAAATGCCTGAAATTCATCTTTTCATGCAATTTCTTGCCTCTCCTTCTCCTAGTAAGTAGCTATCCATAGGCTAAAACAAAAAAATTCAAGCCTGAAAATGAGCATAAAAGACACTTTAAGAGGCTCAAGCTCAATTGCAAACCTTGTCACCAGAACAGGTGTCCGCATTAGGACCTGTATCTCTATTTATGTTCTGGTGACAATTATGAAATAACAGTGGTCACCAGACAGGATGAATCTCCCTTAATGAGGACCTAAGAAAAAAAAAACCTGCTTGGGCTCTGAGTTTTACTCAAGCCAGAACCAGAAAATAAAGTTATAGCTAGAGATACAATTTAAAGAGGATCTTCAGTCTTAACAAAAAAAAGTCAGCAGCTACAAATATTGTAGCTGCTGACTCTTAAAAAAAGGACATTTACCTGTTCAAGAATCCAGTGGCATCCACACCAAGGCTGGTTTTTCACCAGTCTTCACAGTCTTCAGAGCCAACATGTTTACGAAGGGAAGCCAGCTGTGACTCCTTACGGCTTCCACAGTGGCGCTGTGCTTAGTGGATGGTCCTACAGCCTCCTGGGACCAGTGGCATGTCCCAGAAGGTTGCGGGTGGAGGGGAGAACTTCCCCTCCACTCACTTAGGCGGTCAGAGCAGAAGTGGGAGTGGGTACCTGCTAAAACTAGGTACCTGCTCCCCCCATCAAAAAAACCTCCAAAAGTGGGAGAAGGGGAGGGAAGTTGGTGTTAAAGTTGAACTTCCCTTTGAGGGGGAAGTTCCACTTGAATTAGCACAAGAAGGGAACTGATGCTACCGGTTTATTGAAGTAGGTGACTGCTGTGTTTTATTTATTGCCTAAGGACATAAAATGACACAGACGCAGGCAGTCTTTTCCTAGGAGAGTTTATTTCAAAGCAATTACTTTTCCTTTGCCCTTTTAGCAGACGCTCCTTATTAACATGCACAATATACATCATATCATTAAACAGCCCTCCGCCTGGAGCTTTAGCAGGTTTAGCACACTCCAGAGATGCTGCCAGGGTTTATTGTGGTTATCCCTATGATTGGGCTTTACGTCAGAGCACTTTCAGCAAAGTATGCTTTCATTTTCTAACTGAGCGGTGATCTGCATGGATACCTGAGCTGAATACCATTAACGCCCACTCTACAGCCAGGAGACATAGTCACTCTGTCACCATCACTGCTGAGTCCTGGCAGCAGGAGTCTCCATTAAAGACATGTATATCTAGGACAGGTTGTTTTCACATGCCTGACACAGGTAAATGTGTTCAGGGTGCTTATTGCTAGTCTAGTCTCACAAATGAGATAATAAAGCTTGTTACTATATTGTGCTTTAAATGGCCCCTACAGATGGTCAAAGGTGCTTAGTAGTACTAGTCTAGCCTCACAAACAAGATAATAAAGCCTGTTTCTATCTTGTGTTTTTTTTGTTGCACTCCCTTTAGTAATAAGAAATTATGCAGACACTATATTTACTTATAAAATGAATGCATTTCAATGGTAGATTCTAGGTTTAACTAACCTAGACTTCTGTATCACAAATGTAACATTTATTTTCTCCAGTTTTAGATAATAATCTAAAAGAGTAATTCAAATGTTACACATCTTTTACTTGTAAAGGAAACCTTTCCTGTTGCTGACTTACTCTGAAAATGCAAGTTGCTCGGCTGATTGGCTGGTTTTCTGACCTCACTACATTAAAGTGGATCTAATCCCAATAACGTAACTTTCATATAAAATGTTAACATCATTTGTTCTTAATCCTTCTAAATCTGCAGCTCATGTTGAAATAATACTTGGTGACCCCCAGGTAGTTTTCACACTTCCTGTTAATGGGTGTCCTATATGTGTAGAAGATATGTCTGTGTTAAAATCAAATTAAATAAATAAATCTAAAAAACATCAGGTTCTAAAGGGCATGCAACAATATGTTAACACTGAAGTTTCTGCACACTGCTATACACCCATAGGCCTCTTTCACGCAGACGACTGGGGGAACAAGAAGACTGTAACCGATTTAGACCTTGGGAGTCTTGGGCTTTTTAAGTTCGAGGGCCCCTCAACAAAGAAATTAAAGTATAATTTCACATTAACATTTTTTTTGCAGGTAAAGGAGATTGCAGAGCATTGTACTTCCAAACAGCAGATCATGGGTGCAATGCCAGGCTCCTGCAAACTCTTAGTATAGCTATCTGGCAGACAGTTACTGTAGAGCAGGAAGAATCAATGAACTACAAGAGCATTCACCAGTGCCTTTGCAGTTCATTGAGAAGTACGCGCTGTTTGCCGCAATGGCAGATGGGACCCGTAGTTCATTCATTCACAGAACTCTGAAAATGAATGACATGGCTGTCTGGGTGGAGCTCCACATGGCCACACTGTTTTCAAATTGTGACAGTGGATGCTGGGAGAGGATCCTTGGAAATGTGGACAAAGCATATCCTGCTATAGTGTGTACTTGTCTCAGTCCAGAGCACTATGGGGTTGATTTACTAAAATTGAAGAGTGCAATATCTGGTGCAGCTGTGCATAGAAACCAACCAGCTTCCAGTTTTTTTTTGTCAATGCTTAATTGAACAAGCTGAAGATAGAAGCTGATTGGCTACTATGCACATCTGCACCAGATTTTGCACTTTCCAGTTTTAGTAAATCAACCTCTGTGAGTCATTTCTGTCTGCTGCTTTATTCCTCTGCTATTGGCATGATTCACTTCTGACAAGTTTTCCTGACACCAAGAGATAAAAAAGGTGACAGGGGAGGGAGCTCCAGTTGATGAACAGCCTCAGTTCTGTTCATGTGAGCTGTATGAAGGTGGTGTGTCCCTTTCCTCTAATCAGCTCTCAGAGCTCTGCTCACTGAGCTCTGCAATGTGTAAATTCAGCTCTCTGCCCCTGCTTTCTGACAGCTCAGACAAGCTTTATAAATTTTGCACTTTGAACGGATGTAGAGAATAAAAAATTGCTGCGTATCACCTGAGGCCAGTAACTTCACTGGGTCATCATCTGTATCATCTTGAGGACATTTGCTCACCACAGCCAGTAGGCACAGAGCACTAAGTCTTCCATCATGGTTCTCAGATAGTTCTTTATCAGTGACTATTTGCTGAACAACCTTTCTCTCGAATAACTAGTGACCATCATACTAAAATATAAGAGCTACAGTAACACCTGGAGAGGTGTCAGCAAGCCCTTCATAATGTAATAAAACTGCCTGTTGAAATGGAGTGAGACATGACTGGAGCTTGGCAAAGGCTAAAAACTAGACAGGGGGGGGGGCAAGGCAATTGTCCCTTTAGCCCCCCTTATAAATCCGGCACTGGGGGGGGGGGGGGCAGTAAAAACAGGCAGTTGAGTTGCCATTTTACTACCACCATGACCGTCCACTTAACACCTACAATACAGCCAAAAGGGGCGGTTTACATGCCACAGCCACAATCCTTGGCATCACATTTTCTTTTCAGAGAATGGAAGAACCTAGCATTAGATATTTGTAACAAACTTACTGCATAAAAACATACAGTATATTCTGTTATATGTTCAAGCTGGCCAACTGTGTTAAAGTAATCCTTCCCTGGCTAGTCCCTACTGTACTCTGTAAAATAGCAAAAATTTTTTACTTATGGCATATGCTAATATGGAGGAGCGCTACAGACTCTGGTCACCAATCTGCACTGTGAAATAGAAATGCAGGACTTTTATTTGTTCTCAAATCTAAATATCCTCCATATACATAACATATTTGGTGCTAAAGGGGATGTGACTACATATTAACACTGTATAGCAGTGTGCAACGTGTTCATTCAGAATTTTCAGTGTTACAGTGGTATTAAACTATTTTTTTTTTTAAGTTGCAGACAGGTAGGGTTTTTATGACAGAAGAGAATTGGTCTATTCTTTCATAAATGCTCCCCCCCCTGCCTGCCAGCTGTCATGTACATGTTCAAATCAACATACATTTTTTGCACCCAATCTGTGCCGTGGTGATGTGACTACCATGCGCATGCACGGGAATGATGTAATTGTGGCCCAGCCATTTATGCGATTGAAGGGACGAAACCTGGAAGAAAGAGTGGGAGAAGATGAAAGCGCCTGAGACCAGGGGAAGCGGTGACAGTGCAGCACTGAAGGGCTTCATTTTACAGGTAAGTCTGCCATAATTTGCTAATGTGCGGTGCATACTAGCACATTATGGCATAACCTACCTGGGGGCCCATGTAATTAAAAAAATTAATCCCAAATTAATACTGCTTTAACTTGTGATTACACCCCCTGTAGTGGCTAATGCAATATATATATATATATATATATATATATATATATATATATATATATATATACACACTCATTGGCCACTTTATTAGTTACACCTGTATAATTGCTTGATATCACAAATTGCTAATCAGCCAATCACATGGCAGCAACTCAATGCATTTAGGCATCTAGACATGGTGAAGACGACTTGCTGAAGTTCAAACCGAGCATCAGAATGGGGAAGAAAAGGTATTTAAGTGACTATGAACGTGGCATTTTTGCTGGTTCCAGACGGGCTGGTCTGAGTATTTCAAAAACTGTTGATCTACTGGGATTTTCACACACAACTATCTCTAGGGTTTACAGAGAATGGTCCAAAAAAGAGAAAATATCCAGTAAGTGGCAGTTGTGTGGAGGAAGATGCCTTGTTGTTGTCAGAGGTCAGAGGAGAATGGGCAGACTGGTTTGAGATGATATAAAGGCAACAGTAACTCAAATAACCACTTGTTACAAGCAAGGTATGCAGAATACCATCTCTGAAGGCACAACACATCGAACCTTAAATCAGATGGGCTACAACAGCAGAAGACCAAATCGGTACAAATCCTGTCAGCTATAAACATGAAAACTGAGGTTACAATTCACACAGGCTCACCAAAATTGGACAATAGAAGATTGAAAAAACATTGCCTGGTCTGATAAGTCTCCATTTCAGCTAGGACATTCAGATGGTAGGGTCAGAATTTGGCATAAATAACATGAAAGCATGGATCCATCCTGCCTTGTATCAATGGTTTAGGCTGGTGGTGGTATATTGGTGTTGGGGATATTTTCTTGGCCCCTTAGTACCAATTGTACACTGTGGCCTACCGGAGTATTGTTACTGACCATGTCCATCCCTTTATTACTACAGTGTACCCATCTTCTGATGGCTCCTTCCAGGAAGATAATGCACCATGTCACAAAGCTCAAATCATCTCAAACTGGTTCATCGCAAAAGGAAGGGAAAGTGGGGACCTCACAGTCCCGGGTCCTCCCTTTCCCTTCCTTTTGTGATGATATTGTTGTTGGGATTTGGTACCGCTGTTGTTTCATAAGATATAAGACCATTGGTATTCTATCTCATACTGGTTTCTTGAACATAACAATGAGTTCACTGTACTCCAATGGCCTCCACAGTGACCAGATCTCAATCCAATAGAGCACCTTTGGGATGTGGTGGAACGGGAGATTCTCATTATGGATGCACAGTCGATAAATATGCAGCCACTGCTTGATGCTATCATGTTAATATGGACCAAAATTTATGAGGAATGTTTCTAACACCTTGTTGAATCTATGCCATGAAGAATTAAGGCAGTTCTGAAGGCAAAAGGGGGTCCAACCCAGTAATAGCAAGGTGTACCTAATATATATATATATATATATATATATATATATATATATATATATATATATACACATACATACATACATACATACATACATACATACATACATATACATGCATATACATACACACACACTTCACATTTTGCACTACATTACATTGTATTTCAGGAAGATATATGGCTGTTTTTTTATTGACAACAACTCCAAGTGTCCACATATGTGCAGCCTAAAGTACAGGCTGTATCTCCTTCTAAAGGTGTCCATAGGTATCCTTTTACATAAGGGTGCTTTGTTGGAATTGTGCTCAAATCAATCACTTAACAGTCACCCTAATTTTGCAAATACCAGTCTCTCAAGTTTTAAAGCTAAACATGCTGATAGGAGGAGAAAGCAGAGTCACCATCACAGAAATTAGCTCATCACTGTGCTGCTTTTTCTTCTACTGTCCAGTCACATCCTGGGTAGGACCCAGGCAGCCTGGGTTCAGGGAGAGTGGGATGAAAAATGATGGATGCCAGACTGAGGACACCCAGTGGTGAAAAATAAGTAGTGCGAGGAGAGCTCGAGATTGAAGGGGAATATATCAGCAAAAGCTGCTTTTTATGGGCAATTCATTTTTAACTTGTTATTTTTGCTTTAACCACTTGCCCACCATCCCCTGCAGATATACTGTGGCAGGTTAGCTCAGCTGTGTACGTTGGGCTCGTAACACGGTGATCTGTGGGGGCACGTGCTCCCATTGGCCAGCGGGGGAAGCAATTAGCAGATTCGATGTCCGTCGGCCACCCGCAATCGTTCCCCGCAGTCACACAACAGGGATCTGCCTGTGTAAACAAGGCAGATCTCTGTTCTGACAGGGGAGATCACACAGATCCTGTCTTTCTGCTATGCAGGAAAATGGATCTGTGTGTTGTCCCAGTGAGCCCTTCCCTCATACAGTTAGAACACACAGTGAGGGAACACAGTTAACCCATTGATCGTCCCTGATGTTAACCCCTTCCCTGCCAGTGTCATTAGTACTGTAACGGTGTAAATTTTTAGCACTGATCACTGTAATGTCACTGGTTCCCCAAAAAGTGTCAAAAATGTCCGTTAGGTGTCCGATCTGTCTGCCGCAATGTCGCAGTCCCGCTAAAATTCACCGATCGCCGCCATTACTAGTAAAAAAGAAATAAATAATAAAAATGCCATAAATCTATCCACTATTTTGTAGACACGGTAACTTTTGCGCAAACCAATCAATATACGCTTATTGGGATTTTTTTTTTACCAAAAATATGGAGCAGAATACAAATTGGCCTTAATTGGAAATGTTTTTTGGAAATGTTTTATAGCAGAGAGTAAAAAGTTTTTGTTTTTTTCCAAATTTGTCGCTCTTTTTTTGTTCATAGCTTAAAAAATGAAAAACGCAGAGGTGATAAAATACCACCAAAAGAAAGCTCTATTTGTGGGAATACAAGGACATCAATTTTGTTTGGGTACAGCGTCGACCACACTATTGTCAGTTAAAGCGACACAGTGCCGTATCGCAAAAAATGGCCTGGTCGTTAAGGGGTAAAATCCTTCCGGGGCTGAAGTGGTTAAAATCCTACTTGTCATAAAAGGATTATGTGGGCTGCTTTTACAGACCTTTCCTTTTGAAAATGCTAGTTCCCTCACTACCATGCTGATGCTAATGCTTTAAAGTGATTGTAAGGCTTCGTTTTTTTATTTTTTTTAAATAACAAACATGTCATACTTATCTCCACTGTGCAGTTGGTTTTGCACAGAGTGGCCCCGATCCTCCTCTTCTGGGGTCCCCTGGCAGCGCTGGTAGCTCATCCCCGCATCGCATAACCCCCTTGGAGAAGCGCTCTCCTGGGGGGTTACCTTGCGGGCGTGCTACCGAGTCCAGCATTTGGTGTCCATAGATGCCAAATGTAGGACTCGGCCCCACCCCCGGCGCCTGCATCATTGGATTTGATTGACAGCAGTGGGAGCCAATGGCTGCGCTGCTATCAATCTATTCAATCAAGAGCAGAGAACCCCGAGCAGAGAGGAAGAGCGCATCTCGGGGGGGGGGGGGGATACAGGACTCAGGTAAGTAAAACAGGGGGGGGGAGGGCTGGGGGGGCCGGTCAGTGGCAGAAGTTTTTTCACCTTAAAAAACATGATGGTTGCAACCCCTTTAAGGCTTTCTCAGTCACTAACCTAGAGCAAGTATAAAGATAAGGAATCCCGCCTTCTTCACAGCATGGTTGTTCCAGGTTTTTGAGATAAAAAGTATTGAATCCAGACACGGCCAGGCAACTAATTTTTTCAGAAATAGGTGTACTTTAGGGCTAACACAGAATAATAGATTAATAATGGATACATTTAATAATGTTTAATATATTGGTTGCTCATGTTACCTACTATTTTTAATTACTTTGTAACATGAAACGATACCTACTGTACATTGGCTGTTGCCACATCTGGAAACCAATGAGTTTAGCTTGTTTTTAATTAGGCAATTGTCAGCAAGAGTCTAAATGTCAAAATGTCATACTATTAAGTGATTAAAAATTCTTGGTGTGGATGACTTAACACGGCAAAACATATCTTAGTGATAACACTAAGGCCCATATAACATTGGTGCCTTATGGCTACATAGGGGGCTATTTACAAATGGCAATTCCACTTTGCATTACAAGTGCAAACTACAAGTGAAAAGTGCACTTGAAATTGCACTGAAAGTGCACTTGGAAGTGCAGTCGCTGTAAATCTGAGGGGTAGATCTGAAATCAGGGGAAGCTCTGCTGATTTTATCATCCAATCATGTGCAAGCTAAAATGCTGTTTTTTTTATTTTCCTTGCATGTCTCCCTCGGATCTACAGCGACTGCACTTCCAAGTGCACTTTCAGTGCAATTTCAAGTGCACTTGTAGTGTAAAGTGGATTTGCCTTTCGTAAATAACCCGCCCAGTCACATAGTTAGGTTTAAGAAAAAAAACACAAGTCCATTGAGATCAAACAAAAAAAAAAATGAATAACAGAATTGAAAACCTCCATATACAGAACCTTATACCAACAACTGAACAGGAGGAAGGCAAAAAAAAACCTTATAAAGCATGGTCCAATTTTGTAAAAGCAATTGAATATTACCTGAATCAACAATTTCTGTTGTTATTTCTTATAAATATTTATAGCTATTTATTTTTTGTGCATTTGGGAATTCATCAATTTTTTTTTTTAACAATCAGTTGAGCTGGATAGAACTAGTTTCTGAGGGAGTCTATTCAACATTTCACGCATCAAAATTCAGCCGGCCAAATTTAGGTATATGTGATCCCCTTTCTGTTAAACAGAAGTCATTCGACCAGCTTCTGACGAACAGTCCAGCTAGAAAACCAGCATTCGATCATATTCTGGTGGGGGGAGCCCCTGCTTTAAGAATACAATAGTGTAGAGGGCGGAGAATGCCTCTGCCTAGAACTGGCTATGCTTCCCTTCTTGAGAGTAGGCGGCAGGAGGCCTTAGCTCTTTTCTTTCTCTGCGTTGCTCTGCCAATCAGTGTGGGGAGGAGGAGCACTTACGGGTCGGCAGGAACTTGACGATGAACTACCTGTCATCTGCCTGCAGATCATGTTCGATGGGTTGCCGACCCCGCTCTAACTGCTACTTTGTCTAAACAGTTTGGTCTGTTAAAGGAGGACTTTTTGGCTGTATCACCATGTGAAAATAAAGGAAGAAAAAGCATAAAAAAGAAAAATAATGTAGCTATCACATCTAAGAATTGGTGAGCTGCAATTTAATAGATTTTTGTGTTTGGGTTTAACACTGCTTTAACTCTATGATCTACCAGAACACCCAGATCCTTCCCCGCCATTGACTCCCACAGTTGTACTCCTCCTGGAATATATAATGCATGTGTATATTTAGCCCCCAAGTACATAGCTTTAAAATTATCAATATCAAACCCACATAGTTGCCCAATTAAATAGTGCATTCAGCATTCAGCTTGTAAACTAGAGACATTTTGTAAGGACATTATTCCACTACATAATTTGTGATGTTTTAATCCAAAACTCTATATCATTTATAAATAGGTTAAAAAGTAGGGGTCCCAACACTGAACCTTAGGGTACACTACTAATAACCCCAGACCAGGGGTAGGTAAACTTTGAGAGATGGAGATCTACTTAAACAATACTGGTAAAGTCAAAGATCATGGGCACAGTGTCCTGTTGTTAGGGCCTGTTCACACCAGAACCCAGTGCCAGAAAAGCATGTTCCATGTGTGTTTCCTGCAACGTGTCCAATATGCACTGCCTTTGTGATCTACTGTGGATAATAATACATTTTTAACCCCAAACGTAGATCACAAATGCAGTGTGTTAGTGGACACAAGACTGCATGGTACTGCACTATCATGCAATTTGGCACAGTGCATTTTTAAAAGTAGTGCATGCACTACTTTTTGTGCAGTTTGATGCGATTTGCAGCCAAGGCTGGGTTTACCTCTCAGGATCCTATAGGCAGAGAATAAAAAAAAAGACAGTAAGACCAACCTTTTTTTATATTGATGACCTAATTTTTACTCTGAGACCTAGCAACCAATCACCTGTGGTTTAACTTAAAAAATTCATTTGGCCAGTTCCTCCTCCCACCCTCCGTCCTGAGCTATGCTGCCTCCCGCTCTCAGCTCTTCACTGATGACAGTGGCGGCAGCGGAGGAGGCTTGGGGGGGACATAGAAGGTGTGGCTAAAGAGGCTGGAGGCTGGGTGGAGAGAGAAGGACCAGCAGCTAGAAGACGGGGGTCGGCTGCGTAGGAACCTGTTCGTGGTTTACCTGTCACCTGCCCGCGGTCTACGTGTTGCCGACCCCCGCCCTAGACCATTCAGACCATTCAGAATAGTGATCATGAATTACTACTCTCTGAATATGTTTTTTTGCGAGTTTTCTATTCATTTACAGACCAACTTTTCTAAGCCTGTAGACCTTAACTTGGATCTTAGCCAACTTTGGGGACTTGTGTCAATTGCTTTTGCAAAGTCCACAATTACTATACACACAGCCACTCCAGTTTTTACTTATTTCCTCATAAAAAAAGAAAGCAGATTTGTTTGACAACTTTGGTCATTCATGAATCCATGCTGACTATTGCTTAGACCCTCAAGTATCTTCCCAACTATAGAGGTTTAACTTACAGGTCTGTAGGGACTCAGGGCCATCTTAATGAGAGGGCACAACTGGGCACTGCCAAGGGGCCCCAGCTGCATGGGGGGCCCCTGCATTTTCCCCAAAGAAGCTGCTCCTTGAGTCCACGCTGCCTGGAAATTGGGGGCCCCATGATGGCACTGAGAGTGATGGATACACAGGGGAGGCAGGCTGCCAGCGGTGCACCGTGCTGTGCAGAACAATACCTATTTCACAGCCAGCAGGGCGGGGCTGGAGCGCTAGTGATGCTCTGAGCCCGTCCAGTGCCGCTTGAATGCTCGGGACTCAGAGGCCACGTGGTAGGAGCTGGAGTGGGAGCTCTTGAGTCTGCAGCACTGAGAGGAAGTAGCATTGTGGATGGTGTTATTGTGAGCCCAGCTGTCCAGCACTGTTTGCACCGAAGGGCTTGGAATGCACGAAGGGATGCTCCCTCCTCCACCCCTCCTGCTGCCTGCATGACTTGATTGGTATAGGTGAGTCCTTGTCACAGTGCTGGAGGTGGGCACATAGCCAAAAGTTCACATAGACTGTATCTCCACTGGAAAAGGGAGCACTACATGGATGTAATAATGGTGCCGGGGATATCAAGGGTGTATGGGGGAAAACAATGTTGAGCGGGGATCTGTGATGTATGGGGGGTAGCAATGCTTGGGGTATCTTAAGTGGCTATAGTGCTAGAGGTATCAGGGATGTAGAGAGGCCACAGTGTAGGGGGTATCAGGGATGTAGTGGGGTCACAATACAAGGGGTATCTTATGGTATATGGTAATAATGCTGGGGGAATATCTAGGGTGCAGAGAGGGATCAGAGTGCTGGGGGGATATCTGGGGTATAGAGGGGTCTGAGTGCTGGGGGGATACCTGGGGTGTAGGGGGGTTAGAGTGCTCCTGGGATATCTGGGGGGTAGAGGGGTCAGAGTGCTGGGGGGATTTCTAGGGTGTAGAGGGGTCAGAGTGCTAAGGGGGATATCTGGGGTGTAGAGGGGTCAGAGTGCTAAGGGGGATATCTGGGGTGTAGAGGGGTCAGAGTGGTTGGGGGATATCTGGGGTGTAGAGGGGTCAGAGTGCTGGGGGGATATCTAGGGTGTAGAGGGGTCAGAGTGCTTGGGGGATATCTGGGGTGTAGAGGGGTCAGAGTTCTGAGGGGGATATCTGTGGTGTAGAGGGGTCAGAGTGCTGGGGGGGATATCTGGGGTATAGAGGGGTCAGAGTGCTGGGGGGGATATCTGGGTTGTAGAGGGGTCAGAGTGCTAGGGGGATATCTAGGGTGTAGAGGGGTCAGAGTTCTGGGGGATATCTGGGTTGTAGAGGGGTCACAGTGCTGGGGGGATATCTGGGGTGTAGAGGGATCACAGTGCTGGGGAGATATCTGGGGTGTAGAGCGGTCAGAGTGCTGGGGGATATCTGGGGTGTAGATGGGTCAGAGTGCTGGGGGATATATGGGGTGTAGAGGGGTCACAGTGCTGGGGGGAGATATCTGGGGTGTAGGGGGGTCACAGTGCTGGGGGAGGTATCTGGGGTGTAGAGGGGTCAGAGTGCTGTGGGGATATCTGGGATGTAGAGGGGTCAGAGTTCTGGGGAGTTATTTATTTGGGGTTGAGAATCCAGGGGTGTGGAGGTGGTAACAGGATAATAATGGTAGGGGGAGACCTGGTATGTGTGTGTGTGTGTGTGTGTGTGTGTGTGTGTGGGGGGTTGGTTGGGTGAAGTTAGGAGTGCTGGATATATATAAGATGTAGAGGGGTTACAATGTTGGTGGGTATCTCACCCTGTCAGGCTGGAGGATGCCTCATGATTTTTATTGTCTATACTTGATGCAACTGTCCTGAGCATTATTCTAGCAGATATATTTGCACAGGACAGCTTTGTTACTTTATCTATGTAGTATTTTCCCACTGTTTCCTTGCTGTACAGAATGATTGTTCATGTAGTTAATGTGGAGCTCCACCCACTTGTCTGCCTCCTACCTACTTGATGTCTGTTTACCTTCGTTTACCTTCGTTTACCTTCGCTGTCTCCATTGTAGGGGCCCCAGAGCATTACTTTGCCCAGGGGCCCATGATTCTATTAAGACGGCCCTGTAGGGACTTGGTAAGATTTGACTCCTTTTAAAATATAGGCACCTATAGTAGCCTTATGCAAATTAATTGACATCAAGTCAGTCATTTAAGAACTCTAATTTTTTTAAACCGTTTTCACAGTAAGCTGCAATGGTTTGTGATACCACTGATTTTAAATGGCACCACAATGCCTGCAAAGCAGCAGGCAACAGACCTGTGTTGCAGCACATGACCACACAGATGTGCTGCTTTAAAAAAGTGTGCATGTCTGACATTTACAGTAGTGTGCTAGAGTGTGCTGCCAAACCATTCAATATGCAATGTTAACGCAACACATAGGGGCATATGTATAATGCAGTAAGTGTGACATTCATCAAATATTACTGGTGGTAAGTCATTCCCTGTAAAAAATATTCTGATATATTTCAATGTGCTGCTGTGCAATAAAATGCTTTTGCCTGACTGCGACGACTAACACAGCCCAACACATGGTGTGTGGACACCCCCCAAGCAGAATCAATGAGAATGGCAGACCCAAGACAAAACAGTTAGTAGAATCAGAGACATCTTCTGTACACAGGCAGATGGACTGCCAACTTATGACATGCCACCACCAATAATACACCACACTCTGCAAAATTCAGAAAAGGCAGGCGTAGGGTATCACTTTTCCACCAAAAAATAGACTGATTGCTACCTTCTTTATTCCACCTAGCTAACTTTTTTTGTAAATTGTTTTGTAAGTCTCCAGAGGTCTTATTTTTCAGATAGGCCCTGGGGGTTTCTTTCTGGATCACCGGATGTAGGTATTTTGTTTGGTTTGTTTTTCTTTTTGTTGTTGATTTTTAAAATAGCAAAAAAATTTGAATACCAAAATAAGGATTTGTGTAATAGTGGCTAACAGAAGTTGTTATTTTCAATATGTATCTCTGCTTCTCCTGTGTGAGGAATGATAGCCCATTTTTTCATACCCTATATTGTCAAAAGTGTTAGGACGCCTGCCTTTATACGCACATGAACTTTAATGGCATCCTAGTCTTAGTCCGTAGGGTTCAATATTGAGTTGGACCACCCTTTGCAGCTATAACAGCTTCAATTCTTCCAGGAAGGCTGTCCACAAGATTTAGGAGTGTGTCTATGGGAATGTTTGACCGTTCTTTCAGAAGCGCATTTGTGAGGTCAGACAGCGATGTGGACGAGAAGCCATTATAGTTCATGTGCGTGTAAAGGCAGGTGTCCTAACACTTTTGACAATGTAGGGTATGTCTCTTGTACCTTTGCTGTACTGTCTATATTATGTTGGTTATGCTGCAAATTTTCAATAAAACACAGTATAAAAAAAACAGACTTGGGCATTATTTTCACATTAGAATTTAAAATCATTATATAACAAAGGATCAACTTCTTGGACAGTTTTCCTGTCTGAGCCCAGAGTTTGAACTTAAATAAATCCATGTGCAAAGTAAAGCCGGTCTGTGCTATCTCCTACCCTAAGTTAATATGTAACGTAATCCTCTCATGATGACAATATTGATTTCTAGCCTCATTCCTCAAGTCAGTCATTGAAACCTTTTGTAGACTTTAATTGTGAGAGCACATTCTCAAAGGTATCACCTTGTGCAAATACAGAGCCTGCCAATTTCTTAGTTAACCTTTCAGAGTTAAGGAAGAAGCCGGCTAAAATATAATAGGATGTTGTAATACTGTGGTTTAGTGGAATCACTTTAATTTGGGAAGACTAGGTTGTAAGTTGTAGAAATGTTTTCTAGATTCTTAAACCTTTATGTATTTTTTTTAGAACAGAGGCCCCAATAGTCATCATCATATGATGTATAAGCTCTTTCCCAATACAGACATGACAAGCTGTTTTCAGAGATAAGTAACAGGTTGTTGTGAAACACATAATGCGCTAATATAGCCTACAAAAGCATGGAACATGATTATTAATGGGAGTGCTTTGAAAGTTAAGCAATCATTTCCACTTTTTCACTCAATAGTAACATTTTATGCATCATAAGCCCTTCTTAGCACCATGCATGTAAATACAATATTGACTACTAGAGGAAACATAAAATACAATAAGCAGTGGTGGAACTACAAGGGTCGCAGCAGTCGCACTTGCAACCGGGCCCTGTCGTTCCTCCACTGCGAGGTGGGGGGCCAAGACCTGGCATCTCCCCCTGCACCTCCGGCTGCTTACTATACAGTGGAGGGGGGTGCAGGGCCTGTGCTACCACTAGGTGAACTAGGCAGCTGCTTAGGGTGCACTGCTGCCTAGGATGCAGCCACGGCCGCTGGTTTTCCTACGCTCCATGGTAGCGGGAGGAGGATATATCAGAGTTTCCACCAGGCGGGCTGGGGCCAGCATGGTGTGTGTATTGTGAATGTAGGGGAAGGTGACTCCATGGCTCATCTGGCTAGCTGCTAGTGCAAAGTCGTTGGGCGGGGAGAAGGAGCAAGCAGTGCCTCCCCTCCCCTGGAGCTGCCACATCGCCTTTGTATCAAAGATCAGAGCTCCGGCTTAACCTTTTGACTTTGGGAAGATGGATTGGGGTGAATTAGTCAGGCCAACCAGGTAGGTGGGGGGAATTCCCAGGATCACTACCGATCTCACTCTTTCTCCATCCCCGCCTGCTCCAGCTCAGGGGAGGATTAGAGGTGGAGCCTGAATCAGATAGGTGGCCATACACAGCCGGTCTCCAATCACTTCCCACCTGCCTCTAAGAGCAAAGCGCTGTGTTAAGGATCAGGTGTCTGCAGTGCCTGCCGATCTCCCTCCACCCTCTTCTCGGGATCGGGTGTGATCGCAGCTGCTTCTACCCAGTGCCCAGTGATTAGTGTCCAGCGACCAGTAATCAGTGCCCAGCGATCAGTGCTCTGTGATCAGTGTCTAGCGATCAGTAATCAGTGCCCAGCGATCGGTAATTAGTGCTCAGCGATCAGTGGCCAGGGTTTAATGATCAGTGCCCAGCGATCAGTGATCAGTGCCCAGCGATCAGTGATCAGTGCCCAGCGATCAGTGATCCGTGCCCAGAGATCAGTTCCCAGCGATAAGTGATCAGTGCCCAGCGATCAGTGCCCAGTGATCAGTGCCCAGCGTTCAGTGATCAGTGCCCAGCCATCAGTATTCAGTGCCTAGCATTTAGTGATCAGTGCCCAGTGATCAGTTCCCAACGATTAGTACCCAGTGATCAGTGCCCAGCAATCAGCGATTAGTGCCCAGTGATCAGTGCCCAGCGATCAGGGATCAGTGCCTAGCGATCAGTGCCCAGCGATCAGTGCCCAGCGATCAGTGCCCAGTAATCAGTGCCCCCCACCTGTCACACTGTCCCTGTCACACTGCCCCATTGTCACAATACCCCCCCCAGTCACACTACCGCTGTCATACTGCCCCCCTCTTGTTACACTGCCTCCCTCCTGTCACACTTCCCAGGTACTCTTCTCCTGTCACACTGCCCCCCTCTTGTCACAAAATCCCCCTGTCACACTGCCCCCTCTTATCACACTGCCCCCATGCTGTCACAATATCCCCGTCATACTGCCCCCTGTCACACTTCCCCCAACATACGGCCCCCCCCTGTCACACTACCACCCCTGTCATACTGCCCCCTTCTTGTTACACTTCCCCCTCCTTTCATAGTGCTCCCCCATCACACTGCTCCCCTTCTTTCACACTGCCCCCCTTCTGTCACAGTTCTTTCACACTGCCCCCCTCTTATCACACTGCCCCCTTCTTGTCACAAAATCCCCCTGTCACACTGCCCCTCTCCTGTCACATTGCCCCCATCATACTGCCCCCTCCTGTCACACTTCCCCCATCATACGCCCCCCCGTCACACTACACCCCTGTCATACTGCCCCCTTCTTGTTACACTTCCCCCTCCTTTCACAGTGCCCCCCTCCAGACCCTTCCTTTTATGAATGGACACAGTGAGTGATCCATACCGCACTCACTGTGTCCATTCATCACTGAAGCATAGTAACTGTGTTTACTATGCTTCAGTTTGTGAATGAATGGGAAGCTATTCCTGCCCATTCATTCTGTGCAGCTGAGGCTGCAGAGATGGAGATTGAGGGCCCCGGACTCAGAGGAAAGGGCCCTTCATGGTTTCTTGCATCAGGGCCCTGCAGGTTCTAGTTACGCTTCTGACAGTAGATGTGCATATTTTCGGATATATCTCTTTACATTAATTTATATTGCTCTCCCATGATGCTGGTTACACCTGAAGTTGAAGTCCCAGAAAAAATATCTATTTTCAAAGTCTTCCCTAGAAACAGCAATAATTTGCAGGAATTAAATTGGCTTAGAGGAAAATCTAGGAAAAGCAGAATCTGGAAAATAGTGACAGGTTACAGTTGATGATTTTCTTGATTTGCCTAGATAAATTTAAAGAGTAACTCCACATTTGTTGGAATTAAAAAAAAAAAAAACTTATATAGCATATACCATTGCAACACAAGTCATATTGTAATTGAATGTTTTTAAAAATGACCTTTCCTTTTCAATCTGCAGCACTATCATTTTCTGTTAATTGCAATGCAATATGGCTACCTGGATGTGTTCTGTACATAATTGGTGTACAAAACCCCCGCCAGAAATGTAATTTACTGCTTGTGTGATTGGCTCATTGATTTTCCCAGAAGTCTGCACTAAATACAAATCAGATTTTGAGCATCCTCTGCAACAAAAATGTCATTGTTGGTGTGATACTCTCAAAGGGAAATCACGTTTAAAGCAATGCAGACCCTGCAGCTTTCCACATTAGAGCCCTGCAGGTGCAGCAGCTGACTGATAGTTATGAAACTACTCCCATACAGATTCATGCTGCACATGGACACAGACAAACAAACAACAATTTCTTCAGAATAACAAAAAGTAAGAATCTGCAACAAAGTTTGTTAAAATCCTTGTAATGTACAGTACACTGATCACCCAGAGGGGACTGTCTTTTTCTCAACAAAAGTGGTTACACTTTAAACACACTTTCTTGCTTTAACTGCTTTGGGACCACCCACCGCACATTTACTGCGGCAGGGCAGCCCAGCTGCACGAAACAACGTACCTGTATGTTGTTTCCTCTTCTGGGTCTGGGGTGCGTGTTCCACCGGAAACCCGCTCCCATTGTCATTGGACACAGCAGGAGCCAATCAGCGGGTCTGGAGGCCATGATGGCCGCCTGGACCCACGATTGTTCGCTGGAGACAAGGCAGACCGTTATTCTGTCAGAGAGGAAGAGAGAGAGATCTTGTGTTCCTGCTAATCGGGAACACAGATCTCTCTCTTCCTCCAGTCAGTCCATCCCCTACACCAGGGATATGCAATTAGCGGACCTCCAGCTGTTGCAGAATTACAAGTCCCATGAGGCATAGGAAGACTCTGGCAGCCACAATCATGACACCCAGAGGCAGAGGTATGATGGGTCTTGTAGTTTTGCAACAGCTGGAGGTCAGCTAATTGCATATCCTTGCCCTACACAGTTAGAAATCACTCCCTAGGAGTACACTTAACCCTTTGATCGCTCCTGGTGTTACCCTCTTCCCTGCCAGTGTCATTTATACAGTGACAGTGCATTTTTTTTTAGCACTGATCACTGTATTGGTGTCACTGATCGCCACCATTACTAGTAAAAAATTTATTTCTAAAAATGCCATAAACCTATCCCATAGTTTGTAGATGCGATAACTTTTGCGTAAACCAATCAATATACGCTTATTGGGATTTTTCTTACCAAAAATATGTAAAAAAATACATATTGGCCTAAACTGATGAAGAAATTAGATTTGTAATTTTTTTTTATTGGATGTGTTTTATAGCAGAAAGTAAAAAATATTTTGATCATTGCCCACAAAAGTGCCAATCAGTGCCCAAAAAAAAGTGCCAATCAGTGCCCCATTAGTAATGCCTGTCAGTAGATTCTCATAAGTGCTGCCTATCCAGTGCCACCCATCAGTGCCACCTATCAGTGCCACCTATCAGTGCTCATCAGGTATTTTTTTCAAAATTGTCTGTCTTTTTTTGTTTATTGCACAAAATATAAAAACCACAGAGGTGATCAAATACCACCAAAAGAAAGCTCTATTTGTGGGAAAAAAAGGACGTCAATTTTGTTTGGGTACAACGTCGCATGACCGCGTAATTGTCAGTTAAAGTAGCCCAGTGCCGTATCGCAAAAAATGGCCTGGTCATTAAGGTAGTGAAACCTTCCGGGGCTGTGGTGGTTAAGATTGAACTCCAGTATTCATATCTGATATCCACTGGGAGAGCCACTGGGAATGCTGTAAAGCACTGTAGTAGTCTATGCTACATATAGGGAGAGCTGTGAACTTCTTATGTGCAAGTGACTTCCCCTGTGCACACTGAACACAGGGAGAAAAGGTCGCTCACTCAGCACCTCCACTATTGATAGAATGTCTTGTATTTTATCAATGAATACAAGATGTTCTTTGATCAGGCTAGGTGGAGTAGAGGGGTGATGACATCACAATCCCCACCTCATCCAATCAGAGAATGCCTTGTAGTCATTAAAACAAGGGTCACCTTTTTAGATCTTTAGTTCCACGATTTGTAGATACAAACAGTGAGTGTGCATTCAATTAAACTACAACCTGGTACAAATTAGGGAATGTTTAAGGTATAGTAGATACATTTTAGCCTCTATTGTGAAGGTGGTGAATTTTCTGCCAGATCCCTTAATCGTAATAAATCTATATATTTTAATCCACCCCCACTCATGTTCTGGTGGCAATGTAAAGATTTTGTATTTCTTCTTATTTTTTTCTTTCAGTAACAATGGTCGTTAGAACAAACATCTCTCCAGTGGGAGCACAGAAAGCAATAGAATCCAAATAGATGGCCCAACCATTCCCCACTCAAACCAAGAAAAAAAAAGTTTTTCATTTACAAGTATGACTCAGCATGCTGGCAGGGGACATTCTTTCTTACTCAGGCTGTGGCTGCCAGTGCCTTTTAATGAAAACAAACTTTAAGACTTTGCACACTTTCATTCACCTGGAATGTATTTCTGATTTAAACAGAAAATTCATTAAAGAGGAGCTCCAGTCTCCTATGTAAAAATTAAATTAAATTAAATTACATTAAAAACTGTAGCTGCTGACTTTTTATAAACAGCTACTCGCCTGTCCCATGTTCCAGTGCTGTGCTCGGACCAGCCGTTTTCACCCTGTGTATCTCTCTTCCCCAAGCTGGCATCTTTACTATGGGCACCCAGCTAGGACCGCTTGCGGCTTCACATTCGGTGAATGGTCCGGCAGTCTTCTGGGACCTGTCATGTGTCCCAGGAGACTTTAGGGTTGGGTGAGGGGGGAAGGAGAACCGCTTCCAATCGCCTAGGCGGAAGTAAGAGGGGGTACCTGTCAAAATCTGGTATCTGCCCCCCCTCCCCAAAAGCTCCATTACACAAACTGGAGCGGGGGAGGAGGCCTTAAAGCGGAACTTCCCCTTTTCGATGCAGCTCCACTTTAGGGGTAGGAATCTGCAAATTTAGATTTTATCTGTAGCCCTACCTGCTGGTGAAATTTATACTATGTGGGAACCATATTACATCTGTATTAAAACTATTGCACCTGTATGTTTAGACATCTGTCTGCCAAGAAGTACCGGTATATGAAAATGGGAATCCTGCTGTTGTTTAAAATGAAGCTCAGGGTGGTTGGGACACATTCTGAATAAGATCAGAATCAGATGCAGATTAGAGTTTGAACTATTAATCCCCCTTCAAATTTGAGGGTTCCAGGCAGTGCACACATCATATATAAAATAAGCCCGAGACCTAGTGAACACTGGCTGGCATAAAGGATTACATCATTTAATGAAGTCGTGGAACGCTGCTTTAGAACATGAAATGCATCTACATCACTGGGATCTTATTAATGAGAATTGAAGCCGTGAAGTTCATTATTCTCCCCTCATAATCTCTATCACCTAGCAACACAAAGCATCTACAGTTTGATAAAAAATCCTTGCTGAAGCACTGCATCTGTGTGCTCTGGGGCAACTGGCAAAAATGACATTTGTTCAGATGGTGCACTTATGCTTATGAAATTGGCTATTTATTCTGAGTCTTTCTATACAGTACCATATTTAAATGTTTGGGCATAACTTACAATTTATCAGATAGTTTATCAAAAATAAAAATATTTAATGCTCACACTCATACCAATAGTTATCTGTGCTGGGCTCTTGCATCAACATGTAGGTATAGTAAAATAGGTGTATTCTGTTACATATTGCTGACCAATAGCCTTGACTTTATCATATGATGATCCAAAAACTAGCAACAGAAGGAGGAAAAAAGGGGACACACAGACCTTGTGTATTATCCAAGAGGCATTAAATAAATTAAAAGTAATAATGCACTCACTATACTGATGGGATAGTGGCCCTCAGGGTCCAGCATTATCAGCCCAATAACCATGACCAGCACTAACCTGAGAAACCTGAACACTTAACGTAACACTTAGGGGTCTATGTATAAAATATTTGCTGTGTGGATGTCTTAACCGTTCACATAAAACACGACAAATATTTGCCATATTGTTTGTACTACGATTATCTCCTATGATCATCAGCTTCATCTAGTGGTCATAAAGCAGTATTGTTTTTTATAGAGGTCTCTCAGTAAAATATCCCATCATGGACACTAGATGGAGTTATTGATCATAGGAGACAATCTAAAAAAAACAAAACAATACAGCAAAAGTTCATGGTGCCCATGTAAATGCTTGACCAGTGGTTGTGAATGGTTGGTACAACAAATGTTTTCTTTATAGACCCCTTAAAGTAAATGTAAGGCCTAACAATTATTTTATTTGCTCCTTTTTGGTCCATTGGTTGGTACTGGGAGGGAGTATTTTGGGTGGGAATTTTTGCTAGGCGAGAGGAATGGTTTGTGCTGGGAGGTCAGAAGGAGGGATTGGGGGGGGGGGGGGTATTTGCACTGCGAAGTGGGATTTTAGGGGGTGAGGATTTGTTCTGGGAAGGGATTTGGGGAGAAGGAGAAGATTTTTGCTGGGAGGGGATATTTTGGTCTGGTGGAAGGGTGTTTTTTGGTGGGGTTGTTGGTGTTCAGAGGGAGAATTTTGGGGAGGAAGAAGATTTATGCTGGCAGTGGAGATTTGGGGGGAGGGGGGATTTGGAGTGTGGGAGAGGATTTGTGCTGGGAGGGAGGATTTGGGGTGTTGATGAATATTTTTGCTGGTAGAGAAATTTGAATTTGGAGGAGGGGGGAATTTCTGCATTTTTGTTTTGGGGAAACTTTGGCTTGCAGAGGGAATTTATGCGAGGGGAAGGGGGCTGGGGTGAGTGTGCAGATTAGTGCTCAATATTTTTTTTGGGGGGGGGATTTTTCTGATAGGGAAAAATGTGGGAGACTATTCCTTGCAGGGTGAATGTTGCACTCTTCTTACCCCCACATTTTTGAGGTACACAGCCTTGGCTCCTACACCCTCCTCATTTTATATTCCGGCCCCCTACACTTCTGATGTGCACTATACATGCCTGCCCCCTGCACATGCTGCATTATACACACATGGACCCTGCTATTTGTGAATTAGGTACTCCTGACCCCTGCACTCAATGCATTATGTACTGCTAAACCTTGAACTGACCACAACACATGTTACACACATGTTACATACTCCTAAGCCCTGCACTCTATGTGTTACATACTCCTGAGCTCTGCACTCTGTGCATTACATACTCTGTGTGTTACATATTTCTGTCTCTTGCACTCTGCATTACATATGCCTGACCACTACTTTGTGCGTTACATACTTCTGACCCTTGCACTCTTTACATTACACACCCCCGACCCCTACACTCTGTGCCTTACAGACTCTTGCATAATATACACTTTATTATACATTACATACTTCTGACCAAAGTGTCTATTTTAATGAAGTTTCTCTTTAACCTCCCTGGCAGGTATGATTATGTCAGATTTTTGATGCTCAAATCGGTACATTGTTTTGCATGGAAATTTTGCGTTTTATATTGTAGGCCTATAATTCTTAGGAATAACACACTTAAATCTGTCCAAACAAGAGTCTAGTAAACATTCTAAGTATGATAAAATTTCAAACACAAAATCATAAATTATATTATAATAAATAACTATAAATAATTATAACAAATAATAATATAATAATAATAAAATGTATTCAATAATGTAATCAAATAAAAAACAGAAATTTTCTCAGTTGCAGAATTGTCACTGTCATTACTTTCAGTGTTTGATGACGAATTTCCCCACAAATCATTATCACTCAATTCTGCAAGTGATTCTAATTTATTATCGTTGTTTTCTAGCTGGTCTAAAACTGCTTTTGACGTAAAGGGACACTTTTTGGTTGCTATGGACAATCTCAAGTTTCCAGGCAGAAAGAACAGTATATATAATATAAAAGTGCATGCAGGGCACCAGACAAAGCATTAAGGACAAAAGGGATGTGAAATGATTTGATACAGTAATGTAATCGGTAAGATTACAGTGTACTGTATGTGTTCTGTGTTTTTCACTTTTTGAATTTGGCGCCGGGCTCCATCCCCGTGCGTCGCGACGCTCGCAGGGAACGGAGCCCGGCACTGTGATACATTGAGCAGAGTACATAGCTCACAGACACAGCAGAGAGACATCACAGGATCCTGGGGACAAGGTAAGTAACTTTGCCTGGATCCTGCAATGCAATCCTGAGTGTGGCTCAGGGTTACTGCTTTTGGTAGTGTTGGTAGTGAAAATTCACCCCAAGCCATACTCGGTAATACGGCTAGTGAGGTTAATGTAGGCTCAGACAATGTGTCAGGGCTGCTCAGAGCAGAGGGGGAGAACTAAGCGATCAGCGGAGTTTAATCGCTCAGTTCTCACTGCAGAGCTGGGGGGTGGGGGGTGGGACCAATGATGCATCTACCTAGATGGGGCTAAATGTTTTTTTTTTTTGAATCCCGAATTTCTTTTTTAAATATTATATATAATAGATTATGCGGAGGTTGATACATTTCTGTCAGAATCTTGTGTGTGGTGCAACAAGCAAAGTACATTTATTGAGTACAAGGAGGCTTGTTTACCATGCACCTTTAACCACCTCAATACAGGGCACTTACACCCCCTTCCTGCCCAGACCAATTTTCAGCTTTCAGTGCTCTCACACTTTGAATGACAATTACTCAGTCATGCAACACTGTACCCATATGAAATTTGCGTCCCTTTTTTCACACAAATAGAACTTTCTTTTGGTGGTATTTAATCACTAGTGGGTTTTTTATATTCTGTGCTATAGATAAAAAAATACCGTAAATTTTGTGAAAAAAAATGCAATCGCATTTTTTTTACACAAAGTTGTCAATTTATAAGATATTTCTAACACATAGCATATATATAGCAAAAATTACACCCCGAAATACATTCTGCTACTCTTCCCGAGTATGGCGATACCACATGTGTGAGACTTGTACACAGCCTGGCCACATACAGAAGCCCAACATTGAAGTAGTGCCTTCAGGCGTTCTAGGAGCATAAATTACACATCTCATTTCATTCCTACCTATCACACTTTTGAAGGTCCTTGAGCACCAGGACAGTAGAATTACCCACAAAATGACCCCATTTTGGAAAGCAAACAACCCAACGTATATTCTATGAGGCATGGGCTGCAGATAGGTACTCGGGTACTCTGATGGGCTACAGATAGGTACTCGGGGACTCTGATGGGCTGGGGACTGGTATTCGGGTACTCTGAAGGTCGGTGACAATTACTCAGGTACTGGGTACTCATATGAACTGTGACAGGTACTCAGGTACTCAGATGGTCTGTGACAGGTACTCAGATACTCTGGTATAGGGATGAGCTTCGTGTTTGAGTTGAACCCATATGAACGATATGGGCCGTTCGCGCCAAATTCAAGTGGCGCGTCACGGCCCATAATTCACTGCGGCATGGCAGTAAATTGCTGACTGATGATTGGCCAAGCATGCACTATGTATATATACAATAATTCTGCGCTACCTAGAAGGGGGGATAGAAAAGCAGCTAACACAACCAACAAGTGTAAAAAATTGACAAGGAGACAAAATAAGTGTAGCGCTAAGGGAAGGAATAAAAAATGTAGTCTAAGAACTGGCAGTTCAAAGTTCAAGTGCTGACAAAAACATCCTTGGAGAGAAGATGAATTTATAAAGTCCTCTGGAACAAGTTTCAACCAAGGTACAAATCCTCTGTGGAAGAAGCCCACACACCACCAATGAAAATGAAAAGGCTTACCAGACTTGGTGGACCCGACAAGGCGTACGCCAGGTGGGGTCAATCAGGCTTAGGTGGTGCTGGGCTGGAGTAAGTCCAGAAGAGCAGGGATAGTGGAATGACTTCCACGTAGCTGTGTTCCACGTTTGTGGAACACAGCTACGTGGAAGTCATTCCACCATCCCTGCTCTTCTGGATTACTCCAGCCCAGCACCACCTAAGCCTGATTGACCCCACCTGGCGTACGCCTTGTCGGGTCCACCAAGTCTGGTAAGCCTCTTCATTTTCATTGGTGGTGTGTGGGCTTCTTCCACAGAGGATTTGTACCTTGGTTGAGACTTGTTCCAGAGGACTTTATAAATTCATCTTCTCTCCAAGGATGTTTTTGTCAGCACTTGAAGTTTGAACTGCCAGTTCTTAGACTACATTTTTTATTCCTTCCCTTAGCGCTACACTTATTTTGTCTCCAAGCATGCACTATGACCCGCATGCTTGGCCAATCACAGCGCCGTCTGTACAAAGAGCTGTAATTGGCCAAAGCCAGGGTGGGTCAGGGGGTTTAGTACATGCCCCACACTATATAAGGCCGCCTGCACGTCGGCCCTGTGTAGTGTGTTCCGGTGTTGAGAGACAGAGACAGAGAGACAGTTTCATTTGATTTAAATTAGATAGATTAGGCAGGACAGTCAGTCAGTTAGCTGCACTTACAGTGTATTGTGTATATATATGCATCCCAGGTGTTGTATATATATTTATATACACTGTATTCAGTTTAGCTAGATCCGTTCCTGTTATTATCTTCCTACTGACAGGCAGGCAGGTGTTGTTACAGTATTTGAAGAAAATTGCTGGTGTTCTTCTGATCCTATTAGTCCTATTAGCTACAGTATTTACAGTTAGTGTAGTGCGACCTCTGCACAGTGTTCAGCTAAAGCTTCCTGTAGAAGATTGGTGGTGTTTTTCTGATCCTATCACTACCGCAGGCAGCTATATTATTTTTTAGTGTAGTGCGACCTCTGCACAGTGTTCAGCAAAAGCTACAAGTTAGTGTAGTGCGACCTCTGCACAGTGTTCAGCTAAAGCTACCTGTATAAGGCTGGTGGTGTTTTCCTGATCCTATCACTACCGCAGGCAGCTACATTATTTACACGTTAGTGTAGTGCGACCTCTGCACAGTGTTCAGCTAAAGCTACAAGTTAATGTAGTGCGACCTCTGCACAGTGTTCAGGTAAAGCTACAAGTTGGTGTAGTGCGACCTCTGCACAGTGTTCAGCTAAAGCTACAAGTTAGTGTAGTGCGACCTCTGCACAGTGTTCAGCTAAAGTTACAAGTTAGTGTAGTGTGACCTCTGCACTGTGTTCAGCTAAAGCTACAAGTTAGTGTAGTGCGATCTCTGCACAGTGTTCAGCTAAAGCTACAAGTTAGTGTAGTGCAACCTCTGCACAGTGTTCAGCTAAAGTTACAAGTTAGTGTAGTGCGACCTCTGCACAGTGTTCAGCTAAAGCTACAAGTTAGTGTAGTGCGATCTCTGCACAGTGTTCAGCTAAAGCTACAAGTTAGTGTAGTGCGACCTCTGCAGAGTGTTCAGCTAAAGCTACCTGTAGAAGGTTGGCGTTGTTTTCCTGATCCTATCACTACCGCAGGCAGCTACAATATTTACACGTTAGTGTAGTGCGACCTCTGCACAGTGTTCAGCTAAAGCTACAAGTTAGTGTAGTGCGACCTCTGCACAGTGTTCAGCTAAAGCTACAAGTTGGTGTAGTGCGACCTCTGCACAGTGTTCAGCTAAAGCTACAAGTTATTGTAGTGCGACCTCTGCACAGTGTTCAGCTAAAGTTACAAGTTAGTGTAGTGTAGTGGGAAGAGAAGAGTATGGAGAAGGAAAGGAACTGCTCATGATCCAAAGCATACCACCTCATCAGTGAAGCATGGTGGTAGAGCCATGACGTGGGCATGTATGGCTGCCAATGGAACTGGTTCTCTTGTATTTATTGATGATGTGACTGCTGACAAAAGCAGCAGAATGAATTCTGAAGTGTTTCGGGCAATATTATCTGCTCATAGTCAGCAAAATGCTTCAGAACTCATTGGACGGCGCTTCACAGTGCAGATGGACAATGACCCGAAGCATACTGCGAAAGCAACCAAAGATTTTTTAAGGGAAAGAAGTGGAATGTTATGCAATGGCCAAGTCAATCACCTGACCTGAATCCGATTGAGCATGAATTTCACTTGCTGAAGACAAAACTGAAGGGAAAATGCCCCAAGAACAAGCAGGAACTGAAGACAGTTGCAGTAGAGGCCTGGCAGAGCATCACCAGGGATGAAACCCAGCATCTGGTGATGTCTATGCGTTCCAGACTTCAGGCTGTAATTGACTGGATTTTCAACCAAGTATTAAAAAGTGAAAGTTTGATGGATGATTGTTAATCTGTCCCATTACTTTTGATCCCTTAAAAAGTGGGAGGCACATATACAAACTGTTGTAATTCCTACACCGTTCACCTGATTTGGATGTAAATACCCTCAAATTAAAGCTGAAAGTCTGCAGTTAAAGCACATATTGTTCGTTTAATTTCAAATGCATTATGGTGGTGTATAGAGCCAAAAAGATTAGAATTGTGTCGATGTCCCAATATTTATGGACCTGACTATATATATATCCCAGCTTAGTGCAGCTACTTCTCACTGCAGGCCATTAGTATGTCTGGAAGGCCAACCAGGAGAGGCAGACAGTCACAAGCCAATAAAAGAGGGCAAGCAGGCTCTGTGTCTAGAGGCAACAGTGCTGGTCATTGAAACGGCGCATCCTCATTAGCATGTGGCCGTGGGACATGCTTGGCCTTTTTTTCGGCAGCTGGCCGTGTTGAGCTGCAACATGCAGAAGACTTGGTCAAGTGGATGACCAAGCCGTCCTCATCCTCCTCATCCTCTCTCACCCATGCTCAGGGTACTTTGTTTGGCAAAGCAGCTGCCAAAGCGGCCTCTTCCCTCGGCTCAATAGCATCAGTGACCCTTCCCTAGCCCCACTATGTCCTCCTGAGGAGTCCCTCGAACTGTTTGACCACAGTGTTGGGTACATGCTCCAGGAGGATGCCCAGCGTTTAGAAGGCTCTGATGATGATACTGAGCTAGATGAAGCCAGTAACATGAGCACGGACAGAGGGGGTGCCCAAGAAGGACAGCAATCTGGCAGTCATGTTCCCCCTGCTGCAGCATACTGCCATGTTTGCTCCAGTGATGAAGAGGGAGGGGATGATGAGGTCACTGACTCAACGTGGGTGCCTAATAGGAGAGAGGAGGAGGAGGAGGCACATCATCAACAAGGCAGGATGCGCTCCAGGGGCCAGCCTATGGGCAGCACACTGACTGCATCACACCTCAGAGCTCCGCATGTGCAGGGCGCTGCTGTCTCTGCGCGTTATTCCAAAAGTTCTTTGGTGTGGGCCTTTTTTGAGACGAGTGCATCAGATGGCACCGCTGCTATTTGCAACATATGTCTCAAGCGTTTCTCGCGTGGCCAAAACATCTCCCACTTGGGCACCACATGCTTGACCAGACATATGTTGACCTGCCATGCAGTTCGTTGGCAAGCGTACCTAAAAGACCCACACCAAAAAACAAAAAGGACCTCTCCTTACTCCTCATCAGCTGGGATCTCCAACCCCACTATAACTTCAGTCCTCTCTGAGACCTGCACTGAGAGGAATGAAGGTGTAGAATTAGGTGTGTCACAGCCAAGTACTTGCGGGCAATCTGCTATCGGTACACCAATGTCAGATTGTACCAGGCAAATTTCCCTGCTCCAGCTGCTGCAAAGAAGTTCGCTCCCAGCCATCCACATGCCCAGCGGTTGAATGCTAGCTTGGCAAAATTGTTAGCACTTCAACTGCTAACTTTTCAGTTGGTAGACTCCACCCCCTTCCGTGAGTTTGTGGAATGTGCGGTTCCTCAGTGGCAGGTTCCCAAACGCCACTTTTTCTCACGGAAGGCGATTCCGGATCTCTACCGGCATGTGGAAGGCAATGTCTTGGCCTCGCTGGACAGGGCGGTCAGTGGTAAGGTGCATTTTACCGCGGACTCATGGTCCAGCAGGCATGGACAGGGACGTTACCTAAGTTTCACGGCGCATTGGGTGACTCTTCTGGCAGCTGGGAAGGACGCAGGACAAGGTGCAGTAGTGTTGGAGGTTGTTCCACCACCACGCCTCCAAAATGCAACTACTAGTGATTCTGACACACCTCTCTCCTCCACCCCCTCCTCTTCTTCCTCCATGGCCTCTTCGTGTGCTTTGTCCTCGGAACCAGCGGTGCTCCGTAGGCGTTCAAGGGGCTACGCAAGTACGCAGGCCAAAAGATGCCATGCGGTGCTTGAGCTGGTGTGCTTGGGGGATAGGAGCCACACTGGGGCAGAGGTTCTGTCAGCTCTGCAGGGGCAGGTTCAGAGGTGGTTGACGCCACGCCAACTTAAGCCAGGAATGGTGGTTTGCGACAATGGCACCAACCTCCTCTCCGCCCTCCGACAGGGACAAATGACCCATGTGCCCTGTTTGGCTCACGTCCTTAACTTGGTGGTGCAGCGGTTTTTGGGCAGGTACCCGGGCTTACAGGTTGTCCTGACGCAGGCCAGAAAAGTCTGTGTGCATTTCCGCTGGTCATATAATGCCAGTGCTCGGCTGGCAGACCTCCAAAAGGAATTTAACCTACCCAAGAACCGCCTAATCTGTGACATGCCCACCAGGTGGGACTCAATGTTGGCCATGCTGCAGCGGCTGCACACGCAGCAGAGGGCCATCAATGAGTACCTGTGCTATTATGGCACCAGGACAGGGTCAGGGGAGCTTGTTTTTTTCCCCACGCCAGTGGGCCATGATCAGGGATGCATGCACTGTCCTGTCACCATTTGAGGAGGCCACGAGGATGTTGAGCAGTGACAGTGCATGCATCAGTGACACTGTCCCCCTTGTCCACCTGTTGGAGCACACGCTGCATGGAATAATGGACAGGGCACTTGAGGCAGAACAGAGGCAGGAAGAGGAGGACTTCCTTAGCTCTCAAGGCCCCCTTTATCCAGACAGTGTTCCTGCGCGCCCACCGATCACACAGGAAGAGGAGGAGGAGGATTGTGTCAGTATGGAGGTAGAGCCTGGCACTCAGCATCAGCAGCAGTCTTTAAGGGATCATTTACAGTCCCAAGAAACACATGGACTTGTACGTGGCTGGGAGGAGGTGGCTGCGGATCATGTCGTCCTTAGTGACCCAGAGGACTCCGGCCTGAATGCCTCAGCAAACCTACGCTGCATGGCCTCCCTGATCCTGCAAAGCCTGCGGAAGGATCCTTGTATTCGTGGTATCAAGGAGAAGGAACAATAATGGCTGGCAACCCTCCTTGATCCACATTACAAGGGTAAGGTTGTGGACCTTATCTTGCCGTCGCAGAGGGAGCAGAGGATGAAACATCTTCGGGAGGCCTTGCAGAAAGGTCTGTGCAACACGTTCCCAGAGACTGGGAGGTTAAAAACTCCTGTTTCTGGACAACCTGATGCTGAGGCTTCGGTCAGTCAAAGTAGGAGCGGTGGATAAGGTAGCCGTCTGACCGATGCGTTCAGACAATTTTTTAGTCCGCAGCCCCAAGGTATGATCGCTTCCAGCAACCATCGCCAGCGTCTGTTTTACATGGTGCAGGAATACCTAGGGGCAAGATCTGACTTGGACACCTTTCCCACAGGAAATCCTCTGGGTCACTGGGTCTTGAGGATGGATCACTGGCCAGAGCTTGCACAGTATGCAACTGAGCTACTGGCCTGTCCTGCATCCAGCGTTCTTTCGGAACGCACATTCAGTGCTGCTGGAGGCTTTGTAACCGATCATAGGGTGTGTCTGTCCACCGACTCGGTCGATCGACTGCCCTTCATAAAAATGAATCAGTCTTGGATCACCACCAGCTACCAAGCACCTGATGCTGATGTAACCGAATAATTTTTTTTGAAATCTCAGATCCCTTCAAAGACTGCCTATGCTGATGCTGAGTGACTATCCTGTTACGCTGAGTAATTATCCTCTTCCTCCTCAATGATCATGCTGATAGCTTGTAAGAACATTTTTGGTTCTGGGCACCGCCACCAGTGCCTAAGGCCCAATTTTTCAGCGCCTGTTTAACAGGGGCATGTAATTACAATTTTTGTTTCAGTTCTTTGCAGCAGAGCTAGTTCCTGCACTCCAACTAGAGTATCTGTGAGGGGTTGCAGTGTTGTGGCACCAGTGCCTAAGGCCCAATTTTTCAGCCCCTGTTTAACAGGGGCGTGTAATTACAATTTTTGATGCAATTCTTTGCAGCAGGGCTAGTTCCTGGGCTCCAACTAGAGTATCTGTGAGGGGCTGCAGTGTTGTGGCACCAGCACCAGTGCCTAAGGCCCAATTTTTCAGCCCCTGTTTAACAGGGGTGTGTAATTACAATTTTACCCTTTTTAGGACAATACAATGCAAATTAGACTTTAAAATGAGCACTTTTGATTTCGAATGTTCGAGTCCCATAGACGTCAATGGGGTTCTAATGTTCATGCAAATTTTCGGTCCGTTCGCAGGTTCTGGTGCGAACCGAACCAGGGGGTGTTCGGCTCATCCCTACTCTGGTACTCATATGGACTGTGACAGGTACTCAGGTACTCATATGGACTGTGACAGGTACTCAGGTACTCAGATGAACTGTGACAGGTACTCAGGTACTCGGGTACTCAGATGAACTATGACAGGTACTCGGGTACTCAGATGGACTGTGACAGGTACTCGGGTACTCGGATGGACTGTGACAAGTACTCGGGTACTTAGATGGACTGTGACAGGTACTCGGGTACTCGGATAAACTGTGACAGGTACTCAGATGGACTGTGTGTGACAGGTACTTAGATGAACTGTGACAGGTACTTTGATGGGTGGTGACAGGTCCTCTTTATTGGGGGGGCAATCAATGTGGTTGGTGTACACTGTAAGCGGTAACAAGATGTTACCACAATCTCCTTCTTACACACGATCGGTGTGTGAGGAGAAGAACCCAGTAACATCTCGTTACCACTCTAGCTTTACATTTAGTGATCGGCTGTGAAAGGATCACAGCCGATCACATGGTAAACAGCCGCCGGTCAATGGCTGTTTACGAGCGTTAGTGACGAGCAGTGTTCCCGGGAACATGCCACCACCAACCTGCACGCGCAGCACGCTCGCGATCATGCGCATGCGCCATGCAAAGTGGGGCGGTGCCATCTGTGATCGTCCGTGATTTCATCACGGCCAATCACGTGGTAAACAGCCATGCCCGATGGCTGTTCACCCCCCTCGGTGACGAGCGGTGTCTTCGTGACACGCCGCCACCGAAGGTACAGGGCTGCGCGCACACGATCGCACGCATGCCCTGTTTAAATGGACGGACATCAAATGATGCCCACCCAGAACAAGAGCCAGGCTGCCTGGCCGTCATATGCTGGCCGGTGGATGGCAAGCGGTTAAAGTAAAATTAAAGGCTTGTTGATTTTTTTAAAAAAAACAAACAAATATGTCATACTCACCTGCTCTGTGCAGTGGTTTTGCATAGAGCAGCCCGATCCTCCTCTTCTCGGGTCCCCCACTGGCACTCTTTGCCCCTCCCTCCTGCTGAGTGCCCCCATAGTAAACAGCTTGCATTAAGCCAGGTCTCCAGACTTTATAAGCAAACAGCAACTTGCACAGTTAACTCCTTGTAATCTGTGGTGGAATTATAACACTGTTAACACTAAGCACTTCGGACACACTTTGTTAGAGAGCACCACTCCCCAGGTGTGAAGCATTTCTGAGACAGTACCGCGCAGCATGTACTGGTCTCCACCGACTCAGCAATGCTGTCACCTCTCTCCCAGTACAACTGTTGTTACTGTATACAGGAAATGCACTTCTTCCACAACTCCATGTTTGTTCTCTCTTCCGGGGCCCCACTACATCTCTCTCTCCCCAGTATCCCCCAGTACTAAAGGGGCCAAGCATAACACTCCTTCACTCCCAGAGTTACCTTCACCTTTGCCATTTCACTGGTTTCCTGCCTGGTTGGCTGCTTCAACAAGTGACATAAATGCGGTAGTTCTTAGCTTCTTCTGGACAGCATCCTGCTCATTAGACTTCAGTCCCCTTGTTGTAAGCTCTGTTCTTTTGATACACCAGGCATGCACCCCTTTTAGAGACTTCAGACCAGGCAATTTAGAAGATGAACAAAAAAGGTGCTTTCACGATAGTAGTTGTAAATAACAGTTCTCAAAGACATCTTCCACACGCTTTTCTATACAAAGCTTTCTAGTGTCCCAAAGAGTGATTGTACTTTAGGTGCTGACTGATTTCGGTCAATATTCAGCCCGTGTGTACTCAGCAATAGTCTTTCTGTTTTGGGTGCCCAAAGGTGCCTCAGGTCTTTTACAATCCTAGCAATGGCCCTGCAAGTACATGGGTTCTCACTTCAACAGTTCAAGTTTGTGTCAAAGTCCACAAAACATATTAACCAGTTCCCACCTGGCTTATAGTAAAATGACTGCCAGGCATGAGCTTTCCTATCCCGTGTGGACATCATATGATGTCCTTACAGGCATGTTCCCCACGCGCGCCCCCATGCTTGCGCAGCAGCATGATCTGTGACCGACAAAGGGATCAGTACCAGGGCGCTTCTATCATCCCAGGTACCATGTGATCGCTGTGACCAACAGCGCTCACATGCTCACAATGTAAATAATTGACATGAATGGCAACCATTCGTGCATTAAGGAACTGAAAGTGGGCAAAAGACCAGGTCTAGATGGCTTCACTGCTTTGTACTACCAAAAATTTGCAGAAGTCCTGGCCCCACACCTAGCGACTATGTATAACTCGGTCAAAGGAGGTCATTCATTTACACCAGACATGCTGGCTGCCAACATAGTGATGATTACTAAGCCAGACAAAGACCATTCTTCCTGGGCAAATTTTCGGCCAATCTCTTTAATTAATATTGACATGAAGATATTGACGAAAATCCTGGCCAACCGTTTGAACTCCTTTCTACCGCGCCTGATCAAAAAGGATCAGGTGGGATTTGTCCCCCGTAGACAGGCAAGAGATGCCATCAGACGACTCCTCCAAATCCAACATATAGCACATGAAAGGTCCCTGGAGACAATGTTTCTTTCTTTAGATGTTAATAAGGCTTTCCATACCTTATCCTGGCCCTATTTGACACAGGTCCTCACACACTATAGTTTTGGCACCTCCTTTTTGGGGTGGGTCTCAGCCATATATCACTCCCCTCAGGCTAAACTGAGGGGAGTGATATTTTCATGAAGGTGAGATAATGGGGCGATACCCGCAGCTATATAATATGCTTGCAGATTAGGAACTGAAAGGCCGCCATTGACTTTGTGCGCATAAACTTTCCCTATTAAGAGGGGAACACGTCAGGGATGCCCGTTCTCCCCCCTTCTATTTATATTAGCACTTGAACCCCTGGCGGAGGCCATACCCTCTCACTTGGATATTTCAGGAGTAGAAATAGCAGGCACCGCGCACAAATTGTCCCTCTTTGCAGATGACAATTTAATTAACCATTACTAAACCCAGAATCTCCCTCCCCAATTTATTCTCTCTCTTAGACTCCTTCACCTCATTTTCGGGCCTTTCAATTAATCCAGCAAAATCTAAGGCGATGTCTATCAACCTTCGGCCCTCGGAATTAGAAGCCCTGCAGTCGGCATTTTCGTTTCAGTGGTTAACCTCATTACCCTTTTTGGATATTACACTTACCCCGAAGTACTCGGGCTTATATCAAGCCAATTTTCCTCCGCTTTTCCTGAAAGCTGGAGGCTATGCTGGCCTCTTGGTCCACACTTCCGATTTCGTGGTTTGGTAGAATAGCGACAGTACGCATGACGTACCTCCCTAAATTGCTTTATTATTTTAGAGTTTTGCCAGTTCAAGTGCCCCCCCATATCATTCGAATACATCAACGTAAAATTATGCAGTTTATATGGGGCCCCAAGAGACCCAGGATCAAGAGACAAGTGCTTTACGCGCGCAAAGTCAATGGCGGCCTTTCAGTTCCTAATCTGCAAGCATATTATATAGCTGCGGGTATCGCCCCATTATCTCACCTTAATGAAAAGCAACAAATGCCACTATGGGCCACCATTGACTTAATCGACGCACACCCAATGCCTCTAGCTTCTCTTCCTTGGCTTCCTAAAGCACATCGCCCCCCTACCATAGGTCCCTGTCTAGCTCATTCCCTTAAATTGTGGGATGCGGTTAAATACTCAGCAGGCCTAATTTCTCCTCATCTCCCACTACTTCGTCTCCTCCACTGCCCTTTATTTCAACCTGGTTGTGATAATCCACTGCAATTTAAGTGGTGGTCCGACAATGGCTTCATAGATGTCCATTCGTTTTTCACCCCAACCAAGATCATTTCTTTCGCGGCCTTACATTCCTCCCACGATACCCCTTAGGGAGCATTACAGTTACCTGCAAATTAGACATTTTCTCCAACAGCTTACAATATCCCATTCCGCCCCCTTTACCATAACTCCATTTGAAAGCCTTTGTAGATCACGCCCTCTAAATGCTCTAAGAACGTTCTCTTTTTAGAGAACGCTTACAAAGTCTTCTATAGATGGTATTATACCCCGGCTAGATTAGCAAGCTTCATCCCATCTTACTCCCCCCTCTGTTTTTGTGGGTGCTCACAGGAGGGCACGATGGCGCATATTTGGTGGACCTGTCCCAGGGTCTGCAGACTATGGGTTAGAGTATATGCACTATTACGCAATCTTTTTAATACCAACATAAAGCGGGATCCTTTTGAGGCCCTTTTATAGAAACCGATTGCAGAACTTCTTTGTCCTGAACGTCAGTTAGCAGCACAGATTTTCACTGCAACTAAACTCACCATAGCAAGGGCCTGGAAAACCCCGAACCTTAGTTTTGAAGCAGTTAAAAACTGTGTGAATGATATCATGGTTAATGAGAAACTTACGGCCATATTGCTGGACACACATGATAAGTTCCTCAGGATATGGCAACCCTGGGTGACTTACAATCGCCCATCAAGATTTGATTTAACGCTCCTTTCCCTATAATGAGCCTCCATTCCCCCCACCCCAGGGTCCCTCCCTCCTTTCTTCCCCCCTCTTTTCCCCACTTTAAATTTCTCTCTTTTTCTTCTTATTCGGGCCCTCGGGCTTAACTCTACATAGACTGGAAATTTAATATAACACACAAATTATTACATACAGAGGTATGTTATTAGTAGGTAGGTTATTTAGTTTAATCTGATTTTATTTTATTTCTGGTTCTTCTTGTTCCCCTTTTTTTTTATTCTTTTATCATTTTATATGGATAGGCCTTGGTATGTCGCCTGGCCTCGGCTTTGCACAGTCTGAGTCCAGGCTTAAGTCTTTGAACAATAGCTCTACCTTCCGGATACCGGCAGCCTTAGGCATGTTAATTCATGATGTATCCATCATTGTTTTTGTATTTTTCTGTTGTTATATCTTCAATAAAACCTTTTGTACAAGAATGGCAACCATTCATGAGCTATTTATTATTGTGATGCTGTGGTTGGTCACAGTGATCACAAGGTGTACAGGGCCAATCACAGAACCCCTTGTACCATGTGATAGCTGTGTCCAATCACAGCATCACAATAGTAAACAAGAGTCATGAATGACAGCCATTCATGATAGTCAAAATGATTGCAGTTACAGTGATTATCACTGTAACAAGTAATCACAGTGTAAAAAAAAAAATCCGGATCACCTTCCTAGAGCAGTACAGTGCCACTATGGTTACACTGCATTACTCTGGTGACAGTTTGATGTAAAAAGAATTCTAAAAAAATACAAATTGTAAGAAAATACAAATTATAATTTAACATATTCTCACCAGTCAATGTCCCTAATCACTGCTACCCACTCAGTGTCCCTAATCACCACCAAAGCACTTACAGTGTCCCTAATCACTGCCACAGCAGTCACAGTATCACCTGATTGTTGCCTGGACCAATACTTTGCCTGTTTGCTGACCATGTCTCTGCCAATGCCTGAACTGACCCTATGATCTGCACATCCCGCTGACTACGTTCCTACGAGACACCAGTTTCATCCCCTGCAGGCAACTGTACTCCTAGAACCACAACAACTCATTTGTTCTTTCTTTAGCCTTCTCTACTTCCTGGTAAGTGAACATGGCATTCCTAGGGGCAGCTGTATATCAGAAGCCTAGGCTTGGATTATAGGAACAAGGACTGCTATAGGTGAAGCTACACTAAGCTATATACCCTGACCACTCATATAGAGGCAACCATTACAGTACATTTGTTTTGATACAATTCGTTAAATTTGTATGATACACAAGATACAATGTTGGGTGTATAATCAGTCCAAACATTGAAAAAGTCTCACACATGTAGTATCGTCACACTTATGCCCCGTACACATGGTCGGACATTGATCGGACATTCCGACAACAAAATCCTAGGATTTTTTCCGACGGATGTTAGCTCAAACTTGTCTTGCATACACATGGTCACACAAAGTTGTCGGAAAATCCGATCATTCTGAACGCGGTGACGTAAAACACGTAGGTCGGGACTATACACGGGGCAGTAGCCAATAGCTTCCATCTCTTTATTTATTCTGAGCATGCGTGGCACTTTGTGCATCGGATTTGTGTACACACGATCCGAAATTCCGACAACGGATTTTGATGTCGGAAAATTTTATAGCCTGTTCTCAAACTTTGTGTGTCAGAAAATCCAATGGAAAATGTGTGATGGAGCCTACACACGGTCGGAATTTCCGACAACAAGGTCCTCTCACACATTTTCTGTCGGAAAATCTGACCATGTGTACGGGGCATTAGAAGGAGTAGCAGAATGTGTTTTGGAGTGTAATTTCAAGTATGTCCATGCTGTGTGTGAGAAATATCTCATTAAATTGACAACTTTGAGTAAAAAAAAATTATTTTCATTTTTCATTCCGCATTTTCCAAAAATTTGTGGCAAAAAAAAGTCTTCAAAAGACTCACTATGCCTCTTGGAAAATATCTTGTGGTGTTTGCTTTTTAATATGTGGTCATTTTATAGGTGTTTCCACCCACTGTCCTGGTGCTCCAGGGCCTCCAAAAATGTGATAGGTAGTGGATTTTGGACCACTCTGTGTAGCAAGGCTTTGAAAAAGTCCCACACGTGATATCTCCATACTCAGGAGGAGTAGCAGAATGTGTTTTGGGGGGTAATTCTAAGTATGCCTATAATGTGTGTTAGAAATATATTATTAACTGACAACTTTGTTAAAAAAAAAAAAATATTTTCTGCATTTTCCAAAAACTTGTGGCATAAAATGACATTTTCAAATGACATAAAAAATACCACCTTGGAGTGTTTTCTTTCCAAAATGGGGTCATTTTGTGGGTGTTTCCATTGTCCTGGTATTCCAGGGCCTCTAAAAATTTGATAGGTAGTCAGGAAATTAGAAGCGTAATTTTTGCTCCTTGAAAACCCAGAGGTGCTCCTTGGATTTTGGGCCCTTCTATGCATCTAGACTGTGGAAAAAGTCTCACACATGTGGTATCCTCATACTCAGGAGGCATAGCAAAATTTGTTTTGGGATGTAATTCTAGCTATGCCTTTGTGTCAGACCTAACTTAAAAAAAAAAAAAAAACAGCGAAAAAACTTTACTTTCTTTATTTTCGAAAATATTGTGACAAAAAATTACAACTTTAAACAACTCCCCATGCCTCTTACTAAATACCCTGCACTGTCCACTTTCCAAAAAGGGATAATTGGTTTGTAAGATAATATACAAGTTGAACATACTGTAGCAAATTGTGCAATAATTATGTGCAGTCATTCACTAATACATTAAAATTCCCACCTTAATATACTGCTTTCCGGTCTTTAATGACTGCTATACTTGGGGCTTGATAGAAATCACTGGCAATAACAGAAGTATAGCTATTATTGTGACTTGACAGCAATATTAGCAAACACTGAGATCTGATTCTCAGGAATGATTAAAGTGCAGTCTTGATACGCCCACTCATGTTTGTTAACATCTTATTAAAAGCAATCGGTTACTAGGGGAGAGAGGCTTTTACTGGGAAAATAATGCCTTATACTTTTCTAGCACACAATATGGGCTCCCTGTGTAATGAATGCATACACTCTGCCAGCAACATGACATGGAGATGTACAGATTTAACACTATTAGAAGAGGAAAAGTAACAGCTACCGTTTTCACTTTGTGAAGTACAATTAACGACTTTGTAATACTTGCCACAAAGATAATTGCTTCATACTCCTGAAAAGGTGAAGAGTTCTGGTTTTGCATGATTGGATCCTTATTGACTTGTGTTTGTGTGAAATTGCACTTCTGCTTGAGCCTCTAATTTTGCTTAACTGCCATGTGCTGGTGTAGTCTCATGATCTGACAGGAACATTCCAGAGAACTGGCCTTATGGCTAAACAAATTATTTTCCTTTCACATTATGGCAGCATACATTTGGGTTGTGACTCCGCTCCTCACAACCTTATAGGACTGAATAGCTATAAATTGTAAGAGAGGACCCACCTCAGTATTTTCCATTATTTCCTCACCTGTCCAGGATTGGATGGAATGCTCAGGACCCCTTACCGCTCTCGCCCCAGCCAGGTTCAAGCCTTCTCCTGGGTGAAAGTCCTTGCCTGTACAGCCTCTAAACAAGCTAGATGGAAGGAACCCCACTCTGATGGTCTCAGGGGTATGTTGCCTGATACTTTACAAGCCTTAAATAGGCTTAGATTATTTGCAGTGGTCTCCGTTTTTTTCTTTCTAACACTCGTGGGGTTTTTCTGGGATTTGTAGTCCCACACAGCTATCCTGACATTCCTAAGATGGCGCCTGAGCGTCCATTTGCTTTTGCACATGAGCGAGCGATGCCACCAGGATCCTGTTTTGCAGGCATCCATCATGGCAATGGGCTCCTTGACGCGCTATCGTGCATGCGCAATCATGACATCATTCCCCCGCGACGGCGGTATATTTAAACCTCCAGCACTTCCTCTATCTCCTGTCACTGCAAGACACCAGGGATTCCTATTGGATTGCACTAAATGCAAACACTGCCTTCTAACCTCTCTATCCTTGCTCCTCCACTAAGGTAAGACTAACTTAGTCTCTACTATGGGTGATTGATCTGCTTCTCTTTGTATTCTCTAACTCCTCCTGCATACTCTAGGTGGAAGCCTCTGTTCACCCCTCATGGAGACCACTGCCAAAGCAGACCATCCACAGCTTAATAGGTAAGGGGACAAATTAGTAAGTAGTGAAGATTGAGAAAAAGGGAGCCTTGCCACTAATGCTGCCTTATTGGACAGCCCTATCAGGTCCATAAAATCATCAGACTCAAGACGCAGAAGAAACAGCTCATGTCCCTGAGGAATTTGCTCAGATAACCGAAGGAGCCACTCAGGGCACCGAAGAATCTGCTCAACTCAAAGAAGCTGCTCAGGTCGCAGGCAAAGTTGCTCTAAGGCACCCTCTCGGCACCGTCACTCATACCACAGAAGGTCCTCTTTCCACAGAGCATCTTCGGCTAGCCATCACTCCCAAATGCTTGCTGGGTCTGTGGCAGCATAGCTCTTCCAGACAAATTGGGCTGTCATTCGTGCTTCGATGAAGCTACTGCAGAAAAAGAGATGGATGCCAGAGAGGTGAGTGACATCATTAGAGAATTGGTTAGAAAATCGATCCAACAAATATCAACATCTGAAGCAGATAAGCCTGCTCAAACTACCTCAGCCATTAGACCCAGCACATCAAAAACAGCAGATAGCTCATCTGACACTGAAGAATTAGAGGCCTCAACAGGATTTGACTTTACCCTGATAGAGCCGTTTGTTAAGTCCGTGAAAGAAGCAATCTGATGCAAGGAGCCTAAAGAAGCCCCATGAAAAACAAAAACATATTTTCCAAACCTGAAGAAGGATCTGGAATCATTCCCATTCATTGATGAATTGGAGGAACTGATCAAAGATGAGTGCCAAAAGCCGGAGAAAAAAAAAAACACAGTCTCAACAACAGACTGACAAAACTCTACCCACTAAAAGAGCCTAATGTAAATCTGTTAGTGTCAGCTCCAGTGGTAGACTCATCACTAATGCATTTGGCCAGGCATGTAACACTACCTCTCAAGGATGCAGTGACATTCAGAGATGTGTTAGATTGGAAAATCAACCTCGATTTAAAAAGAGCCTATGCGGCAGCAGGTGGAGCTTGTAGGCCAGCTATCGCTTTAGCAGCCATAGGAAGAGCCATCTCCAGCTGGATGTCTAATGTTGAGAAACTGATTCTGGTGGGAGCAGAACAGGAGAGAGTGATCACAGCTCATCAGGAACTCAGTCTCGCAGGGGATTTTTTTGGCAGAGAGCTCGAAGTGAACACAATCAGGTCCTCCTCAAGTGCAATGCTGGCCTCCCTGATCGCCAGAAGAGCCCTATGGCTTAAACCCTGGACAGCTGATGCTGCTTCAAAAACAAACTGGTGTAAGATCCCATACGATGGAACAAACCTTTTTGGAGAAAAGCTCGACACAGCCATATCCAAAGTTACCGGGGGAAAATTGGGCTTCACTCCCTCAGATAGGAGACCAAAATTCAGGTGTAATCTCCCAGAAAGGTATAGAGAGGCCAAGTCAGGAGAACAGCAAAAGTCTTTTTGATGGTGCGTCCGTCCAGCCTGCGGTGGTACGAGCCAGGCTCAGGAAGTTCACGAAGGATTGGGCGGAGAACATAAGAGATCCCTGGATGGTGGCCACCATTCAGTTTGGTCACAGGTGGAAATTCAAAAACCGAATTCCCAAGGACCAGTTTTATGCAACCAGACTTCCAGCATCAAGAGAAAAGAGAATGCTCTTAGTCAAGTACATTCAGGACTTGCTTTAGAAATGGGCGATAGTAGAAGTTCCATTGCACCAGAGAGGGAAAGGATTCTGCTGTCCACTATTTCTAGTGAAGAAAAAGACAGGAGACCTGTGCCCAGTATTAGACCTAAAGAAACCCAACAAGAAAATCATGGGCGAGTCTTTCAAGATGGAAAGTCTTCAATCAATCCTTTGCGCGATAAATCTGGAAGACTGGATGCTATCCCTAGATTTATCCGACGCATATCTTCATGCCCCATACACACTACGTTCCAAATCCCTTCTATTCTCAGTAAAACATCAACACTTTCAGTTCCAGAGTCTACCCTTTGGAATTTCCACTGCCCCCATGACTTTCACAAAGGTCTTGCTACTGGTGATTGCCCTCCTGAGAGAGAGGGGTCTAAGAGTCCATCACTAGCTGTACGACATCCTCCTTCTATCAGACAGTCTGGAATCTCTCATTTTCCATCGGGAAACACTGACTGCCACACTACAAAGTTTTGGATGGTTGATAAATTGAGAAAAGAGAAAAGAGCAACCTTTAACCTATGCAGAAGATGATCTTCCTGGGAGCAGAACTAGACACTCAATTAAACAGAGTACAACTTCCCCAGGAGAAGACAACTCTCCTAATCCAGAAAATGAAAAGATCACTGGCAGCAGTATCGATTCCAACCAGAGCATGCCTCAGCAGTCTAGGCTCAATGTCAGCAACCATACCAATGGTTTAGTGGGCCCAGTGGCACACAAGGACATTTCAGAATTCATTTCTGAGGTAGTGGAATGGAGTGTCGATGTCTCAACCAATCTTTATTTCCAATCAAATCAAACAGTCCATATGGTGGTGGACCCACATACACAACCTCAAGAAGTTCAGGAACGTAGTTCCCCCTCTACAAAAAGTGGTCACTTCTGATGACAGTATGGAGGGATGGGGAGCCCACTTTCGGGACCAGGCAGCCCAGGGTCTCTGGCAGTTCCAAACCCAGAAGATTGTTTCAAACATACTGGAATTGAGAGCTGCCTTTCAAGCTCTCTTAGCATTCGGTCCTCTCTTGAGAGGCAAAGGGGTCTTACTACATATGGACAACAAAGTGGCAGTAACTCACATCAACACAGAGGGGGTACCAGCAGTCGCTCTCTTATGGAAGAAGTCCGCCCCATCCTTGAATGGGCACAAACAAACCTGACAGATCTGAAGCAGAAACTTCTTATCCAACAATGGGTGGTCCCCGAGTCATCAAGCCTTCTCTCTCATAACAAAAACCTGGGGTATTCTGGATACAGACCTGGCAGCAACCCCAGAGAACACAAAATGCCGGAGATACCTTTCAAGGGCTGCTTACCCATCGGCAGAAGGGATAGATTGCCTGCAACATCCATGGAACTACCAGCTAGGCTACAATTTCCCTCCAACTCCTCTGATAGCAAGGTTCCTGTTCCGACTCAAGAGATCAACATCAACAGTGTTAGCTGTGATTCCCTTCTGGACGAGGAGGCCATGGTTCACAACGCTCATGCAGATGAACTCAGAGAATCCTCTGCCTCTTCCAGTTACACCAGATTTACACTTCCAGGGCCAATTTCTTCACCTGTCGCCGGAGAAACTACATCTGATGGCATGGAGGCTAAAAGGTCTAGGTTCCTAGACCAGGGTTGTTCCCAGAAAGTGGTAGAAACTATACTCCAAGCCAGAAAAGCCACTACTAACAACACCTACAAGAGAATCTGGAAAAAATTAGTTTCATTTTCACAACAACAATGTTGGGACACATCATCACTAGAGTTGGCACAAATCCTCGAATTCCTCCAGTCTGGTCTGGAAAAAGGCTAGGCTCAACTACCTTAAAAGTTCAGGTCTCAGTACTATCTGCCATGACAGGAGTAAAGTGGGCCCAAGACCCACTCGTCTTGCAGTTTCAAAAAGCCTGTCAAAAAATAAGATCTCCCAGAAAACATACTTTTCCGGCATGGGATCTATCAATTGTATTGGAAGCACTGTCTCACGAACCTTTCTTCCCTACCGGAGCCATCTCCTTATGGGATTTAACTCTTGAGGTCACATTCCTCATTGCCATAACCTCAGCAAAGAGGGTCTCAGAGATGCAAGCACTACTTGCGAAGGAACCTTATTTAGTCTTCTATCCAGACAGAGTGGTCCTAAGGCCTTCGGACCGATTCATCCCAAAAGTCGCCTCTTCATTTCATTTTAACCAAGAGATAAGTCTCCCAGCACTTCCCACAGTTCAAGGTGATCTGCATCCACTGGATGTAAAAGGCAACATCTCAGGATACCTTGCGGCAACTAGTACCTTTAGGAAGACAGATAAACTTCTAGTCATTCCTCACAGTTTCAAAAGGGGACAGGAGGCTTCCTCTCGGACCATCGCTTCATGGTTGGTGAAGATCATCAAAAAAAACTATTTGCTACAGCAGATGCAAATACCTGAGGGCCTAAAAGCTTACTCCACTAGGGCAGTGGTGACTTGATGGGCAGCATACTGCAGAGTGCCCATGGAGACCATATGCAAAGCCGCAACTCGGTCTTCCAAAAACACCTTTATGTCCCACTATAAAGTAGATTCTGCACAGTTGTCGACTGTGGATTTTGGTAGGTCAATCATTCAAGCCAATGCTTCAATTGCTTGTTAAATAAACATAATTTCTTCTTGAACCCACCCATTTGGCAAGTTATTTCCCAAATATATGCTGCCATGATGCGACAGGAAAACAGAAAATTGTATACTCACCTTTCCATAATTTTCCTTTCCTGTGGCATCTTCATGGCAGCATTCAGATGCCCACCCTTCTAAAGTTCTGAGGTGATAGATACAGAGAAATCCTGAGATGGGTCCTCTCTTACAATTTATAGCTATTCAGTCCTATCAGGTTGTGAGGGGCAGAGTTACAACCCAAATGTATGCTGCCATGAAGATGCGACAGGAAAGGAAAATTAAGGAAAGGTGAGTATACAGTTTTCAGTTTTTAACGTGTCAGAAAATGAAAGTAGTTTTTACCTGCAGTAAGTGTAGAAACAATACATACTATAAAAAAAAAGGAGAATACTAGTAAAAATAAAGTATAACATCACATTATTTATATATATATATTACCAAGGTGACCCCGTGCTATTCTGTAAAATGGTGGTTTACGCCAGATTTTGTAGAAAGCAAGCATATTAATGTGCGTGTGTGCTGGCTTCATATAAAAGCAAGAGATAGAGCTCAGAGCCACACCCCCTCGAGAAGGTCAGTGTGTGAAGGGAGCTGTGAGAGGTGCCGGTGTGAGCCATGGTGTTCAGGTTGGGGCAGAGCAAGACCCGAGCCTGAGATAAAGTCCATGAGGGACAGAACAGCTAGGAAGCTGTAAGGAAGACGTAGAGCTGAGGTGAAGCATCTGTGCATAAACACTGGAATTTGGTTCATGGTCAGGAGGACCACAAAGTTGAGGAGAGACCCTGAAGAGGTACTTGGAGCAGTAAAGCTGCCACAAGAGCCAGGAGGCTGAATGTGTGTTTTTGCAGTGATGGTGAGAACCCCCTGTGTGGGAATGCATATCTGTGTCAAGATTTTGATGTTCATTTAAATAGAAGTGGGCAGAAAGACCATGAAAACTATATCTGCAATGGAGTAAACTTACTGTTTTGGCACTACCATTGATCTCCTGACATGTTACTATATAAATATATATATATATATATATATATATATATATATATATATTGACATGGGTTAGTTAGTTCTCAAGGTAGATGCATTCATACAGAGAGTCCACGGCAAACAGGAACTATTTTTAGGGGCCTGGTGCCCACTTTTATTTAAAGAAAGCAAGAGTTCACAAACAAATGACTTTCCATGCAGGGGATCTTCTCCAACTTCAGCAGAAATACACACTGGAAATTGCAGAGCCACCTGCCTCATAGGCTCATTCAGCTTCAACTGTGGAGCCTTGCTGTACCTCTTACCATACTCGGCTCTCTTGGATACTTGGCTCTCTAGCCTTTATTTACAGCACCCTGCTGTACGGTCCACCTCTGGTCTATGGGTTGGGTTCTCCTGACACCTGATAGAAGATGACCTGACTGCTGAAATTGTGACCCTCTGTGTCTTGGCTTCTGGCTAGGCCCACTGACCCCTCAATGTGACCTATCCGTCTCCCACACTAAGAGCTGTCTCCAAATTGAGAACCCTGAGCTATCCTCGGACCTGAGCATATAACGGCACTGCACACCTGAATACTCAGTCAGGTTGCAGGTGTCTAGCAAAACCTGAACACGGGATTGACAGTTCCAATCCAGAGCTGCAGAATCCAAAGAAAACCAAATACACAGCTTTCTCTGAACAAAAACTCTAGTCTGGAACATCACATTTACCCTAAATACGCATCCTGTGTCACATTTTCCTCTACTCTCACAGTGACAGAGTCTCGTCCTGTCACATTATATATATATACTGTATATATATATATAATGCTAATTGCATTGCTAAATTATTATAATTATACAGGATTTATATAGTGCAAGCAGTTCATGCAGAGCTTTACAAAAAAAGGGGGAGACAGTACAGGTACAATACAATTCAATATAATAATTGTGGGGGATGGACAAAGACAAAGTACAATTTTTTAGGTGGAGGCAGGATAGTCTTCCCTGAATAGAAGAGTTTTCACGGATCACCTAAAGGCAGACATGGTGATAGCTGGTGTGAAAGATTTGGGTAAGGAATTTCTGAGGATGGGAGAGGCTCTGGAGAAGTCCTGGAGGCAAGCATTTGAGGAGTTCATGAGGAAGCTAGAGAGCAGGAGGTCTTGGAAAGAGCAAAGAGGTTGGATTGGGTGATATTTTGAAAGAAGATCCGCTGATGCAGCTTGGGGTTGAGTTTTTGGATGACTTTATTGCTTTTAGTATTTTTGGATTTTTTTGGGGTGATCAGAAGCCAATGGAGGACTTAAGAGAGAGGGGCAGCAGACATCAAATGGTTGGTAAGGTGAATAAATCAGGCTGCAACATTCATTATAGACTGAAAAGGGGATGACCTGGGGGTGTGGCCTGGACGGGCATGTGAGCGGTCGCATTACATGGAGCTCCCGCTATTGATCCTCCGGTGATCCTGATCCCGCACCAAACCAGTACCGGCAACTGATCCAGGAACGCAGCCCTTCTTGCTCAGCGGCCACAGAGGACGATTCGGCGCATATCAGAGCCCATGACGGACTGCAAAGCCAAGAAAGAAGCCGCAGCAGCGGCGGCCATGGAGGCCCAAGATGGCGCTGGCTCCCCTCTGCCTCAGAGAACAGCGCGTGGAGCGGACAGAGTACAGGAGTCGGGCGGTAAGTCACTTAAAGCCCAGAAGCAGCAGGGGAAGGAGCAGCCCAGAGACATGCTATATTACACCCAAAGGCTGCAGGGCCCTGGCACTCAACCGGGTGTTCCAGACCAGCGTCCCTTTGGAACCATTAAGATGCCTGCTTGGGGTTTTGGAGGGGGTAATAGCAGAGGAGGGGACAAGAGTGGCATTTGCCAGAGCACTGTTCCAGGCAAGGAAAACCATACTTATGAGCTGGAAATCAGCTATATCGCCTAAGGTGAAAACATGGATAAAACACATGGGTACAACACTCATAATGGAAAGATATATATATCAACATAGGGGGAAGGCCGATAAGTTTGAGAGATATGGGATGAATGGCTTGCTACTCCTGGTATAAGCCCTATGGAACTGGTTCAGTTGAGAGACATATAAATTTTGACTATGTAAAGGGAGCCTTCCAGTTGGTAGATGAACTGATTGCAGGATGATTTAGGGCGCATGGAGGGAGGAGAGTAGGGAAAGGGGGTCGGGTCTGGTGCATGTGTTGGAATACATTTAAGATACTCTGAGTGAAGGGAAAGTGAGCAAAGTGTGTACTGTAAACATTTGTTGGAGCAATTAAGAATACTGGATAGACCATATTAATGTCTGAATACAATGCACTGTGTATCATTCTTGGTATATACTATTTGTTTTGTATGAACAATAAAAACCTTTTGATTAAAAAAAAAGAAAAGGGGATGACCTATGTAAAGGTATGCCAGTGAGGAGGGCATTGTTTTAGTTGAAGAATGAGATACAGTATATCAGATAATCTCACTAAAATCTAAGAACTGAGCCTTAGATAGTGCTTATTAAAAATACAGTATTATCTAATAACATATTAAAGTGGAAAATAACTCTCAAGAGAGAGTTTGTTCCATTTAAACATCCCCTTTTCCCAAATCAAAATTGCATATTTTATCTATTTTTTTTATCATTTTTTTCTTTGGCCTTGCCCCCCACTGCCAAAGGGTGGCCATTTAAAATGATATGCCCCAGATTCAAAAATCCTGCCACATCTTATGGTAACTTTACTGACATGTGTATTACATAGTTACTGTACAGAGTTGGTAAGGTTGATTAAAGACACAGATTAATTCAGTTCGACCTGTGTGGGTGTGTGTTTATGTTAATACCATTTCCCATATCCATGTATATTGTGTTCACTAAGATGCCCATCCAAGAGTTTTTGACTAATTATTAACAGTCTTTGCTGACACCATCAACTGTGGAAGGGAGTTCTACATCTATACCACTCTGACAGTAAAGAACACCTTATACAGTTTAGGATTGAACGGCTTCTTTTACAACTTCATTGAGTGGCCATGTGTCCTCTTCAGTGACTTGAGACTGAATCGTTTTCTTCCTATGCTAGAAATACCATTGAAATATTTGTATATCACTATGATATCTCCTCTTAAGCGTCTCTTCTGCAGGGAGAAAAGTTTAATGCTTGTAGTTGTTCCTCGTAACGGAGATCCTCCATTCCCTGTATTAGCTTTGTTGCCCTTCTCTGGACTCTCTCCAGCTCTAGCACATCTTTCCTGAGGGCTGGTGACCAGAACTGGACAGCATATTCAAGATGTGGCCAGACCAGAGTTTTGTAAAGTGGTAAAATTATAGTCTTATCTCTTGAGTAGAAACCCCTTTTAATGCATGCTAATATTCTGCTAGCTTTGCCAAGTGCATTACTTTACATTTTTCAACATTAAACGTCATTTGCCATATAGTTACCCATTCCTTTTTTTAATGAGGTCTTCTTGTAAATTTCTGTATCCTGCTGTGAAGGTTTTGCCCTGCTTAGCTAATGTATGTAGGGCTGCTGTTAGTTATCACGGGGCCCCATATAGCCTACCTGACAGGGCCCCCCTATCGTCGCCAGAGAAAATATCAAAATTATATTTTGGATAGAAATACACTAATAACCTTATTAGTGTACACAAACACAACAAAATTCCTTCTTAGGCCCCTTTCACACATGCGGACCGTATGTCCGTATTTCATCCATCCGTTTTCGGATGAAATACGGACATACATGCATCCCTATGGGATAGCGGGTGTCAGCGGATGTACATCCGCTAACACCCGATGTTGTCCGGCTCCGCTCTCGTCCGATTCTGCGGACGGAAGAAAATCCTATTTTTCTATCCGTCTGCAGAGCGGATCGGATGAACACGGACAGACGGTCCGTGTTCCTCCGATCCCCCATAGGGGAGAGCGGAGATCTGACAGGGCGGTCTCTGCACAGTGTGCGGGTCCCGCCCTGTCATCTGCCTGCTCAGCTGGGGAAAACGGAGCGATCCCCGCTGAGCAGCGGATAAACACGGGGCGGATCAACACGGATCCGTCCCGTGTGAAAGGGGCCTAAATCTCAAAGATAAAACTGTATTCAGTTAATATAAAAAGCTCTGTGTGTGAATGAGGTCTTGGGGCTCATTCACATGAGTGCTGTGGCCTGTACAGTGTGAATCAGCAATTTGTTTATGTGGCTGGAGCCGCATGGAGCTGTTTGCAGGCAGCCTATGTTATGCTATGTGGATGCAGCAGCTGCACGAACACAGCCTTCAGGTCCTTATTTGATAGCGTGTGGTTGCAGGCGTATGGCCCTCAACAAAGTGTGTATTTAGGGCCAATCACCCACACCTGTACACCTGTCAGACTAAGGCCCCTTTCACACGAGGCGGGCTCCGTTTCTACGGAGCCCGCCTCGGTCCGCCGGCTCAGCGGGAGATCTGTCCGTTGATCTCCGTTGAGCCGGCGGATGACAGGTCCCTCTTTGCTCACTGAGCGGGGAGAGGCTTGTCAGGCGCCGCTGCCGCCTATGGAGGGATCGGACGAAAACGGACAGCGTGTCCGTTTTCGTCAGATCTCACCCGATCCGATCCGCCAGCGACGGATCTGGACGTAGAGCCATACGTCTGCTTTTAGCGGATCGGACGGGGTCGGATGTCAGCGGACATGTCTCCGCTGACATCCGACGGTTCATAGGCTAACATGGATCGCCCGTTCAGGTCCGCCGTCAAAACTGACAGGCGGATCTGAACGGTCCGATCGTGTGAAAGGGGCCTTAAACCTGTGGCTATGTTTGTACAGCAGCTGTGTCCCATAGCGTAACAGGTGGCTCCAGCCGTGCAAACGACCCACTCATTCATGCTGTTTGGGTCAGAGGACCAGTGAGAATTTTTTTCAAATCTTTTTCCCCAGCTCATTAATTTCAATGGGTTGGGAATATGCAAAAATACTGCAGGCATGATTTTTTAAAAGTGTGTTGCACCTAGGGTTGCCACCTCAACCCTTTAAAACTGAACACATTAATTACACAGGTTCTGTGGCTGATTAAGGTGGTAATTAAACTCACTTGGTGCATTACTCGCATTAAATTAGCCTCAGAACCTGTGTAATTCATATGTGTTCGGGTTTAAATGGATGAGGTGGCAACTCTAGTTGCACCAAGTCACATGGTACTGTGGTACCATGTCTTTTAGTGGCTGCAAATGCATCTGTGTTTGCTAGATGTGTCAAAGTGCCATAAGAATTCATGGCACCTCCACACATCTACCCAGGGCAGTATGTTTCCTTTGGATGCAGGAAAATACACACTCTTGCATGCGTTTTTGCACCATGCAAGAACTGACCAGTGTGTCCCCGACCCACATTTACACTGGACACACTGGACACCTTTGCTGCCATTGTGCTCTTGCTGGGTGTCCAGTGTGCTCCTGTCCCTTTAAGGGGGCTAGGGCGGCCTCCAGGCTCACCTGTCTCACACCTATCCATTCAATGCATGTGCTTCCACTGTGGAGACACTTATAAATTTAGTGTTAGGACTGCAAGTAATACAGGGTGCCTTGACGAGGCCTTGCAGCTTTCACATGCGTTTGCAAATGTGTGCTAACTAAACCCCTGCTTTTAACAGACGGTTAGACAGGCTAATTTGGTTGGTGAGTTGAGCTGTGGAATTGTCTTTGTCTTACACTGTATGGGCTGGGCAGATAGGAGACAGGATAGATCTGGACAGAATGAGGAATACAGGAGTGAAGGACTGCAGGGAGACACTGGGGTACAATCACACATACCAGGAAGAAAGTTCAGAGCTTGATTACAGAGATGGGGGATGTGAAGCCAATATCTGAGAGGCAAACATCTAGAAGGAGGAAGGGGTGAGAAACAAAGTTACAATCAGATGTAAACAGAGGGAAACATGCACGAGTCAAACTTGTGGAGCAGAGTGGGAGCACTGCTATCATTAAGAGCACTGAACTGCTGCTCTGTCATAGAATGACAGGAGGCTGTGAAACGGAATGCAGCTTAGCAGCTGCAGATGGGCTTGTCCTCCCTCTTAGGTTCAGTATTTCGGGCCCAGTACAGAAGGGCTGGTGGTCCCCCTTATCAGCAGCCCTGACTGTATGTATCATCAGTTAACACTGAGATTGAAATATATATTTCAACCTCTATAGCATTTATGAATAAATTAAACAGAATTGGTCCCAGGACAGAGCCTTGGGGTACCCCACTTACAACTCCAGACCAATCTGAGTACACACTATTTATCGCCACTCTTTGGACATGCCCTTATAATCCGTTTTCTCTCCACATACACTATTATGCATGCCAACAGACCTCAATTTGGGGTCTATGGAGAATGGTATAGAATGCTTTGGCTAAATCCAGCTACACCACATCTACAGGCCTTACTTTATCTAGATGACAGCTCACTTTTTCATAGAATGTTAACAGATTGGTTTGGCAAGAATGATCTTTCATAAATCCATGCGGGTTACTACTAATGATACTGTTTTCAAAAGCAAATTCTTGGATATAGTACCTTATCAGCCCCTCCTGGGTTTAAGCCATCTTGTCACTAGCTTCTGTTAGCCACAAGGGTACATTCTATGTTACTAATAATACAGTCTTGATTATTATACCCCTTCTTTTCCTTTGTAGAAACTGAGAAGAATGCAGTTGCCTTCTCCTTGTCATTTGTAACCAATTTCCCCTGATTATTCTGATCAATCTGATCAGACCTCACTTTCTCACTATTATTAACTTTGAAAAAATGTTTGGTACTTTTTTCTCTCCCCTGCTATGTGTCTCTTGTGGTCTGTTTTAGCTGCCTTGATTGAGCTCCTACAATTTTTTAAATTGCATTCCTTGTAGTTGGAATGCTGACAATGACCCCTTGGTCTTACCTTTTGTCAACCACTTAAATACAGGGCACTTTCACCCCCTTCCTGCCCAGTCCAATTTTCAGCTTTTAGTGCTGTCATGCAACACTATACCCAAACTAAATTTTTATCATTATTTTCCCACAAATAGAGCTTTCTTTTGGTGGTATTTGATTACCACTGGGTTTTTTTATTTTTTTGCTTTCCAAATATTTTAAAAAAAAAGTTTTCTCCTTCAATGATGAGCACTGAAGAGGCTGCACTGATGAGGCAGTACAGATTGCCACTGATGAGCTGGTACTGATGATGAGGCACTTATATGCAGCAATGATGGGCACTGATAGGCGACACTGATAAGCAGCACTGATGGGCACTGATAGGTGGCACTGATATGCAGCACTAATGGGCACTGATAGGTGGCACTAATGGGCATTCATAGGTGGCACTGATGGGCACTCATAGGTGGCACTGGTGGGCACTTATTTGCAGTACTGATAGATGGCACTGACAGGCAATCACTGATGGGCACAGAGGGCCATCCTAATGGGCACTGATCGCCACTAATTGGCATCCCTGGTGGGCTCACCTGATGGTCTCCCGTGGGCATCCCTGGTGGTCTCCAGTGGGCATCCTCAATGGGTCTGCACTGATAATCAATTCACTGATTATCAACGCAGACCCCCCCTGTCAGGAGAGCAGCCAATCGGCTCTCTACTCACGTCTGTCAGTGCGAGTGGAGGAAAAGCCGATAAACAGCTCTTCCTGTTTACACTGTTATAAGACACAGCTGATCACATGGTAAAGAGTCCACTTCAGAGGCTTTTTACCAGGATCGGAGATGCGATGTGTCAGACTGACACACCACACCACCGATCACCGTGCTGCATGCCCCCACGAGCGCATGCTAGCGGCTTATCCTGCTGAACGTCATATGATGTCCAGTCAGGATAATACAATCACTTTCCAGCCGTCATTCTGCTATATGGCGGGCGGGAAGTGGTTAAAGGCCATTATTTTTAATCTTTTATATGCTTTTTTACACTACAGTTTAGCAACCCAGGTTTTACCTTGGCTCTTTTATATTTGTTGCCCACTCATCCTCATCCTTCAGGGGACTTGTAGCATACTCCCAATTTTAATTTCCTGTTTGTTTCTTCCCTTTGAAGCTCCAGCCACAGGGATTCCACCTCTTCCACTGCCTCACTAGCAATGTCATCCCTCGTGTTCACTAGCAAGTCATTCTTGACAAACAGACACACCCCTTTCCCTCTTCTACCTTTCCTGTCCCTCTGACAAAAGGAGTACCCCCGGACAGTCCTAAGCCAGTCAGTCATATGAGCTGTCAAACCAAGTTTCTGAGATCCCCACAAAGTCAAAATCCTCCTCGTTTATCAGCTCAAGTTCTTTAATTTTATAAGCTAGACTTCAACCATTTGTGTACATGCCTGTTAATTTTGTACAGTTGCATATTATTTCCTCCTTGTTTGTTCTGAAACTGCATTTAGATTCTGCCAACCTACTCACCTTGGGTTAAGGTATTCTAGTTACACTACAAATATTGCCCCCAGTAGCACCCTCTGACCTTCACTTACTGACGGCTATAGCTTCCTCTTAAAATTTCCTCCAACCTTTTAGTATATTCAGGTAGCTCTTGAAAGTGCCACATTTAACTTTAACAAAGTGTTGTTATTGATGCATCAAATTCAAAAAGTAAATAATGAAACTGGAGGTAATTAGGACCAACACTACCTTGGTGTACAGAGGCAGGCAGAATGCCCGTCTTATGCCGCGTACACACGAGCGGACTTTCCGGCAGACTTGGTCCGGCGGACCGGACTCCGTCGGACAATTTGATCGTGTGTAGGCTCCAGCTGACTTTTTTTTCCCCAAAAGTCCGACGGACCTAGAAATAAAACATGTTTCAAATCTCCGACAGACTCGAGTCCGGTCGAAAAATCCACTCTTTGTATACTAGTCCGATGAACTAAAACCGACGCTAGGACAGCTATTGGCTACTGGCTATCAACTTCATTATTTTAGTCCAGTCATACGTCATCACGTAGGGATCCGTCGGACTTTGGTGTGATCATGTGTAGGCAAGTCCATTTGTTAAGAAAGTCCGTGGGAAGTCCGCCAAAGTCCGTCAGATAGACCGTCGGACCAGTCCGGTTGAAAAGTCCGCTCGTGTGTACGTGGCATTAGTGTGCTGTGTAGCAGGGCAGCATGTTTGCCACCACTACTTCCTCCCCTTCCTACCTGTCTCTGGTTGTTAAGGATGCCGTCAGCTTGACAGCCTTGTAGTAACCAGAGATGCTGACAGTGGGCAGAGCCTGATGGGAAAGCTGAAAAACTAGTTCCCTATCAGGTCTGCTCCCTCATTTTTATTGACAGCAGGGGATTCTATAAATTGGGTTGTCTATTGGCTATGGACCCACCCACTGCTTGATGCCAATTAAAGGGGAACTAGTGTTCAAATATCTTTGACTACTGCACTATCTGTATTTACATTATGGTCTCAGTGTGCCTTTGCATATGATGCTTGCCCCAATTTTAATGTACTTGTTTCCTGCAGGTTCATGATTTTGTTTCCTTCGGTGACATTTAACGCGTGAAGGTACAAGAAGATTCTAAAGTGTAATGTGAACACTCTTTACAAATCTTCATTATGTGCTGTTTTCAGCAATTTTGCAAATATAGCGTTTTATAATCTTTTCTTTTCCTATACTTTAAAAGCCATCATCACAGGCCCACATCAATGCAAACATTGTAATGTTTACATTCAGCCTGTTTGCAGTCTGCACCAATCAACAATACAATGTAGAAATAGACATGATTGCAGATAAGGAGATAAGGACTGAACAATATGAAAGTATCATTTTATAATAAACTGCACCTATGTAGTCATTGGAGAAACAGATCAAAAATGCTAGAAGAAGACAGTCCCTGAATAAGTCATACTAACCCCAACTGTTCTACCATCCCCTTTGATTCTGAGCGATGAATTGAGAGAAGCAAGACATACACACATCTCTGATATGCACCTTGTTGCTCTCTGTCCTGGTTTTCAGGCATGTACATCTTTACTGTTGATCAGTACAGACAAACTGCATGTAAATAAACCAACATTTACACTGCCCAGCACCTGTGAAGACAGCTATTAAAGGGCATTGGGCTCAATTCACTAAAGGAGATCGCTTGCAATATCTATGTGCTATTGAAAAGCTCAATACACTAAAGGTTTATGTTTTACTCACAGCCGAATTAAGAAACGTTCAGTAAATACAGCATATAGTTAAAAGTCAATTCACAAAAACAAAAAAAAAATCTAAACAAAAGCATTCGTTAAATAGGTCGTGGTCTAGCCATGCTCTATTTAATAAATACTGCTAGGAATAGCTGGTTGTTAAGGAGCCTGCAACCTACCGCTTCCTTAGGCCTCATTCACACGAGGCGGACTCCGTTTCCACAGAGCCCACCTCGGTCCGTTGATCTCCGCTGAGCCGGCAGATGACAGGTCCCTCTCTGCTCACTGAGGGTCACAACATCGAACGCACCGCGCATGCGCGCTTTCAACTCAAACGGCGGTAGTGTCGTTTTTTTATCTTTTTTATTACAATTGGGTCACAACATCGAATGCACCGCGCATGCGCGCTTTCAATTCAAACGGCGGTAGTGTCGTTTTTTATCTTTTTTTATTACAAACGGGTCACAACATCGAACGCACCGCGCATGCGCGCTTTCAATTCAAACGGCGGTAGTGTCGTTTTTTATCTTTTTTATTACAATTGATGTTTTATACCTTATTCTGCTAAATAAACAAGCCAAAAGTTATTTGCACCAGTGAAGCATCTCCCTCTGTTTCTTTTTTGGCACCACAACACCATTTTTTGTGCTGGATCCGTGGATGCTACTATGTTTGCCCTATGAGAGGATACCCCAGGATAGGATTGTGGAAGGTATCCATAGCTGTTGTCGGCTGGTTGGCTGCCTGGGAAGGAGTCCTGATGCATTGGCCCAGCGGTGTCCTTTGGAGTATCCCTGTGGTGGTCCACTTACATCTGTTAAGCTTGTTTTGACCCCCCTGAATAAGGGCGGTCACAGGCTTTCTGGTAAGCCTTCAATTTATCTATCCGGTGGTGGGCAAACACTGAATGGTGAAGATACATCCCTGAAACCTGCATAGAGTATTTCACACCAAATACACCGTTTTGGACTTTTATGTTTTTACATGTTTTTTATTTTTTATTTCACCTATCCATAGTCTGTGTGTTCATGTACTGTGGAGCACTTTATATTGTTATCACGAATGATTGTGATTTTGTCACTATTTTGTTATATTGATTAAGAGAGTTTCTCACTATTCATAATAATTGGTTTATAAATTTCACCATTTACATATATTAATTAGTCCAGCGCTGCACTTCCTATATTGTAGGTGCCGCTGCTGCATGTCCGTTTTCATCAGATCTCACCCGATCCGAACCGCCAGCGACGGATCCGGACGTAGGGCCATCCGTCTGCTTTTTGTGGATCGGACCGGGTCGGATGTCAGCGGACATGTCTCCGCTGACATCCGTCGCTCCATAGGCTAACATGGAGCGCCCGTTCAGGTCCGCCGTCAAAACTGACAGGCGGACCTGAACGGTCCGATCGTGTGAAAGGGGATTTAAAGTGATTGTAAACCTTTGCTTATTTTTTTTTTAAGTAACAAACATATACTTACCTCCACTGTGCAGTTCGTTTTGCACAGTATGGACCCCGAACCTCGTCTTCTCGAGTCCTCCAGCGGCGCTCGCGGCTCCTCCTCGCATCAGTAAACCTCCTGGGAGAACCCTACGTCATTGGATTTGATTGACAGCAATGGGAGCCAATGGCTAAGCTGCTATCAAACTATCCAATCAAGAACCCCGGGCAGAGAGGAAGAGCACGTCCCTGCCGAGGGAACGAATGGGCTTAGGTGAGTAAAACGGGGGGGCTGGGGGGTTCGGTCAGTGTCTGCAGTTTTTTCACCTTAATGTATAGGATGCATTAAAGTGACAAAACATGAGAGTTTGCAACCCCTTTAACAACCATGACGCATCTGCTATCAGCTAGATTGTAAATCCAGCATTAAAAAAAAATAAAAACCAGTGTGGTCCTCCCCCCCAATCCATGCCAGGCCCTGCGGGTCTGAAAGGATTTTGCATGGAACCTCATGCAAAAAAAACAATTGGCATGAGATCCCCCTCAAAATCCATAGCAGACCCTTACCTGAGCATGGAGCCCAGCATGCCAGGAAAAGGGGGGAGGGGCGGCAAGAGAGAGCCCTGCCTCCTGAACCATACCAGGCCCCCGACTCCGAATACGTTTAACGGGATAATAGGTTTTAAAAGTAAAGTTATCCTTTAAATACATTATTTTGATGCCTGTGTTGTATTTTCACAAATCTGGCTCCGCATAACATCCAATCTTTTTGAAAGGGACAATATTTTGTTCACTCTATGCACAGATTCTTGTCTCGGTGACAACCAAACATACACTAAAGTATACCAGTTTTGTGACTTCGGTTGACAGTTGTGCTTCTATGTGTTTGAAAATAACAGGAGATCACGAGGCTAGTAAATTTTATTCCTTACCATATAACTACTGTACCGGTAGTGGCTTCTTGTATAATGTTCATCAGGTTGAAAATAATCAGCATACAGTTATTCAGATGAATCACAAAATCGGCATTTCACCTGATTTGCCATTTCTGCTTTGCATGTATGTTTCCCCTTAAGCCACTTAGACATAAACATATAAAAAAAAAAGACTCCCATGGTTTCAGCTGGCATATGATGTGGGGGGGATCTGAGTGTGCTCCTGCCCTGTGTTAACATTTTCCTCCTCCACATGAAAACCTCCTACTCCCACACACTGCCTGTCTCCTCAAAGACAAAGACAAGTATATTGATTCCTAATTGCTGTGACAGGTGTGTACAAAGAAATACACATGATATAATTGTACAATAAATCTGTTGATTGCTGCTTCTTTATGTATGTGCATTTTTATACAGTGTTACTTCAGTGCAGATTTCAACGAATCACACTATAAGACTAAAATCACACTCTGAAAAGGGTAGGCGATACTGTTTTGTTTTTGTTTTTCGGGATCGAATGGCAATTTTCATCGGAACTAATGTGCCTCAACTGCCAGGTAAGTGTTTGGCTCACGATTGTAGTGCATCCCCATTTGCTTGAATGAGCAGATTTGACAGGTGCCACCAGTTAAGACAACAAACCATGTTCAATTTGCCATGGCAAATGCTGGTAAAACAGAGGCTCAATTGCCTGTTTTTACTGACCTCAGGCCAAAATGTGAGGAAGGTCCAATTTATTAACAGCTAATGTGTAAATGACTGAGCAGAGGGGTTCAAACTGATCATTAATATAAAATCATCCTGCCCTGTAAAAATAACCTCATGTACCTAGAAGTTTCACATAAAACATGAAGTTTACCTAAAACCAAGCCTTTTTTTTTTCCATTTTGGGTATAGTATGGAATGGTTAAAGTAGAATTATAGGCAAAACTTTCCTTTTTTATTTTGGATAGAGTATGTGTGTATTATATTTGCTATCGTTTTTTTATTTTTGCCATATGTCCCATTGGCGAGATTTCCCTTGACTTCCTGTTCCATAGCTAAACAGGAAGAGGAAAAGCCTGCACATTAAAGTGGTTGTATACCTCCCTATACAGAAGTTGTACCTATAGGTAAGCCTATAATAAGGCTTACCCATAGGTACTGTAAATATCTCCTAAACATGCACCGTTTAGGAAATATGTACCTTGTAGTGCGCCGATGATGTCATCGGCGCACGCGCTGTGAAGAAACTGCCCTCTGTGCTGTTTCTTCACTAGTAAGTGCCGTGACTGACGGCTCCCGCGCGCATGAGTGACGTCACGCAACTCCGGCCAGTCACAGAGCCGAAGTCCACGGCCCCCGGAAGGAAGAGGGGCAAAGATGGATGTGACAACCAGCGGGGACATTGCAGGCTTCATTAGCATGTATATGGTACATAATGGGCTAGTATGTGAGGCTAGCCCATCTGTGCAGGCCAGTCAAGTTGCTCCACCCCAAACTTGCTCATCCATGTTTTTATGGACCTTGCTTTTTGTGACCGTTGGGGAACCCCTGGCAAAAAGTCTGAGATCTCAAGGAACCCCTGAAATAATGTTCAGATCTACAGGTCACGGAACATCGGTGTGATCAGCAATCTGTGATATAACAACAATTATTTCAAGAAATAGCATTAAATAATAGAAAAAAGTATTAAAACTTACCTATTTTATGTGAAACTTGTACTTTTTTTCTTTTCTGCACAGATGCTCATTATGGGGCACACAGCAGAACATGGGACACATCAATTGGCATACAGCAGAACATGGGGCACATCGAAGGGCACATCATGGGGCATACAGCAGATAATGGGGCACAAGGCGCATAGAGCAGAGTACAGGGAACATTATGGGGCTCACAGTAGAACATGGGGCACATAATAAGGGCACACAGCAGAAAATGGGGAACATCATGGGCCACACAGCAGAAAATGGGGTACATCCATGGGGCACACAGCAGAACATAGGGCACAAAATGGGGCACATTAAGGGACACACAGTAGGGCACATGACACATTACATGGCTCACAGCAAGGCATGGGGCACATTAAGGGAAACACAGCAGGATATGGTGCTCACAGTAGAACATGGGGCACACAGCAGGACACATCAAGGGGCACACAGCAGAGCATGGGGCACACAGAAGAACATGGGGCACATCAAAGGGCACAGAGCAGAACATGGGGCACACAGCAGAACATGAGACACACAGCAGAACAAAGGGCACATCAAAGGGCACACAGCAGGACATGGGGCAACAGCAGAACATGGGGCACACAGCAGAACATGAAACACACAGCAGAACAAAGGGCACATCAAAGGGCACACAGCAGGACATGGGGCACATCGTGGGGCATACAGCAGAACATGGGGCACAAGGGGCATACTGCAGAGCACAGTGCAGAACATGGGGCACATCAAGGGACACACAGCAGGGCACATGCCACATCACAGGGCTCACAGCAGGGCATTGGGCACATTAAGGGACACACAGCAGGAAATAGGGCTCATGGCAGAACACGGGGCACACAGCAGAAAATGGGGATCATGGCACACACAGCAGAAGATGGGGCACATCATGGAGCACACAGCAGAAAATGGGGTACATCATGGGCCAAACAGCAGAAAATAGGGCACATCGCTGGACACACAGCAGGACAAGGGGCACATCATGGGGCACACAGCAGAACATGGGGCTCACACAGCAGGACACAGGGCACATTATGGGGCTCAAAGCAGGACACAGTGCACATAACGAGGCTCCCAGCAGTACACAGGGCACATTTTGAGGCACATTAGGGGCACACAGCAGGACACAGGGCAGATTATGGGGCTCACAGCAGGACACAGGGCACATCAAGGGGCACACAGCAGAGCACATAGCACATTACGGGGCATACAGCAGGACAAAGGGCAGATTACGGGGCTCATAGCAGGACATGGGGCACATAATGGGGCTTATAGCAGGGCATAGGGCACATGGCAGGGCACATCACAGGCTCACACCAGGGCATGGGGTACATGGCTGGGCACATCACAGGCTCACAGTAGGGCATGGGGCACACAGCAGGGCACGTCACAGGCTCACAGAAAGGCTTGGAGCACATAGGGCACATGGTAGGGCATGGGGCACACAGCAGGGCATTAGGCACATGGCAGGGCATGATGCACACAGCAGGGCACACCACAGGCGCACGGCAGGGCATGGGGCACACGGCAGGGCACATCACAGGCACACGACAAGGCATGGGGCACACCTCAGAGCACACCACAGGCAAACGGCAGGGCAAGGGGCACACGGCAGGGCATGGGGCACATCACAGGCACATGGCAGGGCATGGGGCACATTACAGGCACATGGCAGGGCATAGGGCACATTACAGGCACATAGCGGGGCATGGGGCACATTACAGGCACATGCGGCACATTACAGGCACATGGCAGGGCATGGGGCACATCACAGGCACATGGGGCACATTACAGGCACATGGCAGGGCAAGGGGCACATCACAGGGCATGGAGCACATTACAGACACATGGCAGGGCATGGGGCACAGCACAGGGGATGGAGCACATTACAGGCACATGGCAGGGCATGGGGAACATTACAGGGCATGGGGCATATTACAGGCACATGGAGCACATTACAGGCACATGGCATAGGGCATGGGGCACATCACAGGCACATGGGGCACATTACAGGCACATGGCAGGGCAAGGGGCACATCACAGGGCATGGAGCACATTACAGGCACATGGCAGGGCATGGGGCACAGCACAGGGGATGGAGCACATTACAGGCACATGGCAGGGCATGGGGAACATTACAGGGCATGGGGCATATTACAGGCACATGGGGCACATTACAGGCACATGGCATAGGGCACATCACAGGGCATGTTACAGACACATGGCAGGGCATGGGGCACATTGCAGGCCCATAGCAGGGCATGGGGCACATCACAGGCACATGACAGGGCATGGGGCACATCACAGGGACATGGGGCACATTACAGGCACATGGCAGGGCATGGGGCACATTACAGGTACAAGGCAGGGCACATCACAAACTCACAGCAGGGCATGGTGGCACACCAGTACACTGTTGTAGTGATTTTAATGCAGAGTAACATGGGAAGTGGCTATAAGAAGTCTCCCATATCGCGCTGCTCCCCGCCGGCCCCTCCTCTCTTTTTGTCCATCTCAGATGATGTCACAAGCTCTTGGGGTGGACGGGAGGAGAGGAGGGGCCGGCGGGGAGCAGTGCTATATGAGGGAAGACTTATTACAGCCACTTCCAGCTGCTCTGCATGTGTTAATGGAGACCCGATCTACCCGTCAGCTGTCTGTGATTAACGGGTAGATTGCTGCGGAACCCCTGGGGACTTCATGCGGAAACCTAGGGTTCCATGGAACCCCGGTTGAGAAACAATGAATTAGAGGGAAGACTGCGAGCCAGGCCTTCTCGTCCAACATCAGTGCCTGACCTCACAAATACGCTTTTGGAAGAATGGTCAAACATTCCCATAGACACACTCCTAAACCTTGTGGACAGCCTTCCCAGAAGAGTTAAAGCTGTTATAGCTGCAAAGGGTGGGCCAACTCAATATTGAACCCTACGGACTGAGACTGGGATGCCAATAAAGTTCATGTGCGTGTAAAGGCAGGCGTCACAATACTTTTGACTTTATAGTGTATGTCTCCTCCTAGAGAAAAAACCCCACAAACTGCCCACTAGGAATTGGGCCATGGCAGCCAAACTTGGATTCAGCAAGAAACGGCATGTGCTCGATGGCTGCAACTAGGGGGACAATTAGGAATCTATATTATCCAGCATGTCACCCAGCCAGTGACTTGCTTGAAGTACAATCAAGTAAACCTAGGATTTCCTGGAGGAAATTACTATGCTCTAAGGCCTCTTTCACACGGACTGTCCGTTCAGGTCCGCCTGTCAGTTTTTTAGGCGGACCTGAAGGGACACTCCATGGAGGTCTATGGAGCGTCGGATGTCAGCGGTGACATGTCCGCTGACATCCGACCCGCTCCGATCCGAAAAAGTGTAACGGAGGAAAACCCTACTTTTCCATCCGTTTTTGGATCGGATCGGGTGACGACGGACTCTATGGTCCTTCATCACTCGATCCCCCATAGGGGAGAGCGGCGCTTTGACAGGTCCATCGCTGCACAGTGTGCAGCGACAGACCTGTCATCTTCCTGCTCAGCGGGGATCGGCGGAGCGATCCCCGCTGAGCAAGCGGATGTTCACGGGGCGGATCATCACTGATCCGCCCCATGTGAAAGAGTCCTAACTCCTAGAGACTAAGCTAGTATCTGAGCTGTCCACAGCAGTGGAGGGGGTTTTAACCTTTAGCAGGGGCCACCCCATGGGCTGTCTTTTGGTGCATCTGGCATCCTAGTCCTGCAGGTGGCAATATGCCCATTTGGTGATCTTTAAAGAGGAGCTGTGTCTTCAAATGAACAAAAAAAAAAATGGTGTTTCCTTTTAAAAACAATAATTTTGTTATGTTTCAGAAATGTCTTGGTATGTTGAATTCTTTAAACCCTCTCTTAAACATAATGTTGTACTGATTTTTCTACCTCTGTACTAGGTATTTTCATTTAAACAACAGCATATCACTTACCAATGTTGTATATACCTGAGAACTTGTTTATGGGTTAGTGCTGGTCACCTGACAGGTCATGGGTTTTACAGAGATTGTAAGCAACACAGCAGGTGGTATGTCATTGCATATTAAAGAACTGATATCTCAAGTTTAATGGCTTTTCCATAGGCTTGGGTTACATTTTAGTGGCAATATGTTATCCCTGTATTTTTTTGTTATAATATCGAATTGAATTGAATTAATGTAATTTAAACATATCTAAGCTCAAGAACAAAATGTAATATATTGCAGTTTACCAGTTCTTAGATCTGGTTGCTGCATTAGTTTCCTTTTTCAGATTTTTTACCCCCTTTAATGACCAGGCCATTTTTTGCAATATGGCACTGCGTTACTTTAACTGAAAATTGCGCAGTCATGCGACGCTGTACACAAATAAAATTGATGTCCTTTTTTTCCCACAAATAGAGCTTTCTTTTGGTGGTATTTGATCGCCTCTGCGGTTTTTATTTTTTGCGCTGTAAACAAAAAAAGAGTGACAATTCTCTCCCTTTTCTGACAGGAGGCCTGGCGCTTGCTCCTGCTGCTATCAATCAAATTCTGTGAGGAGGAAGCATGGGGTGGGGCTGACCTGTGCTGTGTATGTCAATAGACGCACATAGCCTGACTCGGGGTCAAGCCCGCAGGTGTGCCCCCATAGCAAGCGTCTTGTTATGGGGGCATACTCAGGAAAGGAGGAGCCTGGAGCACTGGCGGTGGACCCCTGAAAAGACAGATCAAGGTCGCTCTGTGCAATACCATTGCTCAGAGCAGGTAAGTGTATCATAATTGTTGCTTTAATTAAAAAAACAAGAAAAAAAAACCTTTACAATCACCTTACTCTGGACAATCTTGAAGTTTATACACTTATGTTGGGAATTTCTTCACCCATTTACAACCTTAAATTGTGTGATATGTTTTTACAATGCCCTGTTGATAGGCACTGCTGTGTCACACATTTCACAGAACCTGCTTTCTGAACTACAGAGGAGCTGAGAGGAGGAGTTTCAGGAGGCAGAGTCAGTACAGGAATCACAGCTTGCAGGCAGCAAGGTACCATGGGATATGTGGTCCTTAGATATTGAAAGTAAACAGCAGAGCATGCAGGAAACCCAGGAAGTTGTGGAAAGAGATGGCCAGCAGACAGGCAGAACTCACAACGTGAAAGGAGATTTTTCAAGTAAGCGTATATTGGATTGTTAAAATAAGTATTGTTTATATTGTTATTACTACGCTGATGTTCCAAAATGGGAATGTGTGCTGTGAACATAGATTTCCTCTAATCATGAACGTCACCATATCCTTTACGTACATTTAAAGTAAGAGTTCGGTCTAAACCTATCTAATCCTTAATCTGCCCCCCACCCCCATTCTAAGTCTTATTCTAACTAGCCTATGGAGGAAAGATGTGTATACTTACCTAATCTAGGGGTGCTCTGGTCTGGTCACATGATCGGCTCCAAGTGGAGGAACAGGCGCTATTTTTAGCGCTGTAGCGCCTGCAAAGCGTGAAAGGGGTCTTAGGATCAGGGGGACCTCTGATTGGCTGCTGGCTGTTTTTAGCCCCACCCATCACTGGAAATAGGGAGAAATTCATGTGGGTGATGGATGGAGAGTCTCTGGGGACCTGGAGGAAGAGCTGGCAGCTGGGGAAGTGTGGAGAAGTGACCCTTTTGCTGCAGGCAGCTGTGTGTATACACAGGTGAAGTTGTGCCAGGTTCCCTCTAAGGTCTGCTCCTCCTATTTTTGGAACATTATGGAAGTCTCTAATAAGGGGGTGGTGCTGGGCCTCTGGGTCTTCTCCTTGGGAAAAGCTAAGGAAAGGCCCGCTAGAAGTGCTTCTTGCTCTACTTTTCAAGGTAGGGGCTGCTCTGGTGTTCCACCTGGAATTATGGACACCTGCAGGAGAAGGAGACTTGGGCTTTCCCTTCACTCTCCCCACCAGGGAGTGCAGTGTTCCATCAGTGGGGATCAGAGGCAAAAAATAGGAGAAGGACTGTATATCATCTGGGAGAGCCACAGGATAGCTCATGCCTTCTGATTGCTATACGACTCCTTGATTCAAACCATTATCCAGACTGTTATGCTTCACTTTGAAGCAAGTATAAGAAATTTATTGCAAGATCTGGCCTCCGTGTGAATATATAAGAGAGAGAAGTACCCATCTGACAGACAATGCCTGAATTGGGGGAAAGAGAGAAGTGAGTGTTATTTCAGACCTGGCTGCTGAACCCTGGAAGCTGGTGCTTGGATTTTACATATGAGTACACCTGGAAGTGAGAGGAATAATCATACACAGGATGATGGCAAGAGTAAGCTGCTGGTCACCATGTATACATTGGACAGTTCAGATTAGGCGGAGAACCTCAGGGGTCCTGGAATCTGTGTATTTGGGGGTAGCCCGGGTGCTTGTGGCTGCATGGGTACTGCTCTCACATGAGTGTCCCAGGGAGCGTGGATAAAGACTGGAAGCTTTTGCTGCTTTGGTCATTGCTCTGTGCAGCCTGGATTGAACGCATCTGGAACTCAGTGCTGCTTCTGCTGTGTTGTGATTTGTGACCTCTGTATGGTAAATTTGTAAGCTACAGAGACCAGGAAGTGTGCTTTACCAGAGCCATATGGCTGTAGAGCAAGCCTGCTAAGAGCCCTGCACTGCAGGACTGTGTATGAGAGAGCTGCTGCTGAAAACTGCCTTGCCAAAGACTGCTTGTCTGGGGAAAGCTACAAGGGATTCTGCTGCTGTGGTTTTGTTTCTGCTGTCCATAGCATCCTATTGTTCTTATCTACTACTACCTAGTGCTACAGAACCTACACAGGTTGGAAAGGTAAGCTCAGGGCTGCAGGCTACCTTGGATTTGACTTCCAGACTCAGGGGCAGTGATCCTGCCCTTTTTTTGACCACCCTGAGTGGGAGAGCAATCCTAGACTAAACTGTTACCAAAAGAACTCCACCATAATTCCAGATTGGTGAGAGGCTACTTAGCCACTTTGTTTGTGATACAGCAGTTGTTGTTGAACAATGCTGCCAGGGGGGACTGGAGCTCTTAACTACCCTGGGATTACCAACACTTCCACCTGGGGAGTAAACATGTCATTGTAAGGGCGCAACATTGCTAGGACTGTATTTAGTATCCCATTGGCCAGTGGTAGACATGGTCTGTGATTTAGTAATTAGGATAGGTTGCTGTTGATATTATCACTAATTCTGTGGTTACTGGTGAACCAGCCTCAGTCTTTTACTTTGGTCTGGTATTTTTTGGCCAGAGGGAAAGAGAATACTCTGACTTGGGTCAAATGTAAACCTGTATTAGTACCACTGTTACTCGTTGTTGCGTAACCAACCATTCCTTTCCTTTCCATCACTTTCATTTATTAATAGAGTCCATTAAGAATGCAATACAGGTGTGTTGCTGTTCTCTAGTCCAGGTAAGGGCAGGTCATCACTGGTGTAGGTCAGAGGGGCCCAATATAATTCAGTGGCTACATCTGTTTTAATTTTATGTAAAATAATATCTTAGACATGTGCAATCTGTTTCGTAACAGATCTAAATTCGGGCGAATTTTGCAGTTTTTCGGACATTGGGATGCATCCGAATGTCCGAATAAAAGAATAACGAATTTCAACTAATACGAAATAAATAATAGCGAATTTAACGAATTAATTCGACATGATTCGGTAATTCCTTAAAGATCTAATGAAACAAAAGGTCAACTCAGTAAAGTAAATAAATCTTACAGTCCAATCAGCTGATTAATTTTGTGCTAGAGGTTGGATTACTGGCAAAATGCATTCCTGAGAACTGAGTGAGAAGGGTGTTGTATTGTATTTGAGCAGAGGAGAAGAGATATTGTCATTGTGTGTGTTAATAGATTCAATAAACAAACGACTTTCCAAACAACGAATCATTATCACAAATCAATATACATACATAAATATCGAATTTCAACTAATATGAAAGAAATTATAGCGGATATAACGAATGAATTCGACATGATTTGAGATTCAGTATAACGAATATCGACACTCTACGAATAATAACTTATTACTAAGTTACTCGAAAACGAATTAATATAACATAATGAATATAACAAAACGAAATTATGTATTTTACGAATGACAACGAACCGAAACTTAACAAAATTTCCCATTGTGCACAAGTCTATAATAGCTTAGGACATTGTGTAGACCAGCTGGTGTCCTCTATGGAACATGCGCAATATCAGTTCCCTTCTAATCTGTTCATATCCTCCTTTTTCTTATGAGTGCAATCCACATCACTATAGAGTCACACATCCCGTATACACAGTAGTGGCAAAGGAGGGATAAGGACAAATGTCAACTAAGTGTAGCAGTCTAAAATACTTCCTAAAATATTCCTAAAAGTAATGCGTTCACAAAAGAAGAACAAACCAGGCATGTAGCACTGTGTACATATATCCTCGCCAACACCAAGTCCCGGTCCGCCTGTGATCCAGCTAATCAGTAGTGCCAGAGGCTCCCAGGGCTTCCTGATTGCTGTGAAATCAGGCCTTAAGAAGGAGCACATGCTCTGCGACGCATCGCCATGCTCGTTAATCACTTTTGGTTGTGATATCACATCAGCCTGACCCTGCATTGCACAAGAATCAGGAAGCCCTGGGAGTCTCTGACACTTTTGATCAGCTGGATCACAGTCTCAATCCATCAGGAGAACTGGGACCGGGACTTTGTGTTGGTGAGAATATATGTAAACAGTGCTACATGCCTGGGTTATCCTTCTTTAGTGAGTGCATTACTTTTACGAGTATTAAAGTATTTTTGACTGCTACACTTAGTTGGCGCTTGTCCTTCTCTCTCCTTTGCTTACAATACCGAGTTACTTCTTGCTCCCAGGACTGAGCTGCGGAAGAGTGAGCTTTCCTCCACTGACCCAATACAAGTGGACAACGTGAATGAATCACTATATGATTGCCTCTCACAGGACTTTTCATTATTATTCAGTGGACTCTTAACCCTACTCCAGTCCCCCCATTGCGCCAAATAAGTTTCTCCGTATGCACAGTGGTAAATGACACTCCCCTCCCTCCCTCCTCCTCCATGTCCTCCTATTGCTAAACATTATGGGGGCAGGACATAGTATGCTGATTGATTACATTCACTAAGAAACTCCTAAAAATGCTTAGTTTTAATATAAATCAGTATTAATTATAATGTAATTGCTAATACCTGTAAAGTAAAAAAAAAGCCTTTGATACAGATGCTGTCTGAACAAAATGAAGGCTAGCGTCAGCAGTCATCTTTGACTCTGCCTCCACTATATTATTGCACAGAAAATATATATTTGATGTTCAATAAAGATTTATTGGGAGCTGTATAACATTTATTTGATACTTATATTCTATTTTGAATGGCTCTTTGGCTGCACTGTGAGAAGTGCGGTGGGCGAGCAGAGAGATGACATCATCTCTCACTGCCTGCCCGATATCAACGCTGTTCTGCCCTCACTCTAGGTAACAGCGGAACCCAGCAACTGTGTATGTTCGGGTTTCCCTGCTCAGACGCCATAGCGCTGGGGTGAGGCTCCAAGAAGAGCCTTTCACAGCAGAAAAAAACAAACCCTTACAAATTGCCTTAAATTATTAGAATGCAATAAGCTGCATTTGGTGGCAGGCGATTGTGGCAATTGACACGCTGCATCTTGTGGCAGACGACGTTGGTAAGAGACCTGCTGCAGCTGGTGGCAGGCAACGGTGGCAAGTGACACACTGCATCTGGTGGCAGGTGATGGTGGCAGATGACGCGCTGCATTTGGTGGCAGGCGACAGTGGCAACTTATAAGCTGCATCTGGTGGCAGGTGATTGTGGCAAGTGGCACGCTGCATCTGGTAGCAGGCAATGGTGGTAAGTCACAAGCTGCATCTGGTGGCAGGTGACGGTGGGAAGTGACACACTCGGGGCTTACACTGATTCTGTATTATGGTGAGTTGAACCATTTCATTATATTTTACAATGTTATAATAGAAATAATGCACTTCAATAATCCTGACACCATATCAACCATGGTTTTGTTATAATTGAAGTGCTAATACAAGCCATTGCCCGGACAAATCGGCCGTGAAGACCACCTCCATCGCCAAACCTCCCCCACCCCACACCGAATACCCCACCCGCCCTCCCTGGTTCTTGGCAAAATTTTCCTCCACAGAACCGGTCCCGGTGCCAAAAAGGTTGGGGAAACATCATGTGACCCTACAACAGTGCTGAATGAATAAGGTTCCTCAGAGGATTTAAAAAGAATAAAATGAACAACAACAAAATAAAAAGGCATGATATACTATACAGACAAAAAAAAAAAAGACAGTCACTTCCAGCGCTCAGAGGGGTCTTCTATGGTAAAGAGCAACAAGGGCATCAGTATTCCAAGACTAGGTAGATGCTGCCCTCCTCAGATGGAGTAATCCGATGGAAACTATGAAAACAAAGCAAAATGGAAGGCGCACACACCTAGTGCATTACCAATGACATTTATTGAATAATAAAAAGAGTTTAAAATGGGTACTCACAAAGTGCAACTCTTAAAAATCCCTAAAACCATGCAGTGTGGAATAGTGCGAACAAATGTATCACATAAAGGGGTAAAACTGACGCGTTTCGGGGGCGCACCCCTTCCTCAGAGCTAAGCTACTCTGGACAACCATAAGAGATGGAAACAGTTGATTGGAATGGCCCCACCCCAATTTTTTCAAAGCTTAGCTCTGAGGAAGGGAGCGCGCCCCCGCAATGTGTCAGCTTTTTATTATTCAATAAATGTCATTGGTAATGCACTAGGTGTGCACACCTCCTATTTTGCTTTGTTTTCATGACATACTATATGATTTATGTAAATTAATTATGGCAATTAACACTGTCATTTTTTTCTCTTAGTGTCCTATCAGGCAGATTTCCCTTACCTAACTGCCTCAGAAACACAAGAAGTAAGAGGAGATGTCAGCAGAAAAGGGGTACACATTGGAAGATTTCCCATATCTCTTAACCTCATCGTTTCTGTGACAACTCAACAGCTTTAGATTTCCTCTCACTTTCAGTACCACAGACAATGGTCACCAAGACCAATAGCAAAGGTAAATGTTCCAAGCGGGGACACAGACAGTAACAAAAACGGATGTTCAAACCCTTCTAAATTATGGTATATCTAAAACAAAAAAAGTTGGGATTCCATTTATATGTGTTTTCATCCAATATTCACAGGATTCACACATTTTTTGATAAAAATAATTTACAAAAATGTGTAACATTTTAAAATACATCCCTATAGATGTTTATGAAAAGAACCTCTATTCTGGCCTTGGGGGAAGCTAAATTATTTAAACAATCATATTCATCTGCATAACATGACAAGTTCCAAAAATATGATCATCACAAAGTGAGTTTAAATCAGTTATCATTTTCATTATCTATGATGAGGGATAAAGGTTAATTACATGCCTTATATTGAATCTAATTTTCAGTGATAAATAGGCACTAATGTGTTATTTTGTTACGGTAATGCATAACAACCTAGTGGAAAACATCTTCTAATGTAGTGTAAACCCAGTTAGCATATGCTTAAAAAAAATCTGAAATACCTATCAGTCTATCCTCTGATATTTGGGAAAAAAATTACTGTAAAGACACAGTATTACATTTGTAGATATAAATATGTTACAAAAATTATTAAAACTGTATTTTCTGTTTCAGTCATTTTATTCAGTTTTAACACGTAACTAACATGCTATAGTTCTACCCACTCAGGGGCTAGCATTGACAGTTGTAACAAGGGTTAGCTTACAAAAGCAGCCAAAATGAGGCAATGTAAATATGAAGGAAAAGACAAGAGCTAACACAGCAGCAGAGAACAGGCCTTTTTCATAAAGCCGTAAGGGTCAAGGGGTCCTAAGGAGGTTCTCTACAACAATGGGGCATCCCCTGGGCCCGCCAATACCCATGCAGTGGTGCAATTTTTAGCCTATACAGATCTGAAAGGAAAGGCAGATCGGAAATCACAAAGAAGTTAGGCAGAAAGGTGGCACTAAAGAAAGATAGAATGTGCACCTGACAGGTAGGGAGCCAGGGAAAGACTAAGGGAAGCTAGAGGAGAAGGGGGGCCAGAGGTTGAGAGGCCGAGAGAAGGGGGGAAGGTAAGGGCTCAGTATCATCTGGGCCATTTGTCATAGATGACACAAGCTGGCTTCTTACAAGTAATCTTTTTTGCTGAGGTGTCTATGGTTTCTACTACAGTACTAGATGTCATGCTGAATTCCACATTGTTTAAGAAAAAAAAAGTAAAAAGCAAGAAGAGCGAGAGGACTCTTTTAGGGGCTATGACAAGCAGGTGGAGCTTGTAACTCAAGTGCAGCAATGTTGCTATTAGATTGTTTAAGGAGCTGCAAGAAATCCAGTGCTTATTCAGTCCAATGGGGTTGATTTACTAAAGAAAAATAGACTGTGGACATTGCAAGTTCAGTTGCATTCTGCAAGTGAATTGATCCAGAGCTTAGTAAATGGAGTGAAGCTTCACTTTGCAAAGAATACCCAATCGTATGCAGAGAAAATGTAAAAAAAAAAAAAAAAAAAAAAACCTGCAATTTTGCTAGCATGTGATTGGATGATGGAAGTCAGTAGAGCTTCCCATCATTTATTAAGCTCTGGAGCAAATTCCCTTGCCATGCAAGTTGTACTTACTGTATGTATGCTCAAAAATCCCTATATGCTAAGTTTACCTTTTTTTTCTAAATCCCAGCTCCCCCATGTACCAATATAAAATCAATGTACTTATTTTGCAAAAATAGAACAGCTTTCATTTAAACACACTGCTCGATTACTTCTGCCTTACTTCCTGGACAGACTATAGGACATGAAACAGGAAGGAGTTGACCAGCTGATCTTATTAGCACACACACCCTGCACCATCCACCCTCAGCTGGTCAACTCCTTCCTGTGTCATGACCTAAAGTCTGACCAGGAAGTAAGGCAGAAATAATCGAGCAGTGTTTTTAAGCAACTATGAAGATACTGGTCTATTGACTCTCCCTGCCCTAGATTCTGGAGGCTTCTTCCATGAGCAGGTGGGAGGAATCATACACCCAGTTTAGGAAACCCTGAACAGACAAAACAATTGGTTACTGCTCCACTGATTACAGTGAAATCAAAAACTAAATTTTAGCTAGCAGCCTAACTAGGAAGGTGCTACATACAGAATGGTTTGAGATATCTGAACTTCCAGTTTTCAACTGATGAAGCAAGGCAGCATATCTAGTAAAAATAAGAAAAAAAAAGAAAATGTTATTGATGGATAAATTCAGAGTAAAGGATATCTTACAGATGAAGCTGATAATGTAGCAGCTAAGAACTGATTAAGCATTTACATCTATAAAATGATAATCTGGTTTCTAGAATGAATATTTGATTGCAGCACTGTTCAATACATGCCAGAACTTTATAAAAGAAAATCATTTAGATATTTCAATAGCGGGCTTTGCTCGCGCAAAGCAAAATCATATTTATCTAAAGATGATGGCACTATCAAGAAGCAAGTAGAAAAGGGCCCAGTATTGCTTGCCATTGATTGTGTTCATGGGTACTAAATGAAACGTAATACCTGGGTGGGAGAACTGCTTTACCAGGTGAAGTTGTAAATAGAAGTACATAATAGTGATCTCCCGCGCTCCAAATAACAAAGAAAAATTACAACCAATGCTGCTACTTACAGCCATAAATATCAAAACCAGTGAAAATGAAATATATATACTTAAATACATATATAGCAAAATTTACAGTAGCGCAACAATAACACCTAATTAATTCAGTGTTCAATACAAAAATGTTATGATCAAATATATATAATATTCCATGTGCAAAGAAAATATAAAAAATATATAAGATAAACAATTAAAATGTTATAAAAAGAAAAACAAAACAAGAGTCCAATAACCGTCCTCTTTAAACAACAAAAAAAAATGTGATGATATTCCCAGTGATGTCCTAATCAAGAAAAAACACCTTAAGGTTTCCACCGCCATATGCGTTGCATCAGACCCGCTCCCATCAAGTGGAAACTCACCATATTTATTTGCCTACCACTCTCATGGTTAGGCTAGTAAGCCATAAGAATAATTTGTGCAAAGATTCCTTAATAGGCCAATCAACTTCTCCATTACTACATTTAAAACCTCTTGTATCAAACATTGTATAGCTCATGACATTAAGCGATCCCCTTCAGCCTCTACATGTTGGGTGACGACTATCCAGGGAAACGCCAATCGCTCTCACAATGAGATGATTCCGGTTGCTGTCCAGCCACACCCTGATGTACGTTTCATCCCTTCCGACGTCGTCACAGGGGTGAAGTACGTCGGGGTGTGACTGGACGGCAACCGGAATCATCACATTAACATTGTGAGAGCGATTGGCGTTGAGCGATTGGCGTTTCCCTGGATAGTCGTCAGTCAACGTGGAGGTGGTGAGACTGAAGGGAATTCCTATATTATGTCATGAGCTATACAATGTTTGATACAAGAGGTTTTAAATGTGAGTGGACGGCTTCCTATATACCGTTCATTCACTCCGCGACGGGTCAAAAAGTAACCCTACCCCAACACATAACACAGGAATTTCAGGCCTTTTACAAGTCATTTTATGACCTACATGAGACATCGACATCATCCCAAAAGAGGGCAAAGACCCAAGTTACTGCGGAAGTTATCGCCCCATCTCTCTGCTGAATACCGACCTCAAATTATTCACCAAAATTATTGCCACGAGACTACAAACCCATATACCCCACCTAATACATCTAGACCAAGTGGGCTTTGTTCCAAACAGGGAGGCCAGAGACAACACCACCAAAGTCCTGAACCTACTCTACAAGGCCACTCGCACCAAAACTCTTAGCGTCTTAATGGGAACGGACGCAGAAAAAGCATTCGACCGTGTCAATTGGGCCTTTATGTTTGCTACGTTACGACATGTAGGTTTGGGCCCCAACATGATTAGATGGATTACAGCGGCATATGAATCACCGTCGGCTAGAGTTAAAGCCAACGGAGTACTATCAAATTCCTTCCCGATAGCTAACGGGACCAGACAGGGGTGCCCTTTGTCACCCCTTCTCTTTGCACTCTCCCTGGAACCTTTTTTATGCCACATATGATTAAACCCTAATATCACAGGTGTAGCAATAAACCAAAGTCAGTATAAGGTGTTGGCGTATGCAGACGACCTTATGTTCTCACTCACCAATCCAGTGATCTCCCTCCCAAACTTGTTAAGGGAATTTAAAACATACGGAACACTATCTAACTTAAAAATTAATTTTACTAAGTCAGAGGCGATGGGAGTGGGAATCTCGCAGTCCCAACTCACACATCTACAGTCCTACTTTAATTTAAAATGGACAAAGACGGCCCTGAAGTACTTGGGCACACTTATCCCCTGCACATTCTCACAGCTGTATGAACTAAATTTCCCCCCATTACTACGGACAGTTAGATCTCTGCTCAACCGATGGCACACGGGACTTCACTCATGGATAGGACGCTGTAACATTTTAAAAATGTCAATTCTCCCGAAGTTTCTGTACCTCATGCAGGCATTACCTATCCATATACCCCCATCATACTTCAAACACATACAATCTACTTTTACGGAATTCATATGGGCCAAGAAGAGACCACGACTCCCACATAAACTGTTGATGCTCCCCAAACAGTACATTGGCCTTGCAGTACCAGATATTGGGGCTTATAATCAGGCAGTACATTTAGGGAGGCTTATAGATTGGTGTCGGCACAGGGAGAGACCAAACTATGGACACAACTAGAACAACACCAAAGCAAAATCCCCCTGAACAGATCCCCATGGTGTTACACCAATTTGCTGGCAGAAATGAAACGTCATCCACTGATTGGCAACACGACACAAGTCTGTGCACAGCTTATCTCTAAAGCGTCGTTATCCTCACCCAACACACCTTTATACCCCATCTTGGGTAACCCCAAGTTCTCACCAGGCATACAGGACATCATTTTCCGGAGACTGAGCGACGCAGGGTTACATCAGGCAGCCCATTTTAGTGTGGGAGGACGTTGGTATACTATAGCTGAACTATCTGATCCCAGAGGACGGTTTGGCTTGGACTTCTGGAGATCCCAGCAACTAAGCCATTTTCTACATTCCTTAAAGCCACCTGATGCAGATGATAAACCCCTTACATCTTTGGAGGAACTCTGCAATAATACAGAAACTATAGCACATACGCTTTCCCTGGCATACAACTTACTAAACACACCAAAGGCAGACTACATACCAGCGGGCCTAGCCAAATGGGAAAAAGACTTAAAATGTCAGTTCGATACGCCCAAACGACAATACATTTTAAAGTTTACACACAAATCCTCCATCTGTAGTAAGATTCAGGAGACCAATTATAAACTCCTTTCGAGATGGTATAGGACCCCAACACTGCTTCACAAATTTTTTCCGACAACATCTGACATCTGCTGGCGTTGTCAGGCAGACAAGGGAACACTTCTACACATTTTCTGGTCTTGCCCTAGGCTGACCCATTATTAGCAAGAGATACGAAGAGTGACCCAAAAATTTACTGAACGTATAATTCCAGATGACCCTGCATTCTTCCTACTACACGCGACTAACATCCCTGAGAAAGTATCTTAAATATCTAAAAAATCATTGATAAGACACCTACTAGACGCAGCCAAAGCCTGCATACCACTTCGGTGGAAATCCACACACCCACCTTCCATAGATCTTTGGATAGGGAAAGTAGAAGAAATAAAGCGTATGGAAGACCTAATCCTCACGGCAGAGAACAGACAGGAAACCTTCACTAACACTTGGCAAAAATTGAATATTTTCATCTACTCAGACGAAGGTCAGGCCCCAAGAGGATCCACTACTATTACATAAGATGTACTCCTTCATAAGTACCGCGCTCCCATTAGACAAAGTCATTACAGATCCACACCAATGTACCATGAAAAAACCTTTGCGACATCCCAGGCTCGAGGGAACATTCCCCCTCCCTAAACCTCCTCCTTCTTCCATCTCCCCCCCCCCCACCTGACACCCTTTAGCCCACAACCCCCCTTTCCTTTTTCTTTCATTTCAACCCAGACTGCTCTTTTCTACCTTTCCTATTCCCATATTGGGGAACCCCTTCTTACTAATAAGAGAAAATGAAAGGACGGGATACACGTGTCTCAACAACACAACTAGATATAAATAAACACAGAAGACAACTTCATTACTGAATACCAAACCCTACTGATAATGGTTTATAATGTGACATCATGCAGAGGTATACTAGAAATTGTATCTAATATGTTAGACTAGTGGAGCATTTCTTTTTCATGTGCCCATGGATATGCACCTTTTCTACAAAGAACTGTGGATTGGCTTATTAAGGAATCTTTGAACAACTAATTCTTATGGCTTACTAGCCTAACCATGAGAGTGGTAGGCAAATATATTTGGTGAGTTTCCACCTGATGGGAGCGGGTCTGATGCGACACATACAGTCCACCACTGTATGTGTCGCATCAGACCCGCTCCCATCAGGTGGAAGCTCACCAAATGTATTTGCACTTACAGTGTTTATTCTGGACATCACTGGGAATATCATCACATTTTTTTTGTTTTTTTTAAAGAGGACTGCTACTGGACTCTTGTTTTGTTTTTCTTTTTATGACATTTCATTTTAACAGGTTTTGATGTATATAGAAGTAGCTGTTCCCAGCAGGCAGCAAGCATTGATGTTTTAGCAGGAAGCCAGAAGGCCCCTGAATTCTCCTTCCCCATATACTGTATGTATGTTGTAGCCACTCATACTGTGCCTTCCCTACTGCATACAGCGATGTTGTTGGTTAGTAGCGTGCGGGCTAACAATGTCCACTCTTCATATCATGTACCATTGTGTATACGCTGCGGGTAATGTGTCAAAACAGCATACTCGTCCAAATCTCCAATTACTGACGCTGGAGAGTCACCGGAAGTGACGTGGTTGGAGATTTCGACGAGTTGGCTGTTTTGACAGAACACAGGGCCACCTTGGCAGGTTTGGTTCCGGGTCAGATTTTGTGCTCCACTAGTGACCACCAGAAGGTGGTAAAAATAAGGAAGAACTGGGACTCGGGAAAGCAAACCTGAGCGAGCAATCAATGGGAAGACTGCTTTGTGGGAGAAAGAAAAAGGTTTGCATTATGTTTGTTTTATGGGTGACTGGGAGAAGCCCTTCATCTGTGAGTTAAGAACCTGAAGTGTTTAGTAAGCGCCTGGATGGCAAGGATTTATTTTCAGTTTTGTTTTGATTTTCATGCAACCTTTTAAATAAAACAAGCTACAAATCAGATTTTAAGAAAGACCTGTCGTCCGGACTACCTTTTTCCCAGGGAATGTGAACCCTATTTGGGCTAACCCCCCCACAGTTGTAGTAAGAAATGTGCCTATGTCAGTGGTAAGTGGACTAAAAAACACCCCTGCTGCTCTGGCAGTAAAAAGTTCCCCTATTTTAGTGGTCAATAAGAGTAAAAAAATGCCCCTAGATCAGTAAAACCTCACCCTACATCATTGGTCAGTGGAATAGAAAATGGCCCTATGTCAGAGATCAGTGAAGTAAAAAATGTCCCTGATTTAATGGTCAATAGGAGTAAAAAAACATCACTGCATCAGTAAAAGTAGAAAATGTCCTTGTGTCCGTATAAATGTAAAAAGTACACGTTTACACCCGTACAGTAATCTGTGTTTTCTGTGTACCCCATTCACACTGCAATGCAGCTGGAAGTTAAAAAAATAAATAGGTATCTTTTCGATGAGCTGAAACACGCACCTTACTGCACCTCACTACAACCTAAACTGGCAGAAGCCTGCATGCTAAAACTGTGCGTCCTCTGTGTCAGTTTTAAACACTCTTGTGTCAGTGGTCAAAATGGTGCTCCTGAAGGAAAGTAGCTCAATTTGCAGAACAATGCTTTTTAATGATGCCTATTACATTGCCACTCTGCATATAAGGGCTCCCCCATTGCAGGGTGCAATAAGAAAATCCCTTCATGCAGAGCCTTCTTATTGCAGGTGTTGGTCTATGGCAAACAGCGAGCTGTAGTTTTAGAACCACTGCTAGATGGCATATTTTATTAACACGTTTGCTGCATTTCAGCTGGCTAATATGCATCTTAATTAGAAGGAACATTCACTGCATGGCCAATGTCTAAAGTGCTTAATCTGTGTTTTTAATAGTTTTAGTGTTATGGCATTAATTATGCTTTTTCTACCCAGGTGTGGTACCAGCCCACCAGTCATCCTATTTACAAAGCACCGGACCATTTGTTAATAGGTACCAGGACTCCTCAGGACCTCTGATGCCCCAAGAGAGAGGGCTGCTATGGGGAGACGTACAGTGCCTTGAAAAAGTATTCATACGCCTTGAAATTTTCCACATTTTCTCATGTTACAATCAAAAACGTAAATGTATTTTATTGGGATTTTATGTAATAGTCCAACACAAAATGGCACATAATTGTGAAGTGGAAGGAAAATAATAAATGGTTTTCAAATTTTTTTACAAATCAATATGTGAAAAGTGTGGCGTGCATTTGTTTTCAGCCCCCTTTACTCTGATACCCCTAACTAAAATCTAGTGGAACCAATTGCCTTCAGAAGTCACTTAATTAGTATAGAGTCCACTTGAGTGTAATTTAATCTCAGTATAAATACAGATGTTCTGTGAAGCCCTCAGAGGTTTGTTAGAGAACCTGGGTGAACAAACAGCATCATGAAGGCCAAGGAACACACCAGACAGGTCAGTGAAAAAGTTGTGGAGAAGTTTAAAGCAGGGTTAGGTTATAAAAAAAATATCCAATGCTTTGAACATCTCACGGAGCACTATTCAATCCATCATCAGAAAATGGAAAGAGTATGACACAACTGCAAACCTATCGAGTCATGGTCATCCACCGAAACTGAGGGCCCGGGCAAGGAGAGCATTAATCAGAGAAGCAGCCAAGAGGCCCATGGTAACTTTGGAGGAGCTGCAGAGATCCACAGCTTAGGTGGGAGATTCTGTGCACAGGACAACTATTAGTCGTGCACAGGGGCGTTGTTAGGGGGTGGCTATTGGGGCTATAGCCCTGAATCTGGGGCCCATAGCCCCGAGTCTCTTGCTGCAGGGTCCCTGCCTAACCAGCGGGTTGCGACTGCTGCGGCAGGGGGGCTGGCTGCATGAGAGAGGCAGAGGAGAGCAGAGAAGCGAGCGGGCGGACGAGCAGAGATGACATTTCTCTCCGCCCGCTCCACATCAGTGCTCTTCACAGCTAGGCCTCTTCAATTTGGGAGCAAGGTGTGGCGACATTATCTCTCACTGTCTGCCACACATCAGCGCTCTTCCTCCCTCACAGCACGTGCTTCTTGTCATCGTGGAGCTCCATTTTTCAGCCAGACCCCCTTGCTTCAAAGTCGGAGGTGCGGCGGGTAGCAGCGAGATGACATCATCTCTCACTGCACGCCCTGCATCACCGCTCTCCTGCTCTCACTAAATGGACCAGTGCTGTCAGCCTGCCACCAATGCAGCGCCAATGCACATTTGGTGGCACTGGCTGGCATGGCAAGTGACAATCCACATCAGTTGGCAAGTGACAACCAACATCTGGTGGCCGGTGACGTAGCAATTGACAATCTGAAAATGGTGGCAGGAGATGTGGCAATCTGCAAATGGTGCCAGGAGACGTGGCAAGTGACAATCTGCAAATGGTGGCAAGAGATGTGGCAAGTGACAATCTGCAAATGGTGGCAGGAGACGTGGCAAGTGACAATCCACATCTGCTGCCAGGTGAAAGTGGCAAGTGACAATCCACATCTGGTGGCAGGCGACATGGCAAGTCACGTTGGCAAGTAACGAGCTGCATCTGGTGACAGGAGATGTGGCAAGTGACAGGCTGCATCTGGTGACAGGAGATGTGGCAAGTGACATGCCCAGGGCTCCCACTGATTCTGCAGTATGGTGAGTTGAACCACTTCATTATATATTACAATGTAACAATAGAAATAATGCACTTCAATCACGGACACCATATCAACCATGGTGCCATGATGATTGAAGCGCCAATACCAGCCATCGCCCGTGAAAAATTGTTTACCACCCGTCCCGTCCCGTCCCCCGCAGGCATGCAAAAAGGTTGGTGACCGCTGCTATGGGCTCTAGCCCCAGATCTTTTGCAGACCTACCTATGCCCCTGGTCGTGCACATCACAAATCTGGCCTTTATGGAAGCGTGGCAAGAAGAAAGCCATTGTTTAAAAAAAAGCCATAAGAAGACCAGTTTGCAGTTTGTGAGAAGTCATGTTGAAGAAGTGCTCTGGTCAGATGAGACCAAAATTTAACTTTTTGGCCTAAAAGCAAAATGCTATGTGTGGCAGAAAACTAACACTGCACATCAACCTGAACACACCATCCCCCACCGTGAAACATGGTGGAGGCAGCATCATTTTATGGGGATGCTTTTCTTCAGCATGGACAGGAAAGATTGTCAGAGTTGATGGGAAGATGGATGGAGCCAAATACAGGGCAATCTTAGAAGAAAACCTGTTATGCCGTGTACACATGAGCGGAATGTCAGAAAAAGTCAGACAGAAGCTTTTCATTGTATATTTCGATCGTGTGTAGGCCTAATCGGACCTAGAAATAGAATATGTTCTAAATAATCCAGACGGAACCAATTCCTATCGGGAAAAACGCTCGTCTGTATGCTGTTCCAACGGACCAAAAACGACGCATTCTCTGAAGCAAGTACGAGACGGAAGCTATTGGCTACTGGCTATTGAACTTCCTTTTTCTAGTCCCGTTGTAAGTGTTGTATGTAACCGTGTTCTGGACGGTCGGACTTTGGTCGGACTTTGGTTTGACCGTGTGTAGGCAAGACCGCTTGAATGGATTTCCGTCGGAGTTCCGTCCGAGAAACCTTTGGAGTTTATTCCAACGGCAAAACGGTCATGTGTACAGGGCATTAGAGTCTGCAAAAGACTTGACTGGGGCAGAGGTTCACCTTCCAGCAGGACAGTGACCCTAAACACACAGCAAGAGCTACAATAGAAGGGTTTAGATCAAAGCATATTCATGTGTTAGAATGGCCCAGTCAAAGTCCAGACCTAAATCCAATTGAGAATCTGTGGAAAGAATTGAAAATTGCTGTTCACAGATGCTCTCCATTAAATCTGACAGAGCTTGAGCTATTTTGCAAAGAAGAGTGGGCAAAAATGTCACTCTCTATATGTGCAAAGCTGGTAGAGACATACCCAAAAAGACTTGCAGCTGTAATTGCAGCGAAAGGCGGTTCTAAAAAGCATTGTATACAAAGTATACAAAGTATTGAATACAAATGCATGCCACACTTTTCACATATTTATTTGTAAATATATGTGTGCCACTTTGTGTTGGTCTATCACATAAAATCCCAATAAAATACATTTACGTTTTTTGGTTGTAACATGACAAATGTGGAAAATTTCAAGGGGTATGAATACTTTTTCAAGGCACTGTATGTGTCATTTACATGTCCCTCATTTAGACCCTTAATTTGCTCACTATGCATGCTCTCACGGTCTTTACTAATAGCTCCAAAAAGCAATTCCTGCATGTTAAATAAGAATTCAATATTTATTAGCTGTCATTTTCCTAATGCACATTCACCACATTATAAATACAGTGAATGTGTGCCAGCTGCTAGAAAATAAACACTGGTGAATGTTCCCTTTGAGTCTTTTATAAATGTGAATAAAGTTGAATTTAAAGCTTTTTCCATGCTCATAATATCAACTATTACCATTATAGACATATATTTAAAAAATGTAAGGTAAAGAAACCACAGTGCCTTACTAAATGCATGTTCTTTAAATCACAGTTATAAATAGACAGAAGAATGCAATTCAGATAAAGAACATAATACACCGCATAGCGCAAAACAATGGTATCCAGCAGAATCTGGATTTTATATCTGCAGGTTACCAAACAGCGCACATTACAAGTGGTGTTTGGCATTTTAATGTTACTTAGTAACTTCAAATGAAACTATGATAATCGCTGACATCTATACCCAAGATGACATTTCTTAAGAGGACAGCAGGCATATTTTAGATTATATACTGGATTTATTATTGTCATTCTTACCATTAAGGTTGGTTTCTAATTTAGATTTTTTAATTATTTTACTCTGAATTTTGGGGACAGTTTTGTTTATTTAATACAATATCAGGGAAAATTTTAAATGTATCAAAAGTCTGTCTTGCCACGTTAGGTATGATACTGCATATTCTACTGAATTAAAATATACCCAAGGTTTGATGACAGTGCATAGTACTATGCCAAAGCAAGCAATCAGCCTTCAATTCACTGCAGTAATATAAACAAAGATGATTTCTGGTTGGCTGATAGGAGTTATTGTGCTTTTCTTCATTAAATTAGCCTATACATGTAATACAGACATTATTACATAATACAGACATTATTACATGGCCCAATGAAGTTTATAAATCCCTGATCAGAGTCTGAAAATTAATAGCACTCAGCTCAGCCTTAAATAAATGTATGCCGTGTACACACAGGGGACTTTCCGACCCGACCGAATCCGGCGGACAATCCGACCGTGTGTGGGCTGCATTGGACTTCCGACGGACCGTTTCGGTCGGAAATCTGATGGTCTTTAGATTTGAAACCTGCTTCAAATCTTTACGTCGTAACTCCGCCGGACTCAGTTCCTAACGGAAAGCCCGTTTGTCTGTATGCTGGTCTGACAGACCAGATACGACGCAAGGGCAGGGTAATACATCTCGCGCTCGCTGCAATAGGAAGCGAGCGCACCCCCAAAGCACCTTGTCCCCATGTTGATGAGGACAAGGGCCTCTTCCCGACAACCCTGACCGTTGGTTGTCGGGGTCTGCGGGCGGGGGGCTTATCGGAATCCGGGAGCCCCCTTTAATAAGGGGGCCCCCAGATCCCGGCCCCCCACCCTATGTGAATGAGTATGGGGTACATCGGGAAAAAGTGTCAATAAAAAAAACAAACACACTACACAGGTTTTTAAAGTAATTTATTAGACAGCTCCAGGGGTCTTCTTCCAACTTCAGGGGTCTTGTTTCGACTTTGCCGCTCTCCGGCCTCTTCTCCCAGTGTCTGGTTCTACTCCTACTCTCCGGCCTCTTCTCCCGGTGTTTGACCTCTTTTCCCGGTGTCTGGTTCTTCTGTCTGCTCCTCCGCTATCTTCTGCCGCTCTTTTGCTAGCGGTGGCCCGGACTTCTGTGTCGTCTTCTTCCCTCTTCTCTTCTTCCGATGTTGACACAATGCTCTCTCCCGCCGTAATGCTGTGTGAGCGCTCCACAATGACTTATATAGGCGGTGACCCCGTCCCCTTATGACGTCACAGTCCCGGGGCGTGTTGGGACTGTGACATAATAAGGGGGCATGGTCAACATCACCCGATGACCACGCCCCCTTATGACATCACAGTCCCAACATGCCCCGGGACTGTGACATCATAAGGGGACGGGGTCACCGCCTATATAAGTCATTGCGGAGCGCTCACACAGCATTACAGCGGGAGAGAGCGTTGTGTCAACATCGAAAGAAGAGAAGAGGGAAGAAGATGACGCAGAAGTCCGGGCCACCGCCAGCAAAAGAGCGGCAGAAGATAGCGGAGGAGCCGGCAGAAGAACCGGACACCGGGAGAAGAGGTCGAACACCGGGAGAAGAGGCCGGAGAGCGGGAGAAGAACCAGACAGAGGGAGAAGAGGCCGGAGAGAGCGGTGAAGTTGGAAGAAGACCCCCGAAGTCGGAAGAAGACCCCCAGAGCTGTCTAATAAATTACTTTAAAAACCTGTGTAGTGTGTTTTTTTATTGACACTTTTTCCCTAGGTGAATGGGTAGGGGTATGATGTACCCCATACTCATTCACATAGGGTGGGGGCCGGGATCTGGGGGCCCCCTTATAAAAGGGGGCTCCCGGATTCCGATAAGCCTCCAGTCCGCAGACCCTGACAACCAACGGCCAGGTTTGTTGGGAAAAGGCCCTTGTCCTCATCAACATGGGGGCAAGTTGCTTTGGGGTGGGGGGAGCAGCAGGGCCCCCTCCCCCAAAGCACCCACCCCCATGTTGAGGGCATGCGGCCTGGTACGGTTCAGGGGGGGGCTCGCTCGTCCCCACCCCCTTTCCTGACCGGCTGCGTGCTTGGATAAGGGTCTGGTATGGATTTTGGGGGACCCCCATGCCGTTTTTTCGGTGTAGGGGGTTCCCCTTAAAATCCATACCAGACCTAAGGGCCTGGAATGCCCCGCGACGGGGGCTCGCAAGGTGTCAATCTCGCCGATAAAAGCGGCGAGATTGACTTCCTTTTCTAGTTCCGTCGTCACGTTCAAAATGAACGGACTTGTTGATGTGTGGGCAAGTCCTTTCATTCGGAAAGTCCGTCGTAACTCCGTCGGGAAGACCGGCGGACATAGTCTGCCGGAAAGTCCGGTCGTGTGTAGGCAAGTCCGTCCGTAGTCCGGTCGTGTGTAGGCAAGTCCGTTCGTTAAAAAAAAGTCCGGCAGAAGTCTGTCAAAAGTCCGTCGGAAAGTCGGCCCTGGTGTACGCCCCATCAATCTTAGAAGGGCAATATTTAATATGATACCCTTTGTACTTTGTATCATAAGCTACTGCCACTTTTAAAAATAAAATACTCATTCTTACTTTTTTTTCTTAATCTCACTGCTGCTGATTAGAGATGGGCCGAACACCCCCCTGTTCAGTTTGCAGGGGAAATGTTCTGACCTGAACGGCAAACCATTGAAGTCTATGGGAGCTGAACAGGAAAAATCAGAAGTGCCCATTTTGGTGCCCAGTTTAAAAATGTTATTGTATATCAAAGATAACACTGAAACACAGGTACAGAGAAACTTGTTGAGACACAATAGTTAATCATTCACAAATGGTAACCGATAGAGAGTCAGTAGTATACTGCGATTTCCCACGTGACTCTTGCCGAGTCCCCATCTGTACCTTATAAATGAGAGGAAGAAATGACACCCCCACCCCTCAAGGGATCTAGCTGTGTCGGGAGAGGGGGCAACCCCACCGGGAAAGGTAAATCGAGAAAGAGGTCCTAAGCAGACTCAGCCCAATCCAGTACCAAATTAGACCATTATTAATTGCAGAATGTATGTGGGGTGGTCGTGAAAATGGTCATCCTATAATTGGATCAGGAGATTTATCAAGCTTTAGCTTTCTATCATGTATTAAACTAGGTGTAAACTATATGTGTGTTGACAACTGTGCCCATACTAAAAGGACGTAGGTACTCTCCGTGAAATGTCAATGCACAAGCACCCCAACTATCTGTTGTAAGCCAGAGAAGATTGTACACATGGGTGTCTGTTAGCTAGAAGGCGTTAGGCTGAAAGTCAGTGCGTCTGCCAAATTGCAGTCACAGTGGGTGGCCCATATGTGGAGCCTCCACTTCTCCAAATAGACAGGGGGTACAGTTGTGTCCTCAAGGAAAAATGTGTGTGTTTCAGCTGTGCAAGGCAATTTGAGAGAAACAATAATAAAACAAGAGAACAAAACAGGAGGAAAGCACAGGTCAGAAGGGAGACCTGATGAGATGAGAAAATGAGAAAATGAGGGGGAGGAAAGGAGGAGAGAGAAATAGAAGAAGAGAAGAGGCGAGAAGAGAATCTTCAGTGACGGTGCAATACCTGCTCCCCTACACGGTACAAGAGGAAGGGGAGGTAGAAGGTGGCAAAGATATGTATCTAGTCCAAGGTTCCCAGATAGCATCATGTTTGGCAACTGTATCCAAAAGGATGCTGGTAGTCATTTCCTGGGTCATTATCCATGAGGGAGTTTTAGAGTCTGCAGAGGCAAATGATCGGTATATCACTGTTATCCCTTCCCTGCTGCTCCATTGCCTGACCACACCACACCTCATAAGCAGTGACTATCAGAGGGTTGGGAGTAGAGGACCCAAGAGAATGGACAAAGTGAGAGATTTGGTGGAGTCTGAACCTGGTGGAGTCTGAACCTGGGCATTTCAAGCCTGCTAGAACAATGGGCAGGTGTTAGAGGCCCCACCAACAAAATGTCCAATTCTATGGAGCCCCTTAGCCAGCCACCATTGAAAAGCCTTGATGTCCTTTCCCGGTGGGAAGAGGGGATTTTGAAAGAAATGTGAGAGCGGGTGCTATTGTGAGTGGGTTCTTTTTGAGGGAGTCCCAGAGGCTTAGGGAGTGGGACAGTTTAGGGGCCATAATGGCAGGTCTAGTTTTGGCAGGGCACCACAGAAGGAAATCTAGGGTGTATTGGGGAATTGCCTGCCGCTCCATATGTAACCAGTCTGGGTGTGCTATTTTAGAGTAGTTGACAGAAATTTGAGACAATTGAGCTGCGGTACCAGAGAAGGTTCAATCCAACTCCTCCCTGATCCCTGGTTCAAAAAAGGGTTCCCTTAGCAACCCTATGCCCTTTAGATCCCCATATAAATCGGATTATCTTGGATTGGAATTGTCTAATTTGATCCCTAGGAATTGGAATGAGTAGTGACCTAAATAAGTATAAAATGCGTGGTAAAAGGGTCATTTTAACAGAGTTGACCCTGCCTAGCCATGAAAGTCCCAGGTTATCCCATTGTGTGAGGTCGCCTCCTAATTTACGAAACATTGGGGGGAAGTTAGCGGCGTATAGGCTGTGAATTGAAGCCGTCAGGTTAATCCCTAGATAAGGGATTACTTTCTCATGCCATTGAAATTGGAAGTTTTCTTTGAGTTGTGTGACCAAGCTAGCTCGTAGATTGACGTTCAACGCTAGGGATTTTGAGTAGTTCACCCTAAGCCCAGAGACAAAGTCATTGAGTACCCTGCAAATATTTGGTAGTGAAGTTAATGGTGAAGTGACAAAGAGCAGTACATCATCCTCAAAAAAGGGCACATTTATGAGTCTTGGACCCACAACGTACTCTGCGAATATCAGGGTTGTCCCTAATGGCAATGGCTAGGGTCTCAATAACAATGGCAAAAATCAGTGGTGATAAGGGACACCCCTGCCTCGTACCATTGCAGATTGGGAAGGATTCCGAGTAATATACCTGCATTTTAATTTTTGCCTCCGGGTTGGCGTAGAGGGCCCCTATTATGTTCAAAAAGGATTGTCCACAGCCCCATCTTTGCAAAATTGGAGTCAGGTAAGACAGAGTCAAACGTTTTCATCAGATCTAAAGAGAGCAGGAACTCTGCTTGAGGAGTGCCCCCGTCCCATCCTGACCGCAGAAGAGATAATGTCTATAGCCCTCCTGATTTGATCTGGGCCCTGTCTCCCAGGTATGAAGCCGACCAGATCCTTATGTATGTAAAGACTGATAAAATTGGAAATTCTGTCCGCTAAATTTTTTGTCAAGATTTTAAAGTCATTATTGATTAATAGAGAAACAATAGCTGCGCTAAAGATTGATGATTCTACTGGTGATAAACTAATGTGAGACAAATAAAGTGAAAATTGTATATAAATGAATTGTGATAATATATATGATAAATCTAGAATAATGTATGACAACCCAAAAGAAAGGAAAGGAAAAGTAGGTGAATGTCGAATAAATTAAAATAGTGATAATAAACAAATATAATGATGAAAATTACAAAATGCAAAACAAAATTTTCTTCTGTCTAATGAAGATGCTGTGACAGTAAAATGTAATCTTGCACCACTATTGAGTGCTGATCACCGTAAGAAATAAGCGTCTACCAGAAGGCAAGCAAAATACAGCTTGCGGCTAAACACCCAGCCAGGGCCTTTGCTGTGGGGATCCTTGATGGATAACTCAGAACATCAAACCGGGACTCAGTGGAACCGACAACCCGCTAGGATGTATGGAATCTCCCGAGTAGGTACCAGGTATTGGCCGAGAATACAAAAACTGAGAATAAACGCATGTTCCTTTGCAATGACAATGACAAGATACACAGCAATATTGATGATAGATGAACTCCCACATCCCAAAGTCCACTAGGTTGATTTATCAAGTTGGAATAACCCAGATAGGATTAACTTTTTACTGCCCGCTTGGGTGCAAAATGAGTGGGACATGCATGAAAACATAACTTGGAGAGACAGGTGAGCTGGACCCCTAGAGAGTGGAGCGGTAAGTCAGAGCTCACGGGAACCGCCAAGAAGATAAGGAGGGTGCGAATCTCTGAATGAACTAGTCTCTCATGTTCCTGCAGGAGTGATGTTCTACACAGGAGTGAAGTGCTACACAGCCCAGATGAACATCACTCCTGCAGGAACATGAGAGGCTAGTTCATTGAGACGGTTATATCGCACACCCTAACAGATCCCATTGCTGGTAACTCTCCTTGAATTTTGAGCTATTTTGTAAGTCGTTTTTCTATTTAAAGTAGACAATTTGGACAATTTTGATATAATTTTCTCTATTAGCCTGAGGTTCCACATGTATCAATATTTATGATATTCCTTTGTTTTTCTCAGTTAAATTATGCATCCCACCCCTAATGACTGGCAAGAAGCCAAGAAACACGTCGGGTTCTCAAACTAAGGATGCCCTATCAAGCCAAATTTGATTCTTCATATTCATTAATTTTTTTATCGAGTTTTTTCTCATTTCATGCGATTTTGTGATTTTGATTGGCGATTTTAATTCATGTATTTCTGTTATGAACTGCATTTATGTATTTCCATTGATTTGTTTGCACTACTGAGTCTTTAATGATTGTTACTGCCAAATATGCTTCTATATCAATTCATGCGACTATGTCTGTATCTATACTACTTTATTGGTACTGTATGCATCAAAATCATGGACTACCCTTAGGGGTTATTGACTATAAATTAAATCCAATCATTTTACCTACTCACATGTATTCATTATTATACTTTCAATTGACATGCTTCATTTAAAGTCCCATTTGCCCCTCTTTTTTCCTTTTATATATTAACCCGGGATGGAAGCATGCCATTGATATTCAGTTATGTGACTGGTCACTTTCTTCTTTTTATATTTCTATTTTTGGGTGGAAGACACCCGCTCCCTCGGTGACCAAGTCGCACCATCATCATTTTTTGTTCATCCTTAGTTAAATATCTTTTTGTATCCTTATCCTAACTCAGTTACAAATTTTCTAATACAGTTTCGGTTTCAACAGTCCGTGACTATATTATATATATTGTTACATGTGTTCCCTTGAGTTTATTGAGAACTATTTTGTATTTATTCCAGGGTTATTATCCCTGGAATTCACTTATTGATTTAAATCCAGCATATGGGCTGGGGTGTTTTGATGCTTTGCAGTCTCTTTGTCCAGGGTTGCGATGCGCTCAGCTCCCAAACCACCTCCCCTCATTCATTTCGGGGCGGCTAGGGCCCTTAAACTGGCCCCTCGAGCAGCGTCAATTGGCGCTGGAAGGTGGGAGCCTGTTTTTGTTTTTTTTTTCCATCTGACGCCCACAGCTGTGATGAGCAGGCATCCACTTAGGTATGGGTTACTCTCAGCTGTGATTGCTCTCTCGTCTCCCAGCTGCCAAAGACGTCATGCATGACGCTGGCAGGGACCTGCTCAGGGCCAGAGTATATCAGTTGGGACCGACAGACTGACAGTTCACTCCCTCACTGTGCTTTGCTAGGAAGGGACCGCTCTGTTAAGCAGCCATTATTCAACACATGGGTATGATTTTTTATTTCTTTTTTCTTGTTTATGGACACACATTCCCATCCTCTTACCTATTTAACCTAGCGCACCACACCCTCTATCTCCACACATTCCTTATGGATTTCTTTTCCCATCTTTTCTCACTTGCATTTTATTTACCCCCTTATCATTTCATTTTTCACACATTTACTTTCCCAGATGCACCAAGTACACATTTCTTTCAGTCATATTTTCCTTCCTTTCAACACGCCCAACCTCAGATTCACTTTCTTTGACACATCCCAATTTTTCTTTACTTTTTCGCAGATTTTCCCATTTACAACCCATTGACCAGTATATTGAGGGCTCAGGAATCTGTCGGCTGTGGTTTCTCCTGGCCCACCCTCCAATCACTTTGGGAGGATGGTCGGTACCCTGCCTCAACGCCGGTTGAGATGGTTATATCTCACACCCTAACAGATCCCATTGCTGGTAAATCTCCTTGATTTTTGGGCTATTTTGTAAGTAGTTTTTCTATTTAAAGTAGACAATTTGGACAATTTTGATATAATTTTCTCTATTAGCCTGAGGTTCCACATGTATCAATATTTATGATATTCCTTTGTTTTTCTCAGTTAAAGTATGCATCCCACCCCTGATGACTGGCAAGAAGCCAAGAAACACGCCGGGTTCTCAAACTAAGGATGCCCTATCAAGCCGAATTTTATTCCTGATATTGATTAATTTTTTTATCGAGTTTTTTCTCATTTCATGCGATTTTGTGATTTTGATTGGAGATTTTAATTCATGTATTTCTGTTATGAACTGCATTTATGTATGTCCATTGATTTGTTTGCACTACTGAGTCTTTAATGATTGTTACTGCCAAATATGCTTCTATATCAATTCATGCGACTATGTCTGTATCTATACTACTTTATTGGTACTGTATGCATCAAAATCATGGACTACCCTTAGGGGTTATTGACTATAAATTAAATCCAATCATTTTACCTACACACATGTATTCATTATTATACTTTCAATTGACATGCTTCATTTAAAGTCCCATTTGCCCCTCTTTTTTCCTTTTATATATTAATTGAAGCATGCCATTGATATTCAGTTATGCAACTGGTCACTTTCTTCTTTTTATATAACAAAACCGTTAAATTTTGTTCGAAGGTTGTTGGCTCCAACTTGTCTTGCATACACACGGTCACACAAATGTTAGCCAACAATTATGAATGTGGAAACGTGGTGACGTACAAGACGTACGACGAGCCGAGAAAAAGGAAGTTCAATAGCCAGTGCGGCTCCTTCTGCTTGATTGCGAGCATGCGTGAACTTTTATGCGTTGGACTTGTGTACACACGATCGGAAATTCTGACAACAAAGTTTTGTTGGCGGAAAATTTGAGAACCTGCTAGCCAACATTTGTTGGCGGAAATTCCAACAACAAATGTTCAATGGAGCATACACACGGTCGGACTTTCAGCCAACAAGCTAACATCCAACATTTGTTGTTGGAAAATCCGATCGTGTGTACGGGGCATTAGAGTCTCCTCCATAAATGACCAGACCCTCGGTAAGGGGGTTCAATGTATGAAAGAGAGTCTTGAAAAATTTTGATTGCCCCCTATTTGGAGCATAATATGAGATAAGCGAAAAGAGCTGTTCATCAATGAGACCTTTCACAAGCAAGAACCTGCCCTCCGGGTCCTTGAACTCTGAGAGAAAAGAGAACTGGGTATTGCGGGGAAAAAAATATACTCCTTTGGTTTTGTTGTCAGAATTTGCAAGCTAAAATCTGGGGAATTTAGAGTGTATAAAGGAAGGGAAATATGATTTAGGAAAGTGTGTCTCCTGGAGTAACAGTATGTCTATTTTATGGTCATGGTAGGACTGGAAAACTTTCCCGCGTTTAATGGGTGAGTTAAACCCAGAACATTATGCGAAGCAATGCGCAGGGAGGGACGGGGTGTGGCGTGGTCAGCCATGCAGCAGCCCAGAGGTCATTGCTAGTGATTCCCAATCACCTACCTTCAACCTGGCCGGACACCCGGAGTCCAGATAGACATCATCGTCTAGGGAAGCAGCCTCCAGGATCCTGCCGGAGCACGAGTTCACACACGTCACTAGAGGAGAATATGATTAATACAAGTAAAAGTAAAGAGAATAGAGAGACGTAAGAGAAGTAGAAGGAGACAATCCCCAGGGTGAAGGAGGAATAGTGCCATCCAGCCCTGGGGGAAAAAAATCAGTGTCCCACAACCAGTGGGGGAGGTCCTGACTAGGAGGGCAAAAAAACTGCAGCTCTGAGTTCAGGAGTATGTGCAACGGTACCGCTCCGTTCGTGGTGCTCCCAAATTTATATTAATGAACTTAAGTTTATCAGAGTGCATCACCCTTAACGACTATAACAGATAAACAATCAATGAGGGTTGAGCTGATGTGGGTTGATCTACAGCTGGGGGTTCAGGAGGAGAAGAGCAAGTGAATGGTTGGGAGGTATTGAGTCTTCTAAATAATGGAAGGAACTCCAAGCTTTCAGGGAGATGTGGTAGAAGGTAATTGAGGAAACTCCAGAGGGTGCGGAAATGGGCAGTCCAGGGGTCAAGCATCCGACAGTTCATGTCTGGGGAGAGGGGGGATCGCGATAATCCACTAGGAAACAGCATAGGCCGCATATAACGCTGAGGACCATCTGAAGGAAGGAGGAGAGGGGAAGGGGGGGAAGGAAATCCATGGTGAGTAGACAAAGTCATAGTTCAGGAAGTCCAGGGGAACCTTGAAGGTATCCGAGATCGGTATAGTGGAGAGCTGGTAGAGGGGCAGGATACAATCCGACAGTTTGTATGCAGGGTGGAAGGACATGGGGGATTTACAGAGTCCAACAGTGGAGTAGGTGGAGGAGTGCCCTGAGGTCAAATGAGGTGTAATTTCGGGTGGGCATTAATGCCAAAAGGGCCGAGTGGACCCAGTCCCATTAAAGGGAATGTAGAAAAGAGAGTGTAGTTGACCTCCAAATCAGGGAGGTAAGCCTTCTTTGGCCTTTTTGCTTTTAGGCTTCTGCCATAGAGAGGTGAGTGGGCTAGAAGGGGGTGGTCGCTTGGACAGATTTGAAGATGAAATCTGCACTGGAGAGGGTGGATCTGTGGAAATGAGGCCCAGTTTCTGTAGCAAATGTTCACCTTCCTGGAACGAGGAAAATCTGAAGGGCTTGTTATGGAGCTCAAACTTCAAACTGAAGGGAAACAGCCACCAGTACTTGATGTTTTTCTGCGTTAGAACCGTCAGGAGAGGTTTAAGCAATCGCCATTTCTGGATTGTGTATAGAGAAATGTCAGCATAGATTTGGACCGGATGGCCCATAATTTGAATTTGCAGGGCGGAGCGTGCTTTCCGCATTTCTTCTTCTTTGATGTTATAGTAGTGTGGTTTAACCACAATGTCTCTGGGCAGACCCACAGGTCGGGGGGGGTCCAAGAGCCTTATGGGCCCGATCGAGCTCCATTTTGTGAGCTCTGACATCAGGAATGAGATTTTTAATGAGGGAGTGCACTGCTTCTGGTATATCCGTAACGGTCTCTGAAATTAAGCCTTCTGGACCTGTTTTCAAGGTCATCAATTTTGGCCATGGCATTTTCTAGTTGGTCATGTAAATCTTGGATACGATCGGTATTCTGATTAACCCTGTTCATTGTGGAGTCCACTCTGTTTTCAATAGTTTCAATACGAGAACCTAGCATCTGGAGATCCATTTTAATATCAGTGGTGATCCTGGCTGCAGTCTGTGCTAATCCCCTATCCAGCATTTCTGCGAATCTGACAAACATGAGGGAGATGTCATGGTGCTGAGGGGTGTGAGGCTCTCTCTCCTGGTATGCTCCAGTCTGCCCAGGGGATGCTACAGCAAAGGGGGATATCAGCATCTCAACAAGTGTCTGGTTTGAAAGAGACACTGTAGTAGCTGGTGATAAAGGGTCCCCATTGAATGTAGTGGTGGGGGTCTGCCACATACCTCTTCCTGCAGAAAGTCCCGCCATGTAGAGGAGAGAGCGGCCCCTGTGGTAGCTGCATCATGCATTGGCCGTTCCGCCACCATCTTGGATGTTGCTGGAGTCTCTGAGGAGGCTGTAAACTGTGCTTTCAAGCCTCTTTTTGCCAACCCCACTGGCATAAAGTGTGCCCACAGGCTTCCCCCGTGTCCCGGCGCTGCAGTGCTCTCTCAAGGGTGATGCCAATCAGTGCTGGAAAATCAGGTGGCCGTCTCATTCGGCTCCGCGCTTACGCCTCCAGAAGTGCCCATTTTAAAGGATTATATGCAAGTAATTGGCCATACAAGAGGTGGTGGTCCAGGTACTGCCCCGAGGGACATGCATCAATGCAAAATATTTTTTTTTCTTAAAACAATAGTTTTTTTTTAGGAGCAGTGCTTTAATAATGCCTAAACAGCAACAATAAAAATTAAATATTCCTTTAAATATAGTGCCTGGAGGTCCCCCTTAGTCTGCCTGTAAAGTGGTGCATATGTAGCATGGATAGAACATGCTACAGTAAAAATGCATTTTCCTAAAGAAAAAAAATGAGTCAAATTTAATTTGACTCGCAATTTCAATTGCCATGACTCGGCTACTGAAAAAAAGAAAGAAAAAAATGGAGTGGGGGTCCCCCCCAGTCCATACCAGACCCAATTTTAAGGGTAACACCACGCCAAAAGGTAAAAAAATGGCCTTGGGTCTCCACCCCAAAATCCAAACCAGAACCTTCTCAGCCTGGCAAGTCAGTAAAGGGGGGGGGGGGCAAGCGATTGCCTCCCTTCCTGAACCATATCAGGCCACATGCCTGCAACATGGTGGCGTTGCTTTGGGGCAGGGGGGGCTCTGCCCCTTTACCCCAAAGCACCTTGTTACCATGTTGATGGGGGCAAGGTTCTCTTCCCCACAACCCTGGGCAGTGGTTGTGGTGGTGTGCGGACAGGGGGCTTATCGGAATCTGGAAGCCCCCTTTAAGAAGAGGGCCCTCAGATCCCGCCCCCCCATGTGAATGAGTATGGGGTACATAGTGCCCCTACCTATTCACCAAAAAAGTCTAAAAAACTATGAAGGATTGACGATGGATTTACATCAGGGGACACTGTTTTTTAATTTTTTTTTAAAAAGTAATTGTCAAAAACTATCTCTGAATTTTTATTATTTTTTGACACTTTTTTGGTGAATGGATAGGGTTAGTATGTACCCCATACTCATTCACATGGGGGGGTGGGATCTGGGTGCCCCTTCTTAAAGGGGGCTTCCAGATTCTGATAAGCCCCCTGCCCGCAGACCCCCACAACCACAGCCCAGGGTTGTGGGGAAGAGACCCTTGTCCCCATCAAGCACCCATCCCCCCATGTTGAGGCCATGTGGCCTGGTATGCTTGGATAAGGGTCTGGTATGGATCTTGGGAGGGGGGGACCTCATGCCATTTTTTTACAAAATTTTGGAGTGGGATTTCCCTTAAATTCCAGACCTGAAGGGGGACCCCAAGCTGATTTACTATTTTCTTTTTACCTGCAAATTTTTATTTTTTTTATTCAACTGTCAGCGGGAGGCCCATTGACAGCTGATGACTCATCGGTTGTTAAGCTCCTTAACAACAAGCTTTTACTGCACCCTGATTGGGCAAAGCTTTGCCCATCCAGGGCGCAGAATGGACTGTGCAGCGTGCAATGCATTGCAGGGCATTCAGTTGAGCGAACACCGACTATACACCATGCAAATTTAGGTATTCCACGAAACAGGGCGCACAGCCAACGTTTGGCCCAAACTCATGCTTGAGCCAAATAGTTTGCCCAACTCTACTGCTGATCTTCTACAGCCTCTTTGCAGTCAATTTCTGTTTACATTCATGCACTGCAGCTATAAGTGCTTGGCATTTTCTCAGTACAGGTTCCCCGGGGGGTGATCTGATGTCTGAATGTTAAAAGGTGCTGATCTGAGGTTGAATGTTAAAGAATATGTAAACCCAACGTTTCATATTTTTGATATGTGCCTGCTGCACCATGTACTTGTATGAAAAAGTATCCTGTTCTCTTTGTATTGCTTCCTTTGTGTGAAATCCCTGGTGTTCCTGCCAGTCCCTCTGCTTTCCTATTAAAATTGACCAGACTAAGCAGAAGAACACAACGTGGTCAGTTGTCTAGCTATGCTGGAAGCTCAGCCTGCTCACCTCTAATGATCAGACTTGTCCTGACACTCCTCCCCTGCATAGTCTTTCACTGGAAAGGCTGCTTTAATGCAGCAGGGAACGGAGGGAATGTGATCACTAATAAAAAAGGGGGAAAAAAATATATTTATATTTTTTGTTTTTATATCTATACATAAATGTTTTGTCCTTCATTTCTGATTTAAACTGAATAGGTTGTTTTACAAGTTGAGAGGATACAATTACTTTAATGAGGTCTGAGGTATGAATAATGAAAGGGGCTGACCTGAGGTCTGAATATTGGAAGCGGCTGATCTGAGGTCTAAATGTTGAAAGGAGCTGTTCTGAGGTCTGAAGGTTCTGAGGTCTGAATGTTATCCGGCCGATCTAAGGTTGATTTTGGAGGCTGCACCTAATAGGGTCTAGCTAAGTATTGTTCTAACACTATAAGGCCACATGCACACTGTATTCTCTATGACACCTTTTCTCCAACAGGAGTTTAGCAGCATAAAAATGTGTTAAAAAGCCACGTTTTTACATTCACGTTCAAGCTCATTTATAAGCATTAATGCATCTAGCATTAATGCATTCTGTTTGCCAGAATGTTAATTCTGGCCATTAGAATGTATTGACGCGTAAACGCATATAAACGTGCCTAGCATTAATGTGCTCCCCTCCTGAACATGGCTGCTGTAAACGCCTATAGTGTGTATGGACACATATGGGGTTGATTTACTAACACTAGAGAGTGCAAAATCTGGTGCAGCTGTGCATGGTAGTCAATCGGCTGCTAACTTTAGCTTGTTCAATTAAAGTCATTGTAAAGCCTTAGGCCCCTTTCACACGGCAAGCCCGCTCCGATCCGCCTGTCTGTTTTTCAGGCGGATCCAAGCGGGCCATCCATTGACTCTTATGGGGAGACGGATGTCAGTGGAGATGTGTCCGCTGACACCCATCTGCCATCCGATCCGGTAAACACAGACTAACACATTCGCCATCCGTCTTATCGGATGAGATCTGTTGAAAATTGACACACTGTCTATTTTTGTTCGATCTCTCCATAGGAATCAGTGGCGCTCTGACAGGCCCCTCCCCACTCAGTGAGCAGAGACGGACCTGTCATCTGCCGGCTCAGCGGAGATCAACGGAGCAATCGCCTGCTGAGCTGGCAGACTCCGCTAAATGGATCCACGTCGCGTGAATGAGGCCTTAAGGTTTTTCACCTGAATGCAATCTTTGCTTTCAGGTAAAAAATCTTCTATGATGCAGCTCCCCCCCAGCCCAGACCCCCTCCATTTTCTTACCTGAGCCTGATCCAATCCAGTGATGTGCACAAGCGCAGTGGCTCCAGCTGCTGTCGCTCTCCTCATTCAACAGGTTGACAGCAGCACCAGCTATTGGCTCCCTCTGCTGTCAATCAAAAGCTTTTGAACGGGAGCAGGGGCAGGGCTGAGTCCCACTGTCTTTGTCAATGGATGCAGAAGCGGGACACAGGAGGGAGCCTGCAACGGCTTTCTGTTGGGGCACCCGATGAAGAGAAGGAGCAAGGAATGCCGGCGGGCCACCCCAGAAGAGGCGGATCGGGGCTGCACTGTGCAAAACCATTGCACAGAGCAGGTAGGTAAAGACATGTTCGTTATCTTTTTTTAAAAAAAAATCATAGGTTTACAATCACTTTAAGCTTTGACAAAACAAACCTGGAAGCTGATTTGGCTCCGTACAGAGCTGCACCAGATTTCTCACTCTCCAGTTTTAGTAAATCAACCCCATAGGCCAAAGTTGAGGGGCCTTTAGAGGCAGAGAGAAAAAAAAAGAAATAAAAAAAGATGTATCTCTGCGCTATGGTGGGGCAGCAGCTGACACGGATAAGTAATACACCAAACTTATAAATAATCTTAAGAAAAAGTGTGTAGCGCCAAAAGTAAATGAACAGCGATGAGATGAGAATACTGTGTTATAAATGGACAGCACATTGAAGTCCAAAAAAGTGTTAAAATTAAAAAAAATGCTAAAGTGAAAAATAAATAAATAAATATATATATATATATATATATATATATATATATATTGGACACATATATATATATATATATATATATATATATAGTGTCCAATCATATATCAAGATATAGATTTAAATGCCCAGTCCCATGATAGGGTCAGCAATATAAACTTATAGCTGAAAACACAATAGTTCAGTGCAAAGATGTGCACAAAAATTTGGTGGCGACTTGAAAAATGAAGAGGTGCTCCAGTACAGTGCTCCAGATTATCCACCGCACCCCTGTGAAATGGACACTCACCAGCAAAGCTGTCTGCCGTTACAGCAGCAAACACGCACTCAGTGTAGATCCGCCATCTGTTGTGAGGAAGGCTGTTCAGCAACTCGCACCATTCAGATGTAGCTGTAGTAAATAAAGGTAACCGGAGGTAGATGAAGTCTCCATAGTGTAGTATTTATTGGAATTGTAAGTTAAAAGCCAAAATAAAATGAATCATAAAAACATATGACAATGGGTGCCACTGCCGACTCGGTATCAGGACAGTGGCCTGACATCAGCACTAGTGTCTGCTCCCCTAGAAAAAAAAAAAGCTCAAATGCCTGAAAAGCAGCATTTTTGAGCTCAAGTGTGCATGAGACCGTAACGATTGGTTATAGTGGTAAAAAATGATTGCGTGTTACTTTCTGCTTAGCATTTTGTTTAATATCTTATTATCTTATTGTTGTCACCAATGAAAGTGACAAGCCTGTGCTTAACTTGTTGCAAGTGGTTCGACTGAATTTTCAGATTGGCTGTTACTGCAATTTCTTAGACACCCAATATTTGATGTACATTTGACAGTAGTAGGATTAAGGTTATTTCGCTGTAGGGTAGGATGTCAGTTCTTCTTAGAAAATGAATAAGTTATTACTATGAAGAGAAAAGCTGAGCAGCAATGTCCAGAAATCTTACTTAAATGAGAAATTCCAGGAATAACTTCAAATTCCTCTTGTCAAAGATGTGTGGTTGATCTCCATGCACACAGTCTCTATAAACTATTCCAGTAAATGCATTACACTATTGTATTACTCAGAGGAAATATTTAGCCATTGGCTGCACTTGCCAGCTAGACTGATGTGTATTTCATTTATTCATGCTTTAGTTTTACTTTCTGAAAACATGGGGGTTGATTAACAAAGGGAATTTGCAAGGGAAGTTGCAGTGTGCCAGGGAATTTTCCACAAAGCTTAGTGAATGCAGTGAAATTTCACTTGGCAAAGAATACCCGATCGTATGTAAGGAACATTAAAAAAACAGCATTTTTGCTTGCATGTGATTGGATGATGTAAGTTAGCAGAGCTTCACCTCATTCACCTCATTCACTAAGCTCTGAGAAAAATTCCTTTGCAAAGCGAACAGTCTATTTGCCTTTAGTACAGGGGTCCTCAAACTATGGCCCTCCAGTTGTTCAGGAACTAAAATTCCCATCATGCCTAGTCATGTCTGAATGTCAGAGTTTTACAACGCCTCATTTGACATGTAGTTCCGCAACAGCTGAAGGGCCGTAGTTTGGAGATCCCTGCTTCAAAACTACTTAGACAAAAATAGGCAAATAACTCTTGCATTCCAGGGGCAGCCCAATTGCAAGGCTAGTTTTACCTTTTCTTAACCTCTCTGACGGTTTTCCCGAGTCTGTCTCGGGGTGGATTTTCAGTACCAAAAGCGGTAACCCTGAGCCAGACTCGGGATTGCATTGCAGGATCCAGGAAGAGCTTTCTTACCTTGTCCCCAGGATCCTGCGATGTCTCCCCGCAGTGTGAGCGAACCATCCTCCGCTCGATCTATCACTGCCCGGGCTCCATTCCCTGCGAGCTTTGGGACGCACGGGGACAGAGAACGGCGCCAAATTCAAAAAGTAAAAAACACAATGCATATACAGTACACTGTAATCTTACAGATTACATTACTGTATCAATTTATTTCAACTCCCTTTTGTACCTAGTGTTTTCTCCAGTGCTCTACATGCAGGTTTAAATTATAAAAACTGTTCTTTTTGCCTGGAAACTGGAGATTGTCCATAGCAACCAAAACCGTCCCTTTACATCAAAAGCAGGTTTAGACTAGCTAGAAAACAGCGATAATAAATTAGAATCACTTGCAGAATTGAGCGATAGTGATTTGTGGGGAAATCCATCATCAAACACTGAAAGTAATGACAGCGACAATTCTGCAACTGAGCAAATTTCAGTGTTTTTGATTTGATTACATTATTGAATCATTTTTATTATATTATTATTTATTATAATTATTTATAGTTATTTATTATATTATAATTTATGATTTAGTGTTTCAAACTTTATCATACCCGGGATGTCTACTAGACTCTTGTTTGGACAGATATAAGTGAGTTATTCCTAAGAATTACAGTCCTACAATATAAAACGCCAAATTTCCATGCAAAATAATTGTACCGCTTTCAACATCAAAAATCTGAAATAATCATACCGCCAGGGAGGTTAAGGGTTTAGCTTTCAATATAACTGCTCATAATGGCAAGCAGTCTCAAAACCCAACTACAGGGAAAAAAAATATATATATATTTTTTTTTCCTAGTAGAGTGGGAGAAAATGTAAGAACTTATGTCAGGTCTTTTTGAAGTGATTCTACTAGGTCTGTAACAACATGACCACAAATAAGGGGAACAGTAGTCTTCTTATACTGCAATGAAAACATGACAGAGGTTCTAATCCTCCCCACTTAAAAAAAACAAACACTATTTTTGCTTTGTCTTTCTCCTCATTGAGAGATTTTACCATCACTTTCCATTTCTGTGGCACCATGTCACCAGGACAGGAGGTGAAGTGTAATTTCCTGATGGTATCACAGACAACAATAAGAACGTTACAGAGGTTCTACCCCATGCTTTCTGAAGCTAAACAGTTTTTGACTGAAGTTGGCTTTAAAAAACACAATTTTGAAATGTGCAATATACCGTATTTTCACATTTCAATAAATTATTATTATACACGATTTATATAGTGCCAACAGTTTACGCAGCGCTTTATAATATAGAGGGGGGACAGCACAATTACAGTACAGTTCAATACAGAAGGGGTAGGAGGGCCCTGCTCATAGAGTTTACATTCTAAAGGGAGGGGCTGGTGGTACAAAAGGTAATTTACAAAAAAAGGTATTTACAAAATAAATATTCTATTATCCATTTACCAATGCCATCCTCTCAGTCTCTTTGCATGTAATGTAGTGTGGAAGATTGTACAGCGTATCTGAGCCAGATCTTCCCTCAAATTCTTCAAAAACTGAAGCTGATTGGGTCCCAAATTGAACTGTGATGCGCTGCGGTCCCCAGAACTCTTTCCATGTGCACTAAAGATGTGGAAATGCCAATGGTGATTTGCAATAAAACTGCTGATTTTTGAGACAACAATGTCTCTTATTGTCAATTGATATTCCTCCAGTAAAGAATTAATACCATCACCCAATAAATTGTACAACTCAATTACTTTCTCATATTGTTCTGATGTTATCAATAATAAAATATCAAAAATAAAAGAATCAACAGCACAAAATGATTATGCCGATAAGTTATTACCAATTACCCACATGAAATACATTTTGTGCTGAAGAATAGTAGACCAGATATATCTTCATTTATAATATTGATGCATGTTGGGACTTTTTTCAACTTATGACAAGTGAACATTGTAATAAATACTAAAATTTACTATTATATAGGATTTATATAGCGCCAACAGTTTGCTTTACAATTTAAGGGCAGACAGTACAGTTACAATACAATCAAATCTCTCTATCGAAAAGCCAGTGGCGTGCAAAACACACCTCAAAAACTTCCACCCGGTGCCAAAAAAAAATGCCCACACATAGAGAGTGAAACACAAAAACGTGCAATGGGTGTACAGAGTCCTCCACTAGGGAAGGACCTTACCCTGATCCCCCGGGGCGTTAAGCTCCAGACAGGGACTGAGGTACTCAGACAAAGGGCAATACAATCAAATACAGGATTCGAGGGGCCCAGCTCATTAGGGCTTATGATCTAAAAGAGAGGGTCAAGTGATAAAAAAGGTGATAACTGTGGAGGATGAGCTTATGGAGAAAAGTTTAGTTGTTAGTTGGAGGCAGTATAGGCTTCTCTAAAGAGAAGGTTTTTCAGGGATTGTCTAAAAGTGGAAAGAGTAAGGAATTCTCTGACCGATTTGGGTAGGGAGTTTCAGGGGATGGGAAAGGCTCTGGAGAAGTCCTGGAGGGGAACATGGGAGGAAGTGACAAGAAAGCTAGAGAGCAGGAGGTCTTGAGAGGAACGAAGAGAACGAGTTGGTTGGTATTTTGAGACTAATGGGGCGTACACACGGTCGGACTTTTCAGCTACAAAAGTCCGACAGACGCCGACGGACCAAATCCGGCGGACAATCCGATCATGTGTGGGCTTCCCCGGACTTTCAGCGGACTTTTCCAGTCGCAAATCTGACGGACTTTAGATTTGGAACTTGCTTCAAATCTTTACGTCGTAACTCCGCCGGACCCAGAAATCCGCTCGTCTGTATGCTAGTCCGACGGACAAAAACCCACGCTAGGGCAGCTATTGGCTACTGGCTATCAACTTCCTAATTTTAGTCCGGTGTACGTCATCACGTACGAATCCGTCGGACTTTGGTGTGATCGTGTGTAGGCAAGTCCGGTCGTTAGAAAGTCCGTTTAAAGTCCGCCAAAAGTCCGTCGAAAGTCTACGCTCCATAAGTAAGTGACATAGCTGGGTGCAGAGTTGTGGATGGCTTTGTAAGTTGTTGTTAGTATTTTGAACAGCTGGTAAGGTGGATAAGTATTAGGACCAATAAACATATTTTTTTAATAAAGAACAAACTTTGGTGTACATAGGAACTTTAATTAACATAAAGACATCAGATTACAGTTATCTCCTAGATTGTAATCTCTAATGAGCAGGGCCCTCTGATTTCTCTTGTACCAAATTGTAATGTAATTGTAATGTCTGCCTTTATTTTATTAAGCGCTGCGCAAACTGTTGGCGCTATATAAAACCTGTATAATAATAATGATGATGAAGGAGCTTACAGAGGATATACTAGGCTGAAAAATACTATGGCTGGAAAAATAAAAAAAAAACCTCAGTTGAAAGTTTGAGGGAGAAACTGGGTGTAACAAATAGATTATTTTTCTTACGTAAACAAAGGATGAACAATATAGAAAAGACGAATCAAGGATTCTCAAACTGAATTTCATTTAGAAGTAGAAAATATATCTGAAACTTGTGAGTAGAGCCTTTTTATTTCGTGTGAAATACTGTATGTTAGGTAAATGGCCTACACCTAAAGCAAGGGCATTAACTAACTTCAATCAAAGTTGCACATTTTGTTTATATCTTAAGAAATCTCTTACCTGCACAGGGAGGTTTTTGGTAAGTGAAAAGTGTTATTAAATTTTATAAAACTCCCCTTAGTTTCTCAGGTAAAAGGTGAAAAATGTGTTCCCCTACCAAACTATTTACGCAATATAAGACTCTATGCCAGATTTTACTTTACAGATTAACTGCCAGTCACCCCCACCATCATGAGAGTGAGCTCTTTCTCTGATTTAAACTCCTGCATATGCCCTCTCTCCCCTATTGTAGTAGCTCCGAGCTCAGCAATCCTGTGACAGAGGGAATAGGGAACCACGCATGTGCAGGGGGTTTTAGGGCTCGCTTATGTGATGGTTGGAAGAGCAGTAAGAGCTGGGAGTATTTTAGCAACATTCTAGCAACAAGGCAGAACAGGATGATGCCATCTCTGGAGTTTTTCAGTCAGACTTCAGGACGTGCATAAATGGTCTACACCTATAGTAAGGGCATTATCCAACAATAGTCAAAGCACATTTTATTTTAAACATACAAAATTAACAGCGTATGTGTATATGGCAGTGTTTACCTGTTCCACAAAGGGTCAATAGCAGGATGCCACTTGGAGTGATATTAAATCATGTATTTAATTACATAAGCATGAGTAAAAAAATCATGAGATTTTTAAAAGCAATGAATTGATAATGACAGTAGCAAGCAGCTCCAATGATCATACCCCGTAGCAATGGTGGACGATCAACAGCTCCGCATATGTAATAACCCAATGAGTCAGGGGGCCCTGGAAGGAGTCCCGGAGGCAACGCACCTGGTTGACAACATGCTGGTGAGAAGACAACTTGTCAGCGTAGGGCCGACTGTCCCATTACTCACCGCCGGGATCGGGCTTGATAAGGGGCATGCATGCAAAACATGTTGTCGCAGCAACCAGAAACAGCTTTTGCTCCATCTGTGCTTCCTGTGGCTCCATGCTTCCTGTGGCTCCATCCGGCCTGCAGCTCATGTCACCTCCAGTCCATGGCTGAACTGATCCTGGCAGTGAGTGCTGGGATGCTCAGCCCTACTGCACCATGCAATATGTACACTATATTGTACATTACACACTCATGCACTATATCTAAATCTAGTGGACCCTTCAGAAGTCACCTAATTAGTAAATAGGGTCCACCTGTGTGTAATTTAATCTCAGTATAAATACAGCTGTTCTTTGAAGCCCTCAGAGGTCTGTTAGAGAACCTTAGTGAATAAACAGCATCATGATGGCAAAGGAACAAACCAGACAGGTCAGGGATAAAGTTGTGGATTAGGGGTTAGGTTATGAAAAAATATCCCAAGCTTTGAATATCTCACGACGCACTTCAATCCATCATCTTAAAATGGAAAGAGTATGGCATAACTGCAAACCTGCCAAGACATGGCCGTCCACCTAAACTGACAGGCCAGAAAAGGAAAGCATTAATCAGAGAAGCAGCCAAGAGGCCCATGGTAACCTTGGAGGAGCTGCAGATATCCACAGCTCAGGTGGGAGAATATGTCCACAGGACAACTATTAGTCATGACCTCCACGAATCTGGCCATTATGGAAGAGTGGCAAGAAGAAAGCCATTGTTGAAAGAAAGCCACAAGAAGTCTTGCTTTCAGTTTGCGAGAAGCCATGTGGGGGACACAGCAAACATGTGGAAGAAGCTGCTCTGGTCAGATGAGACCAAAATTGAACTTTTTGGCCTAAAAGCAAAGCGTTATGTGTGGCGGAAAACTAACACTGCAAATCACCCTGAACACACCATGCCCGTCGCGAAACATGGTGGTGGCAGCATCATTTTGTGGGGATGCTTTTCTTCAGCAGGGACAGGGAAGCTGGTCAGAGTTGAGGGGAAGATGAATGGAGCCAAATACAGGGTAATCTTGGAAGAAAACCTGTTAGAGTCTGCAAAAGACTTGAGACTGGGGAGGAGGTTCACCTTCCAGCAGGACAACGACCCTAAACATACAGCCAGAGCTACAATGGAATGGTTTAAATCAAAGCATATTCATGTGTTAGAATGGCCCAGTCAAAGTCCAGACCTAAATCGAATTGAGAATCTGTGGCAAGACTTGAAAATTGCTGTTCACAGACGCTCTCCATCCAATCGGTCAGAGCTTGAGCTACTTTGCAAAGAAGAATGGGCAAAAATTTCACTCTCTAGATGTGCAAAGCTGGCAGAGACATACCCAAAAAGACTTGCAGTTGTAATTAAAGTGAAAGGTGGTTCTACAAAGTATTGACTCAGGGGGGCTGAATACAAATGCACGCCACATTTTTTAGATATTTATTTGTAAAAAAAAATTGAAAACCATTAATAATAATTTTCCTTCCACTTCACAATTATGTGCCACTTTGTGTCAGTCTATCACATAAAATAAATTACATTTACATTTTTGGTTGTAACATGACAAAATGTGGATAATCTTAAGGGGTATGAATACTTTTTTAAGGCACTGTCTCTGAGACTCTGGCTTGCCCCCCCTCTTTTATTCTGCTCCTTCACTTCCCCCTCTCTGTCTCCCCCCATCCACCCTTACCGCCCTCTTTACCCCCTTTATTTTAATTTGTTTAAATAATTAATTTATTTGAACAAAAATTGTTTGTGTTTTGATTTTATTTGTTCCCAAAAAAGGCCCGCCAAAATTGTGGGCACAAGGCCCATGATGTTCTTAATCTGGCCCTGTTAAGGGTGATTCCTCTTTCATTTGTGTAAGTGTTACTAAGAGGTTAAATACTTAGTTCTTTGGTCTTTTTTTACATTTTATTTTATTTACTGTTGCCCTTTAACTGCATAGGCAGTTTTTTGATAAAGGTGAACTAACCCTTTAAGGAGATGGTTTAAAGATGGTTTGCCAGGAATTTACCACAAGTTCATAATATTAATGCTTAAAGTGGATGTAAACCCAAAATTATTATTTTTTTTTATATCATACTGTAGAGTATAAGATTTGCTATTATTTGAGCCCAGTCTTGCCACACAGAGTTAATCCATCTCTGAGCAATCCTCTTTTATTGTTCAGTGAGACAATTCTTGACAAACTTAGAAAAACTTTGTCAAATCCACCCCCTTGCTGTGAGTGACAGGTGATTTACATCTCGTGCACTAGCCTAAGAGACATGCAGTATTTTTAAATTCCCACCCCCACTCCTTTCTTCTGCAGCTCTGCAAGGATTGGCTGTTCCACACCTCACCATGATTTGACATGCTGAAGTCATGTGGTTACTTTCCTGTCTTTTCACTGGATGTTAGAGATCATAGCAGAAGTTCAGTGTAAGAAATAGACAGGAGAAATGCATGTTGACAAGGGGAGTGTAGAGGTGGGCGGGGAGTCTACTGACATCACGACTCCACCCACCGAGGTCCAGACAACAGACCCACCCACAGAATCTACAGTTTTTCGGCTCTCATAACAGACAGAGGGGAGACATTTGACAGGTAAAGATACATGCAGGAGGCATGTATAGCCTTATAGATAACCCCTATGGCAGTAGTTTAGAAAGGATGACATTGGGTTTACATCCACTTTAATGCACACTACTTTGCTATTTAAAACAAAATGTATATATGTAAAGAATTATAATAATATTAGGTAAAGCAGCACTGCTGCACTAACACCAGGAGGTGATATCTTCAAGTTGTCACATGATTCCCAGCACAAGCTGAGACAAGCCTGGATTTCACAGTTTGGTGAGTGGTGAGAGATTGGAAACATTCTGCAGGTTTGTGAGATTATGCACTTATATATTTGCTGCTTACAGGTAGACACTGAAGTCCACATTATTGCCCAGCAGAATGGCAACTTGGGAGAAAATATATTGGTGGAACAGGTAGCAACTGTAACCCAAATTTTCTGACAGTGCAGAGTCCTTCTCAGTCTTAGAGCTTTTGAGGTCATTCTCCCACTCCGAAATGTAATTATGAGCCATGTACTTAGTTAGATAATTGAATTCGAAGTAGATAATAAAAGTCAATTTATGGGGGGGAGAGGAGTATGATAGCAAATATGTTCAAGGACAGATGATATCAAGATGGTCAGTATAAAACTATCATCCCGGGGTAAAAAAAAGTCCACTTTCTGGTTCAAAGAACGCGATGATGTCACAAGCTAGGCTCCACCCAACACATTTAGTCATAAATGACATTGTCCGGGGCTCAAGAACTAGCAAAACCAGCCGCACACCAAGCCTCCTTTTAAAACTAGCCCCGACTAGTTGTGCATTAGATATCTAAAGGAGACTTGGTGTGCAGCTGATTATGCTCCGGAACTCGGAACGAAGTGTGGAACACAGGAGACCTATTAGTCAGACCAAGGCTTGAACCGCAGACCCGCCAGACCTCAATCCCATTGGTTGCCATCCTGTTAAAAGGCGCAATGATTGGGCATGACTCCTGAGCTCTAGACAACGCCATTTATGATGAAAAGTATTGGGCGGAGCCTTGCTCGTGATGTCATTGCGTCCTTCAAACCAGGAAGCAGACTTTTGGTTACCCTGGGATGATAGTTTTATACAAGCACTTTGTCTTTTACCAAATGTGAGTGTTATTCTTCATTTTTAAACAACTTTTGCTCTACAGTTTCACACTATGTGGGATTTTCTCTTTCTTACATGGATGTGGTCTGTGATGCTGAGCTGCAACTGGCTTTAGCTTTACACATGTGACCAGATTGTTTGATGGTATAGCACCTATTTGACTGTTCCCAGAGGAGAGGTGTCCAGTTTTTCAGATTTGGACTACATAGGCATATAAAGTGTGATTGACTCTATACCCATGGTATGGGAGTCCCCTTTATTTGGTAAACGCATTTGCCCCTCCTTTCCACAGTGATGGTTCACGGGAGAAGTAGGTGTTTTATGGACTGATATAGTCATATAGTTAGTCTAGTTGAAAAAAGACATAAGTCCATCTGGTTTAACCAATAAAAGAGAAAAAAAAACCATACAATCCCATATACACAATCCTATACCCACAGTTGATTCAGAGGAAGGCAAAAAAAACAGCAAAGCATAATCCAATTTGCTACAGCAGGGGAAAAATTTCATCCTTATACCCCGAGATAGTTACATAGTTGGTAAGGTTGAAAAAAGACACCAGTTCATCCAGTTCAACCTGAGTGAGTGAGGGTGCATATCTACAATTGTCCCTATCCCTGTACATTGTGTCTCATTAAGATGCTCATCTATTATTATTATTCATTTAGGGTACCCATATATCGCCATCAATTTACGCATCGCTCCAAACATACATTGCATACTCACATCGGTCCCTACCCTCAATCCAAGGTCCCCAACTCACACCCATATACCAGGTCCAATTTTGGACAGAAGCCAATTAACCTACCAGCATGTCTTTGGAGTGCAATCCAATATTTCCTGGGTCAACTTAACCTATAAATTTTAGTACCCATTATGTATTATGTACATTTAGGAAAGAATCCAAGCCTTTTTAGCCAGTTAAAAACATTTTTTTTGCTAGAAAATTACTTAGAACCCCCAGACATTATACATTTTTTTCTAACAGCCTAGAAAATAAAATGGCGGTCGTTGCAATACTTTTTGTCACACCGTATTTGCGCAGCGGTCTTGCAAGCGCACTTTTTTTGGGAAAAAAATACACTTTTTTGAATTAAAAAATAAGACAACAGTAAAGTTAGCCCAATTTTTTTTATATTGTGAAAGATAATGTTATGCCAAGTAAATTGATAACCAACATGTCACGCTTCAAAGTTGCGCCCGTTAGAGGAATAGCGACAAACATTTACCCTTAAAAATCTCCATAGGCGACGTTTAAAAAATTCTACAGGTTGCATGTTTTGAGTTACAGAGGAGGTCTAGGGCTAGAATTATTGCTCTCCTCTACCGATTGCGGCGATACCTCACATGTGTGGTTTGAACACCATCTTCATATGCGGGCACTACTCACGTATGCGTTCGCTTCTGCACGCGAGCTCTGAGGGACAGGGCGCGTTTAAAAAAATATATTTTTTTTAATTATTTATTTTACCTTTTATTTTTTATTTTTACACTGTTCTTTAAAAAAAAAGTGTGTCACTTTTATTCCTATTACAAGGAATGTAAAAATCCCTTGTAATAGAAAAAAAGAATGTCACGACCTTTTAAATATGAGATCTGGGGTCAAAAAGATACACTAAGATTTACACTAAAATGCAAAAAAAAATTATAAAATTTTGTCATTTGAAAAAAAAAATGGCCCTTTAAAAGCTATGGGCGGAAGTGACGTTTTGACGTCACTTGCGCCCTGCAATGGTATGGAGACGGGTGGGGGCCATCTTCCCCTCACTCGTCTTCATGCCTAGCAGGAAGAAGGATCCAATCTCCTCCGCCTCTGCCGACGGCAACGGTAAGTGGTGGAGGGCACCGGAGCGCGGGGACCCCTCTCCTGTCGCCGATAAAAGCGATCTTGCGGAGAATTCGCAGCAGAGACGACTATTATCAGAAACCGGACCGCCCGCCGAAGAAGAGGATACCAGGGTTATGGCAGCTAGCTGCTGCCATAACAAAGATATCCCTCTTCAAATTTAGGATGTATATGGGCGTGCGGCGGTCCGGAAGTGGTAAAGCAATCTACTGAGCTAGCCAGAACCAGCTCTTGAGGGAGTCTATTCCACATTTTTACAGCTCTTAGGCCCCTTTCACACTTGTCTAACATGTCCTGCGACTTAGTTCTGCAAAGTCACATGACAAGTCGTACCCTATGATTTCCAATGAGTATCGTTCATATCTGTGCGACCTGCACTACTTTGGTCCGACTTTCAGGACTTACAAGTGTAAAAGGGGCCTTACTGTGAAGAAACCTTTCCATATTTGCAGATGAAATCTCTTTTCCTCTAGACGTGCCCCCTTGTCCTCTGTGATGACCTTAAAGTGAATAACTCAACACCCAGTTCACTATATGGACACCTTATGTATTTGTACATGTTGATCACATTCCCCCTTAATCTCCTCTTCTTAGAGGGAATAAATTCAGTAAATGTGGCAATATGTGGCGATCTTTACAAGGAAGAGGATCCTTGATTAATCACTGTGGTGTTATCACCTTGGTCTTCACATTTCCTAATTTCATATTTCTTTGCTCATATCTTTATTTGTTGTTTCACATTTCACTTCAAGCGTTGCACTAATGCTATATTCGTTTAGTTACATTTTAAAATTCGAAATTTTCACTATTCGGAGATTTGGATGCAACGAATTTCAATAAATGCAAAATAAATTAAAACAAAAACAACAATATCATTTGTGTTCATTTGTTTCATTCAGATGACATGATACAATAGTTTGGGCCTTTTGTTATTCTTTGAAGCATCCGAAATAACATAGCAACATAACGAATTATCCAAATTGATTTGGATCTACTTGTTTTTATTCTAGTGAGCGCATCACAAATACTCTAATAAGATTTTGCAATATTATAAAAAATGCACTACATATAAGATCGAAACATATTGCAATAAATACAGTAAGGTATAAAAGTGAAATAATATGATTCCTACTTATTGTGTTTGGGTTGGTTGGATGGGTGGATCCACCAGAATCTCTAAATCATTAGATAACAAATGGATCTGAAATTAATTTAGTTCCAATAATTACTTTTGGATGCAGAGAGATATCGTCTAATCAGCTCATTCCATTTCTCTTAGTGGGTTGGACTAGCAGGGATTACTCAGAGGGCATAAGTAATCTCCGGCAATAACAAATTAAAGTGGTTCTAAAGGTAGAAGTTTTTTTTATCTTAATGCATTCTATGCATTAAGATAAAAAGCATTCCGTGTGCAGGAGCCCCCCTAATACTTACCTGAGCACCATCTCGATCCAGCGATGTTGACAATTGCTCCGGATTTGCTGAGAAACAGCAGCGGCAACATTGGCTCCCACTGCTGTCAATCAAAGTCAGTTAGCCAGTGAGGAGAGAGTGGGGGCGGGCCAAACCATGGCTCCATTTCTGAATAGACACACAGAGCTGCGACTCGGCCCGAGTGCCCCCATAGCAAGCTGCTTGCTGTGGGGGCACTTAACAGGAGGGAGGGGCCAGGAGCGCCAAAGAGGAACCTGAGAAGAGGAGGATCCAGGCTGCTCTGTGCAAAGCCACTGCAAATTGCAGGTAAGTATAACATGTTTGTTATTTTTAAAGAAAAAAAGGCGAGACTTTAGTATCACTTTACCCGCTTGCCGACCGACTCACGGGCATACTAACGTACCTGTATGTTGCCCTTTAAGAAGCGGCTTGCCGGCACACGCCCGCCCGTCGCGAGCTCCGTGAGTGTGATCGCGGGTCCCACGGACTCGATGTTCGCTGGGATACCCGCGATCGTCTCACGGAGAGTAAGAACGGGGAAATGCTGATGTAAACAAGCATTTCCCCGTTCTGCCTAGTGACACTGACACTGTGACACCAACGTGTCACACATAGCCCATCCCCTCCACAGTTAGAATCACTCCCTAGGACACACTTAACCCTTACAGCGCTCCCTAGTGGTTAACCCCTTCACTGCCAGTCACATTTACACAGTAATCAATGCATTTTTAATCGCACTGATCGCTGTATAAATGTGAATGGTCCCAAAATAGTGCCAAAAGTGTCTGATCTGTCTGCCATAATGTCGCAGTCACGATAAAAATCGGCTGATCACCGCCATTACTAGTAAAAAAAAAATATTAATAAAAATGCCATAAAACTATTCCCTATTTTGTAGATGTTATAACTTTTGCGCAAACCAATCAATAAAGGCTTATTGCGATTTTTTTTTTACCAAAAATATGTAGTAGAATAAACTGAGGAAAAAAAATGTTTTTTATTATATTTTTTGGGGATATTTATTATAGCAAAAAGTAAAAAATAATGTCGCTATTTTTTTGTTTATAGCGCAAAAAATAAAAAACGCAGAGGTGATCAAATAGCACCAAAAGAAAGCTCTATCTGTGGGGAAAAAAGGAAGTCAATTTTGTTTGGGAGCCACGTCGCACGACCGCGCAATTGTCAATTAAAGCGACACAGTGCCAAATCACAAAAAGTGCTCTTGTCGTTTGCTAACCAAATGGTCTGGGGCTAAAGTGGTTAACATGTTATAACAAATATAGTCAATCTTTTCGAAATAACTTCCAAAAATATAAATCAATTCAGAACAATAAATGCACCAAACAAATCCAAATATAGGAAACAAATTCTGAAAACAAATCATTTTAACATAACGAAAATGATTAAATGAAATTATTTACTTAACAAATTATTCCGAAACTAAATTATACAAAACAAATTTTCCTTTGTGACCATCTCTAGACTGGAGATACATTACATGAGACTGCTAGAAAACACTGTGATAACAGGGCTCTAAAGAAAAACAGATTAGTGGCTGCAGGGGCCCTGAGGGCCGCACACAATGTGCCAAAGGGCCACAGGTTGTGCACCAGGGCTCTAGAGGAAAGATGCCCGTATACAGTATCTGACCAGTCATTCTAGTAGGTAGATCTGTTCTGGTGAAAACGTTGCGTTGCTGTTCCAGATTGAATTTTTTTTTTTCATGGAAAAAATAATTATTTCTATAGCAGTGATATGAACTTCAAATATAGATAGAATCTGATGTCCTGACTATACCTGTAAAACCTGAATATACACTAAGGTAAAAAAAGGGTGGCAATTGAAGAAATCTCGGTAAACAGAACCAATGTGAGAGTAATCAATGTGAATGCTCCAGAAAGATCAACTGATTGACTGTGTGGATTTTCATGGCTCATTTATGGTTCCTCTTCAAACAGCTTAAGGTAATATCAACACCAAATGTCTACAGATGGAAAGGAAAACACAGTGATGCTGCATGTTGTGCTAGAACAGATGCTGATTTGCATAGCACAACCCGTTCAACCATCAGGCACTAGATGATCGCAGAGTGTACACTGCATAATTCTGAAAACATTCTTCTGCATGGGTGCAGCTCCCTAAATGTACTAATCATCCAAACTGTACTGTGTGATACTAAGAAGACATAAAATGTAAACAGTAATGTTTAGCTAGTATAATACTCATAAATAATGTCAATATGTATTTAATGATACCAAGATAAGGGTATACTTTTGCTTGCATCTCAACACCATTTGTAATAAACACAACATTATGACCAAAAGAAGGCTGCACATAGTTATACAGTGTAGATATGGGCCTCTGACTGAGCTTGGTCCCTATGACCTTCACACTTGGGGGGGGGTTTTCCGGTGTAGCCAGGTGCTGGGCTACAGCAATATGGAGGAGACATTTATTCTTCTCTCCCTCTAATGAGATACTGATGTTATGCTGCACCATTCTCCACAAGCCAGCCGGGGGATAGCTAAATCCAAGCAAGCCCATAGACTACTATGCAGAGTGCTGAGAATACTGGGAATCAGTGGCGGAGGTATAGGGGTCGCTGAGGTCGCCATGGCCCTTGGGGGCCCCCTGTATACCTCAATAGGAGGAGCGGCAAGGGTGGCTGAGACTGAGCTCCCTGATCGTCAGCTGAACTGTAATCGGCACTGCGGGGAGCTGGTCACACTGATTAGACCTAAAGTGAAAGCACAGTGTGTGCTGTGCTCTTTGTCTCCCCCTACAGTGCAGTACTCGACAGGAAGAGATAAGATAAAGGTCTGCCGTTTTTAAAAAAGGCTGTCTGTATGTATGTGTGTTTATATGTGTGTCCATGTATATGTATGTGTGTTTATATGTGTGTGCGTGTATGTGCATGTATGTATGTGTCTGTGTGCATGTATATATTATGTATGTGTGCATGTATGTATGTATTAGGCATGTGTGTTTATATGTGTATGTATTTATGTGCATTTATGTGTGTGTGTGTGTGTGTGTGTATGCATGTATGTGTGTGTATGTGTATTGTGTGTGTGTGTGTATGCATGTATGTGTGTGTATGTGTATATGTATGTATGTATTATGTATGTGTGTTTATATGTGTGTATGTGCATATATGTATGTATGTGTGCATGTATTTATGTGTGTGCGTGCATGTATGTACGTGTGTGTGCATGTATGTATGTGTGTGTGTATGTATGTATATGTGTTATATGTGTGTGCATGTATGTGCATGTATGTATGTGTGTGCATGTATGTATGTATGTGTGTGTGTGTGTATGTATGTATGTATGTAATATGTATGTGTGTTTATATGTGTGTGTGTGTGCGCGCGCGCATGTATGTATGTGTATGTTTATATGTGTATGTATGTGTGTGCATGTAGGTATGTATGTGTATGTATGTATGTGCATTTATGTGTGTATGCATGTATGCATGTATGTATGTTTATATGCATGTATGTATTATGTATGTGTGTTTATATGTGTGTGTGCATATATGTATGTATGTGTGCGTGTATTTATGTGTGTGTGTGTACACGATGGTAGTGACAGGGACCTTATGGAAGAAGACACCTTGCCCACATCCCTATGAGACTACACAATGGGAAATTTCCTCTGGCGGGACTTTAAAAGGCAACAGTCTTCAAACAATAATGTATCAAAGACGTATATAATTTTATTATCAAAAGTTAAAACATGACAAAGATAAAAGAGGTGGATGCCAGCAGGTTTAGATGGTGGTAAAAAAAGGAGTATACATATCTGTTTACAATAATACAATTAACCCCACACAGACTGTTAATGATATACTTCTTTGATACATTATTGTTTGAAGACTCTTGCCTTTTAAAGTCCCACCAGAGAAAATTTCCCATTATGTATGTGTGTGTGTGTGTGTGTATGTATGTGTGTGTGTGTGTGTGTGTGTGTGTGTGTGTGTGTGTGTGTGTGTGTGTGTGTGTGTGCGTGCGTGCATGTATATATGTGTGTGTGTGTGCATGGATGTACATGCATGTATGTGTGTATGCATGCGTGTATGTTTGTGTATGTATGTATATATGTGCATGTATGTGTGTGTGCATGTATGTATGTATGTGTGTGTGCATGTGTGTATGTATGTGTGTGTGTGTATGTATGTATATATGTATGTGCATGTATGTATGTATGTATGTTTATATGTATGAGTGTGTGTGTGTATGTATGTGCATGCATATATGTGTGTGTGCGCATGTATGTATGTATGTATGTGCATGTGTATGTATGTATGTATGTGCATGTATGTATGTGTGTGTGTGCATGTGTTTATATGTGTATGTATATGTGCATATACATATATATATATATATATATATATATATATATATATATATATATATATATATATATATATATATATAAAATGTGTGTTTACATGTATGCACATTTTATATATGCGCTTTTAATCCTGACCCCCTTTATGTGTACAATCAGAACTTTTTTTTCTTGCTTGTTCATAGTACCAGCAAAGAAATGCTGTTCCTCTGAAAAGCGATCCATGCTCATGAAATGTGAAAAAACTCAAGCGCTGAGATGGAATATATGATCAGGGTCAAAAAAAGATTGAAAATTGAATATAAGAAATTAAGCTGCTATCAATCAAAAGTGTTCAGACACCCTAATGTTATAAAAAGGAATAAAGTATTGATGCACTCTAATTAGATATCAATATCAATCAGTGCACAGCTCACTTAAATAAATTAAATACATTTCTCAAGGATAGTCACATGGTCTGTGACATAACGCATGGGAGGAGCTAGTGACGAGCATTGCTGTTACAAATCACCAACACGGCAGCAGCGGCTCTCTGATATATATAATGTGTGTTTACATGTATGCATATTTTATATATGCGCTTTTAATCCTGACCCCCTTTATGTGTACAATCAGAACTTTTTTTTCTTGCTTGTTCATAGTACCAGCAAAGAAATGCTGTTCCTCTGAAAAGCGATCCATGCTCATGAAATGTGAAAAAACTCAAGCGCTGAGATGAAATATATGATAAGGGTCAAAAAAAGATTGAAAATTGAATATAAGAAATTAAGCTGCTATCAATCAAAAGTGTTCAGACACCCTAATGTTATAAAAAGGAATAAAGTATTGATGCACTCTAATTAGATATCAATATCAATCAGTGCTCAGCTCACTTAAATAAATTAAATAAATTTCTCAAGGATAGTCACGTGGTCTGTGACGTAACGCATGGGAGGAGCTAGTGACGAGCATTGCTGTTACAAATCACCAACACGGCAGCAGCGGCTCTCTGGGGAGTCGCGCACGCAGCGGCTGATTGCATCCTTTATGCCTATTACTACTGGGGCTATGTGAGTGTATCACTGTGGTCATTATCCTTCTCTGTTTTTGTTTATTTTACATGATTCACCTCTTGCTAAGACTGACAAAAAGTGAAACAAGTGCAATCCATTATTTATCTGGGAAAACAAACTTTGAAGGCACCAATGAATGAAGTTAGTAATCGGGTTGCTAACCATCACTAAATTTGACCCTTGCAATCTGAATGATTAATGGACTATTGCATCAACATCATTATTATTTTATGTCTGAGGAAGTGTATTATAATTTAGTTTAACTTATTTCCCTTATTCTTTAATATGTATGGCTCATCTAATTAGTAGCTCATGAGTGCCGACAGCTGCACACATATATTACACACATACTGGTTTTCGTTCCAGTGTGGTTTATCACATGCACCTTTATAAAGTTTTTTTGGGCGTTTATGTGTGGGTGTTTTTACTTTATTGAATTTATTTATATTCACGTACACCTATATACACATTATTAGTGCGTTTATCACATGGAATCTATGCAATTTCTAAGCCATTTTTTATGCAATTTATGTTTTGTTGGCTACAATCCTTTTTGAATTTATTTAAGTGAGCTGTGCACTGATTGATCCATGCTCATATCGCTTTTCAGAGACATTTGACAGCCAGTTAAGAGGCAATATGTTGCCTCCTGACCGCCTGTTTTAACCCCTTAAATGCATCATCACTATGCTGCAACTGCATGCAATGCACACAGTTACGGAGTGGTTGCAGTGCAGCCCCATTCACCTAGGGACATACTTCAAGGGTGCCCTGACTGGAAAAAGATTGAGAAACACTGGCATAGAGGAACCGATCTCTCCATTTTCCTCCTGCGGCCGCTGAATGCCAGTGGGAAGAAGAGGAGGAGAAGCAGAAGGGGGGATGGAGAAATCAGTTCCTTTATATGCAGCCACCCACTTGCGACCGGTGTTCTGACGAGAAGTGTCCTCCTATCAGATAGTGTCCGCCCCGTACTGCGCAGGCGCAGCGCCTGCGCAGTACGGAAGAGGAGGAGATGGCGAAAGTGTCCTAAGTTGATCAGCTGATCATCAGCTGTACACGGCACTTGGGCACTTATTAGTGATGGCTGTGTAAGAGGGCCCCTCGCGGGCTCGCTTTGCTCACCGTGCTTCGGGCATGGCCTCGCTGCGCTCGGCATCTATTTATTCTTACTCTATGTCCACTTGGATAGTAGGGAATGAACCTGGACACAGGGTAAGAATAAAAGCGCAGGCGCCGTGTACAGCTGACGATCAGCTGTTGAACTTCGGAGACTTTCGCCTCTTGTTTGTCCTCTGTACTGCGCCTGCGCAGTACAGGGCGGACACTATCGGATGGGGGACAGTATTCGACAAGACACCGGCCCTGTTGTTCTGCCACTGGGCTCGGAGGAAAGGGCCCTGTCTGGGGGTCAGGGAGGCCCTTCATGGTTTCTTGCATCAGGGCCCTGAAGGTTCTAGTTATTTTACTGCTGGGAATTGTAGTTTGAAACGGCAGACATACAATGGGAAGAATGGACTCCTTTACAATACAAATTCCAATAGGCACTAATAGGCAGTAGGAGTGGAGAGATGATTTTTTATTAAACTGCCCAGGACAGCTCCTCTTCCTGACATGGAGGAAGTAGAGAGAGAGCACCTCTGTCTTGATATTCATTTCCCAATGGAGGACCATATAAGCGGAAATCCGAGCCTGAGACTGGGCAAGAAGACACTGTGCCGCCCTATCCACATCAAAGCACCTGTACCGCTGCAACAAGGAGATTTGAGCTTCCACTCACCCTCAACTTCCCACTTCAGACCTGGAGGCTTTCAGGGAGAGACCAAATGGGTTCTCCCCCTTTTACAGCGATAGATCATTGCAGCATCCCAGGGACTGGTGAGAGGGCTATTTGCCCATAGTTGATATTGCTAGCAGGGACTAAGTCACTGGGAACAGGACACCCAGTGTACCCAATCAATACTGCACTCTATGCCGCACTCATTCTAAACATAGACTGCATCTATGCCAACCCTATACCACATTATACTGAACTGTCATTAAGAATGTAAACTAACTCTGTGTATGATGCTCCCTCCCGAATCTGAAGTTACCAAGGCCCCCCAAGGTCTAAATCTGGCCCTGACTGTTTGTGTTTGTAGCACTCTCTAGTGTGCTAGATTGGTGTTGGGGCTGGGCTCAACCCTTCCTTCTCTGAGCTGGCCGCTCAGCTGTCGGCTAATTGCCAGCTCCTATCTCTCCACAGTGACTCATAGTTACATAGTTAGTCAGGTTGAAAAAAGACACAAGTCCATCTAGTTCAACCATAAAAAAAAGAAAAAAAATCACCTGTTGATGATATCCTGCTCGTCAGTCCTGCCTACTTAAGCCAACCAGCCCAGATGATCTCTGCCTTCGCCTTGGTCAACATCACAGAGACTCCTGCATTCCTGTTAAAGACTTGCTTGGCTGACATTCCTTCTGGCTTCAGATCCTGCTTGTTGTTCCACTACGCTGGCTCCCCGACTTTCTGGCTTGTCTGACTATCCGTTCCGGTTATCGAACTTAGGCTATGTTTTGATTACGTTTGTTCTATTTACTTTTATTATTTAACAAGTGTGATTTAACTGTACTTCTGTCTCGGTCTGATTCATGGTTTCTGAGATTAGGCGAAGGCCATGAATTCAGAAGATGCAGTCAACCCACTTGTTGGTAATATTCTTTCCAGATTAAATGAGCAGGATCACCACATGGATCAGTTTGCCATTGCGTTACCAATGCTTCTGAGTCGCATGGCTCACCTGGAATCTCCCACTGTGGCTGCTCCGGTACAACCTGCGTTGCAGGCCATCCCTGCTGCTGTCTCTGTGCAGGCACCTGCCTTGAGTATTACCTCTGTAAGAGGTATGTCTGGTTCCGTCTCAGTTTGATTCATGGTTTCTGACAATTGGATGTACATAGTTAGTAGCGTAGGAAAATTTGACCTGGCTGAGAGCCAGGCCTAGGTTGAATCTGGGTCAGGGCTGAGTGACTCAAGGAGGCCAGCAAGGGCAGTCTGGTGGAAGATGGAGAAGGAGTGCTGAGGAGGCTGTCAGTGGCCCTTGAGGGTGTCCCCTAGTCTGGGGGGTGACCTCGGGTGCTGGAGAAACCCTCTAAAACACACGGAGGATTCCTTCATGGAGGCATGAGAGCAAGGAAGAGGACAGCAGGAGCAGGTCAGCACATCCAGGAGTTCTCCTGAGAAGTCAGCCGGGTGGGCTGGTGAGTGAGCAGTCTAGGAGGACTGTAGAGAGAAAGTGTCAGTCTGGGAGGACTGTGGAGAAGTAGCCAGGAGGGCTTGTAAAGGGGCAGCTGCAACAAGGCGGGCTGGCAGTGCCTGAAGAGGTGGTGCCAGGATCAGTAGCCACAGGAGTGATTGAGCTGGGCACTGTAGTTTTGCTACGCATTTAAAGAGGCTTTGGGTTCCTGCCTATAACAGGCTTTTGCTCTAAATCTGACTGAGTGCTTTGTCAGATCAACAAACAGTGTGCCAGCTTGAATTCTGCAAGCAATTGTGCTGGAGAAAGTGAGGAGTGTATATAGACTGTGTATAGGAGAAGTTGTCTCTGAAGTTGTTTGAAGTCAATTGTGCACTCCATAATTTTCCCAATCCCTATTCAAGTTATATCCCCTCAATAAGAGGGCGTGGTTTCGGTATGTAGCAGTGAAGACGTGTCTCCCTTGAGCTCCGGCGCCGGCACCAACTATAGCTGCTGTAACCCAAGATTACACCCTGCTTTTATCCAGCAAACTATGCGGAAAAGGACAGGTAAGTCTCTGCCTAAAAAAGGAACCCCCTCGGGATCCATAAAGCGCTATTTAGCCGCAGAACCGGAGGACATTCTAGGCATTGACGGACTAGGCCGCTCTTCTCGTGGCTCAAGCTCCACCTCCCGCCATTCGACATTCTCCGGCAACATCGGCCTGTTCAGAGGGTGAAGAAAGCACCTCCAGGCATTCGGAAGCGCTTGTTGGTGACCTCCCTACTAAAACGGAGCTGGCTAGAGCGGGCTAGAACGTACTATTAAAAAGGCACTCTCTGCTGTACGGTCGGATCTTGCCCACGTGTTGGAACGCGTGGAGGAGTCTGAGCAGCTCCTTGATCGCCACGTGGCCGCCATAAAGAGTCTGCAGACTACTACTCGCAACCTCTCCATCACACACAGGATGGCCCTATATAAGATCGAGGACCAGGAGAACCGCAACAGGCGGAACAACATAAGGATAAGAGGTCTGCCTGAGGCTACCGGTGACGATGATCTCCTCCCATCCCTCCACGGTATCTTTAATTCCTCACCCCTAACCTGACATCTTTATTTCGTGCCAACTTTATGCCGTTGTTAAATACAATTAAAACTGACCTACAAAAATGGTCACAACTAGCACACTCATGGTTGGGGAAGATAAGTGTGGTGAAAATGAACATATTGTCCAGGTTGCTATTTTTGTTTCAAATGATCCCATTTAAAATCCCAGCAGGTTTTTTTACACGTTTGACAACTCTGATATGCAGATATGTCTGGAACAGACGACGCCCCAGGCTGGCCAGATCCCTTCTCACTAGATCGAAAAAAGAAGGAGGATTAGCTTTACCGGACATTAAACGATACTACTTGGCAGTTACCCTATCCAGAATCTCAGATTTTGGGTGTCTCTGGAAATAGCACTTGGTGGTACTGACCTTTACTCCTTAATTTGGATACCAAGGAAATACGGAACTCTATCTAATGCTACTTCTCCACTCACATGCTCCACCCTAATGAGTTGCAAAAAACACAAGTGGCATTACAATTCTCCCCTTATGCCACTGACCGGTCACAATTACTTCCCACCTGGGAATATTGATCCCAGACTCCACTCATGGAATCTCGAGAACACTGTTTTATTACATCACGTCACTAAGGACTCGGACATTGTGCCACTGTCCATGCTTACTTCCACATTGGCTGCGTCGCTAATGGACCAATGGAGATATCTTCAACTGTCAGCCTTCATTCAGGCTCTCCCAAAACCCTTGCGCAATACTTCTAACTTAACACTGATAGAAACAGCCTTCACTGACGACCACCCGGTAGAGAAACCCCTCTCCTACTTTTACCAAGCATTAAGATCACTCTCGTCCACCGGTTATCCTAGCTTTCTTCATAACTGGGAGAGAGATCTTCACAGGAATTTGACAGAGAATCAAAGATCTTCTATCCTCCATCTATCTCACTCATCCTCTATGTCCTCTAAAACTGCAGAGGTTAACTACAAACTCCTGACTAGGTGGCATTACACACCTGCGGTTCTCAATAAACTATTCCCTCAAAATTCGCCACTCTGCTGCTGTGGTTGAGGAGAAGTGGCATCACATGCTCATGTTTGGTGGTATTGTCCGCTTATTAGACCCTATTGGCTTACTATCCTCTATTGGATCAAGGAGATTCAGGGTTTTGAGGTTCCCAACGACCCCTGGAATGTACTATTACATTGTACAGACAAACCGACAGGATCATACAAAAAAATCTATCACCCCACACCTATTAAACGCTGCTAAAGCGCTCATACCCCGGTTTTGGAAAACTTCAACGATACCGTCCCTACGCCAATGGTTTGGGGAGGTAGATCATCTATACTATATGGAAGACCTAACTTACTCCCTTAGAAACAAAACTGATATGGGGAAAAAGATATGGTCCTGTTGGTTTGCCTTTAAATACACTACAGATTATGTGGAAATTATGGCTCCGAACACACAACTCACTCATGATATGACTTGGTGTTGCAGAAATCTGACAGAGGCAGACACTCCACCCTCCCCACACATATCCCCATCCCCCCCACTCTCTTCCCTACTTCTCTTACTTTGTCTCTACTTTTCTTTGTCCCTGCTCTTTTTGTATACCAAATAATAAAGATTACGACAGGATTTGGTGCTTTCAAAAAGTTTTATTACAACAGCATTGAACATATGGTATGTAATAGGACGTGTTTACACACAGATAAATTGCTCTCAGGTTTATAATTATTTCAGGATTGCATTTTATGTATACACTATTGTTGGATGATGTACTGTACCAAACAACCTGTCTTCAATAGAAACTTATTAAACAAAAAAAAAAATATCCCCTCAATAACACAAAAAAACTGTACTGGGCTGTTTCCTGACTCTAAAGTGACTGTGAAAATTGGGTTTGCAGGGTGGGGGATCCCATTTCATCTGTGGCCCCTTAGGGGATGCGTTACATGTTGATCTGCATGCCAAATATCATTGTATGCCTAATCTTTACTGTTAATCATGTTTTATGCTAAATTGTAGTATTACTATTGTTAATACATTTTATGCTTGCCTAGTTACCAACCATATTGGGTGACGATATATTAAAGGGGTTGTAAACTCTTGTGTTTAATGCATCCTATGCATTAAGGTGAAAAAACTTCTGGCAGTGACCGGCCCCCCAGCCCCCCCCCCCCGTTTTACTTACCTGAGCCCCATAATTCCCTTGGCAGACACGCTCTCCCTCTCTGCATAGGGTCCCAGCTCTTGATTAGATGGATTGATAGCAGCACAGCCATTTGCTCTCACTGCTGTCAATCATATGCAATGAGGCAGGCGTCGGGGGGCGGGCCCGAGTCCAGCATTCGTGTCTATAGACACAAATGCTGGACATGGGAGCAGGCCCGCATTGTAACCCCCTGGGAGAGCGCTTCTCCTAGGGGGTTATCTGATGCAAGGAGGAGCCTCGAGAGCCGACGAGGAACCCCAGAAGAGGAGGATCGGGGGCCACTCTGTATAAAATGAGCTGCACAGTGAAGGTAAATATGACATGTTTAAAAAAATAAAACACGAAGGTTTACAATCACTTTCAGTTTGCCTTTACTACCTGATTTTGTGCCTGTATTTGTTGATATAACACTACTTTTGGATACTAAGTGTTATTTTCAGTGATTTTGTGTGCTATTTTGTGCACTCAACTTACTGTGTCAGAGGGGCTGAGGTTCTTGAGAAGGTTGAGGTAAAAAACAGAGGACCCATCTTACCTAGCAGCTCCTACAGGGGTATAACTAAACAGGTATTACCGCTCCTGGTGATATATTTTGCTTCACCTGTGTGTCTAGTTTCCATCGGCTCTGGCAAGGACCAAAGTAGAAGAAATATTGAAGAGATACCTCAGTTCAGGAAAACAGGATCTCTCTGTATGCCTAGACTATGACCACCTAGAAAAATTAGTGCCACTCAACACCCTTCCGCTCATCCTTTCGTCGGTTCTCCTCCCTTAGAGGGTCTCAGGCCATCCAGGAGTATGTTTCACTCCATAGAACAACCGCAACAATAAACTTAATGGCACACTCCACCCAGATCAGCCACATTCGCCGGTGAACTCACAGAGCCTTCAGCTACAGTCCTCCCATTGTGGCCATGCCTCCTTAATGAGTTTCACTGTGATTGGGCATAGTAGAAAAATGGACGAATCTTGGATAAAAGCTGTGTGACTTTGTTGAAAACATTATTAGACCCTATTGTCTTTTAATTTTACAAACCGATAACTTTTTTTTTTACATTTGCTGTGTTTTAAATCTAATTTCTGGATTGGTTTGTAAAATACATTGTTTTTGAAAGTGCTAAATAAGGTTTTTATTATTACTATTGTTTGGTTTGTAAAGTACATTGTTTTTGAAAGTGCTAAAAAAGGTTATTATTATTACTATTATTAATAATATTATTAGCCATGTTTTGTACTTCCTGTGCTTTTGTGCTGTTTATGGACTATTTTTGCTTAAGCTTCCTTAACACCATATCAAAAGTCCTTGCAGTCAAAAGGTCTGCAGTCTGTTGCAGCCAATCAGATTCCAAGTTACTTTTTAGGTACCCTGTTTCCCCGAAAATAAGACCTAGCGCGATTGTCGGTGATGGCTGCAATATAAGCCCTACCCCCCAAATAAGGCCCTACCCTGTTTCCCTGAAAATAAGCCCTACCCTGAAAATAAGACCTACAAGGACTTTAACTAGGGCTTATTTGGGGGGTAGGGCTTATATTGCAGCCATCATCAACAATCACGCTAGGTCTTATTTTCGGGGAAACAGGGTATCAATTGTAAAATGATTGTTTGGTTTATTTAAATGAGGCCTTATATTTTTTGCATTAGCATTTATTAGATACTGTATTGCATGATAATGTAGAGCATGAAAAATTAGGTTTCTATGTCATGAGTATTACATCTATCTATTTGTATATAGTAATTCAGGCTAAAGCAGTTTATACCATTATTAGTGACAGTATGTTGCCCTTGCTAAATGACAGACTGACTCCTCTCACTTTTCTATGCACAGTACATTCACAAATGAGTGCGTGTAAAAATTGGAAAGCTCTGAAGCAAAGAATATTTTGAAGTACTTATCATGCTGTGCTTTACGAAAATGCTATTGAATGCAAGTTTTATTGAAAATTGTCATTTTAATAAACAGTGCAGATTAACTCTGTGCTCTGTTGCATCAATCCACGTCTTAAGTATATCTGTAAACTCTCTCCAGAGGAGACACGGTTTGCGTATTTCAAAATGTGACTTTCAGGTGTATTGTAGTAATCTGCTCAGTGTCTTGACATAGCAGCTGACGTACAAGCTCCTATGTAGCACAATTAGCGAGGGAACGGGCCACAATGTAATGACAGCAGGGTGTATGCAAATCTCATCATCTTGGCCTAAGTTTTCATTTTCTCTAGCGTGGCCCACACATTAATAACCGTCAACATGCATTTTACATTAAGCCTTCAAGTAGAATGAAGGATCCCACTAAATGAGGATGGTGGGGAAGGAGTACAACGTTTTGGCCAAAGGGGATTGCAATGACATAAGGCAATAAAGTCAAGGAATATGAATAGGTTCATAAGTGAGTTCTACTGGTATAAGATGGATGTTGATCAATAAATAGTCCCTCCAGGACATATTTTCTCATGAACTTTAAAAGATATTATTCCCAGAACTATGAAGTATTCATAGAAATTCCTAATGCAACAGCATGGAGAAAACATCACATTTTAAAACAAGTATAATTAAGAAAAGGAAATTCTAACATGCTATATGGGATTACATACCCATGCTTTAAGGGTACAGTAATAGGATTCGAGCAGAGCTGGATTCTGTACATAGTACCTAATACTGTATATTGCAGGCGTATAACATATAATAGTCTAACAGATATTGCTATACATTGTCAAACAGGGGCAGTCAGTGTTATGAAAAACAACACCCAAAGCAGAAAGCTTTACGCAATTTTAAGCAAATGAGCCTGCTTGTGACCCTGACCTTTGGCGTGTTGTATGTTTCTCCTTGTCTGCTAGTCGTCTCAACCTTTGGCTTATTCCCTTACTATGTTTGTCCTCCTGTAGCCTACTGTGGGCATGAGCTGGGAAACCCTGGGGGTCGCGACAGAAGCCAGTTGCAGCCCAGTCCATCCTCACCACTAGAGGCTGCTTGCTCTTAGACTCCTCGCCCCTGGGGAATCTTACGCTCTAGCCCCTGTGGGATCAGTGTTGGTGTTCCAGCAGACCTAGCTTCCTTAATCACCTAGACTCCCATCCGTAGCAGTCAGCCGTAGGGTCCGCTACCTTTGCGGTGCACTCCTGACCCCAATGGTGTGCATCTGTCACCTGGCCTCAGGTGACATGACAGAAGCCTCAGCAACACGTTGTCCAGCACCAGGAAATTATAACCTCACAGGGTATGGAAATGCATTGCACAAACCTTTCTTCAAGGCCTCCTGAAGATGTTTCATCCTCTGCTCCCTCTGCGAAGGCAGGGTGAGTTCTGCAACCTTACCCTTGTAACAAGGATCAAGAAGGGTTGCGAGCCAGTAATGATTCCTTCTCTTTGATACCACAAATCCTAGGGTCCTTACGCTGCTTGGCCTCCCTGATTCTGCACAGCCTGCAAAAGTTTGCAGAGGCATTTGATTTGAGTCCTCTGGGTCACTAAGGATCACATGATCTGTAACAACCTCCTCCCAGCCACGTACAACTCTTTCGGTTTCTGGGGACTGAAAACCATCCCTTGAAGACTGCTGCGTGTTATCCTCCACGTCCATGCTGACACAATCCTCCTCTTCTTCCTGCGTGTTTGGCGGGCCTGCAGGAATAATATCTGAATAAAGGGGGCCTTGAGAGATAAAGAAGTCCTCCTCTTCCTCACACTGTTCTGCCTCAAGTGCCCTGTCCATTATTCCATGAAGCGTGTGCTCCAACAGGAAGACAAGAGGGACAGTATCACTGATGCATGTATTGTCGCTGCTCACCATCCTCGTGGCCTCATCAAATGGTGACAGAACAGTGCATGCATCCTTGATCAGTAGCCACTGGCGTGGCAAAAATAAGCCAAGCTCCCCTGACCCTGTCCTGGTGCCATACTCACACAGGTACTCATTGATGGCCCTCTGCTGCGTGTACAGCCACTGCAGCATTGCCAACTTTGACTTCCACCTGGTGGACATGTCACAAATGAGGCAGTTGGTGGGCAGGTTGCATTCCCTTTGAATTACAGCCAGCCGAGCACTGGCATTGTATGACCATTGGAAATGACCACAGACTTTTCTGGCCTGCCTCAGGAGATCTTGTAAGCCTGGGTACCTGCTCAAGAACTGCTGCACCACCAAATTCAGGATGTGTGCCAAACATGGAACATGGGTCAAGTATCCCTGTCGGAGGGCGAAGAGAAGGTTGGTGCCATTGTCGCATACAACCATTCCTGGCTGAAGCTGGCATGGCGTCAACCACCTCTGAGCCTGCCCCTGCAGAGCTAACAGAATCTCTGCTCCAGTGTGGCTCCTGTCCCCTAAGCAGTAGTTTAACCTTAAACTACGTAGAGGGTTCTTTACTGTAAGAGCAGCAAGGATGTGGAATTCCCTTCCACAGGCGGTGGTCTCAGTGGGGGGCATCAATAGTTTCAAGAAACTATTAGATAAGCACCCGAATGACCGCAACATATATACAATGTAATACTGACATATAATCACACACATAGGTTGGACTTGATGGACTTGTGTATTTTTTCAACCTCACCTACTATGTAACTATGTAACTCATGTACCGCATGGCATCTTTTTGCCTGAGTGCTTGCGTAGCCCCTTGAATGTTTACGGATACCCAGCCATACTCTGCCATACCCAGTCATACTCGGAGATACTCTGCAATACCCAGCCATGCTCGGCCATGCTCGGCCATGCTCGGCCATGCTCGGCCATACTCGGCCATGCTCTGCCATGCTCTGCCATGCTCTGCCATACTCTGCCATACTCTGCCTCTGTATGTGGCCAGGCTGTGGAAGTCTCACACATGTGGTATCGCCGTACTCAGGAGGAGTAGGAGAATCTATTTTGGGGTGTCATTTTTGGTATGTACATGCTATGTGTTAGAAATATTGTATAAATGGACAACTTTGTGTTAAAAAAAAAAAAAAGCGTTTTAACCACTTCCCGCCTGCCGTCATACAACGTCCTTGACTTTGTGCGGGGATATCTGAATGATGGGTGCAGCTACAGGCATCATTCAGATATCAGCTTTTTCAGCCGGCGATTCCCTACACCATAAGAATGATCGTAGCAGCTGTTACACTGCTTGATTGTTCTTACAGGAGGCGAGAGGGGACATCCCCCCCCTCCCGCCGCCCTCCGGTGCTTCTACCGACTCACCGCTACGATTGAAGCCAGGATCGTTTTTATTTGTTTTTTTTTATTTCAGGCACAGCCTAGAGGTGAGATGTGGGGTCTTATTGACCCCATATCTCACTGTAAAGAGGACCTGTCATGCCATATTCCTATTACAAGGGATGTTTACATTCCTTGTAATAGGAATAAAAGTGATCAAAAAAATTTTTCTTTGGAAAAAAGTGTCAAACTAAAATAAATAAAGTAAAATGAACAGTAAAAAAAAAAATAAAAATTTTTAAAGCGCCCCTGTCCGTGTGCTCGCATGCAGAAGCAAACGCATACGTAAAGCACGCCCACATATGAAAACGGTGTTCAAACCACACATGTGAGGTATCGCTGCGATCGGTAGAGCGAGAGCAATAATTTTGGCCCTAGACCTCCTCTGTAACTCAAAATTTGTAACCAGTAAACAATTTTAAAGCGTCGCCTATGGGGATTTTTAAGTAGCGAAGTTTGGCGCCATTCCACAAGCGTGTGCAATTTTGAAAGATGACATGTTAGGTATCCATTTACTCGGCATAACTTCATCTTTCATATTATGCAAAAACATTGGGCTAACCTTACTGTTTTGTTTTTTTTAAAGCACAAAACAGGTTTTTTTCCAAAAAAAAGCGTTCAAAAAATTGCTGCGCAAATATAGAGTGAGATAAAAAGTTGCAATGACCGCTATTGTATTCTCTAGGGTCTTTGCTAAAAAAACATATATAATGTTTTGGGGTTCTATGTAATTTTCTAGCAAATAAATGATGATTTTTACATGTAGGAGAGAAATGTCAGAATTGGCCTGGGTGCTCCAGAACGCCTGATGGTGCTCCGTGCATGTTGCGCCTCTGTATGTGACCACGCTGTGTAAAAGTCTCACACATGTGGTATCACCGTACTCAGGAGTAATAGCAGAATGTGTTTTGGGGTGTAATTTGTGGTATGCATATGCTGTGTGTGGGAAATAACCTGCTAATATGACAATTTTGTGGAAAAAAAAAAAAGAAAAAAAAAACTTGATTTTGCAAAGAATTGTGGGGAAAAATGACAACTTCAAAAAACTCACCATGCATCTTTCTAAATACCTTGGAATGTCTTCTTACCAAAAAGGGGTCATTTGGGGGGTATTTGTACTTTTCTGGCATGTTAGGATCTCAAGAAATGAGATAGGCCGTCAGTATTTCAGGTGTGATCAATTTTCAGATATTGGCACCATAGCTTGTGGACGCTATAACTTTCACAAAGACCAAATAATATACACTAATTTGGGTTATTTTTACCAAAGATATGTAGCGGTATAAATTTTGGCCAAAATATATGAAGAAAAATTACTAATTTTCAAAATTTTATAACAGAAACAAAGAAAAATGCATTTTTCTACAGATTTTTCGGTCTTTTTTCTTTTATAGCGCAAAAAATAAAGAACCCAGCGGTGATTAAATACCACCAAAAGAAAGCTCTATTTGTGTGAAAAAAAGGACAAAAATTTCATATAGATACAGTGTTGCATGACTGAGTAATTGTCATTCAAAATGTGAGAGCACCAAAAGCTGAAAATTGGTCTGGTTATTAAGGGGGTTTAAGAGCCCAGTGGTCAAGTGGTTAAGATGCTCACTGCCCAGACTCTGTGTTCATCTGTTTACAGAGCTCTGAATGCTCTGGGCTTTTAAATTAGCCACCTGGCGTCTGCACAACTGCAGTAGAGGAAGGGAATGATTGGACACCAGCTAATCACTGAGTGTGTCTGAAAAGCACGTAAGTTTGTTCTTTACTCCCTCTAGTGGTGGAAATCAGGTAAGATATGAACTACTCAATGAAGAAAATGCACTTGTAATATAAATATATATATAGGATTAACTTCTCTTACCTGTCCCCGCCGCAGGAACTGCTGAGAACAGACAGTTTCCAGCCTTCACTCATCACGGCGGGTAGCGTTGTGCCAACCTTCAGGGTTTTTTGGGTTCCTACTCAAAGAAACCTCTTTACCTGGACCTGTAAAAGACTCTGCCAGAAACTTTCATGCCACTGTTTTAATAGTACACCAAGCCTGGTTTTCTCAGAGCCCAGTTCTCCAAAGAGAGACTTACAGGCAAAACCTTGCTTCTTCGGATGACAAGGCCGGGGTACCATACCATCTTGGGAGTCAAAATATCGGCCTGAGATATGGATCCGGTTAGCATAGCCCTTTAAGCCCCTGCAGGGACCAAACTGGAGCTTTCTTCACAGCACATGTTTTACGTGACCAACCACCTTAGACACTGGTGAAAAAACTGAGGTCCTCCCCGTATGGGAGGGGTTATATAGGGGAGGAATTCTCCTTAATTGGGGTTAACCAGTGTCCAATCACCGATGGTGCCTATCTAACCCACTATGTAATGAATACTCTGTGTCCCGTGATGTATGATCAAGAAATGAGAGTAGTTTGCATGTTTAAGCATGCTCAGTTGTGCTGGCACCTAGTTGTACAGAGACAGGGAATTTATCTCTTCTCAGATTTTTAAAGATATTTCAGTGTAGAAATCACTTTTTCACACACTTTAAATGCAGATTATCTTTAAACAATATACCACATATTTCAGTACCATTTAGGTGATCATATCGTACTCTAAACATTATTTTCATGTGCAATTCTCCAGGTCCTAACAAGAGTAAGGGTTTGGGCGCTATCTGTTGTCTGGGAGCTATAGTAAAATCCATTTTGGGAGTATTTTTCCCTCAGCGCTATTGTGAATTCCGTTTGGGCACTAATTACCGCAATCGTCCCCCAATGTGTTTCGGCTATATAAAATGTGCATTCCAAGATAATAATGTGTTCTCTATACAGATACAACTTAGTGGAATTGCCATAGGTAGAGTATTATGTTACAATAACATTGAAAATATCAATGTGATATGCAGGTCTTGACTAATTTACAGGCAACTAGATATACACTATATTACCAAAAGCATTGGGATGCCTGCCTTTACACGCACATTAACTTTAATGGCGTCCCAGTCTTAGTCCGTAGAGTTCAATATTGAGTTGGCCCACCCGTTGCAGCTATAACAGCTTCAGCTCTTCTGAGAAGGCTGTCTACAAGGTTTAGGAGTGTGTCTATGGGAATGTTTGACCATTTTTCCAGAAGCGCATTTGTGTGTTCTATTTGGTTGAGGTCAGGACTTTGAGTGGGCCAGTCAAGTTCCTTCACCCCAAACTCGCTAATCCATGTCTTTATGGATCTTGCTTTGTGCACTGGTGTGCAGCCATGTTGGAACAGGAAGGGAACATCCCCAAACTGTTTCCACAAAGTTGGGAGCATAAAGTTGTCCAAAATGTCTTGGCATGCTGACGCCTTAAGAGTTCCCTGCACTGGAACTAAGGGGCCAGGCCCTACCCCTGAAAACAAAACCACACACCATAATCCCCCTCCACTAAATGATTTGAACCAGTGCACAAAGCAAGGTCCATAAAGATACGGATGAGCGAGTTTGAGGTGGAGGAACTTGACTGGCCTGCACAGAGTCCTGACCTCAACCCGATAGAACACCTTTGGGATGAATTAGAGCAGAGACTGCAAGCCAGGCCTTCTCGTCAACATCAGTGCCTGACCTCACAAATGCGCTTCTGAAAGAATGGTCAAACACACCCATAGACACACTCCTAAACCTTGTGGACAGCCTTCCCAGAAGAGTTGAAGCTGATATATCTGCGAAGGGTGGGCCAACTCAATATTGAACCCAACAGACTAAGACTGGGATGCCATTAAAGTTGTGCATGTGCGTGTAAAGGCAGGTGTCCCAATACTTTTGTTAATATAGTGTATATTTGTAGCTCCAATAAATCCCTGGCCAATCATTGTAAAAATATGTAATACATGTAATAGGATCACAGACAGGTAATGCTTCCAAGGGTCAAAATATTTCCTTTTTTATGTTTTTTTTTTGTTATGTTTCAATATTTTTATTAAAGTTTTTAACAAAACTAAATTAAAGAGATTATAGCATTGATTCTGAACAATACATAGCTTCCACAAACTGAATAATATATGTACAAAAATGGAAAGTATAACTTTATAATTGCATTAGTACAATGTGAAGAACATATTACTACAATCCTCATGGCAATAGGCCATGCTCCCTGAGACAACTTGCCTCTTATGTTTCAGAGGTAAATAATCATAATCTTTAATAATGATGCTCTATTAACCACCATCTTGATTGTTAATCTCAAAACAAACTGTAAATCTGGCTACAAAACCTAGACATCTAAGTATGTCCTTCTACATTAAGTATTAATCTCAGTTGAACAGGATTCAGAGTATGCTCCTCACACTAAGGAATGTGCATTCTCCCCTTCAAGTAGAGGAGGATGCTCCATCCCCCAAAAATGTGCAAGCACGCAGTCTGGGCCCCTCAATACCAAAATCCAAAAAGGGGGAAACCAAAAAGAACAAGAGATGAAAGGAGGAAAAGAGAAAAGAAGGGGGAAGGGAAAAGACAACGTGCCCTGGTCCATGTCAACCAGAAGGAAACCTAGCCAGCGATAGTCTTAGGATTATTAGTCAAATATCCGATCCATGGACCCCATACCTTTTCAAACACCTTCAATTTATCCTGTAAGATTGCTGTCAACTGTTCATTTAACATAAGCCATGAAAGTTTATGTTTGAGCTGGTTAAATGGTATAGCCGCCGACCTCCAGTTCCGGGCTATTGTAATTTTAGAGGAAACAAACATAAATGTGAGGAGCCGTCCCTGAATTTTGGAGGCCTCCTCAACCTTACAACCCAGTACCATGTGTTTTGGGGGCTTGGTCAAGTTAATTTGAGTAAGAGTAAAAATGAAATTGTAAACTCTGATCCAGAACCGCGGTACCTTGGGGCATTGCCACTATATGTGGTAGGCAGTCCCTTCCTGTCCACAGCCCCAAAAAGACTTAGATGAAGCCCCCGGGACAAAAGTGGCCAAAATAGCCGGTACCAAATACTACCTCAGTAATACCTTATAGTTTGCTTCTACAATAGAAGTGTTAATGAGTGACCTTGAAGCTGCTAGTGCTATCAAGTGCCATTCCTCAAATTCCATAGTTTCCTGTATATCCTGTTTCCATCTAGTGATATAACTCAGTTTTACCGAGGTATATGTTAGAATAGTATATTTTTTTCAGATATATGACCTTGGATTTTATCATATCGACTACACATATATTCCATGAGTGACATAGTTGCAAGATCACATTTGCGTGATAAGGTATGCAGGTAATGATGTATTTGAGTATACCAAAAATGTTCAGAGCCTGGAAGTTGGTGTTTTTCTATCAACGTTCATTTGGATAGCATTCCTTTGTGGTCACAGAGGTCCGCAATCCACATGAAACCCTTATTGGACCACCAATTAAATGCAAGGGGAGTGAGGCCCGGGGTGAAGTCCTTGTTTTGTAAGAGGGGAGCTAATGGGCTGTGAGGTGATTTAAAGTTATGAGTCTTGGACAATCAGTTTAAATTGACAGGAATAGGATTCCACCAGCATCCATTATGCGTGGGGCTGTTGGGAATGAAATTTAGTAAGTTGTGCTAATTAGGCAGCATAAAAATATTTGAACAGATCAGGGAATCCAAGGCCTTCCCTCTGTTTTGGGGTAAACAGTGTGCGTTTATTCACCCTGGGCCTCTTGTCTCCCCAATGAAGAAGCTTCTTTTGAAATATCATGAGGTCAGATCAGTGTCACTGGTATAGTGCGAAAAAAAATATAAAATTATTGGAATAATATAAATTTTTATCGAATGTAGAATGCCGAACCACGATGGAGGGTGGAGCTGCCATCTAGCTAAGTCGTTAAACGTTTATACAGTGCAGGATAGTTGTGGGAATATAAAGTATGCAAGGAAGGCGTCAAATGGATACCTAGGTAAGAAAGAGCCCCTGGTTCCCAGTGAAATATATAAAATTGTTCAAGGGCTTTTTAAATGCTGTTTTGCAAAGATATATTTAGTGCTAAAGATTTGTCATAATTGATTGTAAGACATGAGATTCCTGAAAAAGGTTGAAGTATTGCATACAGGTAAGGGAGGGAGGTATTGGGCGACGAGATGACCATCAAGATGTAATCGGCGAATAGTACACATCTATGTTCCCTATGCCTGAATTCTATTCCCCGAACATATGGACAATTTTGGATTTTAATTGCAAATAGCTCCATTGCTGGAACAAAAAGCAATAGGGATAGAGGGCACCCCTGCCGAGTCCCTCCGTGCATAGTGGAAGGATTGTGTAGAATTACCCTTAAGCATTAAGGACACAGTGGGCGTGTTATATAATTTTTGGAGTAGAGTTACAAATTTTTGACCAAAACCAAATCGAGATAAAACATATAATAAGTAGTCCCAGGACAGGGAATCAAACACTTTATGGATATCTAAAGAGAACCGCTTGCCCTGTCAGGGTCCCTTGTTACCCCAGTTAGAATGAATGGCTGAAATTATATATATTATATTATATTATCTATAATTCTCCTGGTCTGGTTGGATGCAAAATATTTCCTTTTTTGAGCACCATATCTAGTGTTACCTAGTATTTTACCAGCCTGGCTGAAAAAAAATGATACTTGTTGCTAATGTTATTAGTGGGGAAGAGACCATAAGGCTGGATTTTTTCCTATATATGGTGGAAAATCTAACCATACTGTTTATTTTGTATTGACAGTAACATATAACAGTGCTCCTACCATGTTGCTTGTCACTAGGTCAGTGTGCCTGTGTAACTAAAAGGATTTTCTTTTCAACCATTGTATAGCAGGAAGTGTTCTAAAAAACTAAAATATGGAAATGGGGTGTTAAAAATTACACTGTGAGGACTAATATTTTTATAAGACAGTTACCTCTGAGGAAATTGGTGGTGTTTCTACAGAACAGAAGCAGAAAAACACAAGTCAGTTTTATTGATTTATTGCAGAGTGAAAAAGAAAAAATGGTTGTTTAAAAGGCTTGCCAATATCAAGAGCATTGACGCATTACCTGATACAGCCATGGATTTTAATGTTTACACGAGCAAACATATAATAATAGAACAGGCATTACATAATTTACCAAAGACCTGTCAATTCATTGTCCCAACTTCCTTATAGGAAATTCATACGATTATATATTTGAACCAGTGCTGAGTTTTTAATAACTCAGATCATATTGAGATTAATCTTGTATTAAAAATATAAAATTTGCAGGTTCATTAAATGCTGCTGATTACACAGTTATGGTGAACACCAACTAATCTAAAAAGCTTTTAGGTCTATCAGTGCTCATTTATTTGTACACTTTGTAAAATATGGCTTGCAATCAGTGCGTTTTTGGATCAAATGTGCTAGACTTATCTGATTATAAGAGCTTGTTGCATAAATTGTAACCTCAGTAACACAGCAATAATGCTGCACTGAGAGCAATGGTACAAAGTAAACAAAGGCAGCCAATCAAAAATTTAGCACAAATGGCAACCCAATAGGCTTCCACTGCAGGGACTAATTACATTCATAAAAGAACAGGAACAGAAACAAGCACACATACCAGAAGCATTGAACTAATGCTACCTCTGCAATCCCAGTTTTCAGCCATAACTTGGAGAGCACAGTGGTAAGTGTAACTAACACTTTAAGAGCTGGTGTTGACAGACAATTTTTCCTCAGTTTGAAAAACTTCTAAGATGATTCAAAATTCATTGACGGATGTTTTCAGCCTGCAGTTGATCTCCTGCTGACCTGCTTCAAGCAGGTTTTGCATCTCCATAGAATTTTATGGGAAAGAGAGTCACGGAGCCAGGGGGGACCCTAAGCGCAGGGACGGCATGACAGTGCTGGACTGCACATCTGCCTGTCCCTGAAAGGGTTACACTTCTCCTTTTTGGAGAGGGGGAGGAGCTGCAGGAAGTTTTTAGTTAGAAGAGTTAGGAAGGGGAAGTGACGTCAGTTTTGAGAGCGGTGGTGGACGAGATTAGTAGCACACCTCACCGCTCTCCACCTTCCCCTTCCTTTACATAGCATGGCGGCGAGGGAGGATTTTGTGGAGCAGCTGAGAGCGGCGGTCACCGCGAACGGCGCGGACTGGCTACAGGAGCAGCTGCGCTTGATTATGGACGGCGGGCCGACGGTGAGCGGGGGGGGGTCCCCAAATCCCAGGGCCAGGCGATCACGTCCACCGGAGAGATACAGCCCTGAGGCTGATAGGGGCTCAGCTAGACCAGCACAGCGGGGGATGGCGGCGGGAGAGGCGCAGACACCAAACATACAGGCCAGGCAGAGGGATGGACGAGGAGAGGCCCGGGGGAATCGGAGGAAAGTTGGAGGGACGGGGGGAAGGGTGCCTAGCAACGCACGCGGCTCTTCCCCCCCAGCCAGGCGCAGATGCTTACAGCCCCCTGAGAGGTCAGCAGGAGAGGGACGGAAGGCGCGGGACGCACAAGAACGCACCGCAGCAAGTGGAGGAAGGTCACGGGCGCCCGAGATGGACAGTAGTCCGCCGCAGGGGGATAGCGGGTCAGAGAGGGACGCCAATACCAACGTGAGGGGAGGTAATAGACGGTCGGCACGCACCCCGCGCAGCAGCAGACGCAGGAGTCCATCACCAGGGGTATCCAGCGGGCCCAGCGGTACCCAAGGGAGGAGTGGCCGTACACAGCACCGCAGGCCCTCGGCAACCACTGCATCCGCAAGTGGGGTGCATCGGGAAATTGGCGGGACGAACGAACAGGACGATCGGTCGGAAGGAGAGCTGTCCGGGTCTGACGGAGGCGACAATCAAGGACATCAAGCATCGCTGGTTCCAGGAGTGGCGGCTGTTGGGCGCGGTCCAGTGCAGCCCGGTGAGTGCAATCCTTCCGATAATGTTACTATTCTTTTACATAATTTATTGGGAAAAAATGTGCAGAGGAGTAATTCACGGTCGGGGGGCGTAGTCAGGCCAAGGGGGGGGGGAGACGGTATCGACTCCACCGTCCGCAGCGGCGACCCAAGTAGGGAACGAGGGGTTGCGGGTGTTGTTAACTGGCCTAAAAGAACTGGTAGCACGCGTGGAAGCAGGGACAGGAAGTACACCGGCGACTGCGTGGTCAACAGAGAGGAATACCTCACAGACAGGGACCACCCCATCAGTTGGGGGCGAGGTTCAAGTTTCGCCGGAGGCAGCGGTTTCAGCGGTCGGGGTGCCCCCCTCTGGCACCGCGGTGGCTACGTCTTCGGGGGACCAGGTGAAGACAACAGAGAAACAAGCCGATTCCGTTAGACTAGCGGATGCGGCAAGGAGTGAGGTATATGTCTGCTTTGAGGGCCCTTTGGGGGCTAATTTAAAAGCTGAGGTTAAGGAAAAAATATGGAAAGGCGAGTACGTGGAAATTTTCACGTTACTACCGCTAGAAAAATTTAATCTGGATAGGTTAAAACCGGTAGAAGGAAAAAAGGAAGATGAGGAGAAGCGTAGGCATCGCTTGATCCCGCGAACGTTCTCCAACTGGCTACAAGCGTTCGCCATTTTGGCGAGCGTGGTAGGTGAAAAAGCGCCAGAACATTGTTCAGCGCTGTTTGTGTACCTAGAGGCCATTAGTGAGGCCCACAGAACATACGGGGGCATGGCGTGGCTACGCTATGATGAGCAGTTTCGTCAGAGGATGGCGGTGCGACCGAATCTACGCTGGGATCACAAGGACATCAGCTTGTGGATGAGGTTGATGACAGCGGCGAGGGCCCCTAGTCAGTTTTTTCAGGCAGGGGTCGGAGGTTCAGCAACCCCAGGACAGCCGGCCGAGAAAAAATGGGGATATTGCTGGCAATTTAATGAAGGAACTTGCAGATTTGGAGCCAACTGTCGTTTCAAGCATTTGTGTTCCGGCTGCGGGGGATCCCATGCATTGTCAAAATGCTTCAGAAAAGGGAAAGGACGCGCCGGAGATACTCCAGGTAAGAGGGAGGACTCCGGTACGGGTGGAAAGGATGCTGCCTTTCCTCAGTAGGTACCCGGACCGAACAGCGGCCGCCACGATAGAGGCGGGTTTTAGGGAGGGTTTTCACATCCCTTGTGCCTTGGCGGAGGTGCCGCCTGAGGCCAAGAATTTGAGGTCAGCTTTGCTGCATGCAGCAGTGGTCTCTGAAAAATTGGAAAAAGAGGTGTCATTGGGACGCATGGCGGGTCCTTTTATGGAAAGACCTCTACAAGGGTTAGTGGTCTCTCCCTTGGGTGTGGTACCAAAGAGAGAGCCCAATAAGTTTAGACTCATACATCACCTTTCCTTCCCGAAGGGAGGGTCGGTGAATGATGCTATAGCCCCGGAAGATTGTGCGGTTACGTACACATCTTTTGACGCAGCGGTCTCATGGGTGAGGAGATATGGGCAGGGGTCTTTAATGGCCAAGTCTGATATCGAATCGGCTTTTCGGCTGTTGCCAGTTCATCCCGACAGTTTTCAGATGGCTAGGCTGTAAATGGAAAGGGGCCTACTATGTAGATCGATGCCTTCCAATGGGATGTTCAATATCCTGTGCTCTTTTCGAAACGTTCAGCTCGTTCTTGGAATGGGCGGTACGGGATGTGTCGGGTATCAATTCAGTCATCCACTATTTGGACGACTTCTTATGTGTGGGTCCAGCGGGTTCCAACATATGTGCAGTGCTTTTGGGTACTTTGCAGTATCTAGCGGAAAGATTTGGAGTACCGCTAGCCCCGGAAAAAACCGAAGGTCCAACGCCGACCATCACATTTCTCGGAATAGAGATTGATTCAGGGAGGATGGAATGCAGGATTCCGCAGGACAAACTGTCGAAGTTGAAAGAGGAAGTTCGAGGGACTATTGGAGTTAGGAAATTGCAACTTCGCCAACTCCAATCTTTGCTAGGTAAGCTAAACTTCGCTTGCCGAATCATCCCTATGGGACGAATTTTCTGCAGGCGGCTGTCAGCCGCCACTGCTGGGATCCGGGCGCCGACACATTTCGTGAGTCTGACCAGAGAGCACAGGGAGGATTTACGGGTGTGGCAGGTATTCTTGGAGTCTTTCAATGGAAGGGCTTTATGGATGTCTGGGCCAGTTAGTAACTGGGATCTAGAGTTGTTTACTGACGCCGCCGGGTCAACGGGGTTTGGTGCTTTTTGTAAGGGCCACTGGTGTGCGGAGAAGTGGCCGGCGGCTTGGCGGGAGGCTGGGTTCTTAAAGAACCTGGTACTTTTAGAGCTGTTCCCCATTGTGGTGGCCATGGAGCTATGGGGCGAGTCGTTGCGAAACCGGAAGGTTCGTTTCAATTGTGACAATCTAGGGGTGGTGCAAGTTGTTAATCGGCTGACCGCGGCATCAGTGCCGGTGGTCAGGCTTTTGCGCCATCTAGTACTTTGTTGTTTACAACTGAATGTGTTCATTTATGCTGTTCATCTACCAGGGACGGAGAACACCTTGGCTGACGCTTTGTCTCGTTTTCAGTGGGACAGGTTCCGGAGGTTGGCACCAGAGGCAGATCATCAGGGGGTCGCCTGTCCCAGCTGGATATGGAACATTGCCTTGGAACAGCAGTAAACTGGATTCAGCGTTCCGTGAGTACGGCTACATGGAATGCCTACTCTAAGGTATGGAAGGAGTGGTTCGCCTTTCTGCAGGACTTGGGCATGGGATCAGATGATCCGGAAGTGGACAAGGCAGTGCTGTATTTTATAATCAGGGAATTTGAAAATGGTATCTCGGCAGCTGCCATCAATCGTGAATTGGCAGGTTTGGCCTTCCTTTTTAAATGGCAGGGAACCCGGGACCATACGAAGGAATTTTGGTTACGGCAAGCAGTCAAGGGCTATAGAAAAGCTTATAAACAGAGGGATGGGAGGTGCCCGGTCTCTTTTGAAATGCTCAAGCAGTTAATGCTTAGTTTGGAAGGGGTCAGCAGATCAAAGTACGAATGCGCACTATTCAAAGCAGCGTTCGCGCTGGCCTTTTTTGGGGCACTGAGAATAAGTGAGTTGGTGAGCCCGTCAAAGACGGCTCCAGGCGGTCTTTTCCACGGGGAAGTTGAAGTACTGGTAGATAGAGTCCGCATATGGATTCATAGGTCAAAAACGGATCAAGCAGGGAGAGGCAGATATCTGGAGTTTGGGAAGATTGCAGAGCAGGACATATGCCCGGTCAGGCTTGTGGGAGCTTTTATGACGGTTAGGCCTGCCGTTAATGGCCCCTTCTTGATACATGTGGACGGTTTGTGTCTTTCAAAATATCAATTTGTAACAGTTTTTAGGAAATGTGTGGCCAGGGTGGGATGTGACCCTTCACAATTTTCATCACATTCTTTTAGGATTGGGGCAGCCACAGAGGCGGCCAGGGCAGGTTTGAGTCAGGAAGTGATCAGACGTATTGGCAGATGGGATTCGGACAGATTCAAACTGTATGTCCGCCCTAACATGGTTCAAATGTAATGTTAGCTGGGGTTGTTGATGAGTAGGCGTTGGGGTTTAAAGTTCTGAGGTTGTATTATTATTATCCAATTTGTTTACAGGTCAAGATGCAGGTCTGGTTTGGATACTCGGTCATTCCTACGTGTTTTGGGGGGCCAAGAGAGCGGACGTTCGGCCGAACGGCAGACAACTTCGCATCCCCAGACAAGAGGCCCTCATCAGGTGGATTGGGGTTCCGGGCATGCAGTGGAATAGAGTGCTGGGGGAAGTGTATAGATTCTCCCGCCTGGACAGGGCCCCTGATGTATTGTTATTACACGTGGGTGGTAATGACATGGGAGCTAGATCCATGAGGGACCTTATCAGGGACATCAAGTGTGATTTCCTGCGTTTAAAGGCCGCTTATCCCAAGATGATCTTGGTGTGGTCTGACATGGTAGGCAGGCTATCGTGGCGCTGGGCTCTATCAGATAAAAAAGTGAATAGGGCCAGGATAAAGGTTAATAAGGAAGTGAGTCGGTTTTTTATAAGAAATGGTGGCTTGGCCATCCGTCACAGGGAGTTGGAGGTTGACACATGGCGTTATTTGCGCAGCGATGGTGTACATCTCAATGAGGTGGGCACGGACCTATGGTCTTTGGGCTTGCAAGAAGGCATACAAAGAGGGCTTAGTGTGTGGAGGTGCTCGCAAGGGTAAGGGGTTACCCCTTTCGCGCTGTGGCAGTAGTTGTTTGTTCCTGGAATAGGATAATGTTCTGTTACAAGTTGTAACATGTGTACCCATCCAAGGATGGGGGGTTGTTTGATTGTACCCATCCAGATGATGGGAGTTTTGCTGGTACCCATACATGGAAGGATGGGGATTGTAGTTGGTACCTTCAGGCCCTAAGGGTTAACCTGCAGGAGTTAATATGCTAGGTCACTGGGGTATGTGGTTATAATGCCGTGTCCGGGGTTTCCGACTGGCAGGTTTTAAATTAACGAGGTTGTACCAGTGACCTAGTTCCTAGTCACAGTTCTTACTGAGTAAGTTACCTTAACAAGTTAGTTAAGGAAATACAGTTATTTATATATTTATGTTAATTTATATGTTTTAAATAAAAGGCCGCAAGGCCATTTTACTCCAAAAACTAGTCCGAGTCATCCCTGATGTTTTTGGAGGGAGGGTATGTATGGGTAGGATGGTATTAAGTAAATGGGCTTAAGTCCTACAATGTCAAGAGAGTCACGGAGCCAGGGGGGACCCTAAGCGCAGGGACGGCATGACAGTGCTGGACTGCACATCTGCCTGTCCCTGAAAGGGTTACACTTCTCCTTTTTGGAGAGGGGGAGGAGCTGCAGGAAGTTTTTAGTTAGAAGAGTTAGGAAGGGGAAGTGACGTCAGTTTTGAGAGCGGTGGTGGACGAGATTCCCACCCACCCTCCCAATGGTTGGCAGTAGTTGTTTGTTCCTGGAATAGGATAATGTTCTGTTACAAGTTGTAACATGTGTACCCATCCAAGGATGGGGGGTTGTTTGATTGTACCCATCCAGATGATGGGAGTTTTGCTGGTACCCATACATGGAAGGATGGGGATTGTAGTTGGTACCTTCAGGCCCTAAGGGTTAACCTGCAGGAGTTAATATGCTAGGTCACTGGGGTATGTGGTTATAATGCCGTGTCCGGGGTTTCCGACTGGCAGGTTTTAAATTAACGAGGTTGTACCAGTGACCTAGTTCCTAGTCACAGTTCTTACTGAGTAAGTTACCTTAACAAGTTAGTTAAGGAAATACAGTTATTTATATATTTATGTTAATTTATATGTTTTAAATAAAAGGCCGCAAGGCCATTTTACTCCAAAAACTAGTCCGAGTCATCCCTGATGTTTTTGGAGGGAGGGTATGTATGGGTAGGATGGTATTAAGTAAATGGGCTTAAGTCCTACAATGTCATGTAAAAGCCGTCCGATGCAAATAAAGTTAATCGACACAGGTCCCTAACTTACCTTGAACAGTCCTTTCTAGTTATATTTCCTTGAGCTCTCCTTTAAATAAGGCCTTAGGTAGCATGAAAATGTTTAGAAGCAGATGCAGCCCTTTCTAGTTATATTTCCTAATGCTCACTTTTAAATTAAACCACAGGTGGCATGAACATGTTTAGAGGCAGAACTACAGTGATTCTTTATAAAAAAAACAAAAAAAAACAAAAAAGAAGTATAAAAAACAAAAAACAAAACAAAAAAGAAGCCACAAGATAAGCAAAGTTTAAATGTTAACTATTGCGTTTGGAAATTTAGGAGCTGTTCCAGTCTACAGATTCTAAATTAAAGTATTTGTAAAGTCAGAAGGTTTAATGCATTCTATGCATTAAGATAAAAATCCTTCTGTGTACAGCAGCCCCCCTCGACCCCTCTAATACTTACCTGAGCCCCATCTCTGTCCAGCGATGTCCATTAAAATAAAAATCCTTCTGTGTACAGCAGCCCCCCTCGGCCCCTCTAATACTTACCTGAGCCCCATCTCTGTACAGTGATGTCCATTAAAATAAAAATCCTTCTGTGTACAGCAGCCCCCCTCGGCCCCTCTAATACTTACCTGAGCCCCATCTCTGTCCAGCGATGTCCACAAGTGTCTCAGACATCTGAGACTCTCCCTCCTGATTGGCTGAGACACAGCAGTGGCGCCATTGGCTCCCGCTGCTGTCAATCAAAGTCAGTCAGTCAATCAGGAGAGAGGGGGCAGGGCCAGACCGCGGGTTCGTGTCTGAATGGACACAGGGAGCTGTGACTCGGCTCAGGTACCCCCATAGCAAACTGCTTGCTGTGGGGGCACTCAACAGGAGGGAGGGGCCAGGAGCACAGAAGAGGGACCCAAGAAAATGAGGATCCGGGCTGCTCTGTGCAAATCCACTACACAGAGCAGGTAAGTATGACATGTTTGTTATTTTTATAGAAAAAAAAGAGACTTTACAATCACTTCAAGATGAAAACCCTGGAACCTGGTTAAACCATGCAACCTGTTATATTATTATATTATACCTAGAATTCAGCTTTAAAATCTTTAATTTGGTCATCGAATATTGTAATTTAGGGGCATGTGGCATCACCAATACAACATTGTTTTAAATGGTAATCGTCAGTGTTTACTTTTGAGTATTGAAAAAATATGCTTTCTAAGTGATGTGTTAAAGGCATAGTATATACCTCCAGTACACTCTTTATACTGAATTCTTTAAAATTAATAATCTTACATGAGTGGGCACTCCCATAATCCTATAATAAACTGATAACAATAAGGTGAGCTAGGCCGCTGGGAGGAAGACTTGAACCTCTTCAGGTATTGAGAATAAATGATTGCATCTTTCCAGTAGCTACAGAGGTCAGTAAGGGCTTGTTTTAAAGCTCATGTACTGCCTGTTAGGAATATGCAATTAGTTGAATGGGTATAGCCTGGCCACATGTTTGCTTTAAGGCTATTTAGGCTAACATATAAAGCCTGCATTAGATAATCAACTGTACATTGCAAATAGAGATGAGTTTCTTTAAGGAGTTGTAAAGACAGAAGGTTTCTTATCTTAATGCATTCTATGCATTCAGATTAAAAAAAAACCTTCTGTGTGTAGCAACCCCCCCAGCACCCCCCAATTACCTACCTGAGCTCCATCTCTCTCCAGCGATGTCCGCGATCCCCTCAGCCATCCAGTACACTCCTCCTGATTGGCTGAGACAGAGCAGCGGTATTATTGGCTCCCGCGGCTGTCAATCGAAGTCAGTGAGACAATCAGGGGGTAGAGGGGGCTGAGCCATGTCTGAATGAATACACAGAGCTCTGACTCAGCTTGGGTGACCCCTGTAGCAAGCTGCTGGCTGAGGGGCTCTCAAAGAAGGGAGGATTGGGAGCAGCAAAGAGGGACCCAAGAAGAGGAGGATCTAGGCTGCTCTGTGCAAAACCAACTGCACAGAGGAGGTAACTATAACATGTTTGTTATTAAAAAAAAAAAATAGCCTTTACAATCACTTTAACAGAAAACTGAGTTGTTCAATAAGATTTATTAATTCAGGAATTTAAAATGCATGTCTACACTTAAACTAGTTTTTAGTAATTGCTTCCGGACCAGCCGCCACAATTATACTGCGGCAGGTTGGCTCCCCTGCATGAGCCATTGTAGCTGTACGTCGGCTCTTTAAGATGCGATGACCGCCGGGCACCCGCGAATGCTCGTTACTGAACGAGAACTGGGATGTGTGTGTGTAAACACTAAAATTCTGGTTCTTTCAGGGGAGTAGAGACAGAGCGTGTGTTCATACTAAGTATGAACACCAATCTCTCTCTTCCCCTAGTCAGTCCCATCCCCCCTACAGTTAGAACACACACTAGGGAACATAGTTAACCCCTTGATCGCCCCCCTAGTGTTAACCCCTTCCCTGCCAGTGTCATTTATACAGTAATCAGTGCATTTTTATAGCACTGATCGCTGTATAAATGTCACTGGTCCCAAAAATATGTCAAAAGTGTCCGATTTGTCCCCTGCAATATCTCAGTCCTGATAAAAATCGCTGATTGCCGCCACTAGTAAAAAAATAATAATAATAAAAATGCCATAAGTCTATCCCCTATTTTGTAGACGCTATAACTTTTATGCAAACCAATCAATATATGCTTATTGCGTTTTTATCTTCCGGGGCTGAAGTTGTTGCTGAACGAAACTTATTTTAAAGATTTCCATTGTCTTTACCTCCATAGTATTTATATTACATTCAGCATCATGGTTTATGTATAGTCAAGGGGCAAATGAATTGCAGTTCCTCAACAAGTGGGAGATACGGGTCATAGCACCCTGTTCTAGATAATGGCCATTCTAATTTTCCTATATTTGAAACAGCCATGTCCGTAATCAAGTGTGCGTTCATTGCAGAGAAGAGCTGACCTTATTCTCACTACTGCAAGATCTATATCACACAGCTAATATGAGGCATTAACAATAAAATACACGTGAACTGTTTCAGACCAACACTGTGATAAGAAACAGGGCTATTTATATACAGATTAAAGGTCTTTTCAAAGACCATGTAGAAGGCACGTGGTTTGCAACACTGTGTAGTGATCTGCAAAGAAGTGTCTTGCATGTTTTCAAGATGATAGAATAGGGCTAAATAAGAAATCATGTGCTCTATTACCCTAATATCTTGCCAATGTCACTTAAACATTTTAATACTTATTATAAGGCTGTCTGAAACATACTCAAGTATAACAGCAAAAGAGGATATTGCAAATATAAATTTAAGCTTAAGAGTTTGCTTCCCAAAAAAAAACACCTTTTATTAGGAATACAAAGTACAGTCACCCTATGAAAACGTAACAGAAATGGAAACTGAAGCACCACAGCACTGGTAAGAGGTGCTGATATACAGTAACTTTATTCCAATAAAAGTCAGGAGAAGAATGCAGAGTATTCAACATATTGATAGAATGCATTAAGGTGAAGAACGGTGAGGGTTTATAACCCCTTTAAATAAATTAGAGGGTTTTAGAGAGGGAAGATTGATAGTGGCAGAAGATTTTAACTTTGTCTTTGACCCAGCTTTGGATACTCAACCTCTCTCTCTGAGGTCAGAGGGAAAATATTTAAAGGCAATTAAACATAAACTTCATCAACTGCAGTTAGTAGAGGCATAAAGAATTTTACATCCCAGAGACAAAGATTTTACATATTATTCTTTAGTACACTTGTCATATTCTAGAATTGACTATATCATGTTAGATCATCAGCTCTTAGAAGGGTTACAAAAGACAGAAATAAAATCAATAACCCTCTCAGACCATGCTCCAGTGGAGGCATTCTTGGAGTTAAAGGACATCCCGACTGAACAGAGGTCTTAGAGAATAAATGAATCTCTTCTACACGATTCTAGGATGATTGGGGTTCTAGAGAAGGAAATGAAATTATTCTTTAAATAAGATAATAGAGAAAATATTGCTCCGACTGTACTCTGTGGATGCCCTACCAAAACCCCTTCTTTCTATCAGGGGGTTTAGCCCATGGGAAAGTCTCATGGACCGGGGGAGGGGGGGGGGGAATGGACATGGGATATCCAGTATATATGGGGTGTTGATTCCCCCCCCTGCCCTGGGCCACCATGCCTTCTGGAGAGTTGGGAACGTGAATTAAATCAAACCATATGATAGCAAATTAAATGTAAAGTTATAGATTATATACATTCTACGTCAATAGATGCGAGGATAAAATACATTAATTATAAATGGTTAACTAAATAGTATTATGTCCCAGCAACCTCGTACACCTGAGGGAGGGGCCGGATGTGGGCGATCTTTGAGCTGGAGCCGATGCTGAGCCTGTGAAGCTCCCTCCCAACGATGTAGGCCTAAGGAGAGGCTGTCTCCCGATCCTACACAAACCCCCCGCCCTGGTGCCTTCGGCCACCGAGGACGGGCACCATTGCCGCTGTCATTGCTGGGACGAGCAGAGGGTTCCCTCCCCCCAGAGCGTTGGAGAGTCCGCAGAAGGAGTCGAGGTGAGTCACAGTCCCGATCATCGGGATACGGAAAACGGAGCCTGGAGGCCGCACATGCACAGCGATATGGAGGACGAGTGACGGAGGAGAGCCGCTAGAGATGGTGTACCGGTAACCGCCAGCCAGCAAAAGTGTCCCCTGTGACACGCAGCATACAGCAACCCCCCTGCACCTCAGAACCACAGAAACGGTAAGTAAACTGACTAACTGTCAATGCTATGTGGAGATTGATGCAATAAATAAACCGAAGATTACTGTTGCTGCTGGTGGACAGACATATGCATATTGGCATTTGGGCTTATACTGAATGTTATACAGACTGTTACTGGTATATAGACTGCAAAAATCACATATAGACTATATATTGACTATATATGCCACAAATGGAAGTGGAAATAAGCCGGATTGTGAAAATTAAAACAGCAGAGAAAGGGCTATTTTGTGCATATAGGAAAGCAGAGATTGGCCTGAAGAGGAAAAACAGTTTGCGTACAAGGGGGAGCTGAGGAGTGAAGCACTGACAATTGTATGGACTTTGACTGCGCAAACGGGTGCATTTGGGCTGTGTAAAATTTTTCCTGGATGAAAAAAAAAGGGTTGTTGCCTTATGAGGAATTTATGAGTAATCTCCATTAGCAACTGGGAATATTTGTATATAGATGTATATATAGTTTTGGATAATAAATAATAGTAGTGTGTATGTGATATTGTTTCAGTAAAAGGCTAACTTAGCTAGAGGTAAATATATGACAGGCGTCGCCTGAGAAGATCCAATGCAGTTAACAGTTCCTTTTGACATGCAAGAAAGGCTGGGTTGAGGATGTGCTTGGGAGACGCTCTGCTGTTTACTTAGCTTAATATTCAAAGGGCCAGAAAGAGATACCATCTGAAGTGTGTAGTCGTTACAGGGCCGAATTCATTAGCTCGATAAATGCCTTTGTATTCCTCCGTGCTAATCAACCATTTATCCATTTCAAAGGGGTGTTTGATAGGATGAGAATATTTCTTTCATCTGTTCAGGAAGGGAGGTTTTGCCCTGGCTAATGCCATGCATAGTTAAGTGCCCCATTCAAAAGAAGGTGACGACCTCCACCTTAATTCCTCTTCAAACTAATTATCACTAACTCTTTAACCCAAGAAGAGGAAGTTGCCCAAACTTGGAGGAGTTACGCCCGGAGGGAGTAGAGGGCTAACAAAATACCCAATCAGAATGGCCCTGTTCAAGCCAATGAGAGATGGGCCTATAAGAGTAGTCCCCAAAGAGGGTGAGGACAGAGATGAAAACTGACCTGGGCCCAGGACCATTAATATAGGTAATTATCAGATCATCTCCCAGCACTTAGAGGTATAGCTGCTTGTCATATGTTTGTTTGTTTACTATTTGTATTGTGATAAATATACTCTACATTCTTGTATTTTACCCTAATATTTCCTCCCTTGTTTAAGACTATAGATATTGTCTGTGTATTAGGTAGACTTTTAATGATACTCTAATAAATGTTATTATATTAAAGCTTTCACTTCTGGTCAAAAGAACTCTCATTTAACCAACCTCATATATTGTAATTAATAAATCATAAATATACATTTATAAAGTTAACAGGGTATAGACTGACTGGGTTACCCAGGGGACCGTGGAGGAGACACCCCAAGAATGACTTACACCACTGCAGCTAATGGTCGAATTGTGAAGACAATTTGAAAAAAAAACCTGCGACTGGAGATCATATATGCATCAGTTGCAATTAGTCGTACAAGCAGTCGCAGCAGTTCACAGTAGGGACAAATAAATAAAAGTCTTTCTCTGAGGACAAACACTTGAACTTTCAAATTAACAAGACTGTGCTTGCTTACAAATATATGTATAACATACTTGGGTGACTGCAACTGGGTAAAGCAGTGCAGAAAAAAATATCCCCACCCCCACCCAGGATTAGAAATATCGAGGGTTAAGAAAAAAAAAAGGGGGGGGCCAACTACTAATCTAAAAACACAGCTGCAATTAGGAAATGAGGGGTAAACCAGTGAAGGGGGTCGCAGCTAACCCACCCAGAATAAGTGCTAGCCCAGGAATCAATAAAAAGTATATGGTACAGGAGGGTGGCAAAGAAAGCCCGGGCAAACAAACGGGAGCCAAATGTCAAGCCCCTGAGGGCATTCAAAAGACCGGACTGAGAAAACAGTTTGATGATATAGAAACCCCCACAGCAAGTAGCGAGGCACCAGAGGAAGAAGTTATAATAGAACCCAAACAAAAAAACAGCTACCAACAAAGGGAGAAATGGCGGAAATGTTTGCGGATTGAAAACATTTATAAAAGGAGAAATAGCAACCCTACATGAAGATATGAATCATATATTAAAAAAGGTGTAAAAACATACAGAAGCAAGGCTGGACATGCAGGGGGTGAGATAAAAAGGCTTAAGGCACAGATGGATCAGATGCAGAAGGACCAGAGGAATATATTGTACAAAATAGAGGACCAAGAAAACCAGAACAGAAGGAAAAATCTCTGGATTAGAGGTTTACCGGAGATACAAGGGAAAAGGAGGAACTGCAAGAAAATCTTTGGTCATATGTTAAGTACATCTGGTGTAAGCAGTAAAATAAAGTTTGAAAGAATCCACAGGATTAGAAAGCCTGCAGAAATGTCAGGGGACATCCCAAGAGATGTTATCGCAAGATTCCATCGTTTCCAGGACAAAGAACAGATAAGGGCATGTTTGAAAAATAACCAACCTGCGAAGTATGGAGAGACAATTCTACAGATTTTCCCAGACCTGGCAGCTGAGACTCTGGCCAGGAGAAGAACCCTGAAACCCTTACTTGACCAACTTAAGTTGCACAATATTCAATATTCGTGGGGCTTCCCAGCCTGTTTAATCGGACGCAAAGAAGGTCGATCTGTGACTCTAAGATTCCCAGAAGATACACCAAAACTTTGTAACCGTCTAGACGTTCCAATGGTTGAAATCCCGGGTTGGTGGGAAAGACTGGAGAATATAGAAAATACAGAGGAACAGCAGGCTTGGCAACCAGCCTTTAAAGTAAAACAAACAGAAATGAAGAAAAAATAATGTCCAAAGGGAAAAGGAAACAAGAAATTAAATATAAATATATATGGAAACTGAAAAGGCGAAGGGGGTCTGGCCTGGGGTGAGGTGGGGTGAGTGTGGGGAGGGGGAGAGGGGGGAGGAGAGCAGGCTTGGGAGCCCCCAATATTATAGGGGGAGTATACCAACCTCCAGGGGGATAACCGAAGGGCCGGGAGGATTTAGGTGGGCTGCAGTTTATTGGGCCATGGGGAGGACATTTACCCCTATTTGGGAGGGTGAGGGGGGGAAGGGTAGGGGGAGGGAAGGAGGGGTGGATGGGGAAGGGGGAGGGAGGGAGGATAGGATTCGGGTAGATGTGTGTATCTACTGGGAAAGGTATGACAGAAGACTAAGAAGCACAGATCCCTTCTCTCACAGCTGGTTCGGTACAGAAAATCCCTATAAATGAGCAAAGATGTCTAGCTTAAATATATATATATATATATAATTTCATATTTCATGTACGTGGCTTAAATGGTCCCATAAAGAGGGCTAACATAATGGGCGAATTAAAACATCTTAAAGCAGATGTGGTATTGCTGCAGGAGACACACTATTTCCTGGGCAAGAGCCACAGAATATTCTCAAAAGATTTCCCAGTTTGGTTCTACGGGGACTCTCCAGCTGAGCGAAAGGAGTGGCCATAGGGTTTGCCAGGGGAGTGAGGTTCGATTTAGAGGAGAGAAAGATGGACCCTGAAGGGCGTTATTTATTTCTGAGAGGAAAATTGAATGGAGCCAAATATTCACTGGCAAACATATACGGCCCAATAAAAACCCAAATAGATATCTAATGGGGGTTTTAGCGGAGTTTATGGAATTTAAGAAAGGGGGGGCCATAATGGCGGGGGATTTCAACTTTTGTTTAGAGCCAAGGAAGGATAGTACATTGCATGCACAGGAGACAGGTATGGTATTGATGAATAAATTGAAAAAGAAATTGCATCAATGCCAGCTCGTAGATGCATGGAGAACGCAGCATATCAATGCAAGAGACTACACATTCCACTCCCCCGTGCATGGGACGTACTCTAGATTGGATTTTTTCCTTATCGAGCATAGGCTGTTGGAGGCAGTGGTAAGCACAAATATTGGAATAATGACCTTCCCAGACCATGCGCCAGTGATGTTACAACTGAAAATAGAAGAAGCCCAAAAAAGGAGTAACATTTGGAGGTTAAATTAAGAACTACTACATGATAAAGAAAAAGAAGTGCGAATAAAGGAAGAACTAGAGCAGTTTTTCAGGATAAATTAAACAGAGGATATATCAGAAGCCACAGTTTGGAAAGCCCATAAAGCTTCTATCAGGGGTATCCTAATAATGGCCGGGTCGGAGAAGAAAAATAGAACTAGGTTGGACAAAATAGCCTTAAAAGGGTTGTAAAGGTAATTTAAAAAAAAAAAAATAACAAACATGTTATACTTACCTTCACTGTGCAGCTCGTTCTGCACAGAGTGGCCCCGAACCTGCTCTTCTGGGGTCCCTCGGCAGCTGTTTCAGCTCCTCCCCGCAAGAACTATCCACCTTAATGCGAGCTCCCTTGCATGGTGGTTAGTTATTGCGGGCGCGCTCCCGTGATACAGCCGGCGGCTATAACCGCTCGCTGTATCACTCGGCCCCGCCCCCGGCACGCCGCGTCATTGGATGTGATTGACAGCAGCGCGAGCCAATGGCTGCGCTGCTTTCAATCCATCCACTATAGCCAATCAGCGACCAGGCTGAGCGGCGAACTGGAGGTCGGGAGCGAGCGGCTGAGTTTCAAGGTGTCAGGTAAGTAAAACGGGGGGGCTGGGGGCGGCGGTATTGTCAAAAGTTTTTTCATCTTAATGCATAGAATGCATTAAGGTGAAAAAATTTATACCTTTACAACCCCTTTAACAAAAGAAATATATGATTTAGAACAGCAACATAAAGCTTATATAAGGGGTATCCTAATAATGGCCGGGTCGGAGAAGAAAAATAGAACTAGGTTGGACAAAATAGCCTTCACAAAAGAAATATATGATTTAGAACAGCAACATAAGATAACAAGCGATAGGGAAGTGTTATTAAAACTTTGCTGTAAAAGGGAGGCTATCAGAGAGGCTTAATAGAAGAGGCAACGCGAACGGCATATAACTTAACCAAGAAAGAAAGGTACCTAAGTGGGAATAAACCGGGGAAATACTTGGCAAAAGTATTTAAAAAAAAAGAAAACGGGCAATTATATAAAGCAAATACAAGCACAGGGGAACTGAGACATAGAACCATAGAAATAACTAAGACCTTCCAAGATTATTATGGGGGGCTATACTCAATAAACAATAAGGATACAACAGAAGTGGTTGACAAAAAACATGAGAAAATAAAAACTTTTTTAAAGGACACTGGTTTAAATAAAATAGCAGAAGATAAACTTAGTGATCTAGAGGCCCCCATAACAGAAGAAGAAATACAAAAAATGTTCAAAGAAACACCGGCCAATAAAAGTCCTGGACCTGATGGCTTGACAATATTATATTATAAAAAATTTCAGGATTTATTAATCCCCAAAACGTGCTCCTATATGAATGGGATTGGGGAAAAATGGGAGATGAGGAGGGAGGCGCTTGAAGCCATTATTACCATCATCCTGAAAGAGGGTAAAGATAGCACACTCTGTTCTAGTTACAGACCTATATCACTCCTAAATACGGATACTAAATTATTTGCAAAGGTACTAGATGGGAGGATGAAAACAATAATGAACGATATAGTACATCCAGATCAGATAGGATTTATACTAGGAAGAGAGGGGAGGGATAACGGTATTAGAACACTCTTTTGGCAGTTCAGAAAATCGAAGACAGTAGAGCCCCAGGACTACTCCTGTCAATATACGCTGAAAAAGCTTTTGACAGGGTGGACTGGGGCTTTATGCAGAGTACGTTGGAGGAGATAGGACTTGGTGCAAACATGACTGGATAGATAAAAGCATTATATGCCCAACCTAGAGCGAGGGTGAAGGTAAACAGGACACTCTCAGGGCTGTTTGAAATGTTCAACGGCACTAAACAGGGGTGCCCACTATCCCCTTTACTGTTCGTGCTGGCGCTTGAACCCCTTTTAACAAAGATAAGGCAGAACCCGGATATCAGGGGGATAAAAGTTGGGGAAGAGGTCCACGAATTAGTGGCCTATGTGGACGATATTTTATTCTATATAACTTGCCCTAGGATAACCCTCCCAAATTTGATGAAATCCCTAAAAGAGTACGGGGAGAAATCTCATTTTAAGATAATCCCGGTTAAGTCAGAAACACTAGATATTAATAAAGTAAAAACAGGGGAGCACACTTATCAAAAGGATTTTCTATTTGTGTGGGGGAAAAAAGAACTGAAGTATTTAGGAGTTAAGATAACTACATCAAGAGAGATGTTATAGCGGACCAACTTTGTACCACTTCTTAATGATATCAAAGAAGACTTGAATAGAATTACAATAGGACAGCTATTGTGGGGGGGAAGAATCAATATATTCAAAATGGTAATACTACCCAAAATTATGTACAAGATGCAAATGCTCCCAATCCCACTCCCACAGGCTTACTTTAAAACAATGCATACTATGTTCTTAAGGTTCATTTGGAGAGGGAAAAAACCACGTATAAGTTTTACACAGTTATGTAAAGATAAGGCGAGGGGGGGGGGGCACCGGATATTAGAAATGATTATGATGCAATTATACTGTCACGAATAATAGAATGGGCAAAAAATAATAAGGAAAAGCGATGGGTTAAAATGGAAAGAACAGTTTGCAAAGTCACAATGGGGAAGATAATATGGATCCCAGCACAATATAGAAAACTCAGTATTGAATATACACGCCATCACTAGTAATGCATTAAAAATATGGGATAATTTGCACAAAGGGGAGAAATGGGATTATTTTAATTCACCTTTAATTCCACTGAAGGATACAGAATATTTTTCATCGGGGATAGATACATTGTTTGGTAAGTGGATTATACAAGAGGATGCACAACTAAAGGATATAATGGAGCAGGGTAAAATGTACACATATCAGGAATTAAAAAACAAAGGGGAATTGATGGTCATAGATGAATGGCGGTATATCCAATTAAACCATTTTATAGAAACACTGCCTCAGCCCATTAGATCGTCTGAAAATCTACGGCCCTTGGAGAAACTGTGTGTGGATAAAGTAGGGAAGAGGGTGATCTCTATGATCTTTAGAGTGCTGATTGAAACTAATGAGATACCGCCATACATTAAGAAGTGGGAAAAGGAACTAGGTATACAGCTTAAAGACCTAGAAATTAGGCAACTACTGAGGAGGGTTCATGCTATGTCGGTAAATTGCATTATGATAGAGCTAAATTATAAGTCTTTGGTGAGATGGTATATAACTGCTGATAGAGCACACAAATGTCAAAGTGAAACATCGCAATTTTGCTGGCGGGGGTGTAAAGAGATTGGGACTATGGCCCACATTTGGTGAAATTAAAAAAATACTGGGGGGAGTTTAGGCAAATAATCAGTGAGATAACTAACATAGAGGTCCCAGACGATCCGTGGGGGTACTTATTCCATGGGATTAGAATGCCAACTGTTGCAGACGCAAGGTAACAGAGTTTTCATCCACTACTACTGGGAAAAGATACACTGTGAAATCGTTCTACACAGGCAGTACAAGATACATAGTGTACCTGATTACTTGCCCGTGTCGTAAACAATACATAGGTTGTACCACTAGAACATTTTCAACGAGAGTAGGGGAACACATAGGCTGCTGGTTAACAGCGTGTAACCGACGTTGCGATGTGCGCATGCGTGACGGCGTGGGGATGACGTCACGCCGCACGCGTGCGCAGTGCGCGGTACACGTTGGAACGCAAGAAGGCATGAATTCCGCAGTATATTCCCCACACTGCGGAGTTTGTGGAGGGCGGAAATACATTACCACCACACCAGGAAGTTTTACCTATGTCTATCAATGGGGTTGGAACGCAGGAGCGAGGCTTGGAACGCACGCGGGTCCGCCATTTTGGCTGACCCGGAAGTGCAGATGTGAAAAATTTAGGAGCTGGATTCTCATTACAGGGGTCTCATTGCCTATATTAAGGAGTCTGGCTGCAGTGGGTAAGTACCCCAGACGAAGTCCTATGTGACGAAACGCATCGGGAGGACTCCACTGCCGCCATTTTAATACATACAAGCAGACCGATCAGCAGATCCAGAATTATAGGCAGCTTAAATCAACGCAAATCTTAACTTTTCCTGCATAAATTGAGTTTGATCTCACAACTTCCCATCTCCCCAGCCTCTTTATTTGTCCTATGGGTGCTGGAGGACAGGACCAAGCTTGAGTTTTATATAGAAAGTCAAGATTTGTCTATAAATATATTTATATTTAGTGATCTACGCATCTCTCTAGTCAGTCCACACACAACTTTTTTGGAGGAATCACCCTCAGCTTCAAGTGTTTCTTGGAGACTGTGATGGGAAAGACCTGGCTTTTAAATTCCCAGATCTACCTGCTATTTCCATTATTAGGGAATCCTACACTGCCTGCCAGATGTGCATGAATATGACATTGCTGAAATTATAGAGGGAGGATTGAGATTCCCCTTGTTGCCATATGATGTAGGGGGCACATCTAGGATCTCCAGAGGATAGATGGCACTACCACCCTCCCTAAAAAGTATGAGAAAACAGTATTTGATTCAACTCACCAACATCTATCTATAAACAAAATATTAGCAATTGTCAGACTAACCAATAAATAGTAGCACCACATATACCATATGGATACATGCTACGCAATAAATAAATCAATATTATTGCACATATAACTTGTTTCTTTTTGTTTTCCGACACAGTATTCAGTGTTCAAAATAATTTGGTCCCATTACGAACTCAAGGAGCGTCATTAGCTGCAGCTTCCCTTGTCCACAATGCGGTCACATCTGCAACTTGTTGGCACACAACGCACTTTCTACATGGGTTAAAACCTATCATGTTGTGAAAAAAGGAGGGACGGGACGGTGGATTAATCACATTAGGGGCTATCCGGCCCTGTATAGATGGTGCTCCCCTGAATATAACTTTGGCCTCTCCTGGTATTAGTTTACCTAAAATATTGTCTTGTCTCAAAACTTCCCAATGTTTCTTCACGATGTTTTGGATTTGTTTTTGCTGGATTGAAAAGGATGTTAACATAGCCCATTTAAGTTTTTCATCAGGTTCTTTCTTTGGCTTTATCTCAAGCAAAATTTTCCTCTCAGTATTCATAGCTCTTTGGATCTCGAGATCCAAACTGGCATTATCATATCCTTTGTCAATAAATTTTTGTTTCAAGACACCTGCCTGTATGGTAAATACATCAGTATCTGTACAGTTCCTGCGAAGCCTGAGAAATTGGCTCCGCGGGACTGCACTCAGCCAGGACCTGTGATGGCAACTATTTACAGGGATGAAGCCATTACGATCAGTGGGTTTGAAATATGTATTGAATCTAAACCTTGTTTCCACTATTTCTTTTTGTAGGTCAAGAAAATGAATCTTGGTTTCTCTGGCTTCGTATGTTAGGGAAATACCCCTGTCGTTGGAATTTAAACGTTTGAAAAATTGCTTAAGTGTATCAAATGTACCGTTCCATAGGAGGAGGATGTCGTCTATGTACCTGGCCCATAGAACCAACGACGTGGTGTCATGGGCGTCTATGCCCATTGAGGAAAATGCTCAATATGGAGCAAGTAAGTCACCACAAGATGCCACAAGCAAAACCAAATTTGAAGTAATTAATCTATCCTCTTATTCTTTGTCCAATGAACAAATCCAAGTATTAAGTCTAGGCCTTACGTTCTGCCCCACTCAGAAAATAGATCAATTCAAACGTATTAAAGATCTAAATTTACTCTCATGGAAATTAATGTTTAAAGTAATTTATGACAAATTAAATTAAATCACAATTAATGATATTAAAGCTCTTGATGACCTAATTTGTGAAATGACCTAATCTTGATGACCTAATGGATCTCACCGATGAGATTGAGCTCCCCATTATTGGGTATTCTCCATCTCAGTTGGGTGATGCTCCCCCTGCTAATGCCCCTAAGATTCCATTCTTGGCTAAGGAATATAAGCCAAAGTCTCAAACATTCCCTGCCCTTCAAGCAAATCCAAATATTTGGGCATTTACAAAACAGGTTACTAATGAAATACATCAGACAAAATGGAAAGGAATCTTTCATTCAAATTTGACACCTGATCAACAGGAGGCTGTTCGCCTATTGCAACAGAACTCCAATTTGGAACCCTCAGATAAAGGGGGCAATTTAGTGGTAATGGATCATAATCATAATTGGTATAGAATGGTATCTGAAGGATTTGTTAAAAACATTGATATACAGTATAGGAAACGAATTGGCTCTGCCTACTGTGATAATTTGATCACCAAAAAAAATGGGAATTCCTGAATACTCAAGCACCAAAAACACTGACACTTTACGCGTTGCCCAAAATTCACAAGAGTTTAACCCATCCCCCTGGGTGACTGATCATCTCGGGGAATGGGTGTCTTACAGAGGCAGTAATAATTTCAATTTAAAATTTACCATTGAGTATGATGAACATATATTGAGCTTTCTAGATTCAAATTTTCATTAATCCTGATGGTAGCCTTGGCTCTAAACTACTTCACAAGACCTCTGCAGGAAACTCTATTTTACATGCTGATAGTTCCCATCCATCACCCTTAGTGATGAGTATGCAGTATAGTCAGTATTTAAAAATAACACAAAATTGCAGCAGAGATGCTGATTTTGAAAAGGAGGCCAAGGCTTTACAACTGCGCTTATATGAAAGAGGTTATAGTAAAAAATGCCTCAAACGGACTTGTAAACCGAGCAGGAAATCAGGATAGGGTACAGCTCATTCATAATAAGAAACCTCTCAAACCCAAGGCGGGTGTAAGAATGATCACCCGCTTCTCGGGAAAACACAAACAAGTCCGTAACATAATGCAGAAGTATTGGTATTTACTACTTGCTAATGAAACTGTATCTAAATGTAGCACTTACTCTCGGTGGAGCTGCTGGTTTAAAGCGGGCTGTTACCTTCACTCTTGATACATCTGTTTCACCGGCCCTGGGTCTAGGGTTCTGTTGAGTTTACCTCAGGAAGATACAATCACCCAACACTCGAGTATGTTTTCCAACGCTTTAATGAACAAATAAAGGAAGTAGCAGGAAAGAGGCAGAAGGAAAGCTGCAGGGAAGCTCAAATACCTTTCCTTAGTATTCTTCAGAACATTCTTTGGAATTGAACACTTGTAGTTGAATAGTCTCCCCTTTGTAGGATTTAATCTTTGCCCACCTGGATAGGCCTCTCTCACTTGCCTAGCAGCCAGTACGTAGCACGAACAAAAGTCTCTGCCACAGACTTGTTTGGAATAAAACCCGTACGATCCTCTGCCACAGGATGTATTGGCTTCCGATGAATGTCAGACACAGTACTTGAACCTTTAAGTCAACCCGGCAGTACATTGCAGTAAGACTACTTCAGGATACATCCTCCAACCGAGTCACCAGGCCCCTCTCCAGACCAGCACTCTGCATGATCCTTCCATGACGGGTCCTCCCCTGGGATCTTCTCGGTTGTCCAGCTTCTTCACTCAGGATAGACAGCTCAGGACCACCTCCACCGAGTTACCTCTGGGACAGAGGAGTACTCATACGCTTCAACACGTTGCTTTTCCAACACTGACCCATGGTGACAACGACACCCACGGCACAGCATGGAACTACATGCAAGTCAGCCAAGCTGGAACAGAGGCAAATCTAACTTCCTCTAACAAGTAACCCACTAGATTTACCTATCAGCGGTAGATTCAAAATCTACATAAATATCTAAAAACCTACCCTGAGATAACTTTTAGAAGTTCCAGGTCTCTGAGAGACAGTTTGGTCCATAGCCATCATCAGTCCAAAACTGAAGGTCAAAACAAACGCAGGGGAACTTTCCCTTGCAAAAAATGCAATTTTTATTCCAGGTAGATTCATGGAGCCCAGCAGATAACATTGCGCGATGGACATGTCTACAGACCGCGATTTTTGGCCAAATTGTCAATCGGTGGGGGTGGTCTATATCATGATATGCGACTGCGGTGCATATTATGTGGGGAAAACAAAGAGGCCCTTCTTCCACCGTATTCGTGACCATGTCAAATTAGTCTCCAAATCCAAAATGGAAACACCCAACAGTAGACACATGGGTCTTTTTTCCATGGGTTTGACTTGTCCAAGATGCATTTTTTTGCCTTGGAATACCTACCATTAAATGAGAGAGGGGGTGATAATGATAAGCTGATTTTACAGTGAGAGGCCAGATGGATTCATAATCTATTGACTCTCAAACCTCCGGGACAGAATGATGCTCTCAGCTACAAGCCATTTTTATGATCAAGCTTAATCTCACAGCATCAAAATCCCTCTTTTTTTGCACCTTCTTTACCTTTATCCTTTCCCTATTTTTATTATTTTCCTTTCCATTTTTTCCCTCCCCTTTCCTTTTTTACCCCCACTTTTATCCCCGGCCCCACATCCTTCCCTCCCCATAGCCTTCTTTTTATCCCCTCCTTAACAATTGCTTTCCTGCACCCGGTTTCTGCCAAGGTGGGAATATATGTTAAAGGTTCATTGATTTTTATGTCTTATGTTTTCTATAGGTGTGATACTGTTCGCCTAAATGCTCAATGTACATGATGAGCTGGGTAAGTGTGCCTTTTTCCAGATGCAATTGAAATTTGACCAATTTAAATTTTTCGGGGATTAGCAATCATACAGATGCCCCGGGCACCTGCTACATGTATGTCTAACCAATTATCCATGGTTTGCTTGAGCCCTACTAGTGATGTCAGGGCAAGTTTCTATAATCCTTGTGTTTTACCACCCACCCAAGATTGTACCGTATTATGCATTCACAAAGAGTTTCATATAATGATCTATCAATTAATTGATTTCAGATTGTTTGATTGTTCAATAGACTGTTATTGAACCTTGCGGACTTATGCCCCATACACACGGTCGGATTTTCCGACGGAAAATGTGTGATAGGACCTTGTTGTCGGAAATTCCGACCATGTGTAGGCTCCATCACACATTTTCCATCGGATTTTCCGACACACAAAGTTTGAGAGCAGGATATAAAATTTTCCGACAACAAAATCCATTGTCGGAAATTCCGATCGTGTGTACACAAATCCGACGGACAAAGTGCCACGCATGCTCAGAATAAATAAAGAGATGAAAGCTATTGGCCACTGCCCCGTTTATAGTCCCGACGTACGTGTTTTACGTCACCGCGTTTAGAACAATCGGATTTTCCGACAACTTTGTGTGACCGTGTGTATGCAAGACAAGTTTGAGCCAACATCCGTCGGAAAAAATTCTAGGATTTTGTTGTCGGAATGTCTGAACAAAGTCCGACCGTGTGTACGGGGCATAAGACTGGGATGTGTGTGTAACAGCAGGTGTCCCAATACTTTTGACAATATAGTATATATATATATATATATATATATATATATATATATATATATATATATATATATAAAATTATTATATATACACAGTACTGTGCAAAAGTTTTAGGCCGGTGTGAAAAAATGCTATAATTTAAGAATGTGACCATAGAACTCCTTTTTTTCTTTTTGTTATTCCATTTTTATTAATGGCTAAAATAAAGTGCAAAAAGTTGGACAAGAACGTAGTTGACCATAGCCAAAACAATTACTCATATAAGACATAACAAATGTGTCAATGTTCCAGCCGGTCATCTTATGTAAATAGACAAAGAAATATAACGTCTGAATGTAAAACTGATCAGTATGAATAAAAAAATGAATAGAAAATAAAACAACACAAAACAGAAGCATCAAAATTTAAAAACCAAGATTTCAACTGTGGCTTCATAGCCGGTGATTCTGCAGCGTAGGACTGATAAGGTTTGCCATGTATCAATATTCAATCTAGCCTAGATAAAAGGTTAATCTAGACTTGTCATAAAGTATATACTTAAAGGATTTAGGAAGTATAGTAGTGAGGAACAAACTATCTTCTGGTTATAGTTCAAGCACAGGGAGAACAGTAGCACTTTTTTATTACTTCAAACTGATTCACGGATCAGAGAAATCTATAAAACTCCTTTTAACCATGAACTTCACTACATCAATTATGTACACTGAAAGTAGAAGTCAGGTCAATCCTATGTAATCTTAATTCTGCTCTCACCCCCCCACATTCTAAGTCCTATACTAACTATCCTGTAGAGGAAAGATGTCTATACTTACCTGATCCAAGGGTGCTCCTGTCCAGTCACATGACATGAAAGGAGATATGCTGTATATTGAATTGTCAAAAATAACTATTGTTTGTATTGTTTTTCTAATTCTGATGTTAAAAAATGAAAGTGTATGCTGTGATTATAGATCTAAAGGAGAGACTAATCCCATCACGGTCAGCTTCGATTTAATAAAAGGAGCCTCCAGGCAGCTGCTGAAGTTTGACTTTAATAGCATTTTCATCCAATGTACAGTATATTACAGCGGTTTTAAAACGCTGCAAAAAACAAATAAAAAATCCCCTGTAAGACAAATGCATAATTTGCTAGTATGCATCGCTTACCTTAAAAGGAAGCCTTCCAGCAGCACTGTCACCACTGAGAAGGCTTCCATCTTCACCCGTTCATCCTTCCGGGTGCGCAGTCTCCAGCTACATGAGTTGCTGGGGCCATGATGACATCACTCCCACACGTGTGCGCCGGAGCCCTCGTTTACGGCACTGGCACTGAAGGTCCAGCACGGTTTGCTGGACCTTCAGAGCGCATGCGCCAGTGACATCATTGGCTGCATGCACTCTGAACAGTGGTGGCTGGTGCTCAATATTTTGGGGTGGTTGGCAAACAAACCTGCCTCTCTTTGCGGAAGATGGATGGTGGCGATCAGTGCCTCCTCGCGCGGGAGACTGATGGCAGCGATCAGTGGACTTACCTTAGGAGGCTGATGCTGCTCCTCGCTCCAACTTTCTGAGGGAAGAGCCAGGGCCATTGCTTCTCCTCCCAACTGAACGGGAAATGAGACCTGAGATCCAAATGCCTGGGAGTCCTAAGACTGCCTGGCAAATCGAGTCTTAGGACCCACTTTCTGATTGGCCAGGAGGGGAAGCAGGAAGACATTAGCTAATATTACTGGGTGGGCTCAGGGTACAGTGCTCTGCACCCTAAGCCCACCCTTTTTTTAATCCAATTAGAGCCTCAGGCTCCAATCACATGTTTCAAAAAGAAAAAAAAATGAAATCTATGCACCCTGCATGTAGATTAGGGGCTGGACGCATGGATTAGGGGGTCTGCGCCCCTGTGCCCCTAATGGACAGGCCGCTACTGACTTCTAAACTATAACTATATAACTAAACTATGAATATCTTCTAAACAATGCAGGTTTAGGAGATATTCACTGTAGCTAAAGCTAAGCCTTATTATAGGCTTTCCTGTAGGTACAAGTAAAAAAAACTAGTAAAGTCTATTAAATATTGTATGTAATATATTGCAACAGTCTGTAGATGTGGTGGCTACATTTGTTCTCTTTTTTAGGCTTTTTTTTCTTTATTTTCACGTGGAGATTCTGTTGGTAACACAGATTTTGTCGGAGGGTGAAAACACTGTACTTTACCTATGTAGAGGCAGCTTTGTCAGCATAGGACAGGACTTCAATAACCTCCCCTCTCCTCTAACAACATAAAACATATTGTTACGTAGAGGATTGGATAGGTTTATATAATCGGTAGAAGTAGCTGGAACCAATAAGAGTGCTGCAAAAACAGAAAGCAAACAAACCAAAATAAAGTAAATAAGAGTAGCTCATTGTAAAGTTTTACACACCATTTAATCAAAAGTGCTATTATCCACAAAATGTAAGTCTTATTTTGGAATAAGTTAGATGACAGACCCACTAATGTTCACAACTTCTGCTTCTTGACACTCAATCCTTTTCATAAATTCATTTAACGAGGTCCAAGTTCTTTTTCCTCCTGGACTATAATTTGCTTTGACACCATAATACCATGCTTCTTATTGCCAGTTATTACACCATGTTCCAGCCAAGAACCTATTCCTTTTTCAAAGTATCTACCATTCTATTGCTAACTCCCTTTCTCAATGTCAGGTTGACACCTCTCCACATCTTTTTCTACTGACAACCTGAAATATGACAGAAACTTTTATTATTTTAACAGTATAAACAATATATAAACATTGCCAATACCCATAACAAGTAATCCTGACTTCATAATTAAAAAGTCAAAACAATCTGAAATAATATAAGTATGACTAGACTTATAAAAGATAGGGGGCATCCTGGGATAAAAAGTAAAACCAAGTTCTGCGGCATGTCACAGCAAATGGTGGGCCTTGCCAGATTGCGCCTAACAGTGGGTGTGGCTTAAAGAGGGACAACTAAACAGAAACTGTGCCTATTCACTGTATACACTGAACACTAAGAAATACGCTTAAACACTGTGCCACTAGTGACACGTTCACAGAAACATGAAAATGTAACTTTTTTATTGCATATGCTGCACACAAAAAAGGTATCACTTTCTCTGACTTAGCATACCTTAAAGTGTTACTAAACCCATAACAGTAAAATCAGTCTGTATATGCAATAAAGCATGCTTGTTATACTTACTGTGGAAACTAAGGGGTTAATCCTCCCCTTCTTCCACAGTCCCCAAACCATCTCCTGATAGAAAAAATGTGCACCGCCCATGGGCTGCACCCTCACCCCGCTGCTCCAACCTCTATCCCATGTAGTGGGTGCGGTCCTTACTGCAAGCAGATATGAAAATAAAGGAGGACTTGATGGCCGCACTCCTGTGCAAAAAACTTTATTCCAGGTTACAAATACAGCACACGGTGCACTACAAGGCTCAGCTGGGGCATTTCACACCAATCGGGTGCTTAGTCATAGCTCAAAAAACATTGGCACATAGTCAGGTATATATACAAAATAGAATATTTAAAAGTTGGTCATCAATTAAACAAATAAACATCAACTAAATAGCAGCCGCATGTTGATTGGATAAAGGTTCCTTTGAATAAAACACCTGGTTATATGTGCCCATTTTGATGTACTCATATGAGATAAACAATACATTCATGAAAAATAAGTTATTTTAAATATAAAATACCTGATATAAAAAATCATCATACAGTATTTATTGTTATAATATACATTACTCTATTAAAACATTTGTTATATCAACATCTAAAAGTATGTTACCTCCTCCCTCCGAAAAAAGGGGAGACTGAAAAAAATGTGAATACAACGTTAACTGGTTGCCAACCAGCTGCCACAGTTTTCCTGCGGCAGAATGGCACGGCTGGGCGAAACGACTTCACCTTACGTCGCTTCACCTTTTGCGCGTGCGCCCGCAGCCTCTGCCCAGAGCTGATGCGAGTGCCCGGCGAGTGCCCGCAATCGCTCATGACAAAGCGTGAACCTGGATCTGTGTGTGTAAACATGTAGCATGTAAAGAACATGGTGTAGCAAACATGAGATTTCTAAAAAAGAAGAAAAATGGCGTAGGGTCGCCCCCCCCCCAAGTCCATGCTACACCCGAAGGGCTTATTGGAATCTGTAAGCCCCCTTTAAGAAGGGAATGAGTATGGAGTACATAGTACACCTACCATTACCAGAGACGGTTTTTGACAACCCTTTTATTAAAAACAAACAAAATTGGCCTGGGGGGGGGGAGACCCCACGCCATTTCTTTTTACTATTTTATTACTGGCAATTTTTTTTTTAATTCAGCTGTCAGCGGGAAAGCCCATTGACAGCTGATGACTCATTGGTTGTTAAGGATGCCGGCTTCCTGGCCCCGCTCCTTAACAACCAGCTTTTACTGCGCCCTGATTGGGCAAAGTTTATGGGCAATGCTTTGCTCAATCAGGGTGCAGAATTCACTGTGCACCTGCAAATTCGGGTGTTCCCCGAACGGGGTGAACAGCCAATGCTCGGCTCCTAAATCCATATGCAGACATCATGATTTTTGGTGATTATACAAAAGCTGAGCAAGCCGTGTCAGTTTACAATGTCCCCTCCCCTGTGACCGAAAGGGAACAAAAATTTTGAGGGAGTTAGAAATGTTCCATTTGAACTAAATTTGCAAAATTTGGTCCTAACTGTGTATGACCATATAAAAATTTGTATATGACAATATGTGAGACACAATGTCCTTGTATTAATTGTGATGAAAGTCGTGCAGCAACATGTTAGTCTTCTTGGTTCTGTTGTCCTAGCAGTATAGAGCAGAAAACAGGTTCTACCCTATTTGGGGGGGGGGGGCATCCCTACCAGGATAACTCACAGTGATTATTGCTAGTGGGTATAACCGCTGGCAATAATTGCATGAAAAATCCGACATGCTGGTTGTACCCAAGTCAATCGATGGATCGACTTGGGTGCAATCATCCTGCTCAGAGATGGTTTGTATCTCGGCTAGGGTGCAATTGGGTGCAATCATCCTGCTCAGAGATGGTTTGTATCTAAGCTAGGGAAAAGGCATCTGAATATTGTCAGACAATATTCAGATGCCTTTTCCCTAGCAATCTTATCTTACAACAAACTGTTGTATTTGGGAAGAAACTGCAATGCAAATCATGTGACCAGTGACAACCCAAACAGGAAGGGGATCGCGGATCCGTAGAGGGGGACACCGATCGAATCCTATCATTGGTTTTTTTTTCCATTGCCCATTACCCCTGCAGGGGTTGGGTCTTCCGGTGAGTGGGGACACAAGTGGGGGTTCCAGAAGAAAAGTTTACACAATGATCACAATAATTTTCATGGGATCTTTTTGGATCGCCAAGACACTTTTCACCGTTTTTCTTTTCTTCTTTATGTAGAACTTTAATTTTGCTTGGACACTTACACCATTTGGACTTGATTTTTGTAAATTTTGGTGCACTATCACATTAATTATTTATTACACCATTGATGCTATTTGTGCTTTAGACATTTTTGTGCGTTTCTCTTGCAATTTTGTTTACGCCAATATTACGCACATTTATATATTGGTTATATTTTACTTTTTTGAGTGCATGTATTTCTTTTATGATTATTTACAACGCATTTGCACTTTTGTTTTTTATACTATGTGACGTTTTATATTTATGGTATACACATGACATGCTTCATTTAACATCTGTTCATAGTTTTTCTCACATATTGTCACCACACATTCCTTATTAATATACACTTTTGAACAGCGCCATATTCCCCACTAGAGTTTTTTAAAGATACAATAATGCAGCAGGAGGGATTCCCCATCAACACAGTCAATGGTTGAAGAAAAGTGAATTGCATAATCTATGGCCAGCCTTAAACTTTTTTTTTTTTTTTTTACTATTGCCACGTGTCTCTTTTGAAAAAGTTTTTTTGTAAAAAATGTTTGCACCATTTTTCTTGACTTTTCATTAAAATGTTATTTGAAAATTTGTTAAGCTAAATCTCTGAATACTATACCTAGAAATTTCTGTCTGGGCATGGCATCAAGTGGTGCAGACATTTTTTTAAAGGTCAGAATTACAACAACAGACACTGTAAATGGTGCACGTTTCCACAATGTGGTGGTGGCTACCTCTTGTGTGTCAGGGGCTTAACTGCTTGGTAACCCCTTTACGCAGACCATACGCAAATATGGTGGCCCCACTGGACTGGGCTTTTTTCCGTGGGGCCGCATGTTTGCGTAGATCCCTTTATGCTGGGACCACGCCACATGGCACACTCCCAGCACAATGAAGGGGTCTCACTGAGAGCCCCGGGCCCCGTTCTAACGATCAGGACCCTGAAGGTCGAATTCCAGGTTGCCTAATTGCTATGATAGCCTCTGATTGGCTATCAGTCACTGTGAAGCCCGCCGCCGTGTTTTCTGTCTCTGTGAATGGACAAGAGAGGTATATTGTATCATTCTCTGTCCTTGCAGAGATAGAAAAAAAAGTGTGTGAAGAAAAAAAAAAGAAAAATTATAATAATAATATTTAAAAAATAAATAAATAAAATTTAATTTTTTTTGTTTTGATCTAGGTCAGTGCCAGGGTTATGCCGCGTACACACGATCGGACATTTCGACAACAAAACTGTGGATTTTTTTCTGACGGATGTTGGCTCAAACTTGTCTTGCATACACATGGTCGCACAAATGTTGTCGGAAATTCCAAACGTCAAGAATGCAGTGATGTACAAGACGTATGACGAGCCGAGAAAAATGAAGTTCAATAGCCAGTGCGGCTCTTCTGCTTGATTCCGAGCATACGTGGAATTTTGTGCGTCGGAATTGTGTACACACGCTTGGAATTTCCGACAACAAGTTTTGTTGTTGGAAAATTTGAGAACCAGCTCTCAAACATCTGTTGTCGGAAATTCCGACAGCAAATATCCAAAGCCTACACGCGGTTGGAATTTCCGACAACAAGCTCACATCGAACATTTGTTGTCGGAAATTCCGACCGTGTGTATGCGGCATTAGTGTTTGGGTAAAGGGTCAGGGTCAAAGGTCAAGATCAAAGGTCAGGGTCAGTATTTTTGAGCACAGGATTTTTTTTTTAATTGGTATCAGTGTCAGTGTGCTTTAGGTAGGATTAAAAAAATGCAAAATGCGCACTATTGTTTCTGGGCTGTACTATGGGTACAAACAACTACTAACATACACATGTTTTATCGCTGCGATTGTCAGGAGCAGATTTATTTTGAGTTGTTCTTTGGTGGTAGTTTATGGTAGTAGCAAGAAATATACAGTTACATTTCAATTTCATTTTTTACTATTTTGGGCCAGTTTTCCTTTGATAATAATAATTTAAAAAAAAAAACAGGCGATATCCATTACCATTTACCTCCAAATGAAAGCCCAATATGTCCTGAAAAAAACAAGGTACAATCCACCTTGATACACAAAGTACTTGTGATGATATGTACGTGTCACGGAACGTCCCACACTACGCTTGAGTGTTTCCGTCAGTATACCACTTCCTCCCAGTCTGGACTCAGATATTCGATATTCCAACCGCTCATAAGCACAAAACAAAGCGACACTTGTTTCACTGCTAACATGGACTATTTTTTATTAGAACCAGAATACAAGACTTTATACAATGTTAGAGGAGGCTCCCTCCTCCTGCTCATATTACTCTAACAATAAACCTGTAACAAATAAACATGAGCTAATTAACTAATCCTTTATACAGCCTAGGTGACTGAGACATGACCTTTTGCCCAGACTTGTGGTCACTGAGCTTCACACAGTGACAGAGTTAATTATCATAAGAACAACCACAGGACATTTTCTCACAATAGCAGGAGCTCCAATAGGAGTCGGCCCGTCTCCTACATTGTATAGAGGACAATGTAATCAGCTCTCTCAATTAACTAACATGTTGAGTTCAGAATCAATCAAACCAAGAATAGTCTCTACATACATCCTGGGAGATATTGTGGACAAATATTACTGTCCCATTTTAAGTAGTCCAAGATATATTTTCTCACTCACCCTGTGCCAGGATAGCACAGGGTGACTTAGACATACAAGGTGTATAGGGAGCTGAAACAAGGGCATCCCCTACTTTCCAAGGGATTCTGAGTTCCATGGGCCCTCCCGTCACAGTGCGGTTTTACTAACACATGTCAAAATTTCAAAATTGGGCTTAGGCATTTAGATTTGTTTTACCCTTAGGGGTTGACCTACCCCAGAGACAATCGCTCTCAGTCTGTCCTGGACAGAGTGGGGCAGGGATAGAACTTCTTTCAGTTTTTGTGGTTTGTGTTCCAGATGGGAAGATTCACCCTATTCACCCTGTTGATCAGTGTTATCGGGACAGAAAGTGATGTCAATTACTTTGGTTGTCACCAGAACAGGAGGTAACCAGTTACAGTGGAGCCTTGGATTACGAGCATAATCCGTTCCAGGAGAATGCTTGTAATCCAAAGCACTCGCATATGAAAGCGAGTTTCCCCATAGAAGTCAATGGAAACAAAGATAATTTGTTCCGCATTGACTTCTATTACATGCAATACCGCATGTGGCCAGATTTGGGGGGATGCCGGAGAGCCTCGTAAAATACTTAGGACAGCTTGGCTGAACTCAGAAAGGCTCGGCAACGGAGTATTTCCGCGTATTTCTGAGTGATCCCGAGTATTTCCGAACGGCTCCGAACCGTTCCGAGTGTCCCTGGCGCCCCCGCACCTCTGGCCAAATGCGGTATTGCACACCCCATTAGCTTGAATTCCGCTCATTTTGCGAGACAACACTCGCAAACCGAGTCAGAATTTTTTTTAAAAAGTTGCTCGTATTTTAAAACGCGTGTTAACCGCGTTACTCGGAAACCACGGTTCCACTGTATCTCCTTTTCTGTCTTCTGTTCCAGTGTTCCATGGTCAGCTCTTGCTCTTCTCTCTCCTGGACCTTTTGCAATGATTAGATCCTGCTTTAATTCTGTATGCCCCCCTTACAGTATCTACACTATCTACCCATCCTAGTCCATGTTTACTCTGTCAACTCCCTCTTTTTCTTCCTCTTCAGTCCACAATTTGATCCTGCTCTGCCCGCTTCTAGCAGGTGTCCATAATTGGCTACTGCACTGCTTCCTATACACGCAATTAAATGAGAGAGCACACTTGAACAAAAACTACATGTCCAGCCAGTCATAGATTATCAATTAACTCATTTACGAATGAGTGCCCACTAGTAATAAGAACTTGAAATGTGTTAACAACATTTTAGGGTTTCCCCATAAACTATACATTCTGTACTTAGTTATGCTTCCCTTCTGGGTTTGCTTAAAATTGTTGATTTTTAGGTAGACACTTACTGTACTGTATTCTTTTAGAGCAGGGGTCTCAAACAGGCGGCCCTCCATCTGTTGCGAAACTACAAGTCCCATCATGCCTCTGCCTGTGGGAGTCATGCTTGTAACTGTCATTCTTGCAATGCCTCATGGGACTTGTAGTTTCGCAACAGCTGGAGGGCTGCCAGTTTGATACCCCTGTTTTAGAGCAATATATTGTATATATTTTTTTAAGACTGAACACAAATCTCACAAATCTCTTATACATCATACAGCATCCATCAATATGGCAACACTCAACCCAGTTGCAAATCTCAATATATTATGATTAAATGAACAAAAAAATCAGACACGTGGAATCATCTTTGCCTCATATTGAACCAAAGCTGTAGATCATTCTGTATTCTTAAAAACACACAAAAACCTTTTCACATTTACTTCTTCAAGAGAAAATAGCAGTTTTGTTGCAGCACTTGATGTATAATAGCTAAAGCTTTTTTTTTCTGTAAAACCTAGCTACTTTCCTACTCATTAGTATTGTAAATTTCAACAATAGCAATAGAATATTAGCTGTTAACATTTCATGGACATAAGAACACTATCATGTTAAAATAAAAATTGATGATACAGAACACATGGTGCCTAACTTTATTATTGCTGATAACATGCTAGATTTTGTTTGCTTGACAAAAGAGCTAAATCGGAATGAATAAAATCATTATCAACTGTTATACACTGTGATCAGCAATGCAAGACCAGACTTGTGAAAAAGAAAAAGATGCTGCACAGTTAGTTGGAAGCAGAGTATTACATGTGTTTTCACCTTAATTCAACTGTGTAAATAAAACATATAATTGGAAAATGTGAAACACGTGTATTAGGTTGGATTCACACCTATGCATTTTTAGTGTTTTTTTGCAGATTTGCACTACAGTCCATTTAACATGGTTTCCTATGGAACACGTTCTGTTGTGCAAATCTGCAAGATGCAAAAAGCGCTAAAAATGCATAGGTGTGAATCCAGCCTTACAAAATAGAATTGAAGAAAATAATATTAGTTTTGATATAGTGAAGTGTATTACCAAGTTATGCTAATTTTGCAGGTCAAAGAGAAAGATACTGTATGTGTTCTAAAATCCCAATAGCTTGTACATGTATTTGAACTATCAGGGGCTAAAGGGGTTAACACTACAAATTCTGAATGGACTCTCTGCACACTGCTACACCCTTCCCAGCAAACTATGCAATGAAAAACAGGGATATTCAGTTCACATATATTGCATTACATGTTTAAGCTGACCAACTGCGTCAAAGTAATCCCTCTTCTGGCCAGTCCTACACTGCCTTGCCACTGCAGATGCTAAGGTGGACACCATGCCAACATGAGGCATAAAGACCCAAGGTGGAGGAGAGCGACTAAATTCAGATCTGGTCACTGACCTGCGTTACAACAGAGAAAGATCTACCTGTGCTCAAATGCCAATAGCTTGCAGGTCATGACATATCTAATGGTACTTGATATAGTCTTACTTGCAGATAACTATAAAATACAGTATACAAAGTTTACATGCCACCCAATCAATATCTATTCATATTCAACAGATGGCACGAAAAAGCTGTTATTTCAGTGTCTACATTTGCCTATGTTGGGAACTTATACTCTGATCTTTCAGATATGGATGCACTCAAGTTTGGTTACAACTACAGTATTAAAGTCTGGCCAACCCAAAGTCCACGTCCTGTCTGACAACCTGTCTTGGCATATACTGTATGGTCAGGCATATTTTGTTGTCTTAGTAGAATATCTATTTTTAAAATTTTCATAAAATGTTTCAAATCAGCAAAAGGAATAGGGAGATGTCAAAAATCCACAACATTGTGATGCCCCGTACACACGGTCGGATTTTGTTCGGACATTCCGACAACAAAATCCTAGGATTTTTTCAGACGGATGTTGGCTCAAACTTGTCTTGCATACACACGGTCACACAAAGTTGTCGGAAAATCCGATCGTTCTGAACGCGGTGACGTAAAACCCATACGTCGGGACTATAAACGGGGCAGTGGCCAATAGCTTTCATCTCTTTATTTATTCTGAGTATGCGTGGCACTTTGTCCGTCGGATTTGTGTACACACGATCGGAATTTCCGACAACGGATTTTGTTGTCGGAAAATTTTATCTCCTGCTCTCCAACTTTGTGTGTCGGAAAATCCGATGGAAAATGTCCGATGGAGCCCACACACGGTCGGAATTTCCGACAACACGCTCCGATCGGACATTTTCCATCGGAAAATCCGACTGTGTGTACGGGGCATTAGGCTGAGTTCCTAAAAGTTAATGAACCGAGTAAACTATGCGTTAAAAGTGCATCTATAAAAACAAGCAAAATTCAAATGTGCTTTGTTGGCAATATGTCAAATTCACTTTTGTGCTTGAATCTCTCAATCTCCTCAGCACTAGCACTACATGTGTTCTGTAAAGTACTGTGCAGAGTGTCATAGCTATGTGTGGTTTCCACAATTCACATAGTTACATAGTTAATAAGTTAATACATAGTTAATAAGATTGAAAAACACCCATGTCCATCAAGCTCAACTACATGCAACAGTTTTGGACAGCTGATCCATTTATCTTTACAAATCTCCTATACTTATCTCACTAGCCTGAGCCATATTGAGAGAGGTTACTGTACTCATCGGAAGAAAAATAAAATTGCGGTGTGGTAAGCATATGTAGTCCTTTAGTTCCATTATACCTGTCGATGGCAAATTTCACAAGGCCACTGGAAGTGAGTCCATGTGTGAGCATGGAATCCCTTGGAGCGTGGAATATCCCCCCAGAGTTCCTGATGGTGGAGATGGGTTTTGCTGCATGTTGGTGCCAGGCCATGACCCTCAGGCTCACTGTGCTCAACATACTAAGACTAACCCATGCATGCAGAAGTTGAAGTGAAGCAGGACTACAGGCAAATTTTGAAATAGGCAGTGCCGATAAAGAATACCTCGTAAACGGGGCATGGGCAGGGCAATCAGTAGACAAGCAAATACAACCAAGAGAAAGCCAAGGTTGATACACAACAGATCTAGAAGACAGCAGGCAGGAAGGTGAGTCACAAGTGTGAGCTCAGAGGCAAACAGGAGCATTGTTTTGGCAACTAAGACCAAGATCCATTACATAGAATTGACCCTTTTAAGAGAAACACACCGAATACATCATTGGCTGGGGAAACTCAGAAATGCTGCAAGATAGAGGAAGCCTGGCAAAACAGGAGCTAGAAAGATACGGTATAAAATAAATACTGCGCTTACACTAATTTACATGAGCTGCGACTAAAAAGTAGTAAACCATAAATCTAATAAAAATTCAAAAAGTCGCGCTAAAAACTGAGAATGGCAACAAACAAGTGCCTAAAAAGCCTCATAAAAATATGAGGATAAGTAGTGGTCACTGAGCAAATATTTCAATGCTAGTCAGTGTATAAATGCACCATAAAAATAAAATTAAAAAAATAAATATGTAGGACACAGATAACGCTTCCTATGTCCGTGAAAAAAAGAAAAAAGAAAAAAAAAAAGAAACACTCAATAATGCGTGACTATATGCAAACAACAAGTGAATGTCTCAAAATACTGAGGCAAAATATAATAATGTGGCAAGTCTATAACTATAGAAGCTATACCTTAACATAAATTGAATAATCAGTGTAGAAATAAACAAAATTAAAATTAAACCCCAAAAAAGTCCATGGCTGTACAGAAACGATAATGATTATAGTGCATACATGCTTTGTAACACGCATGCAAAACACAATGATAAGTGTCCCCAAGTGCTGAGTGAATACTGGAACAAAAACTTGCTGTAGTGAAATAGGGTGCGTAGACAGACCTCCACCTCTCAAAAACTGCTGCCTCTTACCAGAAAAAATTGGTCTCTTAGTTATAGGAGACCTGAAAGGGCGGATGGCTACAACCCCAGCCAGGGATCTGTACAACAGGCACTTATCATCCGAATCCAGGAACTCTCTCCACCACTCACATCAACATGGATAGGATGTGTCCCCATGGAAGAAATAAAGTGCTCCACATAGCATAAAATCCAACGTTTTATTGAATAAAAAATATAAAGATTACACTTACAAAATCGGTAGCATAAAAAAGCGTGTAAAAAGCCGGCCGGCTCCAAGGCAACCCGTGTCTTCCGGGTATTCGAATTGCGGTGTCGTCGGGACGTAGCTCCTCCTCCCTACGTCGTTTCGTCACAACAGGACATGGTCACGGGATGCGAGCAACGTCCCGACGCACCGCTTAAATAGACACACTAACAACATTTCATTGCTAGAAAAGGAATTGAAGCGCCATCTTGCCTAAGGGAAACAGTATGGGCAAATACAAAGCGTTACCTCTACCTCCCTGAACATCTATTATAGAGCTAACGCTTTGTATTTGTTCTTTTTTGCTCCCCATGGCTCAGTATTTAGCCTGCTCAGTGCATCCATGTGAGTCATTGACTGTTTATGCACATGCACTAATTACAATTTAAAGATGTGTGAAATTAAACTTTAATTGCCTTTTTAACCACTCAAAGTGATTGTAAACCCTTGGATTTCTTTTTTTAAATAACAAACTTATCATACTTACCTCCACTGTGCAGTTTGTTTTGCACAGTGTGGCCCCGAACCTCATCTTCTGGGGTCCCCCGTCGGCGCCCACGGCTTCTCCTCGCATCGGTAAACTCCCTGGGAGAAGCGCTCTCCCTGGGGGTTACCTTGCGGGCGTGCTCCCGAGTCCAGCATTTGCATGCATAGACACAGAATGCCGGGCTCAGCCCCGTCCCCCAGTGCCCATGTCATTGGATTTGATTGACAGCAGCAGGAGCCAATGGCTGCGCTGCTATCAATCTATTCAATCAACAGCCGAGAACCCCGGGCAGAGAGGTACAACGCATCTCTGCCAAGGGAACGAACGGGCTCAGGTGAGTAAATCGGGGGTGCTAGGGGGCCAGTCAGTGTCAGAAATTTTTTCAGAGGTGAAAAAACACAAGGGTTTACAACCCCTTTAAGGACTAGGCCTATTTTTTACACTTGGTGTTTACGATTTAAAATCAGGTTTTTTTTGCTAGAAAACTACTTAGAACCCCCATTATATATATATTTTTAAGACACCCTAGAGAATAAAATGGCAGTTGTTGCAATACTTTATGTCACACCGTATTTGCGCAGCGGTCCTGCAATTTTTTGGGAAAAAATACACTTTTTTGAATTAAAAAATAAGAAAACAGTAAAGTTAGCCCATTTTTTTATATCGTGAAAGATAATATTACGCTTAGTAAATTGATATCCAACATGTCATGCTTCAAAATTGCGCCCACTTGTAGAATGGTGACAAACTTTGACACTAAAAAATCTCCATAGGCGACGTTTAAAAATTTCTAAAGGTTGCCAGTTTTGAGTTACAGCGAAGGTCTTTTGCTAGAATTATTTCTCTCACTCTACCGATCGTGGCGATACCTTTTATTTTTTATTTTTACACTGTCCCTTTAACAAAAACATTTTTGGATCACTTTTATTCCTATTACAAGAAAATAAAAGCATGAAAGGACCTCTTTAATGTGAGATCTGGGGTCAAAAAGACCTCAGATCTCACATTTACACTTAAATACAATTTAAAAAAAAAAGTATTTTTTTTAATAAAAAACAAATTGTCCCTTTTTAGGCCCTTGGGCGGAAGTGACTTTTGACGTCACTTCTTTCATCCAATGGTATGGAGTAGAGTGGGGGCCATCATTCCCTCACTTGACTTCCAGCCTCTCAGGGGAACACATCGGATCACGTCCAGAGCTACCAATGGCTCCGGTAAGCGGCGGAGATGACCGGGATGCGACGGGAGGGGGAGGCACCTCAACCGTCACCGATAAAAGTGATTTTGTGGCGAATCCGCCATGGAGACCACTTTTATCTTAAATCGGGCCACCCGCTGTTTAAAAAAATACCGGGGTTATGGCAGCTATCTAACCCCAGTATTTAGCATCAAAGTACCGACGTATAATGACGGTAGGTGGTCCGGAAGTGGTTAACCTGTGTGTCACCTTGTGTGTCTGTACCAAGTCCAAACATTCCAGGGTATGTAAACTTTTCATCAGAGCTATTTGGGTGATTTCTGTTATCATTATGATTTAAAAAGGAGCCAAACAACTATGCGATAATAAATGGCTTCATATGATCATTATCTTTTAATAAAAGACAGTTTTTTTAGCATGATCAGTCATGTTTTCAACAACAATGCAAAAATGTCATGATTTCTGCCAGGGTGTGCAAACTTTTGAGCACAACTGCATTAAGGTTAGGGATCAGCTCAGGCATGTTCAGATCCTAGACAAATCCAACTGAGCTATGCTACCAAAAAGCTGTCACTGGAAACCGCCAATCATATGCGGTGAAGGTATTTCCTGCCCTGAAGCTGTACGTAGGGAATACCTTAGCCGCTTATGACTGGCAATGTGTAGTGACAGATTCCGTGCAGGATAGTTCAGGTGGGTTCCTACTAGGAACTGAATCACTGATAAAGGTCTGCAGACAGCTGAGGTTGATAATCAAGTTTGGCTACCAGCAAAGATATAGACCTAGAAATGGAAAATGTATCTCACCCAAAGCTCTATCGAGTCTCTGAGCTCCAGGATTCAAAACAGAACGTATTACGTTTCTTGACTACATACAGCAAAAAACAAACCACAAAGCACAATAGGCTATCTGCAATTAAATAAAATATATAGGTCTGTCTAAATAGAAGTACAAATAGATAACAAAAGAATATAATACAAAATATCAAGCATACAGAATTTAAGGGGTTAAAAATAAGAAAGTCCCAAAGTAGCCTGTATAGTCCATATATAGTTTTCTGGAATGTAGTGCAGAGTAGCAGCTTCAATATTTGTGTAATTGGTAAGGAAGTAACCACTGGCCCCAATCAATAATAAATTTAAATTTCATTAATGAAAATAGTATCCACTTACATGAAAAACTGTAATGCCCCGTACACACGGTCGGACATTGATCGGACATTCCGACAACAAAATCCTCTGATTTTTTCCTACGGATGTTGGCTCAAACTTGTTTTGCCTACACACGGTCGCACAAAGTTGTCGGAATTTCCGATCGCCAAGAACGCGGTGACGTCAAGCACGTACGACGAGACTAGAAAAGGCCAGTTCAGAACCAAGCGAGGCACCCTTTGTGCTCCTTTTGCTAATCTCGTGTTAGTAAAAGTTTGGTGAGAGACGATTCGCGCTTTTTCAGACTCGTGGCTTTCAGATCGTTTTCTGCCGTTCAGTTTGTGCTTGTGGGTTTGTATTTGCTCTTCAGTGCGTGCAGTCAGTTCGTATCAGGGTTTTCTGTGCGATCTTGTCCGCTCGTTGCTGTTTTTCAGGTCGCTCTTCACAGGCCTTGCTGTTCTTCAGTGCGTTCTGTTACTTCGTTCTGAGCAGCCAACCGTTTTCTAGCCATGTTTCGTATGCGTACTCCTCGTACAGTTCGTGCTGTGCGGGGGCTTGGTGTTGGGGTCCTGACCTTGACACAAGTCCAGTCCATGAACAGGGTGAGGAGGAGTTCATGGACCAAGAATTGGTTGCTTCAGCGTGACCAGTTCTGTCATATGCCTTTGCTCCGTGAGATCCGTGAGAATAATCCTGGTGATTTCAGGAATTTTCTCAGGATGACGGACCCCGTGTTTCACCGTTTGTTGGCTTCGCTGACCCCCTATATCAGCAGGCAGGATACCTGCATGAGGCAAGCCATCACTCCGGAGCAGAGGTTGGTCGCTACCTTGCGGTATTTGGCCACAGGGAGAAGCCTGCAGGACCTCAAGTTCTCGACAGGCATCTCCCCCCAGGCTCTTCTTTGTGGACATTTACTGCTTGTGTTTGTTTGAGCTGACCCTGACAGAGATGTGTGGAGTCCAGAAAATGTTGTGATTGTGTAACCTTATACAAAGCACTGTTGGCTGTTATTTACTAAATGCAAAGACACTTTTCACTACAAGTGCACTTGCAACTGCACTGAAACTGCACTTGTAGTGCAAAGTGGATTTGCCCTTAGGAAATAACCCCCATTTTCTCATCAAACAACAATTACATCACCCCAAAAGTGTTGTAGCGTTGAGACAATAATCCACACATTCTTGATGAACAATCTTTTTAATACCAGCACAATCACATGTGCATTTACCAAAGGTTTTTCTGACAAACCGACATGTTTGTTGTATAACAATTTTTGTGGTGTCATTATCCAAAATCAAAATGTGCATTTTAGAGAAAACAGGCCTGTGTAAAACCCACAAGAAAGACACAAATCTTGATCTTACAAAGTTCACATTTGGTAGAACTTGAAGGCAATATCAGACATGAGTATTTAGGAACTGTGTTTGATATTGCCTTCAGATGGGGGGAAATCACCCCTGGAAAAGCCAAATTTGGAAGATGCACACAAATTTCCCAATGTCAACATGTGCTATCTGCCATCACGGGGGATCAAGGGATGTGTTTTGGGGGAGAAAGCCCTTCCTCACCGTTACTTTATTATTGAGGAAGGGGTTGCACCCCCAAAACGCGTCCATTGATCTCCCGTGATGGCAGATAGCACATGTTGGCACACTGTGTGCATCCTCCAAATTTGGCTTTGGGAAAAATCACAAAAGCATTTCGCACATTGTAGCACACAAAAGAAGAAAGTGATTTTGAGGGGCTTTAAACTCGCCCCAAAACATCAATGATGTTTTTATATTTTGGAATAACATCATTGATGTTTTGCTTGATGTTTTCCAATTGTAAATTACACCCCATGATCTCCCCGATCAGGATCTGGGCACTTTCGGATGTGAAAGGATCTGGATCCACAACCTCACGATCACCTAAAAAGAAAGGAAACCCAAAATAAATTAGGTCTAAAAAAAATGCCGCCATCCATCTCTTTCCTGAGCCTGTGGTCGCAGACACTCACCTGTTGTGGTGACTAGTTCCACCACGTCTTCTTCCTCCTGCTCATCTTGTGTTGGGGGGATTTTCCCTTCTTCCAGAGGGGGGGGGGCTCTGGTCTCCTCGGATGAGGGGTGTCCTCCGAGTCTTTTCTCCCCTATGTAAAACAAAAATGGTATAATTAGCACACAGATATTTAATGTCAGAACTATAAAGATGAAACATTGCTTGGAAGTGGGGTACAATTGTCTATTTTAGCAGAGTTCCAAGATGTAGCTTTTTTAGTGTCGTTTGTCAAGCTGCAATACTTTACCTGTTTAGTACAAGCTTCACAGATGGAGACCCCCCTATAGTATACACTGGAGCACCTGTGTGTCCCCCCTAATAAAAAGGGTGTTCTGGGGTCCCACACTAGTGCTCCAGTGTCCAGGTGTGAAAACAGCTGCTCATTGTCCTCTCCTTACACACAATCCAGTTTGCATTTCATTCTAGTAACAAAGCCATCTACACAACCCAATTCTTTGAAGACAAGTATAGGGCCTTAAAATGGTGGCCAAATGCATATGGGCTAAACAATGGTATTTTATAGTCCGAAAAAAAAATGTGTGATCCGAACGAATAATGTGCCCATGAACATGAAAGTTGCCATTTTAAACTGTACAACAGTTCCTAAAAGCACATGGAGCAACACGAACGTAATAAACACAAGAACAATAGGAACACAGCACAACTACTTACTTTTTTGCAGCACTCTCCGGATCTTTCTGTACTGCTCATGTTCTCGTAATTTCAGGTCCGACCACCGCTTCCTGAGCTGATCTTTCGATCGTCGTACCCCGAATTTCCGGTGCAGACTCCTGACCACTTTCGCCATGATCTTGGCCTTTCTGACATTGTGGTTGGGGTAAGGCCCATACTTTCCATCATAGTCGGCCTTCTTCAGGATGTCCACCATTTCCAACATCTCCCCAAAGGACATATTTGAGTCCTTTAATCTCCTTCTGGATCGGGACGTTTCAGGCTCCGGCCTTTCCTCCTCCTCCTCCTCCTCGTTGCTGTAATTAGCACTATCCTGCTGTCTCTCCGCCATGTGCTCTTCCTCCACTGCGCCGAACAAAAAGGGGCGGGGAATAGAATAGAAAGAACGTCAGGGGCGGGCGGAGTTATATGCATGCGCAGTTTGTATAAATCGTAACGCGCGCGTCTTACGTACGATCTGTGAGCGGAGGAAGGAGCATCGGAGACGCCGATCGTGCTAACGAAGGTAGGATCTAAACTTGGGCCTATACTGCTTCGAAATGGAAGCCTATATTGTAACAAGATTAGGGGAGTTTGGCCTGACATTAGGGTTTGTCTTGTGTTGTGTCTTGCAGAGAAAATGGATGGGTTCAACGACCACAATTTCCTGCCCCTGTTCATAGACAAGTACAGGGAGCTGCCCTGTCTGTGGCAAGTGAGACATCCCCATTATAACCATAAACAGAAGAGGCAGGCAGCGCTGGAGAAACTGCTGGAGTTGGTGAAGCCGGTGGTCCCCACAGCAACCATCCCTTATTTAAAAGCTAAAATTGGTGGCCTGAGGAGCACTTATCTTAGGGAGCGCAAGAAGGTCACAGATTCCCAGAGGTCCGGAGCTGCAGCAGATGACATTTATGTCCCCAGGCTGTGGTACTATGAGAGACTGCGATTTCTGTCAGACCACACTGAAGTCAGGGAATCCCTCTCTACTCTTCCTTCCACTCTTCCTTCCATCCCAGCTGAGGCTTCCGATGTCCAACCTGGGCCTTCCAGCCAGGAAGAAGTGGAGGAGCCCAGCTGGAGTCAGGTATAGCATTCTTCTACAGATTTCTGGGCAATAAAGAAATGATGTTTACTAGATGTTATTATTGATCACTAATTGCTGATTAAAAAAAGTGTTTTACATATCAATAGACAGTAGTGGGCACCCAAAATTGGGACAAGAATGCAAAATGCTGGGCTCAGAAGGATAGTCTGTTATATTTGTTAACGTTGAATTTGCAGCAGTCAGGAGGTGAAAATTGTGTGTGATTGATGAAAACAATACTAAAACTATGTCCCTTTTTCATACACAGGAAGACCTCAGCCAGGAGGAGGCTGTGGAATGTGGCAGTCAGGAGGAGGCGGGGATTAGTGTCAGCCAGGAGGAGGCGGGGCTAAGTGTCAGCCAAGAGAAGCCTGGGACAAGTCGCAGCCTGACTGAGTCTCAGGTCCCTCCCCTCCACCTGCCATATAAAAGGGCCAGGAAGGCCACTCCCAGTCCTGTGCAGGATTCAGTGTACAGGCTGATCCAGGAGGCTTCGGCGTCCCTCAGAGCCTTCCCCAGTCCTGCAGAGGCCTTTGCCTGCATGGCTGCCACAAAATTGCTGGGCATGCAGGAGGGCCAACACAAGATCTCTGAGGACCTGATTTATAAAGTCCTTCGTAAGGGGGAGAGTGGGGAACTGACACCCAAGACGGATGTCATGGAGAGGGACGATCCTCCTCCTCCTCCTCCTGCTGCCACAACTCCACCACCACAGCCAAAGGCTGGAAGGAAGCGTGGAAGGAAGACCACAGAGTGATTGCCCTGGGTTCAGTCTGGTCTGACAGAAGATGCAGTCTCTCGTATGACCACAGCCTGGGGACACAGATGTCATCTGCTGCTTTCCGGATCTCTGGGACTTCTGGACCAGACTGCCCTCCCTTAGATAAGGACTCCTCAGGCCACCAATTTTGCTTTTAAATAATTGATGTCTGCCCTGGGGGTCCAAGGCTTTGCCCACTTCTGCAGTTTCTCCAGCGTTGCCTCCCTCTTTGTGTTTTTATAGTTGTGACCCCTTAATAAAATATTTTAAGGTAAATTCTACTCTCCTGTGTGTGTTTTCATCCAAAAAGGACAGTTTGTTGGTGACGATTCAGGTACATTTCTAAAGTACAATGTGAAATTAACAAGGGACAACAACACCAAACAATCTCCTCCTACAGATTAAATAGAACAACATATCAATGGTGTTGTGGGAACTTGTCACAAAAAACACACAAACATTTTCGGGAATACAAATCAAAATCAACAAAAAAAATAAAAATAAAAAGAGAAACACAAAAAAAGATTCTACATTAAAATAAAAAAAAAAACAAAAAAAAAAAATGTTGTCAGATGTGAGAAATCAAAATATATTGAGGGAATCCCGATAAATAGTAACGAAAAAAGTTTGTGAGAAGTGTGTGTAAATATGAGCATCAAAACGACTTAATTCTTGTCACATTATAAAGAAGAAGAGAGTGCGCTGTATTAAACCATTTTTTACATTGCAGCGTGACGAAAGTGCTTTATCCATTACGAACGCTAAGTTTACCAGAACGAACTGTCCCGTGTCGGAATTTCTTCTGAGCATGCGTGGCACTTTGTGCGTCGGAACAGGCCACACACGGTCGGAATTGACGCGATCGGATTTTGTGGTCGGAAAATTTTATCTCCTGCTGTCCAACGTTGTGTGTCGGAAAATCCGATGGAAAATGTCCGATGGCGCCCACACACGGTCGGAATTTCCGACAACACGCTCCGATCTGACATTTTCCATCGGAAAATCCGACCGTGTGTACGGGGCATAACTGTGTGTATCCAGGACATTTCTAAAAACTCATGGTGTGTCTCCCCCACCCTATCCTGTGTCTGGCAGTAGAGATGTGAAGTGAGGGTATCCTGAGAAGCTATAATCACAGTGCTGGGTTATATAGCTCAATGACACACTTAGGCAGGTGAACCAGGAACCAGAATGTCTGCACACAGCACTTCTGGGATGAGCAAAGCTTCCCCTGTTGCTGTGACAATGTTTAGAGGCCTCCGCCTCTATGTCAAATCCAAGTACTTTGGAAGGTTTCTGGCAGATATAAGCGAGAGGAATCACCTCTGGGAATGGGTAGCATAATCCATAATACCTAAACTATGATGATGACCCCAAGCAGACCTGAGCAGTAGACCCACAAGGTCCGTGGCATTTCCCTCAGAAGCAACTTCAATAATTGGCAAGGGTACTAAGGGACTTCCGAAGAGGAGCAAGGGTGACAACATTGCCAAACTGGGCAGGAGTACAAATAATTATCTGTTTCTTTTTGTACCTGAGATCAGTGAAACATTTGTAAAACTCTTTTATTGGCTTTATCAACACCCAAATGGCCCCCCAACAAGTGCCCATGGGCAGGTTCCAGTGCCACTTTTTCTTATGGGGACCTGGGGACCACCAACTATTCAGTAAGCTCATTTTTGTTTATATACTCAATGCAAGTCATTACAGTAAATAAAGTAGGGAAAACACAGCCGGTCTTCTGGTTGAAGAGGTTCACCATTTAAAATATTTTTCTATGCCCTGACAAGGGTAGGAAAACAAAGCTTTCCATTGAAGTATTTGGATCAGCAAACTCCAGAGTAACCTCAGTATCAGCAGAGGGCTGCTCACATTCGTCAGCTGCAGGGACTTCCAGAGACTTCCCCAGTTCTAATGCCAGAATAGAGTAAGGAAAAACTGGAGGGTCCTCAGGGGAGCACTCAAAATTCAAAGTTACCATCCAGGCCAAACATTTTAACTCATCCTCTGATTAAGACACTTTAGGGAAGTCCGATTATGGCAGCATGCTACAAGTGAGGTATCATTCCAACCAAAGAAGTCATAATACCCCAGGCTATTCCAAGCTTCACTTTTGAGTATCAGCAGATACAAAACTACAGCAACCTACCCTTTTTAGCCCAAAAGTTGACAGGGGCAATCACATTGCCCTTAACCAGAGTCACAAGGCTTTGGTTCCAGTAAAGAAGTGATATTTTGAGTCAGTAGGCTCACCGGTCTAGCAAAGCAGTGATATGCTTGTCATCTACAATCACTGAACACATATGTTTTCCCATCACTGAAACTACAGTGCATGAAAAAGGGGAAAACAAGGACTGACACCTTTTCTGGAAAGAAAAGTCATATAGGCTCATAAGTCAATGGACAGTTTGCTGCTAAATGCCCAAATTCATGATAACAGAACCATTTAACATTTTGCAAAGTTAGATCTTACCGATGGACACTGTCTTTAATGGTCTGGGTTGCCAAACCAAGGGTGCCAATCTCCAAACTTGATACCAAAAGTACTCCCCGGTCTCTTTGCAATGCTTACCATTCCCTCACTCTGCTGCAGCAGTATTTAGCCTGGATACACAGGCAAGGTCCTGGTAATGCAGGTAATTTACCAGACCAGAGAGGATCTCCACTTAGGGAGAGAGACATTCCCCACAAAATGATGCTCCATATGCGGGTCAGGCAAATTAGGCGGCCGCGAGGCCCCTGTGAGAGCGAGGCCTCAGGCTACCGCCTAATTTGCCTAATTAAAGAGCCACCTCTGATAAAGGGGATGCTAGTCCTGCCTACTGTGTTTTAGGCCAGCCTTTCTTCCTGGTGGGTCCTTCGATTGTTACCAGAAGGGTCTCTTGGTCATCATTAGCTGTCATCTTTAGCAGGAAGTAACAGATATGAATGGTTGTGGAGTTTTTGGGAACACCTGCAGCTTTTTCAGAATTTCTCTGTGCAAGTGATTGCACCACCCACCTCTGTCCATTTCCACAGCACTTGCTAAATTTTAACCACTTCAGCCCTGGAAGGTTTCACCCCCTTCATGACCAGGCCATTTTTTGCGATACAGCACTGTGTCGCTTTAACTGACAATTGCGCATTCATGCGATGCTGTACCCAAACAAAGTTTATGTCCTTTTTTACCACAAATAGAGCTTTCTTTTGGTGGTAATTGATCACCTTTGCAGTTTTTATTTTTTGTGCTATCAACAAAAAATGCCCGACAATTTTGAAAAAAAAACAATATTTTTTACTTTCTGCTATAAAACACATCCAATAAAAAATGTTAAAAAATGTCTTCATCAATTTAGGCTAATATGTATCCTGCTACATATTTTTGGTAAAAAAAAAATCTCAATAAGCGTATATCGATTAGTTTGTGCAAAAGTTATTGTGTCTATAAACTATGGAATATTTTTATGGCATTATTATTTTTACTAGTAATGGTGGCGATCAGTGATTTTTAGCGGGACTGCAACATTGCGGCAGACAAATTGGACACTAAGTGCCCATTTTTGGGGACTAGTGACACTAATACAGTGATCAGTGATAACAAAAATGCACTGTCACTGTATAAATGACACTGACATTGAAGGGGTTAACATCAGGCGCGATCAAAGGGTTAAGTGTGCTCCTAGGGAGTGATTTCTAACTGTGTGGGGGATGGTTTACCTGGAGGAAAAGAGAGATCTGTGTTCCTGATTAGCAGGAACATAGGATCTCTCTCTTCCTTTCTGACAGAACGGCGGTCTCCCTTGTTTACAGTGAACAATCAGCGGGTCCCAATCGCGGCCGCCGGACACGCTGATTGGGACCCGCTGTGTCCAATCACAGTGACAGTGGAAGCAAGTCGCCGGCAGCACGCGCGCATGCCCTAGACCCCAAAAAGGAAACAACGTACAGGTACGTTGTTTTGCACAGCCAGGCCACCCTGCCACAGTAAATGTGTGGTGGCAGGTCCGGAAGTAGTTAAAATAGTTTCTGCATTTATTCTTATACAACATTTATCTGTTTGTGCAGCACCTGCATTTGTTACTGCACAACATTCATCTGCTGCTGATTCAGTTTGATCAGCACTAGAGATGAGCTTGGGCATCCTCCAAATATATCTCAAACCCAAACTCTGAACTTTTTTGTACTCCAATCAACTGTGGGCTGGGACGTTCCCCACCCTACAGTTCACGGAAGCTGCAAGGTAGGGAATGACCCGGATCACACTTTACTGTACAAAAACGTTGGAGTTTGGGTTAGAGATGGGTTTGGAGGAGGCACAGGCACATCTCTAATCAGCACCCATGTTTTTTCTTGCACAACATTGATCATGTCTTGATACTGGGTATTTGCCTGTTCTTGTGCAGCGTTGCCAATTGTAGTTTTCACCAACCTTTAGCTCAAGCAGACAGGACCTCTATGCTCCCCAGGCTGCAGAGCACTGACTGTGTGTCTCAGGTGAGACTATATTGGCCATCCACAACATCGCCCGCTGCTACATCACCAACCTCATCTGCAGATATCACCCAAATCATCCCCTCCATTCCTCCCGAAAACTCCTGCTCTCTATCTGCCTTGTTGTTGCCTCCTCTCATGCTCGCCTCCATTACTTCTCCAGAGCCTCTCCCATCCTCTGGAACTCCACCTAAGAACTGTACTTGAGTCAACTCCATGAGATCATCCCCTGCAAGCTATTACCTTTTGTACCACCACCCCCTCCCTTTAGATTGTAAGCTCCATGAGCAGGGCCCTCCTATTCCTTCTGTATTGTAATTATACTGTCCCCCTTTATATTGTAAAGTGCTCTGTAAACTGTTGGCGCTACATAAATCCTCTATAGTAATAATAATATTGCCTGACAGAGAGAGGTGCCTGACAAGATGTGTTTTTTTATTTTATTTATGTTTGGCAAATGACTGACAGCAAGTATGCCAGAAATAGTTGGATCATGAAAAGAGTGATGGTAAAAGAATGAAGCCTTTCCATTTTGGGCCTTTGTATTTTACACATAGGAAAATGCATAGATGTAAGTAAATGGTTTACTAATGTAACCCTACCTGAATATTTAGTTACACAATGTGTAAAATGAGTAAACAAACTTCAAAGGGTGTCTCAGGATCATTGCTGTGAATTTTTCTATAGGGTTTCCATGGGGATTGCTGTATGCAATAATTCACACAATGGGGTGTGACTGGATTGGACATCCTTTGATGTGTCCTACTTCTCATGTTGCCGGTTATGAGAAGATGGTTGTATTTATCACTGATCTGATACTGTGTTGTACTGAGATTAATTACTAGGAAATCTGCTAAAACATAAAAACAAAAACAAAAAAAGGCTTACGTTGTTTGTGTTGCTGCACTGAATACATTTTTCTTAAAAACAAATTATAAACTATTTTATTTTTTTTTAAATCTCTGTGGGTTGCTTTCACAGTAGGTAAAAAAAATGCCTTTGAAAGTTTTTCATTTTGTACAAAGTTGTAAGAAGCAGTCTGGATAGGGAAGGGAGGGAGAGAAGAATTCTGGTGGGGTGCCAATGATTTTCAATCATGGGGGGGGTTGGGTGACCAAGGGTCAGTTAGTCAAGGGTCAGTTAGAGAGGGGTGGTGAGATATGGCTGTTAATCCAAGAGGGGGGACATGTGATCATTAGTTTTCAGATAAGTAAGGGGAAGGCGACCAACTTTAGAACCCAAGGTTATCTGTAAAGGTGATAGAAAATCATCAGAAATGCACAATAATGCAAACATTGCATGTTTTTAGGATGATTTTCAACCATAATTTAGAACATATTATTATATCCACCAGAAAGAACCACAAAGTAATTTCCAACATCCCCAACAATATACAGTAAAGTAACAAACATTTACCCCAAAATATTGGACTTTAAAGACAAATAAAAATCTTCAAACTACGATAAAATTGACAATGCTTTATTATGACATATAAAAAGGATGAAAGAATCAGTTGCGTACTCTGTAAACAATCAAAGGCTTGGTGTAAGTATTCTCTTCATGCCGACGTGTTTCAGAAAATATTATTTTCTTTCATCAGGTGCACAGTAGAGGAAGGATGGCATAATGTCTTCTACAATATAATTAACATTCATAAACAACTGTAACTCAAAGAAACATCTACACAGATTGTTTGAATTGTCAAATATCAGAAAAGTTGCATACCATCCAAGGAATACAAATCACAGAGAACTGTTCTTTAGAATAGAAGCAAATGGTTATCATCCCTCATTACCAGTCTGTGAACCCCCAACGCTCATCCCCATTGGGCTCCAAATATTTTGCACTGGGACCACCCTACAGCACACCGACCCTCTGGTCCAGTAAGCTGTATCTTGAGGGTCTAAAGTGGAAAGAACATACAGGTGCATCTCAAAAAATTAGAATATCATCACAAAGTTAATTTATTTCAGTAATTCAATTCAGTTAGTGACACTCATATCTTATATAGATTCATTACACACAGAGTGATATATTTCAAGCATTTCTGTCTTTTAATTTGATTATTATGGCTTATGCCGCGTACACACGGTCGGACTTTCTAGAAAGCTAGGTCCGACGTACTTGCCGCCAGACTTCCGGCGGACTACCGCCGGACTTTCTGAACGGCCGGACTTGCCTACACACGGCCGGACTTTCCGGAATCCGGTCTTCCCGACGGACTTCCGCCGGACTTTCAGAACGAACGGACTTTCCCACACACGGACAAGTCCGTTCATTTTGAACCTAACTTTGGTACGACGGGACTAGAAAAGGAATTCAATCTCGCCGCTTTTTTTGGCGAGATTGAAACCTTGCGAGCCCCGTCGCAGGCCCTTAGGTCTGGTATGGATTATAAAGGGGAACCCCTACGCCGAAAAAACGGCGTGGGGTCCCCCTAAAATCCATACCAGACCCCGATCCGAGCACGCAGCCTGGCCGGTCAGGAAAGGGGGTGGGGACGAGCGAGCGCCCCCCCCCCTCCTGAACCGTACCAGGCCGCATGCCCTCAACATGGGGGGTGGGTGCTTTGGGGGAGGGGGGCGCCCTGCGCCCCCCCCCCAAAGCACCTTGTCCCCATGTTGATGAGGACAAGGGCCTCTTCCCGACAACCCTGGCCGTTGGTTGTCGGGGTCTGCGGGCGGGGGCTTATCGGAATCTGGGAGCCCCCTTTAATAAGGGGGCCCCCAGATCCCGGCCCCCCACCCTATGTAAATGAGTATGGGGTACATGGTACCCCTACCCATTTACCTAGGTAAAAAGTGTCAGTAATAAAACACAACACAGGTTTTTAAAATAATTTATTAAACAGCTCCGGGGGGGTCTTCTTCCGTCTTCGGGGGTCCCTCCGGTTCATCTTCTCCCGGCGTCCGGTTGGTTCTTCTCCGCTCTCCGGCCTCTTCTCCCGGTGTCCCAGGTCTTCGGCCGGCCCCTCCGCTGTCTTCAGGTAGCTCGATTGCCAGCGGAGGTCCGGACTTCTGGGCTTCTTGGCTTCTTGGCTTCTTGTGTTCTCTTCTCTTCTCTTCCCCCAGATGTTGACACGACGCTCTCTCCGGCTGGACTGGTCTCTGAGGGCTGCGTTGTGACTTATATAGGCGGAGACCCCTCCCCCATATGATGTCACAGTCCCTGGGCTGTGAGAACACAAGAGAACACAAGAAGCCAAGAAGCCAAGAAGCCCAGAAGTCCGGACCTCCGCTGGCAATCGAGCTACCTGAAGACAGCGGAGGGGCCGGCCGAAGACCTGGGACACCGGGAGAAGAGGCCGGAGAGCGGAGAAGAACCAACCGGACGCCGGGAGAAGATGAACCGGAGGGACCCCCGAAGACGGAAGAAGACCCCCCCGGAGCTGTTTAATAAATTATTTTAAAAACCTGTGTTGTGTTTTATTACTGACACTTTTTACCTAGGTAAATGGGTAGGGGTACCATGTACCCCATACTCATTTACATAGGGTGGGGGGCCGGGATCTGGGGGCCCCCTTATTAAAGGGGGCTCCCAGATTCCGATAAGCCCCCGCCCGCAGACCCCGACAACCAACGGCCAGGGTTGTCGGGAAGAGGCCCTTGTCCTCATCAACATGGGGACAAGGTGCTTTGGGGGGGGGCGCAGGGCGCCCCCCTCCCCCAAAGCACCCACCCCCCATGTTGAGGGCATGCGGCCTGGTACGGTTCAGGAGGGGGGGGGGGGGCGCTCGCTCGTCCCCACCCCCTTTCCTGACCGGCCAGGCTGCGTGCTCGGATCGGGGTCTGGTATGGATTTTAGGGGGACCCCACGCCGTTTTTTCGGCGTAGGGGTTCCCCTTTATAATCCATACCAGACCTAAGGGCCTGGTATGCCCCGCGCTCGCCGCAATAGGAAGATTTGTTTTTCCTATTGCAGTGAGCGCGAGATGCAGTAACCTGCTCCTCCGTCGTATCTGGTCCTTCGGACTAGCATACAGACGAACGGGCTTTCCGTCAGGAACTGAGTCCGGCGGAGGTACGACGTAAAGATTTGAAGCAGGCTTCAAATCTAAAGTACGTCGGATTTCTGCAAAAATCTGACCGAAACGGTCCGTCGGAAGTCCGATGGAGACCACACACGGTCGGACTTTAGTCCGGCGGCGTCCGTCGGACTTTTGCAGGTGAAAAGTCCGACCGTGTGTACGCGGCATTACAGCTAGTGAAAACCAAAAATTCAGTTTCTCAGAAAAATAAAATATTACATAAGAGCAAAAAAAAAAAAAAAAGATTTTTAATACAGAAACGTTGGCTTAGTGAAAAGTATGTCCATGTACAGTATAGTATGCACTCAATACTTGGTCGGGGCTCCTTTTGCATGAATTACTGCCTCAATGCGGCATGGCATGGAAGCGATCAGCGTTGTTATGGAAGTCCACCGCCACACATTGCAGCCGCAATATAGTTACATAGTTAGTCAGGTTGAAAAAAGACACAAGTCCATCAAGTTCAACCCAAAAAAAATATATAATCCCATATATACAAACCCATACCCACAGTTGATCCAGAGGAAGGCAAAAAAAAAAAAAAAACAGCAAAGCATGATCCAACTTGCTACAGCAGGGGAAAAAAATCCTTCCTGATCCCCCGAGAGGCAATCAGATTTTCCCTGGATCAACTTTACCTATGAATGTTAGTACCCAGTTATATTGTGTACATTTAGGAAAGAATCCAGGCCTTTTTTAAAGCAATTGACTGAGCTTACCAGAGCCACCTCTGGAGGGAGTCTATTCCACATTTTCACAGCTCTTACTGTGAAGAAACCTTTCTGTATTTGGAGATGAAATCATTTTTCCTCCAGTCGTAAAGAGTGCCCCCTTGTCCTCTGTGATGACGTTAAAGTGAATAATATGGACCACTTATGTATTTGTACATGTTGATCATATCCCCTTTAATCTCCTCTTCTCAAGAGTGAATACATTCAGTTCCTCTAATCGTTCCTCATAGCTGAGCTCCTCCATGTCTCTTATCAGTTTGGTTGCCCTTCTCTGCGCTTTCTCCAGTTCCCTGATATCCTTTTTGAGAACTGGTGCCCAAAACTGAACTGCATATTCAAGATGAGGTCTTACTAATGATTTTTACAGGGGCAAAATTATATCTCTCTCTCTGGAGTCCATACCTCTCCTAATACAAAAAAGGACTTTGTTCGCTTTGGAAACCGCAGCTTGGCATTGCATGCTATTATTGAGCTTATGATCTACCAAAACTCCCAGCTCCTTCTCCACCATAGATGGAACAAAAGTGGCAAGACCTTGGGGATGCAACATATGCCAACAGCTTCCAGACAGAAGGCCTTCCTCAGAACAACTGCAAAATTGCAGACATAATAAACCTAGCCAGTGCATTGAAGAAAACACAAATTGTTCAAAAGAAATATTTACAAGACTTAATACATTGTAATAGTCATAACACCCTGAAAACTATACATATTGAAGTGCATCAATGAATGATAAAAACGTGTACACTTCCTTTTAATGATTATGCCTTTTTATAATACCATTTTATTCTCTAGGGCCTATGCGTAAACAAATATATATTGTTTGGGGGTTCTAAATAATTTTATAGCACAAAAATACTGATTTTTACAAAACAAAACGTGTCAGACTAGGCCTGGTTTTCAAGTGCTTAAAGCATACAAAGTCTGGTCTCAGTCTCCTAAGTGTAGCTACACAGATTTGGCCATCCCTGCTGATGATTCCTGACACTGTTTAATATACCTGTTGTAAGCTTTTTGTTATCTTGCATTGCAGAACAATTACTCTGTTTGTTGTGGAGATGATTGGAATCGGTGAGATAAGTAGACTAATGGCCTGTTGACACATAAACTGACAGCTGCTGCGCAGTAAACCAGAGTGGTTTACTGTGCAGCAGCTGTCCATTCTGGCTGCAGTAAGCTGGCGGTAGGGGGCAGTGTGATGCACCATTCAGTGCATTATACAGCATCACACAAGTTTTGCTATTTCCTTGTCAAAAGAAGTTTATTGAGTATACAATGTTATAAAGATACATAAAGTAAGTTTACAAGGATCTATAAAGTAAGCTCATTGTTTTACAGTAGGGTTTATATAGGTAAATATCATGAAATTTCAAATATTAAACATTGGGTTCACGTAAACCTAAATTAAAGATATATATCATTTCCTTAGTTACATTTGTAGGTATTTAAATGATTTATACCTACTATACATATTGTTTACAAGTAGAGTGTATATAGGTCAAATAAATTCTGATAATGAGCTTTAATCGTAAGGTGGAGAAAAGGAAAGAGAAAGAAGAAAAAGGGTTGAAAGGTAGAGGTATGGTCCACAAGGTTGTCCCGCTCGTCAGTTTATTATTCTTTTTAGTTCTCTTTGAAGCCTTAGAATGGGTGTCTCTGTAAGTCATTTAATCTGTTACCATGGCAACAGGACAAAGTCATTGAAGTTTGACAGGAACTGTTGTTTTATCCAAGGATGCCAAAGTTTTACAAATTTTGGAATTTGATTTTGATTGATGGCTACCATCTTAGCATGGGACATTGTATTATTCATTCTGTGAATTGTTTCTGCTAGTACCAATGTAGGAGATTTCCATGCCTTGGCCACTGTTTGTTTTGCAGCCGTTATTAGTTGGATCATAAGTTTGAATTGAGAGAGTGTTAACCATTCCGGTTTTAGATTAAGTAAAGTTAAATATGGATCTGGTTGTATTATTTTTTTAAATATTTTAGATGCAATCACAAAGACTTCCTTCCAGAAGGTTTGGATTACTGGGCACGTCCACCATATGTGTAAATATCCTGTGGATGCCATCCCCGGATCTAAGGCCTCCTACCACTTATCTTGTCAGCTACAGATCTTTCAACTACACTGTCAGATGTTCATCCATTCGTTTGTCATTGGACTGTAGTTATGCTAGTTATCTATAAATATATGCTGGACTTTTGGTCGTGACAGCAATATGTGTTGCTATAGTGTTATATGTTTTTAATATTTTTTATGTGTGTCACTACACTCCATATAAGTTTTGCTTAAATCTATTTTTTTATATATTTATATATTAATTTGAGATTCATAGGGATTAATTTCTCTATTTATTTCTTCACACTATTTTATAGTGACCCGACCCTACCATTAATGATCTCTAATGTACACAGGATCTCCTTTGAATAATTTATTTACACATTTTTCTATACTTTCACTAGTATTATACACAATTTATTTGGTGTTTCATTAAATGCACTTTATTGGGCTGTTGTCCTCACGGATATCCATTTTGTCAGGCTTTGCCCAATAACGCACATAATATTTAGCGCCACACTTATTTACTTTATATTTTTATCACAATTAGTCTGATTGTTGTGTCGGCAGCTCCTTTTTGTTTTGGTTGGCGCATTATTATTCTTATCTTTTTAATGTGTAAATATGTGCCTATTTCTGGGCATCCTCGAAAACAAAGAGCTGAGGTATTAGGTGAATATTTTGCCACTCTAGCGGGTACAAGGTACCAGCGAGTTGGGACTTTATAATTTGTCTCCAGTGCTAAGATGTTGGGTGAAGATGACTTAGATGTGAGCCATATGTTAGACCAGTCCGTGTCTTCTAAAGTTCGTCCCAGATCCTCCTCCCACCTCTGAACGTAAGAGGGTCTATTAAGATTTGCTACTCCATATAATTGATTATAAAGTGATGAAATTGTACCTTTAGCAAATGGATCTTTTGTACAGATTGATTCAAAAATGGATAATTGGGATAATGGTGTATCCCCCTTTAGGAATGGTGTATAGAAATTTTTGATTTGGAGATATCTAAATATCTCAGAGTTTGGTAGATCATATTTTTCTCTAAGCGATGGGAATGAAAGGAATGATTTAGATGCTATGAAGTCATTTAGTGTCTGAATGCCTGATGTTGTCCAAGCTTTAAAAGAATTTGGGTAGATCCATGCCGGATAAAAGGTCGGATTTCTGATAAAAGAAAGGAGAGGATTGTGTGGAGATTGTAACTGATATTTGGTTTTTAGTTTATCCCAGAGAGATAAAAAGTGTTTAGTTATGGGATTATGAATTTTAAAGCGGTCTTTAGGATCAAGCCATAATAAATTTGATATTAATAGAGGGTCATTTTCTGAAGCCTCTATAAATACCCATAATGGGATTTCCTGTTTTGCATGGTATTTGGACAGACTGGCCAAATGTGCTGCTCTGTAGTAGTTAGTAAAATTAGGGTATCCCAGGCCTCCTTTATTTTTGGGAAGATGTAGTGTGTGTATAGGTATACGTGGTTTAGAAGAGCCCCATATAAACGAAGTTGCTCTTTTTTGTACTATTCTCAAAAAATAGGAAGGAATTGGAATAGGGAGGACTCTGAATAGATAAAGCAATTTGGGTAGAATAGTCATTTTGATTGCATTAATCTTCCCTATCCAGGATAAAGGAAGTTGCGACCATTGTTTTATTAGATTTGTGATCTGTCTTAATACAGGAGGATAATTGGTTGAGAATAAGTCAGAATGAGATGCTGTTAAATGAATTCCAAGATATGGGATTGATTTTTCTGCCCATGTGAATGGGAGTGCAGCCCTAGCCGGGATCAATTCCATGTTTGTGAGTGAAATATTAACCACTTGCCGACCGCCGCACGACGATGTACGTCGACAGAGCGGCACGGGCAGGCAAAAGGGCTTACCTGTACGTCCCTGCCTGCCCGCGGGTGGGGGGTCCGATCGGACCCCCCCCCGGTGCCTGCGACGGTCGGCAAATGTCCCCCGGCGATCGGTGGTGAGGGGGAGGCCATCCATTCGTGGCCCCCCCCTCGCGATCGCTCCCAGCCAATGGGATCATTTCCCTGCCTCTGTATTGTACACAGAGGCAGAGGAAATGATGTCATCTCTCCTCGGCTCGGTATTTTCTGTTCCGGGCCGAGGAGAGAAGACTGAACTGTGAGTTACACAAACACACACACACAGTAGAACATGCCAGGCACATATTACACCCCGATCCCCCCCCCGATCGCCCCCCGATCCCCCCCCGATCACCCCCCCCCCTGTCACAAACTGACACCAGCAGGTTTTTTTTTTTTTTTTTTCCTGATTACTGCATAGTGTCAGTTTGTGACAGTTAGTGTGTTAGGGCAGTGAGTGTTAGGCCCCCTGTAGGTCTAGGGTACCCCCCTAACCCCCCTAATAAAGTTTTAACCCCTTGATCACCCCCCGTCACCAGTGTTGCTAAGCGATCATTTTTCTGATCGCTGTATTAGTGTCGCTGGTGACGCTAGTTAGGGACGTAAATATTTAGGTTCGCCGTCAGTGTTTTATAGCGACAGGGACCCCCATATACTACCTAATAAATGTTTTAACCCCTTGATTGCCCCCTAGTTAACCCTTTCACCACTGATCACCGTATAACCGTTACGGGTGACGCTGGTTAGCTTGTTTATTTTCTATAGTGTCAGGGCACCCGCCGTTTATTACCGAATAAAGTTTTAGCCCCCTGATCGCCCGGCGGTGATATGCGTCGCCCCAGGCAGCGTCAGATTAGCGCCAGTACCGCGAACACCCACGCACGCAGCATACGCCTCCCTTAGTGGTATAGTATCTGAACGGATCAATATCTGATCCGATCAGATCTATACTAGCGTCCCCAGCAGTTTAGGGTTCCCAAAAACGCAGTGTTAGCGGGATCAGCCCAGATACCCGCTAGCACCTGCGTTTTGCCCCTCCGCCCAGCCCAGCCCACCCAAGTGCAGTATCGATCGATCACTGACACTTACAAAACACTAAACGCATAACTGCAGCGTTCGCAGAGTCAGGCCTGATCCCTGCGATCGCTAACAGTTTTTTTGGTAGCATTTTGGTGAACTGGCAAGCACCAGCCCCAGGCAGCGTCAGATTAGCGCCAGTACCGCTAACACCCACGCACGCACCGTACACCTCCCTTAGTGGTATAGTATCTGATCGCATCAATATCTGATCCGATCAGATCTATACTAGCGTCCCCAGCAGTTTAGGGTTCCCAAAAACGCAGTGTTAGCGGGATCAGCCCAGATACCTGCTAGCACCTGCGTTTTGCCCCTCCGCCCGGCCCGGCCCAGCCCACCCAAGTGCAGTATCGATCGATCACTGTCACTTACAAAACACTAAACGCATAACTGCAGCATTCGCAGAGTCAGGCCTGATCCCTGCGATCGCTAACAGTTTTTTTTGTAGCGTTTTGGTGAACTGGCAAGCGCCAGCGGCCTAGTACACCCTGGTCGTAGTCAAACCAGCACTGCAGTAACACTTGGTGACGTGGCGAGTCCCATAAGTGCAGTTCAAGCTGGTGAGGTGGCAAGCACAAGTAGTGTCCCGCTGCCACCAAAAAGACAAACACAGGCCCGTCGTGCCCATAGTGCCCTTCCTGCTGCATTCGCCAATCCTAATTGGGAACCCACCACTTCTGCAGCGCCCGTACTTCCCCCATTCACATCCCCAACCAAATGCAGTCGGCTGCATGAGAGGCATTTTCTTTATGTCCTCCCGAGTACCCCTACCAAACGAACCCCCCAAAAAAGATGTTGTGTCTGCAGCAAGCGCGGATATAGGCGTGACACCCGCTATTATTGTCCCTCCTGTCCTGACAATCCTGGTCTTTGCATTGGTGAATGTTTTGAACGCTACCATTCACTAGTTGAGTATTAGCGTAGGGTACAGCATTGCACAGACTAGGCACACTTTCACAGGATCTCCCAAGATGCCATCGCATTTTGAGAGACCCGAACCTGGAACCGGTTACAGTTATAAAAGTTAGTTACAAAAAAAAGTGTAAAAAAAAAAAAAAAAAAACATACAAAAATATAAAATAAAAAAAAAATAGTTGTCGTTTTATTGTTCTCTCTCTCTCTATTCTTCTGCTCTTTTTTACTGTATTCTATTCTGCAATGTTTTATTGTTATTATGTTTTATCATGTTTGTTTTTCAGGTATGTAATTTTTTATACTTTACCGTTTACTGTGCTTTATTGTTAACCATTTTTTTGTCTTCAGGTACGCCATTCACGACTTTGAGTGGTTATACCAGAATGATGCCTGCAGGTTTAGGTATCATCTTGGTATCATTCTTTTCAGCCAGCGGTCAGCTTTCATGTAAAAGCAATCCTAGCGGCTAATTAGCCTCTAGACTGCTTTTACAAGCAGTGGGAGGGAATGCCCCCCCCCCCCAACGTCTTCCGTGTTTTTCTCCGGCTCTCCTGTCTCAACAGGGAACCTGAGAATGCAGCCGGTGATTCAGCCAGCTGACCATAGAGCTGATCAGAGACCAGAGTGGCTCCAAACATCTCTATGGCCTAAGAAACCGGAAGCTACGAGCATTTTATGACTTAGATTTCGCCGGATGTAAACAGCGCCATTGGGAAATTGGGAAAGCATTTTATCACACCGATCTTGGTGTGGTCAGATGCTTTGAGGGCAGAGGAGAGATCTAGGGTCTAATAGACCCCAATTTTTGCAAAAAAGAGTACCTGTCACTACCTATTGCTATGATAGGGGATATTTACATTCCCTGAGATAACAATAAAAATGATTTTAAAAAAAAAAAATGAAAGGAACAGTTTAAAAATAAGATAAAAAAATAATAATAATAAAGAAAAAAAAAAAAAAAAAAAAAAAAAGCACCCCTGTCCCCCTTGCTCTCGCGCTAAGGCGAACGCAAGCGTCGGTCTGGCGTCAAATGTAAACAGCAATTGCACCATGCATGTGAGGTATCGCCACGAAGGTCAGATCGAGGGCAGTAAGTTTAGCAGTAGACCTCCTCTGTAAATCTAAAGTGGTAACCTGTAAAGGCTTTTAAAGGCTTTTAAAAATGTATTTAGTTTGTGGCCACTGCACGTTTGTGCGCAATTTTAAAGCATGTCATGTTTGGTATCCATGTACTCGGCCTAAGATCATCTTTTTTATTTCATCAAACATTTGGGCAATATAGTGTGTTTTAGTGCATTAAAATGTAAAAAAGTGTGTTTTTTCCCCAAAAAATGCGTTTGAAAAATCGCTGCGCAATTACTGTGTAAAAAAAAAAAATGAAACACCCACCATTTTAATCTGTAGGGCATTTGCTTTAAAAAAAATATATAATGTTTGGGGGTTCAAAGTAATTTTCTTGCAAAAAAAAATTATTTTTTTATGTAAACAATAAGTGTCAGAAAGGGCTTTGTCTTCAAGTGGTTAGAAGAGTGGGTGATGTGTGACATAAGCTTCTAGATGTTGTGCATAAAATGCCAGGACAGTTCAAAACCCCCCCAAATGACCCCATTTTGGAAAGTAGACACCCCAAGCTATTTGCTGAGAGTCATGTTGAGTCCATGGAATATTTTATATTGTGACACAAGTTGCGGGAAAGAGACAATTTTTTATTTTTTTTATTTTTTTTTGCGCAAAGTTGTCACTAAATGATATATTGCTCAAACATGCCATGGGAATATGTGAAATTACACCCCAAAATACATTCTGTTGCTTCTCCTGAGTACGGGGATACCACATGTGTGAGACTTTTTGGGAGCCTAGCCGCGCACGGGACCCCGAAAACCAAGCACCGCCTTCAGGCTTTCTAAGGCCGTAAATTTTTGATTTCACTTTTCACAGCCTATCACAGTTTCGGAGGCCATGGAATGCCCAGGTGGCAAAAAAAAACCCCAAATGACCCCATTTTGGAAAGTAGACACCCCAAGCTATTTGATGAGAGGTATAGTGAGTATTTTGCAGACCTCACTTTTTGTCACAAAGTTTTGAAAATTGAAAAAAGAAAAAAAAAAAATTTTTTTTCTCGTCTTTCTTTATTTTCAAAAACAAATGAGAGCTTCAAAATACACACCATTCCTCTCAGCAAATAGCTTGGGGTGTCTACTTTCCAAAATGGGGTCATTTGGGGGGGGTTTGTGCCACCTGGGCATTCCATGGCCTCCGAAACTGTGATAGGTAGTGAGGAGTAAAATCAAAAATGTACGCCCTTAGAAATCCTGAAGGCGGTGATTGGTTTTCGGGGTCCTGTACGCGGCTAGGCTCCCAAAAAGTCCCACACATGTGGTATCCCCATACTCAGGAGAAGCAGCTAAATGTATTTTGGGGTGCAATTCCACATATGCCCATGGCCTGTGTGAGCAATATATCATTTAGTGACAACTTTGTGCAAAAAAAAAAAAAAAAAAAAAAATTTGTCACTTTCCCGCAACTTGTGTCAAAATATAAAACATTCCATGGACTCAACATGCCTCAAAGCAAATAGCTTGGGGTGTCTACTTTCCAAAATGGGGTCATTTTGGGGGGTTTTATGTCATCTGGGCATTTTATGGCCTTCAAAACTGTGATAGGTAGTGAGGAGTAAAATCAAAAATGTACGCCCTTAGAAATCCTGAAGGCAGTGATTGGTTTTCGGGGCCCCGTACGCGGCTAGGCTCCCAAAAAGTCCCACACATGTGGTATCCCCGTACTCAGGAGAAGCAGCTAAATGTATTTTGGGGTGCAATTCCACATATGCCCATGGCCTGTGTGAGCAATATATCATTTAGTGACAACTTTTTGTAATTTTTTTTTTTTTTTTTGTCATTATTCAATCACTTGGGACAAAAAAAATGAATATTCAATGGGCTCAACATGCCTCTCAGCAAATTCCTTGGGGTGTCTACTTTCCAAAATGGGGTCATTTGTGGGGGTTTTGTACTGCCCTGCCATTTTAGCACCTCAAGAAACGACATAGGCAGTCATAAATTAAAGGCTGCGTAAATTCCAGAAAATGTACCCTAGTTTGTAGACGCTATAACTTTTGCGCAAACCAATAAATATACACTTATTGACATTTTTTTTACCAAAGACATGTGGCCGAATACATTTTGGCCTAAATGTATGACTAAAATTGAGTTTATTGTATTTTTTTTAGAACAAAAAGTAGAAAATATCATTTTTTTTCAAAATTTTCGGTCTTTTTCCGTGTATAGCGCAAAAAATAAAAACGGCAGAGGTGATCAAATACCATCAAAAGAAAGCTCTATTTGTGGGAAGAAAAGGACGCAAATTTCGTTTGGGTACAGCATTGCATGACCGCGCAATTAGCAGTTAAAGCGACGCAGTGCCGAATTGTAAAAAGTGCTCTGGTCAGGAAGGGGGTAAATCCTTCCGGGGCTGAAGTGGTTAAGCACTAGGCATTTCTTAGGATTAATCATAAGGCCGGATAGGGCTGCAAATCCATCAAGAGCTGGTATTAAGTTAGGACCAGAGACCTGTGGTGATGATATAAAAAGTAATATATTGTCTGCAAATATGCATAATTTGTGTGTAATACCTCCTACTTCAATGCCAGTTATAGTTTGGTTTGTTCTGATGTATTGGGCCATGGGTTCAAGTATAAGGGCAAATAATAAGGGAGATAATGGGCAACCCTGTCGGGTACCTCTTTCGATATTAAAGGCTTCAGATTTGTATCCAGCATATTTTATATAGGCTTTGGGTTTATTATATAATGCTTTGATCCATGTTAAAAAGTGGGGTCCAAAACCCCATTTTTGTAATGAATATTGCATATATTGCCAGGATACTGTGTCAAATGCCCTCTTAATATCGAGAGATAGAAAACATAAAGGGATTTTCTGTTTTTTAGCAATATGTGCCAATAACACTGCCCTGCGTATATTATCGCCTGCCTGTCTATTTAGCATGAAGCCTACTTGATCTCTATGTATTAATTTTCCTATAATGCTATTGAGGCGTTTTGCTATTATTTTTGCTAATAATTTAATATCGAGGTTTAACAGAGAGATAGGCCGATAATTCACACAGGAAGTATCATCAGAAAGGGGTTTTGGGATCATACAAACAATTGCCATTAGTGTTTCTTGCCGAAAAGAATGTCCATCTAGAAGTTTGTTAAAAGTTTCAGTGAGAATGGGAGAGAGTATTTTTGAGAATGTTTTATAGTATAAAGCCGAGTAGCCGTCTGGGGCTGGTCTTTTGTTAAGTTTTAGGTCTTTTATGGCGTTAGCAACTTCATCTACAGTTATAGGCTCATCCAAACTGCTTTTTTGATTCTGAGACAACTCAGGTAAGGTTATTTTTGAGAAGAAGGATTCAGCCTCTGTAGGATTAAATTCATTGTTTGTCTTGTATAAAGTTGCGAGATGTGAGTGAAATTTATGGACTATTTTAACTGGATTACAAGTGTAAACATTTTTTGATAATTTCAAACGTATTGGTTTGAAAGATTTGTTAGTTGAATTTAATGCCCGAGCCAAATATGTACCTGGTTTGTTTGTATTCATGTAAAAATTGTGTTTGGAGCGTTTGAGGGATTTATCAACTGACTCAGTGAGAAATAGATCGTATTCCAATCTAGATTTTTCCAGATGGGATTTTGTAATCTGAGATGGATTATCTTGAAATGATATGTAGGCTGCATTAAAAATGAGTTCTAGTTTTCTTGCTAGACTTTTGCGTTCCCGTTTAAATAGTGCCATTTGTCTTTGTATTGTACCACGCAAGACAGGCTTATGAGCTTCCCACAGTGTTATTGGGGAGATGTCTGTTGTATTATTAATTGATATGTATTCCTTTAAAGCTTGTTCAATGGCCATCTGATGTAGTGGGTGTTTGAGCATTATGTCCGGTAAGTACCACGTTGGGTCATGCGCTTTTGGTATGGCTGAGGCTATAGTAGTGTATACTGCATTATGGTCAGACCACGGAATCGGAATTATATCTGATGCAATGATTTCTGGTATCATTCCTATTGTTAGAAAAATGTGATCTATTCTGGTGAAGGTTTGATGAGGGTGCGAGAAATAAGTGAGTTTCTTTTTCATTGGGTTACTTTCTCTCCACGAATCTACCAGATTGTATTTGGAAAGAAGTTGAGAAAAAGGTAATCTAGAGGTTATTTTGGATGGTGTAAAAGGTGATTTATCTAGAAATGGGAGGAGGACCTGGTTCGAATCCCCGCACATTGTCACTGTTCCTATTTTGTGTGTATTAATCACTTGTAATATATGTGAGAGGAATGGTGTAGGTTGTTTGTTAGGAGCGTAGTAGGAAATCACTGTGATTGCTGTATCCATTATATAACCCATGAGTATCAGGTATCTACCTCCTGGGTCTTTAATTTCTGATGATAAGGTGAATGGTGTGGATCGGTGAAATGCAATTAGAGTTCCCCTTTGCTTGGTACAGGCAGAAGCCGTGTAAATTTGTTGATAAAAAGGAGAAATATATTTTGGAGTAGAATCTTTGGTGAAGTGTGTTTCTTGGAGGCATACTATGTGAGCCTTCTTGTTATGGAAAGTACGGAAGGCTTTGGTCCTTTTTTGAGGGACATTTATTCCTTGAACATTCAGGGAAAGTATATTCAGTGGTGCCATGGCAACAGATCAAATAGTTTTGACTTACTTTTTGTTATGCAGAGCTGACTGCGCAGATCAACCTGTGTGGACTGAAGAGATGAATAGATAGAAAAGAAACCAGTGAATTCTGGAGTAAAGAGTAAACAAAAAACATATGAGATTAGATGATACATTGTATAAATTATTTTTTGCAAGTAATCACAATTTACCCGTGAAAGAGAATAAATATCTCTCTCAAGGGAATAAGTGCCTTCGTCACACTCCCACATAATATGGTTGGGAGAATGAGGAGGGCTAATGGGGGTACACGGATCTTCCGCTTACAGGAGAGAAGTGCTATGTCAAAAGACATCAAAATGATGTTTCATTAATTGGAGTGCAGAATATAGTTTTTGTTGAAATTATTTATTCCAGGGTGGTTGTATATGGTTAGTCTTGCCCTAGGCTAAATAATTCAGTTAGAAAGGTACTGTTAATAACTTTGGTATTGATGAAGATAGTTTGAATTATTTTGGGATTTTAACCCTTTTAGAGTAAACAATTACATATTTTATTCATATGTAACTGTTTAGATATGTTAACTCATAAAATTGAGGTTGTATTGCTTCAGATTAGAATAAACTAAAACATAATTCTAGGAACTAGTTAGGTAATAATATATTTGTTTTAAGAAAAGAAAGAAAAAGCTTCCATTACTTCTGGATTATTGAACATATTTGTCCTAAAAAGTAATAAATCTATTGTTATTACCTGATAATATATAACTGAACAAGAATTTCCTTATTTCACTTATATATTCTAAGGCTATATGAATTAGAAGTAATAAGAAATATAACTGGAATGTAACATGATCCCACACAGTGTGTGACTATTAGAATGCAGTCACATTCAGTTATAAAAACAGGTTTTTTATAGAGAACCATCTCTTAGTATAATAAATGAAGACATATCAGGAATTAGGATGTCAGTCCATTGAATCTTCTTGGTCCATGGATGATGTGGCATAACGGCCTCTTTTGTGAGAATGATGATTCCCATTTTGTTCTGAAATTTTCTGAGTGCTGCCTGAAGGTGAAGATGATGTCATTCTTCTGCGTGTGGGAGAGTTGCTGCTTGTGGGTTCTGTCAGATTTAATTTTAAAAGGGTTTGTTGTAGTTCATCTGCTGATCTGCTTCTGTAAATTGTACCTTGGTAGTTAAATCTGACTGAAAAGGGGAAGCCCCATTGATACATAATGTTGTGGCGTTGCAGTTCCATTAGTTGGGGTTTCATGGATCGTCTTTTAGTAATAGTAAGTTGGGATAGGTCAGCAAAAATTTAAAAATTGTGTCCTTGAAAATTAAGTTCCTTTTTTTCTCTTGCAGCAATTAGTATTTGTTCTTTCGTTCTGTAATAATGAAATTTTGTGATTATATCACGTGGGGGTCCATCTTTCTCTTTGGCTGTGAGGGCTCTGTGTACTCTGTCCAGTTCTAAACGTTCAATAGGGATATCTGGCTTTAGTTCTTGTAATAGAGCAGTAATAGTAGATTGCAGGTCTGTCACAGTTTCAGGTATTCCCCTTATGCGCAAGTTTGAACGTCTGGCTCTATTTTCGTAATATTCGAGCTTAGTTTGAAGTATTAAATTCTCTTCTTTTAATTGTTCCAATTCTGTTATATTTACTTGGGTTGTAATTTCAATTTCATCCATTTTTATTTCTAGGGCTGCAGTGCGGTTTCCCAGCTCTCTTATTTCTTTGGTTAGGCTTTTTGTTATTTGGTCTGAGGTTTGTTTTAAAGCCTTATGAAGCATCTTTTCAAATTGTAATAATATTACTGGGGATGCTGAGGAGTCTTGTGGAGAAGTTTGTGAGAGGATTTGTTCTGTATCTGACTCAAATGGAGAGTCTTGCTGTGACATTTTCTGTCTGTGAGAGCGCCCTGATGCTGTATCTTGTGAGGTGACTGGAGCTGCTTTAGTTGCAGTGAGTGCCTGTGAGCTCTTTGTGAGGTGATTTTTATTTCTGCCACGGCTATATATATATAAATACATAAATATAAATATAAATATATAAATATAAATATATATATATATATATATACATACATATATATATATATATATATATATATATATATATATATATATATATATATATATATATATATATAATGCTGTATCCTGGCCTAAGCAGCACCGAAAGAGTCCCCGCTGGCTTGCGCTGTATATTTTTTACCATCCCTGTCCCATTCCCTTCACTTTCTGCCCCATAGCAAAACAGGAAGTGAGAGGAAATCTATGCAAATTAAGGGAATCCATTGCCCCCCCGGCCCTCAGAACTAGTGTCCCCGCTCGAAAATTTCAGGGCAGGTCTTAAACAGCAAGGGGTGGGTCATATTTAAATTAGGGGGTGCACGAGTTTAGTCAGGCCTAGGGCAGCACAAAACCTAAATACACTACTGTATATATATATATATATATATATATATACACGCATATAAAAAGTGCCTTGAAAAAAAGTATTCACACCCCTTGAAATTTTCCACATTTTGTTATGTTACAACCAAAGACATAAATTGATTTTATTGGGATTTTATGTGATATACCAACACAAAGTGGCACAGAATTGTGAAGTGGAAGGAAAATGATAAATGGTTTTTAAAATTGTTTACAAATAAATATGTGAAAAGTGTGGCGTGCATTTGTATTCAGCCCCCTTTACTCCGAAACCCTTAACAAAAATCTAGTGAAAACAATTGACTTCAGAAGTCATCTAATTAGTAAATAGAGTCCACCTGTGTTTAATTTAATTTCAGTATAAATGCAGCTGTTCTGTGAAGCCCTCAGAGGTTGGTTAGAGAACCTTAGTGAACAAACAGCTTAATAAAGGCCAAGGAACACACCAGACAGTTGTGGAGAAGTTGAAAGCAGGTTTAGGTTAAAAAAAATATCCCAAACTTTGAACATCTCACGGAGCACTGTTCAATCCATCATCCAAAAATGGAAAGAGTATGGCACAACTGCCAACCTACCAAGACATGGCCGTCCACATAAACTGACAGGCCGGGAAAGGAAAGCATTAATCAGAGAAGCAGTAAAGAGGCCCATGGTAACTCTGGAGAAGCTGCAGAGATCCACAGCTCAGGTGGCAGAATCTGTCCACAGGACAACTATTAGTCATGCACTTCACAAATCTGGCCTTTATGGAAAAGTGGCAAGAAGAAAGCCATTGTTGAAAGAAAGCCATAAGAAATCCTGTTTGCAGTTTGCCAGAAGCCATGTGGTGGACACAGCAAATATGTGGAAGAAGGTGCTCTGGTCAGCTGAGACCAAAATTGAACTTTTTGACCTAAAAGCAAAACACTATGTGTGGCAGAAAAACAACACTGCACATCACCCTGAACACACCATCCCCACCGTGAAACATGGTGGTGGCAGCATTATGTTATGGGGATGCTTTTCTTCAGAAGGGATAGGGAAGCTTGTCAGAGTTGATGGGAAGATGGATGAAGCCAGACACAGGTCAATCTTAGAAGAAAACCTGTTAGAGTCTGCAAAAGACTTGAGACGAGGCAGAGGTTCACCTTCCAGCACAACAACGACCCTAAACATACAGCCAGAGCTACAAAGGAATGGTTTAGATCAAAGTATATTCATATGTTAGAATGGCCCAGTCAAAGTCCAGACCTAAATCCATTTGAGAATCTATGACAAGACTTGAAAATTGCTGTTCACAGACGCTCTCCATCCAATCTGACAGAGCTTGAGCTATTTTACAAAGAAGAATGGGCAAAAATGTCACTCTCTAGACATGCAAAGCTGGTAGAGGCATCCCCAAAAAGACTTGCAGCTGTAATTGCGAAAGGTGGTTCTACAAAGTATTGACTCAGGGGGACTTAATACAAATGCACACTTTTCACATATTTATTTGTAAAAAAAAAATTGAAAACCATTTATCATTTTCCTTCCACTTCACAATTATGTGTCATTTTGTGTTGGTCTATCACATAAAATCCCAATAAAATACATTAAGTTTTTGGTTGTAACTTGACAAAATGTGGAAAATTTCAAGGGGTATGAATAATTTTTCAAGGCACTGTATCTTTCTAGTTCCTGTTTTGCCAGGCTTCCTCTATCTTGCAGCATTTTCCCCAGCCAATGATGTAATCGGTGTGTTTCTCAAATCAAATAAAATCCCACCAAAATACATTTACATTTTTAGTTGTAACATGACAAAATGTGGAAAATTTCAGATGGTATAAATACTTTATATATGTATATATATATATATATATATATATACACACATACACCTCAAAAAAGCTTAAGATGCATATATACCAGGAATGACACAAGAACTGGTTAAGTATGAGCGAAGGTATATTGCAACAGGTTAAATGAAAGATAAAATATACCATAATGGATAATGGAGAACAGAAAGAGAATAATTCTACAATGGTTACACCATAAAAGAGATTACAACATTTGATCAACAAACAAAAATATACTGCAACAACTAAGCAATAAGAGGAATACTGTATACTGCAATAATGAAATAATAGGAGTAACATGCTGCAGAAACAAGAACTGTCATAAGGCACAGCCAATGATGAGACCTGTCCTGGGAAACCCTAAATAGGGGAGATAGATATATGTATATACCGCAACGGTTCTATAGTCAGTAATATGACACTCTATTCTCTCTGCTGGCTAGCTCGTTGGGACCCAACTGATAGAGTGCTCAAGGTAATGTACCTTTAAGACTGATGCAAGCAAAGTTAATTGGCCAGCAGCGTTTCATCACTGTGTCAACGGGAGATCTCTTTCCAGTCACTGGCAAAGTGTACCCCAGTCAGTGTTTTCAGCATCCGGCTCCCAGATTAGGCGGCAAGCTCAGTCAGCATTCAGGGTGTCCTTCGATAATCTAGAATGGCTGCCACTGTGTCTCTCTCTCCCTCCTTGGTGGAATAGTCTGCTCCCAGTTTCAATCTCTCTGCAGAATGTCCCCTCTTCCTTTCCTCAGCCTGGGAAAAAACAACCTGCCACTACTCTTCAGTGCCACTGTAAGTTGAAGTTCAGGAACAAAGCTGTAGTGTAGACCTTGAAGACTACATTTTCCACAATCCTTCACATTTCTCTAGCAGTCCATATCCTCAGTTTGCCCTCTAGTAGATGGTGGGTGGCTCAACACAAGCTGCTCTGTTATCAGTGACAGCAAACCAGTCTTTAGAGATGAGTAGAAGCAGCAATGTACACAGAAAACTGGCAGTCAGGTCCATGTTGTTATTCCTCCCCTGCCATTGATGCAGATCGGGCTACACGTGTATTTACATCACCTAGGAACTTTATTACCAGTGTAATAAAACATTTATAAAACTTTTCTGTAATAGATAAAATCTGAATTAAAAACAGTTAAACTAAAAAAAAATTTACTGGGGATTTTTTACACATTGCTTTATGCAGAGACAGACATCAAAGGGATGAAGTGCCCTGATCAATTCAGCTGCTGTGGTTATCATTCATGGTGGATCATACTTGTAATGACTATGTTTATACATTGAAATAGACTTTGTTCATTAAGGCTCGATTCACACTGCAGTGACCTGAAAGTCACATGACTTACAGTAAATCTTTGGCAGGAGTCTTCCTGACGACTTGAGTACTAATTTTAGGCACAAGTCTCATAGAAGTCACCTTGAAGTAGTACAGGAACCTTTTCTAAAGTCGGAGCGACTCCAGTAGTGCTAATTAAGACAGCTCTCATTGACTAACATGGGATTTTACATGTGGCACAACTTTGGGTCTCATAAGTAGGATCCTAAGTCACGGCAGTGTGAACCGAGCCTAATGCCGCGTACAAACGATTGGGATTTTGGACGGAAAAAGGTATGATGGCTTTTCCGACGGGATTCCGCTCAAACTTGTCTTGCATACCCACGGTCACACCAAATTCCGACCGTCAAGAACGCGATGGCGTACAACACGTACGACGGCACTAGAAAAAGGAAGTTCAATAGCCAGTGCGTCACCCTTTGGGCTCCTTCTGCTAATCTCATGTTTATCTTGTGTTAGTAGAAGTTTGGTGAGAGACGATTTGCGCTTTTTAGCTTTTGTGCTTTTCAGTCCATTACTGCTCTTCAGTTTCTGCTTGTGGCTTTGTATCTGGTTTTCAGTGCGTGTAGTCAGTTCGTATCTGTTTTTCAGTGAGTTCTTGTCCACTCATTTCTGATTTTCAGCTCGCTCTTCACAGGCCTTGCTGTTTTTCAGTGCGTTCTGTTAGTTCGTTCTGACCAGCCAACCGTTTTGAAGCCATGTTGCAGGTACGTGCTCGTCGTAGAGTTCATGCTATGTGGGTGCTTGGTGTTGGGGTTATTGCTTTGACCCAAGTCCAGTCCATGAACAGGGTGGGGAGGAGTTCATGGACCAAGAATTGGTTGCTACAGTGTGAACAATTCTCTCACATGCCTTTGCTGCGTGAGATCCAGGAGAATAACCCTGATGAGTTCAGGAATTTTCTCAGGATGACGGACCCCGTTTTTCATCGTCTGTTGGCTTTGCTGTCCCCTTATATTATTAAGCAGAACACCTGCATGCGGCAAGCCATCACTCCGGAGCAGAGGCTAGTCGCCACGTTGTCTACAGGACCTCAAGTTCTCGACAGGCATCTCCCCCCAGGCTCTGGGGAACATTATCCCAGAGACCTGTTCTGCCATCATTTAGGTTCTGCAGAATGACTATAATAGGGTAAGTTTTCTCCTTTAACATCACATTCTATGTATTTAATGTATGCTAATGTATTGCATTTCTTTCATCATTCCCTAATTACCATGATTATAATATGCTGTGAATGTCCCCTTTGTCCTCATGCATGCTGGAAGCTTTTAATGCTCCTTTTTTGTCCTTCATGCATATTTGCCTTCACTAACCCCCCCAGCATTCTATCCTGGGCCCATACACACCTAGCCTAGTCACTTAACAATGTATTTTGTCAGCTCTATTGTAGTGCTTTACCCTAAACACCCCCTAAAATGTGTCCAAATGTTATTGTTGTCCTTAAATTCATGCAGAGTGCCAGAGGCTTTTTTTGGCTCCCAAACTCATTTATACCCCCCCCCCCCCTAAAATTTTTACAATGGGCCATCAGAGGGGGTGAGGAATCTGATAAGTGGACCTTATATTTTTGTCTTTAAATACTCCTCTAAATAAATGTTATACTGATGTTGGCCAAGAATGTTTGTGTCTAATCTGCTTGCAATGTTATGTGCAAAAGTGCTAATTTTTTTTTTATGTTTTGACTCCACAGTTTCCTTCAATGCCACAGGGATGGCAGACTGTGGCATCCCACTTTGCCAACCGTTGGGACGTTCCCAACTGTGAAGGGGCAATTGATGGGAAGCACATCCACATCGTCCCACCACCCCATTCGGGGTCATGCTATTATAACTATAAGGAGTTTCATAGTATTGTGTTAATGGCGGTGGTGTCGGTGGTGGTGGTGGTGTCAGCGACATACGAGTTTCTCTATGTGGACGTGGGGAAGAATGGCCAAATGTCGGATGGTGGAGTCTTTGCCCAGATGGAGTTCTACACACATCTCCAGAATGGTGGCTTGGGATTGCCACCTGTGGAAGAGAATGTGGAAGGACTCCCCATTTGTTTTTATTGTTGATGAAGGGTTTGGTCTGGGTGATCACCTGATGAGGCCATTCCCCCACAGGACCCTCACACCGGAGAAGAGGGTTTTTAATTACTTGCTGGCCAGAGCCAGCTTCCACCTTTGGGATAATGGCCAGCCATTTCCGCCTATTTCTAATGGCTATACAAACTTAACCACATTGTGTTAGCACGCTGCATCTTGCATAGCTTTTTAAAGCGAAATGATACTAATTATGTAGCCTCAGTTGGGCCTGAGACCAGACTTCATGAAACAATGACGGCTCTGGAAACTGGCAGTCCTGGCTTGCCCCCCCCCCCCAAAGCGCCCGTGAAGTGTGGCAAAAATATGTTGATTATTTTATGGGTAGGGGGGCCATTGCTATGCCAGGAAATGTTTTAATATTTTCAATATAAAAAAAAAATCGTATGATAAAATCTTGAATTTTATTTACTGCTTGTGTTTCTTTTATCTGTCTCCTAGGTTCTCCTAGTGCACTTGTAGTGCCAAGTGGTTTTTCCATTATTTAAATAACACCCATTGTCACTGTAAACACCAACTTAATACAAAAACTGGTATTGAGCATTGAAAGAAGAAGCCACACATTATTGAATATAAAACCTTTTTTTGTAAAAAAATAACATCTTGGTTTTATACATTTTTACCTTGAAAATATTTTTTGGTACATAAACAGGCATGTTTCAAAACACAACATACACAACTCAGGAACTTACAAAGTTCAGCCTTAAAAAACTGAAAACTGAAGACAATATCAGACATTATAGTGTCAAAAATGTGTTGATATTGCCTTCATCAGAGGGTGTGTTGTCACCCCTGTAAAAGCCAAATTTAGAAGAAGTATACAAATTGGGAGTCAAAATGGGGATTTCCCTCCTGATCCCATGCCTAATGTCAACATGTGCTATCTCCCATCATGGGGGATCAATGGACGTGTTTTGGGGGTGCAACCCCTTCCTCTCACCTACTAGAGCTGCGAGGAAAGGGTTGCACCCACAAAACGCATACATTAATATCCCCTGATGGCAGATAGCACATGTTGACACACTGTGTGCATCTTCCAAATTTGGCTTTTAAACTGTATTAAAAGGTTATTTAAATGTTCATAAAAAAAAAAAAAAAAAAGTTGTAATTTCTTTTGGATTTAGATTCTCCCTAGTTCATCAATCATGTTCTTCATTCTTTGTTCATTCACCTTGTTTTTTTCCTTTAAGAGGTCTAAATTCGACTTCAAAACATTATTTCCTGGATTAGCCTTTGTGCACTGTCAGTCGCAAAATGAGTAGATTGTTCTTCCACAACATGCACATCACCTAAAAGAAAAAAATACACACCATGTATTAAAAATATGCAGGCATACATCTATTACCTGAATCTGTGATGTCAGACACTCACCTGTTGTGGTGACAATTTCCACCACCTCTCCTTCCTCTATATCCTGAGGTTGTGGTGTCCTCTGTTCCCCTTCTTCCTGAGGTGGAGTCCTCAGACGTCCCGAGTCTTTTATCCCCTATGAGAATGAAACAAAAGGTATACTTAGCATACAGATATTTGAGGCCAGAAATAGGAATATGAAACATTGCTTGGAAGTAGGGTACAATTGCCTGTTTGGGCAGAGTTGAAGACATTATTTATTCCCTTAACAAAGCTGCAATACTTACCTTTTTTGGAAAAGTTTCACACATGGAGACACCCCAAATATCCACTGGAGTACCTGCGTGGGACACCCTAAAAAGTTTGTTCTTGTGTCCCACACTAGTGCTCCTGAGTCCAGATATGTAAACAGCCGCTGAGTGTCCTCTCCTTACATTACACTGAATCAAGTTTGCAATTCTTTCTAGTTTCAAACACATCTAGACAACAATGTCCTAAACTTCTTTTAATACAAATTAGTATGACCAAATGTAGTTAACCCTGTATCTGCCTAAAACATTGTATTTAGTTGGTGAACGAATGATGTTTACTGCGAACGATTACTGTGCCCATGAGCCTGAAAGTTGCCATTTTAAACTGTACAACAGTAAAGAAAAGCACATGGCGCAGCATGCAAGTAATAATAATAATAGGTATACACGACAACTACTTACTTTTTAGAAGCACTTTCTTGATCCTTCTGTACTGATCCTGCTCCCTCAATTTGAGGTCTGACCAGCGTTTCCTCAATTGCTCCTTGGATCGTCGTACCCCAAAATTCCGGTGCAGACTTTTCACAACTTTAGTCATGATCTTGGCTTTTCTCACATTTGGGTTTAGGTACGGTCCATACTTCCCATCAGGGTAGGCCCTCTTCAATATGTCCACCATCTCTACAAAGGCCATATTTGAGGCCTTAAATCTTCTCCTCCAGGATCGGGACGTTTCTGGCTCCGGGCTTTCCTCCTCATTACTGCTATTATCACACACCTGCTGTGTCTCTGCCATGTTCCTCTCCCACTGCGACGAAAGAGATGAAGAGGGAATATTTTAGAAATAACGCCAGGGGCAGGCAACGCGGGCAGAGTTTCACGCATGCGCAGTGTATATAAAGCTAACACGCGTGTGTCGTACCTACGTTCTGTCTGCGTAGGAAGGAGGACCGGAAGCGCCGAACGTTCTAATCAAGGTAACATTTTAACTTGGGACATCAGTGTCCTATACTGATTCGAGATTGAGGCCTATATTGAGATAAGATTAGGAGAGTTTAGCCTGATATTAGTGTTTTTGTCTTGTATTTTGTCTTGCAGCAAATATGAAACAATTCAATGGGCAATTTCCTTGACAAATACAGGGATATACGTAATTTGTGGGAGGTTAAAAACTCCTTATATCGCAATAAACCAGCTAGGAAGGCATCGCTGGAGAAACTGCTGCAATTTGTGAAGACCCAGGTCCCCAATGCAGACATCGAGTTTGTGGATAGCTTGAGAAGCACGAATAGGAAGGAGCTTAATAAGGTCCAGGCTTCCATGAGATCAGGAGCAGCAGCAGAGGATGTGTATGTACCCAGTCTGTGGTACTACAACAGGATGCAGTTTCTGGAAGACCGGATGGAAGTCAGGGAATCACTTTCTACACTTCCATCCAGCCTTCCCTAATCCCTTCCCTCAAATCCAGCTGAAGCTTCTGAGGACAAACCTGGGCCTTCCATCCTGGAAGAAGTGGAGGAGCCCAGCTGGAGCCAGGTATAGTATTTTCTAACATATTTATTGTCCGAAAATTATTGTTGTTAACTAGATGTTATTATTGATAACAAATGAATGATTTACCAAAAAGTGTTTTACATATCAATAGACAGTAGGGGCCAAAAATGATTGTGAGAAGAATGAAAAATGCTGGGCTCAGAATGATAGTCTTTTCTATTTATTAACATTCAATTTGCAACAGTCATGAGCTGAAAATTGTGTGTGATTGATGAACCAAAAACTAAAACTATGTCCCTTTTTCATACACAGGAAGACCTCAGCCAGGACGAGGCTCTGGAATGTGGGACACAGGAGGAGGCGGGGGGTAAGTGTCAGCCAGGAGGTGGCGGGGCCCAGTAGCCACACCCAATCCCAGGAGCCTCCCCTCTAAATTCCAACAAAAAGGGCCAGAAAGGAGAGTAAACCCCCCCCCCCCAACACTGAATGTATGCTAGCTGCCAAATTGCAGCAAATGGAGGAGGGCCAACGCCTCATCTGTGAGAAGATTATTTTTGAGGCCATTCATAAGGGGTTGAGGGGCCAAATGAGTGAGAACATGCACTTAGGTGCGCTCACCGCTCCTCCTCCTGCCACAAGTCCACCTCCAGAGCCACAGCCTCCAAGGAAGGCTGCAGGGTAGCATGGAGGGAAGGCTGCAAGGAAGACAAGAAAGTGATGGCCTGGGTTCAGTCTGGTCTGACAGAAGATGCAGGCTGTGGTAGTACCACAGCCTGGGGACATATATGTCATCTTCTGCTGTTCGTGATCTCTGGGAGTCCTGGACCAGATTGTGCTCCCTATTATATGGACTTCTCAGGCTACCAATTTAAATTTACAAAGAGTTGATGTGTGCCCTGAGGTACAAAGGCTTCGGAAATTCAAGCAGTTTCTCCAGCGTTGCCTTCCTCTTTATTTTGTTATTATGAACCAGAATAAATGTTTTTTTTTATATGAAAATACTTGCCTATGTGTTTTTCCTCAAATAGAACAGTTTGTTTGTGAGTAGGCAGGTACATTTCCAAAATACAATGTCTAATTAACAAGGGACACCTACCAACCTCCTTGAGCTTTATAAAAATACAAGATAATAATGTTGTTGTGGAAACTTGGCACACCAAAAAAAAAATTATGGAGATCACTGGAAAATAATTTAAAAATAAACCAAAACACAGGAGATCTTGATTAAAAATAAAAAAAAGATAACTATAAAAAATAATTCTAAACATTATTATGGAGATCTGGCTTTAAAAACAAAAAAGATTATTCAGAAGATCACGAGAAATAATAAAGAAATAAGTTTGTGAGAACTCTGTTTGAATATCAGCAGCAAGGCAACTTCATTCTTCTAGCATCATAAAGAACAAAAGAATGCGCTGCATTAAAAGATCCAATAATTTGCAGCTCCCTTACGAACGCTAGTTTTACCAGACTGAGCGCTTCCGTCTCGTACTTGATTCTGAGCATGCATGATTTTTGGCGCGTCAGAATTGCATACAGACGATCGCATTTTCGGGTAGGAACTTTTTCCGACCGAAAAATAGAGAACCTGCTCTCAATCTTTTGCTGGCTGGAATTCTGCCAGCAAAAGTCCCATGGAGTGGGACTTACCTTTTTATTTACAGTTAAGGTACAGGACATTTTTTTCAATGCAATATGGTATACAATGAATTATTTATGGATGTTTATTTTTTTTTATTATACATGTCATTATGCTCTGACATAAACTAGGTTTTTTTAAAGTTCAACATATCTTTAAGAGAAAGTTCTGTTGCCAAGAAAAGAGCTATCTTTGCCTGTTCGCATCCTACTCTGTGTAAAGTCCTTTTCTCGGAGTAGGCCATATTTACCCAGTACAGCAACTAATATGTTCCATTGATCGCATTTTCCCCTAACATTTCTCAAAAGCCCTGACAAAAAGGGATCTATTATTACTTTGAAGTTAATTGGAAAGGATTGCAATGATTTAAAATAAGATTCTTTGTATTAGGAACCATTGGTCCATTAGTTTCACCCCTCTGGATTTGAGAAGAATGCTCACCATTTGCTGTACCATATTTTTCTTTCCACTGTATTTAAAGCCCCTTTGGGCCATGACATGTTAACATGTTAACATCTGCAAAGTGCAGTCTGCATTTAGGTATAAGCTAATCCCTCCCTTCTTGCTGCTCTTGGGTACCTGGGGTGATCTAATACTAGGCCTCAATCATACTCTATAAGAGCAGAAGGACTTGAATCTATTGCTATTAAAAACGTTGTTATAAAAATGTATTAAGTTCTATATTAAAATGAGGAGGGTGAATCCATCTTTTTCTGTTATTTAGTCATCTACTCAGTAATGATAGGGGAAATGATGCTCCATCATTCACAATCTTCACAGTCGTACTTTTAGCAATAGACCCATAAGGCTGAGAGAGTAATGATTGCACCAAGGAAGTTCTGAGATCTCTTCTCCAGTATGTAATAGGCTTTGGCTTTTGTAAATGCCACTCAAGGAAAAGCCAATTAAAACATAGTAATAGCATTCACACATTCTATAGTTAACTAATGGATCATGAGTCATTTGTGATGCTCTGGCCATTAGTTAATGGAGGGCCCCAAAAGCAAAACCATCTTATATGATACTGGAAATACATGAAAATGTATGAACTGTAATTCCCTTGTTAAAAATCGTAAAGTCTCAAATGAATAAACTGAGAATTTATTTTACATTTATTATTAAATAAATAGTAGAAAAGAGAAATAAATAAAACAATTTTACATTTTAATGGCAAAGGTAAAATTATAAATTACAGGCCAAAAAGATTGAGAATTAATAAAATACCTGTAAACACAATCACAAAAATCTTATATGCTGTAACATATTAATATAATTTCAAAAGTATTTTTTTATATACAGTATCATGCAGCTTTCATAAAAAAAAGAAAAAAAAAAAGAAGTCCACCTATTATGATCCTTTTTGAGGCACTTACTGTTATAGGAGACAACACTTTGTCTCCCAAATGAAACAGAAATAAATGCATAATTTGAAAGTCTTCATATACATGTAGCAAAGCGCTGGCTATGTTGCTTCTGTCCCGGGGGGCACTCTTTACCAAAGATCACATTTTACTATTGACTATTGCACCACTTTCTGACTACAGAGGGATAGAGCCCTATACTGAAACAGGGGATCTTGGAACATGTAGTCCGGAGAGCTTGGATTCCCGTGGATCCAATGCTGCTGCAAACTACAAGTTCCAGCTGGCTGGAGAGAGAAAGAATTCTGGGTGAGGAGATACATAGAACAGTCTGGGGAGGGGCTCGCTCTCTTGGGATACAGGGCCTACAGCTTCAGGAGCGAAAGCCTAAGCTTCCCTGGTGTAAGTGGGTGCCATGGCCTAGACGGATGGCCTTTCCATAAGCGAGCCTTATCCTTGGAGCCAGATCCTCAGCCACCGTCCTCTCATCTGCAGAGTGTCTACTCAGGGCCACTTTCACCTACACCCACACAGACGCTGCTGAATCCTTCATTTGTCAGGTTGCCAGTTGGGCATCTTTCATCTGACTGCAGGTCCTTCAAGAGACTGTTCTGGAAATCCTTTCTTTGCGAGCCTTGGTATCTCCAGGTTTGGTGAGTGAGCAGAAGCCCGCCTTTAACATTATATTCAGAGACACTGCATGCAGACACCTTATTTGGGCCCCTGCATAGCTAGCTGAAGATTTTGGACACCCTTACTTCAAGGACTCATCCACACAAAAGAATCAGCCTACAGCAGCTTTTTATATTATAAAGGAACTATCACTCAATGTTTACATAGTGTGTTTTCGTTTGTGGCATCAGGGCATAAAGGGAACTAACTGACAAAAAGTATTCTCTTCCTCCTCTTGTACCTGGGGTCATTGGTCCCCTTAAGACCTGTTGGTTTCTACCACCAGTTTCACTGTTACTGCCATTTCATTGCATATCTCTGTAATTCTGTTTAATGCCAAAGTTGCCATTTGGGGAATACTCACATTCACATTCTTCTTTCACTTGTTAACTCGTGTGTCTTTTGCATTTGCATTTTCTCTTTGAATAATGTCAGAACTCAGAGTGTCAGAAGTGTCGGGAGGCTTGCAAGGTCAGGGCAACCTATGGGGACAGGATATGGTATGGGATATGGCAAGCCTCCCATCCAAACTTTGGCATTTTTTCTGTTAAAGCGTAACTTCAACCAAAGCTTTTTTTTTGGTGAGCATAAGTCCGAAATTTTCTGGATTTTATTCCTAATGGAAGAAGTCAAAAAGCCTTGCGAGCTACCATATGTGTTCACCATATATAGCAAGGTCAGCTGCTGGCACTGTTCACAATCTCATATGCATGTGCTAAAAAATAATACAATTTATATTACAGTGTAGCGCTATACTCTCCATTCAAGTGTAATCTGTAAATAATAAATAAAATATCTAAAACAATAACTCCTGTGTACAATAATTAAAAAAAAATTACAATAATAAAAATTCAATAAAAATATCCAATAAAAATATATATAAAGTGCATAGCCCAACAAACATTACAATAGTGCAGTTCATCAGTGAATCATATATTATAATTGCTTCTTAATCCATTTCATTCATGCAAAAGTGCTCCAAAAAACAAAACACAAAAATAGTAATGTCACCACTCTCATGCTCCCCACCCTGTGGTATTATCCTAACCTCAGTGCATGTGACCTAACAATTAGGCTTGGTTAAATAGCGCTTGCGAGCCTTACCTGGGCTCAAACATATAGATGGATCTCCAGATTCCAATATCGATTAATAAGAAATCCAGAATCTTCGCTAAGTGGAAGAGTAAGTTTGATAAGATCTGCAGAGATGGGGAGACCCTCCAGCTTTTCACTGGCAGAAATTGTGGTGTAGTACTGGAACTCAGAGCCATTCTATCTTATCTGCGCTTTGTCCCTACTAGCATCTACTGGTCGTGTGACCAGGACCTCTATCTACCCATAGTGACCATCAGATACCTAACCTGCTTCTAGCCTATGCTGGTTATTGAGCCCTAAGCTAATAATAGCTAAAGAATCCCAGACCAGAAGGGACGGGGTTAACTAAAATAACAAGCGCTCTATACAAACTCTATTGCAATAAACATAAACATGCAATATTGAAAGGTGATCACTGCACACATACATACAGTAGCACAGACTTAGCTATCTGGTACTGTGCATGTGAGTTATTAACAATAGAAGAGAGATTCATCTGTCTCAAGGATTTAGATACACACTAAAGAAGCGGCAATAAAACTATTGAACATAGGAGCACCTGATTAGTAATCCCTTCTGGCCTGGTATTAGCAGTAGCTTTTTCCATGAAGAGGAAATGTGTCTCAGACTTAAGCTGGGTATACATGTACTGATATTCAACCAGTTTAGCAGGAACTGTCCAAATTTCGGTATGTGTGTACAACTGTCTTTTCCACGGAAGACAATCAAACAGTCAAACTGGGCATCCAGCATTCGACCAGCAGCCAATGGCTGCAGCACTGATCCCTGTATTCTGAGATGGTGGGTCCCCGTTGTCAGAATTCAATAGCCTGGTGTGGGAGATCCCTGCATACACATTGCTTGTGTGGACTGGGGGATCCGTGAGGTTTTCTTTTACATTTAGCCCGTTGGTTATACATGTATACCCTGCTTTACTCTGTTTCGCTCTCTCTTCCTCCTTCTAGGGGTTTCAAAGCCAGCTTCCCAGACATATAGTACAATGGTGGAGTTTCAGGAGTAGGAGTCAGTACAGGAATCACTGCTTGCAGGCAGAAAGGTACCATGGGATATATAGTCTTTTGACATTGAAAGTAAATAGCAGAGAAGAATCTGCAAAGCATGCAGGGAATCTAGGAAGTTGTGGCAAGAGATGGCTAGCAGACCATTGTTCTGTCAAAATAGCCAACTCATCAAAATCTCCAATTACCTCACTTCCAGTGACTCTCCAGCAGCAGATTTCGACGAATTGGCTCTACTGCCCAAGCTCGCACAAGCACCTAACAGAATAACATAAACCCTGTTGCTTTTGGAGAACTCAAGTTTTCAGAAAAGGATAATGACGTACCTTGCGCATGCGCACTGCAGCGATTGTAAGATCTGACAGGGTTTCTGTTATTCTGTCAGGTGCACACACACACATGGGCAGTAGAGCCAACTCGTCAAAATGTGTTGCTGGAGAATCATCGGACGTGACGGAATTGGAGATTTCGACGAGTTGGCTATTTCGACAGAACACCGGCAGCACTCACAACATAAAAGGAGATTTTTAAAATAAGCTTATATTGGATTTTCAAAAAATCCTATTGTTTGTATTGTTATTGCATTGCTGATGTTATCAAATGAAAGTGTATGTTGTGACAATTTAACTCATTTAAACTAACTGCATCAAGCTGAAAACAACTTTTCAGTTTCCTAACCAAGAGCAATTCGCAATCTCATGACTGAGATACAAGTTTTGAATCTTAGAAAATGAAAAGAGTTATAAAATATACAGTAACTAGATCAATGCCCAAAGATCGAAAAGCTGAACTTTTAATCTTCATTGTTCAGCAGGTATTCAGACTCATAGTCAAAATGGCCTAAATGCTGGTACAGTATGTAAAAATGTACTACCATGGCAACTACAAACCATGGTGATAAAGGTCATTTTCTCCAGTACTGAATTAGTGTACGTGAAAAAATCACTTGCATTTGTGTAGCAAACATGTTGCAAAAATATGTATATATACAGTATCTCACAAAAGTGAGTACACCCCTCACATTTTTGTAAATATTTTATTATATCTTTTCATGTGACAACACTGAAGAAATGACACTTTGCTACAATGTAAAGTAGTGAGTGTACAGCTTGAATAACAGAGTAAATTTGCTGTCCCCTCAAAATAACTCACCACACAGCCATTAATGTCTAAACCACTGACAACAAAAGTGAGTACACCCTTAAGTGAAAATGTCCAAATTGGGCCCAATTAGCCATTTTCCCACCCCGGTGTCATGTGACTCGTTAGTGTTACAAGGTCTCAGGTGTGAATGGGGAGCAGGTGTGTTAAATTTGTTTTTATCACTCTCACGCTCTCATACTGGTCACTGGACGTTCAACATGGCACTTCATGGCAAAGAACTCTCTGAGGATCTGAAAAAAATAATTGTTGCTCTATATAAAGATGGCCTAGGCTATAAGCACTTTGCCAAGACCCTGAAACTGAGCTGCAGCACGGTGGCCAAGACCATACAGCGGTTTAACAGGACAGGTTCCACTCAGAACAGGCCTCGCCATGATTGACCAAAGAAGCTGAGTGCACGTGCTCAGCATCATATCCAGAGGTTGTCTTTGGGAAATAGATGTATGAATGCTGCCAGCATTGCTGCAGAGGTTGAAAGGGTGGGGGGTCAGCCTGTGAGTGCTCAGACCATACGCCGCACACGGCATCAAATTGGTCTGCATGGCTGTTTTCCCAGAAGGAAGCCTCTTCTAAAGATGTTGCACAAGAAAGCCCGCAAACAGTTTGCTGAAGACAAGCAGACTAAGGACATGGATTACTGGAAGCATGTCCTATGCAGGGCCGATCCTAGGGTCACAGACGCCTGGGTGCAAAAATATTCCTGGCGCCCCCACATGGGCGTGGTCATCTTACCAACTCCTCCCCTTTACAAATGTCTCTATGGCAATGACTCAAACACAGGGATGTTCCCCTAAGAACTCTTTGTTACCCTGAGATCCTCCCATGATCTTTTAACAATAAAGAAAATACAGGAAGAGCGTACACAAATGGGACCTGGAGGGGAGTCTCTCTGATGCACACAGAGAGGGCTTCTGTTAGAGAATCTGTTAGAAAGAGCCCCCAGACATAGTACAGGAGATGGTCAGAGACTGCAGACATACCACAGGAGACGGTCAGAGACTGCAGACATACTACAGGAGATGGTCAGAGACTGCAGACATACTACAGGAGACGGTCAGAGACTGCAGGCATACTACAGGAGATGGTCAGAGACTGCAGACATACTACAGGAGACGGTCAGAGACTGCAGGCATACTACAGGTAACGGTCAGGGACTGCAGACATGGTACAGAAGAAGGTCAGAGACTGCAGACATACTACAGGAGATAGTCAGAGACTGTAGATATTATACAAGAGATGGTCAGAGACTGCAGACATGTTACAAGAGATGGTCAAAGACTGCAGACATGATACAAGAGATGGTCAGAGACTGCAGACATGTTACAAGAGATTGTCAGAGACTGCAGTTCCTATGGACATTAGTAAACAAACCCCAGAACAAACCACCCCCCGTCCATTAGTACAGACCCCCCAGGACAAACCACCCCCCTCCATTAGTACAGCCCCCCGTGACAAACCACCTGCCCCCTTCCATTAGTGCAGAACCCCCCAGACAAACCAACCCCCCTACATTTGTACAGAACCCCCAGGACAAACCACCCGTCCATTAGTACAGACCCCTCCAGGACAAACCACCCCCCTCCCTTAGTACAGACCCCCCCAGGACAAACCACCCCCCTCCATTAGTACAGACCCCCCAGGACAAACCACCCCCCCTCCATTAGTTTAAACCCCCCAGGACAAATAACCCCCTCTCCATTAGTTCAGACCCCCCAGGACAAATCACCCCCTCTACATTAGTATAGACCCCCCAAGATAAATCATCTCCCCCTACATTAGTTTAGACCCCCCAGGACAAATCATCCCCCCACATTAGTACAGACCCCCCAGGACAAATCATCCCCCCACATTAGTACAGACCCCCCAGGACAAATCACCCCCCTACATTAGTTTAGACCCCCAGGACAAATCACCCCCCCCACATTAGTACAGACCCCCCAGGACAAATCACCCCCCTACATTAGTTTAGACCCCCAGGACAAATCACCCCCCTACATTAGTACAGACCCCCAGGACAAATCACCCCCCTACATTAGTTTAGACCCCCCAGGACAAATCACCCCCCCCTACATTAGTTTAGACCCCCCAGGACAAATCACCCCCCTACATTAGTTTAGATCCCCCAGGACAAATCACCCCCCCACATTAGTATAGACCCCCAGGACAAACCACCCCCCTCCATATGGCTAATTAAAAACACCCGTGCGGCAGCTGGAGAGGAGAGGACGGTGTGCAGCCGCGCCGCCCTGGTGGAGAACAGAGCGTGTCAGGCTTGGGAAGCAGGCGGGAGTTATACACAGGAGGAGAAGTGGAACACGACGGGGTCAGGCTTGGACCGCCCTCCCCGTGACGTCACTGGGCTGCCGCGCCTGGTCTCTCTCTCTCTCTGCACACAGAGACAGCTGCTCCGGTATCCAGCTGTTTCAATCTCCTCCTCTGACAGGAGGAGGGAGGGGGAATGGGCACAGCGGCGGCAGTGTCGGTGACCAGCGGAGAGAGCCGCCTACGGACAAGAGGAGGAGGAGGAGGGAGGGGAGCACTCTGGCGCTTCAGCTCCCCCACCTCTGTGGCGCCCGGGTGCCCTTCACCCCGTGCACCACAGCCAGGATCGGCCCTGGTCCTATGGTTTGATAAGACCAAGATAAACTTATTTGGTTTAGATGGTGTCAAGCATGTGTGGTGGCAACCAGAGTACAAAGACAAGTGTGTCTTGCTTACAGTCTAGCATGGTGGTGAGAGTGTCACGGTCTGGGGCTGCATGAGTGCTGCCGACACTGGGAACTACAGTTCATTAAGGGGACCATGAATGCTAACATGTACTGTGACATACTGAAGCAGAGCATGATCCCCTCCCTTCAGAGACTGGGCCGCAGGGCAGTATTCCAACATAATAACGACCCCAAACACACCCACCAGGACGACCACTGCCTTGCTAAAGAAGCTGAGGGTAAAGGTGATGGACTGGCCAAGCATGTCTTCAGACCTAAACCCTATTGAGAAACTGTCGGGTATCCTCAAACGGAAGGTAGAGGAGCATAAGGTCTCTAATATCCACCAGCTCCGTGATGTCGTCATGGAGGAGTGGAAGAGGACTCCATTGGCAACCTGTGAAGCTCTGGTGAACACCATGCCCAAGAGGGTTAAGGCAGTGCTGGAAAATAATGGTGGCCACACAAAATATTGACACTTTGGGCCCAATTTGGACATTTTCACTCAGGGATGTACTTACTTTTGTTGCCAGCGGTTTAGACAGTAATGGCTTTGTGTTGAGTTATTTTGAGGGGACAGCAAATTTACACTGTTATACAAGCTGTACACTCACTACTTTACATTGTAGCAAAGTGTCATTTCTTCAGTGTTGTCACATGAAAAAAGATAATAAAATATTTACAAAAATTTGAGGGGTGTATTCACTTTTGTGAGATACTGTATATATACAGTGCCTTGAAAAATTATTCACACCCCTTGAAATTTTCCACATTTTGTCATGTTGCAACCGTAAATGTATTTTTTTGGGGTTTTATATGACAGACCAACACAAAGTGGCACATAATTGTGAAGTGGAAGGAAAATAATAAATGGTTTTCAAAATGTTTTACAAATAAATATGTGAAAAATGTGACGTTTACATTTTTGGTTGTAACAATTGACAAAATGTGGAACATTTCAAGGGGTATGAATACTTTTTCAAGGCACTGTATATCTGTATATCCATGTATATATTGGTATTCCTGCCTTCTGTTGGTTGGAATTCAAGTCTGTATGTGTGCGATGGCAGAACATGAATATGCACCTGTTGTAAAGGTCAGGTTATAAGTGCCGTTCTATGAATCGGACACATTTATTAAAGAATATTTAAACCCAACACTTCATATTACTGATATGTGGCTGCTGTACCATGTACTTGTATGAAAAAGTATCCTGTTCTCTTTTCTCATTGCTTCCTATGTGTGAAATACCTGGTGTTCCTGCCAGTCCCTCTGCTTTCCTATTAAAAACTGAGCAGGAGAACACTGCTCTCCTCCAATGAACAGACTTGTCCTGACACCCCCCCCCCCCCCACAGCCATTCACTGGGAAGATCAGTGTGCTGCTGCTGCTTCAATTCTCAACATTCACTGCATACACATTTGAAGGTCAGTTTTGGTTATTACTAGGTAACACACTGCATAGATGGATTTGTATGAGGCAACACACGAATATCTTTGCAGCTGAAAATTTTTCAAACACCTCTAGTTAAATAAATACATTTACAACCCTAATAGCTTTAAATACCTTGTTGCTAAACCCTGGTCTGATTTTCTACACAATTAGGAAACAGCCAAAGCAGGCATGAGAGGACACATCACTTCCGACACTGCCGGAAAAAGATAAAGAAGTCAAGAAAATACAACAAACATTGTATACAGCAATTGCAGACACATATAGAAAATACTTCCATACTCTAAGAGAGTGGGTTTAAGCTTCCATGCCCCAAGATAACAACTTACATACACAAGCCCCCCCCCCCCCCAAAAAAAAACAATTTCCAATTTAGGCAACTTAACAGCCCTGGTTCACACCTGAGGTTGTGGTTGATGCATTTTCCGGGTGTGTTTTGCGTTTTTTCACACACATTTTTAACGTGTTCTGATGCGTTTTGCTTTTTGGGAGTTGTCTGTTGTCCAGACAGACCATCAAAAACGTAGTGCTTGCATTTTCTATCCATTTCCGCTGTGTTTACATTGAAGTCTATAGAACCAAAATTGCAGCCTGCTGGGGGGAAAAAAGTACCTGATGCACTGGTGGAAAATGCACAGATGTGAACATGGCCCATAGGAAACCATAATAAATGGACTGTAGTGCATTTTTGCAAAACTGAAAACATACTGTAAAACAAATAGATGTGAACAAGGCAGGTTCACACCAGATGCAGTCCAGTGCATTTTTAATCTGCAACAAAAACATATGCTGTGTTTTCCATGTATTCCAGTGGCTCAAGTTCACAGCATAGCAACAAGTTTCAGTGCAGTCAACAAAAGCAGAATCTTCTGCATTTTTTCTGTATGGAATGCATCTGAAATGCAGCAAAATGCATGTATGCACACTAATATGCATGCGGGATATATTAGGCACCAGATGAACACGTTGTTCCTGAAGTTTACAGCATGTGTAGAAAGCAAAAAAAAAATGAGAATCACAGTTTGCTGTGTATGGAGCTGCATAGACAGGTCAGGATGCCCATAATGACCCGCGTCTACAGCCAAAATAAATGGGTATGTGAGCATTAGAACTGGACCACGTAACAATGATAGAAGGTGGCCTGGTCTGATAAATCACATTTTCTTTTACAACATGCGGATATCCAAGTGCATGTGCGTCACTTTCATGGTGAACAGATGGCACCAGGATGCACTATAGGAAGAAGGCAAGCCAGCAGAGGCAATGTGACGCTTTGTTCAGCTGGGAAACCTTGGCCCTGCACCTCATGTGGATGTTACTTTGACGTGTACCAAATACCATATATTGTTGCTGACAAAGTACTAAATACCATATATTGTTGCTGACCAAGTACCCCACCTTCATCAAAACAGTATTCCCTGATGGCAGTAGCCTCTTTGAGCAGGTTAATTCACCCTCCCACATTACAAAAATGGCTCAAGAATTATTAGAGGATCACAACAATGAGTTTGAGGTGTTGACTTGGCCTCAAATTCTCCAGATCCCAATCCAACTGAGCATCTGTGGGATGTACTGGTAAACAAGTCCGATCAATGGATCAATGAAGGCCCCACTTTGCAGCTTAAGGGTGCTACTGAAGGCTTAGTTCCAGGAACCACAGCTTACATTAAGAGGTCCAGTGGCCTCCATGCCTCAACAGGTCAGGGCTGTTTTGGCCTTAAAAGGGGCTATTTTAGTGGCAAAAGGGAAACCTACTTAATATTAGGTCTTAACGTTATGGCTGGTCGGTGTACACTTAAAGTGGTCCTAAAGGCAGAAGGTTTTTTTAGCTTAATGCATTATGCTTAATGCTTAAGCTAAAAACCTTCTGTGTGCAGCAGCTCCCCTCAGCCCCCCTAATACTTACCTGAGCCCCATATCAATCCAGTGATGTTGCACGAGAGTCTTGGCTGTCCGGGACCCTCCCTTCTCATTGGCTGAGACAGCTGCTGTCAATCAAAATCAGTGAGCCAATGAGGAGAGAGAGGAGGCGGGGCGAGCCATGGCTCTGTATCTAAATGGACACACAGAGCAGCAGCCTGGCTTGGGTGCCATCATAGCAAGCTTTGGGGGCACTTGGCAGCAGGGAGGTGCCAGGAGCACCAGCGAGAGCCCCAAGAAAAGGAAAGGAGGATCTAGACTGCTTTGTGCAAAACCACTGCACAGAGCAGTTGCATATAACATGTTTGTTATTTTTTAAACAAAAGAAAACAAAAAAAAAAAACAAGACTCTAATATCACTTTAACACAGGAACACAACACGGCCTTAATGCCCACTCTCCTAAGTAAAAAACATCTTCTTAAAATGACAACAGACCAAAGAACAAAATGTAATTCTTACATTGACCTCACATAAATTATACAAGTATTCAAAATAATTCCTAATGGTAAAATGACCAGATGGTCTGCCCTGAGAATTTTACAAAATCCTAGCACTGCATATTGCCTCTACTTGTATTAAATGTATTTAATCTCCTTCATACAGAAATGTCTCCCTAGTAGTGAAACACAACAATAATCCACAATCCCCAACCTTTTATCATAGCACCACTACATAATACACATTACAAACAATCCTGCTATCCTTAAGGATACTGCACTAACTAGGTTTAGTCAAAAATAAAACATATGCACAGTAACCACTTGCCGACCACAATACGTATACTGTATATACGTTGCGACTTGAAAGTGGTTTACCAAAGCTATCAGCCATAACCCGGTATTTTTTCAGCCAACCACTGGCCTTCTTATAAAAGCTGTCCAAGTGACTAATTAGCTGCTAGATTGCTTTCAGAAGCAGCAGGAGGGGTCATCGCCCCCCTCCCGCTGCTCACCAGTGTTTCTCTGGCTTACCGTTTTTACCTGCACGCCTGGGAAATGATCCGACGATTCGCATGAGTGGCCACGGAGGTGACCAGAGACCAGATTGTCTCTGATCACCTCTATGATCTTGGAGGACAGGAGCGACATCATGATGTTGCTTCCAGTCTAGGGGAGAAGTAAACTTTTTTTTTTTTAAGCAAAAGATTTATTTTTTTTATCTTTTGCTTTTAAAGGTAGAGGCGAGATTTGAGGTCTTACAGACTCCAGATTTCCTTATAATTTCTCAGGTTGCCAGTAAAAATGTGTTTTGCCAGTAAATTTTCCATGTTCTGTCAGTAAAAAATGCTGCGGGAGGTTGGCAACCCTGGTTTCTGGTCCAAATTCAGCCAAAATTTAAGACCAAATTCAGACCTGAAACGGAGAACAGGGATGCACTGGACCCCCTACTGCGAGCCGGTCCGCACAGCAGTGCAAACCCAACCTAACAGATTCATCCATCCACACAAGAGAGGTGGATGCATAAATCCCCGAGACATATTCTGACAGTGGGGACTCTCTGTCAGAATACATTGATCAACGCTGCAGCTGATTGGCAGCAAGCCGCTGGTTGAACAAGGTTTTCTTGCAGTCCTATTCTACAGAAGCTGATCTGATGGGGCGGCTTCTAACAGGAAAGGCCACACATGGATCAAAATTCAGCTGGTCCCTGCTAAACCGAAAGAATTGTGATCTGTGTGTACCTAGCTTTACCTTCTTTCTTGGTCCACTAGGCTCTCCCAGTGCTGTGACTGGTCCTGTGGAGCTTGTGGGTGAATTGTGAGTGGCTGTGGTCACACGCCAGCCTCATCATACCATACAGGGTTAATGTTCCTGGATGGTATATGATAATGCTGAGGTCTGGGTGGAGGGAGGAGAGCACTGCAGCTGGCTGGAGCAATTACAAATTTTCCCCCAGCACTGCAAGAGTGGACTTTTTTACTTTGGGCTGCATCACCTGCTGTTTGTGGTCAAATCTTTCCTCAGAGCCCTTGCACACTGGGGCGGGGGGCGGCGTCGGCGGTAAAACGCCGCTATTATTAGCGGCGTTTTACCGTCGGTATACGGCCGCTAGCGGGGCAGTTTTACCCCCGCTAGCGGCCGAGAAAGGGTTAAATACCACAGCAAAGCGCCTCTGCAGAGGCGCTTTGCCGGCGGTATAGCCGCGCCGTCCCATTAATTTCAATGGGCCGGAGCGGTAAAGGAGCGGTATACACACTGCTCCTTCACCGCTATGAAGATGCTGCTGGCAGGACTTTTTTTACTGTCCTGCCAGCGCATCGCTCCAGTGTGCAAGCCCTCGAGGCTTTCACACTGGAATGAAAGCAGCGACACTTTCGGGGCGGTTTGCAGGCGCTATTATTAGCGCAATAGCGCCTGCAAACCGCCCCAGTGTGCAAGGGCTCATAGGTTAGAAATATACTGGGACTTTTCAGGTGCTACATAGATGTACTCCACATACACACTATATTTTATTAAAATGCATGATTTTTATAAAGATGCAGTGTGTGTGTGCAATACATTTATGTAGAGCCTGAAAAGTCCCAGTATATTTCTAACCTATTTATAAACATTTTACATTTACTTTAGTAAACCTGCACTGCAAGGGTCAGTACAGGTTTACAGCACAGCATTGCACAGTGTGGATAGCAGAACAGGTCTGTATTAACAGGAGGAGAAAATCAGTCTATTATCTGTCACCTCTTATCTTCAGTTGGCCAGAGGAGAGAGGAAAGCTCCGATGTCTGCTGAGCAGAAAGCCGTGATCAGGGCTTCAGTGTAGTGCTGTCTGCCTGCTCCGCCCACCTGTATTGGAGCTCTTACTGTCCAATCCAGCCTGTCAGGGATCTGTGCCCAGGAGAGTGTCTCTGTCCTTTCTGGGGAAGCCTGCAGCAGGTATGGGCAGATTCTCGGCTCTGCTTTTGGACAGAATTAGCATCACAGAGGCTGAGACAAAGCATGATGCTCCAGTGTTTTGGCGCCCCCTCCCACACTCCGCCCAGGGCAGTGGCCCCACCCGCCCCTGCCTTGTACCGGCCCTGAGTACACCCCTAAGCATAGGTGTGCGCAACCTATTGCATTAGGGTGTGCACCACAAAGCTCCAACACATATGCTTTTGACATATTTACCGGCCTCTTCCCCGCTCTCCTTCCTGAAACAATGGGAGGAAAGGGGAGAAAAGGAGCACATGGGAGACCCGGGCAACAGCAGGAAGAGTAACAGGGAAATGAGGGGTGGCGGGGGTGGCATATATTAGTACCAATCCCCTATATATTCCTCCTGTGGCAGCTGAATGTTGACAAAAGGGAGAAGAGAAGCCTACTTTCAGCTGCTGCAGAAGGATAATACAGATCGGTTCCACTAAATTCCACCCATGCCACCTCTCCTGTCCAGGTTCTGAGGGTCGGCAAGGAAGGGTTGTGGTTTATCTGTCACATGCCCACCATTGACAGGTTGCCAACCCCAGGATTAGGGTGTGCCCAGGCACACCCCTTGCGCACGCCTATGCCCCTAAGTGAAAATGTCCAAATTGGGCCCAATTAGCCATTTTCCCACCCCTGTGTCATGTGACTCGTTAGTGTTACAAGGTCTCAGGTGTGAATGGCGAGCAGGTGTGTTAAAATGAGTGTTATCGCTCTTACGCTCTTATACTGGTCACTGGAAGTTCAACATGGCACTTCATGGCAAAGAACTCTCTGAGGATCTGAAAAAAAGAATTGTTGTTCTACATAAAGATGGCCTAGGCTATAAGAAGATTGCCAAGACCCTGAAACTGAGCTGCAACATGGTGGCGAAGACCATACAGCGGTTTAACAGGACAGGTTCCACTCAGAACAGGCCTCGCCATGATCGAACAAAGAAGTTGAGTGCACGTGCTCAGCATCATATCCAGAGGTTGTCTTTGGGAAATAGACGTATGAGTGCTGCCAGCATTGCTGCAGAGGTTGAAGGGGTGGGGGGTCAGCCTGTCAGTGTTTAGACCATATGCCGCACACTGCATCAAATTGGTCTGCTGTCATCCCAGAAGGAAGCCTCTTCTAAAGATGATGCACGGGGGCGTGGCCAGCGCGGCATGTGAGCAGACGTCTTGTCACAGAGCTCCCGCAGTTATCCTGTGCTGATCCGGTTCCTGGCATTGCATACAACCCGATTATCGCTGGCCTGCCCTGGGAGAATCTCCTCTACACTCCGCTGCTCCCATCCCGGTTTGTACAGAGGGTATGATGACCCGAGGACAGAGAGGAGAAGGCTCCCGGATGGATCCTCAAAATGGCGCCGCTCCACCATCCACACAGAAGCGCGGTGCGGCAAAGGAGGGGCCGAATAAACAGCCGAAATGCCCTAGGGATGGCTCCGCTGATCACCCTAAGGATATGAGGTACTATGCCCATAAACTGACCGAAAAGTTGGGCCTGACCGTAGCCCAGCCTCTGGGTGATTCCACTGTACATAATGATACTGAGGAGGAGGAGGGAGAAAGGGAACAGGGAGCAGGCGCCATGATGGCTCAGGAGGATGACAGCGGTGCTTTCGCTGAGGAGCCTGAGGAACCTGAGGAGGAGGGAGGTGAGCAGCCCACACTGGCTGCTATCTTAAAAGCAGTAAATAAATGTACAGCCTCTGTAAATAATCTGCAAGCACATTTTGGTGGCTTAAAGGAAGAGGTCAGTCTGCTCAGGCAAGATATTCAAAAAATCTGAAAACGGACTACTGCAGCAGAAAGTAGAATAAGTGAAATTGAAGATAAACTCCCTATGATGATCAGAGAATCCCAATCCACCTCACGTCTAGCAAGAGCCACTGATACACGCGCTGAGGATTTCGAAAATCGTCTCAGGCGTAACAATGTGTGCATAGTGGGGTTGCCTGAGGAAGTGGAGGGTCGTGACCCCACGCAGTTCATAGAACAATGGTTGAATTCATATAAAAAAAGTTGCGCCAACTCCTGAAAAAAAAATCTGTGTAGTGAAGCAGCCAACACAACAATCTGACTATTGTGAATATATGAAGTGTAATAAAGTGTGGCGCTAGTGGAAAAAAATATTAATAACCAAACAGCAGTGATATCTAAAAGGAGGGTACAAAGCCCTGATATGTGTAACAATTAGACCAGTGATAGTCTCGTAGAGGGGTATCTCTTCAAAAGGCACCACAAAACAAATAAACAATAAAAAGTATATAGAAATAAGTGCATACAGTTAGAAAAAAAGTAACTATATCCAATATATCTGTTGTGAAAGGAATAACCCACTTTGAGGATATCCCAAAGTTAGATCACAATGGATAAATAGTGAGAAACATCAATGTGATATGCATAAACCCAAAATTAAGTATTCATCAAGACAGTACCCTGGCGTGAGGCCATGGATAAACTTAAGAAGTGAATATGTGCAAATATTTAATGTCCGTCACTGTGCCTAACCATATGGACGGTTGCTGAGGAGATGCCTTTTTTGATTGATGACCGACGCTGACAAGAGAAGACACCTGGGCCCGGTTCAACCCCTCCAGGGACACACCATTCGGTGACATTGTTCGCTTTTCCAAAGCCAGGTCCATCAATGGGATCCAGATCTGGATAATCCTATGGTCCGCTGCACTACACCGTTTTAACGGTACAAGCTCTTCTGACTCACCGCCAAGGGCCTGTGAGTCTACCTTTTCTGGTAAGGGCAATTTATGCTTATTAGTCTGGGATAATACCACCATGTCAAGAGAAGGATTCATCTACATGCAAAGACACTCTCAATAGTCTCCATCCACCATATATGAGGACTGTGGGCACCTAAGGTGTGACTGCGATTTTGTGATTACCCCACTGCACAGTGACGGACATTAAATATTTGCACATATTCACTTCTTAAGTTTATCCATGGCCTCACGCCAGGGTACTGTTTTGATGAATACTTAATTTTGGGTTTATGCATATCACATTGAATATTTTTTTCCACTAGCGCCACACTTTATTACACTTCATAGAACAATGGTTGGCGTTTTTGGCAAGGAGGCTTTTACCCATTTATATGCTGTAGAACGGGCCCACAGAATGCCCACAAGGCCTCTCCCACCAGGAAGCCCCCCTCGCCCGATGCTGGCCCGCCTCCTAAATTATCCGGACAGAGAGATTATCTTGAGATTGGCCAGAGAGAAAAGGAACAGCCAGTACAATGGCACGCGGATCTCATTTTACCCCGATTTTTCAGCTGCAGTCCAGAAGAATCGTTCGCGGTTCTCTGAGATTAAAAAACGCTTACAGAAGTTACAAGCCTCATATGCGATGCTATATCCTGCAAAACTCAGAGTTACCCAGAAGGGTCAAGTGCATTTTTTTGAACACCCTGCGGAGGCCTCAGACTGGCTGGATGCCAACGAGAACGAGTTCCTGCCAAGCTCGGAGACCTGAAGCGGAGATAGATTGACACCTTTAACACCAGTCCAGTGATCTTCCTTATTTTTCCCTCGGCTGAGGGCAGTGCCGGAAACTTACACTGATTTTTTTTTTCATACAATACGAGTTCGGAAATGTGTTGGATCCTGGTAATGTACTTATTAATATTTACCAGGAAATATGCTATTGCTGTTCAAGACCCTATCGGGGTCGGAGGGACCTGTTGTCCCACAAAGTTTTGTTGTTCCTTCTGACACATCAGTGTCCTGGATTACAAAGAATGTTTGCCCTTCTGTGTGTTGAGTTCATACAGGCAGATAGCCTACATCAAAAGAGGCATCTATGTTTGGTAACGCACCGTTGTGTGTTCTAAGGTACTCCTTTATGCAAGCTTGTTCCAAAGCGGTCAGAGTATGTCACCATACAAGTAGAGCTGTAGTTTCTTTTCTCTCTTTTTGGTTGATTCACCAATTGACAATACCATTCAGATATGACATGGAAGTCCCTTCCTCCCCCCTTTGTGGGAGTAAAAGGGGCAAGAAATGGTTTTCCCCTGTAAGTAATTTACTGGACACTGAAAGATGACGACAGTGACTGTGCTGTCATGGAACATTAGGGGGTTGCAAGATCCTCTAAAATGGACTATGGTATGGAAACGCCTCCCAGCTATCTGTGCCTTGCAAGAGACTCACCTCACAGCGGACTCTGTGTCATGTCTCAATTTTAGATGGGTGATCAAGGCGTATCACTCCACTCATACCTCGTATTCCAGGGGCGTGAGTGTGCCGATACATAGCTCCATAGATTACGAGGAACTAGGTTCCGAAATTGATGAGGTTGGGAGATATGTTTTTTTTCTATGCAAATTGTTTACTTTTAAATGTATACTAGCCTTTGTCTATGTACCCCCCCGTATAACAATCAGATATTGAGAGCTCTGGTAGCATACTAAATGAAGCATCCGGAGATACCGTTGTGGAGACTTCAATAACTATGCGGATCAGCTATTGGACAAACATCCACCTGTAGTGGGCGGGAGGGGGGTGAACCGTACAGCCCTTCGGAAATTTATTGAGGAAGTGGGGTGGAAAGACCCGTGGAGGGCAAAAAATCCGGGAGTGAGGCAGTTCTCTTGTTTTTTTCCAAGAGCTACTCATCACTGTCAAGGATAGATCTGTGTTTATGTTCATGTGTGGCTGAACGATACATCTCGGAGGTGGCTTATGCTCTCAGGAGTGTGTCGGATCATTCCCCACTGATTGTAGTCCTGGAGGTGCGCCCTCCTTCCACAGTAGCAAAGGCTCCATGGAAAATGAATGCATTTTGGTTAAAGCTCTTCCCTTCCCATGAGCAAATAGCATCTCATATTATAGACTTTTGGCGCATTCATGCCGCCGATGAATTGATGGCCATGAACTGGGAGGCCTTTAAGGCAGTCCTGCGGAGCCTCTTCATTACCGAAATTCAAGCTATTAAAAGAAAGACACGTGCTCAGAGGGAGGGAATAGAACGCATGGCAGAGGACCTGGAGAGTAAATTCATTGCAGATCCAACTCAAACTAACAAGGAGGCGTGGCTCTCGGCGCAAGATGCGCTGTACCGGACCACGGCATCCACAGCAGAGAGAAAGAGATTCTTTCATAAAGCAGCATTCTATGAGGAGGGTGAGCACACTGGACGCCTGTTAGCAACTATTGCCCACTCCCATCAAACTTCCCCCTCTATTGGTGCATTACGTACACACCTAGGTGGGCTAACCAACTCCCCAGACCAAATTTTGTCAGAGCTGGTGGGATTTTACTATTCCCTATACGAATCCAAGCAAACATACTCGTCAGATTCTTTATCTGAATATTTAGACACTGTCCAGTTGCCCAGCTTAACGGTGGAATCTAAGGCAGCGCTTGATGCCCCCTTAACCATTGAAGAATTGCAGATGGCGACCAGTTTGTTCCCCAATTCTAAAGCCCCGGGAGACGATGGACTCCCCATTGAGGTATACAAACAATATGATGAGTAAATACTTCCATGACTGCTGAAGGTGTTTAATACAGCGAGACAGACTGGTAACCTCCCTCAGTCAATGACCAGAGCTAACATAGTTTTGATATTAAAGCCCAATAAAGATCCACTTGACCCGGGATCGTACCGACCTATCTCTCTTTTACAAAATGATGTAAAGATCCTAGCCAAGGTACTGGCAATTCGACTGAATAAAGTCATCTTTACCATAATACACTCGGATCAATCCGGGTTTATGCCCCAAAAGTCGACTGCGATAAACCTTTGCAGACTTTTTCTCAATATCCAATCCCAAGAGGACAATAGGGGAGATAGAGCACTGCTGTCACTGGATGCCCACAAGGCATTTGATAGCGTCGAGTGGGAATATCTATGGGCGGTAATAAGGAAATTTGGAATCGGTGACGGATTCATTGCATGGGTACAACTACTTTATTCGTCCCCAGTAGCAGCTATTAGGGAAGGGGGGAGGATCTCACCACCCTTTAAATTACACAGAGGCACGAGGCAGGGCTGCCCCCTGTCTCCCCTCCTATTCGCTATGGCTATTGAGCCACTGGCGGCCTTGATACGTGCTACTCCCTCAATACAGGGATTTCGATACGGGGATCTTCAGGAGAAGGTTATTATGTACGCCGACGACACCATGTTGCTACTTGGTGATACATCCACTTCACTGTCAGAAGCAATGAAGGTCATTAGTCAGTTCAGGAAGTACTCTGGTCTAGTTATTAACTGGACCAAGTCCTCCCTCCTATTATTAGACCGCGAACCGTCCCCATCCCAACAGACTTTGCAGGGTATCCCGATCTCAACATCCCTTAGATATCTAGGCATACAGGTTACAGCCCGTCCATTGGATTACGTTAATCTAAACCTAACCCCTTTGATCAATCGCTGTCGCGATCGAGTCAAAGTGTGGAGTAAGCTGAAACTATCCCAAGTGAAGAAGATAAATCTAATAAAGATGATCCTTATGCCACAGATACTTTACGTGCTTCACAACTCCCCAATAGTCATTACTTTGAAAAAGTTCATAATCATTCATTCCCTTTTCTGATCATTCATATGGCTCTCGAAACCTCCTAGAATTAAACTTGAGCAGTTACAGCGCTCCAAAGACAATGGTGGTTTGGCGCTACCTAATCCCTGGGTGTACTACTTAGCCTCCCAATTGCAACACATTGCAAGGGTCATACGGCCTAGACAGGAATTGGAGCTGAACCTGTTGGACTCTTCGGCCCAACTACTCCGGTTCACGATGCCCAGAGGGGTGCAGACATTTGGACCCTGGAGTCTATATTCATTTTTAATTACCTGGTTGAAGTAACTACTTATAAAGGGTTTATATCAGATTGCTATACGATGCTCTTGAATCTCTTCCTAGGGGACACGCCTTTAAAGGTTATGTCCAAATGGGAACAAGATGTTGGCACATTTGAAGAAGAGCAATGGGAGGAAGCCTTGCAGGCGGTCTCCCTGTGCTCGTTAAATGCTGCCCAAAGACTATCCCAGCTCTATATACTCTCTAGAGTACACTACATGCCTGCTAGATTAGCCCGTATGGGAGTATGCACAGACTCCACCTGCACCAGATGCTGCAGAGATCATGGAGATCTCATCCATCTCCTATGGAGATGTCCCAAACTGCACTTATATTGGAACAATGTCATTGACACTATTAATAGGGTTTTCCAGGTACTGTTACCTCTAGACCCTAAACCTTGCTTGCTGGTTATAATAGATGGCCTCTTGATTGGGGATATCCTTAAGCAAGCTATTGGAAGAGCTTTGTTCCAGGCTCGTATGTTAATCCTCAGGCATTGGAAGTCCAAGGACCAAGTCCAAGGTCCAAGGATTGCACAAATGGGGATCATTCTCCGCATGGAAAAAATTATATATCAGCATAGGGGGATCTCCAAAAAATATGAAAAACTCTGGGCCCAGTGGCTGGATGTACCTGGTCTAGCGCCAGTAGATTTGGTGTATGACCGCTTATTTTAAAGCTCATAGACGTCAACTTGATTTAAATGGATATAAAGGGAGAGTTACCGGAATGTTTGTAGATGAATAGTGGAACTGGAGGAAGGTAATTGTGGCTAATCAAGTCTTGCAATATACTGTGAATCGGATAAGAGTGAGAGATGTAATGTACTAATCGTTTCTTATATATGTGATATAATCTGTATTTTATGTGTATTGTTTATGCTCTGGAACTGTACGATATAATTTCTTATCAATAAAACCCTTTTTTTTTGAGAAAAAAAAAAAAAGATGATGCACAAGAAAGCCCGCAAACAGTTTGCTGAAGACAAGCAGACTAAGGAAATTGATTACTGGAACCATGTCCTGTAGTCTGATGAAATCAAGATAAACTTATTTGATTCAGATGGTGTCAAGCGTGTGTGGCGGCAACTAGGTGTGAAGTACAAAGACAAGTGTGTCTTGCCTACAGTCAAGCATGGTGGTGGGAGTGTCATGGTCTGGGGCTGCATGAGTGCTGCCGGCACTGGGGAGCAAAAGTTCATTGAGAGAACCATGAATGCCAACATGTACTGTGACATACTGAAGCAGAGCATGTTCCCCTCCCTTCGGGGACTGGGTGCAGGAGAGTATTCCAACATGATAATGACCCCAAACACAATTCCAAGACGACCACTGCCTTGCTAAAGAAGCTGAGGGTAAAGGTGATGGACTGGCCAAGCATGTCTCCGGATCAAACCCTACTGAGCATCTGTGGGGCATCCTCAAACGGAAGGTGGGGGAGTGCAAGGTCTCCAACATCCACCAGCTCTGTGATGTCATCATGGAGGAGTGGAAGAGGACTCCAGTAGCAACCTGTGAAGATCTGGTGAACTCCATGCCCAAGCGGGTTAAGGCAGTGCTGGAAAATAATGGTGGTCACACAAAATATTGACACTTTGGGCACAATTTGGACATTTTCACTCACTTAGGGGTGTACTCACTTTTGTTGCCAGCAGTTTAGACAATAATGTGTTAGAACCTGGGACCTCTGCTGTGTCTGGAGGTGACTCTACTTGCTGAGCCACCTGGAATACTGGACAGTTCCTTAGACAATTCCTTGAATGATCTTGTCTTGAATCTTGTTTGCCTTGAACCTTGAACTCTTTGCTCCTCCCATGAACTTCCTGATTTAAACCATGTCTCTGCACTTCCTGGTCACCAGAATATTGTGCCTTCACCAGCCAATATTTCGCTCTTGTCTCTCCTGCTGCCGACCGATTTGGCTTGTTCCTCAACTACACTTCTGCTGAATCCCAACCTGCAACCATTCGTTACTGACATTTGGCTTATTTCTCGACTACCCTTCTGCTTGACCCCTACCTGCTATATCTGCTACTGGACCCTGGCTTGCTCACCTCCTGGTGAGGCTATCCTGAGGACCGCTATCTGGTACTACATGCAACAAAGCCCAACTCCACCATCAGGAGCTCTGGTGAATACAGGTTAGTGCTTAGACCCCGCACCTCAGATGAACCTGTGTCATCAGCCAGGGTGACCTGTGTGAATATCTGCTCCGCAGCTACAGCTACTAGCCTCCGAGCCTGACTTCAAACCGTGACAGAATATTGTGGCCCAAAACATGGAGGTCCTTGTAGCAGCTTCTGTGGCATCTCTTAGGGTGCAAATCTCTGAGTTGCAGACGTTTGGTGTTAACTACCATGAAAAATTTGCTGAGTTACAAACTGAAGTGAAAGGGCTACAAGCGGACATCCTTGATCTGCATAGACAATTGCGGGACTTTCATACCCGAGATACTGCTGCCGTAGATACTAACACACAAATGCCCCTACCACTGAAGTTTAACAGAGACTGTAGCCATTATACAGGGTTCCTTAATCAATGTCGTATATACTTTCAGATGCAACCTGCTGCATTTACTTCTGACAGGAAAAAGGTGCTGTTTATTATCAACCTCCTGACTGAGGAAGCCTTAGCCTGGGCCTCTCTTTATGTGGAGAAAGATGATGCCTGGATAATTAATAATCCTAACCGCTGCGCTGCCACTGAGGCAAAATTGCACAATTTACGGCAGGGTAGACGCTCTGTTGCAGAGTACACAACTGAATTCCGACATTGTATCTCAGATACCAATTGGAATCCCGCAGCGCAAAAGAGTCAGTTCCGTCAAGGACTCTCAAAACAAGTAAAAGATGAGCTTGCCAGTGTAGAAAGTCCTGACGACCTTGAGGCTTTTATTAAATGATGTATTTGAATTGGTCAGAGACTTACTGAAAGGAGAAAGGAGAGACTGGGAATCCCAGGCAGTAATGGTGGCATGCATTTTTCTACTACTCGGTATACTCCTAGGGGTTCAAGAGTTCTTCCGGATTCTGACACTCTTGAACCTATGTAGGTAGATGCTATCAAAAGATCTAATACTACTCAGTAGAAAGAAAGGCGATGTTCAGAGAACTTATGTCTTTATTGTGGAGACTCTGGACATTACACACTTTATTGTTCCAATAAATTTAAAAGAACAATTGCAGCAATGGAGGTTACAGTATCTGAACAAATAAACTAAATAAACTAAATTTCTCAGTCTGTCTCTCAGGAGGCAAGTAAAGTTAATTCTTTATCAACTAATTTTGTCATCCCGATAAGGCTTATCGTTGAAAACGATGAAATACCTTGCTCTGCTATGCTGGACTCAGGGACCAGGGGAAATGTCATGGACATTGAATTTGCCCAAAATAATAACATTCAAATAAGAAATAAACTCGCCCCAAAACTGTGGATGGATCACCTTTGTCTTCAGGAACTGTTACCCACGAGACTGTCCCGCTTAAACTCCTAATTGAGACTGACCATCAGGAGATCACATCACCCAAGTTCCCTACCATCCTGGGCATTCCTGGCTCACCTTAGTCTTTAGGAACTGTTACCCACGAGACTGTCCAGCTTAAACTCCTAATTGAGACTGACCATCAGGAGATCACATCACCCAAGTTCCCTATCATCCTGGGCATTCCTTGGTTCTCTATACATAATCCCTCCATCAACTAAGAGACACGATCTTTAAACTTTACATCTGACCATTGCAAAGAATCTTATCAAATAAGCCCTCCACCAACCCAAGATTTACAAGCAGCTTTGGCAACTACCCAGGCATAAGACAAGCTACCTCCACAATATCTTGAATTTCAGGATGTTTGTGATAAAAAGAATGCAGATCAGCTGGCTCCTCAACGCTCTTATGATTGTCCCATTGAATTACTAACAGGGGCAGAAATACCATTTGGTCGCCTTTATTTTTTATCAGAACCTGAATTGAAGGTGCTCATTGAGTGGATTAATGAGAATCTAGAGAAGGGTTTTATCAGACACCCAGCCTTATTCTTCGTGAAGAAAAAGTACTCCACACTGCATCCGTGTATTGACTACAGAGATTTAAACAGGATCACAATTAAGAATCGCTATCCACTTTCTTGTGAAAAAAAAAAGAATCGCTATCCACTCCCACTGATTCCAGAAATGCTTGAGAGGCTCCGCTCGGCCAAGCTCTTTACCAAATTAGATTTACAGTGGGCATACAACCTTGTCAGCATTCGTCCCGGAGATGAATGGAAAACTGCTTTTAGAAACAGATATGGACATTGAGTCTTTGGTCATGCCCTTTGGACTTTGCAATGCTCCCGCAACTTTTCAACATTTCATTAATGATAGTTTTCGAGATTTGCTGGATCAGTTTGTAATAGCATATTTGGATGATATTCTCATTTTCTCTGATAATTTGGAAGAACACCGCAAGCATGTCTGTATTGTTTTGGAGAGAATAAGACGAAATCAACTTTACATCAAACTAGAGAAATGCGAGTTTGAACAAACTCAGATCCAGTTCTTGGGATACATAATTTCTTCTGAAGGGCTAAGCATTGATCCCGATAAGATCGAAGCAGTGGTGGATTGGCCTGTCCCTAGGAATGTTAAGGAGATACAAAGATTTGTTGGATTTGCCAGCTTTACAGAAGGTTTATAAGGAATTTATAAAGGTAATTGCTCCAATTACACAGCTGACAAAGAAAGGGATGCCCTTTTTGTGGTCACCTGAGGCACAGGCTGCCTTTAGTAAACTAAAAACTCTCTTCACTTCTGCACCAATACTGGTACATCCAGGACCAGAATTACCTTTCATCGTAGAAGTTGATGCTTCTAATTCTGCTGTGGGAGCTATCCTTTCTCAGCGAATTGGAGAAAAAATGCAGCTTCATCCTTGTGCTTATTTTTCTCGACTGATGTCTTCAGCCAAGAAGAATTATGACATTGGAAACAAGGAGCTGCTGACAATTAAGGAAGCATTTTCTGAGTGGAGGCATCTCCTGGAACCGTTCTCACCGAAAGATAGAAAGTTTTAATTTATTTGTTTTGCTAAAAGGTTGTCATCTAGACAAGCACATTGGACCCTATTCTTCTCCAGGTTAAATTTTGTTATCTCCTACCACCCTGGGTCAAGGAATGGTAAGGCTGATGCCCTATCACGGATGTTGTCTGGGCCTCTCCAGGAAAGCCACTCTGAAAATAACTTTCTAGAGGGCACGAGTTTGAAGACATTTCTTAATCTTCTCAAGGAGGGGTATGAGAATGACCCACTTCTTAATAATCCTTCTAAGAACATTAACCTTAAGTACAACAATGGTTTTTGGACTGAAGCACATTGCCTCTATGTACCTGAATCAGTTTGGGTAGAAGCCTTCAGGTTGGTTCACGACTCTAAACTTGCTGGTCATTTTGGGGTTTCTAAGACAGATAAACTCTTATCATGTTCCTTTTAGTGGCCTGGGTACAAGAAAGATTTTAAGAGTTATGTGTCTTTGTGTCTAACCTGTGCTCGCAGACCATTCGTTACCAACATTTGGCTTGTTTCTCGGCTACACTTCTGCTTGACCCCTACCTGCTATATCTGCTATTGGACCCTGGCTTGCTCACCTCCTGGTGGGGCTATCCTGAGGACCGCGAACTGGTACTAACATGCAGCAAAGCCCATCACCATCAGGGGCTCTGGTGAATACCGGTTAGTGCTTAGACCCCGCACCTCAGTTGAACACGTGTCATCAGCCAGGGTGACCTGTGTTTATATCTGCTCCGCTGCTATAGCTACTGGCCCCCCGGGCATGACTCCAGACCGAGACATAATGTCTGTGAGTGTTGAGTTCTTTTGAGGGGACAGCAAATTTACACTGTTATACAAGCTGTAAACTCACTACTTTATACTGTAGCAAAGTGTAATTTCTTCAGTGTTGTCACATGAAAATATATAATAAAATATTTACAAAAATGTAAGGGGTGTACTCACTTTTGTGAGATCCTGTGTATATTTGCTGGGTTTTTCTCACTTATGTCCTCAAAACCTTTGGCAAAACCTTACTTTGATATACAGGTAATACTCGAAAAATTAGAATATCGTGCAAAAGTTAATTTATTTCACTAATGCAACTTAAAAGGTGAAACTAATATATGAGATAGACTCATTACATGCAAAGCAAAATAGTTCAAGCCGCAATTTGTCATAATTGTGATGATTATGGCTTACAGTTCATGAAAACCCCAAATCCACAATCTCAGAAAATTTGAATATTGCAGGGATATGCAATTAGCTGACCTCCAGCTGTTGCAAAACTACAAGTCCCATCATGCCTCTGGGTGTCATGCTTGTGGCTGTCAGAGTCTTGCTATGCCTCATGGGACTTGTAGTTCTGCAACAGCTGGAGGTCCGCTAATTGCATATCCCTGGAATATTGTGAAAAGGTGCAATATTCTACGCTCAAAGTGTCCCACTCTAATCTGCTAATTAAGCCACAACACCTGCAAAGGGTTCCTGAGCCTTTAAATGGTCTCTCAGTCTGGTTCAGTAGGAATCACAATCATGGGAAAGACTGCTGACCTGACAGTTCTGCAGAAAACCCTCATTGACACCCTCCATAAGGAGGGAAAGCCTCAAAAGGTAATTTCAAAAGAAGTTGGATGTTCCCAAAGTGCTATATCAAAGTACATTAATAGAAAGTTCTGTGGAAGGGAAAAGTATGGAAGAAAAAGCTGCACAAGCAGCAGGGATGACCGCAGCCTGGAGAGGATTGTCAGGAAAAGGCCATTCAAAAGTGTTGGGGACTTTCACAAGGAGTGGACTGAGGCTGGAGTCAGTGCATCAATAGCCACCACACACAGACGGATCCTGGACACGGGCTTCAAATGTCGTATTCCTCTTGTCAAGCCACTCCTGAACAACAAACAACGTAAGAAGAGTCTTACCAGGGCTAAAGAAAAATAGACCTGGTCTGTTGCTCAGTGGTCCAAAGTCATCTTTCTGATGAGAGTAAATTTTGCATCTCATTTGGAAACCAAGGACCCAGAGTATGGAGGAAGATTTGAGAGGCACACACTGCAAGATACTTGAAGTCCAGTGTGAAGTTTCCACAGTCTGTGTTGATTTGGGGAGCCATGTCATCTGCTGGTGTTGGTCCACTGTGCTTCATTAAGTCCAGGGTCAACGCAGCCGTCTACCAGGATATTTTGGAGCACTTCATGCTTCCTTCCGCAGACGAGCTCTATGGGGATGCTGACTTCATTTTCCAGCAGGACTTGGCACCTGCCCACACTGCCAAAAGCACCAAAACCTGGTTCAATGACCGTGGGATTACTGTGCTTGATTGGCCAGCAAACTCGCTTGACCTGAACCCCATAGATAATCTATGGGGCATTGCCAAGAGAGAGATGAGAAACATGAGACCGAACAATGCAGAAGAGCTGAAGGCCGCTATTGAAGCATCCTGGTCTTCCATAACACCTCAGCAGTGCCACAGGCTGATAGCTTCCATGCCACGCCGCATTGAGGCAGCAATTGCTGCAAAAGAGGCCCAAATCAAGTACTGAATACATATGCATGCTTATACTTTTCAGAGATCAGATATTGTTCTATGTACAATACTTGTTTTATTGATTGCATGTAATATTCTAATTTTCTGAGATTGTGGATTTGGGGTTTTTATGAGCTGTAAGCCATAATCATCACAATTATGACAAATCGCGGCTTGAACCATCTTGCTTTGCATGTAATGAGTCTCATATATTAGTTTCACCTTTTAAGTTGCATTAGTGAAATAAATGAACTTTTGCATGTTATTCTAATTTTTCAAGTACGGTATCGCCTGTATAATACACCTTTACACCACTCCATCAATCATAAATTACACCCTTTAACAAAATGCAAATGAAGAGGGGTATGAAACAGGGTTATCCCTCATCCACTCTCCACTTTAATGTGGCCATTGACCCTCTGCTATGCCTCCTAGTTGCTTCCCACCATCTATTCTTTGCCTCTACAACAATTACATTGACTGCTTTTACAGATGACATATTGCTATTCATCTGTAACTGTACACAAATTCTACCCCGCATTTTTCAAATATTATTCCAAGGCAATCTCTTATTATAACATAGCTTTCAACAAATCTGATGCACTTTACCTATACTTCACCCATAAACCCATTATGGGGTTGGCCATAGCTACAGTGGGGACAGAAAAGTATTCAGACCCCCTTAAATTTTTCACTCTTTGTTATATTGCAGCCATTTGCTAAAATCATTTAAAGTTCTTTTTTTTTTTTTTTTCAATAAATCTGCAAAAATGTCAACAATTCTATGTTTTTCTGTCAATATGGGGTGCTGTGTGTACATTAATGAGGAAAAAAAATTAACTTAAATGATTTTAGCAAATGGCTGCAATATAACAATGAGTGAAAAATTTAAGGGGGTCTGAATACTTTCCATCCCCACTGTATTTCAATGGGATACAATTAAATAAATAATATATCTTGAATGCTATGTTTTTGAAAACATTTTTCAAAACGTCCTTTTGAATCACAAAGCAAAAATCAATAAGACCCCTTTCACACTGGGGCGCTTTGCAGGCGCTATAACGCTAAAAATAGCACCTGCAAAGCACCCTGAAATAAATGGGCAGCGTGGCTATACCGCCGGCATAGCGCTGCTGCAGCAGCACTTTGTGGGGGTTTTAACCCTTTCTCAGCCGCTAGCAGGGGGTAAAAGCGCCCCCCTAGTGGCCAAATAGCGGCTGAATAGCGCCACAAAATTGATGGTAAAGAGCTGCTAAAAATAGCGCCGCTTTACTGCTGACGCACCCACCGCCCCAGTTGGAAAGTAGCCTAAGTGAAATGTGCAGCGCTAATAAACTGTCTTAGAATGAACCAAGACTGAATATTTAGACAAGGTGTGCAGTATACTGTATGTGAATACCTTGAATGGTGGAAAAATAAACAATAAGTGTATGCAAAAGTGAATGTACACTATATCAAAAGTGAAACAATACTCATAAAGGTTGTTTGAAAAATCGTGAAGAGATCGTCAACTCAATGCAATACTTAAAGTGACATGTCTATAATATAGAAAACAATCATGTGAATATAATAGAAAACAAATAAATCAGAAGTCTAGAAAGTGAAATGATTCAAAGTCCATAAATGAATGAACGTAACATCATAGTGACTTCAAATGTAAGGTTTGTGTAGACAAAGTTGCCAATACTTCTTGCCGATACTTCTAATGAATAGCCCTCCAAGGGGGTATTAACAGGGAGCCAGATGAGTGATCTCTCCAGTGTGGTGTGGTTTATAGGAAGAGGAGGAGAGAGACCACATAGTGTAATTCATTTTCAGTAAAAAAGTATTTATTTATAAAACAACACTAGGTCCAGAGGCTACTCTGTGACAGGTTCAACAAAAAGTATTTATTATGTATAAAAGGAACACTCACATTTGTGAAGATAAAAAGCACTTGATATAAAATATGACAAAGTGGCAGCAGCATAAGCCGTCCGACGCGTTTCGTTTAATAGGACATCATCTGGGGTGATGTCTTATTAGACAAAACGTGTCAGGACAGGCTTTGCTGATGCCATTGCGTCATATTTTATATCAAGCACTTTTTATCTGCACAAATGTGAGTGTTCCTTTTTTACATAATAAATATTTTTAGTTGAATCTGTGACAGAGTAGCTTCTGGCCCTAGTGTTGTTCGGTGGAGACCTTTCTCCCCTTTCTATCTTACTTGAGTTTTTCTTCTACTTTTCTACCACTCTCTGTGTGAGGACTAACAGTCCAGGATGCAACCTCTCACCCTCCTACCTTCAGGTAAACCTACACTATATTACCAAAAGTATTGGGGCACCTGCCTTTACACGCACATGAACTTTAATGGCATCCCAGTCTCCCGTAGGGTTCAACATTGAGTTGGCTCACGCTTTGCAGCTATAACAGCTTCAACTATTCTGGGAAGGCTGTCCACAAGGTTTAGGAAGGTGTCTATGGGAATGTTTGACCAGTCTTCCAGAAGCACATTTGTGGGGTCAGGCACTGATGTGGACGAGAAGGCCTGGCTCATAGTCTGAGCTCTAATCCATCCCAAAGGTGTTCTATCGGGTTGGGGTCAGAATTCTGTGCAGGCCAGTCAAGTTCCTTCACCCCAAACTTGCTTATCCATGTCTTTATGGACCTTGCTTTGCGCACTGGTCCAAATCATTTGGTGGAGGGGGGATTATGGTGTGGGTTGTTTTCAGGGGCTGGGCTTGGCTCCTTAATTCCAGTGAAGGGAACTCTTAAGGCATCAGCATACCAAGACATTTTGGACAATTTCATGCTCCCAGCTTTGTCAGAACAATTAGTTTGGGGATGGCCCCTTCCTGTTCCAACATGACAGCACACCAGTGCACAAAGCAAAGTCCATAAAAACATGGATGAGCGAGTTTGGGGTGTGGGAACTTGACTGGCCTGTACAGAGTCCTGCCCTCGACCTGATAGAACACCTATGGGGTAAATTAGAGCGGAGACTGCGAGCCAGGCTTTCTTGTACACATTGCGGCCATCTTGAGATATCAGTGTTTGCATGCTTATCCAGCTAGCACTGCTTGTAGTGCCATCCTTGTGAGTGTACTATTTATCTTTTTATGAGAATAAATTACCATTTATACAGAGAGCACTACATTTTGCCATTCCCTTTCTTCATACATATCCCATTTGGTGAGAGGTATCGGGGTTCTTCGGAACCTATGGAAGCAGGTGTTTAGGATGGAGGAGTGAAAATACCACGCCAGATATTTCATTATCCCCAGAGGGGAAACTAATAATTTTGACTCGTATGTGAGGTGAGCAGCCTGTGATACTGGTGGAGGCGAGCATGAGCACTTTTGGATCATTATCTGTTTTTGCACATATTGGTGAATTTATCGTTCTGGATCCACAACAATCAGTTACTTGTTACTTTTGATGGACTTTGATACACACACATATATATGGACTTATAAGCATTTATGTTTTATATGTTTTTTGTGTATTATTTCCACAACTATACCAATGACACTTGGTTTGAACTACCTACTATGATTTTGCTTTAATGTTTCAAGATCCACCTGTATCCAGCCTGTGATCTAGTTCCAGTCTGCCTACGTTCTGACTACAATAGGTTCCAGCATATCATTTGTTATCTTGCCATGATCTTCTACCTGTACTTCTGACACTTCTTGTCCTCACACTACATTCTAGGATCTCCAGGGGTTTTGGATAGGAGGTACAAAATGATATGGGATACTTTCAAAATTTGTGCTTGGTGGACAGTTTCTTGTCCAACTGACATGTAACAAGTTGAGAAGGCTGATTTAATTGCTAAGGTTTGCTTTTGATAAAGTTGTTTTGGGTTACACTCTTTGTACCCAATTTTTTCAGTTTCACTTTTGTTCGGTTGCTTTTTGCATTTTTCAGATTCCATGTAAGCCTGGCAGTGGTTCAGTGCTAGTCCTCTTTCATATTGAATGATGTCCAGCCTAACATTTTATTAAACATACAGTACATCTTTAATGCAAGCATTTCTCATTTCTTCTCAGTACTCTCCGCTGGACATATGTCCAGTGGCGGGGGGTGGGACAAGCTATGATCATTTATGGGAAAGCAAGATTTGATTTTCAATGACTACTGGAAAAAGAGGCAACTAAACTATTACAGACCTGCCTACTATAGTTGGGTGATCCTATATTTGTAGTATATTGAGCGGTGATGATACTTTTCTAGAGAAGTGAATTTAACGTGCAATTTTGTTGATTTTGATCATATTTGAAAATGTAATTAATTTTGGACACTGGTTTCCTATTTATAATTTAAACTAATTTGTGGACTTTATTTCACTTGTATAGTATGCTACCTTTATTTCATGCATTGACTAAAAATGAGGATTAAACTGGTGATCCTGCTAGAATCACACTTGTTGGAGCAGCAGCGTTGTCATGATAGGTCAGGAGGTGTGTTACAACAACAGAACCCCACCCCCCTCTCCTTTATAACATATGGGATATAAGTTCTGTAGTCCACAGAGAAAACTGGCAAAATGCTAACTGATAAGTCAGCAGAGGCATACTGTACAAGAAGTTTATGCTTACTGGATTTTTGGCATGATCAACGGGTATTTTTTGCACTATCAAGCAGATATTGCAAAATGCTTTCAATGGAATACTTAACAAACGAAAGAGAGAAAATAAAATACATTCATCTTGGGGCCTTTATACGCTAAGTTACATTTAGACATAATGATTTATAAATATTGAGTTATTCTTTCCATAGTAGATACTAAAAAAAGTATCTATCATAAAGTTGAGCCTCTAGAGAATGTGAATAAAGCTAGCACGTGACAAGTAGTTCGCCAAAGATTGCATTTTATTTTATTTGAGGAGCATTGATCTGTTAGGTGCACATATCAATAAACTCTTCATTAAAAAGTAAAACCTATGAGTCACATTCTTTGTGTCTTGTAGGCAATGAATGTTCTGCAACCTCTTACCTCTGGTTTACTTAACCATAACATTTTGCAATCAATATACTGTAACTTACTATTGTCCTCTTGACTTTTCTGACAAATCAATGTGCCTTTAATTTTTAGTTCTTTTGTCTATTACCTCAAATAAATATGGAGAACCTAAATGTCAGTCTTCACTAATGATTTACACATAAGGTAAACATTTCATCTGATTTAATTGTAGAGTTATCTGAACACCTTATCCCTACAGGATATTACTGTTGCACAGTGGGGTGTAATACCAAATAATGAATATCTAGAAAGAGGAGAGATATAAATCTAGAAACATAATCACACATTTTTACTAGCCAACTGAATCATTTAATCATTTCACCCATGTCAGCTCACAGTCAAAGTCTCCCCCCCCCCCCCCATTCTCTATGATAAAATCTGCAAATACAAGCATTTACCTAAAACCAAATCAGGTTCACGCCGCCCCATTGCCTGCAAATGGCACTGCAGAATTTTTGGGCCAGTTATCATAAAGATGCTGTGCATGTATATGTACAGCACATTGCAATGACTAGTCTACCTGACTATTTGCAATCTAAAAGGAAGATTGATAGCATAGATTTTTTGTCATAATTTATTTCAAATAAAAATGCACTGGAAACAGATCTGAAGTAGAGAAGAGTGTTGTAAAATAGGTTGTAAAAATATAGTGTAGGGGTCATCTGCCAACTCACAGATATAACAAGCTCTGCAAGTCAACTACTTACAGCAGCTACCTGTCAAGTACATTTTATGCATGTGGAGTGCCCCCAAGATTTAGGCACCAGAGGACAGGCAGTCCCCAGGTTACAAACAAGATTCTGTAGGTTTGTTCTTAAGTTAAATTTGTATGTAAGTTGGAACAGATACATTTTTAAGTGTAACTCCAGCCAAAAAAAAAAATGTTTTTTGAATAGGGAAGGATTAACACCCCTGGAATGTAACAATTGGGTTTTGAAAATGTTGGGTTATCGTGGAAACAAGAATTGGTGATAAAACTTCAGTGGAGACATCTTTTTCCCATGATAACTCTTACAAAAGTGAATTTCCTTTCCTAAGGCTAGATTTCCTCTCACTTCCTGTTGTCTCCCTCAGTTTGTAAGTATGAGTCGTATGTAAGTCAGATGTATGTAACTCAGGGATTGCCTGTAATGTGTCTTGGTAAAGCATCTAGGGTTGATTAAAGTTCTTACATAGACACCATTGTGTGGGACAAACCAATCAGAATACTTGGGACTGCTTGGCCATGTCTATGTAAGGTACAAGGGAGACCTCAAGGCATATATGGAATGCTGTTGCATGTCCAGAAGCACTGAGAGGGAGCCATGAGTGTGGAAGAACACACATTTAAGGCTGTAAGAAAGGAAGCAGCACAAGCTGTAGCATTGGACAAATTAGGATTCCGGAGAAGCAGCAACAAGAGGTAGATGGAAGGTCCTAGGGTAAACAGCAGCACACATAGTCTCAAAAGATGCAACAAAAACCCCACAGTCGCCCAACAATCAACTATACTACAGAAAGGCAACCACACCAATGATGACCGTTAGATACTCCAGTTAAAGTATATGTGAACCTTCCTTTTATAAAGTAACCCATTTGGTTAAAATAAAAGTGAAAGGCAAAACATTTTGTATACATATAAAAAAAAATTATAAATACCTTTGTCCCCCCATTTTTTTATAGGTGATCTCTGTTCTCAGTTGCATAAGGATCCCAAAGAGCTGGAGAAGGAAAAAATGGTCTTCCCAGTGAATGATTGTACAAGGGGGCATATCAGGACTAGTCTGATCATTGGAGGAAAGCACGCTGAATTCTCACACAGCTAAAAAGCTGACCACATTGTGCTCTCATGCCTAGTGTGGTCAGTTTTTAATAGGGATGCAAGAGGACTGGCAAGAACACCAGATATTTCACATAAAGGAGGAAATACAAAGAGAACAGGATACTTTTTCATACAAGTACATAGTACAGCAGGCACATATCAGGAATATGAAATTCTGGGTTTACATATTCTATATCCTGAAGTGAGTTTGTTCTGTTCTGTTATATGCTACCACTACCCAGTAGCCAGCATCAGAAAATATATAGCTTTGGTTATATTTCTACAACTAGAAGCTTGATACAATTCAGAGCTGTTAACTGCTCTCTCTGCCCCCCCCACCCCAAAGCACATTGTCCCCATGTTGATCCTGCCCCCCCCCCCATGTGAATGGGTATGGGGTAGATTTTACCCCTGCTCATTCACCAAAAAAAGTGTCAAAAAGATATAAAAACACACACACACAGTTTTTGACAATTCCTTTATTAAAAATAAAAAAACAATGTCCCTAGATGTGGATCCATCATCAATCATACTAAGTATAAAATTGATGCGCTTTAAATAAATAGTGCACAATATGCTGCTGCGACTAAGCTTAAATCCAGGAATAAAAAATGCATACATGTGAATAAAATAAATAAATAATTATGGTGCTAATACATGTGTTAAAATTGCCAATATAAATCTTCAAATTGGGGATGTGACGGTGAGTATAAATAAAATAATAATGACCCTCTGAGTACAATGTCCAGGCAGAGATAAATAGTGGGAGAAAGTAAAAATAATTAAACAGCTCCTTCCCTTAATCCAGATTGATTGACTGACTGGGTTAGATCGTTTGTATCAGGATATTTAGTTTTTCTTGCATCCCACTTCAGCAATTATACTGCTGGTGATTCGGCTCTCAGGATAAAGGTTTTATGCAAAGCAAGCAAAGAAAAAATAGATCATTGTGCAGTGAACTTACTAGATAGTACATAAGCAAAACAGGGACAAGAGATACACTCACAAACTCACGGTCTATTAGAAGCATTCAAATAAGCAGATTGCAGTCAGCCGCTGTGGACGAGGTTTCCCATAGAGAAACAGCTGCTGTTAACCTTCAGGTGTATTGCAGCACTGAACGTCCTAAGCTCCTCCCACGCGTTACATCACTGACACGTGACTTTTTCAAGGAACATTGATCCTTGAAAAAGTCACGTGTCAGTGATGTAACGCGTGGGAGGAGCTTAGGACGTTCAGTGCTGCAATACACCTGAAGGTTAACAGCAGCTGTTTCTCTATGGGAAACCTCGTCCACAGCGGCTGACTGCAATCTGCTTATTTGAATGCTTCTAATAGACCGGGAGTTTGTGAGTGTATCTCTTGTCCCTGTTTTGCTCATGTACTATCTAGTAAGTTCACTGCACAATGATCTATTTTTTCTTTGCTTGCTTTGCATAAAACCTTTATCCTGAGAGCCGAATCACCAGCAGTATAATTGCTGAAGTGGGATGCAAGAAAAACTAAATATCCTGATACAAACTATCTAACCCAGTGAGTCAATCAATCTGGATTAAGGGAAGGAACTGTTTAATTATTTTTACTTTCTCCCACTATTTATCTCTGCCTGGACATTGTACTCAGAGTGTCATTATTATTTTATTTATACTCACCGTCACATCCCCAATTTGAAGATTTATTTTGGCAATTTTAACACATGTATTAGCACCATAATTATTTATTTATTTTATTCACATGTATGCATTTTTTATTCCTGGATTTAGGCTTAGTCGCAGCAGCATATTGTGCACTATTTATTTAAAGCACATCAATTTTATACTTAGTACTATTTGTTTGGTTATCTGATCACCCTATATTGATAGCAGCTTTAATTTACAGATTTTTTCATAGCACTAACTATATTGGTATATATATATTTTTAAGCACAATTTATTTATATCACACATATCTATCCACATCAGCGCTTGGTTTTTATTCATTTTTTAGCATCATCAATCATGACGCTCGCCGCCACTGCCAGACCCGAAAAAGACTCCCCGCCCGCAACGAAGGCTAACCGTGTGCCTGCTCCACCATCTGGCAGTTCTTAAATAGGTAAGAGGCGGGGCCACCTGGTGATGTCACCTGGTGGCACCGCCCCCAGGTGACATCACCGGCCCAGCATGCACCCATTGGTTGAACTAGATGGACTTACTATGTAACTATGTCACATATTGCTTTACGGTGGGTGGGAAGTGCTTAGGCATCATTATAATCACCGCTCCTGTAAAAACGATCTTTAAAAAAAAAAACGTTTTTGCATTGATACATGTCCCCCAGGGCAGTACCTGGGCCCCCATACCCTTTTTATGGCCAATAACTTGCATATGCCTTCAAAATGGGGACTTTTGATTTTTCAAGTTCCGGTCCCATATACTATAATAGAGTTTGTGGCTTGGGTCCGAACCTTTTACATGTTCGGAAGTTCTGGTGCAAACCAAATCAGGGGTTGTTCGGCCCAACTCTACCGAACATGAACTCACATACTTATCAGAAATATTCCCATATGACTGTTATTTACTTATTATAAACCTCATTGGAGAATATCCACGTGGCTTTTCAAGCCCATAAAAATAAAGGACAAAAGAGATACATTGATTTTTGCATAGAAGTTTCAACATATGGAAGAGGAGTATAATTCTTTTCCAGTGTATAGGACTTTTAGCTGATGAAACCTAAATTCTCTTTTCATGTTTTCTAGTTAAGATTTTGAATTTTGGTATACCATAATTCTGGAAACAGAAATCGTCACTGTTATTTTATTTGAGCACCTAAATATAAAGGCTTTCATTATACATTGTGTTACCTAACCTGTTATGTGACCCCAAATCATTGTGGAGTTTTGTGGTTCTACAGATTGTAAATTGATCAGAGAGTGAGTAATAACACTTCACATGCAAGTAGTATAAAACATTACAATTATTTTGAATTAATGCATGCTAAGCAGACTGGTAAACATTCCCCACTATTTATTGTGCTGGATATGTGAGCACAGACACTTACAATAGTTCCTATGCACTGCCACCAGCTTCATTAAAGCTTCTCCAACCTTCCAGTCAGGGCACTGAATATCATGTCACAATGGACAGCATAGGCACCAGCAGCTCTTCACTAATTGCCTTGAAAGAGAGAGAAAGAGGGAGCACACAGCATCTATTCAGCGATCAATAGAGAGAGTGCAAAATTGGCTCCATGCAAGGTAATGCAAGTGCTAAGGGGACTGGATGAAGTAGAAGGAAAGCTTTTACTGAGAGGCAGCATGTATGTTGTGTCTACACCTTAGGTGAAATTAATGAAAAAAAAGTAGTACTTTATTATCACTTTAAATAAGAAAAATGCAAAAAGCTAATTAAATTGGAGCTGTGCTCAGACTATGGACTTCTTATTCAGCAGTGAAAGCTCACTAAACTGTTAATACATGCTACAGTCAGGTCCATAAATATTGGGACATCGACACAATTCTAATCTTTTTGGCTCTATACACCACCACAATGGATTTGAAATGAAACAAATAAGCTATGCTTTAACTGCAGACTTTCAGCTTTAATTTGAGGGTATTTACATCCAAATCAGGTGAACGGTGTATGAATTTCAACAGTTTGTATATGTGCCTCCCACTTTTTAAGGGACCAAAAGTAATGGGTCAACTGACTGCTCAGCTGTTCCATGGCCAGGTGTGTGTTATTCCCTCCTTATCCCATTTACAAGGAGCAGATAAAAGGTCCAGAGTTCATTTCAAGTGTGCTATTTGCATTTGGAATCTGTTGCTGTCAACTCTCAATATGAGATCCAAAGAGCTGTCACTATCAGTGAAGCAAGTCATCATTAGGCTGAAAAAACAAAACAAACCCATCAGAGAGATAGCAAAAACATTAGGTGTGGCTGAATCAACTGTTTGGAACATCCTTAAAAAGAAAGAACGCAGCGGTGAGCTCAGCAACACCAAAAGACCCGAAGACCACGGAAAACAACTGTGGTGGATGACTGAAGAATTCTTTCCCTGGTGAAGAAAACACCCTTTACAACAGTTGGCCAGATCAAGAACACTCTCCAGGAGGTAGGTGTATGCGTGTCTAAGTCAACAATCAAGAGAAAACTTCACCAGAGTAAATACAGAGGGTTCACCACAAGATATAAGGCCAGATTAGAGTTTGCCAAACAACATCTAAAAAAGCCTTCACCGTTCTGGAACAAAATCCTATGGACAGATGAGACCAAGATCAACTTGTACCAGAGTGATGGGAAGAGAAGAGTATGGAGAAGGAAAGGAACTGCTCATGATCCAAAGCATACCACCTCATCAGTGAAGCATGGTGATGATAGTGTCATGGCGTGTGAATGTATGGCTGTCAATGGAACTGGTTCTCTTGTATTTATTGATGATGTGACAAAAGCAGCAGGATGAATTCTGAAGTGTTTCGGGCAATATTATCTGCTCATATTCAGCAAAATGCTTCAGAACTCATTGGACGGTGCTTCACAGTGCAGATGGACAATGACCCGAAGCATACTGCGAAAGCAACCAAAGAGTTTTTTAAGGCAAAGAAATGGAATGTTATGCAATGGCCAAGTCAATCACCTGACCTGAATCCGATTGAGCATGCATTTCACTTGATGAAGACAAAACTTAAGGGAAAATGCCCCAAGAACGAGCAGGAACTAAAGACAGTTGCAGTAGAGGCCTGGCAGAGCATCACCAGGGATGAAACCCAGCATCTGGTGATGTCTATGCATTCCAGACTTCAGGCTGTAATTGATTGCAAACAATTTGTAACCAAGTATTAAAAAGTGAAAGTTTGATGGATGATTGTTAATCTGTCCCATTACTTTTGGTCCCTTAAAAAGTGGGAGGCACATATACAAACTGTTGTAATTCCTATACCATTCACCTGATTTGGATGTAAATACCCTCAAATTAAAGCTGAAAGTCTGCAGTTAAAGCACATCTTGTTCATTTCAAATCCATTGTGGTGGTTAGAATTGTGTCAATGTCCCAATATTTATGGAACTGACTGTATATTACATTGTGTTCATACTCACTCATCCTCTAGAGCATTTGTTTCTTATAGACTGCAAAAATCCTGGTTAACCCTGCTGTTCTCTCCTTGCCTATGTCCCCACTGCAGTCTAGGACCAGCTATTGACATCTACTGAGCATGCTCCAGATTCAGTTCCCTTCTAAGCTGTTAATTTCTTATTTTTTCTTATCTGTGCAACCCACATGACTATATAATCACACATGTGGGCTTATACACAGTGGTAAATGACACTACACGCCCTCCTCCATGTCTTTATATTGCTAAACACTGTGGAGGTGGGTTATAAGATGGTCATTGGTAGAAGCTTCACTTCCCTGTTAGTTCCAGCACATACACAAAATAGACACAGGCTGGAGAGGGTGTTGCACAGCCTGTGATTGGCAGAACCTCCTCCAGATCTCTTTAATGTGTGAACAAAGTGAAAGCTATTGTCAGTCAACTTAAACTCCACCTAAACCATGTAATTGCAAAAAAATAAAGAATACACATTTGCATTGAAACAACTTGCATTGTTGCTATTAATTATCTATTAAAAATTTCTATTTTGTACGTTTTTTTAATGTCATGTGGCAGGCACAGCACCAATCAGCGCTGTGCAGACACTGATTCACAGTCCATCAGTAGAGTACTAGAAACTCCTCCCTCAAAATGTTCCCTTAGAACAGGAAAGACCTGAGAAACATGTTACCTCTGAACACCAATGAATAAATAAGATACTAAGATGATTTTTTATTTTAAATTTAATACGGTTGCATGATCTTTATACACAAATAAAAAGGATAATTTTTCATTCATTTTTATTTGTGTAGTATAACTTTAAATCAAGCCCTCACTGACCTCTGTAGTTGCATGTACTGTGGTGTAATTCACCCTGAATCACTCCATAACTTAAGTTTATGTCCAAAGCCTTACAGTACCTTTACCTTGTATATATCAGAAGACTGGCGGGCTTTAAGCTTCTGCTGCCATATAAAATAAAGGTACAGGATCTGTGATTTTAGTACCTGTGTTGTGAACTTTTGAACTGTTGGGAACAATTGCTCCACAATGCCTTCAGATGCTTACTGCTTCTTCTGAATATGTAAATCATTTATTGTGCATTGCCCGGGCACAGGTTTGAGGCAAAGACACATGCTGTGCTTATGTAACCCCACAATCTGATCACATGTCCTCATTAATATGCATGTACTTCATCTAGCAGATGATTTTATATTACCTTATATAAACTATTTTGTGTTTGCCATTGACTGCTGTTAATTTGCAAATTATCTATGACATTGGTAAACACATTTGTTTGATGAATTGAATAAAAATGATTAAACACATTTGCTCTAAATGCGAAATCTAAAAGTAAACTTACCTGACCCTGACCTGACTTAATAGGTACTTTTTGTATATTCTCATGTTATAGCCTTTTCAGCCAGCAGATTTCAGCAGCGGCAGCAGTTAATGAATGTAATGTATGACTTCTATCCACTGTTTGGTAACAATTTAATTACCCAAGACTGTGTTTTTTGAGGGCAGCATCATAAATAGGATTTCTAGTTGCATGCAGGCTACCATTGTTTGTCTGGAAGTCTTTTAAGGTCAGTGTAAATACAGACAGAAATCAGACAGCAATTATCTGCATTATCTTCATTAGTTAATGCATTACCTCTACACGTACCAACATCGTGTGGCATCTATTTCAGATTCTTAGGTTTACCTCAACTTTTGAAAACATCTGCTCTTAATTTTTAGATTCAGCAAAGAACATTTTTAATTTGAGATTTTTTATTTACAGCTCAAAGTATTTTAACTTGCCTATATTAGACAAAATTAATATAAATGGCTGAAATATCTAACTATTCCCCATGGTAATTACTAATGTAGAAATCAAATGTTGTTAATGTGGAAAGATCTGCTTTCAGTTTTTTTTCCCTTTTTTTTTTCCCCTTTTACAATTCAAAAACTTGCACCTAAATATTATTTATTTATTTTTTAATAATAAAAAGGAAAAGGGTTGGGACTTTGAATGAGGCCCCTTGGATAAGGTGCCTCCATCCCTGTTCATTGGCAAATAAAGGGGAGGGTTTGGGACTTTAGATGACTTTTATTTTTTTTGAGAGATCTGTAATCCTGTTTTGTGTTTAATGCTACCAACAGAGTTCTGAGGGTAGACAGACTTCTATATGATTCAACCAGTCCCAACACTATCATCCCCATCTACAGCATTACTCTTGCATGCACAAAGACAACGCTAATGACTGGCACATTTTTGCGAAAGTGTCCTAATGTATTCTAAAAGTGGTGAAGAATGGGCCAAATTCATATACCCGTCTAGAGCTTGTACTTTGAAAAAGTGCAGAGGACAATATGCTTGAAGGAGGGGGGACTATTGACATCACCACATATGAGGAGAGTAGGCAGTGGCTGTGCAGCTATCCACAGCGGCCATCTCGGATGGTGTAAACTATAGTGCAGTTTTCTTATACTTCTAAATAAAAAAGATGATACACATTATGAGGCTTATTTTATTCCTATAAGCTATTGAGAGGGAGAGTGAAATTGTGTGGACTTGAAGAACTAAAGGAAATGAGCTGCTGAGTACAAAGAGGAGAGAAAAATAGAGTAACTCGCTGGAACCATTGATGTTCAAGCTTATAATGACCTTTACTTAAGCCGGCCATAGATAGTTTGAATCTCGACTGGTTCAACAGCGACCGCCCGAGATTCAAACATCTATGGGCAGGCTGATTGTACCCAAGTCGATCCATTGATCGGCTTGGGTAAAACCAGCATGTCGGATTTTTACATGCAATTATTGCCAATGTCTATAGCCAGTAGCAATAATCACTGTGTTCTCCTGGCAGGGGCAGCCCCCCCCCCCCCAGGAGAACACAGTAGCTCCAAGGGACTGACTGTGTTCAGGTGGGCATCCTGCGAAAAATGCATCATCTTTGGCCTGCTCTAAAATAAGGTCCACCCTGAGAGATGAGGATCCACGAGTGAGATCACAGTGGTGTGAGCATACTGAGGATATTTGGTTAAGTTTGTGGGATATGATTGTTTATTAAAGCACTTCATTTTGGTGAACTTGAAGCACTATTTTAACTCAGAGCTACTTTTTATAGTAATACAAAAGGCATTTTTCTTGCACATTATAAGCTCAAAGTCACTCTTAACATTGGCGAAATGTAAGTTTTATTATTAAGATGTAGTAAAATTTCAAAGTTATTGCGCAGATAAAGACAAATTTAAAAGCCGCTGGCAAAATCTCTTGGATTACGGTTCATGAAAAGATTGCAGGGGTTATTAATGATAAAAGTAAGTTGTTTTACCAGGCAAAACCTAATCATAGCAGTGGCAAACCTCCATCCCTAATATATGTTTAAACAAAAAAGGAAAAGGAAAGAATAGGACTTTATATGAGGCATGTCACTGAATAAATATCTAGTTTATATTGATCATTAAATTGTTTATTATTTCAAAACAAGTTAAAAAGTATCAGTAATCTTGGGTAAAAGACATGATATACTGTAAATAACAGTTCACTTGTACACACATACAATTATTATACAAAGTAAAATACAACATGATTAGCAATACAATTTCATAGATCATTCATCCATTAATAATAAACATAAGCAATTGCTCTTAGTCAGCCAAACTTGTCTGGGCATCAGTTCAAAGTGTACTCGACACACGTTTCATGGCTCACGCCACTCATCAGGAGTAAAATGCTCTGAAATTAAATCAATAACATATCTATAAATATAGATACCCTTTAAAAAGGGAATCATCTCTCAAAAAAGGGGGGTCTATAACTTACAAAATGGGTGGCGTGAGCCATGAAACATGTGTCAAGTACACTTTGAACTGATGTCCAGACAAGTTTGACTCACTAAGAGCAATTGCTTATGTTTATTATTAATGGATGAATGATCTATGAAATTGTACTGCTAATCATGTTGTATTGTACTTTGTATAATAATTGTATGTATATAGAATTCACACAGATAAAATCAACTGGTATTTTTAATGGACTTCGTCTGCTAACCCATGAAGCTGGTAACTAGATGTTATCTTCGGAATGTTACCGTAGGCCGCCCAAACCCGTAGCCATTTTTCTTATGACTAAAACTAGAAAGAACATGTAGAGTAGGAGGTTAAACCATTTAAGCCCCGGACCATTTGGCTGGCCAAAGTCCAGAGCACTTTCTGCGATTCGGCACTGCGTTGCTTTAACTGACCATTGCGCGGTCGTGCGACGTGGCTCACAAACAAAACATCCTTTTTTCCCTATAAATAGAGCTTTCTTTTGGTGGTATTTGATCACCTCTGCAGTTTTTATTTTTTGCGCTATAAACAAAAAATAAGCGCATTATTTTTACTTTTTGCTATAATAAATATCCCCAAAAAATATCTAAAAAAATGTTTCTTTCCTCAGTTTAGGCTGATATGTATTCTTCTACATATTTTTGGTTTAAAAAAATCGCAATATTGATTGGTTTGCGTAAAAGTTATAGCGTCTACAAAATAGGGTATAGTTTTATGTCATTTTTATTAATAATTATTTTTTTACTAGTAATGGCGGCGATCAGCGATTCTTATCGTGACTGCGACATTATGGTGGACAGATCGGACAATTTTGGCGCTATTTTGGGACCATTCACATTTATACATTGATCAGTGCGATTAAAAATGCATTGATTACTGTGTAAATGTGACTGGCAGTGAAGGGGTTAACCAGGAGGGGGCACTGCAGGGGTTAAGTGTGTCCTAGGTAGTGATTCTAACTGTAGGGGGGATGGGCTATGTGTGACATGACACTGATCACTGCTCCCGATCACAGGGAGCTGTGATCAGTGTCAGTGTCATTAGGCAGAACGGGGAAATGCTTGTTTACATCAGCATTTCCCCGTTCTTCCTCTCCGTGAGACGATCGCGGGTATCCCCGCGGACATCGGGTCTGCGGGACCCGTGATCACACTCATGGAGCTCGCGGCAGGGCCGCGCGCCGCGCGCGCGCCGCTGGTGGTGCGCACGCGACCACACGGCAGCAAATTTAAAGGGACGTATCTGTACACCCATTTGCCTGTCCGTGCCATTCTGCCGACGTAAATGTTCGTACGGCGGTCGGCAAGCGGTTAAAGATAAGATAAGGGTGGAGGAGACCAGAGAGGGGTCGGAAAGGAAAGGTGGGTGAGAGAGAGAGAGGAGGGGTGAGGCTGAGGTAAGAGGGGGTGGAGGTTCTCGGCAAATATTGTTCCCACAGAAGACTGGGCATATTCAATGGGCAGAAGGGGGTGTTTTATGATCCCAATAAGGTAAGCCCCTCTTTGGACAGTATATACATATTCCAAAGTCTCCATTGTTTGGAGAGTTTGTCCTGTCTATTCTGTGCTGTGGCGATCAGGTCTTCCATCCTTTTTATTTCCTCCACTTTGCGCATCCAGCTCGCAATAGCTGGCGGCGCCTGTTGTTTCCATATTGGGGGGTTGCAGGATTTGGCAGCATTCAGCAGGTGACGCACAACTGATTTTTGGTAGCTGTTTGCAGAGATGGTAGACACGTGTAGAAGGAAGAAGGCCGAATTGTCAGGTATCTCATGGTCCGTGAACTTCTGAGTGACCCTCTGGACTTCCGTCCAAAAGTGTTTCAGTCTGGGACAGGACCATAAGATATGTAGTAGTGTTCCCCTGTCTGGCACCTCCAGCAACGATCTGAGGTGTTTGGGTAGCACTTATTCAGAAGATGTGGTATATGATACCACCTTGTTAATATTTTGTAATTAGTTTCCTGTATTTTGGTACAGATTGATGGTTTCAATGAGAATCTAAGAATAAGTTGTTTTTGGTGATCCGAGAATGAGCGGTATAGGTCTGTCTCCCATTTTTGTAAAAACGGGAGATTCAGAGGCTTCAGAGGGGTAACTAATAGGGAATAAGTTTTGGCAGAACCTGCGGTAGTCTTCAAAGGTCGTTAAACTGCGGTTGAAACCCTGGGGGTTCGTAAGGGAGTGTAAGAAGTGGTGCAATTGTAACGCCTTCCAGAAAGGGAGTTTAAACTGTCCTGCCTAACTCAGTGTTGAGATGATAGTGTGTGATAGAAGGCCATCTGTCTGTGCTCAGAAAGTGCGAGACTTGATGAAGACTGTCTTGGAGAAGAGTCGGGAAGTTGCATGTTCCCATTACTGATACTTTTTAACTTGTTTTGAAATAAAAAACAATTCAATATGATCAATATAAACTAGATATTTATTCAGTGACATGCCTCATATAAAGTCCCATTCTTTCCTCTTCCTTTTTTGTTTAAACATATATTAGGGATGGAGGTTTGCCACTGCTATGATTAGGTTGTGTCAGGTCACAATATTACATTGCCAAACAGGGTGGAAGTCACCCACTTTTCTAGCGACCTGCCACACCATAATCAAACAATTTATCACTCATCCTCATTAATACATCATTCTTTATTGAGCCAAACTGTCTGTAAAATTAAATTAATCACCATATATACATATATATCTATAGTTATACACTCTGGCTTTTATTGCTGGAATATAGGGGTATTAGACACAGTATATAGGATACAATATAGTATACTTCCTTTAGCCCTGAGTGAAACCCCTTTTCGGGGAGAGAGGGGGGTGACAGGACGTTTTTTGACCCTAGGGCTGCAATGCATGGCAGTCTTTCCCCTTTGCCCCCCTCCCCTTTAAACAGGCTTGGGGATGGGGCCTTGCCTCCTATGCATCGGCGTCATGGTTTGATGCCTCACTCAGTGCGTCATCAAGCCTGAGCATGGGGTGGATTCCCCCCCACTTTCCATCTAGTTGGGGCTGGGACTTGCTTGGTTCCACAGCAGAATCATATGCTGCTGATGAAGCCAAAGCTTGTCGCTATTCTCCGTTGCATTGGTGGGGTTTTTTCATGACGTTGGTGAGAACCCACCCCTCACTGGGGATAAGAGTGGCTGGCCAGTTGACCATTCCACATGGGTCATTCAAATAAGAGGGATCCCAGGCATGCTCACATCCACAGAATCATACACATATGGTAACAGGTGCTCATTTACAGTATCTCACAAAAGTGAGTACACCCCTCACATTTTTGTAAATATTTTAGTATATCTTTTCATGTTACAACACCGAAGAAATAACACTTTGCTACAATGTAAAGTAGTGAGTGTACAGCTTGTATAACAGTGTAAATTTGCTGTCTCCTCAAAATAACTCAACACACAGCCATTAATGTCTAAACCTCTCGCAACAAAAGTGAGTACACCCCTAAGTAAAAATGTCCAAATTGGGCCCAATTATTTTTCCCTCCCCGGTGTCATGTGACTCGTTGAATGGGGAGCAGGTGTGTTAAATTTGGTGTTATCGCTCTCACTCTCTCATACTGGTCATTGGAAGTTCAACATGGAACCTCATGGCAAAGAACTCTCTGAGGATCTGAAAAAAAGAATTGTTGATCTCCATAAAGATGGCCTAGGCTATAAGAAGATTGCCAAGACCCTGAAATTATGCTGCAGCACGGTAGCCAAGACCATACAGCGGTTTAACAGGACAGGCCTCGCCATGGTTGACCAAAGGAGTTGAGTGCACGTGCTGAGCGTCATATCCAGAGGCTGTCTTTGAGAAATAGACCTATGAGTGCTGCCAGCATTGCTGCAGAGGTTGAAGGGGTGGGGGGTCAGCCTGTCAGTGCTCAGACCATATGCCGCACACTGCATCAAATTGATCTGCATGGCTGTCGTTCCAAAAGGAAGCCTCTTCTAAAGATGATACACAAGAAAGCCCGCAAACAGTTTGCTGAAGACAAGCAGACTAAGGAGATGGATTACTGGAACCATGTCCTGTGGTCTGATGAGACCAAGATAAACTTATTTGGATCAGATGGTGACAAGCATGTGTAGTGCCAACCAGGTGAGGAGTACAAAAACAAGTGTGTCTTGCCTACAGTCAAGCTTGGTGGTGGGAGTATCATGGTCTTGGGCTGCATGAGTTGCCGGCAATGGGGAGCTACAAGTCATTGAGGGAACCATGAATACCAACATGTACTGTGACATACTGAAGCAGAGCATGATCCCCTCCCTTCGGAGACTGGGCCGCAGGGCAGAATTCCAACATAATAACGACCGCAAACACACCTCCAAGACGATCACTGCCTTTCTAAAGAAGCTGAGGGTAAAGGTGATAAACTGGCCAAGCATATCTCAGACCTAAACCCTATTGAGCATCTGTGGGGCATCCTCAAATGGAAGGTGGAGCGCAAAGGTCTCTAACATCCACCAGCTCCATGATGCCATGGAGAAGTGGAAGAGGACTCTGGTGGCAACCTGTGAAGCTCTGGTGAACTCCATGCCCAAGAGGGTTAAGGCAGTGCTGGAAAATAATGGTGACCACACAAAATATTGACACTTTGGGCCCTATTTGGACATTTTCACTTAGGGGTGTACTCCCTTTTTGTTGCCTGCGGATTTGGCATTAATGGCTGTGTGTTGAGTTATTATGAGGGGACAGCAAATTTACACTGTTATACAAGCTGTACACTCACTACTTTACATTGTAGCAAAGTGTCATTTCTTCAGTGTTGTCACATGAAAAGATGTAATAAAATATTTACAAAAATGTGAGGGGTGTACTCACCTTTGTGAGATACTGTATATCACACACATAACACTTTTCAGGTCTATTTTAGCAACACTTATTTCACTTACTTCACCATCATTATGGAGTGCACATAGTTATCAAATGGTGGGTTTGGACATGGATTTAATTTTGGTTGGTACATGCACACACATCCTTTTTGGTAGCAGTCTATTTAGTTAGCACACTTCAGTTCACTGCAGAAATCACACACCATGTATCACCCTAATTTAGTCACTGATATAGGTTCACCTTATCAACAGTTCATTTATCTTGCATGATCTCATTTACATATCCTTGCAGAGCAGTGTGGGTTCAAGCACACACAAGATTCACATGGTTGTGATATGGTCGCCTGGTCTTCACCTGGCTACTGTCCCTGGTCTGGATGGGATTCCTCACCTCAGCCCCGGGGGAGATTATCATCCCTGTCCCCCATCTTCCCTTGGATATAGGTTGGGCGTCGCTATTGGACCATTTTTGTAAATTATAGACCCCCCCTTTTTTTGAGACATGGTTCTCTTTTCAAAGGGTATCTTATATTTTTAGATATGTAATTGATTTCATTTCAGAGCATTTTACTCCTGATGAATGGCGTGAGCCATGAAACATGTGTCAAGTATGCTTTGAACTGATGCCCAGACAAGTATGGCTCGCTAAGGGCAATTGCTTATGTTTATTATTAATGGATGAATGATCTATGAAATTGTATTGCTAATCATGTTGTATTTTACGTTGTATAATAATTGTATGTGTATACAAGTGAACTGTTATTTACAGTATATCATGTCTTTTACCCAAGATTACTGATACTTTTTAACTTGTTTTGAAATAATAAACAATTTAATGATCAATATAAACTAGATATTTATTCAGTGACATGCCTCATATAAAGTCCCATTCTTTCCTGTTCCTTTTTTATTTAGACCTGGGAGCCTTGGGCGACCTATATACATGTTCCCTTATCCATGACGCCCGGTACAGTTCAAACAGGGGACCCGTCACCTTCTGTGTCAACTTTCTTTGCAACCTAGGTTTTCTTGTGTTTCCTGAATTCAAATTTTTTCTGATTTTTTTTCTTCTTTCTTTCTTCTCTTCTTGGACCCCTTGTTGCCCCTCTTTAATATCCATCATCTTATCTTTGTTGATGTGGTATTGATAGTGACTTATGGTATTTTGCACCGAGCAGGAGTGCCTTACGAATACCTTGTTGTGTACCATGCTCTGTAGCAATACCAAGGGCCTTTATATACACTCCCATGCATTTCGGGGGGTTTTTGTTATTGGTTCTTGGTATTCCTTTGCAACTAAAACATTGTGTTATGGGTTTATGATACGTGTGTTGTTTTCAACAATGTGATATTGTTGACGTGTTCCTGTTCTTCTATGCTGAGATAAATGAAAAACATTTTGAATGTAAATAGCCGCTGACAAAAACAATACGGATAAGATTGTAAACAGCATATACAACACAGAGAATTGCCCCGCTAAAATGACAAAGAAATAAAGTCCCATAAATATTATATTCCATTAAGAAGTGATATAGTCCAATCATGAAACACCTTGATAATGAATATCGTATAAAAAGGTTAAACACCTATAAAAAGATGAAAGAATAGTCACTTTATTATTTGTAAGTTGTGAAACAGCAAAATACATTTTTATTTAATGTATGTAATTAAGTGGTTTATATTAGCACTACCCCAGGGCTCAAAATTTCAAGTCCTGAGCTATTAGCCAAGCCTCAAGGGTTACTCGCCACCAGTTGCCCCACCCAACTCCTACCCTGCCCTGCCCCTAATTCCACCCCTAAACACGCCCTCATAAATGATCTCATGAAATGACACTTAAATGTTTTATTCAGAATTAAAATATAATAATAAATATTAACAACTTTATCAGTGCCGCCTCACCTGTGCCCAAAAATGCAGCCTACCTGTGTCCATCAATGCTGCTTCACCTGTGCCCAACAATGCAGCCTACCTATATCCATCAATGCCACTTCACCTGTGCCCAACAATGCAGCCTACTTGTGTCCATCAATGACGCTTCACCTGTGCCCAACAATGCAGCCTACCTGTGTCCATTAATGCCGCTTCCTCTTTGCCCAACAATGCAGCCTACCTGTATACATCAATGCTGCCTCACCTGTGCCCAACAATGCAGCCTACCTGTGTCCATCAATGCTGCTTCACCTGTCCAGCAATGCAGCCTCACCTTTGTCCATCAATGCTGCCTCACCTGTGTCCATCAATGCTGCCTCACCTGTGTCCATCAATGCTGCCTCGCATGTGCCCAACAATGCAGCCTCACCTGTGTCCATCAATGCCACTTCACCTGTGCCCAACAATGCAGCCTCGCCTATGCCCATCGATGCCACTTCACCTGTGCCCAACAATGCAGCCTACCTGTGTCCATCAATGCAGCTTACCTGTGTCCATCAATGCAGCCTACCTGTGCCCAACAATGCAGCCTACCTGTGTCCATCAATGCAGTCTACCTGTGCCCAACAATGCAGTCTACCTGTGTCCATCAGGTGCTCCGTGACCCCTCAATAGTATGAAAAGGTGCTCCGTGACCCCTCAATAGTATGAAGAAGCCTCAAAAGCCAGCTGTCAACACCAAAAAGGAACCTCGTGCTGAAAAAGGTGATCCCCGTTGGTAATGCACTTACCAAAAACGTGCTAATATAAAGCCTTATTATCTCCAAGGACACATACGTGGGAACCTTTTCTGATGAACAATTCTTCATGAGGTGCCAGTTGAGATGTAACCCAATCTCTCCTTATAATATGGAATACAATCCAACTGCTAAGCATTTCATAATGATATCTTATGGTCACTCACCCAATAAACATGGAAAGAGAAAGGGAATGTATATAGTGTTAAACCGTTTTATTTAGGCAACATTCCCCACAACCAATGAAAATATGCTTACAATGTAATCCAATTAAAACAACAGTTGAATGACAGTCTGTCAGCATTGTATGATGTGTCATCCCGGGACTCACCATACAATAAAGGGGTCACGGAGCACCTTTTCTATCCTATAGACTTTGCTTGGGACTTGTTGGCACATATTTGTGTGCTGAACATTTATTGCACTGAAAGACTTTTGGTAATTTTTTTCGTAGCGCTGTTAATGTTGTGATTCATTTGTTTATTACAGCATCTTTTATGTGCTGTAACAGCTTTCATTTCAATTGCCATGTGTTCCTGCTGCTTGCCGTCACATACAGCCCCACCATCTGGCCCGGGGACTTTAATATACATCACACGTCCCAGGATTGGACGGGTGTTTTGTCTATCAAAGTACCTGGGCCAGGAGGCGGGGCTGTATGTGACAGCAAGTGCGGGTAACACACGGCAATTGAAATGAAAGCTGTTACAGCGATGTTCCACGCCCTGATGATCCGGTGCTCGACCCCCCGCTCCCAGGCAGCCCACGCTCGCAAGCCCTCATTTTTTGCGAGTAGGCAAGTGGAAAATATGAGGGCTGTGTTACCCTATATTTTATATATTAATACCATTATTTTATTTTAAAAATACCCTTTACAACTGCTTTAAAGCTTTTGTTGCAACAATCACTTTCAATCCATAACTCAACCCACAATACTTTTTGTGCCATAAAATGCCATCAGTCTGATGGTCAGCATTATTCAACACTCTTTGAGCCCAGACTATCCTGGACCTGGATGAGCTTCTCTTTCTGTCACTCTACCCTTTCCTCCTATTAGCATGCTTCTTGTCAGCACAAGAACTGATTGGCTTCTTCTGCTGCTCAAAATGCAAATCAAAAAGTGCAGGTTTTATATCTTACAAAGAACATGTTAATTGTGCCTTAGCAGTACCACGATAAACTTCTCAGATCTACAACTTACTAATACCGGTAACATTTGGTGTGCTCCCCCCAAAATCTCATGTTTTTTTCAATAGTTCCTCCAGGGTAAATAGTTTAACAATGACATAAATATACTGTTCACATCAGCCAAAACCCACTCTCAATTGCACCTCCACAATAGAGAGGTGTAGGCATAATAGTCAGTCAGTAGTAATCCAGGCAAATATCTCAAGTCCCACAAACAATACTGCTGCTTGTAGAAGTTTTACTATGCAACCCTTTTTCCTAGTTTACACTGATTTATATGAAACTTCACTGATTAGCAGTATAGAGAGTGCTGAATCAAAGTGCTTGAACAAACCATGCTATCCAGGAAGAATGCCAAGCTTTCTGGATTTAACTACAAAGTAATATAAATTTTCTGTGGTTAAACAAAAGTGAATCAACCTTGTTCAGCCTTCTGTCACAGAGCTGAAAATTATGGATTGATCCCGGCACTGTTACTGTCATCTCCCTGCTCTTCATTATACTCTATCTATGCATCTTTCTCCAGTTCCTGGCAATCTAATTGGCTCACAGCCTTGTGAAGGAAGAATTAGGAGAAGATGATTTACAGGAAGGTGTTTTTTTTTTATTACCAGCACAATAAACTCTTTGCTTCTCACATAAAGCCTAGGGCAATGTTGCTTCTAAAATGAATTTCATTTATTTCATAGCTGAATAAATTGTTACCCTCCAGTGATTCAGAATTTATCAGAAATGTGTAACGGCGGCTATGTAAGCTGCCCAGGTTCGGTAAGCTGAAACAAGTAGTGGAACCAGATCTAGCATAATTACCAGTAAATGCTGCAAAATTGCACTGTCTGTATAAAGGATAGTAAAAGCCTATGAAACCATCATATTTTATGGGTAACCAAAGTGATGCCACTAATGTGGATAAGGCAAAATAACCATAGCACAAAAGTCTCATAAAGAGGCACACTGCCTAAGGGGTGAGTACAGTTTTAATTACAAAGGGAATGGTAGGCTTAAAAACACATTCTATTTTTGTTAATTTCAGTATATCTCTTGGAGCATCCATGTTGTCCTATGTAACTTTCTATTGTCCAGTTGACAGAATGCTTCACCTTGTGATTTATATAACGTCAATGATTTTTTTACTGGCTACCTCATTATTCACCTGGCTGAAGAAACTTTCTGGGCAGAACACTTAGATTTATAAAAGGACAAAAAGAAGTATACAACAGATGTGTGCAAATTTGTTCTCAAAGCAGTTTTGTATGGAGGATGGTCTATTGTTAATTTGAACTGCTTTGTTTCCATTGGCTGAGTAGTATGACCTAATGATCTCTTTAGGCTTCCTTCACACCTATGCATTTTTACCTCTATTGAAATCAGTTAAAACTGATAGCATGCTGTTTATACAGATGAAGGTGCAACAACCATTCTCTTATATACCACTGTGATTAGCTACTCCGACACTATATACTATTTGGTAGCATTATGTTGAAAACTTGTACAATGTAATGTTCTTCCTAGGGAAACTACATGATTATGGTGTAATCATCTGCTTGTATGTTTCTGCTGTTTTCCAAAAAACAAGAAGGGCTCAGCTATCTTTCTAGCAAAACCTTGACTGGAAAAAGTCATATCTGCAACAGCTTTCCAAAAGGTTATGGTTCACATTAACCACTTCAATACTCGTCACTTTCACCCCCTTGCTGCCCAATTTTCATCTTACAGTGCTGCCGCACTTTGAATGACAATTGTGCAGTCATGCCACACTGTAATCATATTACATTTTTATCATTTTTTCACACAAATAGTGCTTTCTTTTGGTGGTATTTAATCACCACTGGGTTTTTTATTTTTTGCTAAACAAACGAAAAAAGACGGAAAGTCTTGAAAAATGTTGATGAGGCTGCACTGATGAGCACTGATAGGCTGCACTGATGGGTGCTGATGAGGCAGCATTATTGGGAACAGATGAGGCTGCACTGATTTGTGGCACTGATGGACAGCACTGAAGGTGGCACTGAAGGGCACAGATGGGCAGAACTGATTGGCACTCTTGGTTGCTGCACTGATAATGGGGACACTGATGATCAGTTTCCTGATTATGAGTGTAAATGTCCCCTGTCATGCTTGCCGGTTACCAGCTCTCCTCTCCTCGCGCTATGAGGGTGCATGAAGAAAGGAATGCCAATACCTGACAAGTTTGTTTACATGTGATCAGCTGTGATTGGACACAGCTCATCACATGGTAAAGGGCCACTGTGATTGGCCCTTTACCCTGATCACAGACAATGCCGGATGCACACCCCAGTGGGTGCTAGGAGGGCGTGGTTATGGGAGAAGGTTCATGGACACCCTACCAGAACTTGACAACTGTGCTGTATCCATCATTTGGCTATGGTGCAGTAAAGAAGTGGTTAAGTATTAAAATCTGCTGCAGATGCAGATAGCTCAGAGTTACATCAAAACAGAAAAAGAAGAAAAGTCAGAAGGCAGTGTGGAACTGCAAAAGAAATGTAGGAGGAGCTACAGAAAGTATGTAGGAGAGCAAATTTTAGCAACAAACTGTACTTAACCTCCCTGACGATATTCCCGAGTTTGGCTCGGGATGGAATTTCAGAACCAAAAGCAGTAACCCTGAGCCAGACTCGGGATCTCATCGCAGAATCCAGGAAGAGCTTACTTACCTTGTCCCCTGGATCCTGCAATGTCTCCCTGTAGTGTGAGCGGCTCATCCTTCGCTCGATTCATCACAGAGCTGATCTCCATTCCCTGCGAGCGTTGCGACGCACGGGGACGGAGAACGGCGCCAAATTCAAAAAGTTAAACACACACTATACACACCGTACACTGTAATCTTACAGATTACATTACTGTATGAAATCATTTCACCTCCCTTTTGTCCCTAGTGGTTTCTCCAGTGCTCTGCATACCTTTTTTATAATTTAAAAACTGTTCTTTCTGCCTAGAAACTGGAGATTGTCCATAGCAACCAAAACCGTCCCTTTACATCAAAAGTGGTTTTAGACCAGCTAGAAAACAGTGATAATAAATTAGAATCACTCGCAGAACTGAGTGACAGTGATTTGTGGGGAGATCCGTTATCAAACACTGAAAAGTAATGACAGCATCAATTCTGCAACTGAGCAAATTTCAGTGTTTTTGATTTGATTACATTATTGAATAATTGTTATTATTATTATATTATTATTTGGTATAATTATTTATAGATATTTATTATATTATAATTTATGATTTCGTGTTTCAAACTTTATCATGCCCGGGATGTCTACTAGACTCTTGTTTGGACAGATTTAAGTGAGTTATTCCTAAGAATTACAGGCCTACAATATAAAACATCAAAAATATGAAATAATCATACCGCCAGGGAGGTTAAAGCTGAACTCCAGAGATTTAAAAAAACCTCTGCAGCATGGCTTCCCCCATGCTTTAAGGGTTAAATGCTTATTTTTGCTCAGTGTACCAGGAAATAGCACTTTATTTACCTAATCTCTCACTTCTGCAGGTTTCTCCTTTCATACAATGAGTCCCTCGAAGCCTCTTTTCTAACGCGCTCAGACCAGCGGTCACAGGTCTCAAGTCATCTAGTAGAATTCAAAATCTATAGTCTGCATTTTAAGTGAGGATGCCAAAAGCATACAAGCTAGAGCATCAAAGAAAAGATGACCACATTCTGCAGGTGGAGCAAAGAAAAATTTAAGAAAAAGGTGAGTAAAAATCTTTTTTCCTGGTACCCTACCAAAAACAAGCATTTAAGCCTTGCATGGCTGTGCAGTCCAGAGAGAACCCACTGCAGGGTATTTTGTTATACTTTAATTAGAAAGCTTTACTAAACAATGCTATTCAAATGCCAACATATACAGAGCTATATAATATAGAGTGCCTTGCAAAAGTATTCACCCCCCATTGGCTTTTTACCTATTTTGTTACATTACAGCCTTTAGTTCAATGTTTTTTTAATCTGAATTATATGTGATGGATCAGAACACAATAGTCTAAGTTGGTGAAGTAAAATTAGAAAAATATATACATAAAACTATTTTTCAGAAATAAAAAACTGATAATTGGCATGTGCGTATGTATTCACCCCCTTTGTTATGAAGCCCATAAAAAGCTCTGGTGCAACCGATTACCTTCAGAAGTCACATAATTAGTGAAATGATGTCCACCTGTGTGCAATCTAAGTGTCACATGATCTGTCATTACATATACACACCTTTTTGAAAGGCCCCAGAGGCTGCAACAAGCAAGAGGCACCACTAACCAAACACTGCCATGAAGACCAAGGAACTCTCCAAACAAGTAAGGGACAATGTTGTTGAGAAGTACAAGTCAGGGTTAAGTTATAAAAAAAATACAAATCCTTGATGATCCCTAGGAGCACCATCAAATCTATCATAACCAAATGGCTAGAACATGGCACTACAGCAAACCTGCCAAGAGACGGCTGCACACCAAAACTCACGGACCGGGCAAGTAGGGCATTAATCAGAGAGGCAGCACAGAGACCTAAGGTAACCCTGGAGGAGCTGCAGAGTTCCACAGCAGAGACTGGAGTATCTGTACATAGGACGACAATAAGCTGTACGCTCCATAGAGTTGGGCTTTAAGGCAGAGTGGCCAGACGAAAGCCATTACTTTAAGCAAAAAATAAAATGGCACGTTTTGAGTTTGCGAAAAGGCATGTGGGAGACTCCCAAAATGTATGGAGAAAGGTGCTCTGGTCTGATGAGACTAAAATTTAACTTTTTAGCCATCAAAGAAAATGCTATGTCTGGCGCAAACCCAACACATCACATCACCCAAAGAACACCATCCCCACAGTGAAACATGGTAGTGGCAGCATCATGCTGTGGGGATGTTTTTCAGCAGTCGGGACTGGGAAACTATTCATATTCTTGAGCAAAACCTGTACCATTCTGTGTGTGATTTGAGGCTAGGACGGAGGTTCACCTTCCAGCAGGACAATGACCCCAAACACACTGCTAAAGCAACACTTGAATGGTTTAATTGCAAACATGTAAATGTGTTGGAATGGCCTAGTCAAAGCCCAGACCTCAATCCAATAGAAAATCTGTGGTCAGACTTAAAGATTGCTGTTCACAAGCGCAAACCATCCAACTTGAAGGAGCTGGAGCAGTTTTGCAAGGAGGAATGGGCAAAAATTCAAGTGGTAAGATATGGCAAGCTCATAGAGACTTATCCAAAGAGACTTGGAGCTGTGATAGACAAAAAAGGTGGCTCTACAAAGTATTGACTTTAGGGGGGTGAATAGTTATGCACATTAACTTTTTCTGTTATTTTGTCCTATTTGTTGTTTGCTTCACAATAAAAAAAAAAACATCTTCAAAGTTGTGGCCATGTTCTGTAAATTAAATGATGCAAATCTTAAAACAATCCATGTTAATTCCAGGTTGTGAGGCAACAAAACACGAAAAATGGCAAGGGGGTGAATACTTTTGCAAGGCACTGTATGTACTGTACATTAGAAAAGATGGAACGCCTGCAAGCTCTAAAATAAAAGACTTTCATTTAGCAGCACTGCTACTCAGTGGTATCCTAGGCAGCTTTGAGACATTTGTTACAGCACTTGATGCTCACCCAGATGATTAACTTAGTCTTTAATTTGCTAAAGGCAAGTTTGTGGATATATGTATGTTAAAAAAAGAAGTTCAAACAGTAAAAATGCTCTTCCGGCAGAATCTGCACTAAGACCCAATGACCACAATAATAGTAAACTGCAACGTGAAGCATGTGAATGTTTTGTTTGCAAAAACAAATGTTGCTTAAAGTAGTTGCATAGCATTCCACTTCTTTCCCTTAAAAAACTCTTTGGTTGCTTTCGCAGTGTGCTTTGGGTCATTGTCCATCTGCACTGTGACGTGCCGTCCAATGGGTTCTGAAGCATTTTGCTGAATATGAGCAGGTAATATTGCCCGAAACACTTCAGAATTCATCCTGCTGCTTTTGTCAGCAGTCACATCATCAATAAATATGCTTCACTGATGAGGTGGTATGCTTTAGATCATGAGCAGTTCCTTTCCTCCTCCATACACTTCTCTTCCCATCACTCTGGTACAAGTTGATCTTGGTCTCATCTGTCCATAGGATGTTGTTCCAGAACTGTGAAGGCTTTTTTAGATGTTGTTTGGCAAACTCTAATCTGGCCTTCCTGTTTTTGAGGCTCACCAATGGTTTACATCTTGTGGTGAACCCGCTGTGTTCATTCTCGTGAAGTCTTCTCTTGATTGTTGACTTTGACACACATACACCTACTTCCTGGAGAGTGTTCTTGATCTGGCCAACTGTTGTGAAGGGTGTTTTCTTCACCAGGGAAAGAATTCTTTGGTCATCCACCACAGTTGTTTTCCGTGGTCTTCCGGGTCTTTTGGTGTTGACTGTTGAGCTCACCGGTGCGTTCTTTCTTTTTAAGGATGTTCCAAAGTTGATTTGGCCACAACTAATGTTTTTGCTATCTCTCTGATGGGTTTGTTTTGTTTTTTCAGCCTAATGATGGCTTATTTCACTGATAGTGACAGCTCTTTGGATCTCATATTGAGAGTTGACAGAAACAGATTCCAAATGCAAATAGCACACTTGAAATGAACTCTGGACCTTTTATCTGCTCCTTGTAAATGGGATAATGAGGGAATAACACACCTGGCCATAGAACAGCTGAGCAGCCAATTGTCCCATTACTTTTGGTCCCTTAAGCTCACTGGTGGTATGATTATTTCAGATTTTAGGTGCTAAAAGTGGTACAATTATTTTGCACAGAAATTTGGCGTTCTATATTATAGGCCTGTAATTCTTAGGAATAATTCACTTAAATCTGTCCAAACAAGAGTCTAGTAGATATCCCAGGTATGATAAAGATTGAAAAACGAAATAAAAAATTATAATATAATAAATAACTATAAATAATTATAACAAATAATAATAAAAATTATTCAATAATGTAATAAAATCAAAAACACAGAAATTTGCTCAGTTGCAGAATTGTCGCTTTCGTTACTTTTAGTGTTTGGTGATGGATTTCCCCACAAATCACTATCACTCAATTCTGCAAGTGATTATAATTTATTATCGCTGTTTTCTAGCTGGTCTAAAGCCACTTTTGATGTAAAGGGACATTTTTTGGTTGCTATGGACAATCTCCAGTATCCAGGCAGAAAGAACAGTTTTTATAATATAAAACTGCATACAGGACACTGGACAAACCACTAGGGACAAAGGGGATGTGTAATTATTTGATACAGTATACTGTAATCTTACAGATTACAGTACTGTATCTGTACTGTGTGTTTCACTTTTTGAATTTGGCGCCGAAGTCCATCCCCGTGCATCGCAATGCTTGCAGGGAACGGAGCTCGGCACTGTGAACCGAGCGAGACATGGCGGCTCGCAGATCACAGCAGGGAGACATCGCAGGATCCAGGGGACAAGGTAAGTATCCTCTACATGGATCCTGCGATGAGATCTCGAGTCTGGCTCGGGGATACCGCTTTTGGTATTGAAAATCCACCCCAAGCCAGACTCGGGAATACCACCAGGGGGGTTAAAAAGTGGGAGGCACATATACAAACTGTTGTAATTCCTACACCGTTCACCTGATTTGGATGTAAATACCCTCAAATTAAAGCTGAAAGTCTGCAGTTAAAGAACATCTTGTTCGTTTCATTTCAAATGCATTGTGGTGGTGTATAGAGCCAAAAAGATTAGAATTGTGTCGATGTCCCAATATTTATGGACCTGACTGTATGTGTTTTTCTTTATGTACACTTTTTTGAATAAAAACAAACAGCCTGTAAAAAAAAAACCCTGAAGAAGGAATTGACTACTTACACCCTCCATCTCCGAAACATGTTGGGATTATCTGTGACCACACATTCACTGTAACCTCCATTTTTGAGGCTAGTGTGTTCCAGTATTCAGTTGCTGTATTTACCTTCCTTGCCCATAAAATCCCTGGGGCACCTCATTTCTAAAGTTTCTCTTTATTTGGGATGTGGCGAGGATTGCCAGTTATATACTCCTGATTGGTTTCTCTTCGTAGCTTTTATCGGGACTGCAACATAATGGCGGACAGATCTGACACTATTTTGGGACTACTGACATTTATACAGCGATCAGAGCTACAAATAGCCACTGATTACTGTATAAATGACACTTGCAGGGAAGGGGTTAAACACTAGGGCGATCAAGGGGTTAAGTGTGTTCCCTGGATATGTTCTAACTGTAAGGGGGGGTGGGCTCACTACAACATGACAGAGATCACTGCTCCCAATGACAGGGAGCAGTAGACCCCTGTCATGTTGCTAGTCAGAACAGGGAAATGCCTTGTTTAAATAAGAATCTCCCCGTTCTACCTCCTCCTCGACGCAATCGCTGGCCGCTGGCGAACATCCAGTTCACGGGCATTGAGTTCATGGGCGACGAGCATGCGCGCACATGGTAGGCGGCAAATTCAAAGGGACGTACGGGCGGCAAGTAGTTAATAAACAAAGATTAAGGCTAGTTTTCACACTACTGGGTGTAGCGTGGGTTTCATGTGGTTGACCCACGGTTTTCCATAGACTTTCTATTATGTCCCAGGCTTTTGGCGAGTTTTCTGATAACACAGCAAAGGTGCAGCATGCAGGCCTTCTGGTACGCATTCAGAAAACACACCAACAGCACAGGAAATCACGGGTACCCTGCACGAAAACTACGGGTACAAGCGGCCAAACCACAGTGCAGCAGTGTGAAATGGCCCTTAAAACAGAATAATAATTACTAGTATATTGGTATTGGATGGAAGCAGTGATGGAAACAAATTGCAAAGTAAAAACACACAGCGGGTGCTGGAGAGGAATGCTTACAAAGAGAAGAACATAAAAAGATACAATATATCTACTATAATTGATTAATTTTCTAATGATATACATGAAAATGACCATGAGGAGATAAGAAACCTCAGTGGGGAGCAAAGCGTAATAACTAGAGCACTCATATTAATAATAAAAAGACAATAAAAATATATGAAATATTAAAAGTTAAATAATATCTAACAATGCTATGTTTTATTGTGTGTTTTTTTTTTTTTAGCCCTAACAATGTTATATTATATATAGCTATAAAAGAAATGAATTGTTACCGGCAAAGTGTGAAATAACGACATTCTAAAGAAAGCCTAGAAATTGTATACAAGGCCGGTGTCTTGCCGAGAAAGTTCCCCCGGCGGATAAGGTCCCCCTTGTACTGCGCAGGCACAGCGCTTGCGCAGTACGAATGACTAGGAGCCGCCGAAAATAGCCGAAGATGAAAAACTTCAATCAGCTGTACACGGCGCCTGCGCCCTGGTTCCAGGCTAAAGCCCCACCATCCAAGTGGACCTAGAGGGGGAACAAAAAAGTGCCGAGCGAAGCGAGGCCGTGCCCGAAGCGTAGCGAGCAAAGCAAGCCCACGAGGGGCCCTCTTACAGGCGCCGTTTACAGCTGATTTCTCTTCTATTCGCCTTCGGCTATTTCCACCAGCTCCTATTGCGCAAGCGATGCGCCTGCGCAGTAGAGGGGGGTCCTTATCCGCCGAGAGGAACTTTCTCGGCAGAACACCGGCACTTCCAGAGGGGCGGAACACTGATGTCCAAGACAGTGGCAGAACTCCCACCAGCCAGCCCATTCCGCCTGCTCCGCTGCTTATTTCACAGGGACCAATGCTTATCCCACTGTGAGGGAAACCGGCGCCGCTGCTGTTAGAGGTGACAGGATCAGGCGGGCAGAGTACTCGCTGCCATACCCACACAGCAGACAGCCCGTCCATCCTCTCTGCGGCTCCCCCCATTGCTGCAGACAAATGCCATGTTGGGACAACAGGGAGAAACTGCAGGAGAAAGTCAGCTGACCAGCTGACGGCCATCAGTGTGAAGGGGGAGGAGCTCTCTGCTATGAGAGCAAGTAAGTGCCAGCACCATTGATCCCATCCTCCCTTCCTCCCTCCCCACCACCACCACTGCCTCTGACTAAACCCCCCTCCCCATCCCCACTGCCATTGACTGAACCCCCCCTCCCCACCACCACTGCCTCTGACTGAAACCCCCTCCCCACTACATCGGCCTCTAACTAAACCCCCCACCACCACCAGCGCTGCCTCTGTCTGAACCCCCCCAACAACACTGCCTCTGTCTGAACCCCCCACCACCACTTCCTCTGACTGAACCCCCCCATCGCTGCCTCTGACTGAACCCCCCCACCACCACTGCCTCTGTCTGAACACCCCCACCACCACTGCCTCTGTCTGAACCCCCCCACCACCACTGCCTCTGTCTGAACCCCCCCAACAACGCTGCCTCTGACTGAACACCCCCCATCACCACTGCCTCTGTCTGAACCCCCCCAACAACGCTGCCTCTGACTGAACCCCCCCAGTACCACTGCCTCTGCCTGAACCCCCCCACCACCGCTGCCTCTGTCTGAACCCCCCACCACCGCTGCCTCTGACTGAACCCCCCCACCGTCGCTGCCTCTTACTGAACCCCCCACCACATCTGCCTCTGACTGAACCCCCCACCCCACCGCCACATCTGACTCTGACTGAACCCCCCCTCCCCAATACTGCTATCTCTGACCCAACCCCCCCACCACTGCTGCCTCTGACTGAACCCCCCCTCCCCACCACATCTGCCTCTGAACCCCCCCACCACATCTGCCTCTGACTGAACCCCCCTCTCCACCGCCACATCTGACTCTGACTGAACCCCCCCTCCCCAATACTGCTGCCTCTGACCGAACCCCCCCACCACTACTGCCTCTGACTGAACCCCCCCTCACCACCACCACCACTGCCTCTGTCTGAACCCCCCCACCACCACTGCCTCTGTCTGAACCCCCCCAACAACGCTGCCTCTGACTGAACCCCCCCACCACCACTGCCTCTGTCTGAACCCCCCCAACAACGCTGCCTCTGACTGAACCCCCCCACTACCACTGCCTCTGCCTGAACCCCCCCACCACCGCTGCCTCTGTCTGAACCCCCCACCACCGCTGCCTCTGACTGAACCCCCCCACCGTCGCTGCCTCTTACTGAACCCCCCACCACATCTGCCTCTGACTGAACCCCCCACCCCACCGCCACATCTGACTCTGACTGAACCCCCCTCCCCAATACTGCTATCTCTGACCCAACCCCCCCACCACTGCTGCCTCTGACTGAACCCCCCCTCCCCACCACATCTGCCTCTGAACCCCCCCACCACATCTGCCTCTGACTGAACCCCCCTCTCCACCGCCACATCTGACTCTGACTGAACCCCCCCTCCCCAATACTGCTGCCTCTGACCGAACCCCCCCACCACTACTGCCTCTGACTGAACCCCCCCTCACCACCACCACCACTGCCTCTGTCTGAACCCCCCCACCACCACTGCCTCTGTCTGAACCCCCCCAACAACGCTGCCTCTGACTGAACCCCCCCACCACCACTGCCTCTGTCTGAACCCCCCCAACAACGCTGCCTCTGACTGAACCCCCCTACTACCACTGCCTCTGTCTGAACCCCCCACCACTGCTGCCTCTGTCTGAACCCCCCACCACCGATGCCTCTGACTGAACCCCCCGACTGCCGCTGCCTCTTACTGAACCCCCCACCACATCTGCCTCTGACTGAACCCCCCACCCCACCGCCACATCTGACTCTGACTGGACCCCCCCTCCCCAATACTGCTACCTCTGACCCAACCCCCCCACCACTGCTGCCTCTGACTGAACGCCCCCTCCCCACCACATCTGCCTCTGACTGAACCCCCCTCTCCACCACCACCACATCTGACTGAAACCTCCCTCCCAAATACTGCTGCCTCTGACCGAACCCCCCCACCACTGTGGCTTCTGACTGAGCCCCCCCCACCACCACCACCACATCTGCCTCTGACTGAACCCCCCTCCCCACTGCCACATCTGACTCTGACTGAAGCCCCCCTCTCCCCAATACTGCTGCCTCTGACCGAACCCCCCCCCCAACACTGCTGCCTCTGACTGAACCCCCCTCCCCACCACCACATTTGCCTCTGACTGAACCCCTCCCCCCACCACCACCACATCTGCCTCTGACTGACCCACCACCCCCCACCACCACCACAACTGCCTCTGACTGAACCACCCCCCACCACCACATCTGCTTCTGACTGTACCCTCACCTCCCCATCACCACTGCATCTGACTGAACCCCCCCAACACCACCATCACTGCTGCCTCTATTTGAACCCCCTACCACCACCATCACTGCTGCCTCTGTTTGAACCCCCTACCACCACCATCACTGCTGCCTCTATTTGAACCCCCTACCACCACCATCACTGCCTCTGACTGAACCCCCCACCACCGCTGCCTCTGACTGAGCCCCCCCACCACTGCTGCTTCTGGCTGAACCCCCCCACCACCGCTGCCTCTGACTGAACCCCCCACCACATCTGCCTCTGACTGAACCCCCCCACCACTGCTGCCTCTGACTGAACCCCCCAACCACTGCTGCCTCTGGCTGAACCCCCCACCACTGCTGCCTCTGGCTAACCCCCCACCACTGCTGCCTCTGACTGAACCCCCCCACCACCGCTGCCTCTGACTGAACCCCCCCACCACCGCTGCCTCTGACTGAACCCCCCACCACTGTTGCCTCTGGCTGAACCCCCCACCACCGCTGCCTCTAACTGAACCCACCACATCTGCCTCTGACTGAACCCCCTCCCCCACCACCTCTGACTGAATCCCCCCACCATCACTGCCTCCTCTGACTGAACCCCCCACCACCACCACAGCTACATTGGACGGAATCCCTCACCACCACCACCATTGCATGTAAATCTGACTTCCTGATACATTTAATTTTAGTTTTAGTTGTCATGATATAAAATAATGGATGTGGGGGCCTTTTGGTGAGCGTGTTTTTTTTGTTGTTTTTTTTGGGGTGGGGCAGCATTTCATTCTTGGACCCAGGCAGCACAATGTCTTGGGCCAGCACTGATTATATATAATGCCTGATGTTTTTTGGCAAAGCATGAAATGTCTGTGTTTTCATTTTGTTCTATACTTTACCTAGGCATTGTATAGAACACCTAGATATTATGCAGAACAGCAAGTACTCTTTGGGCAAAGTATGAAAGTCGTGAAAACGTGGAACATCTGTGTTATTTTAATTTATTATATATTTTACCAAGGCATTGTATAGAATATTTAGGTATTATGCTAAATGACAAATACTTTTTAGGCATTTGCATTGCATAATATGCCTAGCAAATGTGTGTTTTCAAACTTTGACATAACATTTTCACCATTCTATATATTGCATAGAATGCCTTGGAAATGTTATACTTTTTGAGTGTTTTATACTTTGCCATTACATTTTTGGCATTCTTAAGATTTCCTACGCATTTTATTTAATGCGGTATTTCATACGCCAGTAATATATATATATATATATATATATATATATATATATATATATATATATATATATATATATATATATATATATATATATATACAGCATAAAACAAATATATATATATATATATATATATATATATATATATATATATATATATATATATATATATATACAGGCATACCCCACTTTTAAGTACACAATGGGGTTTATTTACTAAAACTGGAAAGTGCACAATCAGGCTCACTTCTGCATAGAAACCAATGAGTTCCCAGGTTTTATTACCAAAGCTTAATTGAACAAGCTGGGGTTAGAAGCTCGTTGGTTTCTATGCAGAAGTGAGCCTGATTTTGCACTTTCTAGCTTTAGTAAATAAACCCCATTGTGTACTTAAAAGTGGGGTGTATATATATATATATATATATAATGTGACAGACCTAGCCGGGAAAGAGACTTTTGGAGGGGACTGTATGCTAGCCTCTTGCCGATCAATCGGGGGCCCTTGCATTTGGGGGAACGGTGCTCTTTGTGAGCTGTATGTCTGGGGACCCTGGATTTGCCATATTGGAATAGTGGCTGATTCATAATGCTGGGACAGATACTGTTAGGAGATGCTGATGTAAATTCCAACAGTCAGTCATTCCAGTCTGTCTACTGTCTGCTAAAATGTGTATTGTAAATAAGTCTACTATGGGATCCAAGAGTCATTAGATCCCCATTGTTATTTGTGTTAATTACCTCTGCTATTGTGTGAAATAGAGTCTATGTTGATTGTGATAATGTTGATTGGATTTTCTGAACTACAAGACGGCCAGTCTGGCCTAACGGTCATGTCTGAGTCATCTAGGCTGTCTAAAGGGATTAGTTAATTAGCTCATGTTAATTAGGTTAATTAGATTACAGCTGTATTGTTAGAGTAATATGAGCAGGAGGTCTGCACCTCCACTTTGAGTGTATAAAAGCCTGTATTTTGTCAATAAAGATAGAGTCCTGGTTGAACTTACATACAGCCTACCTGGTGTTTGTTCTGAGCTATCACAACTGGGTTAGAACGGCACATAGCTGTAATTCTATTCCCGGAGCATTGGATGACTGAGCAATCAGATGGTGCGATCTGCAATCTGATTCAATAGCTGCAGAGGAGTGTCGGGAGAGTGGAACCGAGCGAGCAAAGTGGCTCGTTACATATATATATATATATATATATATATATATATATATATATATATATATATTTATATTACACACACATTTTTAAATAATGGAAAACATTAAAAAATATACAGGAGGGGGTAAACCATAAAACCTTCAAATCCCATTTACAAAATAATATTCACCTCCAACTCATCAGTGTTACTGTATATAATTTAAAACGGTTTACCTGGAAAAGTAACAGAGAAAACTCCATACAAGCTATGAAAAGGAAGGAAGTAGTTGTTGAGTGGGGGTATTTGCATGCTGTTTATGCAGACATAGGTGCAACAATCATTCTCACATATTATACTGGGATTAGTAGTACTGCTACAAAGTGGTAATATTATGTTAAAAGCTTGTTTAATGTAATGTTCTTCCTGACGTAATCAAGCTACATGGGTGGGATGATATTTTCCTGTTTCTATGTTACTAAGTAGAATAAGGAGGGGGAAAAAAATAAGCCGAGGTCACCTTCAGTAAAACTGCATGTAAAAAGATCAACAGATCAATAAGAGAAAATGCATAATTTTAGAGGCAGGTGAAGTTATATACTTTCCTGTGAAAGTGTGCAGCCTAGCTGGTCATAGATGAGTATGTTTTTTGTTCAGACAGAAGGGCGAAAAAAAAAAAAAAATAAAAAAAAAATTCTTCCATCCACACAACAAGGTGGATGGAGGAACCTCCTTCCTACCGAGACATTGAAATTGATTTACTAAAATTGGAGAATGCATAAACTGGTGCAGCTGTGCATGGTAGCCAATCAGTTTCTAAAGTCAGCTTGTTCAATTAAGCTTTGACAATAAAACATACAAGCTGATTGGTTTCTATGCAGAGCTGCACCAGATTTTGCACTTTCCAGTTTTAGTAAATCAACCCCATCATATTCTGACAGCATGACTCTGCTGTCAGAATACACTGAAAAAAGGTTGCTGCCAATCTGATCAACCAAAGTTTTCCAGCTTGTCCATTTGACAGAAGTCAATCTAGCAATCAACTTCTGTCAAGTGGGGATGGCCACACACTGAGAAAAATTTGTTCGGTCCCTGCTAAACCAGACAATTGCAATCTGTCTATGGCCGACTTCAGTCGTACCCCTTGAGGTCATTTCAGAAGTATCTTTACTGCATTCATTTCAATGATGCATGGAGGTTAATGAAGACGTAATGGTAAAAAAGTGAATTGCGTGTAATGGAAAAGTAATGGTAATAAGTGAATTATTCTTTCTGGGTGGAGGCGCAGAGAACTGATGTGGATGGTTTATGTTTTCAGGCCTGTTTAGAGGTAATTTCGGATGTGAGCAGACCAACACGCATGTTTTTAAATGTAGGTGTCTTGAAAGAGGTACTGAATTCTTTACATTGCACTTTGGACATTTTGTAGCAGAATTGATTTTTTTCACTGGTTAGAGAGTACAGGGGGGGGGGGGGGGTGAATGTGGGATGATTCAATCCTACATGAATACCATTCCGAAAAAGCATGTACAAAAAGAATTGAATTGAGAGGGACTTTGCATGTATCCATGTAGGGTTTTTAAGATATGCACAAATTAAAGAGATTTAAAAAGAAAATATACACAATTTTTATTTAACATACAGTATATACATGAAAAAGTTAAAACATTGAAAAACGAGCAAATTTAAAAGCACTATTACAGTAAAACTTAGCCAGGGTGTTGTTATCCTGGCTGAGGAATCCGAAATGTCGGCCTACGTGTTTCGCGGGATAACCCGCTTCATCAGAGCCTCGGATTATGAGGTAATTTTTGTATATATCTATACACTGTAATGATAATGCATAAATGTATATTATTAACAGCAATATTTTTGCATAGTGACTAATTTTACAAAATACAGAGAATGTATTTAATTGAAATTATGATCATGATTCAATAAATCTATCCAACAAAAGCATAAAAAGACCTGTTTTATACACTGCGACAAAGCATGGGAGGGGAGAAAGAGAGAGGGAAGGAGTTATCCTAGAAAGCACACTGCATGTATAGCTCATATACTAAAAGTGTAAATATAAATATATATATAGATTTCATCCACCAAGAAACAGAGAGAATGTACAAGAGGTAGATTCACCTGTAAAGTATTGGTAACCAACTTGATGGAGGTTTAGCCTGGGGAGCCCATGGGGATTGGCTTAGCGTCTCACTGACTGGAGAGGCTACATGATACATGCAAAATCCCACTCAATTTTTCTCCAATTTTTGTACATATTTTTTTCACTATTTCTTTGTTTTTAATAATGTCATTTATATTCACTATGTTCACAATTATTGTCATTTTGGAATAGTTGTTAGTTAAGTGCTGCACATGTATTTATTATTTGCTTCTTTTCAGCTATGATACACAGGAAGTGCGGGCTTGCTTCGCCTTAGATGTGTTATTATTATTGTTGCGTGGACAAATTTTTACCAGTTTTTTCGGCTTCAGTCATTGCTGACTTACCCGCCTCCCACCCAGCCAATGAACAAGTGTGGCCAAGCAAGACAACCCCTTTTCTAAGTGGATGAACCGCTGTCATTCATGACACCATTGTTTACCACTGTGTGTACCACTGTGATTTTTCACAGTGATCACATTGATTAGGACTAATCACAGTGGGCCTGTACCATATGATAGCTGTGGCCATTCACAGCTATCACAATAGTAAACAATGGCATTATAAATGAATGCCAAACATGGTATAAATTATTCTTGGCTATAGTAGGCCCCTAGTATAGTGGCTGCAAGAGTATCTCAATATGCCAGTGAAATTTTCCATGACCCACAATTATTTCCTATGGGGGGGGGGGGGGTTACTGCAGAGACATCCTCTACTACCTTTTTATAAGGATTGTGCAGAAAATACTACCTTGAAAAAGAATAGCTGTCATCCCCACACTATAAAAGCTATACCTGTAGGGGAGTTTAACCACCTGCCGACTGCCCTATAGCATATTTAATGCTACAGGGTAGCTGTTCTGTGCAGAATCACACACACACACACACACACACACACATATATATTTATATGTGATTTTTTTTTCTTTTTTGGGGGGGGCGGGGGGGGCAGCATTTCATGCTTGGACCCAGGCAGCTCAGTGTCTTGGGCCAGTATCTCACAAAAGTGAGTACACCCCTCACATTTTTGTAAATATTTTATTAGGTTTTTATGTGACAACACTAAGGAAATACTTCATATTCCCATCGCACACATTCCTGGATAAGCTCTCAAAATTTGTGTGCTGCAGCAACAACCAGCTGGATACTGGTTCAAGTCACAAAGTAGATATTTGCATGATCACAACACAAAGAGAGCACTCTCCTTGTGTTGTGATCATGCAATAAATAATCCATTTGGATGCCACTTTTGTCGATCCATGGTGTGCTGGAAAATATCTACTTTTTAACACTAAAGAAATGACACTTTGCTACAATGTAAAATAGTGTGTGTACAGCTTGTATAACAGTAAAAAATTGCTGCCTCTCAAATTAACTCCACACACAGCCATTATTGTCTAAACTGCTGGCAACAAAAGTGAGTACACTCCTAAGTGAAAATGTCCACATTGGGCCCAAAGTTTCAATATTTTGTGTGGCAACCATTATTTTCCAGCACTGCCTTAACTCTCTTGGGCATGGAGTTCACCAGAGCTTCGCAGGTTACGAGCAGAGTCCTCTTCCACTCCTTTATGACCACATCACAGAGCTGGTGGATGTTAGAGACCTTATGCTCCTCCACCTTCCATTTGAGGGTGCCCCACAGATGCTCAATAAGGTTTAGATCTGGATACATGCTTGGCCAGTCCATCACCTTTACCCTCACCTTTTTCAGCAAGGCAGTGGTCATCTTGGAGGTGCATGTAAACAATGCAGAGCTCTGTCCTGTCAGTGGGGATGTGCTGGATCTTGTTTCTAAATAAAAACCGTCACATCCCTTAGTAAAAGCAACACACTGTACACACATAAACACTGCTTAGCCACACATTTAACCCTTTGATCGCCCAAGCCAGTGTCATTAGTACAGTGACACTGATCACTGTATTAGTCACTTTTTTCCCAGTATCAAAAGTGTCAGTTAGTGCCAGATTGTCCGCCATAATATCGCAGTCCTATAATGTATATTAAGTGCATAGGCTTGCGCGCGGGTGTGCCGAGTGTGCCTGGGCACACCCCAATCACCCGTGTCGGCTGTCTCCCGAGATCTGCCTGTGGGACTGCTGTGAAAGGCTGCATCCAATGAGTGTGCAGTCTGTGCTGCCTGTGAGACAGTTTCACACTGAGCCGATATTGACACTTGCCAGAGCTGCTGAGTGTGTGAAACTGTCATGTACTGTAACTGAATGCAGAGAGAGACCAGTTGTCAAAATTCAGCATTGATGTCAGGGGTGGGATGGACCTAGCAGCTATCAAACACCAGCCAATGGGATGGGGTCTGGGTGGGCTGCTACGTGTATGTGGTCCCGCCTTTCTTAAGCAGCCCAATCATTGGCTGGTGTTTGATAGCTGCTGGGTCCTGCCCACCCCCGGCATCACCACTGAATTTTGACAGCTGGTCTCTCTCTGCATGCAGTTACATTACATCACAGTTTCTCTAAGCATCAATATCGGCTCCCTCTCCTCTGTCAGTGCCAATCAGTGCCAACTGTCAGTGCCACCTGTCAGTGTCAATCAGTGTTTCCAATCAGTGCTAGTCAGTGGCAATCAGTGCCACCTGTCAGTGTCAATCAGTGCCATCTAATATAAGTGTCAACCAATGCCACCTATCAGTGCCAATCAGTGTTTCCAATCAGTGCTACCTACCAGTGCCAATCAATGCTGCCAATCAGTGCCACCTATCAGTGCCCATCAGTGCTGCCAATCAATGCCCATGAGTGCCACCTATCAGTGCCCATCAGTGCTGACTATCAGTACTGCCTATCAGTGCCACTAAATGCTGCCAATCAGTGCTGCCTATTAGTGGCAATCAGTGCAGCCTTTCAGTGCCACCTATCAGGGCCCATCAGTGCCAATCAGTGCTTTCTATTAGTGCCAATCAGTGCCACCTATCAGTGCCAATCATTCCTGCCAATCAGCGCCAATCAGTGCACTGAGTGCAGGGATGCAGAGATGAACTCAGAAACCAGGCACATAGTCCATGGGGGCTCGGCCTGGGGGGACACAACTGAAAGCTGTTGATGTATATTAATTCCTCATGCTGATCTTTTGTATAATACGTAATCACCACACTACTATTTTCAATAAACTACTGAAGGTAAAATTAAAAAAAAGTGTCAGTAAAAGGCCCACCGCTAAGCACTGTTATGTGCTTCCACACCACAGAAAAAAAAAGTGCAGCACTAACTTACTGATTAATAACTTAACAATAGTGGTGGAATCCTCCAATGTATGTAAATCTCAATAAGCTTCAATATTACGACAATACCGTGTTTATACTGTGTTTTTACTCTTTTTTTAAATCATAATGACAACAGAAACTACCCAAATGACCCTGATCAAAAGTTTACATACCCTGGTGATTTTGGACTGATAACATGCACACAAGTTGACACAAAGGGGTTTGAATGGCTATTAAAGGTAACCATCCTCACCTGTGATCTGTTTGCTTGTAATTAGCGTGTGTGTGTATAAAAGGTTAATGAGTTTCTGGACTCCTGACAGACCCTTGCATCTTTCATCCAGTGCTGCACTGATGTTTCTGGATTCGGAGTCATGGGGAAAGCAAAAGAATCAAAGGATCTACGGGAAAAGGTAGTTGAACTGTATAAAACAGGAAAGGGATATGAAAAGATATCCAAGGAATTGAGAATGCCAATCAGCAGTGTTCAAACTCTAATCAAGAAGTGGAAAATGAGGGGTTCTGTTGAAACCAAACCACAATCAGGTAGACCAACTAAAATTTCAGCCACAACTTCCAGAAAAATTGTTCGGGATGCAAAGAAAAACCCACAAATAACTTCAGGTTAAATACAGGACTCTCTGAAAACATGTGGTGTGGCTGTTTCAAGGTGCACTATAAGGAGGCACTTAAAGAAAGATGGGCTGCATGGTCGAGTCGCCAGAAGAAAGCCATTACTACGCAAATGCCACAAAGTATCCCGCTTACAATATGCCAAACAGCACAGAGATAAGCCTTAAACCTTCTGGCACAAAGTCATTCAGAGTGATGAGACCAAAATTTAGCTTTTTGGCCACAACCATAAACGCTACATTTGGAGGGGAGTCAACAAGGCCTATGATGAAAGGTACACCATTCCTACCATGAAACACTGAGGTGGATCGCTGATGATTTGGGGATGTGTGCTACAAAGGCACAGGAAATTTGGTCAAAATTGATGGCAAGATGAATGCATGTAATCAAAAAATACTGGAGGAACATTTGCATTCATCAGCCAGGAAGCTGCGCATGGGATGTACTTGGACATTCAAACATGACAATAAACCAAAACACAAGGCCAAGTCGACCTGTCATTGGCTACAGCAGAATAAAGTGGAGGTTCTGGAGTGGCCATCTCAGTCTACTGACCTCAATATCATTGAGCCACTCTGGGGAGATCTCAAAGTGCAGTTTGTGCAAGACATCCGAAGAATTCACAGGAATTGGAGGCTTTTTGCCAAGAGGAATGTGCAGCTTTACCATCTGAGAACATAAGGAGCCTCATCCACAAATACCACAAAAGACTTCAAGCTGTCATTGATGTTAAAGGGGGCAATACATGGTATTAAGAACTGGGGTATGTAAACTTTTGATCAGGGTCATTTGGGTAGTTTCTGTTGTCATTATGATTTAAAAAGAGTAAACATAGTTGATTGATAATAAATGGCTTCAACCAAACACTAACCATGAGTGAAAGAAACGTTTTTGTGTTATCATTCATACTCTCTGAAAAATGGCCAAGAAATCATACATTCTGCCAGGGTATGTAAACTTATGAGCACAACTGTATCTTGGCCCTTTTTTTGATTATTGGTACCATGATATTTTTTCAACCAATCAGCTGGTACCACTCCAGTCAATATGCTGTCCTTAAAAATGTTGTTCTTTTATACACTGCTATTAAAATTAAAGGAACACTTTGAAAACACATCAGCTCTCAATGGGGAAAAATATTATGCCGGATATCTATACTGATATGGACTGGGTAATATGTTAGGAACAAAAGGATGCCACATCGTTTGATTGAAAGAAAACTTATCAACCTACAGAGGGTTGAATTCAAAGACACCCCCAAAATCATAGTGAAAAAATGATGCAGCAGGCTTGTCCATCTTGCTGAAATTTCATTGCAGCAACTCAAAATGATACTCAGTAGTTTGAATGGCCCCCCGCGTGCTAGTATGCATGCCTGACAATGTTGGGGCATGCTCCTATTGAGACGAGGGATGGGGTCCTGGGGTATTTCCTCCCAGATCTGGACCAGGGCATCACTGAGCTCCTGAACAGACTGAGGTGCAACCTGGCGGCATCGGATGGTCATTCATTAGTATCAACTCCTTCATCCTCCAGGAACTGGCTGCATACTCTCTCCACATGAGGCCAGGCATTGTAGTGCACAAGGAGGAACCCAGGACCCACTGCACTAGCACAGGGTCTGACAATGGGTCCAAGGATTTCATCCCGATACCTAATGGCAGTCAGGGTGCCATTGTCTATACTGTAGAGGTCTATGCATCACTCTATGGATATGCCTCCCCAGACCATCACTGACCCACCACCAAACAGGACATGCTGAATGATGTTACATGCAGCATAACATTCTCCATGGTTTCTCCAGATCCTTTCACGCCTGTTACATGTGTTCCGGGTGAACCTGCTTTCATCTGTGAAAAGCACAGGGCGCCAGAGGCAGACCTGCCAATTCTGGTGTTCATTGGCAAATGCCAATCGAGCTCCACAGTGCTGCGCAGTGAGCACAGGGCCCACTAGAGGACGTCAGGCCCTCAGGCCACCCTGATGAAGTCTGTTTCTGATTGTTTTGTCAGAGACATTCAGCCAGTGGCCTGCTGGATGTCATTTTATAGGGCTCTGGCAGTGTTCATCCTGTTCCTCCTTGCACAAAGGAGCAGATAGCAGTCCTTCTACGGCCCTGTCCAGCTCTCCTAGAGTAACTGTCTGTCTCCTGGAATCTCCTCCATGCTCTTGAGACTGTGCTGGGAGACACAGCAAACCTTCTGGCAATGGAACATTTTGATGTGCCATCCTGGAGGAGTTTGACTGCCTGTTCAACCTCTATAGGGTTCAGGTATCGCCTAATGTTACCAGTAGTGAAACTGACCCTAGCCAAATGCAAAACTAGTGAAAGACAGTCAGAAAAGATGAGTAGGGAAAAAAATGTCAGTTGCCTCCACCTGTATAACCATTCCTGTTTTGGAGGTCGTCTCATTGTTGTTTCAGGAATTTGATCTCAATTAGCATCCTGTAGTATGGAGCACAGTTTAGCAAAGTGGGCTTTTTTTTAAATGTAGTGTTTTCATCCTATCCTCATGTCTCCTTTCCTATAATTTATGGCAAATATAATTGCTCTGTGATCTCTGTTTGCTAAGTTATTTGCTTCCATATTTGCAATTAGCCCAGTGTTGTTTGTAATCATTAGGTCCTGTTGCCAGGGGTAGGTCCTGTTCAGCTGCAGCCAACAATGACACAGTCCAGCCTCCTCTCTCCCTAGGCTATCCATCAAGGGGAGAGGAGAGAAAATAAAATGTCCTTGTTGCTATTTATTTTGTCAATGCTGCTGGGCAGGATTTAAAGGGGGGGTCCACCTAAACCGCCAAAAAAAATAAATATTAAAAGCCAGCAGCTACAAATACTGCAGCTGCTGACTTTTAATAAATGGCCACTTACCTGTCCCAGGGTCCAGTGATGTCAGCATGCGACGCCGAGAACCCGCTCGGTTCTCGGCAGCTGCCGCCGCCATCCTAGATGAGGGAATCAGGAAGTGAAGCGTTGCGGCTTCACTTCCCGGTTCCCTACTGCGCATGCGCGAGTCGCGCTGCGCATCGTAACTGGTCCCCGCTATCTCCTGGGAGCTGTGTGTTTCCCAGGAGACAGCGCGGAGGGACAGGAAGAGGCATAGACTTCCATGGGAGTCTATGCCGGAAGTGGGTGCAAATACCTGTCTTAGACAGATATCTGCACCCCCCCTCCCCCCTGAAAGGTGCCAAATAAGACACCGGAGGGGGGGAGGGTTCCGAAAAGCAGAAGTTCCATTTTTGTGTGGAACTCCGCTTTAAGGAGCCCAGGCCAGTGCTATATTCATTTATGTAAAACCTTTATCTCATAAGGAAAAAATAAAAAAGCTGTGTTGTGGTTTAAAAAGTATTAGCTGGAGTTTGGCTTAATGTGTTAGTCACTTGTGTAAAAGTCCATCTAAATCTGCTAGTGCATCCTACACTACACTCTCCACAGATTGACAAAGGTTGATAATGCTGTTGTCTAAAGGCGGCCTCATTGCTCCTCCATTCAGTGGAGACATCTTAAGACAGGAATAAAGGAAAAAAGCCCAAAGACATTTAGAGGAAGCTTCCAAAAAAGCCCCTGCATTCAGCTATGGCTGCATTTTGTTATTGTAGGGACGAAGCAACCATTGGGACCAGCACCCTTCTCCCTGTTCTTTCGAGACACACATGTGTAGTGTGTACTCTCTCCTGATGGCCATAATGAGCTCAGTATCTGCGGCAATAAATTGTACACACTGCTCATGTGCAGCCAAAAAAAAAAAGAAGAGAAAAACACTCCCTCTTGTGGCACTAAGGGGTGCCGATACCAACAGCTGTTCTGTCCCTAAAGTAACCCTTGATGGATCCATCATTGGCTGCAGAAGATTTTAAGAAGCTTCTTAAAAATGCAGTTGTGGACTTCATTGCTTAAACAGAGAGGGAGGACCTGCTGGTAGGCAGGTTTAGCACACTATGTTGCTTTACCCATATGGGGCAGCAGCACAGTGTGCTTTTTGTAAAGCTGAACGTACAATTTAAGGATTGGTAAATTTTTGTTATTGGGATTAGACACACTTTTAAGTATAGTGTTGGTAGCATCTCTGCTCCCTTCTCTAAAGGTTAGAAGCCTGGTAAATTTGTATTCCCTGACATTTTGTTGATGTTTTAAAACTAGGATGTACACACCTGTTTTGAAACACATTATGGAACAGAAAAAGCAAAAAGCAAGAACACAGCAATGAAATGATACTTAAGCTCTAATATGATAAAAGTAAAAAGAACAGAACAAATATAATGCTCAACAGCAAAATGATTAAAGCATTCATTAGCTGTAACAAATTACCTGTTAGCAGCATCAATGAAAACAGCCCTCAGAGGCATAATAAAAAAGCACATCATTGACATGGTGAGCATAACCTTGTCTGATACAGAATAAATAACTATCATTTGCTCAGGTATTCCTTGCCTCAGCGGCACAATGAAAACATTTATCATTGACACAGGATTACAAACCGTAGCGGCGCATGATGCAAACTCCAATGACAGAGAAAATACTTACTGGCAGCTTAGATTTAAAAATGTACTCAAAGGCAGTGGAGCACAATACGCACAGGCTATATTGGAACGTTTCATTTTTCGGACTTTTCTTAACTAACTGATTACTTAGTTCCTTATGCCGTCAACCCCACCAAGGTTTCCCTTCCTTCCCCTCCTTCTCCCCCCCCCCTTTTTTTCCTCTCGCTCTTTTCTCTCTCCTCTTTTCAAACATTTATGCCGCGTACACACGAGCGGATTTCTCGTCGAAAAAAGATATGACGGCTTTTTCGACGGGATTCCGCTCAAGTTTGCCACGGTCACGCAAAAGTTCGCTGAAATTACAACTGTCAAGAACGCGGTGACATACAACACTACGATGAGCTGAGAAAATTAAGTTCAATACTTCCGAGCATGCGTCGAATTGTTTCTGAGCATGCGTAGGGATTTTGCGCGTTGGAATTGCCACAGACGATCGCATTTTCGGATAGGAACTTTTCCCGACCGAAAAATTGAGAGCATGCTCCCAATCTTTTGCTGGCTGGAATTCTGCCAGCAAAAGACCGATGGCGCATACACACAGTCGCATTTTCCGACGAAAAACTCTGATCGGTCTTTTGTGGGCCGAAATTCCGATCGTGTGTACGCGGCATTTGTGTGTCCACCTTTCTGTCTGAAAACACCTAAAAATGTCTTTCGGGTCTGTCTATATGTGATATGACTGTTGTGTGAGCCGAGCGATATACCTTTTTTGAAGGGAATTATTGCTTGCCCTTACATTACAAAAGATACATGCCTATAGGTGATCTGATCCCCTCTGTATGTACCAGCTCCTGCAAATGTTTTACAACACATGGTTTTGTTTTTTCCTAAAGTTGAGTCTAACTCTGAGTTGTTGGTTATGATTTATCACCAATTTTCAATAGGGCATAGAGTTTAGATAGTGACGAATAATCTCTGTTACTTTCATCTCCATTATGTCCCCCCTGATAATCTTCATCAATATTGTACTGTCATGTCATACTATCATCTTATGTTGCATACATTAAATAAAGAATTAAAAAAAATAATAAAAAATGGCAGTTGATGTTTCTAGTACCCTTCAGCACCTTGGACACCACCATGTTTAGAATATGCTTGAAACGATGGTGTATTATTCTTAGTACCCACCCAGATGCCAACAGTCATTTGTGTTGATTTAATTAATTATTTACTTTAACTTTGTGAAGGACTATCCCCTTAGCTTAGTGTGTGTGTGTGTGTTTTTTTTTTTTCATTTTCCTTGCACCCGATTGGGTAAACTTTGCAAGGTGAGTTTTCACCACATTCACTAAGGTAAGGGAAAATTCCTTTGCAAAGTTAAAAGTTCCTTGCAAATTAGAAGCTTTTTTGCCTATAGTATAGCAACCCCAACATCTCAAGTAGGCATCTGATCGGCAATGACATCTTAAACAGGAATATGTTTGAAGACTCAGGACAGGGTTCTGTTGTAGATCTGGACAAATGAACTAATATGGCCCTGCGGTTTTACACTTTTGGACTGTTGCAGCATAGCACCCCCCCATTCTGCCAAGCATAACTTGAATAAATACACACAGAGACAGCAGTGGTATACAAATAGACGCTAAAAATATGAGATGTACGTTTAAGCTCATCCCATCAGAATATGTGTATATTATAATAAACCTAGTCCAATGGGACCTTCCTACTTTATTATTGTACTGCTGTTAGGCTGTATACAGGAATAACAAATGGCTCATTAATGTTTTTTGTTAACTGCCACAGAAAGGATTAAAGGTTGTTTAAAATGCCAGACCACAGCTCTGACACTTGTCTCTCCTGCGCCGTCCTGAACACTGCTCTAGAAGGAAGATAATGTTGATTAGAACAGTGTCCTGTGGGGTGTGTTTGACCAAAAGAGAACTGGGCTGCTGCTTGTGTGATACTGACAATGAGTCAGAATGCACCTTCTCCTTTAGGGGCATATGTACACTGGGTGGCTCTCTACATTCTTCTGCTGGAGCCATGCATCACCCTTTAATCTCCACACCTTCCTATTTTTCCTTGGCCTCTGATGTTGTTTCCAAAGGATCTTTTTCTGTATACTGCTCTTTAACCTTTTCCAAGGTATTGTATTTTTGTATATATTTTTTGTTGTACTTTTGAAGTTTGTAATAAAATTATATATTTTTTACTTACATTGCATCATTGATGGTAGTGCCTCAAAAGTCCCACCCTAGGGGAATGTTTTGGTCTTTTTGGATTTTTGGGACGTGGCACACCCTCTGCTTAGTACTACTCTCTGTCAGAGACCTCTTTTTCTTTAACCTTTTCCACAACAGGTTCTCAGCAAAAAAAAATCATAGTGCGTTTCACTAAAATATTACTTGTTTTTTTTTTGTTTTTTTTTAAAAGGTTGAACTATACACACACAGTATTCTGTGCACAATATAGCACTATAGATAAAACATGCACTTCCCCTTAAGAATAAAGCTCAGCAGCCATGCTCTGGGCAAAAGCTCTCTTACTTCCTGATTTAATGTGATGACGTCATCATCTCCGCCCTAACGCATTGCCTCACACCCACATCCCTCTGAGGAAGTCACATTGAACCCAGAAGTAAGAGACTGATATGGATCTATCCAATCTCACCATTCCTGCATAGCGATTGCCCCGATGAAGCCCATGTTGATTGGCAGGTATAATGGGTAGACACTCTGATGCCATCACACCCGGAAGCTGCTGCCGGCCACCGCCTCCCCATCCATGCCGGCTGGGCAGCTGCAGCCTGGATGGGAATGGCTCATTTGTAATTTGGATGGGCTGACATATTCAGCAGTAATTTGGTGTAGCTACCCCTATGGTCAATTGTAGCTTTACCCACCTGTGCATATCCTCCATGTGGTTTTATTTGTTGGACAATTTTGTCCTTGGCTACTATAGTATAGAGTGCCTGAGAGGGCCTTACTTTAGCCACTTGGGGGATTGTTATGGAGTAGGTCCATAGCTCCATTTGACTAGGAAATTTTCCCTTTTATATGTGGCTGTTAGCCAGTGGACAGGGTTTTGTGTTCGAGTAGCTGCTGTCTTGATATTTTTTTTAATTTAAATAATCTTTATTCAAATTTCCAGAACATATAAAATAGATTCTCATTACAAAAATTCTTAAATACATCATATACAAAACATTTTATATATATAATAACAAAAAAAATGTTACTGTCTAATTTTCCCCCTTTAACCCTTCCCACCCACCCCTATATCCCATATTCACCCTCCCCCCTATCTTAATCGCTATTTACTAATACACCTTCATATATATACTTAATACCGTACCTTCATCACCTTATCTATTTCCTACACACATCTTACATAAGATAACCCAATTCCTCTAACCAAGGCTTCCAGATTTTTTTTAAATTCCTTTAAGTTTCCTCTCCTTGCATATACTACACTTTCTTTCCATACTGTTTCAGTTACTGTTCTAAACCAGTCATCTTTCGAAGGGGGTTTCTCTGCCTGCCATCTCTGTGCTATTAATTTTCTCGCCTGGAAAAGGCACCTTAGCACTGTTTTAGTTTTAATATTCCTCAAACTCTCCCCTACTCCCAAGATACATAGTTTGGGGTCCATTCTAAGCGCCAGCTTAAAGATCTTATTTATGGTATCTAATATTTCCGTCCAATAACGGAATAATTTTGGACATGTCCAGATCATATGCATCAGGTCCCCAATATTCTGGCACCTAGGGCATTTGGCATCCCCCCTCCGCCCCCATTCAAGCAGTTTTTTTGGAGTATAGTAGGTTCTATGTAAGAGCATTAAATATGACATCTTCTGGGCCGACGAAACGGTAGCTTGGTTCCCTCCCGCTAGTATCTTCTTCCATTGTCCATCCGAAATTCTACCCAGGTCCCTTTCCCACTTACTTCTACACTTGAGCTTTCCTAAACCCATAATACTGTTGCTACATATATATGGATAAAGTTCCGCTATGGATCCGTTGGATCCTCCCAAACTATTTATTCTTTCAAAAATGGGAGAGCTATTCCACACCTTGTTCCCCAAACTGAGCTTTTAAAGTACGTCTAATTTGTAAATAGTAGTAATGTGAGTAGTTAGGTATCTCAAATTCCTCTTTTAGTGAAGCAAACGTTTTAAGGGAACTGCCATTATATAGTTTATCCAAGCTAACTATGCCCTTTGTTTCCCATATCTTAATTTTCCCCATTGGCCTTAACTCTTGTAAGTTCTTATTGTCCCAAAGCGGGACACCTTTAGCCATACCCCCCATTCCCCTCAGATCCTTTATGGTTTTCCAAACTTTTATTATTAGCTTAACCGTAGGGGGTCTATAGGCGAATGAGTTCGCCTCCAAAACCTATACTAGTGTCTTATGTGGTGCCCCTATAATCATCAGTCCCCCATTATTCTCTCCTTCAGGGTCAGTATCTGATATCAAATGTTGTAGTTAGGCTGCTAAAAAATAACTCAGCGGGTGCGGTACTGCCAGGCCCCCCTCTAGAGTTGGTAATTGTAAGGTTTGTAAGCTTATCCTAGATTGTCTACCTTTCCATATAAGAGCTCTTAGCAATGTATCTATTTTTTTAAACCATTTCCTATGAATCCATATTGGTGAGTTGTGCATTATATATAATAGCTGAGGTAACCACAGCATTTTAATCAAGTTACATCTTCCAGCAACTGATAGAGGGAGTCCTCTCCATCTATCGATCTTATTCTTAAATTTGGATAGCAAAGGGGTTAAATTGTTTTTTATAAAGTCATTTGGGTCTTTAGTTATATATATGCCTAAGTATTTTGTTATCTCTACTATTTATATTTGGATATTTTCCAAACTGGAGCTCTTCCTAATTGGGTCTAATGGCAACAATGCTGATATCTTCCAGTTTATGGGGAGACCTGAGAGTGCTCCGAATCTTGAGAAGATGTCTATCACCTGTCTAAGTGATCTCTCCGTATCTCCTAAAAATATAAGAACATCATCCGCATACAACGCAATCCGCTCTTCTCTGTCCCTTCTCCGGAACCCTTCCATAGTCCTATCCTGCCTTACTGCAATGGCTACTGATTCCATTGCCAGCGCAAAGATCAAAGGTGACAAGGGACGCCCCTGCCTTGAGCCTCTTCCAAGTCGGAACCCCTCCGAAGAGACATTATTAACTCTGACCTTTGCACTGGGGTTGTTATAGAGAATTTTAACCCAGTTAATGTAAGAAGGACCAAGTCCAAACTCCTTCAGTACATGCCATATATACCCCCATTCAAGACTGTCAAACGCTTTTACCACATCTAACATCATCATCGCTCTTGAGCCTACATTTTCAGTTGGAGTCTGCAGGTTCAAAAACAGCCTTCTAATATTCCTGCTAGTTGATCTATGGGGTATAAATCCCGTTTGGTCAGCATGAACCAATTTATGGATTATTTTCTTTAGTCTGGCAGCCAGAATCTTTGCTAGAATCTTCACATCCGAGCATAGCAGAGAGATAGGCCTGTAAGACCTAGGCTCTAGAGGATCTTTCCCTTCTTTATGTAACACTATAAGCGTGGCTTCGGTCATTGATATGGGAAGCTGCCCCTCTTTCTTTGCCCACTCAAACACTCTAAGAAGTTCCGGAAGTAATACCGTCCCATAGTTTTTATAAGTCTCAGCGGGGAGACCATCAGGACCAGGGGATTTCTGATTTTTCAATTCTGTTACAGCTAGTTTAATTTCCTCCAGAGTTAACGGGGCCTCCAATTCCTCGTTGTCAAGCTCTGTAAGGCAGGGCATCCCAATGTTCCAAAAAAATGTATCTAGCTCCTCTCCTCCCATGGTTCCCCGGGATATATACAATTCTTCATAAAAGTTCTTGAATGTATCTGTAATCTCACCTATCTGAGAAGAGATCTCACCCCTCATTGTCCTAATGGCAGGTATCATGGAAGGGGAGGAGCCAGACCTGACCAAATGGGCCAGCATCTTCCCGACTTTTTCCCCCTCTCCATATACAATTTGGTTCTGAAATAGTCTCTTATTTTCAGATTTCCTAGTCATTACGTCCTTGTATATTTGTTGCTTATTTTCCCATATACTTTGTTTTTCGGGGTTGGCTCCTTCACATACTCCATTTCTGCTGTTATTAACTCTTTCCTAATCCTATCCTCCCAGTCCAACGAAGATTTTTTAATTCAAGAGACTTGTTGGATTAATAATCCCCTCAGATAAGCCTTCAATGCATCCCACATTATCCCTCTTGTTGTGGTATCCGCATTAAAGCTTATGAACTCATTTAACTTAGCTATTATCCCATTCTGATCCTCTATTATTCCAAACCACATTGGGTTCATTTTCCATACTCTAGGAAACTTATTATTATTTATACTTATCGAGACCATCAGCATCAAATGGTCGGAGACTCCCCTGGGTTGGTAAGCTATATCTTTAATTATTTGAGACCCTAGCTCATTTCCCAGTACAAGATCTATTCTTGACAGTGTAGAATAAGAACCCGAATAGCATGAAAATTGTAATGTCACAGGGTTCCGTATTCTCCATAGATCCAATAGTCCAGCTTCCCGAGGGAAATGACTCATACGGTTTCCCTGTAACCCCTGTCCCTGATTACCTGGGGGGAGCGCCTATCTATTTTTTTATTTATGACCACATTAAAGTCCCCGACTACAATAATTGGTATGCTAGTCTTATCTATTATAAACTCCACTAGGCAGTACAAAACATCTAAATTGAAGGGAGGGGGGATATAAACGTTTGCTAGATGTTTTTCTAGCCTTGATTTTCTTTTGTATATTTGTGTTGCATTTAATAAATTGTTATAGGTCATAACGCTTGGTCCTCCTGAGGTAACCTCTTTTCAAGACTTCTCTTAGTCTGTGTTTTTTGTTTAGCTATTCTGGTTACGTAGTTTTTGTTTTTGTTCCCAGTTTCTTCTTTTAATTGTAAAAAGTATGGACTCCTATAGCAGGCAGCATTGACATGGTAACATAAGTACTGCCTACACAGATCTACAAGTGGACTGTTAGGAGACTAGTCTCATAGCATGTAGGCAGCTTGCTGAGATGATCAGTCTCCTTTTCTAGAAGTTCCTTTTGTAAAACTCTACCCAGTCCTGATTTACCAGACGTTTGCACATAATCCACCTTGCTGAATAAATATGCAAGTCAGCTACATTGACCATAGTACTACATATTTCTAATTTGTTATGTGCCTGTAGTTCAGCATTGTCATAAAATGTAGGTACATGACAATTAAATGTCATAATTATAAAGATGACAAAAAGTATTATCACCCATCACTGCCTTGTGATGACATTAGGAAAATGCAAAGGTAATTGCAAATAAAGCAAAGGCTTTTTTTAAATTTTGTGCTTAATACGTCATTAAAAAAAATTAACTACTTCAGCCCCGGACCATTTGGCTGCCTAAAGACCAGAGGACTTTTTACAATTTGGCACTGCGCTGCTTTAACTGGTAATTGCGCGGTTATGCAATGTTGTACCCAAATGAAGATTGCATCCTTTTTTTCCCACAAATAGAGCTTTCTTTTGATGGTATTTGATTGCCTCTGCTATTTTCATTTTTTGCGATATAAATGGAAAAAGACTGAAAGATTTGAAAAAAAAAATATTTTCTACTTTTTGTTATAAGAAAAATCCAATAAACTCAATTTTAGTCATACATTTAGGTCAAAATGTATTCAGCCACATGTCTTTGGTAAAAAAAATGTCAATAAGCGTATATTTATTGGTTTGCGCAAAAGTTATCGCGTCTACAAACTATGGTACATTTACTGGAATTTACGCAGCTTTTAGTTTATGACTGCCTATCTCTTTTCTTAAAGGTGCTAAAATGGCAGGGCAGTACACCCCCCCCCCCCAAATTACCCCTTTTTGGAAGGTAGACACCCCAAGCTATTTGCTGAGAGGCATGTTGAGCCCATTGAATATTTCATTTTTTGTCCCAAGGGATTGAATAATGACAAAAGTTGTCACTAAATGATATATTGCTCACACATGCCATAGTTGTATGTGGAATTACACCCCAAAATACATTCTGCTGCTTCTCCTGAGTACGGGGATACCACATGTGTGGGACTTGCCACGTACATGGCCCCGAAAACCAAGCACCGCCTTCAGGATTTCTAAGGGCGTAAATTTTTGATTTCACTCCTCACTACCTATCACAGTTTTGAAGGCCATAAAATGGCAAGATGGCACAAAACCCTCCCAAATTACCCCATTTTGGAAGGTAGACACCCCAAGCTATTTGCTGAGAGGCATGTTGAGCCCATTGAATATTTCATTTTTTGTCCCAAGGGATTGAATAATGACAAAAGTTGTCACTAAATGATATATTGCTCACACATGCCATAGTTCTATGTGGAATTAAACCCCAAAATACATTCTGCTGCTTCTCCTGAGTACGGGGATACCACATGTGTGGGACTTGCCACGTACAGGGCCCCGAAAACCAAGCACCGCCTTCAGGATTTCTAAGGGCGTAAATTTTTGATTTCACTCCTCACTACCTATCACAGTTTTGAAGGCCATAAAATGGCAAGATGGCACAAAACCCTCCCAAATTACCCCATTTTGGAAAGTAGACACCACAAGCTATTTGCTGAGAGGCATGTTGAGTCCATGGAATATTTTATATTTTGACACAAGCTGTGGGAAAAAGACAATTTTTTTTTTTTTGCACAAAGTTGTCACTAAATGATAAATTGCTCAAACATGCCATTGGCATATGTAATATTACACCCCAAAATATATTCTGTTGCTTCTCCCGATTGCTTTTACATGAAAGCTGACCGCTGGCTGAAAAGAATGATACCAAGATGATACCTAAACCCGCAGGCATCATTCTGGTATAACCACTCAAAGTCAAGCAATATACCAGTACGTTGCTGGTCCTTGTTGGGCATATATTGTAATCTTTTTTTTCATGCAGCCTGTGGGCTGAACGAAAAAAAGAGATTGATCGGTGGGTATGCCCACCATTAGAATACCTCCCTTCATCCACCCACTTCTAATGATGGGCATACATGTACCATTTGTTTTTAATTGTGGTGGTGAAATCACCTCCTACAGCGCTGGAGTCACGGCTTTATGTATCGTGGGAGAAAACGTTGTTGCTGTCAAGATGAATAAATCCGCGCTGCAGCTGAATGGTGTACCTGCTAAGCAAATGATGAACAATAAAACAAAGTAGCATTACAGTATAACAGTAAGACATACCATACCTGCAAAGCAAATACAATAAAAAACATAGTAAAAAATAAAGCCTTTTTTAACGCAACCTGTGCCTAAAATATATATATGCTGAAGCATGGAGGCATCCGCCCCAAAAGTTAGGAGCAAATCACTCCTCCACCCCTGTTGTCCCCCATGTTTCGGCATATATGCTCTTTTTTTTAACTGTGGTGGTGAAATCAACTCCTACAATGCTTGAGTCACGGCTTTATGTATCGTGGGAGCAAACGCTGTTTCTGTCAAGATGAATAACTCCGCGCTGCAGCTGAATGGCATACCTGCTAAGCAAATGATGGTTAACAATAAAACAAAGTAACATCACAGTATAACAGTAATGCCCTGTACACACGGTCGGATTTTCCGACTGAAAATGTGTGATAGGACCTTGTTGTCGGAAATTCCGACCGTGTGTGGGCTCCATCGCACATTTTCCATCGGAATTTTCGACACACAAAGTTTGAGAGCTTGCTATTAAATTTTCCGACAATAAAATCTGTTGTCGAAAATTCCGATCGTGTGTACACAAATCCAACGCACAAAGTGCCACGCATGCTCAGAATAAATTGAGAGACGAAAGCTATTGGCTACTGCCCCATTTATAGTCCTGACATATGTGTTTTACCTCACCGCGTTTAGAATGATCGGATTTTCCGACAACTTTGTGTGACCGTGTGTATGCAAGACAAGTTTGAGCCAACATCCGTCTAAAAAAATCCATGGATTTTGTTGTTGGAATGTCTGATCAATGTCTGACCGTGTGTACAGGGCATACCATACCTGCAAAGCAAACACAAAAAAAAAATAGTAAAAAATAAAACATTTTTAAGGCAATCTGTGCCTAAAATATATATATGCAGAAGCATAGGGGCATCTACCCGCAAAAGGTAGGAGCAAATCGCTCCTCTGCCCCTGCTGCCCCCATGCTTTGGCATATATGCTCTTTTTTTTAACTGTGGTGGTAAAATCACCTCCGACAGCGATGGAGTCAAGGCTTTATGTATCGTGGGAGCAAATGCTGTTGCTGTCAAGATAAATAAATCTGCAGCTGAATGGCGTATCTGAAAACAAAAAAATGGTTAACAATAAAACACAATAAAACATTGCAGAATAGAATAAAGTAAAAACGAGCAGAACAATAGAGAGAGAATAGAGAGAGAGGGAGAACAATAAAATGACAACTATTTTAGTTTTTTTTATTTTATATTTTTTTTGTGTTTTTTTTTTACTTACTTTTTTTTTTTTACATTTTTATTTGTAACTGTAACGGTTCGATTCTCTCAAAATGCAATGGCATCTTGGGAGACCCTGTGAAAGTGTGTCCTAGTCTGTGCAGTGCTGTACCCTACGCTAATACTCCACTAGTGTATGGTAGCGTTCAAAACATTCACCAATGCAAAGACCAGGATTGTCAGGACAGGAGGGACAAAAATAGAGGGTGTCACGCCTATATCTGCACTTTCTACAGACACAACATTTTCTTTGGGGGGCTCGTTGGGTAGGGGAACTCGGGAGGACATACAGAAAATGCCTCTCATGCAGCCGGCTTACTGCATTTGGACCGGGAAGGTGAGGTGGAGCACCGTCTGGAAACAAAAGGGCTCTGACGATCTCTTCCTGGAATTTAAGGAAGGATGCAGTCCGTCCTGAAGCTCTGTATAGCACATGAGCGTTCAGCAAAGCCAATTGGAATAAGTACCCGGACACTTTTTTGTACCAGTGTCTGGCCTTACGGGCAATTAGGTACGGCGCCAACAACTGGTCATTGAGGTCCACCCCTCCCATATTAGGGCTATATTCGTGGACACAGAGAGGTTTCTTCACAACACCAGTCGACGTAGGAATTTGGACCGTCGTGTCTACATGAAGGGAAGAAACAACGAAAACCAGCAGGATCGCAACCATCCATATGACATACCTTCAAAAACTGCTCTATTATTTTCGGGTACTGCGGGTCCAGGTCCTCTCTCATATCCTCCGTATACATCAGCGCAAAATCTTGCAGTTTATCTGGGGCTCCACGAGACCCAGGATTAAGAAACAGGTGTTTTTGCTCGTAGGATTAACGGTGGCCTATCCGTTCCCAAACTACAGGCTTACTATACAGCAGCAGCCATTGCCCCATTATCCCACCTTCATGAGAAATATCAGCTGCCATTGTGGGCCACTATCGATCTGGTAGACTGTCATCCGATACCCTTAGCCTCCCTCCCATGGCCCCTCCAGCGCACCGTTCAATCAATATTGGTCCATGCCTGACCCACTCACTAAGGTTATGGGACACAGTTAAATATTCTGCAGGTCTAATTCCTCCGCATTTTCCCCTACTTTCCCTTCTTCAGTGTCCATTTTTCCCACCTGGATGCGATAACCCACGGCTTTTCCGGTGGTGGACTGAAAATGGCTTTGTTGATGTCCATTCTATGCTTTCCCCGACTAGGATTATAACCTTTGCAGCCTTATGTTCTTCTCACGACATCCTCCTTAGGGAACACTTTAAATACATGCAAATTCAACATTTTCTCCAATCCCTCATAAAATTTCAATCTACTCCTTATACCTTAACCCCTTTTGAAAGCCTTTGTAGATCACGACCCCAATCCTCGGGTTTGATTTCTTTAATATACGCAGCCATTGTTGACTCCAAAAAGCCGCCTTTAAGACCGTACCATATTCAGTGGGAGGCGGAATTGGGTAAAAAGCTGGACCCAGAGGATTGGCAGATCATGACTATTGCACTAAGTGCTCCGAGAACGTTCTTCTCTTGGAAAATTCTTATAAAGTACTTTACAGATGGTACTATACTCCGTCCAGATTAGCAAGTTTTATCCCATCATATTCCCCTTTATGCTTCCGTGGGTGTTCTCAGGAAGGCACGATGGCACACATCTGGTGGCAGTGCCCCAAGGTATGCAGACTGTGGGTCAGAGTTTATGCACTTCTTTGCAATCTTTTTAACACTTTGAGGCCATTTTGGGGAAACCAATTACTGAACTGCTGCGACCTGAACGCCAATTGGCATCTCATATATTTACTGCAACTAAGTTAACCATTGCAAAGGCTTGGAAAACTCCGGTTCTCAGTTTCGAAGCAGTTAAAAACCGCGTTAATGACATGGTTAATGAGAAACTGACGGCCGTGTTATCAGACACACACGACAAATTTCTCCGGACGTGGCAACCATGGGTGGTATACGCCCACCCCTCCCACTTCGATTCGGCACTACTCTGTAGTATATTTCCACCCCCTCAACCCGCGGAACCCCCCTCCCCCCCTCCTCTTATCTTTCTCTCTCTGTTTTTTTCCTATTCTAAATACCTATTTTACCCCTCCTCCGTTCTTTTTCTTTCTACAATTTTTGACTCCTTTCTATGCCCCTTGACCCGCAGGCTTAGTCCTGCTGGGTCAGGATGCATAATGACAAAATGTTTACGAACACATATTGCCTTTCTAGAGTTTTGTTTATTACTGTAAGATTACATAGCGTATTCTCTCTTCACACGTTTTTTAAAGTCCGGTACCGGTATCGCTATGCTTCTACGATCCAGGGTGTAACTACTTCACCATATTTACTAACCAGAAAAATCCATGTTCACTCAGGAAATTTTGATAGTCTTAGTATCCCGAATTATTTTTGGTACTATTTCAAGTAAACATGTACATGCTCTGTGTTCATTTATGTTATTCTTTTTCTGTATTATTGATGGTCTTTATGCTCAATAAACCTTTTTGTACAAGAAACGAAAACATTCTTATTATCCCTCCAGTTCACAGCGAGCAAATTATTACACTTGAAGCAGGCTCTCTCCCCCAGCTTAAGACGGGAATCTACAAGCCTCTGGGGTAAGCCCCGGTGATTAGGTTGCACGGTGCCACATGCGCCAATCTGATGATCAAACAAGTGACTAAAAAGTGGCACGCTCGTGTAATAATTGTCCACATACAAATAGTAACCCTTTCCGAATAAGGGTGACACCAAGTCCCACACTATCTTGCCAGCGCTCCCTATGTAATCTGGGCAGTTCTCCGGCTCTACGTGACTATGTCTTCCCTCATAAACCATAAAACTATATGTATAGCCTGTGGCCCTGTCACAGAGCTTATACATCTTCACCCCGTATCTGGCACGCTTGCTGGGAAGATACTGTTTGAAAGACAAGCGGCCAGAAAACTTAATCAGGGACTCATCAATGCAGACAACTTGATGGGGAGTAAACAAGGCTGCAAAACGTTCATTGAAGTGGTTTACGAGGGGCCGAATTTTGTAGAGCCGATCGTATCCAGGGTCTCCACGAGGACGACAGAGTTCATTGCTGTTGAAGTGCATGAACCGCAAGATCTGCTTGTATAGTGCCCTGGCCATGGAGGCAGAGAACACGGGCATATGGTGAATTGAGTCAGTGGATCAATATGACCGCAAATCACTCTTTTTAGTTATGCCCATGTCGAGGGATAGGCCCAGAAAGGTGTTAAATTCAGAAACCGTAATTGGTTTCCAATCTCTGGCAAGGGAGGACTGGGGATTAGTGGTGATGAATTGACCAGCATACAAATTGCTTTAAAAAAATTGCGAATAAAAATCAAGTGACGTAAAATCAACTGTTTCCACCTGAATGCCGGGTTGGCCAGTGAATGGGGTAAGTACGGGTGCTGCAGAAGTGGTGGGCTCCCAATCAGGATTGGAGAATTTTGCTGGAAGGACACTATGGGCACGATGGGCCTGTCTTTGTCTTCTTGGTGGCAGCAGGACACTACTTGTGCTTGCCACCTCGCCAGCTTGAACTGCACTTATGGGACTCGCCACATCACCACGTGATACTGCAGTGCTGGATGTACGACCATGGTGTACTAGGCCGCTGGTGCTTGCCAGTTCACCAAAAGGATGAGCGGCATAGTACTTCTCTGCTCCATATGAGAGCCCTGCAGTTCTTGCACCTCAACAGCAGAAGACGATTGGGGACTGGTACGGCTGACCTTGGCAGGGACCACAACTCCATCGTCAGAGCTATCTGTCATGGAGCCGCTGTTGTCTACAGGATCGTATTCTGAGCCTGAATCTGACAGATGAGTGACTTCCTCTTCATGCTCAGAAAGGCCTGTACCTGTGTACCTTCGATTTGCCATTTTGGGCTCTAAATTTCCACTACCAAAAAAACTGTTAGCGATTGCAGGGATCAGGCCTGACTCTGCAAACGTTGCAGTTATGTGTTTAGTGTTTTGTAAGTGACAGTGATCAATCGATACTGGACTTGGGTGTGCTGGGCTGGGCGGAGGGGCAAAACGCAGGTGCTAGCAAGTATCTGGGCTGATCTCGCTAACACTGCATTTTTGGGAACCCCAAACTGCTGGGACGCTAGTATAGATCTGATCGGATCAGATAGTGACCTGTTCAGATACTATACCACTAAGGGAGGTGTATGCTGCGTGCGTGGATGTTAGCAATACTGGTACTACTCTGACGCTGCCTGGGGCAATGCAGACACTATCTGACACTAAAACCTAACTGATATCACCTGCCGGGCGATCAAGGTGTTAAACCTTTATGGGTAATAAACGGCGGGTATAAAAAAACTAACTAACCAGCGTCACCCGTAACACTTATACGGTGATCACTGGTGAAAGGGTTAACTGGGGGCAATCAGGGAGTTAAAACCTTTATTAGGTAGTATATGGGGGTACCTGACGCTATAAAAACCTGATGGCAATCAGAAAAATGATCGATTAGTGACACTGGTGACAGGAGCTGAAAGGGTTAACTGGTCGGGCAATCAAGGGGTTAAACCTTTATTAGTGGGGTTAGGAGGGTACCCTAGACCTAAAGGGGCCTACCACTAACAGCCCTAACACTTATAACAGTCACAAATGACACCAATGCAGTGATCAGTAAAAAACTGAAAACTGCTATTGGTGTCACTTTGACAGGGGGTGACGGGGGGTGATTTGTGTGCCTACGTGTACTGGTGTTAGTGTGCTAACTCACAGTGATGTCTTCTCTTCTCGGGCTCCGGACGAAAAGACCGACACGAGGAGAGATGACATCACTTCCTCCACTTCTGTTTACATTTCAGAAGCAGAGGAAGCTTCTCATTCGTCAGGAGCGATCATGAGGGGGTGGTCATGAATCGGTGGCCTCCCCCTCAGCACGGATCGCTCCTGGAACGAAGCCGACTGCCGCAGAAACCAGGGGGAGGCCCCGATCGGGCCCGCTGGGAGGCAGGGATGTACAGGTACGCCCATATGCCTGCCCGTGCCATTCTGTCAACGTACATCGTCGTGCGGCGGTCGGCAAGTGGTTAAGAAGCAAAACAAATGAAAATGAAAAAGAGGTTAAATAATGATGCTAAAAAAATAGAAATATGACAAAAATCGGCATCAAAATAATAAACGAATGGGAGAAGGGGACAGCGTATCTGATATCATATGCAGATCAAAGGTCACCCATTTGATCTACTATAAATGAACCAGAATAATTACAATGTAGAAATAATAACATTGCTACATTGTAACTCTCATTAAGACTGCAGATACTAAACAAGCCCCACTTGTCAAAATAACAGCAAAGAATTGCTGGTAAATGCTGCCACTAAGCTTTAGGGGTCAAGGAGGAGCAAGGCGTTTTACACATGCTCAAAGCATTTAAATAAAGCTTTTTTTGGGGGGTGGCATGTATGTGCAGTATGCCCAAAGTTTAAAACTTCTTAAAGAAAACAAACTTTCCCAAATAATCTGAACTAGAAAGCAGTTCAGAGAGCCAGTCCAGGCAGCTGGCTTAACCTTTCAGCGGGCCGCTGAGAGCCTAAGCCAGCCACTACTGTCCTCTCCACAGTCCGGTACTAACAATGAGCTGACCAGTGGTGGCTGGTGATACAGCCGGGGGGTGAAAAACAAACCACCCAAAACAACCCAGTGGGTGGTATTCACGTGGGCTGTTGGCGGCGATTCAGAGATGACGGATGCAGAGCCGATGACGGCGGCCATCTTTCGTATCTCCGTTCATCCTCCCCACTTCTGGTATCAGCCAATACAATTGCTTCTCCTCTCGGCCAGTAGCGCTCCTCCCTCTTCCTGATTGGCCGGGAGAAGCAGGCAGACAATAGCGAATATTATTTTACTATTGTCACACAAGTGGGTGGGCTAGGGGCGCAGTGCTCTTCGCCCCAAGCCCACCCCTTTTTGAAGCCAATTAGAGCCTCAGGCTCTAATCATGTGCTTAAAAAAAAAACAATGGAATCCATGCATCCAGCATCCTGCATGTAGATTAGGGGGCTGGGCGCATGGATAGGAGGCGGCGCCCCTGCACCCTGTATGGAGCGGCCGCCACTGGAGCTGACAGTCACTGCTCTCTGGTCACTCTAAGACCGAGAACCAAACGATCAGCCATCTTGACTGCTTGGTTCTCAGTTTTACAGGCAGAGTGATGCTGTGCAGACCTAGGAGAGTATGAAGGTTTGCTTTTTCGAAAACCCACAATTTTTCTTTTAAATGTAATACTTTTATGAAGGAAGGCATCTTGTGTGACCCTATGCAACGTGACAGGACCACTTTATAAGGACATACATGGTTAAACTCAACCCCTGAAGACTCCCATGCAAAAGGAGATCAGGGAGAAAGTGTTCCCAATATTTTCTTGTCTTGACACTCAGCACCACATAAGCATTGATCTTGGAATCCACAGCAGAAGTTAGAGTGGTGAACATGAGACTATTGTTTACTGATCTTTCCACTCGCAATTGGAGCCGTTACGAAGGGGAGCTAAAAATATAAGGAACTTATATAATATATATAAGGAACTTAACAGCAAAATATGTGTGTGTGTATGTGTGTGTGTGTGCATATTATACACACACATGTGATATTTCAGTTTATCTTTTTTTAATAAATCTGCAAAAATGTCAACAATTCTGTGTTTTTCTGTCAATATGGGGTGCTGTGTGTACATTAATGAGGGGAAAAAAATTAACTTAAATTATTTTAGCAAATGGCTGCAATAAAACAAAGAGTGAAAAATTTAAGGGGGTCTGAATACTTCCTGTCCCCACTGTATATATATATATATATATATATTAAAAATAAAGAGCAATTTACAGTGCTGTGCAAAAGTTTTAGGCAAATATGATGAAATGCTGTAAAATAAGAAAGATTTCGAAAATATATATTTTAACCTCTTGGTGCTGGCCGCATGCAAATATGCAGCCTTTGGGCAGGTGGGCCTTGGCGCAGAGTGGCCACATATTTGTGTGCATTAGTGAAAATACAGCTGTGCCACCATTGCCCTCCCTGCAGTTACCGGCGGCTAGTGGAAAGCTCCTGATCGCTGCTTGCGATTGGGAGCTTTACAATCATGTGACCACTGCAACAGCCAATCACGGTGGTCACATGATCATAAACCCTGCCCCACCTCCCGGCATTCTAAACACCTTAAAGGGCTGGGAGATGCCGGCTTCAAGGGGTTAATTGTTTATTTTTATTAATTAACAAAATGCAAAGTGAGCAAACAAGACAAATCTAAATCAAATCAATATTTGATGTGACTACCCTTTAACTTGAAACCAGCATTAATTCTTCTAGGTACACTTGCACACAGTTTTTTGAAGGAACTCGGCAAGTAGGTTGTTCCAAACATCTTGGAGAACTAACCGCAGATCTTATGTGGATGTAGGCTGCCTCAAAATCTTCTGTCTCTTCATGTAATGCCTGACAGATTTGATGATGTTGAAATCCGGTCTGTGGGGGCCAAACCATCACTTCCAGGACTTCTTGTTCTTCTTCATGCTAAAGGTAGTTCCTAATGACATTGGCTGTATATATGGGTCATTGTCCTGCTGCAGAATACATTTGGGGTCAATCACATACCTCCCTGATAGTACGGCATGATGGATAAGTATCTGCCTGTATTGCTCAGCGAGTATTTTTGTCTCGCTATCCTGTCTTTTACTTTTTGTGTAGTCTCCCTCACATATAATTGTTCACATGGGCACGTTAAGATATAATGAAAAAGAGTAGATTGACACATAGGATATTTCTGTATTTTAATGCTAGGTCCTCGGTGTGGGTAATTAAAGGTGGTATCTTTTATCATACCGGAACGCTGTATGCAATTCAAACAGGGCCTGAATTACAGATTCCCAAGAAGGTAGTAAGTAGAGATCCAGGCACATATTGGTCTGATCTGAGCAGAACACTAGAAATTGTCTGACCCCTCCTATATGATGTCAAAGGGGGAGAAGCAAACTCAGGAACATTTGGGTAAAGGATTCTTAAAATGGACCAATGATTCCTAAAGCATATCTATGGTCAAAATTTTAAATGTTATATTCATTGTATTTCAATTATTTTTAGCCTACTCTTGCCAAGACTGTGCTTCACACTGTAGAGTCACACTGTAGGATCAATGTTTTTCTCAGTGCAGAAGTGTCTCATCATGACTGAAAAAAAACTAGTTATACCACATTGACATTGACTGTACATGGCATATTATACCAAGAGTTGTAGGCTCATTGGTGTTGTTTAAGACAAATTAACACTTACAATAGTGTACTGTGAAATCAAGTGTTGGTTAATTTGCCATTGTTTTGTTTTCATTGGTTAGTGCAACTTTTCCATACAGCTTTTTGACATCTTGGGACAGATGGCCTCTTTCAATAATGAATATTTTTTTTTAAGACATAGTAATCTGTACTACCTCTTGCATATGGTATTATGTCGCGGGTTTATTTATCCTGTTTTATTGTAATTGTACAGTGGGTATAGAAAAGAATCACCCACTTTAAATTAATCACGATTTGTTCCTTTGCAGCCTGAAATTAAGACAGACACAGTTTTTGTTTTATCCAGCTTTATTCACTTATAACATCCAAGTGAAAGATATAACACTAAAATGTCAGAAAAAAAAATCAACAAAAATTCAAAACCAGAATCACTGAGTTGGAAAAAGGATCACCCTCTTGTGTCAGTATTTTGTTGAACCACCTTTTGCTTCAATTACAGTCTTTAATCTGTTGGGATATGTCTCTACTAACTTTGCACATCTATCCTTTGCAATATTTGCCCAATCTTCTTTGCAGAACTGCTGAAGTTCAGTTAAATTTGATGGTGACTGTAAGTGGACTGCTGTCAAGTCATTCCACAGATTTTTCAATGGGGTTTAAGTCTGGGCTCTGACTAGGCCATGCAAGGACATTTACCTTTTTCTCCTTCAACCAATGTGTGGTCATTTTTGCTGTGTGCTTTGGGTCATTGTCATGTTGGAAGCTAAACCCTTTTCCCATTGACAGCTTTCTGGCAGAGGGCAGCAGATTTACCTCAAGAATTTGAAGGTATTTTGCCCCATTCATTTTTCCTTCTATCCTGACAAGTGCTCCAGTCCCTGCTGCAGAGAAACACCCCCATAACAGGATATTACCACCTCCATGCTTTACTTTATGAATGGTGTTTTTTGGAATGGTGTTTTTTGAAACCAATGTTTGGTTTTTTCGCCAGACATATTGTTTGGTGTTGTCACATGCTCACAATGACCATTCTTTGTCATAAATTCCTGCAACTGCTTCAGAGTTGCTGTAGGCCTCTTGGTAGCCTCTCTGACCAGTTTCCTGCTGGCTCTTTCATCCAGCGACGTCCTTATCCGGGGGGGGGGGTCTGTTTGTACCAAATACCTTCCACTTTGTAATAATAGACTTCACGGTGCTTCTTGGCATTCATAAAGCCTTTGCAATTTTTTACATCCATCTCCTGATTTTGTTTTGTTTTTTGTTTTAATCTTTGATCTTTTGACAGTGCCTTGCAACCCATAGTTGATTGTGTGCTTCAGTTGCACTACCAGGGTGCTGAAATAAAGTGAAGAGAGAAAGGACGAATGGCTGCACACCAATGTAGTGCAATATTGACTTTATTGATATCAAAAATTGGATAAAAACATCCAGGCACGGACAGGCAAGAGATGATAAGGGTTGACACGTTTCACAAGAAATTTCTTGCTTTTTCAAAACCATATGGAAATGCAATCTCAGAACCAATATATATATCTTTGCCAAATATATGTGACGCGTTCAATGCTAGCAGCTTTTAGATAATTTATTGATCTTTCACAATACATGTGACAGGCTTAATACCATTAGTCTTTGGGTTATTTAAACCACTTTAAGCATCTAGACAGTGGTGGCTCGCAGAATTTCTTTCTATTTTAGAGAAATTGTGTTTGGCTACGAGCAGTGTGTGGTACATTCTTTATTTGGCAAGGCCTAACTTTAAATTGCCAATGACTCATATTACATTTAATATGCACTGCATTTATTATGCCAAGGTTGTGATAGTTGCTGTGAATTGTCTTGGAGAGAAGAAATCAGGTTCTTAATAATATGGAGCATACAAGTGAAGTATGATCTTGAAGAAAGAAAAAATAAAGAAAAAAATAACTGTGCTTATGTGCACACAACATAAAAAGTATGATCTCGGTCAGGGAAAAAACGATGTATCGCTTGATGTATAGCTTGATGTAATAGCTCGATACGCTCTGACACACTTGGCTGGGCTGAGGATATAGCTGCAGACGTGTGTGTGATCGATCTATCTATCTATCTATCTATCTATCTATCTATCTATCTATCTATCTATCTATCTATCTATCTCCAACACTGTACTCCAAATTCATCAGAAAATTACACAAACATTTAACTATAAGCATATTATATTGTCCCAGGTGATTGTGCAAGGGAACTGTGCAATGGTGAATAAACCAGAAAGATGTAATATGCTCTATTAGCTCACAGCTGGAAGATATACAGTACAGTATATATTATTATGATACAGGATTTATATAGCGCCAACAGTTTGTGCAGCACTTTAGAATATAAAGGGGGACAGTACAATTAATTAAAATAGTTTAATACAGAAGGAATAGGAGGGCCCTACTCCATAGAGTTTACAAAGATAGATAGATACTAAAAAAAAAAAAGGATGTACTGTAATCGAGGAAGTGCCTGAGGACTTCTACTCTCTGAAAATGATATGGACTCATCTACATAATATAGTAAATGTTCATTCAGCTTCCTTAAGCATTTCACAGTTCTGCATTCTTCCAGGAATGACTTTCTTTGAAGCTCTTCTTATTTGGCTGAATACCATCTAACAGTTGCAAAGGAAGTAGATGCTTGGAAATACAAGGTCTACACAGATAGCTATATAACGCTAGGCAGCTGTCACGGAATATGGTCCATCCCTTAGGTCTGACTAGGGGAGTATCTACACCCAGGTCCATGAGGCCAACATATATTGTTTGTACTGGTCTGGGACAAATCTTCATTTATTGCCAGCCCAGTCTTTTCCTGATCAGTCTAATGTTTCCAGAGAGGGATATGCTAAAAAAAGTGTGGGCAGCATGTAAACAAGCCTGAATTTGGAAGAGTCCCCATCCCGCTGTCCCCAAGTGCTGATGTTAGGTGCAGCTGAGCTGCATACATTCAGGAGGGCAGCCAAGGAAGTTTACATGTGCTGTGGACTTTACTTTCCTCTATATATGGTAGAAGGGGGCTTGAAGGCAGATCAGACCGAATGTACATTGCACTAGATGCTTTGCACTCTACAGGTGAACCTAGTACTCTTTAAGTGAGGCTTATAGGCAAAAACAAACAGAGTAGCTAAATAGCTAAATATTAGAGTTGATATTTTTGGATGTCTAGTTCAGAAGGCACTATATGTTTGGTCTGAATGTAGCTTTCACCTTTAAACTGGTTCTAAAGGCAGAAGTTTTTTTGCATTAACCTATGCATTAAGATAAAAAAACAATGTGCAGCAGCGCCCCCCCCTAATACTTACCTGAGCCTCCTCTGATCCAGTGATGTTGCATGGGGGACTCGGCTGGTCCAGCCTGACTCCCTCCTGATTGACTCCCTCTGCTGTCAATCAAAGTCACTGAGCCAATGAGGAGAAAGAAAGGGTGGGGCCAGGCCATGGCTCCGTGTCTGAATGGACACACAGTGCAGCAGCTTGGCTCGGGTGCCCCCATAGCAAGCTGCTTGCTGTTAGGGCACACGGCAGGGGGGAGAGGCCAGAAGCGCCAAAGAGGGACCCGAGAAGAGGAGGATCTGGGCTGCTCTGTACAAAACCACTGCACAGAGGAGGTGACTATAACATGTTTGTTATTTTTAAATGAAAAAAATTTGACTTTAGTATAACTTTAAGGAGCCTTTGGCACCAAAAAATCCCTAGTAAAATAACACCCCCCACCCAAAGTGGCTGGCAAGTATCCAGTTGCACCACAACTTGATATTGCCGCCACCCCAACCTACCACTGCAGCTCCCTTAAATTAAGCTTAGTATATGGATATACAGCTTCCCCTAACACACACGACAATGCTATCAATTAGCTGCTCAAGGTGCTGATCATTGTGGGAGATCAAGGGTAGCATGCATTTGTATTCCATATCCCAAATCACTGTTTTTTTCTCAGATTGTAGCAGCAAATAGGCATGGGTGACAGGAATACAAAGTTTGGGCAACCAAGTGCTTTTGTTGTGCAGAGGCATGATATTTTTTTCATTTTAAGTACATTGCCTTTCCTGCTTACAGTTTCTCACAAAAGTGAGTACACCCCTCTCATTTTTGGAAATATTTTATTATATCTTTTCATGTGACAACACGGAAGAAATGACACACTGCTATAATGTAAAGTAGTGAGTGTACAGCTTGTATAACCATGTATATTTGCTGTCCCCTCAAAATGACTCAACACACAGCCATTAAAGTGTTACTAAACCCAGTAATATGAAAATAGTCCCGTCCCCCCCAGTGCCCACGGGTTATAAATCTTCTTTTTACATTAAAATACTGCCACTATATACCCTTTTGGATGATCTATATACCACGGTTACATGATAAACGTCACAGTTTCTCCAGTGCTGAGAGTTCAGGTAGGAGATTTCCACTACAGCCTGTATACACGCCCACATGTGTGATGTCAATATCATGTGACCTGGCTAGCTCTGAGAACAAGTTAATGTTCTCTCCGGCAAAAAAGACACAACTGAGCATGTGCAGGTCAGCTACCCTGCCTGTGTTAGCTGGCCTTCCCCAGATAGACAGTGCAGGAGGGAAGGATCTGTGCATACAGGAAAAAACAGCCTTTTTACACAGTACAGAGCATTAACACCTTAAGTTCCACAATGAGTATAACAAGCATGCTATGCTACAGATACAGACTGATTTTACTGTTTTTGGGTTTAGTAACACTTTAATGTCTAAACCGCTGGCAACAAACGTGAGTACACCCCTAAGTAAAAATGTCCAAATTGGGCCCAAAGTGTAATTATTTTGTGTGGCCACCATAATTTTCCAGCACTGCCTTAGCCCTCTTGGGCATGGAGTTTACCAGCGTGTCACAGGTTGCCACTGGAGTCCTCTTCCACTCCTCCATGATGACATCACTGAGCTGGTGGATGTTAGAGACCTTGCGCTCCTCCACCTTCCATTTGAGGATGCCCTACAGATGCTCAATAGGGTTTAGGTCTGGAGACATGCTTGGTCAGTCCATCACCTTTACCCCCCTCAGCTTTTTTAGCAGAGCAGTGATCTGCTTCAGTATGTCACAGTACATGTTAGAATTCATGGGTCCCTCAATGAACTGTAGCTCCCCAGTGTCGGCAGCACTCATGCAGCCCCAGACCATGACACATCCACCACTTTTCTTGACTGTAGGCAAGACACACTTGTCTTTGTAATCCTCACATGGTTGCCACCACACATGCTTGACACCATCTAAACCAAATAAGTTTATCTTGGTCTCATCAGACCACGGGACATGGTTCCAGTAATCCATGTCCTTAGTCTGCTTGTCTTCAGCAAACTGTTTGCAGACTTTCTTGTTCATTATCTTTAGAAGAGGCTTCCTTCTGAGACGACAGCCATGCAGACCAATTTGATGCAGTGTGTGGCCTACGGTCTGAGCACAGACAGGCTGACCCCCACCCCCCACCCCTTCAACCTCTGCAGCAATGCTGGCAGCACTCAAACGTCTATTTCCCAAAGACAACCTCTGGATAGGATGATGAGCACGTGCACTTAACTTCTTTGGTCGACCATGGCGAGGCCTGTTCTGAGTGGAACCTGCCCTGTCAAACTGCTGTATGGTTTTGGCCACCGTGTTGCAGCTCAGTTTCAGGGCCTTGGCCTAGGCCATCTTTCTGTAGAGCAACAATTCTTTTTTTCAGATCCTCAGAGAGTTCTTTTCCATGAGGTGCCATGTTGAACTTCCAGTGACCAGTATGAGAGAGTGAGAGCGATAACACCAAATTTAACACACCTGCTCCCCATTCACACCTGTGACCTTGTAACACTAACGAGTCACATCACACCGGGGAGGGAAAATGGCTAATTGGGCCCAATTTGGACATTTTCACTTAGGGGCGTACTTATTTTTGATGCCAGTGGTTTAGACATTGATGGCTGTGTTAAGTTATTTTGAAGGGACAGCAAATATACACTGTTATTCAAGCTGTGCACTCACTACTTTACATTGTAGCAAAGTGTCATTTCTTCAGTGTTGTCAGATGAAAAGATATAATAAAATATTTGCAAAAATGTGAGGGGTCTACTCACTTTGTGAGATACTCTACATATGTTTGGACTTTGATTTTGACAGTGCTATTTTTCTATTGATCTGATTCTTTTACTTTTTTGTTTGCTTGGTTGGATGACAACAAAGATATGCTTAATTGTTTAGTTTGATATGCTTTGGAATTAGCTATATATCAGAAGGGAGAGGAAGACATTTCTAGTAGTACCCTACAAGACATTTCTATAAATAACAGGTTTATTCAATAAAACACAAAGAGCAATGATGATGTAAAAATAGCCAAGACCAACCAAAGTGTTAAGTTTGCTGCAGTCAGATAAGTAAAATATGAACTTGGATTAGCGGTTGTATAGTTTTCCAGAAATCGTTTAGACACTCCAGAGTTATAATATATTTAAAATAATAAATAGATCAAATATACAATAAATAATATTAAAGCATTTGGTAAGTATCATACTAGGCATCAACTTGCTATGCTGCAAGTGGGAATCAAGTCAATACCTCAGAGGGTGGTGTGTCAATTCTTCTGTAAATGCTGATAAAATCACAGCTTATATTAATCATTATTCCTGCAGGTAATACATAATTAAAATCACAATAGCTGATGGAGGTAGGATTCTGAAATAATAGCCAAGTCATAATGAAAACAGCAGAGGCATTCCCAGTTCTCATGCTGACCTAAAAAGCTTACTGGCAAAGGTATAAGGATCGTGACTCTCATGATTTGGCATAACTCCCTCACTGAAGGTATTTCCCTTAGTATTAACCACTTGCCACCCACTTACAGTAGATTTACTGTGAATGAGTGGCACAGCAACGTACCCGTACACCACGGTGTACTTTCTGGTCTAGCAGCATGCATGCATGCGTCCCCTGCTGACATGTGCTCTGATTGGACACAACACGAGTTTGTCAGCAGGTTACAGCCAATGATCATCAATCACAGCACAGAGTTTTGTGTTTACAAACATACAGAAAACTGATTGCTCCTTGATGTTAATCCCTTCCCAGCCAGTGTACAAAGTTATCACTGATCACTGTACTAGTGTCACTAGCGACATCAGTAAGTGATCCTCCCAGCCAGCACCAGATTGGCTGCCACTTTATCACAGTCACACTATAAGTCGCTGTTCATCGCCATTGCTAGTATAGCATCTATAGCTGCATAAATTTCATTATGTAGTTTGTAGACACCATAACATTCACACAAACCAATTAATATACACTTATTAGGATACTTTTTTTTACCAAAGACATGTAGCAGAATACATTTTGGCCAAATTTATGAAGAAATTTCATTTTATTGGATATGTTTTAAAACGGAAAGTAGAAAATATTTTCTTTTTCAAAATTTTCCGTATTTTTTCATTTATATAATAAAAAATAAAAAGCTAGTGGTGGTCAAATACCACCAAAAGAAAGCACTATTTGTGTGAAAAAAATTATATAAATTTAATTTGCATACAGTGCTGCATGGCGAACAATTGGCAGTTAAAGTAGCACAGTGTTAAATAGCAAAAATTGCCCTTGGTCATGAAGGGGGTAAAACCTTCCGGCGGTGAAGTGGTTAAAGTGTAAATCTGTTTTGATCATATGTAGTGGCATTTGTGTCTTATATGGAGTGATGAAGTCATGAGCGTTTCCCTAGACTACAAATCATATTTTAATACATCTAGCTTTGATGGCATTGACCCATATTAGCCAACTCAACCTGGGATTTTCTTGAACCCAACCATACAGTGCCTTGCACAAGGATTCACCCCCCTTTATTTTGTTCGTGATTTGTTGCCTCACAACCTGGAATTAACATGGATTGTTTGAGGTTTTGCATCATTTAATTTACAGAACATGCCCACAACTTTGAAGATTTTTTTTTTTATTGTGAAGCAAACAACAAATAGGACAAAATAATAGAAAAAGACAATGTGCATAACTATTCACCCCCCCTAAATACTTTGTAGAGCCACCTTTTGCAGCTATCACAGCTCCAAGTCTCTATGAGCTTGCCACATCTTACCACTGGGATTTTTGCCCATTCCTCCTCGGAAAACTGCTCCAGCTCCTTCAAGTTGGATGGTTTGCGCTTGTGAACAACAATCTTTAAGTCTGACCACAGATTTTCTATTGGATTGAGGTCTAGGCGTTGACTAGGCCATTCCAACACATTTACTTGTTTCCCCTTAAACCACTCAAGTGTTGCTTTAGCAGTGTGTTTGGGGTCATTGTTCTGCTGGAAGATGAACCTCCGTCCTAGCCTCAAATCACACACAGAGTGGTACAGGTTTTGCTCAAGAATATCCCGTATTTAGCACCATCCATATTGCCCTCAACTCTGACCAGTTTCCCAGTCCCGACTGCTGAAAAACATTCCCACAGCATGATACTGCCACCACCATGTTTCACTGTGGGGATGGTGTTCTTTGGGTGATGTGATATGTTGGGTTTGAGCCAGACAGCATTTTCTTTGATGGCCAATTAGTTAAATTTTAGTCTCATCAGACCAGAGCACCTGCCTCCATACATTTGGGGAGTCTCCCACATGCCTTTTCGCAAACTCAGAACGTGCCATTTTGTTTTTTACTGAAAGTAATGGCTTTCTTGTGGCCAATCTGCCATAAAGCCCAACTCTATGGAGAGTACGGCTTATTGTCGTCCTATGTACAGATACTCCAGTCTCTGCTGTGGAACTCTGCAGCTCCTTCAGGATTACCTTAGGTCTCTGTGCTGCCTTTCTGATTAATGCCCTCCTTCTGACCCTGGCTCTGCTTATCGTTTATTCTGTCTTCTGGAATCTCTGACTGTGGCTTTACCTCGACTATCCTTTGGCAAATTCCTGTCAAGCCCCCGTGCACAGATTCACAGCCCAGGTAGCTTATTACTCTGTTACTGTGGGCTGTGTGTATTTGCAAGGGTGAGCATACATCTCTGCATCATGGACTCCAACCTAGGTAAGCCCTTACACCTAGGGATCATCAAAGATTTGGATATTTTTTTTTATAACCTAACCCTGACTTGTACTTCTCAACAACATTGTCCTTTACTTGTTTGGAAAGTTCCTTGGTCTTCATGGCAGTGTTTGGTTAGTGGTGCCCCTTGCTTAGGTGTTTCAGCCTCTGGGGTCTTTCAAAAAGGTGTGTATATGTAATGACAGATCATGTGACACTTAGATTGCACACAGGTGGACATCATTTCACTAATTACGTGACTTCTGAAGGTAACTGGTTGCACCAGAGCTTTTTATGGGCCTCATAACAAAGGGGGTGAATACATACGCACATGCCAATTATCAGTTTTTTATTTCTGAAAAATAGTTTTATGTATATATTTCTCTAATTTTACTTCACCAACTTAGACTAATGCATTCTGAACCATCATATAACCAACCATATAATTCAGATTAAAAAAAACATTGAACTAAAGGCTGTAATGTAACAAAATAGGTAAAAAGCCAAGGGGTGAATACTTTTGCAAGGCACTGTAACTTCTAAAGAACTAAAGTATTTCATTTTGCTATGCATGCTAGTTCTCATTAATGTCTTTGTGCATATCTCATATCGGTATAAACATTTCCATTAAATTACATGTTATGCAAAATATCAACTGCATATTTTCAAGGTTAGGATTAATTAACGCCTTATTTTATATTTCACGCTCTCCCATAACTTGCACCTTTCATGCTCTCTTAAACACTAGTGAATGAAAAATTACCCAAATCATTTCTTAGAGTTAAATCTACCTTTACAAGCCCAAACAATGGCATTTTGATGGTAATTTGTATCCTTTTGAGACATTCATAGAAATCAGACAAGATTCCAGCTATACATTTGCTAAATACGTTTATAAAATAAAAGCAAGAATGATATTGGTTGCCGTACAACTCTTTTTTTTTTTTTTTTTATTTATATCATAAGTGAGTACCATCAATCAGAAACCACTGGGAATGTATTTAAGCCAATATGTCTAGAAAACTTCTTCATAGGGTGTTCACTATCAAATATGTCTTTTGACTTTAGCTTACTGTATATAGAAACATGTTTATACAAATAACATATTGTCTCCTATAACAATTTCTATAAGAATTTGTTTGTGGAGGTCCCGTAAAATACTTTGGGAGTACAATTAGCACAGAATAGTTAATGACTCAGATTAGAGAATAACAAGCATGTGTTGGTGTTTGTTATCCTACCTGTGAAGTTGTTAATATTGGGTGTTAAGCAAATCACAGATTTTATATGGCAGATGTGATGATTATTTCATAATTCAAGGCAGATGTAAGAACCCACGTACTAAATGCTTCCTGTGCAATGATGTAAATACCAAGTGGAATTTAAACAACAGACATTTCTTCAAACTATACACGAAATACATTGTATTTCCCTTGTCTTTAGTACTCTAAACACCTTTTGCCATAAACAGTTGTGTGTAAATGCAAGTATACACAGTGGAAAATAGTGGGGGTTATTTACGAAAGGCAAAGCCACTTTGCACTACAAGTGCACTGAAAGTGCACTTGGAAGTGCAGTCGCTGTAAATCTGAGGGGTAGATCTGAAATGAGGGGAAGCTCTGCTGATTTTATCATACAATCATGTACAAGCTAAAATGCTGTTTTATATTTTCCTTGCATGTCCCCCTCGGATCTACAGCGACTGCACTTCCAAGTGCACTTGCAGTGCAAAGTGGATTTTCCTTTCATAAATAACCCCCAATGAGTAGATCAACAATAGATCTACATTCAAAGAGTGTCCACAGATAAAGAGGATATACTTGAACAAATCACAAATAAAATTGACCACGTGCATTCATTTTCCAAATCCAAATTAATGAAGGTAAATTTGTCATTTGGAAAAAAGAAGTAGACAATTATATTTACCTCCCCAAAAATTCCATAACTTTGTATGTAGGTGTTCCAGATGTGCCAATGATTATAACCTCCTTCGGGGAATATGCAAGTGGAACTTGTCTTATTTAAACTTTAGATATCTAGGGTTAAGTGCTTTCTTTGCTTTTGACTTGTGTGATGTCATAATACCCAGATAAAAAGAGCTCTTTAGGGCCCTCAAAAAGAAAGTTGTGGATTGCTATGAGTTTGGCAAGGAATTTAAAAAAAAATGCCAATTTTTTTAAAATAAATCGTTCCACTGTCAGAAAAAAATGCTCTGGGAGAGTTCTACTCAAGCATCTTGTACCTTACTGATATCCAATTTGTCATCCAATAAATACTACTATTCAGGTGAACAGCACTAATATAATGTCTACTAATACTGATGGTGGGAGAAAGTAATCCTCTTTTTCCTAGGCTCAGTTGCCAACATATGTAAACATCAACAACACCTAACAATATTATGTGTCTTTGTTACTTTGAAACCATTATCTGCTCTTCTAAATCCTTCAGATGCTATTTACAACTGTTTAGTTTTCTGTAGTGTGACCTACTGTTCCAACTGAAGGTAAGTGATTTTTTTAATTGATTTATGGGACAGAAGCAGGGTTTCTTTAGCTTTAGCATACAATGCAGTATCACTGATAGGAAAAGTTCATCTTCTGGCATCTCCTGCAGTTTTGGTTCAGGAAGACAAAAATCCCAGATCAACCGTCGTTAGTATATTGCCATATAGGAACAAAAAAACAACCTTCTTTTCGTAAGCAAAGGAGCAAACACAATGGAACTCCAAAGCAGTTCTAAATTGACCTAATGGAGCCACATGTTGATATCTTATCTATTATAACTCTGAAAGCTTGTCCCACATACTATCGAGCATTTGGCTGAATGTAATAAAAAGGAATTAGCCAAGAAGCACAGCATATTGACAAACACACAACATAAGAAACATGTATATAGTAAATACATACTGTTCTCCTTGATGCCTTGTTCCCGTTGTTATTCAAGTGATTCATGTTGTACTATGAAACATAATCACTTGTTCCAGATTAAAGTCTTTAATTGTGCAACAGATGTTCATGTTCCACTCCATATCACGATGAAGTGTACAGCATGGCAGCCCACTGGAACAAGCAGGTCATACAGCAGGCATTTGCTGATTTGTTTCTAGTGAGAATTTATTAGCTGTTGTTTTGACTACTTTTTGTTTTTCACAAACAATCGGATACTTTACTGCATTCAATATATGTTTCTGAATACAAAACTATGCAAATAATTTCCTGAAGTCGCAAAATGAAAACGTACTACTCTAAGTGGAACATGAGGCTAAAGTAGACCAGGTGAATTAAAAAGGTCCTTGCAACCCAAACTGGTTACTTCTTATAGGGTATGTCCACCTAAAAATTATTTGGAGCATAATTACTCGACAGCATAATTTTCTCCAGTGATCCTGGAGGTACCCTAAACTGTGGCTGTAAGGGCTAGTTTACACTTGCTTCAAAACAAGGCATTGGACATGCTTTATTAAAGCTCTCTGAAAGCCAGTTAAAGCACCTGTCATTAAATAAAATGGTTTGCTTACAGTCCTGTTTACACCTTGCTTTTGCTTTGCTTTGGCTTCGCTTCAAAAATTATAACCTATGTCGCTTTAGTGGTGTTTCAAAACACCTTGAAAGCCTCCATAAAAGTCTATGACAAAGCTTGCTTGAAGCATCATCAAAGCATCACGGAAGCATCATCAAAACACCACGGAAGCATCATCGAAGCACCACCGAAGCATTACTAAAGCACCTTCAAAGCATCAAAAACACATCAAAAAAGCGGTAGGTGCTTTAATGTGTGTTGAAGTTGAAGCAAGTGTAAATGAGGACTTAGGACTAGTTAAAGCAGGCTTCGTTAAAGCTCTCTGAACGCCAGTCAAAGCCCCTGTCACTAAATACAATGGTTAGCTTACAGTCCTAGAGAGATATTATACGCTGAGCTAGGGTGAACCAAATTAATATGTAAACTCCTAAAGTGTAAATATAAATAGTGTGTCAATCAAAAATTAAATAAAAAAACTCGTATAAACAACTTATCATACAAACAGCATTTAAAGTGCATATAGTATATCAACAAATATTACATTGCATGCATAAATATAAAGTGCCCAGTGCTCACACTGATATCAAACAGATTCTGTTAACCAATCCTGTGTGATAAGTGAAAAAAAGTCCTGAAAATCAAATATCAAAATAATTACATAAAGTAGTGTCCATATTTGGTGTCATCCAACATGCTCATCAGATCCTAGGTGCTGCAAATCATGCTCCGGTGTACTTCAGTGACCCCCCTAAGATGTTGCGCTCACCTCAGAGCATGTGACACAGCTGCTAACTGTGTCAAAACACGCCTTGGAGCCACCCCCGGGCTCTAAACTGATTACAGGTGCCGATCTCCAGCCTGGCTCAATGCAGCTCCATATCATAAATATAAACAAAAGAAAACTCCATAGTGTAATAACGTAGGGTATTTTTATTGTATAAAAACACACTCCCCACAGTGGGGTACTCGCATTCTATCGGTGCGTAAGTGCACCGCTCTGTAACAAGCCTCCAAAATATAAAAACTGCAGGTATAGCGTGTGGTATGGTATGCGTCTCTAACAAACAGACTCTGTGCTGCTCACTCTGTCCTGGCCCCTCCCCTACGCGTGTTCAACACAGGGATCACGTGTCTTCATCAGAGTAATTTGCACAGTTATGAAACGTGATCTACGCCTGCAGCTGGGTATTATCACTTGTCACTTTATTGGCATTGGACTGTTGTGGCTCGCAAGATTTTTTCTTTGTTAGCTTACAGTCCTGTTTACACCTTGCGTTTGCTTTGCTTCAGCTTCGCTTCAAAAATTATACCCCATGTCGCTTTAGTGGTGCTTCAAAGCGTCTTCAAAGCCTCCATAGAACTCTATAACAAAGCTTGCTTGTAGCACCTGCAGCTTTTGAGAGGCTTTAATTCAGCTTTAGCTTCGCCTTGTTTTAAAGAAATTTCAGGTATCCACACAAGTGCAGGGCATTTGTCAAGTTTCAACAAACCTTCAAAAGAGCATCACGGAAGCTCCACCGCAGCATCAACGAAGCTTAATCGAAGCACCACCAGAAGCATCAAAAACACATCATAAAAGCATGTTGAAGCAGTATGCGCTTTAATGTGTGTTGAAGCCAAAGCAAGTGTAAGGACTAGTTTACACTTGCTTCAAAACAAGGCTTCGGACGCGCTTTGTAAAAGCTCTCTGAACGCCAGTCAAAACCCCTGTCACCAAATAAAATGGTTAGCTTACATTGCATTTGCATTTGCTTTGCTTCAAAAATGATACCCTGATGATGATGTCGCTTTAGTGGTGCTTTAAAGTGTCTTCAAAGCCTTCACAGAACTCTATGACAAAGCTCACTTGAAGCACCTGCGGCTTTTGAAAGGCTCTGATTCAGCTTTAGCCTCACTTTGTTTTGGAGAAATCGCAGGTATTAGATATCCACACACACACACACACAGGACATCTGTCAAGCTTCAACAGAGCATCACGGAACCATCACCAACGCTTCACCAAGGCATCCCCAAAGCTTCATCGAAGCACCACCGAAGCATCAAAAACACATCATAAAAGCATGTTGAAGCGGTAGGCACTTTAATGTGTGTTGAAGCCAAAGCAAGTGTAAATGAGCCCTAAGATGTACAACTAAACTATATAATGGTTAAAATAAGTATTGAACACGTCACCATTTTTCTAGGTAAATATATTTCTAAAGGGGCTATTGACATAAAATTTTCACGTCAGTAACAACCCATGCAATCTATGCATACAAAGAAACCAAAACAAATAAGTTCAAAAATTAAGTTATGTTTAATAAAATGGAATGACACAGGGAAAAAGTATTGAACACGCTAACTAAAATTTATTTAATACTTCATACAAAATCCTTTGTTGGTAATGGCAGCTTCAAGATGCCTCCTGTATGGAGAAACTAGCCACATGCATTGCTAAGGTGTGATTTTGGCCCATTCTTCCACACAGTTTTAAAATCTTGAAGGTTCCGTAGGCCTATTCTATGAACTCTGATCTTTTTTTTATTCAATACTTTTTATTTGGAATATATATTTGCCCACCAAACAACACTGTTTACATAGCATATACAAACATTACAAAAGCAGACATAAAGAAATACAACCAATCGCTTTTCCCCTTTCCACCCTTCGCCCCACCCTTCCTCCCCCCCAACCACTCCATCCATTCATACCTCACTTCCATCCTACCTACCCCAAACTTACAACCTACAATCACTCCTATCATTCTACCTAACCACCTTATTTCTATTCGGGGCACTCCAACTCCAGCCATAACTTCCATATATTCTTATATTTCTTCATATTGCCTCTCTTCCCATACCAGAATTTCTCCTTCACAGCCATGTCTTTAACCTCTTTCATCCATTCTGCCATCGTTGGGGGATCTTTTGCCTGCCACCTTCGTGCTATTAACTTCTTTTCTTGGAACAAACATCTAATTATTGCAGTCTGGGTGTCTTTTAACATGCCATTCTTCTCCATCAAGCCCATAAGACAAGTCCTAGCCTCCATGCCTAACGATGCCCCAAACACAATTAAACCTTCCCAATACCTATGCAACTTGGGACATCGCCAGAACATGTGTATCAAATCGCCTCTCCTATCCCCACACCGTTGACATTTAGCGTCTGGCCTCTTTCCAAACATGTATAATTTTAATGGTGTATAATATGACCTATATCTCAAATACAGGTGAGATACCCCCTGTGACGGAGAAAGAGAAACCCTGGGCCCTAATGCTAAGACATATTTCCATTGTTCCTCTGTTATTGTGCCAACATCTCACTCCCATTTGATCCTGTTTTTAGACTCCACCACTCTCTCCTGCCCCGCTATGTTTATACTCCTATACATATCGGATATTAACCCTCTAGAAGATCTAGTATTCACCAGTTTCCTAAGCAAGGGCATATCACTCCACTCTATCACCTTCCCTCTGAATTGTACATCTAGAACGTGCCTAACTTGCAAATAACTAAAAAATAGTCGGTTAGGAACTGCATACTCCTCTTTTATCGCTTGAAATGATTTCAACCTACCTGTCCTATACAACTGTGCCAAGCAATGGTTGCCTCTCCTGTCCCATTCCTCTATTTTACCCATCACATTGAGCTCTTTTAAATTTTTAGTGTTCCATATTGGAAAGAACTCAGAGAAACCAGTATAACCCAACACGGCCTTAACGGTCTCCCAACTTCTAACCATTAGCTGAACTGTAGGACAACTGGAACCAAAAGAATCTGCCTCCACTGCTTCCACTATTGTGTCATGGCTAATACTGTTCATCAATATATTACTTCCTCCTACCCCTTTCTTCGGGCAAGTTACTACCTCTCATATACTGCATTTGAGCTGCAAGAAAATAACCCCATGGGTCTGGTAAAGCCAGGCCCCCCACCTCTCTTGATCTCCGCAATACCTGTAAACGAATCCTTGCCGCCCCATTTTTACAAATCAATTCTCTAAACACGCTATCCAATTTTTTGAATCCAAACGGGTGAATTGTGTATTACATATAAAATTTGCGGCATCCATACCATCTTAATTAAATTGCACTGACCGGCGACCGAGAGAGGAAGGCGACCCCACACTCGAATTTTCTGTTTTAGTTTTACCATAAGTGGAACTACATTTCCCATTATGTACTGCCCCGGGTCTCTTGTTATATTCACCCCTAAGTATCTCATTTGACTTACTACTCTTATTGAGTCTACCTGTTGCGGAAGAGGTTCTACAAGGGGGTCTATTGGCAAAAGTACAGATTTTTTCCCAATTGATTGCCAGTCCAGAGAAATGCCCGAACTCTTTAATTATCCTCATAGCTGCTTTCAAAGAGACCTGCATGTCTTCCAAAAATAACAAGATATCATCTGCATACAATGCGACTTTCTCCTCCTCCCTCCTTCTTTTGAATCCCTGGAATTAATGATAGGCTCTTAAGGCAATAGCTCCAGTGCGAGGGCGAAGAGCAGGGGTGACAATGGGCAGAACACTCCCCATCGACCCTAACCTTGGCCCTCGGTTTATCATATAAAAGTCTTAACCATAGCACAAAGTTAGGGCCAAATTGAAATTCCGCCAATACCTTCCACAAATGGTGCCACTCAAGGCTATCAAAAGCCTTGACCGCGTCTAATGATAAAATGGCTCTATTCCCCCTGTTCTCTATTGGCAGCTGCATATTTAAATATACTCGCCTTATATTCACACTCACAGATCTATCCGGTATAAAACCGGTTTGGTCTGGGTGTATTACTTTAGAAATTATTCTTTTCAGCCTAGTTGCCAGGGCTTTTGCCAAGATCTTAACATCAGAGCACAAGAGCGAGATCGGTCTATATGAGGCTACATCAAGCGGATTTTTCCCTTCTTTTAATAATACTATTATTGTGGCTTCAGCCATAGATATGGGCAATCTTCCTTCCACCACGGCCCCATTAAATACCTCCAATAGTTTTGGGAGCAATACGTCCCCATATCTCATGTATATTTCTATAGGCAGACCATCAGGACCTGGTGCTTTCTGATTCGCAATATCTACTATTACCCTTTGCAACTCTTCCAATGTCAATGGGGCTTCCAGTACTTCCCTATCCTCGCTGGATAAAGGGGTTATTTTCAGTTTTTCAAAAAACTCCCACATTTCCCCCTCTACATTAATTTGTGGGGTACTATACAGGGCTTCATAGTAACTCTTGAATACCTCTACTATTCCCTGGGTAGCTCTTATAATTCTCCCTTCCCTACCCAAATTGCTGATATAGTTGATGAGGGGCCATTTGCTCTAGCTATCAATGTCAGGGTTCTCCCCACTAGTTCTCCTTCCCCCAAAAAAATGTTTCTGAAACATTTTCCTTTTTTCCTCTTTCTCCAATACTAATTTCCTGTATTCATCCTGGCTCTCTACCCACTCACCGTATCTAACTAAAGTTGATTCCTCCACATACCGCACTTCTGCCCCCCGCACGCTTTCTTTTGCTTTATATTCCTTAACCTGTGATTGTCTCTTAACATAGGAGATTTTTTGAATCAATACCCCTTGAAGAAAAGCCTTCAGGGAGTCCCACATTATACCTAACGGGGCAGTTCCTGAGTTTAAGTTTATAAATTCCTCAAAACTAACTGCAATAACCCCAACATCCTCAATTACTTCGAGCCAAAAGAGGTTCATTTTCCAATCCCCCCCCACCATAGCTCGACCAAATTTTAATTGACAAAGCCACTGGTGAGTGATCCGAAAGCCCCCTTGGCTCGTAGTCTACCTCTGCCATTAAATTTAAGGCTTCCTCATTACATAGCACCAGATCGATTCTAGACAAAGTGGCATGCGTCCTAGAGTGGCACGAATACTGCTTCACACCCGGATGCCACTTCCTCCAGATATCCACCAGCCCTAGCTCCTCACAGAATTGGAGAAGCGGTACCCTTCCAGAAGCAACCCTTGATGGGAGCCTATCTATGCTGTTATCCATGGTCATATTAAAGTCCCCTGCCACTATGACTGGTACCCTGGGTTTATCCGCTATAAAACGTATTAAATCACACATTATCTCTGTATTAAATGGTACATTAGCTAATACACATTCTCGATTTTCAATAATACAAAAAAGAAAAACATACCGTCCATTCTCATCCATCTTACTCTGTCTGCAGGAGAAAACCAGTCCAGAGTTTATCAATACACTCACACCCCTTGAATAAGAGGTATGAGTTGAGTGATACTGCTCTTGCTAATTCCTGTTCCTCAAGGCACGAGTTGTATCTTTGTCAAGGTGAGTCTCGTGGAGGCAGAGTATCTTAACACCACCCGTCCTGGCCATAGAAAAAATTGCCTGTTTTTTGGATATCTCCCTTACCCCCCGCACATTCCATGAGCATATCTTAACACGCCTAAACGGATCTGGCATTTTCCCTCTACCATCTTTGGTAACTATCATTCTCCTGCCCCTGTACCTTGTCTCATCTCAAAATAATTCTTACCCCTAAAACCATTGTGTCTAGTGTTTGAAAATATTAGTGATTTTAGTACTTGTACAAACTCAAAACATCTTACTTCATTCCACTCCACACATCTACCACCCTCATACACCCTTGCAACCTTATGCATACCCCATACCCCAACCCTCTCCCCCCATCCCTCCCTACCCACCCCCTTCTCCAATCCCCTCTCCCCTTTTCCCCCTTTCCCCCTTGTCCAACCTTGGGCCCATACCAAGGGCTTCTAAAGTGACCGTGTTAACCCCCTGAAAGTGAATATAACTCTTTTTTTCCCGTTACGTTGCTACCCAAACCTTATAAGAGGGGAATTAACCCCAACATGACCAGTGTACTAAATAAAAAAAATCTATATACTGCCCCCCCCATACCCTCACCTCTATAAATGCACAAATATATCAAGGGGACACAAAAAAAAGTCCACAGGAGCCTTCAATTGAACAGGGACCACCAGAGTCTAGTTTTTGCCCCTTTTTCTCATGTCCCTTCACCCCGCTGTAACCTTCCTTCATTCTTCTCCAACCATAATGATACTTCTGCAGGAGCATAAGAGGCCTTGGCTGACCCCCTGAAGATGGCACCCTGAAAGCGACTCTGTGTGCACGCTCAATTGCAAAAAAGCTTGACAAAGAATCTTTACCAAACATGTCTCTAAACCATCCTTCCATGAACTCTATGGGGTTGTTGCGCTCACTTCTTTCTGGAAGACCAAGAACTCTTACATTATTCCTGCGTGACCTATTCTTTAATTTGTCCATTTTACGTATACACATTTCCAATTGATCCCTCATGATTTTTACTTCTTTTCTCATCGGGTTCACATCATCTTCCACCTGACTAAGTCTCCTCTCAAGAGTGGTAGTCCGAGCACATACCTCCTGCACATCTTGTCTTAGGGTAAATAAATCATCTCTAATACCTCTAAGCTGATCAGATAGGTCAGATAATGAAGTCTTGCAGTTGTTAACTGCTAGGAGAATGTCCTTTAAGGATGGTTCCTTCTCTGGCACCCCGATTCCTTCTGCTAATTCATTACTCAGTCCACACTCCCTTTCAAGGGCTGTTTGTGATGCAGATTCTTCCAATATTGCGGATGCGCCTATTGCTGCTGAGCTTTGGCTTTTCCTCCCCCCAGGGTCCCCCTGATGTTGCACACCCCGCACCTGACCCCCTTTCTTGGGTGTATGGTTAGGTGTGTGAGCAAAGCGCTCCAGCTTCGCAGCAGAAGCTTGACTTGCCTTATCCTTGGGACCATGCTGGTTGTGAACGCCGGCTCCATCCTGCACTGCCGCCTCCTTTGCACCCCTTTTCCTGGTCATCTTAGCACGAACCTCCTCTTGAATCTCCAGGGTACTGCACAGTCCCAGGTGTGCGCTTCCTCCCTTCTCACTAGGGAGTGCGCTGCCAGATCCTATCCCGGGAGAGAACCGCAAAAGTGCGTGCGGGCGGAGCGCCGAGCGTCCACAGTCTCCTTCCTCTCAATCAGATGTTCAGCTTTCCGGCGTCCCCTCCCCACGCTGCTAGGCAGGATCACACTGCGGAACACACTGTAGGATCCTATCCCAGGGAAGCCACAGGCGGACGTGCAGGCAGAGTACCGAGCGATCCCTGGATCTGTCTGCCCGATCAGCTGTTCAGCCTCCCGGCGTCACTTTCCCCACGCTGTTAGACAGGCTCGAGCATAGGAGCAGCAGCAAGGTCCGGGCACACAACGTCCTCCCCCTCACTTTAACCTCCGGTCACACCCATCACTCGACTTCCGACTCTACACTTTAATGATGAACTCTGATCTGATCTTTAGTTCTTTCCATAGATTCTCTTGGATTCAAGTCAGGTGATTGGCTGGGCTATTCAAGCAGCTTGATTTTTGTTCTTTGAAACCAATTGAGATTTTCTGTGGCTTTGTGTTTGGGATGATTGTCTTGCTGAAATATCCACCCTCATTTCATCTTCATGAAAAAATTCAAAGAGAAAAGCGCCTCTTAAGTATCAGGATTTATTGTAATAAAAGAATCACATCAAAGCACTTACATATAAAATGATGAATGTAGACTTCCAAGAAGAACTGTTCCCATAGTCGCCACGTACAGGTGTGTGTTAGAATGGATAAAAGCCGTGCGGATGGCCGCGGACCTCCGCTCGGAGACGCCGGCTGTTGTGCGGTAGGCGAGAGAACACTTCCGCGTTCCAACAGGGTCACGTGGTCGGTGATGTCAATCGGGCAGTACTAGTATCAGGGATCCACTACGCGTTTCTGAGCATGCGCGAAGCTCACAACGGGCATGCGCGCTCCTTTCTCAAGTGTACTAGGGTCGGGAAAACATGGAAGTTAAATAGCTCTATGTGAGGGACAATTGATTACTGAGACCAATCAGGGAAGTGGGGCGTATATGTAAAGAAACTGGATAACGATGGGAAGGAAGAGTTCTTGGTGGAAAACATAATGACATACTTATAAAATATAATGGAACTCATAAAAGTAAAGATAAATCATATGAAAAATAACAATAAAAATAATAGCGAATGGATAAATATATAGTTGGTAATGATGGTAAAATAAAAAAATAATTAAAAAAAATATATATATGTGTTGTAATGACGAGAATAAAAATATATAAAAATATATATAAAATATATATATATATAAAAAAAAAAAAAAAAAATACATAGAAAAATATATAAATATATATAAAGAATATATATAAAAATATATATACAAAAAATAAAAAGATATATACAGAAAAGCCATTATACAAGAATTAATAAAATATGCACATATATACCAAAGTCACCAAAGGGGGAGGGGGGGGGGAAGGGGAAAACAGGGGAAACTATCAGAAAAAAATGATACGAACAGAAGAAATGATACCAGATATTATACTTAATAGAAAAGAAGATGAGGGGGAGGGGGAAACATAACGTGTGCTTAAGCCAAAAAACGCATGTATGTGGACTAAAAGCACAAAGAAACAAGATACAGGGGGAAAAAAAATTATTAAATATATAAAAAAAAAAAAAAAATACATAAAAAAAGAGATGTTGTGGTGGTATACAGACTTGTTAGATGACTCTATTTTATATATATTTACATTTATATAATGGTGTTAACCTCTAATTCCTCATTTAAACCATTAGGCGCCAAAGTGTCCAAAATAAAAATCCAAAAAGTTCGTATCATTTTTTTCTGATTGTTTCCCCTGTTTTCCCCTTCCCCCCCTCCCCCTTTGGTGACTTTGGTATATATGTGCATATTTTATTAATTCTTGTATAATGGCTTTTCTGTATATATCTTTTTATTTTTTGTATATATATTTTTATATATATTCTTTATATATATTTATATATTTTTCTATGTATTTTTTTTTATTTTATATATATATATATTTTTTTCTATATATATATTTTTTTTATATATATTTTTATATATTTTTATTCTCGTCATTACAACACATATATATATATTTTTTTATTATTTTTTTATTTTACCATCATTACCAACTATATATTTATCCATTCGCTATTATTTTTATTGTTATTTTCCATATGATTTATCTTTACTTTTATGAGTTCCATTATATTTTATAAGTATGTCATTATGTTTTCCACCAAGAACTCTTCCTTCCCATCGTTATCCAGTTTCTTTACATATACGCCCCACTTCCCTGATTGGTCTCAGTAATCAATTGTCCCTCACATAGAGCTATTTAACTTCCATGTTTTCCCGACCCTAGTACACTTGAGAAAGGAGCGCGCATGCCCGTTGTGAGCCTCGCGCATGCTCAGAAACGCGTAGTGGATCCCTGATACTAGTACTGCCTGATTGACGTCACCGACCACGTGACCCTGTTGGAACGCGGAAGTGTTCTCTCGCCTACCGCACAACAGCCGGCGTCTCCGAGCGGAGGTCCGCGGCCATCCGCACGGCTTTTATCCATTCTAACACACACCTGGACGTGGCGACTATGGGAACAGTTCTTCTTGGAAGTCTACATTCATCATTTTATATGTAAGTGCTTTGATGTGATTCTTTTATTACAATAAATCCTGATACTTAAGAGGCGCTTTTCTCTTTGAATTTTTTCATGTCTTTAATGGAGAGCTGACTTCGCTCAACAGGAAGCTGCCCTGGGTACTGGATGTATAGAGACCTATTTGACTCCCACATCTATTAACTACACCGATGATTAACATCCATAGACTTTACTTTGTTGTTTTTTTATACAGCATTGGACTATCTCTTACTGGACATTGCTTCCATTTATTTATTATTTTTTACTGGACATTGCTTCCACTTGCCTGCTTGTCCCTACTAAGTGATTTCTCTTCAATTGATCATACACATACATGTGTGTTTATATGTGTTTATATTTTCCTTATATATACATGGACTGAGCGCTGTTACATTATATTTCATTTCATCTTCATCATCCTGGTAGATGGCAGCAGATTTTTATCAAGAATGTCTTGATACATTTTTCCATTCATCCTTCCTTCAAAGACATGAAGTTTTCCAGTACGGTATGCTGAAAAACAGCCACACACCATTATGTTCCCAAATCCAAACTTCACTGTTGGTATGGTGTTTTTGGGGTGATGTGCAGTGCCATTTGACCTCCAAACATGGTGTGAATTGAGGCATCCAAAGATTAAAATTTTGGTCTCATCTGACCAGACTATATTTTCACAGTATTTCACAGGCTTGTCTAATGCCGCGTACACACGGTCGGACTTTCTAGAAAGCTAGGTCCGACGTACTTGCCGCCAGACTTCCGGCGGACTACCGCCGGACTTTCTGAACGGCCGGACTTGCCTACACACGGCCGGACTTTCCGGAATCCGGTCTTCCCGACGGACTTCCGCCGGACTTTCAGAACGAACGGACTTTCCCACACACGGACAAGTCCGTTCATTTTGAACGTGACTTTGGTACGACGGGACTAGAAAAGGAATTCAATCTCGCCGCTTTTTTTGGCGAGATTGAAACCTTGCGAGCCCCGTCGCAGGCCCTTAGGTCTGGTATGGATTATAAAGGGGAACCCCTACGCCGAAAAAACGGCGTGGGGTCCCCCTAAAATCCATACCAGACCCCGATCCGAGCACGCAACCTGGCCGGTCAGGAAAGGGGGTGGGGACGAGCGAGCGCCCCCCCCCCCTCCTGAACCGTACCAGGCCGCATGCCCTCAACATGGGGGGTGGGTGCTTTGGGGGAGGGGGGCGCCCCCCCAAAGCACCTTGTCCCCATGTTGATGAGGACAAGGGCCTCTTCCCGACAACCCTGGCCGTTGGTTGTCGGGGTCTGCAGGCGGGGGCTTATCGGAATCTGGGAGCCCCCTTTAATAAGGGGGCCCCCAGATCCCGGCCCCCCACCCTATGTAAATGAGTATGGGGTACATGGTACCCCTACCCATTTACCTAGGTAAAAAGTGTCAGTAATAAAACACAACACAGGTTTTTAAAATAATTTATTAAACAGCTCCGGGGGGGTCTTCTTCCGTCTTCGGGGGTCCCTCCGGTTCATCTTCTCCCGGCGTCCGGTTGGTTCTTCTCCGCTCTCCGGCCTCTTCTCCCGGTGTCCCAGGTCGACCACGCCCCCTAAAACGTCACAGTCCCAGCATGCCCAGGGACTGTGACATCATATGGGGGCGGGGTCTCCGCCTATATAAGTCACAACGCAGCCCTCAGAGACCAGTCCAGCCGGAGAGAGCGTCGTGTCAACATCTGGGGGAAGAGAAGAGAAGAGAACACAAGAAGCCAAGAAGCCAAGAAGTCCGGACCTCCGCTGGCAATAGAGCTACCTGAAGATAGCGGAGGGGCCGGCCGAAGACCTGGGACACCGGGAGAAGAGGCCGGAGAGCGGAGAAGAACCAACCGGACGCCGGGAGAAGATGAACCGGAGGGACCCCCGAAGACGGAAGAAGACCCCCCCGGAGCTGTTTAATAAATTATTTTAAAAACCTGTGTTGTGTTTTATTACTGACACTTTTTACCTAGGTAAATGGGTAGGGGTACCATGTACCCCATACTCATTTACATAGGGTGGGGGGCCGGGATCTGGGGGCCCCCTTATTAAAGGGGGCTCCCAGATTCCGATAAGCCCCCGCCTGCAGACCCCGACAACCAACGGCCAGGGTTGTCGGGAAGAGGCCCTTGTCCTCATCAACATGGGGACAAGGTGCTTTGGGGGGGGGGCGCAGGGCGCCCCCCTCCCCCAAAGCACCCACCCCCCATGTTGAGGGCATGCGGCCTGGTACGGTTCAGGAGGGGGGGGGGCGCTCGCTCGTCCCCACCCCCTTTCCTGACCGGCCAGGCTGCGTGCTCGGATCGGGGTCTGGTATGGATTTTAGGGGGACCCCACGCCGTTTTTTCGGCGTAGGGGTTCCCCTTTATAATCCATACCAGACCTAAGAGCCTGGTATGCCCCGCGCTCGCCGCAATAGGAAGATTTGTTTTTCCTATTGCAGCGAGCGCGAGATGCAGTAACCTGCTCCTCCGTCGTATCTGGTCCTTCGGACTAGCATACAGACGAACGGGCTTTCCGTCAGGAACTGAGTCCGGCGGAGGTACGACGTAAAGATTTGAAGCAGGCTTCAAATCTAAAGTACGTCGGATTTCCGCAAAAATCCGACCGAAACGGTCCGTCGGAAGTCCGATGGAGACCACACACGGTCGGACTTTCCGCCGGACTTTGTCCGGCGGCGTCCGGCGGACTTTTGCAGGTGAAAAGTCCGACCGTGTGTACGCGGCATAAATGTTGTGCACCAAACTTTAAATGAGTTTCCACATGCTTTTTCTTCAGCAATGGATTCTTGCGTGGTGAGCGTGCATACAGGCCACAGCGGTTGAGTGCATTACTTATGCCGTGTACACACGGGCGGACTTTTCGCCAGCAAAGGTCCGACGGTCTTTCCAACAGACTTTCGACGGACTTCTGATGGACTTCCTAACGAACGGACTTGCCTACACACAATCACACCAAAGTCCAACGGATTCGTACGTGATGACGTACGACCGGACTAAAATAAGGAAGTTGATAGCCAGCAGCTGAAAGAAAGAAAAAAAAAGAAAAAAAGAAAAAAGAACTTTTGCGCTAACCAGACAAATTAGATAAAATAAAATATTAGGTGCAGCTGCTAGTGTTAGTCAAAAAAATACAAAAGACCCTAATACAATACATATATAGTGACAAGCGCGCATCCTAACATAGTGTGTATTTTACAGTGTGTGTAAATCCTTAGTGTTTTGAACCCTATAGGTGTGATATTGAATAATAAATATCCAAAATAATTTATGTGAAAAAAACTTATTGAAGAATTTGTTATAGTTCCGCTAAATATTGAATTACCATGCTCCAAACAATATTGTGAAAATAATAAAGTAAAAAATGTTGGTATAGTGACACCAGCCACAATGTTGCTAAAAAAACTTTTGGTCAGCAACAATGTAGCATCCACTCATTACTCAAAATAATATTGTGAACATCATATGGTGAAATATAGTGGTATAGTGACACCAGCCACAATGTTGCAAAAAGACTCTTTGGTCAGCAACAATATAGTATTCACTCCACACCTCAAAAATAGTGCTAGAAAAAAATAGTCTGTCAGTGAGAACTTCTTCCCCCTGAATATCCTGTGTAAGGATTTAAACAATAAAAAATATGTATTCAAACTCAGTCCTCATGAGAAATATATATTATGCTGATGATGAAATAAATCTTCTACTGGAATACAGCGATGATCTTCCTATTCAGAAAATATAGTAGAAGAGGCCGTTTACCGGATCAGATGGATCTCTGGTTAGGAAGATCAAACAAGCTTGTTGCATTAGCCTGCCGGCTTCCCTGATTATCACCTGGATGTCAGTTGTAGGATCTTCATCCACTTTACCCAATCCACAGAACAGGTATCCTCTGTTTTTGGTATACAGGATTTCCACAACTCCAGAATGATTTTAAATCTTTGAATTATCCATAGTATAGCCAAACACCTCAGTGGGAACAAAGCGGGAGAAACTCCATAGTGCATATGTGTATTTCAAAAAATTTATTTTAAAAAACTTTTTCACAGTCACTTCAGCAAATTCCACTGCAGTTGATCACAGCAATGACACACAGCACTCTAGGAACCGCAAATCAACAACTTCAAAAGTGCACAGCAAACGGGAACCAGATAAAAAACAGCTAAAAAACAGCTAAAAAGTTCAACTGCAAATTTTAGCAGACATGCAGCGAGGGAGCAAACCGACTGACTGCATGGGGAAAAAAACTAAAAAAACGTGATGGCATCACAGCCTCTAGCTCCACCCGACATGTTTCCCCTAAACAGGCTTCCACTGGGAACGGAGACACTGGGAACGGAGACATGTCTCCGTTCCCAGTGGAAGCCTGTTTAGGGGAAACATGTCGGGTGGAGCTAGAGGCTGTATGCCATCACGTTTTTTTAGTTTTTTTCCCCATGCAGTCAGTCGGTTTGCTCCCTCGCTACAGACTATTTTTTTCTATCACTATTTTTGAGGTGTGGAGTGAATACTACATTATTGCTGACCAAAGAGTCTTTTTGCAACATTGTGGCTGGTGTCACTATACCACTATATTTCACCATATGATGTAATGAGTGGATGCTACATTGTTGCTGACCAAAAGTTTTTTTAGCAACATTGTGGCTGGTGTCACTATACCAACATTTTTTACTTTATCATTTTCACAATATTGTTTGGAGCATGGTAATTCAATATTTAGCGGAACTATAACAAATTCTTCAATAAGTTTTTTTCACATAAATTATTTTGGATATTTATTATTCAATATCACACCTATAGGGTTCAAAACACTAAGGATTTACACACACTGTATAATACACACTGTGTTAGGATGCGCGCCTGTCAGCAGCTGATAGCTGCCCTAGCGTTGGTTTTTCGTCCGTCGGACTAGCATATAGACGAGCGGATTTTTCGACCAGACTCGAGTCCGTCGGAAAGATTTGAAACATGTTCCAAATCTAAAGTTCGTCAGATTTTCAACAGAAAAAGCCCACAGACGGTTGAATGGTCCGTCGGACCAGTCCGGTTGAAAAGTCCGCTCGTGTGTACGCGGCATTACAGTCAGGTCCATAAATATTGGGATATCGACACAATTCTAATATTTTTGGCTCTACACTACCACAATGGATTTGAAATGAAACAAACAAGATGTGCTTTAACTGCAGACTTTCAGCTTTAATTTGAGGGTATTTACATCCAAATCAGGTGAACGGTGTAGGAATTACAACAGTTTGTATATGTGCCTCCCACTTTTTAACCTCCCTGGCGGTATGATTATTTCGGATTTTAGGTGCTGAAAGCGGTACACTTATTTTGCATGGAAATTTGGCGTTTTATATTGTAGGTTTGTAATTCTTAACAATAACACACTTAAATCTGTCCAAACAAGAGACTAGTAGATATCCCAGGTATGATGAAGTTTGAAACACAAAAACATAAATTATAATATAATAAATAAACATAAATAATTATAAAAAATAATAATATAATAATAATAAAATAAATTTCCCCACGATTCACTATCGCTCAATTCTGCAAGTGTTCTAATTTACTATCGCTGTTTTCTAGCTGGTCTTAAGCCACTTTTGACATAAAGGGACACTTTTTGGTTGCTATGGACAATCTCCAGTTTCCAGGCAGAAAGAACAGTATATGTCATATAAAACTGCATGCAGGGCATGGGCCAAAGCACTGGGGACAAAAGGGATGTGAAATGATTTCATACAGTACTGTAATCTGTAAGATTACAGTACTGTATGTGTTATGATTTTTAAATTTGAATTTGCCGCCAGGCTCCGCCCCCATGTGTCGCGACGCTCACAGGGAACGGAGCCTGGCACGGAGAGGCTTCAGAGGAGACAGAGCCCACGGACACTGCGGGGGACATCGCAGGATCCTGGGGACAAGGTAAGTAACGTTGCACCAGGATCCTGCAATGTAATCCCGAGTGTGGCTCGGGGTTACCGCTAATGGGACTGAAATTTAACCCCGAGCCACACTCGGGATTACCGTCAGTGAGGCTACGTGACCAAAAGTAATGGGACAGATTAACAATCATCAATCAAACTTTCACTTTTTAATACTTAATTGCAAATCCTTTGCAGTCAATTGCAGCCTGAAGTCTGGAACACATAGACATCTCCAGACGCTGAGTTTCATCCCTGATGATGCTCTGCCAGGCCTCTACTGCAACTGTCTTCAGTTCCTGCTTGTTCTTGGGGCATTTTCCCTTCAGTTTTGTCTTCAGCAAGTGAAATGCATGCTCAATCGGATTCAGGTCAGGTGATTGACTTGGCCATTGCATAACATTCCACTTCTTTCCCTTAAAAAAGTTTTTGGTTGCTTTCGCAGTATGCTTCGGGTCACTGTCCATCTGCACTGTGAAGTGCCGTCCAATGAGTTCTGAAGCATTTTGCTGAATATGAGCAGATAATATTGCCCGAAACACTTCAGAATTCATCCTGCTGCTTTTGTCAGCAGTCACATCATCAATAAATACAAGAGAACCAGTTCCATTGGCAGCCATACATGCTCACGCCATGACACTACCACCACAATGCTTCACTGATGAGGTGGTATGCATTGTATCATGAGCATTTCCTTTCCTTCTCCATACTCTTCTCTTCCCATCACTCTGGTACAAGTTGATCTTGGTCTCATCTGTCCATAGGATGTTGTTACAGAACTGTGAAGGCTTTTTTAAATGTTGTTTGGCAAATCTGGCCTTCCTGTTTTTGAGGCTCACCAATGGTTTACATCTTGTGGTGAACCCTCTGTATTCACTCTGGTGAATTCTTCGGTCATCCACCACAGTTGTTTTCTGTTGTCTTCCGGGTCTTTTGGTGTTGCTGAGCTCACCGGTGCGTTCTTTCTTTTTAAGGATGTTCCAAACAGTTAATTTGGCCACACCTAATGTTTTTGCTATCTCTCTGATGGGTTTGTTTTTTCAGCCTAATGATGGCTTGCTTCACTGATAGTGACAGCTCTTTGGATCTCATATTGAGAGTTGACAGCAACAGATTCCAAATGCAAATAGCACACTTGAAATGAACTCTGGACCTTTTATCTGCTCCTTATAAATGGGATAAGGAGGGAATAACACACACCTGGCCATGGAACAGCTGAGCAGCCAATTGTCCCATTACGTTTGGCCCCTGGGAGGCACATATACAAACTGCTGTAATTCCTACACCGTTCACCTGATTTGGATGTAAATACCCTCAAATTAAAGCTGGAAGTCTGCAGTTAAAAGCACACCTTGTTTGTTTCATTTCAAATCCATTGTGGTGTGTGTAGAGCCAGAAAGATTAGAATTGTGTCAATGTCCCAATATTTATGGACCTGACTGTATTGTTTTCTTTGAAACAATTGTACCTGCTAATTCCAGGTCTTTCTGAAGCTCTCCACAAATGGTCCTTGGCTCTTGGACAACTCTTCTGATAATTCTTTTCATTCCTCTGTCAGAAATCTTGCGAGGAGCACCTGGCCATGGCCAGTTTATGGTAAAATTATGTTCTTCCACTTCTGGATTATGGCTGCAACAGTGCTCATTGGAACATTCATAAGTTAAAAAACATCTAAAATTTCTGAACTTATCTGTTTTGGTTTCTTTGTATGTATGGATTGCATGGGTTGTTACTGACATGTGGTGAAAATTTCATGTCAATAGCATCTTTAGAAATATATTCACCTAGAAAAATGGTGACATACTCAATACTTATTTTACCTGCTGTATGCCTATTGGTCGCTTGATCAGTGCTGTAACTCTTATGCAGTATACATTAGGGAGTGCTTAATACATTGTTCAGGATAAACTTTAATTAGCAGTGTGAGGAATGTAATGGCAGAGCCAAGATTTCCTAGGGGATCCTCTACATTGCATTCTCAAGAGATCTACTTATTTCACTCACCTTCTGGTATCAACCGAAATATGACTTTGGCTTTTTCTTTTTAAAACACATTTTTTCTGAGTTCCTCTGAATTTATATATTTAGAATTCCTGCAGTATAAGATATTAGACCCCCTCATTAGCTTGAAAGTGGAGAGAGAAAATCAAAATCACATATTCAGTTTTTTTTTTTTAACGTAACAGTGCTTTATTAAGCTGAAAAAAAACCCATGAAATATAGCATTAATTATTTAATCAACTAAATATTTAAGCAATGCACAAATTTCACAATAACATTCATTTGCAAATGGTTAGAAATGTTTTTTCCTATCATCACTAATACTGAAAGTTGCAAGCGTAGGTCCTTCACATGAAACGGTTTCGTATGTATTCCCGGTACGTGAGCATGTCCTCTTTCCCCAGTGGCTGCATGATACCTCTGCCTGCTTGGATGTGAGCATGAAAAATATCCATTGACTTTCGGTCAACCTTAGGCGGTGTTACTGCATATATGTTGTCTTGGGAAAAGGATGAAATGCAGTTCCTGTAGAAAATCCAAAAATCAAAAAATTAATGAAAATGTATAAAAAGGTACATTTACAGTGAATTGCCTATGTAAAATCATAGAAGGTAAAAAAGCCCATTATTTGAATATGTAGAAAATAATAACAGAAAATATAAATGCATATATATTAATCAGCACTAAAGTGACTTAGTTCACCCTGCACCACTTCCAGAGCAACTGCCTTGTGTTTACATTAAGGTCCGTACACACACGATACGAAAATTGGTTGGAAAAATTTGTACGACAAGCTGTCTGCCCAATTTACGAATCGTTAGTACGGTGCTTTACACAGCCGATTTTGCTTTTTCGTCAGACAAAAGCTGGATTTGCAGATTTGCAGGCTATATATATATCATTAGTACGAAAAAATCATAAGAGCAAGACTACGCATGCTCAGAAACGAAAGAATACATACAAAACTATTCAACACATTACATCACTTCTGACATTGTATTTTGTCGTAAGAAAATTTTTGGATTGTGAGTAACCTCTTCACTTTCGACATGAGACTAGCATGCCACAAAAAACAGACGTTCGGTCACCTAAAATATTAAAGGGTGTGTACAAGGCTTTAGAGAATAGAGTCCTGAAAAGAGCAGCAGCAGGCTGAAAAGGTTATTTCCCTTCTCCCCGTCAGCATGTTCCTTGTCAGCACATATACAGATTGGCTTCATGCACTGCCCCTCCTTCCCAGCCTGATCACTGCTGTACAGGGAATTAAACAAGGCTGAGATCAAGTCAAATTCAGGTGATTATACTAGCTGAATTTAAAATACATTTAATTTTTTTTTGTAAGCATATAACTGCCTTCATTAGTGTGGTTTAATCTGTCTTGAGTTCAACAACCAATTATAAATCATACATTTTACTGAAATAAAATGAGCACAGGATGAAGTCTGAAAGAGTGCTATAGGTTGCCACACCTAAAAATGAAGAGCTTTTTGACTTATGCCGTGTACACACGGTCAGACTTTACGGCAGACTTTGCCTGACGGACTTTTCGATGGACTTTACAACGGACTTTCTGAATGAACGGACTTGCCTACACACAATCCACCAAAGTCCGTCGAATTCGTACGTGACGACGTACGACCGGACTAAAACAAGGAAGTTCACAGCCAGTAGCCAATAGCTGCCCTAGCGTGGCTTTTTGTCTGTCGAACTAGCATACCGAAGAGCGGGCTTTTCGACCGGACTCGATTTCGATGGATTGATTTAAAACATGTTTCAAATCTAAGTCCGTCCAACTTTTGAGAAAACAAAGTCCGCTGGAGCCCACACACGATCGAATTGTCTGACGAAATCCAGTCCCCCGGGCAAAGTCTGCCGTAAAGTCCGCTCCTGTGTACGCAGCATAAGGCCAATATTCTTCTAAACCTGTAAGTGCAAACAACCCCTGTGGTCATTCTATATTATAGTGCATGTTTGCAATAGACAATGCAGTCATAATGTCATCCTCTCTGTGTTTTTTAGCTGTGTTACAAACCGTAAGTGATACACCAAGTTGTGGACCCTGAACCCTCTTTGGAACAGTGAGCAAGTCACTCTTATAAATGAAAAGGTTGCATAACAATAATGTATGTAGTAATCTTCCAGAAAAATGTTCGGGCTATAGGAAATTAGAATAAGTAATGGTGATATAATTCCTACATTTTCTAAAGCAGACAAAAGAAAATTCACACCACTAGCAATAAGTTACTGAATTTAAAAATACACATAAATTCACTATCAGCAGTACATAACCACATTAACTCAAACTACAACAAGCCTGAAAATCACACAGAAGTGTGCATTTTTAAAATTCACTTTACTTAGTGGCCTACTTGCATTTCCGTACATTTTGTCTTATTAAAAATTATAACATGACAGTGCTGGGTATTGTTAAAGAGCTGTGTTTTTCTTACAGTTATATGCATAACCAGCACATAAATCTAATCAACACCCTTCTTTCATTCATAACAACTTTGACATCCCAGTCCAAGCCCATTTGGCTCAAGATAATGAAACAATCTTTATGCTCTTTCCAAAATGTAATTTCTGTTGTAATAGCAGGAAGCTTTCCTATTACTTTTATATCAGCTAGCATAATAACACTAAGTGGCTAAAAGTATAATTTCATACAGAAGTGAGCAGGAATTATATAATCCTGCTCAAACTTTGCTTGCTGTAAAGCAAAACAGATTTTATTTGTCCTGACTAGCAGACATGGTGGACCAGACTCTAATATAAAAAATGTATGCTGGCACCACTACACTATGAACAAAAAGTAATGGATAAAAGTTTGTGAACCCTTCAATTAAAACTCCAGGTCCTTAACAAGATTATTATATTTATCTGTAAACTCCTTCTGGGTCAGGGTTGCTCTCAATTAGGAATGATCCACTTTCAAGACGTTCAAAAGTATGGGTAGCTGGGCCCTGCCATGCAGAACATTCAACAAAGCATAAAAGAATTGCTTGGGAGATGCCTTTGAACTGTTTCTGGGATTAAGGAACAGTATGAATTGCATGGACAGCATTAGCGACACCGTATTCTGGCCTCACATGTTTATGTAATTAAATAGATATGTATTTGTTTTTTAATGTTTACAATTAGTTTGGCTCAAATACACCAGCACTCCAATCTGACTCATTGCAAGTTGAAAAAAAATGCTTTTTAGGTAGTTTTAGCTGCAAAACCTAATTTTTTATCCAGCAGTAATAGGTGAGAATTGAATGATGCAAGTAGCAGCCTCAACAGATCCAAAACTATAGAAAATGTATTCATAAAAAAATTGCGCTAAAGCCTTTAGCTTTGTACAAACTGGCTAATGACAAAACCACTTAATAGTATAATTTGTATGCTTCTTTTTCTTTTTCTCACTGCATTGTCTAAAGGGTTTAAAAAAATTTCATTGCACAAAAACACTTAAAAACCACAACTACACATTTACTTAACCCCTTCCTATCTTCAATTACTACTAAATTATTAAAACTATAGACTTCAGGTATGTGTTTGGTAGAAATAGGTGTTAGGACCATATGCAATCACTTGAAAAGGCATAACATAAGAAAAGATGAAGGATGTTTTATGTTGCAAAAAAAAAGAGAAGATGAATTGTGACAATAGCCATAAATAGTGCACAGTGAATGGGCAGTACGTAAGCAGTCTAGTTAGGCTGCAAAACAAGGAGGGAGAGAACAGCCAGGTTTTACCTTGAAATAAATATTGGAATTTATAATTTGAGGGACAATAGCAACACATTTTGTACAGTCGCTGTACAGTGGAGCTCCAGATGGCAGTGGACAACTGCCATATGGAACTGCAAAAAAACACACAAAGGGTACAACCACCTTGTGCATTATCCACTTCCCTTCTGGAAGATTTACCCCTCTTCATGATCAGGCCATTTTTTGCAATACGCCACTGCTTTATTTTAACTGACAAATGACTTTCTAATGCACTTAGGGACCTTATGCACCTGTTAGCAGACCGTTCCCTGATTGCAGGGGACAAGGCAAGGCATTTCCACTACACACAAGCTAATAAGTGCTGCAGGTACTTAGCGCAAGTCATACACCCGAGACAGCGCACTCAAGCTATCTTCTCACTTCCTCTAATAACAAAATATACAAGAATTCAGAAAATGTTTCTGAATTATGCCAATTGTATTCCTTCCTTTATAATGTATCGTCTCCATCAGGTCTTTCTGCCTCCGACACTTCAAATTTATCTGATATGTATCGCCCTACCCACGATTTTGGATAACACCTTTTGAAGCGTCGATTAATATTACTGAATTTTTACATGTCATCAAAGACCTCAAAAATGGCAAGAACCTAGGTGGGTTTACACCCAGGTTCTATAAAACTTTTGCCCCTCTCCTGGCCTCAATTATGGCTCAGGCATTTTAGGCATCGGATGATACCCAACCTCTACCCCCCAGCTACTCCAGGCTCAGATTGCAGTCATACCTAAACCATGAAAGGACCACTTGAGCTGTGGAAATTATAGACCTATTTTGCTCCTAAATGCAGAACTTAAATTGCTCTCAAAAATCATTGGGAATCGTGTTGCCCCTCTGCTGCCGAAACTGATCAGGTTGGTTTTATTCCAGGTCGCGAATCTAGGGATAACACAACCAAAACGCTTCATCTAATCTCCTATACTCAAAACAAACATATCCCTACCTGTTTACTAGCCTGTGGTGCCGAAAAATTGTTTGAACGGGTCCATTGGTTCTTCCTCCGGTTATCCCTACAACAGGTTGGTCTGGGACCTAAGTTGCTTTCTAAGATTATGTCCTTATATTCCGCTCCCTCAGCTAGGATGCTGGTTAATGGGGCACGATCTGAGCCATTTCAGCCAATCGCACTAGGCAGGGTTGCCCCTTGTCCCCTTGATTGTTTGCCATAACCATAGAACCTTTGGCACAAGCTGTTAGGAAAAACGACTCCATCCACAGTATCCTCACCCCCACAGCTCACTGCAAGTTATCTCTATATGCGGGTGACTTGTTGTTATACATTACACAACCGCATATTAGTATTCCCCCTTCTAACATAAGCTTAAGAGATTTGGTTCCTTTAGTAACTTTAAATTGAACATTACTAAAACTAAGGCATTAAACATCTCTTTACCTGCTCAAGTATAATCCACAGTCCAAAACAATTTATCCCTTCATTGGCAGGCCAAATCGATTAAATATCTAGAGACGGAGATACCACGTGACATGCATGACCTTTACTCCTTGAACTTTAGTTCCCTACTGACCAAAATACGACGATCCTTAGAAGCCTGGCACCACCTTAAAATACCATGGTTTGGAAGTGTTGATATCCTCAACATGGACGTTCTTCCTAAGGTACTGTACTTATTCCAGGCACTTCCTATATCCCTCCTGACAACTTTCTTCGGCACCCGACGCTCCTTGGCAATTAAGTTCTCGTGGCACCACCCATCCAGATTAAAATATAAAATATTATGCTCTAACAAACTTGATGGAGGTATCAGTTTACCAGATTTTGAAGTTTATCATTCTGCGGCCACGTTCTCTAGATTGCTGGAATGGTTCCCTCCGTCCGTTAACTAAACCCTTCACAATGTTGGAGCAGGATATGGCGCCAGTTGACCTTTGTGCCTTGTTGTGGGGATACAGCTCTAAATTTCGCACCCTGACGAAGATCTCCCCTTTACCTTTAGCGACATTGTGTCTTTGGTTTCACTGTTGGGAGCGACAGTTTATGCTCTGTTTATGGACCCCAGTCCATTAACTTCCTTTCTTGACAATCCAGCACTCCTTGACAGCACTGGACATCACGGCGTATGGTACTTATGATAGGAACTCATGACCCACAGCTCGAACATTTGTGCATTCTGCATCTGGCTTCTTTAGACCACGTATGGGGGGTCCCTCCTATCCTACTGACTGGCTGACAAACCTAGGCTTTTCAAAGTATCGTTAAACCGTATATATGTCTAGACAGATTCAAAGATCACTTATAGCTTTTGAGGGATTGTGTAGTCTCTTTCAGATTCCTCGTCACACCTTATCTTTGATTTATAGAGCGATCCTTTCCCATACCCATAGCACATTGCCCACCTATACAAGGCTATGGTCCAGGGATCTGGGGACAGAGATTCCATTAGGTGACTGGCACACCTCTTTTACAATTGCACACAAATCTTCATCTCCAGCTACACGTGGGAGAATAATAATAATAAATTACTCTCTAGGTGGTATAGGGGCCCAGTCGCTATCAACAGAATTTTTCAGAGCACCCCTAAAACCTGCTAGTGCTGAGAATGACAAGGTATGGCTCAGGAGGGGGGGGGCACTTGTTCGCCCCCCCCTTTCCTGGCCTGCCAGGCTGTATGCTCAGATAGGGGTCTGGAATGGATTTTGGGGGGACCCCACATCATTTTTTTTTTACATTTTGGCATAGGGGTTCCCCTCAAAATCCATACCACACCCAAAGCTCTCACCCCCAGGCACTATATTTAAAGGAATTTTTCATTTGTATTGTTTCACCTTAAGCATCATTAGCCGCTCACAGACCGGAAAATTTGGCTGCTTAACGAGCAGGCCATTGTTTGAGATACAGCACTGCGTCACTTTAACTGAGAATTGCACAGTCGTGCGACATTGTACCCAAACAAAATTGACGCCCTTTTTTCTCACAAATAGAGCTTTCTTTTGGTGGTATTTGATCACCTCTGCAGTTTTTATTTTTTGCGCTATAAACAAAAAAGAGCAACAATTTTGAAAAAAAACAAACAATAATTTTACTTTTTGCTATAATAAATATCCCCAAAAATGTTTTTAAAAAACACATTTTTTATCATAATGAATAAGTAATATGAATCTATCTTAATTATTTCCGTATTGGAATATAATGCTTTGATAATTTACCATTCATTTGCCTATGTGACTGGCTATTTTGTACTTTGTTACCTTCTTTTTCAATAAAAACATTGAAATATAAAAAAAGGCAATTTATTCTTAAATATCTCTATGCAGTGGTAAATATAAATAACCAACTCTACGGTTAGAGAGCAAAATCTCTAATCCACTCTGAGAATAACAGACAGAAGAGATATACTGTATATACTCTTAGAGGTTGAATCTGGTAAATATCAGACTCAGATCTTTTTTTAAAGAAAAAAAAAAGTTAAAGACTTTCAAACAAAACTGTAATATATTATATGCTGGCCATACAAAAACAATGTCTTCTTCGATTTTCGAATCATTAGTGGGGTCAAATCGACCTTTCTTTTTAAACCACAGTGACAGGAAAATTTAGAAATAGTAGAAAACTGCTTGGTCAAAGGAATTTTCAGAGAGTGTATGTGGTTACATTCATTTTAAAACAGAATGTTAAAAACAAGTGAAAATTTCAAACAACATTCTTTCATTCAGTGAATGTACAAAGATTTCTCATATGAATATTCTTGTCTGAAAATTGATCCGTGTGGCCAGCATAAGGCTCAGTAAACATCTATGCAGTTTGCCTTTGATCTGTTTCTACACTGCTTTTTGCTGTGCATTAAGTACAGTATAGAGTGCCCCAATAGCAAAGTAAAGAAAACTTCTGCCTTTAGAACCACTCACTTCCTGCTCAGGACTACATGTCCAACGAGGCATTGCTCCTCACACATTCACAAGTTCTCAGGCACTTGCTGACATGTATGGATGATGTACTGAGCTGTATGTGTGCTGCACTGTATTTCCTGATATGTAAACAAATAATGCATTCTGTATGCAGACCAACTAGTCGGCTTGCCGATTAATCGATTATGAAAATAGTAATCAATTAATTTCATCATTGATTAGTTGTCGATTAACCAATTAGTTGTTTCTGCCGTAAATATGTCTCCTCTCCCCTGACAGAACAGGGATTTGTGTGTTTACACACACAAATCCCCATTCTAGCTCTCGTTCCAGCAATCGTGGGTGGCCGGCAGCGATCGAGCCCACCGGCCATGTGCATCGGGTCCCCCGGTGGCTCTTAAAGGGGAAGACATACCCGTATGGCGATTTGCGGGAACATGCCACTTTGCCGACATATATCAGCATGAGCCGGACGGCAAGTGGTTAAATCACTGCTCCTTTAAAAACAATCTTTTTAAAAAAAAAAAATTTGCATTGATACATGTCCCCCAGGCCCCCATACTCTTTTTATGGCCACTAACTTGCATATAAGCTTTCGAAATGGGGACTTTTGATTTTTTATGTTTGGGTCCCAGAGAGTTTACGGCTTGGGTCCAAAATTTTTCCCTGGTCGGGAGTTCTGGTGAGAACTGAACCGGGGGATGTTCGTTACATCAACGAAAGTCGTCCGGTTCAGCTTGTGTATCCAGCCTTAACCACTTGCTTACCGGGCACTTAAACCCCCCTACTATCCAGACCAATTTTCAGCTTTCAGCGCTGACGCACTTTGCATGACAATTGCACGGTCATACAACACTGTACCCAAATTACATTTTTATCATTTTTTCCCCACAAATAGAGCTTTCTTTTGATGGTATTTGATCACCTCTGCGGTTTTTATTTTTTGTTAAAAAAATGTAAAAAGACTGAATTTAAAATTTAATTTTTTTATAAAAAATTTAAAACAGGTAATTTTTCTCCTTCATTGATGTACGCTGATGAGGCGGCACTGATGGGCACCGATAGGTGGAAGTGATGGGCGCTGATGGGTGGCAGTGATGGGCACTGATGGGTGGCAATAATGGGCACTGATCAGTTACACTGATAGGCAGCACTGCTAGGTGGCACTGATTAGCACTACTGGTGGGCATTGATAGGTGGCACTTGTGGGCATTGATAGGTGGCATTTGTGGGCATTGATAGGTGGCACTGTGGGCACTGTTAGGTGGCAATGGCAGGTGGCACAGATGAGGCAGATGTGCCTCTTCCACTTTGGGACCGATGTCCCTTGCAGCTGAGCCGGCGATCGGCTCTTTTTTCTCCTCATGCTATCAGCATGAGGAGAAAATAAAAAATATTACCAATCTTTTGTTTACATCCTGTGATCAGCTATCATTGGATGACAGCTGATCACATGGTAAGGGGCCGGGACTGGCCCCTTACTCGGACCAGTGATCACCCGAGTCTCAGTGACTCGGTGATCAGGGCGCGCGCAGGGTGCGTGCACAGGGGAGGCCGTTATATGACCGATGCGGCTAAAAGCTGCTCGGTTGTCATCCCACGGGGTGGGAGGGGACGTCGCTGTTCCCGGGCCTTCCGTCCCACCGGGTGACCCAATCCGCAATACGCCACTTCCGACGACGAGAGAGACTGAATCAAAGCTGGAAACGGCTTTGTTCCAGTCTCCTATGTGTAAACACAGAAGAGACGTCATAACATCACTTCCGGTTTACTCGGCTGCCAATGGCGTCAAATTTTAAAAAACTACAGTATTCAGAATCGCCATTTTTGATGATCTGAATACTTTGAAGTGCAAAGGAGGTATTTGGGGTCCCTTGTGACAGCAATAAAAGTGATCAACATTTTATTTTTTCTTTACAGAGACAATGAAAAAATATCAAAATAAATAAATAGGAAAAATGTTTTTATTTTTTTTAAAGCGCCCCGTCCCTGCGAGCTCATGCAGCAAAGAAAACGCATATGTAAGTCGCGCCCGCATATGTAAACGGTGTTCAAATCACACATATGAGGTATGGCCGTGATTGTCAGAGTGAGAGCAATAATTCTAGCACCAGACCCCCTCTGTAACTCTAACCTGGTAACCGAAAAAATTTTTTAAAGCGTCGCCTATGGAGATTTTTAAGTACCATAGTTTGTCACCATTCCATGAATGTGCACAATTTCAAAGCATGACATGTTAGGTATCTATTTTTATATATAAAAATTGGGCTAACTTTACTGTTTAGTTTTTTTTTTTAATTCATGAAAGTGTCTTTTTTCCCAAAAGATTGCGTTTAAAAGACCGCTAGCAAAAAAATACGGATTTTACCTTGCAAGCAACAAATGTCGGAAATAGGCTAATGCCGCGTACAGACGACTGGTTTTTCCATCAGAATAAACTCTGACGTTTTTTTCGACGGCGTTCCGCTGAAACGGACTTGCCTACACACGATCACAAGTCCGATCGTTTAGAACGCGATGACGTACAACGGGACTAGAAAAAGGAACTTCAATAGCCAGTAGCCAATAGATGCCCTTGCGTCGTTTTTGGTCCGTCTGAACAGCATACAGACAAACGGTTTTCCCGATAGAAACTGATTCCGTCGAAAAGATCTGAAACATGTTCTATTTCTAGGTCCATCAGAATTTTCGAAAGAAAAAGTCAGATGAAGCCCACACACGATCGGAATGTCCGATGAAATGATTCCGCCGGACCTTTTCTGTCTGAAAGTCCGGTCGTGTGTACGCGGCATTAGGCATGAAAGGGATAAATTAGACAAGTTTACATACATGGCTAGGAGATCCCCTTTAAATAATACTATCTTATATGGAGAAGAGCCTTCAAAAATGTGAATGACCTATGATGCCATTTCATTTATTGTAAACTTGTAGGTGTAATTGTATTAGACAGAGAATTACAAAACATGTTTGCTATAAATCACATTTAAACTGAAAAGCCATAGTGACTAAAAGCTCAGATACATTCAAAATAATAGGACCTTTCCCAGCTGAATGTTGTTGGCATGTGTAATTATGGCAAATGTTGTAGAGGCTGAAATATGTTTGGGGTTAAACAAGTGCAAGAAACATTATACAATAAGTGAAATGTAAACAGCACAGTGTTATCTAAATGTTGCCAGAGTCTAGAAGGAGGTTGTGACCCAGAATTCCCAACCGGAGGGGTTGAGGGACTCCCGGGAGCTTGTAACATGAAGAGGAAACTGGCCTTTCAGTTTCCTCAGAGTTTTGCACTTTGGGACCTGGAGCCTGGGGATTTCTGAAAGATCCGGATGGGATGAAATCCCTAGTCCTGGGTCCCGATTTTGAAACAGCCAGCATACTGATTGGTCAGGTGTGTGCTGAGCTTTTGGTAACCTGACCATAGTTCTGGGCTCCACCCCGGCAGATAGGTAGTCTGAGTACCAGGAGTCAGGAGGGCTCCACGTGGGAGCCAGTGCAGCAAGAGGCTGCTAGCTATATGAACCAAGGTGGTCGGGGAAGCAGTCTGTACGAGACAGACAAGGGCCTGGAGTGTAAGGCCAGAGCAGCAGTGCTGCAGGTGAGAGCCAACTAGGCTGGATGTCATTTTGTTGTTGGAAAAAAGAATGCTGAAAACCTAAAGAAGAACCAGCGAGTGGCGCCATCCTTAAAGCTCTACATTTCATGCTAGTCCTTTACAATATATATATCTGTGTTTAGGTTTACACGTGTCAGTGTTATGTCATCTCTACAGCCTGCTATATTTAGAGACATAACGATCTTCTGCCATGGATTTATCTTACTGACATGTGAACGTGTAATGTACTGTAATGTTTCTGCTAGGCAGATGTGAATACATATTCAAGAGAATGTGTGTGTATATATGTGTGTGTAATATACGTGGATACAAAAAGTCTACACACCCCTGTTAAAAGGTCAGGTTTCTGTGATGTAAAATAATGAGTCAAAGATAAATCATTTTAGAACTTTTTCCACCTTTAATGTGACCTATAAACTGTACAACTCAATTGAAAAACAAACAAATCTTTTAGACGGGAGTACACTCCTGCCATCATTTAGAGCGCCTCTGATTAACCCTAAATAAAGTTCAGCTGTTCTAGTAGGTCTTTCCTGGCATTTTCTTAGTCGCATTCTACAGCAAAGGAGAGCTGCAGACAGCAGGCTGCAGATGACAGAGGCAGGTAAACTGACCACTGTGTGAGGCTCAGCAGCCATGATACACCGTGGTCAGTTTACAAAGGGGAGGGTAGAAACTGGCAGGATCAGCCAGGTTTTTTTTAGGTGTTACAGTGACTAATCTTAATTTAAGACGAGAGGAATTGGCATATAACCATATGGCACTGGTGGTTAGTCTCTAACTTATTTGAGCAGTCAGCTGAATACACTAGTGATACTGAGGAAAAACAAAATAATGTGATGGAGGATTTCTGAGTAAGGATTGAAGCGTAGACTGGTGAGCGCAAACATGGAAATAGTATAAACCTTTTTTTTCTCTCTATTTGGGTGGGGCTATTTGAGGGTAAAGATATGTGTGTTTTGTAGTTTTTGTTGTACAATGAAAAAATGGATAAAAGTATTTGATTGACAAAAAATATTGCCACAAAACCTTCAGGCTTCTGCTAGAAAGCTGACCATGAAGAGGAACTTCATCTTTCAGCATGACAATGACTCAAAGCATACATCCAAATCAACAAAGGAATGGCTTCACCAAAAGAAGATCAACGTTTTGGAATGGCTCAGCCAGGGCCCAGACCTGAATCTGATTGAAAATCTGTGGGGTGATCTGAAGAGGGCTGTGCACAGGAGATGCCCTCGCAATCTGACAGATTTGAAGTGTTTTTGCAAAGAAGAGTGGGCAAATATTGCCAAGTCAAGATGTGCCATGCCGATATTTATACCCAAAAAGACTGAGTGTGGTAATAAAATCAAAAGGTGCTTCAACAAAGTATTAGTTTAAGGGTCTGCACACTTATGCAACCATATTATTTTAGTTTTTTATTTCTACTTTCCCTTCCTTACTAAAATATTTCAGTTTGTTGTTCAGTTTTTAGGCCACATTAAAGGTGGAAAAAGTTCTGAAACGATTTATCTTTGTCTAATTTTTTTACATCACAGAAACCTGACCTTTTAACAGGGGTGTGCAGACTTTTTATATCCACTGTATATACAGTATCTCACAAAAGTGAGTACACCCCTCACATTTTTGTAAATATTTTATTATACCTTTTCATGTGACAACACTGAAGAAATGACACTTTGCTACAATGTAAAGTAGTGAGTGTACAGCTTGTATAACAGTGTAAATTTGCTGTCCCCTCAAAATAACTCAACACAGCCATTAATGTCTAAACCGCTGGCAACAAAAGCGAGTCCACCCCTAAGTGAAAATGTCCAAATTGGCCATTTTCCCTCCCCAGTGTCATGTGACTTGTTAGTGTTACAAGGTATGAGGTGTGAATGGGGAGCAGGTGTGTTAAATTTGGTGTTATCGCTCTCACTCTCTCATACTGGTAACTGGAAGTTTAACAAGGCACCTTAATGGCAAAGAACTCTCTGAGGATCTGAAAAAAAAAAAGAATTGTTGCTCTACATAAAGATGGCCTAGGCTATAGGAAGATTGCCAATATCCTGAAACTGAGCTGAAGCATGGTGGCCAAGACCATATAGCGGTTTAACAGGACAAGACAAAGAAATTGAGTGCACATGCTCAGCGTCATATCCAGAGCTTGTCTTTGGGAAATAGACGTCTAAGTGCTGCCAGCATTGCTGCAGAGGTTGAAGGGGTGGGGGGGTCAGCCTGTCAGTGCTCAGACCATACCCCGCTTACTGGATGAAATTGGTCTGCATGGCTGTCGTCCCAGAAGGAAGCCTCTTCTAAAGATGATGCACAAGAAAGCCTGAAAACAGTTTATTGAAGACAAGCAGACTAAGGACATGGATTACTGGAACCATGTCCTGTGGTGTGATGAGATCAAGATAAACTTATTTGGTTCAGATGGTGTTAAGCGTGTGTGGCGGCGACTAGGTGAGGAGTACAAAGACAAGTGTGTCTTGCCTACAGTCAAGCATGGTGGTGGGAGTGTCATGGTCTGGGGCTACATGACTGCTGCCGGCACTGGGAAGCTACAGTTCATTGAGGGAACCATGAATGCCAACATGTACTGTGACATACTGAAGCAGAGCATAATCCCCTCCCTTCAGAGACTGGGCCGCAGGGCAGTATTCCAACATGATAACAACCCCAAACACCTCCAAGATGACCACTGCCTTTCTAAAGAAGCTGAGGGTAAAGGTGATGGACTGGCCAAGCATGTCTCCAGACCTAAAACCTATTGAGCATCTGTGGGGCATCCTTAAATGGAAAGTGGAGGAGCGCAAGGTCTCTAACAACCACCAGCTCCGTGATGTCATCATGGAGGAGTGGAAGAGGACTCCAGTGGCAAACTTTGAAGCTCTGGTTAACTCCATCCCTAAAAGGGTTAAGGCAGTGTTGGGAAATAATGGTGGCCACAAAAAATATTGAAACTTTGGGCCCAATTTGGACATTTTTACTTAGGGGTGTACTCATTTTTGTTGCCAGCGGTTTAGAAATTAGTGTGTTGAGTTATTTTGAGGGGACAGCAAATTTACACTGTTATACAAGCTGTACACTCACTACTTTACATTGTAGCAAAGTGTCATTTCTTCAGTGTTATCACATGAAAAGATAATATAATATTTACAAAAATGTGAGGGGTGTATTCACTTTTGTGAGATACTGTATACATATGTATATATATATATATATATATATATATATATATATATATATATATAAATACACATACACACACACACACACATACACAGTGCCTTGAAAAAGTATTCATACCCCTTGACATTTTCCACATTTTGTCATGTTACAACCAAAAACATAAATGTATTTTATTGGAATTTTATGTGATAGTCCAACACAAAGTTGGTGAAGAATTGTGAAGTGGAAGGAAAATGATAAATGGTTTCAAACATTTTTTACAAATAAATATCATAAAAGTGTGATGTGCATTTATATTCAGCCCCCTTTACGCTGATACCTCTAACTAAAATCTAGTGGAACCTATTGCCTTTAGAAGTTACCTAATTAGTAAATAAGAGTCCACCTGTGTGGAATTTAATCTCAGTATAAATACAGCTATTCCCGAAAAGCCCTCAGAGGTTTGTTAGAGAACATTAGTAAACAATCAGCATCATGAAGACCAAGGAACACACCAGACAGGTTAGGGATAAAGTTGCGGAGAAGTTTAAAACAGGGTTAGGCTATATAAAAATATCCCACGCTTTGAATAGCTCTCGGAGCACTGTTCAATCCATCATCTGAAAATGGAAAGAGTATGGCACAACTACCAACCTATCAAGACATGGCTGTCCACCTAAACTGACAGGTCGGGCAAAGAGAGCATAAATCAGAGAAGCAGCCAAGAGCCCCAGGGTAGCTCTGGAGGAGCTGCGAGAGATCCACAGCTCAGGTGGGAGAATCTGTCCACAGGACAACTATTAGTTGTGCACTCCACAAATCTGGCCTTTATGGAAGAGTGGAAAGAGGAAAGCCATTGTTGAAAGAAAGCCATAAGAAGTCCTATTTGCAGTTTGCAAGAAGCCATCTGGGGGACACAGCAAACATGTGGAAGAGGGTGCCCTGGTCAGATGAGACCAAAATTGAACACTCTCTATCCAATCTGACAGAGCTTAAGCTATTTTTGCAAAGAAGAATGGGCAAAAATTTCACTCTCTAGATGTGCAAAGCTGGTAGAGACATACCCAAAAAGACTTGCAGCTGTAATTGCAGTGAAAGGTGGTTCTACAAAGTATTGACTTGGGGGGGGGGGGGGGGGGGCTTAATACAAATGCACACCACACTTTTCAGAGATTTATTTGTAAAAAATTTTGAAAACCATTTATAATTTTCCATCCACTTCACAATTATGTGCCACTTTGTGTTGGTCTATCACATAAAATCCTGATAAAATACATTTACGTCTTTGGTTGTAACCTGACACAATGTAGAAAATCTCAAGTGGATGAATACTTTTTCAAGGCACTGTAAAATATATATATATATATACACACACACACACACACACACAGATTAGCCATAACATTATGACTACTGACAGGTAAAGTGAATAACATTAATTATCTCATTACAATGGCTTCTGAAAGTAGGTGGGATATTACGCAGCAAGTGAACATGTTGTCCCTGAAGACGATCTTTTGAAAGCAGTATATACACTATATTGTCAAAAGTATTGTAACACCTGCCTTTACACGCATATGAATTTTAATGGCATCCCAGTCTTAGTCCGTAGGTTTCAATAGTGAGGTGGCCCACCCTTTGCAGCTATACCAGCTTCGACTCTTCTGGGAAGGCTGTCCACAAGGTTTAGGAGTGTGTCTATGGGAATGTTTGACCATTCTTCCAGAAGCACATTTGTGAGCTCAGGCACTGATGTTGGACGACAAGGCCTGGTTCACAGTCCCCACTAATTCAACCAAAAGGTGTTATATCAGGTTGAGGTCAGGACTCTGTGCAGGCCAGTCAAGTTCCTCCACCCCAAAATTGCTCATCCATGTCTTTATGGACCTTGTTTTGTTAACTGGCTAAAATCATTTGGTGGAGGGGGATTATGGTGTGGGGTAGTTTTTCTGGGCTTGGGCTTGGCGTCTTAGTTCCAGCGAAGGGAACTCTTAAGGCATCAGCATACCAAGACATTTTGGACAATTTCATGCTCCCAACTTTGTGGGAACAGTTTGGGGATGGCCCCTTCCTGTTCCAACCTGACTGCGTACCAATGCACAAAGCAAGGTCCATAAAGAAATGGATAAGCAAGGGGTGGAGGAACTTGACTGGCCTGCAGAGTCCTGACCTCAACCTGATAGAACACCACTGGGATGAGTTAGAGCAGAGACTGGCCAGGCCAGGCCTTCTCATCCAACATCAGTGCCTGAACTCACAAATGCACTTCTGGAAGAATGGTCAAACATTCCCATAGACACACTCTCAAACCTTGTGTGTCTATGGGAATGTTTCCCAAAACAGCCTTCCCAGAAGAGTTGAAGCTGTTACAGCTGCAAAGGGTGGGCCTACTCAATATTGAACCCTACGGACTAAGGCTGGCCATACACTATTCAATTTTCCTGTTCAACTTTCCTTTAGATTTACCAAAACCATATAATAGGAGGTCAAACCTAAACACTTTCAATTTGGATGCAATCAGGCAGGCCCTTGTACTACATAGCTGAAGGTAAATCTAAAGAAAATTGAACAGGAAAATTGTATGGTGTATGGCCAGCTTTAGACTGGGATGCCATTAAGGTTAATGTGCGAGTAAAGGCAGACGTCCCAATACTTTTGACAATATAGGGTATATAGTAGTGACCTGAAGGGGCCTTCTTCTATAGAGCAGGAACCTAATTGTACCACCAACCTAACCAACAGAGTTTGCGCATTTTACACAATTTAAAACAATTTTTCTTATTCAACAGGTGAAGGGTGGTCAGATCTGATCATAGATCGATTTTCACTGATAGATGCTATAGTACAGCTTCTATGAATATAGGAGAGGGGCAGACATAGTTTACACTCTTGACAAGTGGCTGTTGCAGGTCCAGGGCTAAGGGCAGATGAATTTAAAGCCGAGGTTCACACAAAAATGGAACCTCTTCTTTTCTGAACCCTCCCCCCCTCCGGTGTCACATTTGGCACCTTTCAGGGGGGAGGGGGGTGCAGATACCTGTATAATACAGGTATTTGCACCCACTTCCGGGCATAGACTCCCACGGGAGTCTATGCCTCTTCCCCCCCCCCCCGGACACGGGTCCCAGAGACAGCAGGGACCATCCGGATTGCGCAGCTCGACTCGCGCATGCGCAGTAGGGAACCGGGAAGTGAAGCCACAAGGCTTTACTTCCTGATTCCCTTACCGAAGATGGCGGCAGCAGCACCCGAGAGCTGAGCGACAGATCGGCTTCAGGTGCCGACATTGCGGGCGCCCTGGACAGGTAAGTGTCCATATTTCAAAAGTCAGCAGCTGCATTATTTGTAGCTGCTGACTTTTAAAAAAAAAATTTCGGCGCACCTCCGCTTTAAGGAAGTAAATGCTACAGGAAACATCCTGCCCTCATTCAAGATGGCCACAGCCAGAAATGCTAGGGAGGTATTTTTAAAAGTGATTCCATAGCAAAATAAAGTATGGAGATATGGATTGTTAAATTAGTTTGCTTTGAATATTAAAAATGAATTGAATAGCTTTTTGGTGCTCAGATGCAGTGCAGTTCCTGCTAGGGTTGCCACCGTTTCTTCAAGCTAAGCCCGAACACTTTTCTGGCAGTATACACTATATAGACAATAGGATTGTAAAAGACCTCGGACACCTTTGTGTGGCTTAAAGAGAGTAGTAACACAGTGTGCTGTGTACGCCACGGCGAACAGAGGGTGTAGCCTCATTGCGTTAACCGTGGTAGGGGTCTAAATTAACCCACCCTACCTACAACACCCCTTACTATCCACTGCGCCCAAACCTTCCACTGACAGTTCAATGTAGCCCATCCCACCTATAGCAACCCACACTATCAACACCACACCAAAGTGGCCCATTCTATCTCAACACTCTAAATCAGTCCATCATATCTAAGGCACCAAAAAGTGGACCACCCCAAAGAATCCCACACCAGCGGGATGCACAGGGGGAGGCAGCAAGGTGGATGGGAGTGGGGGCTGCAGAGTGGTCAGCGGGGGCCGCAGAGTAGTCAGAGGGGCAGTGGGATGGACAGAGGGACAGTGGGAAGGACAAGGGGACCGTGTGACGGACAGGGGGACCGCGGGACGGACAGGGGGGCCGCGGGACGGACAGGGGGACCGTGGGACGGACAGGGGGACCGTGGGACAGACATGGGGACCGTGGGATGGACTGGGGGACCCTGGGATGGACAGGGGGACCGTGGGATGGACAGGGGGACCGTGGGATGGGTAAGGGGACCGCAGGATGGACAGGGGGGCTGCGGGATGGACAGGGGGATCGCGGCATGCAGTGGGGGACTGTGGGATGTGCAGCGGGACCTTGGGATGGACAGGGGGACCGTGGGATGGACAGGGGGACGTGGAATGGGCAGGGGGACAGTGGGATGGGCAGGGGGACAGTGGGATGGACAGGGTGACCGTGGGATGGACAGGGGGACCGTGGGATGGACAGGGGGACCGTGGGATGGACAGGGGGACCGTGGGATGGACAGGGGGACCGTGGGATGGACAGGGGGACCGTGGGATGGGCAGGGGGACCGCGGGATGGGCAGGGGGGCCGCGGGATGGACAGGGGGACCGTAGTATGGACAGGGGCGCCGTGGGATGAACAGGGGACCGTGGGATGGACAGGGGGACTGTGGTATGGACAGGGGGGCCGTGGGATGAACAGGGGACTGTGGGATGGACAGGGGGACCGTGGGATGGACAGGGGGACCGTGGGATGGGCAGGGGGACCGTGGGATGAGAAGGGGGACCGTGGGATGAGCAGGGGGACCGTGGGATGGGCAGGGGGGCAATGGGATGGACAGGTGGACCGCAGGATGGACAGGGGGACCGTGGTATGGACAGGGGGACCGCGGTATGAACAGGGGGGCTGTGGTATGAACAGGGGGGCTGTGGGATGAACAGGGGGACAGTGGGATGGACAGGGGGGTCGTGGGATGGACAGGGGGGCCGTGGGATGAACAGGGGACCGTGGGATGGACAGGGGGACCGTGGGATGGGCAGGGGGACCGTGGGATGGGCAGGGGGACTGTGGGATGGGCAGGGGGACCGTGGGATGTGCAGGGGGGCCGTGGGATGGGCAGGGGGACCATGGGATGTGCAGGGGGCCACGGGATGGACAGGGGGACCGTGGGATGGACAGGGGGCCATGGGATGGACAGGGGGACAGTGGGATGGGAAGGGGGACAGTGGAATGGACAGGGAGACAGTGGGGTGGGCAGGGGGACCGTGGGATGGACAGGGGGACCGTGGGATGGACAGGGGGACCGTGGGATGGACAGCGGAACCGTGGGATAAACAAGGGGACAGTGGGATGAACAAGGGGATAGTGGGATGAACAAGGGGACAGCTCCTTCTGCTGGGCTACTGCAAGTAGCACTGCATTGACAGGGGCGAGGGGGACCGACCGGACTAGTCTCTTACTTACCTGTCACAATTAGATGTTAGCTCTGCTGGAGCGGGGGAAGATGGGGAGAACGTGCTGCTGGTGGGATAGAGTGTCCTGCATTTGCTGATCGGCACATTGACAGGGGGGGGGGGATATGGGGGACTCACTCGGGAGTGTTGCTCACTGCTGAAGGCAGGGGGGTTGCTGCTGGCGGGAGAGAGCGCATCGAAGTGGGGGAGCAGGATGAGGCACTCACCACTGTAGCCACAAGAGCAGGGGGAGTGCTGCTGGTGGGACTCGGGAGAAAGAGCGCATTCAGCAGGGGGGAGGTGTGAGGGCATAGTACTTGTGGAGGGCTGCAGGTACTTTCCAAACTGGCTGAGACTGGAGCTTATGCTGTAGTGTCTGGGTTACAGGAGGATACAAACCCGGGCACAGCTGTCAAAAACCGAATTGTCAGGGTCATTCCTGTACAGGTGGCAACCCTAGTTCCTGCTTTAAGTTCCTGACTATTTCTGGTTACCAGCCTCCTGTAATTCTCTACAGAGGAGCACATGGAGGCCAGGACAAGGACAGCCAGTGCTAGGAGCAACTCAAGCTATACTGGGGTGCACTTGTGCTGACAATGAACATGTTGACAGGAGGGGAGAGCCAAGAAGAAGGACTCATCCCTCCCTTTTAGATGGTAAGGTCTCACGAGGGCCCTCCTGACCTATTGTAAATGTACTGTTTCCCTTTATTTTGTAAAGTTCTGCACAAACTGTTGGCACTACACAAATCCTGTATAATAATAATTATTAATGTACTGCTGCCGCTTTTTTGTGGAGGCAGAACTAATCAATAAGGATTTATATCTACTCTAGCTGTGCTGGTGCAAAAATGTACATTGGTGGAAACATGCACAAGTGTTTACTCATTAGGTCACATGCATTGTAATGTGTCCATGCGCACCAAATACCTGTGTTACACCAAACTCTTGCTGTATTTTAGCTGAGAGACTAAAATATTCTCAGACAAAGCCTATATGCACAATTGTGTGCCAAAACCCCAAGAGGGCGAGTCATATAATATTAAATATCAACATCATTCAGTCTTGCTTTGAGAATGTTACCAAGAAAAAAAGTTTATATTTATCTGTATTCAGAGAACTCCCAACATATTATCAATATCAAAATGTCTACAATCTAATGCATATTCTTTTGATTTCAAATACTTTTTGACATGTTATATACAACAGAAAACATATGTATGCTTGTTATGCACAAATTTCACTTCAATAAAACTTTATTGTGAAAAAAAATAAATTTAAGTGCTTAAGAGTATAACCAATAGAAGTAGATCTACTAAACTGTTGTTTGTGTGCATTATATTCTGAGAAAAAAAAGAAAAAAGAAAAAAGTACATTCATTTTCTTTAAAAATAAAAATAGAAGGTGAAAAGCAAGTGAAAAGGATTCTCTGTGACATTTCCACTGGGTTATGATCTACAAGCTGCATTGCTGATGTACCTTCCAAAGCCTTCACTATACAACTGTGTAACCAGCATACACAGGGCCAGCGTTAACAATAGGCAAGGTAGGCGCCGGCCTAGAGCGCACACCAGACGGGGGCGCCGGAGGTACCCCCTCTTCATTGGCTGGATGTGCGGGACAGCCTGAGAAGGAAAGGAAACTCAATCTCCATGGACAGTGCTGTAGGGCCCCCTTCTCTCTGTGTCTCCCCATAAATAAGGGAAGTTGCCCGGATCCGGCTGTCTGACTATCCTCACCTCCCTCTCCTCCCAGGATGACAAGTGGCTCCTGTCTGCAGTATCCCCCAGTACAGAGGGTCCTGGCGGAGTGCCCAGGAGGAGGAGTCTGATCCCCCAGCATCAGGTGAGGTCTACACAGTGCCCGGGACACTGATCTGCTCTCCCCGGGAATTCGGGATCTACATGACGATGCAGCTTTGACAATGCGGTCAGCCCTGGTTTCCTCCTGGCCCCCGTGGCCCTTCTGTTCCTGCTCTGGTTCTCGGATCGCCTGGCCGATGCCTGCCGTGCACCCCCAGCAAGACTTCTGCAATGCTGACATAGGTGAGGCCACCTGCCTGTATACTGCTCTAGCCTGCCTGTATACAGCCCCAGCCTGCCTCTATAGTGTTCTAGCCTACCTGTATACTGCCCCAGCCTGCCTGTATACTGACCTAGTCAGTCTGTATACTGCCCTAGCCTGCCTGTATACAGCCCCAGCCTGCCTCTTTAGTGTCCTAGCCTACCTGTATACTGCCCCAACCTGTCTGTGTACTGCCCCAGCCTGTCTGTGTACTGACCTAGCCTGTCTGTGTACTGACCTAGCCTGTCTGTGTACTGACCCAGCCTGTCTGTGTACTGCCCCAGCCTGTCTGTGTACTGACCTAGCCTGTCTGTGTACTGACCTAGCCTGTCTGTGTACTGACCTAGCCTGTCTGTGTACTGACCTAGCCTGTCTGTGTACTGACCTAGCCTGTCTGTGTACTGACCTAGCCTGTCTGTGTACTGACCTAGCCTGTCTGTATACTGACCTAGCCTGTCTGTATACTGCCTTAGCCTGTCCATATACCTGCGGACCATGGCTGGCATGAGGAAGTAAGCCAGTGCCATCACTTTTTGTCTTCAGGCCGGGTCCAGAGGTGCAGGTCTGCGGACCACAATTGAAGAAATAGGTGAAGGGGTGCTGCAAAAAACTCCACCACCGCCACCTCCACTGTATACATGGGCAGGGTAAAGGGGGAGACAGGGGTGGAGCCAATGGAGGGCGGCAAAAATGAGGTGTTGCCTAGGGTGTCAAAAATCCTTGCACCAGCCCTGAGCATACAGAACAGTTATATATTACGATTGTGGGAAAATCTTTATAAACAATGGAAATTGTCCAGATTTACGCATCAGCGGGTCCTAAAATGTGGTCTGGTCTTTTCCTTACTCATAACAACAAAAACAGATGCTCTTAAAAAGGAACACTAATTTTTTCGGAATAATTTCTTAAAGTTGTTGTAAACTCTGTTACACTACTTGTACCTACAGGTAAGCCTATAATAAGGCTTACCTGTAGGTACTGTAAACATCTCCTAAACTTGCAACCGAGCATCAAAATGGGGAAGAAAGGGTATTTAAGTGACTTTGAATGTGGCGTGTTTGTTGGTGCCAGGCGGGCTGGTCTGAGTATTTGAAAAACTGCTGATCTACTTGGATTTTCATGCACAACCATCTTTAGGGTTTACAGGGAATGGTCTGAAAAAGAGAAAATATCCAGTGAGCGGCAGTTGTGTGGACAAAAATGCCTTGTTGATATCAGAGGACAGAGGAGAATGGACAGACTGGTTCCAGATGATAGAAAGGCAACAGTAACCCAAATAACCACTCATTACAACCAAGGTATGCAGAATACCATCTCTGAACACACGACACATCGAATTTTGAAGCAGATGGGCTTCAGCAGCAGAAAACCACACCAGATGCCACTCCTGTCAGCCAAGAACAGGAAACTGAGGCTACAATTCACACAAGCTCAATAACATTGGACAATAGAAGATTGGAAAAATGTTGCCTGGTCTGATGAGTCTCAATTTCAGCTGCAACATTCAGATGGTAGGGTCAGAATTTGGTGTAAACAACATGAAAGCATCGATCCATCCTGCCTTGTATCAACGGTTCAGGCTGGTGGGTGGCAGTGGTATAATGGTGTGGAGGATATTTTCTTGGCACACTTTTGGGACCTCTAGTACCAATTTAGCATTGTTTAAACGCCACAGCCTACTACCTGAGTATTGTTACTGACCATGTCCATCCCTTTAGGACTACAGTGTACCCGTCTGCTGATGGCTACTTCCAGCAGGATAATGTACCATGTCACAAAGCTCAAATCATCTCACCACTGATTTCTTGAACATGACAATGAGTTCACTGTACTCAAATGGCCTCCACAGTCACCACATTTCAATCCAGTAGAGCACCTTTGGAATGTGGTGGAACGGGAGATTCTCATTATGAATGTGTAGCCGACAAATCTGCAGCAACTGTGTGATGCTATCATGTCAATATGGACCAAAATCTCTGAGGAATTTTTCCAACATGTTGAATCGATGCCACAAAAAATGAAGGCAGTTCTGTAGGCAAAAGGGGGTCCAACCTGGTACAAGAAAGGTGTACCTAATAAAGTGGCCATTGAGTGTATATATACAGCCAGCCCTGTATATCCTACTTTTTACCATTTATCAGAGCTGCACGATTAATTGATAAGAATCGAAATTGCAATTTTTTTCTCTTTCCGATATTCAAAACTTCACAATTCTTTCTAACAAGTGCAGAGAGTTCTCACAACTGGGGGAAAAAAAAATTCAGGCAGCCTGCCAAGTTTAATCACAACATGCAAATAAGTAGAAACAAAGTATCTTTTCATTCTTTTTATCAAAGGAAAGAACTCTGGCGTGTAAATGAAGGAAGTTTAACCATTTAAAGACCAAACCTTTTCTGACATTTGTTGATTACAAGTAAAAATAATTATTTTTTGCTAGAAAATTACTCGGAACACCCAAACGTGATTTATATTTTTTTTAGAAGAGACCCTATAGAATAAAATGGTGGTTGTTGCAATATTTTATGTCACACCTTATTTGCGCAGCCGTCTTTAAAACACAATTTTTTTTTTAGAAAATACACTTTGATGAATTAAATAAAAAAAAGTAACAGTAAAGTTAGCCCAGTTTTTTTTGTATAATGTGAAAGATGTTACACCGCGAGAATCATGATCTTTATTCTAAGCAAAAAAATTGTGATTCTCATTTTAGCCAAAATCGCGCAGCTCCATTTAAATAAAATGATTTTAGAACTAGTCTATAACAGGCAGTAAGAGCCATCTCACATTTCACCAGCATTGCAGAAGGGGAAACTGTATTTTACAAACAAAAACATTGCCATTCTAGCAACTTTGCCTGATTCATAATTTTCTTATTACATCAACAGAAGCATTAATAAGCATTAATTATCAGGCCACTGTTATTCGAAGGTGGTTTGAGTCATAACAGCTAGCGAGGTTAATCTGTTCATATAAACTGTTCCAAGTTTAATGTAAATTACTGGTTACACCAAACAAGAATACACTCAGGATTGATAATATGTGCTGACTATTTCAAACCATGCAGACTGTTTCAGCTATTCATTGGCAGTATTTAAATAGTCACAATAGGATTCATTATAGTGCAATTTTTTTATTTTTTTGTGAATGCAGAAGAAAACAATGTCATGAATTTCTACTTACTGTAAAAGCTTTCAATAACTCTGTCGCCGAGTAGAGGTTGGTATTTTATCATTGCTTTTCTACTTTTTAAATGCACCATTCAAAAAAAATGTCATTAACATATTATTGCAATTCATTTTTTCAGCACTGGCATAATTTACAAATCCACAGTGATTTTTTTTTCTAAGACGTTGTACAAGCCACAGTTATATTGTCTGAAAAAGACTAGTGTTAAGTAGGCTCAACCTGGCTGGTTATGATCCAGAGGAAGGTAAAACAAACAGCTTGAGGCCTTTATTGCTCAATCTTTTCTCACTGGAAGAATAAATGTTATTCTTGACACCCACAGAATAGTTAAGATTAAAGAGGAAGTAAACCCTGATGGGTTTTACTTCCTCTTTATTCCCCTGCAAAATTAAAACATAAGGGGCTAGTATGCATCGCATACTAGCCCCTTATGTTGCACTTATCGGCAAACGAAGCCCGCGATGTCCCCGCTGGTGGTCGCGTCTATCTTCGCCCCTCTTCCTTCCGGGGCCATGGAATCCGGCTCTATGACTGCCCAGGGTCGCATGCGTACAGGAGCCGACGGTCACGGCACAGGCCCTATAGAAACGGCACTTGCCCTTTTTTTTAGAGCGCATGTACCGATGACGTCAGCGCAAGCGCATATGGTAAATATCTTCTAAACCGTGCAGGTTTAGGAGATATTTCCAGTACCTACAGGTAAGCCTATCCACTTGCCGACCGCCTCACGCCTATATACGTGAACAGAGTGGCACGGGCAGGCAAAATCACGTACCTGGTACGTGATTGCCTTCCCGCGGGCGGGGGGTCCTATCGGACCCCCCCCCGGTGCCAGCTGCGGTCGGCATTTGGCTGGGAGCGTTGAGAGACGAGGGGGAGGCCATCCGATCGTGGCCCCCCCCTCGCGATCGCTCCCAGCCAATGAGAAACATCCCCTGCCTCTGTATAGTACACAGAGGCAGAGGATGTGATGTCATCTCTCCTCGGGCTCGGCAGTTTCCGTTCCGTCGCCGAGGAGAGACGACATGTGAGTGAGTGCACAACACTACACAACACAGTAGAACATGCCAGGCACACTAAACACCCCCGATCCCCCCCCGATCACCCCCCCCCCGATCACCCCCGACCTGTCACAAACTGACACCAAGCAGTTTTTTTTTTTTCCCCTGATTACTGCATTGGTGTCAGTTTGTGACAGTTAGAAGTGTTAGGGTTAGCCCCCTGTAGGTCTAGGGTACCCCCCCAATAAAGTTTTAACCCCTTGATCACCCCCCGTCACCAGTGTCACTAAGCGATCATTTTTCTGATCGCTGCATTAGTGTCGCTGGTGACGCTAGTTAGGGACGTAAATATTTAGGTTCGCCGTCAGCGTTTTATAGTGTCAGGGACCCCCATATACTACCTAATAAATGTTTTAACCCCTTGATGGCCCCCTAGTTAACCCTTTCACCACTGATCACCGTATAACCGTTACGGTTGACGCTGGTTAGTTCGTTTATTTTTTATAGTGTCAGGGCACCCGCCGTTTATTACCGAATAAAGGTTTAGCCCCCTGATCGCCCGGCGGTGATATCGTCGCCCCAGGCAGCGTCAGGTTAGCGCCAGTACCCCTAACACCCACGCACGCACCATACACCTCCCTTAGTGGTATAGTATCTGAACGCATCAATATCTGATTCGATCAGATCTATACTAGCGTCCTCAGCAGTTTGGGTTCCCAAAAACGCATCCCATAGATTGTAGATGCAATAACTTTAGCGCAAACCAATCAATATACGCTTATTGGGATTTTTTTTTTACCAAAAAATACAAAAAATATGTAGAACAATACATATTGGTTTAAATTGATGAAGAAATTATTTTTTTTACATTTTTTTTTTTTATTGTATATTGTTTTTTTTTCAAAACTGTCATTCTTTTTTTGTTTATAGAGCAACTACCACCAAAAGAAAGCTCTATTTGTGGGGAAAAAAGGACATCAATTTTATTTGGGTACAGCGTTGCACGACCGTGCAATTGTGAGTTAAGGTAACGCAGTGTCGTATCGCAAAAAATGGTCTGGTCATTAAGGGGGTAAAACCTTCTGGGGCTGAAGTGGTTAAACAGTAAGGGAAGTATACGATTAAGCAATAGGAGTAATATGCTGCAGCAAAAATAATTGTTATAAAGCACAACCCCACCTGAACCCTGTACTGGACATCCCTAACTAGGGGAAGATGTATACACACATGTACACAATAACAGTTCAGTAGTCCATGATATGATACTCTATTTATTCTACTGGCCAGCTTGTTGGAGCCCAGTTGTTATGGTAGAGTGCTCAAGGTAGTGTCTTGTCAAGAACTGACACAGGAACAGGCACTGTGTTTCTTGCAGACAATTATGTCCCTCTTTTATCAGTGTAATGCAGGGTTGGCTAGAGGCTCTTCACCACTCCATGTCAGCAGGGGATCTCTGTCTGCTCATTGACAAAGTGTACCCCCGGTCAGTATACTCAGCGTCCAGCTCCTCAATCAGGCAGTAGGCTCAACCAGCATCAAGGGTGCCCTTCAACATTCCAGAATGGCTGCCACTGGGTCCCTCTTTCACTCAAGTGCAGTGGTCCCTTTGCAGCCTCAGTTTCTTTGAAAGTCATCCTTCCTTATTCTTGCCCTCCTCTCCACCACAGTGCTGCTGGGAGCTTTCCTCTTATAATCCAAAGTGAGTTCAGTATGTTTAAACTACATCTCAAAAAATACTCTACATTTCTATCCAGAATCTCCAGCAGTCTGCACCCTCAGAGTACCTCCTAGTGGACTGAGGGTGGTTTAACACTGCCTCTTCTATGTTATGCAATAGAAGTCTCTCCTACCATCATGCCTGTGTAAAAGTCTCCTCTGCAGCACAAACACAGAATCCTTTTCCTGACAGAGCTGCAGACTGAGCTACATATGCATCTACAATCAAAAATAAATTGCACCAATTCATCCTGAATGATAGGTGAAGAAAAAGCCTTTGCAGTCCAAAAAAGACATCACAGCAGGATTAAAATTTGCCAATGAATATATGGGCAAAGACCAGGCCTTCTAGAACAATCAGCTGAAGATGAATCAAAGATAGAGCGATTTCGTTTATCATAACAGTAGACATGTTTGCCACAAACTGTACAGCATTTATGGTGAACCTCATAACAGTTAAACATGTTAATGGAAATGTTATTGCTTAGGGTTATTTTTCTACTTCAGGTCCTGGGCAGCTCACAGCCTTTCAGTCAACTATATATTCTGCATCATATCAAAGTGCATTTGATGAGAATGTGAAGCCATCTGTCCAAAAGTTGAAGTTGAATCAAAAATGAGTCTTTTAATGATTCACAACTAGCAGATTCACCAGGGAGTAGTTTAAAAAGATAAAACAGAGGGTTAGGGACTGGCTTAGCGAAAGCCCTGATTTGATTCACTTTGACATTTTGCAGGGGGATTTTGAAAAGGCCAGTTCAGACAAGGATAACACAAATAACTTTGCATGCAGAAGTTGCTAAAAATATCAATGATTCGCCGCTAGAGTCTGGTGGGTAATTATACAAAATGTCTACAAGTAGTTTCTGCTACAGAGGGCAACACCTGGTTTTGCCTTTTGAGCCAAAGGGTCTATATATATATATATATATATATATATATATATATATAATATATATATATAATATATATATATATATGCACACATTTATAGATGGGAGATATATTTCCCCACCATTTTGGTAGTGGTCCCTACGAGAGATGAAGGGAACACATTTTTAGTTCACATTGAAACGTTAGGGAGCCTGAGGTAGTCGGGTGGGAGAGAAGAGGACTGATCTACAGTGTTCTCTGGAATGGCAAGTCCTCATTTGGGACCTGGAGTTCCGAAGCCCAGAGGGACTTTGCGTAGGAAAGAGCCTCCAAAACCTGATAACAGGGACTTTGGTACCAAATAGCTAACCCACCTGCACAGAAGTCCTGAAAATAAAAACAGGAAGGAGTCAACACCTGTGAGGTAGAGGGGAGTGGTTCACAGCTATTAAAGCGGGATTCCGGCCGGGAAAAAAAAATTTAAAGTCAGCAGCTACAAACACTGTAGCTGCTGACTTTAAATAAGCACACTTACCTGTCCTGGGTGCCCACGATGTCGGCCGCCCGAGGCCGACCCGTCCCTCGGCTCTCGGGTCCCGGCACCGCCATCCTAACTAAGGGAAACAGGCAGTGGAGCCTTACGGCTTCACTGCCCGTTTCCTACTGTGCATGCGCGAGTCGCGCAGCGCTTTGTGACGCGATGTGTTGTGGGACACACACAGTTCCCATAACACACCGCGCCCCATTTCCCAGAAGACAACGTGGGGAGGAGAAGACTAAAGGTCACTGCGGCGTAGGAAGAGGCAGATTAGGAAGACAGCCTAGCAACAGCCATTTCACGTAAGTTAAAAAAAAAATTTTCCCTCCTTTTTTTAGGTATTTTTTATGCAATTTTTTTTTCAGGGTGGACCTCCACTTTAAAAAAGCATGGAGTGTCTGGCAACTGAGGAACTGTTTGCTGAACTCCTGCAACCTTTGCGACACCCTGAAACAGATGGGAACACCAAACCCTGGAGTGGGTTTGCTACACTGGCGATGATCAAGAGTGGCTTGAAGAACACAACGAGTTTGAAGTGTTGACATCCAAATTCTCCAGATCTCAATCCAACTGAGCATATATGACATGTGCTGGAAAAACAAGTCCAATTTAAGAAGGCCCCACCTAGCAATTTACAGGACCTAAAGCATCTGCTACTGATGGCTCAATGCCAGATACAACGGCATAACTTTAGAGGTCTAGTGGAGTCCATGCCTCAATGGGTTATGGTGATTGGTCACAATGGTATGGATGATATATATATATATATATACATATATATATATACATATATATATATATATATATATACACACACACACATACACTGTATATCACTGTATGCGCATACAACACACTAACTCTTCCTATTCAGCATAAAACCATCAAGAAGAAGGCATCATTTTATAAACTGTAAAGCAAATACACAGCAGGCCAATTTGGCATACAGTTTAATGTCTGGCATTTCTCCATAATCAGTCTAATTATAAGATAAAAGCATTGATAAAAACAATGTTTGGGAATATGTGTTATAGAGATGAAACATGCACGCTATTATGTGTAGGTTAAAATAAACATAAACCATCAAACTCCAGTGAATTTAGTGACATAAAGAATGAAAATGAACTCCAAAAAATAAAAGTATAATGAATGTGATTGGCTGCAACCACTTAGTAGTGTACTCAAAAACACTGCGTAAACAAATGCAAAAAGAAGGGGGAGTGGTGCGCTTACTCAATATAGTGTGCCGTTAACATAAAAAACTAAAATAAACTGCAAAAAAAGTCAAAGTAAAGCCCAATGGTAGGAATCAGTTTATATACAATAGAGATGGATATCTCATAAATGGTAGCTTGATAGAAGGAAAACAAAGCATCAATCCAACATTGATTGTAAAATGTATAGATTGGCCTCTCACCTCCAACAATGACCAAAAGGTCAAACAAGGCTCATCAGATAGTGAATGGGGAGACCTGCTGGTGGATCTGTGGAGACATTCAGGTCCCAAGCAAAGACGAAATGCTGCATGGAATCTTAGCACCAAAACATCCTGCGCTCACCACTGGGTAGTTGCATATATATAGAGAAAAGCTCGCTCCAAAACAAAAATACTTCTTGTGTGGATGGCACTCAAGGAAAACAAAAAACAACCATAGTGCAATATTGCCGGATAAAGTAAAACTTGTTTAATAAAAAAAGCTGCTTACATCAGGTAAGAACAAAATCCACAGTATAAATAAGGGGGTAGTGACACACTCGCCTCCTCACCACGCTTCCGCAATAGGCACCGGAAGTGACATCACAAGGCTCCACCGGACGCATTGCATCACCCGGTCACGTGACTTCCTCAGGGACAAGAGCCATGTGACGAGTGCCGGGTATTTATACCCTATCTACACCAATGGGTTTGTCTTAGTAACAAGTGAGTCATCAGTTCATTTGTGTCCTGTGTAGTTAATTGGCCAATAAGAAAAAAAACAGTCATGGCCAGAAAACTACCTAGCAACCAAGGCTGATACAATAAAATAGGTGCAATAATAGAATAGGGAAAATTAACCATTAAGTATAAAAATTAATACAAATAAACAGTCTACTAAAAGGGGTTTAGGAGAGAAAAAACCCTAAGTCCGTTAAAATCAAAAAATAAAATAAAATACAAAATGGGAGAGAGAGATGCATTATAGTGACATCTAGTGGGCAAGAGCTATAATGCTGCCAAATGAATCCTATATACAAATATATAAGTGGATGACATCTAGTGGGCAAGAACAGTTTCACTGCTATGTGGATCCTATATGTATATATGTATATATATGTATATATATATATATATATATATATATATATATATATATATATATATATATATATATATATATATATATATATATATATATGCCTATAAGGATGACTTAGGATGGTCAAATGTGCCATACAGTAATTATATTAACGCTACACGTAAGAGAAGAGAAGAAGAAAAAAAAATAGAAGTTAAAATAAACAACGAGTAATCAGAAATTGAACAATTAAGGTCAAAATCAATATTTAACGCTTGGGGGTGGAAAGATTTAATTTCAAAAATCTATTTTGATTCGCATTTACTAAGTGTATTGACCCTATTGCTCCCTCTCCAGTGAGGTGGATATCGTTCAATTGCCCAGAATTGCAATACTGAAGGATCCTGTGACTGAAATTGGGCAAAATGTCTAGGGACACTATGCTTAGTGAACCCCTTAGTGGACCCCTTGGTCCTGCCAATGTATTGTTTCCCACACGGACACTGGAGGACATATACCACCCTTTCTGCCCTGCAGGAAATGAACTCTTTGATCTGGTATTCCTTATTTGTAATAGTGGATTTTAATGTATCTCCTTTTTGGCCATTCAGCTTGGTGTTCTTTCATGCATAACATCTCCTACATGGAAAAAAAAACTTTTCCTTAAAAAAAGGTAAAACTAGTTACTTGGCTGGGAGGATCGGGGATATTCTTCGCAATCATATATGGTAGAGTGGGTACTCGCCTGTATGTAAAATTTTGGAACTACTGGTGGAATGGTACACAACTGGGAATCAGCTCTTAAAACGGACCAATGTTTCTTAATTTTTTTTTTCTATTTGCTTATGCTGTACATTGGAATTCAGAATAATGGGAAGATCATAGGTGGTTCTTTCATTTCTTGATTTATCTAGCGTCAGGGATGTCCTCTCCATTCTGGTAACTTCTTCTATTTCATGATTAATGAAATCTTCATTGTATCCTCTTTGAATAAATCTGTTACCGATGAATCTTGCCTGTTCGTTGAAATCTTGTTAGTTCGTACAGTTTCCCGTGTAATTTTTTTTTATCTCTTTATTAATTTTCTGTATCATATAAAATTCAAAAAAGTCGAGAGACACTTCTCGAGATTACATCATATATTACAAAAATAAATTTTCCCCTTCCTGCGTAATCTAATCAGCTGTCCTTTTGGTATATTGATAAGCCACAGGTCGTGGTGGCAACTATCCATTGGGATGTAGCTATTCCGATCAACCTGCTTGAAAAAGGTTTTCGTAATTAATTTTTGGTCTTTAAATTCTATAATTATATCAAGAAAGTGTATAGATGTGTTGCTATATTCCAATGACAGCCGTATATTTTTTGTGTTAACATTCAGCTGTTGGAAGAAAACTTTCAGACTCTCTTCATCCCCTGTCCAGATTACTATGACATCGTCAATATACCTCTTATACAGTAGGAGTCCATGGGAGGGTTATTATAAATGCTTTCTTCTTCCCACTTTGCCATTAACATATTAGCTACAGTTGGTGCATAGCGGGCACCCATGGCGATCCCCTTAATTTGTTTATAGTAGTCAGAGTTAAACCAAAAATAATTGTGGCTAAGACCATAATCCAAACATTTAAATAAATATGATTTCTGTTTCAATAGTAACTCACTGAAAGTGTTAAGGGTCCATTTGGCTGATTGTGCGGCTTCATCATGGTCAATACTTGTATACAATGAGGACACATCTGCCGTTGCTAATAACAACCGTTCATGTCTCATTTCGATTACCTCAAGGATCTGTATAAGATGTTTGGTGTCTCCCTCAATCTAGCATTAACTGACTGCATGGCATTGACAATGGGTTTCCCCGATGGGTGGGCCTGGTCCTTATGTAGTTTAGGTATGGTGTATATCACAGGTATTTAGCAAGTTTGGGGTAACAGATATTTAGCTTCTTTGTCGTTTAGAATATTTTTCCTTGTTCCCAGTTGTATTAAACTTTCCAGTTCTTTCTTATATTTTGTCATGGGGTTTCCCCAATTAAAGATATGTGTTGATATCATTCAATTGTCCAGTAAGTTCATTGTTATAATATTCCTTGGCTAAAACTACAATCCCCCCACCCTCCTTATCTGCAGATCTAATAACTACATTTTTTCTCTCCTCTAACTCTTTAATTCCTTGTTGAATGTACTTTGGATCTCTTATCCTCTTGAGTTTAAGTGTTTCCAGGTCTTGTAGTACCATATGGTTGAAAACTTCCACATGTTCATTATTATGAATCTGTGGGTTGAATAGCGATTTATTCCTCAATTGTGCACGAGTACTCTCACTGGTTAGGTTTTGTGACCTTTGGCTCATAGCGACAGATTTATTCAGCATATACTTCTGGATATTCAATTTCCTGGTGTATTTCTGAATATCTACATAGGTGTCAAATTTGTTCAGAGTGTAGAGGCAAATTTCAGACCTTTTTCCAGTACTTTTAATTTGTTTAGGGTTAGTTCGGATCCACTTAGGTTAAAAACACCCTCTTCTAATGGTCTCTTTTTCTTTTGAGCTTTCCGTCCTGCTCGGCAGCCCCTCTTTGATTTGGACTTCTTCTTTGGTCTCCCATTCTCTTTTGGCAGGTTGGAGATCTTTTGTCTCCATTGGTCCAAAAAAGGTCTTGGTGGACCTTCTTCATAATAGTTCCTTAGTGGCTCAAACCTATTATGGGTAGGAATTGGACTTCTCCTTGAATCATCATAGTAATTTGTGCTCTTGTGCACGAATAAATTATTCAGTTTTAACTGTTTCTATATTATGAAGCAATTTAAAACCTTTTTTTCTTCAGTTATTAAACATATGTTGTGTTTTTATACACAGCACCTTTAATTTTATACTCCGTCATTGAGAAATCTCATAATTAAAAGTGTATGATTTTAAAAAAAAAACAGTCACTTTTCAATAGTACTTAAAAATGAAAATAATATATGTGCAAAAAAATCTTAAAAGAAAGAATAAAAAATATTAAAGTAGAACGAAATGCTCTTAATTAACATTAATCATATTTAATTCTTGTGCTGCTAGCATTAGTAAATAGTTAGGAAGCTATACTTATTATATTATTATTTTAAACGTTTTTTTTTCATGTTTTTAGTTGCCTCCTGGTTTCTAGCTCAGGACAAAATTATGGTATTCATCCCAGAAATCTTAATGAGTATATTTTTTATTTCATCTGGAGGAGGGGAGAAGGGGTTTTCTCAGCAACGCACACCCTCCTGCCTGCATGCTTGCGCTTAGGACAGATGGATTCCCGGAAGTAAATGCTACATGAATCATCTGCCCTTACTCAAGATGGCCATAGCTAGAAGTGCTAGAGGTATGTTTTTTAAAGATATTTCTTAACAAACATTGTCCCTAGTGTCACCAATCAATAAACGCTTATTGAAATTTTTTTTACCAAAAATATGTAGAAGAATACGTATCGGCCTAAACTGAGGGAAAAAAAATTGTTTTTTTATATATTTTTTGGGGATATTTATTATAGCAAAAAGTAAAAAATAATGCATTTTTTAAAAAATTGTCTCTATTTTTTTGTTTATAGCGCAAAAAAACAACAACGCAGAGGTGACCAAATACCACCAAAAGAAAGCTCTATTTGTGGACGTCAATTTTGTTTGGGAGCCACGTCGCACGACCGGGCAATTGTCAGTTAAAACGACGCAGTGCAGAATCGCAAAAAGTGCTCTGGTCTTTGGGCAGCCAAATGGTCCGGGGCTTAAGTGGTTAAAGAGGCTTTTTGGCCCCCCTAGTTCTTACTGTGGACTACAGAATTATTTTTCTTTATGTAGTAGAGATCCAACAGTGGTAGCGGTTGAGTAGTTTTTTTTAATTTGATTTTTATTGGGTAAAAAGTTTTTATAGTACAATTTCAAAACAGGTAAACTCAAAACAAAGGCCAAAAAACAAACTAAGTAATAATAACAAAAGTACAGAGCTGGAAAATGTTGCATATTTACCTTATGCACAAGTATGTTTATCCATCTTGCATACAATAAACAGTAATTATACACTTTTCCATTTACAAATAATTATACGTGTACACAGCATATAGTATATCATTGACAGATTGCGGTTAGGGTTCCTAAACTACATCTAAGTGTATTTGTGCCCTTTATAACACATAACTTTATGAACGAAGAAGCAACAAGTCTCTCCTACAGTGGAATATCATTACTCTAACTGTGGAACCTAATAAACATTTGAAAAAAAGACTAAAAAATGTTGTGTGTTTTTTTTTTAATTTTCAGAACAGCATATATGGTAATGAAAATATAGGTATCTTTTCCCTATAAAGTCCCTTTCAGAATGCCCTGCTGCGGTTTCCCCACAGCACAGTGTACCCGCTGTTTTTGTGCGGGTTACCCATGCTTTTCCAAAGATTTCTATTAGGGTGGGCATTTTTGGTGCGTTTTCTGAAAGCGCACCAAAGATGCAGCATGTAGAACCTTTGGATCTGGAACGAGCCCCTGCTCGCTCGGTTCCACTCTCCCGACACTCCTCTGCAGCTATAGAATCAGATTGAAGATCGCAACATCTGATGGTTCGGTCATCCGATGCTCCGGGACTAGAGCTACAGCTATTTGCCGTTCTAATCCAGTTGTGTAGCTCAGAACAAACACCAGGTAGGCTGTATGTAAGTTCAACCAGGAATCTCTTTTATTGAAAGGAATACAGGCTCTTTTATACAGTAATCAGCATCTCCTAACAGTATTTGTCCTAGCATTATGAATCAGCCACTATTTCTAATATGGCAAATCCAGGGTCCCCAGAGTCTGTGTGTCCTGGGGGATCAGGACCCGAATCCACAGTAATCCACCTCAAGGGTCCCCAGGCATACAGCCTACAAAGAGCACCATTCCCCCAAATGCCAGGGCCCACGATCGATCGGCAAGAGGCTAGCATTCAGTCCCCTCCAAAAGTCTCTCTTCCGGCTAGGCCTGTCACATTTCTCCACTTTCGGCAGGAGACTAACACAGGAGGAGATCCCAGACGGGTTGACTCCGAAGTTAGTCAGTAGTTCCAGTCCTCTAATGCCTGTACCCACACAGTACCCCAAACACATTGTTCCAAACATAGCATTACTCACTCAGCCAACCTCTGCCTCTCTCAGAGAACATATCTGCCGCTAGGGAGAGGCCTGGACTGGCCCTTCTCCCTGGAGTCCTTTCTGCCGCTGGAGAGAAGACAGGGTGTCTGGGCCCACTCCGTCATGCTGTTGGGGATCTGGGTCGGCTGCCCAGCATTCCTGGGGTATACAGGTGGAGACTGAAGTCCCATCCACCTTCACAGGAAATCCATCCTCTGTTAGTTGAGGGCAGAGTCCAGCAGTACTCGGCCCTGTTGCCAGCCCTTCTGCTGGAAACCCTACACCATCTGCTCCGGCTAACTGTTGGGGAGGGAGGCCGACTGCCCCGCCTTCCTGGAACTCTGTAGTTGTTGCCGGTGCTGGACAGAGGTTGGTAGCACTCTGCCCTGTTGCCAGCACTTCAGCTAGGGACTGCGCATCCTCCGCTCCAGCTAACCATTGGGGCAGGAGGCTGGCTTCCTCCACTCCCAAACTGTGTAGCTGCCATTGGGGAGGTGAGCCAGCTGCTTCCTTTTCCATTCCCTCATCTGGATGTTGGGACGATATGTCTGTGGTACTGTCTCCCAGGTGCACGGATCTTTGCTGGGGAGGAAAGACCACTTCCTCCACCCTGGCCAACTGTTGGGGAGGGATGACGAACACCTCCTCTCCCTTCTTCCCGTATCCTGATCTGCTGCTGGGAAGTGACCACCTCCTTCTCACCCTGAGCCTCCAGAACCGCCACAGGTGTAGGGCAGAGATCTTGGACCCTCTGTCTGGTTGCCAGTGCTTCAGCTGGGGAAGTTCCTTGTCTCTTCACTGATACTTCTGTTGGTGCTGGGCAGAGCACAATGAAGTTTGGCCCTAATAACAGCTCTTCTTCTGCTGGAGGCTCACCAGGTTGTTCTTCCTCAGCAGAAAAGTCTATCAAATCCCCAGTCTCTGCAACTGGTGTCTAGGGATAAAGGTTCACCATCTCCTCTCCGTGGAACCCAAAAGATGCTATTAGTGCTGGGCAGAGCACAATGAAGTTTGGCCCTAATAACAGCTCTTCTTCTGCTGGAGGCTCACCAGGTTGTTCTTCCTCAGCAGAAAAGTCTATCAAATCCCCTGTCTCTGCAACTGTTGTCTGGGGATAAAGGTTCACCATCTCCTCTCCGTGGAACCCAGAAGATGCTATCAGTGCTGGGCAGAGGTTAGCAGAGCTCTGCCCAGTTGTCAGCACTTCAGGTTTGGGGACAGCAATCTTCAGATTTTCCACTGCCGATTCTCTGGCATGCTGCTGGACAGGCACATTCCTCCATCCAAGAACATCCCATGCAGAAACAGGATCATCAAGGTCAGTCAGCACTTTCTGCATCCGCCATAAGACCTCAGCCTCCATAGCTGCGGGGGCAGGTTGGCAAAGCACACTGTTACTCTGCCACATTGTCAACTCTTTAGCCAGGATTTCAGAGTTGTCAACTGGTATTTCCTAAAAGTCCCAGGCAAAGGGAGCACCACCCTGCTGCTGAGCAGAGTCTAACAGCTGTCTGTAGGTGATCTCCAGCTACCTTTCCTGAATGGACAGAAACTCAGAATCTTCCTGTGCCCAGTGCACTTCTGAGACATTCAGTCTTCACTCTCTGTGCTCCATTGTTTCCTCCAAACGCCACTCTCGATCACTCCCAAAGTCAGGGTCCCTGGACAGCCTCCAGTATAACAATCCCAGGCCATCGTAGTCAAAGCCTTCCGTGGGGCTATCATCCGCTGTCCACGGGCACACTTGGGCTACATACCACTGGAGGGCTCTGTGGCTCTCGTCCAACCGCATTTCTGCCCGGATCAGCCTGCTTAACTCGGCTGTCCACTCCTGGTTCGGCTGTTCCCCCAATAACAGCATTCGCACTTCATACTGCGACCAGTACCTTACATGGATGGAGGGGAGAACTTTTCCCTGGTTTCGCTGCTCACGGGCTAGCGCTTTCTTCCAGAGTTCGCAGCGGATAGAATCAAACCATCCCAGCAGGACCTGCTCTGATACTGGTCCTCTGTGCTGTATCTGCATCTCTCGCAACCTTCTTCTAAATTACTCTTCCATGGTGGCTGGTATCTGTAGCTCTCCTCTCCTGCTATCTGGACCTTGGATCCAGGTGATGGTTTGGATATGTTCACGGCAAGGAAGCATGATCCCACCATTCCCTCGACAGCTCTCAAGTAAGTCTTTCAGTGTGGCTTTCCTGTAGGCTGGTTTGGAGTGTCCCAGTAACTGGACAGCCAATCCCACGGCTGCCAACCAATGTAACGAGCCCCTGCTCGCTCGGTTCCACTCTCCCGACACTCCTCTGCATCTATAGAATCAGATTGCAGATTGCAACATCTGATGGTTCGGTCATCCGATGCTCCGGGACTAGAACTACAGCTATGTGCCGTTCTAATCCAGTTGTGTAGCTCAGAACAAACACCAGGTAGGCTGTATGGAAGTTCAACCAGGAATCTCTTTTATTGAAAGGAATACAGGCTCTTTTATACAGTAAAAGAGGAGGTGCATACCTCCTGCTCATATTACTCTGAACATACACCTGTGACCAGAAACCTAATTACCATGGGCTAATTAACTAATCCCTTTAGACAGCCTATATGACTCAGACATGACCTTTAGGCCAGATTGGCCGTCTTGTAGCTCAGAAAACACAATCAACATTATCACAATAGCAGAGTTAATTAACACAAACAACAATGGGGATCTAATGACTCTTAGATCCCATACTAGACTTATTTACAATACACATTCTAGCAGGCAACAGACAGACAGGTGGCTGGAATTGACATCAGCATCTCCTAACAGTATTTGTCCCAGCATTATGAATCGGCCACTATTTCTAATATGGCAAACCCAGGGTCCCCAGAGTCTGTGTGTCCTGGGGGACCAGGACTCGAATCCACAGTAATACCACCTCAAGGGTCCCCAGGCATACAGCTCACAAAGAGCACCATTCCCCCAAATGCCAGGGCCCATGATCGACGGCAAGAGGCTAGCATTCAGTCCCCTCCAAAAGTCTCTCTCCCGGTAAGGTCTGTCACAGGATCGATTTCAGAAAATGGACCAAAAACACTCGATCAAATAGATGTCCATGGGAAAGCACGGGTAACCCGCACAAAAGCTGCAGATACACTGCACCTGAGCTGTGGGGAAACCACAATGTGAAAGTGCCTTTAGAGCGAGGTACACGTGTCTTAGCTTAGAGGCCTATCAAGTACCGAGGAGGAGCCAACCCTGGAGTCTCCACCAGTTGTTCCATATATTCAAAAAGTCATTAGGAAATCCCCTACATTGATACACTTATTGCTCTTGCAATAGGGAATCAGTTACCACATTTAACCACAAAGAATAAGTTGGGGGAGCTAGAGAGATCAGTTGAGTAATTTAGCAAACAAAGTCTACAAAAAATCTGCGTTATCAGCCCTTAATAGCGCTTCAGAGCAAAATGCATTTCTGGCAGATCAACATATATGTTCCTTTACATGCAAGTTCATTAAGGCTGGGTTCACACTAGCTGCAGCCGTGGCTCGTAGCAGGGGGTCTGGTGCGTCCCTGTTCTCTGTTTCAGGGGTGAATCAGGTCTGAATTTTTGCCTGCATTTGGACCTGAAACGGAGCCAAAGATGCACAGGACCCCTTCTCTAGTGCAAGCCGCGGCCTCCCCGGAGCTGTGTGAACTGGCTCCATTAAGAGCCGGGCACAGTCTCCTGTCAGGCTAATTGGATGTGGAGAAATCCGCATCCAATTCGCATAAGTGTGAACCCAGCCTAAAGGAGGGGTCGCCAAACTTTCTAGAAAAAGGGCCAGTTTACAGTCCTTCAAACTTTAGGGGGCTGGACTGTGGCCAGTGGGAGAAGAAAATGCCCCATGATTGCATTTAGGGGGAGTAATAGTGCCCTATTGTTGGTGTTAGTGGGAGGAATAGTGCCCAATCATTGGTGTCAGTGGAAGGAATAATGCCCCATCATTGGTGTGAGTAGGAGGAATAGTGCCCCATCATTAATGTCAGTGGGAGGAATAGTGCCCCATCATTGGTGTGAGTGGGGGGAATAGTCCCCCATCATTAATGGGAGCAGGAGAAATAGTGCCCCATCATTGGTATGAGTGGGAGTAATTGTGCCCCATCATTGGTGTGAGTGGGAGGAACAGTGCCCCATCACTGGTATGAGTAGGAGGAATAGTGTCAAATCAGTGGTGTGAGTGGGAGGAATAGTGCCCCATCATTGGTATGAGCGAGAGGAATAGTGTCAAATCAGTGGTGTGAGTGGGAGGAATAGTGTCCCATCATTGGTGTGAGTGGGAGGAATGGTACCCCATCATAGGTGTGAGTGGGAGGAATAGTGCCCAATCATTGGTGTAAGCGGGAGGAATAGTGCCCAATCACTGGTGTGAGGAATCGTGCCGCATTGTTGGTATCACTGTAAGAAATAGTATGCCATAGTTGGTATCAGTGACTAGGACTAGTACCCCATTGTCAGTGTCAGGAACTACCGTATGTCCCAGTTGCTGACAGCAGGGGGAGGGGGGGGAAATAATGTCCCATGGGCTGGATAAAAGCAAGCAAAGGGCCACATCCAGCCCCCGGGCTGCAGTTTGGAGTCCACTGCTTTAAACGGATAAAATGTTGGGAAACGTGCATGCATTGCAGGGATATACTGCATATTTTTCTTTTCCTCTTATGCAAATTTCAAGTATTTACATATTCTTAACAAGTCCTTACAGACCTTTGCAATTGCAGACACGGTCAAGCACTTTATCCTTGTAATTCTCTGAGCAGCCCAGCTAGCCCTTCTTCCCCTCCAAAGCACCTGCAACATTGCAAAATAAATAGCTGGAAGGATGTCTAGTCACTGCTAGGGGGAGGTGCAGAGTGAGTTGAACTGCTGAGACAACAACTTGCAGGACTTCTGCTGTGAACTTTGTGGATGAATTCATTCACACTGCCTGCAGCTTCAAAGGGCTTGTTAGGGTAATTTACTGCTTATACAGAATATCTAAATACATGAGTGTCTGCAGCCTGGCTGCAGGTTAATTTTAAGGTTGACACATTACTGGCATAAGGATAGCTAAGATGAAATGATTTTCTAATATGTTCTTTCTGACTTTTTCCTTTTCTTTCATCCAACAAATAGTATAGGTTATACTAAGGCTTGGTTCACACCTATGCAGTTTGCTTCTATCCCATTTCTGCAATGGTTTTTGCAGTGCATTTTGCACACACGTTTTTGAAGCAATTTGTGTTTTGCAATTTGTATGCTTTTTTTTGGCCAATTTGTTGTTGGGCAGATTAAAAAAAAGGCTAAACACAAATCACAGCAAAAACACACTACATGCTTTTCTGCAGCTTCTCCATTGAAGTCCATTGAACCAAAAAAGCACCATTTTACATTTGAAAAAGTCCCTGACACATTCAAAAATGCAGTGGCTGAAGAAAGCATAGATGTGAATGTGTCCCATAGGAAACTATTAAATGGACTGTAGTGTGTTTTTGCAAAAAGCACCAAAAAGTGTATAGGTGTGAACCAGGCCTATCAATTAGGGTTGCGCCAACTGAGAATTTGCACGAGTACGAGTGCAAATGCTCCAATGCCCGAAACTGATACCTTTGCAGTGCGATTTGAGCAGATACAAAATGAATGGGCTCAAATTGCACTGCAAAGAATCGCATGTGATTTGAACAGGAATGTAGTGTAGTTTCCCGTACTGCTCCTGTGTGAACCCAGGCTGAAGCCACTATGACAAGCCTGGGTTCACACAGGAGCGATGAAGGAAACTGCATGCGATTCAGACAGGACTCGCACTGCATTTCTGTTCTAATCGCATTTGATTCTTTGTAGTGCAATTTATAACACATGCAAAGGTATCGGTACTCATACTCGCTGGTAAAAAAACAGCATTGGCGCAACCCTGCTATCAACTATGCTATAAAATCTAGAAAACATGTTACCAATTTTATGCTTACCATTGTTTGTACAGAAGTTTGTGTGTGTTTCCATTCTAAAATACTGCAATAACCAAAGCAGATACTTTAAACATATTTAACTTTCCTTTATGGATTCCATTTCAGACACTCTGCTTTTCGTAAAACCTTTCAAAATGTCAAGTTGTCAAAGAGTAAGAGCAACCTTTATTCTCTCTGTTTCTAAAGTATGTCTCTAAAGGTTTTTAAAATTGACGGGTTCTTTCCAAATATTTTTTAAATGGTTACTAAAACTAAAACGTTGGTCAAGTAATGCATTTGTTTACTTGCAAAGAGGATGAGCAAAATAGCTTTCCTGTCTGGGAGTATGTACAAATCTTAAGAGCCTTTTGACATACTAAAACCAAGACAACGGAACGCGTCTGAGTACATACAAGATTTTCTTTGCAATATAATTTAGGTTAAATAAGGTTATAAAAAAGCAGAGTAGAGTTATATAAAAAATAGGAGACAAATGCCTCCTATGTATATTTATGATAGCATATTTTTTTTACTTTCCAAAATTTTTGACATTAATCAAATCTGGGTTTATTCTCAGGAACAAATAAGCCCAGGATAGTCACTGGAAATTGGGGATAGTTAAAGTGGTTGTAAAGCCTAAACATTTTTTACCTTAAAGCATTCCTTGCATGTTTAGGGTGTCAGCATAACCCCTCACACCCCCACCCCCTTTTACTTACCTGAGCTTTTATTCGATCCATCATGGTGCATGTCTGTAGCTCTCCCCTCACTTCCGGTTCTCGCTGGTTTTGCTGGGGCACCAGCAGCTGTCAATCAAAGCCAGTGACGAGGGAGTGGGGGGGGGGGGGCCAAGTCCACTGAAAGCAGTTTCCCATGGGGCACTGGACTGAGGGGAGGGGCCAGGAGTGCCGAGGGAGACTTGAAAAGAGGAGGTTCGCAGCCGCTCTGTGCAATGGCATTGCACAGAGCAGGTAAGTAAAGACATTTTTTTTACTGTTTTTGTTTTTTACCTTTACAATCTCTTTAATATCTAGCTTTAGAAAATATTGGTAATCTTACCTATCCCATCAAGCAAAGAACAGCTCTTCAGTAAACAACCAGTCAGAAGCTAGTGTCTATATATTGTATAGACCAATAACTCGAGATTGGTGATCGTGTGGAGACCAGTTAAAAAAAAAGAGCTGTCCAATACTTAGGTATAAAGCAGAATGTAAGGAAAAAAGGGGGAAAAGCCGGTTTCAAGGCCCCCCTTTTTCTCATGGGATTGAGGCGGTGGCAGTTTCTAGCCCCCCGAAGTAGCAGCAATAATAGGGAGGTTCTGATAGGTCAGCGAAGTCAGCTGGATAAATTCTTACCAATGGGATGCTCTTTGGCATGCTATTACTTTGAAAAATCTTCCACATTTATAGAATGGGTAATTTCAAAATAAACAGGTTCTAATTTTTATCTTACATTATCTACGATTACGATTGTTTATTTTTAGGTCCTACGAATTCAGATTATTGCATTAATAAGCTAATTAATGATATTTGTTCTTATGTTGGAATACCATTAGCAAAAGAAAAAACAGTAGGCCCTCTAACTTGCCTAGAATTTTTGGATATAACCATAGAAACGATGTGCATGGAATTTAGGTTGTCTTCTGAAAAAATTAATAAAATTAGGAAGTTATTGACCACCTTTATCAGAAGAAAAAAAAATGACACTTAAGGAAATCCAGTCATTACTGGGTCTATTGGCATTTGCCACTAGAGTTTTGCCAATAGAAAGGGTTTTTTCTAGACATTTGTACTCCCTGATTTCAGGTTTAAAAAAATCCTTCCTCTCATGTTCGATTAACCAGTGATATAAAAGAAGATTTATTGGTATGGTTGGGTTTCCTTGAGCACTATAATGGCTGTACTATATGGCAAAGGGAATTCATAACAACAGAAGAGTTTTGCTTATTTACTGATGCAGCCGGGTCTGTAGGATTTGCGGCAATCTGTCAAAAACATTGGTGTGCGGATCTTTGGCCAAAAAATAATGGTATTTTAGAGGACTTTGTAAGAATATAGTATTGTTGGAGCTAATTCCAATAATAGTAGCTTTTGAAATTTGGGGCAATTACTTCAAAAATAGGCGTTTACTGATAAGTACAGATAATAAAGGAGTGACATTTGCAATTAATTGCCTTTTATCAAAATCCGACCCAGTCATAAAGTATTTGCGATATTTAGTATTTAAAAGTTTATCATTAAACATTTGATTAAAAGCTCATTATGTTCCAGGAAATAAGAATCCGTTGGCAGATTTGCTTTCTCGTTTCCAGATGGATCGATTCTTTTCCCTGATGCCAGAGGCAGATTATGTGAAGTACCTTGCCCTCAACATTTGTGGGAGCTGATTTAATGTCGGCTAATATCCAAAAGTCTATAGCTAAATCTACTTAATTAAGTTACGTATCACCATGGATATTATGGTTATCATTTTTAGGAGTTAAAACTTGGATATTTCCCCCTTTTCAGAACAAATAGTTTTACTGTTTCTGATTGGTTAATGACTAAAAGTTATTCTTGGTCTCATATTAATACGACCTTGGCTGGAGTTTCTTTCTTCCTTAGACTGAATGCATTACCGGCCTGTTTAAGTTTTTTTTCCGTTAAACAGGCTATGAAGGGTTTAAAAAAGGATAACTTCTCTCTTGATAGCAGAGCCCCCATTACCCCAGATATTTTAATGAAATTGTGCGTTTTTCATCTTTTAAGTCGGTTATGTTTAGAGCAGTGTTTTCTTTATTGTTCTTTGCAGCATTTCGATTGTCCAAGGTTGTGGCTGTCTCAAAGAATGACAATAAGGGATTACAGATTAGAAACATAATTATTAGAGATGGCCGACTTAGAGTATTCCTTCCCAAAAGCAAGAATGATCGACTTGGCAGAGGTCAATGGATTTCATTAAACTCTTGTCCCAATTCAAATATATGCCCGGTATTTCTATTGCAACAATACTTGCTCAGTAGACCAACTACTCGGGAATATTGTTTATCCATGAAAATGGGTCATCGCTCACTAGATTTCAGTTCAAATGTGTTTTGAAGAAAGGTCTTTCAGAATTAAATTTAAACCACTTAAAACTGTCATCACATTCTTTTAGTAAAGCAGCTAAATTAGGGTTTAGGGAGGAGAATATTAAGAGGTTAGGTAGATGGAGATCGAATTCATATAAGTTATATATTCATCCTAACCACTTTGTTTAATATTCGCAGGTCATCCGTTTATAGCATGAATTCTCGGCCACTCTTACATATTTTGGGCTAAAGAGAGAGCGACTACAAGAGTTTATACATCAAACTTGAGTCTGGATCCTGCTTTATTTCATGTTCTATGGAGTGGCCGGAGATGAAAGAGTTGGGGCGATCTGAATTTTGAACTAGGAAGTTTGTTTAATTGTTGGCCTCAGCCTGATGTTATCACTATTCATCTAGGCGGTAATGATATTGATCAAGTTAAGACATTGGATCTGATATTTAGCATTCAACATTCGATTCAGCAAATACATCTATTGTCCCCTAACACAGTGGTTGTGTTCTCGGAGATTATACAAAGACTTCACTGGCTAGATTCATTCCATTTGAGATCTTTAGAAAAAATTTGAAAGAGAATCAATCGGAATAAAATAGATTTTTAATCCCACCGATAGGGTTCTCTTTTAGATATGTGGAGTTGGAAGGAGGTCTTCCCGGACTCTATCGAGATGATGGGGTACACTTATCAAACATTGGATTAGATATCCTTAATACTAATTTTCAGTACTGCATTGAACAGGCCGCGGTCTGGGGGCTAGGTGCCAGGCGTTATGGTAATCATCCTGCCTGCCTTATGGGGGAAAGAAATAACGTTTGTTAAAAGTAATGAATTATTAGGCCTGAGCTGTAGTGGCTGGGTCATGTAGAAATATTCAGTACTTTGATAGGAGATTATTAAAAGTATTTTTTGCTTATGTTTTATTTGTCAATTGCAAAAAAGATTAATAAATTCGTGGCCGTTATTCATCTATTTCAGTGGTGTGGTTTCAAATTAATTTAAATTAACCACTTCAATACAGGGAATTTTCACCCTCTTCCTGCCCAAGCCAATTTTCAGTTTTCAGCATTTTGTCGCATTTTGAATAACAATTGTGCGGTCATGCAACACTGTACCCAAATTATATTTTTTTAATTTTTTCCCCACAAATAGAGCTTTCTTTTGGTGGTATTTGATCACCTCTGTGGTTTTTATTTTTTGCGCTATAAACAAAAGAAGAGCGACAAGTTTGAAAAAAAAAAAAACACAATATTTTTTACATTTTGCTATAATAAATATCCCAATTTAAAAAAAAAAAAACAATTGTTTCTCAGTTTTGGCCGATATGTATTCTTCTACATATTTTTGGTAAAAAAAATCGCAATAAGCGTATATTTATTGGTTTGCGTAAAAGTTTTAGCGTCTACAAAATAGGGGATAGTTTTATGGCATTTTTATAATTTTTTTTTTTACTAGTAATGGCGGCGATCTGCGATTTTTATCATGACTGTGACATTGCGTTGGACAGATCGGACGCTTTTGACACCATTTTGGGACCACTGGCATTTATACAGCGATCAGTGCTATACAAATGCATTGATTACTGTATAAATGTCACAGGTAGGGAAGGGGTTAACACTAGGGAGCGATCAAAAGGTTAACTGTGTGTTCTAGGGAGTGATTCTAACTGTAGGGGGTGGGGACTCACAAGGGGAGGAGACCGATCGGTGTTCCTCTGTACACATGATCGGTCTCCTCTCACCAGACAGGATGTGGATTTGTGTGTTTACACACACAGATCCACGGTCCTGCTCGGTTAACGGGCAATCGCGGGTGCCGGCGTACATTGCGGCGTATCGGGTCCCGAGTGATGCGGCAGGGGCGCGCGTGCCCCCCAGACGTCATATGACGATCACCCAGGATGGGAGATCCCTCCTGCGAACGTCATATGACTATATGCGGAATGTGAAGTGGTTAATATATGTAATTAAGGTCTTAATATTAGAGTTATTGTTGCCTACCGCTTACTATCCCATGTATGGAAAAAAGGGGGGAAAGCCAGTTTCAAGGCCTGCCCTTTTCCTCATGGGATTGAGGCAGTGGCAGTTTCTAGCTCCCCGAACTAGCAGAAATAATAGGGAGGCTCTGATAGGCCAGTGAAGTCAGCTGACCCAAGAACATTCTGGAATCTAAGGGGGGTCATTCAGGATTGGTCAGTAAAGGCCACATGACCCCCTGGAAGATTCTGGAATTCTTGGGGACCCCTATAGAAAGGGGTTCCAGACACAGGCTTTTGCCAGTCACCAGAGGGGATTAATAGGACAGCTCCCCGTCCCCCCATTCCCTTGTTGTGGCTTATTATGAGGTGGGACCCCTTACTCTTTTATAGTAGAAAGGGGGGAAAGAAATAACGTTTATTAAAAGTAATGAATTATTAGGCCTGAGCCGTAGTGACTGGGTCATGTTGAAATATTCGATACTTTGATAGGAGATTATTAAAAGTATTTATTGCTTATGTTTTATTTGTAAATTGCAAAAAAAAAATAATAAAGCCGCGGCTGTTATTCATCCATTTCAGTGGTGTGGTTTCAAATAAACTTTAATTATTATATGTAATTAAGGTTTTAATATTAGATTTACTGTTACTTACCGCTTACTATCCCATAAGGACAACCACCGACATATAGTATAAAAAGACAAGCCCTATAATGTTGTTGTAGGGCAAAAGTTGCCTTAACTATAAATTTGGAAAAATGTGTTAACTATCTATTGCGATGTTGCATATTCTCAGCTCATGCTTTAGACTTGTTAATTAGGATAAACTTTTCACAGCTATGCCAACTGCAGTAGGTACCGTAATATAAAACTTTTTTTTTGAGCGAATCATTCACATATAAAAGAGCAAGCAGGTACATTTCACACTCCGCAAATGTAGCACAAAATATGTTTCCATCTTCAATTATGCTTTTATTCCTTTAGCTTAAATACAGGTAATTTTATGTAAAGCATACAGTAATTTAGCTGGATATGAACCAAGTTGCATAGCAGCCGTGGGGAATTATTGATCAATACAGCTGCTCATAATAAACCTCAGAGAAGATGAATAATGTATTTCCAAGCGGTTCTAATGAGCAAAAGGGGCAGTCTGAGTTTAAATAAATCAACTTGACATCATAATTAGAAAAAGAAATCTACCTACAAGGTATGTGTATCAAACTGACAGGGCATATTTCAGATAAATTTTACCTATTCAATCAGACCTGAACTCAAAAGGGGAGTAAGCTGCAATGTTATAGGGAACATTTGGAAATTACCGGTATTACTTGTGCCTAAGCCGTACTCTGAAAACAGTAAACTTTTGGTTTGAATTGCTCTAGTACAACCCTGGTACACGATCGTTTCAAGCCACTCTGCTAGTCTCACTACATTTGGAATGAGATTTGCTGATCTCATCACTGTGCTGCTCACTGTTCTCCTTACTGGAGGACCTGACATGAGAAAAAAAAAGACCCTACTGCTACTAAGATGGCTACCTCTACATCGAGAAACAGTGGAAAACAAAGACTGGTAAGCCAGCGATGGGAAAAGATCAGGATCAGTTGCAGGGAGATCACAGGCAATGCTTGTGACATTTTTGACATGGACCCAGACTATTTGCTGTAGTGCTAATGCTAGGGCTACCACTGCAAAGCGAGAGATCCCCACCTGCTGCCGAATGTAAAAATATATGCTGGGGTTGCTATAGTTAGGTCAATGACATCACCCAGGATTTAAAAACAGTAGCAGGTGGGAATCAGTAATTTTGTATCAGTAGTGTTACCACCTTGCTAATGCTACCACTGCAAAAAAACGGATCCCTGCTGGTCTCTGTTTAAAATAACAGATCCTAATAAGTTAAAGCTGGAAAGCATGCACTTGCAATGTGCCTGTGGTGGATGTGCAGCACCTTGAGCTGCTTTGAACTTACTTCAGGATTCTGGAGCTCTTTCAATGCTACTGCCTTGTAGGATTTCACCTACCCTATAGTATATCTGCTGTCTATTCCCTCCACTTCTGTCAGGTGTCGCACTGGTGGAGGTAATTAATAAAAAGTGTCTGAAAAAAAACCTGTTGTGGTGGCGCACAGGAATGCAGTGGCTTCTCTGGCTTTTGTTTATGGTGAAAATAGAATAGATGCTATGAACAGCATAATTAGGCCAAGAAGGTAAAGTACATCCAAACTTTCCATTGGAGCTTAAATCGGCACTTAGCAGACACATAACAGTGGTAGCAGACTAGAGTAACGGACTACAATGGTTTAGAGGCAAAAGGAAGAGATGTGTACAGAAGCAGAAGTGGTGTAAATGGGCCAGTTTGTTGGCTAAGTTAAGGATCAACATGACCAGACCAGCTAGGCCATTGCTTTTTCTGGCCAAAGTTCATTTACTGGCTAACAGAACAGATTTGTTTAGATTGAGATTGGATGTTTGTTGAGAGATTAGGAATTGCGGTGTCTTTCGCCTGGCTGAAACATGGCTAAATAACAATACGCCAGACTCGCGTTTCCAACTTGATTGGATGCTACACTTCTGGTCAGATTGTAATCATCTGTCTGGGAGAACTTGAGAAGGTAGAGTTTGTATTTTATATTAACAAAGGTTGGTGCATAAAGTGTTCCCTGGTTGGTTGTCTCTCCCCTCTAAGGCAGTAAAATGCCATCCACTTTACTTGTTACAGGCGTTTACAGAAGTGCTCATTGTTGTCTATGGCCCCTTAAGTGCTAAGGTTAACAGTGCACTGAAGACACTACTTGATAACATCTGCTCAACTTAAGATAGGTACCCAAAGGTTCTCTATGTGATTACTGATGACTTTATTCATGTCAGCTTGATAAACTCAGCCTTTCCAACCACATTTCCATCATGTTGGTCTGTGTCTACTGACCCTTACTGAAAGTCAGTAAACCTAAAGCAAACGTTATTATGGTGAGGTCTAGTGATGCTGTCTCACTGCTACAGGGCTCTTTGAATGTACTAACTAGTAATAAGAGGAAGCGTCAGAGGTGTGAGCATGGAGGGTTATGCACCATACCTAAAAGGCTATATCAGCAAGTGTGTGGGGGATGTTCCTACAACTAGAACAAATACTATCTCTGGAATGCACATGTTCACTCTCTGCTGAAAACATGTGATTCCATTTTCAGGTCTGCAGCAACACATTTGCACGTAGAACAAGAAGAAGTCTCATTGCAAGTCAAAGGAAGGTTAGCTATGATTAACTAAAATTCAGAGTTACATTTCCACCAATAACCCACAGAGCATAAATAGAAAAAATACCACGCTATACCTACAAAAAAAATATTGCTTGTGAAAAATATTAAAGACAATAGCAGCAGCTCAAATGTGAGATACACACATATAGGTTTTGTAAATTATAAAAGGGAAGCTGCACTAAAAAAAATATATAAAGTGAACAAATGATCGTGGTAAGAAAAATACAATCTGTGTACCACTAGGGACAATGAGTATGAAACAGTCCTCAAAAAATCAATGAAAGAAAAAATTAATCCAATGGTTGCATGCAAGTGAAGTGAACTCTTGACACAAAACACCACCAGCAGATGTGAACCTCCACCACATGAATTGCGCGCTTACCGAAAGGCAAGCTAAACAAGCCTGTATTGTAGATCAATATCCAGACCTGTATCCAGCAGCAGCTCACAGGAGTTGGATCGAAGGTGAGCCAGATGATCTCAAATCATCGGGCATTCGAGGTAAAGCATCGATCATGTACCCAGAAAGTGAAAAAAACTTGCCATGGTGTAAATCAGACTAATGAGGATTTATTAAATTAAAAGATTGCACTTACAAGAAGCGAAGGTAAAAAACATCCATAAAAGATCCGCCGGCCGGCTTGCAGACACCCGACTGCTCACAAGGTACACCGCGATGATGTCAGCAGGTCAACCTCCCGATGTACGTTTCATCACAGAATGGCGTCATCTTGGAGAACGGGCGACGCACTGACTCATCGCATTAAATAGTAATACAGAGAACTACGCCTCGTTTTGAATCCTGAGTAGTGGAACCTGATCGCCTCTACATAAGTCTAAAAAGCTGACTTATAATCAATACTAAAATTTATGTGTGTGGGTTAAATATATGTTTTAGATTGAACATATCTAAGATTACTGTCAAACCATGGAATAATAAGCTTTCTAAGGAACGACAATGCATCATGCAGTGCATAGTGACAGCCAATGGGCAAGATGGCAGTGACCAGGAAAGATAGAAGAGTACAGTTGCCAAAGGAGGCAGGGGACAGCCATTAGGAGCATACTACAGTGAAAGCTGCTACACTAACTTCTTCAAAGCAGGCACAAAAAAACAGGTAAGATATGCACAGGACAGTGGTAGAAGATGTCAAGATTAGGGTAAACATACAGTTACAACTGGCTGCCCTTCCAAGAATGGTTCATGAAAGAGCCAGTCACAGGAGGCCAACCACAGCATTGATGAGTTGTTAATGAGATGCAAGTTTTAAGAAGCAAAATCTACTACATCTGATCGCTTTTGCAAGAGTTACAAAAAGTAGATAGATAAAGTCTTGGAACGCAACAGTCTTGACTTGAAAACTGATCTGCTGTTATAACTGAGCGTATCTTAATCTATAATGAAGATAAAGCGTTATCTGAAGCTCAATTTAACAATTCATCTGCTTCCTATAGTGCATAAACTGCACTGCTGAGATCTTTAATCAAATCTAAGCAATAATAGAGAAGAAATTTAAACCAGCTCGAGATGGCAAACATGGTCTGAATTTTTGCTGACCATGTATCATTGACTTTGGGTATGTGTAAAAAACTATGTACACATAAAACCACACCATTTCTGTTCAGAGACCAGGTGCAATATAGGTGGGGATTACTGCTCTATTTTTTCGTTAAAACTGCTCATTCACAATTAAGAACCTTGATAAAGGTTAACAGATACTGAAAGAACTCTATAAATCACTATTTGATTTTGAGCTGACCACATAAAATAACTTCAATGTAAATTTCAGAAACACTATGCTCCCCAGCCCTTTCATTAAACTCCAAATGCAGGATATTAAGCTGGTGCAAAAGATAGACAAGTCTACGTGATATGTTGTGTGGTATACTATATTTAGACCACAGAAATCAGTTTCTATCATGAAAAGGGCCATTTGGTTGTAGTTGCCCCCAAGCCAAAGTTTTTCATCCTCATCAGCTTGCACCTGCACATACTACTACTTTAAAGCAAAGCTGACAAGAGCAAGAAATCCAATCCTAAAAGAAACAAACATTCACTGAGAGAAATATGTGTGAGGCCATCGCTGATTTCTGCTCCCTAAAATACTAGCTGCCTGGCTGTCATGTTCACCTTGTGGCCTCCGTATCTTGAGTCGCTGACCAGAAGAGTATGCAGAAGTATGCAGATCAAGTGCTCTGACTTCTTTGGATGCTTACTTGTTCTGGAGCAATGACTCTGGAAGAATTTAAACCAAATATGTCCAGGCAATTAACATTTTGAGAAAATCAGCAATGCTATGCGTTCTTCTCAATACATGTTTCCACCACACATTGCCCGAAAGAAGGCATGTGGTGGAATTTCCTTCAATTCAAGTCTTAAAAATTTTACTGACTCAGACCAAATAGCCTCCTAAACTTGTTTCTGCTTCATAACACATTTTAAACACATTCTCATTTCCATGGTCATGTGAATTTTCAACTGCATTACAATGATGTAACAGAACTGTCAAGGGCTTCGGAGTGATCGGGTTGCTTTAAAGTATCTAAGGTTTACCATTTCAGGTGGAAATTTCAGCTGCAAACATAAAACACAGTAAACATTACAAGCAGAGCCGCTTAGCTAAATGTGTGCGATGAAGGCAGAAAGTGACATTTATTATTAACAATACTAAGTACTATGTACTTCTAGTGCCAGGTGACAAATGGGGGTTATATTACAATCTGCTTAAACAATGGGAATTATGTACACTAAGATTGTAGATATGGGGCCAGAGAATATTAATATTCATCAAACTGTCCACCAATCTACCCATGCTAACAGTGCCCACAACAACCCTCCCAAGGTGAACACCTATAATTTCAGCTGGACATGGTAAGGCACTGCAGAACAAGCTATCTGCCAGACTTAAAAAATGCCTTTCATATTTTGAGACAGGGCCAGTGCCAAAAAAGTCTTCTAAACAAATAACACAAATGTGGACATTCACAAACTTGCTGGGGATGCATGATCATTCCTATAATATCCAAATTTCATCTTAATATTTATTGATCAGCTTTAGCTGAATCATTACAGATTAGAATACATTCTGTAATGAAACCATCTTTGTCTATGTCAATTTTCCCCAAATACAAAGGGAGGGAACACATCTATTTGACGCTTACGTTGGTAACCTATCCTATGTCTACAATAGAGGGATCCTTTTGCCTGTCAGGGAGGCCTATTCTCATTCTTCCAACAGAACAAGAAAAAGCACAGTGGCTGTCACCCCCATCACCTCTCAAACCGTACTGGAGGTTCTCCTTTCAATCTTCCTTTCTGAAAAGGAATTACAATGTTTTTAGGCTTCTGCATAGTTAAACAGTGAACTGACTGCCTGGTAAAATTCCAATGTAGTCTAGAGCAAATCAGTTTTCTTTAACAATAGACTGTACTGGCAAAGGCACAACACTAATTATGGGAACATGCTGTACCATTATCCCAAGTAAATTACTATACTGCCTAATATCAAGCTTAAAAAAAACATCACTTTATAGTATTAATTACTTTTTCTTGGTAAAACAAAATGCATCTATCGTTTTATTAAATAAAACATGGTTAAGACATGATTGCCAGAATTGATTATTGAAAAGACACTTTCCCATACATGCATTATACTTACCTTATTTGTTTAGCAATATCTATTAAATTTTTTTTTTCTTGCCCTTAAAAATAACCACTGCAACTGGTTCACCTTGCAAATTTACTGTGAGAAACATTAAAATCCAACCCCATTTAATATTCTACAGCAAGCAAAACATGCTAACCCCCCACCTATTTTTTTTTTTTTTTTTAACTGTCCAACTGTTTGCTGATACAATACAACCTTGGATTGCGACTATAATTCGTTCCAGAAACATGCTTGTAATCCAAAGCACTTGTATATCAAAGCAAATTTCCCCATAAGAAATAATGGAAACGCAAATGATTCGTTCCACAACCATTTATTCATAGGTCCTTCAGTTTATAGTCCATATAAAAAGATTATAGCGATGACGTCAGCCAAAGGAAATGACGCAGCCCCAGCATGTACACAGCAACACAGCAATTTTCCGTCAAGAAGAGCCTGCTGGAAAAATGGGACTAACTGCGCATGTGCCGATTACATAATTTATTAGAAAAGTACAGATTATACAGAAAGGGATAAGGTTGGAAGCGTTTTACACAGAGCAACTCGTTCATGAGGTAGGAGAGCTTGATATGGTGGAAATAGCACAGGGTGGGTTTACTACCGCTTTAAGTACTTTAATGCACAAGCCTTAGCACTTAACCTAAACCCTGCAAGGATCCCTTAACATTCAACCACCCCTAACACTTAACCTCTATGGATAGGCAATGAAACCTAAATTCCTAATCCTAAAATTTAATCTAACCCCTAAAACAAGTTCCCAACACTTAACCTATTCTCGAACGCTTATTGTATTTTCCTGTCATGGGAGTAATATAGCATTTCAAATGTGAACATCCTAAGGAAAATGCCGTTTTCCTGCTTGTCATGCTGCCCTCTGGCTGCAAATTGAGTCACTGGCCAGGAACAAGCATGCAAATGAGGAACGTCAGAGGTTTTTACGTATACTTCATCTGGGTAAGAAACTCCATGTATTGAAGATAAAAGAGTCAGAAGGTTGGCCAGGCAATTAGCAAAAAACAAATTTGTAAGGGGCAGTCAGGACAAAACTGATTCATGTTATTTACAGTTACGCTCTTATGGAATTCTTCTGATTGGAGTACGGAAATCTTTAGGAGTTTGTACCAGTGACAGATTGGAACCGTTTTTTTTCCTAGAACCCGTGACTCTCAACAGATTGTGTGAACTATGTGCACCTCACCATTAAAGTTGTATGTATATACTGTATTTATATACAGTTTATATACAGTGCCTTGAAAAAGTATTCACACCCCTTGAAATTTTCCACATTTTGTCATGTTACAACCAAAAATGTTAATGTATTTTTTTGGGATTTTATTTGATAGACCAACACAAAGTGGTACATAATTGTGAAGTGGAAGGAAAATGATAAATGGTTTTCAATTTTTTTTATAAATAAATATCTGAAAAGTGTGGCGTGCATTTGTATTCAGCCCCCTTTACTCTGATACCCCTAAAAAAAATCTAGTGGAACCAATTGCCTTCGGAAGTCACCTAATTAGTAAATAGAATCCATCTGTGTGTAATTTATTCTCAGTATAAATACAGCTGTTCTGTGAAGCTCTCAGAGGTTTGTTAGAGAGCCTTGGTGAACAAACAGCATCATGAAGGCCAAGGAACACAACAGACAGGTCAGGGATAAAGTTGTGTAAAAGTTTGAAGCAGGGTTAGGTTATAAAAAAAATATCCCAAGCTTTGGACATCTCACGGAGCACTGTTCAATCCATCATCCAAAAATAGAAATAAATCATCCAAAAACAGAAAGAATATGGCACAACTACAAACCTACCAAGACATGGTCGTCCACCTAAACTGACAGGCTGGGCAAGGAATCAGAGAAGCAGCCAAGAGGTCCATGGTAACTCTGGAGTAGCTGCAGAGATCCACAGCTCAAGTGAGAGAATCTGTCCCCAGGACAACTATTAGTCGTGCACTCTACAAATCTGGACTTTATGGAAGAGTGGCAAGAAGAAAGCTATTGTTGAAAGAAAGCCAAAAGAAGTCCCGTTGGCAATTTGCAAGAAGTCATTTTATTGCATTCCTGGAAGATGACTATCGCTGTATTTCTGGAAGCACAACGCTGATGCTTCAGGTTTAAGCCCCTCCCCCTGCCCAATCACAGAAGCATTTGTATTATGTGTGCCTCTCTCTCCGCTCTCACAGCCCCAAGTGTCAGTGTATGCTCTGACAGAGCCATAAACCTATCAGATATAATAGGGATACATTCAAGGATACGTTCAAGGAATGTCTTGCACCTACTTGGACTTAAGTCAGTGTGCCTGCACTTTTTACAAAGTTGCTGAACTCTTGAGAATCAGCTTTAACTTTTTTAAAGTCCAAAGAAAAAGAACCGCTGCTCCAGGTGCATATATCAAGCCTGAATAGAACCTCTCTCAGAGTACCAGCCCCGGCCCGTCTCCATGGTAAACTTGAAGAAAAAAGAAAGAAAAAAAGAAATGGTTGCACATCCAGAGGTACCGATTGCCACCAAAGACATCAACATAGAGTCACGTAGACGCGTTTCACACATTCATCCTGTGCTTAATCATTTATATTTACACAGTATGACTGCTTATATTTCAGGGTAGGCAGCCCTAAGAGGTGGAAATTAACCTAAACAACGTGGGGGAAGTCAAGGATCACCGGTAAGGATGAGCTCAGGCGTGTTCGCAAACAGCACATGCAGAGCCCGCAGGAAGTCGGCACTGTGGAGCGCTACTCACAAGCACACGTCTGAGCTCATCCTTAATCACCGGGCACAGTGTCTTCCACATGATTTAAACCTTTAATTGCCATACTACCATGCCGCAATCGCGTTCACTCCACAGCAATTATAGGTTTAAATCTTGTGGTGAGGAGGCAACATTTCACCTCCTCACTACCTGACAAACACACTCGAATCACTCTTCAGAGGAGCAGTAGTGCCTGCTGCACTTGTGAATGAGCCCTTAGTTGCATTCGGCGGGGGCACCCTTAGGGTTCATTCACGCGCGAGGTTGGGGGTAATAAACTCCTGTGGTTGAGCTGCAGTTTTACCACCCCTAATCCCTACCCCCTTTAGCTGGCAGCAGCCAAAGGTGTACACATGCCACAGCAAGAATTATACCCCCTGTTGCTTTCGGTGAGTGCTATTACCTGCCAATCGCGATTCAATTAAATAAATGGAGCCACTCTGCAAGTGCCACCAAACTGTGTGCTTCTGTGTGGTACAAGGGGTTAAAGCAGGTGGTGAGGAGGTGATACAATGCCTCCTTACCTCCTGTTTTAACCCCTTGGTTACAGAACTGCACAAGGTTGCAGGGTGCTTGCAGAGTGGCCTCATTCAATTGATTAGGTCATGTTTGGCAGGTGCTACACACACTAAGCATGGCAGGGTGCATAACTCCTGTTGGGGCAGGGGTGGTAAACACACATCAACTATGGAGTGTTACCACTATCCAAACCGGAAATGTAAACAAGCCTTTACTGTCCTGAGCCCCATATAAGGCTGCTTTCACAATGAAATGCTGTGGTTTATCTTTGCGATAGAATTCTATTATATCCTGCAGGTGTGGTGTACTTTCTGAAAGCTTACCATACCCACAGGATATAATACTGTAGAAGCCTATGGCTAAGTGCTGCTAACCTGCAGGAAAGCTGCAGGTACACTGCGCTGCACCTGCGTTGCAGGTAAATCACTCTGCATCAGTATGCTATTATGCCCAGTGTATTACGTGACACTGACCTGAAGATCTCTTCTTTCCTGCTGCTGGTTCTGCTCTGGAGACTGCTAGCAGAAAAAAGAAGAGGCGGAGTGCAGTTGGTATCACTCCGTCTGGGACAGGAGCTGGCGCTACAGAGGCAGCATTGGTTTATGCGGCTCTTGCTCCTTCTGCGGCTGCCTGCTCCCTATGCTGCTGGTACAGCTACAACTTTACAGGTAGTCTTGTTTGAATCTCTGGGATGGCAAGACCAGACCACGATCTATGAGTCACCTGGCCGGGATCGACTTGTAGATTGTGATCGATGGATTGCCGACTCCTGTTTTAAATTAAGATGTCTATATTCATTATTTTGATATGCTTTTAACAACAATAATAAAATTGCTTCAATTATCCTCTTGTGGACTGCCTGCCAGCATTGCCTGTTTCTGGGTTTATGGGGTGCGTGCATGCGTTATCAGTGTCAGATTGCTCTCTACACCATCACACTTCCATTATAAGTCGCTGATAGGTCATTGATCGCCACCCAAAAAAATCCAAATTCAATATATATATATATATATATATATATATATATATATATATATATATATATATATATATATATATATATATATACATACATGCCATAGTTTGTGAACACTATAACTTTCACACAAAACAATTAACATACACTTATTGGGATTTTTTTTTATCAAAGACATGTAGCAGAATACATTTTTGCCTACATTTATGAAGACATTTGATTTTTTACATTTTTTTATTGGATATGTTTAATAGCAGAAAGTAAGAAATATTGTTTTTTTTCAAAATTTTAGGTCTTTTTTTGGTTATATCGCAAAAAATAAAAAAATCCAGTAGTGAACAAATACCACAAAGAAAAGCTCCAACTGTGTGAAAAAAAATTATATAAATGTAATTTAGGCACAGTGTTGCATGACTGTGCAATTGCCAGTTAAAGTAGCGCAGTGCTATATAGCAAAAAATGGCCTGGTCATGAAGGGTAGAATCTTCTGGAACTGAAGTGGTTATATATATTGCCATTTTCCTAATGTATTAGTTACAAAATGCTATGACCAGACTGTTGGAATTCCATCACCTTGTATGCATACAGCCAAACCTAAAGCTGGCCATTGATGGATCGAAATTCGTCCGGTTCAGAAGGGACGTATTTTGATCCATCTATGGCCAGTCCCGCTCAACAGAATCCGATCCTATGATTGACTTCTGTCGACTGGGACTGCTGGAAAACTTTAATTTGAGCAGCGACTGCATCCAATTGGCTCCAACACTGATCAGTGTATTCTGACAGCAGAGGAGTCTCCACCACCAGAATACAATAGCAAAGCAGATTCCTCCATTCACCTTTCTGTGGATGGGGGAATCCATTTTTTTTTTTTTTGATTTGCTATCCTTACAGAACCAGATGCTCAAAATGTCTGCTGAACAGACAGCCCCAGACCTCACACTACTATTGAATAGGGTGAAGAAACTGCAGTAGATAGGAGGCCTTGATGAACCAGTGTTAAAAAAATAACAGGTGACTCTAAGAAGGCATCACTAAATGGCAGACCGCGGTCCGAAAAGAGACTGCAAGGAAATCCTGTCTGGACCGTGGCTACGCCACTTAGCAGCCTGGGTGTCCTCTCCTGGCTGACAGCTTCCATCTCCCACCGCCGCCACAGCATCCATCCATAGAAGGTAGAACGCGCAGCATGTCCGGACAGAGCGTGGGACATCCTTTTCAAGTCAATAAGTCGACAATGGGATGTGGAGTGGTTCTAGCCACCAATCACCTGCCTGTTAACATTAAAAGCATGTCCCGCCCTCTGTCTGGACATGCCATGCCTTCTGCTTTGCCTGCTGTGTAATGTAGGATCGGGTAGGTTGAAGGAGGATTGCAAGGAAGAACGGGGGGCTGTTAAGGAGACCAGTATACAAAAAAGGGGGGCTCTGTGAAGGGGACCTGGATACAAGGAAGAAGGGGGCTGTGAAGGGGAGTAAGACGCAAGTAAGGGAGGCTGCAAAGGGGACTAAAGTGCAGAAAAGGGGGGCTGTGAAGGGTACTGGGATTCAAGGAAGAGGGGGCTGATGTAAAGTGTGGAGGTCTCTGATGTAAGGTGGGGGTGCTGTGAGGTAAAGGGGGACAGAGGACATTTAAGTAAAGGAGGCACTGTGATGTAAAGGGGGGCAGTTATCTAAAATGGGGGGACTTGGATGCAAAGGGGGGCTGTGATGTAAAGCAGGCACTGTAATGTAAAGGGGCTGTTTTGTAAAGGGGGTGCTCTGATGTAAAGGGGGTGCTGCATTTTAAAGGGGGGTGCTGTGATGTAAAGGGGGGCACTGTAATGTAAATAGGGGCTGTATTGTAAAGGGGGGTTGTGTGATGTAAACAGGGGTTTCTGCAATGAAAAAGGGGCAGCTGTGATGTAAATGGAAGAGCCGATTACGCTGATATAAAAGGGGAAACTGTAATTTAAGGGGAAGGGGCTGTGATGTGAAGAAACAGAGTCATAGCACAAACATGAGACTTGGACCTCTGCTGGATCAAAATTTTAATAGCCGGACCTCCGTGAATTTTAATACCCCTGCTCTAAAGAAAGCACAAGCAGTAATATGAGAAAACTTTGTAATGATAATCTACTTTGAGAAATAAGTAGCTGGTTTGCAGGGAACTATTCATTTGTAGAACATTTAGATCATATATAATTATTTCTAGTATGACTATTTACAGTATATTACAAATAGAACATCAGTTCCCTCCTTAGTCTACTAAGCTTTTCTGGCACATCAGTAAAAGTATACAATCTGTCAGTAAAATCACATTTTTTTTTGCAGGTTAACAAGGACACTGCTATCTCCAGTCTACCTGTGCAGTATCTCAAACAGATTAAATCTAATCATTTTCTGCAAAAAGTGAGGTATCAAACCTTTTTAAATGCATAAATGCGGGCTCAGAACAGCAAAAATAGAGTGCTGAATTTTACATTTACAAAGTAAATCTCCAGCTAATGCGCAGCGGCAACAACAAACATTAAAAAAAGCCGCTCTGCACTCCAAGGAATGGAGCTGCCATGGTAACAAAGATTTCAGATTTTCTAGCATTTTACCACTCATATCCCCCCTTATTACATTATGATAAAATGTCAGTGGTTTTCATAAAGGCAGAACCATCCAGTGTTAACCTCTTCTTGGTTTTACATGCTGATCGAAAGCTTAAAAGAGTTTAGATGTACAAAGTGCGATCCAATTGATTTGCATCTGTTCTGTGTAACCACACCGCTATGTGTTTTATTAAATCAAGACAACTGTTGAGTGATTGATGTATTGTGCTCTTACTTGGCTCTAACATCTTTTTTGAAAAGACTGATAATTTGAATTTTGACAGAGATCACTCTTTTACCTGCTATTTATCCTTCAAGAGATGCAGTCATAATAAGAAATGACGAAACTCTGGGAGACATTAATCTGAACTGGAGCAGACAGAATCTGGAGCAGCTGTGCTTGGCAGCCTTTTTCAGCTGTGCTTTGAAAATGAATGATGGAAGCCGACTGGTTGCCATGCATAGCTGCTCCAGATTCTGTCTGCTCCAAGTTTAATGAATTCCTCTAACTTTACTTTAATGTTTGTTTTTCTCCAGGTCCCTTCCTTATGTCTTCTGTTAGGCTTCATTCCTTCAAACCATGGTGCAGAGACATCAGTTTTTCTGCATGCGTTCTGCAACAGTTCAAAGAAAGCAATAGTTCTCTATGTGCCCTGTTCACACCACAACATGTGGATTTTTTTCTGAGCAGGAATCTGCAATGTGTATGCAGTTCTCCACACAGAAAAAAAAACTGACATGAAATCAACACTGGTGTGAACAGGGCACGTAACTGATGCACATGAAAACTGATGTCAATGTGCATAAAAGCTCACTGAAATGCGCATGTAAACTGATGTGAAACTGATGTAAACTCCTGACTCTGCAATTGAAATCTGTTTTACCATCAGTTTTCATTCATGTATGGTATGAACGAGCCTGTGAACTGATAAGCTGAATAACAGTTATGGTAACAGGTTAAAAAATAAGTCAGATTTCGATATGTATGCATCTGCAGAGGAGAAAGATGGGATAAATTAGTTGGGAGACAAAAAGAATAAGTGCGCTTATTCTTTAACCACTTCCCACACTTAACCACTTCCCACTCGGCCTATAGACAAATGACGGCCATGCGGGACATTCACTATTCTGGGTGGACCTCATATGGCGTCCTCCCAGAATGTGCCACAGGCTGTGCTGAGGTGTGATCTGTCACCTGCTGTGTTTGTACACAGCAGATGACTGATCAGTGTACCAGCTGCTGCCAGTACCTAGTGATTACTGTGACCAATCACAGCAGATCTTATGACAATTGTACACAATGGATGGCTTTCATTCATGCCCTCCATTGTGTACATCTCTGTGATTGGTCGCAGGGATCACATGGTACATACAGGTCCAATCACAGCCCATCAGTATCATGTGATTAGCTGTGGTCAATCAAAGCTAACCACAATAGTAAACACTGAATGAATCAATTTCATTCAGTAAAAATTGATGCTTATACCAGTGAAATTCACTGGTATAAGCAATCATAATGTGTAAAAAAAATAAAATACCGATCACTTCCCCAGAGTAGTACAGTGTTACTATGGTAACACTGTATTGCTCTGGTCACAATGTAAAAAAAAAAAAACATAAAAAAACTTAATACAAAAAATTGAAAAAAAGTGTATATATGTTTTTTACATACTGTCAGCAGTCAGTGTCCCTAATCACTGCCACACCAGTTATATGACGACGCTGTACTGAACTAGTTACAATATGTAAAAAAAAAATAATAATAATAATAGTAATAAAATTGTGAATTTTTTTTTTTTTTTAATTTCCTAATTTTCCAAAAAATTGGGACAAAAAAATTATCTTACTAAATACCTTGGACTGTCTACTATCCAAAAAGGGGTTGGGAGATATTTGTATTGTCCTGGTGTTTTTGGGCCTCAAGAAATGAGATCAGTACATCAGGATTGATCGATTTTCAGATATACACTATATTACCAGAAGTATTGGGGCACCTAATTTACACACACACAAACTTTAATAGCATCTCAATCTTAGTCCATAGGATTCAATATTGAGTTGGCCCACCCTTTGCAGCTATAACAGCTTCAACTCCTCTTGGAAAGCTGTCCACAAGGATGACCATTCTTCCAGAAACACATTTGTGAGATCAGGCACTGATGTGGACGACAAGGCCTGGTTCGCAGTCTCTGCTTTAATTCATCCCAGGTGTTTGGGTTGAGGTCAGGACTCTGTGCAGGCCAGGCAAATTGCTCCACCCCAAACTCCCTCATCCAATCTTTATGGACCTTGCTTTGGGCACTGATGTGCAGTCATGTTGGAACAGGAAGGGGCCATCCCCAAACTGTTCCCACAAAGTTGGGAGCATGAAATTGTCCAAAATGTCTCGGTATGCTTACGCCTTAAGAGTTCCCTTCACTGGAACTAAGGGACCAAGCCCAACCCCTGAAAAACAACCCCACACCACAAAGGTCCATAAAGACATGGATGAGTGAGTATGGGGTGGAGGAACTTGACTGGCCTGCACAGAGTCCTGACCTCAACCCCATAGAACACCTTTGGGATGAATTAGAGTGGAGACTGCGAGCCTGGCCTTCTCATCCACATCAGTACCTGACCTCACAAATGCGCTTCTGGAACAATGGTCAAACATTCCCATAGACACTCTCCTAAACCTTGTGGACAGCCTTCCCAGAAGAGCTTAAGCTGTTATAGCTGCAAGGGGTGGCCCAACTCAATATTGAACCCTACGGACTAAGACTGGGATGTCATTAAAGTTCATGTGGTTAAGGAAGACTCCCACTCCAAATTGTTAAAGTTCACCTATTAGTAACTTTGCAAACCTGACATTCCTGGCATAGCACAACACACAGAAAAATAATAATAAAAAAATGAACTGTATCCTTTACTGGTAAAAACACCTTGTGCTTAAGTTAAGTGACTATACCTTAGCACAGTCTCTCAAAGTTTGCCTGAAAGGAATATTTTCTGAGAATTATGGAATTCCTATCCTGTAGGCAGGAGATAGAATTTATCTGATCCTTCTGTTCTGTACAGCGCTTGTGTCAAAAGAAATATGATGGCAAGGGGCCCCAGCACGGACAGGGGCTGGCAGGCAAAAAATGTTAGAGGAGGAGGGTAAAGCTGAAAGGTCTAATGATCTGACATCAACCTGGCCAAGAAATACTGGGGGTAACCCTCAAGGAGGCTCTAAAGTGCAAAGTGGGGAGCAAAAAAAGAAAGGAGGTGTAGATTTACCAGCTGGGGAGGAAGTAAGGTCGGGGGAAACCCAGGCGAGTATACCTCAAATCAAAGAGATTCTAGCAGAGATGCTGGTCAAGGTTGAAGTATCATTGAAAATGTATATTGCAGCAGTTCGGTCAGATATTGGGCAGGTCCTTGGTCGAGTGGAAGAGATGGAGGAAAGGCTGGACATGTATGATCAAAGGCTGGAGGAAATGAATAGTAGATGAAGTTTCTATAGAGAGCTAATAGATCCCTTTCATATAAAATGGAGGATCAAGAAAACCGAAGTCGATGCAAAAAATCTACGTGCAAGAGGCTTACCGGAGAAGTATAAGGATGATGAATTATTAGGAGTGGTGCATGGACTATTTAACCCTATGTTGGGAAAAGAAATCCCAGAAACACTAAAAATCGATAGAGTGCACAGAAATCGACAATCATGGGAAAAACTTGGAAGTCGGCGGGAAACTCTTATGAATGAGTAAATTTGCAGATATTTACGGACTTATCAACAGAGACCCTGACAAGAAGAAGACTCCTTAAGCCATTTTTTTCCCTCTTGTCCTCCTTCCCCAGGACCTCATGTGGAAACAAGGGTGTGACAGTTGCTCCTTTTGATGACTCATGGCTTCAATAAACTTAGTGACCTACAGTATAATGTAAGAGGACTAAACAACCCTAGTAAAAGGTATAAGGTAAATAAAGAACTGCACCACTATAGGACAAATGTGGTTTGCCTTCAGGAAACACATATTACACATGCTTCGGGGCACAAATTGTCCTTCCATTTGTTCCCCATGTGGTTCTATGGCGACTCAACATCGAGTTGCTCATGGGGAGTAGCCATTGGATTCGATAGAAGCAGCGTGTTTGTGGTAAGGGAGCAGCTGGCAGAAAATGAGGGAAGGTTTATATTTAAAAAGGGGAAATTATTTAACCACTTAAGCCTCAGACCACTTGGCTGGCAAAAGACCAGAGCACTTTTTGCGATTTGGCACTGCATCGATTTAACTAACAATTGCGCAACGTGCAACGTGGCTCCCAAACAAAATTGATGTCCTTTTTTCCCCACAAATAGAGCTTTCTTTTGGTGGTATTTGATCACTTCTGCGGTTTTTATTTTTTGCGCTATAAACAAAAAAAATAGCGCCAATTTTGAAAAAAAAACGCATTATTTTTTACTTTTTGCTATAATAAATATCCCCAAAAAATATATAAATAAACATTTTTTTTCCTCAGTTTAGGCCAATACGTATTCTTCTACATGTTTTTGGTAAAAAAATTTTTTTTTTTACTAGCAATGGCGGCGATCAGCGATTTTTATCGTGATTGCAACATTATGGCGGACAGATTGGACACTTTTGGCGCTATTTTGGGACCATTCACATTTATACAGCGATTAGTGAGATTAAAAATGCATTGATTACTGTGTAAGTGTGACTGGCAGTGAAGGGGTTAACCACTAGGTGGCGCCATAGGGGTTAAGTGTGTCCTAGGGAGTGATTCTAACTGTGGGGGGAGGGGCTATGTGTGACACGACACTGATCACCGCTCCTGATTACAGGGAGCTGTGATCAGTGACAGTGTCACTAGGCAGAACGGGGAAATGCTTGTTAACATCAGCATCCTCTCCGTGAGACGATCGTGGGTATCCCCGCGGACATTAAGTCCGCGGGACCCGCAATCACACTCACGGAGCTCGCGCGCGTGTGCAAACCGCTTCTTAAAGGGCAACGTACAAGTACGTTAATATACCTGTATGTGCCCTTCTGCCGACGTATATCGGGGTGAGCCGGGCAGCAAGTGGTTAATATGGACTGTACTTTTGCAAATATTTATTCTTCAAATAGAGAACCAAATACGTTTTTGAAGAAAAGCTTGAAAAAGCTGATGGTATTTAAAGAAGGGAAACTTATAGTAGCAGGAGACCTTAATATGTGTATAGACTCGGGGGGGGGGTCCAAAGGCAGAATGAAATAAAGAGAGTGAATGTTTGAAGGATTAGGCACCCTGAGGTTTGGGATTCTACTTATTATTCTTCAGTCCACGGGTCATTCTCAAGGATTGACTATGTACTAATAGAACATCAACTGCTACCTTCTCTTAAAAGTGCAGCCATTAAAACTTTTACCCTCTCTGACCACGCCCCAGTAGTGATTCAGTAGTGCTGGCAGGTGCCCCTGCAGGAATGACTTGGTAACTGAACAACTCTCTTATCCAGGATCCTAAGGTGATTAAGAGCAGGAGCTGGAGGGGTTTTTCTCTATTAATGATACACCAGAAACCCTGCAGACTACTCTGTGGGAATCACATAAGGGGGATACTAATAGGCATTGGAGCACGAAGGGAAAAAAAAAAAGAAAGAGGAAGAAGATGAGCACCCTTCATAGAGAGATACAGGAGCTAGAACAACGGACTAGGCCCAAAGGTATCCCAGAGAAGCAAGAGTTAACTTTAAAAATATGCGGGTTAGCAGCACTACTGGAAAAAGAGAAAACACGTGCATTTCACATAGTTATAAAAGAGAGGTATCAATGGGGGAATAAACCTGGGAAATGGTTGGCCAGAGCAGTAAGGGAAAAAAAATGCATCCTTGATCCCGAAATTCAAAAGCGATAAAGGGGAAATCGTGCACTCGTCCCCTCAAATAGGTATTTCATTTATATTATAGTCAGCTTTATAATGTGAGCCAAAAAAGGAAAGTAGAGGGGGAAAAGAGGAGAACCCGGTAGTCCAAGAGTACCTGCGGGGACTAGACCTTCCAACAGTGCCTAAAGAGGAGTTAGATCAACTAGAGGGTCCGATCACACAGGAGGAGGTGTTGAGAGCAATAAAGAACATCGCTCTGGGGAAAAGCCCGGGTCCCGACAGGTCCTCTATTTTATACTACAAAAGGTTTAAAAAACTCCTGATCCCCAAATTATGTGACTAACTTAATGTGTTAGGAGAAGGAGAGAATTTACGGGAGGAGTCACTGATGGCCTTGCCTACATAACTCTTATTTTGAAGGAGGGAAAGGATCCGGCGAGCCCCTGCGAGTTATAGACCAATATTATTGCTAAATATAGATATAAAGATCTTTGCTAAAATAATTGCATCAAGACTAAAACCATTATTGCCAAGATGGATCCATAACGATCAGGTAGGGTTTGTGACAGGAAGGGAAGGGAGAAATATGATGGCCTCGCCTAAAAAACTGCTAGTTAATTACCTGTACTTTTCAGTGTGACTTACTAGTCATTTATGTATATAAAATAAGTTCTTGGCTTGAATGCATGTTTCCTCCAGGTCACTTGCTTAGAAGGTATTTGTGATTTCACACTTATTTATTGTAGAGTTGAGTTACAGTTAAGATTCTACCAGAATAGGTCTTAGTTTAATGACTTTCTCAAAACAAGTGTAGGGGAGATTTACTAAAACTAGAGCAGACAGAATATGGAACAGTTGTGCATAAGACTCAATCAATTTATATTTTTAGCTTATTCAGTTAAAACAAAACATATTCCATCTAACGGTTTCCCAAAACTTCCCAAAGCTTATATTGGCTTTCAACTGAATCATCAAGCCATCACATGGCTGGTGTCATAGCTGATCAAGTTTACAACACCATGGGAACTGCAGATCAATAAGAGGTCAAGATGGCAGCTTCCTTAACTGTAAAGGTTGCAAGAGTTTAATTCAATTCAAAAATGAAAGACAGAAGCTCATTGATTGCCATGCACAGCTGCTCCAGATTCTGGCTACTCTCATCTTACAAAATTTCCCTCGCAGTGCACTAAAACAGTCTTTTATGCACAAAAAACAACAACCATATAACAGTTTTGTTAACAGACAATAACAGAAAAAAGAGAAAACTGCTTACAGTTTTGCAATGGTGTCCATAGGCCATGGGGTAGGTTTTAGGCTTCTTTTGTCCTGTCTATGTTGACAAAGTCCCAAATGAACAAACCTAAAAGAAAGCAACAAAACCTCAGCAAGAGAATATTTGAGCCATTCTTTACTCATATGTGATTGTTAGGCTTTAAAGTGGTTGTAAATCCATATATATATATATATATATATATATATATATATATATATATATAAAAAAACCTGCAAGACAATGGCATAATGAGTTAGTATGCATCGCATGCTAGCTTATTATGAAACACTTACCTTAGATTGAAGCTGTTGCAGCGTTCCCCGTACACTGGTGTGACCAGCAACACGTCTCCTGAAGTTATTTCCAGGTTCGCAGGGTCTGCTGCTGTGATAGGCCGGAGCTGTGTGGACGTCACTCCCGTGCATGTGAGCGTGAGCCATCGGTCACGGCACAGGCCCTTTAGAAACGGCACAATTGAACCATTTCTTCAGTACACATGCACCGATGATGTCAGCTCAAGCGTATATGGTAAACATCTCCTAAACCGTGCAGGTTTAGGAGATATTTACAGTACCTACAGGTAAGCCTTATTATAGACTTACCTGTAGGTACAGGTGGTGTAACAGGGTTTACAACCACTTTAAACTGGTTGTAAACATCAGACATTAAATATGGAAAAAGCACATCCTTCTATACTGTGTACTTGCCTCTCTCTAAAGCAGTGTTTCTCACTTTTTTCAGTCAAGGCACCCTTTAACCTCCCTGGCGGTATGATTATTTCGGATTTTAGGTGCTGAAAGCGGTACAATTATTTTGCATGGAAATTTGGCGTTTTATATTGTAGGTCTGTAATTCTTAACAATAACACACTTAAATCTGTCCAAACAAGAGTCTAGTAGATATCCTGGGTATGATAAAGTTTGAAACACAAAAACATAAATTATAATATAATAAATAAAAATAAATAATTAAAAAAATAAAAATAAAATAATAATAAAATAAATTTCCCCATGATTCACTATCGCTCAATTCTGCAAGTGTTCTAATTTACTATCGCTGTTTTCTAGCTGGTCTAAAACCATTTTTGACGTAAAGGGACACTTTTTGGTTGCTATGGACAATCTCCAGTTTCCAGGCAGAAAGAACAGTATATATAATATAGAACTGCAAGCAGGGCATAGGACAAAGCACTGGGGACAAAAGGGATGTGAAATAATTTCATACAGCACTTGTAATCTGTAAGATTACAGTACTGTATGTGTTATGCTTTTTACAGTTTTTTGAATTTGCCGCCAGGCTCCGCCCCGTGCGTCGCGACGCTCGCAGGGAACGGAGCCTGGCACAGAGAGGCTTCGGGCAGAGGACGGAGCCCACGGACACTGCGGGGGACATCGCAGGATCCCGGGGACAAGGTAAGTAAGGAGGCACCAGGATCCTGCAATGCGATCCCGAGTGTGGCTCGGGGTTACCGCTAATGGGACTGAATTTTAACCCCGAGCCACACTCGGGAAAACCGCCAGGGGGGTTAAAATTATGGACAATCTCAAGGCACCCTTTAAAATTATGGACAGCCTTGAGGCACCACATTCGAAAATGTATAAAGCTATTCTAATAATTTTACATAATGCATCAACATCCACACAAGTAGGACACCCAATGAGGTGATTTATTCTTCCAAATAAAATACACTTCTGCACACTGGTATTGACTAGAATTCCAGTGTTTCTATTCTTCCTCAGTTTTTCTCCATCACTTAGATAATGTGACCTCAGTGCTGACAGAGAGGGGCAGAGGAGAATTAAACAAGGATTCTCTGCAGACAACCGACATCCTCCTTATCAACTGATGATGTCATTGGTTGTTAGGATCCTGGCGGCTAGAAGGTCCTAGTGGTGCACAATGAAAACCTGTGGTTTTGTGTAATTAAATGGCAGGCTTGACCCACCTGCTGGCTTGTATACCATCTTTGGTCAACTTTTAGGCATTTTGCCCCTGAGGAAACCTCAAGGCACCTTGGTTGAAAAAAGCTGCTCTAAAGCACTGCATGTCATTTCTCTCTGTTGTCTTGTTCCTCTGTTATCAGCAAGGGTTACTTCGTAGCAGCTCTTCCCAACTCCAAGAATTAAAAAGGTGATGGGGAGGGAGCTGCAGCACTCGGCTTGTGGCTCATATTCACAGCTGTGCTTGTTCTCTGTACTGTGTGAAGGAGAGTTGTGTCCATTCCCTCCAATCAGAGCAGTTGGCTATGTGAAGACTTCAGATGCCCAAAAGGAGAAATTCTTTCCTGTTTGTGTTTTCAGAACCATCTACAGAAGGAATGGCTACAATTTGTGAAGGTTTATAGCCACTTTAAAGCACGGTTATACACAAACCCCCACAGCAAACTACAAGTCCCAGCATTCACAATCTAATGGCAGTGATATCCATAAAATCCAATGGGACCAAACAGAGAATTAAAAAGTCACAAATGTTTTGGATATGAAAAGGCTGTTGCTCTGAAAAATAGCAATGATTAGAGGAATGGATGGCAGGGCAGGTGAATATAAAGCCCCTTCTTTTGTATGTTGTGCTTTTTGACACTTTTTTTTTAACTAGGAGACAGAGTCGCTTTAAGCATATCCTCAATAGTGACTGGCAAGATAGCTTTTACGTTGGTAAAACTAAACTTGTTTTTACACCTGCTATTATTTTAATATAACCATAGATTTAAATGTTTTATTTTTTAACAAAGAATAGTGAAAATTATAGTCATGTTCACAGATTATAGAAATTAATCTATGAGGTCCACACATTATATTGTAGGGTATGTCCCTTTATTAAGACTGCCAAAACAATCAAACATGAATAATGCTCTACAACAGTGGTCTCCAAACTGTGGCCGGGGACTGGCTGAGGCTCTTTGCTTGATCTTATCTGGCTTTTGGGGCAATATTTCATTTACTGACATGAAGGGGCACAATTCCTCCCAATGACTCCAACAATGGGTTGTAATTTCTACCAATAACACAAACGATGGGGCACGGTTCCTCCCAGTGACACCAAGAATGGGGCCTATTGACACTATTGGTCACAGTTACTTCCAATGACACACACAATGGGGGCCAATGACACCACTGATGGGGCACAATTCCTCCCAGTGAATCCAACAATGGGGCACAATTCTTCCCAATAACACCAACGATGGGGCACAATTCCTTTCACGGACACCAAAGATGGGGCACAATTCTTCTCACGGATACCAAAGATAGTGCATTGCTATATTTATTTACTATTTATTACCCCTTGGGTTATGTACAAACCTTGCAATTATTAAACATTGGTATATTGATTGGTTTATATTATGTAGTGGCTGCTTCATTTAAAGTCCCACCATTTAGTTTTCCCTTTTGTTCAATGTATCGGGGATGGAGGCGTATGTGTAGTTCACTGCCTCAATTAAAGTCCCACTTTAGCCTTAGGTTTAATTTATTCTTGTAAAGATGGGGCATTGTTTACTCACACTGATGCCGGGACATATTCTACTTCTGATGCCAACAGTCCGGCCTCCTTATTGTCCGAAGGACAGTAAACTGGCCCTTTGTTTAGAAAGTTTGGAGACCCCTGCTCTACAGCTACAATAGAAGTTGTGTACAAAACAAAACAAAAAATAAACATTATTATTATATACATTTGTCAACATAAAGATTCTGAAATAGTAAATGTCACATAAAAGAATGCTGTAGTAGTTTTTTTTTTATGTCGTCCTTTTTCCGGAAGGCCTATGTTCATGAAGCTATTTCTGTTGTTTACAAAGATGGAAAAGGTCTTGTTTCTATGAGCTTCATTTTTTAATTCATTTTTTGCTATTTTTCTTCTGTAGCTCTGGCCTTGTAAAACAATAGAAATGGAGATATCTCTAACATGCTACACGTGTTGCACTGTAAAATGGCAGTTTCAACTTCTTTGTTACTTTAGCCTTGCTAAGCCTAACAAAAACAATTGTTTAGCTGGGTTTGAGGTGAGCAACCCCTGTCATTAAGCATAACTCTACCTATTATACAGATTTTAACCACTTGCTTACTGGGAACTTAACCCCCCCCCACCTGCCCACACCAATTTTCAGCTTTCAGCGCTTTTACACTTTGAATGACAATTGTGCGGTCATGCAACACTGTACCCAAATTACATTTTTACCATTCCCCCCCACCCACAAATTGACCTTTCTTTTGGTGGTATTTGATCACTGTTGGGTTTTTTATGTTTTGAAAATTTAGAAAAATCAAAACAAAACAGTTTTATATTTTATTATAAAGTTTTGCAAACAGGTAATTTTTCTCCTTCATTGATGTACACTGATGAGGCTGCACTGATGGGCACTGATAGGTGGCACTGGTGGGTGGAAGCTGCAAAGCATACTGGGAATCTAGGAAGTCATGAACAGAGATAGACAACACACAGGCGGCACCGACATTATGAAAGGAGATTTTTCAGGTAATATATTGCACGCGCCCCCTTCTCCGCGCCAATCGGATTTGTTACAGAACCGATCGATCTACAGGTCCAGGCCAATGATTTATGGCCTGGACCTGCTGATCAGTTCTGGCGAATCACAGAACGTCCTGTGCCTGTTTAATGTAAACAAAGGCATGGGAAATGATGTAATCTCCTCACCTGGAAACCTTTTCGGTTCCAGCGTGAGAGGAGAGAGCAACAACTTTGAGTAAAAAGCACTACACTGACACCAGTACACATAGGCACATTTAACCCGCCAATGCCCCCACCCCCCCTTAACCCTATCACTCCCTGTCACAGTGTCACCAAGTACAGTGTACAGATTTTTTTACTGGTCACTGTATTGGTGTCTCACTTGTGACGCTAAATAGCATTAGGGGCAGTTTGCGGCAGTCCCAGATAGGTTCAGGGTACCCGCCATATATTCCCTAATAAAGTTTTAACCCCCTGATCACCCCCAGTTAACCCTTTCACTGCCCTGTCACAGTGTCATTAGTACAGTGTACATATCTTTTTTTCTTTTCACTGTATTAGTGTCACGGATGACGCCAGTCAGCATCAGTCTTATATAGCGTCAGGGTCCCGCCACATATACCCTAATAAAGTTTAACCCCCTAATCGCCCCCCCAGTTAACCTTTTCACTCCCTGTCACAGTGTCATTAGTACAGTGTACAGATCTTTTTTTCTGTTTACTGTTAGTGTCACGGGTGACGCTAGTTAGCGTCAATCCCAGACAGCATCAGATTTTAACCCTTTGATTGCCAGTAACACTAACACACACACTATACACCTCCATTACTAGTATAGTGTCTGAATAAGATCAATATATTTGATCTGATCAGAGCTATACTAGCGTCCCCAATAGTATAGTGTTCCCAAAAATGCAGTGTTAGCAGGGTCAGCCTGGACACCTGCCAGCACCTGTGTCCTGTGTTTAGCCCCTCTGCCCACCCAAACAAGTGGCAAACCGTAGCATTAGCAGAGTCAGGCCTGATCTCCGCTAGCACCAGCAGTTAAATTTTTTTGTACCGGTTCAAACAGCCCTTGACAACCAGGTGCTTTTTTACCTGTGAGTCACACTAGGTACCTATACATTTAGTGGCCAAAATGTCAAACGAAAGGTACACTAGTGAAGAGGCCTACAGGATACTGAGCATGGCAGATGAGAGTGATGGGGAGTCTTCACTGTCAGATTCAGGCTCAGTATACGAACCTGTAGAGAGCAGCGGCACCCTGACAGATAGCTCTGAGGACGGAGTAGAGGTCCCTGATAAGGTCAGGTGTACTCGATCTTGTTCTCCTGTTGCTGAGGTGCAACAACAGCATGGTTCTCGTATGCAGCAGAATGCCGGTAATAGTGCCGCTCTACCTTCTGGTGAACTGGCGAGCACCAGCGGCCTATTACATCCTGGTCATAGACAAACCAGCACTGGAGTAACACATGGTGACGTGGCGAGTCCCATAAGTGCAGTTCAAGCTGGTGTGGTGGCTAGCACAAGTAGTGTCCCGCAGCCACCAAGAATTCAAATGCTGGCCCGTAGAGCCCATAGTGCCCTTCCTGATGTGCTTGTAAATCCCGATAGGCAGCCCACTACTTCTGCAGCGCCCGTACTTCCCTTATTCACTGGAAAACCTGGAATTCAGGTGGAAACAGTAAATTTAACTCCCATCGATTTTAAAGAGCCGTTTTTCACGGAAGATCTGTACAAATCTATTTTGGACCAAAGCAATTGATATGCTGATCAATTTATTGCTGCAAACCCAAATTTGACCCTTTCCAGACAATTTGCATGGAAACATATCATGGTTTCCAAACTTAAAGTGATTGTAAAGCTTTGTTTTTTTTTTTTTTTTAAATAACAAACATGTCTTACTTGCCTCCACTGTGCAGTTCGTTTTGCACAGTGTGGCCCTAATCATCCTCTTCTGGGGTCCCCCGTGGCGCTATCAGCTCCTCCCCGCATTGTATAACCCCCTAAAAGTGCTCTCCCGGGGGAATACCTTGTGGGCGTGTTCCCAAGTCCAGCATTTGCGTCCATAGACGCAGAATGTAGGACTCAGAGCCACCACGGTGCCTGCGTCATTTGATTTGATTGACGGCAGCGGGAGCCAATGGCTGCACTGTTATCAATCTATCCAATCAAGAGCCGAGAACCCCAGGCAGAGAGGTCCAGCGCGTCTCTGCCAAGGGATCGAGGGGGGTCAGGTGCGTAAAACGGGGAGGCTAGGGGGCCGGTCATTGTCAGAAGTTTTTTCACCTTAATGCATAGGAAGCATTAAGGTGGAAAAACACGAGGGTTTACAACCCCTTTAAGACCTTTCTGGACCTATCCCTCATCATTGGCATTACTAAAAAGAGTGAGTTGCGGTCATATTGGTCCACTGACCCAATTCACCATATGCCCGTGTTCTCTGCTGCCATGGCCAGGACTAGATACGAGCAAATCTTGCAGTTTATGCACATCACCGACTAGTTTATCCTCGGCGTGACCCCGAATATTATCGGCTCCACAAAATTCGGCCCCTCATAAATCACTTGAACCAAAAATTTGCAGCCTTGTATATCCCCCAACCAGCTGTCTGTGTAGATGAGTCCGTGGTTACGTTTTTTGTCTGCCTTGTTTTCAAACTGTTCCTCCCCATCAAGCGTGCCAGATATGGGGTCAAAATGTATAAGCTCAGTGACAGGGCTATACATGTAGTTTCCGGATTTACAAGGGAAAAGATAGCCACGTCGAGCCCCCTGACTGCCCAGACTATATAGGGAGCAGCGGCAAGATTGTTTGGGACTTGTTGTCACCCTTATTCCAAAAGGGGTACCATTTATACGTGGACAATTTTTATACAAGCGTGCCACTTTTTAGACACAATTTGGAATTGGCACATGTGGCACCGTGCGATCTTGGGGCTTTCCCAAATGGCTTGTAAATGCCCCACTTAGACCAGGGAGAGAGCCTACTTGAGGTGCAATGAATTGCTTGCAGTGAGGTGGAAGGACAAACAGAACGTTTTTGTTCTGTCTTCCATTCAAGCAGACACGGCAGTCCAAACTGCAACGGCGACTGGTGTTGTTGAGAAGCCTCTCTGTGTCCAGGACTACAACCCTAACATTGGATGGGTGGACTTTAACGACCAGATGATGGGGCCATACTTAATTGCACGTAAAGCCAGACGCTGGTACAAAAAAGTGCCTGTTCAACGCTTATGTACTATACAAAGTGTCAGGAAGAAGTGGATCCTTCCTAAAATTCCAGGAAGAGATCAGCACAGCCCTTTTGTATATATAAGGTGCTGTGGCTCAATTTCCCAATCCAGATGCAGTGAGCCATCTGCATGAGAAGCATTTCCTGGATGTCCTCCCTGGTACCCCTAACCAAAGAGCACCCCAAAGAAGATGTTGTGTCTGTCGAAAACGCGGATATAGGCGTGACGCCCGCTATTTTTGTCCCTCCTGTCCTGACCAACCTGGTCTCTGCATCAGGGACTGTTTCCGTCGTTACCACACACCAGTGGAGTATTAGTACAGGGTACAGCACGGCACAGTCTAGGGCACACTTTGCTCTCACAATACGTAAATCAGCGACTCCAGCGCTGTAGGAGGCGATTTCACCACCACAGTTTAAAAAAAGAGCATTTATGGCGAAGCATAGGGGCTGGGGTGGACAGAGGGAGGATTGGCCCTATGCTTCACCATATATTTTTTACTCTTTTTTTGGCACAGATTGCAATAAAAAAAAAAGTTATTTTATTGAGTTAATGTTTTTTTGGTTACTGTGTTTTATTGTTAACCATTGTTTGCTTTTCAGGTACGCCATTCAGTTGCAGCACTGATTTGTTATTTTGACAGCAACAGGATTTGCTTTCACAATATGTAAATTAGTGGCTCCAGCGCTGTAGGAGGTGATTTCACCACCGCAGTTGGCATATATGGCGAAGCTTGGGGGCTGGGGTGAACAGAGGGTGGATCCCTCCTATGCTTCGGCATATATTTTTTTTCACTTTTCTTGGCAGAGATTCATCCACATTGATCGATGTGAATGGAGGAATCTGTTCTTTTTTTTCGTTCAGCCCAGAAAAAAAAAACAGTGCATGTATGCCCATCATTATAAGTGGGTGGATGCAGGCAGTATTCTAATGGTGGGCATACCACACACTTTTTCGATTTCACATCGGTCGATGTGAGTAGAGGAATCTGTTAGGTTCTCTTGTTCCGTTCAGTCCACAGGCTGCATAAAAAAAAAAAAGAACATTACAATATATGTCCAACAAGGACCAGCAACTTACTGGTATGTTGCTGGACTTTGAGTGGTTATACAATATGCCGGACCTTCAGAGAGCATGCGATGCTGATGTCAGCGGCTGCATGAAGGGTGAATATCTCCTTAACGGTGCATGTTTAGGAAATATGAATTTTACCTACAGGTAAGCCTTATTATAAATAAGGCTTACCTGTAGGTGAAAATAACAAAGCGGGGTTTACAACCGCTTTAAGTGGTAGTTCTTAGCGGGACCAATTAGAAAAGTAAGAGATGAATCCTGATTATTTTTTTATGGGATACTACACTCAAGAATTACCAATTGTGATTTAAGAGCTCTTTGTTGGTTAAAGTTACCTGTGAATGGTTAAAGGGCTACACAAAAATCACTGACGCATAAATGACCAAACATTTTAATCAACAATACTATGACACAAATCATATCTTATAACTGTGGCAAAGAATATATCATTACCTTGTGTATATTTGTAGATCAGTCTCTGAAGGAGCTTCTGAGAGATTAATGCCATATGTTTCTTTTGTTGATTGAGATGTTGTCTAAATGAAAAGCAGACATTTTAATTCTATCATTAAGTCAATGCTAAAAATACATGGGAGAAGAAGATTTACAAAATGTAAGAAAATGTAAATAATAAAGCAGTCTATTATGTATGTTCAATCAGAAATGAGATGATCTCTTAGGAGTCTTACATTTCCCTGAAAGTCAGATTCACTTTTTCAATCGAAAATGATCATTAGATGCAACAGAGAATTATTTTTTTTTTTTGCAGAGGATTCTTATTTTTAATTTGTTTTATTTATACAGAAATTGACAACGTAACATACAGTTGTAATTCAATGGCGTGGATTTTATGTTGACATCTACTGTAATTTGTCAATAAATTCACACGCAGCTTGTAGTCCATAAACTGCAACTTAGTGGTGGGGATAGATTTAGCTGCAGTCTGGCTCCAGGTCGCGACCCCCAGGGCCTCCCAGATCACGGTAGACTACAGGAAGGTAGAGAGGAAGCAGCAGACTGCGACAACAAAGAATAGTCAGGAGATAGCCAAAGGTCGGGCAACAAGCAGGCAACGATAGTCAAGGAAACACGCCAAGGTCGGGATATGAAGCAGACAAGGACAGTCAAGAACAAGCCAAGATCAGTAACTAGAATCAGATGTAAAACACACAGCAAGGAGCACACGGAAGCCAAACACACAATATTGATCAGCAGGGCTGGCTTGCAGTGCACAGGTTAACATATTGTTCCCTGATAGTCATGTTTTGAGGAGAGATTACTTAAGAAGCCAGGTGAAGGGCGGCTGGTCTCTAGGCTGAACACATGGAGAGGTAAGCTGACAGACAAGCATTACTGCGGATCTATGACAATATTGCCAAAAGGGATCCATACTTGTAACAGGGAACTCAAAGGAGTGATAACTGTAAATTGGTGTTGGTTAAATGGCAAGGTGGAAACAATGCACAATTATAGGCAGCTTAACAGAACAGACACTTGTAGGAGCAAAATGTCAATGACTTCGTATGGTGGACACTGGGTATATCTTTATGTGACAATACTGAAGAAATTACACTTTGCTACAATGTAAAGTATTGAGTGTACAGCTTGTATTACAGTGTACATTTGCTGTCCCCTCAAAATAACTTAACACACAGCAATTAATGTCTGAACTGCTGGCAACAAAATTGAGTACACCCCTAAGTGAAAAATGTCCAAATTGGGCCCAATTAGCCATTTTCCCTCCCCGATGTCATGTGACTCATTAGTGTTACAAGGTCTTAGGTGTGAATGGGGAGCAGGTGTGTTAAATTTGGTGTTATTGCTCTCACTCTCTCATTTTATTTATTTATTTATTTTGGGTACTTATATAGCGCCATCAATTTACGCAGCGCTTTACATATACATTGTACATTCACATCAGTCCCTACCCTCAAGGAGTTTACAATCTAAGGTCCCTAACTCACATTCATACATACTAGGGACAATTTAGACAGGTTCCAATTAGGCTACCAGCATGTCTTTGGAGTGTGGGAGGAAACTGCAGTACCCGGAGGAAACCCACGCAGGCACAAGGAGAACATGCAAACTCCAAGCAGGTAGTGTTGTGGTTGGGATTCGAACCAGTGACCCTTCTTACTGCTAGGCGAGAGTGCTACCACTACACCACTGTGCCGCCCGTACAAGTCACTGGAAGTTCAACATGGCACCTCATGGCAAAGAACTCTCTGAGGATCTGTAAAAAAGAATTGTTGCTCTACAGAAAGATGGCCTAGGCTATAAAAAGATTGCCAAGACCCTGAAACTGAGCTGCAGCACAATAGCCAAGACCATACAGTGGTATAACAGGACAGGTTCCACTCAGAGCAGACTTCGCCATGGTCGACCAAAGAAGTTGAGTGCATGTGCTCAGCATCATATCCAGAGGTTGTCTTTGAGAAATAGATGTATGAGTGCTGCCAGCATTGCTGCAGAGGTTAAAAGGGTGGGGGTCAGCCTGTCAGTGCTCAGACCATACGCCGTGCACTGCATCAAATTGGTCTGCATGGCTGTCATCCCAGAAGGAAGCTTCTTCTAAAGATGATGCACAAGAAAGCCTGCAAACAGTTTGCTGAAGACATGCAGACTAAGGACATGGATTACTGAAACCATGTCCTGTAGTCTGATGAGACCAAGATAAACTTATTTGGTTCAGATGTTGTCACGCGTGTGTGGCGGCAACCAGGTGAGGAGTACAAAGACAAGTGTGTCTTGTGTACAGTCAAGCATGGCGGTGGGAGTGTCATGGTCGGGGGCTGCATGAGTGCTGCTGGCACTGGGAAGCTACAGTTCATTGAGGGAACCATGAATGCCAACATTTACTGTGACATAC